>OV884053.1:12133449-14696763 GCA_930367265.1 Catocala fraxini
AATAAACATTAACACTAGATTCAGATCGCGCCATCCACACTTGAAAACTTTCATTCTGGACGTTCACATCAACAACACGTCTTTTTATAATCCACTAGTCAGAATGTGTCGTCTGTATAATGACCTTTTACCGAGACATCATGTTTCACTAGATGTCTTCAATTGTAATATTACAAAATTTAAAAATAAAGTTAGGCATATTATGTCATCGTCCTCAGAGCCTTGAACATCACAAAATAACGTGTCAATAATGCTTCTGCTTGACATTATTCTTTATTTATTAAGATTGAGTTTGTCGTCATTTTCTACCCATCTATTAGCGTATTTATGTAACAATTAATTTTGTATCACACAACGTCATCTTGTACTGATATGCATGTGTCATCTTGTATCGTGTATCTTGTAACCACGATGAGTACACATAGTTAGAAACATAGTTTAAGACGAAACTGTAAAATAGCTTGTAAGAATTTATTCCCGCACTATGTTTTGTTTTGTGTGCCAAATAAATAAATAAATAAAAATAAAAAATAAAAAATATTATTACAGTCTGTTATATTTCTTGGTAAGTGGTTGTATACTCGTGGTGCCATACATAGAATACTTCTATTAATTTCTGTTGTTTTATTATGTGGAAAACATATTTTGTTTTATACTCTAATAGGCTTGCGTTTGACCTGATCTCACCTGATCTTATGAAGATGCAGTCGACGATAGAGCACGCTTGCCTAGAAGATACCTATTCACTCGCGACTTGAAGACACCCAGATTGTACTCATCAGGAAACACAGACTTAGGTAGCGAGTTCCACTCCTTAGCGGTTCGCATTATATAATTGAAAGCAAATCGCTTCGTGCTTAAATGTTCTACGCAAAAGCTACGAGAAAGATGCTACGGCAGTAGAAGACACCAAGGGTAAAGAAAATGTATGATCAGCTCTGTTCTCTGCCTTCTTCCTAAAAAGCGTGACGTCACTATCTCTTTTTTTATACAGCAAAGGTAACAAACAAGCTTACGGCCCACCCGATGGTAAGTGGTCACCATAGCCTATTATATATTTATATATAGCCTATTATATTTTTGTTCTGTTTTAGAGTTCGACAAAACTCTTATACAACAGCTTTGTCCGTCCGTCTGTCTGTTATACAACTTTCAACACAAGAACCGTAAGAGCTAGAGACTCGTGATTAACGTCATTCGACTCAGCATAGTCGATATACCCTCAAAATGACTATGAACTTTGACCTCTGTTCTCAAGGTCACGTGATAGCATCTTTCAACTCAGGAACCGTAAGAGCTAGAGACTCGTGGTTAACGCCATTCGACTCAGCATAGTCGATATATCCCCGAAATGACTATGACCTTTGACCTCTGATCTCAAGGTCACATGATACCATTTTTTCGAACTCTAAGATTTACGGCAATTCATAACCTCACTTGTTTATTTATTTATATTTTTTATTATCTTTGATTACCCATGATTTACCTATAGTCAGAACTACTATTTCTGGATCACACAATTTTTAGGGATCACAAACATAACATTCGGACGTGACCACCTAAATTACTATGCCATTCGTAGAATCAAAGTTGATTACATTAATTTTATGAATTACTAGATGTGCCCGCGGTTTCACCCGCGTTTATGATTACTGGGCCGCCTCCGTGGATCGTAGCGTGATGTTATGGAGCCTATAACCTTCCTCGGTAAATAAGCTATCCAACACTAAAATAATTTTCAAATCGAACCAGTAGTTCCTGAGATTAGCGCGTTCAACCAAACAAACTCTTTAGCTTTATAATATTAGTATAGATTTCTTTGAACATGTTGTTAATAATTTTGATTTGTTATGCAGTATTTCTTTTAAACTGTTTTCAATATTTAATAAGCTAAGCTCACTTAATTGTGCATTCTGTGGCCGCTTTAAAAGGTTACGCAACTGACATAAGCCTGACATTATAATATTTTATAATAATAATATTCTGCGTAAATAGAAACACCAATGATTAATTAATTATGTTCGGGTACTTTGAAATAACTACACTGGAACATTGAGACAACTGCCATCTTAGTCTCCCCGTGACCATGGCTGCTGAAAAGCAACCGAAACGTCGGGGAAAGTGTAAAAATAAATTAAATCTAAATAGTTTAATAATAATTTAATTAGCTTAAAAATTAGTAAAGTTTAATAGTAGTACTTAGAAGTGTAAAAATTTTCAAATTTTTGTAATAAAGTGTCAAATAAACAACGCGATAAAATCCGTATATAGCAGTTTAATTTCAATGAATAATAATCAAAACGCCGCGCATTGATTATTATCGATGCCACCATTACTCATGATGGCAATCTCGCGAATGCAGGAAAATATAAACAAATTAAACATCTTGATTTAGCTCGCGAGGTTGTCGATACGTGGGATGTGGATTCGGCAATAATTGTGCCGATTGTCATTATTGTCAATGGTCTAATAGCCAAGAGCCTCGATCACCATCTAAAGAGGCTCGCGTTAGGTGCTTGGATCAAGGGTTTGATGCAGAAGGCAGTGCTTTTAGATACGGCACGCATCATGGGGCAGCATATATTTTATATTCTTAAATGTATTTTTTTATGATGGTATATATTAAAAAATAAAAAATGTATTGACAATATTTAAATAAAGATAAATTATAATAATAATATACTATCACATACACACAACACCATCTAGCCCAAACTAAGCAGAGCTTGTACTATGGGTACTAGACAATGGAGAAACATGCATGTATACTTTTTTTTGTAAATACATATGTACATATTATAAACAATTTATTTTTAAAATCTAATTCAATTGTTTCAATTTGAACGACTATAAATTTCAGTAATTCTAAAGAATTTTTCGCCAAGCTTCAATATTGTGTATTGCACAGTTCAAATATTTTAGAATGTTATTATTATTTATTGTGAAATTTTGGCGCCCTCTAAAAGTGTCGCCTGGGGCGGGCCACCCCAGTCGCCCCACTACGCTAGTGGTAGCAGCGGCGACTACTGACACTAGATCCTGAATATCGCCATTAGTTGTATTTTGCTTATTTTAAATTGAAGTTAAAAAGCCAAATGGAAAACTATTTCCTTCAATTATTTAATGAAATTCCAGACAAAGACGCGATCGTGGCATAAAGGGATGTAATGTATACGTATATTTATATAGCAACATTATAATTAGTGGAATATAATTTTTGTAATCTGGCAACATTGTGCGAGGGTGGTGTAGTGATTGACGTTCTTAAAATAACTGGTATTGTTAAAATCACGTTTGCTATAAGCTATTTCATGTTATAACATATTATTTGCTTCAATCGTCTGTGTAGATATGCTTTATCTTTCTATCTTTTGTCGTGATCTTTCTTTCTTTTCTTCTATGTTCTTCTTTGTATTAACACGACATACCTATTATATATTGTATTTTATTGACGTACATATACCATACCTATATCTTATTAAAAGACAACATTTATGTTTTTAATGTAATATTAACATATTAATCCGCAATCTTTACATATATTAAAATCATATGTATGTGCGTTTGTGCAACATAATCTCTACGATGGCTGAACGGACTTGGATGTGTTATTCAGATGAGGTTATTCATTATTGATTATATTATTTGGTTCAAATAATATAATCATAGTTTTTAGTTTACCTAAATTAGACTCACGCCTGTCAATGAATTTTTATTCGCAACAAACAACATATAATCTCTCGCTTCATTAACTTTTATCAACTGGTTTATGCTTGATTATTAGAGCCTATTTAGAACTGATAAATGGTTTACTACGAAGGTTTGATTAGTCCACAAACCATTTCATAACTCTTATTTATATCTTTACACTTGCGAAGGGCCTACCAGAGGTTAACGACGCATTTTCGTCAGGTATGTCTTTAAGTGTCATGTAACGGGGGCGAGTCTTTTAACAGCTATCGGGGACACTTGCAAGTCCGGTGATATTACTGAGGTTTTCTTTCAGAAAACCTCTATTACTGTTCAATCTGGGAATCGAACCCACAATCTCATGATCGCTAGTATATCTACTTTACCCTAACTTATGTCATAAGAACAATAAAATTTATAGGTTTAACGCAAATAAAACCACAGCAATAATTAATTAATGTTTAATAAGCTATACTTACAAAAGTAAAATAGCAGATTGCTTGTTGTTAAAAATAGCGTAATAACGAATAACGCTACAAATTCACACAACTTCAAAACCTACTTTCCCATCCCTAACATTATGAAAAGGGATGGGGTGAAGATGTTGCCACCCCATTATTTTCACCCCTGCAAAATGAACCTTATATCTACGAAATAAGATATAAATCATACAGCTTCAACAAAATGAAGTTGTTTCACATAACTATGTATATGTTGGTGCCATGAAATAATCAGTAAGTTCCTTATAACCGAAGCTCCCGCACGCACGCACGCGGCAGAATGGACTGATTTAAAATCACAAGTAAAAAAAGGATGTTTTCGAACGGAATAACCGCGAAAAAAATGTGACATTTTGTGGAATATCAAAAGAAAATGGAGTGGATTTCTTGTGTGTGCTTGTGAACGGTGTTTTTAGATAAAATTTGTCTTGAATGTTAGTGAAATGGTTTCATGTCAGCAAGGTGGCGTGTATATATTTTAATGGTAAGCTTTTTTTATAATATTCTTTTGTTTCTTAGATATGTAACATAGCTGAATTATGCGTTACGCGTAACGTCTATGGTCACTATTAAACAAAGAGGTATAATATCTGTGATTACTAAAGATTTAATAGGGGTTTCAAGGAATTATCCTTGACTTGGTACCCGTGTTGGTAGTAAAATAACCAGTAAGAAAAATATGTACGCGCGACATTTTTGTCCGAATTATAACGCGACCGAATTTTTTTGCTATAAATGTATTGTTATTTTCTATCATTATTTTCTGTTTTTGTAGTAAAATGTGTCACATATATTAAAACTAAGAAGTAAAATTAGTATTTTAGTTTAAATATAGCTCTAACTAATAGCATTTTTGTAAATTTTCGTTGAAGACATATTTTTTTATCGTATTATTTTCGTTAGCTATGGCAAAGAACAACATTGTGTGGAGGCCTATAGGCTTATACTGACCTCTATAGGGCATGTATGCCCTAGAGTTCTCATTAGAGGTCAGTGTGGTGGCATATTAACCGGTCGTATACCGCCGGCTCGCATACCAGCCGGCAGATTTGTACCCGTCGTAGGCCGGTGGCTCGCATGCGAGCCACCAAATTGGCGCCAAAACGCCGCGCGCCGCCTTCGCTTTAGCTTAAGCTAACGTAAAACCAATTTGGTGGCTCGCATGCGAGCCACCGGCCTACGACGGGTACAAATCTGCCGGCTGGTATGCGAGCCGGCGGTATACGACCGGTTAAATAGGATTTTCGTTTCCTAAAGAATTAATTTCTCCAAAAGTGGAGATAGTTTATATGACACAAACAATAATGTTTTGACGGATGACCTATATTTTTAATATACTGGATTTTACCTGCTGCTCCACTCGAGTAAATGGAGGTTATGTCAGTTTTATATTCCCGTAACCATAATAATTATATCAGCCCTGTTTATAAACTGTCCCACTGCTGTGCACGGGCCTCTTCTCAGTGTGAGAAGGGTTGGGCCATAGTCCACTACGCTGGCCCAGTACGGGTTGTCAGACTTCACATATCTTTGAGAATATTATGGAGAAGTCTCAGGCATGCATCGGACGATCGGGCAAACAGACCAGCGCCGCAAGTACATGGTGGATATACCACATTTAAGCACGAAGCGCTTTGCTTCCACTTATAATAATAATAATGTCCTCCAGACCGAATTTCAGCCACGGCGGCCAGTCTTAACAGACTGGCCATCTGCGCAGGAGATATTATAGTGCACAAGTGTGTGCGCAAACACAAGTGCACTCTCTGTTCCCTAACTCTCATGATCCAATGGGACGGCAATCCGAAACGACCGGAGAGAGATCAGGCGCAGGACCAACGGCTTTACGTGCTTTCCGAGGCACGGGGGTGTCTAACACCGCCAACTTCCTAACTCCGAGTTGCTATTGAGATTTCTTTACAGAAAAACCCAATAGCTTATTGTTGGCCCGACCCGGGATTCGAACCCGAGACCTCATGCACAGCAGTCGCATTCACTACTGCTGCGCCACGGAGGCAGTTTACACTTATAATGCGTACCGCAAAGGAGTGGAATTCACTACCTAGGTCTGTATTTCCCGATGAGTACAATCTGGGTGTCTTCAAGTCACGGGTGAATAGGTATCTTTTATCTTTTAGGCAAGCGTGCTTGCTCGTCGACTGTATTGACACTTAACATCAGGTGAGATCACGAGCCATTGAAAAAAATAAAAAATAAAAATAAAGCCTAAATATCAATCAATCAGCTCATCGCAGTTCACTGCTGGACATAAGCCTCTCCCATTTTACGCCACAACATCCGGTCTTCCGCCTTGTGAGAGTAAGACATTTTAATACAGGGCTTCTTCTTCTTTTCGAGTCAATGCTCTTGTCCCCTTTTGCGGTCAAATGGTCTTGGCCCAGAAAGTGGCGACCGCTATGGCGGCAGCAGTGGCGATGTTGAGGTCGGCTCTTGTGCAGGATGTAGGACATGCTGGACAGGTCAGTAAGTGCATCATTGTTTGACTGGGTGCACCACAGTCACAGTGAGTTTGGGACTGATCCAGTATATGTTGTATAATATGTATGTATTTACAAAAAAAAACAAAGTATATATGTATGTTTATCCATTGTCTAGAACCCATAGTACAAGCTCTGCTTAGTTTGGGCTAGATAGTGTTGTGTGTATGTGTTAGAGAAAAAAAAAAAAAAAAAAAAAGTATTCCCCATCTACATAAATTATGTTTGCACCGTCCCACTTGCGCTCGCAGTCTATTTAAACACTTCCACACTGGCCAGGATTGGTCGTTTCCCGGTGGGAGAGTTTCTTTGGGGTCCAGGAGGTCCAGGCGTTGGTGGATGCCGGGATTTCCAGAGCTCTATCCTTTTTTTCGGTGGGTCGGCCTGTAAAGGCTGCGTACACCGAAGAAAGCTCTTGCGGCTCCTGAGTCGGGCCTCAGCCATCCTGTAGTCGTGTAGGGGATGTCGAGAGTCAGCTTCTTGTTTAGATTTTTCTAGCGAGCAGGTGACATCCCTTCTAACACTTGGTGGGGCTATACCTGCCAATGGATATAAGGTGTTAAGTGGTGTCGGTTTTAGGCAGCCCGTAACTATTCTGCATGTGTAATTGAGAGCGACGTCCACTGCTGCAGCGTGTGCACTTCGGTGCCAGACAGGGCTAGCGAATTCGCCAGCTGAGTAGCAGAGCGCTATTCCCGTCGTACGAAGGACATTATGTGAGTAGCTCAACTTCTTCTTACATGCAAAGAAAGGAAAATATAGATAACTATATTTTTCTTTGTTTCTTACTACGATAGATACGATACGACAGGGCTGATATTATATATTATTATATAATATTAGTCCTGCCTATGCCTTTTTTATACAACTAAGGTGGCAAATAAGTATACGGCCCACCTGATGGTAAGTGGTCACCGTAGCCTATGGACGCCTGCAACACCAGAGGCATCACTTGCACGTTGCCGACTCTTTAGGAAAGGAAGAAGAGAAAAAGGAAGTGAGAAGGAGAAGGAGCGGGAAGGGGAAAAGAGGGTGATTGGGCTTTCGGCACTCTCACTTACCGAACAAAACACAACAGTAGGAATACTGGTATTTCACGTCGATATTCTGTGAGAGGGTAGTCCTTCTCTGGTCGAGCCGGCCCATTCATGCCGATATCAGCGAAGCTCTACTATCGTAGGAAGAAACAAGGGAAAATATAGTTATCTATATTTACCTTTCTTTGCATGTAAGAAGAAGTTGAGCTACACACATAATACTCAATTTCTAAGCGTTGTATCAAGGTGCACTATGCACCAGTTTTCAAGTTATAAGCTAGCAATACAACTGTGAAACTCGCATATAATTTGAAGTAGTCGTTTTTGCGTGATGTACATGTAAATGTGAATAGAACAGTCGCAAGAGGAAGACCTAGGCGAACGTTTCGTGATCAGATCGGAGGCGTTCTGGACAAAGGCCAGGTTAAGAGCACCTTGAACCGACGGGCGTGTATGAGGAATGTGATGAAAGTGAATGAAGCCAGAGAAGTGTGTCAGGATCGTAGCAAATGGAAATCCGTAGTCTCTGCCTACCCCTCTGGGAAACAGGCGTGAATCTATGTATGTATGTATGTATGTGCATGTAAACATATAGACAGACAGAACTTCTATAGTTCTAATAAAGACCTCTTTATTTATGTTTTCTTAAATTATCTGTTTTAGTGCATTAGTTTTTGTGTGACGCGCGTACAAACATAGACAAAGAAAATTATAAAATTATTGTTTTAGCTTCTATAGATCTTCTAAAAAACCCATAGATAATTTTTCCTAATTATAGTAGACATCGACTAGTCACAATTTCGTTATACAGTTTCTTCACAGAACATTCTAGATGATTAGCAATTCTTCTACAAGTCCACTTTCGATCTAAATGTAATTTAACAACTAATTGCCTAGTTGACTCGTCACAACTCTTATTTTTACGAATTTTAATAAAACTTATTATTCACGTAATTCCAAATTGACGTTTAATTGCCGCCGAAACTACAGAAAAAGCGTAGCAAGAGGTTTTTTTCTAAATTTCAAAAATGGAACGAACCATGGCTCCTCTTTCTAATTAGTTGTCCAAGCGGCCAGTAATAGAAATTCAACTATCATTCATATTTAAACTCTTTTAATAATTAAAGATAAAACAGATTTCTTTTTTTTATATTTTATGAGGTTTTTTACTCATTGGCTATATTCTGGCATAGTTAATAGTGATTTAATCTATATATTTTTACTCATAACGATAGTTCATTCTGTGTTTACTAAGTTTTACGTACTGTTTCTAATTATATGTCCACCACTGTATGTGTAAATAGTATAGCCTAATAGGAAGGCCAATGAACTGCCACGCAGTCGGTCTCAAATTCGATCCCAAGATACGCCTACCTGCAACTTTTCAAAGTTACCTTCTTCTCTCTTAGCCTTTATTATTCCCAAGTCACTTGGGATCGGCTTTTCTAGTCTAACTAGATTTGACTGGATATCAGTTTTTACACGGAGCGGCTGCCACCTGACCTCCGCAACCCGAAGGCTAATAATACCCTAAGGCTAGACCAGTGTCAGGATATTATAGGGCACTGACTTCCCAATAACGACTGCCATAGATTTTCATGGCAGCCGGGACCGACGGCTTAACGTGCTCTCCGAGGCACGGAGCAGGCGATAATTGTCAATCAATACGCACATAATTTCGAAAAGTCATAACTTCCGAAAGTCAAGAGGTGCGCGACGTGGGTTCAACCCAAGACCCTCTGCATTACAGTTTGTTGGTCTCCTCACTGAGCTATCGCTGCGAGTGTGAAAAAGGTCTATGACCATTATAATCTTTCATTGTGCTTTATTTCCACCCGTGACCACAATTTGGGGTTAGTTTACCCTTCCTATTTTAAGGAATGATTGTTATGTGAGGGTGTGTTAAAACGAGTTTCCACTACGCGAACGTGCTAACGTTATGTTCGGAGCGAATGTTTTAATGTATCGATGTTCGGTAGTAGTAAAAGCTATCTGTGGCTTTATCTGTCAAGTTGTAGACAACCAGACATAATTAAAATCTATTGAAAATTCAATTCAAAATTCAAAATAAATTTATTCAATTTAGGTTACAAGGTAAACACACACAAAAAAAAAAACTGTGAATTTACATTTAGGTACTGCCACGCAAGGGTGTAGGGCTCATGAGAAGAACGGGCAAGAAACTCATGGCCACTCTTTTTAATCACCAAGTTCATTTTGGAGGAGGGCACAGGGGAATACGATGATTACAGCATGAATGGGCCGGCTCGACCGGGGAAGGACTACCCTCCCACAGAATATCGACGTGAAATAGCAGTATTCCTACTGTTGTGTTTCGTTCGGTGAGTGAGAGTGCAGGAGGCCCAATCACCTTCTTTCCCCCTTCCCGCTCCTTCACCTTCCCACTTTCTTTCCTGAAGGGTCGGCAACGCGGAAGTGATGCCTCTGGTGTTGCAGGCGTCCATAGGCTACGGTGACCACCAACCATCAGGTGGTCCGTATGCTTGTTTACCACCTCAGTTGCATTAAAAAATTAATGGAGATCCGTAGTCTCTGCCTACCGCTCTAGGTATATAATAAGTTCGATATTTCTCTATCATAAAAGTCTATATACCTACTTAAAATTTGATAAAATAAAACTTATGTCTTTCGTTTACAATACCTATTAAGACTGCGCCGAGCGTAAGACAGATAATGACAGAGCTCGTGCGGCGCATATTCAAATCGACGCGCGGCCGCCATAGTAAAATTGTATGGAGGATTTGAAGTTCTTTTTTGATAAATATATGTCTTTATTGTCAACCAATAACTTAAATATTTGGGACGGACAAATTGTAATATAACTATTTATGTTTCGTTTAAGCTGTAAAATAGGATAGATTTCTACTGTTATAATCTAAAAATCACGTAACACGAGCTTACATTTTTGCATTTTTCGTGCAAATATACGTAATTTTGTAGGCGAAAATATTAATTATTTACAGGTTTTTACACGGAGTAATTGTAAACACGTTCATTGTTATGGTAAATGTGTATTTTATATTAGTATTAAACAAAAAGTGTTGATTTTATTCACTTAACTGTGACCGCCTGTTTTGACACATTTCACTCGGCGCAGTCTTAAAGAAAATATTATAAAAAATACTTCCTATAATAAATATATCAGACCAAACAATTTATTTTCTCTCCTTTAATATTCCTATTTCTACCACATACACACAACACCATCTAGCCCAAACTAAGCAGAGCTTGTACTATCGGTACTAGACAATGGATAAACATACATATATACTTTTTTATAATATGTAACTATATATTTACTTTTTTTGTAAATATATAGCTACATATTATACATAGAAAGACCAAGACAAACATCCATGTTCATGCACTCAAATGTTTGAATTGTGCGGGAATGGAACGCGCGATCTCAGGCGTAGCAGTCGGTTACACTAACCACTACGCCATCGAGGCCGAAGAATTTAAGGAATTTTATGTTAACATATTATTCTTACGCCTATATTTCCCTGGGGGTCCGATATTATTATTTCCTTTTAATACGCGCATAACGTTCGCTCGCTCTGAACTAACCCGAGCTCTAAATGAAAGCGCGTTTGAAAGGAAACGCCTTTTGTTTGTCTAATTAACTTACTTATTATGACAATAGCTCGCTGTAGCAAAGTGTGATATTGTGACGTCACTTGTATTTATTATAGTAACCTGGTTTTAATGGACCTGTTGATAATATAAAGAGTATAACAGAAAGGTGTGTTTGACGACTCGATGGCGTAGTGGTTAGTGTAACTGACTGCCACGCCTGAGGTCGCGGGTTCGATTCCCGCACAAGTCAAACATTTGTGTACGTGAACATGGATGTTTGTCTTGGTCTGGGTGTTTCTATGTATAAAATGTATGATTATCCATTGTCTAGTACCCATAGTACAAGCTCTGCTTAGTTTGGGCTAGATGGTGTTGTGTGTATGTGGTAGAATATTATTATTATTATTATTATTCCACATACAGTATGTTTACTGAGATGTACCATTTTCTTTTTTATCGACACTTTCATATATTTTAGTCTATACTCAACACATTCACGGACACAAAACCACTCTCAATAATTTGTGATATGGCACACAAACTTTCCATACAAAGTGACATCACGTCTGGGGACGTATTGCCACACTACACGGTCTTAAAAGTATATGTTGCGGCAGTAACGGTTAGAGTGTGATATGGCACACAAACTTTCCATACAAAGTGACATCACGTCTGGGGACGTATTGCCACACTTACACGGTCTTAAAAGTATATGTTGCGGCAGTAACGGTTAGAGTGTGATATGGCACACAAACTTTCCATACAAAGTGACATCACAACTGGGGACGTATTGCCACACTACACGGTCTTAAAAGTATATGTTGCGGCAGTAACGGTTAGAGTGTGATATGGCACACAAACTTTCCATACAAAGTGACATCACGTCTGGGGACGTATTGCCACACTACACGGTCTTAAAAGTATATGTTGCGGCAGTAACGGTTAGAGTGTGATATGGCACACAAACTTTCCATACAAAGTGACATCATGTCTGGGGACGTATTGCCACACTACACGGTCTTAAAAGTATATGTTGCGGCAGTAACGGTTAGAGTGTGATATAGCACACAAACTTTCCATACAAAGTGACATCACGTCTGGGGACGTATTGCCACACTACACGGTCTTAAAAGTATATGTTGCGGCAGTAACGGTTAGAGTGTGATATGGCACACAAACTTTCCATACAAAGTGACATCACGTCTGGGGACGTATTGCCACACTACACGGTCTTAAAAGTATATGTTGCGGCAGTAACGGTTAGAGTGTGATATGGCACACAAACTTTCCATACAAAGTGACATCACGTCTGGGGACGTATTGCCACACTACACGGTCTTAAAAGTATATGTTGCGGCAGTAACGGTTAGAGTGTGATATGGCACACAAACTTTCCATACAAAGTGACATCACGTCTGGGGACGTATTGCCACACTACACGGTCTTAAAAGTATATGTTGCGGCAGTAACGGTTAGAGTGTGATATGGCACACAAACTTTCCATACAAAGTGACATCACGCCTGGAGACGTATTGCCACACTACACGGTCTTAAAAGTATATGTTGCGGCAGTAACGGTTAGAGACGTAACCGCCTGTGGGCGGACATTCATACCAAGTGCATTCTAAACCGTGCGTTACGGCTGGAATGTTTGCTGTGGCTCTAGCGGTCTGTATTTTAGCCTAAAACGGCACAGAGTCATATCCTTCCTATAAATGCTATGAGAAATAGTCGGCCGTGGACGGAGTTTTACTTTTAGTGTATTTATAAATCGCCGCCTACAGCCGCAGTGCCATACTATGAGGGTCGTAATTCACGTCTCTCGACGTACTGTCCGGGAATGTGTTAAGCTACACAAAGAAAATTAGAAGCAGCAATAGATTTAAAAAGCAAAATGTTCTGGCTGAAACGTCCTTTTTTACTGATTCCAAAAAGGTAGAAATCTTAATTTTGAAAAAAAAAATGTTAGGTAATTTTTGATCTTGTTTTTTATGACGGCAGAATAGCTGACACGTGACTCGGGTCACTGAGTCATCCCATAAACCCGAAAATACCTAATGGCAATTTTTATACATAGATATATATCCTAATACATACTAATATCCTAATTAATACTAGAAATGCGAAGGGAGTTTGTTTGTATGTTACGCTTTCATGCCTTAACTACTCGACCAATCGTCATGAAATTTCGTCAGCGGTACAGAAAACGGCATAAGGTACCTTTGGTCCAGAAACAAGTGAGAAACGGCAATGAATTGCCATAAATCTTAAAGTTCGAAAACATGGTTCAAGTAATATGCCAAGGTCACGTGATACCACGTGACCTTGAGGTCAGAGGTCAAAGGTCATAGTCATTTCGTGTGTATATCGACTATGCTGGGTCGAATGGCGTTGACCGCGAGTCTCTAGCTGTTACGGTTCTTGAGTTGAAAGTTGTATAACAGACAGACAGACGGACAAAGCTGTTGTATAAGAGTTTGACGAGGTACAGAAATTTATTGACAAAATATACATTAATGCGACCGGAGCCGCGGCTGAAAACTAGTATTAAATAATAATAATGTCCTCCAGACTGAATTGCGGTCACGGCGGTCAATCTTAACGGAGACTGGCCAAAGCCGAAGATATTATAGTACACAAGCGTGTGCGCAAACACAAAGTGCACTGTCTGTTCCCTAACTCTCATGATCCGATGGGACGGTAATCCGACACGACCGGAGAGAGATCAGGCGCAGGACCAACGGCTTTACGTGTTTTCCGAGGCACGGGAGTGTCTAACACCGCCAACTTCCTAACTCCGGGCTCGTATTGAGATTTCTTAACAGGAAAACCTAATAACTTTTTGTTGGCCCGACCCGGGATTCGAACCCGAGACCTCATGCACAGTAGTCGCATTCACTACCGCTGCGCCACAGAGGCCGTTAAAAGTTCTGTTGTATTAAATATACTCATTTTTATTAAATGTGCTGTTGTGTTTCGTTCGGTGAGGGAGAGTGCCGGAGGCCAAATCACTCTCTTTCCCCCTTCCCGCTCCTTCTCCTTCCCACTTCCTTTCCTAAAGGCTCGGCAACGTGTAAGTGATGTCTCTGATGTTGCAAGCGTCCATAGGCTACGGTGACCACTTACATCTTATGTGGGGCCAGTCAGTGCAAACCGGCGACACTTCGACCCAGTGGGATCTTTTGTGTCGACACTCTCCCAATAACGACTGCCATAGATGTTCATGGCAGCCGGGACCGACGGCTTAACGTGCTCTCCGAGGCACGGAGCACGCGATAATTGTCAATCAATACGCACATAATTTCAAAAAGTCATATAACTTCCAAAAGTCAGAGGTGCGCGACGTGGGTTCAAACCCGAGACCCTCTGCGTAGCAGTCTGTTGGTCTCCCCACTGAGCTATCGCTGCTCTATTACACAGTAAGTAATACATATTATATGAAGTAATCTTAAACTAACAACTGCGTTATCGACTACGTTATTCACAGAATACATTGTAATGTATATGTAAGTAGCCGTTCAAACTTACTTAAATTACCTTTTATCCAGAAAAAGTACTATTTATTATCGAGGGATAACAATCTATACTAATATTATAAAGCTGAAGAGTTTGTTTGTTTGAACGCGCTAATCTCAGGAACTATTGGTCCGAATTGAAAAATTATTTTAGTGTTGGATAGCTCATTTATCAAGGAAGGCTATAGGCTATATAACATCACGCTACGACCCACGGGGGCGTCGCAATAATCATAAACGCGGCTGAAACCGCGGGCACATCTAGTTTATTGATAAAACTTAGATTTACGCGAGCGAAGTCGTGAGCAAAATCTATACTAATATTATAAAGCTGAAGAGTTTGTTTGTTTGGTTGAACGCGTTAATCTCAGGAACTACTGGTTCGAGTTGAAAAATTATTTTAGTGTTGGATAGCCCATCTATCGAAGAAGGCTTTAGGTTATATAACATCACGCTACGACCAATAAGAGCGGAGCATCAATGGAAAATGTTGCGAAACGGGGAAGATTCTCTTATGTGAAGCAGGCGAAGTTGCGCGGGTCAGCTAGTCTAGTATGTAAAAGCACATTCAGGCACATAAACTTTGTTTTGCACGAAAATTGAACCTGGGACCTCCCAATCAATCTCACATTTATTAATAATTAAACATACGTGAACGTAAAGGTATGCTCATTAACAAAGCTTTTCATTCGAGCTTTATGGGACAATGTTACCCGAACGCTGTTTTGATCTCTCCGTATTTGAATGTTTAATCGCTTGTTCGTATTCCCTTTGTCTATGGATGGAATCGTAAACAGTCATGCTAAGTAGAGAGCTGTCTTCCGTTTTAATGATCATTATCGATTCTGGTATAAGCATCATGCTTGGGAACGATGTTTGCTTCGAATCTTATCATGGCAGTCTGTAGACCTTTGTGTCGTGTTCATCAATAGCGGCCTGATGAGGAAGTTGACAGTGTTACACACCCCCGTGCTTGCACCGCCGGAAAGCACGTAAAACCAATGGTCCTGCGTCTGATTTCTCTGCGGTTGTCTTGGTGACGTCCTATCGGATATTGAGAGTGAGGGGAAAAATAGCACTTGTGTTTCTCTCTGTTAAGATTGGCTGCCGGGACAGAAATTAAGTTTAGATGAAGGGAGCAACGCTCGCTTTAACGGTGAGGGAAGACATCGTGAGGAAACCTATACGTCTGATAAGTGTCCAAAGTGTTCTTTAACATATGTGAAGCCTGCCAACCCGCACTTAGCCAGCGTGGTGGACTATAGCCTTACTTTCTCACATTCAGAAGAGGTCTGTGCCCAACAATAGGACAGTTTTTATACACGGCTGATATATTGCTTGCTGACACACGCAACTTCGTCTGCGTCACATAAGAGAATTTCGCCCCGTTTTTGCCACATTTTTCATTAATGTTCCGCTCCTATTGATCGCAGCGTGATGTTATATAGCTAATAGCCTTCCTCGATAAATGGGCTATCCAACACTTAAAAAAGTTTTCAATTCAAACTAGTAGTTCTTGAGATTAGCGCGTTCAACCAAACAAACAAACTCTTCAGCTTTATAATATTAGTATAGATACTGTTCAAAAAACGTTTTTGCCTTTTTACACCGGCATTTGTATATTCGCAGTTCCATTCACACATCACCATGGTAATTTTATTCATAGCAATTTAATCTACGCAATTTTCCCTAATAAAAATTTGTCCAACATCTAATATGGCGCTTTTCGCCTTTTGTGGAATCTAATTATAATTTTTCTTGTATTTTTTATGTAATATCGTCTATTTTGTTGGTACCGTGGTATGAGTTTGTGTTTATATTTGGAATTGGTCCTGAGGTTTGGAAGTAAAGGAAAATATTGGTAAAATGTAAGAGCTATACACCTCTGCCTGCTTCTTTCAAGATACGCATAGGCAGGAATCTGTGTATGCATCACACATACATTGGAATATCATAAGCACCTATCTATCTATCTTATGTGGGGGCCAGTCAGTGCAGACCGGCGACACTTCGACCCAGTGGGATCTTTTGTGTCAACACTCTCCCAATAACGACTACCATAGATGTTCATGGCAGCCGGGACCGACGGCGTAACGTGCTCTCCGAGGCGCGGAGAAGGCGATAATTGTCAATCAATACGCACATAATTTCGAAAAGTCATATAACTTCCGAAAGTCAGAGGTGCGCGACCTGGTTCGAACCCGAGACCCTCTGCATTGCAGTCTGTTGGTCTCCCCACTGAGCTACCGCTGCTCTCATAAGCACCTAGCTAAAACTGGTGAAATTGTCTCTATCAAGGCAATCCCAGTAAGGAGATCTGTGAAGATCAAGAACTTTGGTATCTGGTTACGTTATGAATCCCATTCTGGTGTCCACAACATGTACCGCGATCACCGTGAACTTAGTGCCGCAGGTGCTGTCGCTCGCTAACGTGACATGGGAGCCAGGCATAAACCTCGAGGCCACTCTATCCAGGTTATGAAAGTGGAAGTAATCAAGGCCGCTGCGTGCCGCAGATCACAGGTCAAACAGTTCCACAATAGCAGCATCAGATTCCCGATGCCCAATGATGCACCATCACAAGCGCCCTGAACACCTTTGCATACAAGAGGCAAGTCAAACTCGAGTCAAAAAACATTTATTCACTTAGGTCACAAAGTAACACTTATGAACGTCCAAGAGGTTAGTGAGTTTATTACATTTACTGAATTAACATTTATGTTAGTTGCAAGGTTCAGGCAAAAGGTGGAGCCTCTGAGAAGATACGTACAAGAAACTCAAGGCCACTCTCTTAAATCGCCATCAAATTATAATTTCAGTATGCCATATGTCACTGTCACTGTCCATATAAACTCTTATACAACAGCTTTGTCCGTCCGTCCGTCTGTCTGTTATACAACTTTCAACTCAAGAACCGTAAGAGCTAGTGACTTGCGGTCAACGCCATTCGACTCAGCATAGTTGATATACCCCCGAAATGACTATGACCTTTGACCTCTGACCACGTGTCACGTGCACGGTCACGCGGTATCACGTGATCTTTGCATACTACTTGAGCCATTTGTTCGAACTCTAAGATTTACAGCAATTCATGGCCGATTCTCACTTGCTTTTTGTAAATAATACATATTATACATAGAAATACCCAGACCAAGACAAACTCGATCATTTATGTTCATGCACACAAATGTTTGACTTGTGCGGGAATCGAACCCGTGATCTTAGGCGTGGCAATCGGTTATACTAACCACTATGGCATCGAGGCCGACACCAAAAAGACACTCTAAAAAATATCTGGCATCGCCTGCCTTACCCATCCAGAATTATGATCAATACAACAATACGAAGATTAATTTTACCTTCTAAGTGCAAATTTGCAATTTCAAAACTGCCATTATTGATGATATTTTTGACCTTGGACCCTACTCTGAAAGTTGTCAGAAATAGCTTGTCGAGGTCCGTCCCGGAAGGGACCAAGGGTCCAAGTGTTCTTTATATTTTTGGAGAGTATTGTATGGATAACAGGCTTTTATCATAATAAGTTTTGCGATTTTTTATGATGTGATTTTTGTAAGTGTTATTTTTATTGGAATTATTTAATGTTTGAAATGGGACAGTATACAGGACATTTATAATAATAATTATTATTGTTTGATATTTCTAATAGCCCGGTATCCAACACTAAAATAATTTTAAATTCGAACCAGTAGTTCCTGAGATTAGTGCGTTCAAAAAAAACAAACAAACAAACTCTTCAGCTTTATAATATTAGTATAGATTATAAAGCTGAAGAGTTTGTTTGTTTGAACGCGCTAATCACAGGAACTACTGGTTCGAATTTAAAATTATTTAATTGTTGGATAGCCCATTTATTGAGGAAGGCTATAGGCTATATAACATCACGCTACAATCCATGGAGGCGGCACAGTAATCATAAACACGGGTGAAACCGCGGGCACAGCTAGTACTATATATAATAAAAATGAAAACATAGGGACATGCCAATAGAGGCCATAATTTTTTTGGGAAAAGTTATTGCTCTCCTGGCATTATCCAGGGAGAAAACAGGGGACTACGTTTGTATGGAAAAACTCTTGTGTTTCTCCTTAACTTATCAAATAGTTGGGTAAATACCCCACTTTTTCCGCCACACATCTGCTCTCGATCGTTTGATAGTGGTAAAAAACAACCATAAGAAAACCGAACGATTCCTACCACAAAAAATAATCTGCAGTATCGCGTAGTAATTTAGGTCATCGTATATTTTTCCAGCTGGCAACACTGCTCGTTGCCTTATCTGTACAATTTACAATTTTGTTCGGAAACCTTACGTGTGGTGTATTTGGTTACATCAGACTTTTAAACTGATGAGTAGATGCGGGTTTGTTCGTGTCATAATAATATACAGTGTATATCAGGAACATACTTTAGAAACGTAATGTGTATCTAAAAATAACCTATGTGCACTATTCCCGGCTTAAAATTATGTATGTATCTTATGTGGGGGCCAGTCAGTGCAGACCAGCGACACTTTGACCCAGTGGGATCTTTTGTGTTGAAACTCTCCCAATAACGACTGCCATAGATGTTCATGGCAGCTGGGACCGACGGCTTAACGTGCTCTCCGAGGCACGGAGCAGACAATAATTGTCAATCAATACGCACATAGTTTCGAAAAGTCATATAACTTTCGAAAGTCAGAGATGCGCGACGTGGGTTCGAACCCGAGAACCTCTGCATTGCAGTCTGTTGGTCTCCCCACTGAGCTATCACTGCTCTTTATTTCTTCACCGTTAATAATTAATAATCATGTGACGTTTAAATATGACCTCAACTTTCTGTTACATGTTGTATAGAACTTCGGGTTCCCCGGAGGGGTTGGCAAGGATTGTGGTGCAAGCTATAATCTTGATACATAACTTTAATATATTGATTCCTTTGTCGAAGACTCAATAGAAAAGTCTTGTTCGCGGTCATTTATAACTAATATGACGTTGAATGTGTTAAGCTCGGCCATGGCTGCCGAAAAGCAAACGAAAATGCGGTAAAAGTGTTAATATAATAATGTTCTATCACATACACACAACACCATTTAGCCCAAACTAAGTAGAACTTGTAGGTACTATGGGTACTAGACAATGGATAAACATACATATATGTATACTTTTTTTTGTAAATACATACATATTACAAACACAAATCATATTCAACAATAGTTCAATCCATATTCATGCACACAAGTCAAACATTTGTGTGCATGAACATGGATGTTTGTCTTGATCTGGGTGTTTCTATGTATAATACGTATGTATTTACAAAAAAGAAAGTATATAAGTATGTTTATCCATTGTCTAGTACCCATAGTACAAGCTCTGCTTAGTTTGGGCTAGACGATGTTGTGTTTATGTGGTAGAATATTATTATTATTATTATATTATACATAGAAACACCCAGACCAAGACAAACATGAAATATATGGTATGCATTTACAAAAAAAAAGTATATATGTTCATCCATTGTCTAGTACCCATAGTACAAGCTCTGCTTCGTTTGGGCTAGATGGTGTTGTGTGTATGTGATAGACTATTAAAATTAATATTTTGCTTTATCAACAACTAGACTTTGACCGCGGCTCCGCTCGTGTAAATATAGGCTATGTAAAATTTCTATTCCTTGGGAATAGTACCTTTTTATGGATGAAAGTACCCTATGTCCGTTTCTGTACCCCTGACAACGTGTATGCGAAATTTCATGAAGATTCGTCAAATAGTTGCGGCGTGAAAGTATAACAAACAAAAAAACTCACATTCGCATATTGTCTTCTGTTTACGCGAATATTATTCATTGAAATTAAACTACTATATACGGATTTTATCGCGTTGTTTATTTGATACTTTATTAAATAAGTTTCCCATTTATAATATTAAGACTGCGCCGAGCGAAATGTGCCAAAACAGGCGGTCACAGTTAAGCGAATAAAATCAACACTTTTTGTGTAATACAAATATAAAATATAAATTTACCATAACAATGAACGTGTTTACAATTACTCCGTGTAAAAAACTTAAAATAATTAATATTTTCGCCTTCACAATTACATAAATTTGCACGAAAAATGCAAAACCGTAACCTTGTGTTACGAGATTTTTAGATTATAACAGTAGAAATCTATCCTATTTTACAGCTTAAACGAAACATCAATAGTTATATTACAATTTGTCCGCCCCAAATATTTAAGTTATTGGTTGACAATAAAGATACAAATTTATCAAAAAAGCACTTCAAATCCTCCATACAATTTTACTATGGCGGCCGCGCGCCGATTTGAATATGCGCCGCACAAGCTCTGTCGTTATCTGTCTTACGCTCGGCGCAGTCTTAAGTATGGATATCATAAACTACAGCATCCAATTTACATTCATGTAATGTGACCACACCTTTGTGACACACGTATTGGGAACATCCATTGTGGCTCGATGAAGCTACGCTCAATACCGGCACAATTATTCTGGCTCCAATGAATCAGGGCCTCTTTGTATTGAACAATTGTTGGAATACCCTCACAACTTCAATGGAGGTACGGTAACCATATTGGAATTTGAATTGTGATATATTTGAGACGGCATGAATAATTAATTAAAAGTTTTCTTCAACTAATTGTTATGCTAGACTTTAGATTTTCTATTTAATTTTGACTATTGTAATTGTAAAGAATTACATAATATTGTCTTCTATTTAGCGAATATTATTAATTGAAATTAAACTGCTATATACGGATTTTATCGCGTTGTTTATTTGATACTTTACTACAAAATTTTGAAAATTGTTGCACTACTACTACTATTAAACTTTACTAATTGCCATGGTCACGGGGAGACATCCCTCCCCGTGACCATGGCTGCTGAAAAGCAACCGAAACGTCGGGGAAAGTGTAAAAATAAATTAAATCTAAATAGTTTAATAATAATTTAATTAGCTTAAAAATTAGTAAAGTTTAATAGTAGTAGTAGTGTAACAATTTTTAAAATTTTGTAATATAGTGTCAAATAAACAACGCGATAAAATCCGTATATACCAGTTTAATTTCAATTGTAAAGAATTGTTGGTGAGCCAATGAAATTAAATATAATAAATGAGAATTGTCGCCATGTGGTCTGTTTAGAAGGCCAACTTCAGAATGGATGGATTTGGAAACGTCAGATGCGTATGCTTAATATAAATAGCAAAAATATTACCATTGTTAATTTTTTGCGAATTATAATTTAAGTTGCATAGGGGGCGAGCCATCAAGTAGACAATAGTCTACTACTGACAATTTCTTATAAGAAATAACAATAACACTTTGCCCTATACGGGAATCGAATCCGAAACCTGGCACACAACAGTCACATTCACTACCGCTGCGCGACCGTGACAGTCAACTGAAGCTAACTATGAAAAATACTAGAATATTCTTTAGTAAAAAGAAGGGTAGATGCAGAAAAGAATTGTCCCACAATTGCCGAATATTTGACTACCCGCAGCTCATAATATAATGGCCTAAAACCGTCCGGTATTCAATTTACCACTTGAATGACCTTTAAAACACGCAAATTACTTTGCCAAGTTAGAAGCCTTCCCCCTTTCGGTTACTTGTGGCCTACTTTGTTTGTTATGTTATATAGCCTACTAAATTTTGCCCGCGGCTTCACTTGCGTAAATGTAGATTAGATTGGGTTAGTAACAGTAATTTTTTTCTGGATGAAAGGTACCCTTTGTCCTTTTTCTGTTCCCCTGACGACGTGTATGCAAAATTTCATGATGATCGGTCAAGCAGTTTACGCGTGAAAGCGTAACAAATAAATAAACTCACATTTATAATGTTACTAGCTGACCCGCGCAACTTCATCTGCATCACATAAGAGAAATTTCCCCGTATTTGCAACATTTTTTATTGCTGCTCCGCTCCTATTGGTCGTTGCGTGATGTTATATAGCCTATAGCCTTCCTCGATAAATGGGCTATCCAATACTAAAATAATTTTCCAATTCGGATCAGTAGTTCCTGAGATCAGCGCGTTCAAACAAACACACAAACAAATAAACCAACATTTCAGCTTTATAATATTAGTTTAGATTAAGGATTTTACTGCTGGATAAAATAGCTTTCTAATGATGATAGAATTATTAAAATCGAATCTGTAGTTTTAGAGTTTATCGACTACAAACAAACGGATACTTTTCTTTTTAAAATACTAGTTTTGACTAGCTTCTATATGCGATAAGGCCTACGTGGCGCGTCATTTAAATATAACTATTATTACCAGCTCTATCATCAAACCCTGTATACCATAAATAAAAGTACTTGTCAAGATAAATCTAACGAGGCCGAAAGTACAATTAAGTAGGTATATATATATATACTGGCTGTCCCGACAGACGTTGTGCTGTACACACGAAAAAAAAGCCCAAATCTAAACCATCCTCGAATCCACATGAGCACACACAATTTTTTTTATCAAAATTGGTCCAGCCTCTTAGGAGGAATTCAGTGACATACACACGTACAGTAGAATTATATACATAAAGATATATTTTTTATAGTGACTCGGCAAATTGATTGTAACGGACCTGATGAAAAGCCCAATTACAGTCCAGAAACAGTGACGACGAGGAAAAGATAGATGTCGTCTAGCCGTCGCCAGTGACAAGCCGGTCCGACCAGATGCTTCTTCATACTACGTTTGAATGACCCAATGTCATAGAAGGGAGGAAACACATGTGCCGGAAGACCATTCCAAAGTTGTATGATACGGCATAAGAAGGAATGTACTAGTATTTATTATTTTGTATGAAATTACTTTCTGCCATCCACCTTCTGCCTAATTTATTTAAGTTACTCTTTTTTTGTTTTTTGATATGTTGTTTTTAATTGAGTTGTATGTATGTATGTTACTGCCTACATGCACCGAAATCATTCAGGGTCTGCGAGAATACCAGCGTTGTGGATATACTGCAACATTGCTGACGCAGGACCTTATTTGTTCTATATGTACTTTTGGTTGTGTTTTCTGTTACCTTATATAATGAGCGTGGAACAAATAAAATTATTTTCTTTCTTTTCTTTCTTTCTTTCTAATGAACCTTTTGGTGCGAGACGGGATTGTGCTAACCTTCCATCCGTGGTTACGAAGACCAGCACGTGTGGTTCTCATAAGGAAGGAGGAAGGTAGAATAAGGGCGATATATCTTTCATCCAATACAACAATGACGTAATTACGTTTTGGCTAATTTTCAGGAGAACGTTTTAAGAGTTTCAAATTGAAAATATAATTTATAATATATTTATATATTATATATTATATCTAGCAGCGATAGCACAGTGGGGAGACCAACAGACGGCAATGCAGAGGGTCTCGGGTTCGAACCCACGTCGCGCACCTCTGACTTTCGGAAGTTATATGACTTTTCGAAATTATGTGCGTATTGATTGACAATTATCGCCTGCTCCGTGCCTCGGAGAGCACGTTAAGCCGTCGGTCCCGGCTGCCATGAACATCTATAGCAGTCGTTATTGGGAGAGCGTCGACACAAAAGATCCCACTGGGTCGAAGTGTCGCCGGTCTGCACTGACTGGCCCCCACATATGATACATACAATATATTTTATTTTAATATCACTGTTACTCACATAATCTAACCTATTTTCACACGAATGAAGCCGCGAGCAAAAGCTAGTTAAGAATACTTTTACAATTATTCTTACAGCGTGGTTTTAAGGTCCTTGTCAATTTTGCGAATACCGTAAGATTATTTTGTGCCAAAACCACCCTCAGTAAGCAATATAATATTAATAATAATAAGCATTGTATTGTGAGTAGTAGAGCCTCGCTCATTCCAGCATAAATGGGCCGGCTCGACCGGGGAAGCAATACCCTCTCACAGAATATCGACGTGAAATACCAGTATTCCTACTGTTGTGTTTCGTTCGGTGAGTGAGAGTGCCGGAGGCCCAAGCACTCTCTTTCCTCCTTCCCGCTCCTTCTTTCCACTTCCTTTCCTAAAGGGTCGGCAACGCGCAAGTGATGCCTCTGGTGTTGCAGGCGTCCATAGGCTACGGTGATCACTTAGTAGGTAGGCAGTAGGATGCATTCCTCATGCCATGAGGAAGATGCATTCCTCATGCCATGAGGAAGACTATATATAACACCCTGGTAAAATGTCATCTTGATTACCTAATTGAAATCTGGGGATGTGCTGCGAAATCTAATATGAATGACTTACAAATCTCACAAAATAAAATAATAAAAGTTCTATTTAGATATGACTGGTTTACTGAGACACGAATATTATACTGTAATACAAAACTTTTTAACATAAAACAAATGTATACATATAAAATGTGCATATTGGTGAGAAAGATAGTAACGGGTACACTAAAATCGGATATAAAACTTGAACAAAAAACATTTCATCATAATTTAAGAAACACAAAAAAAATTAAACTTCGTAGCCACAGAACTAACTTTGGCAAAAAAACCGTTACTTATGAAGGGGCACAATTATATAATAAACTTCCAAATGATGTCAAAGATACTAAATCACTTGCAGTGTTTAAATCAAAGTTAACTAGTTACATTTACGGACACATTTACTAAATTTGTACGATCGCTGTTCAACTATATAATTATTAATTGTCTAAGCTCATTATAAGTGAACTATGTATTGTTCTTTATGAGTAATAAATTCGTTAAACCTACTTACCATCAGGTGGACCGTAAGCTAGTTTACCAACATAGAAGTATAAAAAACAATTGCCATTCAACCTGGCGATACTGGCAATGCTGCCAGTCTTCTGGGCACACCAGTCGACTGTGATGCGGAGGAATTCTATGACGCCTATTAAAGAGTTTTAGTTTTAGGTTTCCTTTCCTACTCTGTAATATAATATTTTAGGTATAAGTTATAATATAATAATATAATATATTCTATCACATACACACAACACCATCTAGCCCAAACTAAGCAGAGCTTGTACTATGGGTACTAGACAATGGATAAACATACATATATACTTTGTTTTTGTAAATACATACATATTATAAATAGAAACACCAAGACCAAGACAAACATCCATGTTCATGCACACAAATGTTTGACTTGTACGGGAATCGAACACGCGACCTCAGGCGTGGCAGTCCGTTACATTAACCACTACGCCATCGAGTCGTCGATAAATCTGTAAAGAATTGTTTAAATCTATACTAATATTATAAAGCTGAAGAGTTTGTTTGAATGCGCTAATCTCAGGAACTACTGGTACGATTTGAAAATTATTTTAGGGTTGAATAGCCTATTTATCGAGGAAGGCTATAGGCTATATAACATCACGCAACGATCCACGGGGACGGCGCAGTAACTATAAACACGGGTGAAACCGCAGCAACTTCTATTAATAATAAAATTATCTATACTAATATCATAAAGAGGAATAATTTGAGTTTTTGTTTGTTTGTTTGTTTGTTTGTTATGATTTATATCAAAAACTAATCAACCGATTTAAAAAAATCTTTCACCATTTGAAAGCTATATTATCACTGAGTAACATGGGATATATTAAAAATAAAGTGCTGTTACTAACATACCCTTAACCGTACGCGGGCGATGCCGCGGGCAAAAGCTAGTGTTTTATTAATATTCCAATTCCTATATTATATATATCCTCGTAAGAACATCTGTTATATTTCCATCACTCGAAACAGTAACGAACTTACGATCGACGAAAAATTCTTCTCCAAAATTAGTTTTGTTTAATGCAAAATTGGATTTTATCCAATCCAGATGGTTATACCGTCCATTTTGAATACATAAAGTTTGATAACGTCAATATAAAGAGGTTAAAAGTGCTAATGGATGAACCATATTGGAGATAATTCTGTGGATTTTTAGGGTTTGGCGAGTATTGGTGTATTTTAACAAACATTTCATTCACCTTTTCTTTTTGCTGTCTATGATCAAATTTCTATATTATTTAGGACCAAGTTGGCTACGACACTCACAGCTGCATTCTTCTTCTTCGTGTCAAGGGTTCTTCTTGTGTGAATTATTTGTTATTTGCATAATATTCGGCCATTTTAATTGCGTTAGGAGTGGCCGCACAAAGTTCAGATATTGTGCAAGTGCAAAAAGGCATACCAACAAATATGCCATTGTCTGCTCCAGCTTATTGTTGTAAGGTCTTGAAGAGCACAGGTAGATGGACATTTTGGACAAAACCGGCGGGTCACATATCTACATATTCATTCCTTTTCTGTCTGTCTACCTTTTATTTTTTGGCTCTAGAGTCGATGATTTGCGAGTTTTATCACTGGTGTTGCAAATCTTCATAGGTTGCGATAAACGCTTGGCAGCAAGCGAGTTGTATGCCGTTTAGCCGTGTGGTTCAACTCTTTAGTTGAGAAATCTGTTTATATAAGTTTTAGCTGCCTCCGTGGCGCAGCGTTAGTGAATGCGACTGCTGTGCATTAGTTCTCGAGTTCGAATCCTGAGTCAGGCCAACATAAAGTTAATGGGTTTCTCTGTAAAGAAATCTCAATACGAGCCCGGAGTTAGGAAGTTGGCGGTGTTAGACAACCCCGTGCCTCGAAAAGCACGAAAAGCCGTTGGTCCTGCGCCTGATCTCTCTCCGGTCGTGTCGGATTACCGTCCCTCCGGACTTCGACTATGAAATTGATCATAAAACTAAGCCTGATAGAGTAAGGCTTGGTAAAATAGGAAAATCACTTCTTATTTTAAAACCCAGCTTGCTTCTTTCAGTTTATTAAATACTAGATTGTCCCGCGGATTCACTCGCATTAATGTAGATTTGAACAGTACTTTTTCTAGATGAAAGGACCCTATGTCCTTTTTTGTACCTCTGACAACGTGTATGACAAATTTCATGATGGTTGGTCGAGTAGTAAAGGCGTGGAGGCGTAACTATCAAACTCACATTAGCATTTATAATACTCTAGCTGCACCCCGTGGATTTACCCGCGTAAGGCCCGATGCCGTGAGAATATCGGGGGAAAAGCCTATTGCCTATGTGTTAATCCAGGTCTCCAGCAATCTACCAAGTTTCATCGCAGTCGTCAGCAGTTTTTGCGTGAGATAGTAACAAATATCCATCCATCAATCCATCCATCCATCCTCACAAACTTTTACATTAGGTTAAGTATGTATGTATGTATCTTATGTGGAGGCCATATTTGCCATATTAATTGTAAATCAATACACACATAATTTCGAAAAGTCATATAAGTAATCCGAAATATCCGAAAGTCAGAGGTGCGCGACGTGGGTTCGAACCCGAGACCCTCTGCATTGCAGTCTGTTGGTCTCCCCACTGAGTTATCGCTACTTAGGTTTAGAAAGTATCCTTCGTAAAACCATACACCTTTATTAAATATCCCTCGTTCTGTAAAAGCATTTTTCTCACACCCAGGTTCAACTAAAATCAATTTTATGTAGGTCTCCTGGGTGCCATAAAATGTATATTTTTAAGCAACCGCCGCTGAATTGGAAGTACTTTTATGATGTGATATTTTAATGGAAATCTCTAGGGGTAATAGTGCGTTATAAACGATTTGGCTCGTTCTGGTTCGAGCTGATAAGTGAAAAGTGGGGTATAAATATTATATTTTATATGTATGAAAGGGTGCAAATGTATATAGGGTTATATGTAATAGTAGATTGTGTAGTGGATTCTGCGACTTACGTGAAACTCTAAATTTAAACTTAACTTACTTTTAAATGCAAAATAATGTTTAAACAAAAAATATTAGCTGACTTGAAGACATTGAGCATTTTAACTAATATTATAAATGTGAAGGTTAGTTTGTTTGTTTGTTACGCATCATGAAATTACGCGTTTTTTATCGTGAGGGAATGCTTTTACTCCTGCCTCTCCGCGGGGCAACGGAGAGGTTATGTCGGACTCACCGGGGAAAGATGGTGAGCGATATCCCGGTAATACCGACTAAACCTACCACGGTGTTCCTCGACATAACCGCAATCGGCGGGGCTGCGCGAATCGTTTTCACATGCAATCGCGACCCCGCCGAGGTCACTACACAAATAGACCTGCCCTTGGGCACCACTAATTTTATCCCTACTGTCCCCCTGAGGGGGGGGGGGCACACGATACAAAGGCGCGCGTGGGAACACCCACACCGCCTCTCGGACCTGGAGCTGATCAGGTGGCGGACAGGCCCACGAAGCCCACCACCCCCAGGTCAAACCTCAATGAAATTTCGCATATACGTTGTAAGGGTAACAGAAAACGATATAGGGTACCTTTCATCCCTAAAATATCCTGACTTGAAAACACTGAGAGCATATTATTTTCTTTTTGCAAAGGAGACTGTAGGATAAATAAAACATCATCACTACATATTATAAAACCAAGTCTCCCGCTGCGTTTGTTTGCAATAAACTCAAGAACTACTGAACGGATTTTTATGCGGTTTTCAACAGTAGACAAAGTGATTCACGAAGCAGCTAGTTGCACTCTTGTGTTGCCAGTCTATAGATGGGTGACCGCTTAGTGGTATTTCATCTGAGCGTCTCCGTGCTTCAGAGGACACGTAAAAAGTCGGTCCCGGTTGTTGTCAAATTGACAGCAGTCGTTAAGCCATGTCAGAGGCCTATGGCGGCTTGAAAAACTCTTGACAACAGGTTGGCCACTAACCACACGAAAAGAAGAAGAAGAAAGAAGAAGATGAAGAAGGTTTACGTGTATAATTTGTTAAGGTTTTATACAACCCCTGTGAAGTCGGGACAGGTCGCTAGTAAATAATAATAATATAGTATTAATCCTATATGAAGCTGTCCCACTGCTGGGCACGGGTCTCTTCTCAGTGTGAGAAGGGTTAGGCCATAGTCCACCACGCTGGCCTAGTGCGGGTTGGCAGGCTTCACATATCTTCGAGAACATTATGGAGAACTCTCAGACATGCAGGTTTCCGCCCGATGTTTTCCTTCGCCATTATCGCGAGCGATAATTAACTATTTATTACACACATAACTTCGAAAAGTCAGAGATGCGCTCCTTGCGTTCGAACTCGAGACCTCTGCGTGGCAGTCCAACGGTTTCCCACTAGGCTCTTCTTCTCTCTTAGCCTTTATTATTCCCAAGTCACTTGGAGTCGGCTTTTCTTGTCTAACTGGATTTTACTGGATATCAATTTTTACACGGAGCGGCTGCCACCTGACCTCCGCAACCCGAAGGCTAACGATACCCTAAGGCTAGACCAGTGTCAGTATATTAGAGGGTACTGACTTTCCCAATAACGACTGCCACAGATGTTCATGGCAGCCGGGACCAACGTCTTAACGTGCTCTCCGAGGCACGGAGCAGGCGATAATTGTCAATCAATACGCACATAATTTCGAAAAGTCATATAACTTCCGAAAGTCAGAGGTGCGCGACGTGGGTTCGAACCCGAGACCCTCTGCATTGCAGTCTGTTGGTCTCTCCACTGAGCTATCGCTGCTATATGTATAATATGACCACACCTATCTATTATACGCTGTATCTATAATAATGTCCTCCAGACCGAATTTCGGTCACGGCGGCCAGTCTTAACGGAGACTGGCCATCTGCGCAGGAGATATTATAGTGCACAAGTGTGTGCGCAAACACAAGTGCACTCTCTGTTCCCTAACTCTCATGATCCGATGGGATAGTAATCCGACACGAGAAATAAAAAATAAAAATAATGAAGTGTCTGTTTATAATATTAAAATAACAGCATTTTACTAAATGCTTATGAAAGTATATACGGTACGACAGCAGAACAAATTTAAAATTGTTGTCTATTTGTTCGTTCCGGCTAATCTCTGAAACGGCTGGACCGATTTTGACGTGACTTTAACTGGTAGATAGCTGATGTAATAAGGAGTAACTTGATTCTTTTTGGAAAAATAGGGTTCCGCGAAGATATTAATTCCACGCGGACGAAGTCGCGGGCGACAGCCAGTATGTATTATTGTACCGTCTTATACAACGATTTGCAGTATTCGCAGTCATTACATAATTGTTTGTATAATTATTAATTAAACGCCATCAATAATTGTTATTGCAGAATTATCTCGAAGGAAACAGCGCTTTGTCTTTCATATCGCTTCACCGATTGATTAGATATACGCAGATTGGGATTATGTATTGAATTGAGAGAATAATCTGATGGATTTGACGTGACTGGTTTGTTTATCTATATACTAATATTAGCTGACCCGCGCAACTTCGTCACCGTTACATAAGAGATAGAGCAGTGATAGCTCAGTGGGGAGAACAACAGACTGCAATGCAGAGGGTCTCGGGTTCGAACCCACGTCGCGCACCTCTGACTTTCGGAAGTTATATGACTTTTCGAAATTATGTGCGTATTGATTGACAATTATCGCCAGCTCCTTGCCTCGGAGAGCACGTTAAGTCGTCGGTCCCGGCTGCCATGAACATCTATGGCAGTCGTTATTGGGAAGTCAGTGCCCAATAATATCCTGACACTGGTCTCAGTCTTAGGGTATCGTTAGCCTTCGGATTGCGGAGGTCACGTGGCAGCCGCTCCGTGTAAAAACTGATATCCAGTCAAATCCAGTTAGACTAGAAAAGCCGACCCCAAGTGACTTGGGAATAATAAAGGCTAGGGAGAAGAATAATTGACATGGATAACTCACTAGCCTTTGCCCGCGGCTTCACTCGCGTAAAGTTATGTTAGTAACAGTTCTTTTTTAATATATAGTCTATGTTACTCGGTGATAATATTGCTTGCAAATGGTGATAGAATTATTAAAATCGGTCGAGTAGTTATAAAGTAAAATTGTTACAAACAAACAAACAATCAAATCAAATCTTGTTAGTATAGCCTAGTAGAGATTGTTAATGTAACATTGATCTTTAGAGCTACAAATTAATTAATTTATGATAGTAACACTTGGCTGCTGTAACATGCCGATGCTGCCAAAATGGTTATCTGAAACTGCCAAACATGAATAGGTATTTGATGATGCTGCCATTTTAATCGTATATTTAATCCTAACTAATATTATAAATGCGAATGTGAGTTTGTTTGTTACGTTTCCACGCCGTAACTACTAGACTGATCTCAAGTGTAAACTTACATTATTATTAAGAGCAGCGATAGCTCAATGGGGAGACCAACAGACTGCAATGCAGAGGGTCTCGGGTTCGAACCCATGTCGCGCACCTCTGACTATCGGAAGTTATATGACTTTTCGAAATGATATGCGTACCTATTTATTGACAATTATCGCCTGCTCCGTGCCTCGAAGAGCACGTTAAGCCGTCGGTCCCGGCTGCCATGAACATCTATGCCAGTCGTTATTGGGAGAGTGTCGACACAAAAGATCCCACTGGGTCGAAGTGTCGCCGGTCTGCACTGACTGGCCCCCACTTAAGATACGTACATACATTATTATTGAAATAAGTGTATATATAAAAAAAATATCATGAAAGTTTTCTAATGCGAAATATTTATATTAATACAAGATTTGGGAAGCAACTTATATTAAACAAAGCTATTTAAAAAAAAACATTACTGTATTATATGTATAAAAATATTCAATAAATTATCGTCGGACATTCAAAAGCTTCTTATGTCAATGTTTAAAAGAAAATTAAAAGTATCACTGCTTATAAGAATATTGTATTCTATATGTGATTGGATGCAAGATCAAATTTTGAGCTGTCATTTTTTTATTATATTAACTGTTTCTATCATCATCATCATCATCATCTCAGCCGAAAGACGTCCACTGCTGGACATAGGCCTCCCCTAAGGTTTTCCACACAGACCGGTCTTGGACCACCCGCTTCCAACCGCTTCCACTGACCCTTACCAGGTCGTCGGTCCACCTTGTTTCTATCACTAATTTATAATATATTAATACGTGAAGCAATAACATTGCACCCCGTTTTGCGAAAATTGCGCGGACGGAGGAGTATGAAATTTGGCACAGTTAAAGTTTATACGGAGAAGGAATGGCGAATCCTAATATTTATATAAAATATGCATTAGAAATACATTAAATTAATGGGAACTAAATGGGCTATCAAATACAAAAAGAAAGACTGACTAAAAAGTTTATAAGGCTAGTGTGAATGGAACAGTCGCAAGAGGAAGACCTAGGCGAACGTTTCTTGATCAGATCGGAGACGTTCTGGACAAAAGCCAGGTTAAGAGCACCTTAAACCGGCTAGCGTGTATGAGGAATGTGATGAAAGTGAATGAAGCCAGAGAAGTGTGTCAGGATCGTAGCAAATGGAAATCCGTAGTCTCTGCCTACCCCTCTGGGAAACAGGCTTGAATCTATGTATGTATGTATTTAAAATAATTTTCTTATCCATCTGACAGTTCCACAGATCATCGTGCTTGAACTAAAGAACAAACATACTCTTCAGCTTCGATCTCTTTACCTTTTGCCCTTTTACCTGGATGAAAGGTACCGTGGTACCTTTTTTTTTACTCGGGGATATGCATGACGCTTACCCTTCTGCGGGGGCGGGCGGAGGGGTTATGTCGGACTCGCCGGGGTAAAAGAAAGATGTTGAAAAAATAAAGGACCTCCCGGAATACCGACTAAACCTACCACGGTGTTCCTCGACAAAACCACTATCGACGGGGCCGCGCGAATCACTTGCGCATGCGGTCACGACCCCGCCGAGGTTTCGGCCCGCCGTATGAAACGGCAGGCCACTACGCGAAGAGGCCTACCTAATAGGCAAGACTCCCCCTAAAGTCTACTGTCCCCCCGCTAGAGGGGAGAACCCTATGTCCTTCTCTATGTCCCTGAAAACTTGTATGCGAAATTTCATGATGATCAGTCTAGTATTGAAATTTAACTTCTTTATGCAGATTTTATCGCGTTGTTTATTTAACACTTCAGTAATATTAATATTGTATCACATACACCCAACACCATCTAGCCCAAACTAAGCAGAGCTTGTACTATGGGTACTAAACAATGGATAAACATACATATATACTATTTTTTTCTTGAAATTAAACTGCTATATACGGATTTTATCGTGTTGTTTATTTGACACTTTATTACACAATTTTGAAAATTGTTACACTACTACTACTATTAAACTTTACTAATTTTTAAGCTAATTAAATTATTATTAAACTATTTCGATTTAATTTATTTTTACACTTTCCCCGACGTTTCGGTTGCTTTTCAGCAGCCATGGTCACGGGGAGACTAAGATGGCAGTTGTCTCAATGTTCCAGTGTAGTTATTTCAAAGTACCCGAACATAATTTAATCATTGGTGTTTCTATTTACGCAGAATGAGCTCAAAGTATCATGAAGTCTAGCTGTGGTTTGCTTCTTCTTGGGTTTAACTATTTTTATTACTGGATCCCAAGCTGGTGGTACATTCCAACCGTCTTCTCTATTAAAATTAGGATGTTTTTTGATTTCAATAGCCTCGCGAAGCATCCTTGGTAGGAATCGGTGTTCTTTAGCGAGAATCTGTGGTTTGTCAAATCTCAGGTAGTGGTTGGTCCCCTGTTGCACATGTTCACACACAGTACTTTTTTTTGTAAATACATACATATTAGACAGACATACCCAAATCAAGACAAACATCCATGTTCATGTACACAATTTTTTGACTTGTGCGGGAATCGAACCCGCGACCTCAGGCGTGGCAGTCGGTTACACTAACCACTACGACATCGAGGCTGAAAAAAAATGTATTGATTAAATCTACTTAAACGTGAGAGAAGCCGCGGGCATAACTAGTGTAATATAAAGCTTGTAGAACATTATAATCGTGACTCTGGCATACCTCCACGATCGCCTCGCCCTTTCAGACGTATATACATATTTATAGTACATATATATGAACGACTAACTATCCTCGGGTCTCGAGGACGCTGTTATGGACCCACAAGATGAGTTTATTATTGAATAAGACCCTTATGTGCAACAATCGAGAGGTGAGATCGACGAATGGGGTGTGGGCATACATATACAGCGTGTAACAGAAAGGTGTGGTCATATGTAAGCCTTTGTATTACAGCACCTGTACAATGGAAAACCAATGGGAACCTGATCGGACGACCAATGCCTTCCATTCGATGTTAAACTAATAATTAAATTCTTCTTCTCCCTAGCCTTTATTATTCCCAAGCTTTTCTAGTCTAACCGGATTTGACTGGATATCAGTTTTTACACGGAGCGGCTGCCACCTGACCTCCGCAACCCGAAGGCTAACGATACCTTAAGGCTAGATCAGTGTCAGGATATTAGAGGGTACTGACTTTCCCAATAACGACTGCCATAGATGTTCATGACAGCCGGGACCGACGACGGCGTAACGTGCTCGCCGAGGCACTGAGCAGGCGATAATTGTCAATCAATACGCACATAATTTCGAAAAGTCATACGACTTCCGAAAGTCAGAGGTGCGCGACGTGGCTTCGAACCCGAGACCCTCTGCATTGCAGTCTGTTGGTCTCCCCACTGAGCTATCGCCTATGACCTAGATTCACGTGTAAAATATTTTTTATTCCAGAATACAAATTAACTTTCCCTGAAAATCTATTCATATTGGATATATCTATTCATATTATGGTTCACCGTAAAACCAGCCACTGGATGTAAATGTTTAGCTTTTTATTGCATTAATTGACATTCACCCTGGCGGCAAAGGATGAAATTAATACACTATTAACTAAATGTTAAGTACAAGGGAGGCCGAAGGTCACAGAATACGTAGCTACAGATGACCAGCAATCGAATGCTGTAATTGATATGTGTATGTATTATAAGGCCATATTTGAGGGTCATAAAGTGTTCAACATACTAGGTTTGTTGAAAATATATCGATAATTTTAGTCTATATATTTTGATCCAATACATCGGTATATCGATATAACATTTTTTAATATCGAAAATCGTATCAAATAGATTTTTTTTTTCAAATTTAATTTATTAGCTGTATATTTAACAGAAAGCCATAAAAGATAGGAACGAACGGAAGAAATAATTATTTTCTATGACTAATATGTTTTGTGATTGAGAAGACTAGCTGAACCGCGCAACTTCGTCTGCTTCACATAAGAGATTTTCCGTTTTTGCAACATTTTCAATGATTCTCCAGTCCTATTGGTTGTAGCGTGATGTTATATAGCCTTCCTAATGAATGTAAAATTTTAATTAATTCCTAATTCCTGATAAATGGGCTATCCATATTATTTTTCAATTCGAACCAGTGGTTCTTGAGATTAGCACGTTCATCCAAACAAACAAACTCTTTAACTTTAATATATTAGTTGAGATTGCTATTCAGTTTTTGATATTTTCTAAATTTGCCTATTGAAAAGAAATAATATTAAAATAACTTCGTTTTTATTAAGATTCTCATACAATAAAATAATTAACATACTGCAACCTATTATTAAGCCACATTGAACTAAATACATTATTATTTTAAAACTAAAATCTCTGAAAATTTGACCGATATATCGAGATATCGAGGTCGATATTGATATTTTAATATATATCGATATTTTTTTTCACTGGCGACATTCCTAACTGATACTGCTACAAAATACGTAGCTACAGATGTCCAGCAGTCGAATGCTTTAATTGAGATGCGGTTGACTTGATCCGAGATTGGTATATAGGTACAGAATGAAACAGTAAGGTGTGATATACCAGTTGACTAAGTAGTCTCTTTTACAGAATGTCTTTTTATAGTAATAACTGATTTTTAAAATGATAATACGTGCACTTAATCCCAAGTGGAATAAAGGCGTTATCTTATCTTATCTTATGTGGGGGCCAGTCGGTGCAGACCGGCGACACTTCGACCCAGTGGGATCTTTTGTGTCGACACTCTCCCAATAACGACTGCAATAGATATTCATGGCAGCCGGGACCGACGGCTTAACGTCACGGAGCAGGCGATAATTGTCAATCAATACGCACATAATTTCGAAAAGTCATATAACTTCCAAAAGTCGGAGGTGCGTGATGTGGGTTCGAACCCGAGACCCTCTGCATTGCAGTCTGTTGGTCTCCCCACTGAGCTATAGCTGCTCTTTTAATAAAGGCGTTAGAAGAGTATGCTAATTTTAGAGGAGAGCAAAATCCTATTTGATCTCTTATATTTATTATAGAAAGTACTTTTAAATCTTTTGTTTAATTTAATGAAACAAACATTAAATTAAATATTTTATCAAATTTTAAGTGTTTAAATAGATTTAGAGACTTTTATAACGGAAAAATCAAACTCATTATGACGCGACAAATGATTTTTTGGTTATAAGCCTTTATTTTTTGTCCAATCACAACGAAAATTATTGAGCTTGTGTATCTTGACTTGCACTATTCGAACCTGCAATACGTCGACTTAATTGTAGTTACGCCTTTATTGCACTGGGGGTGCGATATGATAAATCATCCCCCACGACTGTGGATTTTACAAAAATTCAAACTAATATTTGTCATTTGTGAAGATGAAACCGACAACACTCGGCGCATTGGCAGTTGCGAGACGATGTGGGCCACTAAGCTATTGACGCAGTCAAAATTCAAGTGCCGAAGACGGCATAAAAAAAGTATGATGCACCTAACCATCAAATCATCATGGCCACATCTTTCTGTAACACGCCTTTATTTATAAACTAGCTTTTGCCCGCGATTTCGCTCGGAATCAGTTCTTTTTCTGGATTAAAGGTACCCTATCTTCTTTCCTATATCTCTGAAAACGTGTCTGCAAAATTTCACGATGATCTGTTAAGTAGTTAATGGGTGGAAGCGTAACAAACAAAATCCCATTTCCATTATAATATTAGTCAGGATATGCGATTAGCCTTAAGTTTCTTGCAGGTATCTTCTCATAGAGGCAGTCTCTGATTGGGATGATGCCAACATGGTTAAGTTCAATTCTCCGCAAAAACGAGTCAATTCTAACTTGCTACAACTTACCGAGATGTATCCGTGCCGATAACTGATCGTCTTGAGCTTCTGGGTATGTCATTGACTCCAACTCTTAAATTTGGCTCCTATATTAAGACAAAAGGCCAACTAGCCGTCAAAAAGCTGGGCACCCTCAGTAAGGTGAGGCAGTATTTCATGCCTGAACTCCATAGCTTGGAACATCGTCGTAAAGTTGCCACTCTTTCAGTTTTCTATCGGATACATTTCGGAGAGTGTGCAGAGGAACTGCATAATTTGATTCCTCCTTCCCATTTTTACCATCGGACGGCCAGACAAATAGACCGGCGGCACAGGTACCTGGTGGATATACCACATTTACGCACGAAACGCTTTGCTTCCACTTTTATAATGCGAACCGCAAAGGATTGGAACTTACTACCTAAGTCTGTTTCCCGATGAGTACAATCTGGGTGTCTTCAAGTCACGAGTGAATAGGTATCTTCTAGGCAACCGTGCTCCATCGTCGACTGCATCTTCACTTAAGATCAGGTGAGATCGCGGTCAAACGCAGGACTATAACAGAATTAAAAAAAAGACTTATCCCTTCGCCTGAACGTAACAACTAATCTAAATGTAGCTTCAGTAACTTAGTAATCTCACTAACAAAATAACTGCGATACGTTTCGTTTTGTTCGTTTTATAGAACTGGTGTTCTGTACCTATATATTCTATGACAAGCTCTCAGTTGTCAAGCACGATCCCTTTCCGGAATTGATTACGACGGCTCAGTCTATCGCCGATAAGTATTGGGACGGCGATTAAATAAATTATCCATTCAAGGCGATATTCTCCAGTGCGACCTCTGACAGAATGTTCGAGAAATAAAATGGAAATTCGTTTGTTCATTACTTTGATATAGGTCTTACTAGCCTTGGTGGTGTAATGGTAAAATAAGGCTGCTGTGCGTGAGGCTTTGGGTTCGTTTTCCGGGTCAGACAAAAGGTTTATCGTTTATCTTTCGACAAATTCTATCCGTCACTCTATACTAATATTATAAAGCTGAAGAGTTTGTTTGTTTGTTTGAACGCGCTAATCTCAAAAACTACTGGTTCGAATATAATTTTTTTTTGTGTTGGATATCCTATTTATCGAGGAAGGCTATAGGCTATATAACATTACGTTACGACCCACGGGAGCGGCGCAGTAACTATAAACGCGAGTGAAGCCTCGGGCACATCTAGTCTAAAATAAAATGAGTTAAATTATATATAATACTAGCTTTCCGCCCACGGCTTCGCCCGCGTGATAATCCAAATTTTCAAGTCACTAACTTCAACGGTGTAGAACTTTCATATAAATTTTTTCACCCCTTTCACCCCCTTCGGGGTGGAATTTCCAAAAATCCTCTCTTAGTGCTCCCCTACACTCTCCAAGGAACATACATGCCAAATTTCAGCCTCTTGCGTTCAGTAGTTTCGGCTGTGCGTTGTCTGTCAGCCACTCAGTAACGGAAGAGTTTTATATATATAGGTAAGTCTATGGATGAAACTTATTTTAGTTTGACAGTATCAATCTATGGAGTTTTATTAATCTACGAATCAATACCGACGCGGACGGTTTGCTTCTCAAGCAAAAAGTTATTTATTTATCTACGAAGAATGTCTCAGTAGCTGTCCGGAGTTTGGAACTGTTCCTGGTTCATGGTTGCGGTAATAGCTCACCCCAATAAGTAAGATCTAAAAGCATATTCAACCTTTACCTATTGCAATAATTCTGGTGGCCATGCGAGGCGAGTTCCTCTTTTCTCAGTTATTTTCATTTAATATTGGATAAACATTTCACGTGGATGTAGTCACGAGGATAACTGTGGAGGAACAAGGGGTGATACTTCCCCAACATAAAGAAAGGATTTTCCAACCAGGAAAAGTGTCCGTATTTATTGACTCGCGGTTCAACTATTGATTTTGGGAGCGCATATTGTAGTAGCTCATAACGCAAACTTCGTTAGCGCGATTTCGGATCGTATAGAATGTGTAACTGATTACAACGCCATCTATTGATTGCTATCTATAATTGCTGGTAGGTATGTAATAGTATTCTAAGGTAACATGTACTGTTTTGTTTGAAGGTGGTGTGGGGTTCGTCAACGACTGATGATGAAGCACGATGTGGCCAGGCTGGCGATGGATTTTCCTAATGCTGAACGCTGTGGCGGCTCTATCCCCCGTCGTTAAGATTGGTAAGTAAGACAAAGACGGGTAAACGTGAACGTATACGTGTAAAAAGCAACATATTGTGGTCAGTTAGATGGCCACGCAAAAGCCTCTAGTTCGGTCCCACGCTGAACTGAAACCTGCATGTCTGAGAGTTCTACTTAATGCTCTCACTGACGTCAACCCGCACAGGGCCAGCATGGTGGACCATAGGGTTAGACCACAGTCTAACCTTCCTCATATCGAGAAGAGACTTGTCCCAGCGGTGGGACAGGTTATAAACAAGGCTGGTATTATTATATCTACTAAAGCTTGTCAATAGCTACATTAAAAAAAAAACAAAAATTAGTTGACAATTGGTTCTTTGCTTTTATTTAAATAAATATTAAATATCCTCACCATACTGAATTATTGTAATTAACCTGTAAAGTCTTGGAATTCCAGACAGAATTAAAAACCTGTTTTGTCTGGTCGCTGGTGAGAATAGAGTTAGACCAATGTCTACCACGCTGGCCAATACGGGTTGACATCTTTGAAAGCATTATGACGATCTCTCTGATATGATTTTCAGGATGTTTACCTTCACTGTTACAGCGAGCGATAATTAACCAACTCAATGGGTTAAACGCCGTGTTTTAACTTATTTTACAATCTTAGGAAAACTTACAGCTAAATTAGTATCATAAACAGATTTGATACGAGAAAAGAAGGCCAATTAAAAGTTTTCACTGATAGCAGAATAAAGTGTAAATAATAGAAGATGACATTTTAAAAAAAGCAACAAGGTAATAGCAAGTAATAGACACCATTGCATCTGGTTTTGAGACATAAAGAAAGCGTTACACAAAGTTTTTTTGATTTGGCTATTACTATAAGTAAACAAGTCTATATCAACACTCTGGCATGCCGTGTTGAACATGCGACTTGCTCGAATTAAAAATGAATTTTGCCTGTACTAGCTGTTGGTGTATGTAGTAGGTGGGATTTGCGCAGGAATGCAGATGGCACACGCAGCCCTATTTTGCTCACCAGTTCACTAACGTCTACCGACCCATTCGTGATTCTTAAAAGTAATGAAATATCCGCAACCTTTCTTCGTTCCTCTAGCTGAAGGAGATGGAATTTTTTACACCTGCTATAATAATTGGGTATATAGCAATTAGATCGGAATTGAATGTACCTCAGAAATTTCCTCTGTATGGCCTCTAAGCGATTTTTATTATCATCATCAGGCTATAATAGTCCACTGCTGGACATAGCCCTCCCCTAATAAGCGCCATAGCGCCCGATTTTTATAGGTATTATAATTTGGATTCCAGACTTGAGAGGCGGTTTTGATGAACTCTTAAATTTCCACCATCACATTCCAGGGGCAGTCTTCACGGAGGATGCGAGAGGAGGTAGTACGGAGTTAGCTTTCAAGTACGCAGTGTACAGGATCAATAAAGAGAGGACATTACTGCCAAACAGCACCCTGGTCTACGACATACAGTATTCTCCTGCGAGGGACACCTTCAAGTCTTATAAAAGTGGTAAGAGATTTTGGTATAAGTAGATCAAAGAAAGTGGAAGCGAAGGAGACCGCTGGACTGCTACGCAGAGGTTTGAAGTCTGACCTCATACACCTCTGAGTTTTTGAAGTTATGTGCGTATTAAATAGTAAATTATCGCTAGCTTTAACTTGAAAAGCTAGCTAGCTGGAAAAAATTGAGAGTAAAATTTGACTATCTAAGAGATTTTCATAATGTTCTCGAAGATATGTGAAGTCTGCCAAACTGCAGTGGGCCAGCGTGGTGGTCTATCCTTATCTTATACTAAAACTAGTGACCCACTCCGGCTTCGCACGGATAGTAAAAATCTTAACAAATTATACATATATTTAAACCATTTGAATCATACTGTCTATTGGTGAAAATTGCATGAAAATTCGTTTATTAGTTTTTGAGTTTATTGCGAACAGACAGACAGATGCGGTGGGGAAATTAGTTTTATAATATGTAGTGAAGAGGCCTGAGTCTAGCAGTGGGATAGTTGATCATTACAGGACTGATATTATATATAAATGTATATTACAAATTAAAATTAAATAATAGTTTAATTTTAGCTCTTAAATAATATTAATTACAGCAATAGCTCAGTGGGGAGACCAACAGACTGCAATGCAGAGGGTCTCGGGTTCGAACCCACGTCGCGCACCTCAGACTTTTGGAAGTTATATGACTTTTCGAAATTATGTGCGTATTGATTGACAATTATCGCCTGCTCCGTGCCTCGGAGAGCACGTTAAGCCGTCGGTCCCGGCTGCTATGAACATCTATGGCATCTGTGGGAAGTCAGTACCCTATAATATCCTGACACTGATCTAGCCTTAGGGTATCGTTAGCCTTTGGGTTGCGGAGGTCAGGTGGCAGCCGCTGCGTGTAAAAACTGATATCCAGTCAAATCCGGTTAGACTAGAAAAACCGACCCCAAGTGACTTGGGAATAATAAAGGCTAGGGAGAAGAAAAACTTGAATAACATTAATTTGATTAAAGATTTAATTCATATGTAGATGCACCCGTGCACGCTCAAATATGGCCACCTGCTAACATGACATCTAAATTATGAATATAGTATTACCACGTTCACTCAGATTGAAAAATAAACTTTTGCTTGCGGTTTCACTCGCGTAACCGTAGGTTAGGTTAGTAAAAATACTTTCTTCTGGATGAAAGGTCCTTTTCTGTTCCCCTGACGTCGTGTATGCAAAATTTTATGATGATCGGTCGAGTAGTTAACGTGTGAAAGCGTAACAAACAAACAAACTCACATTCGCTTTTATAATATTAGTTATGATATCTCTTATCAGACATCGACCAGTTACAATTTTAATATGCATAGATAACACAATATTACTATCAAAGCCAGACTTCTTACTAAATGAAACTTGCAACATTCCAATGTGTTACTTTGTGACTTATATGAATGACTGCAGTATCATATACGTCACAATTACACGGATTGTTCCTACGTATTACGTAACTGGCGAGCTATTAATTTTAATTATATATACATTAGTTTTGCTTGGAGCTCGGACATTTACGTAATCAAAAGCCATTTGGCACGAACACTTCTGTTCAATTATCCAAATAAAATTTGGTACTGCAAACCGAATTGCGGTCACAGCGACCAGTCTTCATGGAGACTGACTATCTGTGCAGGATATATAGTAGTGCAGAAGTGTGAACAAACACAAGTCCACTTTCTGTTATATTGTCTTCTATTTACGCGAATATTATTCATTGAAATTAAACTGCTGTATACGGATTTGTTTGATTTAGTCTCCCCGTGACCATGGCTGCTGAAAAGCAACCGAAACGTAAGGAAAGTGTAAAAATAAATTAAATCTAAATAGTTTAATAATAATTTAATTAGCTTAAAAATTAGTAAAGTTTAATAGTAGTAGAAGTGTAACAATTTTCAAAATTTTGTAATAAAGTGTCAAATAAACAACGCGATAAAATCCGTATATAGCAGTTTAATTCCACTTTCCCTCACTCTCATAGTCCGATGGGACGTCTTTAGTTCAATTATCCAAATAAAAATAATTCTACATACGAACTGAATTACGGTCACTGCGTCCAATTTTAATGGTGACTGGCTATCTGCGCAGGCGATATTATATAGTACTCAAGTGTGTGCGCAAATACAAGTGCACTCTCTATTCCCTCACTCTCATAGCACATATGGCGTAGTGGTCTTCCTTCCTTTTTATTAAAAAGACACGTTTCGCACTAGAAATGCTTGTGTCGCGGGGGACTTTACAAACATTCAAACAACACTTCCGCAACTCGAAGGCTAACAATACCTTAAGGCTAGACCAGTGTCAGGATATTAGAGGGTACTGACTTTCCCAATAACGACTGCCATAGATGTTCATGGCAGCCGGGACCGACGGCTTAACCTGCTCTCCGAGGCACGGAGCAGGCGATAATTGTCATATATATGCAGGCGATAATTTCGAAAAGTCATATAACTGATGAAAGTCAGAGGCGCGTGACGTGAGTTCAAACCCGAGACCCTCTGCATTGCAGTCTGTTGGTCTCCCCACTGAGCTATGCTATGCTGATCTAAATATAAATGCTGATAAAAAGATTTAATTATTATAAATTATATTAAATTATATAAATTATATAATTTTATTTTTTATTTTTTTACTCTTTGTCAGTCAGATTGCCTATGTGGCACGGTAGTGAATGCTGTGGATGAAGTATATCCTCGTAGAGGTAGTTATAGGTCTATCACACCCACATTTCACCAATAATAATTATGGTTCAGGTCTCACGAATTACGATTGCCTCCTATTGCCGTCACCCGGACATAGTTCTTGACGTCCTGCATTTTTTTTATTCAACTAAGTTAGCAAACAAGTGTACGGCCCACCTGGTCACCGTAGGTTATGGACGCCTGCGACACCAGAGGCATTAGTTACGCGTTGCCGACCCTTTAGGAAAAGAAGAATAGAAAAAGGGAATTGGCAAGGAGAAGGTGCGGGAAGGGAGGAAAATGATGATTGGGCCTCTGGGACTCTCACTTACCGAACGAAACACAACAGTAGGAATACTGGTATTTCACGTCGATATTCTGTTAGAGGGGTTTTTTTTTAATTAATTTTTTATTTTGCTCGTCAATATGACCACGCTACGCCTGATGGTAAGCAGTCGTGTGGTCTAAGAGCAGTGGCCTCCACACCGTTTTCATAGCAGCCGAGGCGATTTTGAGGTTTCTACTTTGAAGGCCTGAGAAGGTGCTTTTTCAAAGCCCCGCTTAAAGGACCCAGGATTGAAGGAAGAAGGAAACACGTGCCTTGGCAGAGAATTCCATGCCTTGATCGTTCGGCAGAGGTATGAGGACCCAAACTTGTTGGTACGCACTCTAGTCGACTTTACCGTGTAAGGATAGCATCGGAGCCCAGCACGCGTTGTTCTGGATAAGAAAGGGGAGGGCGGGATAAGGTGGAATAACTCTTTAGAACACTCCCGGTGGTATATTCTGTAGAAACATGCCAATTAGGCAATGTCCCTACGGAGTTGCAGAGATTTCAGTGAACCGTGACCTCTGGATCTCCGATGATACGGACAGCCTGCCGCTGTAACGTGTCGACAGCGACCAGCAAGTACTGCGCGGAGCCATCCCAAAGATGAGAACAGTACTCCACGCAAGGGCGCACTTGTTCCTTATATAATAGGCACAGCTGCTCAGGCACGAAGAACCGCCTTACCCTAGTCAGAACACCGAGTTTTCGCGAAGCTTGCGTAATGACGCTCTCAATACAGGTTTTGGGATTAACGGAGCGACTAAGATTCATACCTAAGATGGAGAGGCTGTCACGTATCACCAGTAGAGTATTCTTTTTTGTTGACGCATGTAGTCCTTCCCTGATCGGGCTGGCACATTAATGCTGTAATCAGCGAGGTGCTACTATTTAAGCAGGCAAACCTTTTAAAGCTATGTTTGATCCAAGAATTCAACACGAGACCTAATGCAGAGCAGTTGGATTCACTACCGTTGTGCACCGAGGCAGTCAAATCAACTAAGAATCCTAACAAATATTAGAAATGCGAATGTGAGTTTGTTTGTTACGCCTCCACGCCTCAAATACTCGATCGATCATCATGAAAATTCGCAAACACGTTGTCAGGGGTACAGATTAGGTTAGGTTAGGAAGAGTACTGTTACTCGTGGAGTGCCCAGCTTGGGAGGAGCAGCGCCGGTCGTTAACCGGGGCACTGGGTGTCCAAATCCTCTCGCTGCCGGCAATGGTACTGTCCATGGTCCGGAGCGAGGGTGCATGGGAGGCCGCCGTCACCTTCTGCGAGGCAGTGATGTCCGCGAAGGAGGCGGCGGAACTGGAGAGGGAGCTGGTCTCTTCCCACCCAAACCGCAGGAGCCGTCCAGGGCGCCGCCGTAGGGCGCGCGCAGACTTCCAGCCACCCTAGGGGGCGGCCTGCGGGCGGTGGACTTGGGCAGTCTGCCGCCCGAGCAGCACAGGTCCGAGAGAGGGGCATAGGCGTTCCGCACGCGCCCCTCAGTGGAGGGGAGGGCTGTACCATCTGGTCCTCCCCCAAACAGCTGGGGCCTAGTCACGTGGCGAGCCAAGACCTGTCGGTGTCGCCATGAATGCTAGCGCGAATCCCGTGGCACCGACACTAGGTACTGGAGGAACGTCGTCAGGGGTTTAGTGGGTATGGGGCCGGCTTCACTGGCTCGAGTCCCACACACCCGCGCCCTGACCGGGCGCGGACGGTGAGAAAAAGCATTACCCCGACGTCGAAAAAAAAAAAACGAAAAGTACTGTACTTAATGTAACTTACATTTGAGCGAGCGAAATCGCGGGCAATATCTAGTAAAATAATAAATAATGCCAGTTCAAAATGGAAGCGTTACTACTCGACATGAACGATGTTGAATATCACAAATAAATTTTCATTTCCCACGAAAAATATACTAATAAACTCCGACAGTTGGGATTATTCGACGGCTCATATTTTGCACAAGCATCCTTGACATCATATCCGGTCTGTTCTCGACCGCCATATTGCGTTTCCGGTCCCATTTATAGTTTCCGCGGGTGAAGGAAACATTTACCCGTTAAAGGAAGTTGTTGGTGTAAAAGTTTTTGATGTTTTCGAATGATGTATTAATGATTCGTCGGTAATAATAATAATAATAATAATATTCTATAACATACACACAACACCATCTAGCCCAAACTAAGCAGAGCTTGTACTATGGTACTAGACAATGGATAAACATACATATATACTTTTTTTTTGTAAATACATACATATATATAGAAACACCCAGACTGTCTGTGTGCCATATCACAAATTATTGAGAGTGGTTTTGTGTCCGTGAATGTGTTGAGTATCGACTAAAATATACGAAAGTGTCGATAAAAAAGAAAATGGTACATCTCAGTAAACATACTGTATGTGGAATAATAATAATAATAATAATATTCTATCACATACACACAACACCATCTAGCTCAAACTAAGCAGAGCTTGTACTATGGGTACTAGACAATGGATAATCATACATTTTATACATAGAAACACCCAGACCAAGACAAACATCCATGTTCATGCACACAAATGTTTGACTTGTGCGGGAATCGAACCCGCGACCTCAGGCGTGGCAGTCGGTTACACTAACCACTACGCCATCGAGGTCGTCAAATAATTGAGGTCGTAATATTACTGTGCATTTATATTTTTGGACCTGAATTCGACGTCAGGGTCGGTGAACGATGTATTTTAAAAAAAATCATAGATAATGTTCGGAATCAATATAAGATACTTCTTTTATTTGGATACTATAAATAAACACAATTCTTTAAAACTAACTTATACCTAAAATATTATTAAGAAAAGAAAGAGAAAAAAGAGAAAAAAGAAAGAGAGAAGAAATAAAAAAGAAAACTAAAGCTCTTTAATAGGCGGCATAGAGTTCCTCCGCATCACAGTCGACTGGTAGTGAGCCCAGAAGACTGGCAGCATTGCCACGTTGAATGGCAATGCTTATTCTTTCCGCGAAGGCCAGCCCTCTGGTCACGGGAAACGTTGATTAACCTTTTTGCTATTTCTCTATAGAGAGCACGAGCACTGGGATCCCATGAGCCTAGCGTTTCGACACCAAACTGCTCAAAAACATAATCTCCTACCAGTATTGGTTGGAATGGTCTTCCGGCACATGTGTTCCCTCCCTTCTATGACATTGGGTCCTTCAAACGTAGTGTGAAGAAGCATCTGGTCGGACCGGCTTGACACTGACGACGGCATGAAGACATCTATCTTCTCCTCGTCGTCACTGTCTCTGGACTGTGATTAGGCTTTCCATCAGGTCCAATACAATCACATCTCTGTGTTAATATAAAAAAAAATGTATTTGCACCGTTTGAGAGTCTCCGCGGATGCAGCAGCAGCGCCAGCACAACCCGCCGTGCTGGGAAGATGTGTTATTATTCCCATGTCACTTTGGGGTCGGCTTTTCTGGTCTAACCGGATTTGACTGGATATCAGTTTTTACACAGAGCGGCTGCCACCTGACCTCCGCAACCCGAAGGCTAACGATACCCTAAGGCTAGACCAGTGTCAGGATAATATAGGGTACTGACTTCCCAATAACGACTGCCATAGATGTTCTCGGCAGGCGGGACCGACGGCTAAACGTGCTCTCCGAGGCACGGAGCAGGCGATAATTGTCTATCAATACGCACATGATTTCGAAAAGTCATATGACTTCCGAAAGACAGAGGTGCGCGACATGGGTTCGAACCCGAGACCCTCTGCATTGCAGTCTGTTGGTCTCCCCACTGAGCTATCGCTGCTCTAGTTTAATCTAACTGTTTAAATAAAAATGTAGTAAGTAAATCATGGAATTCCACGATACCAAGGTCGACCAGTCACCACAATTAAAATAATACCAATATGAGCTAAATACCTTAATATGTATTATATTTGCTTGTTCCAGCGTGTACGCAGATCAAATCGGGTGCAGTAGCCCTGTTTAGTGGCGCAGGTCCTCAACTGGCAGCCACCCTGGACGCGATGACCAGGAGTCTGCATGCCCCACATCTTACTGTTGGACCTTACTTCAATGATCAATGTAAGTAGTTCCTGAGGTATTTGGTTGTATTTTTATTTAAAAGATTACGATCTTTTGCGCGCGGCTTCACGAGCGTAAAGGGAAGTTGGTTACTTTAAAAAACAATGTATTGTTACTTGGTGATAATATAGCTTCTTCTTCTTTTTCTTCTTATTTAAGTCAAAGTGACTTGTCGGTGTAGCTTGTCTCTCCATATCTGTCTGTCTAGTGCCATTTCTTGCATTTCTCTGTACGACATGACACCTAACTTTTCCCTGATCTGACTAATGTAACTTATACTTGGCCTTCCTCTTCCGCGCTTCCCTTCTACCTTTCCCTCAATGATGTTTTTAATAAAAGTGTCATGTCGTAAGAGATCGCCAACCATTTTATGTCTTCTAGCTGAAATAGAGTTAAGTAGCGTTCTGGTTTCACTGATCTTTACCAAGACGTCTTCGTTCCTAACCATTTCTGTCCAGCTAATCGCTAAAAAGCGTTAGTAAGCTTTATTTAGCTGGACAGAAATATAGCTTACCAAAAGGTAAAATAATTATTAAATCGGGTGATTAGTTTTTAAGTTAAATGCCAACAAACAAACAAATAAACAAAAACATAAATCACTCCTCTTTATTACCTATATTAGTATAGAAGAATAAAACCAGACAACATTTTTTTTTTATCTTTTGTCTCTTCTTTGACCCTATATTCTTTATTCAATTTGCAGCTAATCACACGTTTACAATAAACCTGTATCCACCAAAAGAGCTGATTACCAAGGCGTTCTCCGAGTTCCTGAGCTACCTCAACTGGACCAGGATGGGAATCATCTATGAAGATTATGGTTATGGTGAGTCTCTATTTTATTCTCTTCTCTTTGGACCAGTGACCACTCCGATGTCTGCGAAATTGTATTGTCTTATGTTTATGCGAATTTAAAACATTGAAATTAAACTACTAATTTTGGATTTTAGTGTGGTTTTCTCCACGTTTCGGTGGCTTTTTAGCAGTCATGGTCAATATTCAGCTCTCATGGTTACGGGGCATCCAGCTGAATATTGACCATGACTGAGACATGACCAGCCGAATATTTTTCTGGATGTATGGTACCCTTTGTTCTTTTCTGTACCCCTGACACAGTGCTTGCGAAATTGCATGATGATCTGTCGAGTAGTTAAGGTGTGAAAGCGTAACAAACAAACTCACATTCGTATTTATAATTTTAGTTAGGATCGTGAAGTGCCTTTAAAGTCAGGCTGCACCAGGATAAGACGGCTTCCACCTCTTCCATTATTCCTAAAGTCCAGATCATACAAATATATAGCATCTCTTTAGTATCAAGAAGAATTCCGACCTTTTTATTTAAATTATGCTTAATTAACATAACTAGCGGTCGCCGAGTGATCGAAATTCAACCATAATTAATTTAAATTTTAAGTTTGATCGTTATTAAGGTTTTATTCTCTATAACTATAATACCCTTATAATCACAAACAACATTTCATTTAGTCACTTACTCACCATACATACATATGTTACCATAGTTACTCAGAATTCTACGACATCAGCCGAACAATGCCGAAATACTACGAACACGATTCGACTGCTTGTGTGAAACTCATGGTTGTGTGCATGTAGTGTTTTTTCATTAATTTAATGTATTCCTAACGCATATTTAAAAAAATATAAAATTAAATTTTATGCTCCTCCATCCGCGCAATTTTCGTAAAAAGGTGTACAAAGTTTTTGCTTCACGTATTAATATATAGAGAATAATAATACTGCTATTTCGACTTTGTACTGAGGCAGTATATCTAGTAGACGCTGTTTTAATCCATAATTTTCATTATACCAGCTCATCAAACACATCCCATAGACCAGATGTATTAGGTTCCATATGTAGCAATAGTCTCCTACACCTACCGTAGCTAGTGTGTCGATATTGATGTGTCTTCATACCACTCTGAGATAAAATTCTTGAGACCTACTATATTGGACGTAAGCCTCCCAAAGGGCCGGTTATTTTCCTAACGTACTGAGAAAATACCCTTGTAAGAGAAATAAATAATAATAAATTAACTATTTTACCTTTCAGGGGAAATAAACCTTCTGGATATAGCAAAAGACGGTCGTGATATGTACGCAGTTCGGTGCCACGATCCTAAAGAGTACCGGAGAGCTCTCGCTCAGTTGAAAGCGCAGCAAGTTGACCATATCTTAGTGGACACGGACCCTAGGAAGATGCGGCAGCTGGCCAGAGCGGTGAGTAGTAGACCAGTAGAATAATAGACCAGCAAGTAGACTGTATAATACCGGACACCACCGATCAAACCCACTACGGTGTACCTACTTCTGCCTTGAACGCCCCATGCACAACAGAGGGCGTCGCTCCCACTCAATGGCCTGTGAACGGGAGATCCCTATTTTCCGCCCGCAACCTACATTACGACCTGACTGGATCCTCTCCTCACGGATCCACTCCGCTGCCTCCTTCTGCGAGATGACGTCCTCGCAAAAGGAGTCGACCGCTACTCAATTCCTCTCGCTGTTGACCATGGTTTTGATCACGACTGGCAGCGAGAGGTCATTGCCGATGAATATAGTACTGGACACCAACCTGAAGGAGACCAGAAGTTAAGAAGTCCGGTGGCAGAAAGCTTACACTTTGAGGTATATACAGGCATAAGTCTTTGTATACAGCGTGTAACAGAAAGGTGTGGTCATATTTGAGCCACACTTAACATAGCCCCTGTAAAATGTAAAATCGTGGCAAATAAATGCATATACATTATTTTCACTAAGATATAGCATTTTATTTTTATCGACTTTTGGATATCAGCACATTCCAGTCGGTAATTAAACAACACTTCGAGGTACTAAAATGAACAGGTGCAATTTTGATAGTGATGTAATGCGTTTGTAACGATGTTTAAATAATAAATAAGTTAATTGTTTAAAATTGTCATAATTTTGATAAATATTTTTGTCTAAAATATGTCCAAACGTATCGGTTACATGCTGTTTATGCGTGCAAAGTCAGAGTCAAAAATATTTAATTTACTAATATATTAATAATAAATTATATTGTCTTCTGTTTACGCGAATATTATTCATTGAAATTAAACTACTATATACGGATTTTATCGCGTTGTTTATTTGACACTTTATTACATAATTTTGAAAACTATTACACTACTACTACTATTAAACTTTACTAATTTTTAAGCTAATTGAATTATTATTAAAACTATTGAAACTATTTAGATTTAATTTAATTTTAGTTGTTTAATAGTAGTAGTAGTGTAACAGTTTTTCAAAATTATGTAATAAAGTGTCAAATACACAACGCGATAAAATCCGTATATAGTAGTTTAATTTCAAATAATAATAAATTATTATAATAAAATATTAAGACGAAATGTAAATTCAGCATCGAAAATGCCTGTTCGAAGAGTAGAGCTCTCATGAGAGAGAGAGAAGAAACAAGCAAGTAACTCATGGCGAATGTCTTGTATTTCAGATTCTGCAGCTACAGATGAACAATGAAGACTATCATTACGTATTTACGTCATTTGTAAGTATTCTCATTATTTTACTTGTTGGTCTGGCTGACGCCGTACCATCCCATTTCATTAAATGTTAATTAATATTACATTTACAATTATAATACATGTTATTTATTTATATTAAACTCTTTTATATGGATTTTATCGCGTTGTTTATTTAACACTATATTACATAATTTAGAAACCGACTATTGAACTTTACTAATTTCTTAAATAAAATTCGTGAGTATAATTTCAACCTAATAAGCTAGTCAGTCGACCAAAACACTATCTTCAACACCTAAATCTTCTTCTCCCTAGCCTTTATTATTCCCAAGTCATTTGGGGTCGGCTTTTCTGGTCTAACCGGATTTGACTGGATATCAGTTTTTATACATAGCGGCTGCCACCTGACCTCCGCAACCCAAAGGCTAACGATACCCTAATGCTAAACCAGTGTCAGAATATTAGAGGGTACTGACTTTCCCAATAGCGACTGTCATAGTTGTCATGGCAGCCGGAACCGACGGCTTAACGTGCTCTCCGAGGCACGGAGCAGGCGATGATTCAATACAAATACGCACATAATTTCGAAAAGTCATATAACTTCCGAAAGTCAGAGGTGCGCGACGTGGGTTCGAACCAGAGACCCTCTGCATTGCAGTCTGTTGGTCTCCCTACTGAGCTATCGCTGCTAGACCACCTAAATACTTCAAATAAATATGTACCCTCTATCTCTCACTAACACACACACATACAGGCAAATATCAATATGGCAGTCCCCAATAATATAATTATGATATGCGAGAGTATCTTATGCGCCAAATTGCATATTAATGACAAGCATTAGTATTTCATATTACTCCCATTCTTATTTTTATATTTTCTTGATTACATAAAATACGTACCAGAATCATAAGCCTGTTTAAAATCAGGGACTAGATCCCATGACACTTGGAAGCCTAGTGTGGAGTCCAGGACATACAACCGTTAAATTTGTAACCATTTGAATATCTGTCAAAATCGTATCATCGTATTCTTACCGTGATGCCAATTCTGTTGGAGACGGTGCAGTATGTTTTCTTCTTTCACAATCTCTATTAGTCATCATCCCATCATCTCTCTCTTTTTCAGTTATGTCATTCCTTACACACTTTACCCATCTTTTCTTTCCTTCTCTACCTTTCCGAACATTTACACTAATAGATAACACACATGCTATTCATCTCATCCAATAGTCATTACTATTCCGTTAATGGATATTTGAGTGACAACTTTTAATAATTTGTGAATTATTTGTAGTTTTATATAAGATTTGATATATATTTGATAATTAAACATATATAAGTATATAGATAAATTCATAATTGTATTGTCTACCTTCCATGTCGCCGTGCTAAGCGTATCGTTCGATGATGGGTCAATTATTTGTGTGATCTACAAATCATAGTACTGAGTCTGGGTATACTTTGTGTACATTCATTGTGATAAGTTCTAACTTATGTGTTGAAATCTAATGCTGGCATTACCTGAAAATAAATTCGCCATTACTGCAGAAATTTTTTGGAATTATGTTATTATTATTGGTCCGTTGTTCTATCCTTAGATAGACGAAACGGAAAAATGTTCAATCTTTTCCCCAATGCCCAATAAAAAAGATTCAACAAATTATTAACTGTGTCTCTTTCACTGTTCCTTTGGGGGACAGATAGAAATAATTCAATACTTAAATCATAGATGCTACTACTATGTTAAAATACGGTTACTTTTCTGTACGTTAACTTGTCACCTGACACAATGTCAACATGACATCCGAATTATAAATGTGGTAACCACGCTCACTCATATTGAAAATTGTACACTACCGTTATCTACCATGTAAATGTAATTTGTGAGGACACTCTTTTTAGTGTGGCCACTCCGTGATCTAAACATACTATATTGAAATTGTACACTGTCGTTCTGTATCTAATATGTGAGTGCACTCTTTTAGTGTGGCCACTCCGTGATCTAAGCTCACTCATATTGAAAATTTTGCACTTTCATCATGTAAATCTGATGTATGAGCTCATTCTTTTAGTGTGGCCATTCGTATTTTAAGTTCTTTCTTTCTTCCTTAGTTTAATATGTGAGGTCAATCTTCTTAGTACCATATATTACCCGAGACCAACAGACTGCAATGCAGAGGGTCTGTGGTTCGAACCCACGTCGCGCACCACTGACTTTCAGAAGTTATATGACTTTTCGAAATTATGTGCGTATCGATTGACAATTATCGCCTGCTCCGTGCCTCGGAGAGCACGTTAAGCCGTCGGTCCCGGCTGCCATGAACATCTATGGCAGTCGTTATTGGGTGAGTGTCGACACTGGGTCGAAGTGTCGCCGGTCTGCACTGACTGGCTCCCACATAAGATACATACATACCAAATATTAAAAAAAAAATTACACTGTCGCTCTTTATCTAATATGTGAGCTCTCTTTTTTTAACGTTGACATTTTCATGCTATGCCATTTTGGCACATTTATGATTTAAATCTATGAAACAACCTTCTTTTACAGATTTTCAGACAATTTCAGTGTCGTCGGATCATTTCGTGGCTGTGAGGCGGAACCATAGCGATTTTTAAAGTAGAAACTCTTTCAAATTCGGTATAGTTCACACTCACCGCCATGATCTATCTTCAGACCTCAAGACCTTCATGGACCGAGAAACTTGCCAAAGAGCACCAATAAAAAAGACCTCCGGGACCTCAAGATCGAAGACTTTAGAAGAATCAAAATACTTCTTGCAGTATGACCTTCCATATTTAACTATCCCCTTCCTTCCCCTACATTAGAGATATAACATGGAATGAAGGAAAAGGAATGGGACGGTTAAGTATGCGTCTCCGGAACGCCGGCGTAGCGGGCGAAACGCAGTTACTGTGTTACCCTTTGTATATGTGATATGCATGTTTGTGAATATAAAATATGAATATAATAATATTTTCTTTCTTTATTATCTAGCGTGTGGCAGTTAAGTGTGGTCATACAATAAGGTCGTATACCCCGTAGTAAAACTTAGAAAATTGTATATATTATCAGTATTTTAATACTGGTATAATACTTTGTATTTTTGACTGGAAAACACATTTGTAAACTTTTGGCTGAAAAATCGCATTTGGCAGATGAGTTGATTTGAGTTAACGAAAGATGTGTAGATAATCATGACTAGAAACATTAAAAGGTGATGACTATCAAGGGTAATTATAGCATGTCTGGAAATGTCCCGAAATGTCTTAGTAACAAAATGAAAAGCTAATTTACAGATTTGAAAACATTATAAAGTGTGTCTAGAATTGCGTAACTCCATCCAAAAAAAAATCGCTTGCAAAATTGTAGGATCATCTAAAAGTTAATATTGATAGTATACAATACTATTTATCATTAATAATAAGTAAAACATTACAATAAATAATTGGATAGAGAAAACCACAACTATTGCAATAGAAAAAGTTTGACAATACCGAACTCCTCTGGTTAGGGACAGCCGCGTCGTGGGACCTGGGCGTACTCCAACTTGCAGTATTCCGCTTCGAGCACAAAATATGCGTCGACACGTGTTTCCCGTTAAACTTCTTCAGAGCCGTTGAACTTATAATATGACCACACGTTTCTGTTACATTCTCTCATGTACACATTTAATGTCCTCTACCACCAGTTCAATAAACAGAACACTCCTGGTTTCCAGGATATGGAACTCTTCGATCTGGAGGACTTCTACTACAACCGGGTGAACATGAGTGGCTGGAGGCTGGTGGACAGGGACTCTGATAAGGTTAAGGAATCTCTTCAGGTCATGGAGAAGTTCCATCCTATTGGAGCTTCTATCATCAGTGGGGGCCATATAAAAGTGAGTATCACTAATAGAAGAAGATAAGTGTACTTTATTCTAGAGTAAATAGCCTGGTTGGAAACCGTTGGTCTGCCACGCAGAGGTCTCGCGTTCGAACCCAAGGCGCGCATCTCTGACTTTTCGAAGTTATGTGCGTATTAAATAGTTAATTATCGCTCGCTTTAACGGTGAAGGAAAACATCATGAGAAAACATGCATGTCTGAGAGTTCTCAATAATGTTCTCAAAGATATGTGAAGTCTGCCAACCCGCACTGGGCCAGCGTGGTGGACTATGACCTTTTGACCCTTCTCACACTGAGAAGAGGCCCGTGCCCAGCAGTGGGACAATTTAATACAGGGCTTATATTATTATAAATATTAATTACTAGATTTTGCCCGCGGCTTCGCTCGCGTTAATGTATGCATTTTTGGAGTTCGAAAAAACTCTTATCGAACAGCTTTGCCCGTCCGTCCGTTCGTCCGTCTGTATGTTATATAACTTTCAAATCAAGAACCGTAAGAGCTAGAGACTCGCGGTCAACCATCTTCTCTATTAATTTTAAAAGCTGGTGGTACATTCCAACCATCTTCTCTATTAAAATTAATAGAGAAGATGGTTGGAATGTACCACCAGCTTGGGATCCAGTAATAAAAATAGTCACAAAACCACAGCTAGACTTCATGATACTTTGAGCTCATTCTGCGTAAATAGAAACACCAATGATTAAGTTATGTTCGGGTACTTTGAAATTACTACACTGGAACATTGAGACAACTGCCATCTTAGTCTCTCCGTGACCATGGCTGCTGAAAAGCAACCGAAACGTCGGGGAAAGTGTAAAATAAATTAAATCTAAATACTTTAATAATAATTTAATTAGCTTAAAAATTAGTAAAGTTTAATAGTAGTAGTAGTGTAACAACTTTCAAAATTTTGTAATAAAGTGTCAAATAAACAACGCGATAAAATCCGTATATAGCAATTTAATTTTAATGAATAATATTCGCGTAAATAGAAGACAATATTATTTTATAATGTTAGTCAGGATAAAAGCTTACACAAAATATACAAAGTAATACCTGGCTGTCTGGCAATGTGTTTAGATGTCATGCAGTTTTGCCATATTGAACGGCAATCCCGATTCTATAATCCAAAAAGGCCCAGTATTCTAGTCGCACAAAACGTCAATCAGCCGCGAGATGTCTTTAAAGAAAGTCGTCGGCGATGTGTAAATATAAATACTTTAAAATAGTAGTGTATTCCAAAATACAGCGACAGTCTAATGAGAAATCGATGGACTGCCACGCAGAGGTCTCGAGTCAAGGCACGCGCCTCTGTCTTTTCGAAGCTATGTGCGTATTTAATAGTTAATTATCGCTCGCTTTAACGGTGAAGGAAAACATCGTGAGGAACCCTGCATGTTTTAGAGTTCTCAATAATGTTCTCAAAGATATGTGAAGTCTGCTAACCCGCATTGGGCCAGCGTAGTGGACTATGGCCTAACCCTTCTCACGCTGAGAAGAGGCCCGTGCCCAGCAGTGGGATAGTTTAATACGGGGCGCATACTATTTATTAGTATTGACTGCAAAATCTTACCTATCTTATACAAAAAAGATGTTTGTCCTTTTAGTACTAAAAGAGTTATCCACCATGCTGCCCCATTGCGAGGACTACACATATCTTCGAGAATGTTATGATAAACTCTCTGGCTTGTGTTAATACGAATATATTAATAATATTGTTAGGAGACAAATTATGAATATTTTTGAGCCGGTATAAAAGGAGCGCGCGCGCCGTCATAAGGCGCAACGGGTTGGAAGCCCTCTGCGCTCACCCACAGTCCGCGTAAAGTTGTAAAAGCCACCTGAGGCTAACAAATAAAAGGCACAAAAAAAAAAAAATGTCATAAGGCGCATTTGTCGGGTGTCGTTCGAGGAGGCAACATCGTTCAAGGACAGTGGATCGTATTTCTTTTGTTATATTTGATTAATCGTTATAATTGTGCAATTATCGTCGGTGAGTGCTAAGCAGTTTATTGATGTTAAGATTCGTTCCTTGTATTAAAAACGTTTGTAATAAATTTAAAGTGTTTGGTTATAATTAATAAATGTGTGAGTCACCTCGGGTGACGCGTAATATTATTTTTAATTATCTCTGCTTCTGATTCCTAATAATATAATAATATTCTATCACATACACACAACACCATCTAGCCCAAACTAAGCAGAGCTTGTACTATGGATACTAGACAATGGATAAACATACATATATACTTTTTTTCGTAAATACGTACATATTATACATAGAAACACCCAGACCAAGACAAACATCCATGTTCATGCACACAAATGTTTGACTTGTGCGGGAATCGAACCTGCGACCTCAGGCGTCGCAGTCGGTTACACTAACCACTACGCCATCGAGGCCGTCTATAGTACAACTACGGAGGTCCGTGGCCTAACCATCATCATTATGTTTCAGACGGAACCAGCTCTCCTCTACGATGCCGTCCAGGTCCTCTGTCAAGCGTTGGCAATCACAGACAACGTCCACCCAGGGAACGTATCCTGTGACAAAGATACGCCATGGAGTCATGGAAGGGCTGTTTATGATAATATTAATACGGTGAGTGTATTACAATATTATTCATAGGCCTGCGAGAATACCAGCGTTGTAGTCTATGTAACATATTGTTACGCCCAGTGACATCTCTCGGCATTGTGGGAAAGACTCGGCAGTTCCGTCTAATAATTTACACCGCCATCTATTGACATCTTACGGAACTACGTAGTAGGTATGCGTACGAGAATCGTAAAGATAATGCTGGTACTTTCTGGAAACATCGTACTGTTTACATACCGGGAGTGGCGTTACTAGAAAGCTCTAGAAACGCTTTACCCGCGTATGAATAGGGCGCACGCGCACCGCCAAGTCAGTTTACAATCGTAAGCGGTCAAGTGTTCATCGAAGCGAACGGAAGCGGAAATACTACGGAGTTTGAAGCAGTACAGTAAAAAAGTGTGGTATAGTGTTTGTTGTGTTTTAAATTTAATTGTGTGTTTGAAAAAACGTGTTTTAGTGGGAAATATTGTTTGCATTCTTATCTGTCGAACCCACCACGTAACAATATTAATGCATCTTGGAAAATTCTAAGTTTGTATCATAGTTATAAATACTTTTTGTTTGTCGCATAAAATAAAATAAAATATTAGTAACACGTGGTAGTTGTCTCTGAAACGCATGTACCTACTATATGGTAAGCGGTCTCCAGTAGCTAGCGAGCTTCGTGCTCCGTCGTTACGTCTCTTAAATATGACCACATCTCATTGACACACACTGAAATAGTCTCTATCCAATTTTCTTTCAATGTCGGCCTCGATGGCGTAGTGGTTAGTGTAACCGACTGCCACGCCTGAGGTCGCGGGTTCGATTCCCGCACAAGTCAAACATTTGTGTGCATGAACATGGATGTTTGTCTTGGTCTGGGTATTTCTATGTATAATATGTATGTATTTACAAAATAAAAGTATATATGTATGTTTATCCATTGTCTAGTACCCATAGTACAAGCTCTGCTTCGTTTGGGCTACATGGTGTTGTGTGAATGTGATAGAATATTATTATTATATTATTATATTATTCTTTCTCTGTCCACAGATCCAAGCGCACGGCCTAACAGGTCCAATAGAGTTCAAGAATGGGATCCGAACGAACTTCCACCTACAGCTGATGAGGCTCACAGGTGGAGAGAAAGGCGGCATGGTGGTCTCTGGGACCTGGTCTCCGAGTGAAGGTCTGGCGATCACAGACCCAGCAGCTTATAGGAGGAATCCTCCTCCAAATGTGACCTTAACTGTGGTTACTGTAGAGGTACGTAGTATTTCTTTTTTTATCCATACAAATAAATAAAATTGAACTGTCTGTTTGTAATATCAAAATAACAGCATGTTACTAAATGTATATGAATGTTTACACGACATTGATACTATTAAGTAGCTTAGTAACATTACTATTTTCTGGATAAAAAGGTATCCTATATTCTTTTCTGTACCCCTGAGAACGTGTATGCGAAATTTCATGATGATCGCTCGAGTAGTTTAGGCGTGAAAGCGTTACAAACAAACGAACAGACTCACATTCGCATTTATAATATTAATAAGGTTTACTATGAGCATCTCATCTGGTAAACCTATTACTACATTTTTCAGGAGAAACCCTACGTGATGGTAAAAGAAGGCTGGAATCTCCAAGGCAACGCTCGCTTCGAGGGTTTCTGCATAGACCTGCTAGCCCGCGTGGCGGCCAGGGCAGGGTTTCACTACAGGCTACGACTGGTACCAGATAATATGTATGGCGCGAGAGATCCTGATACGGGACAATGGAACGGCATCGTTAGGGAGTTGATGGATAGGGTAAGGAGACTGTACATGGTCTTGCACTTTTTTCTTGGATGATATGATCCTGATATAATGTCAGGATTAGTGTTTTCCTGATATGTTTTGCTTGATTCAATCTTATGCTGACCTTCAAGCATGATTAAGGGGAAAAATTAAAATGTTAATGAAAATAGGAAAAAAGAAATTTATTCGAGCGCGTCAGACATTGGTAAGGGATGTTAAGTGTACCCTCCAGTAGCTTCTATTTAGAAGACTGACGATTTGGACGCGACCAAAAGGAATAGCCGGTTTTTGAAAATACAAAGAAAAATGGCGACCTTGAAATACTCGAGCGTGTCAGATTATTATACAGACGCTTCATCTTGATGTCCTTGTCGTACTGACCCATAATCTGACAATTATGTGGAGGAATTTACTAAACATGACGGATTGAAAAAGAAAAGTTTAATTCCTGTTTTTTTGCATACATCTCGGAATGTTTCTCAGAAATTTCCTATGCAATGTCACATATTGCTGCATTTTGCTGTTGGTTTTGAAAATCAGACGGTATTTGAACGCTGTGAATAGTTAATAACACTGCGCGTGATAACCATCTTGCATTGATGTTTCATCTGAAAATTCTACATCATTAAATGTGCCGCAAGATTTTCTGCGATCCGGTTTACTTCGACGATATTCCAAAACCCTCTTGCATTTTTTTAATGTTCCCGATGTAAATTTTATTATTTTTCATATGTTTTCCCACCACAAAATACACAATTTAAACTATTGTCACTCATTGTTGTACCATAATTATATTAAAATTAATGCACTGAATTCAAACCGTTTTTTAAAACACAATAAAAAACGAAAACGTTGTACATGCACGCGTTGTTATGATCAGCTGTGATGGCATCATGACGGCGGAACGTACTATGGGACGGTGCGAGAGAGTGAGAGATAGAGAATGAGTGAGAAGTGAAGAGAGCCGCGAAGTGGGAAATACATACACAGTTCTCAGCGACTGCATGCACCACACTTTATTCATGATTATAGCATCGGCTTGTGCAAATCGGCAGATTATATTATTTCCGTGACTCGTGACTAAATTACTACAAATAAAAAAAAATTTACCGCGCTCGAGAATTTTCAGATGACGTTTTTTTTTTGCAGCCTTGCTCTCCCATTTCCTTATGTCACGCTCAAATTGTCAAATTATTGAAATGTACACTTTTCTGCATGTAACTAACTTACCTTACCTTAATCTGACGCGCTCGAGTTTTTCTTACGATTGATTTTGTTTTACTAATCTGATCGGCTGAATTAAACTTTTGGCCCTATGTACAGGGTTCAGGTATGGTGGGAGTATTTCACAAGGTGCAAGGTTATGTTATTCCCCCCTTATGTTATTCTGCCGCGCTCGAGTATATCCCGAAATCCCCGCTTGGGCTATGACGCCCCTACTATAATGTAGAGTATGTATAGAATAAAGATAATAATATTAATAATGTGTTTAAGAGCAGCGATAGCTCAGTGGGGAGACCAACAGACTGCAATGCAGAGGGTCTCGGGTTCGAACCAACGTCGCGCACCTCTGACTTTCGGAAGTTATATGACTTTTCGAAATTATGTGCGTATTGATTGACAATTATCGCCTGTTCCGTGCCTCGGAGAGCACGTTAAGCCGTCGGTCCTAGCTGCCCTGAACATCTATGGCAGTCGTTATTGGGAGAGTCTCGACACAAAAGATCCCACTGGGTTGAACTGTCGCCGGTCTGCACTGACTGGCCCCCAAATAAGATACATGTATAGAATAAAGAATTTTGTGTCTTTACAGAAAGCAGACTTAGCGGTGGCGTCGATGACTATCAACTACGCAAGAGAGGCTGTAATAGACTTCACTAAGCCCTTCATGAACCTCGGCATCGGTATATTGTTTAAGGTCAGTTAAATGTTAGAGGCCGTGAGTTTCTTGCAGGTATCTTCTCATAGGCTTACTGAACTTAGCAACTGACCTAAATGTAGCTTCAATAACTTAGTAAATTATCTACCTACCAATAGATTTTGACGTTCATAAGTATTACTTTGGGACCTAAATTAATAACTAATTCTTATTCTAGATTATGACTATTTTCTTTTAACTTTCGTGCCCCCTTTTTACACAGGCTTCTATAGCAGCAAAAACTTAGTGGGAAGACCAACAGACTACAATGCAAAGGGTCGGGTTCGAACCCACGTCACGCACCTCTGACTTTTGGAACTCATATGACTTTTCGAAATTATGTGCGTATTGATTGACAATTATCGCCTGCTCCGTGCCTCGGAGAGCACGTTAAGCCGTTGGTCCGGGCTGTCATGAACATCTATGGCAGTCGTTAATGAGAAAGTCAGTACCCTCTAATATCCTGACACTGGTCTAGCCTTAGGGTATCGTTAGCCTTCGGGTTGCGGAGGTCAGGTGGCAGCTGCTCCTCGTAAAAACTGATATCCAGTCAAATCCGGTTAGACCAGAAAAGCCGACGAAGAGAAAAGTACAGAAGCAATGTCAAAAAAACACAACCAACTCGCTGCCTACCGGAAGGAAAAGGGAAATAGAGCAGCATGGGGTTTGGGAAGGGAAGGGTGATTGGGTCTCTGGCGCTCTCAGTCACCGAACGAAACATAACAGATACTGGTATTTTACTGTGTGGTGTTATATTTTTGCAGGTATCTTCTTATAGTCAAACTTTTTCCTGAATATAGCAACTTACAAAATTGTCTGTTCAGCAAACTCTTTACTAAATCACCGAGACTTTTACGTTTATATGTGTAGCTTTTTCTACTTAATGAATATTTTTCTGATTTCTCTTCCAGGTACCAACTTCTCAACCAACAAGACTGTTCAGCTTCCTCAACCCCCTCGCCATAGAGATATGGCTGTATGTCCTGGCCGCCTACATCCTGGTCTCCTTCACACTCTTCGTGATGGCCAGGTTTTCGCCTTATGAGTGGTATGTTTTTAATCTGATTATGACTTCATAATTATATATTTAGACAATGGAATAACATCATACTTTTAAAGAGGAAAAGCTCTTCTAGAGTCGTTAGTTGATAATACAAACCAGCTCATATGGCAATGTTTGACTTTTATAGAGGAAACCGGCGTATTATACAGAATAGTTGTGGATGCACACATACGTACGTTCTGAATCCTTTCTTTTTATTCCACCACAGAGGCGCTCATAGCTAGTTGCACTCACTGATCGGTAAACGATTAGCGAGGTTAAGCAACGTTGGGTACGGTCAGTCTATAGATGGGTGACCGTTTAGTGGTATTTCATGTGAGCGTCTCCGTGCTTCGGAGGGCACGTAAAAAGTCGGTCCCGGTTGTTGTCAAATTGACAGCAGTCGTTAAGCCATGTCAGAGGCCTACTGGCTTGAACAACTCTTGACAACAGGTTGGCCACTAACCACACGAAAAGAAAAGAAAGATTCCACCACACACTGTCCCATATTATATCCGGTATTCATGTACTTTGTACCTTCCCTTTCTTTAGACAGATAGTAAGGTATTTTAGTAGATAATACTAGATTTTGCCAACGGATTGAATTGCGTTTTCTACACTTGGGAGCAGAACTTTTTTTTGGATGGTTGGTACTCCATGTCTTTTTCTGTAACCCTCACAACGTATATGCGAAATTCCATGATGATCGGTCCAGTAGTTGAGGCTTGAAAGCGAAGAGATTGGAAATATCATTCGCCTGCCTTTTTCTGATACAATTCTTGGGTGTTACCAGGTCTACCAGTACTCACATATGTGGTCACGAAACCAAACTGCTGACGAACCAGTTCAGCGTGTGCAACTCTTTCTGGTTCATCACTGGAACCTTCCTGAGGCAAGGATCTGGCTTGAATCCTAAGGTAATTCATGCAGGAATAAGATAACTTCTATAAAATCAAAATGGCAATTCGACGATGACTTTTTGGAAAGACAACGCCGAAAGGTAAAATATGTTATCCGATTTTATCTGGTGCATTAGCTTGGTGAATTATTATGATCCAAAATACTACGTAACGAGTTTGTTAATAAAATGTAAGTCATATAACTTAACTTTAAATGATTGCTCGCAATTGCCACACAAATAGACAAAACACTTTTTAAAGTAACACTCCTCAATGACCTTCTGGTCTTCACACTGAATTCACGTATTTACATCAATGTATATTTTATTTGTATTAAGAAAGAACAGTAAGTGTCAAGTGTGAGCAAGATCGCACCTGTTTCTATCCTAACTACAAGATATCTAAGTAATAATAAATGAGAACAATAATTTGGATACATACAAACGTTATTGGTTAAACTATAAATACATATATGAATGCTTTAATATTATGCTTTTTAGAATAATTTTTCAAACTAAACCTATAAAGAAGAAAATTTATGGCCAGCAGCATGAGGTTTCAGTTTCAAATCTCGAGTAAAAAGCTTTATGCTCTTTTCTACCAAGGAAGTCTTAGTAACAGCAGGGAACCTAGACAAGTACTGGATCAACCACAAGCTAGCCTAGTAAACTGTTACGTGGAACCTAAAACAATTGCTGACAAAATAAGGATGTAATTCACCTCTGTCTACCCATTCGGTGAAATAGTCTCGAGGCTATATGCTTAACTAGCTTTTGCGCGCAGTTTCACCCGCGTGGTACCTGCATCAATAAAGTAGCCTATGTCCTTCCCGAGGTTTTAAACTATATCAGTACCAAATTTCATCTAAATCGGTTGAGTGGTTTAGCAGTGAAAAAGTAACAGACAGACAGACCTCTGTCTGTTACTTTCCAATTTTTAATATTAGTAAGTATATATATACAGGCTTGCCTAGTTTGGAGTAACAGGTTGGGAGCCTTCTGCGTTGACCCGTACTCCGGGGAAAGTTGTCAAGGCCGTCTGAGGCCAACAACTAAAACACATGAAACCAAAATAAAAAAACTTCTTTGAGGTCATTGTCACACAGTATTTAGCATTTTCTTTGTAAGAAAATTAACTAACTATATTTGAATTATATATAATATGTAACGGGTATTAATGCCATCATGCATAATGTTTACCTTTTTTTATGTTTGACGTTTCGACCAGGTTACACTGGCCGCACAGGTTAGTCAGGTTAGCATACAGGTTATGCTAGCCGGGATATGCTAATAGGGATACCGTGAGTGTAGTGTGTGACGGTTCATGGACAAAAATATGCCAAAAGTGAGGGTGAATCAAGATTCTTCTGCCTCACAAACGGAGACATGACATCGCAGCACCAGTCAGCTTATGACCACGGCTGGTGTAACCTGGTCGAAACGTCAAGCATAAAAAAAGGTAAACATTATGCATGATCGCGTTAATACCCGTTACATATTATATATATGTATATCATGCAACGCGAAAGTTTAAAAGTTATTATATTTGAATTGGTTTACAGGCAACCTCAACCCGCATAGTAGGGGGTATCTGGTGGTTCTTCACTCTCATCATCCTGTCTTCGTACACCGCGAATTTGGCTGCGTTCCTTACGGTCGAACGAACAGTGCTGCCGATACAGAGTGCTGCAGACTTGGCAGCGCAGAACAGTATACAGTATGGGACTCTGAATGGAGGGTCTACCATGTCTTTTTTCAGAGTAAGTACCTTGTCAGGTTGTTTAACGACTTTCCCGGCTCTAGGAATGATTCCTGTCGCGAGGACTTTACAGAAATTCGAACGGCGGAAAGGCTAAGTACCATCAGGTATTTTTTTAAAAGACTACTTCTGCTCTTGGAATGATTTCTGTCGCGAGGGAATTTACAAACATTCAAACAATGGACACAAAGTACACCCAGATTGAAAACAAACGTTTATCGTCGAGTTGCCTGCTGGTATCTGCTGTTGACTGCATAAAGGCGTAGTGGTTTAGGTGGTCACCTCGCCACTACCATTGCGCCAAGTGTTGTGGATTCGAATCCCATACGGAACAAAAAAAATGTGATCCACAAATGGTTGTTCCGGGTCTGGTTGTTCTTTATGTCTGTTATTTGAATGTTACACCTAGAGCGGGAGATGACATTTAAAAAAATTAAAGACAGGTACTTCCTCATAGGTTCAACCCTTCGCATTAAGATAACAACTAACCTAAATGTAAATTCAGTAACTATAGTAAACTCACCAACTCATAAACTTTGGCGTTCATAAGTGTTACTTCGTGATCTAAATGATGATTTTTTTTTTACCGTTTTTTAATTTGATCCATACAATCGGCGTAGTTGCAGTGGCAAAGGAACCCCTGCGATCACTACGGTATCCGTGCAGTCAAGTAGGGGCCAGGGTCTGTTGAAAACATGGGGTCTATTTCCTTTGTGTGAGGAGGGAGTACGGGTAGGACTATTCCCATAAGAAATACCAAAACAACCATTGTCTAATTCCCAGGAGTCAAACATCGACATGTACCAAAAGATGTGGCTTCAAATGTCTGCGGCTTCTCCTCCGGCGCTGGTTTCCTCCTACGAGGAGGGAGTAAGGAGAGTCCTTGCGGGAAACTACGCGTTCCTCATGGAGTCTACCATGCTGGACCATAGGGTCCAGAGGGACTGTAATTTGACCCAGATTGGAGGGCTTTTGGATTCGAAGGTAAGGATTTAAGACTATAGTACCTTTATTAATTAATTAACTAATGAATTAACATAACTTATTTTTGACTGCGTCATTACTTAGACTGTGGATGGTTTAATATAATATTATTGAATTTTTGTTGAGAATCTTTAGTAGAAGTACTTGGAAATATGCTCAGTTTATGGCATCAGACAGGAACTACCTCTGTAGCGCAGCAATAGATTAGTGAATGCGACTGCTGTGCATTAGGTTTCAAGGTCCAATCCCGGGTCGGGCCAAAAAAATGTTAAGGGGGTTTTCTGCAAAAAAATCTCAATTGCAATTCGAAGTTAGAAAGTTAACGGTGTAAGACATCCCCGTATTTCGGAAAGCACATAAAGCCATTGGTCCTCTCCTGATTGCCGTCCCATCAAACCATGACAGTGTGGGAAAAGAGAGTGCACTTGTGCTTGCGCACACACTTATGCAGCCTTTGTGAAGATCGGCTCCCGTTTTAGAAATTCGACCTATAAAACAATATCTTATAATTATATAATTGCCTTAGGCATATTTTTCCAACCATTATTTTATCGGCGTTTCAATCAAAGCTTGTACAAATAGAGAGACAGCTTGCATCACTTTTGGCACTGTATAAGACGCAAGTACGCCCTTGCGTGGAGTACTGTTCTCATCTTTGGGATGGTTCTGCGCAGTACTAGCTGGACGCTCTCAACAGGTTACAGCGGCGGGATGTCCGTATCATCGGCGATCCAGAGGTCACGAGATCACTAGGACCTCTGCAACTCTGTAGGGATATTGCCTCTTTGGCATGTTTCTACAGAATATACCACGGGAAGTGCTCTGAAGAGTTATTCCACCTTATCCCGTCCTCCCCTTTCCTATCCAGAACAACAAGTGCTGAGCTCAGACCTGAGCTTAGCCTTACACGGTAGAGTCGATTAGGGCGCGCACCAACAAGTTTGGGTCCTCGAACCTCGGTCGAACGATGCCCCGCTTAAAGGACCCAGGATTGAAGGAAGAAGCAAACACGTGCCTTGGCAGAGAATTTCATGTCTTGAACATTGAATTCACTGTCAAGGCACGTGCTTCCTTCTTCCTTTAATCCTGGGTCCTTTAAGCGGGGCGTGAAAAAGCATCTTCTTAGGCCGTCAAGGTAGGGACCTCAACATCGCCTCAGCTGCTATGAGGATGGTGTGGAGGCCACTCCTCTTAGATCACATGATCGCTTACCATCAGGCGGAGTGTGGTCATACTGAGGAGCAAAAAAAAAATTTTATATAAGTGTCTAAACCAGCCGGTGAAATGTGGATGTAAATACACACAACGTTCTCGAGCTTTATAGACATGTTTCCAAGTAGGTATGTATTTAATTATTTTATTGAATAAGCATATCAACAGTTTAATTATAGAAATCTTGAAAAGCTGTCTTATTTTTTCAATTAAATAGTAATTACACATGTAATAATTAGGTATTCATAGCATTGTATACATTTTCTTTTTTAATGGTGCATCCACACCGCAGATACTTTTTGTGGAGCACCGTTTCTAAATGTTAGTGGACAACATCCGATAACTTCTTCTCTCTTAGCCTTTATTATTCCCAAGTCACTTGGGGTCGGCTTTTTCTGGTCTAACCGGATTTGACAGGATGTCAGTTTTTACACGGAGCGGCTGCCACCTGACCTCCGCAACCCGAAGGCTAACGATACCCTATGGCTAGACCAGTGTCAGAATATTAGAGGGTACTGACTTTCCCAATAACGACTGCCATAGATGTTCATGGCAGCCGGGACCGACGGCTTAACGTGCTCTCCGAGGCACGGAGCAGGCGATAATTGTCAATCAATACGCACATAATTTCGAAAAGTCATATAACTCCCGAAAGTCAGAGGTGCGCGACGTGGGTTCGAACCCGAGACTCTCTGCATTGCAGTCTGTTGGTCTCCCCACTGAGCTATCGCTGCTCTTTAACATCCGATAACATAAAGCAATAAACAGTCGTGAATGTTACCTACTGTTATCATGTTGCATTATGTTTCTTCAAAAGCAATAACTGCGGTGTGGATGCACTATAAGAGAGATACCATACATATAATATTAAATACAAACTTATTGAAGATATAGTACAACAATGCTATTGCAGAGAACAAAAATATAAACAATTAAAATTAAACATTAAAATAATTAAACAAAACAAAACCTGTATCCCTATCGTACATGTTTTAAATTTTATAGCGAAGATGTCAATTGAGTTCTTTGACGTGGCAACTCTTTCATTATATAACCGAGTCATACGCGTCAGTGGACTATTATAACTGACATTCAAATTCTCCAGGGCTACGGTATAGCCACATGGAAAGGCAGTCCATGGAGGGACAAGATCTCGCTCGCGATCCTGGAGCTGCAAGAGAAAGGAGTGATACAGATCCTATATGATAAGTGGTGGAAGAATACTGGCGATGTCTGCAACAGGGATGGAAAGGATAGCAAGGCAAATCCTTTGGGAGTGCAGAATATTGGTAAGTATTTAGGGGTAATCAGAAGTGTTCTCTTGGGTAGTCAAATGTATTAACTTGATAGTATAATATGGATATATATTTACTGGTATCAGATACATATAAAATAAATACTTATTGACCTAGAACTTAACTGAGTGGTTGTGGGGAGACGACTGCTTCGCGGCGCTATGACATACATGCGCCTGACTATATAACTAGACTATAAAACTAAAGCGTTAAGACTGCGCCGAGCGAAATGTGCCAAAACAGGCGGTCACAGTTAAGTGAATAAAATCAACACTTTTTGTTTAATACAAATATAAAATATACATTTACCATAACAATGAATGTGTTTACAATTACTCCCTGTAAAAAACTTAAAGTAATTAATATTTTCACCTACAAAATTACGTAATTTGCACGAGAAATGCAAAAGGTAAGCTCGTGTTAAGTATTTTTAGATTATAAGAGTAGAAATCTATCCTATTTTACAGCTTAAACGAAACATAAATAGTTATGTTACAATTTGTCCGTCCCAAATATTTAAGTTATTGGTAGACAATAAAGATATATATTTATCAAAAAAGCACTTCAAATTCTCCATACAATTTAACTATGGCGGCCGCGCGCCGATTTCAATATGCGCCGCACGAGCTCTGATTATCTGTCTTACGCTCGGTGCAGTCTTAACAGTGTTGCTAGAAGTATTTAAACCTGTGTATTAGAATTAAAATTCAACTACTTTATACGGATTTAATTTCGTTGTTTATGTATGTTTATAAAACACTATTATTTCATAATTTTGAAGCTATTACTACTACTGTTTAACTCTACTTCTATTTAACTTTACTGTTATTTAAGCTATTTAACTTATTAAACTATTGAGATTTATACTTTTCCCGACGTTTCCGTTGCTCTTTAGTCACGTGGAGACTAAGATGGTGGCTGTTTCAAATCTTGAAGTGTAATTATTTCCAAGTATCCGTAATAAATTCTGTTGTAAACGGATACATCCATTCATTTTGTACTTTATGTTAATTTAATTATATTAAGAGTGGCTCCCGCCAAACAGGTCAGTCACTCAATATACTTGCAACGATACATACGTCCTTTAATTTGAAAACACCCAAACACCAAAATTGACTTTATTACAATCACCAAATCCAAAACAAAAGGGTGCTGAATGTCACTATGCGGCCTGCTCTTGTATCACGGCAGTAATCTTCTCTTTATTTCTTCTTTCAGGTGGAGTATTTGTAACTCTTCTTTGCGGCCTAGCGTTAGCCATAGTAGTAGCAATCTTAGAGTTTTGCTGGAACACAAAGAAGAATGCGACTCAGGGTCGACAATCGCTCTGCAGTGAGATGGGGCAGGTGAGTCTTCTGCCATTATTATCTTAGTCTTTTTGGATGTAATATTCGAGTTAATTTGAAATATACTTAAGTAGTTAGAAAACTAGACGTATTAACAATAGTATTGTAGTCAGAAAAATCTAGGCAATACATTGTTAAAAAGCTTTAAGAACATGTGACGAATATGCAAATTGAGCTATTTGGCCAATGGCACATGGATGGAATGCGGATTATAGGCAAATTGATTTCTGCGTAGATTAAAAAAGATTTTTTTGGAGAATTACTTTTATATATGCTAATTGCATAGACTACGTAGTAACCTGAAATAAGGCAAAATAAAATTCACTAAATAGTGAACTACGTAGATTGACAAATTAAGAATATAAATTAATACTATTGTTACGCCCAGTGACATCTCTCGGCATTGTCGGAAAGACTCGGCAGTTCCGTCTAATAATTTATTACACCGCCATCTATTGACATCTTACGGAACTACGTAGTACGGTACGAGAATCATAGAGAGAACGCTAGTACTTTCTCGAATCATCGTACTATTTACATACCGGGTATAGCGTTACTAGAAAACTCTAGAAACGCTTTACCCGCGTATAAATAGGGCGCACGCGCACCGCCGAATCAGTTTACAATCGTAAGCGGTCTAGTGTTCATTGAAGCGAACGGAAGCGGAAATACTACGAAGTTTAACAGCAGTTTCGTAGAAAAGTGCAGTATAGTGTTTGTAGTGTTTTAAATTTAATTGTGTGTTTAAATAAAAAGTGTTTTAGTCGGTAATATTGTTTGCATTCTTATCCGTTGAACCCAGCACGTAACACTATCAATTAAATATTTAACGAATAGGCAAGGCTACATAATTAAGAAAACACAAACTAAATACTTAATACTACTACTAGTATTTGTTACAATAGGTACCTAACTTTCTATTTGTCCGTGTTCCTACTTTATTGTTGTAAATTACCAAATATATTATCTGCAGGAACTAAGAACAGCCATGCGAGGCGGTTCATCCAGTAGAACAGTATTAAGGCCTGGCTGTTCAAGGTGTTCTCCAGCCACACATGTGCCACCCTCTACGAGATATGAGGTTAGTTCTTATACTATGTACAATTAGCAGCCTCCGTTCAACTTAAAAGCTCTACTAGACGAGGCTAGCAATCTGAATAAAGTAAATAATTATTTAGGTATAGGAACTCATATTTGCGCCACAAGTACCTACGAAGTGCAAACTCAGACTATGACAAAAGAAAAAAGAATTCAATTCGGAATGCCAGTGTTGGTGGATAAAAGTTTAAAAGAGCCGGTCTTTATTCATCTGCAGGTATTTCGTCTCGAATACAGATAATATCATTTGACGTGTTTGATCTTTACACGAGAGGTTGTCAAGGCACTTTGGCAGCAAATGTATTTCTATAATAACAAAAAAAAGAAAGAAGCTTAAGACAGGAATATATACATTGCAGAAAATGTAGGATTTCAAAGTACTATTATGGATATACCGTAAGGTTTTTGCCAAATACCTACCAACATAATAGTGTGTCATAGTTATATCATAATTGTATGTTAATATAAAGGGTTTTTCAATAAGGGGAGGTATATGTGTTATTGAGGTATTAACAAAATTATTTTTTATTTGAAAGACTCATATATGCCACTTAGTGTGGAATATGACATTGTTCAAATACCCGCCCCGGCTTCTTGCAGTGGCACGGATCCGAGTGATCCATGGTCCATGGTTGTTTTATTTCATTTCAACATCTACTCGCCCTTATTGAAAAACCCCGTACATTTAAATGTTTATAAAGTTATAAAAATATATTAAATTTGCAGGTGGCATTATATTAGATCTTAATACATATCAAATCGATTGAATTTCGAAAATATTGCTGGTTACTTATTTAGATGATGTGTTAATATTTTCAACTTACTATGCCGATCACAATATTTTTTTATAACTGCACTTGTGATGATAATTTAAACTAATAACTAGCTCAAAAGATTTTTTTCTCTCGTCTCTTTGCCTGCGGTAGTAAAATATCAGCTTCTTTTTTGCCATATACAATATAATTGTCCGTTCTGTTCAATGTTATATCATAGAACATTAATATAATATATAATATAAATAGCATATTATATATATTGTCAATTTTCATTCGTCGGAAATGTTACATAGACAGAGTACTTACATAGAAATTATCAAAACAAAACTTCGATTTACAAATAATAATAATATTCTATCACACAATAAAATAAACGAATATACTAGTAAACGAATAACCGAGTATACGAGTATTCGAGTAACCGAGTATACGAGTAATCAAGTATACGAGTAACCGAATATATGAGTAACCGAGTATCCGAGTATGCGTTTAACCGAGTATGCGTTTAACCGAGTATACGAGTAACCGAGTGTACGAGTAACCGAGTATACGAGTAACAGAGTATGCGAGTACGCAAGTAAATATATCTATAGTATCGTACGTTCTATACTCGTATATGTAAGTTGTTGTGTAAATACTTATAGAAGTATTTTGTTCCTCAGCACTCCCGCAGTAGCAGCGTGGAGTTAAAAGAGTTGCGGTGGTCGTAGCGCGGCCGCGGGCGCGGCGCCGCGTCCGCGCCCGCCTCGCCCGCCAGGCTGCATACCGCCACGCTCGCCAGGCACCCGCGCCCGCCCACACACTATAGTAAGTACCTTGACAGAGTAAGGGAACTACGTTAAAGCCTGTGACAGCCTGATTGAGAAACTCTGCGAAAGAGGTGCTTCTGCTGAATTATATCATCGTAGGCGTCCCTGAACTTAAATAGGCGCCCTGCTAAAAGGTCAAGGTCAGTCCACTGCATTGTCACATACGCACAAAACGTTTTGATAAAGATACAGCACAATAGACTAATCAGCCCTGTTCAAAGTAAGACAAGTCAGACTTTGCAATACCTAACATTAGATACAGAATATTCTCGTGTGATCGAAAGCTATGGCAGGATTTATTGTTGAATCGATATTTAGTTATTCCTTTTCTCCTTTAGTAATTACTTCCTTTACATATTTAAGTTTAAAATATTCTATAACGTCTTGACTGTTTTGCCGCCTATTCTATAGTATCTATAACCTACTCCTCTGCCAACTTCATACAGACTTTAGTTAGTTCTTTCTTTTTCTTTGCAGATTCCGTGGGTTCTCTAAGAAGAACCACATCATACGTTCTGAAAGAGCCTCGTGAGAAAAAACATGTGCAGATAGTTGCGTAGCAGTAATTATACCTTTAGGTAAACCTGATCTAACTTTCTAAGGTAACTTTCGATATGATGAAGAGCATCTGCTGTTGGAAGTTAGTCTTTAGAAGAAGATGCAGTGCTTTGAAGTATGTTGGAACTTTCTGAAATTTTGTAAACTGGTTTTTATGGGTGACATGTGAGGGTGGAGATTGGAGAAATTCTGGTTAAAGGTAAAATAAAGTGTCGTGAAATAAGTTTACGCTTAGCCCATTTCAAGTCTGGTACGGGTCTGGAACAGTGTGATTAGGTACCCGGTTTGGAAACTTTTAAAAGTGTATGGAGGATAATCTTGACCTTTATAATGTAAGACCTAAAAAGATGGTGAATTGTAAGTGTATAACACCTTTGTTTAGTGTGAGTTTATATATATATATATATTTCAGGAGTTATTTGTATCGTACATAAAGTCAGAGTGTGTTTTATAGACAGTAATGAAGAAATAAAAAATAGAAGATAGAAAGAAAATTAATCTATTTTAGCAATAACGACATTAACAGGTTACCGCTTGTTAAAAGGTTGTTAAGGAATTACAGTATTATTACTTATGTCTTTATTTTTAAAATGATGTGCCGCTATTTTATTTGTGGTGAAATAAACTTTATATTAATAACTATTATTAAAAATCAGAGATAAAGATCTAAAAGCTTGTCTGCTGTTTATATTGGCATCCGTCCCAGGTTCAGCTTAGATGGGAAAGGGCTATTTTGACTAAATGTAAAAATAACAGCGCCATTTAGTGACGGTATAAACATTGAAACATTACTAGTATTACTAGTATTATGAAAATTAAACGATTGTTAAGGATTTAAAGTATTCAAACAGCATAACAGATAATACTTTCTCTACAAGAGCTTGGGATTTTAATAATAACTGTGATACCTGTGACATTTATTTTGCTTCTAAAAATTAACAAATATCACAAGGTTAGTAAAATTCTGGCTTTATGCTCGATATGAAGTAATCAAGTAGCCGAGAACAATACTGGTAACACTTACCACCACAAGTAGACTGAAAATAATGTATTTTTACAAATGATCAACCTTATTTATTTATTTATCAACACTTACAACAGTCTTTTCGTTTGGCTGTTTTCACGTAATAGGATCAAAAGTTCAATCAGTTCTATTCACTCTGTGGCATAGATTGTTTATTATGACTTAATTTATTTTAAACCATTTAACTTTTAACATTACTGAAAGGCACAGTTTGTGTCATATAGTATTTGTTATTATTATTACCCGTTTTTTTGACAAATAATTCTCCAATACTTGTGGTAGTTAGAAAAATATTGATAATGTATTTAAAGTGCACTGCGTATTTTGTTACAGAGAAGTGCTGTTACGCGTATTAACGAAACAGCATGGGTTACGTCACTTTCTGTTACATGATTGTCACATTGTATTTATTATTAACTAACAAAATTAACAATAAATGCAGTACATTAAAACCAATTACGTGTTCACGACCGATGACGTAAGAAACTTTTTGTACCGGCAACGAATTTAAACAAGAAAATGCAAAGATACGACCCGTAGGTATAGTTATATTGTAAGACAAAAAGTAAATATAAAATAAACTGTGTTCTTATTTGTGTAAATATTTAACATTATGTATTTATTGAAGTTGATACTGGACAACGTGTTTTAAGCTACAATTTGTGTTAAATATGTAGAAAGAAACATCAAATTTATATTTATTAAAATTTGATTTTCTGTTAAAGTCTTTGACTGTTGCGATATTTGACGTGGATGGTCGAACGAAAGCCTTTTTCAAAGAATATATTTTTTTAAATATCTTTTTCTGTTAGTATGTTTCATTACCTTCACTTTGGAATTCCAAATTCTTTTGTTGTTGGTCGTTGGCTATCCCGTGCATTATTAGGCATATCTATTTATTTATATTTTGTTCTAGAAAGATGGTTGGCCAAAATATATCCATTTGCATAAAGCAAATGGATATATTTTGGCCAACCATCTTTGATCTAAAAGCAAAGGTAAACTACCCTTTTAGTTCGAGAAAGGTGCCAAATTTATAATTAATTTATTCTATTCCAAAAACAATTCGTAGCTAAAATTATATTGACTGTGTTTTTATATAAAAACGTCCCTTTTTATGTGTAAAAATTTACTCTTGGTAATTTAATTTGATATATTATTTTATATGCCTTATTAACCGGTCGTATACCGCCGGCTCGCATACCAGCCGGCAGATTTGTACCCGTCGTAGGCCGGTGGCTCGCATGCGAGCCACCAAATTGGCGCCAAAACGCCGCGCGCCGCCTTCGCTTTAGCTTAAGCTAACGTAAAACCAATTTGGTGGCTCGCATGCGAGCCACCGGCCTACGACGGGTACAAATCTGCCGGCTGGTATGCGAGCCGGCGGTATACGACCGGTTAATTTAAAAATATATTAGGTTAATTAAACATAAAAATAATAAATATGTAAAATGAAATTTCATGAATAGTTGAAGTAAAATTAGATATTCAATGAAAATTCCTTCAAATGTTATACCGCAAATTATTTTAGAAATGTTTGAACACATATTAAGGGACAATGTTTTTTTAATACTGCCAAATATATTATGATATTGGAATGTGATGAGTGACTTGGGCAATTTTTTATTTATGAAATTTATCTCTTAGCATTGATTTTGCCGGTGGCTTCACCCACATTACACATACGTAAAATGTATAATACATTGCGAGGTTTAATATGCCCCGTACCGTATTTAATGTAGTTTTTATACGAGATGTATCATGTACGTACATAGTTACGTTCAGCAGAGCCTTTTTAGGTATCAAATATTATGTTACGCGCCGTGTGCTTTGATGATTTTTTAATCAATAGCATTGTAAAAAATTATGTATATCCTTACAATGTTCTTTAAGGTGTACATGCGTGTATTTGCTATTATTATTGTTAAGATGACCATTGATAGACAAATTATTATTGTTAATTCTTTTAATCTGTTTTGAGGACATATGAACGTTTTTGAACTTGGAGTTGGACTGTGACCTAATCTTTCCATGGTATAATCTATTTATAGACACTTCCATAGATAACGGACCTAACAATCGTAAAGTTTATAAACGGTAATGCTATTTTTAAAATCGTTTTGATATCTATAGTTATTCCGACAGCAGCTATAGGAACTCTATTACCGTGTACAATGTGAAAATTCTAAAAGTGCAGTAAAATTTTATGATCAGCCTGATAATATTATGGTTTAATTAGATAATCTGTATTTTCACAAGTCACTATCACATTCAAATCTAGGCCTAGATTGATATAAGAAATATATTTTAAAAAATGTTAAAAATTCGCTAGATAAATATACTGTAGGTCGTTTTAAAGTATTTTTTACGTAATTTTAAGTAATATTAAGTGTTTGGTATGTAAATTGAATGTATAAAGGAGTTTGTACAATGGCTGCCGCGACCAGTTTGGTCCAAAATTTGTCGAAATTCTTAATTACTTATACATATGTATATATATATAGCAGTTCGATTGCTTGTTTATAATAAAGACAACGCTCGTACTAGAAATATTTTCTTACTTAAGGGACTACTGAAAGGGACAACTTTACAAATATTCAAATAACAGACGCAAAGAAACATTCAAACTCGGCACATGGATCAAATTTTTTTTGGTTCGTGAGTGATACAAACAACTCTAGGCGTAGTGGTAATGGCAAGATGACTACCTAAATCATTACACCATCTAAGCAGTACAACTGTAACCTTTTTGTATAAATGCAGTACAAGAGGTCTTAAATCTCTAAATGCAGACTAAGTACCTATATGGGTTTTAAATGCTCTACTAACAAAATGGTCGCGACTGCCTGTGTTACGATAGCCTGAAGAACGATTTTAGAGTCGAATATATTTTATAATGCAATGACTGCCATCCCAATCCGTATCCTAGCACCACACAACTAATAAAAAAATGTTAAACGTATGAAAATAAACAAACATCTTGTAAAATCTTTATATCTGGGACGGGGTTTTATAGACTTCGTAAACGTTAAACGTCTTTCCATATATTACGACACTTCCTTTTTTTTTTTAAAGTATTTTTCTTTTGGACCACAAAGTAACACTTATGAAGGTCAAAGTCTTGGTTTTTTAATGCCAGCTCCTGCCCTAGGAATAATTCCTGTGTCACAGGGGACTTCACAAACATTCAAACAACGGACACAAAGAACACCAAGACTAGGGACAACAATTTGTGGATCACACAAATGTCTGTCCCGTGTGGGAATCGAACTCACAATATTCGGCGAAATGGCAGTGTCTACTTGAACCACTACGCCATCCGTGCAGTCAGTGTGTTTTTCTGAAATTACTTTTAGGTTAGTTGGTAGGTTCAGGCAATATTTTAATAATATCAACATGACATCTGACTAAAAGCATTACCAAAATCACCCAAAGAAATTTGTACACTATCGTTCTCTATCTGGTAAATGGGATGTGTGAGCTCTCTCTTATTAATGAAGTCACTTTTTTATACAATATAAGTACAGTGCATGCACATCTATAAATAAAATATTTGCCAGCAAATTTCCTCCTCCAGTGCTAACCCACTTGAATGATTATCAGTGACGTCAATGTTTAGCGTTTTCGAGAGCTATTTAAACTTGTATCAGAACTGAAATAGATGCAGATAGTTGTTCAACACAACGCGGACAAACATACTTACATATAGAGTGAGCAGCAATAGCTCAGTGGTGAGACCAACAGACTGCAATGCAGAGGGTCTCGGGTTCGAACCCACGTCGCGCACCTCTGACTTTCGGAAGTTATATGACTTCGAAATTATGTGCGTATTGATTGACAATTATCGCTTGGTCCGTGCCTCGGAGAGCACGTTAAGTCTTCGGTCCCGGCTGCCATGAACATCTATGGCAGTCGTTATTGGGAGAGTGTCGACACAAAAGATCCTACTGGGTCGAAGTGTCGCCGGTCTGCACTGACTGGCCCCCATATAAGATACATACATATAGAGTCGTGACCAGCAATTTCAAAGAAAAATTTATTTTACTAGACCTTGCCTGCGATTTCGTACTCGTAGAATTTTTACAGTATGTATTTATTAGCGATGTAGACAGGTGAAACATGCGCAAGATTTTATGTTATATTCGGATTGCCGTCTTTTCGGATCATGAGAGTTAGGGAACAGGGAGCACTTGTGTTTGCGCACACACAAATACTGCGCAAATGGTTAATTAATCTTCGTTAAGATTTATCCCGAAATTTGATCTGGAGGACATTATTATATAAAACATCTTTCACCAATATCGCTGTACGCACGTGTATGTGTGAGTGTATTAAAATTTTTGTTCGTACGTAGTGTTAAGCTAACCATTCTATATCCATTTCATTTTGTGGGTGTACTATACCAAGTTATTTTGCTAAAACTCATTTAGAATGCGATTCTCGTCTCGCCAGTAACCATAGTAACCATCTGTTATTGCCTTGGTTGATTTAGAACAACTCAAATTATCACAAGCAATTCAGACGTGAGTTGGTAGTGAGATTTAGCAGAATTACACAGCTGATGTGTTTTGTATTCTGTCATTTCGAATATATTTTTAAGGTTTAGTATGATCTTTTGCTGATGTATGTGGCTACTCTTCCTTCCGCACATGAAAAATCTATGTGAAAACAATATTTATTTGATTCTAATTTTTTGATCCTGTTTCTAGTCTTGTTTTGGCTAGCCTTACAGAGGCTATCAGGGTTCCTATTTGCAGTAGCAAGCTTTGAATATGGACTTGTGTCCGATAAACTTACGTAAAGTCGTTGCTCTTTGTACAGTGTATACTTTAAGATCCGGTTCCTACATTTAAGAAGAGTTGTCTCAGCTACGGACAGTTCAATGGTGATATATTTATCATATAATATGTGTCATAAATTAACATTCCGTAGGTAAAATGGTTCGTTTCTTGATTTAAGAACCGGGCTTTAGACTTAAGACAGACGGACTGCATTTCAACTGCACTCCAACTGCAAATTTGCAGTTTCAATGCAGTTAGTACGACTGCAATAAAATTGCAAACCAACCGGGCAGTCAGATTGCAGTCGATGTGCAGTTGGCGTGGAGTTCAAACGACTGCACGCTGATTGTAAGCTACGGTCTGCAACTGTGCGGTGCAACTGCGCGGTCGACGTGCAGTTCAAATGCAGTTGGACTTGAAGATCATTCCACAACCTGAGCGTCCGCGGTAAGAATTATTTGGAGCCGCTATTGCAGTTCAAATGGAGTTGATCTAATCCTTCTATCTAGAACACTAGTCCCGATTTTTAAATACAAACAGTTAATTTTGACACTTTATCTATGAAAACTGCGTCAAAATTGAACTGTTTGTAGCTAAAATGACTCCTTTCTTGACTGTAGAAACCAGGCCTTATAAAGTTTCGTTAGGCACATAATATATTTCTTTATGTGAAGAAGTTGGAAGGTTATGTACATCAGAAATATGTAGGTACGGCTGAAATTAATATATAATGGAATGTAAATCTGCAGATAAAATAAAGCCTACTTTAATATCTTTTCGTTTAAGAGGGTTTATGCAATGTGGTCTGCTCCAAGTGGCCATATCGCAAATAAGTGTGATATTTGAGGTTTTTAAATTTAATTCATTTTTAGTTATAGTCTAGTGAGTGACTGTTGGATCGCCACGCAGGTATCTCGAGTTCGCTTGCTTTAAGGTTGATGGAAAACATCGTATGGAAACCTGCATGTCTAAGAAGACATGCAAGTTTCCATACGATATTTTCCTAACAGCACCCTATCAGCAGGTTTTTAGGATTTCACATACCTACCAAAATAGTTCTCCATAATATGTTTCGAGACTGGATGTTCTTTTTGTCCGTTGATTGAATGTTTGTTAAGTCTCTAGGAATTATTCCTAGTGCGGCAGTTGTCTTTTCAAATTCAAACTCACAAAGTCACTGTTTCAATGTTTGCAAAGCCCCCGCGACACAAAGACTACCTTCAGCAAACATATTATTCATCCAAAAATGTTTGTTTGTTTTCTTCAATCTATAGATACACGATTAGATTAATTAATAATTTCGGCCAACCACCGAGTTAACCTCTCAAACAACGCTAGGACTCCAGCATTCCAGCTTAACCAGACTATTTTAAACGTAAATTTTCTTGTGATACTCTTCTTTCGTTCTTTTTTTATGACTGGATTGGTTGAGAGCTTAAGTACCATGGACTTGACGAGACATCTCAACTAAAATATTTGTATCACCAGTTAAAGTGCATGCTCTATAACTCAGTTAGTCGGAGCCAGACGATTACTGGAACACCACGTTTGAGTGCAATATTAAGTAAGCAGTAGCGTTAAACACATAATGGCGAGTTTAAAATATAAAAATTTGCATGTGTTGTTGTAAAAATCGGGTTAGGCGTAAATTTTATAGAAACGGCATAAGACGGAAGCGCGAATCAGACACAGCAGAGGCTAAACTTGTTATTAATGACTGGCCATCTTCGTAGGAGATATTATAGTGTACAAGTGTGTGTGCAAACACAAGTGCACTCTCTGTTCCCTCACTGTAATGACCCTATGGGATGGCAACCCGGCACGACCGGAGAAGAAACGGTGCAACGTAATTTCCGAGGCCCGGGGGTGCCTGGGAGGCGCCAACAAAAAGTTATTGAGATTTTTTGTTAAGAAATCTCTATAGGAGCCCGGAGTTAGAAAGTTGGCGGTGTTAGACATCCCCGTGCCTCGGCAAGCACGTGAAGCCGTTGGTCCTGTGCCTGATCTCTCTCGTGTCGGGTCGCTGTCCCATCGGATCATAAGAGTTACGGAACAGAAAGAGCACTTGTGTTTGCACACACACTTGTGCAGTATGTCTCCTGCGTCGGCCAGTCTCGTTAAGATTGGCTGCCGAGACCGAAATTCGGTCTGGGGAACATTATTTTTATTATAATTAACGCCTTAGACAGCATTCACTCTTTCTCGTATTACAAAATATTTAGTTGAGATATCTCGTCTAGTGCTTAGTAAATATTAAGTTGGTGGTCCAAACCCTGTTGTAATATTGTCTTACCTTTACGCGACTGTTATACATTGAAATGAAATTACTTTATACGGCTTTTGTCGCGTTGTTTATTAACAATTTTATAGCACTAGCGACCTGCCCCGTCTTCGCACTGGTAGTACAAACCCTTAACAAAGTATACACTTAAACCTTTCTCATGAATCACTCTGTCTATCGGTGAGAACCGCATAAAAATCCGTTAAGTAGTTTTTGAGTTAATAGCGAACAGATAGACAGACGCGACGGGGGACTTTGTGAAGCGGACGAAGTAGCGTGGATGCATAACATCACGCTACTACCCACGTGAGCGACGCAGTAATCATAAACGCGGGTGAAACCGCAGGCACATCTAGTAATATATAAAATAAAAAAATATTTAAGAAAATATTAAGTACATACTTTTAAAAAGCCAATCCATTAAAATAAATTCAATCAATTACTGTTGCTTTTCAACAACCATGTTCACGGGAAACTGTACATTTAGGAATAAATAATTTTAATATTTTCATTAGTTAAAATAGTATTATTTATTATGTTTAGTAATAGTGTAGTATTTACAAAATCTATACTAATATAGTAAAAAGAGAAAAGATTAGATTTTTTGTGTCTTCGTTTGTAAGGGTTTAACTCAAAAACTACTCAACCGGTTTGATAAAAATTCTATATCACCGAGTAACATAAGCTTTATTTTACGCGAGTGAAGCCGCGGGTAAAAGCTAGTTATGTAATAAAAGTGTTAATAAACAACGCGATACATCTATACTTATAAAGCTGAAGAGTTTGTTTGTTTGTTTGGTTGAACGCGCTAATCTCAGGAACTACTCGTTCGAATTGAAAAATTCTTTTAGTGTCGGATAGCCTATTTATCGAGGAAGGCCTAGACATAGGCTGTATAACATCACGCTACGGCCTACGGGGGCTACGCAGTAACTAAAAACGTGGGCACAGCTACTTCCGTATAAAGCAGCTTTATTCGCCCTTGTAGTTTTAGTTTGAATATCACGGTTTCGTTTAGATATCTTTAAATCATCGAATAGATATAGACTGCAATAGTTGATGGAACAAGTAACACAGATTTATGAACACGACTTGTGCTTGTAAATAATAAACAGTTAGTAATTGCATTTGATTTATTATTAATAAAATATATAACAATGAATTTCCTGTGTTTAATTTTTAATTTTATCTAAACATTTATAATTAATATTAAAGATTTTAATCATATTGTGACGCGGACCGGTCGTTGCAGAGCGGACGTGCTCGCGGCGCCCCTCCATCGGCTTCTCCTCCCCAGCGGCGGCTCTATATATTGGCAACGCGTCCCGGTGCTGGCCTGCTCCCAACCGCCCACCAGCATTCGACGACGAAGAAAAGACTGAATGCCTAGCTGAAAGCCTTGAGCTTCAATGTACTCTAAGCGACCAACACATCAACTTAGACCACATATTAGAGGTAGATAGCGAGGTGGAGCGTCGAGCCTCTTTCCCGCTGCCACCTCAGCCAGACAGACAGACTGAAGGTGTAGCAATAGAACACCAACTAGCTTCCTTAGTCACCCCCGACGAAGTTAGGACGGTCATTAAGGGCTTACACCCTAGAAAGGCGCCCGGCTCGGACGGTATTAGTAACAGGGTCATTAAACTCTTCCCATTCTCGTTAGTAGTCCTTCTGACTAGCATATTTAATGCCGCCATCACTTATAATATATTTCCACAGCAGTGGAAACAAGCCGTGGTCATTGGGATACCCAAGCCCGGTAAACCCAAGACCGAGCCGGCTAGTTATAGACCAATTAGTCTGCTCAAAGGATTAGGAAAAGTCTATGAGCGGTTATTGTGTGTTAGACTGAAAGCGTACGCCGACGCATCGCTGCTCATACCCCACGAACAGTTTGGCTTTCGAACTAAACATTCGTGCGTCCAACAAGTGCATCGTATAGTCGAGTACATTAGTGCGAGACTCATTCGCAACCAATTCATCGGAGTCCTCTTCTTCGACGTAGCGAAGGCTTTTGACAAAGTGTGGCACAACGGCTTGATATACAAGCTATTCACTATGGGTGTCCCTCATAAGCTCGTACTCATCATACGAGACTTCTTGTCGAATAGAAGCTTTCGCTACCGCGTGGAAGGGTCATTGTCGTCACCTCACGCTATACGCGCCGGTGTGCCTCAGGGCTCAGTACTCTCTCCGCTGCTGTACTCTTGTACGTTGCTGACATACCGATGCATAAGTTCGCGCAGACAGTACTTTTTGCAGACGATACTGCTATATATTATGCAGGTCAAGACCCAGTTTCAGTCAGTAGGAAACTCCAATCTGCGGCCAACGCCTTAGGCGCTTGGTTTCGGAAATGGAGGATAGAGGTCAATCCCGAGAAGAGTCAGGCGGTGTTGTTCCACAGGAGACCACACCGCCTGTACCCTCCGGGTGCGACCCCTCCAATAAGGATGTCTGGCTCTGCTATCCCATGGGCTAGAGAAGCTAAATATCTAGGTGTTACCCTGGATGACCGACTCTCCTTCCGACCTCACCTAAGGTTGGTTCGTAACCGGGCTGCCTTTGTGCTAGGTCGGCTCCACTCGCTCACTAACAGTCGCTCCAGACTTTCGCTTAGGCACAAGGTTAGGCTATATACAACATGTGTTAGACCCATCATGACGTACGCTAGCGTAGTATTCGCGCACGTTAGGCCAAACAGGATCCATAGGCTACAAACACTGCAAAACAAATTCATGCGCAAAGCTACGGGAGCACCGTGGTTCGTGCGCAACGAAGAGCTTCATATAGATCTAGAGCTGCCGACCATCAGGCAATTCATGAAACAGTGTTCCCGTAGCTACTTTGACTCGGCTCAGACACACCCCAACCCACTAGTGGATGCGGCGTTAAACTACATTCCATCTAGGATATCTAAAGTTAGGAGACCTAGACACATACTAGACGAACCAGATGATAGGATCACACTCGCTCAAGACAAAGCATACACGGCTCGCGAAGCCACACAAAGTCGTCCGCGGTTCCGCCTTCGTCGCAGAGGTCGGAATACGCGTCGCGTTAATGTTAAACCCGTGGATCACCCTATATCCACGTTGCTGACAACGCCCCAAGCCGAGGTCCGTGGTAGTCCACCCTTGGGGGTTAACGTTGTCTAGTGTATTTACAACGGGTTGGGAGCCCTCTGCGCTCAACCACAGTCCACGTAAAGTTGTAAAAGCCATCTGAGGCTAACAAATAATACTCACAAAAAAAAAAAAAATGGTGCCGTCCTGCTTCGGCTGTTCTGCCTACCGAAGTTAAGTGGTCCATTCTACCCGGGACCACGTAACAAGCCTTCATTTTGAACCACACCCTGAACTTCCACTAAATACCTAGTTGAATATAATTGTAGTTCTGTTTATTCTCATACACCTTTTGAAAGAATTTTTGAAATCGTATCAGTAGTTTTTGTGTGAAAACATTACAAACATACATACAAAAACACAAATGTTTCCTCTTTATAATATTAGTTTAGATTTAGATTAGATAGATTATTATTTAACAATAAAAGTAAGTAAACATCAAGATCCAAGCAATAACTTAATTCTAGTTATCGATATTTCTTTGATAATGGTCCGGTTCTTACCAAAACATATTTTTTATTTGGTCCTTTAATTTTAGTCTTCGGAATATGAACATTGGTGATGCCTTGTACTGCAGAAACTGCGGTGATATAGTCTGAAAATGTAGATAGACATAAGTACAAAAGGTAATATGATCCTAATTAAAATTATAAATGCGAATGTGAGTTTGTTTGTAACGCCTTCACGGCTGAACTACTCGACCGATTATCATGAAATTTGGCAAACACGTTGTCAGGGGTACAAAAACGAATATAGGGTACCTTTCACCTCTAAAAAAGCAGTCTCCGAGCGAGCGACGCCAAGGGCAAAAGTTAGTATTTTAGTCAAAGTCGTAAAACATTTATTTAACATCCAACAGACTGCAATGCAGAGGGTCTCGGGTTCGAACCCACGTCACACACCTCTGACTTTCGGAAGTTATATGACTTTTCGAAATTATGTGCGTATTGATTGACAATTATCGCCTGTTCCGTGCCTCGGAGAGCACGTTAAGCCGTCGGTCCCGGCTGCCGTGAACGTCTATGGCAGTCGTTATTGAGAGAGTGTCGACACAAAAGATCCCACTGGGTCGAAGTGTTGCCGGTCTGCACTGACTGGCCCCCACATAAGATAAGATAGTTGCTAGGTTAAGGCAAAGGGTTCAGCCTATGAGAAAATACCAGCAAGAAACTATTGGCCTCTCTTTGAAATCACTTGGTCGGCCTCGATATCGTAGTGGTTAGTGTAACCGACTGCCACGCCTGAGATCGCGGGTTCGATTCCCGCACAAGTAAAGAAAAAAGAAAGAAAGAAAGAAATCATTCTTTACATATTTTTCTCACAAAATAAAGACAAAATAATAAAAAAGACAATTAAATAAATAGTTCGTAAGTAAAAAAATGCATACACATCATGCTATTGTGGCAACAAATGGTCTCCATTCAGCATTGATGTTGCGATAAAACTGACGTGATATCGCAACACTGATTTTCAATGGAGACCACTGTTACGCATGGACGTCAAGTCAGCTGCATACAATTTTATAAAAACAAAAATTTAGAAAAAATAGACTATTACTTAACTTATTATTTCATAAAACAAATACACAAAAAATAAATAAAGACCCATACAGTATGCATGTATTATCTCATGCAGAGATAAAACCCACAACACTCCTCACCAACCTCTAAAAGCAGTGGTTCTATACATTGGGACGGACAGCGGCACTGTTGTGGATCGTGTATGATATTTTAAACGATCTTGCCTCCAATCCAATTCAAACATTTGTGTGCATGGACATAAAAGTTTGTCTTGGTCTGGGTGTTTCTATGTATACAATGTATGTATTTACAAAAAATAAATAATATATGTATGTTTATCCATTGTTTAGTAGTCATAATACAAGCTAAGCGGAGCTTGTACTATGGGCTAGATGGTGTTGTGTGTATGTGATAGAATATTGTATTATTGTGTCTGGCCGCCGGTGTTCCTGCAACTCAATAGGTTAAGAAACTTATTGCAAAACAGTTGGTGATTGGAAAGAATGACTATGAGTTTCTTGCCTGCTTCTTCTCAAGAGAGCTCTATACTCCTCGAACAGAGAGAACGGGAGACTGAGTCTCCCCGTGACGATGGCTGCTGAAAAGCAACCGAAACGTCGGGGAAAGTGTAAAAATAAATTAAATCTAAATAGTTTTGATAATAATTTAATTAGCTAAAAAATTAGTAAAGTTTAACAGTAGTAGTGTGGTGGTGTGTAAGTGTCAAATAAACAACGCGATAAAATCCGTATATAGCAGTTTAATTTCAACCAATGATTAAATTATGTTCAGGTACTTTGAAATAACTACACTGGAACATTGAGACAACTACCATCTTAGTCTCTCCGTGACCATGGCTGCTGAAAAGCATCCGAAACGTCCGGGAAAGTGTAAAATTAAATTAAATCTAAATAGTTTTTTCTAATATGTAGTTAAATTTAAATTAGTAAAGTTAAAAAGTAAAATTAGTGTAACAGTTTTCAAAATTATGTAATAAAGTGTCAAATAAACAACGCGATAAAATCCGTATATAGCAGTTTAATTTCAATGAATAATATTCGCGTAAACAGAAGACAATATTATAATTTTATTTCTTTTTATTATTATATGTTATTATTAATATACTAGTTTTTGATCGCGGCTTCGCTTACATAAAAGTATGTTTGGTTAGGTTATGTTAGTAACAGTCCTTTTAGAGTTCGAAAAACCTCTTCTAGAACAGCTTTGTCTGTCTGTCTGTCTGTTATACAACTTTCAACTCAAGAACCGTAAGAGCTAGAGACTCGCAGTCAACGCCATTCAACTCAACATAGTCGGTCGACATGCCCCCGAAATGACTATGACCTTTGAATCCGACCTCAAGGTTACGTGGTATCACGTGACCTTTGCATATAACTTGAGCCATTTTTTCGAACTCTTAAGATTTACGGCCATTCATTGCCATTTCTCACTTGTTTTTAAATAATATACCTTTAGCCTATGTTACTTAGTGATAATATGGATTTCTAATGGTGAAAGAATTTTTATAATTAATAATAATAATAATAATAATAATATTCTACCACATACACACAACACCATCTAGCCCAAACTAAGCAGAGCTTGTATTATGGGTACTAGACAATGGATAAACCTACATATATGCTTTTTTTTTTTGTAAATACATACATATTATACATAGAAACACCCAGACCAAGACAAACATCCATATTCATGCACACAAATGTTTGACTTGTGCGGGAATCGAACCCGCGACCTTAGGCGTGGCAGTCAGTTACACTAACCACTACGCCACCGAGGCCTAATTAGTTGTGTAGTTTTGAGATAAATCCTTACAAACAAACAAAAAATTTATTTATTCTCTTTTTAATATTAGTATAGATTAGTTAACTTAATGTTAACAGGTATTCAACTAGGGTTTACACATTTTTATGGCAACACGGAAACGGTTGGACTGCCACGCAGAGGTCTCGAGTTCGAACACAAGGCGCGCATCTCCGACTTTTTGAAGCTATATGCGTATTAAATAATTAATTATCGCTTGCTTTAATGGTGAAAGAAAACATCGTTAGGAAACCTGCATGTCTGAGTTCTACATAATGTTCTCGAAGATATGTGAAGTACCTATGACAACCCGCACTGGGCCAGCATGGTGGACTATGGCCTAACCCTTCTCACACTGAGAAGAGACCCGTGCACAGCAGTGGGACAGTTTATAAACACGGCTGGTATTATAAAGAATTTTGATTTGACTTTTAATTGAGCTCGTTCTCGATAGATGGCGTTAAAATCGAGTTAGATCGCGATATGGTTTCGTTCACATCGACAGTATATAATGCACTGCTGTCCGAACATACTGCGCATTGTAAATCAATTTCAGTTCAATCTTTTGTAGTATTTAGTATGAAAGTACCAAAATACTGTAATACCTATTGAAATTCATGGAATGTTGTTTCCGTGGCGGCCTCGATGGCGTAGTGGTTAGTGTAACCGACTGCCACGCCGTGGGTTCCATCCCCGCACAAGTCAAACATTTGTGTGCATGGACATGGATGTTTGTTTGTCTGAGTGTTACTATGCATAATATGTATGTATTTAAAAAAGTTTATATGTATGTTTATCCATTGTCTAGAACTCATAGTATAAGCTCTGCTTAGTTTGGGCTAGATGATGTTGTGTGTATGTGATAGAATATTATTATTAAAAAAATGATTCCCGTATCCTGTTATGTGCATAATAAAGAAAACAGCTCAAGCCTAGTACTTAACAAACATTCAAACAACGGACACAAAGAACATCCAGACTCGGGACAACCATTTGTGGATCACACAATTTTTTGTCGCGTGTGGGATTTGAACCCACAACACTGCGCGCGGTGGTAGCGGCCAGGCGACCAGTTAAGCCACTACGCCATCCGTGAAGTTAATTATTAGGAAATTCTCAGTACTAACATGGAATCTAAAAAGTTGCTTCGTAGACAAAATGCAAAAAAACTACATTCATTATATTCATGCATATGCTCTTTATAACCTCGCAAAAAAAGTTAACGTCAACACTGTACGGATAGCATATCACGGATTAGTGGTTTCTGTCTTAAGATTTGGTGTGGTCTTTTGGGGAAACAGCAGCTACAGAGAAAGTGTTTTCAATACTCAAAGACGTTGCATAAGATCAATTTTCAACTTAAAAGCTACAGATAGCTGTGTACCGGTTTTTAAAACTTATAAATTGTTAACCTTTCCCTGCATCTATATACTCGAAATAGCCATATTTGTAAAAGCTAACAAGCAGCTATTCCCAACTATTCAAGAAAATAGAACCCAAACAACGGCTCTAAGAACTCAATATCAGAGTTTATTCTATACAGGTGGTTATAACACTTCACTACTTAAGACTGCGCCGAGCGAAATGTGCCAAAACAGGTGGTCACAGTTAAGTGAATAAAATCAACACTTTTTGTTTAATACAAATATAAAATATACATTTACCATAACAATGAATGTGTTTACAATTACTCCGTGTAAGAAACTTAAAATAACTAATACTTTCGCCTACAAAATTATGTAAATTTACACGAAAAATGCAAAAACGTAAGCTCGTGTTACGTGATTTTCAGATTATAACAGTAAAAATCTATCCTATTTTACAGCTTAAACGAAGCATAAATAGTTATATTACAATTTGTCCGTCCCAAATATTTAAGTTATTGGTTGACAATAAAGATACATATTTATCAAAAAAACACTTCAAATTCTCCATACAATTTGACTATGGCGGCCGCGCGCCGATTTGAATATGCGCCGCACGAGCTCTGTCATTATCTATCTTACGCTCGGCGCAGTCTTAAAAAGAGTGTTGGGCATGGCGCCTGTCATTTATAATAAAGTGCCGATAGATATTAAGGAGCAATCTGTAACTCTATTTAAAAAGCGTCTTGAGGCCAGATATACGGATTTTATCGCGTTGTTTATTTGACAGTTTAATTCAAATTTTTTTGAAAATTGTTACACTACTTCTACTATTAAACTTTACTAATTTTTAAGCTAATTAAATTATTATTAAAACTATTTAGATTTAATTTATTTTTACACTTTAGTATTTATTTTCTGCATTTTTATTTATTTGTGTATATTATTATCTCCCTTTTATTTAAATGACTGTGTTCATTTTTGCATACCGTAAGGTAGAATATATAAGGATTCTGACAAACATGCACCTAACCATCATAATTTGTAAACCTACATTCTATGCAAATTAATATTTCTATTTATATTTCTAGACGGCAAGACTCGGTCGCAATTACGTAAAACCTAAAGACGTTGCTAGCGAAACGGAAATGTGATAGACCTCTATTTTCACCGACATATCAGCGTGAATCTATACAGGGTATCCCTGAATATGTGAATCAAATTGTAACAGGAGATTCCTTAGGTAAGGTCCAATCAATTGTGCTAAAAAAAATATGCCGAATGTGTAAATTAAAAAAAATAAGTTTTTAAAAAAAGTACGACTTTTCAGACTTTCAACTACAGGTACTTCGTTTATGACTAATTTTCATTTTTCCATTATTATTATTTGTGAAGGATTGATACGTAAAACTATTTTTTCGCACCAAAACTTAGATATTTTTATTTTTACACAAATGCCATAATTATTTTATTTTTTATTTTGCGCATTTGAAAGGTCCCGTTACAATTTGATTCACATATTCTGGGACACCCTGTATATGTCTGTAATAATAATAAACTGCCCCACTGCTGGTCTCGGGAGTCATAGCTAGAGTGACTCGGGCAGTACCCGGCTTGTAGGCCAAAATGGGTATGGATGTACGTCGGAAAGTGAGCATGCCTTATACAGCTCCGGCACCATACTGGAGATACGGGAGGCGGCTTCTCCGTAGACCTCAGCGAGGATATCGTTAGCAACTCTCCGAGTTCGCGAGTGGTGAGCGGCTTTATTGCTCCGGTACCTATCTGGACAATAGGAAGAGTTACTTAGGCACGAAGTAGCTCGCTATTACGAGAACCGGGTCTTAGGATTTGGGGACAAGATCTGTCTATAACAGGTCCCTGAAGCTGCTTTTGGGCACTATATACCGAAAGGTTGGTGAGTGTGAACGCGATATCATAAACTTGAGTAGCCTGTAGAAGAAGGGTCTGCTGCTTTCGGGCTTCTTCTCAGTGTGAGAAGGATCTTGCTGGATCTTGGAGTATGCTATAGCCCACCATGGTCGCTTAATGCGTGTTGGTATATATCACATGTCTTCGAGAAAATTATGAAAATTTTCAGTCATACAGGTTTCCTATCAATGTTTCCTTTCACCCTTAAATCAAAAGTAAGCTATAACAATGACCTCTTATTTTCAAAAAGTCAGAGGTGCGTGTCTTATGGTCGTACTTGAGATCTCTGCGTGGCAGTAAAAGAGGTTGGTATCTTTCGGCTGGGGTCGTGTTAGCCGACTAATTGTAATGGACCTCACATATGGCTTGTGTTGAACCAGTAGAGAAGATTTGTGACATAGTAGTCCGGGGTCTGCCCGGCGCCGTATTTGGGAGGACATTTAGAGCGCCCAATTTGACTGCCCATGACCTCAAGGACAAGACAGCCTAGCATCCGCTGCCGTCGTTTCGGAGGATTCCTTCTGAACCATCAGCATCACAATAAAAAATCACGGTGTTCCAGTAGCTGTCACCTATTAGCATGGCTCGAACCACGGCCGACGAGGATAGATTCTACGACATACAAACGACACAGGGCCTGCAGTTTGGACTCCCATATAGGGCTCCCATATCGACTTCCCAGCGGGTAGCACATCCACCAGGTGACGAAATGACGGAAAGCGTGTGGCCGGAAAGCGTAGCGCTAAAAGTGTAACAATAATCGCCTAATATCTCCGATATCCCACTTTAGTCAGTGCCTTTATACTGAATACGAGGTTACAGGCATGTATAGGTCGAAACGATCAAGAACAAGCCGGTTTTATCAAAGGAAAGAAACACGCGAAGTGATTCTTATCCTAAGATAGACGATATACGCATGCGATACGTAAGGCCACCATACGCTAGCGAGGAGTAAGCGATTTGCCCGCCTTCTCGCTCCTGTATAGTGGGGTCTCTGGTACAGAGTCGGGGGACTTTCTACCGGCTTGCACGGCCCCACACGTCTGGGGGGGTGGCCTTGGTGAGCAAGGCCACCCATCCACAGGTGCTGAGGCCCGGTCACCATCAGCCGAGCCAACCACGGGGCGGGATGGTGATTGCTAACGCGACCCCATCCCGCCCCACCCAGTCGGCGGAGGTACTGCTCACCCCAGGTTTTTAGTATGTATACCGACCCCCTTCAGGGCGGAGAGTCTCACATACCCCCCCCTCCCCCGGGGAGGCGGTATCCATAAAGGATATTCCTGTATAAAAAAAAAAATGGCCCCCATACGCTGTAGGCTGTTAGAACAACTTTGCAGCAGGAGATCAGACAATATGAGCGCCCCACAATGAGCATGATACGCAAGACCATACAGGCGGTGAACCTTCTCAAACGTTTCCGAACTGCTTGTATGGTCCCTTGTAAGGATCTCTAAGGTTTCCGGGGTCCGAGAGCAGTTTCTGGAAGGATCCTGTTGCCCGACGTACCCACGGAGCCTTAAAGTGCTCCTTAAATTTCCTGCGAAAATCCAGGATGAGCCCTAAGTAATTCATGTACCACCTTAACCCAAGTTTTACATTAATCACCCTCAATAACGTGCTGATTGCGATCACGGTGCAGGCGTTGGTACCACAGTGCCTTGGTCTTAAGGCTGTACCCAAAGACCCAGCAGACCTATGGCAGTGATTATACAGCTGACATCTACTTCGGTGAATCGTACGATGTCCAGGCCGTCACCAGATTGTCATTTACATAGCAGACGGCACTGACTCCTAGGGAAAAGGTCGATCTACAGGATCTCGTCGTATATGCAATATTCTACACCAGCACAGCAGTAAAACCTTGGTCTAAGAACGGGATATGGAAGAACGTTGAGAAATCTTGGATTTATAGGCAAGTCATGGTAAAACAAAAGTCTGACCAGGAACATTTCTTTAACATCACTGCTGGGCTGCCGTCAGGCCCATTCAACTTATAGACGTCCAGGATCTTGAGATTACGCTTGACTATACGTAATCTAATGTGGATTTCAAGCAGTGAGCTCTCACACCGAGAAATGGTATGGTCGTAGCCTCCTCTATCATACAAAGATGAGTGCAACACAAAAAGTTAAACAACGGTGGGTTTTCTACTTTGCACTATGGGCACGACTATCATCTGGCATTTGCAGGGGTGGAAGATTGAACTGGCAGAAAATACCATGCGCAGATTTAACGAGTGACCAAATACCATAAGCACCTTACTAGACACTTACCAAATTCGGCAATGTGTTCTGAATCAGATAATATCATCTCGGACGTAAACTCACACGTTTACGTTAAAGAGAACGCCCGATTCGAAGTCAGGTTTTTAATTATAATAACTAGTGTTCAATGGCCGAAATACGACCATAACCATTATTGAAAATTTTACGAAAGCATATTACTATAGACAAAGCATTTACATTGATTAACATATCTATATATATTAATAAAAAAGCATAGCAGCGATAGCTCAGTGGGGAGACCAACAGACTGCAATGTAGAGGGTCTCGGGTTCGAACTCACGTCGCGCACCTCTGACTTTCGGAAGTTATATGACTTTTCGAAATTATGTGTGTATTGATTGACAATTATCGCCTGCTTAGTGCCTCAGAGAGCACATTAAACCATCATTACATATAAATTAGGTATACCATATACCATATACCATATACCATAGTTACTAAGAATTGTACGACGTCAGACGAATAATGCCGAAATAGTACGAACGCGATTCGACTGCGTGTATCAAATGCATGGTTGTGTACGTGTAGTGTTTTTTCATTAATTTAATGTATTTTTAATGCATATTTTATAAAAATATTTGGATTCACCCCTCCTTCTCTATATAAATTTTAACTGTGCCAAATTTCATACTCCTCCGTACGCGCAATTTTCGTAAAAAGGGGTACAAAGTTTTCGCTTCACGTATTAATATATATATGTAGAACAGTTTCTATATATTACATTTGTTTTTAAAAATTCAAGTATTAAAATTATTGGGCAGAGAGGAACCCGGCACGCACCCTCGGATTGCCCACCCTAACTATTGCAATAGAAAAAGGTTGACAATACCGAACTCCTCTGAATAGGGTCACCCACGACTTAGGACCCAGGTATACTTCAACTTGCAGTATTCCGCGTCGAGCACAAAATATGCGCGAATTACAATGGACTTTCGCCAAGTACTACTAATGTACTACTTCGATTCAACACTTCATTTGAATTTGTCATAAATATAATAAAATTGTTAGTGTAATATTGTCTTCTGTTTACGCGAATGTTATTCATTGAAATTAAACTACTATATACGGATTTTATCGCGTTATTTAAAGAAAAAGAACACAGATTCCTACCAAGGATGCTTCGCGAGGCTATTGAAATCAAAAACATCCTAATTTCAATAGAGAAGATGGTTGGAATGTACCACCAGCTTGGGATCCAGTCATTCAAACAGTCAAACCCAAGAAGAAGCAAACCACAGCTAGACTTCGTGATACTCTGAGCTCATTCTGCGTAAATAGAAACACCAATGATTAAATTATGTTCGGGTACATTACAACATTGAGACAACTACCATCTTAGTCTCCCCGTGACCATGGCTGCTGAAAAGCAACCGAAACGTCGTAGAAATTGTAAACTTAAATATAAATAGTTTTAATAATTTAATTACCTTAAAATTAGTAAAGTTTAATGGTATCTAGTAGTAGTGTAACAGTTTCAAAATTTTGTAATAAAGTGTAAAATAAATAACGCGATAAAATCCGTATATAGGAGTTTAATTTTAAAAAAAATTGTTCGTGGTCGGTATTATCTGTACATAAGAGAAAAATATGTGTGATGTCTTTATGATAGCTTTAGAAGCAAAAACAATTATTTTTAGAATGTTTGTCCGTCTGTATGTTTATACACGCAATACGCAAAAACTACATCATAATGCAGTTTTCACAGTTCTGTTCTATTGTTAGAGGTCTAACTTAATATCTGGTGCACGTTTCATCTCGATTTAAACGAGTGGCCGTGAGTTGCGTGCAGGTTCCTTCTCATAGGCTCAACCCTTTGCCTGGACCTAGCAACTAACATAATGTAGCTTCACTAACTTAGTAAACTCACTAACCTATATATTTTGACGTTCATAAGTGTTGCTTTGTGACTTGACTAAATAATCTTTAACTTTGACTTGGAGATGCCGCGCAACGCCTTGAAATTGAATAATAATTATAAATTTTTTTTGATACGCTTGTCTTGATGCTGTAACAACAAGGATTAGTCAGAAAATCTAAGAAAGAGACAAAGTTATTTTCATCTCATTCCTTCAGAAAAATCATTCCACACGTAAGAAGTCGCGTGTGTTAGATTTATGGTGTAAGTAAAGCAAATAAAGAATTTGGTTAAGCATTTCTTTTTATTTAATACTAATTGTTGCCCGCGACTTCGTCCTTCTTCTCTCTTAGCCTTTATTATTCCCAAGTCACTTGGGGTCGGCTTTTCTGGTCTAACCGGATTTGACTGGATATCAGTTTTTACACGGAGCGGCTGCCACCTGACCTCCGCAACCCGAAGGCTAACGATACCCTAAGGCTAGACCAGTGTCAGAATATTAGAGGGTACTGACTTTCCCAATAACGACTGCCATAGATGTTCATGGCAGCCGGGACCGACGGCTTAACGTGCTCTCCGAGGCACGGAGCAGGCGATAATTGTCAATCAATACGCACATAATTTCGAAAAGTCATATAACTCCCGAAAGTCAGAGGTGCGCGACGTGGGTTCGAACCCGAGACCCTCTGCATTGCAGTCTGTTGGTCTCCCAACTGAGCTATCGCTGCTTCTGCGCGACTTCGTCCGCGTGGACTTTATTACCCAATATCTACTTTTAATTTGTTATCTAATTTTAATATATAAAACTACAACTAAAGAAATTAATAAGTCTAACTACACCTATATAGGTGTAGTTAGCTATATATATAGCTAATACTTAAAAACTACCTACTAATATTTAGAAACTACCTACTATATCTAAAGAATTATATCTTTTGAATGAAATGTCCAATTTTAATAATTTAAAAAGTATTTTACGGATATTGAAACGGTCTTTAATAAAATATAATTTAATGGGATAAGGATAAATACAGAGGTATGAATAATATGGTTTGATTATTGACGGCACTTTTATCAACATTTAAAATGTAAATAAGTAGTTATAGTAGCATAACTACAGTAGTTGGACATATGGTATAGCGGACTTTTTTGTAGATATTGATACGTTCTGTAATACTGTAGAACATTTTTTTGTTCTATCATCAATAGTTTCCGCAGCGCACGTGATGACAGATTTTTTATGACTAATTTTTTCACACCTTGAGTTATATTATTGCAATATTATTAAGGATCCCTATTTTTTTTTTAAATGTAATATAGCCTATGTCACTCAGTGAAGTGGCAGCTTTCTAATGGCGAAAGAATTTTTTAAATCGGTCCTATAGTGTTTGTGTGAAAACATTACAAACATACATACAAAAACACAAATGATTCCTCTTTATAATATTAGTTTAGATTAATGACAGGAATATGGTTTTCTTAAATTAATTAATAAACGCAATGATTCAATATCAAATATTTATATTAATTACTCATAACATGACCATAACCAAGACAAACATCCATGTCCATGCACCACAATATATATGTCAGCTACTATATTATAACACATTTTACTATATATTACAATCAAACAGCAATGTAATAACAATTAATTACAAAACACCAGCCATAATATAATTAGAATGGTATCATACCTTATGTGTTACGTTAGATCGCCGAGGAGCAACTGAAATTGGCTCTCTCCTTTTGTATCGGCTCACAAACAACGGACGATTCACAGTTGTGATAACGAGTCAAATCAGTGTTTCATTAAAAGCTATCTTAATCTATATTCTACCAGTGTTATTTTGTACGCCGTACTTGGCAAAACATGCATGAACATTCCTTTAGCAAACCACCATGTACATAATATGTCATACCTACTCATGTTTTTACAAAAATAAATGTCTTTGTCTTTGTCTTTGTACAAAATAGTGTTAGAACGGTAATTAATTTTAATATTGATTTAAACATACAATTTAGTTTATTTTGCGTTTTATTTAAATTTGTTAGAACGACCGAACGAGTCATAACGGCACTTCCATTAAAAACAATTTAATATTACATACAATGATTTTATAAATGAAATGGCTATTACAATATGATGTATAATTATTTAACATTACATTACATAATAATATCTAACAAGTTAATTTAATGTACCTATTTAAATGTCCGTTATGATGAGTCAAATCAATGATTTATTAGCAATTATTTAATATTACACAGGTGTACACAGAACGGTTTTAGAACTGATATGGATATTACAAAAATCATATTTTATTATTGTATTTACCTACTAATTTAGCATCTAATAATATACATAAGTATGATTCATGTAAATATTTATCACGTGCAAAAATTAGTAAAAAGTAATGGACGCAATAATTGAGCTCGTTCTCGATAGATGGCGTTAAGATCGAGTTAGATCACGTTATGGTTTCGTTCACATCGACAGTATATAATGCACTGCTGTCCAAATGTATTGTAGGCAAGCATGAGTAGAATTTTCAAATTTTTTGTAGTATTTAGTATGAAAATACTTAAATACTGTAATAGGTACTCAAGATTCATGGAATGTTGGTTCCGTGACATAGTGACAGCTTGTTAACGGATTTTTCGTTAACCTCTCAACCAACGCGAGGACGCTGTTATCCAAGTTTAACCAGACTATTTAAAACGTCAAAATTGTTATAATGGTCTTCTGTTGTCTGAATAGCTTTAATTATAATAATAATAATTATTATAATAATATTCTACCACATACACACAACACCATCTAGCCGAAACTAAGCAGAGCTTGTACTATGGGTACTAGACAATGGATAAACATACATATATACTTTTTTTTTGTAAATACATACAGATTATACATATATTGTTAATTGTAATGCAACCGTTCTTCCTCTTCGTGTCAATTGTTCTAGTTTGAACTGTATGTTATTTGCATAATATTCGCCCATTCTAATGCGCTCATAGCCAGTTGCACTCACTGATCGGAAAACGATTAGCGAGGTGAAGCAACGTTGGGTGCGGTCAGTATAGGTGACCGCTTTGACCTGGGGGTGGCGGGCTTTGTGGGCCTGCCCACCATCAGTTCAGTACCAGGTCCGAGAGGTGGCGTGCGTGTTCCCACGCGCGCCTCTGTGTCGAGTCCGTCTCCCCTCTAGGGGGGACAGTAGGGATAATTTGTGCGAAGTGCCTTTAGGGTAGGTCTTATCGGGTAGTGGCCTGCCGCTTCATACGGCGGGCCGAAACCTCGGCGGGGTCGCGACCGCATGCGAAAGTGATTCGCGCGGCCCCGTCGATAGGGGTTTTGTCGAGGAACACCGTGGTAGGTTTAATCGGTATTCCGGTAGGTACATTATTCTGATTCTATCTTTCTTTTACCCCGGCGAGTCCGACATGGCCCCTCCGCCCGCCCCGGCGGAGGGGTATGCGTCAAGCATTCCCCCACGAAAAAAAAAAAAATATTGGTGACCGTTTAGTGGTATTTCATCTGAGCGTCTCCGTGCTTCGGAGGGCACGTAAAAAGTCAGTCAGTCAGTCCCGGTTGTTGTCAAATTGACAGCAGTCCTTAAGCCATGTCAGAAGCCTACGGGCGGCTTGAACAACTCTTGACAATAGGTTGGCCGCTAACCACACAAAAAGAAGAAGAAGAAGGCCATTCTAATCGCGTTAGACGTGGCCGCACAAAGCTCTGATAATGTGCAAATGATCGGGCAAAAAGAGCATACCAACAAATATGCCATTGTCTGCTCCAGCTCACCATAGTCACACTGAACAAAGCCGGGGTCCCTGAACCTCCACCTACACAAGTTCATTTTCTGGTCACGCAAAGCGTCGATTAGCCGCTTAGATATATCTCTAAAAAGCGTACGAGCGCCCGGACCTCATGAACCCAGCGTCTCTACCCCAAACGGCTCAAAAACGTAATTACCAATTAAATTACTGTATTTACGCCGTTTGAGGTTTTCCGCCGCTACAGCAGCAGCACTGGCACAGCTCACCGTGCTCGGAAGATGTGATGGCGCAAGGGTGTCGACGCATGTGGCAACTCACACCAAAGGCCTACCCATTTTCCAAGGTAACAAAGACATACCATCGGGTCTCTTCCCATCGTCACGTACCAAGCCTATGGGTTCTAATACTGCTGGTACGCCGGCGGTGATAAGAGCACGATGGATAATGTCATTTAGCTGAGCGTGTCGTAAAATACGACCAGCGCTTCTGCTGCAAGACAGCCCATGGTGTCCGAGGCTGTCGACGGCTTCTCCGCAATGACAGCGATGTGAAGAAACACAAGGGGTACCTAAACGAAGACAGGTGGCGAGGCGGAATGTTGTATCGTCCAAAATTGTACCTGTGTTGGACGATGGAAGTGCTTGAAGCCATAAAACAGATTCCCATTCTCCCACAGCCAGCAAACGTGCGCGCTCTGCAACACTTACAGATGTAGTAAAAAGATTTTCTCTTACCGTGTTGCATAGCGGCCTATTCCACTGCCTTTGGGAGAATGGGTTGGTAGGCAAATTAGTATTTGGACAAGCCATTTTCCAGGCGTTCACGGCGTCGGTCTTACATAACACTTCTGAACTAACCAGTGTGGGTGCTAGAATGTACCTGGTTAATTCTTCCGTGCTATGAACCGAGGCCAGGAACGCCGGTAAACTGACATCTGAAATTTTGCGAACGCCGAGCCCGCCTAAACGAACAGGTAGAGAAGCTTGAAGTCCACATTTAAAATTTGCCTTAATGTATTCTGTATGATTTTGTCAATTTTGACTAATGGAGTTAAATTTTTCCAAAACTGAGATGACCTTAGAGCATGAGTAAATTTAGGGACGAAAAGGCAGTATCGCATTATAGTAAAAGCTGAATGTATATTAATATAGAAAAGGCGGTCTGAAATTTCACAAAAATTTTGGACTTTCGCTTCTAAGAAAGAATCAAAAGCTTCTTCATAAACTGGGGACCCAAGCAGGCGAAGAGAATGTTTTTCAACAATTTTGATATCTGGAGCCAAAGAGTTGAATTTAGTTAGTACCAAATGTCTATCCACGTTATTAATATTGTTTACAAATATTTCACATTTATTTGTATTTAAATCTAGGCCAATAGATGCAAATTTATTTTTCAAAAGTGCCAAATCTTGTAGTACTGTTTCTACATCGCCTCCAAGCGTCCCATCATCTAAATACCAGGTGTTAAATTTTGAATTTATGTATCTGCTGAATAATAGGGTGTATAGCTAAACTGAAAATGACTGGTCCAAGAGGGTCACCTTGTTGACAACCAACTGAAGATTCTAAAAGGTTGTGTTTATAAAGTAATTTACTTGGAAATCTGTAACATTGCCACAAGAATTTAAATATTTGAGGTGTTTCTAATTTTGCTTGTGTCAACAAGGTGTCTCTGTTTACTGAATTAAAAGCATTTTTAAGTCAACCTTTAGGATGACCTCTCCATTACCACAACCAAGGTACGTAGATAAGGCATGTATGGCAGTCTCGCATCTCCCTTTGGAGCCGAAACCCAATTGCAAGGGCTGAAATTTATTAGTAAGATTTTACTATAAAATTTGCAGCATATTTTGGCTGCCATACGCCGGTACGTACAACCCACGGCAATGGGACGAATACCACCATCTTTCTTATTAAGGGCACATAAATTTGCGCCGTACAAGATGTCGATGATGGCATCGCTCACACCGCCGGAGAGCATTAGGTTTATCAAAGCCGTGAGCTCCCTCAAGTGTGTATCGCAAGCCTCCCCGGCGCTTTGGCATAAAAGATGTTTTAGATGTTGAGGAGACAAGCCGTCGAGGCCAGCTGCCGAGCCACTCCGGAAGGAGCAAACAGCTGTAAAAACGTCCTTGGCTGTAGTAATAAGATGTTCCGAATCCATGTCTGGCGGATCAGGGAAACAGAGGCCATCAACCGACGGTGGATGCTTGCTCCTTAGACCCGCGAGGGAGAGCAAGGCGCCACCACATCATTACTAAATAGAAGCCTAGACGCGCCCCTGATATCACCTGCCCGTAATTTGGACTCTACACATTAAAAAACAGTTTTCCTGTTATTAAAAGTAAATGTTGTGCCAAAAGTGTGAGCTGAAACGTAACAATTTTGTTTAATTTGTTCTGTTAGAGATTTGGTCGTCGACTGCTCTTTTTCAACATGCAAAGTCCTATAAGGGAGGGTTAGTAACTGTTCCCAAGCTAACTTTGTGTTCTCCCGTACGACGAGACCTATACAATCAGCTAGTTTTTTCGCAACTGCAGGTCTCGCGCCACGAGGAACTCTTTTTAAAACCGGAATAGAATTTTTTAAGTTTGCTAATTCTTGCCAAAAAGTAATTTGGGTGGTGAATGACTGTTCTGCCGTAGAGGAGTTAAAAAGTACATCTTGGAATTTATGCACTTTGCCAAAATGTACTTTCAAACCCCGCTTACCTTTGAAATATCGAGCTTGGATACAGTGGGGGCAACGCAGCAAACCATTTAGCAATGTGGTAGGTTGACTAGCACTTATTTCCACATCGCCATCGCCGTCACAGCCGTTTTGCATTAGACTTATATATAAACTATACAAACACGTTATTACAAATTAATGAAAATAATACTGTGCACAAAATAAAATTGAAAATATTAAATTGATAATTTCGTTTCTGACAGCCGTCAAAGTTGCGCACGGCGCATTGCGATGGGGCGACGACTCGTTCTTAATAAACATAGAGCAGTGCAACGCGCAGAAATTGGCACAGGCCCGCAGTTGTGGAAGACCGGCATGCCGCTGGAGCCTCTTCGAAAGTAGGGGCGAACCCAGCCTGTGGCTGCGGTCTACACCTCGAACTTGCGGCCCCACCGAAAATATTCCGCACTGGTTTATTTTTATACTGCCCAGCACTGATATGGAACGTTTATTATATTTCTTTAGCAAATTGTATATCTTTACGTATATATTTATATTTATAAGTATATCTTTCTTTTATTCCAACATTTAACGTTTCATTAACTTTAACTTTTATCAGTTAAGTTGTGAATTATGATTGTTGCTTTCTTTATGTAAATAATTTTATAATGCAATAAATAAAATAAATTAATATTCTTTGAAATTAAACTGCTATATACGGATTTTATCGCGTTGTTTATTTGACACTTTATTACAAAATTTTGAAAATTGTTACACTACTACTACTATTAAACTTTACTAATTTTTACGCTAATTAAATTATTATTAAACTATTTAGATTTAATTTATTTTTACACTTTCCCCGACGTTTCGGTTGCTTTTCAGCAGCCATGGTCACCGGGAGACTCATCCATGACAAACATCCATGTCCATGCACCACAAATGTTTGACTTGTGCGGGAATCGTACCCGCGGCCTCAGGCGTGGTAGTCGGTTACAGCGATGGGCGTTGGGAAATCAACCGTTGATCTGCTGTCAACGTATCAACGTTAACTGTTTACGAATCAACTAGTTGAATTCGTCAATGACATTAACCTTTTCGACGCCCATCTATATAATACGCGATGTGTCCTCCAGCGCCACGCTACAAATGTATAACGTATCTATAGTAAAACGTAGGGATGGGATTAATGTCCTATTGACAAATAATATTATAAGTTGAAATTAATATTTATTAATACCTACTTACCTAGTTATTGTTATTTATTGTCAACAACTTTTTTGCGCTGTGTCTTTTCAATAAACTAATAATTTGGAAAATAGGACGCGTTCTTTGCTCGCTCGAAATTGACACAATTTTCACTTAAAGTTTGTCGATTGAATGTGTTTACTGTCATTCCAGTTCGAAGCGTGATTTCTTAATATTTAGGAAAAAAATATGTACTTATAAATAAAATTTTGCTGACAAATCTAGGCACCTACTAGTCTGAAGATCTACAGATAGGTACGTAACTGAATATTCAACGCGAAATCGTATAAAATACGATTTCGCGTTGAATATTCAGTTAACATTTTGTAAACTGGAATCACATGTAAACACATTAAATCGATAAAGGATACCTAGATATTAGGTACTAAAGAACCTATCTAATAGTCTATAATACTAAATGACATAATATATCTATACCTAACACTTTTCTTTAGAGATCGATACATCGAGTACAAGATTAAGATATAATAATATTGAAATTAAACTGCTATATACGGATTTTATCGCGTTGTTTATTTGACACTTTATTACAAAATTTTGGAAATTTTTACAGTACTAAGTACTACTATTAAACTTTACTAATTATTAAGCTAATTAAATTATTATTAAATCCCCGTGACCATGGCTGCTGAAAAGCAACCGAAACGTCGGGGAAAGTGTAAAAATAAATTAAATCTAAATAGTTTAATAATAATTTAATTAGCTTAAAAATTAGTAAAGTTTAATAGTAGTACTTAGTACTGTAAAAATTTCCAAAATTTTGTAATAAAGTGTCAAATAAACAACGCGATAAAATCCGTATATAGCAGTTTAATTTCAATGAATAATATTCGCGTAAATAGAAGACAATATTATATAATAATATAATTTATTTAAACTTACCTCGGAATCAAATTCTTCCGATTCATTCAAACGGTGTTTCACTATCGATAATGATTAGAAAACCTATTTATTCTTGATTAAGGTGAATAAAACGTAGTTTATAGTTTACAATATTTATAAAATATTATTTTTTACGTCATTTTCTTGCAATAATAGTATTTATGATCGTTTCGACGAGATGAAATATAGCGAGGTCTTCATCGTGTCCCATCACTGGCTCACTTTACATCAAGTACTTGGCGTTGGGGGCATTAAAATATTTTCTGGCGTTTTTGTTTCTATTGAATATAAAACAAACAAGAACTTATTATTTTTGACAAAGTTAAAAATATGGCTTATAACAGGGCAATTTTCCATAAAATCAAAATAAAAGATCTTGTAAAAGTCGTAAATTTATTTTATACTATTATTACTTCTAATCAAAGAGCAGCGATAGCTCAGTGGGGAGACCATCAGACTGCAATGCAGAGGGTCTGGGGTTCGAACCCACGTCGCGCACCTCTGACTTTCGGGAGTTATATGACTTTTCGAAATTATGTGCGTATTGATTGACAATTATCGCCTGCTCCGTGCCTCGGAGAGCACGTTAAGCCGTCGGTCCCGGCTGCCATGAACATCTATGGCAGTCGTTATTGGGAAAGTCAGTACCCTCTAATATTCTGACACTGGTCTAGCCTTAGGGTATCGTTAGCCTTCGGGTTGCGAGGTCAGGTGGCAGCCGCTCCGTGTAAAAACTGATATCCAGTCAAATCCGGTTAGACCAGAAAAGCCGACCCCAAGTGACTTGGGAATAATAAAGGCTAAGAGAGAAGAAGATTACTTCTAATCAAGTAGTGGCGCTGAGGGCACGAAAATCTCGAACTTGTATACAAGTGATTGGCGTTCAAAAGGTTAATGAAATTTAACTCGATACTTACGTTGAAAATAATATCATACATTGCAAGCGTCGGTCGAATTTGAACTCTAAGTAACGTAGGCAAGAGTTATTTTTAAAATACATATTTTCTTTAAGAAAAGGGTGACGATATTATTGGAATAGAATTATGCTTTATAGCGAATTGTTTCGGTCAGTACGAAGCCTGAAGACAAAATATGAAAGAAGTTTTTCTAAGTACAAGCATCAATCAAACGTCTTCCATTAATATATTAAATCACATTGTTTATAAATAAACAACAAAATATCAGGTCAATAAAAAACGTTCAATTAATGAACGGTTTACGTTACAAGTTGACATTAGTAGCACGTTAACTCGTTGACAAATTTAACTGGTTGATCGACTAGTTGTCAAACGTAATTCAACGTTAACGTTACGTTAACGAAATAACCGTCAACAACCCATCGCTAGTCGGTTACACTAACCACTACGCCATCGAGGCCGCCATGGAACCAACATTCCATGAATATTAAAAGGTATTACAGTATTTAGGTATTTTCATACTAAATACTTCAAAAGATTGAACTAAAACCGATACTAAAAATGCAGAGTATTCGAACAGCAGTGCTTTTTATACTGTCGATGTGAACGAAACCATAGCGCGATCTAACTCGATCTTAACGCCATCTATCGAGAACGAGCTCAATTAAATGTCAAAGTCAAAATTCTTTATAATACCAGCCAAGACAAACACCGACTGCCACGCCTGAGGTCGCGGGTTCGATTCCCGCACAATTCAAACATTTGTGTGCATGAACACAAATGTTTGAATTACACTAATCACTGCGCCATCGAAACCGACAAAAGAAAGACAAAGCCATTTATTGCTTAAACTGTGTAGGTACATGAAATGTGTTCTTAAAATTAGATTTCGTTTCAACAGTCTACCCTGTCGGGCATTGCAATAGTATAAATTTAAAGTAAATTTTAGAAGTATGGACATAATAATAAAAATATAAAATTTTACAAAAGACTGGTATTCTCCATTGGATCACTTGAAAGCAAAATACGCTTGTATATCGTAGAATAGAGATTTGATTGACCATTTTTTAAGACACTTTTAAACAATTTGCCTTCCAATTTTTTTATATCTACAGGTATATGGTTGAATACCCTAAGGTACCCGAGTAAAGCCGCGTGCAGAAGTAGTCGTGCAGTAAATAAGTATTCAGTACTAATGATAATTATAACAAGGGGTGAAAATCACTCAAATGTAGGTCACTACACTTTTTAAACATTTCACCCTTAAGGATTATAATTACTTAAAGGCTGTTAGCTCTTTTAATACTGATGAAGCTCGACGGTCATTTAGTTGTGCATGTGTAATGAGGTTAAGCTACCGTATTGAGGCCAGGGGGAGATGGTCGGTTTATTTTTGTTCATAAAAGGATTTATGCTTCATTTGTCCTGTGGGAACTAATACACTTATGTTTATGGGTGAGCGGTTCTGGGTTTGTTTCCTGTGTGAAGTGTATTTGTATTATAATTGCAAATTTAAAGATGTATCTGCGAATATTACTACGTATTTTAAACATATTCCCCCGCCACGTTTGTTCTCATTAAACTCAAAAACTACTAAACGGATTTTCATGCGGTTTTCACCAACAGACAGAGTGATTCATGAGGAAGGTTTAGGTGTATAATTTGTTAAGGTTTTGTACTATCCGTGCGAAGCCGGGGCAGGGCGCTAGTAAAATATAAAAATATAGGCAGATGCGTCTTTTATTACTGAATCCAAACTCACATTCTCTCTCTAAAACTTCTCTTTTCAAAACTCAATTTCGAAAAAAATGTGATAGTCATCTTTTTCCCTTATGACGGCAGTTTGCTTAAAATCGTCTTACGTTTACGCGAATATTATACACTAGCTGACCCACGCAGCTTCGTCTGCCTCACATAAGAGAATTTACCCCGTTTTTGCAATATTTTTCATTTAAGCGCCGCTTCTATTGGTTGTAGCGTGAGGTTATATAGCCTATAGCCTTCCTCGATAAATGGGCTATCCAACATTGAAAGAATTTTTCAATTCGAACCAGTTCCTGAGATTAGCGCTTTCAACCAAATAAACTCTTCAGCATTTTAATATTAGTATAGAAGTATAGTTTGAAATTGAACTACTTTATACTTATTAGTTTGGTATTTTGCAGTTAAAACAGTCTCAGTGACAGCGCGGAGTTTTGTAAGGTATCGGGTAGACGGCAATTAGGCTCGTCCTCTATAACGAGGGATTTTAAATGTTAGTAAAATGCAGATGCAACACAACTCTGGCAACCCTTTTGGAGATATATAGTGAATATATATGTCTATGAATTGCCTAACTAAAAAGCCCAGACTATGTATAAATGATAAAGTATTTTAAGATTTTAGTGAGGCAATACTACATTGTTTCTTACCACAAATATTTCTTTAGGTAAATGTGTTAACACTGCACAATACCATTGTAAAATATTTCGCGTTTTATATTTTGTTTTCTTTTCAATAAATAATAAATATATCGAACTACAGGCGGTAATTTCTTTCCTGAATATATCTGTTTTCTACTAACCATAATATGTGACACAAGATTCGAACCCTAGACCTCGGAATCATTCACCAATATCCAACTCCCAAAAAAGCCATACCATATTACCATTTTTACGCGTATATACCCGAATGGGTGGGCAGGGGTGTATTGCACGTCCATTTCACCATTCATAGCTTTAGTTTGCTTGTAATGGAGGGTGAGCGTTTGGCAACAAACACATTTTCAGACTCCGTACTGTTACTATCAACTTTTATACAGAAAATCCCCAGCAGCACTTTATATCCCTTTTAAGTATAAATAGTGTCCCCTTAGACACGGTAAATCAGTTTAAATACCTAGGGCATATAGTCACGGCTGACCTCAGGGACCATGCTGACTTGGAACGGGAGCGGAGTGCTTTATCCAAAAGAGCTAATATGCTGGCCCGCAGGTTCGCGCGTTGCTCGGATGGCGTGAAAATAACTCTTTTCCGAGCATATTGCACGTCCATGTACACCTATAGCCTGTGGGCTAATTACACGCAAAAAAGCTACAGCACCCTCCGCGTTCAGTTTAACAATACATTCAGAGCGGTGTTGGCTCTGCCTCGCTACTGCAGCGCCTCAGGAATGTTCGCATGGGCGCGCACGGACTGCTTCTATGCGACCATGCAGAAGCGCTGCGCGTCTGTTGTACGCAGAGTGCGGGCCAGCTCTAATACCGTTCTGAGTATGATAGCAGGGTGCGTCTCATAACGTATAAACTCATTTAGTCTACTTTCATTTTATTATCGTTCATAAGATATAATCAACGTGAGATATACCAACTGTTGATATAATTTCTTTACATATAACATTTATTTATTCTAAAACTTAATTAGTATAACGTTCTTTGATATAACGTTTATGTAATCGAAAATCATTTGGTCTAACGTTTAATATGTATATTGTTTATTTAATCGAAAATCATTAGGTTTAACATTTAATATATATAAAAGATATTTTTTTTAAACCACCCAGATATAGTCGTCGACCTATCTTAGCGCAGGTGGTAATCAGTTACTAGTGATTTTTATTGTGAATTATTAATATGCCTATTTTTACAAATGTACTAAAAAAGATAACGTAATAGGTCGTGCTCTTGTCACTGCTGGCGTTCCAGCTGTACTTGAACCCAATGGCTTGGTACGTGACGATGGGAAGAGACCGGACGGAATGTCATTGTTGCCTTGGAAGATGGGCAGGCCTTTGGTGTGGGACGCAACATGCGTTGACACCCTTGCGCCATCACATCTTCCAAGTACTGCGGGATGTGCCGGCGCTGCTGCTGCAACCGCGGAAACCCTCAAACGGCGCAAATATAGTTATTTAGTTGGAAATTACATTTTTGAGCCGTTTGGGGTGGAAACTCTAGGTTCATGGGGTCCGAGCGCTCGTATTTTGTACAGGGAGATCGCAAAACGCCTGATCGACGTTTCGCGTGATCAGAAGGCTGGTCTTTTCTTAGCCCAAAGAATCAGCATTGCCATTCAACGTGGCAATGCTGCCAGTCTTCTGGGCACGTTACCAGTTGACAGCGATGCTGAAGAATTCTACGATGCCTAAACCATTTTTGTAAATATTTAGTATTATAATTATTTGTGTTTTTGTAATTATGTTAATTAAGTTACTAGTTATGTTTAATATCTTTTGAGTGGTATGTCAAACGATGTTATATTTAATGTATGTTATAAAAATTAGTTATTTTAAAATTATATTAATCGTTTATTATATTAACTAATCGCTATATTAAATAAAATTAAGGGTTCCGTTGTTATATGTTGTTAATATTAGAGATTTTGTTGTTATATCATCTATTACTTACCTATGATAGCAAACACGTTGGACTGTCTTAATGTGCGGCACTGATGTGACAGACAAGTTACATATAGTGTCGCACGTAAGAGACTACTGTCATTAATTGATTATGAAAATGAATTTGAATTTGTATTATTGATTTATATTATTTATATGTGTGTTAATATTGTATTTATTTGTGTGTATGATATAATATGGGTTATGAACCTGAAATAAATGAATTTAATATTTATCCGTCTCGGAAATCAAATCCGAGACCTCATGCACAGTACACGCATACACTACCGCGGCGCCACTGAGACTGTCTCAAGTATAACATAATGTCAGCCTTGTATTAAACTGTCCTACTGCTGGGCACAGCCTCTTCTCAATAATAATAATAATAATATTCCACCACATACACACAACACCATCTAGCCCAAACTAAGCAGAGCTTGCACTATGGGTACTAGACAATGGATAAACATAAATAAATCCTTTTTTTTTTGTAAATACATACATATTATACATAGAAACACCCAGACCAAGACAAACATCCATATTCACGCACACAAATGTTTGACTTGTGCGGGAATCGAACCCGCGACCTCAGGCGTGGCAGTCGGTTACACTAACCACTACGCCATCGAGGCCGACAATGTAAGAAAGGTGAGGCCATAAACCACTACGCTGACCCAGTGCAGGTTGGCAGACTTCACATATCTTCGAGAACATTATGTAGAACTCTCAGACATGCAGGTTTCCTCACGATGTTTTCCTTCACCGTTAAAGCGAGCGAAAATTAACTATTTAACGACTCGATGGCGTAGTGGTTAGTGTAACCGATTGCCACGCCTAAGGTCGCGGGTTCGATTCCCGCACAAGTCAAACATTTGTGTGCGTGAACATGGATGTTTGTCTTGGTCTGGGTGTTCCTATGTATAATATGTATGTATTTACAAAAAAAAAGTATATATGTATGTTTATCCATTGTCTAGTACCCATAGTACAAGCTCTGCTTAGTTTGGGCTAGATGGTGTTGTGTGTATGTGATAGAATATTATTATTATTATTATTATTATTAATACGCACATAACTTAGAAAATTTAGAGATGCACGCCTTGGCATTGAACTCAACCAACTCAACACCTGCGTGTCAGTCCAACAGTCTCTCATCAGGCTATCGCTGCTTCTCTTCTTAAGTACTTCTGCAATAAAACAGTTACCTCTACATCTCCCTTCTTGACTCCAGTTTTCTCAATCCTGTTAGCTTGAAGTCTGTCCGGTCCAGGGTCTTTCGGTTGAGGTCTCTTGTAGTCGTAGTCCTCATCATCAGTACCCTCACCACTGTCTGCACGGCCGCCAGACTGCTTCTGGATAACTATACATCTGCAAGAAGTCGTCTGATAGATGTATGTATGTATGTATCTTATGTGGGGGCCAGTCAGTGCAGACCAGCGACACTTCGACCCAGTGGGATCTTTTGTGTCGACACTCTCCCAATAACGACTGCCATAGATGTTCATGGCAGCCGGGACCGATGGCTTAACGTGCTCTCCGAGGCACGGAGCAGGCGATAATTGTCAATCAATTCGCACATAATTTCGAAAAGTCATACAACTTTCGAAAGTCAGAGGTGCTCGACGAGGGTTCGAACCTGAGACCCTCTGCATTGCAGTCTGTTGGTCTCCCCACTGAGCTATCATACATATATACTGTTAGCGTGTTTAAAATAAATATATAAATAAATTACAGCTATATTTCGATTATTGTCGTTTGTTGTCACACACACATTTTCAGACTCTTCTTACAGCAAAATCTAATGACACTGCTCTACCCAGGAATCCAATCCAGATCCTCTCTATTTCCTACAAACGTTAGCACAAATATACCTCGGGATTAGCAGTATTTAATATGCATTATACATAATATTGTCTTCTGTTTACGCGAATATTATTCATTGAAATTAAACTACCATCTTAGTCTCCCCATGACCATGACTGCTGAAAAACAACCGAAACGTCGGGGAAAGTGTAAAATTAAATTAAATCTAAATAGTTTTAAAAATAATATAATTAGCTTACAAATTAGTAAAGTTTAATTGTAGTAGTAGTGTAACAAATTTTCAAAATTATGTAATCAAGTGTCAAATAAACAACGCGATAAAATCCGTATATAGTAGTTTAATTTCAATGCATTATACAGTTTATTGTATACTAACCTCTTTTGCCTTGGTACTTTCCCAGGTGATACTTCTGAAATGATTAATAATATTCTATCACATAATATTCTATCACATACACACAACACCATCTAGCCCAAACTAAGCAGAGCTTGTACTATGGGTACTAGACAATGGATAAACATACATATATACTTTTTTTTTTGTAAATACATACATATTATACATAGAAACACCCAGACCAAGACAAACATTCATGTTCATGCACACAAATGTTTGACTTGTGCGGGAATCTGCTTCTGCAGATACACACAGTATAAAGCTCTTCTAAGTAACAATATATCATATAATATATCTATTGTTTGTATAATTATTTATCTTACTACTTATAGTACATACATATATTTATTATTTGTTATTATCCTTGTATTTATTTCCATTTTTTGTTTCTTTAAATGCATGTGTTATTTATTTTTATCATTTACTTATCCTGTATTACTAAGTAGTTAATAGAAAAGTTTAAATGTCTGCTTACTGACTTCAACCGAGCAAACTGTACTAAATTGTCAACTGTAAAAATCGCAAACGTCGGCATCCACAGGACAGGCTTGCCTAGTGTGGAGCCAATGGATACTATGTGTATGTATATGTACTGTTTTGGCAATAAATACATTTTTAATTTTAATTTTTAATTTAATCGAACCCCGACCTCAGGCGTGGCAGTCGGTTACACTAACCACTACGCCATCGAGTCGTCTAAATTCGATTAACGTAGTTCTTAAGAAACAAGAAGTATTAACATCACAATCTTTTACTTTTAAGGCATTATTCTTAGTCCACACCAAGAATAATTAAACAAGATTTGTGAAATTTTCTTGTATTTATATAGAACTCTATAAAATCTTTTTATTGATACGTATTCACTCCTTAACTACTTAATCGATCATCATGAAAATTCGCATACACGTTCTCAGGGGTACAGAAAAGTACATACATAGTGTACCATTCATCCAGAAACAAGTACTCTTGCCAAGACCGCCGACCATACCCGCGGGCAAAATCTAGTCTATTATAATATTATTAGAAAATAATGAATTTTAAACATACCATTACTAAACAAAATTATGATAACCAAGGAACACAAAACGCACCGGAACATTTTTAGAACAGTATGCGTTATATGAAATATTTTTTCTATATATAACCAAGACTTTCATCATACTAAAACAACTGATATATATTTAATAAAAATCACTGTTTGTCCGTATGTGTTTTATTATTATATACTCATTTCTGCCCATGGATTTTGCCGCCTGAATGCTATGGGATCAAATACCGAGATAAAAGTTAGAGAAAGTCCTTCCCCAGGATACAATATATATCCTTGCCTAATTTGATAAAAATGGATTCTTTGGTTTAGCCGTGATAGTGTAGCAGACAAACTAATAAACTCACATTCGCATTTATAATATGGCGTAGTGGTTAGTGTAACCGACTGCCACGCCTGAGGTCGCGGGTTCGATTCCCGCGCACATCAAACATTTGTGTGCATGAACATGGATATTTGTCTAGGTCTATGTATAATGTGTATATATTTACAAAAAAAAAGTATATATGTATGTTTATCAATTGTTTATTTTATCTTATCATATTTCGGGGGCCAATCAGTGTAGATCGGCGGCACTTCGACCCAGTGGGATCTTTTGTGTCGGCCCCGAGATCTATCCCTGAGCTATCTCCCTATGAATGTATTGCATCAGTCGCAGCGTACACTTCAGAGGGAGAAGCCTGAAGTCTTCAGGGTTCGGATATGCCAATCTCATCAGACCCATCCTTAGTCCAGCCAACGCGTCACATTCACATAGTAGGTGTGATATGGACTCGTCCTGTTCACCATCTATTGTCAGTACCCATAGTACAAGCTCTGCTTAGTTTGGGCTAGATGGTGTTGTGTGTATGTGATAAAATATTATATTATTAAGTTAGGATGCGAATGTGAGTTTGTGTGTTACGCTTTCACATCTTAACTACTCGACCGATCATCATGAAATTTCGCATACACCTTGTCAGGGGCACAGAAAAGGTCATAGGAGAAAGGAAATCAACCAGGGAAAAGATGAATATATTGACATAACCTTTTTGAACACGCTTTTATTAGCTTGGTATGTATCTATGTATCTATGAATCTATGAATCTATGTAACGGAATCTTTGAACGTGATTTTCACCCCTTTCAACCCGACGGATTGATTTGAAACTTTGCACACTTATCGAGGACCGATGACAAAACAGTAATTTAGAAAAAAATACTTTAAAAAATAAAAACAATTATTAGTATTGTCTTCTATTTACGCGAATATTATTCATTGAAATTAAACTGCTATATACGGATTTTATCGCGTTGTTTATTTGACACTTTACTACAAAATTTTGAAAATTGTTACACTACTACTACTATTAAACTTTACTAATTTTTAAGCTAATTAAATTATTATTAAACTATTTAGATTTAATTTATTTTTACACTTTCCCCGACGTTTCGGTTGCTTTTCAGCAGCCATGGTCACGGGGAGACTAAGATGGCAGTTGCCAACTGCGATAAAATCCGTATATAGCAGTTTAATTTCAATGAACAATTATTAATAAAAAATATTAAAAAAATTATCATTTTCATCCTCTTGCCCTGGTCCCAATTTATTTGGGGCGCAGTATGTCCTTCGCTTCCATACTTCCCTGTCACCCGTCATCTGATCATTTACCCCTTTTCCTTTCATATCCATCCTCACACAGTCCATCCATCTTTTCCTTGGCCTTCCTCTCCCTTTTCGTCCCTCTACCCTCATATCCATCACTTGCTTACCTACATACGTATCATCTCTTCGCATAACATGTCCATACCAAGCCAAACGATTTCCTTTCACCTTCTCGTCTATGGGCACCACTTTCAGACTACCTCTTACGTATTCATTCCTAATTCTGTCCATTCTCGTCACTCCACACATCCATCGTAACATTCTCATCTCTGCTACATGCAATCGTTTCTCATCCATCTTCTTAGTAGCCCAACACTCAGCTCCATACAGTACGACAGGCCTTATTTTATTTATTTTATTTATTTTTATTTTTATTAAATAGGTACAGTAACAGACAACAGATACTTGCGACCCTTTAATTTCATAGGCAGTTTAGGATCGCATATAGTGCCCGAGATCTGTCGCCATTTCATCCATCCTGTGTTGATAAGCGTAGGGTGTTTTCTAAGATATTTTGATAACCCCCACCTCACACTTTTTACATTAAAATTATTAAATTATTTTCTATATTTTAAAGCGTGTTTTTTAGTATTTTTGACTATTATTTATTAACCTCAAACTTCGCTTGCTTCTGCTTACCACACGCAATAACCTACATTTAAGCGAGCGGAGCCGCGGGCAAAATCTAGTTGGTAATATTGGCTAGGATATATTGTGTAACTTGTAAAATGTTCTTGTCAAAGTATAGTGTGTATGCGGGTTGAAAATTATATACTAAAGGTATCATTGATTGGGTTTTACAAAATAAGTTTTTAAATAGTTTGACGGCATGGATAGCTCGGTTAAGTGGTCGTCTCGCCGCTGTTGTTGTCTGTCAAGAGTTCGGTTCCCACACAGAACAATTATTTGTGTGATCAATAAGTGATTGTTTAGAGTCTGGGTGTGGGTACTTGGTGTTTGTATAATAATAATATTCTATGACATACACACAACACCATCTAGCCCAAACTAAGCAGAGCTTGTACTATGGGTACTGACAATGGAGAAACATACATATATTCTTATTTTTGTAAATACATACATATTATACATAGAAACACCCAGACCAAGATAAACATCCATGTTCATGCACACAAATGTTTGACTTGTGCGGGAATCGAACCCGCGACCTCAGTCAAACATTTCAATTTGCGACTGTTCCATTTCTTGTGAATGGAACAATCGCAAGAGGAAGACCTAGGCGATCGTTTCTTGATCAGATCGGAGACGTTCTGGACAAAGGCCAGGTTAAGAGCACCTTAAACCGGCGAGCGTGTATGATGAATGTGATGAAATTGAATGAAGCCAGAGAAGTGTGTCAGGATCGTAGCAAATGGAAATCCGTAGTCTCTGCCTACCCCTCTGGGAAACAGGCGTGAATCTATGTATGTATTTTCCTTTGTGGCACAGTGGTTAATGCGACTGTTATATTTCTTTATGCTTAGTTCTCAGTTGCAGCACGAAGTTTAGAACTGGTTACGGTAAACGACAATAGGCTTGCACCCTATAACTTAAGACTTAAAGCATAGTTAGCGAATTGTGAGTTCTATACACCTCTATCCATCCCTTGGAAGATATATGGGCGTGAGTAATAAAAAAAACTACATCGCAAACATTTTTATACAACATTTAGTGGCCTTGTGTTGTATGCAAGTTTAAGAAATTAGAGTCAGATATCGACCAAAATTGTAGAACTACCTCCACCCTCTTACGCTGGATATTTGTTTGAACTGAGGGGTCAGTGTTAGGGTCTGAGAGGTTTAGTTATACTGGACGCTCGTTAACGAGAGATTCATTCACGGGATCAGAGGTCAAATGACTTATCAACGCGGTTCGATAACAAGTGTGTAGAGAAGTCACATAAGTATGAAAAGAGAAGAATGTATTTTTTTTCTGTATAGGAACCGTAGTGAATACAACTGCTTTGAGGTCTCGGTTACTAATCTCGGATTGGGTAAGGTGTTATAATTTTTTTTTAAAGCCTTCTCTTTACATACTTTCAAACAACGGACACAATGCCGGACTCCGAAAAACCATTTGTGGATCTTTTTTTTTTGTAATACAACTAAGATAGCAAACAAGCATAAAGCGGGACCGACGGCTTAACGTGCTCTCCGAGGCACGGAGCAGGCGATAATTGTCAATCAATACGCACATAATGTCGAAAAGTCATATAACTTCCGAAAGCCAGAGGTGCGCGACGTTGGTTTGAATCCGAGACCCTCTGCATTGCAGTTTGTTGGTCTCCCCACTGAGCTATCGCTGTTTACAAATTATGTGCATATTGATTGACAATTATCGCCTGCTCCGTGCCTCGGAGAGCACGTTAAGCCGTCGGTCCCGGCTGCCATGAACATCTATGGCAGTCGTTATTGGGAGAGTGTCGACACAAAAGATCCCACTGGTTCGAAGAGTCGCCGGTCTGCACTGACTGGCACCCACATAAGATAAGATAAACGTAAGACAATGGTACGAAGGTATAAAATCGGGAGGATCTGATGGCTGCCTTTGACAACGCAGCTAGCGTAGTTGCTTTCTGGGCGGGAAATATATAATTTAAAAGTATTTCCAACGATGCGCTAAGAAGAAGAAGTTTTAAAACTAAATTATCATACTTAGACTCTTTTCCCACTGCAGTGAGTCCAAACTCATTTAGTTGGAGTTGTTCATCGACTTGACACAGCCGGTGATAATAACACTAAAATAATTATTATTTATTATTAACTCTGACTAAAGTGAAAGGGTTTATGTATAAGTGAAATTATTAACTGTGAGTACATTATTATTAATAAAACTAACTATTATTATAAGTGCAAAAGTTTGTGAGGATGGATGGATGTTTGTTACCTTCACGCAAAAACTACTAAACCGATTGCGATGAAACTTGGTGTGTAGACACAGATTTTTTATCCCAATATTCGATCGGGACTTATGCGGGTAAAATCGTAGGGCGCAGCTAGTTATTAATAATACTAACTATTGTTACAAGGTAAAAGTTCGTGAACATGTTTGTTACTCTATTTCTCGTAAACTGCTGAACGGATTTAGATGAAACTTTGCAGATATATAGGCCATATCCTGGATTATTATATACTGGATTACTTTATAAGTTGTTACATATTCTGAAACAAAGTCTCCCGCCGCGTCTGTCTGTTCGCGATAAACTCAAAAACTACTGAAAGTATTTTCATACGGTTTTCAGCAATAGACAGAGTGATTCCTAAGGAAGGTTCAGGTGTATAATTTCTTAAAGTTTATTACTACGCGTGCGAAGCCGGGACGGGTCGCTAGTTATAAATAATTACAAGGTGAAAGTTTGTGAACATGTTTGTAACTCAATTTCTTGTAAACTGTTGAACAGATTGGGATGAAACTTTGCAGATATATAGGCCATATCCTACATTAGTATATAGGATACTTTTAATCCCCTTATGTGTTCCTTTGGGAGTCACGCAGGCAAAGTCGTGTCCAGAAGCTAGTTTTTTATAATCTTACTAATATTATAAACGTAAAAGTTTGTGAAATTTTTTATATGTACTCATTCAATCGTAAACTGTTGAACCGATTTATATGTAATTTAGCTCACCGATAGACCATCCGGTCACCCGATACTATAGAATAAACTCATCTATTGTGAGTAAAAGCTAATTCTTAATAAATCTATATTTCATATTAAGTAATATTATAATTGCAAAAGTAATACTGTGTGTGTCAAAAGCTTTAACAACTAAATCAGTGCATTCATGTTAATGATATTCAGTATAGAGATCTTATCTTGTTTCGGGGGCCAATCAGTGTAGACCGGCGACACTTCGACCCAGTGGGATCTTTTGTGTCGGCCCCGAGATCTATCCCTGAGCTATCTCCCTATGAATGTACTGCATCAGTCGCAGCGTACACTTCAGAGGGAGAAGCCTGAAGTCTAGGGATAGGTTATACATTTTAAAAAGCTATAATTTATATAATAACAAAATAATTGTGGATAAAAGCTAATTAATAATAAACGGACCTTAGATACTAAGTAATATTGAGCAGCGATAGCTCAGTGGGGAGACTAACAGACTGCAATGCAGAGGGTCACGGGTTCGAACCCACGTCGCGCACCTCTGACTTTCGGAAGTTATATGACTTTTCGAAATTATGTGCGTATTGATTGACAATTATCGCCTGCTCCGTGCCTCGGAGAGTACGTTAAGCCGTCGGTCCCGGCTGCCATGAACATCTACGGCAGTCGTTATTTAAAAATTTTTTTAAACATAATTGCTATTTATGGCGTGTAATTATTATTACTGTAAAGATTACAATGTTTGTATGTTTAATTCTCAACAACACACAAGACGCTTAAAGGGTTTGGTGATAATTTGTATACAGATAGTTTGAATCACGGGGAAGGATTCTACCTAATATTATAAATTCGATTGTGAGTTTGTTTGTACTTATGAACCGATCATTATGAATTTTCCCATACATGTTGTCAGGAGTACAGAAAATACACATAGGGTACCTTTTATCCGGAAAGAAGTACCTGCTGTTCTGCTGGCGAAGCCACTGGCAAAAGCTAGGATGTGATAATGTCAAGTGACTCTATTGTTATAATTAGACGTTAGTTAGGAATAGGTGTATCGTGCTACTAAAAGGCGTGGTCGTATTATATTGACTACACAGATGGAGCGAGATTAAGCAATGTGATAATCTATTCATACAAATAAATAAAATTGAAGTATCTGTTTCTAATGTCGAAATAACAACTTTTTACTAAATGCATATGAAGACATATACGGTACTTTTATCAGAAAACCAATATTTTAATTTTTGTCTGCCCGTAAATTTTTTTGTTTTGACTCATCTCTGAAATGGCTGGACCAATTTTGATGTGACTTTCACTGGCAGATAGGTGATGTTAGATAACTAAGGTAACATTTATTTTTTATTTTTTTGTTGTTGTCTCGCGGATGATATAGATGAGAGATAAGATAGTATTAGATAAACAATTATATTATATGGAATGGACCATTTAAAAAATATCTAGTTAATATAATTATTTAATTTTCAGGGCGTGTCCAAAATGTATCTGAAGCAGTTTTTAATTTTAATCTGTGAGTATTTAAAATACTATTTTTACATGTGTACGTAAACGCAACATTTTGACGACAGTTGAGAACAGAAGAGAAAATATGTTTGGCCACCTTATAAGACGTAACGATTTTATTAAAACATCATAGAAGAAAATGTGGAAGGAGAGAGGAAGGGGCCGACCCAGAAGGATTAAATAAGGGAAAAGGGGAAGGTCATGTCTTATAAGGAGGTCAATATTGGCCGAAAATCGAGAAAGATCGTATCCGACAAGAGCAAAGTTCTTAAGTATTCAGAAAGACGTAGGTATTAGGGACAGCATCGGTAGTGCGACGGTAGTGAGATGCTGTGCTTGTCACTACGCTGAGTGTTGTGCGTTCGAAACCCACACGGGGTAATAAATATGATCCACAAATAGTTGTTCCAAATCTGGCTGTTCTTGTGTCCATTGTTAGTAACCCTGCGGTACAGCAAATATTTCAACTGCAGGCATACCTTCTAAAACAATACCAAATAAAAGAGATAACTGTCTCTAAGATGACTTCTCCTACGATGTTGTATCCTGGGTTTGATTCTTGTACCAAGCGTTGTGTTATTGACCTTTTTTACTGTTGGGAATTTTCAGCTGCTTGTCAAGATTCTAAACTACAGTAAATAAATAAATAATTATAACAAGAATTATTTGAATCATGATTGATAAAATGTAGGACACACACTACTAATAAATGCTGTAGAAATGAGAGCGCTGAGAAATATATGTGGTGTGACTCTGAAAGATAGAATAAGGAATAGTGTGATTAGAGAGAGATACGGCATGAAAGTGGATATAGTGACAAGAATAGAAAAGGGTATGTTAAGCTGGTTTGGGCATGTAGAAAGAATGGACGAGGAAAGACTGACTAAGAAAGTTTATAAGGCTAGTGTGAATGGAACAGTCGCAAGAGGAAGACCTAGGCGAACGTTTCTTGATCAGATCGGAGGCGTTCTGGACAAAGGCCAGGTTAAGAGCACCTTGAACCGACGGGCGTGTATGAGGAATGTGATGAAAGTGAATGAAGCCAGAGAAGTGTGTCAGGATCGTAGCAAATGGAAATCCGTAGTCTCTGCCTACCCCTCTGGCAACAGGCGTGAATCTATGTATGTATGTATGTATGTACACTACTAATAAATCCACACCTTTGGACAATATATACAAATCTATTTAACTGATCAGTGTGGTGACGAAATGTGTGTCATACATTTCTGCTTACCCCAATAGTGATACAGCATGAATGATTTACAAAATATAATATCAGCCCTGTATATAAACTGTCCCACTGCTGGACACGGGCTCTTCTCAGTGTGAGGGTTAGGCCACAGTCCACCACGCTGGCCCCGTGTAGGTAGGTAGACTTCACATAATTATTTTTTGAGTGCACGATGGCGGATGGTCGTCTCGACATTGGACAGAAATTTGTGTGATCCACAAATGGTTGTTCTGAGTCTAGATGTTCTTTGTGTCCGTTGTTTGAATGTTTGTAAAGTCCGCCGCGACACAGGAATTATTTCTAGTGGAGCTGTCATTTAAAAAAAACATATCTTCGGGAACATTACGTAGAATTCTCAGACATGCAGGTTTCGACACGATGTTTTCCTTCACCGTTAAAGCAAGCGATAATTGAGTATTTAATTGACAAAATTCAATTTATATTCCAGTAACCATATCAATATCTACTCCTTTTCAAACTGGTCTCCGTCTACTCTTTCCTCGGGAACAGAGGAACTACATCTTCTCGTTGAAGAGTAATGTCTCCACTGGGACTTGGACTCCTCGCCAGAGAGCCACCTACTGGCAGTTGGACGCTAACCTGCATATCCAGGTTTATGATAACTTCACCAGGGCAAGGCTGTTCTTGGAAGCTTTGAAGGTAAGTGAGTGTGTACCGAGTGGTGGAGTAATCTAAGTCAGTACTGTTGCTGCAATGACGCCAAGTTGTGTGATTCGAATCCCAATCAATAAAAATATTTATGTGATCCAGAAACAGATGTCCATTATCAAATAATTTAATTAATATCCTCTATACTGACTTTCCGTCACAGAGACCAATCTTAATCTGCACAATTCTTATAGTGCACAAATGTGTACACAAACACAAGTGCACTCTCTGTTCCCTCACTCTCATTATCCGATAGGACATCACCGACACAACTGGAGAGAGATCAGATGCAGGACCAACGGCTTTAAGTACTTACTGAGGTACGGGATCAGGCTGTTCCAGTTGAAGCGAGAGCTCAGGCTTAAAAGGTTTTTGCTAGCCAGCCTGCCTGTTTTCGGATAGAATGTGTTTTACAATAAGAACAGTTGGCTTAAATTTTCAGCAATTACGTTTTGTGGTAGATCTTTGATGTGTTGGTAAAAAAGGATTTATTCTGCAGGGAACCGTTTATCCATCTGACTCAAGCGGTAAAGGGATTTCGGATGAGAAGTATTTAGAAGAACCGTGGGAATTGGATTATCAGGTAAGAATCGAAAAATCTTTTATGGCTATCTTACAGCACGGAATTTCTTACCGAAGCGAACACATACAAAACGTGAATCTGTAGGACATGGTAAAGTACAACGAAATCTTTCTGCTTAAGACTACCTGTCTTGATATTCCAAGTTTTATGTCATGAAACCATTGAGGTTTCCTCAACACGTTTTACTGTCAGTTCATATTCTAAAGACCATTCCGCGTCTGCAGGCGTCCTTAAATCTTAAAACTGGCCTTCTTACGCCAACTGTTTAGCTTAACCTGAAGCTACGCTCTTAGGTACCATAAGATTAACGTTACCAAGTCAGCGTGCATGCAGCCAGTTCATGTTTATATGATCCCTTGTAATAAGAGTCCTAAAAAGAGTCTTTTGAAGTCAACTGATGAAAAATAAAAGTCTACATTTGAATGTTGATTTAGTGCATATAGATAGCAAAGGAAGAATTAAAGAAAAATCTACCATCTTGCATATGTACTCAAATAATAATTATCATATGTTGAAGTCCTACGAAGATCGCCTAAAATTCTTTATATGAAACACATCCATAGTAGACTTAAAATTTGTGACATTATATTTTGAAGCATCCTATGGTCTAATAGACGCCTCCGAAGTTCTAGCACGTGTATCGTTCTTGTTGCCGCAGGTAGGCAGTCACCTTAACAACCGCAAAACTTCCCACTTACCTCACTGTAAGACGAACGTCAGCCAACATTCGCCCCTGTACCGTATGTGTTCCTCCGCAAACGAAGTCAGATCAGACATGGATTTATTTAAACGTAGTTGTGATGACCTCAATAAAGAAAAGTCTTAATTATCTATATCAATATAAATTTAATGTTATCAATAATTTTGCTAAGCATACGTAACATGTCATATAATTATTTGCATGTAGTGTTTGCATCTAGTAAGATACATCTTAATGTACGCTAATGATACATGCCATTGTAATATCGATATTGCATCCAGTCGAAACAATAAAAAATGATTTTCTTCATTTAAATATACGTCTACAAAGTTCCAGATTATTTGTTTATGACTTGCTCGTCCCCTATTAAATATGTGAAATATGAATGCAATAAATCTTTTCTTACCTTCTCAGGGATACAGACGCAGACGTGAGACTCTGAATGTGTGTTTAGGTGTTTTAAATTAATTTATGGTTTGATTCCAGGACAATGGTTATATAAAGTCAATATACGTTGGACATGAGGAGCCTGCTTGGTCTGTCAACCTTAAGAGAGCCATCTCTATCAATTTTCAGCTAACTAAGAACAGCGGGACTTATTCTATTAATGAGGTGAGCGCAAGTATACCAATCTAAGTATAATTATTCCGAGACAGTAATTCGCGTACTTCCCAGAAGGCAACTCTTAAATTATTGTATGTTCAAAACACGGGTGGATATTATCACATATTATCGCATGTGTATATATAAGAACTGTATCTACTTAATTAATAAGAATAAATTTTACTTAATTTTCTTGAAAGAATCTAAATCTTCTATTAAGACTGCGCGGAGCGAAATGTGCCAAAACAGGCGGTCACAGTTAAGTGAATAAAATCAACACTTTTTGTTTAATACAAATACAAAATATACATTTACCATAACAATGAATGTGTTTACAATTCTTCAGTGTAAAAAACTTAAAATAAATAATATTTTTGCCTACAAAATTACGTAAATTTGTCCGAAAAATGCAAAAACGTAAGCTCGTGATAAGTGATTTTTAGATTATAACAGTAGAAATCTATCCTATTTTACAGCTTAAACGAAACATAAATAGTTATATTACAATTTGTCCGTCCCAAATATTTAAGTTATTGGTTGACAATAAAGATACATATTTATCAAAAAAGCATTTCAAATCCTCCATACAATTTTACTATGGCGGCCGCGCGCCGATTTGACTATGCGCCGCACGAACTCTGTCATTATCTGTCTTACGCTCGGCGCAGTCTTAAAAGAAAAGCGAATTTTGAAATTTTTGATTGCACATGTAAAATACTCGTATTGGAATTAAAATATTTAAAGATACTATCAATACTCCGCTGGATCAGAGACCCACAGTATGTATCTCGTAAAATAAAAATAAATAAAATAAACAAATAAATAAAGGGCAAAGGCCATTTAATTTTTTTTGTTTTTGTCGAAGTCAAAGTCAAAGTCAAAGTCAAAGTCAAAATCATTTATTCATTTAGATCACAAAGTAACACTTATGAACGTCAAAATATATAGGTTAGTGAGTTTACTAAGTTACTGAAGCTACATTTAGGTTAGTTGCTAGGTTCAGGCAAAGGGTTGAGCCTATGAGAAGAAAACTGCAAGAAACTCACGGCCACTCTTTTAAATCGGCAATATTTTCAGTATTTTACAACTCATATCAACAAGGTGTTGCAGCCATTATACCATATGCTACTGACTTTAAAAACTAAAGATAATAACAATAATAAGTTAATAATGTTATAGAGATTAAATAATTTGGGTCTAGTTATATTTTTCAATATAAATCTAAAATAGGCAGTAGGATGGCATGATGGCGCATGCACTTACACTTTGTGACAATGCAAAGGCAGTCTGTGACTAAATGCGGTTGTAGATTTATATTTTTTAATAATAATCAAAATGAGAAGATTTTTAATAGACCACTCCTCCTGCTAGGAATAATTCCTGTGTCGCGGGGACTTTACAAACATTCATACAATGGATACAAAGAACAGTTTTATTCTTGATTCAGCCTGCTAGACATGTGAATCAAACCCATGTCATCATGCACTTCTTCTCTCTAACATTTATTATTTATTAAAGTATATATGTATGTGTATCCATTGTCTAGTACCCATAGTACAAGCTCTGCTTAGTTTGGGCTAGATGGTGTTGTGTGTATGTGGTAGAATATTATATTATTATATATTATATTATTATTCCCAAGTCACTTGGGGTCGGCTTTTCTGGTCTAACCGGATTTGACTGATATCAGTTTTTACACGGAGCGGCTGCCACCTGGCCTCCGCAACCCGAAGGCTAACGATACCCTAAGGCTAGAGCAGTGTCAGGATATTATAGGGCACTGACTTCCCAATAACGACTGCCGTTCATGGCAGCTGGGACCGACGGCTTAACGTGCTCTCCGAGGCACGGAGCAGGCGATAATTGTCAATCAATACGCACATAATTTCGAAAAGTCATATAACTTCCGAAAGTCAGAAGTGCGCGACGTAGGTTCGAACCCGAGACCCTCTGCATTGCAGTCTGTTGGTCTCCCCACTGAGCTATCGCTGCTTGTTCATGTCATTATGCACTGATATGCGTAAAATCCTTGTTTCAGCCATGCTTAGACGATATCTGCGCCATGTTCTACCTGTCACAAGGCAACATGGTGAAGAAGTACACCAGTCTGAAGGTGCCTACGGCCAGCAGTCGGAGCAGCTGGAGTTCGGTGCCTTGGTCACCGGAGTATAATGGCAGAGCTGTGGTATGTATACCAGTGTGTGGCGATGAGGAGCCTTCACTTATTTGCATACATGTATAGTCCTTTTTTTACTTGGGGTAATGCATTGACGCCTACCTTGCCGCTGAAAAGGGGAGCGGAGAGATTATGATGGACTCACCCGGGAAAAGATCATCCCGGGTACTACCGACTAAACCCACCATAGTGTGCTTACTCCTGCCTTGAACGGTGGGTTGGTCGCTGGAACTGCAACTATGAGGCGTTCATAACCAGTTGCAATCACTAACCGGTAAACGATTAGCAAGGTTAAGCAACGTTGGGTGCGGTCAGTCTGTAGATGGGTGACCGCTTAGTGGTATTTCATCTGAGCGTCTCCGTGCTTCGGAGGGCATGTAAAAAGTCGGTCCCGGTTGTTGTCAAATCGACAGCAGTCGTTAAGCCTTGTCAGAGGCCTACGGGCGGCTTGAACAACTCTTGACAACAGGTTGGCCACTAACCACACGAAAAGAAAGAAGACTGCAACTATATCAGCAAATACATATATAGTCCTATGCCAACCCACAGAGGTGTAAATGAATAAAAATAACAGCCTAGAGTATAACTGCTGGGCATGGCCCTCTTCTCAGCGTTAGAAGGGTTAGGCCATAGTCCACCACGCTGGACTGCTGCGGGTTGGCAGACTTTATATTCGAGATCATTATGGAGAACTCTCAGATATGCAGGTTTCCATACGATGTTTTTCTTCATCGTTAAAATGAACGATAAGAAACTATTTAAGACAATATTATGTAGATATTCTTAATTTCAATTTGGTCTTCTCCTCTACCAGATAGACTCCGTGTCCTCAGCAGAACGGGCATACGAGATTGATGACTACAAGGGTATGATCTCGATGGAGCTGCAGGCCAGCTACCAGTACAAGACTCATGATCACATACTCGCTGTTAACACTCGGTAAGTGTTTAGTCATCATACCAAATTCAAATTCAAATCTTTATTGCTTTGACACAATGCAGTAGGTATATAATAAATGATGTAGACTTATAGCTAAGAATTAATTGTGGACCCTGCCGGGCACAGCATACTAAATATATTAGAAGAGAAGAAGAGAAGAGAAGAGAGGAAGAGGGCTTGTCCCTTTATATTTTTATTATATTAATAAATTATTATTAAAAAATATTGATGCTATTTATTAGTTAATATTGTCTTCTGTTTACGCGAATATTATTCATTGAAATTAAACTATTATATACTATATACGGAACATCTATGGCAGTCGTTATTGGGAAGTCAGTACCCTCTAATATCCTGACACTGGTCTAGCCTTAGGGTATCGTTAGCCTTCGGGTTGCGGAGATCAGGTGGCAGCCGCTCCGTGTAAAAACTGATATCCAGTCAAATCCGGTTAGACTAGAAAAGCCGACCCCAAGTGACTTGGGAATAATAAAGGCTAAGGGAGAAGGAAGTTAGGATTACAATTTTAAGTTCAATTGTAAATACTTCCGCTTTTTATTCGGAAAATTGGCAATTACCAATACCTACACACTATTTAAGTTTAATTCCCGAATATTGTCTTCTGTTTACGCGAATATTATTCATTGAAATTAAACTACTATATACGGATTTTATCGCGTTGTTTATTTGACACTTTAGTGTAGTTGTAGTTGTAGTGTAATAGTTTTCAAAATTATGTAATAAAGTGTCAAATAAACAACGCGATAAAATCCGTATATAGTAGTCTATTTATTAGTGTTTAAAAATATTTTATTACATGCTTTTATTAAACCGTCCTGTATTAAACCGTCCCACTTTTGGGCATGGTTGGACATAGTCCACCACGCTGGCCCAGTGTGGGTTTGCGGACTTAACATATATTTGAGAATATAATGGAGAACTGTTAGACAGTTTCCTCAGGATGTTCTCCTTCACCGGGAAAGCGAGCGATAATTACTTTTTAATTATACGCACAACACCTCAAAAAGTCAGAGCTGCGTGCATGCGTGCTTGGGATTGAACTCGAGACCTCTGCGTGGCAGTCCAACAGTCCACTAGGCAATTATATAATACTAAAGAAAGATTAACGAATATATTTCTTTAGTATATTTAAGCCACTTTTCACACAGTTAAATATCTACGGACTCCAAAGTGAAACTATTATGGGGCTCAAGTTCTACCGATAATATTATTGGGGCAACCACAGGTCCTATAGAGTCGGCCCTAGTGCTCAGGTTCCTAAAGAATATAGATGGGAACCAGGATAGCATCAACAATTAAACGATTCGAATAATTAATAATGATCCTGTAAGAGCTCGTTAAGCACTTACTTCTTTAATTGTTGATTGATAAGTTGTTGTTACTTGTTCGTACACGTGAAAACTTTATACTACTCTTGTTGGCTTTTTACTTGATGGTAAGTAGTCACCGTAGCCTATGGACGCCTGCAACACCAGAGGCATCACTTGTGTGTTGCCAACCCTTTAGGAATGGAAGAAGAGAAAAAAGAAGTGGGAAGAAGAAGGAGCGGGCAGGGGGCAAGAGGGTGATTGGGTGTCCGGCGCTCTCACTCACCGAACGAAACACAACAGTAGGAATACTGGTATTTCACTTCGATATTCTGTGAGAGGGTAGTCCTTCGCCGGTCGAGCTGGCCCATTCATGCTGAAATCAGCGAGGTTCTACTACTCAAATGTTGGCTGGTTGATTGTCAGTAAACTGTGTATAGATCGCGCACTGTATGATGGCCGCCGGTCTGAACATTGCGCGAGTGGCGTCGCAGTTGTAAAGTTTTAGGTCTCTTTGGTGACAGGGGGCGGGGGCGGGATGCAATCCGTATTGACTGACAGACTGTACATGCGCAGACGCTATGTTCTGTCCGGCCATCATAGATTGCGCGATCTGTATTGGCGTAATAATTGAAAGAAATGAATAATTAATATAGCAAAAACGCAATTCGCGTTGCCGCGTACGTTGCTGACTTTCTAAAATATATGTACGGAGCACCGAGCGCAATTTCCTTGTCACATAATAAATCTAACCGACTTGTATTTCAGACTATCCCTCGCATATGATCACGACACTCCAGCCAAGAGCGTTGAGAAGATCAATTTGTACCAGACCTCTATACAATACGTCGTGAGCGATTATAGGGACCCTTCCAACGGCATCAGAAATGTCACACAGGGTCTATTAAAGAACACCACTTATGAGGTAAGAATGCACTATGAAATAAAGATTTAAATCAAACTGTTCTGTTCTTAGATAATACCAAAGGGGTACTAACTCCCAGTTTTTTGAATTTAAACAAGTGAGAAACGGCCATGAGTTACCGTAAATCTTAGAGGTCGAAAAAATAGTATCACGTGACGTCAGAGGTCAAAGCTCATAGTCTTTTCGGGGGTATATCGACTATGCTGAGTCGAATGGCGTTGACCGCGAGTCTCTAGCTCTTACGGTTCTTGAGTTGAAACATGGTATCGCGTGACCTTGAGGTCAGAGGTCAAAGGTCATAGTCTTTTCAGGGGTATATCGACTATGCTGAGTCAAATGGCGTTGACTGCGAGTCTTTAGCTCTAACGGTTCTTGAGTTGAAAGATGGTATCACGTGAACTTGAGGTCAGAGGTCAAAGGTCATAGTCTTTTCGGGGGTATATCAACTATGCTGAGTCGAATGGCGTTGACCGCGAGTCTCTAGCTCTTACGGGTAACGGAAAGTTGTATAACAGACAGACGGACGAACAAAACTGTTGTATAAGAGCTTTTTCTAACTCTAAAAGGTAGCAAATCTTATTCTTCTCTCTTAGCCTTTATTATTCCCAAGTCACTTGGGGTCGGCTTTTCTGGTCTAACCGGATTTGACTGGATATCAGTTTTTACACGGAGTGGCTGCCACCTGACATCCACAACCCGAAGGCTAACGATACCCCAAGGCTAGACCAGTCTCAGGATATTATAGGGTACTGACTTTCCCAATAACGACTGCCATAGACGCTCATGGCAGCCGGGACCGACGGCTTAACGTGCTCTCCGAGTCACGGAGCAGGCGATAATTGTCAATCAATACGCACATAATTTCGGAAAGTCATACAACTTCCGTAAGTCAGAGGTGCGCGACGTGGGTTCGAACCCGAGACCCTTTGCATTGCAGTCTGTTGGTCTCCCCACTGAGCTATCACTGTTATCAGTAATTGTTGTTGTCGCTGGTAGCAAATCTTATTATTCTCTAATATTGAATTTGATTGTGCGGGTGGCGTATTGCATTAAGTGATCGCCTTGTCACTGCCGCCGCGTCGAGTGTTGTGGGTTCGATCCCCACTCGTGACAAAATTTTGTGTGATCCATTAATATTTGTTCCCAATTTGGGTGTATTTTGTGTCCGTTGTTTGAATGTTTGTTAAACATCGTATCCACTAGGCAACATTTGACGCGCGACACGTTGCACAACATTGTTGCTCACTGCAACGCGGAACTTTGTTTAGCAACGTTGTCTGTCCACGCATGACCAGTCGTTGGCAACATGTCGCCAGAGGAACTAGTGTTGATTACAGCACAGTTTCATTACACCACACTATGGACATTTCTGCGCGTCATGTCTCCACTTGACAACGTTTGATGCTTAACTGCATATTGCACGGACATAAACAACGAGCCGTGTGTTATGTTGCGCACCAACTGGCAACGTCGCGCATTGTTGTGTAACGATACAATAACAACTATAATTTTGAAAACTGTTACACTAATACTACTATTAAACTTTACTAATTTTTAAGCTAGGTAATTAAATTATTATTAAAGCTAATACTAATTAGTAAAGTTTAATAGTAGTATTAGTGTAACAGTTTTCAAAATTATATAATAAAGTGTCAAATAAACAACGCGATGAAATCCGTATATAATAGTTTAATTTCAATAAATTTTAGCATTATTTAGCGTTAGTTTAATTTAATTATAATTTTTTATTTAATAGGTACAGGACCAGACAACAGATTAAATATTTGCACATTACTCAATTGAATATTAAATAATTGCCAACCTGAACTCCAATTCAAACTATACACATCATTCAGTTGATAATTAAAACTTTAGTGAGCTAAGATAAACAATGGTAAAATAATTATAAAAAAGAATGAAGAAATAGCGTACATTATTTCAAACAATTTTCTTTGAAAAGGCATTTTAAACATATTATAACTATCGTGGCAGATATCCGATTCAGAGCAAATGGAATTGTATTGTCTGCACATTCGTGAAATTGGGTTGTTAAATGAAACATTATTGTTTGGCAAGTAAAAAGTTGTGGTGTGCGCACAGATCGCGTTGGAGTCTTAAAGTTTGACATTTCAACAAGCTGGCTATCCAGTAAACCATTTACAATCTTTTGTAAGGTACATAAGTCACTTACCCACCTTCTGTTCTCAAGAGTCATCATTTTAAACTATTGAAGTCGATCATCATATTCTTTAATTTACGCCGCAGTCCAAACCTTGAACATAATGTTCTATAAATCGCTTTTTAATTCCCTCTCTTCAATCAATGTGAGTCCTATAGATAGGCGCCCATACAGATGAACAATATTCAATAATAGTTCGTACCAAACTGTAGTATAATGTTAGTAAGGAGCTGGCATGCCTAAAAGGTCTAGCATTTCGAAGCATGAATGATAGAATGCGGTTAGCTTTACTGCAGTCGTGGTCGTAATGATGTCTAAAGGATGTATGCATCCATCTAGAACCTATAAAACTATTACAAAATGTTGTCAACAATGCCTCGGAGTTTTCTGTCTGAGCTCAAAACAATGAATCTATAATGGCAGACTTATTTCCATGGCACTTTGTAGTCGCTTATAAATAAAATCGATGTAATTGTTTTCAGATGCTTCTAAAAATAGCACGGAAAGGCATCGATGCGGACAACATAGTGAGGAATGCTTCACTGATACATAGCTTGGATTTCATTGATCTTTTGAAGTGAGTATTATTTAATTCTTATACACGGTTCATGGAATAGAGGTTGATCCCTAGACCGTTCATCGAGTCCAATGTCACATCCAATGGCTATTGCTGGTGTTCATTTATAACGTATTAATATCATCAGGCCTTTTTTCAGTGTGGGAAGGGTAACGCCATAGGCCATCACGCTGGCCTAGTGCAGGTTGGGAGACTTCTAAAGTCTTCGAGAACATTATAGAGAACTCACAGACATGCAGGTTTCCTCACGATGTTTTCCTTCACCGTTGAAGCGAGTGATAATTTACTATTTATTACGCACGTAACTTGGAAATGTCAAAGGTTAGCGTGCCTTGGGTTCCATTCAAGACCTCTGCGTGGTAATCCAACCGCCTCCCACTAGGCTAACATACCTACTTTTCATGACCCTTTGTTTTACCTTTCAGCACGATTTCACGTCTGAACTACGACACTCTGATTAGACTCTTCGATGACCTGGTCCTGGGAACCAGTTATGAGCTGGAGACAGCTAGGAACATATTTCTGGAAGTACTGCCTCATGCCAGGAGTGATGGCTCTGTCAGGTTTATTAAATACCTGGTATTGGAAGAAAAGGTTAGTAAATACGCAATTCTTCTTCTCCCTTAGCCTTTATTCTTCCCAAGTCACTTGGGGTCGGCTTTTCTAGTCTAACCGGATTTGACTGGATATCAGTTTTTACACGGAGCGGCTGCCACCTGAGCTCCGCAGCCCGAAGGCTAACGATACCCTAAGGCTAGACCAGTGTCAGGATATTAGAGGGTACTGACTTTCCCAATAACGACTGCCATAGATGTTCATGGCAGCCGGGACCGACGGCTTAACGTGCTCTCCGAGGCACGGAGCAGGCGATAATTGTCAATCAATACGCACATAATTTCGAAAAGTCATATAACTTCCGAACGTCAAAAGTGCGCGACGTGGGTTCGAACCCGAGACCCTCTGCATTGCAGTCTATTGGTTTCCCCACTGGGAGACAGAGAGAGAGAGAGTCTCCCCGTGACCACGGCTGCTGAAAAGCAACCGAAACGTCGGGGAAAGTGTAAAAATAAATTAAATCTAAATAGTTTTAATAATAATTTAATTAGCTTAAAATAAGTAAAGTTTAATAGTAGTAGTAGTGTAACAATTTTCAAAATGTTGTATAAATTTGTCAAATAAACAACGCGATAAAATCCGTATATAGCAGTTTAATTTCAATGAATAATATTCGCGTAAATAGAAGACAATATTAGTTAAATATAACATTTCTGTGTATATAGCTGTTATTGCCGGCCTGTATATTGCAGCCATACATTGCAATAAAAATAATGGCTGCTGAAAAGCAACCGAAACGTTGGGGAAAGTGTAAAATTAAATCTAAAAAGTTGTATAATTTAAATAGCTTAAATTGAAGTAAACGGTATCTTATCTTATCTTATGTGGGGGCCCGTCAGTGCAGACCGGTGACACTTCGACCCAGTGGAATCTTTTGTGTCGACACTCTCCCAATAACGACTGCCATAGATGTTCATGGCAGCCGGGACTGACGGCTTAACGAGCTCTCAAGTAAACAGTAACTAGTAAAAGTGTTTAACAATAGTAGTTTAAATTTTCAAAATTATGTAATATCGGAAGATCTTAAGGATGACCCAGATATAGAGAGGGAATGCAGGGCGTTGGCGGCGAGGAGTAATATGCTGGCCCGCAGGTTTGCTTGATGTAGTAATGCAGTAAAATTAACTCTTTTTAGGGCATATTGTCAATCTTTTTACTAGAGCGGCTTGTGGGTTCGGTATACGCAACGAGCCTACAACGTCCTGCGTATACAATACAATAACGCTTTCAGAATGTTGTTGGGGCTACCGCGTTATTGCAGTGCGTCGCAGATGTTTGCAGTTGCGCGCGTTGACGGTTTTCACGCTATAATGCGGAAAAAGCAGCGTCACTTTTTCAGAGATTGCGTAGTAGCACCGACAACATTCTACAAATGATTGCCTCCCGTAATGATTGTCCTATACAGGCACACTGGGTAGGCATCGTTACGGGAAAACTGTAATGTATGCTTAATTTATTTCTTTCCACTAACATAGTTTGTAAGAAAATTCTTACTAACTCATATGGATTATGTCCGAAATAAATGTTTTTTATATAATAATAGCCATCATTCTCTTGCCCTGGTCCTAATTTATTTGTGGTCGGCGCAGTATGTCCTTCGCTTCCATACTTCTCTGTCACCCGTCATCTGATCATTTACCCCTTTTCCTTTCATATTCATCCTCACACAGTCCATCCATCTTTTCCTTGGCCTTCCTCTCCCTTTTCGTCCCTCCACCCTCATATCCATCACTTGCTTACCTACATACGTATCATCTCTTTGCATAACATGTCCATACCAAGCCAAACGATTTCCTTTCACCTTCTCATCTATGGGCACCACTTTCAGACTACCTCTTACGTATTCATTCCTAATTCTGTCCATTCTCGTCACTCCACACATCCATCGTAACATTCTCATCTCTGCTACATGCAATCGTTTCTCATCCATCTTCTTAGTAGCCCAACACTCAGCTCCATACAGTACGACAGGTCTTATAACCGCCTTATACATGCGACCCTTTAATTTCAAAGGCAGTTTTAGGATCTCATATTGTGCCCGAGATCTGTCGCCATTTCATCCATCCTGTGTTGATCCGTTGCCTAACATCCCTTATATAATAATAGCGTTTTATAAAAATAAACAACGCGATAAAATCCGTATAAAGATTGTTTTATTTCAATGTATAACATTCGCGTAAACATAAGACAGTATAAAATCCATATAAGGTAGTTTAATTTCAATGTCCACATTTCGTAAATGTAAGACAATATTATATAATTAACATTTCTAACAGGAAAAAGTGGAAGACGCAGCCCTCCTCTCCCTAATACGAAAGCTCCCGTTCAATGTGGCAGCTCCCACGCAAGCGTTACTGGAAGAATTAGAAGTGTTCAGCAAGTTGGGTCTGGACTTTCCAGCAGATATCCGTCATGCTGGGATTTTGAGTTTCGGGACGCTGGTCCACAAAACCATGGCCACTTCACAAGTGAAGCAGGATTACTTTGACAATATTGTTGTGAAGTACTTCAGGATGTACAGTGGTGAGTATAGCTTAGATTTTTATATAGATACCTTATTCTAGAAGATTCGTTACATATGTATGTAACGAATAGCAGCGATAGCTCAGTGGGGAGACCAACAGACTGCAATGCAGAGGGTCTCGGGTTCGAATCCACGTCGCGCACCTCTGACTTTCGGAAGTTATATGACTTTTCGAAATTATGTGCGTATTGATTGACAATTATCGCCTGCTCCGTACCTCGGAGAGCACGTTAAGCCGTCGGTCCCGGCTGCCATGAACATCTATGGCAGTCGTTATTGAGAGAGTGTCGACACAAAATATCCCACTGGATCGAAGTGTCGCCGGTTTGCACAGACTGGCCCCCACATAAGATACATACATATGTATGTACAAAGTCTCACGCCTATGTCTCTAAATGCAAAGATGTATTCCATCCACATTTTACTAGCTTGATGAAACGACCCAAGAAAGCGTTGTCCAACACGGGATTCTATCCGAAGACCTCATACATAACAATATTGCGTTCTCGTGAACGCGCAATGGTAGTCCGTTGCGTTAATATTTATAAGTACAGTATCGTAATAAAATATCTTAAATCTATTAACAATAGATAACTTAAGACTGCGCCGAGCGATATTGATATTGAGGTGTTGCTGAAAATCAACGCTGTATCGCAAGCGGTACAGCATTATGCTGAGCAACATCTCTTTTTAATGAACACTGCGACGCACATTGAACAGCAAGGGCTCCATGTATAAATGTGTATTCCATATTATATATAATAATATATTAAGTAATAGTATATGTAATTAATTAACGTAATATAATGTAGTAATTCATATAGGTATATAATAATGTATATAAGTTTTATTTATTTATTTTTATTATTATCAATTTATAAATACATTTATTACTGTTACACACAAATTTTGTATTATAATAGTTTTGATTGTGTGTTGCAATGCTTCATTAAAATAAAATATTTCTTTCTTTCTTTCTATATGTGCCAAAACAGGCGGTCACAGTTAAGTGAATAAAATCAACACTTTTTGTTTAATACAAATATAAAATATACATTTACCATCACAATGAATGTGTTTACAATTACTTCGTGTGAAAAACTTAAAATAATTAATATTTGCGCATATCATAAAAAATTACGTAAATTTGCACGATAAATGTAAAAACGTAAGCTCGTGTTACGTAATTTTTAGATTATAATAGTAGAAATCTATCCAGCCAGCGTCTTTACAGCCGAAACGAAACATAAATAGTTATATTACAATTTGTCCGTCCCAAATATTTAAGTTACTGGTTGACAATAAAAATACATATTTATCAAAAAAGCACTTCAAATCCTCCATACAATTTGACTATGGCGGCCGCGCGCCGATTTGAATTTGCGGCGCACGAGCTCTGTCATTATCTGTCTTACGCTTGGCGCAGTCTTAATGTTCAGTACGTAGCCCTTGTGAATTCGCTCAAAGACAATTTAAACAGATCGATACGATCTGATATTGTATTGAGCGCACGCAGCGCCCGCTTCAACCGTGTGTGCTGTAACAGATTAGTGCGCCCACTCAGCACGACTAACAACGCCGGCCACCTCTGTTAAAGTGGCAGTTTACTATCGCCAATAGAGCCAAATCGGGATTCGAATCCGAAACATTTCTCGGTTGGCGGCCGAGTTGGCGGTTGAGTTGGAGAGTCCAGCGGTTGTGAATTTGGCATCATTATGCACTGCAGCCAAATTCACAACTGCTGGGATTCCAAGGCAGTTAGTTTTTACATAGCTTATGAGATAAAGAGTGAAAGATTTAGGTTTTACGCAAAACGCTAAACGAATCTTTCTCGGCCTAAAAATTGAATCCGAAAGCTGACGATTGACCGCAAGCATATGTGCAAAACTACGCTACGCAATCAAAGCAGACACGTACCGCGTCTTTGACAACCGTCTTCCAAAAATTATATACTTTTCCAGATTGTCCTCAATACCTAGATCGAATGATCTGGCTTCAGGGTCTATGTAACATAGGCTACTCCGCGGAAGCCTACACCAGGATCGTTCATATGGAGACAGGCAGAGATCGTCATGAGAGAGTCTGGGCTGCTTTGGCAAGGAACCCAAGGATTGAAGATCCATATGTAGTACGTAAAACTGTATTATTAAAGCTTTCGGTTATTTTTGCTCTTAATGGTTAAGGAGCCAGCTGTCCACTTGATGGTAGCAGTAGGCAAGCAACGCTTATAGACATTGCTGTGTTTTCCTGGTAACGCAGAAGTAATACCAATGAATCAATCAAGTCGCCATCTAAACAAAAACTAAGTGGCAAGTAAGCACATGCCTGTCTAAAGGCACACACACAAAATGACCGGAGAGATGTTTAACGCAGGACCAACTGTGAAGTGTGCAACATCGTTAACTTCCAACTTTGGGTTATCACTGAGCTTTACCCCAATACCTTTTCGTTGGCCTAAGCCGGGAACCGAATCCGCATGTACAGCAATTGTATTCACTAACGATGCGCCTCCAGATTGCCACTTAAATCAATGTATTTGTTAGAATCCTTCGAATTCTTCCTTCTCCCTTAGCCTTTATTATTCCCAAGTCATTTGTTAGAATACCAGGCACAAAATCTCTTTTCTCAAGCCGCCGGTGTGCGGCTGCTACTCGATATGTTAAAGGTGAAATATAGTTGTGTTATTCTTTCGCCAGGTTCTGGAAACCACCTTGCCCATCATCACAAATGCCACGGAACACATACAGCTTCGTATCATCGCGCTCCATACGTTCCTTAGCTCCTCAAACGTGAGGGAGTCAGACTTCATGTCAGTGCACAACTACATCAGTAACTGCGACAACAACCAGCTGAAGCGGTTCTGGTTTGCGACTCTTAAGAACTTGGAGGCGAATAAGTATTTTTCTGGATATAGAGTGACGTAAGTATTTTATTTGTCTGAATGATCTCTTCTCCCTAGCCTTTATTATTCCCAAGTTACTTGAGATCGGCTTTTCTTGTCTAACCGGATTTGACTGGATATCAGTTTTTACACGGAGCGGTTGCCACCTGACCTCCGCAACCCGAAGACTAACGATACCCTAAGGCTAGACCAGTGTCAGCATATTAGAGGGTACTGTTCATGGCAGCCGGGACCGACGGCTTAACGTGCTCTCCGAGGCACGGAGCAGGCGTTAATTGTCAATCAATACGCACATAATTTCGAAAAGTCATATACATAACTTCCGAAAGTCAGAGGTGCGCGACGGGGGTTCGAACCCGAGACCCTTGGCATTACAGTCTATTGGTTTCCCCACTGAGTTATCGCTGCTTATTTGTCTGAATTATGGTAATACTAAAATGCCAGATAAATGACGAGAATCTATGTTATTTCTTTACAACTGTCATTCAAAAGAGTCTTTTCATAGTAACTTAACACTCTTCGACAATTCTCCAGTAGTCATTGGAATGTTTCTTTCGTGCGTATCGAGAGAGAACTGATTACCTAAAGAGTGCGAGCGCTTCTTTCTATATCCTTGTAACAAGAAATTATAAAATCGCACCAAGCTAAAAATAAATTACAAATGTAACAATGTTAGATAAAGCATGTTGTTCTTTAACTTATGTCAGATAAATTTTAACTCAAGCTGCCGTGTTCAAGTTTAATTCCAAACTGATTGTTACTAACCGTTAATACAAATCATCCGAACTGGTTTCTTACTTTCTAAATTCTTCCGCTTTTTATTCGGAAAATTGGCAAATACCAACAACAACAACCTACACAGTATTTATATGTAGTTACCGATATATGCGGCATAAGCGTAAAAGTATCTTTTGGCAGACATGTATATTCTTTATGCCATTGTCAGACTTAGACGCTTGTTATTGACGTATCTGAAGGTGGTCAGAGGTGTAATTGCATTCGTATTGCATTATGCGTATTCGTATGCATTGCATTGTCGGCCTCGATGACGTAGTGGTTAGTGTAACCGACTGCCACGCCTGAGGTCGCGGGTTCGATTCCCGCACAAGTCAAATATTTGTGTGCATGAACATGGATGTTTGTCTTGGTCTGGGTGCTTCTATGTATAATATGTATGTATTTACAAAAAAAAGTATATTATGTATGTTTATCCATTGTCTAGAACCCATAGTACAAGCTCTGCTTAGTTTGGGCTAGATGGTGTTGTGTGTATGTGATAGAATATTATTGTTATATTATTATTATAATTCAAATTTCGTCACATATTATGTTTTTAGATCTCACATAACGGCGAGTATGCCTATTGCCCTGTATGGAGAACATTTTAAGTGGTCGTGTTGGTATTAAAAAAAATTCCAAAAAAAAAAAACGTGATGCCACTGGCAATTTCATGAACCATACTAGAGAATATACGTTTATAGACAAACCCACATGCAAACATATGCTAAAAGACAAATGCTGTTGTTAAGATAATGTTCACTTTTCAGGTCATTCTACGTACCATTTGTGGTGAACCAGGTATCGAACCCAGATCCGCTGTACTGGGCGACGAACAACTATATCATCAGTGCTCAGGAGGAGGATGGCGCTCCATCCCTCCAGATCTTAAGTATTGGTGACTCTGAAGGAGTACTGCCGACCTTCATAGGAACTAAGCTGTGTACTGGTGGCAGACGACCTTATAAAGCTGATGTGAGTGACGCCCTTAATTAATAAACGATCTTTAGATTGACAATATTAACAGGAATTTGGAGTATTATCAACTTAGCAGACGTTCACCGAACAATTTTCTGCTGTTACATAGTTTGTGGCGTAAAGATTGTGGTAAATGTTTATTGGCAAATTATTTGTAGTAATTAGAACGCAAAATATTTATGAACAAGTGAGAAACGGCAATGAATTGCCGTAAATCTCAGAGTTTGAAAAATTATATCACGTGGTCAGAGGTCAAAGGTCATTTCGGGGATATATCGACTATGCTGAGTCGAATGGCGCTGACCGCGAGTCTCTAGCTCTTACGGTTCTTGAGTTGAAAGTTGTATAACAGACGAACGGACAAAGCTGTTGTAGAGTTTTTTGAACTCTAAAAATAGTTAAAGCAAATAGATAAAGCTGAATTCCTTGCGGTAATACTTACTGGTAAATGGTTTGTTTATATATAATGTTCATACATTTTTGGCTGAAAAGTTTGTAGCATATAGATTGTGTGTAATTGTAACAAAAATGTTGCCAAACTATAAACGGTTAACAGACATTAGTATTTCGTTTTTATACAAGCGATAGGAATTTGATTTAACTTGTGGAACAGAAAATACATAAAAAATAGATAGTTTAGTAGTAGGCGTAGAGATTATTATACAGGGTGATTTTGAAATCGTGTAATTCCATAATATTGTCTTCTGTTTACGCGAATATTATTCATTGAAATTAAACTACCATATACGGATTTTAACGCGTTTTTCAAAATTGTGTAATAATGTGTCAAATAAACAACGCGATAAAATCCGTATATAGTAGTTTAATTTCAACGTGTAATTCCATTTAACCACTTATTCTACTGGTGATATTGAATAACCCATGACCATATATTTTTATATTAGAATTATGTTTTTGGAGAAATTAATGTAGGATTTTTTTTCGTGAAATGGTTTCAGATAGTCATATTATGTTAACTATCCGAAACAATCTTAATATTTTACTAATTAAAAAAAATATTACTTAACAATCACTGATGTCGTGAATAATAAGGGGCAATAAAAAGGACCGCCCGTTATTATTTACGACATTAATTAATGATATTTATTTTATTAAGTAAAAAATTTTATTGCCTCTGGTGGTCTGGTAACATAATAATATAATATTTTTATTTTATTTTAATATTCTACCACATACACACAACACCATCTAGCCCAAACTAAGCAGAGCTTGTACTATGGATACTAGACAATGGATAAACATACTAACATACTTTTTTTTTTTGTAAATACGTACATATTATACATAGAAACACCCAGACCAAGACAAACATCCATGTTCATGCACACAAATGTTTGACTTGTGCGGGAATCGAACCCGCGACCTCAGGCGTGGCAGTCAGTTACACTAACCACTACGCCATCGAGTCGTCATACATATTACTATTTGAAACCATTTCACGAAAAAAAACGCTTCATTCTTTTTTTTTTAATTATTCAAATGTAAAAAATATATTCAGGTTATTCTATACCACCAGTAGAATGCGTGGTTAAAAGGAATTACACGATTTCAAAAGTAACCTGTATATGTGTATGTTATTGTGAGCCGCAATAGGACTAAATTAAGATATTTACGTGTTTGGAATCAATAGAAAAGACGCATCTGTCTGTATCTTTATAAAAATGTTTCCTTTTTAGAAGATACAACTTATAATTTTGTTTTTATTCATAATAATAATAATTATTATTATTATAGATACGTATTTTTCCCGTATGACGGCGGAATTGTTCTTTTATAGTTTCTCTTCTCTTTCCAGATCTACTTGTTGGTAGAAGGAATAGCAATGAGCGTGTTCAAGAAACTGCACCATTTCAACGCCAAAGATCTAAAGGTGGAAGACTTGGCGCAGATCCTGAGGCAGTTGAGGGTTTGGTCTGTGAAGGTACCAGATAAGGTAAGCATAATAAAAATGCCTCCTTAGTAATTGTGTTCGTGATGCTTATCTTATCTTATGTGGGGGCCAGTCAGTGCAGACCGGCGACACTTCGACCCAGTGGGATCTTTTGTGTTGACACTCTCCCAATAACGACTGCCATATATGTTCATGGCAGCCGGGACCAACGGATTAACTTGCTCTCCGAGGCGCGGAGCAGGCGATCTTAAGTCTTCTGGTCTTTATAAATATTCTTTACTAGCTTTTGCCCGCGGCTTTGCTCAGGAACAATGTTCTTTTTTATGTGAAAGGTACCGACAGTCCTTTTCTATACCCCTGTCAAGTACCTATGTCAAGTCAAGTAGTTAAGGCACAAAAGCGTAACAAACACACAAACTCAAATTGGCATTTTTCTCTGGAAAATGTCAAAACTTGGCTTTTTGCATGGCCGCCACTGTCAAACTACAGTGGTGGGAATATGGTTCAAAAAGCAAGTGCAATATAGTTTTAAAGTCACAGGGGATTTGCTAAGCATTGAAACAACGGACATATTATAATAGAATACCCAGATTCGGAACAACTATTTAAGGTCTAAATTTATGTCTAATTGACCACACAGATGTTGGTCAAGTGTGGGGATTTCACCCACAACACTTGGTGTGTTGGTAGAAGCACTCAAACCAGAACATTATGCTGATATAAACATGTGATTATCCAGGCTTAGTTCTTAACTGAAGCCTTCGTATGCCTGCACCATACGTGGCAGCGTTTTTTCTACTGTGTCTGTAATTCTAACAGTTGTCAGTTGGCGCTCATAGTCAGTTGCACTCTCTGATCGGTAAACGATTAGCTAGGTTAAGCAACGTTGGGTGTGGTCAGTCTATAGATGGGTGACCGCTTAATGGTATTTTATCTGGGCGTCTCCGTGCTTCGGAGGGCTCGTAAAAAGTCGGTCCCACTTGTTGTCCAATTGACAACAGTCGTTAAGTCATGTCAGAGGCCTTGTGGCTTGAACAACTTTTGACAACAGGTTGGCCACTAACCACACGAACAAGAAAAAGAAAGACAGTTGAAATATTAGGCGAAGCAGTCTCCATCAAGTTGTTTAAGGACCAATGTGATATGTGTATTTTATATATGTAGATCTTTCTCTTGCAGGTACACATTGACATGGTGGTCAAAATTCATGATAAAACAGTATTCGCGACGCATATGAACCAATCGAGGTTTGAAAGCTGGAATGGAGAAGATTGTAAGTAATATTCCTATGATTAAGCGTAATAGCTAGGCGCAAGCAGCGAGAGCCTAGTGGTTGACCGTTGGACTGCCACGCAGAGGTCTCGAGTCTTCAATGTAATGTTCATATTAGATTGCTGCTAATTAACACTCGCTTGAACGGTGAAAGAAAATATTTCAAGGAAAACTGCATGTCTGAAAGTTCTCCATCATGTTCTCGAAGATATTATGTGAAGTCTACCAACCCTGCGCTAGCATGGAGAGCTTTACCCTATTTATAATATTACTATATTATTATAGCAAAGCAAATAAATCTATAAATAAATATAATAATATATAAAACTCTTCCGTTACTGAGTGACTGACAGACAACGCACAGCCGAAACTACTGAACGCAAGAAGCTGAAATTTGGCATGTATGTTCCTTGGTGAGTGTAGGGGAGCAATAAGAGAGGATTTTTGGAAATTCCACCCTGAAGGGGAAAAGGGGTGAAACTCGATATTCACACGATAACGGGACTTATGCGGGTGAAACCGCGGGAAAACTACTAGTCTATATATATAAAACTCTTCCGTTACTGAGTGACTGACAGACAACGCGCAAGCTGTAATTTGACATGTATGTTCCTTGGAGAGTGTAGGGGAGCACTAAGGGAGGATTTTTGGAAATTCCACCCTGAAGGGGGTGAAAGGGGTGAAACTCGATATTCACACGGGAACGGGACTTACGCGGGTGAAACCGCGGGAAAACTACTAGTAAAGTATATAATGATTTTTGGAAATGAGTATGACTCAGGCGAGATTTTCCTATCAGTTTTGGGTGGTCATGTTAACAATAATAGGTATCTATGTTAAATGACTTTTAAATATGTTTCATAAATATCAAACATCATTTAATAGACGTCCTGCCCAAAATTGTTTTTATATGGCGAGAGACAGAGACCGAGTGAAGGAGAGATAAAGAGAGGGAGACAGAATGTGAGATTAGAAATAGTTAACATATTTTATTATTTTATAGTGGCATACATTGAAGACTTCCTTCGTTTCGGCAGTCATATCAACCAACAGATTGTATACTACCCGTTCCAAACAGACGTCCATATTCCTAGTGAGATGGGTAAGTGTTAATTCCACTTATACAACTATTGTGGCAAACAAGCATACGGCCCACCTGATGGTAAGTGGTCACCTTAGCCTATGGACGCCTGCAACACCAGAGACATCACTTGCGCGTTGCCGACCCGTTAGGAAAGGAAGTGGGAAGGAGAAGGAATGAGAAGAGGGAAAGAGGGTGATTGGGCCTCCGGCACTCTTACTCACCGAACGAAACGCAACAGTAGGAATACTGCTATTTCACGTCGATATTCTGTGACAGGGTAGTCCTTTCCCGATCGAGCCATTCATCCTGAAATCAGCAAGGCTCTATTAGAGCTAGAGTTATGGTGATTCTATAATAAATATTTCCATTTTTTTTTTAAGTATTTAAAATAATAGCATTATTTTAAATTATAGTTCGGCTATAATAAAAACACTGATTTAGAGCTACTTGCCTGACTATATAGCAAGGCAAAATATTGCTAGGGGGGACAGTAGGGAGTGTTAGAAGTGCCAATAGGGTTTTTTTATTTTTTTTACCCAGGAAAATCCTTTATGGATACCCCCTCCCCCGGAGGGGAAGGGTGGTTATGTGAGACTCTCCGCCCCTGAAGGGGGTCGGTATACTCACTAAAAACCTGGGGTGAGCAGTCCCTCCGCCGACGTAGTGGGGCGGGATGGGGTCGCGTTAGCAATCACCATCCCGCCCCGGCGGTTGGCCCGGCTGTTGGTGACCGGGCCTCAGCACCTGTGGAGGGACAGCCTTGCTCACCAAGGCCATCCCCCAGACGTGTGGGGTCGTGCAAGCCGGTAGAGAGTCCCCCGACTCTGTACCAGTGACCCCACTATACAGGAGCGAGAAGGCGGGCAAATCGCCTCCTTCTCGCTCCCGTCCGTCTGCGCCGGAGAGGGTCAGCGAGGAGGTTGTTCTCCCTGACCCTCTCCGCGTTCTCCTTCTGCGTCATGACAGCTTCGCAGAAGGAGACCATTGCCTGCCACGACCTCTCGCCGCCGAGCATGGCGTTGATCACGCTCGGCAGGGAGAGATCTCCGCCTATTATGGCCGAAAGCGTGTGCCGCTGCGGCCCCCACGCGGCACACGCCTCCAGCGTGTGGAGCGCTGTGTCTTCCAGCGCCCCACACTCGTGGCAGGCCGGGGTCGCCTCCCGTCTCGCGATCTGGTGCAAATACTTTCCGAAGCATCCGTGCCCGGAAAGCACCTGCACCAGTCGGAAGGTCAGCGACCCGAATCGCCGCCCTATCCACCCCCGGAGGACCGGGCGAATGGCCTCCACCGTCCACTGGCCCGGGGTCGGTGGAGCCAGGTCCTGCGTCCACCGCCTCAATAGAGCGGCCCGCGCCTGTCGCCGCATGTGTGCGACCTCCTCCCACCCCGGGGGCTCCCCGCGGGACCTCCTCGCCGCCACGAAGTGGTAAACTTCGGCGAGGATCTCCGCTTGTAGCTCCCAGGGGGGGTCACTGGCCAGCACTCACGCCGCCGTCCAGGACACCGTCCGGTAACCGCGTATGGCCCTTGTCGCGACGACCCGCTGCGGACGTCGCAGCAGGGTCTTATTGTCGCGACTAAGGGCGTCCGCCCAGACCGGTGCCCCGTAAAGGGCCATACTCCGGATCACTCCGGAGTACAGTCGGCGACAAGTGGCGCTCGGGCCACCCACGTTGGGCAGCAGCCTCCCCAGGGCGGCCGCCGCTCCCAGGACTTTTGGGGCCAGCTGGGTGAAGTGTGCCCCAAAAGTCCACCTCCCGTCCAGGATGAGACCCAAGTACCTCATTTGGGTCCCAACCCGGACCAGGACCCCGTCCAGTGCCACTCGCGTACCTGGAGGAGGTCCTCCCCGAGGTCCATGGAACAATAGGGCCTCGGTCTTGGAGAGGGCAACCTCCAATCCCAGGGCGCGGATACGGTCGACCACTAGGGCAGCTCCCACCGCGGCCAACCGCACCGCCTCCCCGAGATCCCTCCCCTTGACTACGACCAGGGTGTCATCGGCATAGCACCGCCACCCGCATACTCGCGGGAAGCGTGCCCCGAAGCACCCAGTCGTAGCCAACGTTCCACAGGAGCGGTCCCAGCACCGACCCCTGTGGAACCCCGCAGGATACGCGACGGCGCCTCAAACCGTCGCGTCCCTCCACCAGGACCTCGCGGTCCTGGAGGTAGTCGGCCAACAGCCTCCGCAAATACAGGGGCACTCCATGATACCGGAGCGCCTCCTGTACTGTTCCATGCGGGAGGCTGTTGAAGGCGTTGGCAATGTCCAGCGAGACAGCCAACGCCTTGTTCCCCCCACCGACCGCTTCCTGCGTCCAGTCTTTGAGCCAGAGCAGGGCATCTATCGTGGACCGCCCCGCTCTGAACCCAAGGTACTTTAACATCTTTACCATCTTTCTTTTACCCCGGCGAGTCCGACATAACCCCTTCGCCCGCCCCCGTGGAAGGTTATGCGTCATGCATTCCACCACGTAAAAAAAAAAGAAAAGGCAAAATATTGCTGTATATTAAAATGTATGGGTGTTATGGCTGGCAAGTTTTCTAAGCTCTACGTATCTTGTTCGCATCCATTGCAAATAAATAATGGCGTCTGGCAGCAGAACCTTTTTTCTTTGTATCTTGTTGCAGGCTAATTGGTAAGCAATTAGTTTCACTTACTCCATAGCGGAACAAATGTTTAATCGAGATCCTTGGTGTTACGGAATAAAACTCAGAAGTGGACTGTATAACTAATTATTTAAATACTAATGATATCTCTACAAGATTGTCGATGCCGGGAATAGAATATAAACTATTGTGAGAATTAAAAGCGCGAGTACGGGTGTCCGCTGTAGCATCGGACCGATGACTGCCGGGTCGGTGACCGGCGCGCGCGCCACCAGCTGATCGCGATGCCCCTCTCGCCCCGCTCCGTCCCCACCGCCGATGTCCGGTGCGCGATGTGTTGAATGAACGACGATTCAACATACTCCCCCGGTTGAAGTGTCTTCAACAGAAGAGACAGGAAGAGGGCATATGGTGTTGAAGGCCCGCCGAATGACACCCTTACGTGTGCGGATGTCGGCGACCCTTGTGATAGCTCAGTGGAGAGCAGCGATAGCTCAGTGGAGAGCAGCGATAGCCCAGTGGGGAGACCAACAGACTGCATTGCAAAGGATCTGGGTTCGAAACCACGTCGCGCACCTCTGACTTTCGGAAGTTATATGACTTTTCGAAATTATGTGCGTATTGATTGATAATTATCGCCTGCTCCGTGCCTCGGAGAGTACGTTAAGCCGTTGGTCCCGGCTGCCATGAACATCTATGGCAGTGGTTATTGGGAAAGTCAGTACCCTCTAATATCTGACACTGGTCTAGCCTTAGGGTATCGTTAGCCTTCGGGTTGCGGAGGTCAGGTGGCAGCCGCTCCGTGTAAAAACTGATATCCAGTCAAAACCGGTTAGACCAGAAAAGCCGATCCCAAGTGACTTGGGAATAATAAAGGCTAAGAGAGAAGACTCCATAGCAGAACAACTTTCTTAGTGGTAGCAGTCCAAGTCATTATAATGTCTTCTAATGTCTTTGGTAGCGCTATTATATTCATGGAAAAATCGATCCATTGCCTCTTATCATTGCCATACTGTAAAATATTAATCAATTCCATATTTTATAATCTGGTCATTAGCTATTTATTTAATTACTTCCACAAACATACTGAATAGGTTATGCCTAATATGCAATTTGGAAAAAAGTTCAAATGTGCCAGCTTTTATATATTCTTGTTCTTTTATTGCAAGGTTCTTTGGATGGGACGTGAAAAGTATATCTCAAAGCTATCAAACGATTGCCAGTTTCAATTCCTGCGGTCCAAGAACTACAATTTATTTTTTAAATTTGGTTGTCATCTCTGCCTACCCTTTTAGGGAAATTATGATATTACAATTAATTTTCCATGATGTATGTAAATTTTAAATAGGAGTAATACATTCTGGTTGCAAGGGTCGAAAGAGTGTTAATTATGTTATTACACAAACAGGAACACCGATCCGGCTCCAATCGGCCATTTTGTCGTTTACATCTATAAGAGGAAACCTGACAGCGCCGTCTACTGAGGATTTGACGTGGAAAAATGATCTTCATATAAGGTAACTGAATTTAATTTTAGATGATTTTCTGATACTTACCACTAATAATGTCCTCCAAACCGAATTCTAGGCACGTTGCCAATTGAAAGTAATGCGTAAAAGTACAATGACGCCTGTTGATTATTTGCTTTGTTTATCTAAGATAGTCGTATATATTATCTATGTAACTTATGTATCTTATGTGGGGGCCAGTTAGTGCAGACCGGCGACACTTCGACCCAGTGGGATCTTTTGTCTCGACACTCTCCCAATAACAACTGCCATAGATGTTCATGGCAGCCGGGACCGACGGCTTAACGTGCTCTCCGAGGCACGGAGCAGGCGATAATTGTCAATCAATACGCACATAATTTCGAAAAGTCATACAACTTCCGAAAGTCAGTGGTGCGCGACGTGGGTTCGAACCCGAGACCCTCTGCATTGCAGTCTGTTGGTCTCCCCACTGAGCTATCGCTGCTCTTATATATATTATCTAATTAGTATTTGTAAATAGATTTTAATTTGAAATTTAAGCTGCTAAATAAGATTTAACAAATATATTATTGCTAGTATGTCTTCTCTCTTAGGCTTTATTATTCCCAAGTCACTTGGAGTCGCCTTTTCTGGTCTAATCGGATTTGACTGGATATCAGTTTTTACGCGGAGCGGCTGCCACCTGACCTCCTCAACCCGAAGGCTAACGAAACCCTAAGACTAGACCAGTGTCAGAATATTAGAGGGTACTGACTTTCCCAATAACGACTGCCATAGATGTTCATGGCAGCCGGGACCGACGGCTTAACGTGCTCTCCGAGGCACGGAGCAGACGATAATTGTCAATTAATACGCACATAATTTCGAAAAGTCATATAACTTCCGAAAGTCAGAGGTGCGCGACGTGGGTTCGAACCCGAGACCCTCTGCATTGCAGTCTGTTGGTCTCCCCATTGAGCTATCGCTGCTACTTTATTATTGCTTATTAATATATATTATTGCTAGTATGTATTAAATTAAAATTTACTGGCAGCATTGCCACGTTGAATAGCAACGCTGTCAGTCTTTTGGGCAAATTACTTGTATCTAGTTGACCTTGCTCAGCTATCTGGATCAGATAGCTGATCTGATCCATAATCACAAATCCAGTTTCTCATCCATTAGGCAACAACTCCAAATAATAATGAAATCTACTTCTTGCAGGTACCAAGGCACTTCAGTGACGACGTTATCCACTGACGGTCCACTAGCGCAGTCGCTACATTCAGCTCGCATTCAGCAATCAATCGTCGGGCACTTGCCCATGAAGTTCAATGTCTCCTTCTCCATTGATGACCAGTCTTTAGAGTAAGTACTACATTCTGGTCAGAATAGAATAGGATCTAAACATAAAAATAAGTACCAAACTATAAAATCAATTTGTAACAGGAAAAGAAAAATAATTACTATTCTATAGTAATAAATTGTAATTATAATATTAATTATTTCACCATTACTGCTTATAAAACCTTACGAGTTAATACGAGTAAAAAAGAGCTGTACATAACCTCAAGCCAATACCACAGAAGAAATAAATCAAGCAGATGTACTTAAATTATACATACACACGTTTCGCTGGGTATATTTGAAGCACTGCGTAATAGAGATTAAATATTTTGCCGTTAACCGAAAATGCGGGCTAAGCTGCAAGCTAACGTTAGTTTACCAATACCAGATAGACAGAACACTGGTTTATTTTAACGATACAAAGCAGCGAGGTGGCACACCGTGTTGGTTTTAGTCGGCAGGCGGCAGTTTCGGGAGCGCCCGACACAACCCTCTCGCCTCTCCTTGTGGTAAAGAGGTACGCATCAGGAACATTTCCCCACGTATAAAGAAAATTAACCAAAGACTGTATAATTATTGTTCTCTTGCAGACTGACCTGGCCGAACCCTGGTGCCCAGCAAGGTGGCGTAGCCATGCATTCACGAGCACAGATAGGCGTGGATACTCCTAAGTCCAAGACGACATACACTGTCACTGCCAGTGACAAGAGTTCCACGGTAAGTCTTTTCTTGGTAGTACTCAGTAGATTGAGGTCCTAGTAGACAAAATACCTTGTAGATCAAGTAATAATTAGATACCCAGTAGACCAACTACCCACTAGACGACGTACCTAGGCGAATAGTTTATCAGTAGATCAAGTTTTCATAAGGCTTTTCTTCAACAGACATTGGACCTGTCTCATGGTAAAGGGCTACCATAGATTCTGAACCTCTAAACTCTGCATAAAAAATTACTGTTTTTTTTTCTTCTTGTATTTTTGATAGACCACTTTGTATTGTGGATTATCCCTGTATCGCGGAGAAAATTTTAAATTAATATAATAACACAAAAAAATCAGACCTGAATCAACCATTTGGGGATTTCACATCGATCAAAATCAAAATAAATTTATTCAGATTAGGTTACAAGGTAACACTTATGAATGTCAAATGTATACAATTTTTTTCTGCGAATTTACATTTACTGCCACGTTCAGCAAAGCAAGGGTGTAGGGCTCATGAGAAGAACGGGCAAGAAACTCATGGTCACTCTTTTTAATCGCCAAGTTTTTGTTTACAAATCATAAGAGCTGTAAGGTGCTGCAACCATTTCTCCATGAACTATTACTGAACATGTTCATCTTCATAATATTGTCTTCTATTTACGCGAATATTATTCATTGAAATTAAACTGCTATATACGGATTTTATCGCGTTGTTTATTTGACACATTATTACAAAATTTTGAAAATTTTTACACTACTACTACTATTAAACTTTACTAATTTTTAAGCTAATTAAATTATTATTAAACTATTTAGATTTAATTTATTTTTACACTTTCCCCGACGTTTCGGTTGCTTTTCAGCAGCCATGGTCACGGGGAGACTAAGATGGCAGTTGACTTTGAAATAATTACACTGGAACATTGAGACAACTGTCATCTTAGTCTCCCCTTACTACTACCTACTCATCTTCATCTTTTTGGGAATAAGGAGCGAACTGGTATTTATAAACACACTTGTGCACTATAATATCTCCTGCACAGAAAGACAGTCTCTGTAAAGCTACTCACTACTTAGTATTCTGTATTGCAATTCCACAAATTTAAGAGGTGTTTATTTCTTAGGCTATAGACGATAGCAGTGTGTTCTTCGACTGCGAGAGACCCATCACCGGTGCTGAAGTGGTAGACAAGCTGTTCTCGTCGAAAGCTAACCATTATGAGTAAGTATGCCTATTTATTTGCCTAGTAGTAGTGGTTAGTGTAACCGACTGCCACGCCTGAGGTCGCGGGTTCGATTCCCGCACAAGTCAAACATTTGTGTGCATGAACATGGATGTTTGTCTTGGTCTGGGTGTTTCTATGTATAATATGTATGTATTTACAAAAAAAAAGTATATATGTATATTAATCCATTGTCTAGTACCCATAGTACAAGCTCTGCTTAGTTTGGGCTAGATGGTGTTGTGTGTAGGTGATAGAATATTATTATTATTATTATTATTATTATTTTAGAGACCAGAACGTAACATCTGAGTACAGTGAATGGATAATTCCATATTAGGGAAGTAAGGCATTTCGTTAAAACTGGAGCCTTGCACAAAATAGAAGCGAAAGAAGCTTCTGTTCTGGTCTTACACTAACTTTGTATTCCTGACAGGCTTAAGTAATTTTTGTCCTATAATCGAAACTAATATTATAAAGAGGAAACATTTGTGTTTTTGTATGTATGTTTGTAATGTTTTCACACAAAAACTATTGAACCGATTTCAAAAATTCTTTCACAATTAGAAAGCTGCATCTTCACTGAGTGACATAGGCAATATTACATTTAAAAAAAAAATAGGGATCCTTAATAAAAATGCAATAATATAACCCAAGGTGTAAAAAATTAGTCATAAAAAAACTTTCATCACGTGCGCTGCGGAAACTATTGATGATAGAATAAAAAAATGTTCTACAGTATTATAGAACGTATCAATATCTACAAAAAAGTTTGCAATATCATATGTCCAACTACTGTAGTTATGCTACTATAACTACTTTTATACATCTTAAAAGTTGATAAAAGTCCCGACAATAATCAAACCATATTATTCATACCTCTGTATTAATCCTTATCCCATTAAATGATATTTTATTAAAGACCATTTCAATACCCGTAAAATACTTTTTAATAAATTCAATTAATATAATTCTTTAGATATAGTAGGTAGTTTCTAAATATTAGTAGGTAGTTTTTAAGTATTAGCTATATATATAGCTAACTACACCTTTATAGGAATAGTTAGACTTATTAATTTCTTTAGTTGTAGTTTTATATATTAAAATTAGATAACAAATTAAAAGTAGGTATTGGGTAATAAATTAAAGTCCACGCGAAGTCGCGGGAAACAGCTAGTTCTAGTATAAGGAGCTAATATCATTTCACTGCCGATAGCACAGCGCCTCTCCATTGAGTCTGACAAGCGTACTGACCTCAAGAACATAACACAAAGTTGTTTGTTTGCCGATATCGCTTTAAGCTGAGCCAGTTAGTCAGTTCTATTTTATTAATCGAAGGCTTAGATTTCGCTGTTCTCTGCCACATATAATACATAGGTATAATCAAAGAGATCATTAATCAGTTCTCAAAAGACTATAAACTGAGTGGGTCAGCTACAGGCCTCTTCTTGGTGTAAAAATGGTTAGGCTATAGTTCACTATAGGCCCAGAGTTGTTTTCTTTGAAAGACTTCACGGTTCTTTGAGAACATTAAAGGAAAGTCTAAGACAACTAAGTTACCTTACCATATTTTCCTTCACCGTCAAAGCGAGCGGTTATTAACTATTTAATACGCAAATAACTTCAGAAACTCAGAGGTAAGATCGAACTTGTGAACTTTGCGTGACAGATTCTTGCTTAAATATACTATATCTAAGCAATCAAAGCAAAATACTATATCTCTTATTCTTTTCACAGCTTCCTAGCCTCCGTCCAGCCTTCCTTGATAATTCTAAACAGCATCCTCCTCTTCACATCTCCGCCATCAGGCTCCTGTGGTCTGATCTTACCTCCCCAGCATCTGATGAAGACCCACAACGACGTCCTCAGGCTAAAGATCCAAGTGAACCAGATGAGCGTCGATGAGGACACCACTAAGTTTGACCTGAGTCTGCTGCTTAGTTATTTCAGGTAAGTTTTCGATCATCAGCGTAGTTTCTATACTTTTAGAGTTCGGAAAAACTCTTATACAACAGCTTTGTCCGCACGTCCGTCCGTCCGTCTGTTATGCAACTTTCAACTCAAGAACCGTAAGAGCTAGAGACTCGCGGTTAACGCCATTCGACTCAACATAGTCGATATACTCCCGAAATGACTATGATCTTTGACCTCTGTACTCAAGGTCACGTGATACCATATTTCAACTCAAGAACCGTAAGAGCTAGAGACTCGCGGTTAACGCCATTCGACTCAACATAGTCGATATACTCCCGAAATGACTATGATCTTTGACCTCTGTACTCAAGGTCACGTGATACCATCTTTCAACTCAAGAACCGTAAGAGCTAGAGACTCGCGGTTAACGCCATTCGACTCAACATAGTCGATATACTCCCGAAATGACTATGATCTTTGACCTCTGTACTCAAGGTCACGTGATACCATCTTTCAACTCAAGAACCGTAAGAGCTAGAGACTCGCGGTTTATTATGTAGCTACACTCATCCGAATTTATATTATGTGTACTGCTTACTATTTATTTCATCCGATTGCCATAAAATCACAAAAATGATGTATGTATTCAAGAGTGCAATCGTAGCTTGGCGCCGAGAGCGCGCTTTTGCTTTTTAACTAGGTGATAAAAGGGTATAATAATCTAGCCTCATCTCTGATACAACCCTTACTGATAGCAGTCGTGATATAATAATATAATAATATCAGCCCTGTATTAAACGGTCCCACTGCACTGCACCTTCTCACAGTGAGAAGAGGCCCTCTTCTCACTGTGAGAAGGGTTAGGCCATAGTCCACCACGCTAGCCTAGTACGGGTTGGCAGACTTCACATATCTTCGAGAACTCTCAAACATGCAGGTTTCCTCACGATGTTTTCCTTCACTGTTAAAGCAAGCGATAATTAAATTAATATTTTATACGCATATAACTTCGAAAAGTCAGAGATGCGCGCCTTGGGATCGAATTCGAGACCTCTGCGTGGCAGTCCAACGGTTTCCCACTAGGCTATCGCTGCTTCGGCAGTCTTGCAATCGTGATGATATTACATAATATCCATTTAGATAGACTGATAGAAAATTCAGTTGCTTTCAAACGCCATTCAAATCGGGTGACTGAGGCCCATCTGGCATTTCTATTGAGAGCTATTCACGGTAAAGCAGTGTACAGGGTTTGGCAAAATAACTTGTTAACCCAGAAGATATCACAAAAGATTACATTCCTTGTCCGGGAAATTACTTTTACGATTTCAACATTTTGATTTACGGATCTTTATATATTAGTTTTCTTAGTTTTAGTTAAGAATTCTGCGTATGTTTTGAGTTTCGGGTACCTGGTCCAGCAAAGTGTCATAGAGGCGTTCTGTCAAGCAATTCACTGTAGCAGCACGATATTTTTGCCGGTAGGTGGCAATAGGATCGCTCAAACGTGAAACCTAAACACATATTTAGTCAAATGTGAGAGTAATACACTGCCTGTCTCTTTGTGGTTATAGGCTACTATATACGTATGTGTATATTTTACTTGCCTACAATGCTTTTTTTTTTTAACTTGGGGGAATGCTTTGTCGCGTACCTCTACGCTGGTGGGAAAAAATACCCTGTTAATACCGACTAAACCTACCACGGTGTTCCTCGACATAACCATAGACGGCGAGGCCGCGCGAATCGCTTTCACATGCAATCGCAACCCTACCGTGGTTTCGGCCTGCCGTGTAAAACGGCAGGCCACTACACAGAAATACTTCCTCCACCGTCCCCCTGGGAGGGACAAAGACACGATACAGAGGTGCACGTGGGAACACGCATGCCGCCTCTTGGACCTGGTGCTGATCGGGCGGCGAGCAGGCCCACGCAGCCCACCACCCCCAGGTCAAACCTCAGGGTGGCTGGAGGTCATCTCGCGTCCTCCGGCGCCCGGTTCTGTGGTTAGGGAGAGTGTTTAAGCGCTCCCTCCCCAGTTTCGCCGCCTCCTTGATGGAAATTACTTCCTCACAAAAGGAGGCGACAGCGTACCACGATCTCTCACTCCGGACCATAGACTGAACCACGGCCGGGAGTGAGAGGGTACCTTTTTTTGATCTTTTGTGTCGAGACTCTCCCAATAACGACTGCCATACATGTTTGTGGCAGCCGGGACCGATAGCTTAACGTGCTTTCCGAGGCACGGAGCAGGCGATAATTGTCAATCAATACGCACATAATTTCGAGTCTAGCTGTGGTTTGCTTCTTCTTGGGTTTGACTATTTGTATTACCACAGCTATACTTCATGATACTTTGAGCTCATTCTGCGTAATTAGAAACACCAATGATAAAATTATGTTCGGGTACTTTGAAATAACTACACTGGAACATTGAGACAACTACCATCTTAGTCTCCCCGTAACCATGGCTGCTGAAAAGCAACCGAAACGTCGGGGAAAGTGTAAAATTAAATTAAATCTAAATAGTTTTAATAATAATTTAATTAGCTTAAAAATTAGTAAAGTTTATTAGTAGTAGTAGTGTAACAATTTTCAAAATTAAGTAATAAAGTGTCAAATAAACAACGCGATAAAATCAGTATATAGTAGTTTAATTTCAATGAATAATATTCGCGTAAACAGAAGACAATATTATATATTAATGAGTCTACAAAAGATTGTGAAACACATAAGTGAAAGACATAGCTAATTAACGATAATGCTTGAAATGTTTTGTCATTTTTATGTATGTTTTTAATATTTGTACAAAATACTAGTTTTTTTAAATCTATATATATATATAAAACTCTTCCGTTACTGAGTGACTGACAGACAACGCACAGCCGAAACTACTGAACGCAAGAAGCTGAAATTTGGCATGTACATATGTTCCTTGGAGAGCGTAGGGGAGCACTAAGTGAGGATTTTTGAAAATTCCACGGCCTGAAAGTGGATATAGTGACAAGAATAGAAAAGGGTATGTTAAGCTGGTTTGGGCATGAAGAAAGAATGAACGAGGAAAGACTGACTAAGAAAGTTTATAAGGCTAGTCAGAATGGAACAGTCGCAAGAGGAAGACCTAGGCGAACGTTTCTTGATCAGATCGGAGGCGTTCTGGACAAAGGCCAGGTTAAGAGCACCTTGAACCGACGGGCGTGTATGAGGAATGTGATGAAAGTGAATGAAACCAGAAAAGTGTGTCAGGGTCGTAGCAAATGGAATTCCGTAGTCTCTGCCTACCCCTCTGGGAAACAGGCGTGAATCTATGATGATGATGATGATGTCTTACCGTTAACTAAAGACAAACTTGAGCCGTTTACGAGTCATTACAGACTTTGCGTGCGGTAATAACAGATCTGCTTATTTTTATATATGAATAATATCGTTATGATAACCCCTCTAAGTTAATACTATGCTTGATTGCTAGCAGTGGGGTCGTGACGGTAGTGTAATAGGTAGAATTTTAAGAGAACTCGATCGCAAGTCCAATGCATCAGCCATTGGTCTATCCCATTCAATCCTCGTCATCTTAATTCAATGTTAACTTGCAGCCAAGACCCAAAGCGTGTGTTCTTCGAGATGGATGCCGTCACCAAGGTGGAGAACGCTGGTGGTAACATGAACCTTCAGCTCACTATCCATGGACTGCAGCCCAGCACTGACAATACCACGAGGAGAGAATGGACGGTAAGTACTTTCGTTAGTAACTAAGCCTTACGGTCCGCCGGATGGTAAGCAGTTACACATAACTACTTACCATCCGGCGGACCGTAGGCCCAGACGCTTGTGAATCCTGGGAAAACTAAAGAAATTACTGCAAAGGATAACGCAATGGTATAAATGGAGTCCTTGTCACTGTCAGTGCGTCGAGTGTTGTGGGTTTGATAGATGCAACAATGTTTGTGTGTTAAAAATATTTGTCTGAGTTTGTGTCTTCTTTGTCACCTGATTAAATGTTTGTAAAGTCCCCGAGATACCACTACAAAGAAAAGGAATTGTCTTTTTCTGAATATAGAATAATAAACACAACATATATCCATTAGAATAACGGAATTATATATTATTCTAATTCATTCGAATCTTTAGAACAATTGAATATTGATTCGATTATACACAAACAAAGTAAAGCTGGACTCAGGAAGAAAATTTTTGGACACACACAAATAATTGTCTTCTGTGGGATTCGAACCTATAACACTTAGCACTACGGCAGAGGCACTCAAAAGTATCTTATTTACCTAACAGGCATACCCGGAATTAGTCTGGGCATCCGCTGTGCTTAACTAGCTCCACAAAATCTGTCACCAAATTCCACTTACTCATTTTCTCTTCAGGTATGCCTCCGCGAACAAGATGTTAGCCACGCAGCATCAGACCAGGATATATCGATACATCCTGCTTCCTACGAAGGTCACCTGACCTTGACCTACTCTGGGAACAAAACTGACTGCTTCGAATCAGGACCTGCCAGCGAACTGACCCTCAAATATAAAGGAGTCCCGCAAAACTTATATGGAAAGTTGGAACGATTCTTCGAGGTTAAAATCTTTGGAAGTAATGTAAGTAAATCATTTTTTTTCAGTGAATGATAAACCTGTTTAACATTGTCTTCGTGCCATAATCTTAACTAATATAAATTATTTATTATTTGAGTAGTAGAGCCTCGCTGATTGAGTAGTAGAGCCTCGCTGATTTCAGCAGCCGGCTCGACCGGGGAAGGACTACCCTCTCACAGAATATCGACGTGAAATACCAGTATTCCTACTGTTGTGTTTCGTTCGGTGAGTGAGAGTGCCGGAGGCCCAATTACCCTTTTCCCCCCTTCTCACTCCTTCTCCTTCCCACTTCCTGCTTTCCTAAAGGTTCGGCAACGCGCAAGTGATGCCTCTGGTATTGCAGGCGTCCATAGGCTACGGTGACCACTTACCATCAGGTGCTAGGAGGTCGTGGGTTCGATGCCCGCAGAAGTCAAACATTTGTGTGCATGGACATGGATGTTTGTCTTGGTCTGGATGTTTCTATGTATAATATGTAAGTATTTACAAAAAAAAAGTATACATGTATGTTTATCCATTGTCTAGTACCCATAATACAAGCTCTGCTTAGTTTGGGCTAGATGGTGTTGTGTGATGTGATAGAATATTATTATTATTATTATTAAATATTATGTATGACCAGAAAGCTAGGGTGAACGGTGGTCTGTGACTGTGGTCTTGAATAACATTTATTGGCTTTGTTGCAGTTGTCAGAGATGGGTATCATGGAGTCAGAGCTGGTAACGCAGACGGCATTGGGACAGCTGGTGAGGAGTTACAGCAAGGGACCCCTCAACATGACTGCAGTTATTAAGGTAACTCTATCATAATATATTATCAAACTAAACTGTAGGTATGTATGTATGTATCTTATGTGGGGGCCAGTCAGTGCAGACCGGCGACACTTCGACCCAGTGGGATCTTTTCTGTCGACACTCTCCTAATAACGACTGCCATAGATGTTCATGGCAGCCGGGACCGACGGCTTAACGTGCTCTCCGAAGCACTCCTGCCAGATAGCGAAGTAGTATATCTACCTGAGTCAAAGTCTAAAAATGTAAATCCGGGTTCGCTTACCGTGTCGAGATACGTGTTATTGAGTTTTCCGTCTAGAAATTTCTAGTAGCACCACTGATGCTGTCACTATGCCATGTACAATCGATCAATCAGCCCACCGCAGTCCGCTGCTGGACATAGGCCTCTCCGACTTTAGCTTACGTTGGACCTAAATCGTAGCTTGTAAAATTTAGGTGCAATACACCTCTTTCTATCCCTTCGGGGGTATAGACTATATATGTATCCTAACTTATATCAATACGAATGTGAGTTTGTTTGTTTGTTACGCTCTCACGCCTTAACTATCATGACATTTTGCATACACGTTGTCAACGAAACAGAAAAGGACATAGGGTCTTTTCATCCAGAAAAAAGTACTGTTACTAACTTAACCTAAGCATTTACGTGAGCACTATCTAGTCTAGTATATTATAAACGCAAAAGATCAACTATTTGTTGGCCCCGAGCCATTCGTAGGACCTCTGAGAGTACCGTTAAGGCAGCTATGAATGCACATGGCAATGATAAACACAGGCTGGAGTGGATGGCCCTTGGGGTCTGGAACACTCCAAGAAATTCATTGCAAACAGAGCCACGGGCTTCACCCGGAAGTTCTGCGGGTGAGTTTGGCAAACAATTTGATCTGCAGAGCCTGTGGTGAACGGGACGAGTCCATATTACACCTACAGTTACTGTGTGAATATGACGCGTTGGCTGGACTAAGGATGGGTCTGATGGGATTGGCATATCCGAACCCTGAAGACTTCAGGCTTCTCCCTCTGAAGTGTACGCTGCGACTGATGCAGTACATTCATAGGGAGATAGCTAAGGGATAGGTCTCGGGGCCGACACAAAAGATCCCACTGGGTCGAAGTGTCTTTGGTCTACACTGACTAGCCCCCGTAACAAGATAAGATAAGATAAGAATGCAAAAGATTATTTGTTTATTTCTTTGTTACGCTCTCACGCCTTAACTACTCAACTGATCATCATGAAATTTCGCATAGACGTCGTCTGGGCTACAAAAAAGAACATAGGCTACATTTCATCCAAGAAAAAGTACTTTTACTAACCTAGCCTAAATTTACGCGACTGAAGCGGGCAAAGTTGCGCAAGAAAATTAAAGACTGACAGTAAAATTGGCGCGAAGTATTTGCAACGGCTATTCGTTATTCAAATTTATGAGGAGACAATTACGAAGCGATTTATTTGATAAATGTTCCAGACTCACCGCCAACATCTTTAGATAAATTGCACAGATTTGGGCCCAATTTGTCCACTTGTGGAGTAAAATATTGCACGTCGGGTATTATGTTTAACTTTACTTTGAAACCAAAGATATAAATCATAGATTCTCTGCTGCGTTTATATATTTTGATAGATGGCGTAATGGCTTAAATGGACGCCTTGCGGCAGCTACTGAGCCGATTGTAGTGGTTCGACAAAATTATGTCGCATGATAGTAATTCTTGTCATGTAAACGTGAGCGTGTGGGGACATACCTACATTTGAAGGACCAAAAAGAAGATAATAATAATAATAATATTCTATCACATACACACAACACCATCTAGCCCAAACTAAGCAGAGCTTGTACTATGGGTACTAGACAATGGATAAACATACATATATACTTTTTGTTTTTTGTAAATACATACATATTATACATAGAAACACCCAGACCAAGACAAACATCCATGTTCATGCACACAAATGTTTGACTTGTGCGGGAATCGAACCCACGACCTCAGGCGTGGCAGTCGGTTACACTAACCACTACGCCATCGAGTCGTCAAGATGTACCGAGTCTGAGTGTTCCTTATATCTATTATATAAATTTAACTGTCTCCATGGCGCAGCGGTAATGAATGCGACTGCGGTGCATGAGGTCTCGGGTTCGAATCCCGGGTCGGGCCAACAAAAAGTTATTGGGTTTTTCTGTAAAGAAATCTTAATAGCAGCCCGGAGTTAGGAAGTTGGCGGTGTTAGACACCTCCGTGCCTCGGAAGGCACGTAAAGCCGTTGGTCCTGCGCCTTATCTCTCTGGTGTGTCGGATTGCCGTCCCATCGGATCACGAGAGTTATGTGCTTACTACTATGACTTGAGGGCATAATATATTATACATTCCTGTGATTCCATGCCTGGCCTCGTTGAGAGCAAGATCTGAATATAAGGCTGATAGACATTCTTTATGTATCTATGATAAAGTTAGGATGTTTCTAAACATGGGCATACGTAAACAAATGTGAGTGCTTCAATAACCGATGTTTTATTACGATAATGTAATGTATATAATAAAGTTTTTTTTAAATTATATAATTAATTATCGCTCGCAATAACGGTGACAGAAAACATCGTGAGGAATCCTGCATGTCTGACAGTTGTTCATAATTTTCTCGGAGATATGTGATGTCTGCCTACTGGCACTGGGCCAGCGTGGTCTATGGCCTAGCTCTTTTCACACTGAGAAGATGCCCGTGCCCAGCTGTGGGATAGTTTATATACATGGCTGACACCAAAAAAATCTTATGTTATAATATTGTTTTCTGTTCACGCGAATGTTATTAATTGAAATTTTTCTACTTCATACGGATTTTATCGAGTTGTTTATTTAACATTTTATTATATAATTTAGAAACTGTTACACTACTACTACTATTAAACTTTACAAATTTTAAGCTAATGGTGAAAGAGTAAACTTAAGTATGAATGGTTTTAATAATTTAATTAGCTAAAACTTCTTATGTCCTTTTTGTGTTTTAAAGTTTGAAAAAACTCTTATACAACTTTCAACTCAAGAACCGTAAGAGCTAGGGACTCGCGGTCAACGCCATTCGACTCAGCATAGTCGGTGTACCCCCGAAATGACTATGACCTTTGACCTCTGACCTGTCAAAGTCACGCGGAATCTAAGATTTACGGCAATTCATTGCCGTTTCTCACTTGTTTTCTTTTTGATAAGTACTCATATTATGTAAAACTTATAGTGTAACTTAGAAATCACAATTTTCTACCTCATATTTGATTGCCGTGGAACTATGTAATTGGCTCAGAGTTAGTCTTAAGACAATTTGTAATGAATCTGTGTAAAAAAGGCTACCTTAAAATAAATAAATCAATATTGTTACTGATGTATATTGTAATATTAATATGTATTCTGTTGCACAAGCATTATTTCAAGTATTTATGTTTTCCTTTTATAATAATAATAATAATATAATATTCTACCACATGCACACAACACCATCTAGTCCAAACTAAGCAGAGCTTGTACTATGGGTACTAGACAATGGATAAACATACATATATACTTTTTTTTTGTAAATTCATACATATTATACATAGAAACACCCAGACCAAGACAAACATCCATGTTCATGCACACAAATGTTTGACTTGTGCGAGAATTGAATCCGCAACCTCGGGCGTGGTAGTCGGTTACACTAACCACTACGCCATCGAGGCCGACAATAATATATAATAATGTTCTACCTCTGTAACTTTTTGCAGTAGTAAAGCATGTTTTTTTTATTATTTGTGTCTCTTTCACGCGTATTTTCTTAGTACGTTAGGAAAATGCTTACACCCCCGTGTAAGTGTCTCACCGGGCCAGGCATTTTCATTGATCCACGTGCAGAGGCATTCGAGAATTTTAATATTGAGTAGGATGGTACACTTACCGAGACACTAGCCATGACAGATGTAGGAGACTATTGCTACGTATATGAGCAGCGATAGCTCAGTGGGGAGACCAACAGACTGCAATGCAGAGGGTCTCGGGTTCGAAGCCACGTCGCGCACCTCTGACTTTCGGAAGTTATATGACTTTTCGAAATTATGTGCGCATTGATTGACAATTATCGCCTGCTCCGTTCCTCGGAGAACGTTAAGCCGTCGGTCCCGGCTGCCATGAACATCTACGGCAGTCGTTATTGGGAGAGTGTCGACACAAAAGATCCCACTGGGTCGAAGTGTCGCCGGTCTGCACTGACTGGCTCCCACATAAGATACATTGCTATGTATGGACTCTAATATATCTGGGCTATGGGGATGGATGGTTGATAGACTGGTATTATAATAGTAACTTTGGACAAAAACGGCGTCTGCCTTGAATACTCTAATAGCATCATGTCGGATTGGCAGACGGTGACTCGCCGACTCAGTAGATGGGCCTTGAATAGCCACTATAGGTTATTATTAAAGATTTCGTGTTTCAGGAGCGCAATGGAATGGCTTCAGTGAGCGTGAATAAGGGTGCTGAGATGCAGTTTAAGTCTGATAACTTCGCGTGGCTTCTGGATAGCTGGACCGATATGCAGATCATGAAAACCCTCGGCTTGTACCGTAAGTACTGTTAAGACTTACCTGAAAACCAAAATATGTTTACTCATGTAGGTCACAAAGTAACACTTATGAACGTCAAAGGTACGTTTATTAATGTGAATTTACATTAACCTGTTGCCATGTTCAGCAAAGCACGGGCGTGGAACTAATGGGAAGAACTAGCAAGAAACTCACGGCCACTGTTTTCAATCGCCATGTTTACAGTATTGTATATTTTACAAATCTTTTGTGTAAGGAGCTGCAGCCATTAAACCACTTATCTATATATATAAAACTCTTCCGTTACTGAGTGACTGACAGACAACGCACAGCCGGAACTACTGAACGCAAGAAGCTGAAATTTGGCATGTATGTTCCTTGGAGAGTGTAGGGGAGCACTAAGAGAGGATTTTTGGAAATGCCACCCTTAAGGGGGTGAAAGGGGTGAAACCCGATATTCACACGGGAACGGGACTTACGAGGGTGAAACCGCGGGAAAACTACTAGTCACTCATAAGACACTCAACCAATAAGTAATATTTCAAAGTTAGCCTCCAATAGTAGTTTATGGTAACTGCCTCCGTACCGATAGTGAATGCGACTGCATGAGTTGTGATGTGTCGGGTTCGAATCCCGGGCGGGCCAACAAAAAATGATTGCGATTTTCTGTTAAGAAATCTCAATAGCAGCCCGGAGTTAGGAAGTTGGCGGTGTTAGACACCCCCGTGCCTCGTAAAGCACGTAAAGCCGTTTGCCCTGCGCCTGATCTCTCTTCGGTCGTGTCGGATTACCGTCCCATCGGATCATGAGTTAGGGAACAGAGAGTGCACTTGTGTTTGCGCACACACTTGTGCACTATAATATGTCCTGCGCAGATGGCCAGTCCTCCTTAAGACAGGCCGCGGTGACCGAAAAATATAAAATATCTACAATACGTATTTTAAAAATTATAGACATTAAAAAAAAACGAAGATCTACACCATTTTTTTATTATGTAATCTCGAATATTCGAAAAAAATCGAGAGCTTAAAGAATTAAAGGTTAAGAATTCGAGATGTCATAACAAAAAAAAATTCAAGTATAAATATCTGTAGTAACAGGAATGAAAAGACCGTCACAGGATGTAGAGTTCTACCAATTTTTTTTTATTCCTTTTTTGTTTATACGTAACTTAGATTTATTTTAAGCAGCAATAGCTCAGTGGGGAGACCAACAGACTGCAATGCAGAGGGTCTCGAGTTCGAACCCACGTCGCGCACCTCTGACTTTCGGAAGTTATATGACTTTTCGAAATTATGTGCGTATTGATTGACAATTATCGCCTGCTCCGTGCCTCGGAGAGCACGTTAAGCCGTCGGTCCCGGCTGCCATGAACATCTGTGGCAGTCGTTATTGGGAGAGTGTCGACACAAAAGACCCCACTGGGTTGAAGTGTGCCGGTCTGCACTGACTGGCCCCCACATAAGATACATAGATTTATTTTGATATTTTTCTGTTAGCTATTATAACTTAGCCTGTTACCTGGGACAGCCTATATATAAAAATCTCGTGTCACGGTGTTTTTGGCCGCGCTCCTCCGCAACGGCTCGACCGATTTTATTGGTTTTTTTATGTATGTTTGATAGGTATAGGTCGTAAAGCATATTTCAGACCGCTAAGGACGTCCGCTGCACGGAGCGGGTGCCCGCGCAGCATGCTGTTTTCTATTATCATAGTCTCCCGTAACAGGCGCGAGCGACGGAGCCTGCCCCGCGGACATCGTGTCCGCGCGACGGAGCACGCGAGCGGAGCTGTTTCTAGGAAATCAGTGAGCGCTGCTTTGTTACTACCGGCGCTGTGAGAGGCGGGAGTCCATCGCGAGTCCGTGACGGAGCACGGCGTGGGTCTTCGCGGCGCCCGCTCCGTGCACCCGCTTAACGCAGCGGACGGCCTTAGTGATGAGGGTGTCCCTATCGAATGAATTTATATGACAGAACAACGTTTGCCGGGTCAGCTTGTACAGCAATAGATTTGGCCTGCGGTTTCACTTGCATAAATGTAGGTTAAGTTAGTAACTAGTTTTTTTCCTGCATAAAATGTCGTACCCTATGTCGTTATGTGTTCCCCTGACAACGTTTATGCGAATGTGAGTTTGTTTGTTACGCTTAATGCCTTAATTACTGATGGTACTTATACATATACCTATACAGCGTGTAACAGAAAGGTGTGGTCATATTTAAGCATCAAATAATATAGCCCACAATGGAAAACCGCGACACTAAGATACAGCATATTTTTCTTTTTATCGATTTATATATATCACATATTCTAGTCGATACTTAAACAACACAAACAACTGACTCGGGGATCTCTGCGATCCCGAAAATGACCATGCGGTATTTGGATAGTAATATAATGCGTTTGTTTTGATGATTAAATAAAATAAAATTAATTGTAATAAAATTTAAAATTGTTTTTTGATTCGGGAATTGGGCACATAGGTTATTTTTCAGATATACCTATATCACGGCCTTAAAATATGACCACACATTTTTGTTACACGCTGTATAAGGTTACCTACCTTTTATCTAGATAATTCTATGAGTAGTAGAGCCTCGCTGCTTTCAGCATGAATGGGCCGGCTCAACCGGGTAAGGACTACACTTTCACAGAATACGACGTGAAATAGCAGTATTCCTACTGTTGTGTTTCGTTTAGTGAGTGAGAGTGTCGGAGGCCCAAGCACCCTCTTTTTCCCTTCGCGCTCATTCTCCTTCCCACTTCCTTTCCTAAAGGGTCGGCAACGCGCAAGTGATACCTCTGGTGTTGCAGGCGTCAATAGGCTATGGTAACGACTTACCATCAGGTGGGCCGTATGCTTGTTTGCCACCTTAGTTGTATAATAAAAAAAGATAATAGGTACTGTTCCCGAGAGACAAAAAGCTTTTGACGAAATCTAGTCATCCATAATTTAGATTTATACTTACTATATTATTTTTATCAACCTAATGCTATCCATCCAATATTTAAGACTGCGCCGAGCGTAAGACAGATAATGACAGAGCTCGTGCGGCGCATATTCAAATCGGCGCGCGGCCGCCATAGTCAAAATGTATGGAGGATTTGAAGTGCTTATTTGATAAATATGTATCTTTATTGTCAACCAATAACTTAAATATTTGGGACGGACAAATTGTAATATAACTATTTATGTTTCGTTTCAGCTGTAAAATAGGATAGATTTCTACTGTTATAATCTAAAAATCTCGTAACACGAGCTTACGTTTTTGCATTTTTCGTGCAAATTAACGTAATTTTGTAGGCGAAAATATTAAAAATGTTGTAAAAGTAAATGTATATTTTATATTTGTATTAAACAAAAAGTGTTGATTTTATTCACTTAACTGTGACCGCCTGTTTTGGCACATTTCGTTCGGCGCAGTCTTAAGTGCTATGCATTAGTCGGTGTAGCGATTTCCATCTGTCTCGATCCCATGAAAAATCCTTGAGATCTCGATTTGTCTCTACATTTTCTTTTTCTTTCAGTTAATCTGTATACTTTCTTCTTGACCTTCCTCTGTTGTCTGCTGTCTTTGGATCTCTTTTTCCTTCCACAAAATTGGTAATTACGCCTTTATAACTTCTGTTAAATATTAAAAAACAAAGTTCCCCGGAGCGCTTGTCTGTCTGTTCGCGACAAACTCAAAAACTAAAAAAATTTTCATGCGGTTTTCACCAATAGACAGAGTGATTAATGAGGAAGGTTTAGGTGTATAATTTGTTAAGGTTTTGTTTATCCGTGCGGGTCATTGGCAAAGTATAAGAATTTTTTTGTTATATGAAATAATATTATTCTTTTCTTTCTTTCTATCAACCTAATTCTTCTCCCTAGCCTTTATTATTCCCAAGTCACTTGGGGTTGGCTTTTCTGGTCTAACAGGATTTGACTGGAAATCAGTTTTTACACGGAGCGGCTGCCACCTGTCCTCCGCAACCCGAAGGCTAACGATACCCTAAGGCTAGACTAGTGTCAGGATAATATAGGGTACTGACTTCCCAATAACGACTGCCATAGATGTTCATGGCAGCCGGGACCGACGGCATAACGTGCTCTCCGAGGCACGGAGCAGGCAATAATTGTCAATCAATACGCACATAATTTCGAAAAGTCATATAACTTCCGAAAGTCAGAGGTGCGCGACGTAGGTTCGAACCTGAGACCTTCTGCATTGCAGTCTGTTGGTCTCCCCACTGCGCTATCGCTGCTATTACTCTAATCTATCAACGTAATTACGCTTCTAAAATATGAAGACATATTACTTTTTCTTGCTTCATAGTCTGGCGGTTCTCAATAACTCTGCGCATTCTAATAAAACCAAACTTTGAACTAATATAAGTTGAAATGAGTAAAAACTTTCCGTTGCAGGCGAGTGCCGCTTACAAGAGAACTTCGTCCAAATGCTGTTTGGTGGAGCCATCAACTTAATGGAGTCCAAATGTTCTGACACAGTGGTCCTAGCTGATTGCAGTGAGCAGCCACGGTAATATTCATTTTTTTTTCTTACGTTTGGGAATGCTTTGACGCATACCTCTCCGCGGGGTAATGGAGAGGTTATGTCGGGCTCACCAGGGAAAAGATACACCAGTAATACCGACTAAACCTACCACGGTGTTCCTCGACATAACCATAGACGGCGAGGCCGCGCGAATCGCTTTCACATGCAATCGCGACCCCGCCGTGGCTTCGGCCCGCCGTTTAAAACGGCAGGCCATTATACAGAAATACTTCCTCCACCGTCCCCCTGAGAGGGACAAAGACACGATACAGAGGCGCACGTGGGAACACGCACGCCGCCTCTCGGAGCTGGTGCTGATCGGGTGGCGAGCAGGCCCACGCAGCCCACCACCCCCAGGTCAAACCTCAGGGTGGCTGGAGGTCATCTCGCGACGGTAATATTCATTATCTTTATTTATTTTTTTTCTTTTACGTGGGGGAATGCATGACGCATACCCCTCCGCGGGGGCGGGCGGAGGGGTTATGTCGGACTCGCCGGGGTAAAATAAGATGTTAAGATGATAAAGTACCTCCCGGAATACCGACTAAACCTACCACGGTGTTCCTCGACAAAACCACTATCGACGGGGCCGCGCGAATCACTTTCGCATGCGGTCGCGACCCCGCTGAGGTTTCGGCCCGCCGTATGAAACGGCAGGCCACTACACGAAAGACCTACCCTAAAGGCACTTCTACCACTCCCTACTGTCCCCCCTAGAGGGGAGACGGACTCGACACAGAGGCGCGCGTGGGAACACGCACGCCGCCTCTCGGACCTGGTGCTGAACGGATGGCGGGCAGGCCATTATCTTTATCTTAGCTAACCTTACTAATCCTAACTAACCAACCAGGTTAACGTGGCTGATCCTACAAATACTTTCTGTTTTAAATAATCTTATTTGTTGAAATAAACTACTATATAAGGCTTTTATGGCGTTGTTTATTTTACACATTATTACATAATTTCTGCGTAAATAGAAACACCAATGATCTATGTTCGGGTGCTTATAAATAACTACATTGAGACAACTACCATCTTAGTCTCCCCGTGACCATGGCTGCTGCAAAGCAACCGAAACGTAGGGGAAAGTGTAAAATTAAATATAAATAGTTTCAATAGTTTTAATAATAATAAAAATTAGTAAAGTTTTATAGTAGTAGTAGTGTAACAGTTTCTAAATTATGTAATAAAGTGTAAAATAAACAACGCGATAAAATCCGTATATAGTAGTTTAATTTCAATGAATAACATTCGCGTAAACAGAAGACAAAATTATCTTATTTGATTCAGTGCTACCGTTTATAATTTAATGGTGCATGATAACACCTTAAACAAGTGAGAAACGGTAATGTATTGCCGCAAATCTTAAGAGTTCGAAAAAATGGTTCAAATAATATTCAAAGGTCACGTGACCTTGAGGTCAGAGGTCAAAGGTCATCTTAATTTCGGGGGTATATCGACTGTGCTGAGTCGAATGGCGTTGAACGCGAGTCCCTAGCTCCTACGATTCTTGAGTTGAAAATTGTATAACAGATAGACGGATGGATGGACGGACGGACGAACGGACGGACAAAGCTGATGTATAAGAGTTTTTACGAACTCTAAAAATGCTAACTGCACTGCATTTTTATATATGTCAGTTGTAGTATATAAAAAATTATAAATGTCAGGCAATGTTATTGTGGTACAAGTCTATTAAATAGTTAATTATCGCTCGCTTTAACGGTGAAGGAAAACATCGTGAGGAAACCTGCATGTCTGAGAGTTCTACATAATGTTCTCGAGGATATGTGAAGTCTGCCAACCCGCACTGGGCCAGCGTGGCCAACCCAGCCACTGTACTATGATCTGGCCCTTCTCACAGTGAGAAGAGGCCCAAGCCCAGCAGTGGGACAGCTTAATACAGGGCTGATATTATTGTATTATACTAGATCTTGCCTGCGGCTTCCTTCTTGTAAATATAGGTTAGGTTAATAACTATACTTTACAGCGATAGCTCAGTGGGGAGACCAACAGACTGCAATGCAGAGGGTCTCGGGTACGAACCCACGTCGCGCACCTCTGACTTTCGGAAGTTATATGACTTTTCGAAATTATGTGCGTATTGATTGACAATTATCGCCTGCTCCGTGCCTCGGAGAGCACGTTAAGCCGTCGGTCCCGGCTGCCATGAACATCTATAGCAGTCGTTATTGGGAAGTCAGTGCCCTATAATATCCTGACACTGGTCTAGCCTTAGGGTATCGTTAGCCTTCGGGTTGCGGAGGTCAGGTGGCAGCCGCTCCGTGTAAAAACTGATATCCAGTCAAATCCGGTTAGACTAGAAAAGCCCAAGTGACTTGGGAATGTACTTTTTTCCGAATGAAAGGTTTCCCATTACTTTTTCTGTACCCCTGATAACGTATATGCATCATTTCATGATGATCGATCAAGTATTTAAGCCATGAAAGCGTAACAAACTAAAAACTTACATTCGAATTTATAATATCAGTTAGGATAAAATTATGGAGATATTTTAACCCGCTGTTGTTATAAGACAATATAATTTTGATTTAACAGGTTTGCAGTAATTCGCCACAAAGAAGGCATCAAGATCTACACAGGCGGGTATTATGTTCTGGTGAATGAGAAGGAAGATCTAAAGCCTATTGTGGACAGCACCCATGCTGGTAGCCATTTCTGGTAAGTAAACTCAACAGTTCAATACAACAGGCTCATTTGTTGCCAAACGGTCCTGAAGATGCCTCGCGCTGAGGCGAAACAGGTGTCGACGCATAAATTGTGTTGGATGCAGAATACTGTAAGTTGGAATACGCTCAGGTCCCACGACCTGGCTGTCTCTATCCAGAGTAGTTCGGTATTGTCAACGTTTTTCTATTGCAATAGTTGGGGTGGGCAATCCAAGGACGTATGGGGCAATCCAAGGACGTATGGCGAGTTGCTCTCTTCCCAATGATTTTATTATTATATAATTGAATTGAATTCACCTTTTTTCCACAGGATCTCTCAAGTCCACAACACAGTGAAGATCATATCCCGTGCTACGGATCTACAAGTATACTACAACCACGAAGAGTTAGTTATATTAGTGCCCCATGTGTATCTAAATACTGTGTGTGGTTTATGTACGGACAAAACTATGTATAACACTTGCTAGACTAAAGCCTTCGGGTGGAGTTTGATTGAAGCAGGACGAAACGGAGATGTGTAGAAGTAAATGGGGACGATTGGGAACGGATAGGGGTGAATGGGATCTTATCGGTGGTGTATGCGTTCGAATAGGTGCAATCAGGATCAAATGGGGTAAACGAGATCGAAATACGGGGTCGAGCTTTAAAGGATTGGGGCAAACAGATCATTTAAAAACAAAATAATCGGGATTGTATGGGTTCGAATAGGGGCAAACTGGATCAAATGGGGTAGACAGGATCAAATTATGGGTTCAAATTGGCTTGGATTGGGCTAAAAAGAATCGTTCTCTAATTGGGAATAAATAGGAACTTGCAAGAAATGCACGTAAACATGCAAGAAAAAGGTGGAAAAAATATGCAGAAATAAGTAAAAAGAGCTGAATTGAATTTCAAAGCATTTTTTGCTACAATTAAACTTCGTCCTTTTTAGAATAACATAATAAGTATTCTGTAATATTTTATATTTACACAGTTATGGCGATTTTACGATTATCTTGTATAAATAAATAAAGCTTTATTTTTATTATCATTATCTGTATTTAATAGATTTTGTAATACATAAATATCATAATTTAAATACAGGCTGTAATAGATAGCTAGACCATTGTGGCATTCGATCTTTATTGCGCTAAGCGATTATTGATTAAATATTCGAATTATTTAAATGTATTCTAATATCAATTATTATGCAATAAGCTAAACAAGGATTATCAATTTCTCATATTTATGGCAAGTTGCCTTACCTACAGCATGTAGAAAATTGGCATAGCAACTTCAAAAAGGATAACAATGCGATTGACAATAAAAAAAGAATTTAATTAAATTATCAAATCCTGATTCGAATATTTGACCGTCATTCGAATATTAATCAGGAAGAACGAATAAAATTTAAAATCGTTCCATATTTTATTCGTGAAGATCACACTTCATTTAATATTACTTTATAATAAATAATGCGGGATTGTGATGAAAGCATAAGAATCACTAGTAAAACAAGATAGTAACTAAAAATTAAATTTCATGTTAATCTTAATACAAATATTCGATCACCATACGAATAAGTGACAACATATAAATCGATATTCGAATACATATAATTTTAGTATTGTTCGAATATTTTATTTGGTGTTATTCGCGTATCGTTCATTTGATATTGCATTACGCTAGTTGAACTAATCGCATATTTTATAAACAATCAAATACCTACCTACATATATTTGCATTCATATAGTGCATAAATGAAAAACAATAATACGTAATGTAATAATAATTATAATAAAAATTGTTTTGTCACTAATAAATAATATTAAATGTTATTATAATATCAACGTATTCTAATTTTAATATGTTATTGAAATTAAACTGCTATATACGGATTTTATCGCGTTGTTTATTTGACACTTTATTACAAAATTTTGAAAATTGTTACACTACTATTAAACTTTACTAATTTTTAAGCTAATTAAATTATTATTAAACTATTTAGATTTAATTTAATTTTACACTTTCCCGACGTTTCGGTTGCTTTTCAGCAGCCATGGTCACGGGGAGAATAAACAACGCGATAAAATCCGTATATAGCAGTTTAATTTCAATGAATAATATTCGCGTAAATAGAAGACAATATTATTTAATATGTTAATTAAAATAGTAAATTATATTTTGTATTATTTTGTGTTTTATTTTAAGTCTAATCAAAATTATTCATTGCGAATTTTTGTGGTATTTAAAATAATGTATGCTTTATTAAAATAAATCATTTAGGCTTGATATATTCATATTGGGTTTTTAACTACGAAATTGTTATTTATCTTATATACAATCTGTTCCCAAAGTGGTCCAGGTGGACCACGAGGCATCCACGGGAGACTGGCTTACTAATAAACATCCATAATAGTATAATTTCAGCAGCGATAGCTCAGTGGGGAGACCAACAGACTGCAATGCAGAGGGTCTCGGGTTCGAACCCACATCGCGCGCCTCTGACTTTCGGCAGTTATATGACTTTTCGAACTTATGTGCGTATTGATTGACAATTATCGCCTGCTCCGTGCCTTGGAGAGCACGTTAAGCCGTCGGTCCCGGCTATCGTGAACATCTATGGCAGTCGTTATTGGGAAAGTCAGTACCCTCTAATATCCTGACACTGGTCTAGCCTTAGGGTATCGTTAGCCTTCGGGTTGCGGAGGTCAGGTGGCAGCCGCTCCGTGTAAAAACTGATATCCAGTCAATTCCTGTTAGACTAGAAAAGCCGACCGCAAGTGACTTGGGAATAATAAAGGCTAAGGGGGAAGAATAATATAATTTCAGCCCTGTATATAAAATTTCACACTGCTGGGCTAGGACCTTCCCTCAGTATGAGAAAGCTTGGCAATATTTCACCACGCTGGCCCAGTGCGGGTTGGCAGACTTCACATATCTTGAAGACCATTATGGTGAACACTCAGACAGGCAGGTTTCCTCACGATGTTCTCCTTCACCGTTAAAGCGAGCGATAATTAATTATTTAATACGCACATAGTAAAAGCCCAAAATCAAAAATTAATTATCCATTTAGATCACAAAGTATCACATATGAACGTCAAAATATATAGGTTAGTGAGTTTACTAAGTTACTGAAGCTACATTTAGGTTAGTTGCTAGGTTCAGGCAAAGGATTGAGCCTATGAGAAGAAACCTTCATGAAACTTACGGCCACTCTTTTAAATCGCCAATTAAATGTAATTTCAGTATTTTACAACTCATATCAACATAGTGTTGCAGTCATTATACCATATATTGTTATACTGCCTGCGTGCCTATTATGATCTTTTATTTTGCTTACTATTTATTTATTCTATCCATGTTAACTGTTTATTGATAAATCTTATCCTGTCGCCTTACGTCCGTGTGACATAAGACGTCCGCACTGAAAACGGCGCTCTATTGTGGGCCTATCGACCACAATACAGCATATTATACTGAGCGCGTACCAATTCGTCACAGATTTAATTTCATGTATAAAATTGTTTTTGTATTTAATAATAATAATAATAATATTCTACCACATACACACAGCACCATCTAGCCCAAACTAAGCAGAGCTTGTACTATGGTACTAGACAATGGATAAACATACATATATACTTTTTTTTTTGTAAATACGCACATATTATACATAGAAACACCTAGACCAAGACAAACATCCATGCTCATGCACACAAATGTTTGACTTGTGCGGGAATCGAACCCGCGACCTCAGGCGTGGCAGTCGGTTACACTAACCACTACACCATCGAGGCCGACAACAATTTACTTGCCTATTTTTATTTTAACGTATTCCTCTGTGGCAAGTAAACGTGTTTTTCTTATTTTCTTTTCTATATTACTGACTATAAACAAATGTGAAACGGCAATGAATTGCCGTAAATCTTGGAGTTCAAAAAATGGTTCAAGTAATATGCATGAGTCTCTTGATACCACGTGACTTTAAGGTCAGTGGTCAAAGGTCATAGTCATTTCTATGTTGAGTCGAATGGCGTTGACCGCGAGTCTCTAGCTCTTACGGTTCTTGAGTTGAAAGTTGTATAACAGACTGACGGACAAAGCTGTTGTATAAGAGGATTTTCGAACTCAAAAACTGAAAATAATTTGGTAACTCAGAGGTACACTTTAGGCATGATCTCGAGAGCTCTGCGTGACAATCCAACGGTGTCTCACTAGGCTATCGCTGTTTACAACAATAATAGAGTTACAAAACTTTTCGAAATTATGTGCGTATTGATTGACAATTATCGCCTGATCCGTGCCTCGGAGAGCACGTTAAGCCGTCGGTCCCGGCTGCTATATAATAATAATATAATAATAATAATAATAATCATTTATTCAACTTAAATTGATACAGAGCTTAGGTTACATGGTAAAGGTAATATATAAGGGGTGCCTGTACTAGGGTAAACCTGTGCCACAGGCATTAAGGGCGCATACTATCTAATATAGATATAAATTCTAAAACAATACTTATAAAACATTATTCTTTGTATATAAAAACTTACGAATTATATTATAAACTAAGTGAAAACTATGACGACTTAAAGAGTTATTTTATTGCGTAACACTTATTGAACAACAGTCATCAAATTTTCTGTTTGATCATAGTTCAAGGTTTGTAAATATTGTTGAACTAATTGCTTAGTGTTAGCATAATTTTTGTCAGAAATCGCAGTTATTTTATTTATATTATTATAAAGAAAAGAACCTAAAAATGCGAAAAACCTATTGGTAAAAATATACTTAGATTGAGACTGAGTAGTACAAACGATATCTTTCCGTCGTTTAATGTCGCTATGAACATCTATGGCAGTCGTTATTGGGAGAGTGTCGACACAAAAGATCGCACTGGGTCGAAGTGTCGCCGGTCTGCACTGACTGGCCCCCACATAAGATACATACAAAAAATAAAATCAATACCGTAAAACAACTAGGTCGGAAATTCAGCCTGAACAAATCGATGAAGCTGTTTATAATAAACATACCAACCCCTATACATATTTTTTTAATAGAGCGTATAATTTACACTTTGATCAAAAGCGTGTGTACCCAACGAGACGCGAAGCTCGAATGGCTAGTTCAACGTCATAATTTTAAATAAAGAACATGTAAGCTCGAGCAGTGATTGGTCAACTGAGCGACCATAGACTAATCGGCTTATACTTTCCATCGAGCATAGACAAGGGGCTTTGATCGTCTTTCCGGTTGAGTAATTTTTTAATTTTACAAAGGCGGTCGAAGATTTTGTTTTATAAGTATTCGTGTGGTGAGGGGTAATAAAAGGTTTTTTGTTGGAAACTATTTTTTGGTAGTGATAATAATTATGTAGTTAGTCGCGAGATATTGCGCTTTATTCTATTAAACTGACAATTGTTGGAACACCAGACATAATTGGAAACCTATTCTTTATGGCCGCCGGTGTGTCACTGCACCTCGATAGGTTAATATTATAAACTTGCTGAATCAACTAACGGTGATGTAGCGGTAACTACTGTGCAAGAGATCTAGGGTTTGATTCCCGAGTCAGACAAATATTTGGGTATTTTTACCAACTAGATGTGCCCGCAGTTTCACTCGCGTTTATGGTTACTACGTCAAACATCACACTACAACTCACGGGGGCAGCCCGTGAGTTGTAGCGTAATGTTATATAGCCTATAGCCTTCCTCGATAAATAGGATATCCAACACTAAAACACTTTAAATTCGTACCAGTAGTTTCTGAGATTAGCGCGTTCAACCAAACAAACTCTTCTGCTTTATAATATTTATTATTTTAGGAAAGCTTACCGTCTAATAAGTACATTTGATCAGTTACAATTAAGGTACACATGTTGCTAATTACAAGCTTTCACATAATAATTAGTATGCCATTGAAATTAAACTACTATATACGGATTTTATCGCGTTGTTAATTTGACACTATATTCCATAATTTTAAAAATTTGTTACTCTACTATTACTATTAAACTTTACTAATTATTAAGCTAATTTTTAAGCTAATTATATTGTTATTAAAACTATTAAGATTTGATTTAATTTTACACTTACACTAAAGGAAAGTGTAAAATTAAATCAAATCTAAATAGTTTTAATAATAATTCAATTAGCTTAAAAATTAGTAAAGTTTAATAGTAGTAGTAGTGTAACAGTTTTCAAAATTATGTAATAATGTGTCAAATAAACAACGCGATAAAATCCGTATATAGCAGTTTAATTTCAATGAATAATATTCGCGTAAATAGAAGACAATATTATGTAAATCAGTATACCACTTATATAACTACTCTGGAAACCTATGAGTCAGTTATCGTAACTTCAACTAAACAATTGGAGAAAAAGAGAGAACAACAGATACGAAATACCAATAATAAATTATAAAGCAAAAATAATTCATACACATCAGCCAGAAAAACACTTGAATAATATAATATAAATAAAGATATATAATATTTGTCGGCCTCGGTGGCGTAGTGGTTAGTGTAACCGACTGCCACGCCTGAGGTCGCGGGTTCGATTCCCGCACAAGTCAAACATTTGTGTGCATGAACATGGATGTTTGTCTTGGTCTGGGTGTTTCTATGTATAATATGTATGTATTTACAAAAAAAAAAAAGTATATATGTATGTTTATCCATGGTCTAGTACCCATAGTACAAGCTCTGCTTAGTTTGGGCTAGACGGTGTTGCGTGTATGTGATAGAATATTATAATATTATTATTATTATTATTATAAAAAAAAAGAAGATTACGCGAGATCAAAAAAAAACCATTAAACTATAAAAAAATCTTTAACAACTTTATTTATGACTAGCTACTACTAGACTTTAATTTATTACCCAATACCTACTTTTAATTTGTTATCTAATTTTAATATATAAAACTACAACTAAAGAAATTAATAAGTCTAACTACACCTATATAGGTGTAGTTAGCTATTTATTCAAAAAATACATATGGTATGGTGGACTTTTTTGTAGATATTAATACGTTCTATAATACTGTAGAACATTTTTTTGTTCTATCATCAATAGTTTCCGCAGCGCATGCGATGACATATTTTTTATGACTAATTTCTTCACACCTTGGGTTATATTATTGCATTTTTATTAAGGATACCTATTTTTTTGAAAATGTAATATAGCTTATGTCACTCAGTAAAGATGCACCTTTCTAATGGTGAAAGAATTTTTGAAATCGGTCCATTAGTTTTTGTGTGAAAACATTACAAACATACATACAAAAACACAAATGTTTCCTATTTATAATATTAGTTTAGATTTAGATGGAGTTCGAACAGGTACGAATTAAGTCAATTTCCAATTTCGATGAAATCTTGTTAAAACTTAACATATTAACTTAAAAGAAATCTAAATGGCATTTCCAAATTCTAAATTTTGCAATATTCGTTTCTACTTTCCACTTTATGTAAATACCCTATTTCAGTACTTGTCATTTAAAACTTTTCCAGACCTAGGAATCGAATCCGTCACTTTGCTTGCATACAAACATTAAATACAAAACTCCCGTTGGTCACAACTAACAGGACTTTTGCGTACACATAGACATGTCATTCAAAACATCCATTCTCAATAATTCGCACCATAACTAAACACCATATTACCCACGTTTCCAAGCGAGTGGACACGCGTGCAAACGTTACACATCCGAGAACCGAACACGCTCACTGCATCGCCGATGATCAAAGACTTCAAAAGATGTTAGTTCAGTGAATATGATCTGTGCTCATACGCTCAATGAGCTCTTCGGGTATTAGGGTCTAGCGCTACTGCATTCACGCGTGCCACTTTAATGGGCTAATACCTTATGCTAAAATTAACAGTAAGTGTTTATAGATAAATATAGCGTGTGACAGAAAGATGTGGTCATATATACCATCTATACTTCTATACTAATATTATAAAGCCGAAGAGTTTGTTTGTTTGTTTGAACGCGTTTATTTCAAGAACTACTGGTTCGAATTGAAAAATTTGTTTATTGTTGGATAGCCTATTTATCGAGGAAGGCTATAGGCTATATAACATCACGCTACGACTCACGGGGACGGCACAGTAGTTATAACGAGGGTTAAACCGCGGGCACAGCTAGTAAATATCGCACTCCAGTGGAAGGCGTAAGAAGATTTTGCTAACTTTAGAAAAGAGCGAAGAAACTACACGGTCTGATATATTAATTATTATGGAAAGTATTTTTTTAATCTAATGTTTAATTTAGTTAAACAAAGACATAATGTAATTAAGTGTATATTTATCAAATTTTAGGTATTTTAGTAAATTTATAGTCTTTTATGATTGATAAATCTCTTAGCCAGTTGCACTCACTGATCGGTATACGATTAGCAACGTTGGGTGCGGTCAGTCTATAGATAGGTGACCGCTTAGTGGTATTTCATCTGAGCGTATCCGTGCTTCGGAGGGCACGTAAAATGTCGGTCCTGGTTGTTGTCAAATTGACAGCAGTCGTTAAGCCATGTCAGAGGCAAACGGGCTTGAACAACTCTTGACAACAGGTTGGACACTAACCACACGAAAAGAAAGAAGACGAGTCCAATCGTCATCCACTGGTCTATCGCTGCCAGTACTACCAGATTTGAAAGATTGAGTCAAAGCTAGCGTGACTCAGGCCACACCCGGCTTGTAGGCCTATTTGGGTAGGCGTATGGATGTACGTCGGGAAGTGAGCGTGCCTTACAGCTCCGGTACCATACTGGAGATATGAGAGGCGGCTTCTCCGTCGGCTTCAGCGAGGTTTTGGTTAGCAACTCCCAGAGTTGCGAGTGGTGAGCGGCTTTATTGCTTCGACACCTATCTGGAGAATAGGTAGTGCCACTTGGGCATGAGGTAGCTCGCTTACGAGAACCTGATCTCTGAAGTTAGCATGGAGAAATCGAGATTTGGAGACAAGGCCTGTCTATAACTGGTCCCAGAAGGTGCTCTCGGGCCCTGGAAGGTACAGCGGCTCTCAATATTATAACCTGACGGTAGGTGTAGGGGAACGCTATATCATAAATTAGACTAGTCGTAGAGAGATGTACATAAGGAATATATCTATATATTAATACGTGAAGCAAAAACTTTGTACCCCTTTTTACGAAAATTGCGCGGACGGAGGAGTATGAAAGAACAATGGCAGGTCTCCATACTAAAAAATGTCTGGGATCAAATGGCAGCGTCCTGTAATGAAAAATATGTCAAAAGATTCGGCGTTAGTTCCAGACTCTATAAGTAAAACTATTTTCACTTGGAAAAGCCGAAAAAATTTGATATTGTGGTTTGAATTGTTTAGGTTACGAACTGTATACGAATATAACAATTGTCGTAATAATCAAACAAAAATTTTTTACCGTCAGTTTAATTAAAAATAGAAGATTTACAGTGCATATTAATAAAGATTAAAACAAAGTCAATTAATCCATATCGATCATTTGTTTAATTTCATTGATACAGATAACTCTAGAATAATACATGTACTTACACCCCTATTTGTATGCTTGACATTTTGAAGGTAATTCGTAATTCGTACATACGTTATTTAAAATACTTTTATTAACATAAATAAGCTTTACGGCTTTTAGAAAAATGAATGAATATTTATTGAAATTAATCTACTATATACGGATTTTATCGCGTTGTTTATTTGACACTTTATTACATAATTTTGAAAACTGTTACACTACTTTTACTTTTAAACTTTACTAATTTTTAAGCTAATTAAATTATTGCCGCCATGTCTTTCTTTTTTATAATCGCCATGGTTACGGGGAGACTGAGTGAGAGAATATTCTATCACATACACACAACACCATCTAGCCCAAATTAAGCAGAGCTTGTACTATGGGTACTAGACAATGGATAAACATACATATATACTTTTTTTTGTAAATACATACATATTATACATAGAAACACCCAGACCAAGACAAACATCCATGTTCATGCACACAAATGTTTGACTTGTGCGGGAATCGAACCTGCGACCTCAGGCGTGGCAGTCGGTTACACTAACCACTACGCCATCAAGTCGTAAACTATATTTAGGTAAAGATTCACTTATGTCAATATCATGAGTCTTTGATAAAGTATTGTATTGCCTACAAAGCCTTGGTACAGCAGCGTAATGACCCAGATTGGTTTTTGAGAACGGAATATCAAATAGATTATAATTACATATTTCAATATATAATGACATATATCAGCAATATCTTATAGCAAAGAGTAAAGTTCTTACAGGCAATCCTTGGGTGGATTGGAATAGTATATACTATGTTTATTATAATATACTAGTAGCTTTCCCGCGATCTCACCCGCGTAAGTCCCGTTCCCGTGTGAATATCGGGTTTCACCCCTTTCACCCCCTTGAGGGTGGAATTTCCAAAAATCCTCTCTTAGTGCTCCCCTTCAGAGAACATACATGACAAATTCCATAATTTGTCCTAAACTGAGAAATATGGAAGAGAGACTGTTTACGTGCAACTAGTCGTGGGCATCCAACACATATTTTGCTAAGAAGATAAGTAATGATAATTAAAAAATCCAAAAATCCTCTCTTAGTGCTCCCCTACACTCTGCCAGGAACATACATGCTAAATTTCAGCTTCTTGCGTTCTGCTCTGCTCTGCTCTGCTGTGCGTTGTCTGTCAGTCACTAAGTAACGGAACAGTTTTATATATAGATATATCAGATGTTGTGAAACGAAATAGACGCAACAATAACAGGTTTTGTTTACATAGTGCCAAAACAATCCTAATGACCAAAACTCTGTTATGTACGGCGTCAAAAGTTTATACAAAAAAAAACAAAAAAAAAATATTCAGATTAGGTTACAAGGTAACACTTATGAATGTCAAAGTTACACTAATTTTTAATCTATAATTAACTAACTAAAACTAATTTTAATCGCCAAGTTTTTGTTTACAAATCATAAGAGCTGTAAGGTGCTGCAACCATTTCTCCATGAGCTACTACTGAACATACTCAAGCATTTAATAAAATTTGATGGTAGCCTCTAAAGCAGCAGTATGGTAAATAGGAGCATCCACATACATGTACATTAATAATCAAGACCAGGCATGATTGTAGTCCGTAGTTTAATCTAAGTGTTAAATAAAAATGTAGTAAGTAAATCATCGAATCCCACGATACCAAGGTTGACCAGTCACCACAAGTAGCACCCGTTCACGAATAATAAAATACCATCTAACATAAAACTGTATAACAGGGAATAGTTTAAAAGTAAATTAAAGAAGCTCTTAATGGAAAAGTGTTATTATAGTATTAATGATTTTTGGAACGATAATCATCTTAAATAAATTTAATTTCAATTTCTTTATTTATTTTAACGTTTACGTTTTGACATTATAATTAAATTTGACTCTTACCTGTTGCCATTTTAAATTTATTTTAAGACTGCGCCGAGCGTAAGTCGCGGTTGGACTGAATGACAGAGCTCGATATTCAGATCGGCGCGCGGCCGCCATAGTCAAATTGTATGCAGGATTTGAAGTGCTTTTTTATAAATATGTATCTTTATTGTCAACCAATAACTTAAATATTTGGGACGGACAAAATTGTAATATAACTATTTATGTTTCGTTTAAGCTGTAAAATAGGATAGATTTCTACTGTTATAATCGAAAAATTACGTAACACGAGCTTACGTTTATTCATTTTTCGTGTAAATTTACGTAATTTTGTAGGCGAAAATATTAATTATTTTAAGTATTTACACGGAGTAATTTCAAACATATTCATTGTTATGGTAAATGTATATTTAATATTTGTATTAAATAAAAAGTGTTGATTTTATTCACTTAACTGTGACCGCCTGTTTTGGCACATTTCGTTCGGTGCAGTCTTAACTTTTCGCTTTTGACATTCAAAGTTATTTATCTGAATGTATTTTAATTATCTAGGCATACTAATGACATTTTAATTTCATTTGTTACATTTATTGACATTATTATCTTGCTTACTTTCTTATCTAAATATGTAATTTGGTAATTTAATGTATTTATATTTTTTTTAAACTTGACATTCATTCGCCTCCTCAGGCATATTTTGGTGGTACTAATTTAACTTTTCTGTAATCATGTGATACCTAAAATGAATTGAATGAATAATATTTATGATTTATGATTAAAATATATTTATATTTACGTATATATATTCTTCTCCCTTAGCCTTTATTATTCCCAAGTCACTTGGGTTCGGCTTTTCTAGTCTAACCGGATTTGACTGGATATCAGTTTTTACACGGAGCGGCTGCCACCTGACCTCCGCAACCCAAAGGCTAACGATACCCTAAGGCTAGACCAGTGTCAGGATATTTGAGGGTACTGACTTTCCCAATAACGACTGCCATAGATGTTCATGGCAGCCGGGACCGACGGCTTAACGTGCTCTCCGAGGCACGGAGCAGGTGATAATTGTCAATCAATACGCACAAATTTCGAAACGTCATATAACTTCCGAAAGTCAGAGGAGCGCGACGTGGGTTCGAACCCGAGTCCCTCTGCATTGCAGTCTGTTGGTCTTCCCACTGAGCTATCGCTGCTATTTACGTATATATCTAAACTAATATTATAAAGAGGAAACATTTTGTTTTTGTATGTATGTTTGTAATGTTTTCACACAAAACTATTGGACCGATTTTAATAATTCTTTTACCATTAGAAAGCTGCATCTTCACTGAGTGATATGGGCTATATAACATTAAAAAAAAAGGGATCCTTAATAAAAATGCAATAATATAACCCAAGGTGTGAATAAAATTAGTCATAAAACATCTGTCATCGCGTGCGCTGCGGAAACTATTGATGATAGAACAAAAAAATTTTCTACAGTATTATAGAACGTATCAATATCTACAAAAAAGTCCGCGATACCATATGTATTTTTTTAATATATAGCTAGCTGCACCTATATAGGTGTAGTTAGACTTATTAATTTCTTTAGTTGTAGTTTTATATATTAAAATTAGATAACAAATTAAAAGTAGGTATTGGGTAATAAATTAAAGTCCACGCGAACGATCTCGCGGGCAACAGCTGGTAGGTAATAAAGAAAAAAGAAAACAAAATAGCAAGCTTAAGAATATCGGCAATTAAAGAATAGGTATAATCAAAGAGTATAGTTAAGTAAATAATAATATGTTTAAAAAGATAGGTAAATTTACCTGTATGGATCGAAATCTAAATGAAATGTGATTATAAGGGTATATAGTTCTAGACAATAAAACCTTAGTAACTATCAAATTTAAAATTAAAATTAATTATGGTCGAATTTCGACGATTAAGCAACCGTTAGTATTACATAAGTAATGAGCAGCGATAGCTCAGTGGGGAGACCAACAGACTGCATTGCAGAGGGTCTCGGATTCGAACCCACGTCGCGCACCTCTGACTTTCGGAAGTCATATGACTTTTCGAAATTATGTGCGTATTGATTGACAATTATCGCCTGCTCCGTGCCTCGGAGAGCAGCTTAAGCCGTCGGTCCCGGCTGCCATGAACATCTATGGCAGTCGTTATTGGGAGAGTGTCGACACAAAAGATCCCACTGGGCCGAAGTGTCGCTGGTCTGCACTGACTGGCCCGCACATAAGATAGATAGATAGATTATATAAGTATGTATATATCCCATCACAAGGAGACAAATGGGAGGCATGTATAAATGTAATTAAATAACAGGGATTTTTTAACAATAAACATAAATATTTATTTGCATAGAATGTAGGTTGAATGTATTATTTTTATCCTACAGCAAATATTTACTCCAGACCCCAACGGTCCAGAGGCTACGAAGCGAGCGGTTGATGGATATTATTTTGTACTCAAAGTATCACTGGTGGCATAATTATATATATTGTCTATTGCTTTTATATTGTCTAAGATTGTCTATGCCGAAATGTTAGATTTTTTGTTTGTTTTAAGGATATATATTTTTTGTTCGTAAGGATTTAACTCATAAACTAACCAACCGATGTCAAAATTTCTCTCACCGTTAGAAAGCTATATTATCACTGAGTAACATGCTATCTTATCTTATGTGGGGGCCAGTCAGTGCAGATCGGCGACACTTCGACCCAGTGGGATCTTTTGTGTCGACATTCTCCCAATAACGACTGCCATAGATGTTCATGGCAGCCGGGACTGACGGCTTAACGTGCTCTCCGAGGCACGGAGCAGACGATAATTGTCCATCAATACGCACATAATTTCTAAAAGTCATATAATTTCCGAAAGTCAGAGGTGCGCGACGTGGGTTTGAATCCGAGACCGTCTGCATTGCAGTCTGTTGGTCTCCCCACTGAGCTATCGCTGCTCGAGTAACGTCCTAACTAACATTATAAATGCGAATGTAATTTTGTTTGTTGGTTTGTTACGCTTTCAGGCCTTAACTACTCGACCGATCGTCATGAAATTTCGCATACACGTTGTCAGGGGCATAGAAAAGGACTAAAGGAGTATAGAACAGAACTGTTACTAACCTAATTTATATATTATATATTAGCTTTTCTGGATGGAAGGTACCTTGTCATTGTCTGTACCACTGACAACGTGTATGCGAAATTTTGTGATGATCGGTCGAGTAGTTAAGGCGTGAAAGCGTAACAAACAAACAAACTCACATTCGCATTCATAACGACTAGATGGCGTAGTAGTTAGTGTAACCGACTGCTACGCCTGAGGTCGCGGGTTCGATTCCCGCACAAGTCAAACATTTGTGTGCATGAACATGGATGTTTGTCTTGGTCTGGGTGTTTCTATGTATAATATGTAAATATTTACAAAAAAAAAGTATATATGTATGTTTATCCATTGTGTAGTGCCCACAGTACAAGCTCTGCTTAGTTTGGGCTAGATGGTGTTATGTGTATGTGGTAGAATATTATTATTATTAGTTAGGATTTACGATTATTTCCCCGCTGTTCTCATGGCCTATAACCATTTCACTCCCACGCGTAAATTAATATCTTGTTTATTTAGTTTAGACCATTTTTTATTAGAATTACACAAAAGTACTTAGAGTGGGTAGCTACATCATTTGATTTGTATGCCCACGACGAGGGCAGATTTAAACCATAGATAATAATAATAATAATATTCTACCACATATACACAACACCATCTAGCCCAAACTAAGCACAGCTTGTACTATGGGTACTAGACAATGGATAAACATACATACATATTTTTTTTTGTAAATACATACATATTATACATAGAAACACTCAGACCAAGACAAACATCCATGCTCATGTACCGCCGTACTTTGATCAATTGAAAGTGTCCACGTTAAGAGCAGTGAGCTCACACATTCGATAGAGATAGCGAACAATTTTCAATATGAGTGAGCGTGATATCCGAAAAAGTGTCCACATTAGGAGGAGTGAACTCATTCATTACATAGACAAGCTTTACTAATTTTTAAGCTGATTAAATTATTATTAAAACGATTACTAATTAGTAAAGTTTAATAGTACTATTAGTGTAACAGTTTTTTATTATGTAACAAAGTGTCAAATAAACAACGCGATAAAATCCGTATATAGTAGTTTAATTTCAATCGAATGTAATACGTTTAATAATATTTAATTTCAAGCTTTTTTAGTCTTTGATGTCTCGTGCATTTAAATATAGGTACTTTTTTTAAGCCGCAAGTGGCAAAACATGCAGATCCTATTTAAATTGACCACCATTTACCTACTTATTTGTAACTCATGTTTTTACAATTTGTTCTTTATCTTAAAAATAATTTCACCAGATAGGTTTACATATAACTAGCGACCCGACCCGTCTTCACACGGGTAGTACAAAACCTTAACTAATTATAAACCTGAACCTTCCTCATGAATCACTCGGTCTATTGAGGAAAACCGCATCACAGAATATCGACGTGAAATACCAGTATTCCTACTGTTGTGTTTCGTTCGGTGAGTGTGATAACCGGAGGCTCAAACACCCCCTTTCACCCATTCCCGCTCCTTCTCCTTCCCACTTCCTTTCCTAAAGGGTCAGCAACGCGCAGGTAATGCCTCTGGTGTTGCAGGCGTCCATAGACTACGGTGACCACTTACCATCAGGTGGGCCGTATGCTTGTTTGCCACCCTAGTTGTATAAATAAAAAAAAACCGTTCAGTAGTTTTTGAGTTTATCGCGAACAGATAAACAGACGCGGCGGGGGATTTTTTTAAATAAAAGTAGAGATAATTATCGCTCGCTTTAACGGTGAAGGAAAACATCGTGAGGAAACCTGCATGTCTGAGAGTTCTCCATAATGTTCTCGAAGATATGTGAAGTCTGCCAACCCGCACTAGGGCAGCGTGGTGGACTATGGCCTTACCCTTCGCACATTGAGAAGAGGCCCGTGCCCAGCAGTGGGACAGTTTATATACAAGGCTGATATTATAAAATGGTATGTTTCTTTGAGATACATACGCTTTTGAGGCTTAAAATTGTCTTATGTGACCCTATTTGAGCGTTCAGTCAACTGGCCCTGTGGCGCAATGGATAACGCGTCTGACTACGGATCAGAAGATTCCAGGTTCGAATCCTGGCAGGGTCGCGGTGCAATCACTTTTTGATATATAATAAAATTTTAAATAAGAAGATGCCGCTTTATATGAAGAAATTCGGTATTGTTATGGTTTTAATAATATTTAATCAATATTTTTTTAATGCCAATTAATTTCTGCTTTTTTCATGTATATGTACATAGATTCATGCCTGTTTCCCAGAGGGGTAGGTAGAGACTACAGATTTCCATTTGCTACGATCCTGACACACTCCTCTGGCTTCATTCACTTTCATCACATTCCTCATACACGCCCTTCGGTTCAAGGTGCTCTTAACCTGGCCTTTGCCCAGAACGCCTCCGATCTGATCGAAAAACGTTCGCCTAGGTCTTCCTCTTGCGACTGTTCCATTCACACTAGCCTTATAAACTTTCTTAGTCAGTCTTTCCTCGTCCATTCTTTCTACATGCCCAAACCAGCTTAACATACCCTTTTCTATTCTTGTCACTATATCCACTTTCATGCCGCATCTCTCTCTAATCACACTATTCCTTATTCTATCTTTCAGAGTCACACCACATATATTTCTCAGCGCTCTCATTTCTACAGCATTTATTCTGCTCATGTATAATATTGTCTTCTGTTTACGCGAATATTATTCATTGAAATTAAACTGCTATATACGGATTTTATCGCATTATTTATTTGACACTTTATTACATAATTTTGAAAACTGTTACATTACTACTACTATTAAACTTTACAAATTTTTAAGCTAATTGAATTATTATTAAAACTATTAAAACTACTTAGATTTAATTTAATTTTACACTTTCCCGACGTTTCGGTTGCTTTTCAGCAGCCATGGTCACGGGGAGACTAAGATGGTAATTGTCTCAATGTTCCAGTGTGGTTATTTCAAAGTACCCGAACATAATTTAATCATTGGTGTTTCTATTTACGCAGAATGAGCTCAGAGTATCATGAAGTCTAGCTGTGGTTCGCTCCTTCTTGGGTTTGACTATTTTTATTACTGGATCCCAAGCTGGTGGTGCTCATGTATATTTGCTTATGTTTAGGCAACTATGGTCTGTCTTAAGTTCACAAAAACCTCAACCATCATGAATTTGTGGTGATCTGAAACAACGAATATGAGAAGACACTAATATACGCGATATAAATTTAAATACAAATTGTATAAGTTGATATAGTGACAAGAATAGAAAAGGGTATGTTAAGCTGGTTTGGGCATGTAGAAAGAATGGACGAGGAAAGACTGACTAAGAAAGTTTATAGGGCTAGTGTGAATGGAACAGTCGCAAGAGGAAGACCTAGGCGAACGTTTCTTGATCAGATCGGAGGCGTTCTGGATAAAGGCCAGGTTAAGAGCACCTTGAACCGACGGGCGTGTATGAGGAATGTGATGAAAGTGAACGAAGCCAGAGAAGTGTGTCAGGATCGTAGCAAATGGAAATCCGTAGTCTCTGCCTACCCCTCTGGGAAACAGGCGTGAATCTATGTATGTATGTACAAATTGTATAAAGGATGTTTATTATAATAGTTAGTTTAGAGATAGTTCAAAGAACGTTCTTACGAAACGTAAATTACAAATGCAGTCGTTCCCGTGCCCATTATACAGAACTCTTGAATAAATTCAATGTCATAACTTTAGAATCCAGACGCTTGCTACTTGATGTCATGACGCTGCATGGTTTTTGCAATAATAGGTTTGATTGTAGTGAAATCAATAGTCAATTATGTCTCATAGTGCCTCGTACTGTCTACCGGCGGGGAGTTCGAGTTCCCAAACTGTTCCAAACAGGTTCTTGCAAGATTAACGCTGGCATACGCGCACCCCTTCGCCGCATTGTGGACATTTACAACAAATATTTTGCTACCATCGATATATTTGCTCTTTCTATCTGCCAATTTAAAAAACAGGTCGTTGAACTTCTTCGTTCAATGAATCCTTAATTTTTAATTTATTTAGTTTGCCTGCATTTGGTACCGTATTTTCATTGTTTTTATTACTTAAATTCTTTTGTCAACGTTTTCGGAGTAGCATGAAGTATTTTTAATTTTTTTGTTAATCAGTGTACAATGATGTGGGTTACATGTTGACATATTTGGTGTATGATTTGTACATACATACATACATAGATTCACGCCTGTTGCCCAGAGGGGTAGGCAGAGACTACGGATTTCCATTTGCTACGATCCTGACACACTTCTCTGGCTTCATTCACTTTCATCCCATTCCTCATACACGCCCGTCGGTTCAAGGTGCTCTTAACCTGGCCTTTGTCCAGAACGCCTCCGATCTGATCAAGAAACGTTCGCCTAGGTCGTCCTCTTGCGACTGTTCCATTCACAATAGCCTTATAAACTTTCTTAGTCAGTCTTTCCTCGTCCATTCTTTCTACATGCCCAAACCAGCTTAACATACCATTTTCTATTCTTGTCACTTAGTTGATATAGTGATATAGTATGATTTGTATTTAGTTATAATCTAACACGTAACTGTTTTTTGTTCCAATAAATAAAATAAAATTATAATTAAATTATTAATAAGATGTGCCCGCGGTTTCACCCGCGTTTATGATTACTGCGCCGCTCCCTTAGGTCGTAGCGTGATATTATATAGCCTATAACCTTCCTCGCTAAATAAGCTATCCAACAATAATTTTTCAATTCGAACCAGGTGTTCGTGAGATTAGCGCGTTCAACCAAACAAACAAACAAACTCTTCAGCTTTATAATATTAGTATAGATAATACGTCCTATAATATAGATAAAACGAATTCTTAAAAAATAAATTTACTTAATTGACACACTACTACATTATACCTAATTTTATTTTTATTTGGCGATTAATAATGTGTTTGTGATATTAAATATTGGGTAGTATTTAACTGTTCCTCAATTTTTTGCCTTTTTTCCAACAAAAATACTAATTGCACACAAAAATATGCTTACCAAAATATTTTAAAGAGATCAAACTATGTATGTATCTTATGTGGGGGCCAGTCAGTGCAGACCAGCGACACTTCGACCCAGTGGGATCTTTTGTGTCGACACGTCCCAATAACGACTGCCATAGATGTTCATGGCAGCCGGGACCGACGGCTTAACATGCTCTCCGAGGCACGGAGCAGGCGATAATTGTCAATCAATACGCACATAATTTCGACGTGGGTTCGAACGCGAGACCCTCTGCATTGCAGTCTGTTGGTCTCCCCACTGAGCTATCGCTGCTATTTTATTATACAATATATAAGTATGTATATATATATATATATATATATATATATATATATATATATATATCATGAAGGGTCATCATGTCATGAAGGGTACCACACCCGTAAGTAAAGTTGCTGTATTTAGCTATTATAGATTTGAGATAAAAGTATATTAATCAGTCAAGTCTTAGAATACCAGACATAATTTAAAACCTGTGTCTGGCCGCTGGTGTGCCACGGCGACTAAATTGATCTCAAGTTCTATGTCTTATCCATTGGGCTTTTGCCGCGTTCTATTGTATGTATGCTGCTGTGAGAGGTGAATGCAACTGCTGTGCATGTAGTCTCGAGTTCAAATGCCTGGTTGGGACAACAAAAAGCTATTGGATTTTTCTGTTAAGAATACTCAATACCAACCTATAAATAGGAAGTTGGCGGTGTTAGACACCCCCCGTGTCTTGGAAAGCACGTAAAGACGTTGTTCCTGCGCCTGATTTGTCAAAACAAATTCACATCTATTTAATAGTTTAGCAGATGTTGTCATACGCAATAGACGTAAAAATAAATTTTGTATTCGTAAGGTTAATACGGCGCTTTTGTGGCAAAGTGTATTTTGTTTAGCGCCGAAAATATTTAACAAACTGCCAGAGACAATAAAAACACTAGGCATAAGTCTTTTTAGAAAGAAATTAAGAATATTTTTGGCTGAAACGTGTTACTATTGCATCACAGACTTTCTTGAAGACACAATTTAAAAAATTGTTGATATCTTTTAGTTTGTTAGATTAAGTTTGGTTATTTTATAGATTTTTTATTATTTGTGTTTTAATTTTACTTACAGTTTATTATTAATATGTACTTAAATATATGTACGCCAATATTGGCAAGGCACAGAACTGCACTTTTTATTTCTTGTGTATTATCTTTTAAACCTGTGTTTAGCTAATACACGGAATTTGAATTTGATCTCTCTCCGGTCGTGTCGGTGACTTTCCATCGGATCATGAGAGTGAGGGAACAGTTGCACTTGTATTTTCACACACACTTGTGCACTATAATATATCCTGTGTTAGCCAGTTGTCGGTAAGATTAGTCACTGTGACTGAAATACGGTCTGGAGGACATTACCACCACATATTATAAAAGAAAGTCCCCCGCCGCGTTTGTTTGTCTGTTCTCATCTCAAAAATTATTGGACGGATTTTAATGCGGTTTTCACCAATAGACAGAGTGATTCATGAGGAAAGTTTAAATGTATAATTTGTAAAGTTCTGTCCTACTGTGAAGCAGGAGCGGGTCGCTAGTGTAAAATAAGGTTGTGTTTTATTTAGTGACTGGCAACCCACCCCGACTTCGCACGAGTAAAACAAAACCTTAACTAATTAAACACCTAAACCTTCCTCATGCATCACTCTGGCTGCAACAGCTTGTTAATCTGAGTTATAAAATACTGAAATAATATTTAATTGGCGATTTAAAAGAGTGGCCGTGAGTTTCTTGCAGGTTTCTTCTCATAGGCTCAATCCTTTGCCTGAACCTAGCAACTAACCTAAATGTAGCTTCAGTAACTTAGTAAACTCACTAACCTATATATTTTGACGTTCATAAGTGTTACTTTGTGAACTAAATGAATAAATGATTTTTGACTTTGACTTTGACGCTGTCTATTGGTGAAAACCGCATGAAAAGCTGTTCAGTAGTTTTTGAGTTTATCGTAAAAAGACAGACAGACAGACGCGGCGGGGGACTTTGTTTTATAAAATGTAGTGAAATCCTCCACCGTGTATGTTTGTCTGTTCTCAACTCAAAAATGTCTGAACGGATTTTCATGCGGTTTTCACTAATAGATAGAGTAATTCATGAAAAAGGTTTAGGTGTATAGTTTGTTAAGGCTTTGTACTACTGTGAAGTTGGGACGGTCCGCTAGTCAATACATATTATAAAAAAAATATCTCGCCGCCTATGTATGTCTGTTCGCGGTAAACTCAAAAACTTCTGAACGGATTTTCATGCGGTTTTCACCAATAGACAGAGTGATTCATGAAGAAGGAAAACGCATGAAAATCTCTTCAGTAGTCTTTGAGTTTATCGCAAAGCATCGAGTAAATCCGTAGAACTAGCTAATAATAGGCTGCACACATTATTAGAATTTCCGGTTCTGTACAAACATTTTTAACGAGATCTCTCGGCTTCTCTGTTGACCCAAAAACCGTGGAGTGGGGGAGCGTTCACACGAAGCTGTTACTCACGCGAGTAGCTAGCGTAATAAGGGATGGAGGAGCGTTTAGTTTAGTTGGCTAATGGAGAATTTATTTATGCTTGAAGTATGTAAAAAATATAGAAAATAAATTCTTTTGCTCTAGTGCACTAGGAACAATTTCTTTCGTTTGTTGTCAAAATTAAAATATTTTCTTTTCTTTTCCATCTTTCAAATGAAGAATTCTAACGATCTTTTTTATTTTTATTAATAGAATGTGTCAGAAACATTAGTAAAAGGGAAGAAATGATAAGGAAATTTGCATTAAACAAATTAGATGTGGGCTTAATCCAGTCTATCCTATCATATCCAAAGACTGATGTAGCAAAAAGTCTGTGTTCCTTGGCTACTGTTATATATCAATAATTTATAGATTTAGCTGTATAAATTGTCCTATTTTTGTGTTAGTTATGTTATATGGTACAATAGGGTTGGCATGTCCATGTAGACAAAAACCCTTATAAAACAATAAAGATATAAAAAAAAAACGATCTTTTATCTGTGTCTTCTCTGCATCATATTTATCAAGTCTTAATCCACCATTTTTACAAAAATTAATTCTTTTAAAAAAGCATATTTCGATAAGTTAAGAATCGCGTTCCATAGAGCAGCGATAGCTCAGTGGGGAGACCAACAGACTACAATGCAGAGGGTCTCGAGTTCGAACCCACGTCGCGCACTTCTGACTTTCGGAAGTTATATGACTTTTCGAAATTATGTGCGTTTTGATTGACAATTATCGCCAGCTCCGTGGCTCGAAGAGCACGTTAAGCCGTCGGTGCCGGCTGCCATGAACATCTATGGCAGTCGTTATTGGGAGAGTGTCGATACAAAAGATCTCACTGGGTCGATGTGTCGCCGGTCTGCACTGACTGGTCCCCACATATGATACATACATACATAAGAATTGCGTTCTTTACCCGTGACACCAGAAAATGTCACCCCCTGTAGTGTCAGGGGGAATGCATGCGCTCCGCCTAAACGCCTGCCCATCCTATGTGTTTTTTGTTTGGTTATGCTGCTGGTATCTTTTGCGACCCCATGTCGTCTTAAATTTCAGTCGTGCGATTAGACTACCCAATTTCATTATTTCTGTATAGAAATGTCAAATAATTAAATATGATAATTGGTAGGACAAAGTAAGGTAAAAATAAGTAATGGATTAGTATTTTTTTAATAAACCTGATACCTACAAAGACTCACATCTATGTATGTATATTGATAGGCAGAGGTGTTTTATACCTACATTTCTACAGATATAATTTAAGCAAACAATGTTGATAGAATTTGCACAAAAGATTTTTTATAACTTCAATTTGCTCACGTGTTTAAAATTATATACAAAATGAAACGTAGGCATCTATTATATTTTAAATTGGATTCCAGCTACAAACTGCGATGCTACATAAAAATCCGTTTAGTGGTTTTTAAGTGATACCGGAATATCCAGACCGACACAACAACAACTCCAAAATCATAGCTACCGTTTCGCAACCGAGGCAGGCACGAGAAATTCTAAAAAATAAACGGTTGCATATATGATGTAATAGTATAATAATAATGATAATATTCTACCACATACACACAACACCATCTAGCCCAAACTAAGCAGAGCTTGTACTATGGGTACTAGACAATGGCGTAGTGGTTAGTATAACCGACTGCCACTCCTGAGGTCGCGGGTTCGATTCCCGCACAAGTCAAACATTTGTGTGCATGAACATGGATGTTTGTCTTGGTCTGGGTGTTTCTATGTATAATATGAATATATTTACAAAAAAAAAGTATATATGTATGTTTATCCATTGTCTAGTACCCATAGTACAAGCTCTGCTTAGTTTGGGCTAGATGGTGTTGTGTGTATGTGGTAGAATATTATTATTATTATTATTATTATTTTTATGTTAATACACAATTAAATTATAGTTTCTTTTAATGCAACCAAGGTCACAAATTAGATTATGGCCCACCTGATGGTAAGTGATCACCGTAGCTTATAGACGCCTGCATCACCAGAGGCATCACTTGCGCGTTGCCGACCTTTTAGGAAAGGAAGTGGGAAGGAGAAGGAGCGTGAAGGAGGAAAGGGAGTGATTGGGCCCATAATAGTAGTGCCTCGCTGATTTCAGCATGAATGAGCCGGCTTGATCGGAAAGGACTACCCTCTCACAGAATATCGACCTGAAACAGCAGTATTCCTACTATTGTGTTTCGTACGGTGAGTGAGAGTGCCGGAGGCCCAATTACCCTTTTTCCCACTTCCCGCTCCTTCTCCTTCCCAACACCTCCTTTTTTAAAGGGTCGACAACGCGCAAGAGATGCATCAGATGTTGCAGGCGTCCATAAACTACGGTGGCCACTTACCATCAGGTGGGCCGTATGCTTGTTTGCCACCTCTTAGGTGTATAAAAAAAACACTGAGAAGAGGACCGTGCCCAGCATTGGGAAAGTTTAGTACAGGGCTGATATTATTATTAATATCCGAGCCATTCGTTGGACTCTCTGAGAGTACCGTCAAGGCAGCTATGAATGCACATGGCTATGATAAACACAGGCTGGATTGGATGGCCCTTAGGGGTCTGGAACACTCCAAGAAATTCATTGCAAACAGAGCCACAGGCTTCACCGGGAAGTTCTGCGGGTACAACAAGGGCCAAATACGCCTGCTCACAGGAGCGTTTACTGGTCACTTTGGCACCAATGACTTCCTGTGCAGATTGAGTTTGGCAAACAATTTGATCTGCAAAGCCTGTGGTGAACGGGACGAGTCCATATTACACCTACTGTGTGAATGTGACGCGTTGGCTGGACTAAGGATGGATCCGATGGGATTGGCATATCCGAAACCTGAAGACTTCAGGCTTCTCCTTCTGAAGTGTACGCTGCGACTGATGCAGTACATTCATAGGGAGATAGCTAAGGGATAGATCGCGGGGCCGACACAATAGATCCCACTGGGTCGAAGTGTCGCCGGTCTACACTGACGGGCCCCCGTAACAAGATAAGATAAGATAAGCCGAAAAAAAACTAGGTACTACAAATACATGACAGGCAAGTATACTGTCCTGTGCAAACACAGCATTGCCCCAAGTCTTCTAACAGAGGTATATTAGTATAATTTCCAGAAACCACGGCGATAGCTGAACAGTAATTACATTCCGATCTTTCAGTTGTATGTTCAAGGAGAGAGGGAGACGGCATATACAGACATACGAGCACTCACGCATGTTTAACTTCCAAAGAATGCACGGTAGGCCTAGTGGTACAAGTAATCACCTAGCTAAATATATATTATATATTATTTTGTAATGTTACACCTTGTTTAAGCTAGAATTTGCATTGTTGTTACACTCAGTCGTATTTTAACAAGAATAATGTGCAATGAAGGCAACTCGTGATCATGGACAGTTCCGTAAAGTTTTCTTTTTGAGTCTTATTCTGAGTTCGCATGCCAAGGACCGCCATGCTCACTCAAATGTCATTGCTTGTGGTGTCGTCATGGGCCGGGTCGATCCCTTCACTTCAATATGGCGAAGGGGGCGATGGCTGGCCCATGCGTCTTACTCGTGAACGGGTGCTACTTGTGGTGACTGGTCGACCTTGGTATCGTGGAATTTGATGATTTACTTACTACATTTTTATTTAAACAGTTAGATTAAACTACGGACTACAATCATACCTTGTCTTGATTATTAATGTACATGTAAGTGGATGCTCCTATTTACCATACTGCTGCTTTAGAGGCTACCATCAAATTTTATTAAATGCTTGAGTATGTTCAGTAATAGTTCATGGAGAAATGGTTGCAGCACCTTAAAGCTCTTATGATTTGTAAACAAAAACTTGGCGATTAAAAAGAGTGACCATGAGTTTCTTGCCCGTTCTTCTCATGAGCCCTACACCCTTGTTTTGCTGAACGTGGCAGTAAATGTAAATTCGCAAAAAAAATAGTGTAACTTTGACATTCATAAGTGTTACCTTGTAACCTAATCTGAATAAATTGATTTTGAAATTTGAAATTTAATTTCTATTATCATTATGGCGAGTGTTGAGGTTCGAACCCCACACACGGTTGCTGTTCATCTGTTGTAATTTGCTCACATACTGTGTAAGTCCTGCGAGAATACCAGCGTTGCAATTTCAACTGCAACAATAGCTGATGCAGGTACCTAATGTGGTCTCCATACTATAAACTCTTCTGTGCTAACTCTAACTTAGCCAGTTACCACTTCCGGCTTAACGTCGACTTCTGGGACATCCTGTATATCCCTCTCACTTTCAAAGAAAGAAAATATGGATAAGTAATTTCCTCCCAAATTCCATCCGTGAATATAAATGTATCAAAAACGTTGTGTGCAATACTAGTTCATTCAATTTCGATTACCGCGTCGGCTGAAGTATCATAGGCTTTTCTGTTAGACCTCCAACTTCTCCAAAAAATGTATGATACTGTATATGTAAAATACTTCCTGTTCACGAAAGGGTCAAATACTTGGTGGTCCTTGAGCAATTTCACAATGATAAATATAAAACCAAAATTAAAAATACTTATAATACAAAACGTGTAAGAGAACAGAAAGTAGTCCGTCAACCAGTAAAGAACTATTACGGTAAAAGAACCAACAAGTATTTGATCCCGACGTTATATAATACTAATAATTGCCTTCGGCAACTTAATAATAAAACGAGTAAACAAACATTGAAACATAAGTACAAAAATATTTTACTCACAGAGTACGGCATGCAGATAAAAATTTAGAATTATTGTAGTATTTACTGTTACCTTATATTATAACACTAAACATAATACCTACACGGATATATGCATATTTGTAGCTATTAAATAAAACTGTTATTGTTGTTAGCTCATACCAAATGTTTATCGAGCGCTATTCCCGCCGACAAACTGTCACACAGTTTGGTGGGTATATTTATCTTGTGTAATGTATTATATTCAATAAATGTTTTAATTATTATTATTATTATTAAAAACATTGCGGAGAACTCTCAGACATGCAGGATTCCTCACGATGTTTTCCTTCGCCGTTAAAGTAAGCGATAATTAACTACTAGCTTTTGTACGCGGCTTCACTCGCGTAAATGTAGATTATGTTACATTAGGTTTTAGAGTTCGAAAAAACTCTTATACAACAGCTTTGTCCGTCCGTTTGTATGTCTGTCTGTCATACAACTTTCAACTCAAGAACCGTAAGAGCTAGAGACTCGCGGTCAGCATAGTCGATATACTCCCGAAATGACTATGACCTTTGACATCTGACCTCAAGGTGGTATCACGTGACCTTTGCATATTATTTGAATTTTTTTTTCGAATTCTTAGATTTACGGCAATTTATTGCCGATTCTCACTTGTTAATAGTACGTTTTTTCTAGATGAAAGGTATTCTATATTCTATTCTGTAACGATAACGTGTATTCAAAATTTTATGATAATCGGTCGCGTAGTTACGGCGTGATAGCATAACAAACAAACAAACAAACGAACAAACTAACTTTCGCATTTATAATATTAGTTCATAATTTATAATATTAATTATTATGTTTTAGAAATAATAAATGATTCTGATTCTGTTTCTGATTCTAATAACTTACTGTAAAATCAGAGATGTGTGTGTCGGTACATCAAACTCTACACTTAGGTATGGCATGATAGTATACTTCTATCCACTAAGCTATCGCGGTTATTATAACAAAATTAACATAAGCCAAAAGAACAGTTTTGGAAGATTTCAACCACACTATGAAGAGAGTTCACACATAACATCTACATGATAGAGAACGATAGTGTAAAATTTTTCTTTTTTGTTCAATTGTCGGCCTCGATGGCGTAGTTTGTGTTACAGACTGCCACGCCTGAGGTCGCAGGTTCGATTTCCGCACAAGTCAAACATTTGTGTGCATAAACATGGATGTTGGTCTGCATGTATGTGTATACAAAAAAAAGTATATATGTATGTTTATCCATTGTCTAGTACCCATAGTACAAGCTCTGCTTAGTTTGGGCTAGAAGTTGTAGTGTGTTTGTGATAGAAATATTATATTATAAAATTTTGAGTTATTGTAATAATATTATGTTTTTAAGCAGCGATAGCTCAGTGGGGAGACCAACAGACTGCAATGCAGAGGGTCTCGGGTTCGAACCCACGTCGCGCACCTCTGACTTTTGGAAGTTATATGACTTTTCGAAATTATGTGTGTATTGATTGACAATTATCGCCTGCTCCGTGCCTTGGAGAGCACGTTAAGCCGTTGGTCCCGGCTGCCATGAACATCTATGGCAGTCGTTATTGGGAAGTCAGTACCCTACAATATCCTGACACTGGTCTAGCCTTAGGGTATCGTTAGCCTTCGGGTTGCGGAGGTCAGGTGGCAGCCGCACCGTGTAAAAACTGATATCCAGTCAAATCCGGTTAGACCAGAAAAGCCGACCCCAAGTGACTTGGGAATAATAAAGGCTAAGAGAGAAGAAGTAATAATATTATGTTTATAATTCAGATGTTATGTTGGCATTGTGTTCTGACAACTTAACGTCCAGAAAGGTGACCATATTTAAAGAGAATAGGATGCATATGTGATTTAAGTCTTTGAATAAAAGCTTTGTGTCTGAATGCTGGCGTCCAAACACCTATATAGGTGGAATAAGACTGCATTTAAATAAAAATCAATTGCCACAAGCATGAGCATCACTTAAGAACGTCTTGACCGATTTGGCTGTATTTTTTTGTAGGCTTTGTATTTGTTACAACAAGGTTTGTATAAACGAAAATTTGAGAAAATTCCGCAGGAAATGTCGTAAATTGAAATGGTATTTTTATTTGAAAGAAAATTGATTGACGTTTTGATATTGAATTTAATTACGTGAAATGTATAGATTGACAGGACAATGGCAATCGGAACAGCTATTTTTTTTTTTAAATATGTTGAAATTTAATTGTTTGTAGCTAAAACAACTCGTTTCTTTAATAAAGGAAGTAGGTCTAAGTTTTCGCCTCGCTATGGCTCCAAGAAACAAGACATGTTACATAAAGACAGTTAATTTTTGTGACAAATATAATAAAACAAAATCCCCCGCCGCGTCTGTTCGCGATAAACTCAAAAATTACTAAACGTATTTTCACGCGGTTTTCACCAATAGATAGAGTGATTCATGTGGAAGGTTTCGGCGTATAATTTGTTAGGGTTTTGTACTAACCATGCGAAGCCTGGGCGGCTCGCTACTCTACTCTCTTAGCCTTTATTATTCCCAAGTCACTTGGGGTCGGCTTTTCAAGTCTAACCGGATTTTGACTGGATATCAGTTTTTACACGGAGCGGCTGCCACTTGACCTCCGCAACCCGAAGGCTAATGATACCCTAACGCTAGACTATTGTCAGGATATTAGAGGGTACTGACTTTCCCAATAACGACTGCCATAGATGTTTATGGCAGCCGGGACCAACGGCTTAACGTGCTCTCCGAGGCACGGAGCAGGCGATAATTGTCAATCAATACGCACATAATTTCGAAAAGTTATATAACTCCCGTAAGTCAGAGGTGCGCGACGTGGGTTCGAACCCGAGACCCTCTGCATTGCAGTCTGTTGGTCTCCCCACTGAGCTATCACTGCTATTACCTGGGTGAGTCGTTAGTATGCTATAAAAATATTAAACCGTAAGTAGCTTAATCGTTTCTAGAATATAAGAACCGATTCTTAAACTATTACGCCATCCGAGAAATTAAGAAGCAAATTTTTAGAGACCTTGGTATTTAAAAATCGCTGTGTATCTAGAACTCTACCTACCCCTTCACGAGAACAAGCTTGAAGTTCCATAGCTTCCCTTCCATTACTTAAAACACACTGTTAAAGTATTCTCTAACAATCGTATATATGTGTTTAGTTATGTATATAGAGTTTGAAGGGAAATGGGTATAAGTCGACAATTCGAGAAAGTAAGTTTGACCGATTGTGGGAAAGGGTGGGTAAGGATTTTAGTTTCGAGGATGAGGTTGTTCTTTTGTTTTATTTAGGTGTTAGTGTTAATTTGCTGTTTGATTGCCTTTGACGTGATATTGAGTTTACGTTTACGTCCTATCGTCAGATTTTGGATTAATTTCTCAGTCTTGTTAAATGTAATTATATTGTTTGTTACTCTATTGCGCGCACTAATTTGATTGTATTTAGATAAAATGATGATGTAGCACATTAGATATTCAAAAAAAAAAACGTAATATCTTCTTTCATTTAGGTCACACAGTAAAACTTATAAACGTCAAGGTTACACTAAACTATACTACTAATTTACATTTATCTGTTGCCAATGAGAACATTTCATAGCCAGTTGCACTCACTGAACGGTAAACGATTAGCGAGGTTAAGCAACGTTGGGCGCGGTCAGTCTATAGATAGGTGACCGCTTAGTGGTATTTCATCTGAGCGTCTCCGTGCTTCGGAGGGCACGTAAAAAGTCGGTCCCGGTTGTTGTCAAATTGACAGCAGTCGTTAAGCCATGTCAGAGGCCTACGGGCTTGAACAACTCTTGACAAAAGGTTGGACACAAATAACAAGAAAAAAATTTGAAGCTGATCGAGAATCTTATGATGTGAGTGAGTGACTTTAACCGTCAATTTCACAATTCTGCTTACTTTGTCAATTATATATGTATACATTTTAGCCTCGTAAGATCACGCATGCACCTGTGAGGCTTCATCTAGTATTAACTAAAGTAATGCAACATTTCTAGTCCTAGAAAGTTCTCAATGTGAAAAAAAGAAACACATTCCTGTTTTATATTGCATGAAAGTTTTATAAAGAGATTTGGGTAATCCATTGTTACCATTGCCATTCAAGAACCGTATTTAACATTTTATCATTTTCCTTACAATATTGTCATACGTTTTCGCGATTGTTATACATTGAAATGAAACTACTTTATACAGGTTTCATCGTGTTATATTATCCTCATGTTAATTTAGTTATGACTAATTTGAAGTAATTATTTTCGTTGATTAATAAGTTCTTGTATCTTCTGTACCAGCAAATATACAGAACTGAAACATCAATTAATAATGGCTGCAATAAATGTTCTAAGTAAATAACCATTATTTTAATCGAACAAGCAAAACTTCTCTGCTATATGACTCTAAAACAATATCCATAATTTTTATCCACATCATACCAATTAAACATCGCAACAAAAATAAATGCTACGAAACTCTACGAAAAGCGTAGAACCTCTACGAAAAAATACACACCGGAAATTTTCGAACGCGCACTTATCCCACTGCGCCTCCCGCCCGCCTGTTATAGCTACCCACTGCCCATACATATAGCGAGCGAACCTCTCGTGTCTCAGTCGATGCCGCCGCTCCACCGAGGGCGGATGTTTCCAACCCGCCGTGTGAAACCAACACAAAATGCAATAACGACAATTTATGAGTATTTTTGACTTATATACCTTGTTCAGTGAGTGTATGTGTCTTAAAGTGTTTGTGCAAAATAAGGTAAGGTACTTTATTAACGTGCTATTTTATGTATCACACGAATAAATTTAATTCTCGTTTCTTCAGACGAAATTTGTTGGAAGAAAATTATTTTACGACGAATTGGAATTTTCGTGTAATCTTTTTCACGCTTTTATGTTAGGTTTCTTTCATTATTTCACGAAGAATGTGTTTCTTGGAAGTTCTGTGTAACGTTGTGTGATGTCTGACCAGTAGAGAATAAGGCTTAGCCCTTATTGTATGGAAAGCTTATGTCCAGCGGTGGGATTGTTTATAAATAGGGCTGATATTTGTTTTTTTTGTCTCCCTAATATTTTTACTCTGTTTTCGATACATTAATATTTTACGAAGATGGATATATATTTAATAAAAATAGTAAACATTTTTGAACGTAATCCCTCAAAGGTCATAGAATGTGATATTAAATATAATAAATTTTGTTTAACACCATATGTGAAAGACGGAAAATTTAATAAATCTTACGAATACATAATATATTATAACGAAAATGTTAAGTTTACGGTTAAAGTAACCACATATAATTGTTAATTATATAGCAATCATGTAACTAAGCATACATTGATGCCTTTATATACCAAAAGAAAGTGGGCAGAGGTGCCTGACACCCAGATTTCGGCTACATTTTTAGGTCCTACATAATATTGTTTTTTTTTGTTTTTTTATTATGCTCTTCAAAATGACCACACTCCTGATGGTAAGCAGTCATATGGTCTAAGAGCAGTGGGCTCACACCATCCTCATAGCAGCTGAAGCGATGTTGAGGTCCCCCCTACCTCCCTACTTTGTCGTCAACCAAGCACATTTCGAGACCCTGTGCTGCTGAAAATTGACTAATAGATACACGCAGTAACAGTTTGCTTGATGCAGAAATGAACCCCTATTTGGTTGACAATACATGCAACATAAGCGCATACTTTATACCACTGCACCGAAGAGTAACAAATATTGAACTATAGTGTGAAAAATATTTCTATTTTATAGTATTACAATTTCATCAGATATAACATTTTTATCACATACACACAACACCATCTAGCCCAAACTAAGCAGAGCTTGTACTATAGGTACTAGACAATGAATAAACATAAATATATACTTTTCTTTGTAAATACATACATATTATACATAGAAACACCCAGACCAAGACAAACATCCATGTTCATGCACACAAATGTTTGACTTGTGCGGGAATCGAACCCGCGACGACAGGCGTGGCAGTCGGTTACACTAACCACTACGCCATAAAGGCTGTCGAGATATAGTAAGACTGTTTGTTTATTTAAGAAAATAATTTAGTAGTAATTAGCTGTACGCCGCGGTTTCACCCACGTTTACGATCACTGCTCCGTTTTTGTGGCTTGTAGCGTGATGTTATATAGCCTATGTTACTACCGGATAAACTAGCTTTCTAATCGTAAAAGAATTATTAAAATCTGTTCAGTAGTTTCAGAGTAAATTGATTACAAAAAACAAACAAATCTTTCCTCTTATAATGTTAGTATTGATATAACTTAGGTTTTTAGGAACTAATTGGGCTAGTTTGGTTAGTAATACTAATCTAATAAGCATTTATTTCATCTTAATCTTTCTTATCTTAACATTCAAACAAAAGACACAAAGAAAACCCAGATTCAGAAAAACTATTTATGGATTGCGCTAATCTTTGTCCCGTATGAGATTCGAACTCTCAACACTTGCGTAGAGGCGGTGGTAAGATGACCGATTGAACCATTACGCCATTTTAGCAGATTAATTGAGGTCCCACGTAATAGAATAGAATTTCTTTATTCGGACACACAAATATCCATATGGTGTTAGTAACATACAAAAAATAACTTATTGCCTAGTGTTAGTAACAATCAACCTCCGAACAAACTGCTGTACAATCGGAGAGCCGAAGCTCTCGGCTACAGTTTTCAGGATGCTGTTCTGACTGCCCCTCACTCTCCTCAGAAGTGACGCAGTTTTTTTGCGTACAATTGCATAGAAGCCGTCGGTGCGGGCTTGCGCAAACATATTCGACGCGCTACAGTATCGAGGCAGCCTCAACAACATCCTGAAAGCATTGTTATATTGGACACGCAGGGCATCCAGCGATCTTTTAGTATAATTGACCCATAGATTGCCCGTGTACAAACTTTGGCAGTAAGCCTTAAAAAGTGTTACTTTAACTTGGTCTGTACACCGCGCAAATCTACGGGACAACATATTACTCCTTATAATAGACCTAGGACTCTAAACCAAGGTGGAAAAGTGTCCCGGTATTTGCATGTTTGTAAATTCTACCGCGATATCTAAATATATGTTAAGCAAACAATTTGTGCCCCTTTTTACGAAAATTGCGCGGACGGAGGAGTATGAAATTTGGCACAGCTAAAGTTTATATGGAGAAGGAGTGGCGAATCCTAATAATTTTATAAAACATGCATTAGAAATACATTAAATTAATGGAAAAACACTACACGCAAACAATCATGCATTTAACACAAGCAGTCGAATCGCGTTCGTAGTTTCGGTATTACTCGGCTGATGTCGTAGAATTCTTCGTAACTATGGTTACAACGACCTCGATGGCGTAGTGGTTAGTGTAACCGACTGCCACGCCTGAGGTCGCGGGTTCGATTCCCACACAAGTCAAACATTTGTGTGCATGAACATGGATGTTTGTCTTGGTCTGGGTGTTTCTATGTATAATATGTATGTATTAACAAAAAATAAAGTATATATGTATGTTAATCCATTGTCTAGTACCCATAGTACAAGCTCTGCTTAGTTTGGGCTAGATGGTGTTGTGTGTATGTGGTAGAATATTATTATTATTATTATATGTATGTGGAGTAGGTGACTACATTAAATGTGATTATAATGATATAGTTATAGAGAATAAAACCTTAATTACGATCAAACTTAAAATTTAAATCAATTATGTTCGAATTTCGACCACTCGGCGACCGCTAGTTATAGGAATTATTTCTAGTGCGGTGGCCTTAAAAACAAAGTTCTTTTTATCGTTTTTGAGATATAATGGTAATAATTACATTATAGATTAGATTAGTAACAGTATTTTTCTGGATAAAAGGTATCCTATATTCTTTTCTGTTCTCCTGACAACGTGTATGCGAAATTTTATCATGATCGGTCGAGTAGTTAAGGCGTAAAAGCGTAACAAACAAACAAACTCACATTCGCATCTGTAATATTAGTTAGAATTTATTGAAAATAGTAACATCTATACTAATATTAAACAGCTAAATAGTTTCTTTGTTTATTTGTTTGTTTGGTTGTACGCGTTAATCTCAGGAACTACTGGTTCAAATTGAAAAAAAATATATCAGTGTTGGATAGCCCATTTATCGAGGAAGGCTATAGGTTATATAACATCACGCTACTACTAATAGGAACAGAGCATAAATGAAAACTGTTGCAAAAACGGGGTAAATTCTCTTACGTGAAGCAGACGAAGTTGCGCGGGTCAGCTAGTATTTGATATAATGAAATTCTATGAAATTTCAACTTAATATTGGCACTAAATTTGTTTCATCCAAATCAGTTTAATCTTTTATGCGTAATTGCAAACAAATCAAAACTCCAAACACTTACGACTGCTGTAAAATATTTATAATACACCACTGATTACCATTTTGCATGTCTACAACGTAATGTTATGTAAAGTTATGTTCATTCCCAACAAAATATAAATTTTATAGTGCTCTCTGAATTATGTTGGCTAGACATATATTCCTTTATAATTGGTAAGCACTCTCTTTTTGGGTGATTCGTTATTAAATTATTATAAAATAATACTGTTCCTCTCTAATTAATTATGTTTTATCTACATAGTAGGAGATTGTTGGACTGCTACTCAGAGGTCTCGAGTTTGATTCCAAGGCAACACACATAAAACAAACTCGCATTCGCATATATAACATTAGTTAAGATGTTGTAGCGAGAACCTAGTGGGATACCGTTGGACTGCCATGTAGAGCTCTCGATTTTGCTCCAAGATATTTCTGGCTTTTCGAAATTATGTGCGTAGTAAATAGTTAATAATCGCTCGCTGTAACGATTTTTTTTTGTCTGTCAACCCGCACTTGGCCTGCGTGGTTGACTACAGCGTAACCCTCACACTGAGAAAAGGGAACAGCCCAGTCAACATTTTGTGAAAAATCATAGTTACGACTAAAATCAAAACAGCTTTATTTATTTAGTTCACAAAGTAATACTTATGAATGTCGAAGTTACACTAATGAAAGCGATAGCTCAGTGGGGAGACCAACAGACTGCAATGCATAGGGTCTCAGGTTCGAACCCACGTCACGCACCTCAGACTTTCGGAAGTTATTTTACTTTTCGAAGTTATGTGCGTATTGATTGACAATTATCGCCTGCTCCGTACCTCGGAGGGCACGTTAAGCCGTCGGTCCCGACTGCCATGAACATCTATGGCAGTCGTTATTGGGAGAGTGTCGACACAAAAGATCCCACTGGGTCGAAGTGTCGCCGGTCTGCACTGACTGGCTCCCACATAAGATACTACTACTATATTATACTATGAATTTTACATTTATCTGTTGCCATTTTAGCAAAGTGTAGCAAAGCAAAATCTCTTTTTAAACGCAAATTTTAAAAAGCTGCTCGTTTTACAAAATATACCTGTAAAGAGCTGCAAACATTATTTAATTTACATACTACTGAACCGAATTCAATCAAGCATCACAACGTATTATAAAATAAAGTTCTCCGCCGCGTCTGTCTCAGACACGATAAACTTAAAAACTACTGAACGGATTTTCATGCGGTTTTCATCAATAGACAGAGTGATTTATGAGGTTTATGTGTATAATTTGTCAAGGTTATACACGTAAATAAAAGGAAAACAAATGTTATTTAACAGCAGGTATATTTAACACGCAGTTTCACTCGCTCGAGAGCTATACTTTTTTATGGATGCATAATACCCTATATACTTTTCTGTTCCCCTGACAACGTGCATGCGTAATTCTATGATGATCGGTCTAAAAGTTAAGGCGTGAAAACGTTACAAACAAACTTATATTCACATTTATAATATTAGTTCGGATTTCTCATCAGTTATTTGAATCGACTGTATGTAATGGCTGTCCAGAATGGATGTAGACATGTCGGAATATGTCCAAATATGTCCATTAATGATAAATGATAGATGATACGATGACATATTTGGGTCTTCCATTTGATACAAATGCGAAGCGAAAGGATTTATATTTATACGAAAACTAGAGTTGGCCGCGATTTTGTGCTTGTGAAATAGGAAAGTTGGTATTTTTAGAGTTCGAAAAAGCTCTTATACAATAGCTTTGTCCGTCCGTCCGTCCATCTGTCTGTTATAAGAAAGAAAGAAAAAATCATTCTTTATTGTCACAAAGAAACATAGCTACATATTTTTCTTACAAAATATCGACATAATAATAAAAAAGACAATTAAATAAAGAATTCGTAAGTAAAAAATAGATACATATTATGCTATTGTGGCAACAAATGGTCTCCATTCAGCATTGATGTTGCGATAAAACTGATGTGATATCGCAACACTGATTTTCAATGGAGAGCACCGTTATGCACCGACGTCAAGCCAGCTGCATACAATTTTACAAGTAACAAAAAATTTGAAAATGTAAGGATACGTAATCAGAGAAAAATAAATTATACAACTTTCAACTCAAAAACTATAAAAGCTAGAGACTCGCAGTCAACGCCACTCGACTCAGCGTAATTGATATAGATCCGAAATGACTATGACCTTTGACCTCTGACCGCAAGGTCACGTGATACTATCTTTCAACTCAAGAACCGTAAGAGCTAGATACTCGCGATTAACGCCATTCGACTCAACATAATTGATATACCCCGAAATGACTATGACCTTTGACCTCTAACCTCAAAGTCACGTGATACCATCTTTTAACTCAAGAACCGTAAGAGCCAGAGACTTGCGGTCAACGCCATTCGACTCAATATTGTTGATATACCATGAAATGACTATGGCCTTTGACCTCTGACCTCAAAATCACGTGATACTATCTTTGAACTCAAGAACCGTAAGAGCTAGAGACTTGCGGTTAACGCCATTCGACTGAGCATAGTCGATATATTACGAAATTACTATGACTTTTGACCTCAAGGTCACGTGGTATCACGTGACCTTTGCATATTACTTGAATAAGTTTTCGAACTCTAAGATTTGCTAGATCTTGGTCGCGTTTTGATCGCTTTAACGTAGACCTTGTCAATACATTTCAATCCATCTAAGACGGTACGTTTTCTGGATGAAAATGATGTCAAGGGAACAGCAAAGAATAAATGGTTCCCTTTATCCTTTGCTGTAGTCGGTCGAGTAGTTAAGACGTTAAAGCGTAACAAACAAAATGAAGAGCAGCGTTTTGTATGTTTGAAATGTATGAGTACGCAACTGCCAAACCGATTATAATATTCATTTTATCATTGGAAAGTTACCTTATTTAGAAGTATTTTTAATAACATCCTGCTACGAGCCACTGGAGCCGAGCAATAATAACAAACCACAGGGAATAGATAGTAGTATATATCTAAATTAATATTATAAATCTGAAGAGTTTGTTTGTTTGTTTGGTTGAAAGCGCCAATCCCAGGAACAACCCTAAAAAAAAAATTATTCAACTTAGTTGGCAAACAAGCATACGCAGGCCCACCTGATGGTAAGTGGTCATCGTAGCTTATGGATGCCTGCAATACCAGAGGCGTCACTTGCGCGTTGCCGGCCCTTTAGGAAAGGAAGTGGGAAGGAGAAGGAGCGGGAATGGAGGAAAGGGGGTGATTGGGCCTCCGGAACTCTCACTCACCGAACGAAAGACAACAGTAGGAATACTGGAATTTCACATCGATATTCTGTGAGAGGACAGTCCTAATCCGGTCGAGCCGGCCCATTCATGCTGAAATCGGCGAGGCTCTACTACGATCTAAAGTCTCTCTCTGGTCCGAATTGAAAAATTCTTTTAGTGTTCGATAGCCTATTTATCGAGGAAGGCTATAGGCTATATAACACCACGCTACGACCGATGGGGGCGGCGCAGTAACGATAAACGCGGGTGCAACCACGGGCACATCTAGTACATACATATAACGACAAAATTATCATGGTTGCTATATTAAAACTTATTTTAATTATGATATTTTTTTAATTTATGTTTGTCGCACTTGGAATATTTCCTGTGACGCGGAAGGAAGACAAATATTCAAACAGCCGAAGTACACCTAGAACTAGCAACGGAGAGACTTTGGTTCTCTCTGCGTGTTCTACCGACTCTTTCACGGGGAGTACTCTGAAGAACTGTTTGATTTGGTACCAGCGGCCCCTTTCTATCACCGTACCACTTGACAACGAAGCAGGGTTCATCCATATCACCTGGAAGCGTACAAATCCAAGACGTTACGCTTTCAGTGATCATTTCTCCCACGTACGTGCAAGCTCTGGAATGTACTGCCTGCTTCGGTGTTTTGAGACTCAAACGAGATTTAAACTGAGTTCTTCTTTCACGTTAGGCAGCGGCTTTGTTGTGTCCTGACATTGCTGAAGTCCATGAGCGGCGGTTACCACTTTCCATCAGGTTGACCACTTGCTCGTCTGCCACCAATGGCAAAAAAACAATGTTTGTAATTGTCATAAAATATTTTTTGCTGCTCCATTGTTAGCGCACACATGCTTTTATCAGATACTAGAATCTGCCCGCGGCTTCGTTTATGTATGTTAAGCTACAACATGGTTTTTAACCCTGAATTTTATAAATATTACTTGTTACAAGCCCATTTGTAAGCGGCTAGACCGATCCGAATACAAAAAACGACGGCCTCGATTTAAATCTAGCGAGTATGCATACGTAGTTTTTAGACTATCGCGATTGGTACACGTACTTAAGGCTGTGTTTATTACGCAAAAGATGATAGAGTTTTTTTATAATTTCCATACTAAGTAAAAGTTTCTTACCAAGTCGACTGATTATTATTATAATTAAAACTGTATTATTTTATCCGTAATTCAGAATAATGTTTAGCAGCGATAGCTCAGTGGGGAGATAAACAGACTGCAATGCAGAGGGTCTCGGGATCGAACCCACGTCGCGCACCTCTGACTTTCGGAAAGTTATATGAAATTTCGGAATTATGTGCGTATTGATTGACAATTATCGCCTGCTCCGTGCCTCGGAGAGCACGTTAAGCCGTCGGATCCGGCTGCCATGAACATCTATGGCTGTCGTTTTTGGGAAAGTCAGTACCCTCTAATATCCTGACACTGGTCTAGCCTTAGGGTATCGTTAGCCTTCGGGTTGCGGAGGTCAGGTGGCAGCCGCTCCGTGTAAAAACTGATATCAGTCAAATCCGGTTAGACCAGAAAAAGCCGACCCCAAGTGACTTGGGAATAATAAAGGTTCGAGAGAAGAAGATTAAGACTGCGCCGAGCGTAAGACAGATAATGACAGAGCTCGTACCGCGCATATTCAAATCGGCGCGCGGCCGCCATAGTCAAATTGTATGGGGGATTTGAAGTGCTTTTTTGATAAATATGTATCTTTATTATCAACCAATAACTTAAATATTTGGGACGGACAAATGTAATATAACTATTTATGTTTCGTTTAAGCTGTAAATTAGGACAGATTTCTGCTGTTATAATCCAAAAATCACGTAACAGTAACACTTTCCATTTTTCGTGCAAATTTACGTAATTTTGTAGGTGAAAATATTAATCATTTTAAGTTTTTTACACGGAGTAATTGTAAACACATTCATTGTTATGGTAAATGTATATTTTATATTTGTATTAAACAAAAAGTGTTGATTTTATTCACTTAACTGTGACCGCCTGTTTTGGCACATTTCGCTCGGCGCAGTCTTAAGTGTTTTTCTTATGTAGTAATAAACTATTATTATATAAGAAAAGAAAAAAAAAATGTTTATCTTTTAGAGAAAATGTGGCCGTTAAAACATTTAAAGATTTAAAGAATTGACGCACGGATGGCGTACTGGTTAAAATGGTCGACTCGCCGTTGCCACTGCGCCGGGTATTGTGGGTACGCATCCCACACGTGACAAAACCTTGTGTGATCTACAAATGATTGTCCTGAGTCTGGGTGTTCTTTCTGTCTGTCCTACGCAATACAGGAATAATAATAATAATAATAATAAGTCATTACAGTCAATGGTTTAATACCTAAGAGCCTCGACCACCACCTGCAGAGGCTCGCGTTAGATGGCTGGATCAAGTCCTTGATGCAAAAGGCAGTACTACTCGACACGGCGCGTATTGTGAGGAGATTCCTCTCTCTGCGGCCCTAACCACCGGCAGCTTGGACCCTGTTCCCGATGTCGGTGGGTCATTTCAGTTTTTATATTTTTAAATATGTATAGATTTTATATTTATATTTAAAAATGTAATTATTAGAAAGAAAAAGTAATAAAGAGAATAATAATATAAACTATCTAGCCCAAACTAAGCAGAGCTTGTAATATGGGCACTAGACAATGGATAAACATACATATATACTTTTATTTTGTAAATACATACATATTATACATAGAAACACCCTGACCAAGACAAACATTCATGTTCATGCACACAAATGTTTGACTTGTGCGGGAATCGAACCCGCGACCTCAGGCGTGGCAGTCATTCTTAGTGCAAGTAAAGAAAAATAATTGTCATTATTCTGTCCATGAAACTATTTCATTCGTGCCAACACCACATTTTAAAAGCTTCCAATCTAGCCCGATCTCTTTTGATTAGAAACTATGCTTCAAAAACGTATAAGGCAATACTCCTTAAATAAGATATCATAAATTTTTGCTTTTTGCTGATGTTTTTGATAATTTGATCTGCATAAACATTTTTTACAGCTTTGTATTAGCACAATGTAAAATACTTGACTGGCTAAAGGCCGCGTAAATCCCGTTTCCCTTGAAGGGCGGAAGGCAAACATGTTATTGGCAATCGGTGTGATTTATTGTAATTTGTACGTCAGGTGTGGCTTCAGAGTTATATTAAAAACGTAAATAGACGCCGTATTTTGAAGCCACATTTTAAAAGTAAAAGTAGAAAGTAATATGGCGGCTAGGCACGCGTAAATGTTGGCTCGGTTACATTAGTAACAGTATTTGTTTTCGGGATGAACGGTACCCCATGCCCTTTTTTGTACCCCTGACAACGTGTATGCAAAATTTCATGGTGATCGGTCGAGTAGTTAAGGCGTGACAGTGTAACAAACAAACAAACTTACTTTCGCATTTATAATATTAGTTAGGATTACTGCAATAATATGTAGAAGTGAAACATTATAAAATTAAATATAAATACTTATAATAGTGTTTGTATCACAGAATACATGTTAATACTTTAATAATGTATTACTCATTTTATTATTATATTTATTATTTTATTATTTACTATTTATTACTTCTAAATTAATAATAATAATAATAATATTCTACCATATACACACAACACCATCTAGCCCAAACTAAGCAGAGCTTGTACTATGGGTACTAGACAATGGATAAACATACATATATATACTTTTTTTTTGTAAATACATACTTATTATACATAGAAACACCCAGACCAAGACAAACATCCATGTTCATGCACACAAATGTTTGACTTGTGCGGGAATCGAACCCGCGACCTCAGGCGTGGCAGTCGGTTACACTAACCACTACGCCATCGAGGCCGACAAATTTGATGAGTTTCTTTGTTTATTTGGTTGAACGCGCTAATCTCAGGAACTACTGGTTCGAATTTAAAACATCTTTCAGTGTTAAATATTCCATTTATCGAGAAAGGCTATATAACATCAAGCTACGACCAATAGGAGCGGAGTATCAATGAAAAATATTGCAAAAACGGGGAACATTCTCTTATGTGAAGCAGACGAAGCTGCACGGGTCAGCTAGTTCATAATCTAGTCAGTGGCATAGCTTAGCCTTAGACGGGCCCTGTATCAAAATGTGTTGAGGGCCCAAAGGATTAAAGATTGTGGATTGTTTAGGAATTTTTGCTTACACAATTTCGGGGCCCCTGTAGCCTAAGGGGCACCGTATCATTGATAGGGCTGATATGGCGGTAGCTACGCTCCTGGCTCTAGTATACATAATCACCAATATGTACAGTATATATGTATACATCTTGTAGAGATCTTAAATTAAAAACCTTAGTCGCTTTTGGTTTCCTCGCAAAGCAAGCCTGTATCGAGGTAACCTTGTATTGCATGAGAATAATTTATATAGGTACCAAGTAAAGATTTAAATAATAGATGCCCTACTACGTTCAAATATGGTCACTATTCTGGACGTTAAGTTCATGTAACATACTGCAAACATAGCAACTGAATAATGAGTGGAAGTCTAAACTAATATTATAAAGAGGAAACATTTGTGTTTTTGTATGTATGTTTGTAATGTTTTCACACAAAAACTACTGGACCGCTTTCAAAAATTCTTTCACCATTGGAAAGCTGCATCTTCACTGAGTGACACAGGCTATATTAAATGTTCAAAAAAAATTGCAATACTTAATAAAAATGCAATAATATAACTCAAGATGTGAAAAAATTTGTCATAAAAAATCTGTCATCGCGTGCGTTGCGGAAACTATTGATGATAGAACAAAAAAATGTTCTACAGTATTATAGAACGTATCAATAGTTACAAAAAAGTCCGCGATACCATATGTATTTTTTTAATATATAGCTAACTATACCTATATAGGTGTAGTTAGACTTATTAATTTCTTTAGTTGTAGTTTTATATATTAAAATTATATAAAAAATTAAAAATAGTAAAAAAAAAAAAAGGAAAAAATAATATAAAATCGTCCGCGTGGACTTTAATTTATTACCCAATGGGGTAATAAATTAAAGTCCACGCGGACGATCTCGGGCAACAGCTAGTAGCCTATAAAAATAAAAATAAAATTTTTAGTTCTCTCCCGCTTTAGAAATAATATCTGTGTCGCGGGGGACTTCACAAACATTTAACAACTGACACAAAGAAAACCGAAAAAAATAAAAATACCAGCTTGAAATAGCGCTTGCGTTGTGTTTCGTCGAGTGAGTGAGGGTACCGGAGGCCCAACCCAGGGAGAGATGGGCTACTGGGGGTAGGTGACAAATTTAAAAGGCTGTCTATGGGCGGCGGTAATCGCTTAACATCAGGCGATCCGTCTGCTCGTTTGCGACCAATACAATTAAAAAAATAATAATAAAGGCTAGGCAGAAGATTAAATAGTTAATTATCGCTCGCTTTAACGGTGAAGGAAAACATCGTGAGGAATCTGCATGTCTGAGAGTTCTACATAATGTTCTCAAAGATATGTGAAGTTTGCCAACCAGCACTTTTTTTTTTTTTTTTTTTTTTTAACGTCAGGGCAATGCTTTTACGCACCGTCCGCGCCCGGGCAGGGCGCGGGTGTGTGGGACTCGAGCCAGAGAAGCCGGCCCCATACCCACTAAACCCCTGACGACGTTTCTCCGGTACCTAGTGTCGGTGCCACGGGATTCGCGCTAGCATTCACCGCGACACCGACAGGTCTTGGCCCGCCACGTGAATAGGCGGGCCCCAGCTGTTTGGGGGAGGACCAGATGGTACAGCCCTCCCCTCCACTGAGGGGGGGCGGAACACTTATGCCCCTCTCTCGGGCCTGTGCTGCTCGGGCGGCAGACTGCCCAAGTCCACCGCCCGCAGGCGGCCCCCTAGGGTGGCTGGAGGTCTGCGCGCGCCCTACGGCGGCGCCCTGGACGTCTCCTGCGGTTTGGGTGGGGAGAGACCAGCTCCCTCTCCCGTTCCGCTGCCTCCTTCGCGGACATCACTGCCTCGCAGAAGGTGACGGCGGCCTCGCTCCGGACCATGGACAGTACCATTGCCGGCAGCGAGAGGATTTGGACACCCAGTGCCCCGGTTAACGACCGGCGCTGCTCCTCCCAAGCTGGGCACTCCACGAGTGTGTGCAGCACCGTATCCTCGGGGCCGTCACCGCAGTGGTGACAACAAGACGTCTCCTCCCGGCCTATACGATACAAGTACCTCCCGAAGCATCCATGCCCGGTGAGGACCTGCGTCAGCCGGAAGGTCAGGGCGCCATGGCGCCGCTTCAGCCACTGACACAGACAGTGTTATATTGAAGCATTTAGGTGAAATAGAAAATATGAGTAATATATGTAACAAGTTTACTCATACATTTACACAAGAAATACAAAATATTAAGCATATTTGTAATATAAAATTTTTAGATAGGGAGAAATATGTGTATCCGTCTGACGTGAGCTTTAGATTTAAAAAAGTAAGTCCATCAGACGTTGAAAAAGTAATTAACATGTTATCTGGCAAAAAATCACCTGGCCTAGATGGAATAAGAGTAGAAGATGTAAGGTACCTGCGCAAACAAATTAGTCCCATACTAGCTAACTTTATCAATATGTGCTTAACAAAAGGTATATACCCCGATCAGCTGAAAAGCGCCATAATACGCCCAATTTATAAGTCCGGAAGCCACTTGGAATATGTTAATTACAGGCCAATAGCAATATTATCTGTTATAGACAAAATAGTCGAAAAAATTGTTGTGTCACAGATTGGTACATTTCTAGAATCAAATAACATACTCACTCACATCCAGCACGGTTTTAGAAGGGGTAAGAGTACTGTGTCTGCCCTGACGAGCTTTGCAGATTACATAAATGAATGTTTGGATTCAGGGAAACAACTGATAGCACTTTTTATTGATTACAAAAAAGCGTTCGATACACTGGATCATGATATACTATTGCAGGCTATGAATGAGTGTGGCATATGTGGCCCCACCAATACTTGGTTCAGAAACTATTTATGTAATAGAAAAATACGTACTGTTGTCAATGGAGTGACTGGGGAAGACGCTGTTGTCAGTTCGGGCGTGCCTACTGGTTCAGTATTTGGTCCCGTAGGGTATATTATGCATGTAAACAGTGTGTCGAACGTAGTAGCCGAATGTAATGTGTATATGTATGCAGACGATATGTGTGTCCTTTACGCCTCCAAAGATATATCGCAGGTACAAACAAATATACAGTCAGATTTTGAAAATATAACGAAGTGGGCTCATGACAATGGCATCATACTTAATCTCAATAAAACGAAATGCATGCATCTTCACTCTCCATACAATCAGATCGCGAAGAACACAAGTACTGATAACCTCAACATAATAGGACATACATACGAATGCCTACATAGAAACAAATTAAATTGTAGTTGCGCTACTTTACAATATGTTGACAATTTTAAATATTTAGGATTAAGGATCGATAAGAACTTCAATTGGGCTATGCATATATCTGATATATGCGCTAGGTTGAGATCTGTACTGGCCAAGTTCTACCAGCTTAAAACAGTATTAAATGCAGAGACTATAAAAATAGTATACTTTGCCCTTGCAGACTCACTGATAAACTACGGACTGGTTGTATACGGACGAACTTTTATCACCTACTTAAACGACATAAAAAACCTCCAAATGAGACTGATAAAATACTTAGTTAGTAAGCAGGATAAAAATATGTGTAATAAGGATTATAGCAGATTGTTTCCTATCTGTAAAATCCTGCCAATTGAAAAAAAGGTTGAATACTTAATAAGCCTAGAATATTACTATAGTGATCAGTACAAACATTTTGTTGAAAATAAATATAATACTAGAAGAGTAAGGGAACACAAACTTGTGAAACCAAAAGTAACAAATTATTACGGCCAACGAACAAACAAGTATATTATACCTTCAATATTTAATAATTTGCCTATATTAAGAGAGGTTCCAAAAATTAGTTATAGCTGCCTTAAAAAAAGATTAAAAGATATCCTTTTACAGTCTCAAGTACTCTAAAAATATTACAATACCTACATAAAAGTTAAATAATAATTGTTACTCATATATTATAAGTGAAATTACCTGTTTTATGATATTTATCTTAGAAATTTTATTTTTATGTTTATTCTTATAGTTAACATACTTTATATTTTAAAATAGTTTTGTAATGTAGATTAGTACTAATGATAAGAGCGTATCTCGCCGTTAAACAATATGTTTGGCGAGTTTCAAATGTAATTAGTCTTAAGGTATTTTTCTGATAATAAAAAAAAAAAAAAAAAAAAACCTCCTCCAAGATCGGACTTACCGCCGCTATTGCGGCGTGCCCTTTGCCAACCAGCACTGGGCCGGCGTGTTGGAACTGTCCAACAACTAGTCTTAACCTTTTCACACTGAAAAGAGGCCCGTGCTCAGCAGTGGGACAGTTTAATACAGGGCTGGTATATAATCCCACGCTTATATACTATAATTTATGTATATAAATTCACGTAAAACCGTGGGTGTTTTACATGTAATAAGAATTAAAGTAATTGAAATAACTGATATCCAACAACCCACGCCATTTCTAATGAAGGCATTGAAATCCCACGCAATTTCATAGGTATCAAATGAACATACATTTTACTTTTTAGTTAATTAAATAGAAATTTTTAATTACTATAACAGACAGAAATTGTAAATTAATAATTAAGACTGCACCGAGCGTAAGATAGATAATGACAGAGCTCGTACGGCGCATATTCAAATCGGCGCGCGGCCGCCATAGTAAAATTGTATGGAGGATTTGAAGTGCTTTTTTGATAAATATGTATCTTTATTGTCAACCAATAACATATTTATTTATTTATTTATTGATATAGAACAATATAAGCTTACAGTTACAAACCAAATCGCTTATATGTTAAGTGAAGCTATACAGTTAACTTAAATATTTGGGGCGGACAAATTGTTATATAACTATTTATGTTTCGTTTAATCTGTAAAATAGGATAGATTTATACTGTTATAATCTAAAAATCACGTAACACGAGCTTAAGTTTTTGCATTTTTCGTGCAAATTTACTTAATTTTGTAGGCGAAAATATTAATTATTTTAATTTTTTTACACGGAGTAATTGAAATGAAATGAAATGAAATGAAATGAAATGAAATGAAATGAAATGAAAAAGTTTATTTACCAACATAAACATACAGTACACAAACAATTAAATTATTTAAATAGAGGTGGTAAAATAGGCATCTGCGTCAGCTATTGTTGCAGTTTAACTGCAACGCTGGTATTCTCGCAGGCCTAACATAAAATAAAAGCCTTAAGATTAAAATTTCTTAAAATTATATGATTACATTATAAATTATATATAAATATACCTAATAATATTATAATTTTAAATATAATATAACAACAACATGCAAATACAGAATAAATAATAATAATATATAGATAATAATTATAAATATTTATTACCGCGTCTTGTAAAACGAGGTTTACGAACGCAGACTGACAATGTCAACAACGTCAACAGTTACCACGATAGACATAATAATTAAAATTATCAACATTGCAAGCGGCTTGGGTTATAATGACCTAATAGTACACAATTACAGAGTAAAGAATATACTAATACGATACCAAAGTACACATGGTTCCTTACAAAATTGAGAAAGATGCGCATGCGCAAATTAAAACTAAATAATATCGAAATAATACAACAACAAATAGTGGCGTATTGCACTTCATGTAAGTACATATTAAATTTATGGAACAGATTTTTGTTTATTTATTAAATATTGTTTTAAATTGTTACGAAATGAACGCAATGATTTTAGATCTCGTATTGGCGGCGGAAGGTTATTCCAACATTGCGTCGCTGCGTATTTGAAACTACCCCTGAAACACATTCGTTGTTATGATAAATGTATATTTTATACTTGTATTCAACCAAAACTGTTAATATTATTCACTTAACTGTGACCGCCTGTTTTGGCACATTTCGCTCGGCGCAGTCTTAAACACTAGTTATTTTTAGACTTTATTCAGATATAGATCTAGGAATAAAAATTCTACTAATAGAAAGCTTACTCACGTAAATATAGTTTAGGTTATATTAGTAACAGTGGAGGTGGTGGGCTTCGTGGGCCTGCCCACCACCCGTTCAGCACCAGGTCTGAGAAGCGCCTCTGTTTTAAGTCCGTCTCTCCTCTAGGGGAGAGACAGTAGGGCTTAAGGAGGGCAGTTTTTCCTAAAAGGTAGGCCTCTTCGTGTAGTTGCCTGCTGTTTCATACGGCGGGTTAAAACCTCGGCAGGGTCGCGACCACATGTGCAAGTGATTCGCGCGGCCCCGTCGATAGTGGTTTTGTCGAGGAACACCGTGGTAGGTTTTGTCGGTATTCCGGGAGGTACATTATTCTTATTCCATCGTTCTCTTTTACCCCAGCGAATTTGACATAACCCCTCCACCTGCCCCCGTGGAGGAGTATGCGTCAATGCATTACCCCACGTAAAAAAATAAAGTTACAGTAATTTTTCTGAATGAAAGGTACCCTATGTCCTTTTCTGTAGCCCAGACAACGTGTGGTGTGAAAGCGTTACAAACAAACTCATATACTAATCTATAATAATTGAATTGCTAGTAAACTATCCTAACTAATACACGTTACACGTTGTCAAGGGTACAAATTAACATGGAGTACCTTTTATCCAGAAAATACAAGCGAGACATTTCTTTTTAATTTTGCACTTCAAAATGACCACACTTCGCCTGATGATAAGCGATCATGTGGTCTAAGAGCAGCGGCCTCCACACCTTCCTTATAGCAGCTGAGGCGATGTTGAGGTCTCTAATTTGACGGCCTGAGAAGGTGCTTTTTCAAGCCCCGCTTTAAGGACCGAGAATTGGAAGAAGGAAATAGGTGCTTTAGCAGAAAATTCTATGCCTTCATCGTTCGGCAGAGGTATGAGGATCCATACTTGTTAATGAAATCTATAACCTCGAGAAACCACAGAAAATACCACGTAATTCGAGCATTGAAACCTTTACAATAACTTCACCCACTTAGCTTGACAAATTGTACAAATAAATGCAAATCTCTGCCATGTTTATTCACAAAAGTTTAGAGTTCACGAAGCTTGTGAATTCTCTCAACGAAAACAACATTAAAATTCGTTTAATAGTTTTTAAGTGAGTCGAAACAAGACAGAAAGTTATTATTCAACAGTTTCACTTCGCTTCAAACTTGTCTTGGCAATATTAGAATGAGATATAATAATAAAAGCAACCCTGTATTTAAGTGTCCCACTGCTGGGCACGGGCTTCTTCTTAGTGTGAGAAGGGTTGGGCCAATAGTCCATCACGCTGGTTCAATGCGGGTTGGCAGACTACACACATCTTCGAGAACATTATGGAAAACTCTCAGACATGCAGGTTTCCTCCCAATGTTTTCCTTCACCGTTAAAACGAGCGACAAATAACCATTTAATACGCACATAGCTTCGAAAAGTCAGAGATGCACGCCTTGGGATCGAACTCGACCCACCATGCAACCTCGGATTGTCCATCAGAACTATTGCAATAGAAAAAAGATGACACCACCATAACCATACAAAACAGAATATGCTTCTTTTTTGTGCTCGAAGCAGAATACTACAAGTTTGAGTACGCCCGGGTCCCACGTCGTGGCTGTCCTTTTTTTCCTGTTGTTATTGCCGTTGGCGGCAGTTGAGCGAGCGGCTGGGCTTCAGCAATGTCAGGAGACAGCAAAGCTGCTGCCTACCGTGAAAGAAGAACTCTCTTTAAACCTCGTTTGAAAAAGGACATATCATAGCGTTCGGGAAACACCGAAGCAGGCAGTCCAGAGGAGTTTGGTATTGTCAATCTTTTTCTATTGCAATAGTTGTGGTGGGCAATCCGAGGGTGCGTGGCGGGTTTCTCTCTTCCCAATAATTTTACTATAATCGACCTCTGCCAAATAATGCCTTCTTATATTTAATACTAGTAGTTTTCCCGCGGTTTCACCCGCGTAAGTCCCGTTCCCGTGTGAATATCGGGTTTCACCCCTTTCACCCTCTTCAGGGTGAAATTTCCAAAAATCCTCTCTTAGTGCTCCCCTGAACTCTTCAAGGAACATACATGCCAAATTTCAGCTTCTTGCGTTCAGTAGTTTCGGCTGTGCGGTGTCTGTCAGTCACTCAGTAACGGAAGAGTTTTATATATATATGTAGATAAGGGATAATATATTCGATATGCCTGACAGACCAGTGGAGTTATAATACTTTTATGTTTTATAGTTTATAATATAATTCGTAAGTTTTTATATACAAAGAATAATGTTTTATAAGTATTGTTTTAGAATTTATATCTATATTATACAGTATGTGCCCTTAATGCCTGTGGTGCAAGTTTACCCTAGTACAGGCACCCCTTATATATTACGTTTACAATGTAACCTAAGCTCTGTATCAATTTGTACCAATTTAAGTTGAATAAATGATTATTATTATTATTATTATTTACAAACTCGAGAATCAAAATTTCTGTCCATGGTTTTCCTACTGTAAAATTTATCCTGGACATCGTGTCGGTTATGTATAAAAAGTTCGTGCGATCCAAAAAATGGTTTGCCCGTGTCTGCGTGTTTTTTGTGTCCGTTGTTTGAATGTTTGTAATGTTTGCCGCGATGAAGAAATTAATACTAGTGTGGGAGTAGTCATTTTAAATATTATATATACTAGATGTGCCCGCGGTGTCACCCGCGTTTATAGTTACTACGCCGCCCCCGTGGGTCGTAGCGTGATGTTACATAGCCTATAGCCTTCCTCGATAAATAAGCTATCCAACACTAAAATAATTTTTCATTTCGAACCAGTAGTTCCTGAGATTAACGTGTTCAAACAAACGAACAAACTCTTCAGCTTTATAATATTGGTATAGATATTTTTTGTTACGCACTCACATCTTAACTATTCGACCGATCATCATGAATTTTCGCATACACTTTGTCAGGGGTACAGAAAAGAACACAGGGTAACTTTGATCCAGAAAAAAATAGGGTACAGCTCGAGGGATGGAAAATTGAGATAACCTACATTTACGAGAGCGAGCTAGTGTAGTTATATAAAAGAAATTTGAAAGTTCGATTTTAACACCCTTAATTTAAATTTTTTTGAGTTCGGAAAAACTCTTTTATGACAGCTTTGTCCGTCCGTCCGACTCTCTGATAAACAACTTTCAACTCAAGAACCGTAAGAGCTAGAGACTCGCGGTCAACACCATTCGACTCAGCATAGTCGATATACCCCGGAAATGACTACGACATTTGACCTCTGACTTGAGGTCAGAGGTCAAAATGGTATGGTCACATGGTATTACGTGACCTTTACATATTACCTAACCATTTTTTCGAACTCTAAGATTTACAGCAATTCATTGCCGTTTCTCACTTGTTTCACAACGTAACTTAGATCTATCACATTTTATATTCGCTAAATATAATAACATTCCTGCTCACCCCAGACCTTTCTAATGCCCCAGGACTTTAAGTTTGAACTTAAAATTCTATCCTTGTCTGTAGTATCTAGGTCACAGCTGTTTCAACCAGCTTTCCAGAAAATAAGCCCGACATCCTCGCCAACTAAATTGAGAGAACATTGCTGAAATGTGTGCGTATTACTAAATACTGGTTGATTAATGTGTTTGGTCAACGGAATGTTCATGCTATCAAATAAGTAATGAAGTGACGTCCTAACTAACATTACAAATGCGACTGTGAGTTTGTTTGTTACACTTTCACGCATTAAATACTAGACCGAGCAATATGAAGGGAGAGCGGACATCTTACATACAATTTTGGGACTAAATGTAAAAAGACGAATTTTATAATTGGGTAGCTAATATTTTGTAATAGTTACACTGAAAATTCAAAGGCAGTCTAAGAGCTGACCTGTAAGAATTTTATATAAAAAACATGCAAGTTCAGTAAAACATACATGGTCGATCGTTAATAGCAAAAATCACGTGTCCAAAGAAAAAGCAGTGTTCTTGCAAACGTTATTAAAGGAATATACAAGCATAGCCTTCAATTTCGTTGCAAAATCACAGAATTATACTAAACGAAAACTAATCAATATTGACGTTTCCATTTCAAATTAACTGTCACATATTTTGACACTTCAAAGCAAAGACAGATAAAAGAAAAATTTCAGTTTTTGTACTGTTTTTGTTTGAGATCAGCACTGTCTAAAAGTTATTTGTTAGACATGAAAATTCGACAGGTTCACCATCCTATATAAAATAATAAGAAATGCGGTTTAAAAAATGCATGCTTTGATCTTTTATTAAATATCACTTTTCAAACATTCCAATTCTTCATAACACAAAGAATAAAACAACTGAACCACAGACTACTCAGATGCTAACGCACGTCAGAAGATTATTTTGTCTAAGGTATTTTTTGTCAATCTTTATTTTTGTGCTTTCCATATTTTAATATATTAGATATCAATTATTTTGTTTAACATTGTCTTCTGTTTACGCGAATATTATTCATTGAAATTAAACTACTATATACGGATTTTATTGCGTTGTTTATTGACACTCTATTACATAATTTTGATAACTGTTACTCTACGACCTTGGTATCGTGGAATTCGATGATTTACTTACTACATTTTTATTTAAACAGTTAGATTAAACTACGGACTACAATCATACCTTGTCTTGATTATTAATGTACATGTAAGTGGATGCTCCTATTTACATACTGCTGCTTTAGAGGCTACCATCAAATTTTATTAAATGCTTGAGTATGTTCAGTTATAGTTCATGGAGAAATGGTTGCAGCACCTTACAGCTCTTAAGATTTGTAAACAAAAACTTGGCGATTAAAAAGAGTGATCATGAGTTTCTTGCCCGTTCTTCTCATGAGCCCTACACCCTTGCTTTACTGAATGTGGCAATAAATGTAAATTCGCAGAAAAAATTATTGTAACTTTGACATTCATAAGTGTTACCTTGTAACCTAATTTGAATAAATTTATTTTGAATTTTGAATTTTAAATTTTCTACCACTACTATAAAACTTTACTAATTTTAAGCTAATTAAATTATTATTAAAACTATTAAAACTATTTATATTTAAGTGTACACTTGCCCCGACGTTTCGGTTGCTTTACAGCAGCCATGGTCACGGGGAGTCTCCCGTTTTAAAATAAATAACGTGATAAAATTCATATAAAGTAGTTTTAATTCCAATGTTATTTTGTCAAACCTTATCGTTGTTTGCATTGTTGTTAGTGATCAAGGCTAGTACGTCGCCATATTGGTATTAAGCCTGGCTTAGCGTATACTATCGAAATTGACAGAGTAAGCAGTAAACGGCTTATGTACTTCGTATATACATACATAGACAGGCTAGCTTAATACTGTTGTATTCAGTTTTGTATGTAAATAAAGGTGGTTACCGATATTGATACCGGTTACCTATATCTAACGGTTACCAGTTTAGGTGTAAGGGTTACCGTAGTTTAGCATTTTGTTCGCATGAATGGTAGTTATTTATTTATTTAAAATCTTCAAGCAAAATACAATACATTGGCGGACTTAATGCCAAGGGCATTTTACCAGACAACCGTAGGGTGATGCAGAGATAAAAAGGTGTTGTAGTTTTAGAGTGGTTTTGCTCACTGCTCGTAAGCCGATTGTTAAAGGATTGATGCGGTACAAAAAAAATATGATCCTCAAATGGTTGTGCTGTCTGAGTGTTCTTGGTAATAGCCTTTCTAAAATGAAATTATATACGATGATAATATTGCTCATTCTAAACAAGAATTGATGGAAAATTGCGTGCTCAGACAAGAAAATGTTTTTTTATCGGCTAAAATTATTTTTTTCATTTTGATAAATTGCAAAGCTCACTTTTCTCAAACTCAAGTTTTCTATAGAGATTCTTTGACGCACGGAACAACTACCGTTAAGCTAAGCCATTAATTTCCAAAGTGGTCCAGGTGGACCCCTAGGGGTCCACGGCAGACTCAACGGGAGTCTAAGTTAGCGTGACGAAAAAATCATCATCATCATCATCAGGCTATAATAGTCCACTGCTGGACATAGCCTTCCCCTAATGAGCACCATAGCGCCCTGTCTTCAGCTTGCCGCATCCAGCATCTGCCTGCAGTCTTTCGCAGATCGTCATCGCACCTGGTCGCAGGGCGTCCTACACAACGTTTGACAAAAAAATGGGGGTCCACAATTCGTAGGCGGAGTCCACGAAAATTTATTTGCTTTCGATAGTGAAGAACTAAAATGTTGGCTTAACTTCACCTACCAATGTAGCTCAGCGACTGTTACTTGTAAAAACTTGCATAATTATGGTCTAAAAAAAAAGACATCCCGCCTACCGTGGCAGGATCAGGCCGGAGATAATCGAAAAAGAAAATGTCAGCCCGTAGAGATTTCATCAAATATAAATACGAATGCCAAATGCCAAATAATATGGTAGAAATGTAGCCTGCAGAGGGTCCACTGGAACCAGCTGAATTTTAAAAGGGGTCTTTTAAAAGAAAGTCTGAGTACCTCTGAGCTAAACTATCATGAAGTACGTCGTATTGTGGATGCGCAACGATAATAATCAAAAAAAATATATATATAGTATCACGTCTTTATCCCAAAAGAGGTAATCAGAATACACCCACAAATAATAGCAGTCAAATATTGTTATTTATTGGACATAGTTCTACACTCCATGCTGGTACTCTGTCTCGATAGAAAATCTCGTATCAAACCGGGGACATACATTGTAATTTGCTCACATACTGTGTAGGTCCTGCGAGAATACTAGCGTTGCAGTTTCATCTGCAACAATAGCTGACGCAGGTACCTAACTTAGTCTCCATACTGTCTGTTTTGTATATATTTACATTTTATAGTATTGTGAAAAGGAGATAGGAGTAGTAGAGCCTCGCTGATTTCAGCATGAAACGGCTTGACCGGGAAAGGACTACCCTCTCACAGATTATCGACGTGAAATAGCAGTTTCCTACTGTTGTGTTTCGTTTAGTGAATGAGAGTGCTGAAGGCTCAATCACCCTCTTTCCCCCTTCTGGCTCCTTCTTCTTCCCACTTCCTTTTTCTCTTCTTCCCTTCCTAAAGGCTTACTTACTTACATGGCTGTATAAAAAAAATATATATATATATATAATTTTTCTTTCTTTCTTTTATACAAAACCACTGCGAGGTAGTGTATTAATAAATATTCTAATTTGAAACCCTTTTTATTTCACATTAAAACTTACAAGAACTTTGTAAAACCAAGCTAAAGTGGGATTCTACTTATATATTAATATTATGTTGTAAAGGTTACCACTGACTTGCACGTTTAGCTGCGATGTAACATTCTGTGAAAACGTAGACAACGGGTCACAGTAGCTTGGACTTTGCTAATAATATGTCATTACATGTTTACTTTTTAGAGTTCAAAAAAACTCTTATACAACAGCTTTGGCCGTCCGTCCGTCTGTCTGTTATACAACTTTCAACTCAAGAACCGTAAGAGCTAGAGAACAGTCAACGCCATTCGACTTAGCATAGTCGATATACCCCGAAATGACTATGACCTCTGACCTCAAAGTCACGTGGTATCCAGTGACCTTTGTATATAACTTGAACCATTTTTTCGTACTCGAAGATTTACAGCAATTCATTGCCGATTCTCACTTGTTTAAGCTAGCTAGCCTTTTATTAATTTGAGTTCCAAATTACCAAAACTCTAGCTGCTTACTACATAACCAATTACATATATATGATGCATCGTGGGTGTTATATACGTTTGCCTACCCCTTCAGGCATATCCCAATCCTAACTAATATTATACATGCGAAAGTGAGTTTGTTTGTTACGCTTTCACGCCATAAATTCTCGACTGATCATCGTGAAATTTTGCATACACGTTATCAAGGGTACAGAAAAATTACTGTTCCCGAGGGAAAAGAATATTGTCAAAATCTACACTAACGCGAACGAAAACGGAGGCAATATATAGTTTTTCTTTTACATATTGTCACGTGATAACATTGATTATGTATTATATAAGTCTATAAATGTATGATATGTTCTTTGTCTGCTTTCTTAGGTGACGTAATATTATAATAAACCTGTTCCATAAAGTATAACATTATAAAAGCTAAATGCTGAAGTCAGCGCCCACCTTTATACCGCCCATGCTAATAATCTCGTAGATGTCTACGAAGCGCTACGCCGTAGACCTTGCGTAGCTTATTACTTTAAGACTTACTCTAGGAAACGTTGTAGCTTGTAATTAACTATTAACTTTGTGTTTCATATTCAGGCTTATCTTGTGTCAGAGATTTTCAGGCTGTCAGAAAAGCTGTTTAGTTTCGCGGCTGCTTTGAATAGGCTTTTTGTAGAAGTCAAGTAAGAGATTTTGTAGTTAATTGTGAATGCATGGATGGTGCAGTGGATTAAATAGTCACTTCACTTATCACCAGTGTACCGAGTGTCCTGAATTCGAATAAAACGCGACAATAGGTTATTATTTGTGTCAGTTTATTCAAAATTTGTAAAGTCACTAGCGACACAGGGATATAGGGCCTAAGATATCATGAGTGCGAGTTTGGCACGGTCAGAGAACTTCAACCGATTAGAAATAATTCTCAAGCGTATCATGAAGCTATAATCTTAGTCAGCAAAAATTATACGGCTTGAAATTCTCAAGCCAAGTAATCTAAAGCTGAATAGTTTAAAGTATCCTTCTCTGTAGCGCTGACCACGTGTATGCTAAATTTCATGATGATCGGTGTAGAAGTTGAGGCCTGACAGCGTAACAAACGATCAAACAAACTCACATTCGCATTTATAATATTAGTTAGTCAAGTACATTTATAATACTAATTAATATACTACATATTGTCCTTATTTTCTTATTTACACTAGAGACCCACCCCGGCTTCACACGGGTAGTACAAAACCTTAACAAATTATACATCTAAACTTTCCTCATGAATCACTCGGTCTATTGGTGAAAACCGCATGACAATCCGTTCTGTAATTTTTGAGTTTATCGCGAACAAACAGACAGACGAACAGACGCGGCGGGGAACCTTGTTTTATAATATTTAGTGGTTAATTACTTTAATCTTAAGTTAGTTGAACCACTTGCTCCATAATCTTTCTTAATTTCATTGTTTCATACATTTTATCTATGCTTTTTATTTCTTCTTTCCATTGAAAATGTATAATTGGAATATTCAAGCCATCAACACATAACAAGCCTGTTATTTGAACCACTCCGTTGAAAAAATTGTAATTTACAAGACCGTTAAAGAGAGATTGTAAAAAAAATATATAGCGGCATTACTCATTGAAATTGGGCCATATATCATGCGCGAAGTTTAAGGAAAATATCTGCAAGGCATAGGCGTTAGTCCCAACGTCAATGAGGAAGCGAAAAGCGGAGCTTCAACGACCAGCGAATCACTTATTCACTATTTGAATCATAACAAAGATATAATCACACTTGTACATAATCAGAAAAGTCAACTTAAGAAAAATATTGGGCGGAAATTTTCTTTATACGACTTGTGTGGCAAACAAGCATACGGCTCACCTGATGGTGAGTGGTCACCGTAACCTATCGACGTTTGCAACACTAGAGACATCACTTGGGCGTTGCCAACCTTTTAGGAAAGGGAGATGAGAAAAAGGAATTGGGAAAGAGAAGGAGCGGGAAAGGGGAAAGAGCCGACACTCTAATTCACCGAACGAAACACAACAGTAGGAATACTGCTATTTCACGTCGATATTCTGTGAGAGGGTGGTGGAAGGAGGGTGTAAAAAAAAAGCAGCTCAGTGGGGAGACCAACAGACTGCAATGCAGAGGGTCTCGGGTTCGAACCCACGTCGCGCACCTCTGACTTTCGGAATATATATGACTTTTCGAAATTATATGCGTATTGATTGACAATTATCGCCTGCTCCGTGCCTCGGAGAGCACGTTAAGCCGTCAGTCCCGGCTGCCATGAACATCTATGGCAGTCGTTATTGGGAAACTGGGTACCCTCTAATATCCTGACACTGGTCTAGCCTTAGGGTATCGTTAGCCTTCGGGTTGCGGAGGTCAGGTGGCAGCCGCTCCGTGTAAAAACTGATATCCAGTCAAATCCAGTTAGACTAGAAAAGTCGACCCCAAGTGACTTGGGAATAATAAAGGCAAGGGAGAAAATTCTGTGAGAGGGTAGTCCTTTCCCGGTTGAGCCAGCCTATTCATGCTGAAATCAGGCCGCCAATGCACTTGTAACTCCTCTGGTGTTGCGGGTGCCCATGGGTGGCGGTAATCGCTTACCATCAGGCGACCCGTCTGCTCATTTGCACCCTAATCCATAAAAATAACTCTTATTTTACAAGTCATTTATTTATTTTACATCAAATAGAACAACTTGCGTCAATTATACTATATATTAATTATTTATTTAATAATATAAATTTAAAGTTTAGTATATATATGTAAAAGCAGCGATAGCTCAGTGGGGAGACCAACAGACTGCAATGCAGAGGGTCTCGGGTACGAACCCACGTCGCGCACCTCTGACTTTCGAAAGTTATATGACTTTTCGAAATTATGTGCGTATTGATTGACAATTATCTCCTGCTCCGTGCCTCGGAGAGCACGTTAAGCCGTCGGTCCCGGCTGCCATGAATATCTATGCCAGTCGTTATTGGGAGAGTGTCGACACAAAAGATCCCACTGGGTCGAAGTGTCGCCGGTCTGTACTGACTGGCCCCCACATATGATACAAGATACAAGATATATATGTAACATAATTTATATTCGAATACATCACAAAGATCTTCATTCAGAGGCAAATAATCGATGCCAGAAAGAATAGTTAATTATCTTATTTTGAATGTCATCTCTCGTACTAGGAATTATTCCTGTATCAGAAATAAAAACATTCAAACAACGAACACATAGAATATCCAGACTCGGAACAACTATTTGTGGGTCACATAATTTTTCGACCTTGAGATTCGAAACGTTGACACTCGGCGTAGTGGCAATGATGAAAATAAAAAATGAAATAAAAATAAAAACAGTTTATTGCCATTAATTATTACATAAAGCATTTATCAGCGGCCCCACACTAGGCATAGCCTGTCCTGTGGGTGCCAGGTACGATTTCCTTTCACTTTTTAACAATTTTAGCTCGGGCGACGTGTCATATAAGACTAAAAATATGGTTGTGTGTGTGTGCATACATGTGTGTGTATGTTGTTCGTGAGTGAGTGAGTGTGTGTGTGTGTGTGTGTGTGTGTGTGTGTGTGTGTGTGTGTGTGTGTGTATGTGTGTGTGTGTGTGTGTGTGTGTATGATGTGTTTATGATAGGCATACCATAAGATTTTCGGTGGAGTCATATGTCAAAGAAGTGAGCCATTTAGTGACTTTTAACTGCATCTCTTTCAATGAACACTGCTTTATCTTGCATGCGTTAGCAGTTTTATTGTAAAAAAATACGTCTTTAAGAGGCTTTGAGGCTAATAATAATAATAATAATGTCCTTCTGACCGAACTTTAGTCAATCTTAACTAAGACTGGCCATCATGGCGCAAACACAAGTGAACTCTCTGTTCCCTAACTCTCATGATCCGATGGGACGGCAATCCGATACGACTCGAGAGAGATCAGGTACAGAACCAACGGCTTTACGTGCTTTCCGAGGCTCAGGGGTGTCTGACACCGCCAACTTCCTAACTTCGGGCTCGTATTGAGATTTCTTAACAGAAAAACCCAAATACTTTTTTTGTTGGCCCGACCCGAGATTCGAACCCGAGACCTCATGTACAGCAGTCGCACTCACTACTGCTGCACCACGGAGGCAGTTACTCAAACCACAACACCACCTGTACAATCAATGGTATTGCTGAGTCTGGAAATGTATTCAATACATGAGGATATCTCGTTACCAGATCTGGTAAAAGATTTAATACACCTTTGCTTTTCTCAAAGAAAAAAATGCGTTAGTTATTGTAAAATGTATTAAATACTATTAAACTGCTAGATTTTGCCCTCGGCGTCGCTTGCATTTATTTATATTTTGTCACTAAATTTTTATTCCTCATTAACAGTACTTTTTCTGGATGATAGGTACCCTATGTCCTTATCTGTAGCCCTCACAACGTATATACGAATTTTTATGATGATCGGTCGAGTAGTTAAGGCGTGAAAGCGTAACAAATAAACTAACCTACATTTGCATTTATAACATTAGGTAGGATAGTCTCTACTTACCCCACTTTGAAACAAGCGTGTACTATATGACTAAACAAGATTCAGAAAAACAAACTTTATACAAAAAGTCATTGCGTTAAGGGAACAGCTAGACTTTTTATTTAAAGCCCCTTCGTAATGGGATCACGTAGCTGCTATTCGTACCGGCTCTACGAACGTTCTACGGGCGTAGATGCGGAGCTTGTAGCGTAGATCAGAAAAAAGTATTTATAAAAATGTCTGTTTCTGTTATTTTCATTCCGTATATGTTGTCGCAACTATATCACAGAGTGAGTCAAAACAAAATCACACCGCCTAGGTGATAATGTTCTATACTCATCTGTAATAAATTTATAAAGCTGAAGAAGTTTGTTTGTTTGGTTCAACGCGCTTATCTCAGGCACTACTAGTACGAATTGAAAATTCTTTAAGAGTCGGATAGCCTATTCATCGAGGAAGGCTATAAGCTATATACTATCACGCTATGGCCAATTAGAAGCATCAAAGAAAAAATGTTGCAAAAACGGGACTAATTCTCTTATGTGACGCAGACGAAGTTGCGCGGGTCAGCTAGTATTAGTTAAAGATAAAAATATCGATATTTAAAAAGACTATTCGTACACTAAAATTCTTAATTTTTGAATCTCAGTGCACTTAACAAACATTTAAACAACGGACACAAAGAATTATAGAAGGGTATTGATAGCGCCACCTACATAATTAACTAGCTGACCCGCGCAACATCATCTGCTTCACATAAGAGAATTTGCCCCGTTTTTGCAACATTTTACATTGATGCTCAGCTCCTATTGGTCGTAGCACGATGTTATATAGCCTATAGTCTTCCTTGATAAATGAGCTATGCAACACTAAAATAATTTTCAATTCGAACCAGTAATTCCTGAGATTAGCGCGTTCAAGCAAACAAACATATAGACCAACAAACTCGTCAGCTTTATAATATTAGTATAGATTAAAGAGCTGGTTCTAGAAACAACTCATTGCAGGAACACGAAAAAAGGTTTTTTGTATATAACGTAATCCGTTGTGCATTTCTCATTCCCAGAAAGAATATATAATATTGAAGTTGATTTTGCCCGCGGTTTTACTCGCGTATATGAAGGATAGGTTAAATTAGTAACAGTACTATATTCTGGATGAAAGGTACCCTATGTCCTTTCTTGTTACCCTGACAACGTGTCTGCAAAATTTCATGATGGTCGATCGAGTATTCAAGCCATGAAAGGGTAATAAACAAAAACTCGCTTTTGCATTTTTAATGAAGTTACGATTATATAAGAAGAGCAGCGATAGCTCAGTGGGGAGACCAACAGACTGCAATGCAGAGGGTCTCGGGTTCGAACCCACGTCGCGCACCTCTGACTATCGGAAGTTATATGACTTTTCGAAATTATGTGCGTATTGATTGACAATTATCGCTTGCTCCGTGCCTCGGAGAGCACGTTAAGCCGTCGGTCCCGGCTGCCATGAACATCTATGGCAGTCGTTATTGGGAGAGTGTCGACACAAAAGATCCCACTGGGTCGAAGTGTCGCCGGTCTGCACTGACTGGCCCCCATATAAGATAAGATAAGGGGAAGACCGAGGCGTACTTTTGTACAGCAAGTAAAGCAATTATTGGGAGTCGGGTTAAAAGACGAGGTTAAAAGGAAAACAGAAGACAGAGACATGAGACGATTACTCCGAGAAGACCTTTTTTCATTAGCTTTGTTCCACTGCTGAGCGAAAACCTCTCGCTCGGACTTCCAAATCTCTCTTTTGGTGGATATCTTCGCCAGTCTTTTTCAAAAGCGTTCAGGTCATACCACCATCTCCTTTAAGGTCTGGCCCATGATTGGTGCCCACCTCTATGGATGCATGTGGCAGACGTGTCCGGCCTAGTCCCACTTGAGCCTAACCAAGGGTAAAGCTATGCTCTTCAATTAAAGAATTAGAATTAATTAATATCAGACAGCCACAGCGAAACATGGCCAGCCGTTACATATTTTTTTATTTATTATTAAGCTTGCGTTTAACCGCGATCTCATCATCTGTTGTAAAGTGGCGATGCAGTCGACGATGGAGCACGCTTGCCTAGAAGATACCTATTCACTCGTTACTTGAAGACACCCAGATTGTACTCATCGGGAAACACAGACTTAGGTAGCGAGTTCCACTCCTTAGTGGTACACATTATAAAAGTGGAAGCAAAGCGCTTCGTGCGTATTTGTGGTATATCCACCATGTACCTGTGGCGCTGGTCTGATTGTCTGGTCGTCCGATGGTAGAATGGGAAGAAGGAATCAAATTGCGCAGTTCCTCTGTACCCTCTCTGAAATGTATCCGATATATACAGTTCTTCGAATCTGTATTGAAATTGGAAAATAGATAAACGTAGGACGTGAAACAGATTTGATTGACAACTGAGTTACGGTTGGATCTGAAACGCTCTCCCGGGAACAGGAGAATATCATTTTTCTATCGACGGTAACTGACGAATGAAATGCATGAATGTGGCGTGGCTATCTTGTAACGATAATAACCTATTCCTAGCTTAACTAAGCCTACTAATATTATAAATGTGAATGTTTGTGAGGATGGATGTTTGTTACACTTTCACGCAAAAGCTACTGAACGGATTTTGATGAAACTTTACAACGTTACTGTTTATAAATCAGAATAACATATAAGCTACTGAAATCTACACTAACGCGAGCTAAACCACAGGTAAAATCTTGTATTATAAATGCAAATGTGAGTTTGTTTGTTTGTTAAGCTTTCACTCCTGAACTACTCGACCGATCATCATGAAATCTCGCATATACGTTGTCAGGGATAAAGAAAAAGACATAGAACACCTTTCATCCAGAAGCCAGAATTGTTCCCGAGGGATGGAAAATTTATATACCCTACATTTATGCAAGCAGAGCCGCGGGAAAAATTTATTATGTAATATAAATTTAATAATATCAGCTCTATATATAAACCGTCCCAATGCTGGGCTGCTTCCCAGTGTGAGAAGGGTTAGGCCATAGTCCACCACGCTGGCCTAGTGTGAGTTGGCAGACTTCATATTTTTATTTATTTATTTAGAAGAGCAGCGGTAGCTCACTGGGGAGACCAACAGACTGCAATGCAGAGGGTCTCGGGTTCGAACCCACGTCGCGCACCTCTGACTTTCAGAAGTTATATGACTTTTCGAAATTATGTGCGTATTGATTGACAATTATCGCCTGCTCCGTGCCTCGGAGAGCACGTTAAGCCGTCGGTCCCGGCTGCCATGAACATCTATGGCAGTCGTTATTGGGAGAGTGTCGACACAATAGATCCCACTGGGTCGAAGTGTCGCCAGTCTGCACTGACTGGCCCCCACATAATATACATACATATATATTTATTTAGAATCTCTTTCAATAAAAACAATGCCTCAATTAATAATGAAAATAAAGTTTCATATTTTCTCATTTACAAGCGGATCATTAAATGCTCAAAAACGTACAGGCAATCAGAAAAGTATAATAATTTTAATATTCTACCACATACACACAACACCATCTAGCCCAAACTAAGCAGAGCTTGTACTATGGGTACTAGACAATGGATAAACATACTTATATACTTTTTTTTGTAAATACTTACATATTATACATAGAAACACCCAGTCCAAGACAAACATCCATGTTCATGCACACAAATGTTTGACTTGTGCGGGAATCGAACCTGCGACCTCAGGCGTGGCAGACTATTACACTAACCACTACACCATCGAGTCGTCAGTCGTATGAAAGTGAAGTTATAATAATAATATATATTTTAATTAATATTATAAATGGAAAAGTGAGTTTGTTTGTTTGTTACGCTGCTGTCGAGCAGCGATAGCTCAGTGGGGAGACCAACAGACTGCAATGCAGAGGGTCTCGGGTTCGAACCCACGTCGTGCACCTCTGACTTTCGGAAGTTATATGACTTTACGAAATTATGTGCGTATTGATTGACAATTATCGCCTGCTCCGTACCTCGGAGAGCACGTTAAGCCGTCGGTCCCGGGTCCTGGCTGGCATGAACATCTATGGCAGTTGTTATTGGGAGAGTGTCGACACAAAAGATCCCACTGGGTCGAAGTGTCGCCGGTCTGCAATGACTGGCCCCCACATAAGATAAGATAAGATACGCTGCTGTCACGTATTAACTTGACCAATCATCAAACAATTTTGAAAGTTACATATTGTCAGGTGTACAGAAGGTACCTTTCATTCAGAAAAAGTACCGTTACTAACCTAACCTAATCTACAATTACGCGAACAACGCCGCGGACATAATCTAGCACCACATAAAACCTTACATTAGTAAAATTACCTTACACTAAGTTTCACATCAATACACGACTCAATACGTATGGAGCATATTCATTGAACATTTTCTTAGGCAGTCTTTGATCAACGGATATATATTGCGAGCTATGTACATATATGCATGTTCGGTATTTAGCCCTGTTTATTCTGTATGCCCGAATGCTTTGGTAAAGGTGTGTTAAAGCGCAAATTATACGCATCGTGTAATCAAAACTAGTGGTCATATCTGAAAGACTTGAAATTACATATAATCTCGCCTATATTTTGTGAAGGAATCGTTAGAGGTGTATAGTAATATAATTATATCAGCCTTGTATTAAACTGTCCTGCGCACGGGCCTCTTCTCAGTTTGAAAAGAATTACGCCATAGTGCACCACGCTGGCCCATTGCGGGTTGGCAGACTTCACATATATTTGAGAATATTATGGATAATTCTTAGACATGTCGGTTTCCTCATGATTTTTCCCTTCACTGTTAAAGCAAGCGATAATTAACTATATAATACGCACATAACTTCGAAAAGTCCGAGATGCGCGCCTTGGAATCGAACTCGAGACCTCTGAGTGGCAATCGAACGGTCAGCACTTACTATCTACTAGACACATTTCTGACAGTTACTTACTGAATATTTGTAAAAAAATATTTAGAAGTAAACCCCAATAAACTACATCACACGCAAAACATAAGGGTAAATTAATTACGCAGGACAAATAACACATTCAATGAACTATCACTGCCAAAATATGAGTAAAATACTTTGAGAATATACAAGTGTATAATATAAATGTAAAAATGTTGTCACCTATCAAATAACAGGCTAGTGATAACATCGCTTAACTTCACAAAGTAACCGAACACAATCCATATGCATTCATCCTTATACACCGAATCATAACCAAATTTTCTGTCCCACACCACACAACTAAAATGATAGAGACAAACGGTACAAAAAACTAAAATATAAACACATTTTTTGTCTCACACTACATAACTAAGAAAGGCAGAGACAAACAGAATACCAGTTTTTTATTTCGACTTCCACTTATTTTACTAGGTCTAACTTAAAACACAAAATAACAAAACATATCCTCATTTTTTGTCTCACACTACATAACTAAAAATGAAAGAGACAAACAGAAAACGTAATAACAAATCATAGATAACGGATGCCCTCGAAAATACTATGTTATGACGTCATTGCTCATGTCAAATACATATTTCCATAGACAATATATATATGTACATATATTGTATATAGCTAGCGTTCGTTCCTGGCACCGCGTTCGGAAACAATATGAAATCGCCATTTTCCGAATCGATCTTTTGACAGAGTTTGAAAGGGTAAGAAGTACTTTGATGGTTCAGTGGTTAAAGGTTGCGTTTACCGTGAGATACGTATGAGTTCGATGCTCCGATCAATTAAAATGTTGGTCTACCCGTGACCATGGCTGCTGAAAAGCAACCGAAACGTCGGGAAAGTGTAAAATTAAATTAAATCTAAACAGTTTTAATAGTTTAATAGTTTGAAAGAAGAACGATTGCGGGAAACAAAGTGAATGGAGCTCTACGCGCTTTTATGAACAGTCGAAATGTTTCCGAAAAGGCACGTTTGGCTGTTCATAGAGGACTATTAGTGCCCACACTTATGTATGGAAGTGAAAGTTGGGTATGGAAAAGAAGCATGAGAGCAGAATAAATGCTGTAGAAATGAGAGCGCTGAGAAATATATGTGGTGTGACTCTGAAAGATAGAATAAGGAATAGTGTGATTAGAGAGAGATGCGGCATGAAAGTGGATATAGTGACAAGAATAGAAAAGGGTATGTTAAGCTGATTTGGGCATGTCGAAAGAATGGACGAGGAAACACTGACTAAGAAAGTTTATAAGGCTAGTGTGATTGGAACAGTCGCAAGAGGAAGACCTAGGCGAACGTTTCTTGATCAGATCGGAGGCGTTCTGGACAAAGGCAAGGTTAAGAGCACCTTGAACCGACGGGCGTGTATGAGGAATGTGATGAAAGTGAATGAAGCCAGAGAAGTGTGTCAGGATCGTAGCAAATGGAAATCCGTAGTCTCTGCCTACCCCTCTGGGAAACAGGCGTGAATCTATGTAGTTTTAATAGTTTTAATAATAATTCAATTAGCTTAAAAATTAGTAAAGTTTAATAGTAGTAGTAGTGTAACAGTTTTCAAAATTATGCAATAAAGTGTCAAATAAACAACGCGATAAAATCCGTATATAGCAGTTTAATTTCAATAAAATGTTGATTTTAAAGAAATCTCTTGTGTTTAGATTAATTCTTGTATCGCGAGGGACTTCACAAACATTTCAAAAACGGATGCATACAAGACCGAGATCCGAAACAATAATTATATTTTGTACGATGTATTTTTTTAATATATTATTTCCAGCACTAAGAATAACGCCTGTGTTGCGGGGGTCTTCACAAACTTTCAAATGACGTACAAAAAAGCACCAAGACATGGAACAACTATTTCTGGACTAGATCGGCCTCGATGACGCCTGAGGTCGCGGGTTCGATTCCCGCACAAGTCTAACATTTGTGTGCATGAACATGTATGTTTGACTTGGTCTGGGTGTTTCTATGTATCTGTAATCTGTATGTATTTCCAAAATAGAAGTATATATGTATGTTTATCCGTTGTCTAGTACCCATAGTACAAGCTCTGCTTAGTTTGGGCTAGATGGTGCTGTGTGTATATGTAGAATATTATTATTATAAATTTTTGTCCCGTGTGGGAACCGAACCCACAACACTTGGCGCAGTTTCATTGGCGGCCACTTAAACCACTAGACAATCCGTGTAGTCACACAATTTTTTGTTCCACGTACATACGCATAGATAATTTTACCTTACTTTTGTTATTTACCGACCGGAGTGATACCACGGCCTCACAGAAAACCGGCGTGAAATAGCGCTTGCGTTGTGTTTCGTCGAGTGAGTGAGGGTACCGGAGGCCCAACCCCCCTCCCTCCCCCTCCTGGGGGAAGCCAATTTTAAAAGGCTGGCAACTCACTTGTGACTCTTTTAGTGCTGCGGGTGTCCATGGGCGGCAGTAATCGCTTACCATCAGGCGATCCGTCTGCTCGTTTGCGTATACGTCCTATAACTAACATAAAAAAAAAACATCATTTAATAAATTAAATTGTTCTTCTTTTTTAAAAAAGAGGAACTAAGAGATGATATGCATTGTCTTTAACTACCAGTACGCCATATTCTTTTATAATATCAACCCTGTATTAAATTGTCCCACTGCTAGGCACGGGTCTCTTCTCCTCTCTCTCAGTGTGAGAAGGGATAGGCCATAGTCCACCACGCTGGCCCAGTGCGGGTCGACTGACTTCAGATATCCTAAAGAACATTATGTAGAACTCTCAGACATGCAGGTTTCCTCACGATGTTTTCCTTCACCGTTAAAGCAAGCGATAATTTACTATTTAATACGCACATAATTTCGAAAAGTCATATAACTTCCGAAAGTCAGAAGTGCGCGACGTGGGTTCAAAACAAAGACCCTCTGTATTGCAGTCAGTTGGTCTCCCCACAAAGCTGTCGCTGCCTTAAAACAAACACAAATATTTCATCAAAATTGATGGCGTTTAAGTTGTCGATACTGAGACTACGCTGTATGGTGTAGGTTCAATCCCAAACGGGATAAAAAAACGGAATAAAAAAAGAAAAAAGAGAAGACATTTTTATTGACAATTATCGCCTGCTCCGTGCCTCGGAGAGCACGTTAAGACGTCGGTCCCGGCTGCCATGAACATCTATGGCAGTCGTTATTGGGCAGTCAGTGCCCTCTAATATCCTGACACTGGTCTAGCCTTAGGGTATCGTTAGCCTTTGGGTTGCGGAGGTCAGGTGGCAGCCGCTCCGTGTAAAAACTGATGTCCAGTCAAATCCGGTTAGACTAGAAAAAGCTGACCCCAAGTGACTTGGGAATAATAAAGGCTAGGGAGAAGATATATTTATATTTGCTTTTCCGGATGTTGTAACGTAAAATGGGAGAGGCCTATGTCCAGCTGTGGACTGCGGTGGGCTGAGTGATTGATTGTTGATTGATTGATATATATGTACATATATGTTTAACGCACCTCTCTGCCTTCTCCTTCAGAGATATGATCGTGAGATTATGTATGTAGGTATGATATTAGTAAGATAAAAGTACCAGGATAGCAGACAAGGCCAAGAGTTATAACGTTTTATATACAGAATTCAAGTTAGATATTTGTATGTCTTATCTTATCTTATGTGGGGGCCAGTCAGTGCAGACCGGCGACACTTCGGCCCAGTGGGATCTTTTGTGTCGACACTCTCCCAATAACGACTGCCATAGATGTTCATGGCAGCCGGGACCGACGGCTTAACGTGCTCTCCGAGGCACGGAGCAGGCGATAATTGTCAATCATTACGCACATAATTTCGAAAAGTCATATAACTTCCGAGATATTTGTATATAATCACCCTCGCTCTAACACACATATATGTACACGGATATACCATATAGTGTGCCAGTCTTCTGGGCACACTCCCGGTCGACAGTGTTGCTGAGGAATTTTACGACGCTGTCTAAACCGGCCATCCTTTTTTATTAATTTTTACAGTCCCATATTCTGTTACTCTTCATTTGTTCTATTTATAAGTGGTTAGTTTTGTTAATATTAGTTAAGTTGTAAAGTATGATTGTTGCTTTCTTTATGTAAATAATTTAAGGATTGTTCCGAGTATAGATGATCTTTGCGGTCGTTGTTTGAATATTTGTAAGTAAAGTCCTCGGCGATACAGGAATTATTACAAGTGCGGTAGTAGTCTTATTTAAAAAACTAATTATAAATACGTTTTTTTAATTATAATAACTGCCTTCGTGGTGTCTCGGGTTCGAATCCCGGGTCGACCAACAAAAAGTTATTGGGTTTTTCCGTTAAGAAATCTCAATAGCAGCCCGGAGTTAGGAAGTTGGCGGTGTTAGACACCCCCGTGCCTCGGAAAGCACGTAAAGCCGTTGGTCCTGCGCCTGATCTCACTCCGGTCGTGTCGGATTACCGTCTCATCGGATCATGAGAGTTAGGGAACAGAAAGTGCACAAGTGTTTGCGCACACACTTGTGCACTATAACATCTCCTGCGCAGATGGCCAGTCTCAGTTAAGGCTGACCGCCATGACCCTCAATTCGGTCTCGAGGGCATTATTTTATTCGAGAAAGGAGTACCTACGGACTGTTCAGTATTTGATACATATTCTATGAAATTTATGTCAAAATTTGATGGTTTGTTGAATATAGAAACCGGATTCAAACTACATGTACATGACGGATTTACACTAAGGTTAGTTGCTAGCTTCAGGCAAGGGGCCTCTGTGAAGATACCTGCAAGAAACTCACGGCCTTTCAACAACCATTTAATAATGATTTCAGTTTATACAACGATAAATAAATATGCAGGTTTTTGCTTAGATATATATGTAGGTTTCCTGCAGTTGGCAAGTCTCCGTTAAGACAGGCCGCCGTGGCCGAAATTCGTGCTCGAGAACATTATTACTACCATTCATTATTAAAAAAAACTAAAATGCTTATACCAGGACGCCATAAATTTTGATGAAATATGTATATGTTTACATGTGCCTTTTCGGGGATGCATGAGACTAATTATCTATAATATAAGTAGAATAAAAGTACCAGGCTAGCAGACAAGGTCAAGAGTTTTAACGTTATTGAACTAACTACACAGAGTTCCAGTGCGATATCTGTATATTGCCTCTCTCGCTCTAACATATAGTGATACTAATTGTGTGTTTCATTGTTACAGGAATAACGGGTAGCATCGCAAAACGAAAGGTTAGTAAGTTTTAATATAACAAAATAATTTATATATAAATAAAAAACCATTGTTTTTATTTTTTGTGATTGTAATTGTCAGGACAAGGTCAAAAATCTACGGGAGATGTCGAAAATTTTAATGTATTTATATGAAAAAGCATTGATTGATATTTTGATATTGAATTTAATTATGTGAAATGTATTTTTGTATAGATTGATAGGACAATAACTGTCGGGTCAGCTAGTAAGGTGAATATGAAGTTAACGCTAGTTAAGTTGTATAAAGAAAATCGGTACCAGAACGGTACCGATAACGATAGCTCAGTGGGGAGACCAACAGACTGCAATGCAGAGGGTCTCGGGTTCGAACCCACGTCGCGCACCTCTTACTTTCGGAAGTTATATAAATTTTCGAAATTATGTGCGTATTGATTGACAATTATCGCCTGCTCCATGCCTCGGAGAGCACGTTAAGCCGTTGGTCCCGGCTGCCATGAACATCTATGGCAGTCATTATTGGGAAAGTCAGTACCCTCTAATATTCTGACACTGGTCTAGCCTTAGGATATCGTTAGCCTTCGGGTTGCGGCGGTCAGGTTGCAGCCGCTCCGTGTAAAAAATGATATCCAGTCAAATCCGATTAGACCAGAAAAGCCGACCCCAAGTGACTTGGGAATAATAAAGGCTAAGAGAGAAGAAGAGAAAAGTTGTTGTTTTGAAATCAAGTAGTCAATTTTTTTATTTTTAAGCTCTTGCATGTCTCATGCTGGTCGCATTGAGTTGATTACTTAAGGATAACTGCCAAAATATAAGTCCAAAAGACCTCTGTTTACCTCTCAAGGACACACAAACATATACATGACATAAGTGCTTATATAAGTATACAAAACATCCTTAGCATCCACGACTCGCGTGCAAATAACCCTAAAGGATCATTATCGGTATCAAAAAGGAATAAGTGCACTCAAGATCCGATTCTAAGTGTGTACACTTAAGGTATATTTTCTTTTAATGAAGTGAAGTTCAACGCTCCTCGAGTTGGCTCTCAGTACGTTATACCAAACTTAATAAAAAGAAAACAGGAAAGAGTCACGAATAAAAACAAAAGGTTTAACTTTATGATTTTCGCTGGAGAATTACTAGCCGCTTGAAGATTTCTGACTTTGATTTCATAGTTGCTAGGTAATTGCCACATACATTTTGACACGTCTGTATCCTCAAAGAGTTGGGCCGAGGTGATTTAAACCCACATTTCACTCACAAAAGTTTTAAATATCAGGTGAAAGATGTATAGTTTTAATTGGACTTCAGATTGGAAACTATTTAATCTTTAATTAAATTACGTGTAATATTTAGAGGGCGTTTCCACTATGTCGTGACGATTAATTTATCGTTGGACGACTATCGTCTCTAGCTGTTCCCATTATATCGACTGTTTATCGTCACTGTGTCGTCGAAATATTTTATCGTTGAACGTGTAAACGACGTGACGATATTTTTATCGTGGCTACGATAGATAGTTGCAACAACGACACACGATTTCCCGTCATGATTAGTCGTGACATTTTTTATTGTTTTACAACTGTAATGCTAGCAGTTCCCATTGACTTGACAATCTGTCGTCACTACAAAAATAAAGTAAATGACGATAGTTAATTGTGTCGTCCTATATGTGAACACCTCTATTTAAATGACAGGATAATCTTAATCCTTTGTCTGAAAAAAAAGATTCCGTCGGCCTTTTGAAAATTTCTTGACAGAAAACCTCGTAAGTTTTTTGTGGTCATGTAAATGTCAAAGTCAAAAATCATTTATTTTAGGTCACAAAGTAACACTTATGAACGTCAAAGAGTTTATTGAGTTTACTACATTTACTGAGTTTACATTTATGTTAGTTGAAAGGTTCAGGCAAAAGGTTGAGCCTATGAGAAAATATCTGCAGGAAACTCAAGGCCACTCTTTTAAATCGCCATTAAATTATTATTTCAGTATTTATAACTCATTTATGTACTAACCAGGTGTTGCAGACATTATCCCATATTTACTCGTATATTTACATTCTTCTCTCTTAGCCTTTATTATTCCCAAGTCACTTGGGGCCGGCTTTTCTAGTCTAACCGGATTTGACTGGATATCAGTTTTTACACGGAGCGGCTGCCACCTGACCTCCACAACCCGAAGGCTAACGATATCTTAAGGCTAGACCAGTGTCAAGATATTAGAGGGTACTGACTTTCCCAATAACGACTGCCATAGATGTTCATGGCAGCCGGGACCGATGGCTTAACGTGCTCTCCGAGGCACGGAGCAGGCGATAATTGTTAATCAATACGCACATCATTTCAAAAAGTCATGTAATTTCCGAAAGTCAGAGGTGCGCGACGTGGGTCCGAACCCGAGACCCTCTGCATTGCAGTCTGTTGGTCTCCCCACTGAGCTATCGCTGCTCAGAAACGAAATGAAATTATAGTGTAGTATTTGATTTTATTTTTCTGGTTTTATTACATACTAGATGACCCGATGTACTATATATCACCTATCCTCACGAATTTTTCTATATTTTCTCACCGTTTAAACCTTCCCAGGACTACGATAAACATTTCAAAACCAAAATCAGCTAAATTGACCCAGACGTTCTCGAGTTTTACCGAGACAAACGAACAGCAATTGATTTTTATAAATATAGATAGAAGATTATTCTGCTTTTTAGTTTGTATTTCTTTATTTTTATTTTATTTTTTATTTTATTTCTTCATGTCTTATGTGTGAAAAAAATCTTCCTTATTTCTTTTCTTTCTTTATATGTCACTGTCCATATAAAACTAAACTCTAAAAATAAATTAAAGTTCATAATGTTATGTCAGGTTTGAAATAATATTTATCAGTAGTCATTTGTAATAGGCAGTAGGATGGCATGAGGACGCATACACTTACACTTTGTGACATATGACAAGGTAGTTCGTGACTCCACTCCACACTCGGTTCACAGAACTTACGTGTCCTACATAACAGGACACATAAGTTTGTTTTTCAGATAAATATTACGATCCTAAAGTATGACCACACCTTTCTGTTACATGCTTAATATTATATAGAATAATCAGGATACAATACCTTTGTCCATTTACAAGCTCGTTTGTATTAAAAAAGGGTCCAGGAATTTATTTAATTAAGGTCATTTAAAAATACTTTGATTTAGGGCACTTATTAAGGAATTTAATATGAAACCGGGTGTCAATATTTATTTATAACAAGAATCGTTTATTTCCTTAACATTCCATTAAAGTTAATTTTATTATCGTACTTATTATAAAAGGCGATGGTAACTATTATGCATGGTGCTTTTGAGAGTAAAGGAATGAAAATAAATGTAAGCAAGACGAAAGTAATGGTATTTGAAAAGGAAGAGTGCGTGACGATGTGTAATATTATGATTGATGGAGAAAAAGTGGAGCAAGTGAAAGAGTTTGTATATTTGGGTACTTTGTTTACAAGGGATGGTAAACATGAGGGAGATATTGAAAGGAGAACGATTGCGGGAAACAAAGTGAATGGAGCTCTACGCGCTTTTATGAACAGTCGAAATGTTTCCGAAAAGGCACGTTTGGCTGTTCATAGAGGACTATTAGTGCCCACACTTATGTATGGAAGTGAAAGTTGGGTATGGCAAAAGAAGCATGAGAGCAGAATAAATGCTGTAGAAATGAGAGCTCTGAGAAATATATGTGGTGTGACTCTGAAAGATAGAATAAGGAATAGTGTGATTAGAGAGAGATGCTGCATGAAAGTTGATATAGTGACAAGAATAGAAAAGGGTATGATAAGCTGGTTTGGGCATGTAGAAAGAATGGACGAGGAAAGACTGACTAAGAAAGTTTATAAGGCTAGTGTGAATGGAACAGTCGCAAGAGGAAGACCTAGGCGAACGTTTCTTGATCAGATCGGAGGCGTTCTGGACAAAGGCCAGGTTAAGAGCACCTTGAACCGACGGGCGTGTATGAGGAATGTGATGAAAGTGAATGAAGCCAGAGAAGTGTGTCAGGATCGTAGCAAATGGAAATCCGTAGTCTCTGCCTACCCCTCTGGGAAACAGGCGTGAATCTATGTATGTATTTATGTGTAAAAATCAGCGTATGCCCACGTTTTCGCTTGGAAACAGTTCCTTTTTTGTGGACGAAGATACTCTATGTTCTTTTCTGTACTCCTGACAACGTGTATGCGAAATTGCATGATGATCGGTCGCGCAGTTAAGGTATCAAAGCGTAACAAACGAACAAACTCACATTCACATTTTTGGTCGCGGTCTCGCTCGCTCGGGAATAATACTTTTCCCAGATAAACGGTCTGTCTTTTTCTGTACCCCTGAAAAAGTGTATGCGAAATTGCATGATGATCGGTCGAGTAGTTAAGGCGTGAAAGTGTAACAAACAAACTCACATTCGCATTTATAATATTAGTTAGGATTACACCTACACGATGCAATTGAAATTATATTTCTAACTCCTGAATAAATTCTAGATAGTTAAGACTGCGCCGAGCGATATGTGCCAAAACAGGCGTTTACAGTTAAGTGAATTAAAGCAACACTTTTTGTTTAATACAAATATAAAATATACATTTACCATAACAATGAACGTGGCTACAATTACTCCGTGCAAAAAAACTTATAATTAATATTTTCGCTTACAAAATTACGTAAATTTGCACGAAAAATGCAAAAACGTAAGCTCGTGTTACGTGTTTTTTAAATTATAACAGTAGAAATCTATCCTATTTTACAGCTTAAACGAAACATACATAGTTATATTACAATTTGTCCGTCCCAAATATTTAAGTTATTGATTGACAATAAAGATACATATGTATCAAAAAAGCACTTCAAATCCTCCATACAATTTGACTATGGCGGCCGCGCGCCGATTTGAATATGCGCCGCACGAGCTCTGTCATTATCTGTCTTACGTTCGGCGCAGTCTTAAAGAGTGTTTCTTTCATGGTCAATGCTAAATCTGGCTACACAGTAAGTTGTTACAGAAAGGAGGGTTCGTGGGAGATTAGTCTAAAAACAAAGCTTTAGACAACTCGATGGCGTAGTAGTTAGTGTAACCGACTGCCACGCCTGAGGTCGCGGGTTCGATTCCCGCACAATTCAAACATTTGTGTGCATGAACATGGATGTTTGTCTCGGTCTGGGTGTTTCTATGTATTATACATATGTATGTATTTATGTATTTACAAAAAACAGTATATATGTATGTTTATCCATTGTCTAGTACTCATAGTGCAAGCTCTGCTTAGTTTGGGCTAGATGGTGTTGTGTGTACGTGAAAAAATTAAATTATAATATAGCTACACTTAGCTACGCTTGTAACAGTAGGCAGTATTCTGTATACTGTAGCTTAGACGATAACAATTTGTAAACATCTTTTTTTTAAGTCTGCACTAAAAATAATTCCTATATCACGGGGAATACAAACAACAGAGAAAGAACATCCAGACTCGGAAAAACATGTGTGGATCACACAAATTTTTGTCACGTTTGGGATTCGAACTCACAACACTCAGCGCAGTAGCAGTGGTGAGGTGACCACATAAACCACTACGTCATCCGTGCAGGGTATATGTTTGAATGTTACTTATGCAACTACGTGTAAACTGTTGAACAGATTTAGATGTTACTTGGCACATGAAAAAATGTCCTCCAGACCGATTTTCGGTCACGGCGGCCAATCTTAACTGGCCATCTGCGTACGAGATATTATAGTGCACAAATATGTGCGCAAACACAAGTGCACTCTCTGTTCCCTAACCTTCACGATCCGATGGGACGGATAATCCGACACGACCGGAGAGAGATCAGGCGCAGGACCAACGGCTTTACGTGCTGTCCGAGGCACGGGGGTGTCTAAACCGCCAACTTCCTAACTCCGGACTCGTATTGAGATTTCTGAACAGATAAACCTAATACTTTTTTGTTGGCCCGACCCGGGATTCAAACCCGAGACCTCATGCACAGCAGTCACATTCACTACCGCTGCGCCACGGAGGCAGTACACTTTTATCTCGGTATGTTTCCGTGAAAGTCACGCAGTCGAAGCTGAGAACTGATCCGGGTATTGAACTCGAGTCTTTATGCACAGCATTCAACTACCGTTGCGCCATCAAAGTATATTTTTAATATCTTACCTAGTTGGGTCGTATGATCATTTGTCACTATAATATAAACATCAAATTTAATAAAATAAATTAAACGTAGAATCAAAATAACAAATAAGTATTTAAAATATATTTTATTTACAGTTATAATACTTTTCTATGTGTACCGAATCAATTAATAATATTTTATTTCCCTAGGTTTCTTAATATATCTTTCCTTAAGCAAAGCAAATATCCCGGTCCAATGTATATATTTATACAGGCTCTTGGGCAATTCAAATGAAAACTGGCTCTAAAAGCCCGTAGATAATTATCACTAATTACCTACCTCGATGTTCAGCAGATTAGCAGTTTTTTATTTTTTATTTGCTCGAGATTAGCAGCAATAGCTCAGTGGGGAGACCAATAGACTGCAATGCAGAGGGTCTCGGGTTCGAACCCACGTCGCGCACTTCTGAGTTTCGGAAGTTATATGACTTTTCGAAATTATGTGCGTATTGATTGACAATTATCGCCTGCTCCGTGCCTCGGAGAGCACGTTAAGCCGTCGGTCCCGGCTGCCATGAACATCTATGTCAGTCGTTATTGGGAAAGTCAGTACCCTCTAATATCCTGACACTGGTCTAGCCTTAGGGTATCGTTAGCCTTCGGGTTGCGGAGGTCAGGTGGCAGCCGCTCCGTGTAAAAACTGATATCCAGTCAAATCCGGTTAGACCAGAAACGTCGACCCCAAGTGACTTGGGAATAATAAAGGCTAAGAGAGAAGATCTACCTCGATGTTCCCATGGCAAGATTTAAATTGACGATTGACTGAGATCGTAGGTTGTCTGAGGCTCATTAGACGATGACCTGGGGGTGGTGGGCTGCGTGGGCCTGCTCGCCACCCGATCAGCACCACGTCCAAGAGGCGGCGTGCGTGTTCCCACGCGCGCCTCAGTCGTGTTTTTGTTCCCCCACAATGGGGACAGTAAAGGAAGTGTCACAGTAATGGCCTACCGTTTCACATGGCGGGCCGAAACCTCGGCGGGGTCGCGATTGCATGTGAAAGCGATTCGCGCGGCCCCGCCGTCTATGGTTATGTCGAGGAACACCGTGGTAGGTTTAGTCGGTATTACTGGGGTATCTTTCCCCCGGTGAGCCTGACATAACCTCTCCGTCGTCCCGCAGAGAGGTATGCGACAATACATTCCCACATGTAAAAAAAAGGCTCATTAGACGATGATTTTAATTTTTTTACCTTTTCAGCTAAGCTAAATGATTGTGTCTTAGGTGATATCAAACCCACTTTATCGATTTTTAACTACAACAAAAAGTATATCTAGGTAAAGAAAATTCAATCTTTGAAACTGCACATTTTATCGTATATTAACACACTTTATTCAATAGTTCCACCAATACATTTTTAACAATCTATATTTACACTTTCGGCTACAATTCAATTACAATAGTTTAATAATTATTGTAACAATTTAAATGAACGATACATTCCGTTAAGAAGTTTATTTTCATTGTGTTACATATGGCTAAAAGACAATATTATTAAAAATACTTAGGGTTTGTTCCACCACCTCCAAATAATATTTATCTATAAGATAAAAGTATCGCCATCTCTCTTCTTTAATCTGACAAGAGTGAGACAGCATGTGATTTATCTTTCGGATAAATTTTAATTTGATAGTTGTGAAACTGCCCATAAGGGAGTCTGTCCTCTACCCCGTCTCATACCATGACCGTGCTAGGAACGTGTCAGGCAAAAGAATATTCTTTGAAAGGAAATGTATAAAACTATGCCCACTAGACCGTTCCGTCACCGACCAGCAGTTCCTATAGCAGGACGTATCGTGTTGCTTTTCGTGTCTGATACGTTCCGAGCACGGTCATGGTATGAGACGGTGTAGTGGGCAGACTCCTTTAGTCTTAATATCGAGTGCCATCGCCAGTCCTCCTTGCTCTTGCTTTAATAGTTTCTCTATCAGCCACCTTCAGATCATAAGCCAATCCAAAAAACGCACAGAAATCAATGAATTTCGTCATCACACTGAAAAAACCCATCTCATCTGACCTATAATCCCATGGGAACACATGATGGTAATTATGAGATCCTTCGCCTAATGTGAGATAGAATAACGCTTTGTTCTGCGCAGGCGCAATTTCTTTATCATATGGTCGATAACCCCATATATGTGAGAAGCTATTGATCATAAAAGTCAAGTTTAAGTTTATGATGTATCGAAGCATGTTCATATGCCACGCGTTGGTGAAGGTTTCCCCCCAAAAATAGATGGGGATGAGTGTTGGTAGAACGAAGGCCAGCAACGGGATGAACCACAGGTTGTGCCTGCAAAAGAAAATGTATGGTTAGTTTAAGTCGTTGCTTGTTTTATCTGTGAAGGGAAAAGTCGTGAGGAAAACTGCATGTCTGAGAGTTCATGTATGTTTTTGAAGGTTTTCTGCCAAATGGCATAGCGGGTAAGCGGACGCTTCATAAACAGGTCGGATGGTGGAGTGGTTTAAGTGGTCTACTACTGCGCCGAGTGTTGTGGGTTCGATTCCTACGTCGGACAATAATTTGTGTGATCCACAAATGGTTGTTTCGAGTCTAGGTATTCTTTGAGTACGTTGTCTGAATGTTTGTAAAATCCCTCGCGACACAGGAATTATTCCAAGAGCAGGAGTTATGTTTAAAATAAAAGAAAATACATTGAGAGACGTCTTTTTAAAGGATTTCAAACGTGCATCATCACACATCCTTGGTGATAGTAAAGATACGTTACAGCATCCTTAGCTAATCCATGAGGATGAATAGACCTGATGATATATTTGGATCTGGATGTATTAAGAAACCCTTTTCATGGATTATCATGCCTCATTTTGTCAAAAATAGAAACATTATACGTGAATATGTTTTTCTATATACTTTTTACTTAGCGAATACATGTATTAAAAATAATATTATTAATAAATGTTTTTCTATTATTAGAAAATATGTGGTAAGTATCTTTTTTCTTTGTGACAATAATAATAATGGCATAATGAACAGAAAATAATAGTTTGCAGGGATGATTTCAGTTATCGCCTTGTTGAGGGCTGTGGGTTCGATTCCAAAGTACAAAAACGTCACGTCGTTCACAACACAATCTAGCTCAAACTAAACAGAGCTTGTACTATGGCTACTAGACGTGCCTCGGAGAGCACGTTAAGCCGTCGGTCCCGGCTGCCATGAACATCTATGGCAGTCGTTATTGGGAGAGTGTCGACATAAAAGACCCCACTGGGTCGAAGTGTCGCCGGTGTGCACTGACTGTCCCCACATAAAATACAATACAATACAATGGGTACTAGACAATGGACAAACATACATATATACTTTTTTATGTAAGTACATACTATTATACATTAATGATAATTCTATAAACACCCAGTTCAAGAAAACATCCATGTTCATGCACACAAATGTTTGACTTGTGCGGGAATCGAACCCGCGAACTCAGGCGTGGCAGTCAGTTACACTAACCACTACGCCATCGAGGATTTGGGTTCAATTCTCAGTTTATGCATAGCCATTGTGGTTTCTGTATAAAAAATAGAAGATGCTTCCACTTCGCCGAGTTGTAGGTTTCAATCCCACACGGGACAAAAATTTGTGTGTTCCACAAACGGTAGTGCCGAGTCTGTGTTCTTTGTGTCCGTTGTGTGAATGTTTGTAAATTCCCCCGCAAAACCGGAGTTAACCATATGATTGATTGGTCTCGAATTGTTTCAAGTCGTATCATATGGCAAATCAAAATCAAATATCCTTTTTCATTTAGGTCACAAAGTAACACTTATGAACATCAAAGATACACTAACTAAACTATACCATGAATATATATTTACCATTTACCACGTTCAGCACAGCAAGGACAAAAAAATTAATATCTACTTATTCTACAAAAACCAGAAGATACTTACCTATGTTGAAACATCAGAAAAGGATTAGAAGTCAGATCAGAAAGATCAATCAATTGCCCTCTTGTTTTTACTTCTGGATGCTTCTTAACAAACAGCCATCCAACATGGGAGTAAAAGAATCCTCTTGTAGCGTTGTGGGGATCGGCATCAGTGTCACTGTATTTGTGATGCAAGCGATGATCTCTAGCCCAATGGATCACACTGTGCTGGTTGGCGATCGAATGGCACAGCATCAGGAATAGCTGGAGTGGTTTTCTTGCTTTGTAACAGCGGTGAGACCAGAGACGGTGAGCTCCAGCTATAATCCCGCAAGCAGACAGCATAAAGCTGGCGGAAGCTGGAAAAAGTATTAAATTGATTGGTATGAAACAAGTGAGAAACGGCCATAAATTGCCGTATATCTTAGAGTTCGAAAAAATGGTATCACGTGACCGACGTGGTCAGAGGTCAAAGGTCATAGTCGTTTCGGGGGTATATCGAGTATGCTGAGTCGAATGGCGTGGACCGCGAGTCTCTAGCTCTTACGGATCTTGAGTTGAAAGTTGTATAACAGACAGACGGACGGATAAAGCTGATGTATAAGAGTTTTTCGAACTCTAAAAAGTCGACTCCCGCACTAGGTAAAAGGCCTTTACAAACATTCAAACAACGGACACAAAGAACACCCAGACTCGGAACAACTGTTTGTAAATCACACAAATTTTTGCCCCGTATGGGAATCGAACTCACAACACTCAGCGCAGTGCCAGCGGCAAGGCGACCGCTTAAATCAGTACGCCATCCGCTAGTACAAAAAGAAACAAACTTACTGAACAATAATGTAGACCATTTTGCGCTTGTAAATGCAAGATAGAGACCGAGTATACCAGATATATGGTAATAGATAAAAACAACGATATTCCAGTAGACCACCTCGTATTTCCGCGGTTCAGCTTTCGATATTGGCTTCGATATCAGTTCTTCAATCGCCACATCATCATTAGTAATATTTGGAGCCATACTGCAAAAGAAAACCATAATATATTAGTATTTCTGCTAACAAATCTCAAAAGCACCCTGGAGTTAGGAAGTTGGTGGTGTTAGATAGCCCCGAGCCTCGGAAAGAACGTAGAATCGTTAGTCTTGCGCTTGATCTCTTTCTGATCGTGTCGGTGACGTCCCATCGGATCATGAGAGTGAGGGAACAGAGAGTGCACTTGTGATTGAACTATAATATTTCCTCACGTAAAGCCGTTGGTCTTGCGCCTGATCTCTCTCCGGTCGTGTCGGTGAAGACCCATCGGACTATAAGAGTGATGAAACCGAGAGTGCACTTGTGTACACACTAATGCACTATAATATCTTCTCAGTAGAGCCAGTCTCCGTTAAGATTGTCTGCCGTGACCGAAATTCGGTCTGGAGGACATTAATATAATATCAGCTCCACATATAAACTATCTTACTGCTTACCCAGGCTTTGTCTCAGTGTTAGAAGGTATAACTGTCCCACTGCTGGCCTCGACTCAACGCGAAAAGTGTTAAACTATTTTGCACAAAGGTTCCTTATATAATAATAATAATATTCTATCACATACATACAACACCATCTAGCCCAAACTAAGCAGAGCTTGTACTATGGGTACTAGACGATGGATAAACATATACTTATTTTTGTAAATACATACATATTATACAAAGAAACATCCAGACCAAGACAAACATCCATGTTCATGCAAACAAATGATTGACTTGTGCGGGAATCGAACCCGAATGCCATCGAGGGCACCAAAAAATAGCCGTATCATCAACCATAAAATATTATGTATACCACCCTTTTTTTTTAATGTGGTGAAATGCTCCATATGCGTACCCCCTCGCCACAAGGGGAAGCGAGAGGACAATGTCGGGCTCTTCCGAGATTTTGAGCCTACCGACTAAAACCATCACGATGTGCCACCTCGCTGCTTTGTGAGGTGGGTGGGTCACTGTAACTTTAACTACATCAGGGACCTACCCAGCAGGGCCCAATGCAGAAAAGAAGAAGGCCTGCGGGCGACGACTCTTGGGCGACGCCCTGGCACGATAGAGGGCGTCGCTCCGACTCAATGGTTGGTGGGCAGGAGATCCCCGTTATCTCACCCGCGACCTTTACTACGGCGGCATAAGGCGCGCGCAAGCGCGCCTGCGCCGCCCTATATGTATGTATGTATACACCCCTAGGGATAAAACACAGATTTAAAACAGCTCGGATGTAATCAGCCCCTATTGCCGTTGTGTGAAGTTCTGTTGATCCATCGTGGTGAGAGGATTAGTCACCTAGACTCTGCGTTACCGAGTATTGGGTGACTCTTGTTCGCTTTTCTGCGTTGCTCGGAGAGGCTATTACGTGGACCTAAGTATATAGCTGCAGCCATAACCCAGAGGAAGACCGTTAGACTGCCACTCAAAGGTCTCGAGTCCGACCCCAAGGCACTCATCTCTGACTTTTCAAAGTTTTGTGCGTATTAAATAGTTAATTATCGGTTGCGGTGAAGGAAAACATTGTAAGGAAACCTGCATGTCTGAGAGCTCTCCATAATGTGCTTGCAAATATGTGTAGTCTAATGACCCGCACTGGGCCAGCCTGGTAGACTAAGGCTTAAGCCTTCTCACACTGAGGAGAGGTCGTGACCAGCAGTGAGACCGTTTAATTCAGGGCTGATATGTATATTAATCTATGGCTGCCTAAAAGTTTAACTTTTACTTTTCGCGTCGGTCACTTACGCACAATGGCCCAATTGCGGGGCTAAGTGCGGATAACACACGTCCAACTAACTGACTATCACTCCTTCATAATCGTGGTGGTAAGACCCTTACTTAGAGAGTGGCTGGAGAGGCGTCATGGCGCCCTCACGTTTCGTCTCACGCAGGTGCTGACCGACCACGTTTGTTTCGGTCAGTACCTGTGTCGAATAGGCAATCAGAAGACGCCCGGTCGTCATCACTGCGGCGACTGCCGCGTCCTTGTGGAAGACACGGCGTTGCACACATTGGTAGATTGCCCTGCTTGGGCCACGCAACGCCGTGTCATGCACGCGGCAGTCGGTAGGGTCGTCTTCTCGCTCGAGGCTAAGATTCTGTCCATGGTTTCGAGCGAGAGGTCTTGAAAAGTCGTCGCCTCCTTCTGTGAAGAGGTGATGTTAGTGAAGAAGGCGGGAGAGGGAATGTTCAATCCCTTTCCCTAACCGCAGAGCCGGGCGCAGGAGGGCGCGAGACGACCTTCAGCCACCCTGAATAGAAGCCTGCGGGCGGTGGACCCATTGAGGCCGTCCATCGCCCGATCAGCGCAGGTCCGAGTAGACGGCGTTCGTGTTCCACGCACGCCTCTCGATATCAGAAGGGGGACTAGCTTTGTCGTCGGGGACCAGGTCCCTCAATTGCGTGTGTTTTTATTGTGTTTGTGAATTTGTGTGATGGTTGTGTGGGAGCCGCCACATCCATCGGCGGGTCAAACCTTTGACGGGGTCGCGATTTGAATGCGAAAGCGATCCATGCAACCGGGCCATTAAGGTGTGAGGAACACCGTGGTGGTTTTAGTCGGTTCAGCCCAAATTGCCATCTTAGGGGCTGGATCCTGACATATCCACATTGCCTGCCCCAATACCAGCGATGGGGAATGTGATATACACATTTCCCCGCGTCAAAAAAATAAACAAAACTAACTACATGCCTAAAACTAAGTGTTATGCACATCTGACTTTCCCTAAAAAAAAGACAGGCGTGACTCTTAGTGTGTTTGGTAACTTACATGTAACTTTGAGTGTCCTCACACAGTGAATTTTGTAACTTAACTATATATTAAATACGTCATTATACATACTTATATATAATGCAATGTTGAAGTAAAACTATAAAACCAGACATTTTATAAATGTCTATTTGATAAAATCCATATTATTTAATTATACGATAAAATGTTAAATAATGTGTCATTCTTAATTTTTGGCATGACCACTATTAGTAGGGTAAAATTGGGGCTTCTGCATCACTTGCTTTCGCGTCGCCACTCGAGCTGCATGATACAGAAGCCTTTTTTTAGATAACTATACTTCTTCTCTCTTAGCCTTTATTATTCCCAAGTCACTTGGGGTCGACTTTTCTGGTCTAACCGGATTTGACTTGATATCAGTTTTTACACGGAGCGGCTGCCACCTGACCTCCGCAACCCGAAGGCTAACGATACCCTAAGGCTAGACCAGTGTCAGAATATTAGAGGGTACTGACTTTCCCAATAACGACTGCCATAGATGTTGATGGCAGCCGGGACCGACGGCTTAACGTGCTCTCCGAGGCACGGAGCAGGCGATAATTGTCAATCAATACGCACATAATTTCGAAAAGTTATATAACTTCCGAAACTCAGAGGTGCGCGACGTGGGTTCGAACCCGAGACCCTCTGCATTGCAGTCTGTTGGTCTCCCCACTGAGCAATCGCTGCTCTTTCTCTTTTAGATTACTATACACATTGTATTAATTGTCCTCGGTTGTACAATTGGGGCTTCTGTATCACGCAGCTCGAGCGGCGACGCGAGAGCAAGTGATGCAGAAGCCCCAATTTTACCCTACTACTAATATTTTCTTTTTTATACGATTAAGGTGGCAAACAAGCATACAGCCCACCTGATAGTAAGTGGTCACCGTAGCCTATGGACGCCTGCAACACCAGAGGCATTACTGCCGACCCTTTAGGAAAGAAAGTTGGAAGGAGAAGGAGCGGGAACGAGGGTGATTGGGCCTCCGGCACTCTCACTGACCGAACGAAACACAACAGTAGGAAGACTGGTATTTCCCGTCGATATTCTGTGAGAGGGTAGTCCTTCCCCGGTCAAACCGACCCATTCATGCTGAAATCAGCGAGGCTCTACTACTCACAATATTATGTATCGAAATGAATCCAAGTGCTTGAAAAATTATAAAAAACTTGATCTTTCTTCTGCTGCGCTTGCATAAATGTAGGTTAGGTTATGTTAGTAACAGTCTTTTTTTTGGATGAAAGGTACCCTATGTCCTTTTCTTGTACCTCTGACAACTGGCAAAAACTGAAGACATCATCAATTGCCTGTTATATATATTATAAATGAAAATGTGAGTTTATTACGCTTTCACGCCTTAACTACTCGACCGATGATTATGAAATTGACATAAGGTACCTTTAATCCAAAAGAAATTAATGTACCAATTTTTTTTTTCTCTTCTTTTAATGCTCCTTCTTCCACTCGCTACAAAGGGAGGCGAGAGGGTTATGTGGGGCATTCCCGGGACTGTGGGCCTACTGACTAAAACCACCATGGTGTGCCAACTCACTGCTTTGTATTGGTGGGTCGCTGGAACTGCGCGGGTGGGAGATCCCCGTTCTCGCACCCGCGGTCTTCACTACGGCGGCATAAGGCGCGCTTTCGCCGCCTGGTCCGCCGGCGGCTGCTCGAATCCGCAAGGATACTTTCCTCACGGATCCGCTCCGCCACCTCCTTCTGAGCCAGTTCCTCTCGCTGTCGTCCATGGCTTTGAATACTTTTTTTTTACCATCCTAACTTATCCTATATTTACACGAACGAAGCCGCGGTCAAAATCTAGTTCTATTTGTATTGCTAAACTCCATGGACAGTAGTTACCACTTACCATCGGATGGACAGCTGGCTCGTCTGCCAGAATCAATAAAAAACACGTGAAAAAAACTTTCAGTTCCCTGAAATCAGGACAGAGCTTTCAATATTTGCATATGCAAATTTCGATCGGCCCATTCAAATCTCCAAAATCTATTTCAATGAACGTAAAAGGTACTTGTTCTGTTTGTAAATTTTATGACCATTTATCACAAAACTAAACCGATTTTGATAAAATTGTGCTTCTTTTTAGTATGAAAACAAGGAACACTTCTTTAAATAATACTTATACGTTATGTGTAGAAAGAAAGCAAGAGGCAAATTAACTTGTTCGACAAAAAAACATAAATTACAGGTCAAATATATGTTGGATATGGAGTGCTTCAGTAACCCCATCGATAGACATAATGCGGGCGCACAATAGGGTGATCGAGCAAAGTGAAACAATAAATGCACACTGATCACTTTTATTGTCTTCACAATAAATTAACACAAATATCTTGCACGAAACGAATGACAGTTCCTTGCGAGGAGGTCCGCACTCACCGACGGTAAAATTATCCCCGTCGAAAATTATATAGGGTGCCACCATTCAAGTTGGCTCTGCCGTAGCACGCGAAGTTGGTTGCGTGTTGACGTCATCGCAACAGTGCTGCCACATCTTCACTAAGGTGCCGCGTTTCGTAACCGTACTAATTACCGTCTCCGACATATATATAATATAAAATAAATTAATTATAATAATAAAAGCCTTCCACCTGGACATCATTTGCCATGGTTGGTCTGGCAGTAAAAGCGGCTTAATAGATTCCGAACCCAGGTGTAAAAAAAACATGTTTAGGTGTTTTTTGATTCCCTGACAACGTGTATACAAAATTTCATGATGATCGGTCGAGCAGTAAATGCGTTAGAGCGTAACAAACATGTAGGTAGGTACATTTCATGCAGGTAATTTTAAATTATTATAAATTTATCTTTTTGACAATCCCAAGAAAAAATTATTTTATACATTATTGTTTTAATTAAAGAAATTAATTATCACTGTATAAGCTAATCTAAGATAAACATCTGTACTAATATTATAAAGCTGAAGAGTTTGTTTGTTCGTTTGAACGCGCTAATCTCAGGAACTACTGGTTCGAGTTGAAAAATTATATTAGTGTTGGCTAGCCCATGTATCCTATTGGTTGTAACGGGATGTTATTGTAGCCTATAGCTTTATAGGCTACAATAACATAACGATACAACCAATAGGAGCATGGAAAATGTTGTAAGGACTGGAAAAATTATCTTATGTAAAGCAGACGAAGTTGCGCGGGTGAGCTAGTACCAAATAAAAAAAAGTTAATATTACCCACTTTATACCAGCTATCAATTCCTCTCTTTTTTTTGCCACTAAGTTGGCAAACAAGCATACGGGCCACCTGATGGTAAGTGGTCACCGTAGCTTATGGACGCCTGCAACACCAGAGGCATCACTTGCGCGTTGCCGACCTTTTAGGAAAGGAAGTGGGAGAGAGAAGGAGTGGGAATGGGGAAAAAGGGTAATTGGGGCTCCAGCACTGAGAGTGCTGAACGAAACACAACAGTAGGAATACTGGTACTTCACGTATATATTCTGTGAGAGGGTAGTCTTTCCCCGTCAAGCCGGCCCATTCATGCAGAAATCAGCAAGGGTCTACAACTCAAAAAAATTTCTTCTCTTTAATTTAAGAGCGTAACTCAAACGCCACATCTCATTCTTCTGCTTTTCTACTAACCTCTTGATACGACTCGATTCCAACTTTTCCTCCACTTGTTTGACAAAGGTACGTCTAAGACTTTCCCTTCCATTTATGATGACTTTAGGTCTCATATAATAGAGGGTGAGCCTTCTACCAGACATAGTTAGACTTTGTGCTACTACTGGGATATATCTCTGTATTAAACTGTCCCACTGCTGGACACGGGCCTCTACTCAGTGTGGGAGGGATTAGGCCATAGTGCACCACGCTGGCCCAGTGCGGGTTAGCAAACTTCACATATCTTCGAGAACATTATGGACAACTCCCGGACATGCAGGTTTCCTCACGATGTTTTCCTTCACCGATAAAGCGAGCGATAATTAACATTTTAATACGCACATAACTTCGAAAAGTCAGAGGTGTGCGTCAGAGCTTGAAATTAAAACTTCAATACGTAATTTTATTATATATTTTTAGAGTAATTACTAATAATTATAATCAACGCTATTAATTAATCTATTCACTAAACATTTTTTCTAATGTGAATTGTTAAAAACATATTTTTAATAAAAGTTTTAAATAAAACAATGGGAACAATTTACATACTGTAGTAATTACAAATTAGATATAATGTTTTTAGTGATCACTAGTTAGTGCCCGCGACTTCACTTGCGTGAATATTACAGCAACATCGAGGTAACAATAATTATTGTGTGAAATTTAGGAAATGGTCTGGTCTGTGTCAAGTTTCATTCAAACTAGTTCAACGGTTTGCTGAAGATTATATTATATATTATGTAGAGTAGTAGAGCCTCGCTGATTTCTGCATGAATGAGCCGGCTCGACCGGGGAAGGACTACCCTCTCACAGAATATCGACGTGCAATAGCAGTATTCCTACTGTTGTGTTTCGTTCGGTGAGTGAGAATGCCGGAGGCCCAATCACCCCCTTTCCCCCATTCCCGCTCCTTCTCCTTCTCACTTCCTTTCCTAAAGGGTCGGCAACGCGCAAGTGATGCCTCTGGTGTTGCAGGCGTCTATAGGCTACGGTGACCACTTACCATCAGGTGGGCCGTATGCTTGTTTGCAACCTTAGGTGAATAAAAAAAAAAAAAAAACATGCTTCATGTCCAAACATCTTCAGAAATTATTATAATTTATATGCAAAATAACATATTAATTATATTTTATATAAAACTAGTAACCCGCTCCGGTTTCGCACGGCTAGTACAAAACCTTAACAAACTATACACCTAAACCTTCTTCATGAATCACTCTATCTACTGGTGAAAACCGCATGCAAATCCGTTTAGTAGATTTTGAGTTTATTGCGAACAGGCGGACAAACGCAGCGGGGGACTTTCTTTTATATTATGCAATGATTAGAAGCATAGATTATAAGGTCCTATATACCAAATTACGGTTATAAGCCAATCTTGAAGAGAACTAACTATCTACACAGATGATGTTATTGAGCATAAGTGTATGCGCAGACACAAGCTTCAGTGCACTCTGTATTCCATCACCGTCATATTCCAATGGGACGGCAATCCGCGACGACCGAAGAGAGATCAGACGCAGGACCAACGGCTTTACGTGCTTTTCAAGGCACGGGGGTGTGCAACACCACCTTTTTGAGTCAAATCGAAACTTAAGATTGAATTTAATATCAAATTGTTGCCACAAATTCATAGCAGCGGTATCTTTAGAGGCCAACAGACTGCAATGCAGATGGTCTCGGGTTCGAACCCACGTCGCGCACCTCTGACTTTTGGAACTTATATGACTTTTCGGAATTATGTGTGTATTGATTAACAATTATCGCCTGCTCCGTGCCTCGAAGAACACGTTAAGCCGTCGGTCCCGGCTGCCATGAACATTTATGGCAGTCGTTATTGGGAAAGTCAGTACCGTCTAATATCCTGACACTGGTCTAGCCTTAGGGTATCGTTAGCATTCGGGTTGCGGAAGTCAGGTGGCAGCCGCTCTGTATTAAAACTGGTATCCAGTCAAATCCGGTTAGACTAGAAAAGCCGGCCCCAAGTTACTTGGGAATAATAAAGGCTAAGAGATAAGCTTATTATTAAATAAACAACGGGATAAAATTCGTATAAAGTAGTTTTATTTAAATACTTTATTGTCATTCTACCTGCTACATATGCATAAATAATCCTTTAGTTTTATTTATAAGATTTATTATAATTATGTATAAGCAGCATAAAAACATGGTATTATTTTATTTGTTATAAATTACCTATAACAATGAAATAGAAGACTTACAATTTTTTTATTATTTACGTCAAATAGTTAAATTACCTAAACTCTAATATACAAAGAATTATTGAAATATACTTATTCTATATATATAAAACTCTTCCGTTACTGAGTGACTGACAGACAACGCACAGCCGAAACTACTGAACGCAAGAAGCTGAAATTTGGCATGTATGTCGTAAGCTTGGAGAGTGTAGGGGAGCACTAAGAGAGGATTTTTGGAAATTCCACCCCGAAGATGGTAAAAGGGGTGAAACTCGATATTCACACGGGAACGGGATATACGCGGGTGAAACCGCGGGAAAACTACCAGTAATAAATAAGATACAAGCGTTTTAAATCTGGTAGTAAGGGTAATTGTGAAATGACAGAACAATAATGGACGATACAAACTGTGACGTAATAGAAAGAAAGAAAGAAAAAAGATAAGAAAATATTTTTATTTGTATCTCCTTTACACAATACAATTAGGTAAATATAAATGTATACAATATAATTTTATATTTATAATTATAAGTACATAATATACAATTTTACAATAATATCGTAAATAATAATTTTTAACGTGTTTCCGAATGCACGCTCTTTTTGATTTGTCAAGATGGCGTCTTTTGCTTCCACCAAGTGTCAACTGTCAACAACCCGAAGCCAGTTGCATAATACGTAACAGATGGAGTGTACACAATTATTAATAACAGTTAACAATTATAACAATATTTAACTGTTATTAACAATAATAAAACAAATATATTTAAACAAAATTATGTGAATAGACTTGCCGCACATTTACAATGTAATTATTCGTTTGTTTAATCAAATTTGCTGAAACTTATTACGAAATGTTTATATATAATTGTATGCTATGCAGAGGCAGCGGCTCTATTTAACTGCAGCTGTGCGAGGGAGAAAGCGAGACATCCCTACTACAACTTCACTTTTTATAATATTCAACTTTAAAATATTAATTTCTTCTTTATTTTGCAATCAATTTTAATATTGTTATTATTATTTTTAAATATACAACATCCTAACTAAGAATTATGCCTGTGTCTGATAACTATCACAAACATTGTCGGCCTCGATGGCGTAGTGGTTAGTGTAACCGAATGCCACGTCTGAGGTCGCGGGTTTGATTCCCGCACAAGTCATAAGAAAATAATGTTACACTAAATTATGCCCGCGGCTTCACTCGCGTAAATGTGGGTTAGGTTAGGTTAGTAACAGTACTTTTATCTGGATAAAAGGTACCCTATGTTCTTTTCTGTACCCCTGACAACGTATATAAGAAATTTAATGATGATCGTTCCAGTAGTGAAGACTGCGCCGAGCGAAATGTGCCCAAATAGGCGGTCACAGTTAAGTGAATAAAATCAACACTTTTAGTTTAATACAAATATAAAATATACATTTACCATAACAGCGAATGTTAACAGTAAATGTTTACAATTACTCCGTATAAAACACTTAAAATAATTAATATTTTCGCCTACAAAATTACCAAAATTTTCAGTGTGATTTTTAGATTATAACAGTAGAAATCTATCCTATTTTACAGCTTAAACGAAACATAAATAGTATATTACAATTTGTCCGTCACAAATATTTAAGTTATTGGTTGACAATAAAGATACATATTTATCAAAAAAGCACTTCAAATCCTCCATACAATTTGATTATGGTGGCCGCGCGCCGATTCGAATATACGCCGCACGAGTTCTGTCATTATCTGTCTTACGCTCGGCGCAGTCTTAAGGCGTTAAAGCATAATAATATCATTCGCATTAATAATATTTGTTAGGCAGTTAGGATTGTTATATTTTGGCATTTTTTAGTTCTTTCTTTACGCCATACATCTAGTTAAACAAATGTGCACAAAAGAGTACCAACCATAGCCAGGGGAATGAACCTATTACGAGTGGTGCTCGCCGAATCGTCAGACCGTCGTAAAAAATATGAGCTTACCGGCGAAACCTTTTAGCCGTAGGAAAATGGCGGTACACTATGTAACTAAACCGATGGCGCTGAGGTTATCCCAACTAATATTATAAATTCGAGTTTGTTTATTAATTTATTTATCAACTAGCTTTTGCCCGCGGCTGCGTTCGCGTTAATGTAGATTCATTATTTTAAATTGTATCCTTTGATAATACTTCTTTTTTCTGGATGAACGGTACCCTATGTTCTTTTATATACCCCTGGCAAAGTGTATGCTAAATTTGATGATGATCGGTCGAGTAGTTAAGGCGTAAAAGCGTAACAAACAAACGAACAAATAAATGCTCGATATGTAGTATATTAAGTAAATGTATATTTGAGCAGCGATAGCTCAGTGGGGAGACAAACAGACTGCAATGCAGAGGGTCTCGGGTTCGAACCCACGTCGCGCATCTCTGACTTTCGGAAATTATATGAATTTTCGAAATTATGTGCGTATTGATTGACAATTATCGCGTGCTCCGTGCCTCGGAGAGCACGCTAAGCCGTCGCTCCCGGCTGCCATGAACATCTATGGCAGTCGTTATTAGGAGAGTGGGACACAAAAGATCCCACTGGGTCGAAGTGTCGCTGGTCTGCACTGACTGGCCCCCACATAAGATAAGAAAATGTATATTCCATCCTAATGTATGTACCTACTAACTTTTATCTCAACATCATCCAATGGTTGACTGGTATATAATGCCCAAGGCAATAAGTCCGATGTACTATTTTGTGCATAAAGTATTAGTAAACTATTTTAAACAAAAAAGTTAATACAGGTTTATGACGTCATAATGTCACATCGTATCTTATAATATGTTTTAATTTTAATGTTTCAATATATCAAAAGTGTAATCGGATTATTGGTTATTGATGCGGGTGGCCCAAGACCGGACTGTGTGGAAAACCTTGGACGTCTTTCAGCTGAGATGATGATGATGAATCGGATTATTGGCTGACGTTATTATAGTGAATCCACACCGCAGCTAATTTCTGTGATGCCTCAATAGCGTATTGGTTAATGTAACCGACTGCCACGCCTGAGGTCGCGGGTTTTATTCCCGCACAAGTCAAACATTTGTATGCATGAACATGGATGTTTGTCTTGGTCTCGTTGTTTCTATGTATAATATGTAAGTATTTACAAAAGAAAGTATATATGTATGTTTATCCATTGTCTAGTAGGTACCCATAGTACAAGCTCTGCTTAGTTTGGGCTAGATGGTGTTGTGTGCATGTGATAGAATATTATTATTGTATAAACAAATTACAAAGTAATCAAAAACCTCCACTTGAATCAAATAATTTGTAAAGTCATTAAAAAGTTTTGTTGATACACAAGTTGGGATTTCAAATCGAAATTGTTTGCATTCAAAGTCAAATATAATAATAATATCAGCGCTGTTTATAAGCAATCCCACAGCTGGGCATGGACCTCTTCTCAGTGTGAGAACAGGCCCGTGCCATGTTTTAATAGCATATAATTGAACTAGATTTTACCCGCGTAAATGATAAGTTAATGAGATGGGTGTAAAAACCCAGGATTCAACCTCTTCGTCTTCATGTGACCTTGTGACCTCTATATCTCAGGGGTCTTTTAATCCACAGGGCCCATATTCAAACTCGACCGAGGTATGACTCCAAGGTGTCTGCCAACACCAAGTTACAAATCACGTCAAGCTTAAGAGCAGCGATAGCTCAGTGGGGAGACCAACAGACTGCAATGCAGAGGGTCTCGGGTCCGAACCCACGTCGCGCACCTCTGACTTTCGGAAGTTATATGACTTTTAGAAATTATGTGCGTATTGATTGACAATTATCGCCTGCTCCGTGCCTCAGAGAGCACGTTAAGCCGTCGGTCCCGGCTGCCATGAACATCTATGGCAGTCGTTATTAGGAGAGTGTCGACACAAAAGATCCCACTGGGTCAAAGTGTCGCCGGTCTGCACTGACTACCCCCCACATAAGATACATACATACATACCTATATTTGAATTTGTACATAATTTTACACAAAAGAGCAAATATCAATCAAAATAAATCTTTTGATGTAAACTGCATCAAAATAATAGATAATAATAATATCAGCCCTGTATTAAACTGTCCCACTGCTGGGCATGGGCCTCTTCTCACTGTGAGAAGGGTTGGGCCATAGACCACCACGCTGGCCAGACTTCACATATCTTCGAGAAAATTATGAAGAACTCTCAGACATGCAGGTTTCCTCACAATGTTTGCCTTCACCGTTAGACATTAATATTTTAAATTTGGCCTTTAAAAAATTGCACCTGTAGTGAGAATATCTCGCTATCTCCTTCTGACAGCTGTATTTTAGTAGTGGTTACGTCACAGTTTGTATCGTGCATCCCTGTTCTGTCATTTGACAATCAGTTCTGATACCAAATTGGAAACGCGTGTATGTTATTTATTTTTAGATTTCAAACTTTCTTTGTGATGTAGTAAAGTTTGGGTAATTTAACTATTTGGTTTTACCACCACTACTTATGTCAGTCTGTTCGTGATAAACTCAACAATTGCTGAACGGATTTTTATGCGGTTTTCACCAATGATGAGTGATTCATGGGGAAGGTTTAGGTGTACATTTTGTTAAGGTTTTATACGGTCAAGAAAGTGCTCTACCAGTTCTGAGAAAAGATTTTATGAGATCTAATTACCGTTAAGGTTGACTTTTATAACTTGACACATGGCATGACGTATATATAATACATGATGAAGAGAGCAATGGTCACTATCATTATTATTATAAGAGGACATTGACCTTTTTGTTTCATGACGTTCAAATGAACTTCAACCGTATGGTGTCAGACCACATTTTCGGCCGTCTGTATCTTGATTATAGTAGGCCAGCGTGGTAGACTATGACCTTACCCTTTTCAGACTGAGTAGTAGATCCATGCCCAGCAGTGGGATAGTTTAATACGGGCCAGATATTATTATGCTTATTAAAAAAAGGGAGTCAACTACCCCATTTCCGTAGAAAACGCGGTGTGCTCATATCCCCATATCGTTCACCACCCCACGCATCACCTTATGCGAATGAACACGTGTTCCTACACACGTGTTTTATCTACGTATCAAACAGAATAAATTTAAATCAAGAATGACATTCATGTAACGAAGAAAAATACATCTCAGTAAGAGTGTTGTAGCCGTGATATTTATTTAGATATTATGACATGATCACGTCATACAAAAAAAAATTATAATTAATTTCACAGTCATGTATGTGATAGAATATTTTTGCGTAGTTTGGGATAGATGGTGTTGTGTGTACAGTACACAACACCATCTAGCTCAAACTAAGCGGAAAATGTACAATGGGTACTAAGGTAAGGACTATTTTTATAATATATAGGGACTTAGGATTTAAATGTCATGTTGTCATTGTATCGGATGACAACTTAACGGCAAAAAACGTGACCATATTTAAACGTAGTATCAATGATTTAAATCTTTGCAAATACATTACGAAATGTGAGGTACATTTCGTAGTTTAAAGAAACCGATTTTTTATTTTTACCGCGGAGACCACCCTCCCCAATAATAACTCCTGTATTGCGGTGAATTTTACAAACATTCAAACAACGGACACAAAGATAATCCAGACTCGGCACAACCATTTGGGGATCACACAAATTTTTGTTCCGTGTGGGATTCGAACCGGCGCAGAGACAGTGGCGAGCCGACCACTTAAATCACTACGCCAACCGTGTAGTACACAGACATAACAAAATGTACCACAGTTTAAAAAACAGTAATTTATTATATCCTTCTCTTTTTTCTATCCTTGAGAGTACTCCCTATTCTGCCTGTGATGTCGTATCTCTAATTGTGTTTGTCAAACGCACGGTATACAAAGGCTGACTAAAACGTAGCCACTTCAAAGCCGGGATGAAAAATAAAGCATATTGGGTAAATTTTAGAAAAGTGCTTTGTAGATCACATGGCTAAAAGTTTGCGGCTATGCTTATAGTTGATTGTGGGGTTCGATTCCTGGGTTTGAAAGAAAGAAAATAATAGGAAAATAATTTTATTTGTTCCACATCATTCACAACATTTATAAAACAAAGTGCGCCGCCATGTCTGTCTGTCAGTTACACGCTATATAGTACGCCCCTTAACGAATAAATCCTAACTTATATTATAAATGAGAATGTGAGTTTGTTCGTAACGCATTCACGTCCTAACTACTTGACCGATCATCATGAAATTTCGCATACACGTTGTTTATGGTACAGAAAGGACATGGGATACTTTTTATCCAGAAAAAAATAAAACCGTTCCCTAAGGAAAGCATTTTATTAACAAAATCTACTTTGAAACGACTGAAACCGCGAACAAAATATGTATAATAATAATATAATATTTTATCACATACACACAACACCATCTAGCCCAAACTAAGCAGTTATTGTACTATGGGTACTAGACAATGGATAAACATACATATATACTTTTTTTTGTAAATACATACATATTATACATAGAAACACCCAGACCAAGACAAACATCCATGTTCATGCACACAAATGTTTGACTTGTGCGGAAATCGAACCCGCGACCTCAGACGTGGCAATCAGTTAGACTAACCACTTCGCTATCGAGTCATCGGCTATATAATAGGCTTATGTATTAATCTATGGCCGCTTAATTATGTAATACCACTCATGCTGAATATCTAATGAGTGGACGCCCTACATATCGTTATTGAAATTCTTAGTTAATATACTGATATGATTACGTCATAGCTGACGTCATCGCTGTGATGACGGCATAGGCCATAGCGTGTTTGTCGAGTAATGCAAGCGAGAATTACATATCGACTAATTTTTAACTAGCTTAACCCCGCGGTTAAGTTTGCGTTATACTTACCAATATTAGAAATTCGAATGTGATACTGTTTGTCAAGCTTTCAAGCCTTTACCACTGGACCGATCATCATAAAATTTCGGGATCCCTTTGTTTCGAATATTTCTTTTCTTCTTATTTAATTTAGCATAACGAGTTAGGCATATTTTGACATAGGTACTTACTTAATTATTTATGGCATACTATTTCAGTAGGCATAAATATGCTTTTTCCCCTAATTTTAATTGGCATAAAGTTGTAAGGCATAATATGTAACTTGGGTACCATAGTGAAACAATAGGTTAGGGTGCGGCGGGGGTTGCCCTTGGGCCACCCCTAAGCCGCCAACATGTTTATTTTGTATACGAAAAATATTTTTATGCATAGATTCACGCCTGTTTCCCAGAGGGGTAGGCAGAGACTACGGATTTCCATTTGCTACGATCCTGACACACTTCTCTGGCTTCATTCACTTTCATCACATTCCTCATACACGCCCGTCGGTTCAAGGTGCTCTTAACCTGGCCTTTGTCCAGAATGCCTCCGATCTGATTAAGAAACGTTCGCCTAGGTCGTCCTCTTGCGACTGTTCCATTCACATATTTTTATGCCTATTAATATTATGCTTAAATATCATTACGCATAAACAAATTGAAGCTTATAGTAATTATGCTTAAATAAAAGTGCCTAAACAGTTATGCCAAATTAATATTGTGCGTAACTATTATTAGGATAAGTAAAAGTATGCCATGTTAAATTCTTATCTCTTAACCTTTATTATTCCCAAGTCACTTGGGGTCGGCTTTTCTGGTAAACTAAAAAAAACTAACCGGATTTGACTGGATATCAGTTTTTACATGGAGCGGCTGCCACCTGAACGCCACCCGAAGGCTAACGATACCCTAAGGCTAGACCAGTGTCAGGATATTAGAGGGTACTGTACCCAGTAACGACTGCCATAGATGTTCATGGCAGCCGGGACCAACGGCTTAACGTGCTCTCCGAGGCACGGAGCAGGCGATAATTGTCAATCAATACGCACATAATTTCGAAAAGTCATATAACTTCCGAAAGTCAGGGGTGCGCGACGTGGGTTCGAACCCGAGACCCTATGCATTGCAGTCTGTTGGTCTCCCCACTGAGCTATCGCTGCTCCGTAACAATATAATAATAAAGTATGCCATGTTAAATTATGACATATCATTTTATGCGAATAAATAAGTAACCAGAAATTTCGCATATACGTTGTCGAGGGTACAGAAAAGGACAAAAAATACTGTTTCTAAACGAGCAAATACGCGGATAAAAGTAGTTTTGTCAATAAATTTCGATCACATGTTAACAAACATACATATAAACTGAGATTCACAATTATAATATTACTAGCTGACCCGCGCAACTTCGTCAGCTTCACATAAGAGGATTTTTTTCCGATATTGCAATATTTTTCATATGCTCTGCTCCTATTGGTCGTGATGTTATACAGCCTATAGCCTTCCTCGATAAATGGGCTATCTATCACTGAAAGAACTTTTCAAATAGAACTAGAAGTTCCTGGTATTAGCGCGTTTAACCAAACAAACTAATTCTTCAGCTTTATAATATTAGTATAGATTAGATTTGTCCGCGACTTCACTCGCGAGCATAGGTATAGCACATACGAAAGAGTGTGAATTTTAGCATACTTAAAGCTTAAATAAATGGAGAAGAGTTGTAAGAAGCTAAAATGTATAAATACATAAATAAATATTACAGAATATTGTCTTCTGTTTACGCGAATGTTATTTATTGAAATTAAACTACTATATACGACTTTTATCGCGTTGTTTATTTTACACTTTATTACATTATTTTGAAACTGTCACACTACTACTTCATGATACTCTGAGCTCATTCTGCGTAAATAGAAACACCAATGATTAAATTATGTTCGGGTACTTTGAAATAACGACACTGGAACATTGAGACAACTACCATCTTAGTCTCCCCGTGACCATGGCTGCTGAAAAGCAACCGAAACGTCGGGGAAAGTGTAAACTTAAATATAAATAGTTTTAATAATTTAATTAGCTTAATAATTAGTAAAGTTCAATAGTATCTAGTAGTAGGGTGACAGTTTCAAAATTTTGTAATAAAGTGTTAAATAAATAACGCGATAAAATCCGTATATAGTAGTTTAATTTCAATAAATATTACAGATTTTCTGTTCAGAATATTATATTTAAATCTTAATTAACTAACTCACTCTATCACAAATGCTAATGAAAGTGTTTTCCTTGTTACAGAATAAACTCGAGAACATCTATCACAAACTGTAAACTGGTAAGTTTTATAATATTTCATGAGAAACAATCAAATTACTAATGTTTGAAAGTATGTTAGTGCACGATGGTATGACAATTTTCTAATTTAGCTGACCCGACAGTCGAAAAAATACATTTTACGTAATTAAATTCAATATTAAAACGTCAATCAATAACGAAGATTTAAAAAAAAAAAATATCTTCTATATTATTTACTATTTATTAAATTATTATTTACTAAAGTCCAATTATAACAATACATGTACATCATTCACATGATATTTTGAAACTTTAGTAAGTAAAATTATATTTGGAAATTAAACTAGATTATATGAATTTTATTGCGGTTCATCTATATTCCGGGGTAAGCAGAGCTGTATTTCGCTCACATTTTATTAACTATGGTAGTAGGCCCCACGTAATAGGGAACGAGCATATTGTTCTCTAGAAGCTAGAAAGAAAGAAAGAAAGAAACATTTATTTGCACAGAATACAGGTGGTACCAGGTTGAACAATGGTAAATAGTTTAGGCTATATTCTGCCTGTATTAGGCATACAAATCTATATATTAATACGTGAAGCAAAAACTTTGTACCCTTTTTACGAAAATTGCGCGGACGAAGGATTATGAAATATGGCACAGTTAATGTTTATATGGAGAAGGAGCGGCGAATCCTAATATTTTTATAAAATATGCATTAGAAATACATTAAATTATATAAAAGCACTACACGCACACAACCATGCATTTGACACACGCAGTCGAATCGCGTTCACAGTATTTCGGCATTGTTCGGCTGATGTCGTAGAGTTCTTCGTAACTATGGTTACATATGTATGTGGAGTAGATGACTAAATGAAATGTAATTATAAGGATATAGTTATAGAAAATAAAACTTTAATAACGATCAAACTTAAAATTTAAATCAATTATGGTCGAATTTCGGCCACTTGGCGACCGCTAGTATAAATAAATTTTCGACATTTACTGCGGTTTTTTCGCAAATTTCCGTTCATTCAAACGTCCTAGCAATTACAAACATTTAAAAAAAAGACCGCCTGAAAGACAAATCGGTCGAGCCGTTCTTAAGTAATGAAAGAAAGAAAGAAAAAAATCATTCTTTATCACCACAAAGAAACGTGACTACATATTTTTCTTACAAAATATCGACATAATAATAAAAAAGACGATTAAATAAAGAATTCGTAAGTAAAAAATAGATACATATTATGCTATTGTGGCAACAAATGGTCTCCATTCAGCATTGATGTTGCGATAAAACTGACATGATATCGCAACGCTGATTTTCAATGGAGACCACCGTTACGCAATGCAGAGGGTCTCGGGTTCGAACCCACGTCGCGCACCTCTGACTTCCGGAAGTTATATGACTTTTCGAAATTATGTGCGTTTTGATTGACAATTATCGCCTGCTCCGTGCCTCGGAGAGCACGTTAAGCCGTCGGTCCCGGCTGCCATGAAAATCTATGGCAGTCGTTATTGGGAGATTTTCGGCACAAAAGATCCCACTGGGTCAAAGTGTCGCCGGTCTGCATTGACTGGCCCCCACATAAGATACATACATACATACCGTTACGCACGGACGTCAAGCCAGCTGCATACAATTTTAAAACCAACAAAAATTTGAAAATTTAATTAAACGTAATGCTCCTTCATACACGTGGCATTTGATTTTTATTTATGTATATAGATTTAAAATACACCATCGATGTTATCAATCATAGCCAATTGCACTCACTGATCGGTAAACTATTAGCGAGGGTAAGTAACGTTGGGTGCGGTCAGTCTATAGATGACCGCTTAGTGGTATTTCATCTGAGCGTCTCCGTGCTTCGGAGGGCACGTAAAAAGTCGGTCCCGGTTGTTGCCAAATTGACAGCAGTCGTTAAGCCATGACAGAGACCTACCATACAGGCGGCTTGAACAACTCTTGATAATAGGTTGGCCACTAACCACACGAAAAGAAGAAGAAAGAAGAGAAGAACACTAGTCGTAGAAACAACTACGCCATCCGTTCAGTAACGAATTGCCTTGTAAAAAAAATTTTAATAGTATGTATCTTGTGTGGGGGCCAGTCAGTGCAGACCGGCGACACTTCGACCCAGTGGGATCTTTTGTGTCGACACTCTCCCAATAACGACTGCCATAGTTGTTCATGGCAGCCGGGACCGACGGCTTAACGTGCTCTCCGAGGCACGGAGCAGGCGATAATTGTCAATCAATACGCACCTAATTTCGAAAAGTCATATACCTTCCGAAAGTCAGAGGTGCGCGACGTGGGTTCGAACCCGAGACCCTCTGCATTGCAGTCTGTTGGTCTCCCCGCTAAGTTATCGCTGCTTAATAGTAACTTGTATTCAAAATATTAGCGCTGTTTAATCCCCATAAATATGTCTACAAAGCCGGTAGTTGTCAGATCACTCTCTGGTCGTATCAGTGACGTCCCATCGGACTTTGAGAGTGAGGGAACAGAGAGTGCTCTTGTGTTAACACACATGTGCACTATAATTTCTCCTGAGCAGATGGACAGTCTCCGTTAAGATTGGTGATCGAAATTCCATCTGAACGACCTTGCTTATCCTTCAAGCTTCTTCTTTTTCTCTCATCAACCTATATGCATGATCCCAATAGCACTTTGCTCGGCCCGGGGACGGAACCAGTGACCCCAAGGTCAAACATGATCCTTTTTATTTAAAGTAACCAAATTTTTCATGTATGAAAGAATTCAATAGCTCGCTCCCCAGTCTGAGAATCGAACTTGTAACCGTAACTATCATTGTCTTCTGTCACTTGTGCCATAGACCCGTAGTCGCAATTGACCTTATAACTTATTTAAATCAGGTTTAAAGAATATACCTATATCATAGGCTTTCTAAATCCTAACAAAAAATTATAAATGCGAATGTGAGTCTGTTTGTTTGTTACGCTTTCACGCCTTAACTACTCGACCGATCATCATGAAATTTCGCAAACACGTAGTCAGGGGCACAGAAAAGTACATAGGATACACTTTATCTAGAAAAAGTACTGTTAGTAATTCCTTTTAAATACTTGGTGGTATGCATTGACCTATACTTTTCCGCGGGGTGACGGAGAGGTTATGACGGACTCACCCGGGGAAAGATGGCGACATCCCGGTAATACCGACTAAACCTACCACGGTGTTCCTCGACGTAACCAGAGTCGCCGGGGTCGCGCGAATCACTTTCACGTGCAATCGTGACCCCTACATTGTTACTAACATAACCTAATCTACATTTATGCGGGGGAAGCCGCGGGCTAAATATATCTATACTAATACTAGCTGTCCCGACAGACGTTGTCCTGTACAAAGTAAAAAAAAGAACACGAAATCTAAACCATCCTCGAATCCACATGAACAATTTTATCAAAATCGGTTCAGCCGTTTAGGAGGAATTCAGTGACGTACACACGTACAGTAGAATTATATATATAAAGAATATAAAGCTGAAGAGTTTGTTTGTTTGTTTGAACGCGCTAATCTCAGGAACTACAGCATAGAATTGAAAAATTATTTCAGTATTTGGTAGCCCATTTATCGAGGAAGGCTAAAACTAAGACTGCCACCGAGCCATCATATAAATATGATGATGCATAGACAAACGTCTGTATACCTTCGAGGCAGACATGTGCTACAAACATATGTCGCAACCTTAATTTTTTGGTCTTTATATTTTTTTTATTATGGTACAAAGTAGCCTCCGTGCTGCTACTGAAAATGTACCATAACTCTTACTTACTCTTAAAAGTAAAATAATATTCTATACTAATATTATAAGGCTGAAGAGGTTGTTTGGTTGAACGCACTAATCTCAGAAACTACTGGTTCGATTTGAAAAATTCTTTAAATGTTGGATAGCCTATTTACCAAGGAATATTATAGGCTATATAACATCACGCTACGACCAATAGGAGCGGAGCAGCAATGAAAAATGTTGCAAAAACGGGGGAAAATCTCTTATATGAAGCAAACGAAGTTGCGCGGGTCAGTAGATAAAATTACTTATCTTATCACGAATACATATATAAATTATCGATTATTCTAGAACCTGATTATGATAATCCTGGCCTTGTACTGTTTTTTGATTCTATTGAAAATCCTTACTAATATTATAAATGCGAATGTGAGTTTGTTTGTTACGCTTTCAAGCTTTAACTACTCGACCGATCATCATGAAATTTCGCATATACGTTGTCAGGGGTACAGAAAAGGACATAGTGTACCTTTTATTTAAAAAAAAACACTGTTATTGTCTTCTGTTTACGCGAATGTTATTCATTGAAATTAAACTACTATATACGGATTTTATCGCGTTATTTATTTTACAATTTATTACAAAATTTTCAAACTGTTACACTACTACTAGACTTAAACTTTACTAATTTTTAAGCTAATTAAAACTATTAAAACTATTTATATTTAAGTTTACAGTTTCCCCGACGTTTCGGTTGCTTTTCAGCAGCCATGGTCACGAGGAGACTAAGATGATAGTTGTTTGTGTTAATTAGCTTAAAAATTAGTAATGTTTAATAGTCTCTAGTAGTAGTGTAACAGTTTAAAAATTTTGTAATAGTGTGTAAAATAAACAACGCGATAAAATCCGTATATAGTAGTTTAATTTCAAAAAAACACTGTTTACTAACCTGTACATAGGTTACATTAGTAATAATACTTTTGTATGTAAGGTATTCTGTGTTGTGATAGGTTGCCGCCAGTGTATACAAAAGGACAATGAACAATTTGGCCTATGATTCAACACACATTCCACCTAAACAATAATTTGTATTTTATTTTATGACTTAATAATCAATCATTACAATCTCACGGACACTTTCGAATCTTATTTTCGTGTTAAAAAGTATTTACGCGGTTTCAAATACATCGCCATCCATTGTTTACATCTGAGACACGCAGTGTTGCCATGCCTACAGTTTTAACAATATATGTACGGTTTTATCAGAGAAATTATTTCCTATTTAGCTTGTCTGTAATTTTTCTTACGTAGTTAATACGAATGCTATTCTATAAATACCAATATAGAACTTTTTCATGAATATAACCAATTTCTTAAAAAATCATAAGTTTTAATGTAAAAGACCATAATAATTACCATTTTCTCGGTATTATACGTTTTTCTATAGTGCAAGCATGGCAACGCTTTTTTTCTTTTTACGTAGGGGAATGCATTGACGTCTACCCCTCCGCGGGGGCGGGCGGAGGGGTTATGTCGGACTCACTAGGGTAAACGAGAAAGATGGAATAAGGATGATAATAATGGACCTCCCGGAATATTTAGAAGCAATATTCAGAAGTGTCCGTGACTTATATTCACTTTACATTGAATGTGGTCATCCTTAAGACTGCACCGAGTGTAAGACGTGGTTGGACTGAATAACAGAGCTCGAAATACAAATCAGCGCGCGGCCGCCATAATAAAATTGTATGGAGGATTTGAAGTGCTTTTTTGATAAATATGTATCTTTATTGTCAACCAATAACTTAAATATTTGGGACGGACAAATTGTAATATAACTATTTATGTTTCGTTTAAGCTGTAAAATAGGATAGATTTCTACTGTTATAATCTAAAAATCACATAACATGAGCTTACGTTTTTGCAAATTTACGTAATTTAGTAGATTAAAATATTAGTTATTTTAAGGTTTTTACACTGAGTAATTGTAAACACATTCATTGTTATGGTAAATGTAGATTTTATATTTGTATTTAACAAAAAGTGTTGATTTTATCAACTTAACTGTGACCGCCTGTTTTGGCACATTTCGCTCGGCGCAGTCTTAACCACATATTTATCATTTTTTGTGGCTTTTGGTTCTTAGGCTTATAATGGATGGCAGCTGAACAATGTCCTTTAATAGAGATCAGTCGAGTAGTTTAGGCGTGAAAGCGTCACAAACAAACAAACAATCAAACAAACTCAAATTCGCATCTATACTAATATTATAAAGCTAAAGAATTTGTTTGTTTGGTTCAACGCGCGTATCTCAGGAGCTACTGACGCGATTCCAAAAATTCTTTCTTTGTTGGATAGCCCATTTATTGAGGAAGGCTAAAGGCTATATAACATCACGCTACTAATAATAGGAGTAAGGCATAAATGAAAAATTTTAAAAAATCGGGACAATTTCTCTTATGTAAAGCAGACGAAGTTGTCAGCTAGTTTATGATATTAGTTAGGATATCATTTAAATAACCAAATAACGTCACATGAATCGAATCCGAGACATCAGCAGCCACATTCATTACCAACACAGTCTCTATAAACCAACAGTCAAGGCCACTTCAATAAAACGACGTACAGTAATTTAACTAAAAAAATCTTGGCTTGCAATCCAAGTCAAAAAGTTACTTCGAATTGAAGTCACAGTAACTTTTAACGAAGTTAAACCATTTATTTCCCCCTCTTTTGTGGAGGGGAGAAACAGTATTGATTGACAACTTCATTTAGGGAGACATTGACGGTTTTATGTAAACAAAACAACTGACTGTGAGGGGACTTGGGAGGGTCTCCTACCTGAACTTACAAATACATTTAGGTAGGTTTGAATAGCAATTGTAAGGAATGTCTTGTTTTTTGGCACTTTACTTTATAAATTTTCATATACATACATACATAGATTCACGCCTGTTTCCCAGAGGGGTAGGCTGAGACTACGGATTTCCATTTGCTACGATCCTGACACACTTCTCTGGCTTCATTCACTTTCATCACATTCCTCATACACGCCCGTCGGTTCAAGGTGCTCTTAACCTGGCCTTTGTCTCTGATCTGATAGACAAACGTTCGCCTCGGTCTTCCTCTTGCAACTGTTCCATTCACACTAGCCTTATAAACTTTCTTAGTCAGTCTTTCCTCGTCCATTGTTTCTACATGCCTAATATGCCTCACATGCCCCATTTTCATATAATAATAAGAAATATATAAAGGTATCATATGTATCTTATGTGGGGGCCAGTCAGTGCAGATCAGCGACACTTCGGCCCAGTGGGATCTTTTGTGTCGACACTCTCCCAATAACGACTACCATAGATGTTCATAGTAGCCGGGACCGACGGCTAAACGTGCTTCTCTGAGGCACGGAGCAGGCAATAATTGTGAATCAATACGCACATAATTTCGAAAAGTCATATAACTTCCGAAAGTCAGAGGTACGCGCCGTGGGTTCGAAACTGAGACCCACTGCATTGCAGTCTGTTGGTCTCCCCACTGAGCTATCGCTGCTAAAAACAAAATAGATGATTAATTATGTAATAGGCTTGGGATCGAATTCACGGCGTTATGTTTTATAAATAGACTACTCCAACACTAGAAATAATTCTTATATCGCGGCGGATTTTACAAACATTCAAACAACGGACACAAAGAATACAACCATTTGTGGTTCACATAGATTTTTGTCCCATACGAGATGCGAACCCATGCGGATAGTCAGAGATGCGTGCCTTCGGATTGAACTCGAAACCTCTGCAAGCCAGTCTAACGGACTCCCACTAAGCTATGCATGTAACAAAATAATCGCTCGATAGAAGGTACGCTGCCAATAAATGGGACATCCACGTTTTTCCTAATGAAGTCAAACGGCAACACATAAAAATTGTATAAAGCCATCGATCGCAGTTATTAAAGTAATTACTTGTGCTACGTTCGAGTCCGGTGAGTCAATATTTAAATAGACGGACTTATATACATTTACAACTGAAGTTCTTAAGACTGCGCCGAGCGAAATGTGCAAAACAGGCGGTCACAGTTAAATTATTAAAATCAACACTTTTTGTTTAATACAAATAAAAAATATACATTTACCATAACAATGAATGTGTTTACAATTACTCCGTGTAAAAAACTTAAAATGATTAATATTTTCGCCTATAAAATTACGTAAATTTTTACGCAAAAACGTAAGCAAATTTTCGTAATATTGTAGGCAAAAATATTAATTATTTTAAGTATTTAAGTAAAAAAGTTTATAAAGCTAGTGTGAATGGAACAGTCGCAAGAGGCAGACTTTTTTTTTTTTTTTTTGAGGGGGGAAATGCTCCTTATGCATACCGCCCCACTTGGGGTGGTGGGACGGTTATGTCGGGCTCACCGGCCTACAACACGGCCGGCATACCGACTAAAACCCCCCTGTGCACCGTCAATTCGCCTTGACGGGTGGGCCGTTGGAACCTGATACAACATCAGCGGCCCACCGCAAGAGGCAAACCTAGGCTAGGCTTCTCGATCAGATCAAAGACGTTCTGGACAAAGGCCAGGTTAAGAACACCTTAAACCGGCGAGCGTGTATGAGGAATGTGATGAAAGTGAATGACGCCAGAGAAGTGTGTCAGCATCGTAGCAAATGGAAATCCGTAGTCTCTGCCTACCCCTCTGGGAAACAGGCGTGAATCTATGTATGTACATATATAACAAGACCACACCTTCTATATACACATAGTTAACTATAACTGCTATCTACAAAGCGTGTCACAGTTAAAATATTAACTAAACCGACATGACGGCTAATTATGGCTTCCTCAAGGGAAATGCCGAAATGAGTTATAGCCGTACTAACTAAATTACTTAATTTTAACTAAAAGTGCTCGCTTATTGAAACGTCGGTTTGGTTGTTTTACATATACTAGATTTTAACCGCGGCTTCGTTTGCCTAAATGTAGGTATTTCAATTTTTATTTGTGCTCGAAGCGAAATATCAGGTTAGAATACACACGGATCCCACGTCGTAGCTTTGTCCCTATTCAGAAGAGCTTTTCCATTGCAATAGTTGGAATGGGCAATCCGAGTGTACATGGCGGGTTCCTCTCTTCCCAATAATTTTATTAATTTTCTATCCCTCTGGAAAAGTACTTTTTCTGGATAAAAGGTACCCTATGTCCTTTTCTGTTCCCCTGACAACGTGTATGCGAAATTTCATGATGATCGGTCGAGTAGTTAAGGCGTGAAAGCTTAAAAAATTTTAACAAACCAGAGCTGTCTTAGAATTGACATTATTCACAGACATTATTTGTATATAATATTAGCCCTGCATTAAACTGTCCCACTGCTGAGCACAGGCCTCTTCTCAGTGTGAAAAGGGTTAGGGCATAGTCCACCACGCTGGCCCAGTGCGGGTTGGCAGACTTCACATATAAGAAAGAAAGAAAGAAAGAAAGAAATCATTCTTTATTGTCACAAAGAAACATGATTACATATTTTCTTACAAAATATAGACAAAATAATAAAAAAGACAATTAAATAAATAGCACGTAAGTAAAAAAATATATACATATTATGCTATTGTGACAACAAATGGTCTCCATTCAGCATTGATGTTGCGATAAAACTGACGTGATATCGCAACGCTGATTTTCAATGGAGACCACCGTTACGCACGGTCATCAAGCCAGTTGCATACAAATTTACAACAAACAAAAAATTAAAAATTTCAATGTTACGTAATCAGAGAAAAAATAATCTATTACTTAACTTATTACTATATAAAACAAATAAATGACAAAAATAAAAAAATAAAAACCCATACAGTATGCATGTATTGTCTCATGCGGAGATCCAACCCACAACACTCCCACCGGCAGAGGCGAGGCACACATAAACGCGCCATCCGTGTATATCATATCTTCGAGAACATTATGGAGAACTCTCAGACATGCAGGTTTCCTCACGATGTTTTCCTTCACCGTTAAAACAAGCAATAATTAACTATTTAATACGCACACGCACATAACTTCGAAAAGTCAGAGATGCGCGCCTTTGGATCGAGCTCGAGACCTCTGCGTGGCAGTCCAACTGTTTCCGCCTACCCCTACTCGGCAGCAAAGCGACCACTTAAATATCTACGCAAGTATAAAGGCTGTTTTGATAGCATTACGTTACTCGAATATCGATACAACGTATACATCAAGCCTGTTACTAGGCATGGAAATTTAGTTAACTACCTATGCTGTTAGCTTAATAGGAAGATATTAAGGATAGATGGAGTTCCAGTAAGTGTGTTATAGGCGTAGCCATCGACATAGGTCATGTAGTTATATATCTAGCTTCGAGTTTAGCATGTGGACGGCAAAACATTTAAAGAAGAGATGACGTATAGCCGTCGCGATCGGCTCGAACGAAATATGAATGTGGGAAAGAGATCACTATAGTTTGGATTGATTATTTTATCAGTACTGTATTAAACTGCCCAGTGCTGGGTGTTCGGCCTCTTGGTTTAGGCCATAGTCCACCACGCTGGACCTTTGCGGGTTAGTAGTCTTCACATATCTTCGAGAACATTATAGAGAACCCTCACACATGCAGGTTTACTCACGATGATTTTCTTTACCGTTAAATATAATAATATACTGTTTAAAATGCAAATGACTTCAAAAATTTAGAGATGTGCGCCTTGGGATCGAATTTGAGACCTCTACGTGACAGTTCAACAGTCTCCTATTCGGCTATCGCTGCTGTTTACATTTCAGCATTAGGGAAGGGAACATTAGGAAAGGAGAAGGAACGGGAAGGGGGAAAGAAGATGATTAGGCCTCCGGCACTCTCAGTCACCGAACGAAACACAACAGTAGGAATACTGCTATTTCACGTCGATATTCCGTGAGAGGGTAGTCCTTCCCGGTCGGGCCGGCCCATTCATGCTGAAATCAGCGAGGCTCTACTACTCTATACATCTGCTTATACCCTAATAACACAGCTTAATGCAACCCAATATCGATAATTAAAATGCTTTCTAACCCATACAGCCTGCTCTAAAGAAAAATTAATTAAAGCGATCCTCCTCCGATTCACAATGGCGCTGCAATCGTGGCCAACAAAAGAGCTAATCTAAAAATATCTAGGCTGAAACTCAGACACAGGTATTGTTAATAATATAGCCTTTTTTCAGTCTAGAAATAAAGAGGCTTATTTCAATCTGTTTTTTTTTTTCATTGGTGTATTTAGAGATGAATCGAGCAGCGACAGCTCAGTGGGGAGACCAACAGACTGCAATGCAGAGGGTTGGATGCACGTCGCGCACCTCTGACTTTCGGAAGTTATATGACTTTTCGAAATTATGTGCGTATTGATTGACAATTATCGTCTGCTACGTGCCTCGGAGAGCACGTTAAGCCGTCGGTCCCGGCTGCCATGAACATCTATGGCAGTCGTTATTGGGAGAATGTCGACACAAGAGATCCCACTGGGTCGAAGTGTCGCTGGTCTGCACTGACTGGCCCCCACATAAGATAAGATAGAGATGAATCTGAAATGAAAATTATATCAAATACAGTTAGAGACTGTATTTGATATAATCTTACTAATATTATAAATGCGAATGTGAGTTTGTTTGTTACGCTTTCACTACTAACTACTCGATCGTTCATCATGAAGTTTCGCGTACACGATGTCAGGGGACAGAAAGGACATAGGGTTCCTTCCATCCGGAAAAAGGTAATATTTTCAAAGCATAAAAAGAAAAATTACAATATACTAATATTCTATCACATACACACAACACCATCTAGCCCAAACTAAGCAGAGCTTGTACTATGGGTACTAGACAATGGATAAACATACATATATCATTTTTTTTTTGTAAATATATACATATTATACATAGAAACACCCAGACCAAGACAAACATCCATGTTCATGCACACAAATGTTTGACTTGTGCGGAAAACGTACCCGCGTTTATAGTTACTGCACCAACCCCGTGGGTCATAGCGTAATGTTTTGTAGCCTCTAACCTTCCTCAATAAATAGGCTATTCAACACTAAAAGGTTTTTCAATTCGAATCAGTAATTTCTGAGATTAGCACGTTCAACCAAACAAACAAACTCTTCAGCTTTACAATATTAGTATAGACTAGATGCGCCCGCGGTTTCACCCGCGTTTATAGTTACTGCACCAACCCCGTGAATTGTAGCGTGATGTTATGTAGCCTATAACCTTCCTCGATAAATAGGCTATCCAACACTAAAAGATTTTTCAATTCGAACCAGTAGTTTCTGAGATTAGCACGTTCAACCAAACAAACAAACTCTTCAGCTTTAAAATATATATATATAAAACTATTCCGTTACTGAGTGACTGACAGACAACGGACAGCCGAAACTACTGAATGCAAGAAACTGAAATTTGGCATATATGTTCCTTGCAGAGTGTAGGGGAGCACTAAGAGAGGATTTTTGGAAATTCCACCCCGAAGGGGTGAAAAGGGTGAAACCCGATATTCACACGGGAACGGGTCATAAAACCACGGGTGAAACCCGATATTCACACGGGAACGGGTCATAAAACCGCGGGTGAAACCGCGGTAAAACTATTAGTAATAAATAAGATACAAGCGTTTTAAATCTGGTAGTAGGGGTAATTGTGAAATAACAGAACAATAATGCACTATACAAACTGTGACGTAATAGAAAGAAAGAAAGAAAAAAGAAAAGAATAATATTTTTATTTGTATCTCCTTTACACAATACAATTAGGTAAATATAAATATATACAATGTAATTTTATATTTATAATTATAAGTATAACGGCGCCTCAAAGAAATGTCGGTGTCAAGAGTGACGTTGAGTTGTTACGTCACTCTAGCGGAGCGTCGTGTCGATGGTAGCGGGGCGGCCATCTTAAAACGACACTTAAGTACGAACCGCCGCCAGCGCACCACGTCTGCGACGAATCGCTATCTATCGTGTTAATCCGTATAGATTTGAACTTAGTTTGTGTCGATTGTGAAGCCTGCTATTAAAGTGTGATTATCTGTAACATTATTTCGTGAAAATTATAATCATTAGAAAACGTAACGGTTTTATTTAAAAGTGTTTTTACCCGCAATAATTTAAATTGTGAAGAAAATTAAAAGACGTTGTAGCCGAAGTGAATAGTCGTTTCTATTACTCGCCCACGTGTCTACGATGAATTCTGACGAAGGCCCTCCTGCGCTTTCAAGTACATAATATACAATTTTACAATAATATCGAAAATAATAATTTTTCAAATTCGTTTCGCTTTCACACCTTAACTACTCGACCGATCGTCATGAAATTTGGCATACATGTTGTCAGGAATAGAGAAAAAGACATAGGGAACCTTTCATCCAGAAAAACGTACGTTAAGTGAGAGAAGCCGAAGCAAAAGCTTGTCATACAATCTATACTAATATTATAAAGCTGAAGAATTTGTTTGTTTGAAGGCGCTAATCTCAGTAACTACTGGTTCGAATTGAAAAATTCTTTTAGTGTTGCATAGTTTATTTAACGATAAAGGATAAAGACTATATAACATCAGGCTACGAGCCACGGGGGCGGCGCAGTAATCATAAACGCAGGTGAAACTGCGGACACATCTAGTAATATATAAATTTTAAACCGTATGCTTGCGTGCTATAGACACATTAACTCCGTCTCGCTATGTAGTAGCCGATGTGTATCGGAAATTATAATACTTAGCTATGCTGATAAATGTATTTTAGTTTAATAATGTAATAACTAAAATAACATGTCTTTTATTGTATAGAAATACAATTTCAGATGAAATAAATATACAATATAATAATATCAGCCCTGTATTAGACTGTCCCACTGCTGGGCACGGGCCTCTTCTTAGTGTGAGAAGGGTTAGGCCATAGTCCACCACGCTGGCCCAGCGCGGGTTGGCTGACTTCACATCATCATCATCATTTCAGCCTATTGCAGTCCACTGCTGGACATAAGCCTCCCCCAGGGTGCGCCACAAGGCCCGATATATGACTTCACATATCTTGGAAATATTATGGAAAACTCTGAGATATCCAGGTTATTATACTTTCATTATTTTCTGCGTCCATACAAAGTTTCTTAAAACAATATTTGAAATCCGTATTCTCATCCGCGGATGTAAGCCTTTATATATCCGTATTCGCATCCGCGGATGTGAACCTTAAAATATCCGTATTCGCGGATGTTAGCTTTAAACATATGTATCCGCATCCACGGATAAAGGCCTTAAAATATCCGTAAACATATACGCAACCGCGGATGTGAGACTTTAAATATCCGTATCCACGGATGTGAGCGTTTAAATATGCGACCGCGGATGTAAAAAAAATCGGCATATGCGACGTCCCTTGGTCATGCTATGATTAAAATACCTTCATAATTCCATGGCTCGAAAGTTTGAAGACATGCTTCGCTCGCAACAATGTTTCGCAATGGAAATTGTATTGCAAAACTTTGATACCCAACTTAAAGTAGAAATTACATTGATTGTCTATGAAGGTATTTCAGCAGAATATTTCTGAATACATACTTACATAATTTAACGCCTGTATGGGAGAGTTATTGGAGAATTTCCATAGATAAAATGTTGTTCTTTTTTATACACTTCTGAATCTTCGGTGGGCCCCGTATGCTTGGTAAACAAGCATACGGGGCCCACCTGATGGTAACTTATCTTATCTTATGTGGGGGCAAGTCAGTGCAGACCGGCGACACTTCGACCCAGTGGGATCTTTTGTGTCGACACTCTCCCAATAACGACTGCCATAGATGTTCATGGCAGCCGGGACCGACGGCTTAACGTGCTCTCCGAGGCACGGAGCAGGCGATAATTGTCAATCAATACGCACGTAATGTCGAAAAGTCATATAACTTCCGAGAGTCAGAGGTGCGCGACGTGGGTTCGAACCCGAGACCCTCTGCATTGCAGTCTGTTGGTCTCCCCACTGAGCTATCGCCGCTTTTATTCTCTCTCTGCTTTTATTGCTTTATAATGTATGTTATTGTATTTTCCTTTGTTGGAAAATACATACATAGATTCACGCCTATTTCCCAGAGGGGTAAGCAGAGACTACGGATTTCCATTTGCTGCGATCCTGACACACTTCTCTGGCTTCCTTCACTTTCATCACATTCCTCATACACGCTCGTCGGTTCAAGGTGCTCATAATCTGGCCTTTATTTACTAGTAATTCAGGCAAATCATACTCCAAGCTGTTTCTAAAGTTGTTCTGATAAAATTGCTTACATTAGTCTGTCTAACTAGAACATCAAATATGAGACCTCGTGATAAAATTCCACAATCACTCAACCCTACCCCATTAAAAAGCCAATTAATCTTTCATTTAGTATTTTATTTACATTTAAAGATTTATCCTTTATTTGAAGCAAATAGCAGATGAAAACGGTAGTTAATCACAGCTTTAAAGACGACTTCCGGTTCCCCCCGGGCGGCGAGTGTTTCCGGTCGCCACCGGAAGTGAGGGGGGCGGTAGATACTGCTAATGATTCGTAAAAAATGAGATATCATTTTTATAGTAGAACCTTTTTTATTGATCTTCTTTTTAATAACTTTTAAAGTAATTACTGTTTTGGTTCTGAGGCTTATGTTTTCGGATTATATTTATACTAGATATAGCATGTGGCTTCGCTCGCGTAAATTTAAGTTAGATTAGGTTAGTAATAGTATTTTTTCTGGATGAACAGTACCCTACATATGTCCCTTTCTGTTAGCCTGACGACGTGTATGCGAAATTTCATGATGATCGGTCGAGCAGTTAAGGCGTGAAAGCGTAACAAACAAACAAATCGAGAGAAGCCGCGTGCTAAGTGAGTAAATAATAATATCGTGTGGGTTTCGAACCCACAATTCCCTCGCTTATGGTTTTGCGACAGATGCTGCGTCAACCACGCAGTCAAAAACGATTTTATTTTAAGATATAATATTGTCTTACGTATTATGAAGTAGTTTTTAGAGTTTTTAGAGAAGTGGAGCCTTACTGTTTTCAGCATGAATGGGCCGGCTCGACCGGGGAAGGACTACCCTCTCACAGAATATCGACGTGAAATACCAGTATTCCTATCCAGTACTAGTTGTTGTGTTTCGTTCGGTGAGTGAGAGTGCCGGAGGCCCAATCACCCTCTTTCCCCCTTTCCGCTGCTTCTTTTCCCCGCTTCCTTTATCTTCTTCCTTTCCTAAAAGGTCGGCAACGCGCAAGTGACGCCTCTGGTGATGCAGGCGTCCATAGGTTACGGTGACCACTTACCACCGTATGCTTGTTTGCCACCTTAGTTGAATAAATAAATAATATTGTTTTCTGTTTACGCGAATGTTATTCATTGAAATTAAACTGCTATATACGGATTTTATCGCGTTGTTTATTTTACACTTTATTACATAATTTAGAAACTGTTTCAGTACTACTAGATATTATTAAACTTTACTAATTTTTAAGCTAATTAAATTATTCTTCTCCCTTAGCCTTTTATTATTCCCAAGTCACTTGGGGTCGGCTTTTCTGGTCTAACCGTATTTGACTGGATATCAGGTTTTACACAGAGCGGCTGCCACCTGACCTCCGCAACCCGAAGGCTAACGATAACCTAAGGCTAAACCAGTGTCAGGATATTAGAGGGTACTGACATTCCCAATAACGACTGCCATTGATGTTCATGGCAGCCGGGACCAACGGCTTAACGTGCTCTCCGAGACACGGAGCAGGCGATAATTGTCAATCAATACGCACATAATTTCCAAAAGTCATATAACTTCCGAAAGTCAGAGGTGCGCGACGTGGGTTCGAACCCGAGACCCTCTGCATTGCAGTCTGTTGGTCTCCCCACTGAGCTATCACTGCTAATTAAATTATTAAAACTATTTATATTTAAGTTTACACTTTCTCCGACGTTTCGGCTGCCTTTCAGCAGCCATGGTCACGGGGAGACTCTACCCGTTGTAAAATATAGGAAAAAAGTTTGTATTACAAGATCAAAGAAGCATTCTAAAAATGGTTATAACTTGTAAGCAAATATGTATCCTCCAAGACTGCTTGCTGCCGTTTAAAATGGCTCCCGCACTCTGCCAACCGCTATGCCGATAACACCGTTCGTATTGGACGGCTTCCAATACTTATCATCTGTATTGCTTATAGGCACAAAAATTTATACCCATTCAAGTACCACGTACATTCGGAAAGAGCAACGCCAGGTATTTTTCAATCAAAATCAAAAATATGTTTACTCATGTAGGTCACAAAGTAACACTTATGAACGTCAAATTTACACTAATTAATGTGAATTTACATTTACCTGTTGCCATGTTCAGCAAAACAAGGGCGTAGAACCAATGAGAAGAACTTGGAAGAAACTCACGGCCACTCTTTTCAATTGCCAATTTTCTCCAAATCTTTAATAAGAATATTACATCAGCTATAACTGCCTTCGTGGCGCAGCGGTAGTGAATGCGACTGCTGTGCAATGAGGTCTCGGTATCGAATCCCGGGTCGGGCCAACAAAAAGATATTAGATTTTCTGTTAAGAAATCTCAATAGCAGCCCAGAGTTAGGAAGTTGGCGGTGTTAGACACTCCCATGCCTCGGAAAGCACGTAAAGCCGTTGGTCCTGCGCCTGATTTCTCTCCGGTCGTGATAGATTACCGTCCCACCGGATCATTAGAGTTAGGGAACAGAGAGTGTTCTTGTATTTTCTTACATACATATACTATAACATCTACTGCGCAGATAGCCAGTGTCTGTTAAAATTGGTCACCGTGACCGAAATGCGGTCCAGAGGACTTATAATTGAAATATCAGCCAGCATAAACGCTGGGCACGGACAACGGACTGTAGACAGTCGAGAGCAGCCCTACCGGCCAACTCACCACGTCTGATACACCACCTGCTCAACCTACAAAGATTGGACCTTCGGACCATTGTGGGGATCCTAACAGGACACTGTCCCCTGAACAAACATCTCTACAACATTGGAGCAACAGACAGCCCACTCTGTAAGGGATGTCTGACCGAAGAAGAATCTGCTGCCCATGTAGTTCTGGAATGTGTGGGAGTAAAAGCACAACGTAAGGAAATCCTCAACAACCCGAGGTCACTCCGCGAAGCCTGTGAAGATCCCAGGAAACTTCTGTGCTTCTGGGCGGAGTTGGGCTGGCTATCTCCGTAACCGGCCGACTCTCACGCATAATGGACCAACTTAGAGTTCAAATGCGGAAAAGGGAGTCCAATTACAATATCAGCCAGCATTATAAACTATTCCAGTGCTGGGCACAGGATTCTTCTTAGTGTGAGAAGAATTATTATAATAAATATAATAAGAGTTATGGTATTCGCTATCTTTTTAATAGCTGAGTATACAATGAAAAGAAAAAGCATCGATAGTCTAATGGAAAACCGTTGGACTGCCATGCAGAGGTATCGTTACATCCTAAGGCACGCACCTCTGACTTTTCGAAGTTATGTGCGTATTCAATAGTTAATTTTTGCTTGTTTTAAAGGTGAAGGTAAACATTGTGCGGAAACCTGCACGCGTTGTGACGTTATGCTAGTCAACCCGCTTTAGAGGCGTGGTTGACCTAGGATTTTAATTGAAATTAAAGATGAACAACGTGATCCAGAAACATGTTTTTTCACTTACAACAGATATATAAGAATAAACAGAACTACAATTAAATTCGACTAGATATTTAGTGGTATTTCAGGGCGTGGTTCAAGATGAAGGCTTGTTACGTGGTTCCGGGTAGAATGGACCACTTATCTTCAGTAGGCAGTGCAGTGGAAGGGGACGGGCACCAGGGCGCGTTGCGAATATATAGGGCCGCCGCTGGGGAGGAGAAGCCGATGGAGGGGCGCCGCAAGCACGGCCGCTCTGCAACGACCGGTCCGCGTCACAATTTTTCATAATGTTCTCTAAGATATGTGAAGTCTGCAAACCCGCACTGGGCCAGCGTGGTGGACTATGGCCTAACCCTTCTCTCACTGTGATAAGGCCCGTGTCCAGCAGTGGGACACTTTAATACAGACCTGATATCATAATTACATATTTAATTAATATAATTATTTTTTATTTACTGGTTACATTAGTTCTCTAAGATATGTGAAGTCTGCCAATGCGCACTGGGCCAGCATGGTGGATTGCCTAGCCCTTCTCATGCTGATGAGAGGCCCTTGCCCAGCAGAGGAACAGTTTATATATAGAGCTGATATTATATTATATACTTTGAATTTATAGAAATTTATCGCTAAATATTTTTCCTCGGGATTACCATGAAAGCTTTATCAAAGCGATATAAAAAGCATACTACACGATTGCGTAAAACATAGATTATACTAAAGTATTTTGTTAGCGTTTCATTAAGTGCTATGAAGCAATTATTTATGAGCATACAGTCATAGACACACGCCCATATTCCTGAAGGTGTGCAGAGTTTTGTCATCCACATTACGCTAGCTTCTGTGTCATTTGGACTGCATGGATGTCGTAGTGGTTTAAGTAGTCGTCTTTCCACTGCCACCGCGCCGAGGGTTCGAATCCCATACGTGACAAAAATTTGTGTGATGTTATTTGTGTCCTTTGTTTGAATGTTTGTAAAGTCCTCCACGGTGCAGGAATTATTCAAAGAGACAATGTATCTTTCTTTTTTAAAATTAAAAAAATTTTTTTTTTTATTTTGCCTACTGTAAATCTTAACTAATATTATAAATGCAAATGTGAGGTTTTATTTAACGCTTTCAAGCCTTTACTACTCGACCAATAATCATGAAATATCGCATTCACCTTATCTCTCATCCAGAAAAAGTACAGTTATTAAATTTTCTTTTTTATCTTGAAGGAATGCATTGACGCACACCTCTTCGCGGGGCGACGGAGAGGTTATGTCAGACTCACCGGGGAAAAAATGGTGACATATCGGTCATAAGGACTAAACTTACCACGGTATTCCTCGTCATTACCTTAAACGGCTGGGCCGCGCGAATCATTTTCCCATGTGATCGCGACCCCGCCGAGGTGTCGGCCTCCTGTGTGTATTAACGGGCTCTACACAATGCAACCCTAAATTCAAAATTCGAAATAAATTTATTCATATTAGGTTACAAGGTAACACTTATGAATGTCAAAGTTACACTAATTTTTCTGCGAATTTACATTTACTGCCACGTTCAGCAAAGCAAGGGTGTAGGGCTCATGAGAAGAACGGGCAAGAAACTCATGAGACAAATCATAAGAACTGTAAGGTGCACGTGCCTACCCAAATATACTCTATTTTATACTATTTATTTATTTTATATATATTTTTTTTTATTTATTATTTATTTTATATATTTTATGGGCCCTACTGACCCCTTCTGGGGGACAAAGACTACACAACACAGAGGCGCGCGTGGGAACACGCTCGTCACCTCTTGGACCTGGAGCTGATCGGGTGGCGGGCGGACTTACGAAACCCACCACCCCCAGGTACAACCGTTAGGTGAGTAGAGGTCGTCTCGCGCCCTCTGGCTAGGTGTTACACGCCTGTGCCAACCCCTTCGGGAAAATAAGGGCGTGAATATACATACATGTAACGTAATCAAACTTCGGGAACAGTTATTACAGTGACGCTAAGCTTTCCCTCTGGGAGAGACATTTCCTTCATTATTCAAACGTGAATTATGGAGCAATGTTATATCAGTAACTAGCGACTCGTCCCGGTTTCGCACGGGTAGTACAAAACCTTAACAATTATACACTTAAACCTTCCTCATGAATCACTCTGTCTGTTGGTGAAAACCGCATGAAAATCCATTTAGTAGTTTTTGAGTTTATCGCGAACAGACTTATACTATTAACGTCTAAAGATCACAGTTCCAGACACCTACCGAGATAACTTTGATTTCTTTATTTAAAAAGTATCAATAATTTTTGTATCACGGGGTACTTCAGACTGCGCCGAGCGTAAGACAGATAATGACAGAGCTCGTACGGCGCATATTTGAATCGGCGCGCGGCCGCCATAGTAAAATTGTATGGAGGATTTGAAGTGCTTTTTTGATAAATATCTATCTTTATTGTCAACCAATAACTTAAATATTTGGGTCGCACAAATTGTAACATAACTATTTATGTTTCGTTTAAGCTGTAAAATAGGATAGATTTCTACTGTTATAATCTAAAAATCACGTAACACAAGCTCACTTTACTGAATATTTGCAAATTTACGTAATTTTGTAGGCGAAAATATTAATTATTTTAAGTTTTTACACGGAGTAATTGTAAACACATTCATTGTTATGGTAAATGTGTATTTTATATTTGTATTAAACAAAAATTGTTGATTTTATTCACTTAACTGTGACCGCCTGCTTTGGCACATTTCGCTCGGCGCAGTCTTAACAAACATTCAAACAACGGACACAATAAATACCCAGACACGGAACAATCATTTGCACCACATAATTTTTTGTCCCGTGTGGGTTTCGAGCTTCTTGTCGTGGTGGCAGTACGCAGTGCAGTCAACTTTTATTAAAGATGTCTAAATAGACATCTTTTAAAATTTATTGTTACAGCTCTACATCACTACATATTATAAATGAAAGTCCCCCACCACGTCTATCTGTCTGTTCGTGAATTCAAAAACTTTTAAACCGAATTCGATGCGATTTTCACCAATAAACAGAGTGATTAATAAGGAAGGTTTAGCTGTATAATTTGTTAAGGTTTTGTAACCGTGCAAAGCCGAGGCGAGTCGCTAGTAAGCTTGTAAAATGCAAAGCATTGCGTGGCACAAATATTTATGCAGAAATTATAAAAGTTGTAAAATAATGAGCCAAGTTCTCACGCGATTCGATTTAAATATGAACTTTTTTTGTAGAAAGGTATTACTGTTAATATGCAACGCAGATACGGCAGGCATTTTAATTAATTCCTTTGAATGTTTTTGTTGATATATCTGTTATCCTAAGTTAATATTATAAATGCGAAAGTGAGTGTGTTTGTTTCACTTTCACTCCTAAACTACTCAACTGATCGTTATGAAAGACGTTACGGGTACGGAATAGGACAATAGCTAGATTTTTTTTTACTTGGGGGACTGCTTTCCTTAGGGATTCAGGGGGATTTCCTTAGGGATTTAGGATTCAGGGGATCCTTTCCTCTCCGCGGGGCGACGGAGAAGTTATGTCGGGCTCACCGGAGAAAAGATACCCCGGTTATACCGACTAAACCTACCACGGTGTTCGCCGACATAACCGTAGACGGCGAGGCCGCGCAAATCGCTTTCACAGTCATGCAACCGCGACCCCGCCGAGGTTTCGGCCTGCCATTTCACAAGGCCGAAACCTCGGCGGGATCGCTCTGCCTTCAAAATTCAAAAAAAAATTATTTAAATTAGGTTACAAGATAACACTCATGAATGTCAAAGTTACACTAATTTTTTTGCGAATTTACATTTACTGCCACGTTCAGCAAAGCAAGGGTGTAGGGCTCATGAGAAGAACGGGCAAGAAACTCATGGTCACTCTTTTTAATCGCCAAGTTTTTATTTACAAATCATAAGAGCTGTAAGGTGCTGCAACCATTTCTCCATGAACTATTACTGAACATACTCAAGCATTTAATAAAATTTGATGGTAGCCTCTAAAGCAGCAGTATGGTAAATAGGAGCATCCACTTACATGTACATTAATAATCAAGGCAAGGCATGATTGTAGTCCGTAGTTTAATCTAACTGTTTAAATAAAAATGTAGTAAGTAAATCATCGAATTCCACGATACCAAGGTCGAGCAGTTACCACAAGTAGCACCCGTTCACGAGTAAGACGCATGGGCCAGCCATCGTTCCCTTCGCCATATTGAAGGGAAGGGATCGACCCGGCCCATGACGACACCACGAGCAATAACATTTGAGTGAGCATGACGGTCCTTGGCCTTTTCGCAGTTATGTGCATATGAAATAGTTAGACATCCCTCGCTTGTGAAGGAAAACATCGTGAGGAAACCTGCATGTCTCAGAGTTCTTCATAAATGTCTAAAGGATATTATGTGAAGTCTGCAAACCCGCATTAAGTCAGCGTGTTAGAATGTGGTCGAACCCCTGCTCGCTCTGCAAACAGGTCCATGCCTAGCAGTTACACAGTGTTTATACAAGCTTGATATTATCTCTATACTATTATGATTAGCTGTTATGGAGTACAAAAACTCTAAAGCACGCAACTCTGAGTTCTTATAGGTTTACATAATATTGTCTTCTGTTTACGCGATTGTTATTCATTGCAATTAAACTACTATATACGGATTTTATCACGTTGTTTATTTTACACTTTATTACATACCACATTTGGCTGTGACTCTGCCGTACGCCCATTTTATCTACAAAGTGATAGCCTAGAGCGTCGGCCTTTGTACTCCTATTTGATGGACTACAGCCGTGGGCAAGCTGTGGGCTTACAATAAAAACATATTCAATGTTTATGTTACGAAAGCCTTCAGCACTTTTGCTGTGGGCTTAAGGAAAATGTTTAGAAATATATAGACTCAAGGTTATATCCCCGAATTGGTAGGCAGAGGTGTATTGTTATAATATCAGCCCTGTATTAAACTGTCCCACTGCTGGGCACAGGCCTCTTCTCAGTGTGAGAAGGGTCTACACCTTGATTCCGGCTTGACGTCGACTTCTGGGACATTCTATAAATACATACATATTATACATAGAAAGCCCTTATTATCTTTCTGGACGGAGCTGAAGTGGTATGAGTAACCGAACAATATTTCGCGTCGGTTACTTACGCACAATGGCCCAATTGTGGAGCTAAGTGCGGATGACACACGTCCAACTAACTAACTAACCTGGGCACCGAACTCAGAACCTCACATACACCCAACATAACCGCAATCACACCACGAAACAACCTCCACTCACTGACAGCTACCTAACACAAAACCAACTCGCCATAACCAGTCACCGAAACTACGACTTCACAAATATCGTCGTACCTGGTTACCGAACTTAGTATTTTACAACTATCCAGCATAAACGCAGTCACACCACGGTACCATTAGAACAACCTACACTTACTGACAACTTCTTAATTCAAAATCCTTTGCCATAACCAGTACCCGAACCTGGGACATCACAATTATTCAACATAGTCCCAGTTACACCACAGTACCATCGAAACAACCTTCATTCACTTATACACCAGTCCAACTTTTCTCCACTACACTATTTGAGTACACCCCGTCAATATTAATCAAGGTTATCAAAGTACACTCGAGCCGGATCCGGTTCCGTTCGCCGGATGCGGCGGACATCCGGCCGGACAAGCCCGAGGCAGCCATGATTGGATACGAGCTTTGCGTATATTAACAAAACGTTTAGCGTCGGTAAAGTGTAAATTTTTGAGTTGGGGTTGAGTGAAAGTTGTGCCGATGGTACGGTGGTGTAACTGCGGTTATGTTGGATAGTTGTAAGGTTCTGGGTTCTGTTTCAAGTTATGAAAAATTTGTTTTGTGTTAGGCAGTGCAATTCTGTACATCAGTAGATCAAGCAAGGATTCCGAAGCGACTTTATTAAAATAAAATATAAAACAATTCCTTCGGATACAAAAAAAAAAAAAAAAAAAAAAAATACTCGGACTCAGACTCAGACAGAACAACCATTTGTGGATCACACAAAGATTTGTCTCGTGTGGGTTTCGAACACAGTAACTTAACAATGTATCTTATGTGAGGGCCAGTCAGTGCAGACCAGCGACACTTCGACCCAGTGGGATCTTTTGTGTCGACACTCTCCCAATAACGACTGCCATAGATGTTCACGGCAGCCGGGACCGACGGCTTAACGTGCTCTCCGAGGCAAGGAGCAGGCGATAATTGTCAATCAATACGCACATAATTTCGAAAAGTCATATATCTTCCGAAAGTCAGAGGTGCGCGACGTGAGTTCGAACCTGAGACCCTCTGCATTGCAGTCTGTTGGTCTCCCCACTGAGCCATCGCTGCTCATATTATTAGTATAGGTTACGTTAAAATCATCTTGTTTTGAACGACCTAAGAATCGAAACTGCCACCTCACTCTCCGCAATTAGACATCAGTCACCAACAGTCTTAAAAACGAACAAGTCACTTAAAAAAATTAAAACAGATTTTCCTTGAATAATAAAACAAGACCCTTTCATTTTAATTTCGCCCACTTTGAATGTACAACCGGGGACAAGGCGACCCGACTCTAACAATAATAATCCTGTTTGATATAATGGGTCAAAAATAACCCACGCATTAAAAAAGACCCGCCGTGATTTTGTCAAGTAAGTATATGATATACTAAATTTTGCCCGCGGCATCGCTCGCGCATATGTAGGTTAGTAACTGTACTATTTTTGGATGAAAGGTACCCTACGTCTTCTTCTGTTCCCCTGTCAACGTACATGCAAAATTTTATGACCATCGGTTGAATAATTAAGGCGTGAAAGCGCAACAAACAAACTCACATTCACATTAATAATATTAGTAAGGATTAGTAGAGGCGCTCATAGCCAGTTGCACTCACTGATCGGTAAACGATTAGCGAGGTTAAGCAACGTTGGGTGCGGTCAGTCCATAGATGGGTGACCGCTTAGTGGTATTTCATCTGAGCGTCTCCGTGATTCGGAGGGCACGTAAAAAGTTGGTCCCGGTTGTTGTCAAATTGACAGCAGTCGTTAAGCCATGTCAGAGGCCTAGGTTTGAACTCTTGACAACAGGTTGGCCACTAACCACACGAAAAGAATGCAAAGCCTCGTATCGCAGTTGATATCTTTGTCAAAGCTTCTTTCAGATTTTTCATCGATAATATCAATACTAGTATCGCGGCATCGCTTGCTCGTAAAAAGTACTTAAGATGCACATCTGTCACATTTCGAAGTTCATTATTGCTTGCTTTAACCGACGGTGAAGGAAAACATCGCGAGGAAACCTGCATGTCTGAGAGTTCTCCATAATGTTCTCGAAGATATGTGAAGTCTGCCAACCTGTGCCAGCGTGGTGGTTTATTGACCAACCGTTCTCACACTGAGTAGAAGCCCGTGCCCAGCAGTGGGACATGATGTTATTATACTTTTTACTGACCTTCTATAGTCACATCGTACTTACAAGATTACAATGAGTCACTTTACACGTTCAGCAGTTTTATAATGCCACAAGCGTCCGACCCAAGTTGTTCCTAACAATTGTAAATCGTATCTGTTTTAAGTGATGACGGGATATCGATAATTTAATATCGATGTTTTGTTATAAATATTGTAGATTAGACATTTTAGTATCGATATTTTAATACTGCACGAATGGCGTATTGGTTTTAGTGGCGGCCTCGCCGCTGGCGCCGCGCCGAGTGTTGTGGGTTCGATCCTCACAACAAAAATATGTGTGAACCACAAATGGTTGTTTCGAGTCTGGGTGTTCTTTGTGTCTGTTGTATGAATGTTTGTTAAGTCCCCCGCAACACAGGAATTATTCCAAGTGGATTGGGAACATCCTTTTATAAAGAAAATAATGTTTTAGTAACTCTTTCGCATAAGATATACTGAAATTGAACTACTATATACGGATTTTAACGCGTTGTTTATTTAACACTTTAATATATAATTTAGAAACGATTACTATTTAACTTTACTAATTTTAAAGCTAATTAAATTATTATAACAATTTATATTTAAGTTTCCACTTTCCCCAATGTTTCGGTTGCTTTTCAGCAGTCATGATCACGGGGAGACTAAGATGGTAGTTGTCTCAATGTTCCAGTGTAGTTATTTCAAATCATTAATGTTTCTATTTAAGCAGAATGAGCTCAAAGTATCATGAGTCTAGCTGTGGTTTGCTTCTTCTTGGGTTTGACTATTTGAATTACTGGATCCCAAGCTGGTGGTACATTAAAGTGTCAAATAAACAACGCGATAAAATCCGTATATAGTAGTTTAATTTCAATTAATAACATTCGCGTAAACAGAAGACAATATTATAAGATATACTGCTTGAAATAACGCAAGAAAATGGACAGTCAAAAACGAATGGGTGTATACATAATATATTGATATCAATTTCGATTTAATTTCAAATTCGATAAATTAGTATCGATATATTTTAAATGGCACGATATCGATAAATTACACTTACTTACTTATCCAGTATCGATACTATATACATATATCGATAAATCTTTCGCCTAGAATTAGAATTTATTTATTTGCCAAAGTGTTGGTACAGTTTAGGTCTAAAATTAGTATTCATATCTTAATCACTTGTCATTATAGTAACATGCAAATAAATAATATTATAAAAAATGAATAATATACGCGTAAACAGAAGACAATATGATTAAAAATGAATTTAAAAAATTTATATAAGTAATCTGAAATTGTGTTATTAGATATTTTCATTAATTTTAACATTTAGAGGCAACTTAATACTATCGACCATGATTACGTAAATTAAAAGAAATGTACTTTAGCCAGGACGTATGCTCTCTAACAGACATATTTTTTTAATTTTAAAATAAACCTTTGTTTTATCTGGTATAGCATTATATATTTATCCACATATCACATAAAAATTCTTGTTATACAACGTTGTCTTAGGAATAACTAACTAAATATAAATAAAAATATTAATAGTAAAACAATTCTGTCAAGCCGCTTAGTATTCCTAGGAAACACATCATGAGCTTTTTTGAAAAAAGTAACAAGTTTTCTGTGACAAATTTTCGACATCCAAAAAGAAGAGCTACTCTTTGAAATAACATGAGATTGAAATTAAACTACTATATACGGATTTTATTAAAGCAGCCATGGTCACGGGGAGACCGACATGACATGACGGGGAGATGGACATGGTCTCCCCGTTACCATGGCTGCTGAAAAGCAACCGAAACGTCGGAGAAAGTGTAAACTTAAATATAAATAGTTTTAATCATTTTATTAGCTTAAAAATTTGTAACGTTTAATAGTATTTAGTACTAGTGTAACAGTTTCTAAATTATGAAATAAAGTGTCAAATAAACAACGCGATAAAATCCGTATATAGTAGTTTAATTTCAATGAATAACATTCGCGTAAACTGAAGACAATTTTATAACATGAGATACCACACAGTCACAGAAGTTGTGTGTGTACTGTGATTTCGAATTTAGTCTCAATTTGCCGCATCGGTGTAAGTGCATCTTGGCGCGTAATGTTGTGCTAGTTTTCTTTCTTTTTTTTACGTGGGGGAATGCTTGAAGCATACCCCTCCGCGGGGGCGGGCGGAGGGGTTATGTCGGACTCGCCGGGGTAAAAGAAAGATGTTAAAGATGATAAAGTACCTCCCGGAATACCGACTAAACCTACCACGGTGTTCCTCGACAAATCCACTATCGACGGGGCCGCGCGAATCACTTTCGCATGCGGTCGCGACCCCGCCGAGGTTTCGGCCCGCCGTATGAAACGGCAGGCCACTACACGAACAGACCTACCCAAAGACACTTCTCACAAATTATCCCTACTGTCCCCCCTAGAGGGGAGACGGACTCGACACAGAGGCGCGCGTGGGAACACGCACGCCGCCTCTCGGACCTGGTGCTGAACGGATGGCGGGCAGGCCCACAAAGCCCGCCACCCCCAGGTCAATCCTCAGGGTGGCTGGAGGTCATCTCGCGCCTATGTTGTGCTAGTTTTAGTTAAGACTAGCCAACCCGCGCAACTTCGTCTACTTAACATAAGAGAATTCTCCCTGTTTTTGCAACATTTTTCATTTGTGCTCTGCTCCTATTAATACTAGCGTGATGTTTTGAATCCTAATATTTTATAAAATATACATTAGAAATAAATTAAATTAATGAAAAAATACTACACAGTACACACACAACCCTGCATTTGACACACGCAGTCGAATCGAGTTAGTAGTATGTATGAATCTTATGTGGGGGCCAGTCAGTGCAGACCGGCGACACTTCGACCCAGTGGGATCTTTTGTGTCGACACTCTCCCAATAACGACTGCCATAGATGTTCATGGCAGCCGGGACCGACGGCTTAACGTGCTCTCCGAGGCACGGAGCAGGCGATAATTGTCAATCAATACGCACATAATTTCGAAAAGTCATATAACTTCCGAAAGTCACAGGTGCGCGACGTGGGTTCGAACCCGAGACCCTCTGCATTGCAGTCTCTTGGTCTCCCCACTGAGCTATCGCTGCTCAGTTCGAGTATCGAATATATATATATAGTATAGTATATTGTATCGAGTTCGTAGTATATCGGCATGGTTCGGTTAATGTTGTACAATTCTTCGTAACTATGGTTACATATCTTAACTACCTATTGCAATTTCGCGGTATATAATATAATAACAAATACTTAAAATTTTAATCAATTATGGTCGAATTTCGACCACATGGCGACCACTAGTTCACATTAATAAGTGTAACTGTGGTAGAAAAAAAAAAAAATATAACTTTGACGTTAATAAGCGTTACTTTGTGGCCTACATGAGTAAACATATTTTTGATTTAGCAGATACTGTAGGATAGGTGCCTATATTTAATTTCGTACATTACATTACACACATGAGGAAATTGCAATCAAAAGAAATCTTTTTGTCCAAACAGTATCAAAAGTGGTTGCAAAATAAGGGAGTAATTAAAAATAATAATATTCTATCACATACACACAACACCATCTAGCCCAAACTAAGCAGAGCTTGTACTATGGGTACTAGACAATGGATAATACAATAATAAATAATAATACATATATACTTCTTTTTCCGAAATACATACATATTATACATAGAAACACCCAGACCAAGACAAACATCCATGTCCATGCACACAAATGTTTGAGTTGTGCGGGAATCGAACCCGCGACCTCAGGCGTGGCAGTCGGTTACACTAACCACTACGCCATTGTAAGTCGTTTAAATGAAGGACTAGCTTTTACTGTTAATCAATACTAATATTACAAAGCTAAAGAGTTTGTTTGTTTGTTTGATCGCGCTAATCTCAGGAACTACTCGTTCGAATTGAAAAATTATTTTAGTGTTGGATAGCCCATTTATCGAGGAAGGCTATAATTATGCTATATAACATCACGCTACGACCAATAGGTGCGAAGCATCAATGTAAAATGTAGCAAAAACTGGTGTTTCTTATATGTGAAACAAATAAACCAATAAAGTACCATTATATTCAAACATTGTCACAAACTTTCTCATTTATAATACAAGTAGAATAAAAATGAAATTAGTTTTGCCTATTCCAACGCTGGCAATAACTCCTGCGTCGCGGGAATTGAAACTAGAATTGTGTTATTGTTCCTAAAAAATAAGTTTTCGCTAGATATAGCAGCGATATATGTATATAGCAACGAATCAACACAGGATGGATGAAATGGCGACAGATCTCGGGCATAATATGCGATCCTAAACTGCCTTTGAAATTAAAGGGTTGCATGTATAAGGCGGTGATAAGGCCTGTCGTACTGTATGCAGCTGAGTGATGGGCTACTAAGAAGATGGATGAGAATGTTACGATGGATGCGTGGAGTGATGAGAATGGACAGAATTAGGAATGAATACGTAAGAGGTAGTCTGAAAGTGGTGCTCATAGATGAGAAAGTGAAAGGAAATCGTTTGGCTTGGTATGGACATGTTATGCGAAGAGATGATACGTATGTAGGTAAGCAAGTGATGGATATGAGGGTAGAGGGACGAAAAGGGAGAGGAAGGCCACGGAAAAGATGGATGGACTATGTGCGGATGGATATGAAAGGAAAAGGGTAAATGATCAGATGACGGGTGACAGAGAAGTATGGAAGCAAAGGACATACTGCGCCGACCCCAAATAGATTGGGACCAGGGCAAGAGAATGATGATAGATATAGCAGCAATAGCCTAATGGAAAACCGTTGGACTGCCACCCAAAGGTGTCGAGTTTGATACCAGTCACCTCTGACTTTGCAAAGTTATCGCTCGCGTTAACGGTGATGGAAAATATTGTGGGGCTACCTGCATGTTTGAGAGTTCGTTATTATTAGAAGATATTTGAAGAGATTTGACTATAGACTAATCTTTTTGTCTAAGAAGAGGCTTGTGCTCAGCAGTGGGACAGTTCATATACAGGGCTTAACTGCCTCGGCAGTGAAACAGCTATCCATGCGCACTGCTGTGCACGTGCACAGCTCTGCTCGAATCTCGGGTCGGGCTAGCAAAATGTTATTGGGATCTTCTGCTAAAAACTGTTAGGAAGTTGGCGGTATAACGACCTCGATGGCGTAGTGGTTAGTGTAACCGACTGCCACGCCTGAGGTCGCGGGTTCGATTCCCGCACAAGTCAAACATTTGTGTGCATGAACATGGATGTTTGTCTTGGTCTGGGTGTTTCTATGCATAATATGTATGTATTTACAAAAAAAAAAAGTATATAAGTATGTTTATCCATTGTCTAATACCCATAGTACAAGCTCTGCTTAGTTTGGGCTAGATGGTGTTGTGTGTATGTGGTAGAATATTATATTATTATTATTATTATATAAAGACATCTACGTGCATCAAATAGCACTTAAAGCTATTGGTCTTGCACCTGATCTCTCTCTCCTCTCTCTTATTTAGTTAGGCAATAGAGACTACACTTGTGTTCTATAATAACTCCTGCGCAGATGGCCAGTGGAGAATGGCCGTGTGACTAAAATTCGGTTTGGAGTATATTATTCTTTGTTTCTTTTTCACGGGTATTTGTTCTAGTACGTTAGGAAAATACCCGGCCCGTTAGGAGGCTTCAACGGGGATATGGGTCCAACGTACATAGGCCCTTTGAGAGTTACATTATTATTATGTTTCTGTTATCACAGGTACTTTCTAACATATTATACTAGAAAATACTTAGCCCTTTGGGAGGCTTACACGGAGACATGAGTCCAACGTGAAGAGGCCCTTCGAGAGTTTTAATCAAAGGTGGGATGGAACACCTACAGCGGCACTAGTCACAGCAGGCATAGGACTATTACTGCGTATGGATTTTAATATATGGGCTATGGGTATGGGTGTCTGGTGGACCGGTATTTTGCTAACTATGGATGAAAAACGGCGTCTGCCCTGAATACTCTAATAGCATCAATGCAATGGGCAGACTCACCAACTCACTAGATGGGCCCCCTGAATAGCCACTATAGGCATACACGCCAGCAGCAGAGGGCAACACCGGTGCGAGTGGCTAGGGGTGTCGAGCGGTGCGGCGCCGGTTTCACCATCACGGCTCTCGTGACAACGGAGACCCGGAGCGGGTTTCCCCGTAGTTACGCCCTTGAAAATGACACTTCCACCCCAAGCATATAGCTCTAGCGGCCTCCCTCTGATCGGCCGACCAAGGCAAGCCAGAGTTGAGAGTCGTACGGGCACTCTTGTAGTTCCACCCCAACCAACCAGTAACGGCAAGCTGGAGACGAGGCCCTAACCAACTCTCTGAGACATTCAGGACCGCAGTGTCGCCACTCACATTCAGCTCGCCACAAGCTGCCCTGCGGTTTGTGCGCTTTTATTTAACCTAGTGATACATTTTTTGTTTATATCACAAGGCGAAGGTGATAGTTTAAAAGCTAGTGTACTGTGCTCTCCGATATCGCGTTAGTCTCATGATGAGATAACGACTGTCCCAGAAGGGTTATTATTATTATTATTTTAGGGCTGAAATGATATTATTATTATCAGGGTGGCAACACGTAAAAACTCTCAGTGGGGTACTGAGGGAAACAAGAATCAATTACTTAAGTTCCAAATCCTAACTAATATTATAAATGAGAATGTGAGTTTGTTACGCTTTTAACGACTTAAACGATCATCATATTTTAGAGCCTATTACTCGCTCGCCTTGCTGATTTCAGCATGAATGGGCTGGCTCAACCGGGGAAGGACTACCTTCTCACAGAATATCGACGTGAAATAACAGTATTCCTACTGTTGTGTTTCGTTCAGTGAGTGAGAGTGCCGCAGACCCAATCACCCTCTTGCTTCCTTCCCGCTCCTTCTCCTTCCCACTTCCTTTCCTAAGGGGTCAGCAACGCGCAAGTGATGCTTCTGGTGTTGCAGGCTTCTATAGGCTACGGTGAACACTTACCATCAGCTGGGCCGTACGCTTGTTTGCCACATAGAAGCATAAAAAAAAGACATCTACGCGAGCGAAGCCAGGGTCAAAAGCTAGTATTATATAAGCGCACTCATTTTTAACCAGCCTGACCCATTAAACTGCGTTCAAGTGATACATTACTCTCAATATTGGACAGCACTCAGTGGCCTGCACTCCGTTAATCAATCAAGTGTGCAATTATGCAATATATACGAGAACAGACTACTTACTATAATAGACAATATGAAAGCTCTGACGCAATGATACTAATTAAGAATAATGAACATCAGTATTCGTAGACTTAGATGTAATAATAATTCGGTTTTCTTTCGGATATATTTCGAAGAGTATCAAGAGCATGATTTGATTTATCCTTTCCCATTCTGCCATCGGACAACCAGACAGACTAGCGCCACAGATATATGGTGGATATAATGTATAAGTATATTTGTGTGTGTATGTTTGTTGAATTGCACATCCTTTTGTATATATTAAAATGACTTTGTTTCAAAGGAGTACTTATACAGACTCAACTAGGCTCAATGATGCATTAAAAGCCAGTTATGTAATACTAATGATATACTTGTCACATCTTAATATTTACTATGTTTGATCTTCTTCTCCTTAGCCTTTATTATTCCCAAGTCACTTGGGGTCGGCTTTTCTAGTCTAACCGGGTTTGACTGGATATCAGTTTTTACACGGAGCGGCTGCCACCTGACCTCCGCAACCCGAAGGCTAACGATACCCTAAGGCTAGACCTGTGTCAGGATATTAGAGGGTACTAACTTTCCCAATAACGACTGCCATAGACGTTCACGGCAGCTGGGACCGATGGCTTAACGTGCTCTCCGAGGCACGGAGCAGGCGATAATTGTCAATCAATACGCAAATAATTTCGAAAAGTCATATAGTAAGTAAATAAGTAAGTAAACATTTATTTCTCTAAATATATGTAAGTACACGATACACAAATATTAGAACACAGAAAACAAAACAAAAAAAAGTACATATATTATGAAAAATGAGGTTAACACTCAGGTTTATCGTTGGTTTGCGGTTGATACCTCAAACCAACCCTGATATTATTTGGTAACCCCAAGTGACGCCCGGACGTACATCAGCTACTCTTGTAATAATTTACAAACACAAAACACAAAACTACGTAAAATATATATTACTTATATAAATTATAACTGATAAGTATATAACATATATATATAAATTAATATATAAAAATATAAATTAAAATAGATATAACATGAAGAATAAATAAATTGGCGCCATAGTATAATGTTTATAAATATAATATTCTATAAAAACCTTACTACTTACTTAAAAACATATAACTTCCGAAAGTCAGAGGTGCGCGACGTGGGTTCGAACCCGAGACCCTCTGCATTGCAGTCTGTTGGTCTCCCCACTGAGCTATCGCTGCTTTTTTATTTTACTATGTTTGATGCAATATATAAATTTGTAATGCACGTACCTAACATTATAAATGCAATTGAAGAACGGAGGTTTCTAGTTCGATCCCGATGCAGGCAGTTCAGATATTACTTAGTCGTGACTGACGTGGATGGCGATATCCTTTAAGTAGCCGTCCAGCCACCGCCACTGCGCCAAGAGTTATGGGTTCAGTCCTTAAATAGGACAAAAATTTGTATTAGCCACAAACAGTTGTGCTGAGTCTGGGTATCCTTCGCATTTTTATGTTTGAATCAAATTATTCATTTAGGTTACTAAGTAACACTTATGAACTGAAATTAAACTGCTATATACGGATTTTATCGCGTTGTTTATTTGACACTTTATTACAAAATTTTGAAATTTGTTACACTACTACTACTATTAAACTTTACTAATTTTTAAGCTAATTAAATTATTATTAAACTATTTTGATTTAATTTATTTTTACACTTTCCCCGACGTTGCTGTTGCTTTTCAGCAGCCATGGTCACGGGGAGACTAAGATGGTAGTTGTCTCAATGTTCCAGTGCAGTTATTTTAAATCATTAGTGTTTCTATTTACGCAGAATGAGCTCAAAGTATCATGAGTCTAGCTGTGGTTTGCTTCTTCTTGGGTTTGACTATTTGAATTACTGGATCCCAAGCTGGTGGTACATTAAAGTGTCAAATAAACAACGCGATAAAATCCGTATATAGTAGTTTAATTTCAATGAATACTATTCGCGTAAATAGAAGACAATATTATAACACTTATGAACGTCAAGGTTACACTAACTAATGCTATAATAGGTATGAATTTACATGTACCTGTTGCTACGTTCAGCAAAACAAGGGTGTAGAACCAATGAGAAGAACGGGCAAGACACTCACGGCCACTGAATGTTTGTGAGATGTGACCCAGGCATTATTCCAACAGTAATAAAAAAACTGACAATTTAAAAATTTATATACGCGTCGCTATTTAATCATTGCTACGAAATCAACGAGTCAGTCAACAAAAAATCGTTTTCAAAATTATCGATATAATTCTTGGTTTCATCACAACACTACCGTTGAGCTGCCCCGATCGGATAACGGCGCAGGGTCACGATTACGTCGATATACCGAAACCTTCCATAGCTGCCTGCTCCAGTAATCTTAGAAAGATGTTACTTCGCACTGCAGTACCTGATTATATTATAAATGGGAAAATTATTTGAGTATTCATTATTTTCTCCATACAGTTCTCGAAGCTATGTGAAGTCTGCCAACCCGTACTGGGCCAGCTTGGTGGACTATGGCCTTACGTTTCGTACTCTGGAAAGAAACCTGGTCCCAGCAGTGGTACAGTTTATAATTATACAAAGCTGTAATTATATATGCTAGCGGTTGCCTAGTGGTCAAAATTCGACCATAATTCATAAAAAATTTAAGTTTGATAGTTATTAAGGTTTTATTGTCTAGAACTATATACCCTTATAATCACAATTCATTTAGATTTCGATCTATACAGGTTAATTTACCTATCTTTGTCAAACAAATTATTATGTTGACATATGTAACCATAGTTACAAAGAATAGTACTACATTAGCCGATCAATGCCGAAATACTACGAACGCGATTCGACTGCGTGTGTCAAATGTATGGTTGTGTGCGTGTAGTGTTTTTTCAATAATTTAATGTATTTCTAATGCATATTTTATATAAATATTAGGACTCGCCCCTCCTTCTCCATATAAATGGGAAAATTATTTGAGTATTCATTATGTTCTCCATACAGTTCTCGAAGATATGTGAAGTCTAACTGTGCCAAATTTCATACTCCCTCGTCCGCGCAATTTTCGTAAAAAGGGGTACAAAAGGAGAATGCCCACTACCCATAGTGACTGGCCACGAGTGCCCATATTTAAATGATAGTATGCAATGTCATTAAATTATTAATTAAGGAATTTAACTAAATAAAAGTTGGAGTTGTTGAGATAAAATATTTTTATTTATACCGATGACAAGATTTTTATATAAACGTTTTTACACACACTCTCGTCACACATCATCACTATTATCATACATAATTAAAAGATTGTCTAATAAATGTCTGTTTTTGTAAATAAAATAACATAATCACAACGAAAACAACACAATCAAGAAAACCGAGTCAGTATGGAAGCCGATTTGTGTTTTGACAGTTGGTTTCGGTGTTGCAAGTTAAAAACAAAAAATCACAGATCAATATCTAATCGATATTATTCTTTTGCTTATTACTGGCGTAATAACATAAAATAATATATCTGATTTATTATTTGTGGATTATTAACATATAATAATACCACTATGCTATTTCTTTATCACTTCTAATATTTTCATTTATTAATAATAGACTTCTTTTTACGTTGAAATTATAACGTGGCATCACTGGTGATTATTGATTATAACAAGACTTACCTCCGTTAAGACATTTTTTTATTATATAGATTTTGCTATCTTTTTTCTGTATGTAGATGAATAGTACGAAAAATTATAAATAAATTATAATATATTTTTTTTATCATTACCTGTAATTTTGGGCGGCTAAAAGTTACACTTCTCCTTAGCCTTTATTATTCCCAAGTCACTTGGGGTCGGCTTTTCTAGTCTAACCGGGTTTGACTGGATATCAGTTTTTACACGGAGCGGCTGCCACCTGACCTCCGCAACCCGAAGGCTAACGATACCCTAAGGCTAGACCAGCGTCAGGATATTAGAGGGTACTGACTTTCCCAATAACGACTGCCATAGATGTTCATGGCAGCCGGGACCGACGGCTTAACGTGCTCTCCGAGGCACGGAGCAGGCGATAATCGTCAATCAATACGCACATAATTTCAAAAAGTCATATGACTTCCGAAAGTCAGAGGTGCGCGACGTGGGTTCGAACCCGAGACCCTCTGCATTGCAGTCTGTTGGTCTCCCCACTGAGCTATCGCTGCTAAAAGTTACACGTTAGCCAAAAATGGGCATTCCCCTTTGTGCTTCACGTATTAATATATAAATTAATAACAATAATAATAATAATTGTTTATTAGTACATAAAAAAAATACAATACAATAAAGGCACATAAATACAGCATGTTGTACATCGAGATCAAAAGTTGGTGAGTAATTCTCTAACACCTAGGTATGCAGACCTGTATCTTAGGAGTTAGATTTTTTTACGATTTCTACTGTTAAATACAACCGCGACATTTCAGAGACAGTTTATACAGTATCTTGAAGTAAAGAGTGAGTGACACAGTGTGTTTGGGTAAGTTTAGTGTGTGGGCTATGTGAGTACCGAGGGTGTTTGTGTGCGTGTGTTATGTGTTAACTATATATTGTGACGATAATCGCCTAGACGCCCGGCGAACGCGGGCGCACGTCACTAGCCACCTCTCGCGACCGGTGGTGCGAGTCCATATAAGGAACGGACGGCGTCAGTCGCGTCCTCCTTGCGGCCCGGCTTCACACTCCCAGCTAAGTGTCCTGATTATACAAGGACCACGAAGCAAGTCTTTAGCGAACCACGCCCTGACTATAGTTATATAAGTAAAGATTGTCTCTTTTATTTGTATCTTAATACATTAAAAGTGTATTTGTTATACCTTCTCTCATTGTACTTCCTAATTATATCTACATTCCTCTTAAAGTAAACCCTAAAGGTTACAATATAAAAGCAAGTAATGTGTGTGTATAAAATTATACTCAGTTACGTCCGAATTGCTGAAAAGATATTTATTGAAGTTGTCACGGTGATAGATTACTGTTAGATGTCGTAGTGGCTTAAGTTGTCGCCTCGCCACTGGCGCTGCGCCGAATGTTGTGACCAAAAATATGTTACTGGCTTTTTGAATTAAGAAATGGTCAATAGCAGCTCCGAGTTAGGAAGTAGGCGGTGTTGCACCAGTGCCTTACAAAGTACTTAAAGCCAGTGATCCTGCGCTTGATCTCTCTCCGATCGTATCAGATTGCCATCCCATCGTATTATGAGAGTGAGAGAACAGAGAGTGCACTTGTATTTGCACGCACTTGTGCACTATAATACCTGCTTACGTAAGGCTGTTAGTTCTGCGCCTAATGTCTCTCCGGTCGTGTCCGATTGCCGTCCTATCGGACTATAAGAGTTAGGGAACAGAGAGTGCATTTGTGTTTGCACATACTTATGCACTATAAAATCTCCTGCTCTGGCCAGTTTCCGTAAAAAAGTCACTAATCCTGCGCCTGATCTCACTCCGGTCGTGTCGGTGACGTTCCATCAGACTATGAGAGTTAAAGAACAGAGAGTGCACTTGTGTTTGCACACACACTTGTGCACTATGATGTCTCCATGCGTAAGGCTGTTAGTTCTGCGCCTAATCTCTCTCCGGTCGTGTCCGATTGCCGTCCTATCGGACTATAAGAGTTATGGAACAGAGAGTGCATTTGTGTTTGCACATACTTGTGCACTATACAATCTCCTGCTCTGGCCAGTCCCCGTTGCTCTCAGCCGATAACCGAAATTCGGTCTGGAGAACATTACTTACAGCTTTACGCAGGCTAGTCTGCGTTAGTCTTGGCCGCCATAACCGAAATTCCGTCTGGAAGACATTATACAAAGCTTTAAGCAGACATTTTAAACATTCAATGTAAATGTTTCTTAGGTTTATCGGATAAAAAAACACACGACTCCCTAAAGGTTAGCCCTTGTATAATTTAGTTTTTAACAATTTTTCCTGGCATAGAACAGCCTTGAAGCGAGACGGGGTTTCGAATGGTTCTAATAAGCTCAGATACTTAATTATTCTTTTAGTGAGTAGGCATGGGCTGACGTCCTAACTAATATTATAAATGCAATATGAGTTTGTTTGTTACGCTTATCCGCCTTAACTACTTGACCGATCATTATGAAATTTTGCATGCATGTTGCCAGGGGTACAAAATAGGAGGTAGGGTACCTTTCATCCAGATATTGTAGTATTTCCTTGCAAACAAAGCCAGCAAAGAGTAAGTAGCGATAAATATCAAACTAGACCAGTTTCAATCTTGATAAAACTGAGGCTATATAGTTTTTATAAGGTAAATGACCTAGTTTTATATTTATCGCTACCTACTCTCTCTTCTCGGTTAGCCCAAGTTATGTAATAAACGTATAACTTTGAAAAGTCAGAGATGCGCTCCTTGGGGTAACGAGACCTCTGCATGACAGTAATACAGTCAACAAAAAGTACATGCAGACAAATATTCCAAACCCATTGTTGCCAGCTAAGGATCCGCTAAATACTCCCAATTAGCGTTCCAAAAATATCTTCAGCATACAAACGCACCCTCATTACACGTTTATATCAAAATAGATTCATAAAGCCTTTCATTAAAAAGAAAATATCACCAGCACAGCTGTTGCCTCTAAAATATTTTCTCCATTTTCCAAACGCTCGGCAAAATAGGACACATTTTATTTGGCACATTCACAAACCCCGCTGATTGTAGCTATTCCGGAAAATATTCAATAAACACTTGGAACGCATCATAAATTAAGAGGCAGAGCCTTAAATTCAGTTACAGAGCCTCGCCTCGGCTTTTACGTACAGAATCGTATTATTAAACTGTTTGAAACCATGTTATCGGAATGTTCAGAAGATATTTTCTCGAAGAATATTTTTGGCATTGAAATTTCTTTGTAGTGGATTTCTATACCTGTTGTAAAAGTCTGATTATGTTCACGAATTCTAACTAATATTATTAACTAGCTTTTGCCCGCGGCTTCACTCGCGTAAATGAAAGTTATGTTAGATTAGGTAAGAAAGGTATGCCAAATTTCATGATTATCGGTCAAGTAGTTAAGGCGTGAAAGCGTAACAAACAAACTCACATTTGCATCCTAACTTAATATTTTAAATGTAAATTTTGTTTTTTTTAGTTTGTTTGCAAAACTTTGTCCGCAATACGAAAAGGGACATGAGTTACTTTCGTCCCGGCAAAGAAAGGTTAGAAATTTATTGAAAATATCTATAGAGGACACGTGCAAACATGCGTACAGTTACCTTGCATGGATATCTTAAGGTCCATAATCGTGTACAAACGCAAATTAGAATGAATATGAATGAACTAGATGGCGTTGTTTTATAAATATTGTAACGCATAATTATTTTAGCAAATAGATGAAATTTATACATACATACATACATAGATTCACGCCTATATCCCAGAGGGGTAGGCAGAGACTACGGATTTCCATTTGCTACGATCCTGACACACTTCTCTGGCTTCATTCACTTTCATCACATTTCTCATACACGCCCGTCGGTTCAAGGTGCTCTTAACCTGGCCTTTGTCCAGAACGCCATTGAAATTTATAAGAAATTATAATCTCAACCGAAAAGACAGTCGAACACAGGGACAGAATAATGTTAGCGAACGAACAGAATAGCCAGTCATCGAAAGTATCTACAAAATAAACTACCCACTATAAATTTATAAATTCATTTGTAATTCTTTGTTTCTTGTTTTAAAGAAAGTTTTTATAGTATCACGCCTACCTATACAATGCCTGGGTTAGGCAAAAGTTTAAATTATTCATCCATACTTGTATAATAAAGCTGAAGAGTTTGATTTTGTTTGAACGTGATTATCTCTAGAACTATTTGTCGAATTTGGAAAATTCTTTTTGCATTTTACAGCCTAATTCTTGAGAAATATTTGAAACTGTAAGACTGAAACTGCGAAAATATCAAAAATAATGTGTAAAGTGTTGGTCGAATTTTAAAGGATAGTTCTGTTAGTATTGATATAGGCGGAGCAGCGATAGCTCAGTGGGGAGACCAACAGACTGCAATGCAGAGGGTCTCGGGTTCGAACCCACGTCGCGCACATCTTACTTTCGGAAGTTATATGACTTTTCGAAATTATGTGCGTATTGATTGACAATTATCGCCTGCTCCGTGCCTCGGAGAGCACGTTAAGCCGTCGGTCCCGGCTACCATGAACATCTATGGCAGTCGTTATTGGGAGAGTGTCAACATAAAAGATCCCACTGGGTCGAAGTGTCGCCGGTCTGCACTGACTGGCTCGTGCATACATACATTGATATAGGCGAAGCCACGGGCAGAATCTAGTAGTGTATAAAAGGTGTGCTTGTATTTACTTATAGGGATAAATTTAATTTGATCGTAAACTGATCATCTTAATTTGGGCTTAAAATCAAATTAAAAGTGTTTTAGTAGATTGGATCCTAAAGGGTATTTCATGTAAAACTCTAAAGGCGAATTTAGTGCCATTATAAACACAAAGTGAAAGTTAAATAATGACGTAAAAAGAATACTGCACACGATGGATGAAACACGAAATACGAAACGCAAAATACAAAACATGAATGATGAAGCATGAAACACAAAACACCGACAACAATAAACAAAACACGCAACACGAACAAGAAACAAACACGAAACACGAGTACGATACAAAGCACACGAAGCACTAAACACTAAATGCGAACCATAAAACGCGAAATACGAAACCGCGAAGCGTGAAATACGAAACGCGAAGCGTGAAATATGAAACGCGAACTGTGAAATGCGAATACGCAACCGCATCGTTTCAAGCTTCTTTATGTACTTCTTGTTCAGGGCTACTATCTCTGTTTTAATAATAATATAATAATATTCTGTCACATACACTCAACACCATCTAGCCTAAACTAAGCAGAGCTTGTTCTATGGGTACTAGACAATGGATAAACATATATATATACTTTTTTTTGTAAATACATACATAGAAACACCCAGACCAAGACAAACATCCATGTTCATGCACATAAATGTTTGACTTGTGCGGGAATCGAACCCGCGACCTCAGGCGTGGCAGTCGGTTACATTACACTACGCCATCGAGTCGTCATTTTATTCATCAAACATGTAATGTTTGAAAAGGCATACCGCTGAAATTAATGTATTTTCCATATTATAACTAGTTCAAACCGTGATTTTCCTCACTTCTATTTTAAAAATAATCTATTAACTTCAACTGTTAAAATGGAAGTGCTTAATTTAACCAAAATTTATTTAGTGATTCAATTTTGAAGATGTAACAATAAACAAAGTTGCGTTTGTTCGTTTGTTTATTGATTATGTATTTTAATTCCGAAGATGAAAAAACAAACAGTATTAAAAAAAATTAAGATTAATTAACTAATAGAGTTATATTGTATTAACTAAAATACTAAATGTTAGTTGTTGCGCCACAGTCACGCCACAATCGCGCCACTACAAAATTGCTTCAAGCGTCTAATATAAACGCACCCTTAACAGCATTTAAAACGTTTTATGAGCCGTAAATCTATTTTATATGACTGTTTTGACTTAAAAGGTATTGTAGCAGGTGTAGCAACGTAGCTACGGCGCTACGAGGCTACGGCTTAGATCGTTTGTAGCTTGAAACCGGTCACGGTCGAATTGAAATGGCTGCACAGATGGCGTAGTGGTTTAAGCGGTCTCCCTGCCACTGCTGCCAAGTGCTGTGGGTTCGAATCCCATACGAGACAAAATTTTGTCTGATCCACAAGTAGTTGTTCCGAGTGTGCATGTTCTGTGTCCGTTGTTTGTATGTTAGAAATGTCACTGCGATATAGAATTTATTTCTAGTGCTAAAGTTCCCTTTTTAATGGGAAAAAAATTAATGTGTCAATGTAGCTACAGCGCTACGAGGCTTCGGCGTAGATAGCTTGTAGCTTGTGAACCGGCAGACTCCAATTTTGATGATTTAAATCATTGATGCGGCCTACTACGTTTAAATACTTTTTACTGTAGTTTGAATGCAATAAAAAAACATTACATGCTTATACTTTAGAAAAAAATTGTAATTGTAATTATAATACAAACCGGAGGGAAGAGGACTGTTAATCCTTACTACAGGTTAATAACTAACCTATCAAGGATAACAGAACTACCATGTATAATTTTCATTTATAACTACAATCACTATTTCGTAAATAAAACATTATTATTATTTATTATAAATACGGTCACCTTTTTGACGCTAAGTTGTCAGTACGCAATGTCAACATGACATCTGAATTATAAATATAGTATTATTGCGCTTACGCATATTGAAAATTTTACACTATCTTTCTCTATCATGTAAATGTGTTGTGTGAGCTTGTTCTTCATAGTGTGGACACTTATTCATGAGGTCTAAGTGCGGTGAAGGCATTTAATATATTATTTAAATTTTTGATCAGAGACTATTTCAACATGAGTTGCGTAATTTCATTCGTATTCATTGCTACTTCTTTGCTATTTGAAACTTCTGACTTAATAATAAGAATAATAATAATATTGCTTTATTTCGGACCAATGAATCCATAGACTGTTAGTAATACAATTTAGCTTATTTCCTAGTGTTAGTATAAATTAACCAGGAGACAAACTTTTTTAAAAGTGGAGAATGGAAATTCTCAGCAACAGTTCTCAGGATGCTGTCTCTCACTCTCCTCAGTAGTGAGGCTGTTTTTTTGCGCACAATTGCGTAAAAGCCGTCCGTTCGTGCTTGCGCGAACATTTCCGACGCACTGCAGTAACGAGACAATCCCAGCAACATCCTGAAAGCATTATTATATTGGATGCGTAGGGCGTCCAGCGATCTTACATACTTAAGTATGTAAGATTTATTTTATACGCATTTCTCATGCTAAGGTAATATGACAGAGGCCTGTTCTTGCTTAGGGTTTCGTACCCATGGGGTACCAACGGGACCTTATTAGTAAGCTTTTGCTATTTGTCCATCTATCTGTCTGTCGGTATCAGTCTGGCCTTTATGGAGATCTATCTTGTGAATAGTGATAAGTAGACGATTATAATTTTCTGAAATCGGTTTTTCTGCAAGATATGTTTTTATAGGATAAGTGGCAGCAACTGTTCTTGAGGTCTCGGGTTTGAATCCCGAACTTTTCTTGCAAGAAATTTTTTTCCAGCTTCAAACCAACTGAAACGTCGGAGAAAGTGTGAAAATAAATTAAATCCAAATAGTTTTAATAATAATTTAATTAGCTTAAAAATTAGTAAAGTTTAGTAGTAGTAGTGTAACAATTTTCAAAATTTTGTAATAAGGTGTCAAATAAACAACGCGATAAAATCCGTATATAGCAGTTTAATTTCAATGAATAATATTCGCGTAAATAGTAGACAATATTAAGTAATTACGTAATTAACTAAACAGTTCATTTAATTATATAAATTACTGAATAATTAGACTCTTTAGTTAGTTAGATAATTAGTATAATTAACCATTACGGTCGAGCGAGGGTTTTAAACAACCTGTAATCGTCACAGGTGGTCACAGGACACTGTTTGCTTAGTAAAGGGCAAAAGGACTGACGCCTATTTTCTCCCAAAGGGGGAGGAAAAAGACTATAATAAACTGTGACTTTCGGAAGTTATATGACTTTTCGAAATGATGTGCGTATTGATTGACAATTATCGCCTGCTCCGTGCCTCGGAGAGCACGTTAAGCCGTTGGTCCCGGCTGCCATGAACATCTATGGCAGTCGTTATTGGGAAAGTCAGTACCCTCTAATAGCCTGACACTTGTCTAGCCTTAGGGTATTGTTAGCCTTCGGGTTGCGGAGGTCAGGTGGCAGCCGCTCCGTGTAAAAACTGATATCCAGTCAAATCCGGCTAGACCAGAAAAGCTGACCCCAAGTGACTTGGGAATAATAAAGGCTAAAAGAGAAGAAGACGAATTGAAATTAGTAGCAGAACTGGAAATGCGTGGAAAATGGTTGTTCTTTCTATTAATATTATAAATGTAAAGTTTGCTGGATGGATGTTTGTTACACTTTTACGCAAAAAATACTTAACCGATTGCGATGAAACCCGGTATGTAGATAGCTGGAGACTAGTCTTAACATATAATCTACTTTTTGTCCCGATATTTTCGCGGCATCGGGACTTAAGCGGGTGAAACCGCGGGGCGCAGCTAGTACAGATATAATTTCAGAAATAAAAGGCATTGTAAAATTGGCGATTAAAAAGAGAGGCCGTGAGTTTCTTGCCCGTTCTTCTCATTGGTTGTACGCCTTTGCTTTGAATAAGGTGGCAATAGGTAAATACATAGTATAGTTTAATTCTTCTTCTTCTTCTTCTCTTCCTTTCGTGTGGTTAGTGGCCAACCTGTTGTCAAGAGTTGTTCAGGCCGCCCGTAGGCCTCTGACATGGCTAACCGACTGCTGTCAATTTGACAACAACCGGGACTGACTTTTTACATGCCCTCCGAAGCACGGAGACGCGCAGATGAAATACCACTAAGCGGTCACCCATCTATAGACTGACCGCATCCAACGTTGCTTAACATCGCTAATCATTTACCGATCAGTGCGTGCAATTGGCTATGAGCGCTTTATTAACGTTTAGTTTAATTAGTAAACTTAATGTTCATAAGTGTTATTTTGTGACTTAAATTAATAAAGATATTTGATTTTGCGGCTTATTCGATGGGACCTAAAATCATACTTGGTTGAAACTTTGAGAATATAACCCAACTGCTGATCATGGGCGTCTTCTAAGTATCAGAAGGCTTAGGTCATAGTCCACCACGCTGGCCCAGTGCGGGTTGGCAGTCATCAAATATCTTTGAGAACATAATAAAGAATTTGTATACATGCAAAATTCCTCACGATGTAAAGTGAGTGATAATTAACTGCCTCCGTGGCGCAGCGGTAGTGAATGCGACAGCTGTGCATGAGGTCTCGGGTTCAAAGCCCGGGTCGAGCCAACAAACAGTTATTGGGTTTTTCAATTAAGAAATCTCAATAGCAGCCCGGAGTTAGGAAGTTGGCGGTGTTAAACACCCCTTGTGCCTCGGAAAGCACGTAAAGCCGTTGGTCCTGCGCCTGATCTCTCTCCCGTTGTGTCGTATTACTGTCCTATTGGATTATGAGAGTTAAGGAACAGATAGTGCACTTGTGTTTGCGCACACACTTGTGCACTATAATATCTCCTGCATAGTTGGCCAGTCTGCGTTAAGACTGGCCGCCATGGCCGAAATTCGGTCTGGAGGATATTATTATTATTAATTAACTATTTATTTAATACACACATTACTAAAAAATCTCACAGTTGCGTCCCGTAGTATCGTACTTAATACCTCTGCATGGCAGTCCAATGTTCCACTAGGCTATCATTGCTCATTTTCATGTATGCATGTAAAAAAATATTGCGTCCCAACCTTTCCCAACTGTTCCCTAAATACCCCAAATTCTTTACCCCATTCCAAATATCATTGAACCGTAATGCTTTGGAATTGTCGAGCAACTTCAGCGCTTCTGAAGTTGTGTTAATGTTTCAATTGGCAGCGAGCGCTTAATTTGAAATCAAATCTGAATCAATCTATTAGTAAGTTTGGGTCTCGGGAATGCAAGTGAGATTTTATTTTATGATTTTAATGTTTTTGTGTATTAGACTTGAGTCTTGAAGATTTTGGATAAGGATAATATTTTAAATAGGAAAGATATGTATTCCTGGATTTTTATTTATAACTAGCTGTGCTCGCGGTATCACCTGCGTTTATGGTTACTGCACCGCCCCCGTGGGTCGTAGCGTGATGTTATATAGACTATAGCCTTCCTCGATAAATAAGCTATCCAATACTAAAATAATTTTTCAATTCGAACCAGCAGTTCCTGAGATTAGCGCGTTTAACCAAACAAACTAACTCTTCAGCTTTATAATATTAGTACAGATTAACTAACTATTCTGCTGGGAAAGTATTTTTATTCTGGGTGAAAGGAGAGGCCTATGTCCAGCAGTGGACGTCTATCAGCCGAGATGATGATGGAATCCCAGTTTCCAGCATAAATGCCGTACTACCGTATGACTGTTAAATTTAATTTCTGTTTTAATTTCATTGATGTGTTGTAAACGTTAGTCACGTAAAACGTTTGCAGTTCTCACAAATTGTACAGACAATATGTAAAGTGGTAGGGTATTACAGTCATATGTATGTTTATCCATTGTCTAGAACCGGTCAATTCCCAGATTTACTTAAAATCTCTTTAGTGAAACCTATACACAAAAAAGGGGATGTTTTAACTCCAAATAATTATAGACCCATAGCTTTACTACCGACTTTCGCTAAAGTGTTTGAAAAAGCCATGTGTAACCGGCTGTACACATTTCTGGAGAAGTACAACATACTGGACGATAGCCAGAATGGGTTTAGAAAATCAAAATCAACTACACTAGCAGTATACAAATATGTACAAACGTCACTGCAACATATTAACGACAAAAAACACGTCGTAGGTATTCTATTGGATATGACGAAAGCTTATGACAAAGTTCTTTCTGACATACTTTTAATGAAGATCTACGGCTGTGGTATACGTGGAACTGCTTACGAATGGTTTAGATCGTATTTAAATAATAGAACGCAAATAACCCAAATTGAACATTTTGACAGTAATAAAAAAGAAATTAAATCCGTGCGGTTACAAGTGAGACAGCTAACTCATTCCATCCCTCAGGGAAGTGTACTAGGGTGCGTATTGTTTCTAATATATATTAACGACTTGCCATAGATAATAGACCCAACAACCTCGCTTCCCGTACTATTTGCAGATGACGTCTCTGTTTTAATAAAACGTGACAACATACAAAATTACAATCATCTAATCCAAGAAACACTCCAAACTATTACACAGTGGCTTGCCAATCATAACCTGGAAATAAATTCAAATAAAACAAAACTCATGCAGTTCAGGTCACACAAGAAACCTCCCCTCGATATAAATATTATTCATGCAAATACAGTTTTAGAAGAAGTTAATTCGTTTAGATTATTAGGAATAAAGATAGACACACATATCAACTGGAAGGCCCACATTGAACAGATAAAATCTAAATTGTCAAGTTTTACATATGCTCTCTTCCAAATCAAACACAGCACTAACTTAGAAACAGCTTTATCCGCGTACTACGCATACGCATACTCATGGTTACGATACGGCATCATGCTGTGGGGCAATAGCGTAAACGTGGAGGAATTATTCATTATTCAAAAGAAATGTATTCGAATTCTTGCTGAAATAGATAATACACAGAGTTGCAAACCATATTTTGTAAAACTAAATATACTTACACTCGCCTCAATATATATACTTGATATTTGTACCTTTGTGTATAAAAATATCCATACCTTCTCTACAAAACACGATGTCCACGATATAAACACTCGCAATAAAGATAGACTACACTTACCACCATCCTGAATAAAGATGTTAAATGAAAGTCCTTACTACATGGCAGTAAAAACATACAATAAGTTGCCTAAAACTATAAAAGATGCCATTACCCTACCTTCATTCAACAAGCAAATCAGAACCTATTTAATTAATGCGGGCTATTATTTAGTTACAGAATTCCTAGAAAATAAATAAAAATTAATAAAACACTGAACATAAACACCTAAATAAATGCGATGACGATCCGCAACCTTGACTAAGACCCTATAACAACAATATAGTAAATAAACTAAATATAATAAATAAACCTTGAATAAAGAAAAACCATAATTGAGATCTTAGAAATTTATTTTATTTGTAAGCGTATGTATTATATTGTGAAATAATAAAATAACAGAGTTGTATAAGCTTATAATGTTATATGGTTTAGATATAAGTACTAAGTAGCATTAATTATAATTGTTGGTAGATAATAATTTTAAATATTCGTTTATTATAATAATATTGCAATGCTTGTAAAAGGCACTAAGCTTTAAGCACTATACTTTTACTAAACACCTTATGTATTTACACTTAGTTCGCAATAAACACTTTGACTTTGACTTTGACTTAACCCATAGTACAAGCTCTGCTTAGTTTGAGCTAGATGGTGTAGTGTGTATATGATAAAATATAATTACATTTATTATGATATGCGTCAGACTATCTAGCGAAATATCTCACAGGTACAAAACAAGATATTTATTTCCAGCAACTTTACTTTTAATAGAAAATGTATTGTAAAAAATATCTTTAGGCTTAACCCAACCGATTTACTGTGGGAAAACTCCCGCTCGAGAAACGTTGAGCAACAATACATAAGGTCTTTATATTTATGGACAACGAAAAGGGAAAAGCATTTCTTTGGTTGGTATTTATACGAATATATTTTTTGTTACAGCGATAGCGTAGTGGGCAAACATCGGACTAAGAGATCTTGTACGATCTTAAGACGCATATTTGATTTTTCGAAGTTAGGTGCGTATTAAATAGTTGGTTATAGGTTAATTTGACGGTGAAGGAAAACATCGTGACCTGCTTTTTTTATGGTATAGAATGCAAACGAGCAGACGGATCGCCTGATGGTAAGCGATTACTGCCGCCCATTGACACCATCAACACCGGAGGAGTCACAAGTGCGTTGCGTTCCTTTTAAATTTGCTCCCAACAGAAGGGAGGGGGGAGGGTTGGGCCTCCGGTACCGTCACTCACTCGACGAAACACAACGCAAGCGCTATTTCACGCCGGTTTTCTGTGAGGCCGTGGTGTCACTCCGGTCGAGCCGGCCCAATCTTGCCGAAGCGTGGCTCTTCCACTATTAATGACTAAAACTGCATGACTGCGAGTTCTCTATAATGTTCTTAAAGATATTTATAGTCTGCCAACCCGCACTGGGACAGTTTTAACACTCTAAAGAGGCCTGTGTCCAGCAGTAAAACAGTTAAGATAGAAGTATATTTAGTTAGAAGTATGTATGTATCTTATGCGGGGGCCAGTCAGTGCAGACCGGCGACACTTCGACCCAGTGGGATCTTTTGTGTCGACACTCTCCCAATAACGACTGCCATAGATGTTCATGGCAGCCGGGACCGACGGCTTAACGTGCTTTCCGAGGCACGGAGCAGGCGATAATTGTCAATCAATACGCACATAATTTCGAAAAGTCATATAATTTCTTTTACTCGAGCCCACACTCCTGTTTTACACAATTACAATATCGAGGGACTACCACTGGCGCGAGTGACGGAGGTTAGGGACTTGGGCGTCACATTTAATACAAATTTAGTGTATAGGGATTTCATCATAAAAATCTGCAAAAGGGCGTATCGGACTCTTGGATTCATACTCCGTATAGCCCGTGGATTTAATAAAATTCGAGCGATTACTACGCTTTATAACGCCTTGGTTAGGAGTCAACTTGAAAGCAACGCAATCATCTGGTCTCCACATGAAACTAAATATAGGCTCATGATGGAGAAAGTACAGAATAAATTTATTAGATACATTTATTACCGCCAATATGGGGTCTACCCTTTTTATCCATTAATGTACCCTACTTTGTTTATTTTAGGAATTGTAGGATATAACGAATTGGGAGTCAGAAGAAATTTAACATTCACTTTATACTTATTTAAAGTATTTAGGGGAAATATATCTAATACAGATATACTGGCTTTACTAAATATGTGTGTACCTGATAGATACGTGTGGCGACGCCGTAAACCACCACTGTTTCTTGTACCGCGAGGTAGGACTAACCTAATAAGCGAAGCACCACTGACGCGCGCTATTCGTATTCTTAACCTTATCGCTGACGAAACTGATATATTCAGTTGTGCACTGAGTGAATTTACCAAGGTGGCCTTATTTGTAATTTGTTACAGAGAAATAACTTAAGATTTAAGTATATAAATGTAATAAGCTAATTTCTTAAATAATAGATAGCTACACTATTGTATTGGGTTAATCCTGTAAAGATAGTTGTATCGAGATAATAAATAAATAAATAAATAAAAAAACTTCCGAAAGTCAGGGGTGCGCGACGTAGGTTCAAACCCGAGACCCTCTGCATTGCAGTCTATTGGTCTCTCCACTATGCTATCGCTGCTCTTAGATAAATGTTAGTTAGAAGTAACTAACATTATAACCGCAATTATGTGACTTTATTCGTTTGTTACGATTTAGTGCCTTTATTACTTGACCGATCGAAATGAACTACCGCATGCACGTTGTTTGGAGTACAAAAAATGTAATTTTCATCCAGTAAAACTATTATTCCAAAGTCAAATATTTGTGTACTTGAACATGGATGTTTGTCTTGGTCTGGGTGTTTCTATGTATAATATGTATGTATTTACAAAAAAAAAGTATATATGTATGTTTATCCATTGTCTAGTACCCATAGTACAAGCTCTGCTTAGTTTGGGCTAGATGGTGTTGTGTGTATGTGGTAGGATATTATTATTATTTGTTTCTCTTTCACTGGTATTTCGCTAATATATTAGAAAAATACCCGGCCCTTTGGGAGGCTTACACGGAGACATGGGTCCAACGTGAAGAGGCCCTTCGAGAGTTTTAATCAAAGGTGGGATGGAACACCTACAGCGGCACCCCACCAAGACAAATATATTTATGTTCATGCACACAAATGATTGACTTGTGCGGGAATCGAGCTCGCAACCTCAGGCGTGGCAGTTGGTTACACTAACCGCTACGCCATCGAGGCTGCCATGCAAAACTGCTGCGTCATCGACATATTCCAAAACATAATAGAATTCAGAGGTAAATAGAAGTGTACAACACTCACAGTTCACCAGCCATGGCTTTAGGTCCCACGTATAATAGGGATTGAGGCTATGTCCATCCAGCTACATAGTTCCAGACACCATTTTATTTTTCTTTACATTCAACCCGATCATTCTTTACAGACCCAAGACCTCGTACACTACTACTGCGAAACCGACATAATTCAGAACATAGAGCCTTATATAAAACAGAGTGTACGCTTTAAACAGAGCCATTTTAGACGGACCCCAAAAAAAGATTCACAGCAAAATTAATAATAATTACCTTTTTTAATTCAAACACAAAATGCCCTCTTTCAATTTAATATCAACCATAATGTCGGCAATTAAGAAAACACTTTTTTAATTTAATATTGACCACGGTAAGGGTACGCGTCTGGCAATTACGTTAATTTAAGCTAACTTGTTCACGTATTCTGGGACTGAAAATTCATGAAATAATTGCACAGGCATGGCTGAAATACGCTGTAATTTTATAATACATTAGCTATCTCTTAGGAATAATAATAATAATAATAATAGATGAAACGCGTTAGATGGCTGGATCAAGTCCTTGATGCAAAAGGCAGTACTACTCGACACGGCGCGTATTGTAAGGAAATTCCTCTGTCTGGGGCCCTAACCACCGGCAGCTTGGACCCTGTTCCCGATGCCGGTGGGTCATTTCAGTTTTTATATTTTTAAATATGTATATTTTTATATTTTTATTTAAAAATGTAATAGTTAGAAAAGAATAGTAATGAAGATAATAATAATAATTCTATCACATACACACAACACCATCTAGCCCAAACTAAGCAGAGCTTGTACTATGGGTACTAGACAATGGATAAACATACATATATATGTATCTTATGTGGGGGCCAGTCAGTGCAGACCGGCGACACTTCGACCCAGTGGGATCTTTTGTGTCGACACTGTTCCAATAACGACTGCCACAGATGTTCATGGCAGTCGGGACCTACGGCTTAACGTGCTCGCCGAGGCACGGAGCAGGCGATAATTGTCAATCAATACGCACATAATTTCGACAAGTCATATAACTTCCGAAAGTCAGAGGTGCGCGACGTGGTTCGAACCCGAGACCCTCTGCATTGCAGTCTGTTGGTCTCCCCACTGAGCTATCGCATGCAAATTTACGTAATTTTGTAGGGAAAAATATTAATTATTTTAAGTATTTTACACGGTGTAATTGTAAACACATTCATTGTCATGGTAAATGTGTATTTTATATTTGTATTTAACAAAAAGTGTTGATTTTATTCACTTAACTGTGACCGCCTGTTTTGGCACATTTCGCTCGGCGCAGTCTTAACTACTCGATCGATCATCATGAAATTTTGCATACACATTGTCAGGGGTACAGCAAAACGTAAAGGGTATGTTTCATCCAAAAAAAGTACAACTAGTCAACAAGAACAAGTACATGTTCCGCGGTTGGCAATTTGTTAAAAATCTATATTTATCATCATCATCGGGCTATAATAGTCCACTGCTGGACATAGCCCTCCCCTAATGAGCGCCATAGCGCCCTGTCTTCGGCTTGCCGCATCCAGCATCTGCCTACAGTCTTTCGCAGATCGTCATCCCATCTGGACGGAGGGCGAAAATCTATATTAACACGAACAAACTCGCGGGCAAGATAGTCTTATTTATTTTGTAGTATTATTGATGTGCTAAGACTACATACAGTATTAATAAATATGCCAATAAGATGATTGATTACCACATAACAAGAAAACTTTCTTGCAAACTGTTTTCCTATTTTCGTCCAACTTATAATACTTTCTAAGTGTTCTTACTAAACTGTATTAGTAATTAGTAAGTAATGGGAATCGTTAGGCAAACTAATTAAGAATTATACTATCTGCACTTTTAATAAAAATTATAATGTCCTCCAGACCGAATTTCGGCCACGGTGGCCAGTCTTAACAGAGACTGGCCAACTGCGCAGGAGATATTATAGTGCGCAAGTGTGTGCGCAAACACAAGTGCACTCTCTGTTCCTTAACTCTCATGATCCGATGGGACGGCAATCCGACACGACCGGAGAGAGATCAGGCGCAGTATCAACGGCTTTACGTGCTTTCAGAGGCACGGGGGTGTTTGACACCGCCAACTTTCTAACTCCGGGCAGCTATTGAGATTTCTTTACAGAAAAACCCAATAACTTTTTGTTGGCCCGACTCGCGATTCGAACCCGAGGCCTCATGCACAGCAGTCGCATTCACTACCGCTGCGCCACGGAGGCAGTTAACAAACATTAATACAACGGACACAAAGAACAGTCAAATTTGCAACAACAATTTATAGTACAAATATTTTCTCACTATGCATCGTCTATCTAGCTTTTACTATGGGGAGTGCTCCGAAGAATTGTTCAGATTGATCCCTGCCGCCTCTTTTCGCCGTCGTCCTACGCGACAGCATTTGCATTCCCATCATTTTGATGATTGGCAGCCCACAACTGTGCGTTTTCCAGAAATTTTCTGCCTCACACAACAAAACTGTTGAATGAACATCGCGGTATTTCCGGACGAATACATCCTTCAAACCTTCAAGATAATAACGTACTCCTTTTAAAAAGGCCGGCAACGCACTTGTTTCTCCTCTAGTGTAGCGGATGTCCATGGACGGCAGTAATCGCTTACCATCAGGCGATCCGTATGCTCATTTGGCTAAAAACACATAAAAAAAAATGTGACTTATGGGGATTAAACCCACCTTAACCCTCAACGCATTGGCGAAGCGACCACTTAAATCAACACGACATCCGTGCAGCTAAAATTGGTAATTGAATCCCCACATCATCTTCAAGTATACAAACTTGTATTGTTATGTTAAGTGTCCGTTACATCGCACCTGCGTGTGTAGGGATTAACCCCCACAAATCGAAACTCCAATCAAACGAACATAATTATTGTTACGCACATTTGTCTAAAGTTACGCAACAAAGTTACACGTGACGCGAGTCATTAATGTTGGTTAAGGTGTGATCTTATTACGTGTATGCTCGCTTGTATTTTTATGTTAATAACTAACTTTTGACCGCGGCTTCGCTCGCATATAGCGGCGTTAGTAGCTACTAGCTATGTTTTTTAAATAAAATGTACCTGCGTGTAATATAGCTTTATAAATGTGAATGAATTTTTATAATCGGTTGAAAACTTTTGAGTTCATTCGTTACATTTGGTGGCCTCGATGGCGTAGTGATTAGTGTAACCGACTGCCACGCCTGAAGTCACGGGTGCGATTCCCGCACAAGTCAAACATTTACGTGCATGGACATGGATGTTTGTCTTAGTCTGGGTGTTTCTATGTATAATATGTATGTATTTACAAGAAAGAAAGTATACCTTTAAGTATGTTTATCCATGGTCTAGTACCCATAGTACAAGCTCTGCTTAGTTTGGGCTAGATGGTGTTGCTTCTATTTATCCTTTTTTTTGTAAATATACCGATAATGTAGGTTATGTTAATTTTTATCCACCAGCATGAAAGGTATTCTATATCCTTTTCTATAGGTACCCCTGAAAACGTGTATACGAAATATCATGATCAGTCGAGTAGTTCAGGCGTGAGAGCATAAAAAACAAACTAAGTTGAGTAGTAGCGCTTCGCTGATTTCAGCATGAATGGGCCGGCTCGACCGAGGAAGGACTACCCTGTCACAGAATATCGACGTGAAATAGCAGTATTCCTGCTGTTTTAATTCGTTCAGTGAGTGAGAATGCCGGAGGCCCAATCATCCTATTTCTCCTTGCCCGCTCCTTCTCTTTCCCATTTCCTTGTTCTCTTCTTCTTTTCCTAAAGGGTCGGCAACGGCAACGGTCGGCTACATTCTAAAACTATTCGTATAAATAAAATAAAAATGCTTTACGTTAGTAAACGCATAATTTGGGAACGGCTGAAAAGATTTTGAAAGAAAGAAAGAAAATAATTTTATTTGTTCCACGCTCATTATATAAGGTAACAGAAAACACAACCAAAAGTACATATAGAACAATAAGGTCCTGCGTCAGCAATGTTGCAGTATATCCACAACGCTGGTATTCTCGCAGACCCTGAATGATTTCGGTGCATGTAGGCAGTAACATACATACATACGTTTTGGTGTATAATAGAGAATTGTCGGAAAGGGACAGTGCATTGTGGTGTCGATGTATTGATAAGGATAGAGCGTAACAAAAATATAACGCACTCTCTCGCACGATTCGCAGCGTTCAACTTCAAAAAGTTCAAAGTCCAAACAGTCTAGGTTGATGTGTCGTTGTGTGTACAATAATCCGCGAACGACTAAAAACGTTATATAAATAATAAGATTACACTTCAATAGATCATCCTTTATTGATGTTTGTGCGGATGTGAAATACCGCCAGTCGTGAATGCCATTGGGAGTTAAGCATGAGTTACCAGGCCGATTGTTGGATTACAAAGGATTAGTAAGCACATGTGTGTACCAGTTAAAAGGTTTATTTTGTTTTAGATAACGTATTGTAGGGAAGTTTTGATTAGATAAAGTACCAACTAGCTTTTGCCCACGGCTCGCTCGCGTAAATTATAATAATAATATTCTACCACATACACACAACAACATCTAGCCCAAACTAAGCAGAGCTTGTGCTATGGATACTAGACAATGGATAAACATACATATATACTTTTTTTTGTAAATACTTACATATTATACATAGAAACACCCAGACCAAGACAAACATCCATGTTCATGCACACAAATGTTTGATGTGTGCGGGAATCGAACCCGCGACCTCAGGCATGGCAGTCGGTTACACTAACCGCTACGCCATCGAGGTCATCAAGTCTAGGTTAGGTTTAATTAGTAACAGTATTTTTTTCTTGATGAAGTGTTATTTCCCGAGGAATAGAAAAATGACATAGCCTACATTTAAGCGAGCGAAGCCGAGGGAAAATCTAGTCAATCATAAAAGTGAGTGAAACCGCGCGAAACAACTTGTAAATATGATGACTAGAGACTTTATAAAATACGTTAGAATTTTACCAAATCTGTGATTTCTGCCAATCCTTTCAATAAGCAAGCATGAATGCATATACGTCAACCCTAACTAATATTATAAATGCGAATGTGAGTTCGTTTGTTCTTTACGCTTTAACACCTCAACTACTCGACCGATCATCATGAAATTTTGCATACGCGTTGTCAGGGGTACAGAAAAGGACATGGATTGTATTATGCTATTGCGCCAATTTATTTATTATACATGTTATATTTATTTTGATTTATATATTTATTTATATATGTATGTCTGTTATGTGGGGGCCAGTCAGTGCAGACCGGCGACACTTCGACCCAGTGGGATCTTTTGTGTCGACACTCTCCCAATAACGACTGCCATAGATGTTCATGGCAGCCGGGACCGACGGCTTAACGTGCTCTCTGAGGCACGGAGCAGACAATAATTAATAATAATAATAATAATAATATTCTACCACATACACACAACACCATCTAGCCCAAACTAAGCAGAGCTTGTACTATGGGTTCTAGACAATGGATAAACATACATAGATACTTTTTTTTTTTTGTAAATACATACATATTATACATAGAAACACCCAGACCAAGACAAACATCCATGTTCATGCACACAAATGTTTGACTTGTGCGGGAATCGAACCCGCGACCTCAGGCGTGGCAGTCAGTTACACTAACCACTACGCCATCGAGGCCGACGAATTGTCAATCAATACGCACATAATTTCGAAAAGTCATATAACTTCCAAAAGTCAGAGGTGCGCGATGTGGGTTCGAACCCGAGACCCTCTGCATTGCAGTCTGTTGGTCTCCCCACTGAGCTATGGCTGCTTGTTACTATAGTAACTGCTCCGGTCGTGTCGGATTACCGACCCATTGGATCATGAGGGTTAGGGAACAGAGAGTGCACTTGTGTTTGCGCACATACTTGTGCACTATAATGTCTCTTGCGCAGATGCCGATGCGATGCCGCCGTGGTCGAAATTCGGTCTGGAGAACATTATTATTATTATTTAAGCTATTTAAATTATTAATATATTTTGATTATGACAGTTGTTGAATAAAAATATTAAATTATTAATAAAACAATACTGTAATTGCCAATTTTTTGAGCTGAATACTACGAATATTTTATATACAAATGTGAGTAATTTTACTAAAAAAATAAGTTTTAAACTTCTTGTGGAATTGGCATTTTTAGAGTCAATTAAACTAACTTCCAAAACTACTTGTAGTGGCACAAGTGATTTATCCAATTCACAATGTAAACATAGTACATGTAAACCAGTTAGAATTTGTACATCCAACTTAAATGTAAAGAATGATACTATTCCAGATTGTTTTCGGCTTACTACAGAGTTAAATGATTCAAAAATGGCTGGTACTGAAAATATAAATATTGTTAAAAAGGGAACAATACCCTATTACTTTGGTAAAACTAACAAGGCAGTGAGATTAAACCAAACACCACAACAAAATTTAAACAAAAATGATCTTTTTCGTGAATAAAACGGAATCAATTTTAACTGTATTTCACCAAAATATAGCTGGGGCAATAAATAAAACTGAGGACATTATCTTTCCATTAACTGAGTTATCTCAAAAGTACAAAATAATTGACATAATTTGTTTTACTGAAACTTTCATAAAAAAAGGCACTGAGCATCTATTAAAAATACCTAACTATAAACTAGCAGCATCGTTTTCCCGCAGTTCAAAAAGGGGAGGTTGTTGTATCCTAATTAATAATGACTTAGAATACAAAACATTACCACACATACCTAACCTTGCCTGTAACTTTGATTTTGAATATTGTGGTGTTGAGCTGTTATCACAAAAAGTTATTGTTATTTGTATATACAGAACACCCGCCAGTAATCCATACATTTTCATTAAAAACCTGGGAGACTTGTTATTAAAACTTTCACACCGAACGAAAAAAATTATTCTATGCGGTGATTGGAACTTGGATATGATTAAACCTAATAAAAGTTGCTTGGAATTAATTAACTTGTTAAAAAATTTTAATATAAAAATACACATCAAGGTGCCAACTAGAAAACAAGCATGTCTTGATATTTTTGCAAGTAATGTCAGACAAGCTAAAGCTACCATTCACCACTTAGGACTTTCAGATCATGAAACGGGGCAAATTTTAGTAATAAAGACTAATATAAAACGCCATAAGCGCAGTTGGTATGAGTATGTTAGAGATTTCAGTAAACAAAATATGGATACATTTTCCGACTATATATCATCGCTCTCTTTCTCACAAGTATATGAGCAAACCAATGTAGATGAGGCATACCAAGAGTTTCACGATATATTTTCATTGATTTTTAATTTATGTTTTCCTACGTTTAAAATAAAGAAAACAAATAAACTTCTTCAAAGTACATGGCTAACAAGAGGGTTAAAAAAGTGTTGTGTAAAAAAAAGAATACTCTATCTAAAAAGCAAACAAGTAGGTGCTGATAAAAATAAAAATTTATATGCGTATAAAAAATATTCTAAAATACTTCACCGCTGTATACACAAGTCCAGACAGTTAGTCAATTACAAATATATCAACAAAAAAAGAAACAAATGTAAGGCCGTATGGGATGTTATAAATGAGAACATTGGAGAAATTGACACATGTAGAGAAATTGATAAAATATTACATAATAATAAAGTATATACATCTGCGAATGACATAAGTAATTTATTTAATACGTTTTATATTAAACTGACGAATGAAAATAACTTTACATATAACACTGACGACATAAATGAAACTATAAATATGGACAAATTTAATTTTAATTCATTTTTTTTAATTCCCACAGATTCAATGGAGATATTTAAACTAATTATTAACCTTAAGAATACAAACTCTGCAGGTGTTGATGGACTTAACACAAAAATGATAAAACTTTGTGCGCCATATATATGTGAGCCATTGAGCTATATAATAAATATGTCTTTTCAGGGAGGCCATTTTCCTACGAGCCTAAAAAATTCAATAATTAAACCTTTATATAAAAAAGGAGATGCTACAGATATGACTAACTATCGTCCGGTTACTCTTATTCCAGTCATCTCAAAAATTTTTGAAAAAGCCATGTTAAAGAGACTATATGAATTTACAGTAAAACAAAAAATATTGAAAGACGAACAGTTTGGGTTTCGTAAAAACAGCAGCACATCATTAGCTTGCTTCAACTTGATTAAAATAATTACTGAGTCTATTAATGGGAGGATACCCGTAACGGCTTTATTCTTAGATATGAGTAAAGCTTTCGATTTTGTGGACCATAAACTGCTGCTTTATAAATTGGAAAAATGCGGAATTAGAGGTGTAGCTAATGACTGGATAAAGAGCTACTTGAATGATCGGTATCAGTGTGTGGAAATATCCAAAATAGAAAATGAGGAAAAAGTTACATGTAGATCTAATTACAAATTAAATAGTGTCGGCGTTCCACAGGGCAGCGTTTTGGGACCATTCTTATTCCTAATGTATATTAATGATCTACCCAATATTACACATCACAAGACAGTTTTATTTGCGGATGACACAACACTTATTATCAAGTGCGAAAATAAAAAATCGTACGAGAAAGATATAAATTTAACGCTTAACAAGACAATTAGATGGCTAAGTAATAATAATTTGAAAATCAATCTTAATAAGACTCAATTAATACAATTCCAAAATTATAGAATGCAACAAATTGACTTAAATATAAATTACAATAACATTAGAATACAAGAGGTAGGCACTGCGAATTTTCTAGGATTGATGCTTGATAAACACTGCAACTGGAAGGTACATGTTGAATCTGTTTGCAACAAACTTGAACGGTTCGTATTTGCCATCAAACGTTTGCGTCAAACAGTATCGACGGAAGCAGCTCTGACTGCATACCACGGATACGTCTCGTCGATGCTCTCGTACGGACTCTTACTATGGGGAAACTCAGTCGAGATAGAAAAAGCATTTCGAGTGCAGAAGAAATGCGTGAGAGCGATCTGTGGTGCCTGGTTTACAGACAGTTGCAAGCCGCTATTCAAAAAGTTCAATATTCTTCCACTGGTTTGCATGTACATTAGGGAATTGTGTAATTTTGTGAAACTGCATCCACATTATTTTAATAGATTTTCAGAAACACCTGGTAGAAATTCTAGGAACAAATTTAAACTCCTTCGCCCTAGGTGTAGACTGGATATCTATGGAAAAAATGTATATGTTAAAGCTATAGAGGTCTACAATAAATTACCAGATACATTTAAAGAACTACCTATTACAGTGTTTAAAAAAAGAATTACAAAGTGGCTTACAGAAAAATGTTTCTACAATTTAAAAGAATTTATGACATATAAAGAAAATAATTTATTTACATAACATTATTTACAATTTCAATTATTCTAATTCAAATGACATTTTATTCCAATTTTCGTTATTTTTCTTTTTGACTTTACTTGCTATCGATTATTACCATTAATTAATTATAGAATTGACATTGATGTATGTAATTTAACCATGTTTTTATAAATATTGTATTATTCGCACACCATTTTTATGGTAGATTGTGAGGATATTGTTATTACCCTACCATCTTTATGTAACCACATTTCTTGTGAATAAATGAATTTGAATTTGAATTTGAATTTGATTAATATTTTTACTTTTGCCGATATTTCGGTTTCTTTTCAGCAGCCATGTTCACGGGGAAACTTAAATCATGGTTTCCCGTTTAATCAACGCTACTTTAATTTTAATGTATACCATTCGTGTAAACCTAAGAAAATATTATTAACAATTCCATTTCTTTTGTTACAGAAAATCAAACAAAAATCGACAAGGACAATGAAAACGCAAAAATTGCCGCAGCTCGCTCGACAGATGGCGTTGTTGCAAATTTAAAATATAAACGCTGAAACTAGATGATAGATGAAGCTTAACTCAATATTTTGCTAGTGCGGTTTAGATGTGAATTAGTTTATATTGTTAATATTTATAATATTATATTACTATATTGTGAGATGCGAGACGATAGAACTAAACCTGGAGGCTCAGCAACTAGCCAGGGTGTTGATAATGAAGGTAAGTGTCACAGTTTTCTATCATAAATATCATAAAGAGGTAAAATGTTGGTGTGAATCTGTATGTGTGGGAATTATCCCACACATACAGATTTTCCTTTCATATCCATCCTCACACAGTCTATCCATCAAGGCCTAGGAAAAGATGGATGGACTGTGTGAGGATGGATATGAAAGGAAAAGCGGTAAATTATTAGATGACGGGTGACAAAGAAGTATGGAAGCGAAGGACATACTGCGCCGACCCCAAATAAATTGGGACCAGGGCAAGAGAATGATGATGATACAGATTCACACCAACATTTTCAGAGATTACTCTGGAATTACTGAACCAAGTCTGTCAAGTACAAAAAGCTATATTATTCCTTAGTAACATAGACTAAAATCTACTAGACTAAGACTTATTATAAAAATGTTATAGAGGCACCTTCCACACTAGGACTAATATTCCTATATCGCTTTACAAACATTAAAACAACAGACGGAAAAACACAGATATTTGTCTCATACAAAGATCGGACTCACAACACACAGCGCTGTCAAAATTGACAAATATCCACATTTTTTATTTATCCATTTACTTTGCTACCTCTATTAAACCTGTGCAGCCCAGCTTAGCTGTGGTGATCATGGAATACACAATTTTGACAGTTATGAATTCAAGTTAAGCTGTCTAGAGACCTGGGCTGTTCCATTTTTCATTGTTTTACTTAGTTACTCTGTGGGCTCAGAAACACTAAGAGTGTCATGGCCGTCAATACAAGGGAACGTTACTTTCTCAGGTCTTTGAAGCATCCTCACCAGTTGTTGATTTAAAGTTCCGAATTTTGGTCAGGGCAACCAATCTTAACACGGAGACACTTGGCCATCTGCGTAGGTGTACAAGTGTACGACCAAACACAAGTGCACTCTCTATTCCTTAACTCTCATAGTCCGATGATACGGCAATTCGAAAGAACTGGGGAGAGATCAGGCGCAGGGCCAACAGCTTTATGTGTTTTCTGAGGCACGGGTGTAACATCGCCAACTTCCTACCTACCAGCTGCTGTTTCTTGTCTGAAAAACCCACTTACTTTTTCTTAGCCTGATCGAAGCCTTAAATTTGTGACACGTGAACAGCAACCGCATACGTATTTCTGGCAATAAAATATGTCTTTATTCTTATTCCTTCAAATCCGCCAGTTCCAATCGGGTCTCTGCACAGGCTCTAAGATCTTGCATGAAAATTACTCTATTACTGGATGTAAATGATTGTCGTGACTGAAGGTGTGTTTGTCAGCAGGTTCTTCAATACCTGACGATAGCAACGACGAAGAGCTGGCGTCTCTGAGGACCCTTCTCTCGTTCCCTGAGGAAGTCGCGCTCAGGCTCACTGATACTGAGTATCAACTGTTCTATCAGGTAAGAGAAACAGCTTTTTACTGGTAGAGTCAAAATATTAAAGACTCACTTTTTTGCCACGTGTGGGAATCCAACCCACAGCACTTGGTTCAGTGGTGTGCAGAGATGACTACTTAAATCGGTTCCCTATCCATGTCTATAAAATTTAAAAAAATAATATCACATGGTAAAATTGAAAACCGCATATTAGGAAATTGCATTCACTATAAACCAAAATGCAAAAAGCAGGGTTGGAAAAAGAAAATAATTCAGCATCATATTATTAGAAATTTAATATGTTATATTATGTATAAATATTTAAACACAATTGTAAATTAAATGAAATGATGATGATGAAAGAAGAAAAGAAAGAAAAAATTGGTACACTAAAAGCCACACTTAAATCATTACAGGAAAATAAACATAAAATAACAAATATATTGGTTAATTATTATAAGCGCTCGTATTTTGTACAGGGAGATCGCAAAACGCCTGATCGACGTTTCGCGTGATGGTCGGTCTTTTCTTAGCCCAAAGAATCAGCATTGTCATTCAACATGGCAATGCTGCCAGTCTTCTTGGCACGTTACCAGTTGACAGCGATGCTGAAGAATTCTACGATGCCTTAACCATTTTTGTAAATATTTAGTATTATAATTATTTATGTTTTTGTAATTATGTTATCTTTTTTAATACGTTTGTAAATAATCTAAATATTTACAAAATATTTTAATATCTGTCCACTAGATTTTCGACGTCCCTATATATAAGGTAACATATCTATAAAGTGTAATAGATTTTGCCCACAGTTTCACCAGGAAACAGTACTTTTTTCTGGATGGAAGGTACCCTATATCTTTCTCTGTTACCTAATAACGTGTATGCTAAATTTTATGATGATCGTTCGAGTAGTTAAGGCGTAAAAGTGTAAAGAAATAAACGCGCATTTATAATATTTAAAGTTAGGATCACGCTCATTAATATTGAAAATGGTACACTATCGTTCTCTATTATGTAAATATAATGTGTGAACGCACTTTTTTTTTGTGTGAACACTTTTTGTGGCCAAGTAAATCTTTGCGAAATCTGTGCATTCGATTTTCGGCGTGCCTATCAAAAGTAACATTTTATATAGTGTGTTGCATCTTATGTAGTTCATTTGTCATCGCATGAGCAGCGATAGCTCAGTGGGGAGACCAACAGACTGCAATGCAGAGGGTCTCGGGTTCGAACTCACGTCGCGCACCTCTGACTTTCGGAAGTTATATGACTTTTCGAAATGATGTGCGTATTGATTGACAATTATCACCTGCTCCGTGCCTCGGAGAGCACGTTAAGCCGTCGGTCCCGGCTGCCATGAACATCTATGGCAGTCGTTAGTCGTTATTGGGAAAGCCAGTAACCTCTAATATCCTGACACTGGTCTAGCCTTAGGGTATCGTTAGCCTTCGGGTAGTGGAGGTCAGGTGGCAGCCACTCCGTGTAAAAACTGATATCCAGTCAAATCCGGTTAAACTAGAAAAGCCGACCCCAAGTGACTTGGGAATAATAAAGGCTAAGGGAGAAGAAGTTGCATCTTCAACTACAATGATCACCCTTGAGTAGTAGAGCCTCGCTGATTTCAGCATGAATGGGCCAGCTCGACTGGAGAAGGACTATCTTCTCACAGAATATCGACGTGAAATAGTAGTATTTCTACTGTTGTGTTTCAATCGGTGAGTGAGAGTGACGGAGGCCCAATCACCCTCTTTCCCCCTTCCCGCTCCTTTACCTTCCCACTTCCTTTTTCTCTTCTTCCTTTCCTAAAGGGTCGGCAACGCGCAAGTGATGCCTCTGGTGTTGCAGGCGTCCATAGTCTACGGTGACCACTTACCATCAGGTCGGCCGTATGCCTGTTTGCCACCTAAGTAGTATAAAAATTAAATTAAGTAAAATCCATCAATTCCATAACCTCATTCTTCTGACCACGATCTCTCTTAATACATAAGTTTCAACCTTTCTTCACAAAGGCCTATTCATTACTCAAACCTCAGCGGTGCCAAAAGAAAGCTTCTAATTATAGACTTAAATCAATATTTGAAAAGATCCGCTCTTTAACAAAGACTTTCTAGTTTATATTTAGCTGAGCGCAAAAAATTTTGATGGCCTCGTAGGCGTAGTGGTTAGTGTAACCGACTGCCACGCCTGAGGTTGTCGATTCCCGCACAAGTCAATCATTTGTGTGCATGAACATGGATGGTTTGTCTTGGTCTGGGTATTTCTATGTATAATATGGATGTAGTTCCATAAAAAGAAGTATATATGTATGTTTATCCATTGTCTAGTACCCATAGTACAAGCTCTGCTTAGTTTGGGCTAGATGGTGTTGTGTGTATGTGGTAGAATATTATTATTATTAATTTGGTTATTTCATACATATTGCACAGATGGCGTAGTGGATTAAGCTATCGTCTCGCCACTGCAACCACTCGGAGTGTTGAGGTTTCGAATCCCATACGAACTAAAAAATTGTTTGATCCACAAATGGTTGTTCTGAGTCTGGGCGTTCTTTGTGTCCGCTGTTTAAATGTTTGTAAAGTCTCCGCGATACAGGAATTACTCCTTGAAGTATTATCAAAAAAAAAAATTATAAGCTTCCCTATCTATATATCATCGTACAGGTTGTGTTTATTTGTCATTATATTATCATAAATAAATATCGTAAAAGCCTGTCACTCGTAATGAGATACATTACATCTGTACGCATTCATGCACATGAGTGAATAACACCCCTTTTATATTATATTCAAATATTTCTGACAAATATTCAATATACGCACATGTTTTCGCTCTTTAAATATTATAAGCAAGTTCGATAAATTGTATTTATATAATGAAATTAAACTACAATATACGGATTTTATCGTGTTATTTATATTACACTATATTACAAAATTTTGCAACTGTTACTCTATTACTATGTAGATACTATTAAACTTTACTAATTTTAAGCTAATTAAATTATTAAACCTATTAAGACTATTTATATTTAAGTTTACACTTTCCCCGACGTTTGACAATTTAATTAGCTTAAAATTAGTAAAGTTTAATGGTATCTAGTAGTAGTGTAACAGTTTCAAAATTTTGTAATAAAGTGTAAAATAAATAACGCGATAAAATTCGTATATAGTATTTTAATTTCAATGAATAACATTCGCGTAAACAGAAGACTATACTATATATTTATACAAGTTTATACCCATGCTATTGCCTGCGTGAATCGCACAAGATGGCCAATTACAGGATGAAAATATCTCCTGTGTACGAATCAAGGACATAGTCTACCTGTGTGTCAGGTTTCATTGAAATCCGTTCAAAGGTTTACGCGTGATTGCGTAACAAACATATAAACTTCTCTTGAATTTTATTTTTCCTTGTTTATACTGAGCAGCGATAGCTCAGTGGGGAGACCAACAGACTGCAATGCAGAGGGTCTCGGGTTCCAACCCGAGTCGCGCACCTCTGACTTACGGAAGTTATATGACTTTTCGAAATTATGTGCGTATTGATTGACAATTATCGCCTGCTCCGTGCCTCGGAGAGCACGGCCGTCGGTCCCGGCTGCCATGAATATCTATGGCAGTCGTTATTGGCAGAGTGTCGACACAAAAGATCCCACTGGGTTGAAGTGTCGCCGATCTGCACTGACTGGCCCCCACATAAGATACATCTTCTTCTCTCTTAGCATTTATTATTCCTAAGTCACTTGGGTCGGCTTTTCTGGTCTAACCGGATTTGACTAGATATCAGTTTTTACACAGAGCGGCTGCCACCTGACCTCCGCAACCGGAAGGCTAACGATACCCTAAGGCTAGACGAGTGTCAGGATATTAGAGGGTACTGACTTTCCCAATAACGACTGCCTTAGATGTTCATGGCAGCCGGGACCAACGGCTTAACGTGCTCTCCGAGGTACGGAGCAAGCGATAATTGTCAATCAATACGCACATAATTTCGAAAAGTCATATAACTTCCGAAAGTCAGAGGTGCGCGACGTGGGTTCGAACTCGAGACCCTCTGCATTGCAGTCTGTTGGTCTCCCCACTGAGCTATCGCTGCTTAGACCCCACATAAGATACATACATATTATATTAAAATTAAAAAATCTATATACGGATTTTATCGCGTTGTTTATTTTGTATAAAACACTATATGTATGACATAATTTTTGAAACTTGAAGCTATTATTGTTTAAAATATTTTTGGATTAAAATGAAATACTAACTAATATCATAAAACCAAATCTGTTTGCTATGCTTTCACACCTTAACTGCTCAACCGAACATCATGAAATTTCGCATACACGTTGTCAGGAGAACAGAAAAAGACATAGGGTACCTTTCATCTAGCAAAAAGCACTGTTACTAACCTAACCTAGCCTGCATTTACGCGAGTGAAGCCGCGGGCAAAAACTACATAAATAAATAAAATTGTAAGTAACACACATGTTGCCATGACAACTAAAGCCTTAATCAAGTTAATACATCACATTTATTAACAAATGGTAACATTCGTAACAATTATTTGTATATCCGCGGGCTACTGAAACGTTTAATATTTATGTTTTAAATATTCAGAATGAGGTCGACATTTTCAGTCTATTCGACATCGAGTGCCTGTGGCATTGCTTGAGCTACGACACAATATAATAATATCAGCCTAGTATTAAGCTATCCCACTGCTGGACACGGGCCTCTTTTCAGTGTGAAAAGGATAAGACAATAGTCCACCGCGCTGGCCCAGTGTGGCAGACTTCACACACCTTTGAGAACATTATATAGAAGTCTCAGATATGCAGGTTAGGTCAGAGGGTATAAAAACGATAATGAAGGTAGTAGGGAAATAGAAAGGCGACAAGGAGAGGCGCGCACGGCTAATTATCGCTCATCGTTACCAAACTGTCCTGAAGATGCCTCGCGCTGGAGCGAAACATGTGTCGACGCATATTTAGTGTTCAAAACCGAATACTGCAAGTTGGAGTATGCCCGGATCCCAAAAACAGCGATAGCTCAGTGGGGAGACCAACAGACTGCAATGCAGAGGGTCTCGGGTTCGAACCCACGTCGCGCACCTCTGACTTTTGGAGGTTATATGACTTTTCGAAATTATGTGCGTATTGATTGACAATTATCGCCTGCTCCGTGCCTCGGAGAGCTGTCGGTCCCGGCTGCCATGAACATCTATGGCAGTCGTTATTGGGAGAGTGTCGACACAAAAAATCCCACTGGGTCGAAGTGTCGCCGGTCTGCACTGACTGGCCCCCCACATAAGATACATATAGATACTAATACATTAATTCAGACTACAGTAATATTGTAGATAAAAATATTCAGTGTTAAGTTATATTTTAAGATTTTTAAGAATATACGCAGCGATAGCCTTGTGGGAGACCGTTGGATTGTCACGCAGAGATCCTGAATTCTATCCCACACACCTGACTTTTCGAAGTTATGTGCGTATTAAATAGTTAATTATCGCTCGCTTTAACGGTGAAGGCAAACATCGTGGAGAAATACATGTCTAAGAGTCCTCAAATAATGTTATCGAAGGTATGTGAAGTCTGTCAACCCGCACTTGGCCAGTGTGGTAGACTATGGCCTAACCCTTCTCACGCTAAGAAGAGGCCCGTGCCAAGCAGTGGGTTAGTTAATACACAGGGCGTATACACGCCTAGAAAGTATTACGTAATAATTAAGAAAAACAAGATATAATATTGTCTTCTGTTTACGCGAATGTTATTCATTGAAATTAAACTACTATATACGGATTTTATCGCGTTATTTTTTTTACATCTGATGACATAGTGTACATATACAACAGGGGACCAACCACTACCTGACATTTGACAAACCACAGATTCTCGCTAAAGAACACAGATTCCTACCAAGGATGCTTCGCGAGGCTATTGAAATCAAAAAACATCCTAATTTCAATAGAGAAGATGGTTGGAATGTACCACCAGCTTGGGATCCAGTCATTCAAATAGTCAAACCCAAGAAGAAGCAAACCACAGCTAGACTTCATGATACTCTGAGCTTATTCTGCGTAAATAGAAACACCAATGATTATGTGTTAAAATTATGTTCGGGTACTTTGAAATAACCACACTGGAACATTGGGACAACTACCATCTTAGTCTCCCCGTGACCATGGCTGCTGAAAAGCAACCGAAACGTCGGGGAAAGTGTAAACTTAAATATAAATAGTTTTAATAATTTAATTAGCTTAAAAATTAGTAAAGTTCAATAGTATCTAGTAGTAGGGTAACAGTTTCAAAATTTTGTAATAATGTGCAAAATAAATAACGCGATAAAAGCCGTATATAGTAGTTTAATTTTAATGAAAAACAAGATAAGTTAAAACACAGTTTAAAGTTTTAACGAGACTCATGTTACAGTATAAAGCTGAGAACATCCCTTACACAACATCCCTGGACCGCTAGATCTCGTCATAAGAAAAGATAAAGTTTCTACAATAAATCTATCTCTATATAAAAACTATATTTAGCCCACGGCTTCGCTTGCCTAAATGTAGGTTAGGTTAATAACAGTGCTTTTTTTGGGTGAAAGGTACCATATATTATTTTATGTACCCCTAAAAATGTGTGTGCGAAATTTCTTGATGTTCGGTCTAGTAATTAAGGCGTGAAAGCGTAACAAATAAACTCACATTCACATTTATAATATTAGTTAGGATTCAGATTCCGTTTGTGTCCGAAAAAGTAGTCGATGGATTGACTAGAAGGCGCTGAGTTGTAAGCACTGTACGTATATTTAAGATCTTTATGTATACACTTAGTACGCAATAAACGCTTTGACTTTGACTTTGACTTTGACATTAAATTTTTACAGAATTTGGATTTTTATATACTGTTTTAGTAATCATCTCACATTGCTGTCCAGGACCGTACAGATATTGTTATTTTTACCGTCAAAATGCTTGCGTCGGTAATATGGAGTCAAGTCGTCAAGTGACGTCACACGTTTGTAAATCAACATTGGAGAGCAAGCGATGTTTACAAAAGTGTGACGTCAATCAAAATTAATATTATTTTTAAAAGTTAATGTGAGATTGTTTGTTTTCAACGCTTTGACGCCTAACCTACTCATCCGATCATCATGTTATTTGATGTCAGGAGTACAGAAAAAGACACAGAAACCGTTCCATTCAGGAAAAGGTACAGGTCCCGAAGAATACATTTTTTTGACTAAATCTACATTAATGGGGGCAAAATCTAGTATTTAATATATTTAATATATATTATTGGAAATTCTGGCTGGCCATATCTGTAGAAGGACCGATGGCCGTTAGAGCGAGCGAGTCCTAGAGTGGAGACCGCGACTTGGTAAACGTAAGGTAGGACGCCTCCCGGCCAGGTGGACTGATGACCTGAAAAAGGTAGCTGGGTCAGACTGGATGCGGAAGGCGGCAGACCGGATGTTGTGGCGTAAAATGGGAGAGGCCTATGTCCAGCAGTGGACTGCGGTGGGCTGATTGATTGATTGATTGATATTGGAAATTGTTTTTAAAATCAATAATCTACGTGAATGACAATAAATAAGTAATTATTTTTCATACAGTTTAAAAGACCAATATCAACAAAAACCATCGCAAAAAGCTAGAAAATATAGTATTGGTTTACTGCACGTTTTTATACTGGGGTCTGTAATTGTATTTCCTTTCGTTTAGAGGTCGACAATGGGTAATCGATTTGACTCTTACAGATAAATGGAGCTTGACCTCTACAAAGAAAAAGGAAATGGAAGATATATAGACGTGACCCTAACAATTGTCGCGGCTTTGCTTGTGTGCTTTGCTGACAAATGGAGTATCTCTTTTAAATGAGCAGCGATAGCTCAATGGGGAGACCAACAGACTCCAATGCAGAGGGTCTCGGGTTCGAACCCACGTCGCGCACCTCTGACTTTCGGAAGTTATATGACTTTTCGAAATTATGTGCGTATTGATTGACAATTATCGCCTGCTCCGTGCCTCGGAGAGCACGTTAAGCCGTCGGTCCCGGCTGCCATGAACATCTATGGCAGTCGTTGTTGGGAGAGTGTCGACACAAAAGATCCCACTGGGTCGAAGTGTCGCCAGTCTGCACTGACTGGCCCCCACATAAGATACATACATACATACATCTCTTTTAATTTCGGGACTAGCTTTTCCTCACGCTCGCGTAAAAGTAGGGTAGGTTGACAATTTCGCCTCCCGGCCGTGGTTCAGTCTATGGTCCGGAGTGAGAAATCGTGGAATGCCGTCGCCTCCTTCTGTGAGGAAGTAATTTCCATCAAGGAGGCGGCGGAGCGGGAGCAGGAGCGCTTAAACCCTCTCCCCAACCGCAGAACCGGGCGCCAGAGGGAGCGAGATGAGCTCCAGCCACCTTAAAGTTTGACCTGGGGGTGGTGGGCTGCGTGGGCCTGCTCGCCACCCGATCAGCACCAGGTCCAAGAAGCGGTGTGCGTGTTCCCACGTGCGCCTCTGTATCGTGTCTTTATCCCCCCACCAGGGGGACGGTGGAGGAAATATTCTTTGTGTAGTGGCCTGCCGTTTCACACGGCGGGCCGAAACTACGGCGAGGTCGCGATTGTATGTGAAAGCAATTCGCGCGGCCTCGCCGTCTATGGTTACGTCGAGAAATACCGTGGTAGGTTTAGTCGGTATTACCGGGGATCTTTTCCCCGATAAGCCCGACAAAACCTCTCCGTCGCCCCGCAGAGAGATATAGGTCAAAGCATTCACTCACGTAAAAAAAAAAGTTAACATTTATCGCCTGCTCCGTGCCTCGGAGAGCACGTTAAGCCGTCGGTCCCGGCTGCCATGAACATCTATGGCAGTCGTTATTGGGAAAGTCAGTACCCTCTAATATCCTGTCACTGGTCTAGCCTTAGGGTATCGTTAGCTTCGGGTTGCGGAGGTCAGGTGGCAGCCGCTCCGTGTTAAAACTGATATCCAGTCAAATCCGGTTAGACCAGAAAAGCCGACCCCAAGTGACTTGGAAATAATAAAGGCTAAGAGAGAATATTTAAGTCGTAGCTCAGTATTAATTAAGAATTATGCCGTATAAGTAAGACTGTAAGTCTATGACATGTAGTTATGTGGCACCTGCTCGCTCGCGTTGGCTATTGTCTAAAACAAGTGTAGCAAATTAAGTAGGAGCCGGTAAAAATAACAATATTTTCATTGCTATTGCAAGAGGGCTTTTAAAAACTGGGTAGTAATTAAAAGCTGGCTCAATCGTTGAAATCAAACTACTTATGGCCGGTTATTTCATTTATATTACACAAGATTAAAGGTAATCTAGATTATGTTAGTAACAGTACCTTAAAAAAATATATAGCCTATGTTACTCGGTGATAATATAGCTTTCTAATGGTGAAAGAATATTAATAATCGATTTAGTAGTTTTTGAGATAAATCCTTACAAACAAAAAAAATAATTTTTCTCTCTTTATAATATTAGTATAGATTACATAGAACGACTTGCGCCAATTACATTATTTAATAACAATAATCCTAACTAATATTATAAATGCGAATGCAAGTTTGATTGTTACGCTTTTACGCCTGAACTCCTGGACAAATTATCATGAAATTCCGCATACACGTGACAATGGGTAATATATATATAGATAATTTACTGTTTCTGAGGCATAGCAAATTAATATAACCTACATTCACTCAAGCGAAGCCGCGGGCATAATCTAGTTTTGCATAAATTAAAGATATAGTATTCACGCGTTTTTCTTACACTACATCACACAGACTCATAAAAGATTAAATTAATGAATAATCATGCTCATATATTCCACCTAGCGAGTCTCCAAAGCACCTATCTGGTCAAACTTTCGCCTAAGTCGTCCCCTTCCTCATTTCAGTTGAACGCACTCCAATATATCTTCAGCAAGATACGGAGTGTCTAATAAAACGTTGAAATTAGACAGCAGCCTCCAAAAAATAGGCTTTATTAAAAGATACCGGGACCCCTGCGAACACGTAGAGTTATGGGGCCCAAGTTTCTTGGTGTTAAGGCTACGGATAGACATGCGGGTCAGCGACGCGACAAGCGGCTATAACGCACCAGTAGACGTAAGCTGTGCATACGCGAGGCGTAATGTAGTTATTGGCCCAATCTATCTCGGTTTTAAGGGTGTCTCAGCGACACGACACGCGAGGCGAAAAACTATAGCGCGATATTAAACATGTACTGTTGGTTTTCGGCGTTCAAGTTAACGATAAACAGTGTCAACGACGCGACACACGAAAGCGACAAGCGGCTACAACACGACACTAGAAATCCTTATGATGTTTTCCTTCACCGTTCAAATGCACGATGATTAACTATTTAATACGCACATATTTTCGAAAACTTAGAGGAGTGTCCCTTGGGATGGAACTTGAGACCTCTACGTGACAGTCTAACGGTCTCCCACTAGGCTACCGCTGCTTATTACCTTACTCCGTACTGAGCAGCGATAGCTCAGTGAGAAGACCAACAGACTGCAATGCAGAGGGTCTCGTGTTCGCCCACGTCGTGCACCTCTGACTTTCGGAAGTTATACGACTTTTCGAAATTATGTGCGTATTAATTGACAATTATCGCCTGCTCCCTGCCTCGGAGAGCCGTCGGTCCCGGCTGCCATGAACATCTATGGCAGTCGTTATTGGGAGAGTGTCGACACAAAAGATCCCACTGGGTCAAAGTGACGCCGGTCTGCACTGACTGGCCCCACATAAGATACAAGATACAAGACGATTTGAGCGGTGCCCGTCGCATAGTTGACGCGCCCACGTCACGTGTCGCGTCGCAGTTGCGCTGGTCTGTACACAGCTTAAGGTGGTGTTAACTGCAAGGTGTTTCTTGCATGCGGTTGCACAAAGTTTTTAAACGTTTTTAGACTATCGCGATTTGTACACATATATAATGCTATTAAACGGGTGTTACTCGCTATTACTTATTTAAAAGATAATAAATTAGATAAAATCGTGGTCGCCGGTTGACTCAAAGCTTATAGCAATATTTTCATAGCAAACAATAATATTATTTGAGTATATACGCCAAGACACCTGATGACCGAAGACCAAAGTCTTTGACCAGTGCGTCCTACCTGTTATGACCTACGGTGCCGAAACGTGGACACTCACGGTAGGGCTAGACCAAAAATTTAAAGTCACTGAGCGGGCTATGGAGCTAGGAGTTTCTTTGAGGGATAAACTTAGAAATGAGGTAATCCGTCAAAGAACCAAGGTTACCGACATAGCTCGCAAAATAAGCAAACTGAAGTGGCAATGGGATGGCCATATCTGTAGAAGGACCGATGGCTGTTGGAGCAAGCGAGTCCTAGAGTGGAGACCGCGACTTGGTAAACGTAAGGTAGGACGCCTCCCGGCCAGGTGGACCGATGACCTGAAAAAGGTAGCTGGGTCAGACTGGATGCGGAAGGTGGAAGACCGGATGTTGTGGCGTAAAATGGGAGAGGCCTATGTCCAGCAGTGGACTGTGGTGGGCTGATTGATTGACATACACCAAAGTCATTAGTATGTATATTATGTGGGAGCCAGTCAGTGCAGACCGGCGACATTTCGACCCAGTGGGATCTTTTGTCTCGACACTCTCCCAATAACGACTGCCATAGATATTCATGGCAGCCGAAACCGACGTCTTAACGTGCTCTCCGAGGCACGGAGCACGCGATAATTGTCAATCAATACGCACATAATTTCGCAAAGTCATATAACTTCCGAAAGTCAGAGGTGCGCGACATGGGTTCGAATCCGAGACCCTCTGCATTGCAGTCTGTTGGTCTCGCCACTGAGCTATCACTGGTCAAGTCATTAGTAAATGGATTTATGTATTCATATGCCTTAACTACTCGACCGATCATCACGAAATTTCGCACACACGTTATCAATAGTACAAGAAAGGACATAAAGTACCTTTCATCAAATCCAGAAAAAAAACTGTTCAGGAATACAAAATTTACATAAACAACATCTACGCGAGGGAGGCCGCGGTCACAATTAAATATATTATACTGCAAATTTGTACACTGTGCTACACCGTAATTCTATTTTCTACTTCAGTTAAAGGCTAAATTAAGAATCGGTCCCCGCTAACCAATAAACGAGCCCGGCGTTGGAACTCTCGGAATTATAAAGCAATTTACGTACAATAGAGCAGCGATACTTCAGTGGGGAGACCAACAGACTGCAATGTAGAGGGTCTCGGGTTCGCGCGCACGTCTGACTTTCGGAAGTTATATGACTTTTCGAAATTATGTGCGTATTGATTGACAATTGTCGCCTGCTCCGTGCCTCGGAGAGCACGTTAAGCCGTCGGTCCCGGCTGCCATGAACATCTATGGCAGTCGTTATTGGGAGAGTGTCGACACAAAAGATCCCACTGCCACTGGGTCGAAGTGTCGCCGGTCTGCACTGACTGGCCCCCACATAAGATACATACATACGTACAATATATTTACGATTGCTTCTTGAGAGGGGGAGCAGAATGGTGTATGTGAATTTCATGATGATCTGTCGAGTAGTTATGGCGTGAAAGTGTAACAAATAAACAGACAAACTAACGTTCGTATTTACTAAAATATTAGTTAGGAATGACCTATAATATAATCACGCTTGCTTGCTGAAGGCGTAAGCAGAAATCACAGATTTTCTTGATAAGACCTTAAAATGTTTATAAATTTTTCTGGACATATTATTTACTAGATGCTTCACCCTCATTTATGTTTGACTGGACACGGAGTAGTGGCTTTTAAAATCAAAACAATCGTTGTTCATTTTGGTCACGAAGTTACATTTATGAACGTCAAAGCTAACTAACTAAGCTAAGAAGTCGGCCTCGAGATGGCATAGTGGTTAGTGTAATCGACTGCCACGCCTGAGGTCGCCGGTTCGATTCCCGCACAAGTCAAACATTTGTGTGCATGAACATGGATGTTTGTCTTGGTCTGGGTGTTTCTATGTATAATATGTATGTATTTACAAAAAAAAAAGTATATATGTATGTTTATCCATTGTCTAGTAGCCATAGTACAAGCTCTGCTTAGTTTGGGCTAGATGGTGCAGTGTAAAAAAAAAAAAAAACTCACCTATGATACGAATTTACATTTACCTGTTGCCACGTTCAGCAAAGCAAGGGAGTAGAACCAACGAGAAGAACTGGCAAAATATAAATTGTCTCCTCGCCGGTGCTGATTCCCCAGTGTTGAAGATTTGAAATTTCTATTCAATGTGGGCATGGCATAGAAAATTGTGCAATTTAGAAATTTTTTTTTTTTTTTTTTTTATTTTTTTTTTTTTTATTTATATAAAAGATACATACATTTATCTTAATTCTAAATATCGCCAAACTGGCAACAGTTTGTTGGCGAAAGTAGCACTCTTTTAATCATATAAATCTATGTAGCGAAAATATTCTAAGTCTATGAAATCTATACATATTTGCAGCATACATATAAATAGGTACAGTATTGTTATTCTAGTAAATACAAACATAATCTAATAGGAACATTACGCACGATTATATCAGCACGTCTTTCAGCCTTTTTTTTAATGTTGTTTGACTAAAATCTTTAGAAGTATTTCTTATTATATCTATTTTATTATATATTATTGGAGTTAAGTATTTCCTAGTTCTTTTACCATAATAATTTCTTATACTTGGTACCACATATTTTCCCTTCTCAACTTGTCTAGTATTATAGTTATGTGTAATTAGTTCCTTATATTTATCTATGTTATATTGTTCTATAGCAATGAGATATTCTACTTTTTCATGTACTGGTAATATTTTACATATTTTAAATAGTTCATCATAATTTGGTTTACATTTTAATTTAACTTTTTTGCTAACTAGGTATTTAAGTAGTCTAACCTGTAATGTTTTTATACGATCCATTTGTGTTTTAAATGTTAATCCGTAACTGCTTAACCCATAATTAATTATTGAGTCGGCTAGTGCATAATAAAGTACGTACAAGATTTTTCTATTTACAAAGTTACTAAGGTGATAGAATTTACCCAATATTGTTTGCAGTTTGTTGCATACAATATTTACATGTAATTTCCAGTTGAGATTCGTGTCCACTGTTAACCCTAAGTATCGATACTTATCAACTACGTCTATGTATTCGCACTGACAATGAACTTTATTGTGGTGTAAACACTCGTATGTGTGTCCAATTATACGTATACTAAACATACCTTGTTTATTGATGTTACTGTAGGGCGATCTTATGTACATAGCTTTTGTTTTAGCCAAATTTATAATAATGCCATTATCATGGGCCCATTTAATTATGTTCTCAAAATCTTCCTGTATATATTTTTGTGCATCTATCCTGTTGTCGGTTGAGTACATTAGGCACATGTCATCTGCATACATAAGCGTCTTACAGTGTGCTATAACGTTAATTACACTGTTGACATGCATAATATACCCAACCGGACCGAATACTGAACCGGTCGGCACTCCAAGTCGCACACTCACCTCGTCTCCTATGCTTCGGTCTATCATTGTGCTAAGAGTTCTATTTTGCAGGTAGCTTTTAAACCATAGATTTATTGGACCCCTGATACCACACTCATCCATGGCACGCAGGAGTACGTCATGGTCCAGAGTGTCGAATGCCTTTTTATAATCTATAAAAAGTGCAGCGACAAACTTACCCTCATTGAGGCTGTTATTGACATAGTCCGTAAATTGCGCGAGCGCGGTGTCCGTACTGCGAAATCGATGTGCCGAGTCTGTCCTTTCTTTGTAGTTATCATATTTTGTATGTTTGTTAGTAAATGTGCAGCGGTATTATAATTAGAGCAGCGATAGCTCAGTGGGGAGACCAACAGACTGCAATGCAGTGCCATCTCGGGTTCGAACCCACGTCGCGCACCTCTGACTTTCGGAAGTTATATGACTTTTCGAAATTATGTGCGTATTTATTGACAATTATCGCCTGCTCCGTGCCTCGGAGAGCACGTTAAGCCGTCGGTCCCGGCTGCCATGAACATCTATGGCAGTCGTTATTGGGAGAGTGTCGACACAAAAGATCCCACTGGGTCGAAGTGTCGCCGGTCTGCACTGACAGGCCCCCACATAAGATAAGATAAGATAAATGTGCAGCGGTAGTGAATGTGACTGCTGTGCATGAAGTCTCAGGTTCGAATCCCGGGTCGGGCCAACAAAGAGTTATTAGGTTTTTCTGTTAAGAAAGGTCAATAGCAGCTCAGAGTTAGGAAGTTAGCCGTGTTGGACATCCCCGTGCCTCGATAAGCACGTAAAGCCGTTGGTTTGTGATACAGGAATTATTCCTTTCTGCTATCTATGTTCATTTTAATGCGCTGGCTTTGCATAAAATAGCGAATTCGATTCTCGGGTCAAGTATGTTGTTTAGGCTTTTCAAAAAAATTGCCGTACAATCACGCAGTCTGGAGCTGTGCCCTATTACGTTGGACGCAAAATAATAGCTAAGAAAATTTTGAGTTTGCCTTAACCTAGCAACTAAATGTAACTTCAGTAAACTCACTAACACTTTAACGTTCATAAGTGTTACTTTGTGACCCAGATGAATTTTGACTTTGACTTCGAATGTCGATGTTTTAGTCTACTCCTTCGACGATAGTTATGTGATACTAAAAGCTTTGATATAGACAGATCTCACTAACCAATACACTGTAACGTTTATAAGTGTTACTTTGTGACCCAGATGAATTTTGACTTTGACTTCGAATATCGATGTTTTAGTCTACTCCTTCGACGATAGTTATGTGATACTAAAAGCTTTGATATAGACAGATCTCACTAACCAATACACTGTAACGTTCATAAGTGTAACTTTGTGACATAAATGAATTTTGACTTTGACTCCAAACGAGATGTTTCAGCTTTACTTTTCACCTTCGGTGATAGATATGTGAGGCTAAAAGCTTTACACACAGATCAAGTTAACAAAAACGTATTATTAAATGCACACGGCCATCTGTATTTTTCTACTCTGTGGTTACACAGTAAAACGAAACCATTTATTTAGGTCAAAGCTCGCAATTGGAAGCCGAATTGGACATTTTACCGCCAAATACGGTGCACAGTGTGCCGAAATTGTATTGTTGGACAAAAAAGGATTTTCTTTTTTGTGTCTGCTAACGTGAAATCGACGCTCGGTGGTTTGGGAAGATAGAATGCTGTGATAATTCATTAATGGTATTGGGAATTTATTTGTTTCTTAATCTGTCTTAGAATACCAGACAGAATTAATAATCTATCGTTTTGGCCGCCGGTGTGCTGCTGAGATGAAGATTTTATCGGTGACGCTATGCGACTGATTTGCATCAGTCCGGGTTTGATGCTTAGGTCGAAGAAATTGTTATATCGTTTTTCTGTCAAGAAATTCGCAGTATAAATATAATAATAATATCAGCCCTGTATTAAATTATCCCACTGCTGGACACGGCGTATTCTCATTGCGAGAAAGGCGCTTTGCTTCCACTTTTATAATGCATACCGCTAAGGAGTGGAATTCACTACCTAAGTCTGTGTTTCCCTATGAGTACGATCTGGGTGTCTTCAAGTCGCGAGTGAATAGGTATCTTCTAGGCAAGAGTGCTCCATCGTCGACTGCATCGTCACTTAAGATCAGGTGAGATCACGATCAAACGCAAGCCTATTACAGTATAAAAAAAATATATACATATATTATTGTTTATACGTTAGAATAACATGTAAGCTACAAAAAAGTAATCTTAACATAAATAAATCTAAAAAAGAAAAAAAAACTAGCGGGGAAAAACTAGTGTAATATACCTCTGCCTACCGCATCGGGAATATATCCATGAGAATATAATGTAATTTAATATGGCAACACTGTCTTATCTGTCACTGTGACAGTCTTTTAACGTCACTTGTCTCGAGAATCTGTTTATATCAACCCCCGTCAATGGAGGGTGGATAATACGATGCTTATCCCGGAGGGTTGGAAATAGGGGTTGTTTTTTTTAGTGATCTGTTTTAAACGACTGAATAGTACTAATAATTTGAAAAGCTAGGATTTTTCTTAAATATTCTTTCATGTTTATGAGAAAAGCAACTGAAAATTCGAGGCAAGTTTCAAACTATATCATAACAAATCTTTACTTAATATTATAATTGAAATTAAACTACTATATACGGATTTTATCGCGTTATTTAATTTACACTATATTACAAAATTTTGAAACTGTCACACTTCTACTAGATACTATTGAACTTTACTAATTATTAAGCTAATTAATTTATTAAAACTATTAAAACTATTTATATTTAGGTTTACACTTTCCCCGACGTTTCGGTTGCTTTTTAGCAGCCATGGTCACGGGGAGACTAAGATGGTAGTTGTCTCAATGTTCTAGTGTCGTTATTTCAAAGTATATGATGTGGTTGTGCTAAATAAATAAATAAATAAATAAATAAATAAAAATAAAAAGTACCCGAACATAATTTAATCATTGGTGTTTTTATTTACGCAGAATGAGCTCAGAGTATCATGAAGTCTAGCTGTGGTTTGCTTCTTCTTGGGTTTGACTATTTGAATGACTGGATCCCAAGCTGGTGGTACATTCCAACCATCTTCTCTATTGAAATTAGAATGCTTTTTGATTTCAATAGCCTCGCGAAGCATCCTTCGTAGGAAACGGTGTTCTTTAGCGAGAATCTGTGGTTCGTCAAATCTCAGGTAGTGGTTGGTCCTCTGTTGCAATTGAACATGTGCAATATATACAGGGTACAAACAATACATTCAATAGTATCTAGTAGTAGTGTGACAGTTTAATTTTTTTTTAATAATGTGTACGATAAATAACGCGATAAAATCCGTATATAGTAGTTTAATTTCAATGAATAACATTCGCGTAAACAGAAGACAATATTAATATTATAAATTCGAAAGTAGCTTAGTCTATCTTTTACCTTTTCACGACTAAACCACTTAAACGATTTAGATGAAATTTGGTACAGATATAGTGTAAAACCTGGAAAAGGACATAGGCTACTTTTATATGATGTAATAATAATAATATTCTACCACATACACACAATACCATCTAGCCCAAACTAAGTAGAGCTTGTACTATGGATACTAGACAATGGATAAACATACATACATATATACTTCTTTTTGTCAATACATAGAAACACTCAGACCAAGACAAACATCCATGTTCATGCACACAAATATTTGACTTGTGTGGGAATCGAACCCGCGACCTCTAGCGTGGCAGTCGATTACATTAACCACTACGTCATCGAAGCCGATAGGTACAACGCGGGCGAAGCCGCGCGCAAAAGCTAGTATTATAAATGTGAAAGAGTGTTTGTTTGTTTGTTTGTTAACAAACATACAAACTATCTTTCACATTTATGATGTTATAGCGTAACAAACAAACAAACTTACTTACTTACCTTCTCGACCGATCATCATGAAATTTCGCGTACACGTTGTCATGGTTACAGAAAAGGGCTTATGGTACCTTTTATCCAGGACAAAGTACCTACTGTACTAAACTACATTTAAGGAATCTGCCCACTACACTGTCTCATACCATGACCGTGCTAGGAACGTATCAGACACGAAAAGCAACACGATACGCCCTGCTATAGGAGTCTACCCGGTACACCGTCTCATACCATGACCGTGCTAGGAACGTATCAGACACGAAAAGGCTGGTTTAGGCAGCATCGTAAAATTCCTATGCATCACTGTCGACCGAAAAAGTTCCCTGAAGACTGGCAGCATGGCTACGTTAAACGGCAATGCTGATTCTATGAGCCAAAAAAAGTCCAGCCTTCTGGTCACGCGAAGCGTCGATAAGGCGCTTAGATATATTATCTCTAAAAAGCGCATGAGCAAAAACGTAATTACCAATAAATTTATCAATTATGTTAATAAAACACCTTTCACGACTCATCGCCAGTGAGAATCAATGGGACGGATGCCTTATTCTATAGGCTATCGCTGCTTCAAGTACGAGGAACCCGACATTGTATCGATTCAGATCAATTATTCATTCAAGTAAAGCTGTTTACAGCTGGTTCTATGGTATAAGTCGGCTTTTATGTTTGTAGTCTTGGAGACTTAACCTATCAAGTCAAAACTTTCAATTGTATTCCAATGAATACCAGACATAAATAAAAACAATTTACATTTATATATATACAGGATGTCCCAGAAGATGTGAATCAAATTGTAACGGGCGATTCCTTAAGTAAGGACCTTTAAATGAGCTAAATAAAAAAAATAAAGCAATTATGTTGTGTTGTTGGTCAAACTTACAAAATTTTCTTTGGTGCAAAAAAAATACACCAAAATAATGCCGCGATTTCAAAACTACGTCAGTTTGTTAAAAAAATCGTTTGTAGTTTGACGAATCAATTCTTCACAAATAATAATAGCGGAAAAAATGAAAATTTTCTATAAACGAAGCACCTGTAGTTAAAAGTCTGGAAAACGTCGTACTTTAATAAAAACTTTGATTTTTTATTTTAGCCAATGGCCATAATTTTTAACTTTTTTATTTAGCATATTTGGAAGATTCTTCCCTAAGGAATTACCCGTTACAATTTGATTCTCATATTCTAGAATACCCTGTATATATTGCCACGTTCAGCAAAGCAAGGGCGTAGAACCAATGAGACGAACGGACAAAAATCTCAAAGACATAGATTAATTTATTTAATAAGACACAAAAAGCTAAACATTGTGCATACAGTATAAAACGTACTTGTTTTTGTCCGCGGCTTCGCTCGCGTAAAGGTACGTAAGTTGGTAACAGTACTTTTTTCTGGATAAAAGAATCCCTATGTCCTTTTCTGACAACGTGTATACAGAATTGATGACTGATGAATCATGATGATCGGTCGAGATTCGCATTTATAATATTAGTTAGGATTAAACAGCGTTAGCTCCGTGGGGACACCAACAGACAGCAATGCAGAGGGTCTCGGGTTCAAACCCACGTCGCGCACCTCTGACTTTCGGAAGTTATATGACTCTTCGAAATTATGTGCGTATTGATTGACAATTATCGCCTGCTCCGTGCCTCGGAGAGCATGTTAAGCCGTCGGTCCCGGCTGCCATGAACATCTATGGCAGTCGTTATTGAGAATTCAGTGCCCTATAATATCCTGACACTAGTCTAGCCTTAGGGTATCGTTAACCTTCGGATTGCGGAGGTCAGGTGGCAGCCGCTCCGTGTAAAAACTGATATCAGTCAAATCCGGTTAGACCAGAAAACGCCGACCCCAAGTGACTTGGGCATAATAAAGGTTAGAGAGAAGAATTAAACGGTTTTGGTTCAAACTATAATTCTAACTATCTGTACACATCATGATTACAACATAAAGATCAGTACAAGATGACGCTGCTAAGTTCTATTTTAAAAGAAATACACAAATAATAACAATTGACTCAATCTTACTAAGTAAATTACAATACGTACGTACGTTTACGAGTAGTAGAGCCTCGGTGATTTCAGCATGAATGGGCCGGATTGACCGGCGAAGGACTACCCTCTCACAGAACATCGACGTGAAATAGCAGTATTCCTACTGTTATGTTTCGTTCGGTAAGTGAGAGTGCCGGAGGCCCGATCACCCTCTTTCCCTCTTCCCGCTCCTTCTCCTTCCCACTTCCTTTCCTAAAGGGTCGGTAACGCGCAAGTGATGCCTCTGGTGTTGCAGGCGTCTATAGGCTACGGTGACCACTTACCATCAGGTGGGCCGTATGCTTGTTTGCCAACATAGTTGTAAAAAAGAAACGAAAAAACCTATAAATAATGTATGTAGGTATGTTGTGATGCTTAACTATATTATGAAAATAAAAACAAAATATGCCTGACAGTAATTTTAAATTGTATAATATTATAGTTAAAACTTCTAGAGTATTATGACATTAAGGTAAAAGGTCATTATACATACGACACATTCTGACCAACGGATTGTAATTATGACCTTACTTTTCTTATGCTGAGGGGAAGATTCTGACCAAGTTATAACATCAGGGCTGACACTATGTTTGTTCCCAGGTGCCTCCAATCGACTACCTGCGCCAGGTGACGCTGGACCTTGGCGGAGAAGGTGTCCTTGGAGCTGTGACGGAACGGCACATGATCAGAAGAGCTCCACCCACCCACTCGCAGCAGAGCAAAACTACCGTCAGAGCTCTCATCAGAAGATTCAACCAGGTAAGAACCCTTTTGAATAGTACTGCTAGGTGGACTGCCATTTTATCTGTGTTAAATATCTTGTTAGTCGGGGCTGACATGCAAAGACTACAATTACGAGATTTTATTTCGTCAATTTGTGACATATACATTTTTATTTATGAAAACCACTACTTGTTACATTATTTCTACATAACTAAATAAAAATATATAATATGTCTAAATGAACAACTTTTCAAGGCGTCACAACATTCATTATTATGATGATACATCAGTATATTTAACTTATATAATTCACTGTTTGAATTTGCTTGTGAATAAATCGTAACAAAAGTCTCTTGTGTGCTTTAAATTTTAGATACAAGCTCAGATAATAAATATTAATCTATGTTACAACGAAATTCACAATTATTCAATTAAGTGAAAAAAACCTAAATAATAAAAGTAAAATGACGTTCAACAAGCTAAACCCGATTTTAACGGCAGATCGAGACAATATTCGTTACACGTAAAACGCATCTCAACTGCTGTGATTAGCTAACTGAATTAGGAACAACCAATCAAATCACGTGAGTTTGATATTGAAACGCCGTCAAACTAAGAAGCTTACACTTTTACACACACACACACAAACACACACACATACACATACACATTCACACACATGCACACACATACACACACATACAAAGTTTAAAACAGAGACTAATTGATTTACTAATTAACCTACATGAACCGTTTTGTTAAGTCCTTAGTTCAACAAAGTTTGTAACATAATTTTGGATGAATGGATGACTCAGATAACACAGGATTTACCTAGCTTCGGGGTCATTATTCATATAAACGTACAATGGAACTATGTAACTAAAAATATTTTTATTTTATACTGTGTCAGATATTATGTATTGTTTTGGCAAATAAATGTTATAAATATAATTTTTGTTTTGTATTTAGTTTGCCTTTTATTTCAAAGGGGTAAAAATCTGACACACGGTGTGCCAGAGGGGGAAAAGTTAAGAAGTAGATGATGCAAGAAATTTACGTGTGAGGCGACATGTTTTAAGAAGAACGGCTTTTAGTATGAGTGTGATTGTAGATTTCGGCATGTCAAGTATGCTCAGGTTATGTAAAAGTATCTTAGGGACTACGCTGGTTGTAGATATGATAATAGGTATGATTTTAACGGTGTCTACCTGCCATTGCCTTTATATTTCGGTAGCTAAATCAACATACCTCGAAATTTTTCCCGCGTGCGTAGTGAGGAGATTATGTGTGTACTGCGATGTCTATTACGAAAACATTTTTTTTTTGTTTTGTTTAGTTTAGTTATGTCTGGTCTATTGTAGTGTATGGTTTTGTCGGTAATAATGGTCCTATACCAGTACATTTTAAAGAAATTATTATCTATAACAGTACTGAGCTTATATTTGTAATAGGCAGTTTTTTTTTCAATAAAGGAATATTTATGGGCTAGATTCTGATGGACTATTGCTGCAACTTGATCGTGTCTATGTTTATAATCAGTTTGTGCTATGGATTTACATGAACCAGTTATGAGCAGCGATAGCTCAGTGGGGAGACCAACCGACTGCAATGCAGAGGGTCTCAGGTTCGAACCCACGTCGCGCACCTCTGACTTTCGGAAGTTATAAGACTTTTCGAAATTATGTGCGTTTTGATTGACAATTATCGCCTGCTCCGTGCCTCGGAGAGCACGTTAAGCCGTCGGTCCCGGCTGCCATGAATATCTATAGCAGTCGTTATTGGGAGAGTGTCGATACAAAAGATGCCACTGAGTCGAAGTGTCGCCGGTCTGTACTGACCCACATAAGATACATACATATGTGTTGAATAGTTTCCAAACTACTATGGCAACGTCTACATAAGTCAGGGGGAAGGTTAGGTATACGGGTTGTGTTTCTAGTAATTTCGGGTGTCTATCATTTGATCCTGAATAGCGATCACAAAAGCCTCTGTCTCCGGAAAGAGCTCTCCGCGCTGTAGCCATTCGTTCGACGCTTCTTTGTCGACGTGTTCTTGGCCGAGATCAGCGAGATGTCTGCCGTGCAGAGACTTATGGGAACACAAAACTATTATCTGCTCTTTGCTCAATAATTTTGGATGTACATTTCTATTCAATAGGTTAAGGGGTGTTAGTTTTTATCTGCATTCGTTAAGTATTTGTGAAGTTTAGATTGCATTATTAATCTCTTTATAACTCTTTTTTTTTCTAATAATTAAATTTTTAAATATAAATATGAAAACTATACTTACATATTTAAAAATATAAAATCTGAAATGACCCACCGACATCGGGAACAGGGTCCAAGCTGCTGGTGGTTAGGGCCCCAGAGAGAGGAATTTCCTCACAATACGCGCCGTGTCAAGGACTTGATCCAGCCATCTAACGCGAGCCTCTGCAGGTGGTGGTCGAGGCTCCTAGGTATTAAACCATTGACTGTAATGACTATCGGCACAATGATCGCCGAGTCCACACGCCACATGTTGACAATCTCGTGAGCTAGGTCCAAGTATTTCAACTCTTTTTCTTTTTCAGCTTTCACAAGATTCTCGTCATGCGGAATGGTAACATCGATGATCATTGCTGAGTGAGCTTGATAATTCTATATTTATAATTCATACGTCATGTTGGCATTGTTTTTCAGATGACAACATAACGTTGTTAACGTTCTTTTTACTACCGAGAGACGTTTACAATCTATACTAATATTATAAAGACGAAAGATTTGATTGGTCGGTTGTATATTTGTTTGTAACGATTTAACTCAAAAACTACTTAACCGATTTTAGAAATTCTTTCACCGCTTGAAAGTTATATTATCAGCGAGTGACGTAGGTTATATTTAATTTAGAAAAAGAAAGAACTGTTACTGACATAACATAAACTTTCTTTTTTTTACTTGGGGCGATACATTGACGCGTACCTCTCTGCGGGGTGACGGAGAGGATATGTCGGACACACCGAGGAAAGATGGTGAGCGATATCCCGGTAATACTAACTAAACCCACCATGGTGGTGCTCGACATAACCACAATCAGCGGATCATAATCTAACCTACTTTTATGCGAGCGAGGCCGCGGGCAATGGCTGGTACTTAAAATAGATTTAAATCATAGATTCAGTGATCTGAATCATTGTTAAAGGACAATGAACAATTTGGCCTATGAATCAACGCACATTCCACCTAAACAATAATTTTAATTTTATTTTATGAATTAATAATCAATCATTACAATCTCACTGACACTTTCGAATCTTATTTTCGTGTTAAAAAGTATTTTCGCGATTTCAAATACATCGGCATCCATTGTTTACATCTGAGACACGCAGTGTTGCCATGCCTACAGTTTTAACAATATATGTACGGTTTTATCAGATAAATTATTTCCTATTTAGCTTGTCTGTAATTTTTCTTACGTAGTTAATACGAATGCTATTCTATAAATACCATTATTGAACTTCATCATAGATACGACCAATTTCTTAAAAAGTCATAAGTTTTAATGTAAAAGACCATAATAAATACCACTTTCTCGGTATTATACGTTTTTCTATAGTGCAAGCATGGCAACGCATTTTCCTTTTTACGTGGGGCATGCATTGACGCATACCACTCCGGGCGGGCTGAGGGGTTATATCGGACTCACGGGGTAAAAGAGAAAGATAGAATAAGGATGATAATAATGTGATGAAAGTGAATGAAGCCAGAGAAGTGTGTCAGGATCGTAGCAAATGGAAATCCGTAGTCTCTGCCTACCCCTCTGGGAAACAGGCGTGAATCTATGTATGTATGTATGTAATAATGGACCTCCTGGATTATTCAGAAGCAATATTCAGAAGTGTCCGTGACTTATATTCACTTTTAATTGAATGTGGTCATCCTTAACCACATATTTATCATTTTTTTGTGGCTGTTGGTTCTTAGGCTGGTGATGTATGGCAGCTGAACAATGTCCTTCTTACTAACTCGGCATTCGAACCCCACACCACTCTACCAACCGTAAATCACACCTAGATTCTCACCACAGAACCAACGAGTAAGTATAAACTGGAGAAATAGCCGTTGTATAGAAATACATGACTTAACTTGGGCTTTAATATTCAATTGGGTTACCTAGTAACCTGGATTTACGAAGCTGGCCTCTCGGCCGAGCTATATATTTGCTGTTCGGCATATTCAAGACGTTGTGGTGTGACAAGAAACTATGGTCATGTCCTTCTCCCTTAGCCTTTATTATTCCCAAGTCACTTGGGGTTGGCTTTTCTGGTCTAACCGGATTTGACTGGATATCAGTTTTAAAATGGAGCGGCTGCCACCTGACCTCCGCAACCCGAAGGCTAACGATACCCTAAAGCTAGACCAGCGTCAGGATATTAGAGGGTACTGACTTTCCCAATAACGACTGCCATAGATGTTCATGGCAGCCGGGACCGATGGTTTAACGTGCTCTCCGAGGCACGGAGCAGGCGATAATTGTCAATCAATACGCACATAATTTCAAAAAGTCATATAACTTCCGAAAGTCAGTGGTGCGCAACGTGGGTTCTAACTCGAGACCCTCTGCATTGCAGTCTGTTGGTCTCCCCACTGAGCTATCGCTGCTTAAGAAACTGTGGTTATGTAAAACCGTAATATCACACTCTTAATAAAACAGAGAGCTACCTAAGTATTTTGGATAACATTGAAATTAAACTGCTTCAGATGGACTTTATCGCGATATTAATTAACACTATTATTGCCTAACTAGCTGACCCGCGCAACTTCGTCTGCATCACATAAGAGAATTTTACCCGTTTTCGCAACATTTTCCATTGATGCTCTGCTCCTATTGCTCGTAGCGTGATGTTATATAGCCTATAGCCTTCCTCGATAAATGGGCTATCTAGCACTTAAGGAATTGTTCAATTCGAATCAGTAGTTCCTGAGATTAGCGCGTTGAACCAACCAAACAAACAAACAAACTCTTCAGCTTTATAATATCAGTATTATAATTACTATTTTATTTTTGTGGTTGTTTTAATGTTCTGAAGTCCTAATTTTCATTGTCTTGTCTTCAGTTTCTGAACATTAAGACAACAACAATCTTAGTCCCCCGTGAAGATGGTTGCTGAAAATCAACCGAAACGTCGGGTAAAGTGTAAATTTAAATCTAAATAGTTTTATAACTTAAATAGTAGTAGTAAATATTGAGTAGTCTACACTAACGTTATAAAGAAGAAAGATTTGATTATTTGTTTGTTTGTTTGTAAGGATTTAAATCAAAAACGACTCAACCCATTTTTAAAATTCTTTCATCATTCGAATCGATTGCTATATATATTGCTTCGGAGGTCACGTAAAAAGTCGGTCCCTGTTGTTGTCGAATTGACAGCAGTCGTTAAGCCATGTCAGAGGCCTAAGGGCGGCTTGAACAACTCTTGACAACAGGTTGGCCACTAACCACACGAAAAAGAAAAAGAAAGAAAGATCATTAGAAAGCTATTTTATCACCGAGTAATGGCGCAATTACACTTGGTCGTTAGCTCGTATTCGAATGCCTACGAAATTCGGACAAATGACTAAGTGTAAATGAACGGAGTCAAGTACGCCCGTATTCGAACAGCTTTCGTTTTGGTTACCCGACGCCGATTTCCTTTCAATTGTCAAGCAGTACTTCGCTGCTCATCAGAATGAGTAGTATTGCTTTCCGAAGAAGCATACATATTGTTGGTGATATTTTATCCATAGAATTGGCTCGCAGATTGAAAAAGAAACGAAGAGTGTGGGTTCGAGATTTATTCAGATAGAGAGAAAACTTCGCCGCCTCCTTGACGCTATGCCAACAATTGTTAAATGATAAGCAGGAATTTTCAACTTTTTTCCGTATAGATCAAAATCATTTCGAATTCTTTCTTCTCTCTTAGTCTTTATTATTCCCAAGTCACTTGGGGTCGGCTTTTCTGGTCTAACCGGATTTGACTGGATATCAGTTTGTACACGGAGCGGCTGCCACCTGACCTCCGCAACCCGAAGGCTAACGATACCCTAAGGCTAGACCAGTGTCAGGATATTAGAGGGTACTGACTTTCCCAATAACGACTGCCATAGATGTTCATGGCAGCCGGGACCAACGGCTTAACGTGCTCTCCGAGGCACGGAGAAGGCGATAATTGTCAATCAATACGCACATAATTTCGAAAAGTCATATAACTTCCGAAAGTCAGAGGTGCGCGACGTGGGTTCGAACCCGAGACCCTCTGCATTGCAGTCTATTGGTCTCCCCACTGAGCTATCGCTGCAAAATCATTTCGAATTGTTACTACATAAAGTTTCACCTTACATAAAAAAGAACGATAGGCACAACATTTTGCGCCTCTCTCACTCTCCGCATCCTTGAACGTGAGTAAAACAATGTAATTAATGCATCGGGTGCCCGAATTCGAGTAACGTCTTTCGTGCACCCGAATATGGGCTAACGACCAAGTGTAATTGCGCCAAAACATAGGTCGCCATGTATTTAAAAAAAACATATTTCATTTATAACCTAACCTAATTTTACGCAAGTAGTATAATATTATCAAAAATTATGTAATAAAAGTTATTTTATTACATAATTTTGAATGTATAAGTCAAATTATACATTCAAAATTATGTATAATTTTATACAACGTTATAAAGTAGTTTAATTTCAATCGTTCATTAGATAAACTTCAACATGTTCCGTAAATATGACGGGATCTGTCAGTTATGCGTTGTATATCGGCGAAAATGTTCTAAGCATTAGTATAAGTACTTTATATTTTATTCAGAACCTCTGAGTATGAGGTAACACCTCTGGTTTTGGCAATTCCCAGTGGCAGTGTTTCTCAAACTTGGGGTTACAGACCCCTAAAGTTTAATAAATAATATCGCAACAAAATATGGCAACGCGTCCTAGTGCCGGGCTCCTTCCGCTGCGCTGCCTACCGAAATTAAGTGGTCCATTCTACCCGGGACCACGTAACAGGCCTTCATCTTGAACCACGCCCTGAACTACCACTAAATACCTAGTTGAATATAATTGTAGTTCTGTTTATTCTCATACACCTGTTCTTCTTCTCTCTTAGCCTTTATTATTCCCAAGTCACTTGGGGCCGGCTTTTCTGGTCTAACCGGATTTGACTGGATATCAGTTTGTACACGGAGCGGCTGCCACCTGACCTCCGCAACCCGAAGGCTAACGATACCCTAAGGCTAGACCAGTGTCAGGATATTAGAGGGTACTGACTTTCCCAATAACGATTATCATAGATGTTTATGGCAGCCGGGATCAACGGCTTAACGTGCTCTCCGAGGCACGGAGCAGGCGATAATTGTCAATCAATACGCACATAATTTCGAAAAGTCATATAACTTCCGAAAGTCAGAGGTGCGCGACGTGGGTTCGAACCCGAGACCCTCTGCATTGCAGTATATTGGTCTCCCCACTGAGCTATCGCTGCTCTCTATTCTCATACACCTGTTATAAGTGAAAATATATGCTTATTGATAGCGTTGTTCATCTTTAATTTCTATTAAAATCCTAGGTCAACCACGCCTCTAAAGCCGGTTGACTACCCTAACGTTACAGGCTTTGTATATAAACTTTTCACTAGACACAAGCCTCTTCTCAGCGAGAGAAGAGATAGGATATAATACACTACGCTATCCCAGTTGGTAGACTTCACATATCTTCGAGAATATTATAGGAAACTCACAAATAAGCAAGTTGAGTCTGCCAGGGCTGATGTTATCTATAATAATAATAGCCCTGTAACAAACTGTACCACTACTGGGCACGGGCCTCTTCTTAGTGTGAGAAGGTTTAGGCTATAGTCCAGCACGCTGGCCTCCTGCGAGTTGGCATAATTAGGACACATAATTATATTCGAGAACATTATGGAGGACTCTCAGACTTGCAGGTTTAGCTTGCCCAGCCCTGAGAGGCTCAATCTATATTATTAGGTATATTATTATTATAATAATAATAAAAATACGCATTTGAATCCTTACCAATATTATAAATGCGAATCTGAGTTTGTTTGTTACGCTTTCACGCCTTAACTACTCGACTGATCATTATGAAATTACGCAATTAATTATTATTTTTAGAAAAACAGAAAAGGACATAGGCCGTCTTTCATCCAGAAAAAAAAAACTGTTACTAGCTTAACCTAACCTACATGCTGATACTTACACATTTTAAAACATTCAGTGTTAATCTTATATGTATTTAGATTCTATATACTGAGCACTGGTCTCGAAATGCCGTGTATTTTAAAGACTAGTGTTTAGCTAAGCAGGGTTCTGTTGTTGCCTAACCTAACCTACATTTACGCAAACATAACCAAAGACAAAATCTACTAGAGATAAAAATATTTTTTTTTTAAACGCGTATAGGAAACATAATAGAAAGCAAAATAATTTTTTTTTTTTTATTTTGGCACAATAAAGAGCACAAGTAAAAAATGGAAAAAAATATAAAATAAAAATAAAGAGATACAAAATAAAAAGCATAACAATATGTAATAAAACTAGAAAAATAAAAAAAAATACTAAACACTAATTTCATTTTCTTTCTGCTCACTAGCAACACCACACCTTCCGCTTAACTTAACGAAAACCATAGATCATATGACAATATAATAAACATGTATGTATGTATGTATCTTATGTGCAGTCAGTACAGACCGGCGACACTTCGACCTAGTGGGATCTTTTGTGTCGACACTCTCCCAGTAACGACTGCCATAGATGTTCATGGCAGCCGGGACCGACGGCTTAACGTGCTCTCCGAGGCACGGAGCAGGCGATAATTGTCAATCAATACGCACATAATTTCGAAAAGTCATATAACTTCCGAAAGTCAGAGGTGCGCGACGTGGGTTCGAACCCGAGACCCTCTGCATTGCAGTCTGTTGGTCTCCCCACTGAGCTATCGCTATTCCTATATAATAAACATACTTAAAATTGCTTTCATACAAAGATATTAGTATCCTTAGGTAATGCTTGACCATTAATTCGTGGGGTGGTATCACCAAGAAATGTTGGGAACCATTGCCCAGCTGTGAACAACTTATATCAAGATAATAACTTAACTCAATATGCTGGCAGAATTAATAACTAACTGCTTATAATATAAGTGCCGTACATTTAAATTAATTGTTCATATAACATATAATGGCGTACATTCTAACAGTAACTAAAATGTAACACTGATTATTATTCGAAACATAATTAGTTAAGTTTATAATTAAAGTTTGTTGAGGAAGACCCCAGTGGCACAACGGTAGTGGCGCTCATAGCCAGTTGCACTCACTGATCGGTAAACGATTAGCGAGGTTAAACAAGATTGGGTGCGGTGTGAAGACCGCTTAGTGGTATTTCATCTGAACGTCGCCGTGCTTTGGGGGGCACGTAAAAAGTCGGTCCCGGTTGTTGCCAAATTGACAGCAGTCGTTAGGCCATGTCAGAGGCCTACGGGCGGCTTGAACAACTCTTGACAACAGGTTGGCCGCTAACCACACGAAATGAAAGAAAGTGTGTGTGTGTCTCGGTTTTGAGTCATGGCTCGGGTAATTTTATTAACAACTCCCGCAGTAGGAAAGAATCCTGTGTCGCGGGGGACTTCACAAACATTCAAACAACGGACACAAAGAATACTCAGATCTGAAAAACCATTTTTTTTTTTGACAATTTCATATTCTACCACATACACACAACACCATCTAGCCCAAACTAAGCAGAGCTTGTACTATGGGTACTAGACAATGGATAAACATACATATATACTTATTTCTGTTTTGTAATTACATTCATATTATACATAGAAACACCCAGACCAAGACAAACATCCATGTTCATGAACACAAATATTTGACTTGCGCGGGAATCGAACCCGCGACCTAAGGCATAGCAGGTCGGTTACACTAACCACTACGCCATCGAGGCGGCAAATCCAACATCAATGGATCGCACAAAGTTTTGTCCTACCTCATGACACTCTATTGATGAAAGCCGCATGAAAATCCGTGCAGTAGTTTTTGAGATTCGCGAATAGACAGACAGACGCGGCGGGGGACTTTGTTTTATAATGTCATATAATAAAACATCCCCTATTACTTTTATGCGCTCTTAGCGTAAAGCGTGCGCGCACATAAAACGCTATTACGAGCCGTAAAGTCCTAATAAGCAAAGTTATATTAAGGCGGTTATTTACGAACTTGTTTTGATTGACGTTTAAAACAACTTTACATTAATTAGTAGGCATAAAACTAATATACAGGTTGTCCCAGAATATATGAATCAAATTGTAACAGGAGAGTCCTTAGGTAAAAAAAATGAGATAAAAAAAAATATGACATTTGCGTAAAAATAAAAAAAATAGTTTTAAAAAAGTACAATTTTTCCAGACTTTCAACTACAGGTATTTCGTTTATGGTTAATATTCTTTTTTTTCACTATTATTATTTGTGAAGGATTGATTCGTCAAACTAAACACAATTTTTTTTTAAATGACTTCGTTTTGATATCGGTGCATTATTTTGGTGTATTTTTTTAGCACCAAAACTTAGTTCTTTTTATTTTTACACAGTTGCCATTATTTTTTATTTTTTATTTTGCACATTTCAAAATTCCTTACCTAAGGCATCTCCCGTTACAATTTGACTCACATATTCTGGGACACCCTGTATACAGAGCATTTATTTTATTTTATTTATCACTAGCTTTTGCCCGCGGCTTTGCTCGCCTAAAAGTAGGTTACGTTATATTAGCAACAGTACTTTTTCTGGATGACAGGTACTCTATATTCCTTTCTATTCCCTGACAACGTGTATACGAAATTTCATGATGATCGGTCCAGTAGTTAAGGCATGAAAGCGTAACAAACAAACAAACTCATATTCGCTTTTATAATATTTGTTAGGATTACTAGCCCAATAGAAGTTGTGCCCAAAGAAATGTCCTAGTACCCGATCGTTGCGCCTCCTACAGGGTCCAATTCTGCCGAGGTAATCGAGAGGGCAAAAGTCAAAGATATCCATTTTTTTTAATTACTGATTTGCAATGCTTCGATACTGTAAACAACATATATTTTCTTTTCTTTTGACATATAGAACATAAAAATCAAGTAGGTATGTATGTATGTATGTATCTTATGTGGGGGCCAGTCAGTGCAGACCGGCTACACTTTGAACCAGTGGGATCTTTTGTGTCGACACTCTTCCAATAACGACTGCCATAGATGTTCATGGCAGTCGGGACCGACGGCTCTCCGAGGCACGGAGCAGGCGATAATTGTCAATCAATACGCACATAATTTCGAAAAGTCATAAAACTTCCGAAAGTTAGAGGTTCGCGACGTGGGTTCGAACCCGAGACCCTCTGCATTGCAGTCTGTTGGTCTCCCCACTGAGCTATCGCTGCTAAGTAGGTATATATTATTATCACAAACGCTAAAATTGTAACAAACCGTTTTCTAAAACTGACTTTTCTGACTTACTGTCCTCTCAATTACCACGGCAGAATTGGGTATCCAAACAATCCTAGACCCACTCAAATACACAAAAAATTCATCTAAATCTGTTTACCCGTTTATGAGGAGGTCACTGACATACACAAGTACAAACTAATTATTTCTAAAGATAAAATATCAGCCCTGAATTTAAACTTTCCCACAAGCACGGGCCTCTTCTCAATGTGAAATGGTTAGACAGTAGTCTACCACGCTCGCCTACTGCGGGTTGGCAGACTTCAGATATCATCGAGAGCATTATGTAAAACTCTCGGACCTGCAGGTTTCTTTACGAAGTTTTCCGATTCCCCCGATCGAATTATTGCCTTCAATGTTATCACTTAACGCTTATCGATCTCTTTTCTATCTCTCTTCCCTCTCCGATCAATCACTCCCCTCCCAAAACACCCTTAATAAAGTATCACTCAATGTAATTCAATAATATCAATCTTATTTTCATGTTATAATTTATCAAATTTTACCTCGTGTTTCCTAAGTTAAGATGGTCGCGTCGCCGAGAAGGTATTATGTTGTTTGATTTGAGAATTGTGTGACTCACAAATAGTCGTTCCATTGTGTCCGGCCGTGCTTTGAAAGTGTTCTGTTTCTTATGTTGTGTGATCTACGAATGGTTGTTGTGATTCCAGATGTTCTTTGTTGTATGAATTTTTGTAACGTATCCCGCGACACAGGCTTTTAAATTACGCGAGAGTTGTCCATAGAAAAATAACAATCTATCCCCGCAGTTCCATGTTTATGATCAATGCTCCGCTCCTGTGGCTTGTAGCGTAATGTTACATAGCCGATAACCGTTCTCAAAAAATGGACTATCTAATGTAAAACGTATTTTTAAATCTGACTGTTAGTTCCAGAGATGAGGGCATTCAAACAAACAAACTCTTTAGCTTTATTATATTCATATATACATATATAAGTAAATACATATGATCGCCATTTTACATTACATTATTATGTAATGTAAAATGTAAAAAATAATCGGGGTCAAAGAAAGTTGGGGAAACCGCTGCGACGAGATTACCAATCGATGAGAACCGGTCGCATAGCCTGGCCAATCAGAGAAATCGCGCCATCCTTTTGAAAATGGAACATTCTTCCTAGTCTATGAAATCAAAATAAGGTTATATGCAAGCACTGCAGTTTTTAAATCTCGGTTATTTTATAGAAAGCAATTGCGTTTTATTCGCTATGTTAGCATGTTCGCGCTGTAGACATCGGGCACATAGTAGTATCTCAGTGTTGAAGCTCTCTGACACTCGGTGCGGTGGGTTTGACCATCGCACATTACAATTTCAATCCTACTTATATTCTCTGTTATTATCTTTGTGTTAAATTTGTGAAACATATTTTGATTGGGGATATGGCGTAAGACTATTGTCTTACGCCATATCCCCAAAGATTTAAGCAAAGGTATTACACCCATATTTGACTAGACTAGCGGTTGCCAAGAGGTCGAAATTCGGCCATAACTCATTTAAATTTTAAGTTTGATCGTAATTAAGGTTTTATCCTCTATAACTATATCATTATAATCACATTTAATGTAGTCACCTACTCCACATACATATGTTACCATAGTTACGAAAAATTCTAAAAGAGCAGCGATAGCTCAGTGGAGAAACCAACAGACTGCAATGCAGAGGGTCTCGGGTTTCTACCCACGTCGCGCACCTATGACTTTCGGAAGATATATGACTTTTCGAAATTATGTGCGTATTGATTGACAATTATCGCCTGCTCCGTGCCTCGGAGAGCACGTTAAGCCGTCGGTCCCGGCTGCCATGAACATCTATAGCAGTCGTTATTAGGAGAGTGTCGACACAAAACATCCCACTGGGTCGAGGTGTCGCCGGTCTGCACTGACTGGCCTCCACATAAGATACATACATACATACGAAGAATTCTACGACATCGGCCGAACAATGCCGAAATACTACGAACGCGATTCGACTGCTTGTGTCAAATGCGTGGTTTTGTGCGTGTAGTGTTTTTAATTAATTTAATGTATTTCTAATGCATATTTTATATAAATATTAGAATTCGCCACTTCTTCTCCCTATAAACATTAACTGTTCCAAATTTCTTACTCCGTCCGCGCAATTTTCGTAAAAATGGGTATAAACTTTTTGTTTCACGTTTTAATGTATAGATAAGTTTTAAGACTGCGCCGAGCGTAAGACAGATAATGACAGAGCTGGTGCGGCACATAATCAAATCGGCGCGCGGCCGCCATAGTCAAATTGTATGGAGGATTTGAAGTGCTTTTTTGGTAAATATATATCTTTATTGTCAACTAATAACTTATATATTTAGGATGGACAAATTGTAATATAACTATTTATGTATCGTTTAAGCTGTAAAATAGGATAGATTTCTACTGTTATATTCTAAAAATCACGTAACACGAGCTTACGTTTTTGAATTTTAGCAGAATTTTTTTAGCACGTTAAGCCGTCGGTCCCGGCTGCTATGAACATCTATGGCAGTCGTTATTGAGAAGTCAGTGCCCTATAATATCCTGACACTGGTCTAGCCTTAGGGTATCGTTAGCCTTCGGGTTGCGACGTCAGGTGGCAGCCGCTCCGTGAAAAACTGATATCTAGTAAATCCGGTTAGACCAGAAAAGCCGACCTCAAGTGACTTGGGAATAATACAGGCTAGGGAGAAGAAGAAGTTGGTACATGGTGTTAATAAACTATTACATACAAATCAGGAGTAACTTACTTCTTTTCTCTTAGCCTTTATTATTCCCAAGTCATTTGGGGTCGGCTTTTTTCTGGTCTAACCGGATTTGACTGGATATCAGTTTACAGAGTAACTTACTATTTTATTTAATCATTATAATAGGTGTAAGCTTTTGATAAAGTAATATATGTACATCTGCCTCAGTGGCGCAGCGGTAGTGAATGCGTCTGTTGTGCCTCATGAGAGCCTCATGAGACCTCATGTCTCGAATTCGAATCTCGGGTCGGGCCAACAAAAAGTTATTAGTAGACTTCATGATACTCTGAGCTCATTCTGCGTAAATAGAAATACCGATGATTAAATTATGTTCGGGTACTTTGAAATAACTACACTGGAACATTGAGACAACTACCATCTTAGTCTCCCAGTGATCATGGCTGCTGAAAAGCAACCGAAACGTCGGAGAAAGTGTAAACTTAAATATAAATAGTTTTAATAATTTAATTATCTTAAAATTAGTAAAGTTTAATAGAAGTAGTTCCTAAATTATGTATAAAAAAAGTGTCAAATAAACAACTCGATAAAATCCGTATATAGAGTTTAATTTCAAAAAAGTTATTCGGTTTTTCTGTTAAGAAATATTAATAACAGCCCGGTGTTAGGAAGTTGGCGGTGTTAGACACCCCCGTGGCTCGGAAAGCACGTAAAGCTGTTGGTCCTGCGCCTGATCTCTCTCCGGTCGTGTCGGATTACCGTCCCATCAGATCATGAGAGTTAGAAAACAGAGAGTGCACTTGTGTTTGTGCACACGCTTGTGCACTATAATATCTACTGCACAGATGGCCAGTCTCCGTTAAGATTGGCCGCTGTGACCGAAATCGGTCTGGAGGACATTATTATCATTATTATTATACATAAATTATAAAATCTATAAACGCCATCCGTGCAGTTACTTATGATGTCTAAATCCACTCTAAATTCCAAAGATTATTTGAAAAAGATCTCAATATGACGAGCAACTCCATTCTCAATTTTTAATTGACTTAGACGTCGAAACTTCGTAATTCGTTCAAATAATAAGTTAGTATTGTGAGCGAAATGAATCCTCTGAATCGAAGTGAAGTCAATTTTATTTCAACTCAATTAGTGGATATCTGTGAGTATTTCAAACTTTTCTATTGTTCAAATGTTTGTGCTCAAAAGGTGGTTTTTTGGTGTAAAACAATACTGAAGGTAATTGTTTTCATTCGAAAGGTTTCTTGTTGGTAACTAGTTATTGCTTGTGGGTTTTCCTGAGGTAAATGGTGCATTTCCATCATTTTCTTGAAGTACCGTTATTTGATTAGTTTTGAACTACTGCAACGTTATTATAAAATGGGTATTTACATACCTTTCTGAATGACTTTAAATACGTAAATTTTCTCGAAGATAGTTTTATTTTCAAAAATTCATAACTTGTTAATTATAAGAGGCAACAATTATATTATTTTTGGAATGAGCATCTATCGAATTTAAACTCGTTATGTGTAATTATCTAAGCTGTTCTAAAGTTTTTATAAATCGATAAAAAGAAAATGCTGCATCTTAGTGAAAATAATGTATATGGATGGGAGTTTTAGTAGCAGCACGAAGGCTTTGCCTTGTAGGCAATACCCCCTATATTATGAACTAATCCTAATAACCCATAACTGGGGAAATATGGGTGTAATAGTACATCTCTAAGTACCCCTTCGAGAAAATAGGCTTGTGTTTATTGTGTATGTATATATGTATGTATCTTATGTGGGGGCCATTCACTGCAGACCGGCGACACTTCGACCCAGTGGGATCTTTTGTGTCGACACTCTCCCAATAACGACTGCCATAGATGTTCATGGCAGCCGGGATCGACGGCTTAACGTGCTCTCCGAGGCACGGAGCAGGCGATAATTGTCAATCAATACGCACATAATTTCGAAAAGTCATATAACCTCCGAAAGTGATAGGTGCGCGACGTGGGTTCGAACTCGAGACCCTCTGCATTGCAGTCTGTTGGTCTCCCCACTGAGCCATCGCTGCTTTAAAGTTAGGTTTAATATAAGTTTTGCTTAGACATAGGAGGCTGTTTTAGAGATAAAACTATTTTCTTTTCAGCGCCGATAGGACTCCTAAGCAAACTAATCAACAACTGGAATAATTACAATAACACACTCTCTATATAAGCTGCAGTCGGCTAAGGCGCAAAATACGGCTTCAGTTAGTATAGTATGAGAGAACACATGATAAAGGGGCTGCCCCGCTATTGCAGCGCTTCTGGGATGTTTGCGGAGGCAAGGGTAGACGGTTTTCATGCCATTATCCGCAAACGGTGTGCTTCCCTGCTACGCAGAATGCGTGGTAGCTCACACAGGTTGTTGAGCAAATTGTGTGATCAGTGGGACAGTCCGTTTTTGTGACGCTGGATACGACTACACACGACGTAGACAGTGTCCAGAAACCGGGCCTGTCTCGTAATATTACGTGTGAAAATATATGTTACTAACACTAAGTTAAGGATTTTGTCTGTTACTAACACTTTATGGACCCTGGTCTGCAATAAATATTTATTATTATTATTATAAACAAAATGTGAAGCTAGGTTTAGGTACAGAAGCCTCACAAACGGAAGCCTGATATTGCAGAGCTATTCTGAATCATAACCTGATAGAAACGTCAAACTGTTCGAAAGGGTATATAAATACCGAGCATCAAAAGGTATATTTATAACCTTTCTCTGTTATATTTTTCATGTAATATGAACGAATAAAAATAATTACGACAGTACCTATTTTTTAAAAAGGACATCTCCTTCTCTATGAATCAACCAAGTGCCTTAGGTCACTTTCCAAATCGTCCGACGATCCGACCTAAACGTCTGGATGGCAGTGCAGCGGTCTATACGAAGCTATCGCGTCCCCATAACTCACTCGCAGAGCTCGCGGCTTTGCAACCCCAACTATTGCAATAAAAAAAGGTTAACAATAATAAACTTATATATGGGGTCAGCAGGGAGGTAGGTCTGTAAGCCTTACCCAATTACATCTAATAAAGACATATGGGGGTTGGAAACTGAAGGGTCTGAATTTCCTTAACTTTCCGTAAAAAAAAAAATATTTTCATTTTCTACCACATACACACAGCACCATCTATCCCAAACAAAGCAGAGCTTGTGCTATGGGTACTAGACAATGGATAAACATACATATATACTTTTTTTTGTAAATACATACATATTATACATAGAAACACCCAGACCAAGACAAACATCCATGTTCATGCACACAAAATGTTTGACTTGTGCAGGAATCGAACCCGCGACCTCAGGCGTGGCAGTCGGCTACACTAATCACTACGCCATCGTGGCCGACAACTATAAACAGTGACAGCCTAATAAGAGAGGGTAGGAGACTGCTATAAAGAGTTCTCAAGAATTCTTCTTTCCGCTTGGTTAAGTCTAAAGGTAAAGAGCAGCGATAGCTCAGTGGGGAGACCAACTGACTGCAATGCAGAGGGTCTCGGGTTCGAAACCACGTCGCGCACCTCTGACTTTCGGAATTACATGACTTTTCGAAATTATGTGCGTATTGATTGACAATTATCGCCTGCTCTGTGCCTCGGAGAGCACGTTAAGCCGTCGGTCCCGGCTGCCATGAACATCTATGGCAGTCGTTATTGGGAGAGTGTCGACACAAAAGATCCCACTGGTCCAAAGTGTCGCCGGTCTGCACTGACTGGCCCCCACATAAGATACATACATATATACATACACAATAAACACAAGCCTATTTTCTCGAAGGGGTACTTAGAGATGTACTATTACACCCATATTTCCCCAGTTATGGGTTATTAGGATTAGTTCATAATATAGGGGGTATTGCCTATAAGGCAAAGCCTTCGTGCTGCTACTAAAACTCCCATCCATATACATTATTTTCACTAAGATGCAGCATTTTCTTTTTATCGATTTATAAATATCACATATTCTAGTCGATCCACAACACAAACAGCTCCGGTGATCTCTGTGATCCCGAAAATAACCATGCGCTATTTGGATAGTGATATAATGCGTTTATTTCGATGTTTAAATAAATTTAAATATTGTCATGATACTCTGAGCTCATTCTGCGCCTAACCAATGATTAAATTATGTTCGGGTACTTTGAAATAACGACACTGGAACATTGAGACAACTACCATCTTAGTCTCCCCGTGACCATGGCTGCTGAAAAGCAACCTAAACGTCGGGGAAAGTGTAAACTTAAATATAAACAGTTTTAATAATTTAATTAGCTTAATAATTAATAAAGTTAAATAGTATCTAGTAGTAGGGTAACAGTTTCAAAATTTTGTAATAAAGTGTAAAATAAATAACGCGATAAAATCCGTATATAGCAGTTTAATTTCAATTAATAACATTCGCGTAAACAGAAGACAATAATATGTAAATACTGTCATAAAATTTAAAATTGTTTTTTTTTTATCCGGGAATAGGGCACATATGTATGTTATTTATCAGATATATATCACGGCCATAAAATATGACCACACCTTTCTGTTATACGCTGTATAGATACATACATATGTATGTAAATTACTACCGCAAAGTGGAAATACTTCCAAAATAACATACCCCTAAAATAAAGACATAATGTATAGCACGAGTACTTTATCTACGTCATTTGTGACCCTACCCGGACCTTGAACTCTGACCCTACCCGGATGGGGTAAGTTTGGAATATCTTTTAAGGGTTATGCTACACATTATGAAACAGAGATTTGAGGGTTGAAACATGTGGGACGGGACGTGATGTTGAAATTTTGATTACGGTTAAGTAAAAAGGTAAGGTTTTTATTTGGATGGGTGGGTTTCAATTGCGTTTTCTTAATTTGTATGTTTCTACTAGGTTAGGCCCGCGGTTTCGCCCGCGTATAAATAAGTTAGGTTAAAAAAAAAGTTAGTGATAATACATTTTTATTAATAAAATTTAGCCTATATTACTCACTTTCTGTCGTTTCTTTTTGTGTGGTTGGTGGCCAACCTATTGTCAAGAGTTGTTCAAGCCGCCCGTAGGCCTCTGACATGACTTAACGACTGCTGTCAATTTGACAACAACCGGAACCGACTTTTTACGTGCCCTCCGAAACACGGAGACGCTCAAATGGTATACCACTAAGCGGTCACCCATCTATAGGCTGACCGCACCCAACGTTGCTTAACCTTGCTAATCGTTTACCGATCAGTGAGTGCAACTGGCTATGAGCGCCTCATTACATATTACTCACTGATAATATAGCTTTGTAATGGTGAAAAAAAATTAAAATCGGTTTAGTAGTTTTTGAGGTCAACAAAAAATTTAATCTTGCCTCTTTATAATTTTAGTATAGATTATAACTATTGTTACATAATTTTAAAATACTACACAAAAGTATAATTGACAAAAAAATAAACAATGCTATAAAATCCGTACAAAGTAATTTAATTTCAACAAAGCAATATGGCTGAAAAATTTACCAATTTAAATAGAAATACTGAAATTCAGTCCTCTAAGCCGGAGGCGGAGCCAAGAACAGGCTTCTTGGAATATGAAATAAATATCATATTTACGGCGAACATTGTCTATCCGCTTTCATAAAATAGGGCAGGTCGCAACCAAGATTGGTGGCCAAGGGTTTAGGAAATTTCAGGATAAAAATAATAATATAACCACTTTCTATAATAATAAATAATCCTGACAGAATTTTTTTTTCTTAACAGAAAAACCCAATTACTTTTTGTTGGCCCGACTCGGGCTCGGGGACATCATGCACAGCAGTCGCGTTCACTACCGCTGCACCACGGAGGCAGTCAAAAATTTATTTTAATACATAAGCAGCGATGGTCTAGTGTAGGAGACTATTGGAATGCTAAGCACAAGTTTTAAGTTCGATTCCAAGGCACGTACCTCTGACTTTTTGAATATAATATATAATACATACACACAACACCATCTAGCCCAAACTAAGCAGAGCTTGTACTATGGGTACTAGACAATCGATAAACATACATATATACCTACTTCTTTTTGTAAATACATACATATTATACATAGAAAACAGTTAGGACAAAACGTTAGGATAATCCTGCCTAAACTGATTAGTACACAACAAAGATCTATCCTTAAAAACGAAAGACCATATTATTTTTTATTCACGAATAAATATTTCATCTCAAAAGGAAGGGAATATGTCTGCCAAATTACAAAAACAATAAAAATAATTTTAGTTTTGTATGTTTAGCGCTCGTTTAAATATTATCTTGTCTTTAAGATAAATATTTGTATTGAACAAATGATGGCGGTCCTACCTAAATACACAGATATTTTTATATAAACTCAACTATTGTGAAGAACATTCTCGAACAAAGTCTTTTGTTGACCTCTTTGTCAAGGTATTTTATTATTCGAGGTCGCAACCTAACTAGTATTATAAATGCAAAAGTGAATTTGTTTGTGATGCTTTAACGCCTTAACTACTCGACCGATCATCATGAAATTTCGCATACGCGTTGTCAGGGGAACAGAATATACTATAGGATTTTCATCCAGAAGGAAGTACTGACATCAATCTAACCTTTCCCTTTTTCTAACGTGAAGGAATGCATTGACCCGTACCTCTCCGCGGAAAGGGGAGCGGAGAGGTTGATGTCAGGCTCATCCGGGGAAACATGGAAAGTCTCGGGTACTACCGACTAAACCTACCACGGTGTGCCAACTCGCTGCCTTGAACGGTGGGTGTGTCGCTGGAACTCAGACTACATCAGCGACTCATCGATCTTAATCTTTTTTTTTACTTTGGGAAATTCTCCTTTTGCATAACCACTCGCCACAAGGGGAGGCGAGAGGATTATGTCGGGCTTTGCCGAGACTTCGGGCCTACCGACTAAAACCACCACGGTGTGCCAGTGCTTTGTATGGTTGGTGGGTCACTGAAACTAGAACTACATCAGCGATCTACCCAGCGGGGCCCGATGCAGAGGTGTAATGGGCGACGACTCCTGGACGACAGAAGGCGTCGTTCCGACTCAACGGCTGGTGGGTAGGAGAACCCCGTTCTCCCACCCGCGGCCTTCACTACGGCGGCTCGGATCCGCAAGGATACTTTCCTCATGGATCCGCTTTGCCACCTCCTTCTGTGAGATGACGTCCTCGCAGAAGTATGCGACCGTTACCCACTTACTTAGACCATAGCTCTCGATCTAACTTAACTTAAACTACTTTTACGCGAGTTAAGCCGCGAGCGAAATCTGATAAAACAATAATCGCAATTCTAATAATAAACAGTTTTCTCTCGATGTTTTTAAAGCAAGATCAATTATATTTTTGTTAACACTTCTGCACTTAGTATAATTCCTGTATGGCTGGATGCTTTACAAACATTCAAAAAACAGATACAAAGACATCACACACACACTTTTGTCCCGTCTGCAATTCGAAACCACATTTTTACCGTGGGAGAGCCACGCTCCGGCACGAATAGGCCGGCTCGACCGGAGTGATACCACGGCCTCACAGAAAACCAACGTGAAATAGCGCTTGCGTTTCGTCGAGTGAGTGAGGGTACCGGAGGCCCAACAGTTTAAAAGGACGGCAACGCACTCATGACTCCTCGCAATCGATGTCAAATCAAATCATGTCGGCCTTGATGGCGTAGTGGTTAGTGTAACCGACTGCCACGCCTGAGGTCGCGGGTTTGATCCCCGCACAAGTCAAACATTTGTGTGCATGAACATGGATGTTTGTCTTGGTCTGGGTGTTTCTATGTATATATGTATTTACAAAAAAAAAGTATATATGTATGTTTATCCATTGTCTAGTACCCATAGTACAAGCTCTGCTTAGTTTGGGCTAGATGGTGTTGTGTGTATGTGGTAGAATATTATATTATATTATATAATCGCTCCTAGTAATCGTTTACCTCGTTTGCCTCCTATAATATTTAAAAAACAATACTCCGCTCAATGACAGTGGCGAGGCGATCACTTAAACCACATCCAAACAGTCATCAAAATTAAATCAACTCCCAGAACAGAAAATGATTTTAAAACAATAAAAATTAATAATAATATCCCAAAAAACCCAAAAGCATGACCACCGTTCAAGGGTAGGATTACTCCTCGCGGCTGTTTGAACGCTGATTATTATCCCGACGGTACATAATTTAGGGGTACCCCACAAATTTCAAACGAAAGCAAGATTTCTTGTCAAACATAGCACTATCAAACCACTAGAAAATTATTTATTTACATAGGAATATTTAATATTCTATCACATACACACAACACCATCTAGCCCAAACTATGTAGAGCTTGTACTATGGGTACTAGACAATGGATAAACATACATATATATTGAAATTAAACTACTATATACGGATTTTATCGCGTTATTTATTTTACACTTTATTACAACATTTTGAAACTGTTACACTACTACTAGATACTATTAAACTTTACTAATTTTAAGCTAATTAAATTATTAAAACTATTTATATTTAAGTTTACACTTTCCCCGACGTTTCGGTTGCTTTCAGCAGCCATGGTCACGGGGAGACTAAGATGGTAGTTGTCTCAATGTTCCAGTGTCGTTATTTCAAAGTACCCGAACATAATTTAGTCATTGGTGTTTCTATTTACGCATAATGAGCTCAGAGTATCATGAAGTCTAGCTGTGGTTTGCTTCTTCTTGGGTTTGACTATTTGAATGATTGGATCCCAAGCTGGTGGTACATTCCAATCATCTTCTCTATTGAAATTAGGATGTTTTTTGATTTCAATAGCCTCGCGATAAACATAATATATACTATACATATATGCAAGAGGAAGACCTAGGCGAACGTTTCTTGATCAGATTGGAGACGTTCTGGATAAAGGCCAGGTTAAGAGCACCTTAAACCGGCGAACGTGCATGAGAAATGTTATGAAAGTGAATGAAGTCAGAGAAGTGTGTCAGGGTCGTAGCAAATGGAAATCCGTAGTATCTGCCTACCCCTCTGGGAAACAGGCGTGAATATGTGTATATATGTATGTATGTCTTTTCGCCAGATTCGAGCAACCAGATTGGTACGAAACGACCAATAAGCCTGTTCTAGTTGTGGTGAATGGTCGACCTTGGTTTCGTGGATTTTGTTATTTATATCTTTTACTGCACTGATAGTAAGTAGTAATTTGAGTGGTCACCTCTCTTACTCTCTTTTGAAAAATGAATTTTTTTTTATTTTGATATATTAAAGTCAGCCCTGTGTTATACTGTCCCACTGTTCGACACGGGCCACTTCTCAGTGTGAGAAGGGTTAGCGCATAGTCCACCACGCTGGCCTAGTGCAAGTTGGCAAACTTCACATATCTTCGAGAACATTACTTTGATTTAATTTTAGATATTTAAAAAGCGCCGAGTATGTTCGCTTAGAACGTTTTGTGTAACACGTAAAGGGAGTGTTTGTTTTACGCGAGCGATAGAACAAACAAAGGCTGTCAAATGTCACCGTTACGCGCGTAAAGAGTTTGTGTAGACAGTTCTATGTGTGCGTGCATTGTATGTATGTGTGTGTACGTCGTAGTTAAAGTCAAAATTGTGTAGTATCTCAAAATGTCTAGACAGTTGCGTTAAATCCTAACTAATATTATAACTGTGAATGTGAGTTAGTTTGTTTGTTACGCTTTAACACCTTAACTACTTACTTGACCGATTATCATGAACAAAATATTTAACAATTTAAGCATTTTCCATAGTAAAGTTGGTTTAATGGCTAAATAACGTTTTCGAGGTTCCAAATGTATACATATAATTATGTTTTTACACACATACCTTTACTTTTCAGGATATTGATTCAATTAACCTATTGAGTCGCAACGGCACACCGATGCTCAGACACAATAAGTTTTTAATAATCTTTATATAATTATATAAATCTTCTGAGCGTGTGTTTGTAATTAAACTACTCCTAAAAGGCTGGACCGATTTTGATGAAATTTTTTGTGTGTGTTCATTTGGATTCGAGAATGGTTCAGATTTGTTTTTTTAATTTTTTCTTTTGTACATGTCAACGTCTCTCGGGACAGCTAGTATATTCTAAAACTTGACTTGAAAGTCAAAGAAACACTTATGAACCTCAAAGGGGTTAGTGTGTTTACAAAATTTACATTTATGTTAGTTGCTAGGTTCAGGCAAAAGGTTGAGCCTATGAAAAGATACCTGCAACAAACTCAGAGCCACTCTTTTAAATCGCCATCAAATTATAATTTCCGTCTTTCACAACTCATTTATGTACTAGGTGGTGCAGTCATTCTTCTTCTCTCTTAGCCTTTATTATTCCCAAGTCACTTGGGGTCGGCTTTTCTGGTCTAACCGGATTTGACTGGATATCAGTTTTTACACGGAGTGGCTGCCACCTGACCTCCGAAACCCGTAGGCTAACGATACCCTAACGCTAGACCAGTGTCAGGATATTAGAGGGTACTGACTTTCCCAATAACGACTGCTATAGATGTTTATGGCAGCCGGGACCAACGGCTTAACGTGCTCTCCGAGGCACGGAGCAGGCGATAATTGTCAATCAATACGCACATAATTTCGAAAAATCATATAACTTCCGAAAGTCAGAGGTGCGCGACGTGGGTTCGAACCCGAGACCCTCTGCATTGCAGTCTGTTGGTCTCCCCACTGAGCTATCGCTGGTGGTGCAGTCATTATGCCATAAAAATATAAAGAAATAATGTTCTCCAGACCGAATTTTGGTCACAGCGGTCAATCTTAGCAGAGACAGGCCATCTGCGCAAGAGATATCATAGTGTACAAGTGTGTGCGCAAACACAAGTGAACTCCCTAATTCTCATGATCCGATAGGCCGGTAATCCGACACGAAAGATCAGTAGCAGGACCAACGGCTTTACATGCTTTCGGAAGCACAGGAGTGATTAACATCGCCAACTTCCTAACTTCAGACTGCTATTGATGATTTTGTTTTCATGAAATCTAGTAATTTGTGCTAGCCCGTCCCGTTACTCAAACCTAAGACCTCATGCATTCACTATCGCTGCTGGTGTCTTAACATTGATTTCTCTTGTCACCAGGTATCAGCGTGGGTGACAGAGCTGATGTTGACACAGTCCTCACTTGAAGACCGGAAGGCGGCTTTAGCCTGTATCCTAAGAGTGGCTCTCACCTGCTGGAATATTGGCAACTTTAACGGAGCCATGGAAATCGTAGCGGGTCTCAAGTAAGTACAATTTAATACTCTCTCTGCGACATGCAGTCGGTAATGTAAATCGATACACACATGGGAGATTTAGATTGCGTCAATCTTCCAAAATGATAACAAAATTAAATGTAACTAACATTTAAAATGTCCTAACAAATATTTTAAATACGTATATGAGTTTGTTTGTTTGTTACGCTTTCACACCTTAACTACTCGACCGGTCATCATGCAATTTCGCAAAAAGGGATATTTACGCCACACACGTTCACATTTACGCACGAAGCGCTTTGCTTCCACTTTTATAATGCGTACCGCTAAGGAGTGGAATTCGCTACCTAAGTCTGTGTTTTCCGATGAGTACAATCTGGGTGTCTTCAAGTCGCGAGTGAATAGGTATCTTCTAGGCAAGCGTGCTCCATCGTCGACTGCATTTTCATTTAAGATCAGGTGAGATTGCGGTCAAACGAAAGCCTAATAGAGTATAAAAAAAAATAGGGTGCCATCCAAAAATAAGTACTGTTAATAATCTAACCTAACCTATATCTACACGAGAGAATCCAAAAAAAAGAGGTGGAACAAAAGTTGTTGAGTTGGGTATAAATAAGTCATTGGTTTAATATTAATATTTTTTAACTAAACCAGTATATGTTGAATTATATACATTTATACATACAAAAATTAATTAATTATTATATTTAACTATTTACAATTATTGCACCTTAGTAATTGTATAATATAACATCATACAATATAAGTAGGCAGTAGTCAAATACTTTACAGTTTGATTAGCTATAAAAGACGTAGCAATACTGCTGTCTATCACTTCTTGTTGTGAGCTGTAAGTGAACGGACATATAAAACTTCCTCGTGTCAAAGTATAAAATAAATAGTTAAAGTGTTTGTACAGTGTGTTATTTAATCCATAACCTCTAATAGTATACACATATAAGGATTAGCTTATTATAAAACTAGAAAACTTTTCGCTCAATAACGTACCCAGATTGAGCGGATAGCAAAGGATTTTACTCAAAAACAACATCTTTTAAAAATAGACGTTATGCGATTTTAACAATTTCATCGTTTTACCGTAGCATGTTCAATATTCTCTAGGTACGGTGTATCTCCAAGTGAAATCGAAAGAGCTGGCTTTAAAACTAATCAGATTGCCGGATAAAATTACATCCCATATTCCTCTTGAATGGTTTTGTATCTGGCTGTCATGCAAAATTCTATTAAAATAGTACGTTTTGTATTTCGAAAAAGGTATTTTCGTTGACTTTTGTCATCGTAGTACTAGCAACGAATTTCATTCATTTTACCTAGAAGCATCTCCGGCTAGCACGTCTCATTCTCAGCGATCCTTACTCCGTATATCCAAATACTTTGTACATAATAAGATGTAAAGGCTGACAGGTGGAGATCTGGTAGACTGAAATACAGGCCTCAAGTCTAGTTTAGGTACACACAGCGACTCATCAACCTAGACTGTTTAGACTTTGATCTATTAGAAGTTGAACGCTGCAAATCATGCGAGAGTGTGCGTTATATTTTTGTTATTTTGTCTCATTCACGCTGAACGGGACGCGACGCTTTATCCTTACCGTTACATCGACACCACTATGCACAGTCCCTTTCCGACAATTCTCTATTTTGTATGTAGCGTAGTTATGCGTATATAGGGTGTCTAACTTAATGTGTAGCCGTGTGTACCACCACAATATCTAATTTAAATAATTATGTAACCTACCAAATGTAAATAATATTTATATTGTGGTGAGAAAATAAATAAATAATAATCATTATTATTTATATGTCGTATATCCAAATATATATATCGTATATCCAAATGCTACCCAATTTTTTATCGTTATCAAAATTCGGTCTGGAGGCCAGTTATATTGGTAGTGCATGAGTTATTTTGACAGCTATTTAAAGTTTATATTAGCCAGAAGAACGTAGAAGATTTCAGCACAGAAGAAAGAAGACCAGGTGCAGTTGGCAGGGGTTTCTTTCGGCCTTCAGCTGTTGACATAGCCTGTAGGCCGGCGGAAACTACTTGCTGACTGCACTTACTTACACCAAAAAGAAAAAAGAAGAACAGAAGAGAAATGAAAATCAGAAGAATTTTAAGAGAAAAGTACAAGAGCTATTTTTGTATTTGACTGTATACATAATTTAGTTGGTTACCTTATTATGATTATGACAAAAATGTTTGTTTTATACTTCTATGTTGGCAAGCAAGCATACGGCCCACCTGATGGTAAGTGGTCACCATAGCCTATGGACGAATGCAACATCAGTTGCGCGTTGCAAATCCTTTAGGAAAGGAAGTGGGAAGGGGGAAAGAGGGTGATTGGGCACTCTCAGTCACCGAACTGTTATACGGGAAACTTGTATAGTCTTTTTAAAAAAACACTTTTATTACTTTGGCTGAAGGCCGTTTATTTGATATAGAAAATTACAAGAAAACTTTTATTAAAGAACAAGTGGCCTTAACCGAGGTTGAGAATCGAATGAATCGAACTGGGCACACTAAACTATGAATCCGCTACTTATCGCCAATGTGCTGACGGTGCATTGTGTCAGGGTTGTCCCATACATTGACAGGATATAACAACCCCCACGTTAAGAGGAAACTTACGGGAAATGTAAGTTTCTGGGAAACTATTCAACGCGAAGACGAGGCTGTTGGGTTACAACAGCTTGAAGCTCTGTTTCAGGATTAGGATTTTCTTTACAATTGATCTTTAGGGTTCTAGAACACTTGCTCTTTTTACAACTATATATAATTAGTAAAAATAAACAAAATAGTATTGACAAAATACTTAAAATGGGAAAGCTAACATGGTTATTGATATTATTATCATTGCTTAATGCTACATTCTGTAAATCATTAATTATTTGATCTGATACAATTTTAAGATCCTTAAGGTTATCTAATTTTACATTATTTATACTAGAGTTTGGAAGGTTTAGCTCTTTAAAACGACTTAAGTCACAACAGTTATCGCTTATAATATTGAATTTTGGGGAAATAATTGGTACATCAATATGAGGGAAATTTTCTCTTACGAATCTAATATTCTTATGAAAAGCTATGCAATTGGGTGGTAATTTAAGGTATCCTGTACCGGATATCACGGTTTCATACAGTTCGTCATTTTCACATTCGATAGAGAGTTTAGTTTGTTCAGATTGTACAAATACCCATTTGTTATTTGTCATTTTGTGCCAGATGTCAATGTTACCACGGAGGAATCTATACTGGCAATTTACAGGTAAAGATGAAATAGCTTTAGTGATGATTTCAATTTCACAAGATGGGTTACCGGCTATTGTATAGATATCGTTTGATTCACAAAGGTAAATTTTGTTTGGGATAGAATTACAAGAAATTAGGTTCTTCAGAAATGAGAAAGATGATTTGTCTTTACTTAATGCTAGGTACTCCTCTGTGGGTAAGATCATGCTAAAAGAATTGGGCATTGTAGTATTAAGAGGGATAGGTAAGGGTACCACCTTATATAAATTATATTCTAATACATTAACTAAGGGTATTTTGATTACAAATATTAGCTTACCATCTAAGTAGTAACAGATTAGTTCTGCGATATTCATTAAGGTATGAATGTTACTTAATTCTAGGTTAACTGGGAAAGATCTATATCTAGGTAATAATTTCAAGTTGTTCACAATATCCTTATAAAGTTGTCTAGGCGTGACAACGGAAGGATGTATGGTTTTACTTTTTACAAATAAAATCGCATTCAGGATGTCTTCAATCTTAAAAGAAATAGTAAGTAAATTAGATTCTAAAACATTTAGAGTTGTGCTTAATCTTGTCTTAAAACTTTCGGTTATTACAATATTAGAGATATTATTGAATGCTAAGGTTACTCGATCAATGACGTCATTCAATTTTGCTTGGTTGACATGAAGCTCATTTAGTGTGTTATTTATATTAGATATAGCCGATTGGGATACAATAATATTTTTCTTAATGGATTCTGTGAGTATTTCATCATTTTTGAACAATTTATTAATAGCGTTATTGTAAGATTCAGCATCTCCTTCGTCTAAGGTGCCGAATATATGTTTAAAAACAGTGCCAACACCAGAAAACCAGGCTGATCTTTTGGAAACATCATTGGATACTATATGGGAAAAGGAATCAAAGTTACGAAGGACATCTGCGTAAAGTGAGTCCAAGGGTTGTATCATGTTTCGACAATACGTCTCATCTATTTCCTCATTTTCTCGGCATTGGAATCTAATTATATTAAATGTTTGATGAATGTTTTCAATAAATTCTTTGAAAGGCGAGACTTCTACAGGAATTACTATATGAAATTGATCGTTTATCATTTTTAAGGTGCCGACCGGGTCGAAGAACAAACCGGGTCCCTGGGTGATGCGCTCTACATATTGGTTGTCGCTAGTTGCCAGAATATGAACGGTGCCCATTCTGTAATTAATTTGAAATGGGTTAATCTAGGTTAGGAGTCATATTTAGTTATTGTCATGAGCGGGTTTCACTTCATCAAAATGGTGTTTTACGTGTCGTCTATTAATTAATAGGGATAAAGTGTTATTTCCATGTAGTTTTACAATCTTATATGGTCCTTTCCACAAAGGTGAGAGGGCCTTACGTAGTCGCAGGTGATTCTTTAAATATACGTAGTCACCGACTTTGTACTGAACCGGACGACTGTGTCTATCATAATAGGTTTTCGATCTTTCTTTAGAAGTACGGATGTTTTCTTGTGCCTTTTCACGTGAGACTTTCAGACGGTGTTGTAGCATTTTGATATATTCAGGATATGTTACATTAGGGTTAGCATCGAAAATGGAATCAGGGATATAGGGCTTATGGCCAAAAACAAGTTCGTATGGGGTAAATCTAGTCGTTGTGTGGACACTACTATTATAGCTTAGCATGGCGGTATAAACAAACTTATGCCAGTTGGTTTGATTTTCATTCACAAATGATTTTAAATATTCTTTTAATGTAGAATGGCTTCTTTCGAGAGCACCCTGTGTTTGTGGGTGGTAGGGTGAAGACCAAATTTGCTTGATCTTTAAGAATTCGCAGGTGCGTTTAAACAGATCGGCGGTAAAGTTAGTACCCTGGTCGGTAAGTATCATTTTGGGTATACCGAATAATGATATGAAATGAACTAAGCATTCGCAGGATTCTTCTGCGGTGGCATTCGAGATGGGATAGGCTATTGAGAATTTTGTCAAGTCGTCTTGAAGGGTAAGTATAAATTTCAGTTTTGCAAGTCCTGCTTCAGGTAGGGGTCCGACAATGTCGAGGCTAATTCTATCAAATGGGCGTGTAGAAGTGGTTGTAATCTGCATGGGAGATTTGTTGATTTTGCGTAAGGCTTTATTAGATTGGCACAATTTGCAGTTTTTTACATAGTCTTCTATTTCTGATCGCATATTTTTCCAATAATAACGTTCTTTTATCCTATCATACATTCTATTGGAGCCTAGATGACCAGCTATTGGAATATCATGATTTTCTTTAAGTAATCTCTTTATTTCAGAAGGTACTGGGTAAATAATCGTATTATGGTGTATATGAACCGTGATGTTTGTATTGTTAAACAGATACATAAGCATCCCATATATTTTAACGAAGGAATTTTGTTCGAATGGGTTTTTGAAATCTGTTATGGCAAATGTATTGATATCACCGGATAGGATAATTTCGTCCCTAACAGCCTTTAATGCCTTGAAGATGTCAAGGTAAGTACAATTATCAAAATAGTAGACCTTTGTAAACAATAAATAATAAGTTTTCTCTTTAATGGTAAATTTTTTGAAACTGTGGAGTTCTCGTTCTCCATTTATTATACTACTTGGGTCGTCAGAGTTACCAATAATTTCTTGGACATATGGGTTTGATTCATCAAGATCAATAGATACAGGGATGAGTATGGTCTTATTATTACTTTTTAAAAGATTTTCGTTATGCTCTTGTACTTGTGTATTATAGGTTTCATTTTTATTATTAAAAGATCTTAAGAAGTCTGAGTATTCATTATTAGGAATTGTAGTATCTTCCGATACTGAAGCAGGGGAGTCAGTTGGAGTAGGACGACTTAAGAGGTCAAAGTCTATGTTCGGTGGTGGGTTTGATGGACTTGGATCTAGAGCACCTAAGTCAATAAGATCGTCGAGGACATCCTGAGGGATTTCTGGTTCTGGGCTAGTGGTTGTGTTGTCATTCATACCAGAGGTGGACGGTTCTTCTTCAGTGACAGGGTTAACGGGATAACGTGATAATGCATCTGCATTGCTATTGATTTTTCCCTTTTTGTATTCAATTTCGTAATCAAACTCCTCCAGTTTGAGTCTCCATCTAACTAGTTTTGAGCCGGGGTCTTTACAATTGAACAACCATTTGAGTGGGCGATGGTCTGTTACGATTTTGAAGAGACGACCATATAAATATGGTCTAAAGGTTTGGGTACCAAAGAGAATAGCCAGACACTCCTTCTCTGTCACGCTGTAATTGCATTCGGCTTTGTTTAATGTTCTCGAGGCATAGGCTATAGGGCGATCTTTTCCTATTTCACCTTGGGATAAAATGGCGGAGATAGCGAAATTAGATGCATCACAAGTTAAGACAAAGGGCTTGGTAAAGTCAGGATAGTCTAAAATAGGGGCAGAGACTAAGGCATGTTTTAGACTTTCAAAGGCTAACTGCTGTTCGTTATGCCAGTTGAATGGGACATTTTTCTTGAGAAGGTTGGTAAGGGGTTTTGCTATTTTAGATAAGTCTGGGATGAATCTGCGATAGTAGGAAACTAACCCTAGAAACGATTTGATATCTTTGGGACATTTTGGTAAAGGGAAGTCAGCGACAGCTTTAGTCTTTTCTGGATTGGGTTTTACACCCTTATCTGTAATCGTGTGACCAAGATAAGATACCTCCTTGCGGAGGAACTCGCACTTGTCTGGTTGAAGTTTTAGGTTAAAAGTACGTAGTCTATCGAATACGTTAGCGAGGTGTCTAATGTGAAGGTCAAGGTCAAATGAATGAATTACGATATCATCCAAATAAACAAAGCATTGTATACCTTGGAGACCGGACAGCACAGAGTTCATTAGTCTTTGAAAGGTTGCGGGCGCATTCTTCAAACCGAAAGGCATTCTCGTAAATTCAAAGTGTCCTTGTGGAATCGAAAATGCTGTTTTAGGGGCATCGTCTTCTGACATCCTTATTTGATGGAATCCAGAAGCCAGATCTAGTGTGCTGAAGTATCTACATTTACCCAGTTGATCAAGGATTTCAGTAATGTTTGGTATTGGATAGGAATCGCCTATTGTGATATCGTTTAACTTCCGATAATCTATAACTACACGCCATTTGCGTTGGCCTGAGGCATCTGTCTTTTTAGGAACTACCCATATCGGGGAAGACCAGGGGGATGTTGAGGGTCGAATGATACCTTCATGAAGCATTTTATTTATCTGGGATTCTACTTCCTTTTTGTGGGCATCTGGGAATCTGTATGATTTAGTGCTAATAGGGACAGAAGAAGAGGTTGGTATTTTGTGTTGCAGGGCATCAGTAAACGTTAAACGATTGTTGGGCAGATGGAAGATATCGGAATAGGAGGAACAGAGGTCGTATAAGGCATTAGATTCTTCGGTATTCAAATGAGACACTCGTAATAAGTCAAGCACCTCTTTGGTGCGGTTAAGGGCGTTGTCTTGGTTTGATTCAGAGTAGGGTACATGAAAAATGTTATGCGAATAATTCTTGTCTAATGGTAGAAGATTTATTTTAAAATCTGAGTTTATTTGTATCGGGGATTCTGAGATATTAACGACAGAAATGTTAATTCTTGAGTTTGGTTTAACCTTAACTATACAATTGGCTATTAGAAGGGACTCAATTTGATTTTGGTCAAGTACAATACCTTCTTTTAGTTCGGGGTTTGACACTAAGCATTCTATTACAGTTTCAGTACGAGGCAAGATAATATAATTTGGTTCCGAGAAATTCAAGGCAAGTATTACTTTATTAACAATAAATGCACTTGCTGTATAGTCGATTTTACAGTTATTTCTTGAAAAGAAGTCATTGCCTATTATTCCATCATACGGAAAGTCTATATTTGGAACCATGTGAAAATGATGACTAAGAGCATCGAAGTTTATTAATATATGACCTAGTGTGCGCATTATGTTTTTTGTATTACCTAAACCATGGAAAGTTACGTAATTATTTTCAATTTTAGGCATTTGTTCGATGATATTTATTTTGATAAGGCTAATAGACGCACCGCTATCGATAAGAAGTTTCAAGGGTTTCGATGATACAGAAGTTTGAACTTCTACAAAAGGTAAGGACTTCTTTTTTGGATTTGTTGTGATATTGTATGTACTGATTTCTGTATTTTGTTTTTTAGATGCTGTGTTGGATACTCGACAAGGTTCTAGAATTGGGAGGTCAGTGTTTACGAAAGAGTCGGGGATTGGTTTAGTTACATCACTCTGAGTTTGGGGCTGGTTACCCTGTCCGTTAGTGACTAATTGAGAAACAGTGAATGGGCCACTATGAGTTTGGGGCTGGTTACCCTGTCCGTTAGTGGATGATTTAGGAACAGTGGATGATTTAGGAACAGTGATTGAATAAGGGACGCTTATTTGGGGCTGGTTACCCTTGTGGTCCATAGAACTAGAAAGGGTGCCGTTATCATATTTTAACCGTACTAGCTGTGAATTGGGTCTCACGAGACACCGACGTGAGCCCACTATTCGTTTAAATCATCTTCAGGGGTTTGCTCATCGGTTAGGTCGACATTATGTATAGGTTGATTGGTTTTTTGGTAACTCGCGGATGGACGATTGTTTCGGTCGGCTTGTTGATTGTTTTTATTGCCGAAATACCGATTATTGTATTCACGCTTCCGACAGGCGTCAATAGTGTGACCAACGGCTTTACAGTAGCGACATATTGGTGGACCTGACGTAGGTAAAGGTCCTTGATAACTTGGCTTATTCGCGGCAGTCATTGCGCCTTGTGTAAAGTTTTTGTATTGCTGCGGTTGTCGTTGGGGTACGCGATTATAGTTAAAAGGTGTGGCATTTCTTTTAAACGAGGCTTGTAATAACTTTTCTTCGGAAACGGCGAAATTGATCGCGTCATTGAGCGTTTCGGGATCACGGCATCTGACCACAGTAGACAGGCGCACGTTTAATCCGCTAATAAAAGTATATAATGCTAGGTCTTGCATAGCAGCGACACGGCCAGCCAGTTCCCCTTTCTTTTTCGTTGGTATTGAAACATTAATTTCGGTAAGTAACTTTGAGAGACACGATTCTACACGGAGTGTGAACTGGTTGACTGTTTCGTTATTGGATTGACGACAATCTTGAAGATCAGAGAGCAGTGCAGCATAATGCTTTCTTTCGCCGAATTGTGACTTTAGGAAGTCCTCTAGTTGTTGCCATGTCTCAAATTCTTTTATTGAACACGCGCTTTCGGCTCGCCCTTCGAGTTGACTAATAATATATGTCAATAATGTGGATTGTTGAGCCGGCGACGCAAGGTTAATAGCGTTTCTACAGTTATTTAAATAGGCATTTAGTTTTTCTCTATTACCGTCGAATTTATTTATGAACTTAATCAAAACATTTAAATCAATCTCCTTAGAGGTCGTAGTGGAATCCTCTTTAGGCATATTGAACGCTTCAGTCACGGGAACTCAGTTAGTCAAAACAAAGATAAGGCTCGAGGACCGGATTAGCGATAAGGAAAGAATGTTGCACGGCTCTCGCGACTAAATAATATGTGTAGTTACTAATCTATGAGAAATATAATTAAACACTTTGTTCGTTGTACGTTTTCGTATTACGTGATCACAGGCAATTTAATTATTCACTGGCACTAATCACTTGCACAATTATCTTCGGTATGAAGTAAATATGAATGTCAAAGACTTACAGGAACACGGCGATTACAGGAACAGCGTGTGTCATCATGGCTGGTGGAATACCTTGCTTCCACGGTGAGTATGTTTAAAGGATACGGTGACGACAGCAACAGGATACGGCAACAGGATTCGGCAGTGAGAAACAGCGACCAGCAATATCGGCTCGGCACGGCAGTAGAACTCTTCACATGGATATAAATCACGACACGGCGAAAAGAAACAGCGAGAGGATACGGCGACGAAATGATAGAGTTCTGTGTGGCGACGATATGCGTTTAGAAAGTCTGTATTGTTCACTATTGCACGAATTTATTGTTCGTTTTACACGATAGAGGCGAACCAGGATTTTAAAAATCCCTTTGAGCTGCCACCAATGTTATACGGGAAACTTGTATAGTCTTTTTAAAAAAACACTTTTATTACTTTGGCTGAAGGCCGTTTATTTGATATAGAAAATTACAAGAAAACTTTTATTAAAGAACAAGTGGCCTTAACCGAGGTTGAGAATCGAATGAATCGAACTGGGCACACTAAACTATGAATCCGCTACTTATCGCCAATGTGCTGACGGTGCATTGTGTCAGGGTTGTCCCATACATTGACAGGATATAACAGAACGAAACACAACAGTAGGAATACTGGTATTTCACGTCAATATTCTGTGAGAAGGTAGTCCTTCCGGTCGAGCCGGCCCATTCATGCTGAAATCAGCGAGGCTCTATTATTCTAGACCTGACCTTCTAGGGCAAGCAATTGTAACCTTGTTCTTTGCTTTTAGTATGTATGTTCTTTGTGACCCTTGCTTGTATTTATACAGCGGAAAAGATGTTTAATATTTATTGACTAGTGATTGAGATATAACCGTATTTATTGTATATATGTATCTTACGTGGGGGCCGGTCAGTGCAGACCGGCGACACTTCGAACTAGTGGGATCTTTTGTGTCGACACTCTCCCAATAACAACTGCCATAGATGTTCATGGCAGCCGGGACCGACGGCTCTCCGAGGCACGGAGCAGGCGATAATTGTCAATCAATACGCACATAATTTCGAAAAGTCATATAACTTCCGAAAGTCAGAGATGCGTGACGTGGGTTCGAACCCGAGACCCTCTGCATTGCAGTCTGTTGGTCTCCCCACTGAGCTATCGCTGCTTGTATTTATTGTAACTAGATTTTGCCTGCAGCTTTGCTCGCGTAAATGTAGTTTATATCAATTTTTTATCTCTTAGGGACAGTACTTTCTTCTCGTTTGTCGATAACGAAATTTTATGATGATCGGTCGAGTAGTTAAGACTGCGCCGAGCGTAAGACAGATAATGACAGAGCTCGTGCGGCGCATATTCAAATCGGCGCGCGGCCGCCTTAGTCAAATTGTATGGAGGATCTGAAGTGCTTTTTTGATAAATATGTATCTTTAATGTCAACCAATAACTTAAATATTTGGGACGGACAAATTGTAATATAACTATTTATGTTTCGTTTAAGCTGTAAAATACGATAGATTTCTACTGTTATAATCTAAAATCACGTAACACGAGCTTACGTTTCTGCATTTATCGTGCGAATTTACGTAATTTTGTAGGCGAAAATATTAATTATTTAAGTTTATTACACGAAGTTATTATAACCACATTTATTTTTATTGTAAATGCATATTTTATATTTGTATTAAACAAAACGTGTTGATTTTATTCACTTAACTGTGACCGCCTGTTTTGGCACATTCCGCTCGGCGCAGTCTTAAGGCGTGAAAGCGTAACAAACAAATTCACATTCGCATTAATAATATTAGTTACGACACATTTTATATTTTTCCACTTATCTATTCTTCATATAAAAATTAACTATGCCATTGAAATTAAACAAATTTATACGGATTTTATTATTTTGATTCTGTGTAAATAGAAACACCAATGATTAAATTATGTTCGGGTACTTTGAAATAACGACACTGGAACATTGAGACAACTACCATCTTAGTCTTCCCGTGACCATGGCTGCTGAAAAGCAACCGAAACGTCGGGGAAAGTGTAAACTTAAATATAAATAGTTTTAATAATTTAATAAGCTTAAAAATTATAAAGTTTAATAGTAGTAGTTTCTAAATTATATAATAAAGTGTCAAATAAACAACGCGTTAAAATCCGTATATAGTAGTTTAATTTCAACGGATTTTATTATTTATTAATCACATTTATTACATAATTTTGAAACTGTTACAATATCTACTATTTAATTCTAATACCTTTTATGCTAATTAAATTAACAAAACGTTTATTATATATGTATTTATATAGGTCATATAAATCACTTATCTGCAGACCCTACCCTCTCTGCCCACACCGTTTTCCTAAGAACCAGCCTTAGAGGCAGTATGAATAAGAATATACTATCTTGGACTAGATACCGGCCAACCTCTATAATACTATCCTTTGAGTGCGCACTGGTTCTCAAAGATTTCGGCCTAGTAATATATTATTTATACAGCTATACTCTAATGGGAAACCATTGGATAACAGTCCGCAGACGTCAGTCCTCTGACTTTTCGAAGTTAAGTTTGTAATATTGTCTTCTATTTACGCGAATATTATTCATTGAAATTAAACTGCTATATACGGATTTTACCGCGTTGTTTATTTGATACTTTATTACCAAATTTTGAAAATTGTTACACTGCTACTACTTGTAATAAAGTGACAAATAAACAACGCGATAAAATCCGTATATAGCAGTTTAATTTCAGTTAAGTTTGTATTAAAAAGTTAATTATCGTTTGCTTTAACGGTGACGAAAAACATTGTGAGGAAATCTAGATGTCTAAGAGTTCTCTGTTCTCGAAGATATGTGAAGTCTGCCAACCCGCACTAGGCCAGCGTGGTGAATAAATTTTTGCCCAATAACCCTTCTCACACTAAGCAGAGGCCCGTAACCGAACACAAAACAACTCACATTCGCATTTATCATATTAGTTAGGGTTCAGCTTCCATATGTTTGTGTAGAAATAATTTCTGTATTATGGGATACTTTACAAACATTCAAATAACGGACACAAAGAAAATCCATACTCGGAACAACTATGAGTGGACCATTAAATTTTTTGTCACTTGTGGGATTCGAACTCACAACACTCGGCCCAATGGCAGTGGCGAGGCACCATTTATTTATGCCATCCGTGCACTCATATCGAAACTCGAAAAGTTTGTCTTAAAATTTTTACTTGGAATATATTATTATATAAATTTGCTTTGGCCGCCAGTACTTGCTGCACAAAAGCCGCTCTTTTGGATTTCCAAACCACTCTGTTGATATATATAAAATATTTTTATATACTTTTATCCAAAAATGTCTACAGGAACGGGTAATATTCCGAGAATAATTTTATTTGATTCCCCAATAATTAATATGTTTGATATTCAGCCACTAAAGCCAGTTTGAGAACCGCTGCATGCAATATCTGTCAGATCAGAAGTACCCATGTCAAAAGCTGTCACGGCGAAACCTTAGATGTCACGATGATATCCACTAACCCAAATTGTGGGTGAACTCAGAGCACATCATAGTATCAAAGCGGGAGTAATGAATTACTTTAATAGTATTCAAATTTAGGTCATCCTGCCACCCAGCAAATATTTTCATCAAAAATATTTGTACATATACGAAATTTTACCCTCGGTTTCGCTCGCGTAAAAGTAGGATAGGTCAAAAATATATCCCTTGAGAACAGTACTTTTTCCTGGATGAAAGGTACCTTGTATCCTTTTCTTTATTGGGCGTCCGTTGCTACAGCGGCATCCGGTCGTGGCGGGGGGCCAGTCGTGGCGGGGGACTGGTCGTGGCGGGGGGCTTCTTAGGGGGGGTTCATGATGATCGGTCGAATAATTAACGCGTGAAATGGTAACAAACAAACAGAATCACAATCACATTTACATAATTATAATATTAGTTAGGATACAGAGTGGTCATATATTAGGACCATAATGTATATCTGGAAAATAATCTACATATGTACCCTATTTCGAGACCACAACAAATTATATTAATCTAGGTTTTGTCCTCGACTTCACTCGCGTAAATGATGATTAGGGTAGGTTAGTAACAGTACTTTTTGTGGGGGAAAGGTACTTCATATCCTTTTCAGACAACGTGACCCCTGACAACGTGTATGCAAAATTTCATGATGATCAGTCGACGCGTTCATACCTTAGCAGTAACAAGCAAACAAACTCACATGATCGGTCGAGTAATTAAGGCGTGAAAGCGTAACAAACAAACTGACATACGCATTTATAATATTAGTTAGGATTGACTTACGTTTACGTGAATGTTATTCATAGTCGGCCGATGGCGTAGTGGTTAGTGTAACTGACTGCCACGTCTGAGGTCGCGGGTTCGATTCCCGCACAAGTCAAACATTTGTGTGCATGGACATGGATGTTTGTCTTGGTCTGGGTGTTTCTATGTATAATATGTATGCATTTACAAAGAAAAAGTATATATGTATGTTTATCCATTGTCTAGTACCCATAGTACAAGCTCTGCTTAGTTTGGGCTAGATGGTGTTGTGTGTATGTGGTAGAATATTATTATTATATTATATTATTATTATTCATTAGTGTAATTTCATTTCATTTCATTTCAAATATGAAACGCTCCATTTTCTCTTCATATTCCACATCAGTGAAATTCAACTACTTTATACGAATTATATCGCGTTGTTTATTCAATTCTTCGTAAATAGAAACACCAATGATTAAATTATGTTCGGGTACTTTGAAATAACGACACTGGAACATTGAGACAACTACCATCTTAGTCTCCCCGTAACCATGGCTGCTGAAAAGCAACCGAAACGTCAAGGAAAGTGTAAATTCAAATTAAAATTATTTTAATATTTTAATTAGTTTACAAAGTAGTCAAGTTTAATAATAGTAGTGTAACAGTTTTACAAAATTATGTGACGTCATAATCATATTTGTTTCATCTACTTATAGTTTCTAGCTGTTGCCCGCGACATCGTCCACGTGGACTTTAATTTATTACCCAATACCTCCTTTTAATATGTTATCTAATTTTAATATATAAAACTACAACTAAAGAAATTAATAAGTCTAACTACACCTATATAGGTGTAGTTAGCTATATATTAAAAAAATACGTATGGTATCGCGGATTTTTTTGTAGATATTGATAAGTTCAATAATACCGTAGAACATTTTTTTGTTCTATCATCATTAGTTTCCGCAGCGCACGCGATGACAGATTTTTTATGGCTAATTTTTTCACACCTTGGGTTATATTATTGCATTTTTATTAAAGGTCCCTATTTTTTTTTGAAAATGCCTATGTCACTCAGTGAAGATGCAGCTATCTAATGGTGAAAGAATTTTTGAAATCGGTCCAGTGGTTTTTGTGTGAAAGCATTACAAACATACATACAACAACACAAATGTTTCCTCTTTATAATATTAGTTTAGATAGTATAGATATTAAAAATATTTAAATTATAATTCTTATTTGTAGTTATAAAAAATTAACATGTATATTTATTTAATTTATCTGTAATCTGTGTTTCTTATTATCTGTAATTTCTGTACTTTTTTTATAGTTTAATGGTATTAATTTGGACTGTATTAGACGTTTATAATCACTATTGAGGTGTTGCTGAAAATCAGCGCTGTATCGCAAGCGGTGCAGCATTATGCTGAGCAACATCTCTTTTTAATGAACATTGCGACGCAAATTGAACTGCAAGGGCTCCATGTGTATTCCATATGATATATAATAATATATGAAATAATAGTATATGTAATTAATTAACGTATTATAATGTAGTAATTCATATAGGTATATAATAATGTATATAAGTTTTATTTTTATTATCATCAATTTATAAATACATTTATTACTGTTACACACAAATTTTGCATTATAATAGTTTTGATCGTGTGTTGCAATGCTTCATTAAAAAAAATATTTCTTTCTTTCTTTCTAATAAAGTGTTAAATAAACAAGGCGATAAAATCCGTATTAAGAAGTATAATTTCGATGATTAAAATTCGCATCAACGAAAGGATTCTACGTCAGTGTTTTAGAATAATAAAGTTATGGACGTACTTGTATATAAAATAATTGAATTGTTGTCCCGTTTACATAAATGCTGTAGAAATGAGAGCGCTGAGAAATATGTATATGTGGTGTGACTCTGAAAGATAGAATAAGGAATAGTGTGATTAAAGAGAGATGCGGCATGAAAGTGGATATAGTGACAAGAATAGAAAAGGGTATGTTAAGCTGGTTTGGGCATGTAGAAAGAATGGACGAGGAACGACTGACTAAGAAAGTTTATAAGGCTAGTGTGAATGGAACAGTCGCAAGAGGAAGACCTAGGCGAACGTTTCTTGATCAGATCGGAGGCGTTCTGGACAAAGGCCAGGTTAAGAGCACCTTGAACCGACGGGCGTGTAAGAGGAATGTGATGAAAGTGAATGAAGCCAGAGAAGTGTGTCAGGATCGTAGCAAATGGAAATCCGTAGTCTCTGCCTACCCCTCTGGGAAACAGGCGTGAATCTATGTATGTAGGTATAATATTCTTTTGAAGATACTTTTTTCTCGCTTGGTCTAACATCCTGTGTCGCGAGCACCTTTACAAACATTCAAAAACAGTCACAAGGAACACGCAATCGAAATAATTATTTGTGCATCACACAAAATTTGGTCGTTTGTGAGGATCAAACGCTTTTTTGTTATAATTTAAGTTCTTTACATAAATATTGTCACTACTTTATGAATGCTAGTTAATCTATAATTGGCAAATATTTGTTCCACCATACATTCTTTGTAATCTATTTGACGTCAGTCTGTAAACAAATGTGCCAATACAGGCGGTCACAGTTAAGTGAATAAAATCAACACTTTTTGTTTAATACAAATATAAAATATACATTTACCATAACAATGAATGTGTTTACAATTACTTAATGTAAAAAACTAAAATAATTAATAATATTTTCGCTCACAAAATTACGTAAATTTGCACCAAAAATGCAAAAACGTAAGTTCGTGTTACTTGATTTTCAGATTATAACAGTAGATATCTATCCTATTTTACAGCTTAAACGAAACATAAATAGTTATATTACAATTTATCCGTCCAAAATATTAAGGTTATTGGTGGACAATAAAGATACATATTTATCAAAAAAGCACTTCAAATCCTCCATACAATTTGACTATGGCGGCCGCGCGCCGATTTGATTATGTGCCGCACCAGCTCTGTCATTATCTGTCTTACGCTCGGCGCAGTCTTAATAAACCATAATCTATCTATCTTTCCCCTATCTATATATATAAAAATCAATTGCTGTTCGTTTGTCTCGCTAAAATTAGAGAACGGCTGGGCCGATTTAGCTGATTTTGGTTTTCAAATGTTTGGTCGTAATCCAGGGAAGGCTTAAACGGTGAGAAAATATGGAAAATTCATTAGGATAGGTGATACGAAGTACATCGGGTCATCTACTAATTAATAAATAAACCCACATTATTCAGTAACAAATACGAGGCGACAACAACTAAAAGAACAATCCTTTAATATTTAATCCTTTACGTAGAGTTTGAACGCTCGTATTGTATCAGAATGCCCTCTGAATACACAAATGAATAAGTTAATCCACGCCCAATTTATCATGCATCCAAAGTCTGCCGAAGTTCCGGTGAACCGCCCAAACCATTGTGTCTATACTAACTTTGCCTGCGGCTTCTGTTGTGTATCTAGTTCGAATGTTAGTCTCTTACCAAGGCATTAGTTTGAGCGTATGTTTGTTTAATAATAATTATAATGCCCTCTAGACCGAATTTCGGTCATGGCGGCCAATCTTAACGGTGATTGGCCATCTGCGCAGGAGATATTATAGTGCACAAGTATGTGCGCAAACACAAGTGCACTCTCTGTTCCCTAACTGTCATGATCCGATGGGACGGATAATCCGACACGACCGGAGAGGCACGGGGGTGTCTAACACCGCCAAGTTCCTAACTCCGGGCTCGTATTGAGAATTCTTAACAGAAAAACCCAATATCTTTTTATTGGCCCGACCCGGGATTCGAACCCGAGACCTCATGCACAGCAGTCGCATTCACTACCGCTGCGCCACGGAGGCAGTTTGTTTATCACGTATCTATACTAATATTACAAAGCTGAAGAGTTTGTTTGTTTGGTTGAACGCGCTTATCTCAGGAACTACTGGTTCGAATTGAAAATTATTTTAGTGTTGGTTAGCCCGTTTATCGAGGAAGGCTATAGGCTAAATAACATCACGCTACAACAAATAGGAGCGGCACATAAATGAAAAAAAATTACAAAAACGTCTTTCGTCGTTCTTATGTGAAGCAGACGAAGTTGCGTGGAGCAGTTAGTTTATTATTTGTATACAGAAAGGTGTGGTTATATATTAGGACTGAAATGTTTATCTGATAAATAATCTATGTGAACTATACTCGGAATAAAACAAATTATTTTCAACTAGATTTTGCCTGCAGCTTTGCCCACGTAAATGTAAGTTGCCGTTCCACCCAAATCATGCACATATACACACACACACACCACACACAAACATACACACATGCACACACACACACACACACACGCTGATGCACACACACAAACACATGCCCACACATGTTATATTTCTTCATCTCTCTTAGCCTTTATTATTCCCAAGTCACTTGGGGTCGGCTTTTCTGGTCTAACCGGATTTGACTGGATATCAGTTTTTACATGGAGCGACTGCCACCCGACCACCGCAACCCGAAGGCTAACGATACCCTAAGGCTAGACCAGTGTCAGGATAATATAGGGCACTGACTTTTCAATAACGACTGCCATAGATGTTCACGGCAGGCGGGACCGACGGCTTAACGTGCTCTCCGAGGCACGGAGCAGGCGATAATTGTCAATCAATACGTACATAATTTCGAAAAGTCATATAACTTCCGAAAGTCAGAGGTGCGCGACGTGAGTTCGAATCCGAGACCCTCTGCATTGCAGTCTGTTGGTCTCCCCACTGAGCTATCGCTACTACTTTCAGTCAAACGCAAGCCTATTAGAGTATAAAAAAAAACTTACTGCGGTATGTATTTGGACTGCTGAGACACATATATGTATGTTATGTCCTTACTAATATTAATTATGAATGCAAAGTGAGTTTATTTGTTACGCTTTTAAGCCTTAACTACTGGACCGAGCATCATGAAATTTCGCACACATGTTGTCAAGAGTACAGAAAAAGACATAGTGTATCTTTTATCCAGGAAAAAACTGTTCCCGAAGAATATAAACGTATTGACAAAATCTAGATAAATAAATAAAAATAAAAAATAAAAACAGTTTATTGCCATTAATCATTACATAACGAATTTATCAGCGGCCCCACACTAGGCATAGCCTGTCCTGTGGGTGCCAGGTACGATTTCTTTCCATTTTTAACAATTTTAGCTCGGGCGACGTGTCATATAAGACTAAAAATATGGTTGTGTGTGTGTGTGTGTGCATACATGTGTGTGTGTATGTTATTCGTGAGTGAGTGAGTGTGTGTGTGTGTATGATGTGTTTATGATAGGCATACCATAAGATTTTCGGTGGAGTCATATGTGAAAGAAGTGATGATGAGTGAGAGATGGATGTGGTAAAGCCACGGTCAAGATCTAGTATTCTGAATCAAATGTGAGTTTATCTGTTACGCTTCCACGCCTCAAATACTCGACCGATCATTATGAAATTTTGCATACACGTTGTCAGGGGTACAGAAAAGGAGATGGGTACCCTTCATCGACTAAAAATACTTTTCGCAAGCAAGCAAAGCTACGTGTAAATGCCAGTTCTATATAATATTTTCCCAACTGAACACAAGATAAATACATACATACATAGATTCACGCCTGTTTCCCAGAGGGGTAGGCAGAGACTACGGATTTCCATTTGCTACGATCCTGACACACTTCTCTGGCTTAATTCATTTTCATCACATTCCTCATACACGCCCGTCGGTTCAAGATAAATACGTAAAGTTAATACATCATAATTGTAAATGGAAAATGGCGTCATTCGTAATCATTATTTGTATATCCGCGAGCGACTGTGAAACGGCTAATATTTGTGTTTTAATCATACGCAGAATGAGGTCGACATTTTCGGTTCATTTACGAGTGGTAGCCTATGGTTTTGCTTGAGTTTTATATTAATATCAGCTGTATATGTAAACTGTCCCAATGCTAAACAAGGAACTCTTCAGTTTGAGACAAGTTAGGCTCTAGTCCTCCACGCTGGTCCAGTACAAGTTGGGAGATATACATGTCTTCGAAAAAGTTATGTAGTACTCTCAGACATGTAGATTGCCTTTTTAGTTCGGTTTTTCACCGTTAAAGCTATATCTAATTAACTATTACAAGTGACCCGTCCCGGCTTCGCACAGTTAGTAAAAATCTTAACAAATGATACACCTAAACCTTCCTCATGAATCACTCTGTCTATTGGGGAAAACCGCATGAAAATCCGTTAAGTTGTTTTTGAGTTTATCGCGAACAGAATGACAGACGCGGCGGGGAACTTTGTTTTATGATATATATTCGAAAAGTGAGATTCATAGTTAAAAATATATTTTTATTTTATCTCTATTCAGGCATGTAAAATCCGCCAGCCCGCTATTCCAGACCAGTCTATTGATCAGCATGGTGGCCCTAACCCTCCAGATACTGAGAATAGGCCCGTGTCACCCCTTTCACCCCCTTAAGGGTGGAATTTCCAAAAATCCTCTCTTAGTGCTCCCCTACACTCTCCAAGGAACATACATGCCAAATTTCAACTTCTTGCATTCAATAGTTTCGGCTGTGCGTTGTCTGTCAGTCACTGAGTAACGGAAGAGATTTATATATATAGATAATCGATAAGCATGTATATATAAATTAATATATAAAAATATAAATTAAAATAGGTATAACATGAATAATATAATAATATTAATAATATAATATTCTACCACATACACACAGCACCATCTAGCCCAAACTAAGCAGAGCTTGTACTATGGGTTCTAGACAATGGATAAACATACATATATACTTTATTTTTTGTAAATACATACATATTGTACATAGAAACACCCAGACCAAGACAAACATCCATGTTCATGGACACAAATGTTTGAATAATAAATAAATTGGCGCAATAGCATAATGTATATAAATATAATATTCAATAATAACCTACAAACGGTTGCCATTCACGGTTTAGCAATCCGGTATTTAAATATCTTGTCTAGCCCATATTGCTTCTCGCTTGCACATAACGGTGTCTCACTCGTAGGGCTACGCGACGGCAATGGTGGGCGAGGAGCTCACGTGATTTAATTTGGCCGCCGCGCCGCATCAACACGGTAGTCGCGTGACCAAAACATTGTCCAATAATAAAGGACCGCGTCCTTTGATACGGATGGAATGTTATTGTACAAAACCAACTACGCGAGGAAACGATCACTGCAATGACAACCCAGAACTTAATTATTTCAGGTATGCATAATAATAAGGTTCTGGGTGGATGGCCGTTGGGGCGGAAAGGTTCTACAGTGGCCGCCACGAACCGGAACACGCAGCAGGGGTAGGCCCTCCACAAGGTGGACCGACGATCTGGTAAGGGTCGCGGGAAGCGGTTGGATGCGGGTGGCCCAAGACCGATCTGTGTGGAAAACCTTGGGGGAGGCCTATGTCCAGCAGTGGACGTCTTTCGGCTGAAATGATGATGCATAATAATAATAATATTTGAAATGAAGAAAAATATTTGCCGAACTCTTAGGACTTTACAGTCATTGTATCGTTCGTCAGTAGGAAAGCGAAAGGGTTTTTCCAGCATCACTTTTAGTACCGAACGTTGAGCTCTTTCCAGCTCGATCATATTGCATTTACCAATTCCTCCCCAGGCCAGGATACAGTAATACAGTAAGGACTGAATTAATGACTTGTATACCATCAGTAAAATTTGCTTACTAGTGCTGTTTCGCAAAGATTTTAGAATCCAGATTGTAGGGACACACACACATATGTACATACTATGTAAGTGCACGTGCATGGTTGTGTGAGTGCAGAGTATCGTCTTCACGATTCCCCGTCTTCCCCACTTTTTATATAGTCAGTCCGTTTCAATTGTTTGTTAAGTTAGTACGTAATAGGGAAAATAATTATAAGTGAATATTGTGGTCCTTGAATACACATATAAATTTCGGTATCGTTCCTTTTTTATTTTATCTCTTTCGAATCGGACTCAACAGGACAATAACCCTAAATTGGTGATCTATCAGCAGGTATAAGCCTACAAAAACCCTATACCCCTTTTCGATACCCCTAGCAACCTGCATGCGAAATTCCATGATAATCGGTCAAGTAGTTAAGGCGTCAAAGCGTAACAAACAAAATTAAATACGTATTTATAATATTAGTTAGGATTAATTCCTCTTGTTACCTAACACCAAAACATGTTTTGCAAAATGTAGCTCTGATTACCGATATCTGCCGATTCCATCCGATAAACAAGGAATGTTACGTAAAAAATATACTTATCACCTTGGACCCAAAGGTCTTTTGAAGGGTGGAAAAGGGTTCCAGTGAAGGACTTCAGAATAATAATAATAATGTAACACTACTCCAAATATAATTGGGGTCCTACCCTACTTCAAGCAAGTTGATGTCAATGACAAATTTAAAGTGTTCCGTACAATAGTGATGGGCGATTATCGATAAAAGATTTTGAATTATTCGAATCTTTATTCGAGAAGCAGTAGCTAAATGGATAAGGACTTTCAATCGAGAAGTTGCAAGGTCGAATCCATCTGAGGCACTACTGATATAAAGACACACTTATTTCCTTTTTCTTAACCTGGCGTAATGCATTGACCCATACGTCTCCGCGGAAAAGGGGAGCGTAGAGGTTATTTCAGGCTCACCCGGGGAAAGAGAAGGTTCCGGGTATTACCGACTAAACCTACCATGGCGTGCCAACTCGCTGCTTTGAATGGTGAGTGATTGAAACTACATCAGCGACCCACCCAGCAGGGACCGATGCTAGCAAAAATTGCGGTGGACGACGACTCTTGGGCGAGGCCCCGGCACGACAAAGGGCATCACTCACTAAAGCCACTTCTAATACAAATATTTCAGCGGTAGAAAATCTATTAAGAATACTAGAAAATTGTAACCAAATGAAACTACCCATTATTTGGCTTTTGGGTAAAAACTACGAAGAGACCGAAAATCTAATTAAAATAAGGGATTAAATATAATGACCACCAAAAATACTAATTGCACAGCAAAATATGCTTACTAAAATATATCATAATGAGCACCTATACGCCTCAAATCACTGCATTCTGTCTCGAAAGGGTTAGGTTATGTAAGGTTCCTTCTTAAACCTACCCAAAAATAGGAGCCCCGCAGAGCAGGGCTCCGTCGACTTAGTTTGATCTCTTTAAAATATTTTAGTTAGCATATTTTGTATATTATAAATTTAAATGTGAGTTTGTTTGTGACGCTTTCACGCCTTAACTACTCGACCGATCATCATGAAATTTCGCATACACGTTGTCAGGGTTATAGAAAAAGTCATAAGGTATCTATGACCTAGAAAAATACCTTTTCCAGAACGAAACCGCCGGCAAAATCCAGTTATCAATCAAGCACAAAAACCTAGCAATGATAGATATAGATGATACTCCAAAATATCTTTGCTCCGGTGTTATTTAAAGAGATAATAGAGGACCCTATGTATCTCTGTAGCAAAGCGAGCGCTTTTATGGTTAATAAAGTAGATTTAAGGAGTAACTTTCTCGGCCTCGGTGGCGTAGTGGTTAGTGTAACCGACTGCCACGCCTGAGGTCGCGGGCTCGATTCCCGCACAAGTCAAACATTTGTGTGCATGAACATGGATGTTTGTCTTGATCTGGGTGTTTCTATGTACAATATGTATGTATTTACAAAAAAAAAGTATATATGTATGTTTATCCATTGCACATACTTGTGCACTATAATATCTCCTGCGCAGTTGGCCAATCTCCGTTAAGATTGGCCGCCATAACCGAAATTCGGTCTGGAGGACATTATTTTATTACTACAAAAAATATTCATAATAATGTCCTCCAGACTAAATTTCGGTCACTGCGGCCAATCTTAACAGAGTCTGACCATTAGCTTAGAGGATTTTAAAGTGCATTCTCTGTTCCCTAACCTACCGACACGACTGGAGAGAAATCAGTCGCAGGCTCAACGGCTTTGCGTGCTTTTCGAGGTACGGGGGTGTATAACACCGCCAATGTCCTAACAATATTAGGTATAAAGATTTCTTTACAGAAAAATAAATAAAATAACTTTTCGTTGGCCCGACTCGACTCGACCCGACTCGAACAACATGCACTGCAGTCGCAATCACAACCGCAGCGCCAAGTAGGCAGTTTGTAAATATCCAGACTAAGATGTCTGAGCTTACACATTACATATACATGATAGAGAACTGTAGTAAGCAGATTTCAATATGAATAATAATAATAATATAATATTCTATCACATACACACAACACCATCTAGCCCAAACTAAGCAGAGCTTGTACTATGGGTACTAGACTTAAACTTAAACATTTGTGTGCATGAACATGGATGTTTGTCTTGGTCTGGGTGTTTCTATGTATAATATGTATGTATATTATACATAGAAACACCCTTTTTACCATCCGTCAAGTGCCAACTACCTTTACAAGATGCAGGGGTCTATAAAATAGATTGTGACTGCGGACTCTCATACATTGGTCAAACCATGAGAAGCATAGGCACCCGCATAAAAGAACACACAGCTGATGTAAAACATCAAAAGGATTTGTTTTACATCAGCTGTGTGTTCTTTTATGCGGGTGCCTATGCTTCTCATGGTTTGACCAATGTATGAGAGTCCGCAGTCACAATCTATTTTATAGACCCCTGCATCTTGTAAAGGTAGTTGGCACTTGACGGATGGTAAAAAGGGTGTTTCTATGTATAATATGTATGTATATTATACATAGAAACACCCAGACCAAGACAAACATCCATGTTCATGCACACAAATGTTTAAGTTTAAGTCTAGTACCCATAGTACAAGCTCTGCTTAGTTTGGGCTAGATGGTGTTGTGTGTATGTGATAGAATATTATATTATTATTATTATTCATATTGAAATCTGCTTACTACAGTTCTCTATCATGTATATGTAATGTGTAAGCTCAGACATCTTAGTCTGGATATTTACAAACTGCCTACTTGGCGCTGCGGTTGTGATTGCGACTGCAGTGCATGTTGTTCGAGTCGGGTCGAGTCGAGTCGGGCCAACGAAAAGTTATTTTATTTATTTTTCTGTAAAGAAATCTTTATACCTAATATTGTTAGGACATTGGCGGTGTTATACACCCCCGTACCTCGAAAAGCACGCAAAGCCGTTGAGCCTGCGACTGATTTCTCTCCAGTCGTGTCGGTAGGTTAGGGAACAGAGAATGCACTTTAAAATCCTCTAAGCTAATGGTCAGACTCTGTTAAGATTGGCCGCAGTGACCGAAATTTAGTCTGGAGGACATTATTATGAATATTTTTTGTAGTAATAAAATAATGTCCTCCAGACCGAATTTCGGTTATGGCGGCCAATCTTAACGGAGATTGGCCAACTGCGCAGGAGATATTATAGTGCACAAGTATGTGCGTAGACACAAGTGCACTCTCTGTTCCCTAACTCTCATGATCCGATGGGACGGATAATCCGACACGACCGGAGAGAGATCAGGCACAGGACCTACGGCTTTTTGTAGTAGGGTGTAGGTGAGGGTACATCTATGGTGAAATTTGTTTTTTAAATATATTTTAATAAGTATTAAATTCTATGTGGTTTTCATGTATGGTTGCCTGTATTTAGACCACCATGGTTTGTCTTAAATTAACAAAAACATTAACCATTGCAGAGAACTGAAACAACGAATACAGGCAGACAATAAGTGATATAACTTTTAATACAAATTGTATAAGAGATTATTGACATTTATTATTAATAATACAGGTTATTCATAATATATTATTATAGAGCCTACTCTCGAAATAATAATATTTTTTTAAAATCACCTTTTCATTATGTACAGAAACCACGAAATTAGATATAGGACCTAAACAGCGATTGCATACTTTCAGACATTTTCTTTAAAAACAAATATATACGATTCACACACTAGGAATTATTCCTATATCGCGGGGGACTTAAGACTTAAGACTCGCTCGGCGCAGTCTTAAGACTGCGCCGAGCGTAAGACAGATAATGTGACAGATAGTGTGCTTGGACCGTTACTTTTCCTAATATACATAATGATATATTATATCAACGACCTCCCAAAGATGACACAACAAAGAATGGTTCTCTTTGCCGATGATAGCACAGTAATAATAGAATGCACAAATCCCAATAATTATGAAAACGAGATTAATGACTCACTGACAAAAATAATAAATTGGCTTAATTGTAACAATTTAGTAATAAATTTAGATAAAACTAAAATCATGCAATTCCAACAACGTTGGGCAAATCCCCCTATACACTTGACTTATAAAAATTACAATATAGAAACAGTTAATACTGCTAAGTTTTTAGGTATAATGGTAGACAATAAATTAAAATGGAAACCACAAATAGAACACCTATGTAACAGACTGAGTAAATCTGCATACGCACTCTATCAATTATCTAAAAAAGTAAATATCAGCACGTTACTGACAGCTTATCATGGACTACTGGCTTCAGTGCTACGGTTCGGAATTATTTTTTGGGGACAATCAACTGACAGGGAACTTATATTTAGAATGCAAAAACGCTGTATAAGATCTATGTGTGGATAGACTACTGATAGCTGTGTACCATCCTTCAAATCACTGAAAATACTAACACTACCAGCATTGTATATTTTAGAATCTGCAGTGTTTATAAAAAGCAACCCCCACTTGTTCGAAAAAATGTCTGACATAAAAAGAATGCCAATACGTGCTCAATATTTGTCACAGTTGTGTAATATAAAATGCAAGACATCTTTAATGCAAAAGAGTTTTTTTGGCATTGCACCAAAAATCTACAATAAAATACCTGTCAATATCAAAAATATGCCTTTAGTAAAATTTAAAAAAGCTTTTACATTATTACTAATTGACAAATGTTATTATAAAATTGAAGACTTTTTAAATGATAATTTAATACCAAAGAAGATTTAAAGTATTGTAATTTAATGTTAACTAATTATTTAATTCAATTCCAATATGTTAATAATTTCTTATAATATAAACTTCAAAACTACGCATGCATGCATGTTTTTTCTATAAATATTAGTATGTCGAAATTGACAAGACATAGCGCACTATTTAGTTCTTAAGATCCATCTAAAATGCTAATACCTATGTTTCACAAATAAATTGATTTGATTTGATTTGATTTGATTTGATTTGAATGACAGAGCTCGTGCGGCGCATATTAAATCGGCGCGCGGCCGCCATAGTAAAATTGTATGGAGGATTTGAAGTGCTTTTTTATAAATATTTATCTTTATTGTCAACCAATAACTTAAATATTTGTGACGGACAAATTGTAATATAACTATTTATGTTTCGTTTAAGCTGTAAAATAGGACAGATTTCTACTGTTATAACTTAAAAATCACGTAACACGAGCTTACGTTTCTGCATTTTCCTTGCAAATTTACGTAATTTGTTAGATGAAATATTAATTATTTTAATTTTTTTACACGAAATAATTGTAAACACGTTCATTGTTATGATAAATGTATATTTTATATTTGTATTAAACAAGTGTTGATTTTATACACTTAACTGTGACCGCCTGTTTTGGCACATTTCGCTCGGCGCAGTCTTAAGAAACATTCAAACAACGGACACAAAGAACATCCAGACTCGGAACAACCATTTGTGGATCACACAAATTTTAGTACCGAGTGGGATTTGAACCCACTTCACTCGGCGCAGTGGCAGTGACAATACGACCACTTAAAACACTCGCCATCAGTATATCCATTAAACCTTCAAAGAAAGACAAAAATTTGCTCACATCTTTCCTTTTACCGCTCAAATGTAATTCAATATCGAATCAAAATTTTCGCATACGCATCAAAATTAAATTGAGCCGCAAAAATTGAGGTTCAGACCTCTGAAACGAATTGATTACAACTAAATAATGATAATAGGACCCCAAACCGTTTGATGATACGTTGTTGCTTGCTTTCTATAGATATTATAATGGTTTCCGGTGGGTAAGGCAATGGGACAAAGTCAAAAATAATTTATTCATTTAGTGTGTTATGTTGGTTAGTGTTTTTACTGTTACTAAAGCTACATTTAGGGTTAATTGCTAGGTTCTGCCAAAGGGTTAGACCTATAAGAAGATACTTATTCATATATGTCACAAAAATACATTTATAAACATCAAAAATTAATGGTTAGTGCGTTTAATAAGGTACCGAAGCTACATTTTGGATAAATTGCTAGGTTCAGGCAAAGAGTTGAGCTTATAAAAAGATACGTGCAAGAAACTCGCTTAGCTAGCTTTGAGTAGTAGAGCCTCGCTGATTTCAGCATGAATGTGCCGGCTCGACCGGGGAAGAACTACCCTCTCACAGAATATCGACGTCAAATACCAGTATTCCTACTGTTGTGTTTCGTCCGGGGAGTGAGAGTTCCGGAGGCCCAATGACCCTCTTTCCTCCTTCTACTTCCGAAAGGCCAGGTTAAGAGCACCTTGAACCGACGGGCGTGTATGAGGAATGTGATGAAAGTGAATGAAGCCAGAGAAGTGTGTCAGGATCGTAGCAAATGGAAATCCGTAGTGTCTGCCTACCCCTCTGAGAAACAGGCGTGAATCTATGTATGTATGTATGTATGTATGTAGATTATCAATCTTAAGATGGAAGTCGCTATTCAGGAGTGACCGGTAGTAAAACCGATTGTTATCCATGAGGTCTCGGGATCCCGGATCAAATAAGCAGCGATAACTAAGGCCGTTGGACTGCTACGCAAAATATGTAGAGCTCTCAGATATGCAGATTTCTTCATCATACACAAAACAGTAAAAGTATCTCTTCTCCCTAGCCTTTATTATTCCCAAGTCACTTTGGGGTCGGCTTTTCTGGTCTAACCGGATTTGACTGGATATCAGTTTTTACACGGAGCGGCTGCCACCTGACCTCCGCAACCCGAAGGCTAACGATACCCTAAGGCTAGACCAGTGTCAGGATAATATAGGGTACTGACTTCCCAATAATGACTGCCATAGATGTTCACGGCAGGCGAGACCGACGGCTTAACGTGCTCTCCGAGGCACGGAGCAGGCGATAATTGTCAATCAATACGCACATAATTTGAAAAAGTCATATAACTTCCGAAAGTCAGAGGTGCGCGACATGGGTTCAAACTTGAGACCCTCTGCATTGCAGTCTGTTGGTCTCGCCACTGAGCTATCGCTGCTCTTACAAAACAGTAAACGTATATTGTCCGTTAAGACTGCGCCCAGCGAATTGTGCCAAAACAGGCGGTCACAGTTAAGTGAATAAAATCAACACTTTTTGTTTAATACAAATATTAAATATACATTTATCATAACAATGAACGTGTTTACAATTACTTCGTGTAAAAAAATTAAAATAATTAACATTTCATCTACAAAATTACGTAAATTTGCAAGAAAAATGCAAAAAAGTAAGCTCGTGTTACGTGATTTTTAGATTATAACAGTAGAAATCTGTCCTATTTTACAGCTTAAACGAAACATAAATAGTTATATTACAATTTGTCCGTCCCAAATATTTAAGTTATTGGTTGACAATAAAGATACATATTTATCAAAAAAGCACTTCAAATCCTCCATACAATTTGACTATGGCGGCCGCGCGCCGATTTGACTATGCGCTGGACGAGCTCTGTTATTTTTTGTCTTACGCTCGGCGCAGTCTTAAGAAATGGCACCACAGAATCTACAAAAAGTAGGCGGGGCTTATAAAACTAAGCCGTGTTGTTATAGTAACGTATAATTATACCAATGTGTAAGGTCAGGCGGGGCAAGCGCGCCGACGGGGTAAGCGCACCTTCATTAAAAATATAATAATAATAATAATATTCTACCACGTACACACAACACCATCTAGCCCAAACTAAGCAGAGCTTGTACTATGGGTTCTAGACAATGGATAAACATACATATTATTATATGCTTTTTTTTTTTGTAAATACATACATATTATACATAGAAACACCCAGACCAAGACAAACATCCATGTTCATGCACACAAATGTTTGACTTGTGCGGGAATCGAACCCGCGACCTCAGGCGTGGCAGTCGGTTACACCAACCACTACGCCATCGAGGCCGTCATGTCACGTCATTAAAAATATCGAAAACCACTGATATTAGACAGCTAACGACATCTTACATTTATGCAACAAACAAAAAAATAGTTCCACTTTAGACTACAGATGTCTCTGTTCACCATAACTTGATGTATCCACCATTTTAGTTTTAGTGTCATTTAAACCTGTTACCAGAGATGAACACGTGTTATTAATCCCCTTAAATCTAAAATATTTTACGTGTTATGGCAAACCAATGAGGTGAGTACAGAATTTATTTGTTTTTCTTTAAATCTATGTCTGTATTTTAGTCCTAGATACGGAAATATTTTTTTTATAAAGAATTTAAAATCTTAACCTCAAAATAATCAAGTGAGGCAAGCGCGCCTAACTTTTTTGTAGTATGGCGCGCTTCCCCCAAAGCAGAAGTTGTCAACTCTTATGATTCAATGCAATGTTTTTCTATATTAAGAACCTGTCTAGATATGCTTATAGTAAAAGCATCGTAATAAGAACTATAAATTGTTTTTAAATATTTTATTTTCTTGGGATTTGCTTTGGGGACGCTATACCAGGTGTTTAGACAAATGGGATATAATATATTTGAATATATCCTAATAATACGTTTGTGTGCGTGTGTTTTAAAAATTTCATTAATTTGCAGCTGAGTTAAGTAAAGTATAACATTTAAGATTATTGATCTTCGTTTAAAATATTTTATTATTACACGAATAAGATATTCTAAGTAATAGTCATAACTTATGAACGGATGGGTATTTTTGTCTACGAGTAAATTATTTGAGTGAACATTAAATAGGACATTTGTTCGGATACCCGGTATAAAATTCGTTTAAAGTTAGTGCTAACAGTAAATCCATAGTACTTGTAATTACCTTTGTTCGGTACTTTATGCGCGCTTAGGTGGTCCTAAGCTTGTTAATCGGGAGCAATAATTGAAGTCAAGCTACTTCGCAATGAGACTCTGGATGGGTGGCCGGCAAATCATTTTTCTGGCTTTTATTATTCAACATCAGTCATTAAGCCATGTCAGAGTCCTTCAGACTGAGCCTGAACAACTCTGACACGCCTGTTGCCCACAGATCTTTCGACGAAAAGACGCAGTTTTACAGCTGCCGTAAAGTGCACGCCGGATGAGTATGGACTCATCTGGTTGTGAACTTTACGGTAGTTGTCCAACAGTATAAGACAGAAGTATAAACTTACTACAACTAGCCCTAAAATTCTTTTTCAGATGGTTCGTACTTACCAAAGAAAAACCGAAAAGCCATCTTGGTCAAAAGAAACTTTATGTCAGGCAGTTGAAGCTGTCCGATCAGGCTTATCTGGGTATGAAGCAGCTAAAACATATAGCATACCTCGTAAAACGATCATGGATCACGTGACGGGTCGAAGGGGCCAGAAATCATCTACACAAGGTAGACCACCAGCCTTATCGGCTGATATTGAAACAGAGTTAGCTAACTGTTTACATATAATGGAGAGGCACGGCTTCGGGTTAAGTCGAAAAGAGGTAATAGAACTGGTCGGCGAGTATGTTAAGAAAAACAAAATAAGTACACCATTTACCAATGGCATCCCTGGAAACGATTGGTTTTCTAATTTTATGACTCGACATAGATTGTCAATAAAAAAACCTCAAGCAGTTGAGATTGCCCGTAAAAAAGCGGCTGACCCGTTCATAATACAAGAATTTTACGACATTGTTGAAAAAGTTATTAGTGAACTAGAGCTTGAAAATAAACCAGAGAGAATTTATAATATTGACGAAACAAGCTATTGCAGTGACCCTCAAAAAACCAAAGTGGTCGGCTTAAAGGGATATCCTTCAACTAGAACAACATCGTCAGCTGGTAAAGCAAACACAACCGTCTTGGTTGCCAGCAATGCAGCTGGAGGCAAAGGGCCTCCATTTATAATTTTCAAGGGTAAGCATGTGTGGAGTACATGGACTTCTGAGGAAGCATATCCTGGCACTTTGTATACTGCGACATCCAATGGTTGGATTGAATCCGACGCTTTTGCAGAGTTCATGACAAAAAGTTTCATTCCCATGGTCAAAGATGAGAAAGAGCCAACGCTCCTAATTTATGATGGTCATAGCACTCACGTGCAATTGGTTGTGGTCGAAAAAGCAAAACAAAATAATATCACCATCATAAAATTGCCACCACACTCAAGCCACCTGCTTCAACCACTTGATCTAAGCGTATTCAAACCGTATAAAGACGCCTGGGATCAGGAAATGGTTAAATGGCAGCGCACACATAAGGGCGAAAAGTTACCTAAAGAACAGTTTTCAGCGATAGTGGGAAGAGTTTGGCAAAATATGAATTCCAATATTATAAAAAAGGGTTTTGAAAAAAGCGGAATCTATCCGTTTAACAGAAATGCTGTACCGGAACATAAACTAGACCCAGAGGCCCTAAAAAGATGGAAAAAACACCATGAAAATTTATTGAAAGAACAAACACTCGCTTGTAGCTCTCCATTAACCTTAACCAAATTATGCCTGAATAAAATTAATTGTTTTATTAAATTAAACACGATTACAGTTACCATTTTGCCAAATGTCCTTAATTCTAAGTCTTCAGAGAAAACATCTTTCGAAGATTTATTAATACAATCTACAAAACAGTCGCAGACTGCCAATGTCAAGAGAAAGAATGTAAAAATTTCCGCAAGTGCAGAGGTGATAACGCATCAGGACGTCATTGAAAGATTGAAACAGAAAGAAGATGATAAAGCTAAAAAAGAACAAGAAAAAGAAGAAAAACGAAAGCAACGAGAGCAAAAAAAGAAAGATATAATAAATAAACAAAATGAGAAAAAAGAAAAAGTGAAACAAAGTCAGGCAAAGAGTAAAAACATAAGACTAACAAAAAACAAACAACACATTACTGGCCCGCCAAAGTCAGTAGCAACTCTTACTGAAATAATACCACCTAATATAGACTTGAACGTCTGTGAACCAATTTATCTTTTACAAAACGATTCTTCAATACTTAATTGTCTTGCCAGCTCCTCAAAATCACCACTGCCCCTTATTTCAAAACCGAAAGTTGCTATTTTAGAAGACAGATATTTAAAAGTTGATGAAAAACTGACCAAAGATGTTTTTACAGGATATAAAATGAAACGACCAGCAGACTTTACTTTACAGGTTACTGATGACATACATACTGTTAAAAAAATAAAAAATGAAAGACAAAACATCAAAATAAAAAGGAAAAAAAAGCAAAAGAAAACTAAGAAAGAAGAAGATTTAGAAGAAGACAGTGACTTTACGATTCATGATTCAGATGTTTCAGATATGGACCTAGAAAGTTACCGTAATATATACTTATCAGAACATAACTCAGATGAAGAAAACGTATATATAGATTTTGGGCTCACCGATATAGAGTATTTTGAAGAGGCATCAAACAAATTAAAGGAAGGTGATTGGGTTCTAGTCAAGTTTTCGGCAAAAAAAAGTGTAAAACATTATGTTGGGCAAATTATTAATATTAATGACGACATTCCAATGATAAAATACGTACGAAAAATACAAACAAAACAAAAAGGTTTGCTTTTTGTCTATCCTAATGTGGACGACATATGTGAATTGAGACATGTTGCAGATATTGTGTCAGTTTTGCCGAAACCCACGATAACACGTCGTGGCCAAATATCATTCAGTATTAATATCGGTAAATTTAATTTACAGTAAGAGCAGTTATAAAATAATAATATTTTTGGAGATTTGTTTTATAATTTTTGTTAAGTCTTTTGGATGATAATTATAATATGGTCCAAACGATAACTAAGATTACGATTGTACTGAGTATATAAAGTATTACTAGTTTTTTAAGTACTTTACGTGCTTTTTTGTTATTTTTTATTTGATTTTAACGTGTCAAGTTGTAAATTCTTAAGCTAAACAAAGACTGAAAATATGTTTTTATTTTACCTTGTAAGTTCTTGTGTGCCATCCACTTAATTACTACTTAAGTATTTTCATCCTAGCGCCAAAGAAACATTGTTACCTAATGTTATATTTAAAAAAAAATAGATGTAAGTAATAAAGTCTATTTTGATTAATTAAAGACGTCTATTATTTCAGCCAAACTGACAAACATTTTTTTTTCTTAAATACAATAGTGTTTACTTTGTATAAAAAATAGCATTAAAGGTTTAGAACCCCTGATTACAAGTTTATGGCGCGCTTACCCCAAATTTGTTATGAAAGCTGCAGTATGCAAAAAATATGGCGCCCTTGCCCCGCATGACCTTATTAGTTCTTAACATTGACAGTCAATAAATAAACTGTAAAAATTTTTATTTTTATTTTTTTATTTCTTTCAACAGCTGACAACTATCTTGGCATAAGTAACAGTGACGTCCATTGTTAAGTATTAGAGTTGAGTAAGTAACTGTGGTGTCAATAATAAACTGTGGTTAGTATGACAGTACTGCTTTAATGTTTCATTTACGTTCACTGGTACACCATCGTTTTCTATCATAAAAGTAACTAACTGTCGCGCAACTTCGTCTGCTTCCCATAAAATAATTGTCCCCGTTTTTGCAACATTTTTCATTGACGCTCCGCTCCTATTATATCTTATGTATCTTATGTGGGGGCCAGTCAGTGCAGACCGGCGACACTTCGACCCAGTGGGATCTTTTGTGTCGACACTCTCCCAATAACGACTGCCATAGATATTCATGGCAGCCGGGACCGACGGCTTAACATGCTCTCCGAGGCACGGAGCAGGCGATAATTGTCAATCAATACGCACATAATTTCGAAAAGTCATATAACTTCCGAAAGTCAGAGGTGCGCGACGTGGGTTCGAACCCGAAACCCTCTGCATTGCAGTCTGTTGGTCTCCCCCCTTAACTATCGCTGCTTTCCGCTCCTATTAGTCGTAGCATGATGTAATGTAGCCTATAGCCTTCCTCGATAAATGGGCTATCCAATACTAAAAGAATTTTCCAAATCGAACCAGTAGTTCCTGAGATTAGCGCGTTCAACCAAATCAACAAATAAACTCTTCAGCTTTATAATTAGTATAGATCTGTTAGCTCACTCGTCTTAATGCGATCGTGCGATCTATGGACAGGAACGGATACGGTTTAAATCTTTGGCGTTTAGTAGGTACATAGTGTTACATAATATATGAAGTTGTGTTAGTGTGGAGACAAAGAATGAGATCCAACGCTTCCTGACGCTTGTTGTCCAAACGTGTGGGCTTCATAAAAGAGATATTTTATGTGCTCATAGCTGAACAATGACTAGATGTGAACAAATAATTAAATATGGGTAAGAGAACGCTGTCATGCTCAAATAGAACTGGGCTGGACATATTATGGGAGACGGTTGGACTGCCACGCAAAGGTCTCGAGTTCGATCTCAAGGCGCGCATCTCTGACTTTTCGAAGTTATATGCATATTTAATGTTAATTATCGCTCGCTTTAACGGTGAAGGAAAAACGTCATGAGGTTATATGTGAAGTCGATATGTGAAGTCTGCCAACCTGCATTGGACCAGCGTGGTGGACTATGGCCTAACCCTACTCACACTGAGAAAAGGCCCGTGCCCAGCAGTGGGACAGTTTATATATAGGGCTGATATTATTATCATTATTAATTAAAGTTACTGTAGAGGTGTGACAGTGTTTAACATGGAGGATCGTATTGGTGATAAATAATAATCTTAATTATAAACCCAATGCACTTCTGAAACAAGCTGTCTAGCTGGTGTAAATAAAACTGCTAGTAAACTTTTTAAAGAAATAAGATTAAACGCAAATAAATGGACGTTCATATAAAAACATATATTTCATTACTAGATACGGGGGAGCGGGAGAGGGAGCGCTTAAACCGTCTCCCCAAACGCAGAACCGGGCGCCGGAGGGTGCGGGACGACTCCAGCCACCCTCAGGTTTGACCTAGGGGTGGCGGGCTTCGTGGGCCTGCCCGCTATCCGATCAGCACCAGGTCCGAGAGGCGGCGTGCATGTTCCCACGCGCGCCTCTGTGTCGAGTCCTTCTCCCCTATAGGGGGGGGACAGTAGGATTTGTGAGTGAGAAGTGCCAATGGATAGGTCCATTCGCGTAGTGGCCTGCCGTTTCATACGGCGGGCCGAAACCTCGACGAGGTCGCGACCGCATGTGCAAGTGATTCGCTCGGCCCCGTCGATAGTGGTATTGTCGATTATCTTTTCAACATCTTTCTTTGACCCCGGCGAGTCCGACATAACTCCTCCGCCCGCCCCCGCGGAGGGGTATGCGTCAAAGCATACCTTAAGTGAAAAAAAAAGTAACTATACATTTTTCTGGATAAAAGGTACCATATCATATTCTATTCTGTACCCCTGACAACATGTATGCGAAATTTTATGATGATCATTTGAGTAGTTAAGACGTGACAGTGTAATAAACTCAAGCCACATCTAGTGATACAGCATCTGTACCTTCGATCTGCGATGACCTCAGAACGCGTGCCACAGACATCAAATACTTGTATTAGTGCCGTGATAGAATTGCGCTCGTGAAACATTACGAAGTACCGGGTTCAATTCCCAAGCGGTTATATTTTTGTTGTTTTATTGGGGACCGATTGTGCTTGTGCGGTTTTCTTTTGTGACACTTTGTGTTAGGTATTTGGGGTTTTTATAAATATAATGTTGTTGGCGTTTCTGTTGGCTAAACAAGGGCATAGAGTAAGCAAGAGTAAGAGAGAGATGGTGGAATGATTAGGACGCGTTTAAAAGGAGTTGGCAGAGGATTGATAGCAACAGTGGACTTTGGAAATTTAAGAGAGAGACTTTTGCCCAGCACTTCGTGGTCCCAATGGCTATAGGAAAAGACGCGTTTTTGTCAACAGGCAATCTATATAACATTGTCTTCTGTTTACGCGACTGTTATTCATTGAAATTAAACTACTATATACGGATTCTATCGCGTTGTTTATTTCACACTTTTTTACATAATTTAGATATTACTACTATTAAGATTTACTAATTTTTAAGCTAATTAAATTATTAAAACTATTTATATTTAAGTTAACACTTTCCCCGACGTTTTGATTGCTTTTCAGCAACCATGGTCACGGGGAGTCTAAGATGATAGTCGTTTCAATGTTCCAATATTTAAAAGTACCCGAACATAATTTAATCATTGGTTTTTCTATTTACGCAGAATAAGCTTAAAGTATCATGAAGTCTAGCTGTGGTTTGCTTCTTCAACCGAAACGTCGGCGAAAGTGTAAACTTAAATATAAATAGTTTAAATAATTTTTTTAACTCTTGTGTCCATTTAACCAAAACGACTGCGCCGAGCGTAAGACAGATAATGACAGAGATAGTGCGACGCTATGCAAATCGGCGCGCGGCCGCCATAGTAAAATTGTATGGAGGATTTGAAATGCTTTTTTGATAAATATGTATCTTTATTGTCAACCAATAACTTAAATATTTGTGACGGACAAATTGTAATATAACTATTTGTTTCGTTTAAGCTGTAAAATAGGACAGATTTCTACTGTTATAACTTAAAATCACGTAACACGAGCTTACGTTTTTGCATTATTCTTGCAAATTTACGTTTTATTGTAGGCGAAAATATTATAATTTTAAGTTTTTTACGCGGAGTAATTGTAAACACATTCATTGTTATGGTAAATGTATATTTTATATTTGTATTAAACAAAAAGTATTGATTTTATTCACTTAACTGTGACCGCCTGTTTTGACACATTTCGCTCGGCGCAGTCTTAAGTGCTTTGCACTTGTCGGTATAGCAATCTCCATCTTTCTCTTTCCAATGCCATCTCTTTCGGTTCCTTTTAAGTTTCAACTTTAACAACTTCTTTCAGTTGATCGGTGTACATTCTTCTTGGTCTTCCCCTCTTCCTTCTTGCTTATATCTTCCCTTCCATTATGTTTGTGCTAAAATTATCATGTAGAATTACGTGTTCTATCATTATACCCCTTCTGTTCTCTATGTATTTCAAAATTTCACGTTTTTCATTTACCCTTGTCAATATTTCTGTATTAGTAACGGGTAGTATTTAACTGTTCCTCAATTTTTTGCCTTTGTTCCACCAAAAATACTAATTGCACACCAAAATATGCTTACTAAAATATTTTAAAGAGATCAAACTACATCGACGGAGCCCCGCTTTGCTGGGCTCCTATTTCTGGGTAGGTTTAAGAAGGCACCTAACATAACCTAACCCTTTCAAGACAGAATGCAGTGATTTGAGGCGTATAGGTGCTCGTTATGATATATTTTAGTATGCATATTTTGCTGTGCAATTAGTATTTTTGGTGGTCATTATATTTAATCCCTTAGTAAACTCTTGATAAGTTATTTAAAAGTTGTAGCTAATGTAAACTTACACGTACGTACTGTATATTGCAAATGTTGTGTACAAATGTTACTGGATGTCCGATTTACTCATTGTGTACTATTAAAAATGTTATTTGTAATATGGTAATCTGTTTTTGTACCTACTGAATAAAATAAATATTACGTGGAATCTAAAATCATAATTGGCGTAATGTAAGCGTAATCAATATTTTAAAAAATTTCTATCCTTCGAGAACAGTACCTACATTTTTCTGGACTCCAGACGTGTATGCAAAATTTAATGATGGTCGGTCGAGTAGTGTGAAGGCGTATCATACAAAAAAACTTACATTCGCATTTATAATATTAGTTTATTCGCTACCTAAGTCTGTGTTTCCCGATGAGTACAATCTGGGTGTCTTCAAGTCGCGAGTGAATAGGTATCTTCTAGGCAAGCGTGCTCCATCGTCGACTGCATCTACACTTAAGATCAGGTGAGATCGCGGTCATACGCAAGCCTATTAGAGTATAAAAAAAAAATTGTTAGGATGTATGTATGTAAATATTAAGGCTAGCCGAAGTATAATTAAGTTACTAAAACACTCCCATTACCTCAGTAAAATAAAAATCCGAGTTAATGATGCCATAATATATTTACGAGGGAGTTTATAGATCAAATAAAACAGTAGGTTATATTATGGAAATTGGCTCAAAAGGCACCTTTTTGAGCCTTTGTATTATCTACTGTCATAGAGGTGACAGGTAACTTAAACTATCCTGACTAATATTATAAATGCGAATGTGAGTTTGTTTGTTTGTTACGCTTTCACACCTTATCTTATCTGGGGGCCAGTCAGTGCAGACCGGCGACACTTCGACCCAGTGGAATCTTTTGTGTCGACACTCTCCCAATAACGACTGCCATTACATAGATGTTTATAGCAACCGGGACCGACAGCTTAACGTCCTCTCTGAGGCACGGAGCAGGCGATAATCTTCAATCAATTCGCACATAATTTCGAAAAGTCATATAACTTCCGAAAGTCAGAGGTGTGTGACGTGGGTTCGAACCCGAGACCCTCTGCATTGCAGTCGGTTGGCCTCCCCACTGAGCTATCGCTGCTCAGTGTGGAGAGCCTTAACTACTCGACCGGATGTCACTTCGCATACACGTTCAGAAGAATAGAAAGTTGACTTTTACTTGACTTGAACAGCACTCGCAATCACTGTACTACCGAGGCAGAAGCAGTAACTAACTAGTGTTTTATAAATGTGTTCTTAATTATCGGTATACAGAAACAGTTAATGAGCCCAGCATCCGGACCGATATTGAGAAGTCATCATCATTTGCGACCCTTATCGACCTTTGAACGATACATCAATGACCTGGCGATATTATATATATATAACGTAGTGTGCGTGAAGCGGCATAGACGCCTTCAGTAGGGTTCTCTGGTAGCGGGGCCCTTATCGACCTTTGAACGATACATTAATGACCTGGCCATATTATAATGATCTTCTTCTCTCGTAGCCTTTATTATTCCCAAGATACTTGGGGTCGGCTTTTCTGGTCTAACCGGATTTGACTGGATATCAGTTTTTACACGGAGCGGCTGCCACCTGATCTCCGCAACCCGAAGGCTAACGTTACCCTAAGGCTAGACCAGTCTCCGGATATTAGAGAGTACTGACTTTCCCAATAACGACAGCCATAGATGTTCATGGCAGCCGGGACCGACGGCTTAACGTGCTCTCTGAGGCACGAATACGAACATAGTTAATAAGTTATATTAATACTAACACAAATTATACATATATACATATCTTAGTCCATAAGATATTTATCTATGCGTCTATGCCACGCGAAATAAATGGTTAGTATTATTATTATTTATAATATTAGTTAAGTTAATGTTTTTTAAATAAACAACGCATTAAATTCCGTATAAAATAGTTCAATTTCAATGTATAACATTCGCGTAAACGTAAGACAATATTGGGTTTGAACTTAACCAAAATAAAACTGACTTTGACATCAAACTTCCCAATCATACATCACTTCTAAACACGCTCTCTTCTTCCACAGATCAAACAAGCTGAAGTCTTTCTGGTTCAGCATCTCTGATGAGCCTCTCCCAGCGTTGGACTTCCTCTCAGCTGCTCTTCTCTCGGCGGAGTATGAGAGAGCATTGGGCAGAGCACTGGCTATGCCAGAGTGCCGGCTGATTCCATTCTTTGGAGCTTTCTTGAGGGAACTCAGGTAAGTGACTTGTGACATAAAGCCTTCTTTAAACTAAGTTTCAGCTACACAAATGACGTAATGGTTGAAGTGGAAATAATTGAAATCAAAATCAAATCAATATCAAAAATATGTATGTTTATTCATGTAGGTCACAAAGTAACACTTGTTAACGTCAAAAGGGTTAGTAATGCATGGTTGTGTGCGTGTAGTGTTTTTTCATTAATTTAATTTATTTGTAATGCATATTTTATATAAATATTAGGATCCGCCCCTCCTTCTCCATATAAACTTCAACTGTGCCTAATTTCATAGTGCTCCTTCCGCGCAATTTTCGTAAAAAGGGGTACAAGGTTTTTACTTCACGTAGGTATTAAGATTTAAGATTGCGCCGAGCGAAATGTGCCAAAACAGACGGTCACAGTTAAGTGAATAAAATCAACACTTTTTGTTTAATACAAATATAAAATATACATTTACCAAAACAATGAATGTGTTTACAATTACTCCGTGTAAAAAACTTTAAATAATTCATATTTTCGCCTACATAATTACGTAAATTTGCACGAAAAATACAAAACTGTAAGCTCGTGTTACGTGATTTTTAGATTATAACAGTAGAAATATATCCTATTTTACAGCTTAAACGAAACATAAATAGTTGCGAAGATGACCTCCAGCCACCCTGAGGTTTGACCTGGGGGTGGTGGGCTTCGTGGGCCTGCCCGCCACCCGATCAGCACCAGGTCCAAGAGGCGGCGTGCGTGTTCCCACGCGCGCCTCTGAGCCGTGTTTTTGTTTCCCTACAATTCGCGCGGCCCCGCCGTCTATGGTTATGTCGAGGAACACCGTGGTAGGTTTAGTCGGTATTACCGGGGTATTACTCCCCCGGTGAGCCCGACATAACCTCTCCGTCGCCCCGCGGAGAGGTATGCGTAAAAGCATTCCCCCAAGTAAAAAAAAAAAAAAAAAAAAAATTTGTCCGTCACCAATATTTAAGTTATTGGTTGACAATAAAGATACATATTTATCGGAAAAGCACTTCAAATCCTCCATACAATTTAACTATGGCGGCCGCGCGCCGATTTAAATATGCGCCGCACGAGCTCTATCATTATCTGTCTTACGCTCGGCGCAGTCTTAATATATAGATACCTACTTTAAAATTAGACCGATGCTAACAAGCAGCTATAATTCAGAAACAGCACAGCGTTAGAAGATATATAATATTTATGTCCGGTAACAAAACATTTGCCTCTTATTACGTGTAACCCAATAATTAATTATCGCTCGCTTTAACGGCGAAGGAAAACATCGTGAGGAAACCTACATGTCTGAGAGTTCGACATAATGTTCTCGAAGATATGTGAAGTCTGCCAATCCGGAGTAGGCCAGCGTGGTGGATTATGGCCCAATTCTTTTCACACTGAAGAGAGGCCTGTGCCCAGCAGTGGGACAGTTTAATACTGGGCTGTTATTATTATTATATCTCTGGATACAGCGCGATAAATTGCCTTATATATTTTTCATATATAAGCCTTTTAACTTATAGTTAATGTATTGGGGCCTTAGTATCGTAAGCAGTATCGATTGATTCTAAATTTGTACGACCGTGCATTCGATTGTAAATATAATTGGCTGTCGCTTACTTTTATTCGATTCATATTGCTTATTGGAATAACGATTTATTAACGAGCGCGTTATATTTTTGGATTTGTAGGCGATTGATCTTGTATTTCCATTCCTCATTCTTTGTCTTATAAAAGACAGATTACGCACAAGGAATTAATGCTTATTCCACATGGGTCTTTACAAATCCTTAATATATACTAATAGTATAAAGCTGAAGAGTTTATTTGTTTGTTTGGTTAAACGCGCTAATCTTAGGAACTACTGGTTCGAATTGGAAAATAATTTTTGTGTTGGATAGCCTATTTATCAAGAAAGGCTATAGGCTAACATTACGCTACGGCCCACGGAAGCGACGCAGTAACTAAAAACGCGGGTGAAACCGCGGGCACATCTAGTAATATTAATAATAATAATATCCTCCAGACCGATTTCGGCCACGGCGTTGGTCAGTCTTAACGGAGACTGGCCAACTACGCAGGAGATATTATAGTGCACAAGTGTGTGCGCAAACACAAGTGCACTCTCTGTTCCCTAACTCTCATGATGCGATGGGACGGTAATCCGACACGACCGGAGAGAGATCAGGCGCAGGACCAATGGCTTTACGCGCTTTCCGAGACACGGGGGTGTCTAACACCGCCAACTTCCTAACTCCGGGCTGCTGTTGAGATTTGTTAACTGAAAAGCCCAGTAACTGTTTGTTGGCCCGACCCGGGATTCGAACCCGAGACCTCATGCACAGCAGTTGCATTCAGTACCGCTGCAACACGGAGGCAGTTTCTAGTAATATTACACGAAAGTGAGTTTGTTTGTTACACTTGCATGACTTAACTACTCGACCGATCGTAATGAAATTTCTCTAACATGTTTTCAAGGGCACACAATAGGATATAGGGTAATTTTCGTCCAGAAAAACTACTATTTCCAATCTAGCCTTTTTTTTTTTTTTGACCCAGGAAAATCCTTAATGGATACCCCCTCCCCCGGAGGGGGGGGGGGGAAGGGTGGTTATGTGAGACTCTCCGCCCCTGAAGGGGGTCGGTATACACACTAAAAACCTGGGGTGAGCAGTCCCTCCGCCGACGGAGTGGGGCGGGATGGGGTCGCGTTAGCAATCACCATCCCGCCCCGGCGGTTGGCCCGGCTGATGGTGACCGGGCCTCTCAGCACCTGTGGAGGGAAGGCCTTGATCATCAAGGCCATCCCTCAGACGTGTGGGGCCGTGCAAGCCGGTACTCCGTACCAGTGACCCCACTATACAGGAGCGAGAAGGCGGGCGAATCGCCTCCTTCTCGCTCCCGTCCGTCTGCGCCGGAGAGGGTCAGCGAGGAGGTTGTTCTTCCTGACCCTCTCCGCGGTCTCCTTCTGCGCCATGACAGCTTCGCAGAAGGAGACCACTGCCTGCCACGACTCTCGCCGCCGAGCATGGCGTTGATCACGCTCGGCAGGGAGAGATCTCCGCCTATTATGGCCGAAAGCGTGTGCCGCTGCGGCCCCCACGCGGCACACGCTTCCAGCGTGTGGAGCGCTGTGTCTTCCGGCGCCCCACACTCGTGGCAGGCCGGGGTCGCCTCCCGTCTCGCGATCTGGTGCAATTACTTTCCGAAGCATCCGTGCCCGGAAAGCACCTGCACGAGTCGGTAGGTCAGCAACCCGAATCGCCGCCCAATCCACCCCCGGAGGACCGGGCGAACGGCCTCCACCGTCCACTGGCCCGGGGCCGGTGGAGCCAGGTCCTCCGTCCACCGCCTCAATAGGGCAGCCTGCGCCTGTTGCCGTATGCGTGCGACCTCTTCCCACCCCGGGGGCTCCCCGCGGGACCTCCTCGCCGCCACGAAGTGGTAAACTTCGGCGAGGATCTCCGCTTGTAGCTCCCAGGTGGGTCACTGGCCAGCACGCACGCTGCCGTCCAGGACACCGTCCGGTAACCGCGTATCGCCCTCGTCTTTCTAATCTAACCTAACCTATATTTACGCAAGCGAAACCACGAGCAAAATCTAGTATTAGTATAGGTACTAATATTCGTAACCACTCACACTAATATCACATAACCACATACCAAAATCACCTATTTGAACTCCGGCTGTCCAGAGTTAGGAGAGGCTGGTAATCTGTCATACAGGTGTATCCTAGTACAGCTACCAGTCTCTCACGCAGATTACCACTATATAACAAATGTTTATCTTAGCCTAAGTTATTTATTGTTTTTTCTGTAATTTTCTGTGTGAGAGAGGAAATAAATGCTTTATTATTATTATTATTATTATTATTATTATAGTATTATAATAACGGAAACAAAGAACAATTATTTGTGGATCTCACAAATATACTTATCGCTTCTCTTTATTCAGAAGTAACATAGACTATATAACATCACGCTACGAGCCACGGGAACGAAGCAGTAATCATAAACATGGGTGAAACCGCTAGGAGCTATCCTAACGAATATTATAAACGTGAATGTGAGTTTGTTTGTTATGGTTCTACGCCTTAACTACTCGACCGATCATCGAGAAATTTCGCATACACATTGTGAAGAGTACAAAAGACATACTTTACTTATGTATGTATGTATCTTATGTGGGGGCCAGTCAGTGCAGACTGGCGACACTTCGACCCAGTGGGATCTTTTGTGTCAACACTCTCCCAATAACGACTGCCATAGATGTTCATGGCAGCCGGCACCGACGGCTTAACGTGCTCTCCGAGGCACGGAGCAATCGATAATTGTCAATCAATACGCACATAATTTCGAAAAGTCATATAACTTCTGAAAGTCAGAGGTGCGTGACGTGGTTTCGAACCCGAGATCCTCTGCATTGCAGTCTGTTGGTCTCCCCACTGAGCTATCGCTGCTATTCATACTTTACTTAAGTACTTTTTTCTGGATGAAAGGAGTACTTAAAAAAGTACTGTTCTAGAAGAATGGCTAGTTATACACAAAGAATATTCGAATGCCAACCGACATACGTACTCCCATTAGGAATTGCAGACATAATTGGTTGACAACCGACGCTTTTTCTTGGAATGTCGTCGCTTTTATCTAGAACAGAATTTTCCAGACATCCCACACTACTAATCTGAGTTGCTTATAATAAAATACGCGAACATGACAAATATGGCGCTCATAGTCAGTTGCCCTCACTGATCAGTAAACGATTAGCGAGGTTAAGCAACGTTGGGAGCGGTCATACTATAGATTGGTGACCGCTTACGCCTCTCGATGTCGGAAAGGGGACTAGGTTCCCCCCGCTTTGTTGTCGGGGACTAGGTCCCTCAACTATGGATGTAAACTTTTGTTGTGTTGTGGGACCCGCCACGTCCATCGGCGGGTCAAACCTTTGGCGGGGTCGCGATTTGAATGCGAGAGCGATCCGCGCGACCCCGCCGCGGTGGTTTTAGTCGGTTCAGCCCAAACATATGGGCTGGATCCCGACATATCCCCATCGCCCGCCCCAAAACCGGCGATGGGGAATGTGATTTTCAAATTTCCACGCGTTAAAAAAAGAAAAAAATAGATCGGTGACCGCTTAGTGATATTTCATCTGAGCGTCTCCGTGCTTCGGAGGGCACGTAAAAAGTCGGTTCCGGTTGTTGTCAAATTGACAGCAGTTGTTAAGCAATACAATATAGTCCAGATACAGACATATCTTTTGATAAACCAACTGTAGTTGCTACTAATATTATGCGACATATCAAGTGATATGACATTAGAGTATAAGGCGTAGTGCAATAAATGAATAATGTAAGCATATTCATAAGCATATTAATAGTATTTAATAGCAATGTCCAAAAATAAATGTAAGTATTATCTATAAAATTGTAATAAATGTAAATAATGTCAATAAGGTAAGCTCAATTGTTATATTCCTTCGGGCACGCCACGATCGTGGCGGTAAGTGCCGTGTTTGTGGAGTGGCTGGACAGGCGGCATGGCGCCCTCACCTTCCGGCTGACACAGGTAATGACTGGCCACGGTTGTTTTGGCCAGTTCCTGTGTCGTATACGCCGGCAAGAGACGCCCGGTTGTCACCACTGCAACGACTGCCGCGACGTTGTTGTGGACACGGCGCTGCACACTTTGGCGGATTGTCCCGCCTGGGCATCGCAGCGCCGTGAGTTGATCGCGGCAGTCGGATTGGTTGCCCTCTCACTCCCGACCGTAGTTCAGTCTATGGTCCGGAGTGAGAGGTCGTGGAACGCCGTTGCCTCCTTTTGTGAGGAAGTCATTTCCATCAAGGAGGCGGCGGAGCGGGAGAGGGAGCGTTTAAACCCTCTCCCCAACCGCAGAGCCGGGCGCCGGAGGGCGCGAGATGACTTCCAGCCACCCTGAGGATTGACCTGGGAGTGGCGGGCTTTGTGGGCCTGCCCGCTATCCGTTCAGCACCAGGTCCGAGAGGCGGCGTGCGTGTTCCCACGCGCGCCTCTGTGTCGAGTCCGTCTCCCCTCTAGAGGGAACAGTAGGGATAATTTGTGAGAAGTGCCTTTGGGTAGGTCTGTTCGTGTAGTGGCCTGCCGTTTCATACGGCGGGCCGAAACTTCGGCGTACTTCGGCGGGGTCGCGACCGCATGTGCAAGTGATTCGCGCGGCCCCGTCGATAGTGGTTTTGTCGAGGAACACCGTGGTAGGTTTAGTCGGTATTCCGGGAGGTACATTATCTTCTTAACATCTTTCTGTTACCCCGGCGAGTCCGACATAACCCCTCCGCCCGCCCCCGCGGTGGGGTATGCTTCAAGCATTCCCCCACGTAAAAATAAAACTCAGTCTCCCCGTGACCATGGCTTAAATTTAAATAGTTTTAATAATAGTTTAATTAGCTTAAAAATTAGTAAAGTTTAATAGTAGTAGTAGTGCAACAGTTTTCAAAATTATGTAATAAAGTGTCAAATAAACAACGCGATAAAATCCGTATATAGTAGTTTGATTTCAATGAATAACATTCGCGTAAACAGAAGACAATATTATGCATTAATCTTACTTATCCAAAAGCTTCAAGACTCGTCTCTAACACAAAAAAACATTAAAATCATAACATAAACCTCTCATTTGTATTCTCAAGACTAGTATAGTCCGATGCCATCTTTATGGCGGCTCTGAACACCGTACGAGTCATTGCGCAGAACCCAATATTAGGTGTCAGCGGGACGTAGCGGCACGGGGCGGCAGGGCACCTCCCCGCCCGCCTTTTCTTTCACCCGCACTTGCCCTTCGCGTCTTGTATTTAGTGTGTGAGTTATATCCGTATACTGCCTACACCTACATACCTGCGCACACCTGCACTCGCAGCTAAATTCCGAGCCGCCATTAAGTTTGCATTTAACTGTACTTACTAATAGATTGATTCAGGTTTGATTTCAAATTAAGCGCTCGCTGCCAATTGAAACATTAACACAACTTCTGAATCGCTGAAGTTATTCTACGATTTCAAAGCATTACCGTTCAGCTTTATAATAGGGTTTTGTCTGCACAGATGGCGTAGATTTAAGTGTACGACCCGCCACTGCCGCCGTATCGAATGCTAGCGGTTCGATCCCCACACGGGACAAAAGTTTGTGAAGATGGATGGATGTTTATTAATCTTTCACGCAAAAACTACTGAACAGATTTTGACATTTATTATTATCATTTATTATATTTATTATTTTACAGTATTATTGTTTATAAATCAGAATTACATATAGGCTACTGAAAAACTTATTTTAACATAAATCTACATTAACGCAAACGAACCCGCGGTCATAATCTAGTCCAATATATTTTTACACATCTATACTAATATAATAAAAGAGGAAAGATTTGATTTTTTGTTTATTTGTTTGTACGGATTGAACTCAAAAACGACTAAGCTGATTTAAAAAATTCTTTCATAATTAGGAAGCTATATTATCTCCGAGTAACATAGGCTGTATTATGTGGGTATTGATTGACAATTATCGCCTGCTCCGTGCCTCAGAGAGCACGTTAAGCCGTCAGTCCCGGCTGCCATGAACATCTATGGCAGTCGTTATTGGGAGAGTGTCGACACAAAAGATCCGACTGGGTCGAAGTGACGCCGGTCTGCACTGACTGGCCCCCACATAAGATACATACATACAACATAGGCTGTATTTTCAAGTACTTCCACGAACATATCAAATCAAATCAAATATTCTTTATTGTGAAACATAGGTATATCTATATAAGATGTTTACAGTAATGGTGATGATCAACTATGTTCTGCCAATTAGGCTTACAATAATTTAATATTAATTTGGCAGATCACTAAAAACATTCAAAAATAATACTTTTGAATCACTTCTATTAAATCTATACATATAAAATTCACATTTTTTTTTTGAGCAGCTGCTGTTCAGTGGGGAGACCAACAAACTGCAATGCAGAGGGTCTCAGGTTCGAACCCAAGTCGCGCACCTCTGACTTTCGGAAGTTATATGACTTTTCGAAATCATGTGCGTATTGATTGACAATTATTGCCTGCTTCGTGCCTCGGAGAGCACGTTAAGCCGTCGCGTCGGTCCCAGCTGCCATGAACATCTATGGCAGTCGTTATTGGGAGAGTGTCCACACAAAAGATCCTACTGGGTCGAAGTGTCGCCGGTCTGCACTGACTGGCACCCACGTGAGATAAGATAAGATAAGATAAATTCACTTTAGCATAAAATAAAAATGAAAGAATGAAAACATGCAGAATGAATAGCTGCCAATTACTAATTATAAATACAGTAAATACAAATAAATTTAAGAATTAAATAAATTTTACAAAAAGAAACTCATAACTCACGTCAATTTAATTTATATATTATTCAACTCTTATTAACCGGCTAAAAGTCTCTTATATCATAACAACACTTTTCAATGAGTAATTCCTGTAGATGTTTTTAACCTACTTTTATATATTATTTCAAATAAAAAATGTATCTTTCATTTTGTATATAAGTAAGTATATATGTATGTTTATCCATTGTCTAGTACCCATAGTACAAGCTCTGCTTAGTTTGGGCTAGATGGTGTTGTGTTTATGTGATAGAAGAATATATGTATTTTGTTAAGCGAGAGAAGCCGCGTACAAAAACTACCATCATATAGTTAATCATTTCAAAATTTACACAAATTAAAAATGTCTCTGTGAACTGAACTGAAACTACTTCAGCGACTGACCCGGTAGTATTAAATTTTCCGAATAAGGTAAATAACGATTTTGTATGGAGACGCGTACGCATCTGTTCAGCTTTCCAGATGCGTACGCGTCTCCATACAAAATCGTTATTTTCTATGGACAAAAACTGAATAGAGCTGAATAAAAATTGACGACTCGATGACGTAGTGGTTAGTGTAACCGACTGCCAAGCCTAAGGTCGCGGGTTCAATTCCCGCACAAGTCAAACATTTGTGTGCGTGAGCATGGATGTTTGTCTTGGTCTGGGTGTTTCTATGTATAATATGTATGAATTTAGAAAAAAAAAGTATATATGTATGTTTATCCATTGTCTAGTGCCCATAGTACAAGCTCTGCTTAGTTTGGGCTAGATGGTGTTGTGTGTATGTGGTAGAATATTATTATTATTATTATAAGAGTGTGTAGTCCCTAATACCACTGTTCAGAATAATCTCAAAGCACGGAATAGTAATTGTGGTTTCAATACATTGAGTTACAATAGGTCTAGAATATTTGATGTTACATTGTTAAGTATTCCCAGGACCTCATTATGAAGTCCTACAGTGAAATTCGAGAACCAAAGTTACCCGAAGTAACACAAAGTTGCCTAACGTTGACGCGAAAGTTACACATTGAAATTAAACTTTATGTTTACTTAAGCTTAGCTAGAGTTTAAAATATTGTGACCACGTTTTGCTTTTTCGAATATTTTTATATATTTTCTTTTTCAATTATTTGTTTTTAAAAGGTAACTCTCGCATTGGGAATAATTCCTGTGTCGCGGGGGACTTTACAAACATTCAAACAACACCGAATTGTGGATCACACAAATTTTTACACCGTGTAGGATTCGAACACCGTGCCGTCAGTCGATACCTTCACTGCACGGATGGCGTAGTGGTTAAGTTAGTCACTTCGCCACTACCACTGCGCCAAGTGTTGTGGGTTCGATTCCCACACGGGACAAAAATTTGTGTGATCCACAAATGGTTGTTCCGAGTCTGGATGTTCTTTGAATATCTGTCAAGTTTCCCGCGACACAGGAATTACTCCAATTGCAGGAGTTGTCATTTTAAAAGAAAATTAATAAATACCCTCGATCCCGAAGCGCACATCGCTGACTTTTCGAAGTTATGTGCGTATTAAATAGTTAATTATCGCTCGCTTTAACGGTGAAGGAAAACATCGTGAGGAAACCTGCATGTCTGAGAGTTCTCCATAATGTTCTCGAAGATATGTGAAGTCTGCCAACTCGCACTGGGTCAGTGTGGTGGACTATAGCCTTACCCTTCTCACACTGAGAAGAGGTCCGTGCCCAGCAGTGGGACAGTTTAATACAGAGCTGATATTATTATTATTATAAATTCTTACATTAGTCTTATGCTTACACCACTTAAAAGTGGTCGAAACTATATCACCCAATATAGGCGTAATAAGCTAACATTTCGACAGCTAAAGTCTTAGGTCCCACGTTTTTATTTTTATTTTATATAACTAAGGCTTGATTCACACGTACCACAACCACACTACAACTACAACCACACCACAACACCACGAACGCGGGCGCAATTTTGTATTGAAAATGAATAGTAGAATTTACACGGACCATATTTTGCCGTCATTATCGGCTACGTGGGTGATACCGACCACATCTCCAGCGACACTGCGAACTAGCATCCAACCACATCGCTGCGTCGACGCACCGACGACTGTTTTCTCAACGAAGACTATTGTCGAACTGTCGTCTGCATTCGTGAGCGTCATTGCGTCGTCACAACCACATCGCAACTACTAACGACAACTCGACCACATCCACATTTTGTAGGAACCACAACGCAACTGCAAAAAACTACAGCGACACTATTCACACATAACCACTGCATGATCACCTTTTGTCGCGTCGATGTGGTGTGGTTATGGTACGTGTAAATGAAGCCTAAGGTGGCAAACAAGTATACGGCTCACCTGATGGTATGTATCATATGTGGGGGCCATTCAGTGCAGACCGGCGACACTTAGACCCAGTGGGATCTTTTGTGTTGACACTCTCCCAATAACGACTGCCATAGATGTTCATGGCAGCCGGGGCCGACGGCTTAACGTGCTCTCCGAGGCACGGAGCAGGCGATAAGTGTCAATCAATACGCACACAATTTCGAAAAGCCATATAAATTCCGAAAGTCAGAGGTGCGCGACGTGGGTTCGAACCCGAGACCCTCTGCATTGCAGTCTATTGGTCTCCCAACTGAGCTTTTGCTGCTCTCACCTGATGGTAAGTGGTCACCGTCAACGCGCAAGTAATGCCTCTGGTGTTGCAGGCGTCCATAGGCTACGGCTTTTCTGCCCCACGTGATACAGGACTGACCTAATGCTACACTTACATCTACGATGAAGTATGCGAGAGTGTTTTTTAATAATAATAAATAATAAATAATCATTTATTTTGTGAAACATGAGTATACAATACAAGTTACATTAGCTTGCATGCAAGGTGGTGAGTTATAATAAGTTCTACATGTTTTACCATACGGCGTACAAAATTCAATAATTGCAATAAGCATTATACATTAATATTATAGAAAAAAGGTTAAAAGAAAAAAGGAATTAAAAGTAATAATAAAAATAATTTTAAACAAGAAACAAAACAATAATAATATAAATGTCAATAGTCAATAGATTATGAAATGTCATAATGTGGAATTGGTATAATAATATGAAATAATTATTTTATTCTTTACTATAGAATGTTACATTTACGAGTCATTCAGATATTCCGCTAAACTGTAATAGGTTTTATCAATTAGGTACTTCTTTAAACGTATTTTGAAAAAAGAGGCATTTAGTTGCTTAATTTCTTTTGGCAGTTTATTATAAATAATCGGCGCCATACAAAAAACTTGTCCAGTCACATTTCATAAGTTATTATTTTATGCCCACATCGATACCGTTGTAAACCGTCCACCTACTAGACACATAGCCACACACATTTTTAATCTCGGTATCGAAATCGAGACGAAACGTAACCTTAAAGATATTTAATATTGTCTTCTGTTTACGCGAATATTATTCATTGAAATTAAACTACTATATACGGATTTTATCGCGTTGTTTATTTGACATTGTATTACATAATTTTGAAAATTGTTACACTACTACTACTATTAAACTTTACTAATTTTTAAGATAATTAAATTATAATTAAAACTATTTAGATTTAATTTAATTTTACACTTTCCCCGACGTTTCGGTTGCTTTTCAGCAGCCATGGTCACGGGGAGACTGCAGTCTCCTGAAGGGGAAAGTGTAAAATTAAATTAAATCTAAATAGTTTTAATAATAATTTAATTAGCTTAAAAATTAGTAAAGTTTAATAGTAGTAGTAGTGTAACAATTTTCAAAATTGTGTAATAAAGTGTCCTTAAAAATACATGTCCTTAAAAGTTTGCGTCGAGATAAGTACCAATGGGAATACGTTTTGCAAAAATTTTCGGTGCACTGTCCCGTACACCCAGTACTTACTTCTTCCTAACTCCCCCTCGATAAGTCCGTCTCCCGCGTGACCCGGAGGTATTGCTAGTGTTGTCGGCGTCTCGTCCGATCCGTCCCCAGTCCGTGTCGGAGTCGGATCCGGGTTCGTCAAAGTCATTCTGTTTCGTCTGTTCTTCTTCTAACTCATCCTGGTATTGCATGAGAAGTCCTGCGATAAAGGAAAAAGTAAGTAAAATAAGTAAGTTGGTTCGCGGCCTAAACTATTGTTTATATTTTAGGCTGATCGTGAGTGTATCGTTATAGTCAATACTACCTGTTACTGAGTTTTGTTGTTGAAAATTGCCTAACAACGGACTTTGCTATTAGCACCTACTGATCACATTTCAAGAGTCCGTACTCTTGAAATGTGATCAGTAGGTGCTAATAGAAAGTCCTCTATCATATGTTACTTATAAGTTTATAATTGTCACAATGTGGGTGTAACCGACATTTCGGATTTAGAGAATCAATGAACAATCAAACACATTGCCACTATCGATAGAAGTGTATTTATACAGAAGAACTATCACAGGTTATTGCCCGTGCCCCCGCTTTGAAATAATATCCTGAAACTAAGAACACTTATGAATTACAACGGATGAGTGGAACCCGGATAATATGGAGATAATAGTACCTTCCACGAATAAGTATTAACGGTAAAATTTATTGAAATTAAACTGCTATATACGGATTTTATCGCGTTGTTTATTTGACACTTTATTACAAAATTTTGAACGTCGGGGAAAGTGTAAAGATAAATTAAATCTAAATAGTTTAATAATAATTTAATTAGCTTAAAAATTAGTAAAGTTTAATAGTAGTAGTAGTGTAACAATTTTCAACATTTTGTAATAAAGTGTCAAATAAACAACGCAATAAAATCCGTATATAGCAGTTTAATTTCAATGAATACTATTCGCGTAAATAGAAGACAATATTAGGTAAAATTTATGTTTGAACTAGCGACTCGCCCCGGCTTCGCACGGCTAGTACAAAACCTTAACAAATTATACACTTAAACCTTTGTCATGAATCACTCTATCTATTGGTGAAAACCGCTGTTCCTCACGCTTTTACAATGTAGGAGCACGTGAGCCGATGTCTCCTCGGTTTCCATGCAGCCTCTACATAAAGGACTGCCAATGATGCCGATGTTGAACAGCTGTTTGTTAAGTGAGCAGTGGCCCGTTATTATACCCACTAGGTGGCGTAGGGTTTTTCTTGTGGAACGTAGCAGTCTGCGTGACAGATGTTTGTCTAAGAACAGTATTTATATATATAAAACTCTTCTGTTGCTGAGTGACTGACAGACAACGCACAGCCGAAACCACTGTACGCAAGAAGCTGAAATTTGGCATGTATGTTCCTTGGAGAGTGTAGGGGAGAGGATTTTTGTAAATTCAATGAAGGGCGTGAAAGGGGTGAAACTCGATATTCACACGGGAACGGGACATACGCAGGTGAAACCGCGGGAAAACTACTAGTCTTAAATAAAATTGCAACGTTGTATTCAAATTTCAAGTCAATATATAGACTACTTTTCGAGTTTAGCCGACACAAACATACGACATCTAATTTTTTATATATGAAGTATACAAATAACGAATGTTTTAGGAGGTATACGCAGCTCAACAAGAATTTCAATCATCCCTATATTTACGGCCCACTGGCGCTTTCGGTATGTTGTTTTTTAATTACGCCGCGCCCAAAATGGTTGTGTATTGTGTGTGTACAAACATAATGTGTGTGTGTACGTGTGTACAATCGTACACAGCAAAAAAGAGAAATAGTGAAATACTCAGTAAACGAAAAACATGGAAGTATTCTCTCCCCTAAAAAATGGCGCCACGGAATTTACACAAAGTAGACGGTGCTTCAAAACTAACCCGTGTCAGTAAAGTAACGCATAATTATATCGAGTTTAAGTTCTTGATAATGCATTGCATTGCATTATATTATAAACTAGCGATCCACCCCGGCTTCGCACGAGTTTTTAGCAAAAAAACCTTTACAAACTCTACACCTAAACCTTCGTCATGAATCACTCTATCAAGTGGTGAAAACAGCATGAAAGTCAGTTCAGTAGTTTATAAGTTTATCGCGAACATACAGACAGACAGACGTGGTGGGGAACTTTGAAAATATGTAGTGATGTGAATGTGAATTTGTTTGTTTGTTTGTTCGTTACGCTTTCACGCCTTAACTACTCGACCGATCGTCATGAAATTGCGCATACACGTTGTCAGGGGTACAGAAAAGGTCATAGGTTACCTCTCATGCAAAAATATTACTTTTACAAACCTTACATAACCTATAGTTATGCGAGCAAAAGCACGGACAAAATCTAGTAAGCTATAAAAGAGCAGCGATAGCTCAGTGGAGAGACCAACAGACTGCAGTGCAGAGGGACTCGGGTTCGAACCCACGTCGCGCACCTCTGACTTTCGGAAGTTATATGACTTTTCGAAATTATGTGCGTATTGATTGACAATTATCGCCTGTCCGTGCCTCGGAGAGCACGTTAAGCCGTCGGTCCCGGCTGCCATGAACATCTATGGCAGTCGTGATTGGGAGCGTGTCGACACAAAAGATTCTACTGGGTCGAAGTCTCGCCGGTCTGCACTGACTGGCCCCCACATAAGATATAAGATACAAGCTATGAAAGGACATCCAATAAAAGATAACAGAAAAATCCAATATCTTTTATTGGCCCTCTCTGTTCCCCAACTCTCATGATCTGACGGGACGGCAAGGCACGGGGTTGATATTATTATATACATCATCATCATCATCATCATCATCGGGCTATATTAGTCCACTGCTGGACATAGCCCTCCCCTAATGAGCGCCATAGCGCCCTGTCATACTTATGTGTTACTTAATATTCAATATCTCTTTCTCAGGGAAATCCTGGCTGCCACTCCCTCGCTAACGACATCACATTCTGTTGGGGGCACGCCAACACATCGGAGGGAGTTCAAAAGAGATTCTGTTAAAGATGACAGGTAAGGAAAATATATTGTTTTCTCCACCAGACCGAACTTCGCTTCCTGGCTGGCTGGTAGGTAGGTAGGTATGGTTTCCATAACTACGGATTTGTACAGACATATTCAAATATTCGGTTTTCGCCTGATTTATTGAATTATCTGTATTGTAAATTAAATTGTATTCCTACAAAATGGGAATGGGGGATTATTTTTTTTAATTTAATTATTTAATTTATTCATCTTAAATTGGTACAAATTGATACAAAGCTTAGATGACATTGTAAAGGTAATATATAAGGGGTGCCTGTACTACGGTAAACCTGTGCCACATGCATTAAGGGCACATCCTGTATAATATAGATATAAATTCTAAAACAATACTTATAAAACATTATTCTTTGTATATAAAAACTTACGAATTATATTATAAACTAAGTGATTAATATAACGACTTAAAGAGCTATTCTATTGCTTAACACTTATTGAACAACAGTCATCAAATTTTCAGTTTGATCGTAGTTCAAGGTTTGTAAATATTATTGAACTAATTGTTTAGTGTTAGCATAATTTTTGTCATAAATCGCAGTTATTTTGTTTATATTATTATAAAGAAAAGACCCTAAAAATGCGAAAAACCTATTGGTGAAAATATACTTAGATTGAGACTGAGTAGTACAAACGATATCTTTCCGTCGTTTAGTGTTAGTAAGTTTCGGGTTATAATCAAGAGTAGTATGTTGTTTGAGTACAGTGTGCATTATAAAAAGCTGCCGGACTGTTAGTACTTTAGAATTTTGACACAAAAGGCATGTGGGGTAGCGAAAAGGTCGATGTGTAGCTACTTTTAGGAGTGCTCTTTGTGCTCTTTCAATTGGAAGAATTAGTTTTGCGATGCCTCCCCATGAGGTAATACAGTATTGAATAATAGATTGGCACAGTCCCTTGTAGATCTGTATAATAAGATTATTGTCTGCGATATAAAGCAGTTTTTTAAAAACGAATATTATTTTACGTATTCTGCTTGACAAAGCGGCTACGTGTTTAAATGAAAGAGTGTGATATATTATAACCCCCAGATATTTAATGTTAGTTGCATTATGGATTGCAGAACATGTGCAATCATCATTCATGGTATTGATCATTAAAATGATCTTGTTGATTGCGCATGTTAAACTTAATAAATGGACTTACTTATAGGATAAATCATGATTATTAAATTAGCTGTTTTCGTACTTTGTATAAACTACACTACGCGTTAGATTCTCAAAGGAATAAGAATATTATTTAGCTTAAAACATGGTTACATACTTATAGAATTCGAAAGGCAACATTATATAATTATTTTTTGAAACTGGGAATCTTAACGGCACCCAGTCTCTATATTTTAGTGTTATTGGGGCATTTTATCAAACACCTTCATAGTTTTGAAACAGAAACACAGAGAGAAAATAGATTAATAACTCACAGAAAAGACCTTCCAACAATAATACAATTTTTTTTTTTACGTGGGAAAATGCTTTGACGCATACCTCTCCGCGGGGTGACGGAGAGGTTATGTCGGGCTCACCGGGGGAAAGATACTCCGGTAATACCGACTAAACCTACCACGGTGTTCCTCGCCATAACCATAGGCGGTGGGGCCGCGCGAATCGCTTTCACATGCAATCGCGACCCCGCCGAGGCTCCGGCCCGCCGTGTGAAACGGCAGGCCACTTTACAAAAATACTTCCTCCACTGTCCCCCTGTGGGAGACAAAGACACGACACAGAGGCGCACGTGGGAACACGCTCACCGCCTCTCGGACCTGGTGCTGATCGGGTGGCGAGCAGGCCCACGCAGCCCACCACCCCCAGATCAAACCTCAGGGTGGCTGGAGGTCATCTCGCGACAATAATACAACCTACACTAAATGTAGTTCATCATAGCACTCGTTATCAAGCTGTATTGCTGTTCAACAAATTACCAATAGAACTGAAAGTTATACAAAATTATATTCTATTTAAAAATAAATTAAAAACATATTTACTAAAAAAATGCTATTATAGTATAACTGAATTTTAAATGATAAAGAACATATATTGTAGTAATTTCTATTTTATTTAAATTTATTTTTTATCTTTTCAAATAGTAATTATAAGGATATACTATAATATTGATATTTCTGAATTTATATTGTCATCTAAATCAATTTATTTCTTTTGACATTGCTAATTATATTGTATTCTAGCGTTTATTTAATAATGTATTTTTTTTTACATTTTTCTGACTTGTTTTTATATTATATTATATTATTTTTGACATGAAATGAATGGGATTGTTTTTTTAAAATTATTGTTGACCTTATTATATCATATTCAATTGTATTTAACTTTGTCATAATATTAATGTGCTTGTTTTGGTCTTATTTTACTAAATGCGAAATTATTTTTAACGCAAATGTAATTTGTTCTGAAATAAATGACTTATGACTTATGACTCATTCATTATCATAATTTGATGATTACCTACAACTAGGAAATTCTTGTAATTACGTTTAGTAGTTAACTAAGCCTTCTTCTCGTTAGGCTTTATTATTCCCAAGTCACTTGGGGTCGGCTTTTCTGGTCTAACCGGATTTGACTGGATATCAGTTTTTACATGGAGCGGCTGCCACCTGACCTCCGCAACCCTAAGGCTAACGATACCCTAAGGCTAGACTAGTGTCAGGATATTAGAGGGTACTGACTTGCCCAATAACGACTGCCATAGATGTTCATGGCAGCCGGGACCGACGGCTTAACGTGCTCTCCGAGGCACGGAGCAGGCGATAATTATCAATCAATACGCACATAATTTCGAAAAGAAAAGGGTTCGAACCCGAGATCCTCTGCATTGCAGTCTGTTGGTCTCCCCACTGAGCTATCGCTACTATTTAACTAAGTATTACAGGAAAAATACTACGACAAAAAGAAACCGACTGAACAACATTTTTGTGTCCACAGTTTTTGTTTTAATTCCAGGTTACCATTGGCTTTTTAAATTTCGAAATGATAACCCCCATAGAAAAGAAGATAAACCATTGCCACATAAAATAAAATAGCTAGAAGAATGATAAACATAAAATATTTAGTTTATAGAAAAACATTATGCCGACATCCAGACAATCTTAACTAAATTTAGGCGTAATGAACTCAAAATTAAGTGACTGAAATTTACATTTTTGATATTAAAAGTATATTTTACTACTTACACCAAAATTAAAGCTTATCGTGAAACATTAACACAAAATTAACATTTCTAAGGCTATGAATGTTACAAGGCATATGAAATGCCATTCTTTTTTTTTTCACAATCACAGTTTAAAACTAGACGTACGGAAATATTAATTTTAAGAAATTGATTAAAATGTCAATTTTGCTACTGTTTTATGTTATGACGCCTAAATATGTAGTTAAATTAAATAATACAAGTACTCGCAAGTACGATGGCAAAAGAATTTCCCAAAAAAAACTAATTTTGTTGAAATGGCAACCAATTGAAAGGGCAAAGAAGTGAATTTTAACAAAAAACACAAATGTGTACGCCATTTTTACGCTGTTGGCAACCCTGACATAAAAATATTATTTTCTTACTGCCTGATAACTGGTTAACCTCTAGCTAACGGGTTATCCATTAATAACGACAGACCCTGCATGTTTTTATATTAAATGTAACTGGTACCAGTGAAGATATTGCCACATCTGTCAAGACTTATTTTTTTTGGTACATAGTCGAAATCTATTGGTTAGTAAATTTACTAAGGCAAAGGGTTGAGCCTATGAGAAGATACCTGCAAGAAACTCACTGTGAGTTCATCATGCATCAATATTTTATAACTGACATTTACGGGATTCAGACAATGCAATCTCTTTAATACTGTAACTAGGAAAATTAATTGGGAAGGCTTTAGAAGCTGACCCCGAAACAAAATTTGCTTCTGGAAAGTTGAGAAATGGTTTAGCAATTAGGAGAAAACAAAGAGACCATGATATGTAAAATGAATTAAAATAATTACAATTCCCATTAACAGAACTGAATTACAATAAACACAATCCCGAGCGTTCTCTTAATAAAATTATTGAGAAGTGAGAAACCCGCCACGCTTTAAACACAAAATATGCACATATTTTTTATTCGAAGCGAAGAACTGCAAGTTGGATTACGCCCGGCCACGTGGCTGACGCGGCTGTCATTATCCATCAGAGTTCGATATTGTCAACATTTTTCTATAGCAATAGTTGTGGTGGGCAATCCGAGGGTGCGTGGCGAGTGCCTCTGCCCAATAATTTCATTATAATGGATTTCCACCAAGTAACGCCTAATTCGATTTAATATAATACTTTTTCTTAATATTATTTTTATTAAGTATGTTTGTTCGCTTTTCGCGATAGCTCAGTGGGGAGACCAACAGACTGCAATGCAGAGGGTCTCGGGTTCGAACCCACGTCGCACACCTCTGAGTTTCGGAAGTTATATGACTTTTCGAAATTATGTGCGTATTGATTGACAATTATCGCCTGCTCCGTGCCTCGGAGAGCACGTTAAGCCGTTGGTCCCGGCTGCCATGAACATCTATGGCAGTCGTTATTGGGCAAGTCAGTGCCCTCTAATATTCTGACACTGGTCTAGCCTTATGGTATCGTTAGCCTTCGGGTTGTCAAGGTCAGGTGGCAGCAGCTCCGTGTAAAAACTGATATCCAGTCAAATCCGGTTAGACCAGAAAAGCCGACCCCAAGTGACTTGGGAATAATAAAGGCTAAGAGAGAAGAAGAAGTTCGCTTTTCACTTCACAGTAATCATAAAAGCACACAAATTGACCCGGATTGTTTTTTAACTTGCAACACCAGTCCTCAATGAGACAATTTCGATCTATTGTGGACAATAATAATAAGTAAAATACCTAATAAGTGAAACAGATTTATGTTTCGATTCAGTATATTAGCCAGTAGTGAATTTATGTCTAATATAATTTTGTCTTCTGTTTACGCGAATGTTATTCATTGAAATTAAACTACTATATACGGATTTTATCGCGTTGTTTATTTTACACTTTATTAAATAATTTTGAAACTGTTACACTACTATTAGATACTATTAAACTTAACTAATTACTAAGCTAATTAAATTATTATATATATTTAGATTTAAGTTTACACTTTCCCCGACGTTTCGGTTGCTTTTCAGCAGCCATGGTCACGGGGAGACTAAAATGGTAGTTCTCTCAATGTTCCAGTGTCGTTATTTCAAAGTTCCCGAACATAATTTAATCATTGGTGTTTCTATTTACGCAGAATGAGCTCAGAGTATCATGAAGACTAGCTGTGGTTTGCTTCTTCTTGGGTTTGAAACCCAAATTTGTATATATTTTATATATATAGCTATTAATTTAATTAGCTTAAAAATTAATAAAGTTTAATAGTATCTAGTCGTAGTCTAACAGTTTCAAAATTATGTAATAAAGAAAAAATGATGTCTAATAGTTTTTAAGGCAATGTAATAGAAAATAATCTTGGTTTGGTAAATAAATGATTAATTTTATTTTCACAGAGGCTCATTGAAACGCGACACACGAAGAGAAAGTGGGAAGAGAATGGACCAGGGTACTACGAGCAGTCCGTTAAGAGATAGCTGTAAGAGAGACTCGCGACTCAGTGAGTCTAATAAGCAAGTGGTGAGTAATATTTGATTATATGAATGATGCAGTGATTTAAATGACCAACTTTTTGGACAATAAAGGTACTTAAAAAATTACGGATATGTTACGTATAAACCGATTTCCATTTAAATCTATGTAAAGTATACCGAGGAAAAATATATCTATGAATCAGGACCTGTAATCTCGACAAACCGTGTTGTCGTTTTGCCAACTAAGCTAGGTATTTATAGTCCTGCGTCAAATATAAAAATTTTGCTCATGTTTTACATCTAATACGGGTTTAATTTGTTAGAACTGCAAAACTGTGATAGTATTCATTTCATTATCAAACTTAAATCTTTTCTAAAATCACTGTCAAAGTGACATTTGAGGTTGAAGTGAACCTTTTACAAAATAGCGCACCAGCAACCTACAAAGGGTTATTGACCAATGTTTTGATCTCTTTCACCTGTCATTTACAGTACATAGCATCATTCGACGAAGAAGGTGAACAGGCTCCTGGATGGAGACGCGTAGGTCCTGAAGGTCTGGTCAACTTGGAGAAAGTTTACCGAACACAGGCCGTCATGGATCATATAGCGAGTTTCCACCAGCATCATTACGCCTTGGCGAGAAGTAATGCGCCGATATTTGGAGACTATCTAAGGTGAAGTACTAATATTACCCAAGGAATTACAGTTTGATAGAGATTTTTTTTAAGATATTCCTATATCTAAGAAATAGGCTGACGACACATTTCTGGTTACTATGACTTATCTTGATGACATGATTGTAATTTCGAGAAACTTCGAACGTCATCCCAAAAACATACGTTTTTCTTATGAATCAAAGTTTCCCAAGAAGAAATCATATAAGTGATCACATTACTCGAGATAGTTTCTACATTAAGAAGAGTGAGCTCACTGTACATTTACATGATACAGAACGATAGTGTACAATTTATAATTTGAGTGAGCGTAAATACTATATTCACATGTAATGTTGGCATTGTGTGTTGGATTACAACTTAACGTCCAAAAAAAGTGACTATATCAAAACGTAGTAGGGCGCATCTATAATAGAAATTTTTGTAAAATGACTTTCTAAAATGACTTCAGGGAGCGTTTTTCAAGCCACATCTTTCCACACATACTTTTGCAGATTTAAACAGCCTCTATCTATCTTAACATAATATTCTAGCACAACTTAACCTCACTTTTTCATCTCAGAACAGCAATGTCTACTTGCGACGAGCCGGTCTTCTCGCAGCCTACACAAAAGACCAACGGAGACTTCGAAAACGAAGCTCTGTACGAGCTTGAAGGCACAGGGTACTGTCCTGTGCAGCCGTTGCCTCATGACCATGGGGTTACCATGTTTCCTCTGGCGCCACAGAATGGGGAGAGGATGGATAGGCATATATTACAGGTGGGAATCTAAGAACTACCTTGGTAGTTCAGTGGTGTGTGAAGTCACTAAGTGTTGTAGCTAGACTAAAATTTTTGATGTTTTCAGACTGGACAAAAATGGTAGATTTAATTATTATCAGCAGCTAAATAACTATCCTAGGATTCCATACCTGATCACTTACAAAGCAGCCATAAAAATAGAGTCGAATTTTTAGGAGAGTTGTCTGCACATATAATGAAATAGCATAAGTGGTCTAAATACTAATATTATAGGCCAGGTATGTCACGATACGATAACGATTTAATTCTTAGAAGGAAAAATAATATTATTAAACACAATCATGTACTAACTATGTATGTATGTATCACATGTGGTGGCCAGCCAGTGCAGACCGGCGACACTTCGACCCAGTGAGATCTTTTGTGTCGACACTCTCCCAATAACGACTGCCATAGATGTTCATGGCAGCCGGGACCGACGGCTTAACGTGTTCTCCGAGGCACGGAGCAGGCGATAATTGTCAATCAATACGCACATAATTTCGAAAAGTCATATAACTTCCGAAAGTCAGAGGTGCGCGACGTGGGTTCGAACCCGAAACCCTCTGCATTGCAGTCTGTTGGTCTCTCCACTGAGCTATCACTGCTCAACTATGTAACAAGCATGCTATGGAAGAGCGGAGTCTCCTAATACAAGAATTATATGTATAACATAATTTAAAATAAAACATTTCATTCTTATGTAAATAGAACAGTCGCAAGAGGCAGACATAGGCGAACGTTTCTTGATCAGATCTGAGATCTGGACAAAGGCTAATTTAAGAGCACCTTAAACCGGCGAGCGTGTATGAGGAATGTGATAAAAGTGAATGAAGCCAGAGAAGTGTGTCACGATCGTAGAAAATGGAAATCCGTAGTCTCTGCCTACCCCTCTGGGAAACAGGCGTGAATCTATGTATGTATGAAACATTTTGAATTTGCAAAAAAACTGTGTCACGCAAATAATTGGTATAAGTCTTAATTCTTTGCGTCGATTGTTTCACTCTTTGCAGAGTCCTTCGGAACACAGTCCTTAGTCTGGGCGTGGTCATTACAAATTAAATAAATTCATAACTTTGTCACTAGATTTCATAATATAGTGCGTGTCTTATCCTTCTAGATAATGCATCACGGAACAGCCTGCGTTGTCTCAGAGCCAGAATGGGGTGGAGTACTCGCACAACTAAGACTGGAGCGCGCATGCGCGCTGTTAGCATGGTGTCGCACCGCGCATACGCCTCATACACAACACGGTGAGTACCTGCAGTTCATCTCACCAACTCAAGCATAACATGAGCGTCAATTGAAGTATACGTACTTTTTTATGGATTCATGGTTAAGCAGATGGGTTTTCTGAACAAATAACAGATAAAATTGTTTGTCAAATTATCGTTACGTAACATGTAAATGGTCAAGATTTAAAAAAAGTAATATTTCAGTCAGTTTCGGTCACGGCAGCCAATCTTAACGGAGACTTGGCTATCCGCGCAGTAGATATTACCGTGCACAAATGTGTGCGCATACACAAATGCACTCTCTGTTCCCTAACTCTCATGATTTGATAAGACGATAATCTAACACGTCCGGAGATACATCAGGCGCAGTACGAACGACCAAGTGCTTTTCCAGGCACTGAAATGTCAAACACCGCCAACTTCCTAACTCGGGGCTGTTATTCATATTTCTTAACAGAAAAACCAATAACTTTTTGTTGGCTTGACCCGGGATTCGAACCCGAGACCACAGTCATCACACTCACTACTGCTACGTTACGGGGATCCAAAAATATAGCAATAACGAAGATTAATATCTCATCATTTTACAGGAGAAACCCCGTCAGAAAATGTACAGCAACCAGAAGTAAGTCTCTCATACAATCCTGAAGAAGTGATACCACTCAAGTATACCGCCAACCTGGCACATGACAATGAAGCTGGCATCGTGGCTGAAGAAGGGTAAGACTAGCATCAACAAATTATACGTTAAAGTTCTTAGCACCTTTGAATAAGTGCTGTAACTCCAACGATTGTAAAATTACTTTACTTAAATAAATAAAATTACTAAATTACTTTGTCAATTAGAAATACGAATGATTCGGACCGGTGACTCTGGTGTGTTGGGAGCTATGATGTGTCCTACTAGCATTTTAGGAATGTTTATTCTTTTAGGAACTCTTTAATGAACAACGATTAATTATATCATTCATTATAGTTTTCTGTCACACAAAAAGGTACACATTTACGTGGTTAGGAATGTACACACAAATATAAAATGAGAGGTCACGTTAATACGACGACGTAATGTAAGCGACTGGCGAGCCCTGTTGTCGTTCGAACTTTTTAAACTCGTTGCTGCATAGTCAGCACACGTGTTGCCAGGCTGCTACATTTTTTAAGTCTATTTGTGCCTATTACCGGTGACAATTTTTCAAGTATATTTAGGTCCAAAGGGCCTATTATTTAGCTCTAATAAAACAACAAAATTGGAAACTGAATATCAATACAAAAGGTCTATCACATCTAAGAAATAATGAAATAAAAGAAAATGGTGTCATATTCAAACTAGCGTCTGTATACGTTGTTGAGCTTCAGATTACATATTTTATTATTTAAATTTTATGGCGTTTCTGGGATTTAGTAGTACTTTGTTAATGTCATATGTATCTTATGTGGGGGCCAGTCAGTGCAGACCGACGACACTTCGACCCGGTGGGATCTTTTGTGTCGACATCCTCCCAATAACGACTGCCATAGATGTTCATGGCAGCCGGGACCGACGGCTTAACGTGCTCTCCGAGGCACGGAGCAGGCGATAATTGTCAATCAATACGCACATAATTTCGAAAAGCCATATAACTTCCGAAAGTCAGAGGTGCGCGACGTGGGTTCGAACCCGAAACCCTTTGCATTGCAGTCTGTTGGTCTCCCCACTGAGCTATCGCTGCTTAATGTCATATACTTTTGCAACGACAGTTACTATATACAAAAAAGATCGCTGATAAACAGAGACTCCAAGACAACTAGAAATACTTTCTACCACCAAATTCTTAATTCACCTGCTTGTTCCAGCTTCATCGACCTCCAATGTGTGAAGGACATGCGGCTTGGTGGCAAACTTCTTGAGCCGCGAGACTTGGCGGAGCTGACTGCCAGCGCCAAGAGACATGGGCTGGAGACCTGTTCTCAAGGTCCTCATATCATCTCGCTGGTCTACGGAAGAACGTTGAGTGATAACAGGACTGTACATTTTGTGTTGCCAGCTTATTCTTATAGGTAAGTTGAAATTAGATGGTTTCCGAGTTAGTTTTGTGATGGGTCAGCCTTGTGTCAGAGATTTTAGGCCTCCAGAAAAGTGCACCATAGTGTAATTCTTTCAAATAGACTAACGGATATTGAAACAAAATTACTACTTTCATATATTGTCGTACTGAAATACTGTTAATCTTATAACTATTTTGAAGGTCCAATACGACAGTCTCTATTATTTCTTTTAGACATGTCTCAAAAGTTAATTTTTTTTTATTTGTAGACCACCCTCACACATTACACTGTGATTCTAAGGCTCTAAGATACCACGTTCTAACCTGCACGTCTATGTTTGTTTAAGTCCGCGCCGAGCATAAGACAGATAATGACAGAGCTCGTGCGGCGCATATTCAAATCGGCGCGCGGCCGCCATAGTAAAATTATATGAAGGATTTGAAGTGCTTTTTTGATACATATGTATCTTTATTGTCAACCAATAATGTAAATATTTGGGACGGACAAATTGTAATATAACTATTTATGTTTCGTTTAAGCTGTAAAATAGGATATATTTCTACTGTTATAATCTAAAAATCACGTAACACGAGCTTAGGATTTTGCATTTTTCGTGCAAATTTACGTAATTTTGTAGGCGAAAATATTAATTATTTTAAGTTTTTTACACGGAGTAATTGTAAACACATTCATTGTTACGGTAAATGTATATTTTATATTTGTATTAAACAAAAAGTGTTGATTTTATTCACTTAACTGTGACCGCCTGTTTTGGCACATTTCGCTCGGCGCAGTCTTAAGTTGTTAGTCTGAATTTGAGGCCTGTGTAGAGCGCTTATGTTATACAGTATTTTATCAGAATTTGTCAGTAACTGTCTGCCAGAAAAGGTGGCTAATAAATTGCAATATAGTTGCCTCTCTCTCTCTCTACATTAGACACAAGCACAACTGAGTAATAGTTCTGTACCTATGCTATCGCAGATATACAGGAATGACACGATGTACTTATATACAATCCAAAAAACTTTAATGATACCAGGATCAACAGCATTTTCATAGTCATGTTGCCAACAACATCGACTCGACGGCAAAATCTTTTACATGAGACCTAATTACATCTAACGAAATGTGAATGTCACTTCTGCCTAACCTTTGAACCTCAAAACTTGCTCGACCCTGGACAAAGAAGCATGATGCCACATAACATGTCATATCTTCGGAGATTAGGAGTTAAATACTTACCAGCTTTCAATATCTTCTAGGGTTTGGGCGGTAGGCCTCCATTCCGTCATCAGGGCGCTAATGAGCCAGGGCAAGCTCGCCGACAGAAGCCTCGCCTGGTTGAAGAACAAGTATACAGCGCTGTACTACGAAGATGGATGCTGCTGTGAGCCGTTGGTTTCAGACGCTATTAGGGTAAGTGGAGAGACTACAATTTTATTATTTCTATTTAATAATAATATAAGTCCTATAGACTCCTAATGCCACGGGCCTGACTTCAGTGTAAAAAGGATTAGGCCTTAGTCTGCCCCGCTGTGCCAGTGGTGGTTGGCATACTATATGCCTTCAAGAATATCATGGAGAATTCTCATACGTGCAATTTCCCTCAGATTGCAAGTGATAATTTACTATTTAACTGGTTGAGTTGCAGCGGCACACCGGTGGCCAGATACAAAAGGTTTTTATAAGGCATAAGACTATGTATAGATGCTTTTCTCTGTAGGTGTTTGGAGGCCGAGAGTCAACATGCGGCAGCTCAGCGCATTCAACGCCGGTCAAAGGCACTTACACAGACTCACATTCTGACTCCCTCAGGAGTACAGGGATCAAATTCAAGGTACGTACGTCATGTAACAGGAAAACGTGGTCGTATTTAATTATCCAATCTATACACACTATAGTAATATTATAAAGTGGAAAGATTTAATTTTTGTTTGTTTGTAAGGATTGCACTAAAAAACTATTTAACCGATCTTGAATATTTCTTCAAAAAAGTACTGTTAGTAACATAACCTTTACTTCAACGCGAGCGAAGCCGAAAGACAAAAGTCGAATAGCATCATTAATTAAGTAAGTAATCGGATGGCAAATGGCTCCAATTGTTTATAATAAATTTCCTAAAAGCTGGCAAGATCTAACTAGCGAAGCATTTAAGCAAAAAGTAAAATCATTTCTTGTTGCAAAAGCCTATTATAATGTGAGTGACTTTTTAAATGACAAATTTGATTTTATGTAATTAAGTACCTAATTAGATTACACATTTGACATAATATTTATTAATTGACATTAGATTTAATATAATTATAATTACTTGAAATTGTATACATTAATAATTTATGGACTGATTATTATTACTTCATTAATATATACACATTTATATAATGTTAACTATTGCTACTGTATGTATGTTGCTGTTACTATTTATTATTAATTAATTAGAATTATATTTGCATGCCATTGTATGGCAAACATGTCTAGAACTTTCTTCAACTTTATATCATGCATGCGATTGTTAATTGTATGTACACATGTTGCACTCTTAATAAAACAGCGACTTAACTCGAAATTTGAAAGTAAGGCAATTTGAACTCTAATTGTATATGTTAAATTCTAATATTATATTTGTGTTAAATCTTTGCAATAGAGTTCAAATTTGTTTTATCCAAAATACTGAGATAAGTCTCTGTTTTATTAAGGATGCGATTGTGTTTGAGTAAATAAATAAATTATCTTATCTTATCTTATCTTATCGCATACAGTTCCGAGCGAATACCTTTGTGTGTGCGATGTTTCAACGAGTTCTTGTATATTTAACTATAATTACTACTGTTCCGTATATTTAAAAAACAGTGTCCATATTTCAAATTTATGCTTAAATGTTCGGATAGCGGAGCGGATAACGAGTCTTATCACTATGAGACGACAGTATAATAAGGCTTATTCAAATCCTAGGGACTACTTCCACTTTTTGTTTTTTTCTTACTAATAGTAAACGTTATTTTTGTCTATTAATACCCAAATTTAGTGTTTTATCAGGAATTAAACTAAAAGTTATTATTTATCAAAATTAGTTAAAATTAGTAATTACTAATATCACGTAATATTTTTGTTAAATGAATTAATAAATAATACAAATTATAATTTACATTACATTACATAGATGCACGCCTGTTTCCCAGAGGGGTAGGCAGAGATACGATCCTAACATACTTCTCTGGCTTCATTCACTTTCATCACATTCCTCATACACGCCCGTCGGTTCAAGGTGCTCTTAACCTGGCCTTTGTCCAGAACGCCTCCGATCTGACCAAGAAACGTTCGCCTAGGTCTTCCTCTTGCGACTGTTCCATTCACACTAGCCTTATAAACTTTCTTAGTCAGTCTTTCCTCGTCCATTCTTTCTACATGCCCAAACCAGCTTAACATACCCTTTTCTATTCTTTTCACTATATCCACTTTCATGCCGCATCTCTCTCTAATCACACTATTCCTTATTCTATCTTTCAGAGTCACACCACATATATTTCTCAGCGCTCTCATTTCTACATCATTTAATTTTCAATTATAATTATAATTATAATAAACAAAACTTTATTTAATTTATCACAACATTATTTTCCTATAAAAAACAATGTCAGTATATGATTACCGAAAATGAACTTTAGGTTTAAATAAGTCTTAAATTAAAATAACAAGACATCAATAATAATAATAATATAATATAATAAAATATTCTACCACATACACACAACACCATCTAGCCCAAACTAAGCAGAGCTTGTACTATGGGTACTAGACAATGGATAAACATACTTATATACTTTTTTTTTGTAAATACATTCATATTATACATAGAAACACTCAGACCAAGACAAACAGCCATGTTCATGCACACAAATGTTTGACTTATGCGGGAATCGAACCCGCGACCTCAGGCGTGGCAGTCGGTTACACTAACCACTACGCTATCGAGGCCGCCAATAAATCCAATATTAGAAACAAACGCAAAAAGATTATCACTTCTACAGGGATCGAACCAACAAGCGTTAAGTTTTAGAACGCACTACTACCAACGTAGCTATAACAACGCTTCCGCATCTATTTGAAATTAATAGTCACAATTATAATTAGAACAGGCGATAGAATAAGTGAGGCGGGTTTATGTGTATGTGTGCAATGATTTTATTGAAAAAGCTCGTAAGTACAACTTATTTTGATCTTTGTAAAATTGCTACGCGACTTTTGCGCCTGACCGTACAATATAATATTATCAGTCATCAGTATCAGTATTAAATCGGTTAAGTAGTTTTTGAGTAAAATCCTTACAAAAGAACAGCGATAGCTCAGTGGGGAGACCAACAGACTGCAATGTAGAGGGTCTCATGTTCGAACCCACGTCGCGCACCTCAGTCTTTCGGAAGTTATCTGACTTTTCGAAGTTATGTGCGTATTGATTGACAATTATCGCCTGCTCCGTGCCTCGGAGAGCACGTTAAGCCGTCGGTCCCGGCTGCCATGAACATCTATGGCAGTCGTTATTGGGAGAGTGTCGACACAAAAGATCCCTCTGGGTCGAAGTATCGCCGGTCTGCACTGATTGTCCCGCATAAGATAAGATAAGATAAAATCCTTACAAGCAAACAAAAATTAAATCTTTCCGTTTTATAATATTAGTACCTATAGTGAGTATAGATTGGATAATTAAATACGACCACGTTTTTCTAATACTATTGGAGTCACATATTGTAGTAAAATACTGTGTAATTTAAAAGTTCCTTTATATATTGAGTCTAACACTAGCTACTGCCTGTGGCTATACTCGCGTGAATTCCGATGAAACCTTTGCCACTTAATTAACCTAACAACTGACATGATCTTATCTCTGCCAAATTCTATCCGAATAAATACGTTTACCGGTTCACGTAATTAAATAACAAACTACCGAAACTTTTTAAACTGTTAATTATTTATAAAAAAAAAACTTCTTATTAGAAAGAAACGAAGAAAGAAAAATTGTTTTTATATACTACAAATACATAATAAAACGATAAAATTAAAATAAATAAGTATACAAAAATAAACTTATAAATTAATCAGTAGAGATTTATTCGTCTAAAAAAGACTTAAATATTGGCAACCCTATTTATGTTAACCTTAGGCACGTGTTTGAAAACGAGGTGTCATTTCAATTTGAACGTTTTGCCTATGGAATAAAATTCATAATGCTCATTTAGCTGAACCTAATTAAAATTACCCCTCAATTGTTAAGACTGCGCCGAGCGTTAGACAGATAATGACAGAGCTCGTGCGGCGCATATACAAATCAGCGCGCGGCCGCACTAGTAAAATTGTATCGAGGATTTAAAATGCTTTTTTGATAAATATGTATCTTTATTGTCAACCGATAACTTAAATATCTGGGACGGACAAATTGTAATATAACTATTTATGTTTCGTTTAAGCTGTAAAAAAATAAAGATTTCTACTGTTATGATCTAAAAATCACGTAACACGGGCTTATGTTTTTGCATTTTTTGTGCCAATTTACGTAATTTTGCAAGCGAAAATATTAATTATTTTAAGTTTTTTACACAGAGTAATTGTAAACACATTCATTGTCATGGTTAATGTATATTTTATATTTTTATTAAACAAAAAGTATTCATTTACTTCACTTAATTGTGACCGCCTGTTTTGGCACATTTCGCGCGGCGCAGTCTTAACGAGGGGACGCTCCCCTTCGTTTAAGACCATAAATAGGTCATTTTAATGTAACCAGTCTAAAAAAATCATAACCCAAGAATATGTAACAAAAAATTGTGATTTTAAATCACACACAATATCACGCACAATAGATATACAGGGTGTCTGAGAAGTCGATGTCAAGCCGGAATCAGGTAATAGGCTAATTTATAATAAAATAAAAATAAAACTAAATAACATTTTTTTTAATTATAGCCATATTAAAAAAATAAAAATATCAAGCTTAAAGAAGCATTTTTCGAGATTACATAACAAAAAATAATTCAATAAGTAAATATCTGTAGTAACAGAAGTGAATAGACCGTCGCAAGGTGTAGACATATTGATTTTTGTTCCAAAGCCTATAATTTTTAAAATACATACGTATTAAATCTGCGTAAATAGAAACACCAATGATTTAATTATGTTCGGGTACTTTGAAATAACGACACTGGAACATTGAGAAAACTACCATTTTAGTCTCCCCGTGACCATGGCTGTTGAAAAGCAACCGAAACGTCGGGGAAAGTGTAAACTTAAATATAAATATTTTTAATAATTTAATTAGCTTAGTAATTAGTAAAGTTTAATAGTATCTAGTAGTAGTGTAACAGTTTCAAAATTATGTAATAAAGTGTCAAATAAACAACGCAATAAAATTCGTATATAGTAGTTTAATTTCAATAAATACATACGTAACCTTAATTTTTTTAAATCTTTAGCGCTCTAATGGTAAAATAATTATTCATTACTAAAAAAAATGCTTTTCTCTTTATAATTTTAGTGCCAATGATCATTACTATTCAACGTGACAAAGCTACCAGTCTTCTGGCCACGTTGCCAATAGACGACGCGGAGGAATACTATAACACATTTTTCTTATTAGTAAAACTTTTTCCTTACAGTAAATAATTTCTATATATATATTATTATTTAATATAGTTAAGTATATTAACACATTCCCGGACAGTACGTCGAGAGACGTGAATTATGATCCTCATAATATGGCACTGCGGCTGTAGGCGGCGATTTAAAATACACTAAAAGCATAACTTCGTCCACGGCCGACTATTTCCCATAGCATTTATAGGAAGGATATGACTCTGTGCCGTTTTAGGCTAAAATACACACCGGTAGAGCCACAGCAAACACTCCTGCCGTAACACACGGCTTAGAACTCACTTGGTATGAATGTCCGCCTACAGGCGGTTACGTCTCCAACCGTCACTGCCGCGACACATACTTTTAAAACCGTGTAGTGTGGCAATACGTCCCCAGACGTGATGTCACTTTTTATGGAAAGTTTGTGTGCCATATCACAAACTATTGAGAGTGGTTTTGTGGTCGTGAATGTGTTAATGTAGAAGAAAAACAAGGATTATAAATACCAAAAATACTACTATTATATTAGATAAAAATACTTTTTCTTCTCCCTTAGCCTTTATTATTCCCAAGTCACTTGGGGTCGACTTTTCTGGTCTAACCGGATTTGACTGGATATTAGTTTTTACACGGAGCGGCTGCCACCTGACCTCCGCAACCCGAAGGCTAACGATACCCTAAGGCTAGACCAGTGTCAGGATATTAGAGGGTACTGACTTTCCCAATAACGACTGCCATAGATGTTCATGGCAGCCGGGACCGACGGCTTAACGTGCTCTCCGAGGCGATAATTGTCAATCAATGCGCACATAATTTCGAAAAGTCATATAACTTCCGAAAGTCAGAGGTGCGCGACATGGGTTCGAACCCGAGACCCTTTGCATTGCAGTCTGTTGGTCTCCCCACTGAGCTATCGCTGCTCTATATAAAAATACTACTACTATATATATATTAGGATTAGAAGCGATGACACATATAGTAAATTTATTTCCAGAAAAACAAGTCAACTTCAGAGCTGAAGACAAGTTCACCGAAGAGCTTCCACTCCAGTCAAACTTCTGGAGCCAGGAGTGAGGACGAGGTGATGCAGGGATCACCAAGACACAGGTGATGATGACTAGACCTTGAACTAAGTATCAGCATCAGCCCTGTATATAAACTGTCCCACTGTTGGGCACGGGCCTCTTCTCGGTGTGAGAAAAGTTAGGGTATAAGTCCACCACGCTGGCCCAGAGTGGGTTGGCTGACTTCACATATCTTCGAAACCGTTATGAAGAATTCTTAGATAACTGGTTTTCTCACGATGTTTTCTTTGCCGTGAAAGCGAACTATAATTAACTATTAAAGTAAATTCATTAATAGTAAATTATATGTTGCGGATGACTTTACCAATAGGACACAAAGAACATACAGCCTTGGAACAACTATTTGTGGTTCACACAAAATCTTGTACCTTACGGAGATAAAAAAAAATATCGTACTCACAACTCGACAAGCAGCAGCGACGAGGCAACTTTCAAAATTGAATACCTATGTTCCATCGCTTGTATAATCGTAGGCGTTTCAATGAATTGATTTAACATTTAACGCATTAACAGCCGGCGGGCATGAGCCAGGTCCGTAGCTGGAGTTATATTGAAACACGTAGACTGATTCAACTGAGAATATATTTACAATTTGTAAGCCTTCTTATATTCCATTTATTGTTCTTACAAGTAACGCTAGCACTAATGTGTACAATAATCGTTTAAGCCAATCAGCGATAAGTAAATAACCTTATACAATATTACGAGGAATTCTTGAGCGTGTGCGCGTGCGGCGCGACGACTATAAATACTGCCACGTATAAAATCAGAAAGCAACTTCGCGCGTCGCTTAGTCTGTAGATTGGTTTCGTCGTGGCTAGACGTATGATGCTCCGTTCGATCGCCTTCGCGCGTCGCTTGGTTTCGGCGCGGCTAGACGAATGATGCTCCGTTCGATTCCAGGTTCCTCATAAACTTATAATTATGTTGTTTGTGCGTATATACCTACATACGCCACAAACATAACACCCACGTTCACTGTCTTTTTCTAAGCTCGACATCTCGACAACCAGTGTCGGTGGGGCCGCGGGAATCATTTTCACATGCAATCGCGACTCCACCGAGGTTTCGGCCCGCCATATAAAACGGCAAGCCACTACACAATTAGACCTACCCTATTAAGAGAGACCATTTTTCGCTATTGTCCCCTTGTGGAGGGACGAAGACATGTCAGAGGCGCGCGTGGGAACACGAATCCCGCCTCTCGGATCTGGTGCTGATCGGGTGGCGGGCAGGCACACGAAGCCCACCACCCACAGTTAAAAGCTCAGGGTGGCTGGAGGTTGTCTCGCGATGGCCATTGTCTACCATCGAACCACTTGTCACTGGCAAGAAGTTCATGCTTGTTTGCTACCATAAAAACTGACCATACATTTCTCTTCCAGTTCCTACTCTTCATCAATAAGTCACCATCACTCGTATGGACCTCGGCACAGTAGCTTAACCGCTGCTGCTACCAGTATCATGGCTGGGTCACCCAACAGGAGTAGGTTAGTACTTCTTGGTTACTTCTCTTTAATGACAAATACTTTAAGAAGACATACAAACGTATGTGTCGTTTGAAAGTACATTTTCTTCTTCAATTTGGCAAATTCCGTTGATGCCAGTTATTTCGCCATAGTTTGTATGAACTGCCTCGCTTTGAAAAGATCTATCTTCTTACAGGCAATTGGTGCCAAGCTAACTCTGTTACTGCGTTTGGTCTGTTAAGAAAAGTGGCGATAGTTGACAAACCTACCTTTCTCATTTCTTCCTTTGATCTCATCTCTAAATCCTGTATTATAGAGATATCAAAGTGCGACGGTTTCTCTTGTTATTCCATGTGATATTTGGCTGTGGGAACTACTTCCGATCGAGGCATAATATGTTATATGGTTGGCTAAAAAGTATAAAAAATAAATGTAAACTCGACGACCTATCTCGAGATTTAGGGTTTAATTCCCGAAACAATCAGGTAATTAAGTGCCCAGTATAAAAAATATTATTGTATTTCCTTTATACGCAAAAAGAAGAAAAGAAAATATTTTTGTAAAATTATATTACGATCTTGACCTTTAGGTTTAAGGCCTTGACCTTTGATGTGGTGACCTTGACTTTTGTTACTAACTAAAATCATGAAGGTTTGCTTAATTAACATGTACGCATCACTTCTTATTCAGTGACTCTTAGGGTACAGTAGTTTATGGAGTAATAATATATTTTACCCAAAGTTTATGAGGATTTCTAATATTTGCACCAAAGGGACTCTATAATAACGTAGGAATAATATAATATAATAATAATGTCCTCCAGACCGAATTTCGGCCACGACGGCCAGTCTTAACGGAGACTGGCCATCTGCGCAGGAGATATTATAGTGCACAAGTGTGTGCGCAAACACAAGTGCACTCTCTGTTCCCTAACTCTCATGATCCGATGGGACGGCAATCCGACACGACCGGAGAGAGATCAGGCGCAGGACCAACGGCTTTACGTGCTTTCCGAGGCACGGAGGTGTCTAACACCGCCAACTTCCTAACTCCGGGCTGCTATTGAGATTTCTTTACAGAAAAACCCAATAGTTTTTTGTTAGCCCGACCCGGGATTCAAACCCAAGACCTCATGCACAGCAGTCGCATTCACTACCGCTGCGCCACGGAGGCAGTTAAACATATAATAATATCTATATGAACTGTCCTACTGCTGGGCACGGGCCTCTTCTCACTGTAAGAAGAGTTAGATTACACTCTACCAAGCTAACCCAAAGCGTTAAAGCGAGCGCTCGAATATTTAATATGCATATAACTTCGAAAAATCTGAGTTTCGTGCCTTGGGATCAAACTTGAGATGCATGGCAAACCAGATGGTCTTCCACTAGGCTGTCGCAGTTTTTAGGAGTGCCTAAATAAAAATCAATAGTTGTAATCAAAAATTTGCACTAATTTAAGTACAGTATTTTTTTTGGTGGTTATAATTTTTTCAACCTGGCAACACTTGCGTGACCTTGACCTATTTACGCTCTAATGATCATCGAGTTGTACGAAGGGGAGTTCCCCTTCGTACATGATCGAGGGGACAATTTAATTAGGTTTTAGTTAGGTAACATTTTGAACCTTAATCCTTTTGTTAAAAGTTCAAATTTGTTTGAATCGTTAACTTCAAGCGATTTTCTGCTTTATTGGGCTGGTGATATACGTTTACGCTTAGCTGCGGCCGATTGTGAGACATTAGGATCGATCCGTGTCGTGTAATGCTATTGGGATTTTCTGTTGGAAAATTCTCTATAGCTGCCTAGAGTTGAAAATACTCAATAGACGTAAATCGGATTGCTCTCTATTATGTGATGTAATACATAGGTGGCGGAATGTAGGTATAATATGCTTTATCTATCCTTTCAGCAATACATATTTCTATTTAAATATGTTAGATAAAATTAATATTACTTTGCTAGACACGGATCGAGGACGACTCGAATCGAGGTAGCAAAATAATTCATTAACTATTTTTAAATGCTAAATGAAAAGCAAGCGGCCTCGTTAATAGTAAGCATTTACCATAGCCTATTATTAATGCCAAAAAGTAGCACTCATGCTTTACCAACCTAAAGAAAGTCAATTTCTATAATTGGGCAGACAGAAAAGAAATGTGCGAGATAATTGTGTTAATATCTGCTATTCTAACTTGCCAGGCAAAATGCAATAAAAATAACAGGTCAATACACTAGCGCCTGTTTATGAAAATCGTTTGTTTCTTTTATAGCCTTAGAAGACTGGAAACCAGTGAACGTTTCTGGGAGAACCTGAAACATCTGAGAACTGGTTCCGTCGGTTACGATACCCAATTGGACTTCATGGACTTTGTAGCGCTGTTCAGGAGTTTTAGGTTAGTTGACCTTTTTTTAAACTGAAGATTGCTGCAATCTTGCGTAATGGTGTAATGAACCATGGAGCTGAAGACATGCATTATCGATGCAGCACTATCATGAGTAAGGTCTTTTAGATTAAATATCGGTCATGGCGGCAAATCTTAACGGAGGCTGGCCATTTACACAGAAAATCTTTTAGTGCACAAGTGTGTGCGCTACCACGAGTGTACTCTCTGTTACCTGACTCTCATAACCCGATGGAACGGCAATTTGACACAACCGGCGAGAAATCAGACAAAGGGCCAACGGCTTTACTTGCTTTCTGGGGCACCGGTGTATGTAACGCCACTGACTGACCTAACTCCGGGTATCTACTAAGAATTTCTTGTCAGAATAACCCGATAGCTTCTTTTTGGATACTGTATTGGAAGCTGAGTCCCTATGCACAGTAGAGGCAAACCGCGTTAACCTTACATCCTGAAGTAAGCACTAAACAATTCTGGGGTGGGCACTACTTTCTCTACCAATATAAAGCTAATTGTTTTCTCCAGCCTGGTGATGCGCTCAGAACTACGTGACATATTCGAACAGCTGGCAGTACCAAGGAACCGGTCACCTCTGCTAGGAGCCGAGAAGAGTCGAAGCTCACCAGAGCTGTTCCGAAGTAGAGCCATTTTTAGAACTGGTATGTACGCTACTTCTATTTTTTGATAATTATGATGACAATTGGCATTGGTTACGGTTTTCTATGAACTTCTATGATTGCAAATACCAAAGGCATCAGTTGCGCATTGCTGAAGCTGCAAAATGTTCTATGATGTAGAAAACAAGAATGACCAGTTGCCTGTTTTAAGCCCAGTGTCTTTCTTGGGTTTTTGGAACTTCTATTTATCGCAGCACCTTCAGGTTCTGCAGTTTTTTATAGTATGGAAGTTAATTCCCAAACGCAATTACAAGTTTGAATAGAAATTTCGCTGTGTATTAACTGTCTTTTTATAAGAAACTATCACAAGGGTATGATATCGCTGATATTGCCAGCGTGCACAAGTTCAATAACCGTCTACTATCACAGTCATACCACCTCAACTCCGTCCAGAAAGACAATAGGGGACCGGTGCTGCGCAGTACTTCCTTCATCGTTTCTGGACTGTTCCGTAGTTTCACCCGTCGGTTGCTCACGCTTTTACAATGTAGCAGCACGTGAGCCAGTATCTCCTCGGTCTCCACGCAGCCTCTACATAAAGGGCTGTCAGTGATGACAATGTTGAATGGGCGTACTCTTAATGACATTAAACGAAATAATGTTAAAGTGGCCATTGAAGACATGGGACACAACTGAAATTATAATTTATGATATTTTTACAGGACTGTTAACAAGAAATGGCTCGCTAGATCTGGAACCACCAAGTGACAAAGTTGGGAGGAAGAAAGCATTCGACCTCTTAGCTGCAGCTGCCTTACCAGGTATGTTGAACCAGGGAAATAATCCCATGGGAATTAATCAAGATAAGGATTCTAACTTATGTAAGTTAGGAATCTAAACAAGAATGAAAATTTAAAAATTTCAATTCGTCCATCTATCGTCGCTTAGCACCATGGATAGGCATGTGATGTCACATATCACACATCCATGGTGATGAGCGATGATCGATAGACCATTCGAAATTTTTGATTTGAATGTATTTGAAATATGGGCCGTGAGGGCGCTTTGGCACCGCAAAGAAACCAGGGCAAATGCATCTACAAACCAAATATAATTCTAGCAGAAATGCGATACTTCGAGACAAGATTTTAAATTTTATGCAGTTTAATTTTTGTTCTCTTGTTCTCTAAAAGTTGATTTTGAAATGATATAAAATATACTTAGATATTTAAAATTCCCATATGTCGTATTAACTACGTAATACCTAGGTATATTTTTGATGTATTTTCTATCATACGATACTTATGTAATTTTATACGATACTTATGTAATTTTATAAATTAAAAAGGAACCCGTCACTAAAACTATCTGCCGCATTTTTACATTTGTCGTAACTTTATCACAGGAGCATGTCCAGACGTGAGTGGCCGAGTACTCTCCCTGCCTACACTCGGCAAGTTTTGTGAGACGAGACAGTGTGAGCCGAAGACTGAACAACAACTTAAAGACATCATACAGGTATGCATAAAATAATTTTCTACCGCAATAGTATAAGACTGCGCTCAAATTTACTCTATGATCACAGTCTGATTGCCTGGATTGGTAAAACAATTTTTATTTAAGATAATGTTATGTATGCTAAAATTATAAATAAAATGTCAAAGTTCTTTGTAGAACTCAGAAACTACTAAACCAACTCTTTCTACACGAGAAAGCTTCTTTTTCTAGAAGTAACATAGGCTATACAAGTCACGGGAGCGGAGCAGTAAGCATGAACGTTGGTAAAACCGCGGGGGACAGATACTGTATTATAAAATTACAACATTCGCTTTCTAATTAACAAATTTTTAAATAGTTCAGATATACCTATATAGATAGATTACAAATTATTAATAGTTGATGGGTCGATGCTCGAAGTTGTTCAAGAGTATGTCTACCTTGGACAAGTGAGTCGACTTGGTAGGAATAACTTCGAGAAAGAAATCGACAGGCGAATCCAGTTGGGGTGGGCAGCGTTTCGTAAGCTTCGTCAGGTTTTCTCATCGCCTTTACCGCAATGCCCGAAGACCAAAGTCTTTGATCAGTGCGTCCTACCTGTTATGACCTACGGTGCCGAAACATGGACACTCACGGTAGGGCTAGTCCAAAAATTTAATGTCACCCAGCGGGCTATGGAGCGAGCTATGCTTGGAGTTTCTTTGAGGGATAAACTTAGAAATGAGGTTATCCGTCAAAGAACCAAGGTTACCGACATAGCTCGCAGAATAAGCAAGCTGAAGTGGCAATGGGCTGGCCATATCTGTAGAAGGACCGATGGCCGTTAGAGCAAGCGAGTCCTAGAGTGGAGACCGCGACTTGGTAAACGTAAGGTAGGACGCCCCCCGGCCAGGTGGACCGATGACCTGAAAAAGGTAGCTGGGTCAGACTGGATGCGGAAGGCGGAAGGCGGAAGACCGGATGTTGTGGCGTAAAATGGGAGAGGCCTATGTCCAGCAGTGGACTGCGGTGGGCTGATTGAATAGGATAAAATATTATCCAAAAATGGCTCGTTATCTGACATGAACAACCAACCACAATATATCAATATCATTCATGCATTCGTAATTACACGCTTATGTAAGCAGAGCCAGCTGTTTTTAGGTCCCACATTATTATATGCGACCTAAAATCAGCTGTAATAGGCTCGCATTCTATTGAAGGCGAGCCTATTAAGTGGGTAAGCAGAGCCAGCTGTTTTAGGTTCCACGCTATTATGTGGGACTTAAAAACAGCTGTAATAGGCTCGCATCCTATTAAAGGCGAGTATATTACTGTCTACTGGACAGATTAGCAAATCTTAGCACCTACTAATATTAGCATAAGGTACACAAAATCTTAATAACGCTGCCTCATCTGGAAACCAAATCCAGGACACACGCGCAATACAAATTTTCGTCAATTCCAGTTTTCCAAATACTCTGTTTACATTATGGCAAAATGACCTGATATTCTAACTTAATTACTGCGTGTACAACTAGCGCCAAAAGTAGTTGATCATTATACAATCTTTAACAGTATTTTATTAATGAAAATTTACATATTTTCGTCCTATACTAATTAATTGTGTTTAAAATATCCTTCAAATATTCCTGCAATTATCTGGAATAACTATTATTGTGGATGATTAAGCACTTCAAAATCTCGCGAAAATTTATCGACTTATGTCGCTGGCTTTACCAATACCCTAACCATCTAATATTTCTTTACTCCTCAGAGACATGAACCAGACCCGACTCTTCGCGCCGAGAACTGCCTCTCATTCGAGGGTTTCGTCAGGTTCCTGAGTGATAAAGACAACTACGCATTTGTTCCCGAACAGATGAGAGCTAGCTACTTCACTAGGTAAGTAATTTTAATTCCAATGACAAGAAAATCTAATCTCAAGGTCATTAAAGTTAATTCCAAGGTCATTAAAAGTTAATCTCAAGGTCATTCAAACTTAATAAAACGTTTAGTTAGTTTAAATCTAAACGTTTACTGTTAATAAGTGGTTATATTTAAAATAACCTTTCGCACTTGAGAAGACATAAAAGCTAAACACAATTTCGAGATACAATTCATAGATGTGTCTTCACCTTACTTTAATCGCACGAAAATGTGTCCACATTAAAAAGAGTGATCTTACACATTATAGAGAGAACGTGATAATTCTTCTTAAAAAGACAACTCCCGCACTAGGATTAATTCCTGTGTCGTGAGGACTTTACAAACATTCAAACAACGGACACAAAGAACACCCAATTCCGAATAACCATTAGTGGATCACACATAGTTTTGTCCCGTGTCCCCACACGAATCGAATCGAATCCACAACACTCTAATTCTATCGTAACTTAATATTATAAATGCGAATGAGAGTTTGTTTATTTTTTACATTTTCACGCCTTAATTACTCGACCAATCATCATTAAATATGGCAAACATATTATTACCAGGGGTACCTACGGAAAAGGACATAGGGTACTTTTTATCCAGAAATCAGGACTGTTACTAACACAACCTAATCCAACTTTAAGCGAGCGAAGCCGCGAGCAAAAGCTAGTACTATTATAATTCAGATGTCATGTTGGTATTGTCTGTCATTTATCAATTTAATTAGTCAATTTAACGCTCAGAAAGGTGGCCATATTTGAACCTAGTAGAGCACATATTTATTTAAATCTTAGACACTCACTTACATTATTTTCCAGCAGCAAACCAAACCCTGAAGAGGAGGAAATACAGAAGGTCTCAAAGGACATGAGCGGTCCTCTCAGCCAATACTACATTGCCAGCTCACATAACACCTACCTGACTGGACATCAGCTGAAAGGAGAATCGTCTGTGGAGCTATACAGTCAAGTAAGTGGAAAATTGTATATTACAGCGTTTAACAAATTAAAAGAAACATATCAATTTATTGATAAGCGCTGGCAGAATTAGCGCTCAGGTTGTAGAATGAACTCCCTGCCGAGGTTTTTCCACAAGGCTACAGTATGGGGTTCTTCAAAACGGGCGTTAAAAGGTTTTTACAGGGTCGGCAACGCGCAAGTGATGACTCTGGTGTTGCAGGCGTCCATAGGCTACGGTGACCACTTACCATCAGGTGGGCCGTATGCTAGTTTGCCACTTCTGTAGTATGAAAAAACGTGATTGATCTTCACACTAGACAAGTCTGTATCGTGAAGACCCAAAACAATAACATGATAGGAAAATTAAATTTTCCAGGTGTTATTAACAGTAAATATATTTATAAGTGTGGACTGTAAAACAAACAGAATATGAGATATAAAATTATAAATATCATATAAGCACTGAGAACTCATTGATATTTATTATTAATAATACCTACATGTTATTAATAATATATGTAGTCTATTTTCAAAATATGAATTAAATTTCAATTGCCCGTTTGTAAAGTTTGCTGCGACACAGTTGTCTTTGTTAAAAGCAAAGTAGTTAAGACTGCGCCGAGCGAAATGTGCCAAAACAGGCGGTCACAGTTAAGTGAATTAAATCAACACTTTTTGTTTAATACAAATATAAAATATACATTTACCATGACAATGAATGTGTTTACAATTACTCCGTGTAAAAAACTTAAAATAATTAATATTTTCGACAACAAAATTACGTAAATTTGCACGAAAAATGCAAAAACGTAAGCTCGTGTTACGTGATTTTTAGATTATAACAGTAGAATTTGTCAAAAACAATTTGTCTGTCCCAAATATTTAAGTTATTGGTTGACAATAAAGATACATATTTATCAAAAAAGCACTTCAAATCCTACATACAATTTGACTATGGCGGCCGCGCGCCGATTTGAATATGCGCCGCACGAGCTCTGTCATTATCTGTCTTACGCTCGGCGCAGTCTTAATACGTGCAGGTAAAAACCTGTGATAGCATAGTAGGAGATCTGTTAGGCTGCCACGCAGAGGTTCCGAGTTCGATCCTAAGGCACACACTTCTGACTTTTCGAAGTTATGTGCGTATTTTCGTCAATTATAGCTTGCTTTAACGGTGAAGGAAAACATCGTAAACCTGCATGTCTGAGAGTTCTACATAATGTTCTCGAAGATATGTGAAGTCTGCCAACCCGCACTGGACCAGCGTGGCGGACTATGGCCTAACCCTTCTCACATTGACAAGAGGTCCGTGCCCAGCAGAGGGACAGTTTATATACAGGCCTGATATTATACGGCTTTTATCGTTGTTTATTTAGTAATACTATATTAAGATAATTTTGATAAATATTAAACTATTAAAATTAGTAAACTATTTAGATTTAAACTACAGCAGCCATGGTCACAGCAAGACTGTTCATAAACTTAGAAATTAAAGATGTCGGGGAATCGATAAAATGAAAATCAACATTCACTTTAAAATCTTTATTACTTATCATTACGATATACAAAGTTGTTTCAACACATATATGTTAAAAGTACATAATATGATACCAGTTTTTCATATTTCCCAGGATTTGTCCTTACAAGGATTTAATCCTTCCCCAGTACTTAGTCCTTCCTCAGGACTTAGTACTTCCCCAGAACTTGCTTTCTCTAAATTTGTCCTTGCCCAGGATTTAACCTTTCTTAGGATTGAATGCTTTCTCAAGATATGCCTTGCCTAAACTTTAGCCATGCTTAGATTTTGACCTTCTACAGGATTTTATCCTTGCCTTTACCTGGATTTACTGCTACACCATTCGTCCTTACGCAGGATTCAACGTATCAATACAACATTATATATACAGATTGTCCCAGATGTGAATCAAATTGTAACGGGAGATTCCTTAGTTACGGACCTTTCAAATGTGCTAAAAAAAGATTTAAAATTATGACCTTTTGTTAAAATAAAAAATTCAAGGTTTTAAAAAAGTACGCCCCTTAGACTTTTAACTACAGGTGCTTCGTTTATGGCAAATAATTTTTTTTTGTCATTATTATTATTTGGGAAGGTTTAATTCGTCAAACTACAAACGATATTTTTTTTAAACTGACTTAGTTTTGGAATTGCAGCATTATTTTCGTGTCTCTTTTCTGCACTAAAGAAAATCTTGTACGTTTGACCAACAACACAACATAATATTATATATTTTTTTTATTTAGCACATTTGAAAGGTATTTACTTAAGGAATCTCCCGTTACAATTTGATTCACATCTTCTGGGACACCCTGTATTTATAGATGCAGTAGTTTATCGTAAAAATGTAATATACCACAGTAATATTAAAAGCTTATATGTTTTATTATTAAATATTTTAGAAGATTGTAGTTTAAATTAACTTCAATACATAACTAGCTGACCCGGCAGACGTCCTGTCTTAGACGAACTGTAAAACTTGCGATGTTAAAATAAAGTTTTCTCAATTATCCAATATTCTGCGCAATTTGCAAACTTTTCATTCCGTAAGAACATACTAAATGTACTAGAAAAATTTAAAAAAAGAGATGAATGGTATCAGTAAAGTCGTTCTCAAGTTGCCAAACGTGGCCATTCTTATTTATACATGTATATAGATTACATAGGTAATACATATGAACGTAAAAAATGCAAACACTGTTTGGGTAGTTGTGTAACAACTAGTGAAGGGCATAAAATGGTAAATCACATTTTTTTATTATTTGAGTAAAATAATTACATTACCCAACCTCCAAAATACAAAAGAATATTTAAATATAGTCGGGTATAATTAAGATACAGGCGTTTCTAATCTGATAGTAGGGGTCAATTGTCAAATGACAGAATGAGGACACACGTACTTAGTTGTGACGTAACTGCTATATAAGAGCAGGCGCGCGAGGGAGATAACGAGATGTACTATATGTTACCCCTACTATATGTTTGTCATAACCAAATTTAAAATAATAACTGCATTTTGATGCTTTTTCTAGTAAAAGGTTTCTTTTTATTTACTGTTGTGTATATATGTACGACATACAGACAGACTTTATGACTGCACGTATTGGTTTAGGTGGTCGTCTCACCACTGCTACCACGCCGAGTGTTGTGGGTTCGATCCCCACACAGGACAAAAATTTGTGTAATTGTCAAATAGTTGTTTAAGAGTAGGCGAGTGTGTGTGGTATCGTTGGGTGTGTAGTGTCAATATGTTGGATGTGTGTCTATCGGCGTGTATGTGTGTATGGAATTATTGGGATTTGCTAAATTAGGCTTGACCTTGAAGTTGAATGTGCTAAGGAGTAGAATTTTCGCAAGAGTAAAATATGTTTCTTAAATCCTTTCTGTCCATTTTTTGAAAATTGTCCAAGTGAGCGACAGGAAATTCACGGATTACACAATACATAAAAATATTATATACCACAAAATATATATTTCAAAGTTCCATTCATTTCACAAAGTCCTTAAAACAATCTCCTTTAAAAGTGGTGACCATACCATGCAAGGGACGTCCACCTGGACGAACATTTCCATGTCCACCCAAGGGACTTGTACCAAGTGTGGGACAGCTAACTATCGTCACTTGGAAGACCAGCATGGCTTGTTCACCACTCACCATCCTAGTGGGTATTTCTTCTATACCAGAATCTGGCGCGGTAATCGTCACTGCAGGTCAGGAAAGCTGGGGCAGTCCCCGAGTGGACTATGAACCTGGAACCGGAGAGAAATGTTACTGGGTTTAGAGATGAGCTGGGTCGGTATTTATTTGGAAAGGATCCTTTGTCTTATAGCAAAAAGATTACAATTATAGAGGAAAATATCCCACATGGCTAATCTGATATACGAGAGGGGTAATATGAATATTTTGGGATGAGATGAATATTTTGGGATAAATTAAATGTTTGAATATTTTGGGGTATCATGAATATTTTGGGGTAAGGTGAATACTTTGGGGTGAAGTGAATATTTTGGGATAAAGTAAATATTTTGGGGTTGGATTTTAATATTTTGGGATAAGTTGTATATTTTGGGTTAAGATAAATAATTTGGGGTAATATAAATATTTTGGGGTATATTTAATATTTTAGGGTAAGGTGGACATTTTAAGGCAAAATATTAATATTATCCCACCCACCCCGGGTGGGGTGAATATTTTTGTGGAACCGTGAATATTTTGGGGTAATAGAAATAGTTTTGGGGTGAGGCAAATATTTTGGGATAAAATGTGTTTTTAGGGCAAAAGGAGAATTTAGGAGTAATATACATAGTGTTGTAACTTACCTAACAGCACCATTGTGTCCTAGTGACATTAGTTGGCACCTGCTGGCACTACGCGAGTGCCAGGTACATAGTGATGTCGTTGCCTCATCCGGGAACATTACGTAGTCCTCTGTGTGATTGAACACGGCCTGAGCGTGATGCTCTTGTTTGCCTGGAAAAGTATGGGATATTGACATAAAAATACTATAATATTAAAAATCTCGTATCACGGTGTTGTGGTCGACACACGACACACCTCCGAAACGGCTCAACCGATATTTATAATTTTTTTATTGCATATTTGCTACTTATGAGAATAAGTAGTAACGTAGTAGTATATCTCATACCTTCTCTCTTAGCCTTTATTATTCCCAAGTCACTTGGGGTCGGCTTTTCTAGTCTAACCGGATTTGACTGGATATCAGTTTTTACACGGAGCGGCTGCTACCTGGCCTCCGCAACCCAAAGGCTAACGATACCCTAAGGCTAGACCAGTGTCAGGATATTAGAGGGTACTGACTTTCCCAATAACGACTGCCATAGATGTTCATGGCAGCCGGGACCGACGGCCTTAACGTAACTTAACGTGCTCTCCGAGGCACGGAGCAGGCGATAATTGTCAATCAATACGCACATAATTTCGAAAAGTCATATAACTTCCGAAAGTCATAGGTGCGCGACGTGGGTTCGAACCCGAGACTCTCTGCATTGCAGTCTATTGGTCTCCCCACTGAGCTATCACTGCTACTTCATACCGCTAGAAATAATTTATATGCCAGACCAATTTTTACCGGATTAGCTAGTATAATATAAAAGAGACAGCGAATAAAATATCTAAATTGCTTATGGGGTAATCTATAAATATGGCCTCTTTACTTCCGAGGCATTGTGTTTATTTTTGTGACCACTTATGAGTTCTTTAGTTTGAGTTCGATCGGAAGTGTCCCTGGTTTTTTCATAGATACATACATACAAAGACTCACGCCTGTTTCCCAGAGGGGTAGGCAGAAACTACGGATTTCCATTTGCTACGATCCTGACACACTTCTCTGGCCGGTTATTCGCCGGTTTAAGGTGCTCTTAACCTGGCCTTTGTCCAGAACGTCTACGATCTGACATCCGAAAAACGTTTGCTTATTTTTTTCAATCTTATTCGCGGTACGAAATCTGGAAATGTACCCTGTACCTAACATTAGGCTCGATTCTTATTGCATTAGACCTTAAGATTGCGCCGAACAAAATGTACCAAAACAGGCGGGCACAGTTAAGTGAATAAAATCAACACTTTTTGTTTAATACAAATATAAAATATACATTTACCATAACAATGAATGTGTTTACAATTAATCCGTGTAAAAAACTTAAAATAATAATAATAATAATAATATAATAATATTCTACTACATACACACAATAATAATAAAATAATTAATATTTTCGCCTACAAAATTAGGTAAATATGCAAAAAAAAAATGCAAAAACGTAAGCTCGTGTCACGTGATTTTCAGATTATAACAGTAGAAATCTATCCTATTTTACAGGTTAAACGAAACATAAATAGTTATATTACAATTTGTCCGTCACAAATATTTAAGTTATTAGTTGACAATAAAGATACATATTTATCAAAAAAGCACTTCAAATCCTCCATACAATTTGACTATGGCGGCCGCGCGCCGATTTGACTATGCGCTGGACGAGCTCTGTTATTATCTGTCTTACGCTCGGCGCAGTCTTAAACAAAGCTATCTAAATGTGAGTCTGATACATTCACCTTTTAAGATATAGTTGTTATGTTATGTTAAGTAATTACCTGTTGTCCCAGCTCCAGTATACTGTATCAGACATCTACTGCTAGCTAGTTCCCAAAGCTTAATAGACGAGTCCAGACCTGATGTTAAGAGATACTGTAAAAGGAATACAATCATATAAGAGTGCATAGCGCTCACTTTTATCTCGCATAGGTGTAAAAGAGATGCAGTAATATTATCAAACTACCGATAAAAAAACAACAATCAATATTATTAATAATTCGAAATATAATAATTATTAAAATTTCGACGACTCGATGGCGTATTGGTTAGTGTAACAGACTGCCACGCCTGGAATTGTTGATTCCCGCACAAGTCAAACATTTGTGTGCATGAACATGGATGATTGTCTTGGTCTGGTTGTTTCTATGTATAATATGTATGTATATCAAAAAAAAAAGTATATATGTATGTTTATCCATTGTCTAGTACCCATAGTACAAGCTCTGCTTAGTTTGGGCTAGATGGTGTTGTGTGTATGTGATAGAATATTATTATTATTATTTAAAAATATGTAATATCTATTTAGCGGTTACAAATATTACATTTAAGGGTATAGGTTACAAGATACCCTAGCTAGCTAGAACTCTAGCTTGCTCGATAAAATTTTAGTCAAGTTAGAGAAACTGTGGCTGAATCTCCACCCTGCGGACATTGAAACATCAAACTACATACTTTGTGCTTGCTATCCTAGTCACCGCAGAAATCTAACATGACAGAAACACTTAGACTGTCAGCAAAAGCGGTAGCCCTATGGATAAGGCATAAGACTTGCGATCGAGAGGTCACAGGTTCGAATCCCACCCATTGCACTACTGACGTGAACCCACTTCTAATACAAGCTTTCTAGCTTAGCTGGAGGGTTAACAAGAATACCAGTAATTTGAAACCCATTACTAAAGTCTATCCCAATAGAATCTGACAAAAAGGTAAACAACTTTTAGTGTCTGTTATGACAAAATATTTTTCTGTAAAATAAATTATTGGATATTTATCAAAAGATGAACTTTAATACGGCTTATTGTATTCATTAACAACTTTTCTAAGCGAGTTTGAATTTTCTAAATGACTTTATATTTAATTAGGCATGAAACGATTGTTTACATAAAATATTAATTCTATTGGGACAGAGAACAGTAATTTTTTTAAATAAAATATTATCTATATATATAAAAATCAATTGCTGTTCGTTTGTCTCGCTAAAACTCGAGAACAGCTGGGCCAATTTAGCTGATTTTGGTTTTGAAATGTTTGTCGTAATCCAGGGAAGGTTTAAACGGTGAGAATATATAGAAACATTCGTTAGGATAGGTGATACGAAGTGCACCGGGTCATCTAGTATATGATAATATCTTACAGAAGAAGTTTGCGTCGAGATAAGTACCTATAGAAAGACGTCTTGCCAAAGTTTTCGGTACACCTTACACCCAGTATAACAAAACTCAATAGGGGGACTCACCTTGCTGTTTCTGGTAAAAGCCACAGAGCATACTTCATAGCCTTCGTGAGCATTTATGAATGTGTTGAAGCATCTGTTCGAGACTGTATCCCATAGCTTGACTGTACCATCTGCACTGCCACTGGCGAAATATTTGCCGTTCGGCGAAAACCTGGATAAAATTTAATAATAGGTATAAATATATATAACTAGCTGACCCGCGCAACTTCATCTGCTTCATATGACATAAGAGAATGTTCCCCGTTATTTCAACATTTTCCATTGCTGCTCCGCTCCTATTGGTCGTAGCGTGATGTTGTATAGCCTATAGCCTTCCTCGACAAATGGGCTATCCAACACTAAAATAATTTTTCAATTCGAACCAGTAGTGCCTGAGATTAGCGCGTTTAAACAAACAAACTCTTCAGCTTCATAATATTAGTATAGATACAATATCAGCCCTGTATTAAACTGTCCCACTGCTGGGCACGCGCCTATTCTCAATGTGAGAAAGGTTAGGCTATAGTCCACCACGCTGGCCCAGTGCAGGTTGGCTGACTTCATATATCTCCGAGAACATTATGTAGAACTCTCAGACAGCAGATAGTTTAGTGGAAAACGGTTGGTATCGTTCGCTTTAACGGATAAGGAAAACTTCGTGAGAAAACCTGTATGTCTAAGAGTTCTCAATAACGTTCTCAAAGATGAGAAGTCTGCCAACCCGCACTGGGCCAGCGTGGTGGACTCTGGCCTAACTCTTCTCACACTGAGAAGAGGCCCATGCCCAGCAGTGGGACAGTTTAATACTGGCCTGATATTATTCGGCCACAGTATTATTATGCTAACATAATTTATGCGAAAACTTTATGCGAAAACGTTATGCCAAACAATACTATGCGTTAAAATTTTATGCCAAGTGGAGGATTCCCACTTACTTGATAGAATTGACTTGTTTCTTATGATGGTGCGATGGTATGGGGCACACGAAGCACTGACTGGTTGTGACGTCATAAAGTCGTATCACTGGATGCGTGGTGGAAGCAATTATGTGATCACCAAGAGGATGGAATGCTACACAAAGAACTTGTTCTGCGTCCTAGAAAAAAAACAACAAAATATATATAGTACTAGCGAACCGCCCCGGCTTCGCACGGATATTACAGCCTTAACAAATTATACACCTAAACCTTCCTCATGAATCACTCTGTCTATTGGTGAAAATCCCACAAAAATGCGTTCAGTAATTTTTGAGTTTATCGCAAACAGACAGACAAACCTGGCGAGGGACTTTGTTTTATAATACGTAGTGATGACTAGCTTTTGCCCGCGGCTTCGTTGTCGTAAAAGTAGAGTAGGTCTAGTTTAACAGTACATTTTTTAAATACAATATATTCTATGTAACTCAGTTATAATATAGCTTTCTAATGGAGAAATAATTTTCAATTTCGGTTGATTAGTTTTTAATTTGAATCCTTACAAACGAACAAACAAAAAATCTAATCTTTCCTCTTTATAATATTAGTATAGATAGAGGATTTAGAGATGAGATGAGATTAGAAAACTTACCGTGATACTCTTATAAGCTTTCTTTGCGGATGCCTTCGTGATATCGAAGAGTTTGATGCAGCAGTCCCGAGAGGCTGACACCAAGATCTGTTCCCTTGGATGGAAGTCCAGTGCTGTGATCTCATCAGTGTGGTCGTACCTTTAAATTGACCATCAAAGTCAAATAAAAACTATTTCTATAAAAATGATTTAACATTTGAACATGTACATTTAAAATATTATTTACAGGTTTTGTCTGTGACTTTTGACTGTTAATAACAGTAGCTACCATTTTCTGGATAGAAGTAACTGTGTCCTTTTCTGTTCCCCTGACAATTTGTATGTGAAGTTTCATGATGATCGGTTACGAAGTTAGGGCGTGAAAGTGTAACAAACAAACTGACATTAATATTATATCACATTTATTATATTCGATGATAAAATAAAAATGAAATGAAAATTAAGCATTAGATATAAAATATGAACCCATAATGCTCTGTCAACCACCAGTTTATTCGATAAAAAAATAGGTCACCGTTGACAAATTCACCAATACAATGGATTAATAAGCTAACGTACTTCGGAAAGCAAGTGAATCCGTCGCTCCCAGTTCTGTATTCAGGTAAAAAGTCTAGCACAATAGCACTCCAAACTTACAAGGTCCTAATGACAGGATGTCCTTGCTGTTCCCTCCCAGGGTCAACTTCCTCGGGAGCAGACTTGGCCAACATACGCTCCACGTCTAAGATCTGAAGACAAACAAAATTTATATGCGAGTGAATTTGATTTTACCTATGAATTTATTCCCTACTACCCTGATTTTACAGAACTATTACTCAGGAACCAAGCTTTCTTCCGGGATTAAAGAAGCCACTATATAAGGTCCCTTGGGCACGCCAATTTAAATCAGGCGTAATTTTATGCCCCAGTCATTTTATGCCCTAAGTAAAATGAGTGTACAATAATTTCGCAGCCCGTTCATTAGCATGACACTCGCGTAAAATGTCGGCAATGGAAATACTAGAAAATTTAATATCAATGTGTGTTTGTTCACTAGCATGACGCCCGCATAAAATGTCATGTCCTCGTCGCCAAAGTAAATCAGTTCCTGAGCAACAGTACAATACAATAGACAGATACAAGTAAAAATATTATCTTTGCGCGTTCACTAGCATGACGCACGTTTAAAAATGTCATGTACTCGTCGCCAAATAAAATCAGTTCCGGTAAAATCCCAATATACCCAAGCCTCTTACCTAACAAAGATGTAAGTAGGCTTAACTGGTACAATCTCACCTTAATACTGGCATCAACAGACCCAGTAGCTACAAGTTGCCCGCACGCACTGAATGCGCCTGCGCGGCACGCCATCTTGTGTGACGTCACGTAAGCAGTCTCATAAGTGGCCGGCTCTGGAGCCAGCGATGATGCGTCCATCTCATACTCCAAGTCTGGACAACACACATATTTATAAAGCACAACATTATTGGTTATTTAGTCACTTACTATATTACTGGACAGAGCTAAGATTTCTTCTTTCTGATAAAAAAGACGATTATTGCACTAGAAATAAATCCTGTATTGCTGATGATCTTAAAAACATTCAAAACCGGACACAAAGAAAACCCAGACTTGGAAAACTATTTGTAGATCACACAAATTTTAGGACTTGAACCCATTTTCTTTTATATTCTAATAGGCTTGCGTTTGACCGCGATCTTACCTGATTTTAAGTGAAAATGCAGTTGACGATGGAGCACGCTTGCCCTTCTAAGCAAGCGTGCTCCATCGTCAACTGCATCTACTATACCTATTCACTCGAAGGTCCATCTCCATTCCTCCCTCTACCATTCTCACAACTAAGAAAATCCTCAACAACCCGAGGTCACTCCGCGCAGCCTGCGAAGACCCCAGGAAACTTCTGTGCTTCTGGGCGGAGTTGGGCTGGCTATCTCCGTAACCGGCCGACTCTCACGGATAATGGACCAACTTAGAGTTCAAATGCGGAAAAGGGAGTCCAATTACAATTACAATTACCTATTCACTAGCGACTTGAAGACACCCAGATTATACTCATTGGGAAACACTGACTTAGGTAGCGAATTCCACTCCTTAGCAGTATGCATTATTATCCTACAACAAAAGACGCAGCAAGGTCTACCAATAAAACACTATGCTACCACAATTTCCTTGATGTTAAGCAACAATGAGGTACATCATTGCTACTTAACATCAAGGAAATTGTAGTCATAGACGTAGGTAAGCTTGTAGGCCACACTAGAGTACAAGACTATTTCTAATGTAATGAAAAATAGTTGATTTCTTTATACAACTAACATGGAACACAGGCTATAGCCCTGCTGATCATTAGTAGTCATTGGAGTCTTCTTGCTAGCAATACTCGCCATGCTCATCTATTCATGATATTCCTTAACCTTTTGAACGCCACGCCATAACGGCACCTCCATGTCCTGTACACCAAGCCCGAAAATCGATATATTATATATTGTTTTTATGATCAAATATTTCAATAACTAATAACAATTTTGTTTGCTGTATACAATTAAGTAATAATTGGGAATTCAATTTTTAAGTTGTATCACTAAAACACAGAAAAGTAATGATTTAATATGTTTATTTTGTATTTTTCTGTGAACTGACAAAAAACAGTTTTGTCGAGTATAGACGACGTTGGCGTTCAAAAGGTTAATCTGAATTATAAACATGGCATTTACCAAAACCAGTAGTTCCGAGAAGATGTTCAGCACCACTGGAAGCTGCTAAACGGTCCTTACGATCAGGTTCATGTTGGAGACCTACCACCATAAGGTTTAGTAATCTGAAGAGAAAATATTTATTTTTATTTATTTATTTATTAAAGGATTTCCTACAAAGGAATATACAACAACATACAAGTACATTATAATAATAATAATAATAATAAATTTCATTTATTCGAGTAACTAGGACCCATAATATAATTCAATTGTTAGTATAACTTACAAACTATGTTAGTGTGACAATAATAAGAAAACTGAAACTAACTATTATTATAATTTAATAGTTAGTTAACTAGTCGGCTGGACCGCATACACGCGACTCACCGCTGTACCATTCCGTGAGAGATGGCACCGCATCGATTCACGTATATACAGTCCAACCGACCAGCAATCATGCTTAGAATGCTATTGGGGCTACCCCGCACCCTGCACACCAGAGACGCACACCTCTTTCGCATAATCGTAAAGAAACAATTGACTTGTGCGTCTGCGAACATCCCTGATGCGCTGCAGAAACGAGGCAGCCCCACCAGCACCCGGAACGCGTTGTTGTATTGAACACGGAGAGCGTTGTACGACTTCTGCGTATATCTGGCCCACAAGCCGCACGTGTAAAAAGTGGTGCAATAGGCTCGAAAGAGAGTGATTTTTACCTTAAGTGAGCAACGCGCAAATCTGCGAGCCAGCATATTCGCCCTTATCGACAATGCCCTCCTCTCGCGTTCAATATCAGGATCATCATTGAGAGCAGGAGTTAAGACATGACCAAGATATTTAAATGTTGTAACTCGTTTTAATTAAATTTTTAGCGTATTTTTTTAAATGAAACTTGTTTAATTATAGAATTTTCTGACAACCCAAGCAGTAAATATGAAATAAAATCTAAAGAACTGTATATTCTAATTTAATATTTGCACCTGCAGCAAGAAAGGAGTAAAACAAAATAAACATTTCACCAACATAAATGTTTACACTAGATATCATTCTCAGCTATTTAATATTTTAGTAATCTACACATACATATACAGACTGATACCTATTTCCTGGAGAGGTACTTGCACCCATATGTATCTCATATACTCTCACTCAATACATTATTAATGCCAACAAAATTTTAATAAAAAAATATAATTTACCTGTCGCTCGGCGGACATGGCGGGTCTGCGTGAACAGCCGCCGCTAGCGTAGCAGCTATGGGTTGAAAACCATCGTAGTAGAGTTGGCTAAAAATAATAACAACACAACTTACTTAGTTATAACCTAAAATATTTTAGATTAATAATATTTATGTGGGATATTAAAATAATGTGCAAAATATTTAAATGGCATATATATCCAGTAAAATGTATAAGTTATTTAACTAATTTCTAGCGTTAAGGATTGATTTACAATGGTTAAAAAGGATAACAACAGATGAAGACATTTTACCTTATTATCATGCGGTACAACAGTTCTCTGTTCTTCACAACATTTTTATTATCAACATCGCCTGTAGTCTCCTTCATATTAGCCTAAATTGAAAGAATTCGAAAGAAAATCAACAAAATAGTTAAAATTCTCGCCCGGCAAAACAAATTACCAAAACAACGCTTAGGTTATGTTTGACAACAGTTTGACAGTTTTTTTGTCTATGGTGACGTTATAATGAGTATAGTTAAGCAAAATATTATTAATCAACATCGACTAAAATGGTTAGAAATCCACAACAAGACGTGTAAAACTCAACTAAAGCGTAAACATCACAATGGCAGACTAGTCTAAAATAAGCTTGAATTTGCATTAAGCCAGGTTATGGGGACAGAATAATCAATAACCGAGCGCATGCGCGGTGTGTTCCAAACAACCTTATAAACTGGGGCGTTTATATTTCTTTTAGTTATGTCTAAAACTGACTGATTTTAAATAATAATTAAACAGAAGAAAGAAATTTAAAATTATAATGAAAACAACAATATTAAGTTATCTGCTAAACGTCTTTGAAATATTTTTGTCTATTTCTATACACTGTTGAGTTTAAGCCTATCATTTATTTTATTAAAAATTCATTTAATCTCTTCATTATCCCATACCAGCCTCATCCCAATGGATGAAGCTGGTACTCAACAAGGCATTCCTTCCGAAATGTTAACTTTAGGTAGGTAGCGTCTGACCGAATTAGACTGTGTCTCCTCTTCTTCGTCCACCATGATTGTTATATCACTTAGCTCGATTAAGTCTTGAATACAATGAATATTTATGACTTCACAGCACGCTAGTAATAACGATGCACGCAATGTTTATTCAGAGATTACAATCAGCACGCGAATGAACTTAGGAGTAACACGTATTCGGTATAATATTCTACCTTTGTCGATAGAGGGCGCTGTTAAAATAATAACGCACTACGTAGTGTAAATTAAAGTTAGCAGATGGCGTTGTAACAAATTGTAGAAGTTTGTTAACGCTAAGTTAATTATAGCCGAACTAGATGGCGCTAATTTAAAGAAAAATAAAATTCAAGCTATTGTTTTTATTTAAATGTTAAAACTTGTTTACGAGTTCGGGTGTTTAGAATAATTAGATTTTTCTTTGTATCGACAACAAAAACATAATAGACGATAATATATTCAATAAATGGAAAGCGTTTGGCATTTATTTATACCAGATTCGGTGATAAACTGATAATCTTGATTTCTTTTAAAATGGTCGCACTACAATAGTAGGTATATGCAACGTTGTGCACGCGGTTTTGAGTTTGATGCCAGGGTCGTGTACATTGGCGTATAATAGAATAGTAAGGTTTGGTCCTTAAACAGCGATAGGCTACTTAAAGTCCAGGAGCCCAATGGGGTGAGCAGCCGGTATTTTCGATTGCCGTCCCATCGGAATAAGAGAGTTAGGGAGCAGAGAGTGCACTTGTGTTTGCGCATACACTTGTGCAATATAACATATTCTGCGCAGACGGCCAGTCTCCGTTAAGATTGGCCACCGTTACGAAATTCGGTGTGGAGGACTTTCGGCCATCGTTATTTCAAATTATTTTTTATTTACAGGTGCTTCTGACGGGTTGTCGGTGCGTGGAGCTAGACTGTTGGGATGGTGACGACGGTAGTCCAGTCATCTACCATGGACACACCTTCACTACGAAGATACCTTTCAGAAGAGTGGTCGAAACTATTGCTAGGTTAGTACTTTGATGGAATGGTTCTAGGTTTGATGGTTTGGTCGTGCAGAATATACATACATGGTCTCATGGCTATATCCTTTTCATATTGCTGGTGTTTCCTTATAAGAATGTGTAACAAATAAAATAATTTTCTTTCTTTCTATTCACCAAGAGAATATTTTAATTTTATTTTTTGGTAATAGCCAAACTGGGAATAATTCATGACGTCGCAGGGGACTTAATAAATATTCCAACAACAGACACAAAGCACACCTAGAATCGGAACAACTATGTACCTATTTGTGGATTACACAAATCGTGAAGATCGAACCCTCAACACTCGATCGAACCCAAAATCTCATGCACAGCAGTCCGTTAGATTGTAAGCCTGTGCACTGGATGGTCCATATTGCATGTAAGTTTCTTAAGGGCCTGTTTGCGTTTTTTTTTTTGAAAGATGAATAGTAATTACTCTATTTTCTTTTCTGTATCAATGGCAACTTAACGAAATTTCATGATTATCGGTCGTATAGTTAAGGCGTGAAAGCGTAACAAACAAACTTACATTCGCATTTATAATATTAGATAGGATTTTATATTCAAAACATAGCGTTTTATAATCTGACTAGTTTTATTACAAACTGACGGTTCTTATAATATTTTGGTCACAGTAACACTTTTACTTCGTTTCGCCCGGCGAATAAGAATTGCGGATGTTCACATCAGTACCAGTCGCACTCGTTTCTATCCATCTCATATTTAATATTTTAGTCAAAGTAGCAGTCTTACTGCACCAAGCGAGAAAGAGTATCGAGTACTCATTTGCGTAGGTACCTTTATTTTTTAAATTTTACTAGCTATGATTATAATGTCCCTGCTCTGTTAAGATGCCATAGTTTCACTGTCCTCACAGCCACTGCGCTAAATGTTGCGAACTTGATCCCCACACGAGACAAAAAATAAAATAATCCACAAAATGCTGTTCTGTCACACACTGTTAAAAAAAATATTATCTACAAAGGACAATGAACAATTTGGTCTATGAATCCAACGCACATTCCACCTAAACAATAATTTGTATTTTATTTTATGACTTAATAATCAATCATTACAATCGCACGGACACCTTCGAATCTTATTTTCGTGTAAAAAGTATTTTCGCGATTTCAAATACATCGCCATCTATTGTTTACATCTGAGACACGCAGTGTTGCCATGCCTACAGTTTTTACAATAGATATGTGTACGGTTTTATCAGATAAATTATTTCCTATTCAGCTTGTCTGTAATTTTTCTTACGTAGTTAATACGAATGCTATTCTATAAATACTATTATTGAACTTCATCATAGATACGACCAATTTCTTAAAATGTCATAAGTTTTAATGTAAAAGACCATAATAAATTCCACTTTCTCGGTATTTATAGTGCAAGCATGGCAACAATTATTTTCTTTTTTTTTTACTTTGTGTAATCCATTGACGCATTGACGCTCCGCGGGGGCGGGCGGAGGGGTTATGTCGGACTCACTGGGGTAAAAGAGAAAGATGGAAAAAGGATCATAATAATGGACCTACCGGATTATTCAGAAGCAATATTCAGAAGTGTCCGTGACTTATATTCACTTTTAATTGAATGTGGTCATCCTTAACCACATATTTATCATTTTTTTGTGGCTGTTCATTCTTAGGCTGGTTATGTATGGCAGCTGAACAATGTCCTTTAATGGTTGTTCAGAGATTGCGGGTTCTTAGTGTTATTTCTTAGTAAGGTCCACAGCACACAGAGATGTTCCTAGAGTGAGAATTATTTTTTTAATAAGAATATCTTATAAATGCTAATAGTGTTTCTTTTTTGTCTCTAGGAGTGCCTTCGTTGCATCTCCATATCCTCTGATCTTGAGCATCGAGAACCACTGCAGTCTGCCGCAGCAGCAGGTCATGGCCAGCACGTTTGAGGTCAGTTATATTTTGCACTAGACCTACCACAAGTGAGAGGTCTCGAATACGCACACGTCTGACTTTTCAAAGATATGAATGTATCCCTCATCTATTATTTAATGATAATATAAAATATATATTATTTATAATGTGCCGATGATGTTAAGACTGCGCCGAGTGAAATGTGCCAAAACAGGCGGTCACAGTTAAGTGAATAAAATCAACACTTTTTGTTTAATACAAATATAAAATATACATTTACCATAACAATGAATGTGTTTACAATTACTCCGTGTAAAAAATTTAATGTAATTAATATTTTAGCCTACAAAATTACGTAAATTTGCACGAAATATGCAAAAACGTAAGCTCGTGTTACGTGATTTTCAGATTATAACAGTAGAAATCTATCTTATTTTACAGCTTAAACGAAACATAAATAGTTATATTAGAATGTGTCCGTCCCAAATATTTAAGTTATTGGTTGACAATAAAGATACATATTTATCAAAAAAGCACTTCAAATCCTCCATACAATTTGACTATGGCGGCCGCGCGCCGATTTGAATATGCGCCGCACGAGCTCTGTCATTATCTGTCTTACGCTCGGCGCAGTCTTAAACAATAATATGATTATCTAATTTTTTTTGACCAACTAGCATTCTACGACTTGACGCGTTAAAAAACTGAAAGTATATAATGATGGTGGTTCCATATTGAAGTTGTCTTTATCCAGGCAGTGTTCGGAGACAAGCTGGTGACATCGTTCCTGTTCGAAGTCGACTACACCGACGAACCGAGGCTGCCCAGTCCTGAACAGCTCAAATATAAGGTATACATTCAGATATTAACTAGCGATAGCTCAGTGGAGAGACCAACAGACTGCAATGCAGAGGGTTTCGGGTTCGAACCCACGTCGCGCACCTCTGACTTTCGGAAGTTATATGACTTTTCGAAATTATGTGCGTATTGATTGACAATTATCGCCTGCTCCGTGCCTCGGAGAGCACGTTAAGCCGTCGGTCTCGGCTGCCATGAACGTCTATGGCAGTCGTTATTGGGAAAGTCCCTCTAATATCCTGACACTGGTCTAGCCTTAGGGTATCGTTAGCCTTCGGGTTGCGGAGGTCAGGTGGCAGCCGCTCCGTGTAAAAACTGATGTCTAGTCAAATCCGGTTAGACCAGAAAAGCCGACCCCAAGTGACTTGGGAATAATAAAGGCTAAGAGAGAAGATTCAGATATTAATTATTTATATTCGTAATATTATAATAAAGTGAATGCGGAATCTCAATTAAACACATTATTCAAATTGCATTATTGCAGATATTACGCCTGTCGCATTACTGACGGTATTCACGTCTCCAAACCTTTAATTGAGTATGAAAGTATGCGATCGGTACTAACCACACCGTCCACATGACTAGAATGTGCACAATCTTTTCTCCCCAAGAACAACGTACACATGGCGGTGTTGAAATTACAATACCCACTAGAGCGAAATTTCGGTTGAAAATACTTTTCGGCAGACATTCATTCTTGATCAATTTTATATGTAGGTCTTTAACGATGAAATTGCTGTTTTGTAATACATCTTATTTCGTGGTAACTGTACAAAAAGCAATCGTTATTTTAAAATGAATTTAATTGTTGAGAATAGACTATATATCTTATTAATAACATGTATTATTAATAATAAATATCAATAACCTTTAATACAATATGTATTCGCTATAATTATAATAATACTAATAATAGTCTACCACATACACACAACACCATCTAGCCCAAACTAAGCAGAGCTTGTACTATGGGCACTAGACAATGGATAAACATACATAAACTTTTTTTTGTAAATACATACATAGAAACACCCAGACCAAGACAAACATTCATGTTCATGCACACAAATGTTTGACTTGTGCGGGAATCGAACCTGCGACCTCAGGCGTGGCAGTCGGTTACACTAACCACTACGCCATCGAGGTCGTCACACGCAATTACACGATGTTTGATGTTTTTGTTAATTTAAGGCAAACCATAGTGACCTAAATACAGATAACGAGGTATACATAAAAAAGACAACGTATTGATCAAATATTTAGTATGAAAACCACAACCTTAACGATTATATTCATACGAAACAGCAACTTCATATTTTAATCCTTATTATGATGATACATTTTGACTGTTTCCGTGGCGCAGCAGTAGTGACTGCAACAGCTGCGCAAGAGGTCCCGGGTTCGAATCCCGGCTCAGGCCAGCAAAAAGTTGTTGGGTTTTGTGTTAAGAAATCTCATCTCAACTTTTACTCGGAAAGCACGTAAATCCGTTGGTCCTGCGCCTGATCTCTCTCCGGTCGTGTCCGTTACTATCCCATCGGATCATGAGAGTTAGGAAACAGAGTGTGCACTTGTGTTTGCGCACACACTTATGCACCATAATATCTCCTGCGCAGATGGCCAGGCCTCCGTTAAGATTGGCCGCCGTGATCAAAGTTCGGTGTAGGGGACAATATCATTATGATGATATAATGATGTTGATGATATGTTTCGAATCCTCATAATTACTAATTTAATTTATAATTAGTATTTTCGTAAAGCGAAAAGCAGCGATAGCTCAGTGGGGAGACCAACAGACTGCAATGCTGAGGGTCTCGGGTTCGAACCCACGTCGCGCACCTCTGACTTTCGGAAGTAATATGACTTTTCGAAATTATGTGCGTATTGATTGACAATTATCGCCTGCTCCGTGCCTCGGAGAGCACGTTAAGCCGTCGGTCCCGGCTGCCATGAACATCTATGGCAGTCGTTATTGGGAAAGTCAGTTCCCTCTAATAGCCTGACACTGGTCTAGCTTTAGGGTATCGTTAGCCTTCGGGTTGCGGAGGTCAGGTGGCAGCCGCTCCGTGTAAAAACTGATATCCAGTCAAATCCGGTTAGACTAGAAAAGCCGACCCCAAGTGACTTGGGAATAATAAAGGCTAAGAGAGAAGAAGATTTTCGTAAAGCGAATGTCATTTGATTTCCATGAGAGATCTCCATCTAAGATACGATGTGTGAGGAAAAAGTGTGATATACCTCCAACACCAAGAGAAGACCTCGGACCAGGCTGAATGATTGCGCCCGAGTCCCTGATTGATAATGGGTACTTGTAGCAAACTTCGCTTGCACGATTTAGGATCTAGTGCAAATTGTATGGCGTAAGGTGTATTTTGTACAACGCCATCTCTTATTGCTAGTTGTTACTACTTCGCATTTGTAGTCCGTCTCACTGACCGCAGACACGTTATTTAAAAATACAATGTTAGGCATTATCTGCAGTTTTATTTGCTGTCTAAATATAAAAGATAATGACTGCTATTCATGGCCACCTATCCTTAACGGCAGTCACTGGCCATGAACGCTTGCAACATCGGGGGTATCATTTGCACGTAGCTGAGCTTAACAAGTGGTTTCTATAAGGCAGTTAAACAAGATTTCAAACGCAAGTAGGCTTGTCTTTCAAACGCATGTCAACTACTGTGATTGGCTAAGTGAATTAGCAATAGTCAATCAAGTCGATTGATATGAGTTTTTTTTTCATCACTTCATCGATAAGCCGTAAGTCATGTACTAAAAAGGTGCTGTGTTGCCAGCGCAAAGGCAAAGAATACTACCTTTTTAGCAACATAGGGCTTTCTTAAAAAGCGCCTGCTCACTGTATAAACACAACACAAGGCGATGGGTTGTGAGCTTCTTCAAGGAAAAATGATGTCCCCAGCCAGGCTGCAGTTTAAGAACAAATGCTGATTATTTTGTTCATCGGCGTACATACGTCGGCATTAAAAAAAAACGCTGTGAGGCGCCGTTCAAGAATTACGTTAGCAAGATTTTAATTCTTTCTACCTCCTTGTCAGCAAAAGTGAGCATAATATATCAACCAAAATAAACACCCTACCCTTCATTACTAAGGGCTCGGTCGATTCCTTATCATTATGTTTCGATATCGTCAAGCTGTCATGTAAATAGAGCTGCCTGAAACATACACACTTCCGGCTTAACAAGATTATCTCCCAGTCTTACCTTTATATCTTTTCAGGTGCTGATAAAGAATAAGAAGCTACTTCCGATAGAGTCGAGCCCCACCATCGGTTTGACGGGAGCCAGTTCAGCACAAGGATATGGAGGTGTCCTGTCTACAGCATTCAGGTAAATTAATCACAAAGACTTTATTACAAAATTTTGAATCTGTCACACTACTACTAGATACTATTGAACTTTACTAATTTTTAAGCTAATTACTTTATTAAAACTATTTATATTTAAGTTTACACTTTCCCCGACGTTTCGGTTGCTTTTCAGCAGCCATGGTCACGGGGAGACTAAGATGGTAGTTGTCTTAATGTTCCAGTGTCGTTATTTCAAAGTACCCGAACATAATTTAATCATTGGTGTTTCTATTTACGCAGAATGAGCTCAGAGTATCATGAAGTCTAGCTGTGGTTTGCTTCTTCTTGGGTTTGACTATTTGATTGACTGGATCCTAAGCTGGTGGTACATTCCAACCATCTTCTCTATTGAAATTAGGATGTTTTTTGATTTCAATAGCCTCGCGAAGCATCCTTGGTAGGAATCTGTGTTCTTTAGCGAGAATCTGTGGTTTGTCAAATCTCAGGTAGTGGTTGGTCCCCTGTTGCACATGTTCACACACAATTAATTAATTTATTAAAGGTTTTAATAATTTAATTACCTTAAAAATTATAAAGTTTAATAGTAGTAGTTTCTAAATTATATAATAAAGTGTCAAATAAACAACGCGTTAAAATCCGTATATAGTAGTTTAATATCAATGAATAACATTCGCGTAAACAGAAGACAATATTATAATCACAGTGTTACTATTTAACCCTAGGTCTCGGGTTCATTTCTTGCGACGAGCAAAGTATAGTTAAAGCGGTGGTACAGAAAAGTCTACTAGTGCAGGAAGCATTAGGAGAATTTTCTGTATCGCGGGGACTTTATAAACATACACTCAACGAATACAAGCAATATCTACACTCGGAACAACCATTTGTGAATCACACACAACAATTTAATGTAGTAGAGCCTCGCTGATTTCAGCATAATTGGGCCGGCTCGACCGGGGAAGGACTACCCTCTCACAGAATATCGACGTAAAATAGCAGTATTCCTACTGTTGCGTTTCATTCGGTGAGTGAGAGTGCCGGAGGCCCAATCCACCCTCTTTCCCCCATCTCGCTCCTTCTCCTTCCCACTTTCTTTTATTCCTAAAGGGTCGGCAACGCGCAAGTGATGCCTCTGCTGTTGCAGGCGTCTATAGGCTACGGTGACCACTTACCATCAGGTGGGCCGTATGTTTGTTTAGCACTTTAGAGGTATAAAAAAAAATCCCGTGTGGGATTCGAACCCACGACACTCGGTGCAGTGGCAGCGGCGAGACGACCACTTAAATCACTACGCGATCTGTGCAGTCAAACTTAAACTCCTGGAGTCAATATATCATGGTATGATCTTCCTCAGGACCAATGGCATCCGGCATCCGACCAGCACTTCACTACCGGAACAGAGCAATAGGACCAGTTCCATCATGTCCAATCAGTCAGCAGGCAGTTCCCTCACGGAGTACTTCAGCGACGAGGATTATGATGAAGATGATGAGGAGCTGGATGGTAAGGACTTCTAGTAGACATCTGGTTCTTCTATGGCGTAGTCTCTTCTGTTAAAGGCCAGGAATAGTATCTATAAAAAATATGAAGAAAAAGATTTTATCGTACGGATAAGGAAATGTTTTTTCTCATGATGTTTGAAACTACTAAACCGATTTTAATAATTCTTTCACCAATAGAACGCTGCTTTATTCAGAATTAATAATAATTAAATATAACTTATACATCATCATGCTAAGAGCCATGGGAGCGAAGCAGTGGTTATAAATAATAGTAATAAATAATTTAACATAATACCAGCTTATCATAATAATCACCAGAATCTCATATGGAACAATAGTTTCTAACACCTGCACCGCGGCAGATCTCGGTAGATGCCCGATCCTCCTCTAAATTAAAACTAGGACCTCAGCATGTTGGACCCGTGTCCACGTATAAACCTCCCAAAGACCCGAGTATTTTCCCAATTTACTAGGAAATTACCAGAGAAAGAGACATAAATACCATAATATTTTATATTGTTATTCATAGGCACATATTGCTTATAATAAATTAAATGGGATGATTGTGCCTTAGTTAGAGCGAAGCCTGTGTGTCAGGCCCCTAGTCTGCACCCCGGTTATATCAAAAGTTTACGTGTATATGTATGTGCTATGTTTGTGTATGTTGCTGTCTGCGTGTGTGTGTGGAAGTTTGTGATATGTTAAATGTCAGCCAGGAGGTTAACCTGCTTATGAAATAAGCAGAAGGCTGGCCAAATTGATCTGTCTGTGGTTTCAAGCAGACTGACTGATAGTTATCCCTTTTCAGAAAAAGAATTACACAAAATCCTAAACTCCATGGAAGACAAATGCGGTCGGACCTCTCTGTCTATCTACCAGAGCTTCCGAAGGAGCGAGGGGGACACAGAGACTACATCTGGCAGTGTCAAACACGCCACTACTCGCAAGAGAAGTAATCAGATTGCAAGAGAACTTAGTGATATGGTTACTTACGTTCAGGTTAGTCAGCAAAAGTGAAACATATATACCACAATTTTTATAAATTTGAATATTTTGTATTCAGTAATATTCAAGCAATTTTATCGTGGATGGCGAGATTTAAAGAATTTTAAATGGAAATTATTTTAATTGCCGGATACAATAAAAAAAGGGCTATACGGATGGCGATGGCGTAGTGGTTTATGTGATGCCTTGCCACTAAAACTGCGCCAAGTTTCATGGGTGCCCACACAGGACAAAGATTTGAAAAAGAAGTGTGATCCACAGTTAGATTGAACGTTTGAAAAGTCATCCGCGACACAATTACTAAACCTAACTGTATTCAAATATTTTATTAACACATTCCCGGACAGTACGTCGAGAGACGTGAATTATGACCCTCATAATATGGCACTGCGGCTGTAGGCGGCGATTTAAATACACTAAAAGTAAAATTCCGTCCACGGCCGACTAATTGTAATTGTAATTGTAATTGGACTCCCTTTTCCGCATTTGAACTCTAAGTTGGTCCATTATGCGTGAGAGTCGGCCGGTTACGGAGATAGCCAGCCCAACTCCGCCCAGAAGCACAGAAGTTTCCTGGGGTCTTTGCAGGCTTCGCGGAGTGACCTCGGGTTGTTGAGGATTTCCTTACGTTGTACTCCCACACATTCCAGGACTACATGGGCAGCAGATTCTTCTTCGGTCAGACATCCCCTACAGAGTGGGCTGTCTGTTGCTCCGATGTTGTAGAGATGTTTGTTCGGGGGACAGTGTCCTGTTAGGATCCCCACGATGGTCCGAAGGTCCAATCTTTGTAGGTTGAGCAGGCGATATGTCAGACGTGGTGAGATGGCCGGTAGGGCTGCTCTCGACTGTCTACAGTCCGTTGTCCGTGCCCAGCGTTTATTATGTTGGCTCTAAGTGCGAAGCCGCATCCATGTTTTTAGTTGTGAGAATGGTAGAGGGACGAATGGAGATGGACCTTCCGTGGTGGTTCCCGACCCTCTTCTAGCCAACTCATCTGCAGCATCATTGCCCAGCGATTCACTGTGCCCCTTTATCCATTGTAAGGTCACTATGTTTTTTATGGATATTCTTTCAAAAGCAAGCTGGCATTAGTAAACGAGCCTGGAGTTACAGCTATTGCTTTCTAGGGCTCTAAGTATTGCCCACGGCCGACTATTTCTCATAGCATTTATAGGAAGGATATGACTCTGTGCCGTTTTAGGAAACTAAAATACAGACCGCTAGAGCCACAGCAAACACTGCTGCCGTAACACACGGTTTAGAATTCACTTGGTATGAATATCCGCCTACGTTTAGGCGGTTACGTCTCTAACCGTTACTGCCGCAAAAAATACTTTTAGAACCGTGTAGTGTGGCAATACGTCCCCAGACGTGATGTCACTTTGTATGGAAAGTTTGTGTGCCATATCACAAATGATTGAGAGTGGTTTGTGTCCGTGAATGTGTTTATTAAAGATAGATGCAGCTACATACACCACGTAATAACATGGTCTTTTGTTTTCAGGCTATCAAATTCCGGGGCCTGAACCCCCTTTCTCCTCGCAGCTCAATGAAACAGCCAAGCACTGCGCCAAAAGAGAGCGCACCTTGCAGCAGTTTTGAATCTTCAGAGAGTAGCGATAGTACTAGCACGGTAAGTACCATTTCACTGAACTTCTTCTTCTTCTTTTCGTGTGGTTAGTGGCCAGCCTGTTGTCAAGAGTTGTTCAAGCCGTAGGCCTCTGACATGACTTAACGACTACGACGACTATTAACGACGGTCAATTTCACAACAACCGGGACCGACTTTTTACGTGCCCTTCGAAGCACGGAGACGCTCAGATGAAATACCACTAAGCGGTCACCCATCTGTAGACTGATCGCACCCAACGTTGCTTAACCTCGCTAATCGTTTACCGATCAGTGAGTGCAACTAGCTATGAGCGCCTCGCTCATAGCCAGATTTCACTGATGACGCAGTGAAAGAATTGTCACCTCGCCGCTGACATCACACTGAGCATTATGGGTTCGAATCCTATACGGGACTCCAGAAATTATTCTTTTGAGTCTTGTGTTTTGAGTGTTTTAATTGTATTGTTTTTTATTGGTTTTCAGAAAGACGATTTCCGCGCTTGTATTGATATCCGTGGCGCGATTTTTTGAAAAGTGCGTATAGGAAGTGCTAGAAAGTTCTTAGCGTTTTAGGAGAAGACAGATTTCTTTAAAAAATTTATATTATTACTAGCTGACCCGCGCAACTTCGTCTGCTTCACATAAGATAATTTTCCCCGATTTTGCAACATTTTTCATTGTTGCTCCGCTCCTATTGGTCGTACCGTGATGTTTTATAGCCTATAGCTTCCTTAGATAAATGGACGATCCAACACTAAAATAATTTTCAATTCGAACCAGTAGTTCCTGAGATTAGATTGATTCCTGATATTAAAGCAGCGATAGCTCAGTGAGGAGACCAACAGACTGCAATGCAGAGGGTCTCGGGTTCGAACCCACGTCGCGCACCTCTGACTTTCGGAAGTTATATGACTTTTAAATTTTGTGCGTATAGATTGAAAATTATCGCCTGCTCCGTGCTTCGGAGAGCACGTTAAGCCGTCGGTCCCGGCTGCCATGAACATCTATGGCAGTCGTTATTGGGAAAGTCAGTACCCTCTAATATCCTGACTCTGGTCTAGCCTTCGGGTTGCGGAGGTCAGGTGGCAGCCGCTACGTGTAAAAATTGATATCCAGTCAAATCCGGTTAGACTAGAAAGCCGACCCCAAGTGACTTGGGAATAATAAAGGTTAGGGAGAAGAAGAGTTCCTGAGATTAGCGCGTTCAACCAAACAAACAAACAAATTCTTCGGCTTTATAATATTACTATGGATTTCAAGAGGTTATCACTTAGAAATTCGTTAATACTATAATATGATTTACTTATGAATATGTGGAGGAACTGAGTGTGATGTCTCTCCAACACAAAGGGAGAATCCTCCGACCAGGCTGGTTGATCGTGCCTGGCGGGCTGCAGCCCGACGGTTAGTGTCGGGAGCTTGTATATATAGTTAGTCGCTGTGTAAACTCCTCTTGCGCGATGCAGGATTGTGACGTCATTTGAGCGTATTTAGTGCCATCTGTTAGATGCAGGCTGAACTTCTTCCTCTGTGCGGAGTCACCACAAATATATTTTTCCTAATTTTTTTGTAAATAAGTAATATTTTTCTGACTTTATACTTGCAGGTAAATTATTGTATATTTTTATTGAGATAACTAACAATTGACAGATTAACTAATGTCTACATGTATTCTTTTTCAGCAAATACCCCAACAGCCTCGTCCAAGATGTCTGAATGCTCCAGCGATCCATCACCCCTGCTACCGATGTTCCTCAGTGAACGAGGCCATCGGCAAGAAGATCTGTAGGAAGCACCCCATGGCGCTGATCGCTCATACTGAGACGCAGCTGGTCCGAACGTATCCTGCTGGGTGAGTATACATGCAGACCTGGTTATCTCCTACAGGAGTGAAACGGAGATGTCTGGACACAGCCAATACCTTGGTGTTAAAAAAAGATGTTACAGCACCTTGTACATATAATAATGTTCATAGACGACTATTAGTGCCCACACTTATGTATGGAAGTGAAAGTTGGGTATGGCAAAAGAAGCATGAGAGCAGAATAAATGCTGTAGAAATGAGAGCGCTGAGAAATATATGTGGTGTGACTCTGAAAGATAGAATAAGGAATAGTGTGATTAGAGAGAGATGCGACATGAAAGTGGATATAGTGACAAGAATAGAAAAGGGTATGTTAAGCTGGTTTGGGCATGTAGAAAGAATGGACGAGGAAAGACTGACTAAGAAAGTTTATAAGGCTAGTGTGAATGGAACAGTCGCAAGAGAAAGATCTAGGCGAACGTTTCTTGATCAGATCGGAGACGTTCTGGACAAAGGCCAGGTTAAGAGCACCTTGAACCGACGGGCGTGTATGAGGAATGTGATGAAAGTGAATGAAGCCAGAGAAGTGTGTCAGGATCGTAGCAATTGGAAATCCGTAGTCTCCGCCTACCCCTCTGGGAAACAGGCGTGAATCTATGTATGTATGTATGTATGTATGTACATATAACTAGCTTTTGCCAGCGGCTTTGCTTGCTCGGGAAGAGTACTTTTTCAGGATGAAAGGTACTCTATGTTCTATTTTGTGACCCATACACGTTATAGCAACATTTGATGATGTTCGGTCGAGTTAAGGCGTGAAAGCGTAACATACAAACTCACATTTATTATATAACTAGATTTTTCTCGTTGCTTCGCTTGCTATGTTTTAGCTTTTGTCAATAAGTATCTATACCTCGGAAATTTTATTTCTGGATGTGAGGTACGTCTGACAACGTGTACGCGAAATTTCACGATGATCGGTCGAATAGTTAAGCTGTGAAAGAGTAACATACAAACTTACATACGCAATTATAATATTCAGTTAGGATTCTTGCCGGTTGCAGTTATAGAGTATTTCTTGACACAAAAATCCTAACTGGAATCAAACCCCGTTCCCCACAGTTGACAGCTAGCTACTACCATGTACCAAAAAAGTAACCAATCATATTTTTTGTTCTATCAGCCTAAGAATAGACTCGTCAAACTTCGATCCCGTGACCTTCTGGAGCTGCGGCGTGCAGTTAGTGGCACTTAACTATCAGACAGAAGACGCAGCGATGGCGGTCAACGCTGCCATGTTCGAAAGCAATGGTTCCGCGGGCTATGTAAAGAAGCCTCACGTTATGTGGGACCCTGGACATATTGCTTATAGGAGGTATGGCAAAAAAATTTTAATTTATTTTATTTATTTATTTAATTATAACGGTTGTACACCAATTACAATAATTAAAGATAGGAGAACATGAAACAAACACAGAATTAAAACAAAGATATAAAACAAATAAACAATTATATGGATACCAAGGCAAACAATCATTCCTTCCTCTCACAAAATCGCTGACACACTAACAATATATTCGGCCATCCATCCGCAAACAAGTCACAGTCAGGACTGGCGTACAGGAGAGCGTTGAGAACAGAAAGCGAGCGTGGTATGGGTGACTTAGCGCGCTACGGTGCGACATGATGGCACAACAACATGTGCCTTCGGTTGCGACGGTAGTTATCAAAAAATAGACTCAGCTCATCATGAAGGTCTGGTGCATCAACTTTCTCCCTCAGAATTTTGCACATGGCTATAAGTTGGTGCATCTCCCGTCTGAGTTAATAGATGCAGTCATATATTAGTCGGCCTCGATGGCGTAGTGGTTAGTGTAACCGACTGCCACGCCTGAGGGGGTTCGATTCCCGCACAAGTCAAACATTTGTGTGCATGAACATGGCTGTCTTGGTCTGGGTGTTTCTATGTATAATATGTATGTATTTACAGAAAAAAAGTATATATGTATGTTTATCCATTGTCTAGTACACATAGTACAAGCTCTGCTTAGTTTGGGCTAGATGGTGTTGTGTGTATATGGTAGAATAATATTATTCTACTTATTACTATTTTTTTCTAATTATTACATTTTTAAATATAAATATAATAACAATATATATGTTATATTATTATTATTATTATTTTAAATAGTTTTGACTGCATGGGTAGGGTACTAACTTTCATTACTAATTGTGCAGTCTAGTACTAGTAATTTTGTGGGTTCGAATCCCACACGAGACTAAAATGTGTGTGGTCCATGAATAGTTGTTCCGAGTCTGGGTATCCTCGTGTCCGTCGTTTGAATGTTTGTGAAGTCCCTCGCGACACAGGCATTATTTATAGTATGGGCAATTAAAATACTTCCAAAACTTACCATTTATATTATGAGCAGCGATAGCTCAGTGGGGAGACCAACGGACTGCAATGCAGAGAGTCTCTGGTTCGAACCCACGTCGCGCACCTCTGACTTTTGGAAGTTATATGACTTTTCGAAATTTATGTGCGTATTGATTGACAATTATCGCCTGCTCCGTGCCTCGGAGAGCACGTTAAGCCGTCGGTCCCGGCTGCCGTGAACATCTATGGCAGTCGTTATCGGGAGAATGTCGACACAAAAGATCCCACTGGGTCGAAGTGTCGCTGGTCTGCACTGACTTGCCCTCACATAAGATACATACATACCATTTATATTTATCTAATACTTTGATGGAAAAGTATCGTTAGCCTTCGGGTTGCGGAGGTCAGGTGGCAGCCGCTCCGAGTAAAAACTGATATCCAGTCAAATCCAGTTAGACTAGAAAAGCTGATCCCAAGTAACATGGGAATAATAAAAGGCTAGGGAGAAGAAGAAGACTGATGGAGAAGAATAGTAATTGCTTTCTAATGTGTTAATACAATAAGAAGCCTGTAACGCATTTTGCAAACACGTTTAAAATGTATTTCTCCAGATTTAATCCCATGGACAAAGAATTTGACGGAGTCCACGCAGCACACTTGACTCTCGCGGTGATATCAGGACAGTACGTGGCAGAAAACGTGTACTCGTTCTACAACGCGTTCGTCGAGGTGGAGATCCTTGGAATGCCGACGGACTGCAAAAAGATCAGGACGAAGGTCGCGAGGAAGAACGCCCTCAATCCGATTTGGAATGAGACTTTTACTTTCAAGGTAAGTTACTTGCACTGTGTATCTGGATTTTAGCAGATATATCCAGACTTTCGTCATTCTGTCCAGATTATTGGAATTCGGTACATATTTTCGGCATTATGTCCACGTTTTAGGCGCGTTGTATGTTCGTCATGAATTTTTACTAAGTAAAAAAACCCGCTACGTTTGAATGTTATAGAAATCTAAATCATCTAACCAGTTTTCGCATGCAACCATCCACTGTCGAGTGTCGACACAAAAGATCCCACTGGGTCAAAGTGTCGCCAGTCTGCTCTGACTGGCGACATAAGATACATACATAAATTGTTAGTGATTTTTCTCTCACATTGGAGCATCTTAACTGAGGAAGTATGTATATAAACAATATTTTTTTTTTTTTATATTTTCCCTATAGTGTATATTTGGATGGCACGTTAGAGAGGCACCATTGGCTGGGTCTTTGTAGTGATTGTGTAGGTAAATTAATCACCAAATAACATTATAGGCATGATTTTTACTCCTCATGATGACAGCATTTTTTAAAGGGTTGGCAACTGGTTGAAGCATCCATATGCTACCCTGAGGTTTGACCTGGGGGTGGTGGGCTTCGTGGGCCTGCCCACCAACCGTTCAGCACCAGTCCGAGAGGCGGCGTGCGTGCTCCCACGAGCGCCTCAGTGTCGAGTCCGTCTCCCCTCTAGGGTGGGGGTAAAATAGGGTTTTATTAAGAAGTGACCATAGGGTAGGTCTTATCGTGTAGAGGCCTGTCCTTTCATACGGCGGGCCGAAACCTCGGCGGGGTCACGACCGCATGTGCAAGTGATTCGCGCGGCCCCGTCGATTGTGGTTTTGTCGAGGAAGACCGTGGTAGGTTTAGTCGGTATTCCTGGAGGTACATTTTTCTTATTTCATCTTTCTCTTTTACTCCGGGAGTCTGACATAACCCCTCCGCCCCCGCCCCCGCAAAGAGGTGTGCGTCAATGCATTCCCCATAAAAAAATTCCCGAAATCCATATGCTACGGTAACTATTTAAAATCAGGCAGATTGAACGCATATTTGCCTCCTTATGAACCGAAAAGAATAACAATACTTGATACTGCAACCAGCGAGACAATGCGGGCCCGGCATAAATTAGATTTTGTTAAAGAAGTACTTCTAAGGTGTTCTCAAATTGACTGCTCGAGCGGCGTTGTGGTTGCCTCATCGCTGCTATTGCGCTGGGTATTGTAGATTGGATCCCTGCACGAGACAACTTACTAGTGCTGGAGTTGCATGTTTCAAAAAGAAAGATCCTGTCTAAGGCTACCATTTTTTTTATAAAACTTTTTTTCTTTTACAGATAAACTTTCCAGAGCTGGCGTTTCTTCGCTTCGATATATTTGATGCTGACACCAACTATATGCTGTCACAGCGGGTGATACCGCTGCAGTGTCTTAGACCTGGATATAGACATGTGAGACTTAGGTAAGTCGCCAGTGGTATAGCTGATGAAGTTCTGATGTTTGCACAGATAGTTAGATTGCGAGCGAAACGTTATACGTATGCATGTATGTTTATTTTTCAACGTGTTGTGTCGTTCTCTATTCCCAGATTGCGAGAAATAAAAGCGAGTGTTCTGTCCGCGACCAAGGTTAAATGCTTTATGTCAAAATAATAATATTAAATGTTTATTGCGTACTTTGCAAATCATATAAGATTGTTTATTGTTTATTTTTAGATCTAATGTACTACCCATGTTCATTCAAATAAATGATTATTAACTATGATTAATAACAGGATCTAGGAATGTAGTGTGTGTAACTTTTGAATACCTACTTAGCCAGTGTTTTCATACCCACGTTGCGGTTAAAGTCATCCACAAATAAACCCAGATCTTATAGCTTTTTTTTGACAAAATGGGAAACTAAGTATCAGCAGATTTTCTTGAAGTTTCTACAAAATATCTAATATTTCAGGTCACCAACGAACCAGGCCCTCAACATGGCATCTCTGCTCATCTTCTCCCGGTGCACCGAGGAGTTAGCTGGTGAGACCTGCAGGGGAGACATCGAACCTACATCCCCTCACGACCGGAGGAAGATTCACTTTCTAGTGGTGTACGCTGTGGCCAGGCATGAAGCCTACTCCATTCTGAAGGTCACCCAAGACACTACAGCTACTGAGGTTGGTAATTTTACAGACAGGCCAAAGGGGTAAGCATAGGTAGCAAGCTTACAAACGGCATCCCTTTGTTTCGCCTATTTTTTTTGGCCTAATTTAATATGGCTTACGAGTTTGGCATAATTTTTTTTTGTCATAATAATACTTTGACATAATTGTTTTTTTGGCATACTATTTCAGGAGGCATAAATATCAAAAGGATATCCAACATAACTTGGGTACTTACCATAGAGTAACAATAGGTTAGGGTGCGGCGAGGATGGACCTTGAGCCACCCCTATGCCGCCAACATGTTTATTTTATATACTATTATTAATAATTATTATGCCTATAAATATTATGCTTAAATATAATTATGCATAAACAAATTATGCTTTAGAATAGTATGCTTAACAATTATTGTGACTAAAGCAATTATGCTTAAAAAATTGTGCCTAAACAGTTATGCCAAATTTATATTATGCGTAACTATTATTAGGATAAGGAAATGATGAGTAAATGAATTATGAATACTACATACATACATACATAGATTCACGCCTGTTTCCCAGAGGGGTAGGCAGAGACTACGGATTTCCATTTGCTACGATCCTGACACACTTCTCTGGCTTCATTCACTTTCATCACATTCCTCATACACGCCCGTCGGTTCAAGGTGCTCTTAACCTGGCCTTTGTCCAGAACGCCTCCGGTTTGGATGTAAAAAGAATAGACAAGAAAAGACTGACTAAGAAAGTTTATAAGGCTAGTGAGAATGGAACAGTCGCAAGAGGAAGACCTAGGCGAACGTTTCTCGATCAGTTCGGAGACGTTCTGGACAAAGGCCAGGTTAAGAGCATCTTAAACCGGCGAGCGTGTATGAGGAATGTGATGAAAGTGAATGAAGCCAGAGAAGTGTGTCAGGATCGTAGCAAATGGAAATCCGTAGCCTCTGCCTGTCCCTCTGGTAAACAGGCGTGTATCTATGTATGTATGTATATTCTGCAACCTTCGAAACGCCACTGTATTGTTCAGCAATTTTCATATTTTCTAATCTTAAACAAATACATATGTCTTAAATGTGTGTATACATAATTTTATTCTGTTAAATGAGTGTCCACCAACAAACTGTTACACACTTTAACGAAATTACGTAAAATGTTAATGAATAACATTTGTTATAAATAAAATAAAATAAAAAATAAAAAGCACATGTTTTTTGGTTTCCAGGCAATAGCCCAATGCCTAACCAAGGCAGGAGTCTGCAGATCAGCTCGCGGCAGCTACGTGCTCGTCGAGGAAGTGCCTTCGAGGACTCCCACACAGCGGGTGCTGGCTCCTCATGAGAGAGTTCTGAGAACTGCGTCTGCGAGGCCTGGAGCCAGGTTATTGCTGAAGAGAGTTGGGGATGACCCTAGCAGTAGAGCTTGGTTGACCAGTATACGGTAGGAGACCATTTTATTTACTATTTGCTTAACGCATACTTTTAGAATATATAATATCAGCCCTGTATTAAACTGTCCCACTGCTGGGGACGGGCCTCTTCTCACTGTGAGAAGGGTTGGGCCATAGTCCACTACGCTGGCCCAGTGCGGGTTTGCAGACTTCACATACCTTTGAGAACATTATGTAGAAATCTCAGACATGCAGGTTTCCTCACGATGTTTTCCTTCACCGTTAAAGCGAGCGATAATTAACTATTTAATACGCATATAACTTCGAAAGTCAGAGATGCGTGACTTTTTTTTTTATCAAATGTAATAAGCAAATTATCTATTTTTACCAAAGAATAAATTTCATTTTCAGCAATGGTTGTCCACAGCTGAGATAATGCCTTTGACATATCCTGCTTTTTCTTTGTTCCAGGTCAGCATCCACAGATCGCGCTAGAGACCGCTCAGTACCTTCAGACGAAGACTCGAGCACCCAGGATGAGGAGCCTCGGAGACCAGACAGCTTCCTGGTTTGCGTACACAACGTATCGCATGAGATACCTTACGCTATACTCAAGGTAAGATTAACCCTTCTCATTTATTTCATTTCAGGAACTAGATAAATCAACGGTTGACCATTGTTTTACGTGTCAACCATTAACCTTCCAAAAACAGCTAGTTAAATTTATTAACTAGTTTACAAATTTAACTGGAAAAGGTATTCGTTTTTACGACTGCGCCGAACGTAAGACAGATAATGACAGAGCTCGTGCGGCACATATTCAAATCGGCGCGCGGCCGCCATAATCAAATTGTATGGAGGATTTGAAGTGCTTTTTTTGATAAATATGTATCTTTATTGTCAAACAATAACTTAAATATTTGGGGCGGACAAATTGTAATATAACTATCTATGTTTCTTTTAAGCTGTAAAATAGGATAGATTTCTACTGTTATAATCTAAAAATCACGTAACACGGATTTACGTTTTTACATTTTTCGTGCAAATTTACGTAATTTTATAGGCGAAAATATTAATTATTTTAAGTTTTTACACGGAGTAATTGTAAACACATTCATTGTTATGGTAAATGTATATTTTATATTTGTATTAAACAAAAAGTGTTGATTTTATTCACTTAACTGTGACAGCCTGTTTTGGCACATTTCGCTCGGCGCAGTCTTAAACGAAACGCAACTTTACTAGTTGTTAACTATAATCCTTAAGATATTTGATAAACCTTACAATGTATACCAACTTTGTCAATTGAAATAAAACTACTTAATACGCATTTTATCGCGTTGTTTATTTAACACTTTATTACATAATTTAAAAACTATTATACTACTATTACTACTAATAAACTGCACTAATTTTTGAGCTAATTAAATTATTAAGACTATTTATATTTAAGTTTACACTTTCCCCGACGTTTCGGTTGCTTTTCAGCAGCCATGGTCACCGTGACCATAAACTTTGTCAAATTGTTGTCGAAACTAAACGTAGACTCGTTAACCGTTGATGAAGTTTCAAAGAAAGGTCTTAACGTTTTTAAGGTTTTGTAATGCTAGTTGACATTAGCTGTCATGGTAAGTAGTTGACCAATTAGTTAATGAACGAAAATCAACGGGTTAAGTTTAGTTAACAGAAAAACCGTCAACGACCCTTTGCGAAATTAGGCACTGTTTGCTAGTAAAGGTTGCATGGGTTTCTATGATGACAGTACACCGTCCTCTCAAAGAGCGTGGCAATCTTAGTCTTTGCAGGAACTCAACACAAAGTTGAAGTTAGGAATGGCATCCTAGCCAGGCTATCATAATTCTTAAAATCCCAAGTTTATTGTCTTTATTCCCGTTCATGATTAATACATACATTCACGCCTGTTTCCCAGAGGGGTAGGTAGAGACAACGGCTTTCCATTCGCTACGATCCTGACACACTTCTCTGGCTTCATTCACTTTCATCACATTCCTCATACACGCCCGTCGGTTCAAGGTGCTCTTAACCTGGCCTTAGTCCAGAACGCCTCCGATCTGATCAAGAAACGTTCGCCTAGGTCTTCCTCTTGCGACTGTTAATATGAAATATATATAAATTATACCTATAACTATATAATTGTTCGCAGGTCCCACTAAGTGCTACCGCATCCTACGTAGTCTACCAGGCGTTAACCAAAGCTCGATGCCATGACGATCCAAAACGGTAAATATTTCTTGACAATTTCATACGTGTTACTTATTCCTCTAAGCTTAGTTTCGTAAGTCATATCTGTCACTCTTCTCCTTAGCCTTTATTATTCCCAAGTCACATGGGGTCGGCTTTTCTGGTATAACCGGATTTGACTGGATACTAGTTTTTACACGGAGCGGCTGCCACCTGACCTCTGCAAACCGAAGGTAAACGATACCCCAAGGCTAGACCAGTGTCAGGATATTATAGGGCACTGACTTCCCAATAACGACTGCCATAGATGTTCATGGCAGCCGGGACCGACGGCTTAACGTGCTCTCTGAGGCACAGTGCAGGTGATAATTGTCAATCAATACGCGCATAATTTCGAAAAGTCATATAACTTCCGAAAGTCAGAGGTGCGCGACGTGGGTTCGAACCCGAGACCCTCTGGATTGCAGTCTGTTGGTCTCCCCACTGACCTATTGCTGATCATCTGTCACTATCATACGTATATAATATCAGCCCTGTATATTAACTGTCCTATTGCTGGCCACGGGTGTCTTCTCAAGGAAAAGGGTGATGCCATAGTCCACCACGCTGCCCCAGTGCGGGTTAGCAGATTTCACATAACCTCGAGAGCATTTTGTAGAACTCTCAGACATGCATGTTTCCTCACGATGTTTTCATGTTGTTTTTTCACCGAGAAAACAAATCAAATAGATTAAAAAGAAATATTATTACTAAAAATAGTGCAAATATACCCATTCAGTCAAAAGATAACTATAATACTTTGTCCATTAGTTTATTTTCTTTTTGACAGCTCACCCCTATGAATTACGGTTTTTTTCCCGGTACATTGTACTACAGTAATGTCGTACTTTATTGACGGGTAACGCCCACATAGTGAAGTACCCTGCGTATAACAAACAACCACAGACTATTGTAATGTAATGAAATATGATATTATAGATTTCTTTGGCAATTAGTTAAAATAGGTACACGTGTGCGAATATTGCATAGGTTGCAACTTGAAATTAGGTGCTGCGTAATTAGAACATTATTGTACTTTATGTTTAACTGCCAGCACTGGGACAGTTTTTATGTTTAATATTTTTGGTATTCAAATAAATGACTCTGAACGAGTAAGACATGTTTTTATTCACAACACCTGAACACCCATCATATTACATGGCGACCCTTGCCATTGGCACCGTCTAAAGAACATATAAATCAAGATTTGAAGAAAGAAGATTACAATATAGAAGATTTCAAGATAGAAGATTTCAAGGCATACCATGGGAAAATCTGCGTCAAAAGAGCAAGTTGTGATCGCACAGAATGCCAACGGACAAGCTTCTGCAACGACATCGCAATACCACACAGAACGCTTGGAGGCCATAGAATTCTTGGTCACCACGGCCGTAGTTATATTATGTATCGCCGTTGTATACTACGTCCTCAAGAAATGCAACAAGCACCACGTACGCAACTTGCAACGAGAACTGAACAGAAACAACTTGGCCACTATTTCTCGTGCTGACCTGACCACGACTGCCGTATAACAAGAAAGAAGAAAGAAGGTTTGGAGGTGTCCAGGGTATAGCCCGGCCCAACCCGTCAACACACGCAACTGCAGCCCAAGTCATCAGCAGTGTCGCCACGAGGTACACAACGCCACGTCAGCGCCAGCCCAACTCCTCACCAGCCACGTGCTTGTACCGGTCTACGCGCAATGCAACGTAAAGGTTATGTTTTATGAGCTATTTTATCTTTAGAAGTATGTAATTTTCAATTTCAACCTATATTACGTAAATAGATATTCATTTTTAGTATCTAGTTAAATATTATGTCTAGTTTGATTATACAGTTACATGAAATCCATAATTCGTTAAGTTATCTTAGAGATTATTTAGTTAAATTAGGACCTGAAAGAAGGCAACTAAATCTTGGTCAGAAAAAGATAGGTGAAGCGAAAAAGTTGTATTCCTCCTTTGAAAGTATTTTGTCTCTGTTGCACTTAGAAATAGAACGCAAGGAAATTAGTACAAGTGATATCACTGCTATTCATAAAATAATAAGCGACATATATATTTTATACAATAAAATAATTACTTTATCTACTTTTGAAGAGGCTAAGCAAGTCAAAATGTCTACAAAAAAAGAATTTGACTTAAAAACTGCAATTTCATTATTGCCAGTAATGTCTGGACAGGAATCTGTTACTAAGTCACTCATTGATTGTATTGAGTTGTATAATAAAATGATCCTAGATTCGTCATCGCAAGAATTAATTAATTTTGTTCTTAAAACTAGACTTTCTGAAAGTGCAAAATTGCGTATGAAATCGACTTACGACACCGTCGATAACCTTTTAGCTGACATGCGTAAATTTTTAATACAAAATAAATCCCAGGTAGCATTACAATGGAATTTACACCAGTGTAAGCAGGGTAATCGTTCCATTGAGTCATTTGGCAATGAATTGGAAAAATTGTTTGTTAATTTAACTATTGCCCAATCAGAGAATAGTCCCAATTCTTACGATGCTTTCAAAACCACTAATGAAAGAATTGCCATAAAACGTTTCGCAGACGGTTTGAGTGACCCCAGATTGAGTACTAGAAATTTTCAATCTTTACCGGAAGCTATCAGGACTGCCATGGACGAACAATCCTTGTCTTCGTCATTCCAAATTATGAACATTAAGCGTCATAGTTACTCCAATCGCGGGCATAGAAACTTTGATAACAGTTTTCGAGGACATTACAATAATAACTATAATCCATTTAATTACAACCACGGTAACGCGAGATCACCGGGCGCAGCGTCAGGTAACATACCGTCGCATCGCGGACAATTTAATCGTGGTCGCGGTAGAACTTTTCATAGAGGTCAAAATAATAGGCATTACGGCATTAAGTCAAACAGACCCTCTGTCCAAGTTCAGCACACTACCCACGATGAGTCGACTAGCAATACCAGTTCGCGCGAAATTGTAACTCCCAATGTCGCAACGAACGATTTTTTTCGTTAATTCGCAAAATTTCATTTTTAATTTTAATAATAGTAGTACTGTAAGATTTTTAGTGGATAATGAAGTGATTAATCTTTTAGTTGATAGCGGAGCCAGTCTTTGTGTACTAAAGTACGAATGGCTTAGTAAATACCCTAGGTTACTGCAACAATTGCGTAGTGATAGAATAAGCATTAGAGGCGTAAGTGGTAGGTTAGAGTCAGAAGGCTACATTTTTCTAAATTTATTTTATAATAACGAAGTATTTAGTGAAAAATTTTAGGTTTTTAAGAATATGTCTTGCACTGCAAATGGAATATTAGGAGATAATTTTTTACAGCGTTATGAAGCAATTATTAACTATAGAGATAGTATATTACAACTTTATAAGAATAATAAACATATTCCTATTGAAATTCATTATAATGCCAGGTATAGACATTCGATACCGCCTCGGTGCGAAGTAATAAGGTTCATCCCAACTACGTCGACATGTGACTGTGTAGTTTTATCAAAAGAAATCCAGCAAGGAGTTTTCGTCGCTGGTATTATTTCGCAACCAAATAATGGTCGCATCCCGTTAAGAATATTAAATACTACGGATAACGAAGTAGAGTGTGATTTTCAAGATCTTACTGTTTATGACATAAATAACTTTGATATTTGTAATTTTTCGGAAAATACAAATAGCGTAAATCGCGTTAAAACATTATTTGAGTTATTGAATTTATCGAATATGAACTCAGAGGAAAAACGTAGCATCGAACATATTTGTGCAAAATATGCTGACGTTTTTCATCTTCCAGGTGACAAATTATCAACCACAAACATAATGACACATACAATAACTTTAAAAGACAACGTTACACCCACTTATATAAAGCCTTATAGGATTCCTCATTCCCTGAAAAAGGAGGTGCAAAAACAAATAGATGAAATGTTAGCAAACGATATAATAGAAGAAACCACATCGGAGTGGTCCAGCCCAGTCTTGCTAGTCCCTAAAAAGTCGGATAGATCTAATGAAAAGAAATGGAGACTAGTTATTGATTACAGACAGTTAAATAACCAAATTAAGGATGATAAATTTCCGTTACCAAATATAACAGATATCTTAGATTCTCTGTCAGGTAGTATTTATTTTTCAAAACTAGACCTTTCACAAAGCTATTATCAGTTATCATTAGAGGAAAATTCGCGAAAGTATACAGCATTCAGTGTAAACAAAATGTACCAGTTAGAGTTAGATCCAAACTCACGAAAATACACAGCCTTCACTACTGATAAAATGTATCAGATGAAGCGTTCACCTATGGGTTTGAAAACATCTCCCAGTGTGTTCTCAAGATTGATGACTATTGCTATGTCAGGTATTAATTATAAAAAAGCCTTTATTTACCTTGATGACTGTGTTGTGATAGGAAAAACGATGGAAAATCATAATAAAAACCTAATTACAGTTTTAGAACGCTTACGAAAAGTCAATTTAAAATTAAATCCAATAAAATGTGAATTTTTGCGCACTGAAATAGTATATTTAGGTCATAGAATAACATCACATGGCATTCTTCCTGACGACAGCAAAATTAAGGCCTTGTGCAACTATCCGGTGCCATCGAACTCGGATGACGTCAAGCGCTACTTAGCATTTGCTAATTATTATAGACGTTTCATACCTAACTTTGCTAATATTGCGTATCCATTAAATAAATTATGTAAAAAGAATGTAGAGTTTAAATGGACGTGCGAATGTGACAAATCTTTTCACGAGTTAAAATCTGCTTTAATATCACCGCCTGTATTGCAGTATCCTGATTTTTCGGAAACGAATATTTTTCAGCTACGAACAGATGCTTGTAAGACTGGATTAGGCGCGGTTTTGTCTAATAGTAATGGTCACGTAATTGCTTACGCGAGTCGTAACTTAACGTCCGCAGAAAGTAGATACCCTATAATTGACTTAGAATTACTAGCTATAGTATGGGCAGTAAGGCATTTTAGACCATATCTGTATGGCAGAAGGTTTAAAATCTTTACCGATCATAAGCCATTAGTATATTTATTTAGTTTAAAGGATCCCTCTAGTAGACTTACTAAGTTTAGACTGTATCTTGAAGAATATGACTTTGAAATTGTGTACATCCCAGGGCGAAATAATGCAGCTGCAGACGCATTAAGTCGAATCCCTATGACAATGACCTGTGATGATTTAAAATCTATTGGAGAACAAGTAGTTTATGTACTGACGAGAGCACAAACAAAAAAGTTAACGTCTCAGATATCTACTGATAACAATAATTTGACTGAAGAATGTTCTACCAGTAGCAGGCCTGATCAACCTGAGACTGTGGAAATTATTTAGAAACTTAAAAAACCCAAGAATGTGATAGAATTAGTTTTTATAAATGACAAAGATTTTAGTAAATTGATTTCTCACTGTTCTGGGATAGAATACTGCATCTAACAGGTCTTGAAATTAGACAAATCGTATCATAATCGTATCATATGAAAAAAATTATTTGATTTTATGTAAGTATTGTTTCTGTAAATTTAATAAAAAAAGAAAATAAAAATAGTAACTATGACTCCATGATTAATTATTTGCAAGGAATTAAGTCGAAATATTGGAATTGTTATATTATTTATAAATATAAATATTTTAATTTTATTGATTTATTATTTATATATTTATTTATTTCATATATAATATTTTTTAAAACGATTATACGAATACTTAATATTTATACTAAAATATGTCGATGCATTTAATCGATTGAAAGTTATACTTAAATAATACTTATCGATTATTATTTCAAATCGAATCGGTAACGTGCGAGGGCGTCACTAAATTTCGAACTGTCTCGAACTGTCAAAAAGAAAATAAACGGATGGACAGAGTATAATTACGGTGTACCTTATGGAAGCATATTAGGACCGTTAATATTTCTAATTTATATTACTGACATGCCTTTTTTTTCTTTTTACGTGGGGCAATGCTTTGACGCATACCTCTCCGCGGGGCGACGGAGAGGTTATGTCGGGCTCACCGGGGGAGTAATACCCCGGTAATACCGACTAAACCTACCACGGTGTTCCTCGACATAACCATAGATGGCGGGGCCGCGCGAATCGCTTTCACATGCAATCGCGACCCCGCCGAGGTTTCGGCCCGCTGTGTGAAACGGCAGGCCACTACATAAAACTGTCCCCTTGTAGGGAGATAAAAACACGACTTAGAGGCGCGCGTGAGAACACGCACGCCACCCCCAGGTCAAACCTCAGGGTGGCTGGAGGCCATCTCGCGCCCTCCGGCGCCCGGTTCTGCGGTTGGGGAGAGGGTTTAAGCGCTCCCTCTCCCGCTCCGCCGCCTCCTTGATGGACATGAATTCCTCACAGAAGGAGGCGACGGCGTTCCACGACGCCTCGCTCTGGGCCATAGATTGAACCACGGCCGGGAGCGAGAGGGCAACTGTACCGACTGCCGCGATCAACTCACGGCGCTGCAATGCCCAGGCGGGGCAATCCGTCAATGTGTACAGCGCCGTGTCCTCAACAACGTCGTGGCAGCCGCCGCAGTGGTGACAACCGGGCGTCTCTTGCCGGCCTAATTGACACAGGAACTGGCCAAAACAACCATGACCAGTCATTACCTGTGTCAGCCGGAAGGTGAGGGCGCCATGCCGCCTCTCCAGCCACTCCTCAAAAACGGGTCTTACCGCCACGATTGTGGCGTGCCCGATATTACTGACATGCCTAAAGCAACAATAAATAACTTTGCTAATAAAATAACACTGGTATTAAATTATAAAAGTAATCAAAATATCGATAAGAATTCATATATAATAATTTTTGTAACTAAATAGGTACTACGCGTTTATATGACTGTCTCAAAGTGTTACTGGCAAACAAAAAGACTAACTAAACAAAAATAAAATCGAAGTAACGACATTTGAAAAATTACTAGTATTGTAACAACTAAACGTCATCGTGCAGCGCACACGCCGCGCCCCTACTTCGCAGCGTTAGACGTCACCGAGTGGGCGGAGCGTAGCCCCCCGTTACGCGCCGGCCGCTATATAAGACCGACGCGCGCGCCTACGACTCAAGGCTCAGACACACCCCAACCCACTAGTGGATGCGGCGTTAAACTACACTCCATCTAGGATATCTAAAGATAGAAGACCTAGACACATACTAGACGAACCAGATGATAGGATCACACTCGCTCAAGACAAAGCATACACGGCTCGCGAAGCCACACAAAGTCGTCCGCGGTTCCGCCCTCGCCGCAGAGGTCGGAATACGCGTCGCGTTAATGTTAAACCCGTGGATCACCTTATATCCATGTTGCTGACAACGCCCCAAGCCGAGGTCCGTGGTAGTCCGCCCTTGGGGGTTAACGTTGTCTAGTGTATTTTATAACGGGTTGGGAGCCCTCTGCGCTCACCCACAGTCCTCGTAAAGTTGTAAAAGCCATCTGAGGCTAACAACTAACATACAAAAAAAAAAGTAACCTGCTGACAGCAGAAGGCCTTCTTGGAAAATCTACTCATAGGAGTAATACAACACACGGTTATTTGTTTGACAATCTTCTGTATAGAGGATCTTCTTCTCCAATCCGGCTGATGTTGTTTGAGAAAGAGCCTGGGCTTAAGTAAGGATTCCAATTTCTCTTAAACGCCTGGAGGTGTGAACTTAGACGTATCTAATCGGGATAATGCTGTTTGACGAAGAACCTAAGCATTTGTAAGGATCTTCGCTAAAGCGTATTTTATTCTCTAAAAAGGTAAGGTAAACCTTACCTTTTTAGAGAATAAATTACACTTTGTTCTATTTCCAGATTTGTGCTGGTTGAAGAACTAGAGTGGGGTGGTCGTGCTGGAACAGGTCCTCAGCAAAGAGCGTTGTCTGATGATGAAGTGGTTTATGCAGCGCAGGTACGTAGCTTCTAGTGATTTAGTCCAGTTTCTAGATTAGCGCTTGATGATAACATTTCTGAAGCTTGCCTTTTAAATATTTCTGTTTCATACCAGTAAGGTGGAAAAGGCATGGAACTGGTAATTAACGGGTTCGAATCCCACCTATTGCTATAATATTTTGGTATCTTATACTGAGTGTAAAGTTTTAAGGTGCTTAAAAGTAGTGCTAGGATCATAATTATATTATGTCATATGCTTTCAACATAGCAATTTTTTGACGGTTCACATGTTGTGATTTTAATCAATCAATCAGCCCGTTTCAGGCCATAGGCCTCTCCCATTTAGGCCTATGCATATGCCAAAAAATCCGGTATTCCGCCTTCTTCCTTTGGGTCATCGATCTACCTGGCTGAGAGACGTCCTACTTTACGTTTAACTGCAACCATAGCCATAGAGACTGCTTACCATTCAGAACATCGTTTATTTGTCTGCCATCTTTCATAAAAATGTACTCTATATCATTTTTTTAAATGCAGGCTGGCTGGAAGACACTTGGCAGGTTCGTCTTACAAGAGAAAGGAAGTACAGCACCCATTCCTCGGCACCGAGCAGCCATTGCCAGGATACAGAGAGGACTTAGCATGACAAGAGGAGCTATCACTGGTAAGAGAAACAGGAGTCCGTTACTTTTCTTTAGGATTTTCTTCTTTATAGACTTTCTAGCTTATATTCGAGGATTCAGTTTCATGAATCCAATGGAAACGCATCCTAACTAATATTATAAGCTAGATTTATCTCCCGGCTTCGTTAGCTTACATGTAGATTAGGTTAGGTTATGAACAATCCTTTTTCTGGATAAAAGGTACCCTATCCTTTGGAAAAATAGGAGTCATACAAAAAAAAATGCTTCTGTGCGCGTCCATGTCCCCTACTGGGGAGTCAGGAAAACTTGTTGTGATTGGTAGTGAAAAAATACCAAAGATTTTCTTGACTCCCCCATAGGGGTCACAGACGCGCAACGAACTCAACGTTCATGACTCCACCGTAGGAGTCATGGACGCTTGAGAGGGTCCTTTTCTGTTCCAACGTTTACGTGTAAATATGATTTTGTTAGTTTATATGTTTGTTACTCTTTTACGCTTTAACTACTCGACCGATTATCATGAAATTTCACATACACGTGGTCAGGGGTAAAAGGACATAGGGTACTATTCATCCCGAAAAAACTACTGTCCAGAAAAATTATATTAACTACATTTACGCGAGTGAAACCGCGGGCAAAGTCTAGCACTAAAAGAAAAGGATCTCATGTATTAAGTAAGCTATATGCTTAATTTAAGATATCGTTTATCTTTATGTCACGTTTCATTTGAATCGGTTCAGCGGTTTACACTCGATTGAGTAACAAATATACAAACATCTTTACAACTACCTCATTTATAATATTAGTAGGAATTATTGTCTTGGTGTCGGTGGTGAGTGCGATTGCTGAGCTTGAGGTCCCAGGTTCGAATCCTGAATCCGGCCAAAATAATGTTATTGGCTTTTTCTGTCAAGAAATTCTAAATCGCAGCTCAGAGGTAGAAAGCTTTATCCGCCTCCAGTTGTGTCGGATTGCCATCCCATCGGATTATAAGAGTTAGATAATAGAAAGTGCACTTGTGTATGCGCACACAAGTGCACTCTATTTTCCCTAAGAAGTGCAAAAGGCACTATAATACCTCCTGCGCAGACGGCAAGTCTCTGTTTAGATTGACCACCGTAACCAAAAATCGGCTCGGGGAACCTTATTTGTACGCTTTTTTAAAGAAACGTCTCCCGCACTAGAAATAATTTTGAGAATCGGACTATACAAATATTCAAACAACGGACACAAAGAACATCCAGACTCGGAACAACCATTTGCGTATCATACAAATTTTTGTTTCGTGTGGGATTCGAACCTACAACACACGGCGCAGTGTCAGTGGAAAAGCGACCACTTAATCATCCGTAAGGTCAAATAGGACAAGTAACTTTGTCAGCATAACTGGTTGGTGGTGAGGCGCTCATAACCAGTTGCACTCACTGATCGGTAAACGATTAGCGAGGTTAAGCAACGTTGGGTGCGGTCAGTCTATAGATGGGTGACCGCTTAGTGGTATTTCATCTGAGCGGCTCTGTGCTTCGGAGGTCACGTAAAAAGTCGGTCCTGGTTGTTGTCAAATTGACAGCAGTCGTTAAGTCATGTCAGAGGCCTACGGGCGGCTTGAACAACTCTTGACAACAGGTTGGCCACTAACCACATGAAAAGAAGAAGACTGGTTGGTTCGAATAAATACTTTCATACTTTCCAGGGACCACAGGATTTCCTCTGGGAGGGTTCAGCACTGCGGATACGATAGCTGAGGTGAAGACTCCCGCGCCGCCACCGTTCAGTGATCCTGCACATTGCCGGTAAGCTATTACTATATAATTTGACTGCTTCGGTTATGTAGTGGTTTGGTTTCGTGTCATAAGGTACCCGGTCTCGAATGTTGTTCGAGCCAGAAAATAGTAATTGGGATTTTCAGTCAAGTAATTTTTATTCGTAGTAGCCCTTAAGACTGCGCCGAGCAAAATGTGCCAAAACAGGTGGTCACAGTTAAGTGAATTAAATCAACACTTTTTGTTTAATACTAATATAAAATATACATTTACCATAACAATGAATGTGTTTACAATTACTCCGTGTAAAAAACTTAAAATATTAACATTTTCGCCTACAAAATTACGTAAATTTGCAAAAACGTAAGCTGATTTTTAGATTATAACAGTAGAAATCTATCCTATTTTACACCTTAAACGAAACATAAATAGTTAAATTACAATTTGTCCGTCCCAAATATTTAAGTTATTGGTTGACAATAAAGATACATATTTATCAAAAAAGCACTTCAAATCCTCCATACAATTTTACTATGGCGGCCGCGCGCCGATTTGAATGTGCGCCGTACGAGCTCTGTCATTATCTGTCTTACGCTCGGCGCAGTCTTAAGTAATACTACACCCCCCATGCATCAGAAACATTAAGACTGGTCCTGGGCCTGATAAATTTACATTAAACTGATTGGTCAGAGATCTTTTCATGTTCTTAAACTCTAAGCATACATGTATAAAATATATACTAGTCCTTATAAAAATTGTATCTGTAGTGAAAATAATATTTACAGGCCCAATTGGCTAAATGTGGCAAAGATAATATTAATCTAAGTAAAGTAAAGTAAACATTTATTTTTAAAAATATATGTAGATACACGTTCTTAGTACAAATATTAGAACACAGAAAACAAAACAAAAAAAAAGTACATATATCATGAAAAATGAGGTTACCACTCAGGTTTATTGTTGGTTTGCGGTTGATACCTCAAACCAACCCCGATATTATTTGGTAATCCCAAGTGACGCCCGGACGTACATCAGCTACTCTTGTAATAATTTACAAACACAAAACACAAAACTACGTAAGATATATATTACTTATATAAATTATAATTGATAAGCATATAACATATATATATATAAATTAATATATAAAAATATAAATTAAAATAGATATAACATGAAGAATAAATAAATTGGCGCCATAGTATAATGTTTAAAAATATAATATTCTATAAAAACCCACTAACGGTTGCCATACATGATTTAGTAAGTAAGAACTTAATGTACCCAATATTTCTGCAAGTAAATAAATTTATATAAATAAAAATCAATTGCCACATGTATGACGGAGCATCACGAACGGCTCGACCGATTTGGATGTTTTTTTGTTGTTTGTAATTGTTAGGACAAGGTTTGTATAAACAAAAATTACGGAAAAACCGCTGGAAATGTCAAAAATTAAAATGGTATTTTATCCTTCTCCCTTAGCCTTTATTATTCCCAAGTCACTTGGGATCGGCTTTTCTAGTCTAACCGGATCTGACTGGATATCAGTTTTCACACGGAGCGGCTACCACCTGACCTCCGCAATCCGAAGGCTAACGATACCCTAAGGCTAGACCAGTGTCAGGATATTAGAGGGCACTGACTTTCCCAATAACGACTGCCATAGATGTTCATGGCAGCCGGGACCGACGGCTTAACGTGCTGTCCGAGGCACGGAGCAGGCGATAATTGTCAATCAATACGCACATCATTTCGAAAAGTCATATAACTTCCGAAAGTCAGTGGTGCGCGACGTGGGTTCGAACCCGATACCCTCTGCATTGCAGTCTGTTGGTCTCCCCACTGAGCTGTCGCTGCTTTAAAATAGTACATTATATTTTTTTAAATATTGACGTTTTGATAAATATACTTTTTACATCATAATTATAAAATCATAAATTATTCTTATTTATTACATAAGAAATCGTGTCCTCAAAATTTAACCAGTCACGCTGTATGTTTAAACTTGGTGTTGTCTTTCAGGCGTGTGTCGACTGTTCCCCTCGGCAAAGGCATCGGTCGGGCTAAAGGACATTCGGACAAGGATATGAGGAGCTACATGCAGAAACGGACGAGTACTAGAGAGGTATGTTAATGGCATTCTGATTTCTACAAGTACATTTTAATAAAGTTAAAAAAAAGGCAATGCCCGCTCCAGAAATAATGCCTTCGTCGCGGGCAACTTTATAAACGTTTAAACAACGGATCGATGCGATCAACATGTAAACATAATTCTAGGACAGCACTTATGCGCTGAAGTATCTTCTGCATGGCACTCGTCATATAGATATAACAAACTGCCTAAAGGATGGAGAAGACTCAAAATTGAAGCTTTTAAGAACATTTGAAGAGATGTCAACGACTTTTTAGCTAATAATATAATAAACTATTATGACAGAAAACGGAAAAATCTATCCCATAACTGGAAATCGAAACTGTCACTTTCTCATTGAGAAAACGCGAACACATATGCTATTAGATAAAATGAAACAGTAAACTTAAGTAACATATAACTGACTAGATTTTGCTCGTGTTGATGTAGATTTTACCAATATACTTCCATCCCTCGGGAACAGTACTTTTTTTGGATAAAACGTACCCTATGTCCTATTCTGGACCCCTGACAGTATGTATGCGAAATTTCATGGTGATCGGTCGAGTATTTAAGGCGTGAAAGAGTATGATAAGGAGTATTTGTTCTTCGACAGCTTTAATTTTAGGTACCATGTAATAGGGAATTATTATTATTTACTAAGCATAGTCATCATTCTCTTGCTCTGGTCCCAATTTATTTGGGGTCGGCGCAGTATGTCCTTCGCTTCCATACTTCTCTGTCACCCGTCATCTGATCATTTACCCCTTTTCCTTTCATATCCATTCTCACACAGTCCATCCATCTTTTCCTTGGCCTTCCTCTCCCTTTTCGTCCCTCTACCCTCATATCCATCACTTGCTTACCTACATACTTATCATCTCTTCGCATAACATATCCATACCAAGCCAAACGATTTTCTTTCACTTTCTCATCTATGGGCACCACTTACACTTTACTAAGCATAGTAATTATTATTATTATTATTATTATAGTTTTACAGGCTGTGCTTCATCCGAAAATTTCTCTTTAGAAAAAACTAGAACATGTTGCTCAACTTGGCATTGTAATCAAACTCACGTTTATAATATTAGTTAGGATGCTAATGACTATTGTTTTGTATTCCAGGTCCACTCAGAGGGTGAAACCAACAGCACAGGAGTATCAGCCGGAGCGGAAGCATTGGCAGCACAAGTCGCGCGGTTCAAGAGACTATCGTTACGGAAACTCAGGGCATGGCGATCCTGAGTGTGGCAGGTAGGCAACAAAGACTATAATATCATCCATGTATTAAACTGTCCCACTGCTGGGCACGAGCCTCTTGTCAGTGTGAGAAGGGTTAGGCCGTAGAGTAGAAACAAAGAATACTTTCGACATGATAAGAATAAGGAACTTTAACGCTTAAATCTTTTCATATTTGGCAAAGTGACTTTGGCGTAATTGTTTAAGTTTTTGCCGTTGTTGTTCCGAGACTGTGTGTTCTTCTTGCCCGTCGTTTAATTTATTTAAATTCCCTTCGACGAAAAATGATTACTGGAGTGGGCGTTGTCTTAATAAGAAAGAATAATGTATCTAAGTGGAGCCTCAGTAGAATATAGTAGTGACACATGAAAATATGATAATCTATATCTGTAAATGTTCATTATTCAGAATAAAACTATTTCTCAGATATATACTGACACCCATTTTTGTAGGTCTGTAAGGTCAACACAAAATATCATATATAATTTATATCTTATTATCAATAGATAATTTACAAAATAAATATCAATTTAAAATTAAAAGCGACTTATACTGAATGACAGAATTAGTGACTCAGTTACTTCTTATACTTTTTCCAGGTGTTCCGGCGGCTGGGCAACAGTCTTGCCAACCACAGGGCCTCGCTTTCTTCAGAGTTAGGCTCCCTGTGGGATTTTATTAGGATAGACCGTGACCGCCGGCGCTCTGCTCCCGCAGGCTCAACAGGATATGAGCCAATACACACAGACTCCAGATCTCCAGTGCGACTAGCCAGAGATCTCTTACAAGTAATCCAAGAAACAGTATTTTCAAAGAAATTTGATGAAACGCCTAAACGATGTCCCATTGTTAAAGAAGAATCAGACTTAAGTTCGGATGGAGAAGAAGGAACAGAGAGAAGAATAGCAAACTTAATTGATTTCTTTTTTACTATTGTCAAAAGTCAGAGAGGGGAGAGGAAAGGCAGTGGGGGCAGCTGCTTTAAATCTGAAATAACACCTGAAGAAACAAAACAATTTATAACTAGTAAAGCGAATACTGAATTAGAAGCTAAGATGGAAACTCTAATGGAGTTCTTAGCGACAACTGGCTGTATGGAGAAGGAGAATGATTTAGGTGACAATAAAATTACTTTAATGGAATTTTTATTTGGACCCGAAGATGTCAAACCTAGTATTGAAGTTATAGATGCTGATGCTGGTTTGACAGAGTCAAATATAAATGTAAAAGACCTCACATACATTGATGATACGCCTGAAGAAGAAGCCGAGACGCTAGTTGAAATGTTAATAAAATATATGGAAAATTATTCAACTAAAGATAAACTCCATTCAAAGTCTTTAACGCCTTCGCTCTCAGAAAAATCTAAGTCAGATATCACTATAAGTAAGTTAGAAACTTTTAGTGACATAAGTAAGACTAAGTCAGATTCTACTCTAACGCATACTCAAGATACTGTAATAGATAGGGGTGAAGACTTCGCTACAGATAGGCGTATTTCTGAAACCGTTATTGATTTGAGTAACATAAAAAATGATTTAGAAGCTATATTTGATGAAGCGGTTACCAAAGCATATGAAATAAAAAAGAAAGATGATGATACTATGTCCGAACAAGAAGATATGGATAACTTTGAGTCTTATACAAAACCACCGTCATTTTCTTATTGTATGCCTTTTAGTGTAGAACTGTCAGATATTCTTGAAGAAGATGAACCATCTTCTAGAGATATATATGAAAGAAAATATTCGGACGACCGTCATACACAAGTGAGACAAGTAGCTGAGGAACTAGTACAATATATAGAGGACAAAGTTTCAAGACACTTCGATGAAGATTCCGATGATGAATTTGATATAAGCGCCAGTTTAAAGCGCTCTTCAATAAGTTTGATAGATTTGAGAAATATTCCTGATTTGCCACCAAGTATGATCATTAAACCTAGAGTAGTAAAAGTTGATAAATCTACATCTACGACAGAGATTTCTGATTCATTATCAGATTTGTCGAGAAGAATAGATTCTGCTTGCATGACAGAAGATACAACTCTAACATCTAGTTCAGAAAGAAGCGAAAGGGCTTTAGAGAAAATAGAATCTATACAAAGATTCTTTTCCAGGTCTAGATTAGAAATAATTGACGAAAGCGAAGAACACGCTGAAAAGATCAAAAGTCCTAAACCAATGGTTATTAGTTCAGATACTAGTAGTAATATAATTGATTATAAAGCTGGACAAGCAAGTTTGGATGATATCGAAGATCTACAAGATGATGATAAGGCTGGTATTGATAAAGGGTGTGGTGATGACGCAATTGATAAAGTTTATGATAAACAAAATATTGACGATGAACCAAAAAATATTAATGATAATAAAATAGAGAGTATAGTGAAAGATGAAAAGTTTGATATTGAAGACGATCTCAGTACTGATGATGAAATGTTAGCTGATGATTTTTATGATAATGATGATTACATAAAACAGACAAACGACACTGTTAATTTACCCGTGGAAACAGATATAGATAAAGAACAAGGAACAGTGACTCTGAGCGCCGAAGCGAGTAAAAATGTTACTGAATCTGAAGAAATAGTTACAGAAATTGACAAATTTGTCGAAGATGAAACTCATAAAGAGAAGACAACTATTCAAACAAATTATAAGAAGCCTAAACCTGATATGGCTCAAGGAAGTGTATTAAAAGATAGTTTTGTTTAGGGAATCTTTATAAATATATGGAGATTGACAAGTTAAAATAAAATTGAAATCACTGAACTCACGGCTAAGGAATACCATCGATATAAAGCTTTGCAAAAAAAGACGACATTTTAAATATACTTAACACGGCAAGTAAATTATAGAAAATGTTATAACTTTCACCCCAATCGAGAATTTACAAATGAACTTGCACAGATAGCGGACTATTTTTCTAAAATCTGAACAACTCTGTCGCTATTTAGTGACAACACAAAGTATCAATGGAATAAAACAATTATAAATATCGTTGTAGATTGTACTGCACTGTTCGTGCTATTCATTCTAAAGATGCCGCGAAACGATGAATTGATTAAGATCATACATTTTCAGCTCTCTTCTTTATGTCGATTGATATCATTTCGATAGATTAAAATCAAATATACTAAATGCAATTGATCGTTTTGCGGGCCTAAATTGTATATCGTTATAATATCTGTCACTTTTTAGTGATACGCAACAAAATAGTGAGATTTTATAAAAAAAATAATAAATTTTATTACTAAAATAATAATTATTAATAGGTTTTAATAGATGTAATTATTATATTTATTCATTTATAGTATAACTAAAATCTGTCTATCCTGATCCTTTCATTATAAAGCTGACTAAGATATGGTACATCAATTTTAGTTTTATGTTATTTTATTTAAAAAGAAGAGACCATAATAATCCATGATTATGTTAAAAAAAATGACTTATAACCCGTTTGTTCATTTGCAAGAAATAAGTCTCTAAATACATAAAAGTTATACTATAAATGAACGAAAATTACTATGCCAATAATTATATATTGGAATCGATGAAAGGATTTGATTTTTTTCATTTCACTCTAATGAATATTATATATAATATATATTTTCATTTCGACCCCACGTTTAACAAACATATCTGCACTCACACCTTAAAATATTTTCATATTTCAAATACTCAAAAACAAAACAAAACTCACTTTATTAATGGATTTTTCAAAAGGATTCCATCAATAAAAGTTTCTAAGCCAAATTGTACTCATCATTCTTATCAGGCAAACTATAGACCGTTATAAGTACAAATGTATCACTTTGAAAAATAAAACAGTCGTATTTAGTACTACCTTAATTATTTTTTATAATATTACAATCAATACATGCAATTATTTTAATTGTATATCTAGACGATGACATCTTATATACGTGTTAACATCACGAACACTATTATCTTGTATCATCGATTCCAATGTAAACTGCTCTAAACTGTATGTTGACTTAAGCTATGTATATCAGACGTTGAATTTATATTGCAGTCAAATAATTATAGAATTTTATACTTATAGTGTCTTCTCGTTTCATAAGATAAATTTGGCTTCCCATAACTTCTTTCACTGCTATGATCTACTAAACAGAATTGCTTTAATATCCAAAAGAATTAGTGTCATAACACACTTCTTTATACATAATACCATTATGGGACATTGACACCTAATGCCTGCTAATGATGATCTACAAGATAGGTATCGACATTTCGTATTTAGTAACATCAACATAATATTTCACTTTTAACTTGTAGTTTAGCTTATGAAAACGAGAGGAACTTAAACCCTTGTATGTAAGGAAATGATTTTTGACATATATCTCATCTAGAAAAGTCTTAAGCATCAAATTTGAGACCAATATCAATATCAAAATGAAAAGAGACTACGTCAAAAAACATTTTCAATAGTTATAATTAGTGAATAAAGAGAAACTTATGAAACATTACAAATACTTACTGCTATTTATTTTTACATAAAAGATAATATATGTATACTGTAACTTTAGACCGAAGTATATAATGGATATCAGAATACATAATCAGTAAACGAAGATCAAACACAAATCATCCATCACTCAAACCTACGACATTGACAACAAAACTACGCTTGCGCATCGCAAAGCTACTATTGGTTGATGTATATGACATCACAGTTATACGTCCAAGTCTAAGCAGAACATAGACTATACAACGTATAGATATTATTCGCTCTATAGACTTAAGATTTGTCTTTGACCAACTTACCATGGACGCAGTATAAACGTCATGATTTCCTCCATACTGTATTAAACAATTCTTATATATGCAGTTCTTTCTGAACAATATCTTGTTACATATGTGCATTGTACATGTGCGGTCATATAACTTCCAGGTATGTAAAATGTTAGTAAAATGTAGGTCACACCCACTACATTCAACGCGCATTCATCATTTACGCAGGAGATATTATATAGTACACAAGTGTCATCACTCTATCAAGAGAATAATAAATTAAAATTAAATTTATTTAATTCTGACGAAACGCGAATGTGAGATTGTTTTTTAGGGAGGGACTTTTTTAGACATAGCGACCGTTTATCCAGAAAAAGTACTGTACAATATATATATTAACGCAAGCTATGCGCCGGGCGAATTCTTGATAACCCTTTCAGCTAATTAATTTTTAGAAGTCTATATTGTTAGTGTATCGGGTAGGATTTAACTCATGACTTCGATTGCGAAGTCCGATATCAAAATTATTAGTGAGCTGCATCATTATCGAAGTGGGAATATATGCAACCGCTGTGCTTGTAGTATCGGGTTCGATTCCTTTGCAGCTGTTGAAAAATATATATGACCGCACATATATGTAACACACTGTAGATACAATTTCCAAACAATTACCTAAATGTATACATCCATCACATTCTAAATTAGTACATAATAATTATTAGTTAGCTTAAATGTGAAAATTAAATTAAATTATTTTCAAATATAACCGTTAATCATTTAGTATCTGTGACCAAGATGCTCATTTTTATGACTTCGCTGTGACCATAGTAACACATAATTAATTATATAACGATGTATTTATATGTATAAATGTTGATATCGTGAATTCAGTTGGACAATGTTTTTACGCAATGTTTATATTTTACTATAACAAAATACAATTTTATTTTATTGCATTTATTGTTTTATTGGTAATTCCCTATTTTCTGATCTTATAATCTTCTATTCAGGTTATAAAAGAAAAGAAGAAACGAGGTACAAGGAGAGAAGGGGTGGGAGAGAATGGGAGTGAGAAAGAGAGCGAGAGAGAAGGGAAGAGAGAGAGAGAGTGAAGGGGACAGAAAGATAAAATAAGCAAACGAGAGAGGGAGAGAAGGGGAGAGAGTGAGAGAAAGCGCGAAAGAGCAGCAGAGCGGGGTAGGGAAAGATAGCATGAGATTGAGACAGAGTGAGGGGGAGGGAGAGAGGGAGAAAGGAGAGAGAGAGATAAATGAAATAGCTGTATATATCTAACATTTTTATTACGACAAATAACTTATAAAGTGTATAGACAATATATCTTAATATTTAATAAGAAGCGCATGCGACGCCCTTTAGCGTTTCTTTAAGCAACACATTTTAATAGGTACATTATTAACTTAGCCTACGAAAAACTACCAAGAAACTATACAAAAATTATATCGCCTAAACCCAATAAATCTATCCACAGATACACCCAACAAAGCTGGCGATCTATGAAAAAGTTTATACTCCTAATTCATTTATATGGCAATAACTAACAATGTTTTTCTCATATGGCAACATTCTAATGGCAGTGTTACCAGTTTCTTGGTAGATTTTCTACAAAATCTAACATTATTTTGTTATTTTAATACTGATGATAATAATTAGGTCGTAAATGCGTTGATAAGTGTTACCATTTTATTACATTTCTACCATTATGGTAGTAAATAAATAGGGAATGCTTTAAATTACATTTCTTATAACTATTAAGATGTTATACCGAGAGTTATTATATATTTTTATGTGATTTATATAAAATAAAATAAAATTAACATTTTTGCACTGTGGAACCTGCAATCATTTTCACAAAAAATATAAAACAGTAAGATTTATTTTAAAATATAAAGTATAACACACTCGGTATAATATCTAGGAGCCTTATATATTAACTTTACAAGCTGACTTAGCAACGAAATTCATAAATATTAATATAATAAATATATTTTACAAAAATTTAAAATAAAATAAACGAGGCTTCAACCTAGAATAGCTCGGACGAAAGTCAATTTTATATAAATACTGCACTATGCTGTGTGTTAATCCAGGACATTGTCTATCTGTGGGACAAGTTTCACCTAAATCTGTTTATCAGTTTATGAGTAATAGAGTAACAAACATCCATTTTACAAACTTTCATATCTATGAAATGTGTTGCGTATACAAATATATAAAAGTCTTATACAATAGAGCTTCATAGACTTTTTATATAATATAACCTAAAACTTAGAATTAGTGCACTGGGCTGTGGGCATACGTATATAAGAAGACCTTAAGTTCAATTCCAGCTCCATGAATGTGTTATAATAATTAAATATGTTTTTAGGAATATTTCCTTTTTTAGCCAAAATTACAAGATTTTGTTATAAACGAGATATTACTCGACATTTTATTTGTTATTTTTAAAGTGATTAAATATAATGACCATCAAAAATACTAATTGCACAGAAAAAATATGCTAACTAAAATATATCATAACGAGCACCTATACGCCTCAAATCACTGCATTCTATCTCGGAAGGGTTAGGTTATGTTAGGTTCCTTCTTAAACCCACCCAAAAATAGGGCTCCGTCGACTTAGTTTGATCTCTTTAAATATATTTTGCTGCGCAATTAGTATTTTTGGTAAGCGTATTTTGCTGTGCAATTAGTATTTTTCTGCTGTGCAGGTAAATACTGCCCATTTTTAAATTGTGGCGTTGATTGTAAGATGATAAAATGTTCATGAGTAATAGTGTGCTTAAGTCACTGTCTTTTATAGCACTATTATTGCTCGTTCCAGACCGAGACAACGATAATTATACTGTTTGTAAAGCGCTGCGTCATTCTTGTGCATGCAATAAAAATGCTATGCTTCTATCTAGCTTATGATACTATATATTTGATGGTATAAACAATAACTTCACAAAACTCCTTGTGTTTATGCAAAATCCATTCGTCCGAACCATCTAGGCATTACGCTTAAAGCTAATCTTATTAAAATAAGTATTATTTAATTATTAAAGAGGCAAGATTGCGTAAAATTAAGTTATTTTTACGTCAGTGATCAAACGCATAAATGTCACGCGCAGTGACATTTTATCAAGTTAAGCATCAGCGCGTGACGAGTTGTGTCAAGATTTCTTGCAATCAGCTCCACGTGGCAAGAATTGTGTCAAGATTTCTCTCGACTGTCACCGCGTAGCGAGAATTCTGTCGAGATTTCTCGGCATCGTCACCAGGTACAAGAATACTTGCGAGATTTCTCGCAAACGTCACCTTATGACGAGAATTCAGTCGAAATTTCTCGGGTCTTGAAAAGTTTGATTGGTTATACGAGTATAATTATATTTTCGAACATGGGATTTCTCTGTCTGGGTATAAACAATTTCTACGTGGATTTTAATAGAATATTGTTGTTCTTTTAATTTAAATATCGTATAATTTTAGGGACAATTATCGGGCGAAATGGCTTCTGTATAGACTTTTTAGTAATAATGTGCGATTGTTATCGATATTTAAAGCATCAAATTATTCGAACACTTCAAATTCAAGTTCAAATAGTAAAAATATGTCAGTAGGTACATGATTTTAAAGATTACCAAGCACGAACTTGCGCGTGCGTATCCGTAAAATCACGCACCGTTGGAAACCACAATGAACACGGAGCACCACGCACATTAAAGAAAGTTATTAACTCCCGGTAGATGGAATGCACCACTACAGATGTGTCTGAGCTATTGGGACAACTCGCACAGTGCTAGCTTATGCGTGGTGATCCGTAAAATCGCGCACCATGATAATCCACACTAAGGATCGATATTTGACTGTCAGTTTACCGTCCAACGTCACTGAATATGTTTTAGTCCCGTTACGATAATACATTCGAATCACGATATCATTCGAATGTTTATACGATAACCGCTAAATCACTATTCAGTTACATATTTTAAAAAACAACATTAATTTTTACCCATGGCACAGACAGAATTACAAATTAAAATAGATAATCAGATAAGTTATAATCAAAATTAGTAATTCATACAAGAACTAGTATATCTATCCATCGATAGAATACTAAAAACTATCTAAATTTGATATCTACCGACATAATTATTCGAAATACGATTTCAATTTAAAGATCAATTATTAAGTTCGGATGTTAGACTTAAACTGAGTTGCCAGTTAAAACAATAAAAAATACAGTCATAATTACAATAAACTTAAATCTACAATTTCTACTAAACGATAATTTAAATTATTATTTTTATAAACGACAATACATTTATTACAAAATAAATTAATTTTATAATAAAATTAAACAACATATAAAATAATAATGTTAATAAATAGTTTTAATTACATTGTATTGAACACATTGTTTTATGATTTTGTAAAATAAAATGTATATGTGTAAACTTCGCCATTTTGTTAAGGTTAGCCACTGGCAATTATAAAAAATATACCAAATTTATATAAACCGGAAACGTTAGTTTTAAAAAAGATATGAATGGGTCCAGTTATACTATATACAGAAAATAGATAATATGTTACGATTGCACAAAAAGTAAAGACTTGAAACTATTTTTATTATTAGTTCAGAAATAGCTATCATTCGAACAATTGTGCTTTGACTGTTTTTAAGGGATTTTGTTGAACCGATTTTATTTTGAAAGTAATAAAAAACGTTCTCTCATCTCTCTCACTCGTTTCAGAGTCTTCACTTTTCACTAGTAAAAAATATCAGCTGCTTTTCTGTATATCATATTATTGGAAATAATGAAACAGTTCATTTATATATTAATTATAGTGATGTGATTAATTGCTTTCGAATCAATACGAATAGTTATGCACAATTTGATACCTACGATAAAAGGTCAAGGACATAACGAACTTATAAGTACTTAGTGTTGTCAACATATTCGAATATAAAATCATATTATTTAAATTCTACTCTTTCTGTCATTGTCATGATACGCATGCTAGTTATGTCGTAATTGGAAAATGTATCAGCCATGTTATTCACCAAACATGTTATTGTACATAAATTTTTAATATATTTGCTATGGATAAATCTAAATAAATAAATAAATTGAACGCAATTAATCACAAAAATAATTAAATAGTAAATTATTAATACCTACTGCTACAAAGAATATCGTCAATTTTCTTATACTGTTATACAGATCTAGCACGGGGTTTCGTGACAAAATATGTCACGGGATTCTGTCAAATTGTGATATATTAGTTGCTATTGGACGAATGTGCTGTCCAATAGCGTTGAACTATTTGTCATATTGTAATATTTTATTATTATTATTTTTACGAGCCTCTTTATATTTTATTATACCAATGAAATAATTTTAGAAAGCTGTATTTAAAATTCTTTAAAAAGCCCAAAACTTAATGATTTGCAAGTTAATTTTTAATTATTTATACATGGGTAGTAACTGTGACATAAATAGGTTATAATTTTTGTGCAATTTATTTAATTTTTTTACTTTTATATAATACATCTCCCACACTAGGGATAAATCCTGTGCATACGGGGATCTTGGACAACATTCAAACAACGGACACAAAGAACATCCAGACTCGGAACAACTATTTGTGGACTACATAAATTTTTGTCTCGTATGGGGATCGAACCCACAACACTCGGCACAGTAGTAGAGCCAGACACTTAAACCACTACGTCATTCGTGCAGTCAAATTTTAGGGAAAGCTTGACATTTTTCTCCTAAATTTGTCACAGTTACCCATGTTTTCGATTATAGAATTTAGACCTATCGAGGATTTTTTTATATTTATTTAATTTGATATTACAATACATATTTATATTAATATTAAAAGTGGGTATACACCTATAGGTATTAACATATAAAAATGATTTTTTATTTTATGATATTCCATGAGTGAGGTTATTTTGCACGCGAAAAACTGTCATTATGACGTTTTGACTTTTTTATTTTGTCTATGGTTGTAGTGATTTTAGAGGCATTGCCGCTTTTTGGCGTAATCCTTTAACCTATTGGATCATAGCAGTACACCGGCGGCCAGATACAATAAGTTTTAATTATATCTGGCAAGACTTGACAAGTATATTTTAGACAGCAAAATCTTCTTAAATTTTGGTCGTCAAGACACAATGCAATTTTTATTGCTGATAGATTTCTGCCAAAAATTTAAATCATAGATGCGCCCTACTACTTTTGAATACCACCTTTCTGTACATTAAGTTGTCATCCGACACACAATGCCAACATGACATCTGAATTATAAATTTAATATAGTATAATCACGCTTACTCATATTGAAAATTCTACACTATCGTTTTTTAGCATGTAAATGTAATGTGTGAGCTCACTGTTTTTTAGTGTGGACACTTTTACGTGCGAGCACATCTATGGTTTCAATCTTTGTTTTTTGCTAATTGATGTAAATGAATACCATAATGACAGTTGCCCGCTTTATTTTTTTATCAATACAGATTATAAAAGGTCTACTCTATGTACTTAGGCCGTATCTACTATTATTTGTATATTATTTAGTGTTTGATAGACGTAAGATCCAGAACAAAATTTTCAAAGCATTTTTGTCTTTTAGAGTGACTGTGATATAAATAATGCTGATATATAAGTGCCTTTCGAGTAAATGTCAACAAAACTGTAAAACAGAGGCCATTTTGCGATATCATAGAATTCGTTTTTTTTTATTAAGACAGCTCCCGCACTAGGTATAGCCTCCTGTAACGCAGGGAACGTTACAAATATTCAAACAACGGACACAAAGAACACCCAGACTCGAAACAGATTCCAGACTCTAAATGGTAAATTTTGTACCGTGTGAGGATAGAACTTGGCGCAGTGCAAGCTACTACGCCATACGTGCAATAAGCTAGTGCAGATTTTTAAAATAATCCTATTTCAATAGCTCGAATGATTACCAAAAAATCCTTAATTTTACGGTAGATTTTACTAGGCTTTTCACAAACATTCAGTACGTTTGACAGTATCTTGGACATTCATAGTAACCGAGGAGCTCCTTTGGATATTAGGGTGATGTTATATAGCTTATAATCTTCCTCAATAAACAGATTATAAAACGCAAATTTATATTCAGATCGGACTAGTCGTTCTTGAGCTCAGCGCATTCAAACATACCAACACTTCAGTAGAGTCGGCGAGCGAAGTTCTTGCGTTTATCAACTTTGTCAGTAAATTGCTTTCCCTCGTGAACAGAACCTTTTTCTGGTTGAAAGGTACCGTAAGTCCTTTTCTGTACCCCTGATAACGTGTATGTGAAACTACATGATGATCGGTCGAGTAGTTAAGGCGTGAAAGCGTAACAAACAAACTCACATTTGGAGTTATACTTATATCTATTTCGAATTCACTCATAAATCATACGTCTTTCAAACACTACATAGCTTATATCAAAAATGTCAAGATAAATTCGTTACCAATGTTTAAAAAAAAACTCGATGTCGGATGAATTATATATTATTAAAAAAAAGCTATGTTTTATTGTCTATTGATTGGGTTATTAGCTCGATATATTATATTGTTCATGATATTTCTTTCAAAAACTTATTTATTTTAAACGTTCTGACATGACCATATTATATTTTAATGATTAATTATTTTACTATATTGTACATAATATTAAGGGTAAAAAATGGTATGCTAATGGGATTTGAGTGGTACCAAGGCATTTTGTGATATTAGAGGCGTTTTATGTTTCTTGGACATTTTCGGACATTTCGGGACATTTTAGGATATTCGGACATTTCATGATATTTCATTGGATTTGGGGCGTTTAATGATATTTGGGGCATTTCCATGGTGTCGTCAGTCTTGGTTTAATGGAACGGGGCGTTTCTCGGACATTTCTTACCGCATGCACACTTCCTGACTATTTCAATATCTTTGGTGTATCTTGTGCCGTCAGCGCATACCAATCTTATCTGAAATAGAGAAATATTATAAAATAAAATAGGTATATATATATAAAATAATATAAAAATAATCTGTGTAATAGCACAATTATTTGTGGATCTCACAAATTAACGTCTAGCTCCTTCGACGCATAATGTTGACGGACAAAGGTATACGGGGTGCCCCTATACGAGGTAAACATGTAATAAGACCGGTTTTATATTTTGCATGTAGTTAGGTAATTGAAGGCATTTTATTAATATGATATCATTCTATATATTTTTTGGTCTGCTTAAAACCAGGGTAACCTTTTAAATATATAATGATAGCATAGAGGGAAATCTGTTAAACCGTTATACAGAGGCTCAAGTTCGATTTCATAGCATACTTTTCGGATTTTCAAAGGTCGGTGCGCAAGGCTTTTGGTCGTTTTCTTGTTTAATAGAATTGCTACACTAGGAATAAATCCTGTGTCTCAAAGAATTATAACTATATATTTGACGGCCTAGATTGCGTAGTGGTTAGTGTAAGCGAACGCCACGCCCGAGGTCGCCGTTTCGATTCCCGTACAAGTCAAACATTTGTGTACGTGAACATGGATGTTTGTCTTGGTCTGGGTATTTCTATGTATTTACAAAAGAAAAGTATATATGTATAATATTGTCTTCTATTTACGCGAATATTATTCATTGAAATTAAACTACTATATACGGATTTTATCGCGTTGTTTATTTGACACTTTATTATTAAAAGTTAGTAAAGTTTAATAGTAGTATGGTGTAACAGTTTTCAAAATTTTGTAATAATGTGTCAAATAAACAACGCGATAAAATCCGTATACAGTAGTTTAATTTCAAAGTATATATGTATGTTTATCCATTGTCTAGTACCCATAGTACAAGTTCTGCTTAGTTTGGGCTAGATAGTGTTGTGTGTATGTGACAGAATATTATTACTATTATACAAACGTTCAAACAATGGACACAAAGAACACCGAGACCTGGAACAACAATATATGAATCACACAATTTTTTACTTCGTGTGGGTATTGAACCAACAACACTTGGCGTATTAGCAGCAGTGAGTTGATTACTTAAACCATCACACCACTCGTGCAGTTATTATAGTATAAGATGCCTGGCAACCTGGTATTAATAACATTTCTGGCACAATATGGCTTTTTAAGCAGCGATAGCTCAGTAGGGAGACCAACAGACTGTAATGCAGAGGGTCTCGGGTCCGAACCCACGACGCGCACCTCTGACTTTGGGAAGTTATATGACTTTTCGAAATTATGTGCGTATTGATTGACAATTATCGCCTGCTCCGAGCCTCGGAGAGCACGTTAAGCCATCGGTCCCGGCTGCCATGAACATCTATGGCAGTCGTTATTGGGAGAGTGTCGACACAAAAGATCCCACTGGGTCGAAGTGTCGCCGGTCTGCACTGACTGGCCCCCACATAAGATACAAGATACAAGATATGGCTTTACCTTATTCTGATATGTACAGTCATATACAAGGTTAATTATATAACAATATATAAATAAAACCTAATTGAAAACCGATGAACTGCCACGCAGAGGTTTCGATCCCAAGTCGCGCATCTCTGACTTTCCGAAGTTATGTGCGTATTAAATAGTTAACTATCGCTCGCTTTAACGGTGAAGGAAAACATCGTGAGGAAACCTGCATGTCTGAGAGTTCTACATAATGTTCTGGAAGATATGTGAAGTCTGCCAATCCGTACTGGGCCAGCTTGGTGGATTATGGTCTAATTCTTCTCACGCCTAGAAGAGGATCGTGCCCAGCAGAGGGACAGTTTAATACAGGGTTGATATATAACAATATATAAATAAATACAAATAATTTTTATCCATGTTTTTTTTACATTACGCTTAATAATTTTCGTATTATCACTATTAACAAAATTTAATAATTTTCCCATAAAATCGCAGCCCGCACAATGCCTTCTCCCTGCGATATGTTATTTGTATACGTCGCTTGCTTTCTTTTGCGACCACGTTTAGCCTTAGGCGTGTGATCAGACCATTAGTTTCCAAAGTGGTCCAGGTGGACTCCCAGGGGTCCACTGGAAACTCGACGGGGGTCTACGTCGGCGTGACAAAAAATAGGGGTCCACAATTTGTAAGCAGGGGTCTACGAAAATTTATAGTCAGCCCGTAGAGATTTGATTAAGTTTTTAGATATGTACTTGCAGGGTGTCAACCGGTACCTGCTAAATTTTAAAAGTGGTCTATGAGATAAGAGGTCTGGGTACCTCTGGATTAGAGTAACTAATTTAATATAAAACTCTGTATATAAATATATGTAGACAAACGACTCGCTGTGAAATCCTCTGGCAAAGACCTTACCTTTCTCTTCTTGGTCTTCCTGGGAGCACAGCAGTGGCCGGCGGCGCAGGCGGGCCGCGCGCCGCGCCACGTGCAGCGCGCGCCGCGCACCGCGCGCCGGCTGCGGCACGAGCCCTCCGCCACCACCTCGCGCGTCGCCTCCTGCAACAACTCAGCGTCGGAGCACGGGAACCCATTGCTGGGCTCTACATAATGTTAAGACTGCGCCGAGCGTAGACAGATAACGACAGAGCTCGTGCGGCGCATATTCAAATCGGCGCGCGGCCGCCATAGTCAAATTGTATGGAGGGTTTGAAGTGCTTTTTTGATAAATATGTATCTTTATTGTCAACCAATAACTTAAATATTTGGGACGGACAAATTGTAATATAACTATTTATGTTTTTTGTAAAATAGGATAGATTTCTATTGTTATAATCTAAAAATCACGTAACACGAGCTTACGTTTTCGAATTTTTCGTGCAAATTTACGTAATTTTGTAGGCGAAAATTTAATTTATTTTGTATTTGCTAATTATTTTAATTTTTTTACACGGAGTAATTGTATTTACATTCATTGTTATGGTAAATGTATATTTTATATTTGTTTTAAACAAAAAGTGTTGATTTCATTCACTTAACTGTGACCGCCTGTTTTGGCACATTTCGCTCGGCGCAGTCTTAATGAGGTTGTTATATAAAACTAGATTTCATCCGCAGCTTCGCTTGCGTAACTGTAAGTTACGTTCGGCTAGTAACAGTATCCTAACCGAACAGTACGGTACGATCATGCTGGATGGCGGGGACTGCCGAGTAGGTCGCTGATGTAACTTCAGTTCCAGCGACTCACCCACCATCCAAAGCAGCGAGTAGGCACACCGTGGTTGGTTTAGTCGATAGTACCCGGAACTTTCCATCTTTTCTCGGGTGAGACCGACATAACCTCTCTGCTCTCCTTTTCCGCGAAGAGGTGTGCGTCAATGCATTCCCCCAAGATAAAAATTTCAGGATGATCGTTGGAGTAGTTAAGGCGTGGAAGCGTAACAAAACAAACAAACTTACATTGGCATATATAGTATTAGTTGTCAGCCCTGTATATAAATTATTCCAATGTTATGGAGAACTCCCAGATGTGCAGGTTTCCTTACGATGTTTTCCTTCACCGTTAAATCGATTGCCGAGTTTAATCCTAACTCTGACGTTTCGAAGTCACGTGCGAATTAAATAATTAATTATCGTACACTTTAACGATGAAAGATAACATCGTGAGGAAACCTGCATGTCTGAGAGTTCTGCATAATATTTTTGAAGATATGTGAAATCTGCCAATACGCACTCAGCCAGCGTTGTGGACTAAAGCCTAACCCTCACACTGAAAAAGGCCTGTGCCCAGCAGTGGGACCGTTAATATACAGGGCTGATATTATTATAACGAAATATACGTACCTTCCTACAAGCACCGGTAGCTGAAGTGGGAGGTGCGGGGGCGTGCTCCGATGGCATCTGTTGCTTATGTGATGGCGCGGCTGAAATATAACAAACACAATTCAGCTACCGTATGTTTGTGTCTGCAAAACTTGAAAGACTGTTGATAAATTGACTTGAAATTTTTACATAGCATTGCAAATTTATATAAGAGTGTTTTTATATACTTTTTATTTTAAAGTTCTCTTAGGAACAGAAATTAATAGTATTAGACTTCGAGAGCAAAGCGTGGCCAGATTTAGGTAGTATTAAATAGAATTCTTAAAAAGTGCGTGCGACTGCTTTGATTAAAAATATCAGACTGAGCCACCAGCGGCCGGATCTGTTAATTAGCTAGTATTTTATAAATTGCCTAGTTTGTGCTAATTGCAACTGCTTCGTATGAGGTCACTAGATTGATTCTTGGGTAAGATATATAGTTGTTGGATATTCCTGTCAAGAAATTCGTAGAAGCAATACGGTATATAAAAATGAACAGATTTGCCTCCTTATGTGATATCTAAAAACGCAATGTGGATGTTAATCAGAGATACCGAGATGTTTATTTATAATATTTTCCAGACCGAATTTCGGCCACGGCAGCCAGTCTTAACGGAGACTGACCATTTACGCAGAAGATATTATAGTGCTAAAGTGTGTGCGCAAACACAAGTGCACTTTCTGTTCCCTAACCCTCATGATCCGATGGGCCGGTAATTCGACACGACCGAAGAGAGATTAGGCGCAGGACCAACGGCTTTACATACTTTCCCAAGCACGAGGTGTCTAACACCGCCAACTTCCTAATTCCGGACTGCTATTGAGATTTCTTAACTGAAAAACCCAATAACTGTTTGTTGGCACAACCTGGGATTCGAACCCGAGACATGCGCATCAGTCGCATTCACTACCGCTGCACCACGGAGGATGGTAGGGAATTTTTATTTAACAGGGTAATTAACTCGCATTTTCTTTTTACTATACGTTTAATAGTCACTATACGCAAACTCTGAAATACAAAGATTTTACTAGATCCACTCAAAATAAATAAGATACAAGCGTTTTAAATTTGGTAGTAGTATCATCCAAAGACAGAAAAAGGACGCATGATACAAACTATGACGTAACTTTGAAATTAAACTACTATATACGGATTATATTACGTAAATAGAAACACCAACGATTAAATTATGTTCGGGTACTTTGAAATAACGACACTGGAACATTGAGACAACTGCCATCTTAGTCTCCCCGTGACCATGGCTGCTGAAAAGCAACCGAAACGTCGGGGAAAGTGTAAAATTAAATTAAATCTAAATAGTTTTAATAATAATTCAATTAGCTTAAAAATTAGTAAAGTTTAATAGTAGTAGTAGTATAACAGTTTTCTAAATTATGTAATAAAGTGTCAAATAAACAACGCGATAAAATCCGTATATAGTAGTTTAATTTCAATGAATAATATTCGCGTAAACAGAAGACAATATTATATGACGTAACTGCTATTTAAATGCAGACGTGTGAGGGAGATAGCGAGATTTCTTATATCCAAATTTAAAATATGCTTATATAATTATATCTAAATATGCTTATATATTATATATAATTATATCTCGCTTATTTTTCAATCAATTTTAATACTGTTTGCACGAAAAGATTTTTTTTATTGCCATTTTATATTGTATGTAAAATAATATACAAAATGTAACATAGACAACTACCCTATTTCGTTTTATTAAGTACCTGGTGAAGCTTGTACGTTGTTGATGAGCTGCTTTCGAGGAGGATTCTTGTTACCCTGGGTGATGACTGGCGCTCCACCTGGAAACAATACAATCGTTCAACCATTTTAAAAATAATATTTATCCTATATATAACCTGTCTGACGTTCATAAGTGTTGCTTTGTGACCTAAATGAATAAATGATTTAAACATTGACTTTGTCGCACTGCTGGCACGGGCAACCTGCCAACCCCGGCCAGCGTGGTGGCCCAGTGCGGGTTGGCAGACTTCACATATCTTAGAGCACATTATGTAGAACTCTCAGACATGCAGGTTTCCTCACGATGTTTTCCTTCACCGTTTAAGCAAGTGATTGTGAATTATACGCACATAACTTGGAAAAGTTAGAGCTGCGTGCATTGGGTTTCCTAATAGGCTATATGTTTTTCATACTGTCGAATAGCCTTTTTCTGAAATGTATATAGGAATCTGTACAGTCAGCAGCAAAAGTCAATGAACACGTACAATCTGCCACACATGGTGTACACGTACTATGTAACATTGTGGAATGTAACATTGTGGTATATATCTAACATTGTGGAATGTAAAATTGTAGAATGTAACATTTTGGAATGTAACATTATGGTATGTATCTAGCGTTGTGGAATATAATTGTATCCTGGATTGTAACATTGTGAAATGTATCTAACATTATGAAGTGCAATCAATATATTATGTCCTAGCTGACCCGCGCAACTTCGTCTGCATCACATAAGAGAATTTTCACCGTTTTTGCAACATTTTTCATTTATGCTCTGCTCCTATTGGTCGCAGTGTGATGTTATATAACCTATAGCCTTCATCGATAAATGGGCTATCCAACACTGAAATAATTTTTCAATTCGAACCAGTAGGTTCTGAGATTAACGCGTTCAACCAAACAAACAAACAAACAAACTCTTCAGCTTTATAATATTAGTATAGATTAATATTACTTACCAATGGAAGCTCTGAGTTCACACTGCGGTCCGGCGGTACCGGCGCGACACCTGCAGGTGTAGTCTGATGGAGAACCTTCTTCTCTGACGCAGCGCCCGCCGCGAGCACAAGGGTTTGGGACACAGGGATCCTGGAACAACATCACACCATTGTTAAAGTTCTAATGACTGGACAGATGGCGTAGTGGCGATAGTGAATGGGTTCGATCCCCACACGGAAGAAAATTTGTGGATCACACAAATTTTTGTTTTGTGTGGGATTCGAACCCACGACACTCGACGCAGTGCATTAGACAGGCGAGCAATTTTACTACTACGCCATTCATGAAGTCTTCAGTCTTTAAATGAAGATAATAAAATTCCGAAATCGAACCTGGTTATGTCTACCAGCATCTTCTTGTATAAACACAGTGGCTGATGTGGAACTGGTCGGTTCATCTTCTCCGCAACCAGCAGAGGTCCTTTGGACCCTAACGGCGTTGACATAGTCCACCCGTTTATGGTTGATCCAAGCTTCTTTTAGACAACCTGTAGGATAACCAAAATATTAGAACTAGTTATACAGCGTGTAACAGAAAAGTGTGGTCAGATATAAGCGTCACATAAAATATATCACCTGTACAATGGAAATCCACGACAAATAAATGCGTATACATTCACTAAGATATAGCATTTTCTTTGTATAGACTTATTATTATTAGGACATTCTACGCCATACTTAGAAAAAAGTAAAGTAATGAAAAATATTTTTAAAAATTCTGATCATAAATTCATAAAAATTTTGCCTGATACAGGGATCAAACCAAGATACTTCATGTTTAGCAATCACGATGACTAACATTGCATTAAACCAAAATTACCCAATTGCCTAATAGCAGCGATAGCTCAGTGGGGAGACCAACAGACTGCAATGCAGAGGGTCTCGGGTTAGAACCCATGTCACGCACCTCTGACTTTCGGAAGTCATATGAGTTTTCGAAATGATGTGCGTATTGATTGACAATTATCGCCTGCTCCGTGCCTCGGAGAGCACGTTAAGCCGTCGGTCCCGGCTGCCATGAACGTCTATGGCAGTCGTTATTGGGAGAGTGTCGACACAAAAGAGCCCACTGGGTCGAAGTGTCGCCGTCTGCACTGACTGGCCCCCAGATAAGATACATACCCAACTGCCAAATTTTTTTTTACTAAAGTTACAATCTGTAAAGTTATCCGAATTGTCAATGCTATCATAATTGTCAGAATTGATATTAAGTGGATTGTAAAGTTACATTAAAAAAGTTATCCAAAGTTATCTGAATTGCCAATATTATCATAATTGTCAAGATTGATGCTTCATGGGCTGTCAAAGTTACATGTATTGCCAAAGTTATTAAAGTAGACAGTACCTTTAAAGCTGGTAATATTCCGTAAATGCCATTTACTGAATGCTTCTTTGGCGATGTCTTCTGGGACTCCTCCGAGATACATCGGTCGTTCTAGACGAAGATATTCTTTGGCACCTTGAAACAAAAAGGCATTTTGTTTTACCTTAAAATAAAATATCCAAAATGATGTAATAATAGTGTTCTAAAAAAATTAACAGCGTGTTAAGACTGCGCCGAGCGTAAGTCAGTTAATGGCAGAGCTCGTGCGGCGCATGTTCAAATCGTCGCCATAGTAAAATTGTATGGAGGATTTGAAGTGCTTTTTTGATAGATATGTATCTTTATTCTCAATCAATAACTTAAATATTTGGGACGGACAAATTGTAATATAACTATTTATGTTTCGTTTAAGCTGTAAAATAGGATAGATTTCTACTGTTATAATCTAAAAATCACGTAACACGAGCTTACGTTTTTGCATTTTTCGTGCAAATTCACGTAATTTTGTAGGCTAAAATATTAATTTTTTTAAGTTTTTTCACGGAGTAATTGTAATCACGTTTTTCACAACACACCGCCTGTTTTGGCACATTTCGTTTGGCGCAGTCTTAAAATCCGTAAGCAATAAAATTTCAATGCATAACATTCGCGTAAACATAAGACAATTTTAACAGTTTTTTCGCACAACTATTCGCCACTTTTATTTGGTGCTAAACTGGGCCCTATATCTTTATATAACTGCCTCCGTGGCGCAGCGGTAGTGAATGCGACTGCTGTGCATAAGGTCTTGGGTTCGAATCCCGGATCGGGCCAACAAAAAGTTATTGAGTTTTCTATTAAGAAATCTCAATACGAGCCCGGAGTTAGGAAGTTGGCGGTGTTAGACACCTCCGTGCCTCGGAAAGCACGTAAAGCCGTTGGTCCTGTGCCTGATCTCTCTACGGTGTCGTGTCGAATTATCCGTCCCATCGGATCATGAGGGTTAGGGAAAAGAGAATGCAATTGTGTTTGCGCACATACTTGTGCACTATAATATCTCCTGCGCTGATGGCCGTTAAGACTGAAATTCGATCTGGAGGTCATTATTATATCTTTATGTTGCAAAGAACTAACGTCGTTCATAAAGCGGGTATCAAAATTAAAAATTATAAGTGATGTTTACAAAGAGAGTATTACCTTCATTGATGATGGACCTGGCTGGCCCATCATCCACCTTCAGGGTGAAGTTCTTCTTAATCGCGATCAGTTCTGCCTTGTGGTAGTTACCATCCGATACCATCTCGAAACTAGAAAAATATTTATATCAGACCTGTATATAAACTGCCCAACCGGTCCCGGGCCTCTTCTCAGTGTGAGAAGGATTAGACCATAGTCTACCCCGCCAAGTGCAGGGTGAGATTTCACATATCTTCGAGAAAATAATGTACTCTCTGTAACGTAACTCTTAGACATGCAGGTTTCCTCACGATGTTTACCTTCACCGTTAAAGCAAGCGATAATTAGCTGTTAACGCACATAACTTCGAAAAGTCAGAGGTGCCTTGGGATCGAACTGAAGACCTCTGTGTTGCAGTATAACGGATTAATAGCTAGGCTATCGCTGGGACTTTAATAAGTAATTGCACGCACGTCTGACCCATGCCTCCGTGTAAGCCTCCAATCCATCCAAACGAATAATACATAGTGTAAAATTTTTAATGTAAAATTAGTTAGTCATGATTTATATTCATGTTAGTAACAGTACTTCTAGATGAAGGATACCCTATGTTCTTTCTGTTCCCCTGACAAAGTGTAAGCGAAATTAAAAAAAAAATCAGCGATATCTCAGTGGGGAGACCAACAGACTGCAATGCAGAGGGTCTCGGGTTCGAACCCACGTCGCGCACCAATGACTTTCGGAAGTTATATGACTTTTCGAAATTATGTGCGTATTGATTGACAATTATCGCCTGCTCCGTGCCTCGGAGAGCACGTTAAGCCGTCGGTCCCGGCTGCCATGAACATCTATGGCAGTCGTTATTGGGAGAGTGTCGACACAAAAGATCCCACTGGGTCGAAGTGTCGCCGGTCTGCGCTGACTGGCCCCCACATAAGATAAGATAAGATAGGCTTTGAAAGCGAACAAACAAACGAACTCACATTCGCATTTATAATATTAGTAAGCATTTGTACATAATACTAGATAGTAGGACATAGCGTACTTATAACGTAGCGCTATACACTAACCCAGGGGTTCCTAAATTTAAAGATAACGGTACACTCACCAAATATATGTCTTCATACCTGTCCTGTCCTTATCCCAATAAATATTACCTCAAACCACACACACACACACACACACACACACACACACACACACACACACACACACACACACACACACACACACACACACACACACACACACACACACACACATACTAACACTATTTTTACCTCTAGATTAAAATCAAATTGCACAACATATTCATTTCATCACAGTTATTAGTTATTTTACTGTCAGCTTTCTAGTACATAATCTAAATGTAAAATGTGTAAATGGGGTGGGAACCTGGTGTCAAGAAACACACACTGAAACACAGGCTCCAAGCCTAGCTTAGGCACCAGTCTCCTACAATATATATACCTGATTTATTATGTCACCTAGTTAATACCGAGTTTTTTAAAACATCTATATATTGTTGTGAGAAAATAAATAAATAATTTTTATTATTATTATTATATTTTATTTAATGGAACCCATGATTACAAATTAAACGTCGCTGTTATTTAAATAAGAACAAAAGTGTTTATCAGTAATATTTAAAAAGTGAAGCACTTTAATTCTTTACTTTGATTTTTAACGTGAATAATGAAATAGTTTATATATATAAGAATTCATTGAAATTAAACTGCTATATACGGATTTTATCGCGTTGTTTATTTGACACTTTATTACATAATTTTGAAACTGTTACACTACTACTACTATTAAACTTTACAAATTTTTAAGCTTATTAAATTATTAAAACTATTAAAACTATTTATATTTAAGTTTAGTTTTAAGTTTTAATAATTTAATTAGCTTAACATTAGTAAAGTTTAATAGTATCTAGTAGTAGTGTAACAGTTTCAAAATTATGTAATAAAGTGTAAAATAAATAACGCGATAATATCCGTATATAGTAGTTTAATTTCAATAATTAAATTATTATTAAAGCTATTTATATATAATTTAATTTTACACTTTCCCCGACGTTTCGGTTGCTTTTCAGCAGCCAAGGTCACGGGGAGACTAAGATGGTAGTTGTCTCAATGTTCCAGTGTGGTTATTTCAAAGTACCCGAACATAATTTAATCATTGGTGTTTCTATTTACGCAGAATGAACTCAAAGTATCATGAATAAAATGTCAAATAAACAACGCGATAAAATCCGTATATAGTAGTTTAATTTAAATTAATAATATTCGCGTAAACAGAGGACAATATTATATATAAGAATGGCTTAATAGTTCGGTATTATGTCCGACAGTTGTATTTATTATCCAATTATTATCCAATCTCAGCCTGTATTTATTATTTGTATATATATATGCTGGAAAACCTGTTTCACAACGATACACTGTTACAAATATAAGCAAAGTTAACTGAAAAACTGTGGTGCTTTTTAACAGTCAAAAAGAATAATTTCGCGGAACCCTGGTGACTTTTCTACGGAACCCCTAGATGCCCCGGAACCAACTTTAGGAATCATTGCACTAAACCATGGTCCACAAATAAATTAAAAATAATTCCTGTTGACAAACTATCCTACTTATCAGAGGCCTCTCAAATTCACAGTTAGATTAAACTACGGACTACAATCATGGCTTGTCTTGATTATTAATGTACATGTAAGTGGATGCTCCTATTTACCATACTGCTGCTTTAGAGGCTACCATCAAATTTTATTAAATGCTTGAGTATGTTCAGTAATAGTTCATGGAGAAATGGTTGCAGCACCTTACAGCTCTTATGATTTGTAAACATAAGCTTGGCGATTAAAAAGAGTGACCATGAGTTTAATGCCCGTTCTTCTCATGAGTCCTACACCCTTGCTTTGCTGAACGTGGCAGTAAACGTAAATTCGCAGGAAAAAATAGTGTAACTTTGACATTCATAAGTGTTATCTTGTAATCTGAATAAATTTATTTTGAATTTTGAATTTCACCGTAGGCTTGCTAGTACGATGAGATGACCTATTTCGCAATGCTATATATCGACCGTGTGGCCTAATGGATAAGGCGTCGGACTTCGGATCCGAAGATTGCAGGTTCGAGTCCTGTCACGGTCGCATTGTATTTTTGTTTTTGGTTTACTAATAGCCAATGCAAGACATTTGTACGTTACCAGTTGACAGCGATGGTGACAAATTTTACAAAACTTAACTAAACATATAATTAATGCTATTTTATCATTTCTAGAGACGAAATTCGATGTAATTCATATATTTTTGTTATAACTTTTAAGCAGTCCTTTTCCATATAAACTTTAACCAAACCAAATTTCACACTTCTCCGTGTGCGCAATATGCTTGAAAGGGTACACATTTTCTGTTCACGTTTTAATAAAGGCTAACGTTCCTGGTTTAATTTATTAATGTATAATATAACGATTTAGTCAAATTTACAGACACAAATAAATTAATTAATAATCACGCACATTTACAATCCGATACTTACAAACGTACACATACACACTTATAAATCCACAACAATCATCCAGTACAAAATGTTCACAAAACCCACATATTACACAAACAACCTAAACATTCACCAACACTCGTCCATTAAATGATAAAATTTTAAGAAATTGTATGTAGTTTGCCATTAATCTATGCTACCTAATTATAAGTTTACATTTTTAATTATTAGTTAAATGTATAATTGCTTTTTTTTCTCTGTTAATTTATGTATGTATTTTAAACTTTTCTAAGCGTATTCTACGACTGATTAATTTAAATAATAATGTCCAGTAAAGTGGTCACCTGGTGACCCGTAACACAGATGTTAAAATACCTATCACAGGCACCAGTCTCTCACAAAACATTGCGTAAAATCATTGTATTACGAAATTTGTATGTACCTTTTTTGTAAAGAGAAAATAAATCAATTATTATTATTATTATTATTAATTTTTAAAAAACTGAATTTTCAGCAACCTTAATTAATCATAATTGTAAATAGACTACATTCGCACTAGAAATAAACCCTGTGTCACGGAGATCTTACAAAACACTTAAACAAGGGAAAAAAGAAAACACAGTCGGAACAACTACTTTTGAAATAAAAAATATTGTAACTTTTGGGATTCGAACCCACAACACTAGACGAGGTGACAGCGGCGAGGCAGCCGTTTGCCAACTGCGCTATCCAAGCAGTAAACTCAAATTTAAAAAGCATTTTCTCCGCTTTAGTTACATTATAAGACGGTAGATGTCGCTAAACGCCACAGGTTAAAATACATACCTATACATAGTAGAAGTGGGATGGTTGCCTATATCGTAACTGATGCGAATCCTTCCGTTGAAAAGCTCCACGGCGAGATGTTCGTTTTCACCGAAATACATGAGAACTCCGTGTAACTGAGTTGTGCTGAATACTGAAAAAGAGATTAATAATCAAAATTTAAAAGTTTTAGAAAACGGACATCTCCGGGTAAGTAATAGATGATATAACAACAAAATCTCTAATATTAACAACATATAACAACGGAACCTATAATTTTATTTAATATAGCGATTAGTTAATATAATCAACGATTGATATAATTTTAAAATAACTAATTTTTATAAGCATAACATACATTAAATATAACATCGTTTGACATAACATACATTAAATATAAAATCGTTTGACATACCACTCAAAAGATATAAAACTTATTTGGTCTAATATGATGAAAACGGGGGCTCTTATTCCTGGGTGGTTTAAAAAAATAATAACCACGAAGGCTAAGGCGGGAGCTCCGCTCCGCTTCGCTCCCGCCTTAGCCTTCTAACCTAACCTATCCGAGTCGGGGTACTCTGAGTCGGGGTGTTAACCATAATGACGTTTTTTATATATATTAAACGTTAGACCTAATGATTTTCGATTAAATAAACAATATACATATTAAACGTTATACCAAATGATTTACGAATACATAAACGTTATATCAAACAACGTTATACTAATTAAGTTTTAGAATAAATAAATGTAAAGAAATTATATCAACAGTTGGTATATCTTATGAACGATAATAAAATGAAATTAGACCAAATGAGTTTATACGTTATGAGACGCACCCGACATCTCCCGCACTAAAAATAATTCGTGTATCGCGGGGGATTACAATCCTTCAAACAACGGACACAAACATCACCAAATTTTCCCCATTTGTACGTGCAATACTTCTTCTTCTCCCTTAGCCTTTATTATTCCCAAGTCACTTGGGGTCGGCTTTTCTAGGCTAACCGGATTTGACTGGATATCAGTTTTTACACGGAGCGGCTGCCACCTGACCTCCGCAACCCAAAGGCTAACGATACCCTAAGGCTAGACCAGTGTCAGGATATTAGAGGGTACTGACTTTCCCAATAACGACTGCCATAGATGTTCATGGCAGCCGGGACCGACGGCTTAACGTGCTCTCCGAGGCACGGAGCAGGCGATAATTGTCAATCAATACGCACATAATTTCGAAAAGTCATATTACTTCCGAAAGTCAGAGGTGCGCGACGTGGTTCCGAACCCGAGACCCTTTGCATTGCAGTCTGTTGGTCTCCCCACTGAGCTATCGCTGCTGTACGTGCAATACTTACCACACCTAAAAAAATTACATATTTACGTATACATACATTGATATAATGCCAGAAGATATTTTGGTTATTTGGGTTCCATTGTGACCGTTGTTTGTAAAAAATACCCGCGACACACACTAAATACATCTTAATGTATTTTTAGTGAGATCACAAAAAAAAGACTTCCTTACCTAGAGTGACGTTGGCTTGTGGATTAGTCCTCAACGGTTCCAACTCGACCAGAGAATCGTTGTGACTGAAGGTCAACGATGTGAGGTACTCGCAAAGGCGACCTGGAAGAATAATTGGTCATACATTATCGCGTGTCATTATTTAATACAATATAGAGATACAGAACTTTTCGAGACGCTTCGTGAAACTTCGAGAATGTGCAAGAAGGTAATTAATATACTTAGAAGGTTGTAGAGCCTTCGAGAACGTTCTCGAAATTTCTCGAACTTGTTCCGAAATATATCAGCATAATAGTTTTATACCACATACACTATTTAAGAACTTTTCTAGGCGATTCGACAGTCGTCGAGAAAGTTCGAGAATGTAATTAAACTAAAGCGAAGAAAATTCAACTTTCAAGAAGATAAAATAGGTAATGGAAGATGTAGATACTGACTTCAAATCTCTTACGTAATAGCCGAAGCACATTAACAGTGTTACTAATCAAACGCCGGTTTTCTGTAAAAGGATAGTTAGTCTCCGGGCAAGCTGGTTCATTCCTAACATCGCTCAAATTTGGCTCTTCTTTCTAAATCAATATTTTATAAATTACCTGAATACCCTGGGGCACATTTGCATAAGTAGTCATTCGCGGTGCTAAGCAGAGGTCGTTCCATTATGATGTCATCCTGAAATGAGACAAGAATATTAGAGGGACCAATAGTGATTAAAACTTTAAAGCTGAAAGTGCTTGAGTAGGTCTTTTATACAATACTAGCTTTTGCGCGCGGCTCCGCCCGCGTGGTACTTCAATAAAATGTAGTCTATGTCCTTCCCTAGGTTCTAAACAATATCTGTACCAAATTGCATCTAAATCGGTTGAGTGGTTTAGCCGTTAAAAGGTAACAGATAGAGTTACTTTCGAATTTATAATATTACTAAGGATTTTAAACCCTAAAATATTACTTCAGAAAGGCAGTAGAGACTTTGTAAAAGAATTGGTTGCACGGATGGTTTGGTGGTTTAAAGTGGTCGGCTCGCCGCTGCCACTGCGCCAAGTGTTGTGGTTTGAAGGATGTCATAGGGATGTTGCGAATATTCGCATCCGCATCCGTAATTGCGGAGCTTACGCATCGATTTGGACATCTGCATCCGCATCCGCAATAATCAACGCGGATGTTAATGCGGATCCAGATATAGCGCAGGTTGCGACAAGAAAAAAAATGGGTGGGCCGATGAATGCCGCGATGATTCTTCAAGTGAAGATGAGAATCAAGAAATACTAGATAATGGTAAAGCGAAATTTATGAACCTTTGCAAAACAGGCTTGAACCTGCAGAGGTGATATTAGATACTTATTATTATTACCGTAAATCTCGTGTATTCTGGTGTATTCTGTACATGCCTGTTAAAGGTTTACATATAAGAACATTGTTACAATGTAATATGCTCAGTAGTGTTGTATATGTATACTGTTGGTGTGGCTATAATAAATAAATAAATAAATACTTTTTATTAAATAAGATGCACAATTTTCATCGACATCCGCATCCGCAATTGCGGCACTTCCGCATTGATTTGGACGTCCGCATCGGCATCCGCCAATAAATTTTGATTAAAGACATAACAAAAAGATTTTTCTAGTTAATATTGTCTTCTGTTTACGCGAATGTTATTTATTGAAATTAAACTACTATATACGGATTTTATTGCGTTATTTATTTTACACTTTATTACAAAATTTTGAAACTGTTACACTACTACTAGATACTATTAAACTTTACTAATTTTTAAGCTAATTAAATTATTAAAACTATTTATATTTATGTTTACACTTTCCCCGACGTTTCGGTTGCTTTTCAGCAGCCATGGTCACGGGGAGACGTATATAGTAGTTTAATTTCAATGAATAACATTCGCGTAAACAGAAAACAATATTAACGAGGAAAACTTTTTGTAATGTCTTTCACCAAAATTTGTTAATAAATTATTTATAACAAACTCCCACGCTTTTTGACAATAAAATGAATTATTTTGTTAAACACTTTATTTCTATTCTTAACTTATCAAGTTATTGGTTTTCTAAACTGCATGTTTTTTAGTGTTTAGAGTTCGAAAAAACTCTTATACAACAGCTTTGTCCGTTCGTCCGTCCGTCTGTTATACAACTTTCAACTCAAGAGCCGTAAGAGCTAGAGACTCGCGGTCGACGCCATTCGACTCAGCATAGTCGATATACCCGCGAAATGACTATGACCTTTGACCTCTGACCTCAAAAATGGTTCAAGTAATGAAAGCGCACGTGGTATCATGTGACCTTTCATTACTTGAACCATTTTTTTCAATCTCTAAGATTTACGGCAATTTTTTGCCGATTCTCACTCGTTTAATTCACAAAGATCCGCCCGTAGTTTCGGATGGACATATCACTGTCGCAAGTCCATTTCCCCCAGCTTACCTGCAGAGCTCTCCTGGGCTGCGGCAGGTAGCACACGCCGTGCACGCAGTCGTGGTGCGCGCAGGGCGACGTGCCGAGCGCGGCGTGCGGCGCCGCCTCGCAGTAGCGCCCCGCGTGCCCGCCCGCGCACGTACTCGTCCAGCCCGTCCACGCACTTACCTGCAGAGCTCTCCTGGGCTGCGGCAGGTAGCACACGCCGTGCACGCAGTCGTGGTGCGCGCAGGGCGACGTGCCGAGCGCGGCGTGCGGCGCCGCCTCGCAGTAGCGCCCCGCGTGCCCGCCCGCGCACGTACTCGTCCAGCCCGTCCACGCACTTACCTGCAGAGCTCTCCTGGGCTGCGGCAGGTAGCACACGCCGTGCACGCAGTCGTGGTGCGCGCAGGGCGACGTGCCGAGCGCGGCGTGCGGCGCCGCCTCGCAGTAGCGCCCCGCGTGCCCGCCCGCGCACGTACTCGTCCAGCCCGTCCACGCACTTACCTGCAGAGCTCTCCTGGGCTGCGGCAGGTAGCACACGCCGTGCACGCAGTCGTGGTGCGCGCAGGGCGACGTGCCGAGCGCGGCGTGCGGCGCCGCCTCGCAGTAGCGCCCCGCGTGCCCGCCCGCGCACGTACTCGTCCAGCCCGTCCACGCACTTACCTGCAGAGCTCTCCTGGGCTGCGGCAGGTAGCACACGCCGTGCACGCAGTCGTGGTGCGCGCAGGGCGACGTGCCGAGCGCGGCGTGCGGCGCCGCCTCGCAGTAGCGCCCCGCGTGCCCGCCCGCGCACGTACTCGTCCAGCCCGTCCACGCACTTACCTGCAGAGCTCTCCTGGGCTGCGGCAGGTAGCACACGCCGTGCACGCAGTCGTGGTGCGCGCAGGGCGACGTGCCGAGCGCGGCGTGCGGCGCCGCCTCGCAGTAGCGCCCCGCGTGCCCGCCCGCGCACGTACTCGTCCAGCCCGTCCACGCACTTACCTGCAGAGCTCTCCTGGGCTGCGGCAGGTAGCACACGCCGTGCACGCAGTCGTGGTGCGCGCAGGGCGACGTGCCGAGCGCGGCGTGCGGCGCCGCCTCGCAGTAGCGCCCCGCGTGCCCGCCCGCGCACGTACTCGTCCAGCCCGTCCACGCACTTACCTGCAGAGCTCTCCTGGGCTGCGGCAGGTAGCACACGCCGTGCACGCAGTCGTGGTGCGCGCAGGGCGACGTGCCGAGCGCGGCGTGCGGCGCCGCCTCGCAGTAGCGCCCCGCGTGCCCGCCCGCGCACGTACTCGTCCAGCCCGTCCACGCACTTACCTGCAGAGCTCTCCTGGGCTGCGGCAGGTAGCACACGCCGTGCACGCAGTCGTGGTGCGCGCAGGGCGACGTGCCGAGCGCGGCGTGCGGCGCCGCCTCGCAGTAGCGCCCCGCGTGCCCGCCCGCGCACGTACTCGTCCAGCCCGTCCACGCACTTACCTGCAGAGCTCTCCTGGGCTGCGGCAGGTAGCACACGCCGTGCACGCAGTCGTGGTGCGCGCAGGGCGACGTGCCGAGCGCGGCGTGCGGCGCCGCCTCGCAGTAGCGCCCCGCGTGCCCGCCCGCGCACGTACTCGTCCAGCCCGTCCACGCACTTACCTGCAGAGCTCTCCTGGGCTGCGGCAGGTAGCACACGCCGTGCACGCAGTCGTGGTGCGCGCAGGGCGACGTGCCGAGCGCGGCGTGCGGCGCCGCCTCGCAGTAGCGCCCCGCGTGCCCGCCCGCGCACGTACTCGTCCAGCCCGTCCACGCACTTACCTGCAGAGCTCTCCTGGGCTGCGGCAGGTAGCACACGCCGTGCACGCAGTCGTGGTGCGCGCAGGGCGACGTGCCGAGCGCGGCGTGCGGCGCCGCCTCGCAGTAGCGCCCCGCGTGCCCGCCCGCGCACGTACTCGTCCAGCCCGTCCACGCACTTACCTGCAGAGCTCTCCTGGGCTGCGGCAGGTAGCACACGCCGTGCACGCAGTCGTGGTGCGCGCAGGGCGACGTGCCGAGCGCGGCGTGCGGCGCCGCCTCGCAGTAGCGCCCCGCGTGCCCGCCCGCGCACGTACTCGTCCAGCCCGTCCACGCACTTACCTGCAGAGCTCTCCTGGGCTGCGGCAGGTAGCACACGCCGTGCACGCAGTCGTGGTGCGCGCAGGGCGACGTGCCGAGCGCGGCGTGCGGCGCCGCCTCGCAGTAGCGCCCCGCGTGCCCGCCCGCGCACGTACTCGTCCAGCCCGTCCACGCACTTACCTGCAGAGCTCTCCTGGGCTGCGGCAGGTAGCACACGCCGTGCACGCAGTCGTGGTGCGCGCAGGGCGACGTGCCGAGCGCGGCGTGCGGCGCCGCCTCGCAGTAGCGCCCCGCGTGCCCGCCCGCGCACGTACTCGTCCAGCCCGTCCACGCACTTACCTGCAGAGCTCTCCTGGGCTGCGGCAGGTAGCACACGCCGTGCACGCAGTCGTGGTGCGCGCAGGGCGACGTGCCGAGCGCGGCGTGCGGCGCCGCCTCGCAGTAGCGCCCCGCGTGCCCGCCCGCGCACGTACTCGTCCAGCCCGTCCACGCACTTACCTGCAGAGCTCTCCTGGGCTGCGGCAGGTAGCACACGCCGTGCACGCAGTCGTGGTGCGCGCAGGGCGACGTGCCGAGCGTGGCGTGCGGCGCCGCCTCGCAGTAGCGCCCCGCGTGCCCGCCCGCGCACGTACTCGTCCAGCCCGTCCACGCACTTACCTGCAGAGCTCTCCTGGGCTGCGGCAGGTAGCACACGCCGTGCACGCAGTCGTGGTGCGCGCAGGGCGACGTGCCGAGCGCGGCGTGCGGCGCCGCCTCGCAGTAGCGCCCCGCGTGCCCGCCCGCGCACGTACTCGTCCAGCCCGTCCACGCACTTACCTGCAGAGCTCTCCTGGGCTGCGGCAGGTAGCACACGCCGTGCACGCAGTCGTGGTGCGCGCAGGGCGACGTGCCGAGCGCGGCGTGCGGCGCCGCCTCGCAGTAGCGCCCCGCGTGCCCGCCCGCGCACGTACTCGTCCAGCCCGTCCACGCACTTACCTGCAGAGCTCTCCTGGGCTGCGGCAGGTAGCACACGCCGTGCACGCAGTCGTGGTGCGCGCAGGGCGACGTGCCGAGCGCGGCGTGCGGCGCCGCCTCGCAGTAGCGCCCCGCGTGCCCGCCCGCGCACGTACTCGTCCAGCCCGTCCACGCACTTACCTGCAGAGCTCTCCTGGGCTGCGGCAGGTAGCACACGCCGTGCACGCAGTCGTGGTGCGCGCAGGGCGACGTGCCGAGCGCGGCGTGCGGCGCCGCCTCGCAGTAGCGCCCCGCGTGCCCGCCCGCGCACGTACTCGTCCAGCCCGTCCACGCACTTACCTGCAGAGCTCTCCTGGGCTGCGGCAGGTAGCACACGCCGTGCACGCAGTCGTGGTGCGCGCAGGGCGACGTGCCGAGCGCGGCGTGCGGCGCCGCCTCGCAGTAGCGCCCCGCGTGCCCGCCCGCGCACGTACTCGTCCAGCCCGTCCACGCACTTACCTGCAGAGCTCTCCTGGGCTGCGGCAGGTAGCACACGCCGTGCACGCAGTCGTGGTGCGCGCAGGGCGACGTGCCGAGCGCGGCGTGCGGCGCCGCCTCGCAGTAGCGCCCCGCGTGCCCGCCCGCGCACGTACTCGTCCAGCCCGTCCACGCACTTACCTGCAGAGCTCTCCTGGGCTGCGGCAGGTAGCACACGCCGTGCACGCAGTCGTGGTGCGCGCAGGGCGACGTGCCGAGCGCGGCGTGCGGCGCCGCCTCGCAGTAGCGCCCCGCGTGCCCGCCCGCGCACGTACTCGTCCAGCCCGTCCACGCACTTACCTGCAGAGCTCTCCTGGGCTGCGGCAGGTAGCACACGCCGTGCACGCAGTCGTGGTGCGCGCAGGGCGACGTGCCGAGCGCGGCGTGCGGCGCCGCCTCGCAGTAGCGCCCCGCGTGCCCGCCCGCGCACGTACTCGTCCAGCCCGTCCACGCACTTACCTGCAGAGCTCTCCTGGGCTGCGGCAGGTAGCACACGCCGTGCACGCAGTCGTGGTGCGCGCAGGGCGACGTGCCGAGCGCGGCGTGCGGCGCCGCCTCGCAGTAGCGCCCCGCGTGCCCGCCCGCGCACGTACTCGTCCAGCCCGTCCACGCACTTACCTGCAGAGCTCTCCTGGGCTGCGGCAGGTAGCACACGCCGTGCACGCAGTCGTGGTGCGCGCAGGGCGACGTGCCGAGCGCGGCGTGCGGCGCCGCCTCGCAGTAGCGCCCCGCGTGCCCGCCCGCGCACGTACTCGTCCAGCCCGTCCACGCACTTACCTGCAGAGCTCTCCTGGGCTGCGGCAGGTAGCACACGCCGTGCACGCAGTCGTGGTGCGCGCAGGGCGACGTGCCGAGCGCGGCGTGCGGCGCCGCCTCGCAGTAGCGCCCCGCGTGCCCGCCCGCGCACGTACTCGTCCAGCCCGTCCACGCACTTACCTGCAGAGCTCTCCTGGGCTGCGGCAGGTAGCACACGCCGTGCACGCAGTCGTGGTGCGCGCAGGGCGACGTGCCGAGCGCGGCGTGCGGCGCCGCCTCGCAGTAGCGCCCCGCGTGCCCGCCCGCGCACGTACTCGTCCAGCCCGTCCACGCACTTACCTGCAGAGCTCTCCTGGGCTGCGGCAGGTAGCACACGCCGTGCACGCAGTCGTGGTGCGCGCAGGGCGACGTGCCGAGCGCGGCGTGCGGCGCCGCCTCGCAGTAGCGCCCCGCGTGCCCGCCCGCGCACGTACTCGTCCAGCCCGTCCACGCACTTACCTGCAGAGCTCTCCTGGGCTGCGGCAGGTAGCACACGCCGTGCACGCAGTCGTGGTGCGCGCAGGGCGACGTGCCGAGCGCGGCGTGCGGCGCCGCCTCGCAGTAGCGCCCCGCGTGCCCGCCCGCGCACGTACTCGTCCAGCCCGTCCACGCACTTACCTGCAGAGCTCTCCTGGGCTGCGGCAGGTAGCACACGCCGTGCACGCAGTCGTGGTGCGCGCAGGGCGACGTGCCGAGCGCGGCGTGCGGCGCCGCCTCGCAGTAGCGCCCCGCGTGCCCGCCCGCGCACGTACTCGTCCAGCCCGTCCACGCACTTACCTGCAGAGCTCTCCTGGGCTGCGGCAGGTAGCACACGCCGTGCACGCAGTCGTGGTGCGCGCAGGGCGACGTGCCGAGCGCGGCGTGCGGCGCCGCCTCGCAGTAGCGCCCCGCGTGCCCGCCCGCGCACGTACTCGTCCAGCCCGTCCACGCACTTACCTGCAGAGCTCTCCTGGGCTGCGGCAGGTAGCACACGCCGTGCACGCAGTCGTGGTGCGCGCAGGGCGACGTGCCGAGCGCGGCGTGCGGCGCCGCCTCGCAGTAGCGCCCCGCGTGCCCGCCCGCGCACGCGCAGCGGTACTCGTCCAGCCCGTCCACGCACGTGGCGCCGTTCTGGACAACATACTCGCTTTCTTACATATGTAATTATGTAGGACTAGGTATGCCACGGGAACAAAACTTTTTCCTGGTTGAAGGGTACTTTTCCCTGGATAAAAGGTATCCTTTTTTGAAAATTATCAAAGCTGTCATTAAAAAGTCTTTGTAGTAGAATGGGTGGGATTCGAATCCACGATCTTTCAATCGCAATTTATGTTAAGCACGAAATTGTATTACCATTTTTATATTTTAAAACATATTAGGTTAGGTAAAACATACTGGGTTGATACCCATCCTTCCTCAAACGCCGTGTACCTTCCGCATTTCATTAAGCTGAAGAATAAAATCCTTACCTGACACATATGATTGATACAGTCATCAGCGTTGACAGTGCAGTTCTGTCCAGAGTAGCCCTTGGGACATGCACAGGTATAATGGCTGTGGTGATCAGTGCACACCGCGCCGTTCTCACACGGGTTAAATTCTTTCGTGCAGAATGGTATCTTCTTCTCGCAGTATTCACCTAAAGTAAAAGAAAATAATGATTGTAAAGAATTATAATAATATCAGTCCTGTATTAAACTGTCCCACTGCTGGGCACGGGTCTCTTCTCAGTGTGAGGAGGGTTAGGCCATACTCCACCATGGGCTTTGTGGGCCTGCCCGCCATCCGTTCAGCACCAGGTCCGAGTGGCGGCGTGCGTGTTCCCACGCGCGCCTCTGTTTCGAGTCTGTCTCCCCTCTAGGGGGAGGACAGTAGCGTATGGGGGGGGGGTTGCCTAAAAGGCAGACCTCTTCGTGTAGGGGCCTGCCGTTCCATACGGCGGGCCGAAACCTCGGCGGGGTCGCGATCGCATGTGCAAGTGATTCACGCGGCCCCGTCGATAGTGGTTTTGTCGAGGAACACCGTGGTAGGTTTAGTCGGTATTCCGGGAGGTACATTCACATCTTTACCATCTTTCATTTACCTCGGCGAGTCCGACATAACCCCTCCGCCCGCCCCCGCGGAAGGATATGCGTAATGCATTACCCCAAGTAAAAAAAAAAAAATAGTCCACCACGCTGGCCCAGTGCGGGTTGGTAGACTTCACATATCTTCGAGAACATTATTGAGAACTCTCAGACATGCAGGTTTCCTCACGATGTTTTCCTTCACCGTTAAAGTAAGCGATAATTAACTATTTAATACGCACATAACTTCGAAAAGTCAGAGATGTGCGCCTTGGGTTCGAACTTGAGACCTCTGGGTGGCAGTCCAACGGTTTCCCACTAGGCTACCGCTGCTTTTTTTTTTGTAACCAAACAGGAATTATTCCTAGTGCAAGAACTGTCTAATTTTCGCAAAAGCTGCTTGTGAGATTTCTGGACTAGAAAGTTCTATCCTAAAAGAAGATCTTCTATCGATCGTCTTCAACTCACCCATGAAGCCAGGCGCACACTTGCAGGAGTAACCCTCGAGGTGGTCGACGCACGTGGCATTATTCTGGCATTTGTTGGCAGCGCAGTCGTCGATGTTCTCTTCGCAGCGAGCGCCAGTGTACCCAGCTTGACAGGAACAGCTGCGAATATGGAATAAGTTGAATGCATTGGAAGGTAAAGAAAGAAGGACGACGTAGTGGTTTTAGTGGTAGCCTCACCACTGCTACTGTGCCAAGTGTTGTGGGTTCGAATCTCACACCAGACAAAACTTTGTGTAGTCCACAAATGTTTTCCGAAACACCATGTTCTTTATGTCCATTGTTTGAGAATTTATGAAGTCTCCTACGACACAGGAGTTATTCCTAGTGAGGGAGATGTCTATTTTTACAAAAAAGATAAATTGTTAGACTTCCTTCTACTACCCAGAGGGGTAGGCAGCGTTAACGGATTTTCATTTGTTCAACGACCCTGACTCTAAGCAGAAGACCGAATTGTGTAGCGATAAATGGAAAACCCTATTGACAACAGCATTGGATTGCAGCGGACTGATTGATCGACCCTGACTCTAACCGTGTATGTAATTGGTAACTTTTAAATAGATATTTAATAACATCTACTGGTATTTTATATATATATGGATATAGTGACAAGAATAGAAAAGGGTATGTTAAGCTGGTTTGGGCATGTAGAAAGAATGGACGAGGAAAGACTGACTAAGAAAGTTTATAAGGCTAGTGTGAATGGAACAGTCGCAAGAGGAAGACCTAGGCGAACGTTTCTTGATCAGATCGGAGGCGTTCTGGACAAAGGCCAGGTTAAGAGCACCTTGAACCGACGGGCGTGTATGAGGAATGTGATGAAAGTGAATGAAGCCAGAGAAGTGTGTCAGGATCGTAGCAAATGGAAATCCGTAGTCTCTGCCTACCCCTCTGGGAAACAGGCGTGAATCTATGTATGTATGTATGTATGTACTGATATTTTAAGTGTTATTTTGATTTAAACTATCTCCATACCAAATGTGACCAAATTCAGCTTACTAGTGTGTCAGTTAAAATGTAATAATTCGACAAAGTTTTCACTGACATAACTAAGAGAACGTACCTATATTAGTTGACCCTTATTTTATGTTTTCCACCCTTACCTGAGTACCCATAGTATATGCCAATTCACAAACAGCAAATAAATGATTTATGATTATGACATTTGACTTTTAATCAACTTAAAACACAAAATCAATGCCCAGTGGGGGCGGCAGTGGCGGTTCGCCCCAGGCGGCACATTTAGGGGGCGAAAAAAATCCACAATAAATAATAATTATATCTTGTAAATATTTGAACTGTATAATACACAATATTGATGACAGTCATTGCCGAAAAGTTCTTCAGAATTATTAAAAATTTTAGTCTTTTAAATTGAAATTCCTGAATAAGTGGGTGGTAAAACAAATCCGCCCTAGGCAGCTCACATCCTCGCTACGCCGCTGTCAATACCCCTTTCTCAAAATCAACCTTCTTAAAAGCTACTTACTGGAACCGTCCTTCCTCAAGCACATGGCAGATGCCATGGGCACACGGGGACCCGTAGCAGGCGTCTATCTGATGCTGGCAGGAGTCCCCATGGTACCCCCTGGCGCAGAGACACTCGTGACCCCCGGCGCCCCTCGCTCGACACGACCCACCGTTACGACATGGGTTACTATAGCAACTATCGCATTTGGAGATTATTTCTGCTGGGGGTTTACCTATAATAATAGAAATAATTATGATGATCAGATTTATTATGTAAGATTAAACTATTTTAGGGTAGAGGAACAGTTTTATTTATTTCAGAAAAGCTTACATTATAAGCTTATATTAACAAATAAATCGGAATAAGAAAAATTGCTTGCTATTATTATGACATAATAAGCAGCGATAGCCTAGTGGGACACCGTTGGAATGTCACTTAGAGTTCTCGTGTTCGATCCAAGGAAAAGTCAAAACTTTCAAAGCTATGTAGTATTAAATAGTTAATTATCGCTCGCTTCAACGGTGAAGGAAAACATAGTTAGGAAACCTGCATGTCGGAGAGTTCTCCATAATGTTCTCGAAGATATGTGAAGTCTGCGAACTAGGCCAGCGTGGTGGACTATGGTCTAACCCTTCTCACACTGAGAAGAAGCTCGTGCCCAGCAGTGGGACAGTTTACATACAGGGCTGATAGGTATTAAATAGCGTAAATGAATTTATGATGTATTCTTTCTACTTGCAGGTTACTGAACTCCAACGAAATGACTTCTCAAATTATTTTTAGTATATACATATGCTTACTTATTAATTTATCATAAAATAAAATACCAGTCACAAGTACAAGTAAATAAAGAAGAGGCCCGTGCCCAGCAGTGGGACAGTTTAAAACAAGACTGATAGGTATTATAGTTACCTTTGCAAACAAAAGCACTGGACTGTGTGCTTAGAATGAGCTTGTCTCTCATGGCTATAGGTTCTGAACACCTGGCGATGCCTGGCTCCACGTATTCTCCAGCACTTTTCACCCATTCAGACAGCCAGCGGGCGTTGCAGTCGCAGTATAGCGGGTTCGATCCTAGGGCACTATAATTTAAAGAAAATATTAAAGGATCATCATGTTTAAATTATTAAGAAAGTGTTATTGGGCTGTCCCCACACGGGACAAAAAATGTGTGATGCAGAAATAGTTGTTCCAAGTCTGGTTGGAAACTGGAATCTATCTGGACTAAGAACAAAAGAAAAAAAAATTGAAGAAGAGAGAATTAATGCTGCTCAAGAAGAACTGAGAAAGAAACAAGAGATCTTTATGGAGAATTTAGATAAATTCTTGTCTGGTGATTCATATGAACCTCCATCAGAGCTGAAAGTAATCCGTGAGACAAGACCAAATGCAGAATTATGTCCATTCTTCTTTAAAACTGCATGTTGCATTTTAAAGGGTATGATTGAGGCACCGATTCTTCACGACAAATGTTGCAGATTGTTTGTGACCAACAACTATTGTCGTGGTAGAAAGCACCGATTGCTGGCGGTTCCAGCGTGCCGTACTGTGGCACGCTGTATCTCACCCATACCTCGGTCACTAAAGCAGCTTAACGCTCTCTTGGACTTTAACCCAGAAATTGATATTTTTGCGGATGAATGGAAAGTATTATTATTAGAATTATGAGGTACTGTGAGCAGAGTGCGTGAATGCTAATTTTTTATTTATATTATATTATTAAATAGTGTAAGCAGCGATAGCTCAGTGGGGATACCAACAGACTGCAATGCAGAGGGTCTCGGGTTCGAACCCACGTCGCGCACCTCTGACTTACGGAAGTTATATAACTTTTCGAAATTATGTGTGTATTGATTGACAATTATCGCCTGCTCCGTGCCTCGGAGAGCACGTTAAGCCGTTGGTCCCGGCTGCCATGAACATCTATGGCGGTCGTTATTAGGAAAGTCAGTACCCTCTAATATCCTGACACTGGTCTAGCCTTAGGGTATCGTTAGCCTTCGGGTTGTGGAGGTCAGGTGGCAGCCGCTCCGTGTAAAAACTGATATCCAGTCAAATCCGGTTAGACCAGAAAAGCCGACAAGTGACTTGGGAATAATAAAGGCTAAGAGAGAAGAAGATTAAATAGTGTAATTGTCGCAAATCTTTCTATTTGATGTAAATAAATAAATAGAAAGAAATAAAGAAAAATAATGTTATTTGGTCCACGCTCATGAGGTAACAAGAAACACAACCAATATATATAAAAAGAACAAATAAGGTCCTGCGTCAGCAATAATGCAGTATATCCACAACGCTGGTATTCTCGCAGAGCCTGCATGACTTCGGTGCATGTAGGCAGTAATTAATAATAGACTCCATCCAAAGTAATTGCGTTGCTTACGCGGATGATTTAAAAATATATAATCAAATTAAATCACCTGAAGATTGCATTATGTTACAAAATGATATAGATCTATTGTACCAGTGGTGTGTAGATAACAGGATGTGTTTAAATATATCAAAATGTCATGTTATATCATTCACTAAAAACAAATCTCCCATACATTATCCATACAGCATAGATAACGTAATGTTAACACGCCAGAATGCGATCAAAGATCTTGGAGTTTGGGTTGACTCCAAGCTCACATTCACCCACCACTATGGGCACCTGGTGGCAAAGGCAAATAAAGTCATGAGGTTTATGTGGCGCATAATAAAACCATTTAGAAATCCAGAGAGCATATTACTACTGTATTTCACATTGGTCAGAAGCATACTGGAATATGCCTCTCTAATCTGGTCTCCCTTCTACCATATACACATTGACAGAATAGAAGGCGTCCAAAGACGCTTTCTTCGCTACCTAAGCTCTAAATTTGGTGTAAGACGAAAATTTCCATCCTACGAGTCGAGACTTAAACATTTTAAGCTGGACACACTTGAGTCCAGGCGCAAGAATTATGAGTACTCCACACTTTATAAGATTATTAATGCCCAATGGGATGCGGGAGAGTTATTGAGCCATTTTTCCCTAAAAATAGGTGGTAGTAGACGCACTCAGAAACTATTTTCTCAGCCTTCTAGTAATAATAATGTCACTTTAAATGATCCTATTGCTAGAATGTGTAAAGGTTATAATGAACATGCCAAAAGCCTTGATATTTTTTATGATACGTACGGCGAATACCTGAGAAAATGTAGACTGATAGTCCACCCTGACAATAATTTTAAGACGCCATAAATTTTTTTTTTTTTTTGTATTATGGTTATTACCTAATTTTAACTTAATTTAATTTAATTGAACTATTATTTCTGTTAATTGATTTATTTTCCTATAACTTTAATTGTAATTTTTATAAAATATTTAATTTCGAATTTTAATGTATAATTGTATTGCATTCTATTGATTTTTTTTTGACATTTATCTTGTATAATATTTTCTCTTCTTTACCTAGCCATCCCTCAACTGTATATTATTATTTTTTCAAATGCTGTGCTCAACCTTAATCGGATCTCAAATTGACATGTAAACTATTTCTATTACTATTATTACTTGTATATGTAATTTGATATCTGTAGTTGTGCCTATTTAATAAATAAATAAATAAATAAATAGATACATAACAAGATTAAATTTAAAAATAAATCAAAATACAAAATAACCTTTTAAATAAATTAGGCAGAAGGTGGTCTTATATGGCAAAAGTAATTTTGTACTAAATAATAACATTGGTATTTATATAATACTAACATGTATACATATTTATATAATTAAAAGTATATTGAAAATAATAATAAATAACAATAATAATAAAAGAAAATAATAATAAAGACGTTATATTATAATGTTTGAGCGCATCATATTAATGTTGTGTTACATTTCTGAACGACCCCCGGCTCTTGTCAACAAACATGACACTGATTGTCATCAATGTCATCTAATAATTGAGGAGCGTCGGAAAAATACCGATAAATCCAGATTTGACAATTTTTATTAATAATGGCAGTTGCTAATTTTCTTACAAATGTATAGCCATCGTAAACCAAATCTGTTCAAAATCGGCTAAATTCGCTTCAAAAACCTATTTGAAATACACTAATTTCAACATAAACCGATAACTCCAATCAGTCGTACAACCGGCATAACAATTGGAACAGATGCCGACAAATCCTTACCGTTTTTCACAGATCATTTTATTAGTTGCGTCAAGAACAGACATATCCCTTAAAAATGTTTCATGACGAAATCAGAGACAAACCTGATATTTATGTGCCAATTCAACATTTGGTACCGATATAATAATAATAATAATATTCTATCACATACACACAACACCATCTAGCCCAAACTAAGCAGAGCTTGTACTATGGGTGCTAGACAATGGATAAACATACATATATACTTTTTTTGGTAAATACATACATATTATAAATAGAAACACCCAGACCAAGACAAACATCCATGTTCACGCACACAAATGTTTGACTTGTGCGGGAATCGAACCCGCGACATCAAGCGTGGCAATCGGTTACACTAACCACTACGCCATCGAGGCCGAGAATGAAAATTATGTAAAACTTACACGTGAGATATAGACTCCAAATCTCTGAAGACCCCATCAGCTAACATGGAGATGTTGTTGCCGTGGAGTGACAGAACCCTCAGCTGGGTCAGACCTTTGAGGGCATCGCGCTGAAAAATACATTTTATATAAATGTATAGGGTATTAAATTATATACATTGTGTTTAAAAGAGGGGATGAAGCAATATACTCATTCATGCTTGGAGGAGCCTAACTACGCCGCTGGTCGCTAAGCCCTACCTACTGCAGCCTACTGAAGATCGGCATTCCGAAAATATTAATTAAGGTCAGTCGAAATGTTTCCGAACGTTTGGCTGTTCATAGAGGACTATTAGTGCCCACACTTATGTATGGCAGTGAAAGTTAGGTATGCCAAAAGAAGCATGAGAGCAGAATAAATGCTGTAGAAATGAGAGCGCTGAGAAATATATGTGGTGTGACTCTGAAAGATAGAATAAGGAATAGTGTGATTAGAGAGAGATGCGGCATGAAAGTGGATATAGTGACAAGAAAAGAAAATGGTATGTTAAGCTGGTTTGGGCATGTAGAAAGAATGGACGAGGAAAGACTGACTAAGAAAGTTTATAAGGCTAGTGTGAATGGAACAGTCGCAAGAGGAAGACCTAGACGAACGTTTCTTGATCAGATCGAAGGCGTTCTGGACAAAGGCCAGGTTAAGAGCACCTTGAACCGACGGGCGTGTATGAGGAATGTGATGAAAGTGAATGAAGCCAGAGAAGTGTGTCAGGATCGTAGCAAATGGAAATCCGTAGTCTCTGCCTAGCCCTCTGGGAAACAGGCGTGAATCTATGTATGTATGACTATGTGTATGCAAAATTTCGTGATGATCGGTCAAGCAGTTAAGGTGGGACATGGTTAAGCGTAACAAATAAAAAACTCACATATACATTTATAAGTATTCGTAAGTAACTGTCTGACGCCTCTTCACGGCTAAACCACTGAACCGAATTAGATGAAATTTGTTAAATAGATAGTTTAAAAATTGGAAAAGGAAAAATGCTACGCAAAAGCTAGTAATATAAATGCGGATGTGAGTTTGTTTGTTACGCTTTCAAGCGTTAACTACTCGACCGATCATCGTTAAATTTCGCATACACATTGTCAGGGAAAGAGAAGGATATTTCCTACTCTTCAAACAGTATTTTTTTCTGGATGATTTCTGAATAATAGTACCTTTAAACAAGTACTGTTCGTGAGCGAAGAAGAGAGCAAAAGCTAGTTCGTCTATATATTAAACTAGCTGTTGCCCGCGACTTCATCCGCATGGACTTTAATTTATTACCCAATACCTACTTTTAATTTGTTATAAGTGTGTCAGGATCGTAGCAAATGGAAATCCGTAGTCTCTGCCTACCCCTCTGGGAAACAGGCGTGAATCTATGTATGTATGTATGTAATTAAGGAAATTCTGTTCGACAACATTATACATATAATACTAGACTTCTCTTTTGCTCTTCTCTGTTCCCTAACTCTTATGATCCGATGTGACGTCACCGACACGACCGGAGAGAGATCAGACTTAAAAAGAAGCGATCAGTTCAGTTGTCGAAAACATGCGAAGCACTTTTAAAACCTGGGTCCTTCAATCGTGAAAAATCATTTACTTAGGCTGTCAAAAAATAGTCATGTTCTACATAATGTTTTCGAAGATATGTGAAGTCTGTTAAGCCGCACTTGGCCAGCGTGGTGGACTATGGTCTAACCCTTCTCACACTGAGAAGAGGCGCGTGCCCAGCATTGGGATAATTTAATACAGGGCTGATATCATACCTGGACGCATCGGAGTCTGTTATAACTGACGATGAGAGTGGAAAGTTTGGTGAGTCCTTCGAAGGTGTTGTTGGTGATAACGCTGATGATATTGTTGGAGAGGTCCAGCCTTGTCAGCTGGGTGAGGTGGCGGATCTGTTCTGGGAGTATGGCCGCTATCTCGTTCGATTCTAGATATCTGGAACGGTCGAAAAATGTTTAAGACTGTATTTATGCCTTATCATTAGGTATTTGTAATAGTAAGTTAAGTCAGCTTACTGAAAACTAAAATACTAGATTCAGATTAATATTCCAAGTTAAACATCCCTAGACTTTCCTTCATGCCAAAGCCACGGGCTGTGTTATTACATAGTATGGATAGAAAATAGGCAACATGACCTCAAAGAAAACAGTTTTTTGCATTTTGCTTACCAGGTCGTAATATATCAATTTTCATAGTCAAAATATTGTTGCGGCTGATTAAAATCATTAGCAATATTATGTGTAGTCGGGTAAAAATACCGTTACTCTGCAATCGGCGGGCGCGCCGCAATTACGAAGACACCCGAGCGTACTTCGTGCACGTTCGGTTTTCACCTCGCCAGTCAAGAACTGTACTGGCGCGATCTAACTAACCGTTATTTCAAATACGCTCGATATATTTAGTTTATAAGGTTTCTGTATAATTTCGCTCTGTTCTATTTCTAACGCTTTTCTGCTTGGACTTTGCTTCTCCTTATGTACTTTCTCCTTCTGTGCTTGTTAACAATATACCTGTGACTTTCAAGTACAAAAATCTCTTTTCTTTATCTCTGCTTAACTTGCCCTTCGATTATAGTGTATAGTGTAACACGAACACTATAATATCTAATAACGAGCAGCGATAGCTCAGTGGGGAGACCAACAGACTGTAATGCAGAGGGTCTCGGGTCCGAACCCACGTCGCGCACCTCTGACTTTCTGAAGTTATATTACTTTTCGACATTACGTGCGTATTGATTGACAATTATTGCCTGCTCCGTGCCTCGGAGAGCACGTTAAGCCGTCGGTCCCGGCTGCCATGAACATCTACGGCAGTCGTTATTGAGAGAGTGTCGAAAAGATCCCACTGGGTCGAAGTGTCGCCAGTCTGCACTGACTGGCCCCCACATAAGATAAGATAAGATATCTAATAACACCTTATCGATATAATTTTATAATATTTATTTATTTATTTATTTAATATATATATAATATAAAATACCTAGTAAGTAATCTAAATAGTTTTAATAATAATTTAATAAGCTTAAAATTAGTAAAGTTTAATAGTATCTAGTAGTAGTGTAACAGTTTTCAAAATTATGTAATAAAGTGTCAAATAAACAACGCGATAAAATCCGTATATAGTAGTTTAATTTCAATGAATAATATTCGCGTAAACAGAAGACAATATTACAAAGTGTATCTATTAAATAAAATATGTTTCTCAAGGTATTTGGTTTTTCATTGATTCGTTTAGAATAAATACCTAGAATAATTACCTACGTGTATAAAAAAATATTTTACTTACAGTTCCGTAGTCTGTTTGGGTATATTCTGCGGTACACCGGTGAGTTGCGCGCGGGAACATCTAACCACTGTACTGGTGCATGTGCACTGAGAAGGACAGTAGTCCGAGGAGAGGCAACCTTTATCCTCAGCTGGGAACAAGCAAGAAGATTAGTGCTTATATGATATGTACGAGCCACGTTTCACGTAGCGTACATTGAACTTATTACTCTTTGTGCCATGTCAGCAACTTACTTCATTAATTACTTTAATTAAACATGTGTAATTTAAATCAGTTCGCGTTCACGTTCGCCTATCAAAGGACGTACCGCGTCTCATATACCATTTCTATCGTCTTTTTATCTATCAATATAGTCAGTTAAATTTATTACCGAGTTTTACTGATATATAAACCTATATTTTATTACCCAGGGTGTGCAGACCGTACATGGTAGAAGGGGTAAGCAGAAGGTATACACATATTGTACCTACGTAAGACAGCGATTTAAGAGTATCTGGTTATTTACTAATAATGTCCTTCAGACCGAATTTCGGTTATGGCAGCCAATCGTAACGGAGACTGGCCATTTTCAAGGTAGATATTATAGTGCACAAGTGTGTGCGCAAACACAAGTGCACCCTCCATTCCCTAACTCTCATAGTTCGATGGGACGGTAATCCGACACGAGCGGAGAGAGATCAGGCGCAGGACCAACGGCTTTAACCGTTAGCCTGACCCGGGATTCGAACCCGAGATCTCGCGCACAGCAGACGCGTTCACTACCGCTGCGCCTGGTTACCAGCTACTGGGTCCAAGTCAATGAAACATTCTTAACACAATGACTGGAAATTTTTTGTTTAATCCAGAAATTTAACCTGATGCTTGATGATCGGGACACAATTAATATGAGCGCAAACTTATGTTTATGCATTCACGCCCAGATCATTTGAGGTCATATAATAATCGTCGAATATCTCGCCGATCACCGATTACCAATTTTATAAAAAAAAAGCAACTCCCGCACTGTAGTTTTACAAAATAATTTGTTACTTTACAAACATTCTAAAGACGGTACAGAAGACACCCGGGCTTGGAACAACAATTTGTAGATTACACAAATTGTTGTTCCGTGTGGGGATCGAACCACACAGGCTGCAGCGGCAAGGTGTCGCCATTCGTGCTGTCAATATAAATGGCACAGGTATGGACTGCCTCCTACTCTTTAGAAGTCTATAAAAATCATCTGCTGCCAAAAGAGCATATCTTGGGTAACCCACAGAACGTCGTGCGGTGGTAACTTTGATTCCTAGTCTCGGGGGTCGGCAACGCACGAATGATACTCCAGATATTACAAGGAACGCTTACCATCGGAGAGGCTATATGATTTTCTCCTCTGCTGTATAAAATATATATACCTACGAGATTTTGCAGGCAGTCCCGCGCGTTAATGTAGGTTTTGTTAATATTCGATCCCTCAGGAACAGTACTTTATTCTGGATGAAAGCTACTCTATGTCCTTTATATCCCTGATAACGTGCATGCGAAATTTCATGATAATCGGTCGAGTAGTTAGGTGTGAAAGCGTAACAAACAAACGATCTCACATTTGCATATATAGGATAGATATAGGTCATAGTTAGGAAGTTAGGATTTGATTCACAGCAAGAAAATCGTACTGCAGGCAGATGCTGGATGCGGCAAGCCGAAGACAGGGCGCTATGGCGCTCATTAGGGGAGGGCTATGTCCAGCAGTGGACTATTATAGCCTGATGATGATGATGATGATGATGATGAAGAAAATCGTTAATATATCGTCTCCGACCCGTATCGTCGGTATAAAATGTCACTGTGGAAGCGAAAATAGCATAAATAAAGTGCTGTGAGTGCTTTTTGCTTTTTAAAGGTCGCCTAAGATGCCACTGGAAGGACGAAATAGCTGTAGACCTGAAAGAGATGAATGTGCCCTATTGGTCCGTCTTGGCATAAAATAAGAAGGAATGCCGTACTTTATTGTCGGATGCCAAGATCCACTGTCGATCGCTAAGCCAGCGGTAAGTAGTATACAGTATGTCCCTGGATAAAGTGCAATACCGAAAGGGGATGAAACTAGACCATTTTCTTCTTTTCGTGTGGTTAGTGGCCAACCTGTTGTCAAGAGTTGTTCAAGCCACCCGTAGGCCTCTGACATGGCTTAACGACTGTCAATTTGGCAACAACCGGGACCGACATTTTACGTGGCCTCCGAAACACGGAGACGCTCAGTTGAAATACCACTAAACGGTATGCTGGGCACGGGCCTCTTCTCACTGTGAGAAGGGTTAGGCCATAGACCACCACGCTGGCCTATTGCGGGTTGGCAAACTTCTCATGTCTTTGAGAACATTATGGAGAACTCTCAGACATGCAGGTTTCCTCACGATGTTTTCCTTCACCGTTAAAGCAAGCGATAATTAACTATTTAATACGCATATAACTTCGAAAAGTCAGAGATGCGCGCCTTGGGTTCGAAGTCGAGACCTCTGCGTGGTAGTCTAACGGTTTCCCACTAGGCTATCGCTGCTAGCTGAGCTAAGTAGCACACTGATAATACAGCATCAACATCTTCCAATATTTATGATAAATAAATCCGCCTTCCATGACAGTCACCCGGCTATAGACTGACCGCATCCAACGTTGCTTAACCTCGCTAATCGTTTACCGATCAGTGAGTGCAACTGGCTATGAGCGCCAAGACAATGAATCATCGAAAAAAAATAATTAAAGAATTATATTGTAATTGAAATTAAACTGCTATATACGGATTTTATCGCGTTGTTTATTTGACACTTTATTACAAAATTTTGGAAATTTTTACACTACTAAGTACTACTATTAAACTTTACTAATTTTTAAGCTAATTAAATTATTATTAAACTATTTAGATTTAATTTATTTTTACACTTTCCCCGACGTTTCGGTTGCTTTTCAGCAGCCATGGTCACGGGGAAACTAAGATGGCAGTTGTCTCAATGTTCCAGTGTAGTTATTTCAAAGTACCCGAACATAATTTAATCATTGGTGTTTCTATTTACGCAGAATGAGCTCAAAGTATCATGAAGTCTAGCTGTGGTTTGCTAACCACAGATTTCTTGACTACCTGAGATTTGACAAACCACAGATTCTCGCTAAAGAACACCGATTCCTACCAAGGATGCTTCGCGAGGCTATTGAAATCAAAAAACATCCTAATTTTAATTGAGAAGATGGTTGGAATGTACCACCAGCTTGGGATCCAGTAATAAAAATAGTCAAGCCCAAGAAGAAGCAAACCACAGCTAGACTTCATGATACTTTGAGCTCATTCTGCGTAAATAGAAACACCAATGATTAAATTATGTTCGGGTACTTTGAAATAACTACACTGGAACATTGAGACAACTGCCATCTTAGTCTCCCCGTGACCATGGCTGCTGAAAAGCAACCGAAACGTCGGGGAAAGTGTAAAAATAAATTAAATCTAAATAGTTTAATAATAATTTAATTAGCTTAAAAATTAGTAAAGTTTAATAGTAGTACTTAGTAGTGTAAAAATTTCCAAAATTTTGTAATAAAGTGTCAAATAAACAACGCGATAAAATCCGTATATAGCAGTTTAATTTCAATGAATAATATTCGCGTAAATAGAAGACAATATTATAATTATTATATTGTAAGTTTTTTACGTGTTTTAAGATTTTAATTTTTTATTAAAGACCCTATGTACAAAAATATCGATTTCTTCCGAAGCAGTAGGTCTATGTTCTTGAAATTTAAAAAATAATATTGTGACTATTACCTGGCAAATACTATAAAATAAAAAATTGCACAAAGTAGCTAACATGACTAAAAATAAGTTTTTTGTAAGAAAAATGCATCTTTTCCAACTGTTTTTTCTCTCTCTTCAATTTAAGAGCCAAGTGCTTGTCGGTGGAGTCTCTTCCATAATGTCCTATCTTCAGCCAGCGCCTTGACTTCTTGATACGACGTAACTTTTACCTTTTCTTTCACTTGATCTATGAACGTCCTCCTTGGCCTTCCTCTTCCCCTTCTGCCTTCTATTTTTCCATCCAAGATGTTTCTTATAAAAGTGTCATGTCGTATCAAGTGACCCAACATTTTTCCTCTTCTGTTCTCTTTTGTTTTTAGAATATGTCTCTTTTCCTTTACCATATTTAGAACTTCCTCATTTATTTTTCTTTCAGTCCAACTTATTCTTTCCATCCTACGCCAACACCACATTTTAAATAACTTAATATTTTTTAAATATTATAATGTTTCTTACCGCTGCATTTGAAGTCCGATACTTCCAAATGTTGAAGATTAGCATCTCTGAGCGCAGCTGGTGTACGGCAGGTAGCAGATGGAGACAGTCTGCGGGTTCGAAGCCAGTTCGGGAGCCAGGATATGTGGCATGTACAATCCAGGGGATTGGACTCCAGGTTCCTAGAGAATAATGATGTTTTAGTCAGATAATACTAGTATCTATATTAATATTATAAAGCTGAAGAGTTTGTTTGTTTGGTTGAATGTGCTAATCTCAGGAACTACAATTTCGAATTGAAAAATTTTTTTAGTGTTGGATAGCCTATTTGTCGAGGAAGGCTATAGGCTGTATAACATCATGCTACGACCCACGGAGTCAGCGCAGTAACCATAAACGAGAGTGAAACCGCAGGCACATCTAGTTTTACAATAATTAGGTATACAAACGTCAATAAAAATAATCTTCTCTGTTAGCCTTTATTATTCCCAAGTCACTTGGGGTCGGCTTTTCTGGTCTAACCAGATTTGACTGGATATCAGGTTTTACACGGAGCGGCTGCCACCTGACCTCCGCCACCCGAAGGCTAAAGATACCCTAAGGCTAGACCAGTGTCAGGATATTAGAGGGTACTGACTTTCCCAATAACTATTGCCATAGATGTTCATGGCAGTTGGGACCGACGGCTTAACGTACTCTCTAAGGCACGGAGCACGCGATAATTGTCAATCAATACGCACATAATTTCGAAAAGTCATATAACTTCCGAAAGTCAGAGGTGCGCGACGTGGGTTCGAACCCGAGACCCCCTGCATTGCAGTCTGTTGGTCTTCCCACTGAGCTATCGCTGCTTTTACTCGGTGATAATATAGCTCTCTAATGGAGAAAGAATTTTCCAATCGGTTGAGTAGTTTTTGAGTTAAATACTTACAATAAAAATACAAAATCTTTCATATTTATAATTTTGTTATAGATATAATCAATATCGTCCCGTACCTTGTCAGAGGACCCAAACTATATTCTACAACCTTTAAGTACGGTGATAATATTTTTTTATTAAAATTAGACTGCTATATACGGATCGCGTTATTTATTTGACACTTTATTACATAATTTAAAAAACTGTTACACTACTACTAGATACTATTAAACTTTACTAATTTTTAAGCTAATTAAATTATTAAAACTATTTATATTTAAGTTCACACTTTCCCCGACGTTTCGGTTGCTTTTCAGCAGCCATGGTCACGGGGAGACTAAGATGGTAGTTGTCTCAATGTTCCAGTGTCGTTATTTCAAAGTACCCGAACATAATTTAATCATTGGTGTTTCTATTTACGCAGTATGAGTATCATGAAGTCTAGCTGTGGTTTGCTTCTTCTTGGGTTTGACTATTTGAATGACTGGATCCCAAGCTGGTGGTACATTCCATTCTAATTAGCTTAAAAATTAGTAAAGTTTAATAGTATTTAGTAGTAGTGTAACAGTTTCTAAATTATGTAATAAAGTGTTAAATAAACAACGCGATAAAATCCGTATATAGTAGTTTAATTTCAATGAATAACATTCGCGTAAACAGAAGACAATATTATGTAAATTTTTTATTAAAAGATACCTACTTTTTATTAAAAACAGAATGTACTTACAATGTTGACAACATCGTGAGGTGGTCGAAAGCCCCTGGTGTAATGCATTTGATCTTATTGTCAGTCAACGATCTGAAAATGAGAAGTACGTAGATTAAAATACAGGGTGTCCGGTAATTAATGGATAACCTTGAAATGTCTTACAGAAGAACTGATGGCCGTTCAGAAAAAAATATCCCCTAGGATGGAACTCCAGACTTCTGCGTGGCAGTCCAACGGTATCTGACAAGACATATTTTTAATAATTATGTACATAATAACTATTGAAAAATATATCTGCGTGTAAAATAGTATTTAACATTTTTATTCCTTTTTTTTTAATTTGTGGAATGTCAACTCTTGCACTAGAAATAATAACTGTGTCGCGGGGGACTTAACAAACATTTAAACAACGGACACGGAGTACATCCAGACATTTTGCACAGTCAAATGTTCTTCTTCTTTTCGTGTGGTTAGTGGCCAACCTGTTGTCAAGAGTTGTTCAACCCGCCCGTAGGCCTCTGACATGGCTTAACGACTGCTGTCAATTTGACAACAACCGGGACCGACTTTTCACGTGACCTCCGAAGCACGGAGACGCTCAGATGAAATACCACTAAGCGGTCACCCATCTATAGACTGACCGCACCCAACGTTGCTTAACCTCGCTAATCGTTTACCGATCAGTGAGTGCAACTGGCTATGAGCGCCACGAAAAGTACATAAGTACAGTCAAATAATTTATGGGAAATTTATGTAATACTAGCTTTTGCGCGCGGCTCCGCCGGCGTGGTATTAACATCAAAAAAGTGGCTTATGTGCTTCCCCAGGTTTTGAACAATATTCATACCAAATTTAATCTAAATCGGTTGAGTGGTTTAACCGTGGAAAGGTAACAGACAGACAGACAGAGTTTCTTTCGAATTTATAATAATAATAATAATCTTTATTTGCTAGAATATGGTTCAGGTATATATATATATATATATATATATATATATTATATATATAAATCTTCTGTGCGTGTGTTTGTAATAAACTCATCCTAACCAGCTGGACCGATATTGATGAAATGTTTTGTGTGTGTTCAAGTGGATTCGAGAATGACTTAGATTTGTTTTTTTTTCGTGTGTACAGAACAACATCTGTCGGGACAGCAAGTTATAATATAATATATAAAAATATAAAAATAGATATGAAAGCTACTTACAAAACGCTTAAACTGTGAAGGCCAAAGAACATCTTGTCGGTAACAGTCTGCAGAAGATTTCCATCCAGTAACAACTCCTGGATATTGGCAGCGCCGTCAAACGCGTTGTCTTCAATCACTGTTATACCTGTAATCGAGAGATGACATTATGCAGACTTGGTAGCACAAAGAATATATTTTCTATACTTATATTATGGAGAACCCCACTGAGCAGCGATAGCTCAGTGGGGAGACCAACAGACTGCAATGCAGAGGGTCTCGGGTTCGAACCCACGTCGCGCACCTCTGACTTTCGGAAGTACCTATATGACTTTTCAAAATTATGTGCGTATTGATTGACAATTATCGCCTGCTCCGTGCCTCGGAGAGCACGTTAAGCCGTCGGTCCCGGCTGCCATGAACATCTATGGCAGTCGTTATTGGGCAAGTCAGTACCCTCTAATATCCTGACACTGGTCTAGCCTTAGGGTATCGTTAGCCTTCAGGTTGCGGAGGTCAGGTGGCAGCCGCTCCGTGTAAAAACTGATATCCAGTCAAATCCGGTTAGACCAGAAAAGCCGACCCCAAGTGACTTGGGAATAATAAAGGCTAAGAGAGAAGAAGACAAATTTTTGTCCCGTGTGGGATTCGAATCCACAACACTCGGCGCAGTGGCAGCGGCGAGGCGACCACTTAAACCACTACGACATCCGTGCAGTGCAGCATTTTTAACAGACAAGGTGTAAACGTTATTAAGTTTCTTGGAAACACTATTTATTACATGAACCCTTACACAAGGTTACTGGTCTGCCGGTCTTTATAGGGTGAAGGTTATTCTTAAGATAAATTGGATCGTTTATTCCTGTATTCTATTTCCCATTTACCTTATTTCTCGTCGTTGTTAAACTTTGATGTTTTAAGACTGCGCCGAGCGAAATGTGCCAAAACAGGCGGTTACAGTTAAGTGAATAAAATCAATACTTTTTGTTTAATACAAATATAAAATATACATTTACCATAACAATGAATGTGTTTTCAACAACTCCGTAGAAAAAACTTAAATAAATTAATATTTTCGCCTATAAAATTACGTAAACTTGCACGAAAAATGCAAAAACGTAAGCTCGTGTTACGTGATTTTAGATTATAACAGTAGAAATCTATCCTATTTTACAGCTTAAACGAAACATAAATAGTTATATTACAATTTGTCCGTCCCAAATATTTAAGTTATTGGTTGACAATAAAGATACATATTTATCAAAAAAGCACTTCAAATCCTCCATACAATTTGACTATGGCGGCCGCGCGCCGATTTGAATATGCGCCGCACGAGCTCCGACATTATCTGACTTACGCTCGGCGCAGTTTTAACTCACCGTTATTCCTAAGGTCCAACTTGGTGAGGTCTGGCAGTCGTCCGAAAAGTCCATCCGACTTGATCTGACCCAAACTATTGTCCGACATTAATCTGCAATAAAAAATATTATTTAGATACTTTGCCAACATTGAAACACACGTGACGCGACGCGTTGACGTGACGTTCACGACACGCGGGCGTGACGCTTACGTCGCAAAGGTGTGTCGGTAACGACGCGGGAACGTGACATTTACGACGCGTGGACGTGTCACTCACGACGCATGCAAGTGACGGTTACGAGGTGTGGACGTGACGTTTACGAGGCACTAAAGTGACTTTAACAATGCTTTCACGTAACGCTGACGACAAGCGACCGTATCAGTAGAGGGACAATTCATATATAGCAGTACTCACATCGCGTCAGTGTTGACGGGCAGGTCGCGGGGCACCTCGGTGAGCGCGGCGCGCGCGCACGTGACGCTGACGACAAGCGACCGTATCAGTAGAGGGACAATTCATATATAGCAGTACTCACAGCGCGTCAGTGTTGACGGGCAGGTCGCGGGGCACCTCGGTGAGCGCGGCGCGCGCGCACGTGACGCTGACGACAAGCGACCGTATCAGTAGAGGGACAATTCATATATAGCAGTACTCACAGCGCGTCAGTGTTGACGGGCAGGTCGCGGGGCACCTCGGTGAGCGCGGCGCGCGCGCACGTGACGCTGACGACAAGCGACCGTATCAGTAGAGGGACAATTCATATATAGCAGTACTCACAGCGCGTCAGTGTTGACGGGCAGGTCGCGGGGCACCTCGGTGAGCGCGGCGCGCGCGCACGTGACGCTGACGACAAGCGACCGTATCAGTAGAGGGACAATTCATATATAGCAGTACTCACAGCGCGTCAGTGTTGACGGGCAGGTCGCGGGGCACCTCGGTGAGCGCGGCGCGCGCGCACGTGACGCTGACGACAAGCGACCGTATCAGTAGAGGGACAATTCATATATAGCAGTACTCACAGCGCGTCAGTGTTGACGGGCAGGTCGCGGGGCACCTCGGTGAGCGCGGCGCGCGCGCACGTGACGCTGACGACAAGCGACCGTATCAGTAGAGGGACAATTCATATATAGCAGTACTCACAGCGCGTCAGTGTTGACGGGCAGGTCGCGGGGCACCTCGGTGAGCGCGGCGCGCGCGCACGTGACGCTGACGACAAGCGACCGTATCAGTAGAGGGACAATTCATATATAGCAGTACTCACAGCGCGTCAGTGTTGACGGGCAGGTCGCGGGGCACCTCGGTGAGCGCGGCGCGCGCGCACGTGACGCTGACGACAAGCGACCGTATCAGTAGAGGGACAATTCATATATAGCAGTACTCACAGCGCGTCAGTGTTGACGGGCAGGTCGCGGGGCACCTCGGTGAGCGCGGCGCGCGCGCACGTGACGCTGACGACAAGCGACCGTATCAGTAGAGGGACAATTCATATATAGCAGTACTCACAGCGCGTCAGTGTTGACGGGCAGGTCGCGGGGCACCTCGGTGAGCGCGGCGCGCGCGCACGTGACGCTGACGACAAGCGACCGTATCAGTAGAGGGACAATTCATATATAGCAGTACTCACAGCGCGTCAGTGTTGACGGGCAGGTCGCGGGGCACCTCGGTGAGCGCGGCGCGCGCGCACGTGACGCTGACGACAAGCGACCGTATCAGTAGAGGGACAATTCATATATAGCAGTACTCACAGCGCGTCAGTGTTGACGGGCAGGTCGCGGGGCACCTCGGTGAGCGCGGCGCGCGCGCACGTGACGCTGACGACAAGGGACCGTATCAGTAGAGGGACAATTCATATATAGCAGTACTCACAGCGCGTCAGTGTTGACGGGCAGGTCGCGGGGCACCTCGGTGAGCGCGGCGCGCGCGCACGTGACGCTGACGGCGCGCGCGCCGTACTCGCACGCGCACGCGGCCGGGCACGCCGCCGACGCGCCGCACGCGTTCGCCGACTCCTCGCCCGCTATAAGATAAGTGCGATTATTATCATTTTGTGTGCGATTATTTTGTCTTGACTGCAACTTTTTTGTCGCAGCTTTAATTTATCGACACGCAATCAAATCTATTATTTTGTCGATCTTGCGACTATATTGTCGCAGTTGCGATTTGTCGCACTTGCGATTATTTAGGCGCAAATTTAAATGAACAAAGTCATGCACTTAAATGACTCCGCCAACCATGTAGCCTAAAAATTATGACCGATAACTGAATCGGTAAAGCATTATATACTTACGTTTACATTTAAAATTAACTTCTCTCAATGCGTCGATTCTCTTGCGACTCATTCGCTTCGGTGAGTCGCATTTTGCTCCGGAAGTCTCAATAGGATTCTTCGTCAGGTAGACTGCCAGCCAGCGCAGGGAACAGTCGCAAGCAAAAGGGTTTCTGCCCAGATGTCTGGAATTTTTTTTTTATTAGTTTTCAGCTATTTCAAAAACAGCATTAAGGTCAATTTGACCACATTTCTTAACAGAGACTGGCCATCTGCGCAAGAGATATTATAGTGCACAAGTGTGTGCGCAAACACAAGTGCACTCTCTGCACCCTGACTCTCATGATCGAATGAGATGGCATCCGACACGGCCGGAGAGAGATTAGGCGCAGGACCAACGGATAAACATGCTTTTCGAGAGCTACACGGTCGGTTTTTTCGCTAGGCGTTCATTAGTTAAGAGAAAAAATTTGTAATTTCGTTTGTAATGCAAAACTCAAAACTATCAGACTGATTTAGAAAATTCTTTAACAATTACAAAGCTGCTATATCCAGAAGTAATATAGGCTATATAACTTCACGCTACGAACCGCGGAGGCGGCGCAGTAATCATAAACGCGGGTAAAACCGCGGGGAAAAGCTATTTATATATAATTATTATGATATACTTACAATGTCTGAATCCCAGTCAAAGCATCAAATGTCCCGTTAGGTAGAGATCTGATGTTGTTGTCATATAGCGACCTGTAAAAAATTATAATATCATCCCTGTATTCAACTGTCTCACTGCTGGGCACGGACCTGTTCTCAGTCTGAGAAGGGTTATGCCATAGTCCACCACACTGGCCCAGTGCGGGTTGGCAGACTTCACATATCTTCGAGAACATACATACATAGCATATGCCCTTTCTTTTCTCGAAGGGGTAGGCTTAACTAATAATTTAACATGTAGCACGGAGATACAGTCAGCAACTTTTGTAATTGAACATTGAACATACATACATAGATTCACGCCTGTTTCCCAGAGGGGTAGGCAGAGACTACGGATTTCCATTTGCTACGATCCTGACACACTTCTCTGGCTTCATTCACTTTCATCACATTCATACACGCCCGTCGGTTCAAGGTGCTCTTAACCTGGCCTTTGTCCAGAACGTCTCCTATCTGATCAAGAAACGTTCGCCTAGGTCTTCCTCTTGCGACTGTTCCATTCACACTAGCCTTATAAACTTTCTTAGTCAGTCTTTCCTCGTCCATTCTTTCTACATGCCCAAACCAGCTTAATATACCCTTTTCTATTCTTGTCACTATATCCACTTTCATGCCGCATCTCTCTCTAATCACACTATTCCTTATTCTATCTTTCAGAGTCACACCACATATATTTCTCAGCGCTCTCATTTCTTCAGCATTTATTCTGCTCTCATGCTTCTTTTGCCATACCCAACTTGCACTTCCATACATAAGTGTGGGCACTAATAGTCCTCTATGAACAGCCAAAAGTGACTTTTCGGATACATTTCAACTGTTCATAAAAGCGCGTAGAGCTCCATTCACTTTGTTGCCCGCAATCGTTCTCCTTTCAATATCTCCCTCATGTTTACCATCCCTTGTAAACAAAGTACCCAAATATACAAACTCTTTCACTTGCTCCACTTTTTCTCCATCAATCATAAGATTACACATCGTCACGCACTCTTCCTTTTCAAATAACATTATTTTCGTCTTGCTTACATTTATTTTCATTCCTTTACTCACAAAAGCACCATGCATAATAGTTACCATCGCCTGCAACTCTTCTGCTGATGACGCAAGTATTACTTGGTCATCGGCATAAAGAAGACATTTGACAAGTAACTCATTCATTCTTAATCCCCATTCAGAATCTTTTAAATCTTTTAAACAATTGTCCATGTATAGGTTAAACAACCAAGGTGACGCTACACATCCTTGTCTAACACCTTTTTCGATGCTAAACCATTCTGTGTAGGTCCCATTTATCCTAACACAAGCTCTGGAATCATCATAAAAAGATTTCAGAGCTCGCGTGAGGTTGCTATTCACTCCACACATGGACAAAACCGACCAAAGTTTATTCCTCACCACTTTATCATAAGCCTTTTCCAGATCCATGAATGCGCAATAAACCTTTTGAACATTGAACAAATTTGTAAAAGTGATAATAATGTTTTCCAGACCGAATTTCGGCCACGCGGCCAGTCTTAACGGAGACTGGCCATTTGCGCAGGAGATGTTATAGTGGACAAGTGTGTGCGCAAACAGAAGTGCACTCTCTGTTCCCTAACTCTCATGATCCGATGGGACGATAATCCGACACGACCGGAGAGAGATCAGGCGCAGGACCAACGACTTTACGTGCTTATTGAGCTACGGGGGTGTCTAACATCGCCAACTTTCTAACGCCGGGCTTTTTGATTCTTCATTACGTGTGGGTAGTGGCCAACCTGTTGTCAAGAGTTGTTCAAGCCGCCCGTAGACCTCTGACATGGCTTAACGACTGCTGTCAATTTGACAACAACCGGGACCGACATTTTACGTGCCCTCCGAAGCACGGAGACGCTCAGATGAAATACCACTAAGCGGTCACCCATCTATAGACTGACCGCCGACGTTGCTTAACCTCGCTAATCGTTTACCGATCAGTGAGTGCAACTAGCTATGAGCGCCGGGCTACTATTGAGATTTCTTAACAGAAAACCCCAATAACTTTTTGCTGGCCCAACCCAGGATTCGAACCCGAGACCTCATGCACAGCAGTCTCATTCACCACCACTGCGTAAAAAAAGTAGTTTGTAAAGTATTTATTAATTAAAAAGAGGGTAGTTGACTTTTAATGAAGTCAAATAGTTACATTACCTTATCTCCAAAATACAACGGCCTTTTAAAATATTCTTGTTAACCATTCCAGTTAATCTAGAATGTTTGTGTTACAAATAGGTTCACCTATGCTAAGAACCCTACTCACCACAGAAACGTACTGTGTTGTGTTTTTTTGTCACGATGGTAATCAAGCTTACGACGACCTGACGGTAAGCGATTACCATCACCTACCAACACTTGCTCGGGTGGTCGGTAAATAATTACCATCATTGGACTCTTCCTTTAATAAAAGACCAATTTTCTGTAGCAACTACTTCAAAGTCACAACAGTGTAATTAGAATACCAGATTTAATTAAAATTGGTAAGAATACTCTCACTGAAATCTATTTTTAAGTGAGAATTCTTCACCAAGAATTGATACTAAATAATACTTACAATAATTTCAGATTCTGAAGATCTCGGAATGTGTCCTTTCGCACGCAAGTTATCTCGTTGGAGTTCAGTAACCTGCAAGTAGAAAGAATACATCATTAATTGATATGCGCAAGTGCTACAGAACACACAGACTTAAAACAAATATTCGTGGATCACAAAATTCTTGTCTCTTATCAAATCGAACCCACAACAACCGGCACAGTGGCGAAGCGACCACTTAAACCGCTATACTATTCAAAAAGTCATTATTATTTTAGTTGAAAAAGCGACGACACTGTCTGTAGAAGTCGTGTGTTCAAATAATACTTAAGACTGCGCCGAGCGAAACGTGCCAAAACTGGCGGTCACAGTTAAGTGAATAAAATCAACACTTTTTGTTTAATACAAATATAAAATATACATTTACCATAACAATGAATGTGTTTACAATTACTCCGTGTAAAAAACTTAAAATAATTAATATTTTCGCCTACAAAATTACGTGAATTTGCACGAACAATGCAAAAACGTAGGCTCGTGTTACGTGATTTTTAGATTATAACAGTAGAAATCTATCCTATTTTAAAGCTTAAACGAAACATAAATAGTTATATTACAATTTGTCCGTCCCAAATATTTAAGTTATTGGTTGACAATAAAGATACATATTTATCAAAAAAGGCACTTCAAATCCTCCATACAATTTGACTATGGCGGCCGCGCGCCGATTTGAATATGCGCCGCACGAGCTCTGTCATTATCTGTCTTACGGTCGGCGCAGTCTTTTTTTCTTATTTAAAATATATAACATAATATCAGCCCTGTATTTAACTGTACCACTGCTGGGCACGGGCCTCTTCTCAGTGTGAGAATGGTTTCGCCATAGTCCACCACGCTGGCCCAGCGCGGGTTGGCAGACTTCACATATCTTCGCGAACATTATGGAGAACTCTCAGACATGCAGGTTGCCCCACGATGTTTTCCTTCACCGTTAGAGCGAGCGATAATTAACTATTTAATACGCATATAACTTCGAAAAGACAGAGGTGCGTGTTTTAAGATCGAAGTTTAGAGCTCTGCATTGCAGTCCAACGGTCTCCAACCAGATTATCGTTGTTTATTTATAATTTTAATTTAAACGGACGACTCGATGGCGTGGTGGATAGTGTAACCGACTGCCACGCCTAAGGTCACGGGTTCGATTCCCGCACAAGTCAAACATTTGTGTGGATGAACATGGATGTTTGTCTTGGTCTGGGTGTTTCTATGTATAATATGTAGATATTTACAAAAAAAAAAGTATATATGTATGTTTATCCATTGTCTAGTGCCCATAGTACAAGCTCTGCTTAGTTTGGGCTAGATGGTGTTGTGTGTATGTGATAGAATATTATTATTATTATTATTATTTTATATTATACTTACAATAGCTGAAGTGATGTCAGACCATGAAATATACCGGAGGGTAAATCTTTTATTTTATTTCCATACAGCACTCTGAAATAAAAATTATATTTTATTTATTAGAATACACATGTAACATCGTACCTGATTTTTCTTACTCATTAATACCCTGTTTCAAATTCGAACTCCCATTTGACAGATGACCGTTAACAGCAATAGTGACACGATTATTTCAATCGACGCAACATGATATCGATTACCAATTTGCATTTCAAATAATATATAATCGAATCGCTTAGAATCTAGACAGGAGGGATAGAGTACAGGAAAAACAAAACAGAAGTAATGCTATACGAATTAAAAGCTTAAAACCTATGGTGGCATGGTCCTTACTGCGACATCAATAGAAATAAATACAAACAATACAAACTATCTTTTAGAGTAGCGATAGCTCAGTGGGGAGACCAACAGACTGGGGCCAGTCAGTGCAGACCGGCGACACTTCGACCCAGTGGGATCTTTTGTGTCGACACTCTCCCAATAACGACTGCCATAGATGTTCGTGGCAGCGGAGACCGACGGCTTAACGTGCTCTCCGAGGCACGGAGCAGGCGATAATTGTCAATCAATACACACATAATTTCGAAGTCATATAACTTTCGAAAGTCCGAGGTGCGCGACGTGGGTTCGAACCCGAGACCCTCTGCATTGCAGTCTGTTGGTCTCCCCACTGAGCTATCGCTGCTCTTAAAATTAAGTTTAGTGGGTTTCCTAAGTTACTGAAGCTACATTTAGGTTAGTTGCTACGTTCAGGCAAAGGGTTGAACCTATGAGAAGATACCTGCAAGAAACTCACGGACACTCTTTTAAATGTATTAAGCAAAGCGTTAAACCGAATAAATAATGTGAAAATCCCAATCGTTAAGTACAACTATGACACAGACCTATCGTACCTATGTCTATATTTTCGTAATAAGTTATGATATGTTTTTTACCAGAAACAAATCTTATTCGTAGCCAATAAACAATCGATAATCAGCGTTAAGGTTAGTAAAATAAGGTTTTAAGTGGCGCGCACTTGGTAGCTCCGAGCCGGTAACAAATACACGGTACAAATTTAGCGGATCGTATTCGAGCTTCTGTCAAAAGGCAGGTTAAAAGAATACAGATAGACTCAATACAACGTGATAAACGCTTTAAGCATAATGGTATTTCAACAAAAAATATAAAGATCAGGTAAAAATTTTGGATCAGGCGACCACATTAAACAAAATATTTTTTTTTCAGTAATTATTATTATCCTATAGCTTAAGGGTCACTTACAAAGAGGTCAAGTGCACCAATCCACTGAAGGCATCAGCTGCAAGTTTAGTGATCTTATTGTTGGAGAGGTCTATCCTGGCGACGCGCTTCACTGACGAGAAGGCTCCAGCTGGTACCTCGGTGATCTCATTCTGTTCTAGGCGGCTGGAAAGAGAGAGGAATAGTGGTCATTTAAGCATATGTCATGACTCTGACATTAAATGTAATAAATGTAGTATAATATAGTAATATATTTACGCGTTAACATTATTTATTCATAAATAAATCATAATCATTTTATTCATTCAATCCATTTTGGGTATTATATGATTACAAAAGGTATGAAAATTTAAAAATCCATGAAATTATACCTCCCAGAATACCGACTAAACCTACCACGGTGTTCCTCGACAAAACCACTATCGACGGGGCACTTGCACACACACTTGCACATGCGGTCGCGACCCCGCCGAGGTTTCGGCCCGCCGTATGAAACGGCAGGTCACAACACGAAGAGGCCTACCTATTAGGCAAAACTGCCCCTAAACCCTACTGTCTCCCCCTTAGAGGGGAGACAGACTCGACATAGGGGCGCGCGTGGGAATACGCACGCCACCTCTCGGATCTCTTGCTGAACGGGTGGCGGGCAGGCCCACGAAGCCCACCACCCCTTAGGTCAAACCTCAGGGTGGCTGAAGGTCATCTCGCGCCCTCCGGCACCTGGCTCTGCGGTTGGGGAGAGGGTTTAAAAGCTCCCTCTCCCGCTCCGCCGCCTCCTTGATGGAAATCACTTCCTCACAGAAGGAGACGACGGCGTTCCACGACCTCTCACTCCGGACCATAGACTGAACTGCGGCCGGAAGCGAGAGGGCAACCAATCCGACTGCCGCGATCAACTCACGGCGCTGCGATGCCCAGGCGGGGCAAACCGCCAAAGTGTGCAGCGCCGTGTCCTCAACAAGCGGTGGAGGACTTTGTTCTAATATACATGTCACAGATATAACGCACAACCTCAAACACCCCAATAAGATTATTAAATCGTAATAATAATATAATCATTAAAATGTTACTTTTATTGAAATTAAACTACTATATACGGATTTTATCGCGTTATTTATTTGACACTTAATTACATAATATTGAAAGCTGTTACACTACTACTACTATTAAACTTTACTAATTTTTAAGCTAATTGAATTATTATTAAAACTATTTTGATTTAATTTAATTTTACACTTTCCCCGACGTTTCGGTTGCATTTCAGCAGCCATGGTCACGGGGAGACTTAATTAACTAACTAAATTAATAGTTTTAATAATAATTCAATTAACTTAAAAATTAGTAAATTTTAATAGTAGTAGTAGTGTAACAGTTTTTAAAATTATGTAATAAAGTGTCAAATAAACAAAATAATAAAAAAAAATCCGTATATAGTAGTTTAATTTCAATGAATAATATTCGCGTAAACAGAAGACAATATTAAGTTACTTTTATGTACTTAAATATTTTAATTTAACGAATTCGTTCTCCTTATTGTGCGCGTATAGTATGTGTATATAACAATAAATTTAACGTTATTGCCTTTATTGCATCAAAAACCTTATTATGATACATTTTCGTTTATTTCAGCTGTTTAATAAATGGGTGACTATAATTTAATTCGTTTTAATTATTTTAGGGATAAAGAATTACCTGTATTAAAAATTGCTGGAATTGATTCAGTAGCCGATTTTGAACAAACTACTTTCAGGATGTGCGTTTATTATGTTACATGTTGTATGATATGTAGTGATAGTGACCCTAAAGGTCTTCTCCCTATACTTACATTTCCGTAGCGTAGTAAAGAGCAGCGATAGCTCAGTGGGGAGACCAACAGACTGCAATGCAGAGGGTCTCGGGTTCGAACCCACGTCGCGCACCTTTGACTTTCGGGAGTTATATGACTTTTCGAAATGATGTGCGTATTGATTGACAATTATCGCCTGCTCCGTGCCTCGGAGAGCACGTTAAGCCTTCGGTCCCGGCTGCCATGAACATCTATGGCAGTCGTTATTGGGAAAGTCAGTACCCTCTAATATTCTGGCACTGGTCTAGCCTTAGGGTATCGTTAGCCTTCGGGTTGCGGAGGTCAGGTGGCAGCCGCTCCGTGTAAAAACTGATATCCAGTCAAATCCGGTTAGACCAGAAAAGCCGACCCCAAGTGACTTGGGAATAATCAAGGCTAAGAGAGAAGACTTACATTTCCGTAGCCCTGTGAGGGATGGTGGCAGGCAGTTCTGACAGCAGCTTCTCCCGGCAGTCAACGGTCCCTTCAGGGGTACAGCGGCACGGTGGGGGACAGCGGGGCTCCGCTGAGCATTCCACTGTAATCGCTGTGGTTGGACCTTGAGAGGACAAGATGGCACTTTACAATCAATACCGAAAACTCGCTTATCTTTAAGACTGCGCCGAGCGAAATGTGCAGAAACAGGCGGTCACAGTTAAGTCAATAAAATCAACACATTTTGTTTAATACAAATATAAAATATACATTTACCATAACAATGAATGTGTTTAAAATTACTCGCGTGTAAAATACTTAAAATAATTACCATTTTCGCTTACAAAATTACGTAAATTTGCATGAAAAATGCAAAGATGTAAGCTCGTGTCGCGTGATTTTTAGATTATAACAGTAGAAATCTATCCTATTTTACAGCTTAAACGAAACATAAACAGTTACATTACAATTTTTCCGTCCCAAATATTTATTGGTAGACAATAAAGATACATATTTATAGAAAAAGCACTTCAAATCCTCCATACAATTTGACTATGGCGGCCGCGCGCCGATTTAAATATGCGCCGCACGAGCTCTGTCATTATCTGTCTTACGCTCGGCGCAGTCTTAAAGCTGCATAAAGTTAATCATCAATGTCTATAAACAGAAATAAAAAATAATATTTTTTATTAACAAGAACTAGGTAATTCGTGTGTATACAGTAGACAAAAACCGTCCATACTAGGATAAGCCTGTCTCGTGGAAGATTCTACAATATAATTAAAAAGTAACTGGTACACAGTTCTACATGACGACCTCGATGGCGTAGTGGTTAGTGTAACCGACTGCCACGCCTGAGGTCGCGGGTTCGATTCCCGCACAAGTCAATCATTTGTGTGCATGAACATGAGTGTTTGTCTTGGTCTGGGTGTTTCTATGTATAATATGTAAGTATTTACAAAAAAAATATGTATGTATGTATGTTTATCCATTGTCTAGTATCCATAGTACAAGCTTTGCTTAGTTTGGGCTAGATGGTGTTGTGTGTATGTGATAGAATAATATAATTAAACATTTATTTAGTTATTATAAACATTTTACAATTTTTTAGGAATTCTTTCGAGTATTGGTAGGACCAGTTCAGCAATTGCATTGTCAACTTATTTTTAACTTGGAAATTATTTAGTTGGATGACTCTGAGCTCATCTGCGTAAATAGAAACAACAATAATTAAATTATGTTGGGGTACATTGAAATAACTGCACTGGAACATTGAGACAACTACCATCTTAGTCTCCCCGTGACCATGGCTGCTGAAAAGCAACCGAAACGTCGGGGAAAGTGTAAAATTAAATTAAAACTAAATAGTTTTAATAATAATATAATTAGCTTAAAAATTAGTAAAGTTTAAAAGTAAAAGTAGTGTAACAGTTTTCAAAATTATGTAATAAAGTGTCAAATAAACAACGCGATAAAATCCGTATATAGTAGTTTAATTTCAATGAATAATATTCGCGTAAACAGAAGGCAATATTAGTTGGATGAAGTTATAAACTTTTTATTTTTGTATACTAGGATTTCCTTGCGGCATCGCTTGCGTAAAAGTAGGTTAGGTTATGTAAGTAACAGCACCTTTTTTTATATAAAATATAGCCTGTATTACTCTGTGATAATATAGCTTTCAAAGGGAGAAATTAATTTTTAAATCGTTTGCCTAATTTATTATTTTTATCACGGCAGTATTATATACTGCCGTGGAAATCGAGTGGGCTGTAAGTGCGAGAGGGCAATTTTTTTAAATTACTGATTTGTAATGCCTCTCTACTGTAAACAACATATTTTTTTAATTTCTTTTGACATATAGAACATAAAGTTCGAGTACCTATATAGTTTTATCACAAACGCTAAAATTGTGACAAAATCTTTGCGCGCTGTTTTCTAAAACTGCCTTTTCAGACTTACTGCCCTCTCAATTACCACGGCAGAATATTAGTATAGATGAATGGTTTCATAAATACCCCTTTCACCCCCTTCAGGGTGGAATTTCCAAAAATCCTCTCTTAGTGCTCCCCTACACTCTCCAAGGAACACACATGCCAAATTTCAGCTTCTTGCGTTCGGTAGTTTCGGCTGTGCGTTGTCTATCAGTCACTCAGTAACGGAAGAGTTTTATATATATAGATTAAAGCGTTGGGCGAATGACGTTTTAATACCAAGGAACAGGAATAAAGAATAACTGTTTTAGTTGTAATACTACTATTTATGTTAATGTCGGGGATGGTTGGGATCTCACGGTGGTATTCTATGGCGGACCTTAGGATGAACAGTACCTGATCTGAAATTCATTGTAGAGGAAGAGGAGAGGAAGGGAGAGAAGAGGAAGTAAGGTAGAAAAATGGGTTTCTAATGGGCAGGTGTGGTGGACTATGACTATTCTGGTGGCGTGGTAGCTTATGGCCATGCCAAGCAATGGAACAGTTTATAAAGGATTTGACCATGATAAAAGAAGGTGAAACTTACCGCTGCAAATCAGCTCGTGGGCTTCCAAGTCTGTTAATAGAGCGCCTCTTAAGGCCGCTGGTGCTTGACATCTGGGGATTAGAAGGTAAATGAAAAGTGTTAATTAATTTTGTGACTTCTTCTCTTTTAGCCTTTATTATTCCCAAGTGACTTGGGGTCGGCTTTGGATATCAGTTTTTACACGGAGCGGCTGCCACCTGACCTCCGCAACCCGAAGGCTAAAGATACCCTAAGGCTAGACCAGTGTCAGGATATTAGAGGGTACTGACAGTCCCAATAACGACTTACATAGATGTTCATGGCAGCCGGGACCAACGGCTTAACGTGCTCTCCGAGGCACGGAGCAGGCGATAATTGTCAATCAATACGCACATAATTTCGAAAAGTCATATAACTTCCGTAAGTCAGAGGTGCGCGACGTGGGTTAGAACACGAGATCCTCTGCATTGCAGTCTATTGGTCTCTCCACTGACGATTGTGGCGATAAGGATAAATATAAGTCTATACGCAGCGGGTAAGCAAGCTCGGTTCTGCCACCGCATTGAATATGGTTACCAATTCTAAGCGGTACAATTATTGATGCAAACGTTTTTGTAACGTATTGCCTGCTCTAGGAATAATTTCTGTGTTGCGGGGGACTTTACAAACATTTAAACAACGGACAAAAAGAACTACTAGCTTTGGACAGTATTTGTGAATCACATAAATGTATGTCCCGTGTGAAGGAACCCACAACTCTTAATCCTCTATGAGATCCGTGCATTGTATAGTGCGACATAAAAGAGTAGACAATAATTATAAGAGAACTACAGATTAAAAAATCTTGCGACCCTGTACATGACTACACGAACTGTCAGTAATTGGCGTCTAGGCGTGTCGTCGAAGTATTTCCGTAACAACATTATATTGTCTGTCAATAATATTATATCACCTCTACACAAACAAGAATAAAGTAATACCTGGTGGTGCTCGTGAAATCATTTATAATGTTTTCAAGCCGTGTTTAGCAGAATTTCAAGCCAGCAAAATGTTATCTGATTTGGACAATGTCTATAAACGTGCGGCGGATTTTACCGGTCTGTAACTATTATATCTTGTACTAAAAGTGAAACACTACCTAGAACTATATAAAACTAATGCAGCGAGCAGCGATAGCTCAGTGGGGAGACCAACAGACTGCAATGCAGAGGGTCTCGGGTTCGAACCCACGTCGCGCACCTCTGACTTTCGGAAGTTATATGACTTTTCGAAATTATGTGCGTATTGATTGACAATTATCGCCTGCTCCGTGCCTCGGAGAGCACGTTAAGCCGTCGGTCCCGGCTGCCATGAACATCTATGGCAGTCGTTATTGGGAGAGTGTAGACACAAAAGATCCCACTGGGTCGAAGTGTCGCCGGTCTGCAATGACTGGCCCCCACATAAGATACAAGATACATAAATAGTCTCACTATATCCTGAAGGGGTAAGCAGAAGTGAAATACACTCTCATTGTTTCAGGTTTCAGGTCCTACGTAATAGGAACCACTATCAGACGCTGTGCTGCTTCTGAGAAATTCTCCCGATACTGAAATGAGTCCTAGTGCGGGAGCTGCCTTTTAAACAAGTAAGGAACGGCAATAAATTGCCGTAAATTTTAGAGTTCGAAAATCAATATATGTAAAGGTCACGTGATACCACGTGACCTTGAGGTCAAAGGTCATAGTAATTTCGGGGATATATCGACTATGTTGAGTCGAATGGCGTTGACCGCAAGTCTCTAGCTCTTACGGTTCTTGAGTTGAAAGTTGTATAACAGACGGACGGTCGAACAAAGCTGTTGTATAAGTCTTTCCGAACTCTAAAAAGAAGTAGAAGATGGATGGTTTTCATTACCTGGCTCCAACTCCAAGAATACCAGCAGCTCGTACAGCAGTCGACAGTCTTGCGACGCGACAATCGCATACGACAGGATTGTCGGTCAGTCGCAGGGTGTTCAGTCGCGTGATGGCAGCCGGCTCCAATGAGAGGTACGTCAGGTTATTGTTGTTTAGTGTTCTGAAAAAAAAACATATAATAAAATTATTGTTTTTTGGTACTGCATCAGTTTGTTCAGGGTTCGATTCTTCTTTAAATAAAGTGTTATTTAGTTAGGTTAGTTGATATTATTAATCTCACTTCCGGCCGTGGTTCAGTCTATGGTCCGGAGTGAGAGATCGTGGAACGCCGTCGCCTCCTTTTGTGAGTAAGTAATTTCTATCAAGGAGACCTCCAGCCAACTTGAAATTTGACCTGGGCGTGGTGAGCTGCGTGGGCCTGCTCGCCACCCGATCAGCACCAGGTCCGAGAGGCGGAGTGCGTGTTCCCACGCGCGCCTCTGAGTCGTGTTTTTGTTCCCCCACAATGGGGACAGTATAAAGTGTCTCATGTAGTGGCCTACCGTTTCACACGGCGAGCTGAAACCTCGGCGGGGTCGCGATTGCATGTGAAAGCGATTCGCGCGGCCCCGCCGTCTATGGTTATGTCGAGGAACACCGTGGTAGGTTTAGTCGGTATTACCAGGGTATCTTTCCCCCGATGAGCCCGACATAACCTCTCCGTCGCCCCGCGGAGAGGTATGCGTCAATGAACTACACAACGTAAAAAAAGAGTTGGTATTATTAATAGCGTAGGGAAATATTCCTGATCGACTACTCTCCACTACTCCTTTATATAAGCAAGGGTACCTATATGTATAAGTATATCTATACGAACTAGCGTTCGCCAAGTGGTCAAAATTCGACCATAATTGATTTAAATTTTAAGTTTGATTGTTATTAAGTAATTTGTTAAGTCCAACCCGCATTACTATAAGCGTCGAGCCGACGAGTTTCCACGCAATAGACGTGACAATAGTCAACTTTGTCTCCAATCCGCTAAGATGACCCTGATGCGCAAAAGTGTGTACTGCATGGCACCAATTATTTATAACAAAGTACCAAAAAGTTGGAAGGAACTGCCTCAATCTATGTTTAAAAATAAACTTCGCACTTTTTTGACCGCCAGAGCATATTATAACGTGACTGAGTTCCTTAATGAAAAAGAATTTGTATTGACATAATTAAATGTATTTAGACCTGTATAATAAAGCTGATTAATCTTATAATTTAAATATATATTAATTAAATTTAAATAATTTAGACAAGAAAATAATATATTGTAACATGTATCTGTTTTTATTTTTTATAATTTTATATTCTAATTATTTTGCACGTCATACTGTGACAAACATGTCTGCACTTAATTTATTTTGTCATCTTGTATGTATGCACTTTCTTTGTATGTACACACACATGTTTATGCAAATAAAGCTTATCTTATCTTAAGGTTTTATTGACTACTTGTAGTTTTCCCGCGGTTTCACCCGCGGAAGTCCCGTTCCCGTGTGAATATCGGGTTTCACCCCTTTCACCCCCTTAAGGGTGGAATTTCCAAAAATCCTATCTTAGTGCTCCCCTACATTTCCAAGGAACATACATGCCAAATTTCAGCTTCTTGCGTTCAGTAGTTTCGGCTGTACGTTGTCTGTCAGTCACTCAGTAACGGAAGAGTTTTATATATATAAATAACTACCATTATCATCACATTTCACGGAACTTAAGATATGTAACCATAGTTACGAAGAATTCTACGACATCAGCCGAACAATGCCGAAATACTACGCACGCGATTCGATTGCGTTCGTCAAATGCATGGTTGTGTGCGTATAGTGCTTTTTCACTAATTTAATGTATTTCTAACGCATGTTTTATAAAAATATTAGGACTCGCCCCTCCTTCTCCATATAAACTTTAACTGTGCCAAATTTCATACTCCTCCGTCCGCGCAATTTTCGTAAAAAGGGGTACAAAGTTTTTGCTTCACGTATTAATATATAGATATTATAAAGCTAAAGAGTTTGTTTGTTTGGTTAAACGCGCTAAGCTCAGGAACTACTGGTTCGATTTGAAAAATTCTTTAGTATCGGACAGCCCATTTACCGTGGAAGGTTATAGGCTAAATAACATCAAACTACGACCCACGGGGGCGGCACAGTTATCATAAACGCGGGTGAAATCGTGGGCACATCTAGTGTATGATAAATATTGTAAGCTAACTTAAAAATGTAAAACGTCTGTACCGCTTATAACATTGGTAAACACGAGTTGTACATTGATCTGCACATTTATAAAATATATTCTCTCAAGATACAGGTTTACTTAGTTTGGGAGACAACTGTTATACAACTTATGTATGTATCTTATGTGGGGGCCAGTCAGTGCAGACCGGCGACACTTCGACCCAGTGGGATCTTTTGTGTCGACACGCTCCCATTAACGACTGCCATAGACGTTCATGGCAGCCGGGACCGACGGCTTAACGTGCTCTCCGAGGCACGGAGAAGGCGATAATTGTCAATCAATACGCACATCATTTCGAAAAGTCATATAACTTCCGAAAGTCAGAGGTGCGCGACGTGGGTTCGAACCCAAGACCCTCTGCATTGCAGTCTGTTGGTCTCCCCACTGAGCTATCACTGCTCTTTTTATACAATTTAACTGTTATAATATATTTTTAACTAGCTGATCCACGCAACTTCGTCTGCTTCACATAAGACAATTTTCCCCGTTTTGCAACATTATTCATTACTGTTCCGCTCCTATTGGTCATAGCGTGATATTATATAGCCTATAGCCTTCCTCGATAAATAGGTTATCCAACACTAAAATATCCAACACTAGAATTTTTCAATACCAACCAGTAATTCCTGGGATTAGGGCGTCAACCAAACAAACGAACTCTTTAGCTTTATAATCTTTATATATACAATTCTACTGTACGTGTGTATGTCACTGAAGTCCTAATAAACGGCTGGACCGATTTTGATAAAAATATTGTGTGTTTTCATGTGGATTCGAGGATGGTTTAGAGTTGGGTTTTTTTTTTTTCGTTTGTACTGGACGACGTCTTTCGGGACAGCTAGTATTAGTACCTATATATGTGTACCTAATTTTGTACCTAAGTTATAACATGTAAACAGAGTGCGTTTGAAATTAATTATTTTTATTATAAACAAAATGTATGTCTCGGCGATGCAACTAGATACAGAAACCCGATATTACGTTACCCGATCCGATAATCAAACCAGTGAGTTTGCGACACACCACTTTACGACAAACAGTGCGTACACGTACAGTCTTGCGTTTGATTATCAGATCGGACAAAGTTGTATAGGGTGTCTCTCTCTCTGTCAATAGTTGCTAGAAGACATGAACTGCCTGATTGTAATAGCTTGCCTATGCAGAAGCTAAAATATATCAATAATAATATCAGCCCTATAGTAAACTGTCCTACTGCCATAGTCCACCACGCTGGACTACTGCGGGTTGCCAAACTTCACATATCTTCGGAACATTATGTACAACTCTCAGACATTCAGGTTTCCTCACGATGTATTCCTTCACCGTTAAAGAGAGCGATAATATTTTTTTTTAGTTTTATATGTGATAGGAGGCTAACGAGCAGACGGTTTGCCTGATGGTAAGCGATTACCGCCGCCCAAGGACACCCGCAACACCAGAGGAGTTACAAGTGCGCTGGTGTCCTTTTAAAAAGGAGTACGCTCTTTTCTTGAAGGTTTGTAGGTCTTATTGGTCCGGAAATATCGCAGGCGACAATTCATTCCACAGTCTAGTAGTGCGAGGCAGAAAATTTCTAGAAAAACGCACAGTAGTGGACTGCCAACCATCTAAATGATGGGGATGGAAATTCTGTCGCGTAGGACGATGGCGAAAAGACGCGGCAGGGATTAGTCCGAACAATTCCTCGGAGCACTCCCCATAGTACAAGCGATAGAAGATGCATAGCGAGGCTACATCTCTACGCAGCGCCAAAGAGTCTAACCGATTTGAAACAACCTGGCAGTCGACGATTCGAGTCGCTCTCCGCTGAATGCGGTCCAGAGGGAGAGGCTGGTACTGGTACTGGTATTTAATACGCACATAACTTAGAAAAGTCAGAGATGCGTCCTCTGGGATCGGATACTAGACCTCTGCGTAGCACTCCAAGGGTCTCCCACTAGGTCATCACTTGTGGCAAATAAGCACTCGCGTATCGCATATATCACAAGGTATCTTATCTTATGTGGGGGCCAGTCAGTGCAGACCGGCGACACTTCGACCCAGTGGGATCTTTTGTGTCGACACTCTCCCAATAACGACTGCCATAGATGTTCATGGCAGCCGGGACCGACGGCTTAACGTGCTCTCCGAGGCACGGAGCAGGCGATAATTGTCAATCAATACGCACATAATTTCGAAAAGTCATATAGCTTCCGAAAGTCAGAGGTGCGCGACGTGGGTTCGAAACCGAGACCCTCTGCATTGCAGTCTGTTGGTCTCCCCACTGAGCTATCGTTGCTCTCAAACACAAGGTAAATAATAACAAGATGATAGAAAAGATATGCATGGATGGTGTAGCGGTTTAAGTGGTCTCCTCGCCGCTGCCAATACTCCGAATGGTGTAGGTTCAATCCTCGACAAAAATTGTATGGTCCACAAATTTTTATAACGAGTCTGGTTATTCCCTTGTTGAAAATTTTGTAAAGTTGCTGGAATTATGCCTAGAGCAGCAGTTATCTTTTTAACACGCTTCTTTTATTTGCTTGGTATATATCTATGTATCTATAAATCTATGAATCTATGTAACGGAATCTTTGACCCTGATTTTCAACCGTTTCAAACCGACGGATTGATTTGAAACTTCGCACACTTTTTTTTTTAAGTTATGTAATGTGTTATTTTTTATCATTTTTTGTTTTTTGTAAAATTGTATGCAGCTGGCTTGATTTCCATGCGTAACGGTGGTCTCCATTGAAAATCAGCGTTGCGATATCACGTCAGTTTTATCGCAACATCAATGCTGAATGGAGACCATTTGTTGCCACAATAGCATGATATGTATGCATTTTTTTACTTATGAACTATTTATTTAATTGTCTTTTTATTATCTTGTCTTTATTTTGTGAGAAAAATATGTAAGTAGTCATGTTTCTTTGTGGCAATAAAGAATGATTTCTTTCTTTCTTTTTTTCTTTCACACTTATCGAGGACCGATGACAATACAATAATTTTGAAAAGCAAATATTAAAAAAATTAAAAAGTAAATAATAGTTTAAAAAAACTAAAAACAAGCTTTAATCAGTAGAACATAATATAATAACTTTAAACTTAAAACTTTAAAGCACCTCAAGTGTTTTACATTAAAATTATTAAATTATTAAAACTTTTAAAGAAAATAATGACCAAAAGCGTATTGACCTGTGCTTTTCCCCACGACTTACTTAAATATTCTTAATAAAACTCACAAATTGGGTCATAACTCATAATTCATATTAGTGGTCAATAACGACGGACTGCTGACTCAGGGGTCAAATCAATACGGGGAGGTTACCACGGCTCAATTATTGACCTTGGACTGATAACGCTAAGTAGAATAAATTCAATTACTAATACAAGAGTAAGAAAATATTATATTACTAGCGACTTGCCCCGGCTTTACACGGGTATAGAATAGAATATAATAGAAGATTTGTTATATCTGAAAGAGATAAGGCATCTTTTTCGATGAAAGCTTTCAGGCGGCTTGAATTTCATATTTATATTAATACCAATATACACGAAACCTTAAGACTGCGCCGAAACGTGCCAAAACAGGCGGTCACAGTTAAGTGAATAAAATCAACACTTTTTGTTTAATACAAATATAAAATATAATTTACTATAACAATGAATGTGTTTACAATTACTCCGTGTAAAAAACTTTAAATAATTAATATTTTCGACTACGAAATTACGTAAATTTGCACGAAAAATGCATAAACGTAAACACGTGTTACGTGATTTTTAGATTATAACAGTAGAAATCTATCGTACTTTACAGCTTAAACGAAACATAAATAATTATATTACAATATGTCCGTCCTAAATATTTAAGTTATTGTTTGACAATAAAGATACATATTTATCAAAAAAGCACTTCAAATCCTCCACACAATTTGACTATGGCGGCCGCGCGCCGATTTGAATATCGAGCTCTGTCATTCAGTCCAACCACGTCTTACGCTCGGCGCAGTCTTAACAAAATATTGAGCCTCGATGGCGTAGTGGTTAGTGTCACCAACTGCCACGCCTGAGGTCGCAGGTTCGATTTCCACACAAGTCAAACATTTGTGTGCATGAACATGGATGTTTGTCTTGGTCTGGGTGTTTCTATGTATAATATGTATGTATTTACAAAAAAAATAATATAATATACGAATGTTTATCCATTGTCTAGTACCCATACTACAAGCTCTGCTTAGTTTGGGCTAGATTGTGTTGTGTGTATGTGATAGAATATTATTATTATACACTTATCTTCCTCATGAACCACGGTGGTGAAAATCGAATGAAAATTCGTTCAGTAGTTTTTGAGTTTTTGCGAACAGACAGACAGACACGGCGGGAACTTTGTTTTATATTATGTTGTAGAGATTATGCCTGTATCTACGAAGGATTAGGTAGAGGTGGATGACACCTATATTTGGTCTAGTAAGTTTAGGTTGCAAGTAAGTTGATCTTGTCCTGATGGACACATTTTCTTGCAGTTTCTTTCTTTTTTTAAGAAGACCCCCTCACTGCTATTAATTCCTGTATCACAGGGGACATTACAAACACTCAAACAACGGACACAAAGAACATCCAGACTCAGAACAACCATTTATGGATCACACAATTTTTTGTCCCGTCATCGTCGAACCCACGATGCTTGGTGCAGTGGCAGCAGCAAACGCGACCACTTAAACCACTGCGCCATCCGTGCAGACAAATATCTACAACTAGTTTTCCCCGCGGTTTCACCCGCGTAAGTCCAGTTACCATGGGAATATCGGGCTTAAAGTAGCCTATGTATGAATGTAGGTCTCCAGCTATCTACAGACCAAGTTTCATCTCAATCGGTCCAGTAGTTTTTGCGTGAAAGAGTAACAAACATCCATACATCCATATATCCATACAAACTTCCGCGTTTATAATATTTGTAAGGATTTAGGCATGTATCCTTGAAGGATTCGGCAGAGTCGTGTTACGCCAACTTTTGGCCTGGTAAGTCAAGGTCGTAAGTAAGTTGAGACGGTTCTGATGGGCATATTTTCCCATTTACATCTAAATAAGACTCCTCTACCCGGGATGTCGCGACCGGCAGTAATCTATACTAATAATACAAAGCTGAAGAGTTTGTTTGTTTGTTTGTTTGTTTAAACGCGATAATCTCAGGAACCACTGGTTCGATTTGAAAAATTCTTTTAGTGTTGGATAGCCCATTTATCGAGGAAGGCTATAGTCTATATAACATCACGCTACGACCAATAGGAGCAGAGCAGCAATAAATTTTTTTGCACAAACGGGATAAAGCGACGACACGGTTTGTCGAGGCACAGTTCAAATCCTGCATCATGGACTGTCGATTTCCTGTGTTATAATTTACAATAGTATGAGCCCTGTATTAAACTATCCCACTTCTGGGAACGGGCCTCTATTCAGTGTGAGAACGGTAACGCCATAGTCCACCAGCATGCCTAGTACGGGTTAGCAGACTTCACATAACATAGAGATCATAATGGAAAATTCTCAGACATGCAGGTTTCCTCACGATGTTTTCCTTCACCGTTAAATAGAGCGATAATTAACTATTTAATACGCCAATTACTTCAAAAGGTCATAGATTGTGCCTTGGGTTTTAATTTGAGACCTCTGCGTAGCTACGGCACAGTCCATCGGTCTCCTACCATAGCCTGGTAGACCGTTGGACACTCTGCTTATGGAGTATTGAAGAATCAATAATGTAAAGTGTTGGAATACTTACAGAACTTCTAAACTCTTCAGATTCTCAAGCGCCTTCTCATCGATACATTTCAGGTGATTGCCATCCAGGTGGAGACTCTTCAACGCTGTCAACCCTCTGAAGGTCCTTCTACTGATCGCAGTCAGCTCGTTGCGACTTAGGTCCCTAAAACACCAGGGTATGTTAGCATGAAGAGATTAAAGAAATAAATGGTTGCGTTTCTGGAAAATTAATACCTAGAACTTTGGCTTATTAGGACAATGATTTCTAAAGTGAGTGCCGCGGAACCTAGATGATCCGTAGAAAAGTCATTAGGGTATCGCGAAAGTGTATATTTTTGGCTGTTAAATAATACCACAGTTAAGTTCAAATATTATTTTGTAATAGCGCAAAATGTGATGAGAAATAAAGTTATTGTTCATATTTAAATTACAGTGTCTTTGAATTGTAAGAAAGAAAGAAACGAAAGAAAATATGTTTTTATTTCTAAAAAACACGAAAGCCTTCAAACAATGTTCAGAAAATATGTAATCATTTGATATGGGGTTCTATTAAGTAAAATATATTTGGCGAGTGTCCCGTTGTTTCAAAAGTTTAGGGACATTGTACTCTGGTACGCCGAAGGTTGATAATAATAGAATAGTATAACGACATGTCAGGTCAAAGTCGTAGATTAGGTAGATACAGCTAGCCAGGTCAAATATCATTCGTATAGTCAAAGACATTAGGTAACATACTCAAACCACGAGATCCATTTATTACAATTTTTGCTCTCGTTCCTCTCTGTGACTACCCGTAAGATATTGAAAGATAGGCAACTACGCCTAATTTAACTTCATCTCTCGTTCTTCTTACGTGTTTACTTTTAAATTAATAAACTTAATAAGTTTGTATAATATTGCACGTTTACGAGGTCGTAAGTAGTGACCTATTCATACGCTGAATTTGTATAAATCAAGTTATTTAGGGAAACCTGTTATTGGTCATATAAAATTGTACTATACTCGACTTGTTAAACAAACTATATTGCTGTTGGTTTCTTCATAAAAGAAATAAATAAATATGGCAAGACATAAATTTCTGTTTGCAAAAAATATTATGACCTTTATATTATTTTTGACTTTGACTTAGATTTAAATTTACTTTGACTTTGATTTAAACAATTGGTATGAAAATATATTAACGAATAAAATAAATATTAAAGATCTAGCCAGTTCTAGCGGTTGTTAGATGTATTACAGATATTTTTTTATTATTCTAGTAATTTGGTCCACCTGGACACAAATTATCATAGGCGATCTAGAAGTCACTAAACAGACTTCGAACTCAGCCGGTGCAAGGAAAATATGTCCAGGTGGGGATTCTTAGACGATCCTAATCTAGGCTGTTTGTGCAGTGCAACGCAAACGATGTCACACCTTATTGTGCCCTGAGTGCCCCAACAACTGCACGTATGAGAGCTTGATGATTGCTTCAGACGATCAAGGTGGCTGCGCTCTGAGCCACAACTATATAATATTGAGTAATGATTGCCACCAAAAGCAGCGATAGCTTAGTGGGGAGATCAATAGACTGCAATGCAGAGGGTCTCGGGTTCGAACCCACGTCGCGCACCTCTGACTTTCGGGAGTTATATGACTTTTCGAAATTATGTGCGTATTGATTGACAATTATCGCCTGCTCCGTGCCTCGGATAGCACGTTAAGCCGTTGGTCCCGGCTGCCATGAACATCTATGGCAGTCGTTATTGGGAAAGTTAGTACCCTCTAATATCCTGACACTGGTCTAGCCTTAGCGTATCGTTAGCCTTCGGGTTGCGGAGGTCAGGTGGCAGCCGCTCCGTGTAAAAACTGATATCCAGTCAAATCCGGTTAGACTAGAAAAGCCGACCCCAAATGACTTGGGAATAATAAAGGCTAAGAGAGAAGAAAAAAAAAGTTATTTTTGCGCTTCCTAGAAACCAAATATTAAAAAAATTCCTTCGTTATTTTTTTTATAGAAAAACAATTCCCACCCTAGGAATAATTCCTGTATCGCTGAGGGACTTCACAAATATTCAAACAACGGACGAAAGAATATCCAAACTCGAAACAACCATTTGTGGATCACACAATATTTTGTCCCGCGTGAGTATCGAACCACAACACTCGGCGTACTGGCAGTGGCGAGCTGACCACTCAAATCACTACGAAATCAGTGCTCTTTAAAAATTTAATACCGCAATCAAAATATATAAAACATAGCCAAGCCTTGAACACATTTTGATAAGGCTCTCAAAATGTATTAATCAATACATCAGACAATCATCCTTATTAATTATTTGAGCATTTAATTCAGCTTGAGCCCTGCTAACACCCCTGTGTTAACAGCGTGAAGATAGCTACGTAGGGGTGTGAGCGAATAGTTATGGAGTACAAAGCATCGTTTGAATGAGATACGGGATGTTAAATATTAAAGTTTAATGTGACGGCCCTAGTGACGACAGAATTGTGTGGATATACATAATATTGTCTTCTGTTTACGCGAATGTTATTCATTGAAATTAAACTACTATATACGGATTTTATTTATACCCAAGAAGAAGCAAACCACAGCTAGAATTCATGATACTCTGAGCTCATTCTGTGTAAACAGAAACACCAATGATTAAATTATGTTCGGGTACTTTGAAATAACGACACTGGAACATTGAGACAACTACCATCTTAGTCTCCCCGTGACCATGGCTGCTGAAAAGCAACCGAAACGTCGGGGAATGTGTGAACTTAAATATAAACAGTTTTAATAATTTAATTAGCTTCAAAATTAGTAAAGTTTAATAGTATCTAGTAGTAGTGTAACAGTTTCAAAATTATGTAATAAAGTGTAAAATAAATAACGCGATAAAATCCGTATATAGTAGTTCAATTTGTGTGGATATTCTGTTTGTTTGACTGCACGAAGGGCGCAGCGGGTAAGCGGTCACAGTGCCGCTGTCGACCCGAATGTTGTGGGTCACACGTCGTTTATTTGTGTGATCCACAAATTATTTGCTATTTATAATCCTACTATTAAGTTAATAGTATGTATATTGTATGTATCTTATGTGGGAGCCAGTCAGCGCAGACCAGCGACACTTCGACCCAGTGGGATCTTTTGTGTCGACACTCTCCCAATAACGACTGCCATAGAAGTTCATGGCAGCCGGGACCGACGGCTTAACGTGCTCTCCGAGGCACGGAGCAGGCGATAATTGTCAATCAATACGCACATAATTTCGAAAAGCCATATAACTTCTAAAGTCAGAGGTGCGCGACGTGGGTTCGAACCCGAGACCCTCTGCATTGCAGTCTGTTGGTCTGCCCACTGAGCTATCGCTGCTTGTCTACCTGCCAGTGCTGTGCATTTTTTTGTTGGGGTAGCACATGCACCTTGATAATTGTTAATTATATGTGAATGATTATGCTATAGATATGCCTAAATAAATAAAATAAACAAGTGAGAAACGGCAATGAATTGCCGTAAATCTTAGAGTTCGAAATAATGGTTCAAGTAATATGCAAAGATCACGTGATACCACGTGACTTGACGAGATCAGAGGTCATAGTAATTTCGAGGGTATATCGACTATGCTTAGTCGAACGGCGTTGACCGCGAGTCTCTAACTCTTACGGTTCTTGAGTTGAAAGTTGTATAACAGACGGACGGGCGGACAAAGCTGTTGTATAAGAGTTTTTTAGAACTCTAAAAAGTTGTAAAATTTAACAGTAGTAGTTTCATAATTACCTAATAATAAGATTTTTAAAATAAACAACGCGATAAACACTCTGTAAAGTAGTTTAAATTTAAAATACAATAATTATGTTCGAACCAAGTAGAACGAGAACACAAGAATCGCATTCACTACCGCTGCAACACAGAGGTCGTAATACTTGGAAAGCTCAAGCTTTAAATACGACCACACCTTTCTGTTACTCGTCATATATTTTTTAAATCACAGTCAATGATCCTTAATTAATTTACAGTGGGCGGCATGGATGTATTGTACTCCTACAGACCTCTTATGAGGTGCCTTTTTAGGAGCAAAGACATCACGATAACAATATAGAATTCCATTGGTAAGGATCGAGATTCGATTCCCGATAAGTTTTATATTGAGGCTTAAAGACTGCGCCGAGCGAAATGTGCCAAAACAGGCGGTCACAGTTAAGTGAATAAAATCAACACTTTTTGTTAAATACAAATATAAAATATACATTCACCATAACAATGAATGTGTTTACAATTTAAAAAGCTTAAAATAATTAATATTTTCGCCTACAAAATTACGTAAATTTGCACGAAAAATGCAAAAACGTAAGCTCGTGATTTTTAGATTATAACAGTAGAAATCTATCCTATTTTACATCTTAAACGAAACATAAATAATTATATTACAATTAGTCCGTCACAAATATTTAAGTTATTGGTTGACAATAAAGATACAAATTTATCAAAAAAGCACTTCATAGCTTCCATACAACTTTACTACGGCGGCCGCGCGCCTATTTGAATATGCGCCGCACGAGCTCTGTCATTATCTGTCTTACGCTCGGCGCAGTCTTAACTGTAAGTTGACGTTTTCGTTTCATCCACGACATCACCATTAGGTTACATTGCAAACATATGGTACACTCCTGGGTACAAGGTCTACCCGATGAAAGCACGTGAAAGTATGTATGCGAATGTGAGAAGGGAAACATTTTAGAAGGACAATGGCAAGACCAATAAAAAGATCGATGACGCAATCCTAACTAATATTATATATGCGAGTGTGAGTTTGTATGTTACGCTTTCACGCCTTAACTACTCGATCGATCATCATGCAATTTTGCGTACACGTTGTCAGGGAAAAAAATTATAGGTTTTGCCCACGTTTCACTCGGGAACAATCTTCTCTCTTAGCCTTTATTATTCCCAAGTCACTTGGGGTCGGCTTTTCTGGTCTGACCGGATTTGACTGGATATCAGTTTTTACACGGAGCGGCTGCCACCTGACCTCCGCAACCCGAAGGCTAACGATACCCTAAGGCTAGACCAGTGTCAGGATATTAGAGGGTACTGACTTTCCCAATAACGACTGCCATAGATGTTCATGGCAGCCGGGACCGACGGCTTAACGTGCTCTCCGAGGCACGGAGCAGGCGATAATTGTACTATATACTCGGCAACAATACTTTTTCTAAATAAAAGGTGGTCTACATCCTGTTCTATACCACCAGAAAGGTGTATGTATGCGAATTTCATGATAATCGGTTGATTATTTAAGGTGTGCAAGCGTAACAAACAAACTCACATTCGCATTTATAGTATTGGTAAGGATTAAAAATGCGAGTGTTAGTATGTTTGATGATGCATGAGAATTGCATGACGATGCAATTTGGCATACATGTTGACAGTAGAATGGAAAAGGAGGACAGATCACCTTTCATCCAGGAAATGTCCTGTTATTAATATTTACGCAAGCCAAGCCGCGAGTAAAATGTAATATTATATAAGTTAGGATAGTATACAGGATGTCCGGTAAATAATGGATAATCTTGAAATGTCTTATAGTAGAACTGAAGGGCAGTCAAATAAAAAGAAAAAAAAGTGCAATAGATGTATCTTATGTGGGGGCCAGTCAGTACAGACCGGCGACACTTCGTCCCAGTGGGATCTTTTGTGTCGACACTCTCCCAATAACGACTGCCATAGATATTGATGGCAGCCGGGACCGACGGCTTAACGTGCTCTTCGAGGCACGGAGCAGGCGATAATTGTCAATCAATACGCACATAATTTCGAAGTCATATAACTTCCGAAAGTCAGAGGTGCGCAACATGGGTTCGAACCCGAAACAATCTGCATTGCAGTCTGTTGGTCTCCCCACTGAGCTATCGCTGCTCAATAGATAGTCGTACTTTTGACTGTCTATCTATTAACATAAATGGTGTTTTAGCGTTAAAACAACAAAAAACCGATGGAATTTATTAATTTATGGTCGTAGTGTACACACGGCTACACATCAAGTTAGACACCCTATATACGCATAACTACGCTACATATAAAATAGAGAATTGTCGAAAAGGGACAGTACTTAGCGGTGTCGATGTAATGGTAAGGATAGAGCATAACAAAAAAATGACGCACTCTTTCGCACGATTCGCAGCGTTCAACTTCTAATAGTTCAAAATCCAAACAGTCTAGGTTGATGCGTCGCTGTGTGTACAAGAAAACTAAAGACGGTAATTTAAAAAAAACTTATCTCATGTAGTAGTTAGGATAGATTTTTTTTCATATATTTTCTGAACGGCCATCAGTTTTACTATAAGACATTTCAAGGTTATTTATTAATTACCGGACACCCTGTATATCTCTCTCCTTTTACATTAACAAGTCGCATCCACTCAAATCTAACGCCGTAACGCAGGGCTGCGCCAAATTGTTCTCTATCTGTTACACTTGAATTATTGATGGCGCTCTCGAATTGCCTCCCAACACGATACGCCAAGGAACAACGCCTTCGGATATGGAATCAGTAGACATATTGTTTATTATTACTAAATTTGTGCGATAGAAGCCTTTGTGGTTGTAGCGCCGAGAGCGTAGTGTTTAAAATGGTCGGCTCGCTACTGCGCTGAAACGACACAAAAATGTGTTTATTTACACATTTTTATTAATCTGTCATTTCTTAGAATATAATAGATATAAATATATAAATAGATTCACGCCTGTTTGCAATAATAACTTTTAAACTTTCGCGTTGCATGATATATATATATATATATATATATATATATATATATATATATATATATAATATGTAACGAGTATTAACGCGATCATGCATAATGTTTACCTTTTTTATGCTTGACGTTTCGACCAGGTTACACCGTCAGCTTGTGACCACGGCCGGTTATTTATTCTTTGAAATTAAACTACTATATACGGATTTTATCGCGTTGTTTATATGACACTTTGTTACATAATTTAGAAAATGTTACACTACTACTTCTATTAAACTTCACAAACTTTTAAGCTAATTAAATTATATTAAAACTATTTATATTTAATTTTACACTTTCCCCTACGTTTCGGTTGCTTTTCAGCAGCCATGGTCACGGGGAGACTAAGATGGTAGTTGTCTCAATGTTCCAGTGTCGTTATTTCAAAGTACCCGAACATAATTTAATCATTGGTGTTTCTATTTACGCACCTCGTTTCCAATTTCATGAAAATCGGTCGAGTAGTTCAGGCGTGACCGCATAACAATAATAATAATAATAATATTCTACCACATACACACAACACCATCTAGCCCAAACTAAGCAGAGCTTGTACTATGGGTACTAGACAATGGATAAACATACATACATACTTTTTTTTTTGTAAATACATACATATTATACATAGAAACACCCAGACCAAGACAAACATCCATGTTCATGCACACAAATTATTTACTTGTGCGGGAATCGAACCCGCGACCTCAGGCGTGGCAGTCGGTTACACTAACCACTACGCCATCGAAGCCAACAATAACAAACTCGCAGTCGCATTTATAATAGTATTATTAGGATAATACGAACTGTCAACGGTCACCGGGAGATGTTTGACGCAGCGGTTTACCGTAGTACAACAAAACATTAGTTTGGTTTGTCTTTTGTCGTTTCGGGGGCCTAGAGATCCACAGTGATCAAGGTCGGAACTTCGAGTCTGAAGTATTTAAAGAGACTTATCGTGTGATGGGTACCCACAAAACGAGGACGACCGCTTATCATCCGCAACCAGACGGCATAATAGAACGATTTAACCAGTCTCTGGAAAGATATCTGGCGAAAATTGTAGAAAGCAAATATTTTTTTTTTCCATAACACAAGTTCAATCTTTGCTTGGGTGTCAGATGGTTACAACACTGTAATAACCTACAAAATGTAAGACAAAAGTTTTTTTTAGCACATTGTATGTAAAAAATTGTAAAACTGGTAATAAAGATTATTATTATTATTAAATAAAGAGATTGAGACAAAAAAATTCAATCGTTTCTCCTGTCATACCGTAGGCGTAGTGCCGTTCACGAAAGCACATCAGTAACATCTGCTTTTGCTAACAATTTTGCTTGCGTTCGTCGCGCAACATCGTAATACCTCTCTGCCTACCTCTCCTGGGACACCGGTGTGAATTTAATATATTAATTAAGCCGCAGTACATTGTGATTGATCTCTGTTTCGCAACTCTATGTTCCGTTCCGTCGAGTGGTTGTTTTGATCTCTTAAACTTTGTGATGCATAGTTAATGTGTTACGAACATGTATATTAAGTATACGACGTGTAATAGTTAAGTGTGGTCGGGTTTTAAGATTGAAACGGATATCTGTATCTTTCAAGACAATTCACGTAATAATAGGGTTTATAATAGCGTTGTAATCTTGTACCAGTGTCATAAATGGTATGCATCTTTCTTTCTTTTCGTGTGGTTAATGGCCAACCTGTTGTCAAGAGTTGTTCAAGCCGCCCGTAGGCTTAACATGACAACAGATAAAAGATAGGGGAAATTGTAAACTTAAATATAAATAGTTTTAATAGTTTTAATAAATTAATTAGCTTAAAATTAGTAAAGTTCAATAGTATCTAGTAGTAGTGTGACAGTTTCAAAATTTTGTAATAAAGTGTCAAATAAATAACGCGATAAAATCCGTATATAGTAGTTTAATTTCAATGAATAACATTCGCGTGAACAGAAGACAATATTACGTATTTTACTAATCCTATCGCTTAAAACTGATTGTTTATCTGTTACGAATGGATGTTTTCGGCAAAGGACACATCAAAATATGAACATACGATAACAAATAAATGATGCTGATTCTGATACGAAGCTGTATTTCGTAGTAGCGACTCGCTTCTTCTTCTCTCTCTCTTAGCCTTTATTATTCCCAAGTCACTTGGGGTCGGCTTTTCTGGTCTAACCGGATTTGACTGGATATCAGTTTTTACACGGAGCGGCTGCCACCTGACCTCCGCAACCCGAAGGCTAACGATACCCTAAGGCTAGACCAGTTTCAGGATATTAGAGGGTACTGACTTTCCCAATAACGACTGCCATAGATGTTCATGGCAGCCGGGACCAACGGCTTAACGTGCTCTCCGAGGCACGGAACAGGCGATAATTGTCAATCAATACGCACATAATTTCGAAAAGTCATATATCTTCCGAAAGTCGGAGGTGCGCGACGTGGGTTCGAACCCGAGACCCTCTGCATTGCAGTCTGTTGGTCTCCCCACTGAGCTATCGCTGCTACCAAAAGTACACATTATTTCAATCGCTGCACCCACTACACCTAAGCCAAAATTACCAACTTTTAAAAAGTAAACCCGTCTACAATAGTCCGGAACATGTCCGCACAAAGGCGGGAAAGTCTCGAGACCTCATTAAGCAGTTCGTACTTCCGGTGGCGGCAAGATGGCGGCGGTGTTATTTCCGGGTGAACCCAGTCGACGTCTGAATGCCATCCGGTACGGACGTGCGGCTTTGTGAAGTTATTTGAGTTGCATTGATATTTCGAAAATATTATTTTAATTCGAAATTTGAATTTTTATTTTAAATGAAACTTGCTTTTGCCCGCGGCTTCGCTCGCATAAAATTAGGTTAGGTTTTGTTAATAAAATAGTTGGTAATTTAAATAATATGTAGCCTATGTTACTCGATGATAATAAAGCTTTCTAATGGTGGAATAATTTTAAAATCGGTTGAGTAGTTTTTGAGTAAAATTCTTACAAACAAACAAACAATATTAAGTTTATTTTACTGTTTATATTCTTAAACTAATGTATGTATATTCCCATATACGTAAACATAAGTGTTAATCATCAAAATTTTACTATCCCTATGGATAGTAAATTTTTTTAAATATGTTTGAGATGGCAGCTATGCATCATCTCAAACATATTTAAAAATTTCAATGAGGCCATTTGTATACGCCCTTAGACAGATTAACAACCTTACAAATATAAAAACAGCAATTATGACGTACCGTGCATACGTGGAGTCCTCGCTCCGTTATGGACTTACTATGTGGGGGAATAGCACCGACCATGATAGAGCATTTAAGGCACAAAAGAAATGTATACGGGCCATATGCGGGATTGCACCTGACGAATCATGTCAACCTATTTTCAAAAGGCTTGGCTTGCTACCGCTTCCGTCATTATATGTATACGAAGTGTGTATGTTTGTACGTAAACATAAAGACATGTTCAAAACAGCCGAAGATGTAAGTTCTCGCAATCGACGTGATAAACATAGACTTGTTCTAGGTGTGATCCCTCGATTGACAAAATATAATAAGAGCTGCCTGGCTATGTGTGTACGAATTTATAATAAATTACCAGTGCATGTAAAGACTTTAAATTGCAGACTGCTTAAAATTAAACTATACGAATGGCTGAATCAAAATAATTTTTATAGTATTAAGGAATTTCTTGAGCATAAATTATAGTTCGTAATGTTCACAATTTTTTGCATGCTTTTTAGCCAAACATGTTAGAACTATATTGTAACATAACATCTTTGTATACCATGTTTTAAGCAAATAAATATATTATTATTATTATTATTATAATCATAAACTAGGAAAAGCCGATCCAAAAAGCAGACCTTAAACCTGTGACGTCGACAAATCGTCGTCATAGCAGCGATAGCCCAATGGGGAGACCAACAGACTGCAATGCAGAGGGTCTCGGGTTCGAACCCACGTCGCGCATCAATGACTTTCGGAAGTTATATGACTGTTCGAAATTATGTGCGTATTGATTGACAATTATCGCCTGCTCCGTGCCTCGGAGAGCACGTTAAGCCTCCTGTTAGGAAGTTCGGATTATCCACTAAATAATATATAGGTTCGAATTCTTCTAAGTTTGGTAGAGAGGGTAATTGTTAAATGATGATGAAAATGAGAAAAAGGATGTATGATACTATTTTGTGAAGTATCCGATATTTAAGTGCACGCGTGCGAGGGAAATAACGAGATACCCTACAACGACCCCACGTTTGCTATAGATAGGGGGTTTTAAATATAGATATCTCCTTCATTTTCATCGTCGGCCTCGATGGCGTAGTGGTTAGTGTAACCGACTGCCACGCCTGAGGTCGCGGGTTCGATTCCCGCACAAGTCAAACATTTTGTGTGCATGAACATGGATGTTTGTCTTGGTCTGGGTATTTCTATGTATAATATGTATGTATTTACAAAAAAAATATATATATGTATGTTTATCCATTGTCTAGTACCCATAGTACAAGCTCTGCTTAGTTTGGGCTAGATGGTGTGTGTATGTGATAGAATATTATATTATTTTGGAACTAATTTCGATGCTGTTTTCACAGAAAGGTTTATTTTAATTGCTATTTAGGGTTGTGTATAAAACAACGTACAGAATCATACAAACTTTGTCAATGAAACTAAAAGATTATATACTTTATAAAATAATAATAAGTATGAGAGCAGAATAAATGCTGAAGAAATGAGAGCACTGAGAAATATATGTGGTGTGACTCTGAAAGATAGAATAAGGAATAGTGTGATTAGAGAGAGATGCGGCATGAAAGTGGATATAGTGACAAGAATAGAAAAGGGTATGTTAAGCTGGTTTGGGCATGTAGAAAGAATGGACGTGGAAAGACTGACTAAGAAAGTTTATAAGGCTAGTGTGATTGGAACAGTCGCAAGAGGAAGACCTAGGCGAACGTTTCTTGATCAGATCGGAGGCGTTCTGGACAAAGGCCAGGTTAAGAGCACCTTGAACCGACGGGCGTGTATGAGGAATGTGATGAAAGTGAATGAAGCCAGAGAAGTGTGTCAGGATCGTAGCAAATGGAAATCCGTAGTCTCTGCCTACCCCTCTGAGAAACAGGCGTGAATCTATGTATGTAAAATAACTACACTTTCAAGACAATGAGAAGACTGATGGTCTTCTTATCATCTTGAAGTGTATTTGTATCCACAACCACAACGAACAACCGGAATTCGGAGAGAGTATAAAATGATTTACTATTAAAATAACTTGAACGTAGTATTTTTACTAAGCTGTGATGAAATCTTTAAATAATAGATTTATATAAATAACTAGCTGTTGCCCGCGACTTCGTCTGCGTGGACTTTAATTTATTACCCAATACCTACTTTTAATTTGTTATCTAATTTTAATATATAAAACTACAACTAAAGAAATTAATAAGTCTAACTACACCTATATAGGTGTAGTTAGCTATATATATAGCTAATACTTAAAAACTACCTACTATATCTAAAGAATTATATCTTTTGAATGAAATGTCCGATTTTAATAATTTAAAAAGTATTTTACGGGTAATGAAACGGTCTTTAATAAAATATCATTTAATGGGATAAGGATTAATACAGAGGTATGAATAATATGGTTTGATTATTGTCGGCAACTTTTATCAACATATAAAATGTAAAAATGTAGTTATAGTAGCATAACTACAGTAGTTGGACATATGGTATCTCGGACTTTTTTGTAGATATTGATACGTTCTATAATACTGTAGAACATTTTTTTGTTCTGTCATCAATAGTTTCCGCAGCGCACGTGATGACAGATTTTTTATGACTAATTATTTCACACCTTGGGTTATATTATTGCATTTTTATTAAAGATTTAATGTTGTCGATGTCACTCAGTAAAGATGCAGCTTTCTAATGGTGAAAGTATTTTTGAAATCGGTCCAGTAGTTTTTGTGTGAAAACATTACAAACATACATACAAAAACACAAATGTTTCCTCTTTATAATATTAGTTTAGATAGTTTAGATTTAGACATCCTTGTAAACATAAGACATGATCTACGTCATTTTAACACAGCTGAATTTTTCCAGTACATATATGTGGAATAAGTAGGTAATCAACGTAAGCATATACGATTATTTATTTATGTACTGTCCACATACATAATTGTAACTGGACAATGACTGTATTTCATGATGATATGTTCAGTAGTTAAGGTGTGAAAACGTAACAAAGAAACTCACATTCAATTTTATAATATTAGCTAGGATATTAGTTATTTATAGATTACGACAGTTTTATAAATCTTAATATAAATTAAGAAGATGAAAATCTATATATTAATACGCGAAGCAAAAACTTTGTACCCCTTTTACGAAAATGGCGCGGACGGAGGAGTATGAAATTTGGCAGAGTTAAAGTTTATATGGAGAAGGAGGGACGAATCCTAATATTTTTATAAAATAACACAACAAACAAAAAACATGCAGCGATAGCTCAGTGGGGAGACCAACAGACTGCAATGCAGAGGGTCTCGGGTTCGAACCCACGTCGCGCACCTCTGACTTTCGGAAGTTATATGACTTTTCGAAATTATGTGCGTATTGATTGACAATTATCGCCTGCTCCGTGCCTCGGAGACCACGTTAAGCCGTCGGTCCCGGCTGCCATGAACATCTATGGCAGTCGTTATTGGGAAAGTCAGTACCCTCTAATATCCTGACACTGGTCTAGCCTTAGGGTGTCGTTAGCCTTCGGGTTGCGGAGGTCAGGTGGCAGCCGCTCCGTGTAAAAACTGATATCCAGTCAAATCCGGTTAGACCAGAAAAGCCGACCCCAAGTGACTTGGGAATAATAAAGGCTAAGAGAGAAGATGCATTAGAAATACATTAAATTAATGAAAATACACTACACGCATACAACCATGCATTTGACACACCCAGTCGAATCGCGTTCGTAGTATTTCGGCATTGTTCGGCTGATGTCGTAGAATTCTTCGTAACTATGGTTACATACCTTAAGTATCTGTTGCAATTTCGCGGTATAAATAATTTCGACCACTTAGCGACCGATAGTATATTATTAAACCGAGATTCATTACGTTTTCTCTGGCTCGGTATGATAATTTTACTATGAGTAAGTTTGAAAGCTATTAGCTTTTCTAAACTAAGTTTTTTTTTTAATAATAATATTATACTACCACATACACACAACACCATCTAGCCCAAACTAAGCAGAGCTTGTACTATGGGTACTAGACAATGGATAAACATACATAGATATAACTTTTTTTTAATACCTATATATTATACGTATAAACACCCAGACCAAGACACACATCCATGTTCATGCACACAAATGTTTGACTTGTGCGGGAATCGAACCCGCGACCTCAGGCAGTGCAGTTGGTTACACTAACCACTGCGCCATCGAAGCCGACGAAGTTTCTTTTTTATATTAAATAAGACTCTTCAAAATAATACATTCTCAAGTTAGTTCATACATCTACCCTTCGCCTTAACTGACACAGTTTCGACACATCCCCCTGGAGGTTGGGGTGAGAGTAATTCATTTACTTTATTACCTCTAAGATGCCGGAAGTGCCGCCATCTTAACACTACGAGGAGCGGAAGTGTGCTTTAATTTGAGTGTCAGTTGCGAAATATTTTCTGTCAATGACTTAAGTTAATATAACTTGTTTTTGAGACCTGTGTCTTTAGACAACTTATTGTTTTTTTTCCGGTCAAAATAAAGAGCAGCGTGTATAATATCAGCCCTGTACATAAACTGTTCCACTGCTGAGCACGAGCCTCTTCTCAATGAGAGAAGGGTTAGATCATAGTCCACCGTCCACTCATTTTAACAGTGAAGGAAAGCATCGTGAGGAAACTTACATTTCTAAGAGTTCTCCAGAATCTTCTCGAAGATATGTGAAGTTTGCCAAACCTCACCTTTTTTTACATAGGGAACGCATTGACGCATAGGTACGTCTCCGCGGGGCGACGGAGACGTTATATCGGACTCACCGAGGAAAAGATATTACCGGGAAAAGGTAATACCGACTAAACCTATTACGGTGTTCCTCGACAGAGTTGGTGGGGCCACGCGAGTTACTTTCACGTGCAATCGCGACTCCGTCGAGGTTTCGGCCTGCCATTTAAAACGGCAGGCCACTACTTGAGTAAACCTACCCTTATAAGAGAGAGTTTACTTCCCTAATGTCCCCTTGTTGAGCGAAGACACGATACAGAGGCGCGCGTGGGAACACGCACACCGCCTCTCGTCGAAACCTGCATGTTTGAGAGTTCTCCATAATGTTCTCGAGGATATGTGAAGTCTACCTGCTCTGGGCCAACGTGGTGGACTATGGCCTAACCCTTCTCATATTGAGAAGAGTATCATGCTGAGCAGTGGGACAGTTTAGTAAAGGCCTGATATTATTTTTATATGATATTACCCCGACATTTCGTTTACTTTTCCGCAGCAATGGGAACGGGGCGCCTAAGAGGATGGTCGTTTCATTGTCTTGAATACTTATTAATTGGTGTTCCAATTAACGCAGAAGGAGCTCAAAGTACAATAAAGTCTAGCTGTATTTCGCTTTTTAAATAAACAGCGATAAAATCCTTAAAAAGTTGTTTAATTTAAATATAAGGAAGTCAAGATACTCTTTATTTACCTGAATAAGACCACTGAAGCGAAATACTAAGGAAAAGCTTGTTAAAGCTAACTAAAATACAAGTTTGAAGCCACCATCTTTGTATAAAAACCGCGGGAAACTTTGCAAATGGCGGCCGCTCTATTGTCGTTGGAGTACCATAGACAAATGTAGAGCTCAAAGTTTCTCTTTGTACGTGTGTTTTTAGTTTGGAGTGTTCAAACGACCTCGATTTTGGTTCCAGGTTTTAGCCGAAATTTTTTTCACGTTCTCATTTATGTGCTTTAGCTGTGCCCCGCGGTTAATAATATAATAATATTCTACCACATACACACAACACCATATAGCCCAAACTAAGCAGAGCTTGTACTATGGGTACTAGACAATGGATTAACATACATATAAACTTTTTTTTTTGTAAATACATGCATAGTATACATAGAAACACCCAGACCAAGACAAACATCCATTGTGTTCATGCACACAAATGTTTGACTTGTGCGGGGATCGAACCCGCGACCTCAGGCGTGGCAGTCGGTTACACTAACCACTACGCCATCGAGGCCGACCCCGAGGTTGCACCCATGATTATCATTACTTCTCCGCTCCCGTGGCTCGCAGCGTGATGTTATATGCTACAGTTTTGTCTTGTTTTTATCTAGTGCTACAGAATTGTTCCCTTTTTTTGGCTGCTTAAAAGCAACCGAAACATGGGGTAAGTGTCGAATAATTTAAATAGCTTAAGACTGCGCCGAGCGTAATACAGATAATGACAGAGCTCGTGCGACGCATATTCAAATCGGCGCGCGCCCGCCATAGTCAAATTGTATGGAGGATTTGAAGTGCTTTTTTGATAAATATGTATCTTTATTGTCAACCAATAAATTAAATATTTGGGACGGACAAATTGTAATATAACTATTTATGTTTCGTTTAAGCTGTAAAATAGGATAGATTTCTACTGTTATAATCTAAAAATCACGTAACACGAGCTTACGTTTTTGAATTTTTCGTGCAAATTTACGTAATTTTGTAGCCAAAAATATTAATGAATATAAGTTTTTTTCACTGTTACTCCAGTAGTTCCTGAGATTAGCGCGTTCAACCAAACAAACAGCTTCAGATTATAATATTAAGTTAGATTTTCTAACACAAAGGCCAACAACACTGAGCTCAACCCGGGCATCAAATACCTTACCCGTCACAGTAATTGCAATATAGTATAACCTTTAACAAATGTCATTACCATTCTTGTGTATAGGTTAAGGGGGACGCATGCAAATTACTTATATTGGTAAAATGACTTTGATATTTTTTGTACTTTTCCTATTGCTGTGGGGTGTTAAAGAAAGACAGGGTTGTCCATATTAGCTTGCACTGTGTACAACCTTATTTATTATTCTATCTGAAATATTAACTGTCCGACAGCTTTTTATAATGTACACCGTACTTAAACAGAACGCAACGCTTACGTGTAACATAAACCTTACTAACACTAAAAGACTGAAAGATATTGTCTGTACCACACTTTCTGAATCAAAGTTTGTTTTTACGAATAGATTTTTCGCATTCTTAGTGCCTTTTCTTTATAACAAGATAAATAAAGAAACAGTTATATATGATCTAAGTAATGTAAGATCTAAGGGGATAGTCTGTCGGTACCTACAAACTTTAAATTATGAGAATACTGCAGATTTGTTGACTGTTGTTAAATAAGCAATAACAAGTTCCATGATAATAATTGTTGGCCTCGATGGCGTAGTGGTTAGTGTGACTGACTGCCACGCCTGAAGTCGCGGGTTCGATTCCCGCACAAGTCAAACATTTGTGTGCATGAACATGGATGTTTGTCTTGGTCTGGGTGTTTCTATGTATAACATGTATGTATTTACAAAAAAAAAAGTATATATGTATGTTTATCCATTGTCTAGAACCCATAGTACAAGTTCTGCTTAGTTTGGGCTGGATGGTGTTGTGTGTATGTGGTAGAATATTATAATTACAATCTTGGCCTATTTTTGTATATATTTATATAATAACTAGGGTTAATCTAAACTAATATTATAATTTAGTTTAGATTAACCCTAGTTACTAATATTATAATTTCCTGGGTCAAAAAAAAAAAAAAAAAAAAAACTAATATTATAAAGAGGAAACATTTGTGTTTTTGTGTGTATGTTTGTAATGTTATCACACAAAAACTATTGGACCGATTTCAAAAATTCTTTCGCCATTAGAAAGCTTCCTCTTCACTGAGTGACATAGGCTATATTACATTTTCAAAAAAAGTAGGGATCCTTAATATAAATGCAATAATATAACCCAAGGTGTGAACAATTACTCATAAAAACTATATATATTAATATATAATATATTAATATATAAAACGCGCTGCGGAAACTATTGATGACAGAACAAAAAAATGTTCTACAGTATTATAGAACGTATCAATATCTACAAAAAAGTCCGAGATACCATATGTCCAACTACTGTAGTTATGCTACTATAACTACTTTTTTACATTTTAAATGTTGATAAAAGTGCGGACAATGATCAAACCATATTATTCATACCTCTGTATTAATCCTTATCCCATTAAATGATATTTTATTAAAGACCGTTTCAATACCCGTAAAATACTTTTTAAATTATTAAAATCGGACATTTCATTCAAATGATATAATTCTTTAGATATAGTAGGTAGTTTCTAAATATTAGTAGGTAGTTTTTAAGTATTAGCTATATATATAGCTAACTACACCTATATAGGTGTAGTTAGACTTATTAATTTCTTTAGTTGTAGTTTTATATATTAAAATTAGATAACAAATTAAAAGTAGGTATTGGGTAATACATTGAAGTCCACGCGGACGAAGTCGCGGGCAACAGCTAGTTGTATATAACTTAGTTCCTAGTAGAATATTGTAAGTGCCCTTAACGCCTGTGGCACAGGTTTACCCTAGTACAGGCACCCATATTATATTACATATATTTAGTATTTTATGGACTGTACCTATTCATGTTTTACCATTGTAACCAATAAATAAATTATTATTAATATTATTTTTATTATAAATTTAAGGAGCAGCTAAGCGATAGCTCAGTGGGGAGACCAACAGACTGCAATGTAGAGGATCTCGGGTTCGCGCGCACCTCTGACTTTCGGAAATTATATGACTTTTCGAAATTATGTGCGTATTGATTGACAATTATCGCCTGCTCCGTGCCTCGGAGAGCATGTTAAGCCGTCGCTCCCGGCTGCCATGAACATCTATGGCAGTCGTTATTGGCAGAGTGTCGACACAAAATATCCCACTGGGTCGGAGTATCGCCGGTCTGCACTGACTGGCCCCCACATAAGATAAGATGGTTACTAGACAATGGATAAACATACATATTATATACTTTTTTTTGCAAATATATACATATTATACACATAAACACTTCGACCAAGACAAACATCCATAATATAATAGTTGAGTTACAGCAGCTATTGATCACGATCGCGGCAGTCGGATTGGTTGCCCTCTCGCTCCCGGCCGCAGTTCAGTCTATGGTCCGGAGTGAGATGTTGTGGAACGCCGTCGCCTCCTTTTGTGAGAAAGTAATTTCCATCAAGGAGGCGGCGGAGGGAGCGTTTAAACCCTCTCCCCAACCGCAGAGCCGGGCGCCAGAGGGCGCGAGATGACCTCCAGCCACCTTGAGGTTTGACCTGGGGGTGGTGAGCTTTGTGGGCCTGCCCGCCATCCGTTCAGCACCAGGTCCGAGAGGCGGCGTGCGTGTTCCCACGCGCGCCTCTATGTCGAGTCCGTCTTCCCTCTAGGGGGGAGACAGTAGGGTTCAAATTGAGAAGTGCCTAGGGTAGGTCTCTCGTGTAGTGGCCTGCCGTTTCAAACGGCGGGCCGACACCTCGGCGGGGTCGCGACCGCATGTGCAAGTGATTCGCGCGGCCCCGTCGATAGTGGTTTTGTCGAGGAACACCGTGGTAGGTTTAGTCGGTATTCCGGGAGGTCCTTTATCATTTCAACATCTTTCTTTTACCCCGGTGAGTCCGACATAACAACTCCGCCCGCCCCCGCGGAGGGATAAGTGCCGAAGCATTGCCCCACGTAAAAAAAAGAAGAGCTTTTGATCACAGACGAAAAATACCGTTAACTAATGCTACCTCTTGACTGATAAGTCCATGATCAATGATTAACTTTTGGTTAATAGTCCACTGCTGTTACTTTAGTATTAATCAAGTAGCACTTAACTCTAAGTAGCGTTTAAAAATGTGACTAGTTGTGCCAACGTATGTACGTATGTACACAACGTATGTTCTTTTCTGTTCCGAAATTACTCAAATTCGCATTCACAGAAGTTGTCAGAATTTCTGATTAGTCCCTTATTAGTACTTAACTACTTCTTAAATATTTAAGAGTAGTTTATAAACCACTCTAAAATATTAAGAGGTATCTTAGATTCCTTTATTATTCCTGTCACTTGGGGTCGGCTTTTCTAGTCTAACCGGATATAAACTTTTTTCAGAGTCATAATCTAAGTTATGACTCTGAAAAAAGTTTATTTATTTATTTATTTATTTACAGACATACAAATATCTTAACAGGATTCACCTAAAGCGATATTGAAGCACTATAAAAAAAATAATTAAAAAAGTTAAATTATTTAAGACTAAATGTCTTAAATAATTTAATATTTTTAAACTTATAAATAAGAATAAAAATGTCTTTAAATAAACTATTTAAAATTAGTATTTTCTAAGTGGCAACCCTAACCTATACCCCTCTTGAAGAGAATAAAATGCCTCAATAAATTATATATAGCGATGCGACTGTGCACCCATGGGAATTCTCCCGGCAGGGAAACTGACACTTTTTAGTGTTAAGCGACACTTCTTAGTAATTGCATTTGGTACTTTAGTTGGATATAGCACCTTCACACTCATGGTTTGCATGTACAGCGTATAATATGCGGCAAATTGTTTGCAGCTAACTTTAGACTAACAAAGCAAAGATGAAATATAATTTTAAGATATATAATATCAGTCCTGTATGAAACTGTCCCACTGCTGGGCACGGGCCGCTTCTCTGTGTGAGAAGGGTTAGGTCAATATTCACCACGCTGGCCCAGTGCGGGTTAGCAGACTTCACATATCTTAGAGAACATTATTGAGAACTCTCAGACATGCAGGTTTCCTCACGATATTTTCCTTCACCGTTAAAGCAAGCGATAATTAACTGTTTTATACGCACATAACTTCGAAAAGTCAGAGGTTGCGTTGGATCGAACTCGAGACCTCTGTTTTTTTTTGGTATAGGATCTAAACGAGCAGATGGACCGCCTGATGGTAAGCAATTACCGCCGCCCATGGACACCTGCAACACCAGAAGAGTCACAAGTGCGTTGCCAGCCGGCGTGGCAGTCCAACGGTTTTCCAGTAGGCTGTCGCTGCTATAGATAATTTTAGGACACATACATAAATAATCTCATGACTGAGGTGTCATATACCCATATTTCAGCAGCTGCAGTTCCAGGTCCCACGCAAAAGAAGGCAAGCCTATTTCCGTCGCAGATTCCGTGCTCTTATATTATCTTAACTTATGTGGGGGCCAGTCACTGCAGACCGGCGACACTTCGACCCAGTGGGATCTTTTGTGTCGACACTCTCCCAATAAGACTGCCATAGATGTTCATGGCAGCTGGAACCGACCGCTTAACGTGCTCTCCGAGGCACGGAGCAGGCGATAATTGTCAATCAATACGCACATAATTTCGAAAAGTCATATAACTTCCGAAAGTCAGATGTGCGCGACGTGGGTTCGAACCCGAGACCAATGCATTGCAGTCTGTTGGTCTCTCCACTGAGCTATCGCTGCTCTAACTCAAAATTTCTCGACAGAAAATCTAGTAATACTTCTGTTACTTAGAGTAGTAGAACCTCGCTGATTTCAGCATGAATGGGCCAGCTCGACCGGGGAAGGACTACCCTCTCACAGAATATCGACGTGAAATAGCAGTATTCCTACTGTTGTGTTTCGTTCGGTGAGTGAGAGTGCCGGAGGTCAAATTACCCTCTTTCCCCCTTCCCGCTCCTTCTCCTTCCCACTTCCTCCTTTCCTAAAGGGTCGGCAACGCGCAAGTGATGCCTCTGGTGTTGCAGGCGTCCATAGGCTACGGTGACCACTTACCATTCGGTTGGCCGTATGCTTGTTTGCCACATTAGTAGTATTAAAAATAAAATCTGTAAAATTTCTCGACAGAAAATTTAGTAATACTTCTGTTACTTAGTTCTCGACAGAAAATCTAGTAATACTTTTGTTACTGAAAATTTCTCGATAGAAAAACCAGTATGCAATTAATTTATTCATTGACCATGTAAGCAAACAATCATGGAAGATATCACCAATTAACCCGGGTATAATAACATTCATAACATGGTATACTCTGCCCGACCCGGGCTTTGAACACGAGACCTCATGCACAGAAATTCAACACAAACGCAGTCGTACATAATAAAGTATCGCACAATTCGATTTTCTTGAAGATTCGAATATCTTTTTTTCCTTAGTGAGCTGAGATTTGACTGTGCCGGGAATCAAATCTCAGACCTTACAGTCAACCATCACTAATACCACTAGACTAAGGAGGCGGTCTGTCTACCCCCTTAAGGAAAACCCTGTAAACTTCGAACATATCTCAAGAACCCCTCCAATTTGACAAAAACGATGCCATTTAGCACCACATAACCATTCCAACCCCACACAACAAGAAAACCCTTTTAACTATACACTCATCTATGTCTCTGCCAACACCACGCAGCTGTTATAGCGTGAAGGTGTTCTTATAGGACGTATAACTTGTGATTTTATTTACAATTTGTTGATATTTTTGTAATTTAATTCGTTTCAGTCCCTGCTGCTTTGATATGAAAACGCATATCCGGATAAAAGTATCCTAAGTGCTCATTCATGAAAATTTAAAATCAAAATCAGAATATTTTCCATTGATATGAAATAAAATATTGGGCACGTCAGTTTGAGAGATTATTTATCTTAATTAATATTAAAATGCGAATGTGTGTTTGTTTGTTTGTTACGCTTTCATGCCTTAACTACTGGACCGATCATTAATAAATTTCGCATAAACGTAGTCTTCTGTACAGAAATGACAAAGGGTAACTTTCATCCAGAAAAAAATAACTGTCTGTTTACATATTCACGTAAACGGCTAAACAGATTTAGGTGAAAAATTACAAAATTCGAAATAAATTTATTCTGGTTAGGTTACAAGGTAACACTTATGAATGTCAAAGTTACACAAATTTTTCCTGCGAATTTACATTTATTGCCACGTTCAGCAAAGTAAGGGTGTAGGGCTCATGAGAAGAACGGGCAAGTAATTCATGGCCACTCTTTTTAATCGCCAAGATTTTCGTTTACAAATCATAAGAGCTGTAAGGTGCTGCAACCATTTCTCCATGAGCTACAACTGAACATACTCAAGCATTTAATAAAATTTGATGGTAGCCTCTAAAGCAGCAGTATGGTAAATAGGAGCATCCACTTACATGTACATTAATAATCAAGACAAGACATGATTGTAGTCCGTAGTTTAATCTAACTGTTTAAATAAAAATGTAGTAAGTAATCGAATTCCACGATACCAAGGTCGACCAGTCACCACAAGTAGCACCCGATCACGAGTAAGACGCATGGGCCAGCCATCTCCCCGTTCGGTATATTGTAGGGAAAGGACCCGGTCCATGACGCCACCACAAGCAATGACATTTGAGTGAGCATGACGGACCTTGGCAAATGGTAAATGTGAAATTTGGTATAGAGATTTCTTCCTAAAAAAAGGATATAGACAACGTTTAATAAACACGAGCGATGTCGCCAGAAATAGCTAGTAGAACTGATATTACAACTGTGGAAGACTATGAAGATGTCTGCATATTTGTTACTAAATAACGCGTAAACCGTTAAACAGATTGGGATGAAACTTTGCACACAGATAGACTGTGTCCTGGATTAACACATACGATTTTTATCCTGGTACACCTTCAGAAGTACGATACTAAAAGCAAAAATCACTAGTCAATAAAAACAACATTTTAAGTCCTAACTTTATATTATAAATGCGAATGTGAATTTGTTAGTTTGTTACGCTTTCACTTCTTAACTACTCGACCGATCATTATGAAATTTTGCATACACGTTGTCAGAGGCACAGAAAAGAAAATAGGGTAACATTAATCCAGAAAAAAGTACTTTTACTAGCCTAACCTAGCTTATATATTCTCACTAGTGCGGAATCCAGGGAATACACTAACTTGTATAAATGTATCTTGTATCTTATGTGGGGGCCAGTCAGTGCAGACCAGCGACACTTCGACCCAGTGGGATCTTTTGTGTCGACACTCTCCCAATAACGACTGCCATAGATGTTCATGGCAGCCGGGACCGACGGCTTAACGTGCTCTCCGAGGCACGGAGCAGGCGATAATTGTCAATCAATACGCACATAATTTCGAAAAGTCATATAACTTCCGAAAGTCAGAGATGCGCGACGTGGGTTCGAACCAGAGACCCTCTGCATTGCAGTCTATTGGTCTCCCCACTGAGCTATCGCTGCTCTACATATATTATAATTTGTATAAATGTAACTGACAAAGCTTATTATCATTTACGCGACCAAAGACGTGGGCATAATCTAGTCTACTATAAAAACTTCTTTACTCGACTCAAGATTCAAACCAGTGGCATTACGCTCGCTAGCTAATCTTAATTTTATAACGATGACACAGATTTTTTTACTTTCGATCGAAGTTAAACGGTTGAAGAGATACCAATTAAAATCAATTTGATTGGGTCAAAACAATTAATTACTCATACACACATGTATAGCCTCACCACTATGTCTCCGAAGGGATAAGCAGAGGTGTTTCACATCTACGTTTTGCCAGCTAATATTCTACCACATACACACAACACCATCTAGCCCAAACTAAGCAGAGCTTGTACTATGGGTACTAGACGATGGATAAACATACATATATACTTTTTTTTGTAAATTCATACACCACTACAAATGTCCATGTTCTACACACAAATGTTTATGTATGTATGTATCTTATGTGGGAGCCAGTCAGTGCAGACCGGCGACTCTTCGACCCAGTAGGATCTTTTGTGTCGACACTCTCCCAATAACGACTGCCATAGATGTTCATGGCAGCCGGGACCGACGGCTTAACGTGCTCTCCGAAGCACGGAGTAGGCGATAATTGTCAATCAATACGCACATAATTTCGAAAAGTCATATAACTTCCGAAAGTCAGAGGTGCGCGACGTGGGTTCGAACCCGAGACCCTCTGCATTGCAGTCTGTTGGTCTCCCCACTGAGCTATCGCTGCTCAAACAAACAAATGTTCTCGCGACCTCAGGCGTGGCAGTCGGTTACACTAACCACTACGCCATCGAGGCCACCGCTGTAGTTTAAGTGCTACATAATGTCAATTTTTATAGTAATAAAGTAAAAAAAACCGTTATACAATATCAGCTCTGCAATAAACTGTCCTACTGCTGGGATGCCCTCCTCTCAGTGTGAGAAGGGTTAGGCCATAGTCCACTACGCTGGCCCAGTGCGGGTTGGCAGACTTCACATAGTATTTAAAGGAGACCGATTTCAAAGCACGCACCACTTTTCGAAATGATGTGCGTGTTAAATAGTTAATTGTCGCTTGCTTTAACGGTGAAGGGAAACATCGTGAGGAAACAGGCATGTCTTTTTTTAATTTTTCTTGTCAATGTGACCTCACTCCGCCTTATGGTAAGTAGATATGTGGTCCAAGAGCAGTGGCCATTATATTATCTCTAGATAGAGAATCTATCAGAATATATTATATCTAGAATAAAATCTTTCCTGTTTGTAATATTAGTATCGATTTTGCGCGACCCGGACATTGGACTCAAGACCACACAGCAGTCGCATTCGTTACCGATACGCCACCAATCAAATTTAAACGGTTGAAGAAATATCAATTAAATCAATTCGATTGGGTCAAACCAATTAATTATTCAAACGGGAGTTAATTGTTCATTGAAGATGTCTTTCTTATTAATTGAACGGGTGAAAGGTTTTGTGGACCCTCGGACTTAATTTGCGGCCGGAACTTCGAACCCGGGACTTCATAGTTGAGTGTTATCCTCTGTAATGTTGAAGACAGCAGTGATAGCATAATGGAAAAACGTTGGACTGCCACGCAGAGATCTCGAGTTCGATTCCAAAGCGCGCATCTCTGACTTTTCGAGGTTATGTGCGTATTAAATAGTTAATCATCGCACGCTTTAACGGTAATGGAGAACGCCGTGAGAAAACCTGCACGTCTGAGAGTTCTCCACAATGTTCTCGAAGACATGTGAAGTCTGCCAACCCACAGGCCAGCGTGGTGGACTATGGCATAACCCTTCTCACACTGAAAAGAGGTCCATGCCCAGCAGTGGGATAGTTTAATACGGGCTGATATTTTTATTCCGTTCACAGTTTTAAGTAACAACATGTATATACCTATTCCAGAGGTCTGCCTACCCCTACGGGGGTCAAACTGTAAAACTTTGCCCAACCCGGAAATGAAACTTAAAACCTCAAGCAGGCAGTCTTGGGCTTCACCACTCATATTTATTACCAGGCTATACTAATATTTCCTAGGAGATACTGTGGCCTAAATATCTCAAGTTATCTAAACTCTTCATAATCATATTAAAACACAGTCATTCTCTATAATAGCGGGCAGAACCGGATGCATTCCTTATAGCATAGTGTTGGGATTAACGAATCAACAATGGTCCGCTTCAATGGACGTGTTGGCACAGCTAGTGAGGGGATTATGTCGATATATTTTTATCGATAAAAGAAACGATTGAATGGTCCAACTTTTATTATGTTAGGTCACGTCTCGCAATTGTGTTAATATTATTTTGTTGTGTGTTTGTTTGTGTGTAATGGTTTTTTCGTGACTTATTTGCTTCTGTGTAGATTGGGTTTGAGAATAGACGGGGTTGTTACTTTTTAGTGATGTGATTGTTTCTAGTAATAACATTGTACACTGGTGTGATAGAATAAATTGGTGAATCTCATATTCTGTTGTTGATTTATGTTTAACTAGTTTTCGCGCTCTGTTGCGCCTGTAAGAGTTCCATCGTATATTTATACAGATACAAGTAGGTACGCTATGGGATAATGCAACAGATGATCTATCTGTATTCTAAATCTATACTAATATTATAAAGAGGAAAGATTGATTTTTTATTTGTTTGTTTTTAAGGATTTAACTCAAAAACTACACAACTGATTTTAAAAATTCTTTCACCGTTAGGGAGTTTTGTTATCACCGCGAAACAAAGGCTATATTTTATTTAAAATAAGTACTAACCTATCCTACTTTCACCCGAGTGAAGTCGCGAGCAAACACTAGTTTTATATACACCTGTCAAGCGAATTAGGTATGATTAAGTAATATAATCTTAACAAACTTGATTGATGATGTGATGATTGATTTGTGAATGTGTTAATTTTTTTAGTTATAATAATAATAATCTTTATTGATTCCAAACAGTTGACAATACATACAATTTCCTAACCTATAATACAATATCTGGATGTTTACAATATTCTATGAACCCTAACGTCTAAACTAGGCCGAGCCTGTGTCTTAGACGATAGTTTCGTTCCGTTAAGTTATACATTTAACATACATGACTGTGTACTATTAATATTAAAATTTACAAGTTTTCTCACAAAAATTACTTTTTAAGCGTAACTTTAAGCTAGGATTACTATTTAAATCAATTAAACTCTTGCCATCCTAGTGGACGGTCGCCTCAACCGATCAAAGATTGTATCATTAGAATTATTGATGCGCTTACAACTCAGTAAGAATTTGAATAAAGAAGAATTCGTCTCGATAATAATTTGAAAAATTACACACGTGGGAAATTAAAAATTGGGAGTCAATCGTAGACATCAATGAACCTGCTACGCCACCAATGCAAAAGCCATGAAATATTAGTCATATTGCTTATGGCACAGTCTATCTGTAGGACATTTTGGCAACTCTGCACATAACAGAAATATAGGACAAAGTGGATATAGTGACAAGAATAGAAAAGGGTATGTTAAGCTGGTTTGGGCATGTAGAAAGAATGGACGAGGAAAGACTGACTAAGAAAGTTTATAAGGCTAGTGTGAATGGAACAGTCGCAAGAAGAAGACCTAGGCGAACGTTTCTTGATCAGATCGGAGGCGTTCTAGACAAAGGCCAGGTTAAAAGCACCTTGAACCGACGGGCGTGTATGAGGAATGTGATGAAAGTGAATGAAGCCAGAGAAGTGTGTCAGGATCGTAGCAAATGGAAATCCGTAGTCTCTGTCTATCCCTCTGGGAAACAGGCGTGAATCTATGTATGTATGTAGGACAGAGTTATTTGGTTGCAATTTTCTATAGAACAGAGAAGATTCTCAAGTTAAAGTTCTCCACATTTAAGAAGAGATACTGCAATACAAACTGTTAGTTGCAAGCTTTAAATTAATAAACAATGTTTTTTCGTCTGTCTGACTAGGCTTACCTTAGGAATAGCTAAACCGAAATTTTGTTGATCGTAAATCGAGGCGTACAGGTAAAAACCACACTAAAAGCGATTTAAACAAAATAATTTTTATAGCGCATTAATCTATTACGATATTACATACAGTTCAAGTCGCGAGTAATAACTAATCCTATTAATACTATGAAACTGACGAAGCCTGGTTGTTTGTTACTTAGTCACGTGTAAACACTTTTACAGATTTTAACGAAGCTTGGTATAAAGATAAATTATTTACCAGATTATTGCAGAGGATAATTTTTAACCCTGTATGCGTCATAGCTTGCGCGGGCCAAGCCACAGACAGACACTAGTATAAAACATTTTTCTACCAGTACCAATAAATTGTATTTACACTATAAAATATCGACAAATCTCAACAATTAACTACACAATTCAGACTAAACTATCGATATCGGTGGCCACGTGTCCCATCCCTAGCTACACACGTTTCTTACACGTCTGTCAGCGTATGATTTATACGTATGTGAACGTAGCCACGGATATTATTATCGAATTTTTTCATTAGATACCACTGCCCTACTTGTACTAAATGGTTACATAGAGCCCTTCGTACTAACACACGTTTATTTCGATTTATATATACAAGTTACTAGTTTTCCCCGCTGCGTCGCTTGCGATTTCTGGATGAAACGTACCCTATGTCCTTTATTATACTGCCGACAACGTGTATGCGAAATTTCATGGTGATCGGTCGAGTAGTTAAGGCGTGACAGCGTAACAAACAAACTCACATTCGCATTTATAATATTTGTTAGGATATCACCGAATGGTATATTTGACAAAATCATTTTCTCGCCGAAACAATTAATTGTCAAAACCATTTTTTGTCAAAAACAATTTATTATCAATAAGAATTTTTTGGCGAATTTGATTTTTATCAGAGACAAATATTCGTTTTCAATGGGATTCGAAACCACAACACTCAGCATTGTGGTGAGACAACCACTTAAGCCTTTACGCCATCCTTGCATTCACCAGATCCCAGCCTAGCAAGCAAGATAGACGCAAGATAGACGCAAGATAGACGCAAGTCGTTTCAAACTTCGTGAATTTTAACTTATTTATTTATTTAATAAGGCACACAAATCAAAACATAGTGCATACAGTATAAAACTTATAAACTATAAAACAGTTTTGGTTTAAACTATGGTTCTATGTATACACATATTTAACTGCTATATACGGATTTTATCGCGTTATTTATTTTACACTTTATTACAAAATTTTGAAAACTGTTACACTACTACTACTATTAAACTTTACTAATTTTTAAGCTAATTAAATTATTATTAAAACTATTTAGATTTAATTTATTTTTACACTTTCCCCGACGTTTCGGTTGCTTTTCAGCAGCCATGGTCACGGGGAGACTAAGATGGCATTTGTCTCAATGTTCCAGTGTAGTTATTTCAAAGTACCCGAACATAATTTAAACATTGGTGTTTCTATTTACGCAGATTGAGCTCAAAGTATCATGAAGTCTAGCTGTGGTTTGCTTCTTCTTGGGTGCACATCATGATTATTAGATTGGTATAGATCAGTACAAGATGACGCTACAGAGTTCTAATTAAAAAGACATACACAAATATTAACAATTGACTTAAGCTTACTAATTAAATTACAACACGTTTACATAATATATGTAGGTATGTTAATAAAATGCTTAATTATACTATGGAAATAATGAGACAATATACCTCACAGTATTATTTCTTCAGAAAGTTTAATTTTCTTACGAAATTGGACATTTTTTTTTGTATATATCTAATTCGCGTGGCATGGCTTCCTTGTGTAGTTGAGTTGAGAAACCGTACACATGCGTGCAAAGTCAAAGGCGTCTTTGTACTGGTACACTGCAGGATACAGTCAGGGGACCAGCATTTATTCTTTTTTAGCGTATATTTTTCCGTCTCCCCGTGAACATGGCTGCTGAAAAGCAACCGAAACGTCGCGTCGGGGCAAATGTAAACTTATAAATAAATCGTTTCAGTAATCTAAATAGCTTAAATGTAGTAAATTTTAACAGTAGTAGTGTAACAGTTCCAAAATTATGTAATAAAAGTGTTAAATAAACAACGCGATAAAATCCGTATCTTCTCCCTAGCCTTTATTATTCCCAAGTCACTTGGGGTCGGCTTTTCTAGTCTAACCGGATTTGACTGGATATCAGTTTTTACACGGAGCGGCTGTAACCTGACCTCCGCAACCCCAAGGCTAACGATACCCTAAGGCTAGACCAGTGTCAGGATATTATAGGGCACTGAATTCTCGATAACGATTGCCATAGATGTTCATGGCAGCCGGGACCGACGGCTTAACGTGCTCTCCGAGGCACGGAGCAGACGATAATTGTCAATCAATACGCACATAATTTCGAAAAGTCAAATGACTTCCGAAAGTCATAGGTGCGCGACGTGGGTTCGAACCCGAGACCCCCTGCATTGCTGTCTGTTGGTCTCCCCATTGAGCTATCGCTGCTTATATATTGAAATATATAAAAAGAAAATTCGCAATATCTGTATCCATATTTTAGTTCGGCAGTGTACTTTGAATCTTTTATCGCTCGCACGGTTGAGTAAAGTTGAAAGCTTTTGAAAGTTGCTCTTTTCAATGTGAAGGCGAATAGTACCTTTATCTTAACGCCTGATATGAGCCGGGTGTAAGCAGAACTCTCGAGGGATACGTAAAAAATGTAATATACGTTTTATGACTTAAGCGCTTTTGTACCTTGTATTCTGTTTGTTTGGAATTTGGATTATGTGTCCGGCTGTGAGGCGCGGATTTTATGCACGGGTCGGTCAAAATTTAGACAGACATTCCCAATATGACTATATTGGGATTTAGAGCAGCGATAGCTCAGTGGGGAGGCCAACAGACTGCAATGCAGAGGGTCTCGGGTTCGAACCCACGTCGCGCACCTCTGACTTTCGGAAGTTATATGACTTTTCGGAATTATGTGCGTATTGATTGACAATTATCGCCTGCTCCATGCCTCGGAGAGCACGTTAAGCCGTCGGTCCCGGCTGCCATTAACATCTATGGCAGTCGTTTTTGAGAAAGTCAGTACCCTCTAATATCCTGACACTGGTCTAGCCTTAGGGTATCGTTAGCCTTCGGGTTGCGGAGGTCAGGTGGCAGCCGCTCCGTGTAAAAACTGATATCCAGTCAAATCCGGTTAGACTAGAAAAGCCGACCCCAAGTAACTTGGGAATAATAAAAGTCTAAGAGAGAAGAAGAAGTTAAAAAATATGTCATTACAAACAGATAGGAATATAAAGCTACACATATGTGTAATATGTTTCTAATTAATTCATAGCGGCACACAAGGACGGGCGCTGGCATTAATGTAATTTTACATCGTCATAGCGCACCGGAAGTCGGCCATCTTGTACAACTAATGCCGTTTAATCAACGACCTATATAATGACGGCACTTCCGCTTTCTGTAAGAAGTTGTTTAAATAATATCGTCGATGAGTTTTAAACAATGTCGTACTATAAAAGACATTGCGTGTTAAGAAAGATTTATTTCTTACTTGAAAACTAAATTTGGCCGCGGCTTCGCTTGCGTAAATGTAGGTTTTGTCAATTTCATATCCTTTTTTTTAGATGACTGGGACCCTATGTCCTTTTCTGTACCCCTAACAACGTGTGTGCGAAATTTCATGATGATCGGTCGAGTAGTTAATGCGTTAAAGTGTAACAAACTTACTGTCGCATTTATATGATAAGTAAGGATTGAAACTAAAGATAGAATAATGAATAGTGTGATTAGAGAGAGATGCGGCATGAAAGTGGATATAGTGACAAGAATAGAAAAGGGTATGTTAAGCTGGTTTGGGCATGTAGAAAGAATGGACGAGGAAAGACTGACTAAGAAAGTTTATAAGGCTAGTGTGAATGGAACAGTCGCAAGAGGCAGACCTAGACGAACGTTTCTTGATCAGGTCGGAGACGTTCTGGACAAAGGCCAAGTTAAGAGCACCTTAAAACGGTGAGCGTGTATGAGGAATGTGATGAAACTGAATGAAGCCAGAGAAGTGTGTCGGGATCGTAGCAAATGGAAATCCGTAGTCTCTGCCTAACCCTAGGACACAGGCGTGAGTCTATTTATGTATGTAACTTAACGGTAAATAAAATTGACATCGTTACTCAGTAAAATCGTCATTTAAGATATTACTAATAGTATAATAGGCCCTCTTTAAGAACTCAGTAAGAACACTTTCAAATTTAATTACGTTATCTAAGTAATATCTATTTAGTCATACCTGCCTCCGTGGCGCAGCAGTAGTGAATGCGACTGCTGTGCATGAGGTCTCGGGTTCAAATCCCGGGTAGGGCCAACAAAAAAATTGGGTTATTCTGTCAAGAAATCTCAATAGCAGTCCAAAGTTAGGAAGTTGGTGGTGTTAGACACTCACAAACTCCTAAATAACCCAACTAATACTATAAATGCGTATGTGAGTTCGTTTGTTACGCTTTCACGCCTCAACTACTCGATCGATCATCATGAAATTTTGCATACACGTTGTCAGGGGTACAGAAAAGGACAAAGAGTAACTTTTCATCCAGAGCAACGTCCTGTGCCCTAACAAGCAAATTCGCGGGATAAAGCTAGTGAAGTATTTTATTAGAATAAAATTCTTAAGTATTATAAAAACAGTAATAGCGCATTGGTTAAGGCTCGGCTTGTGATCGAGCTGTCGTAGAAACGATTCTCACCTAATTTCTTACCAGACGTAAACCCACTGATAACAAAAATATTTAACTTAACTGTTAAGAGTAACAAGAATATCTACTTATAATTTAAAACACAAATTACTAGAATTTCACAAAAAAAGCACCGATATTTTTCGCATTTTACGTGTACATAATTTAAATATTTTTCCGTAATTTATTCACAGTAGATTCTAAAATATTAAACATTTACCTAGATAAATCCAGGAATTTTATAGACATATATATAAATATAATATCATATAAAACAAAAATTAAATTACATTTAAGTAAGTACATAATTTTCAGACAAATTCAGGTATTTAGTCGACTGAAATATAAAAATATATACATATGTAAAAAAAGTATTTTTAATGACCATCTCGACTAGTCAAAAGCAACAGCCAAAGTCATATATTTTTTGTTTGATTGTTAATTTTAGTAATATAAGTATTATATTTTGTATTATTATTATTTTGTATTTTTTGTATTATATAACAACAAAAGCGGTTGTTACGGGGGGGTAGGTTAGCCCAGCTATGGTAGAGGACGCACCATAGATAGCTGAAGCCCATGAAAATAAAAAAGCAAAATTGTTAAGGGCATGGGGTATTGTGACGATCTGTATACGTTTTATGGGAAATATTGTGTTTTATTGAGAAGAGACTCTTGCCCAACAGTGGAGCTGTTTATATACTACGCTGATAATATTATATTTTTTAATATAATATACTATTTTCTTTATTCATTACACGGACTGCGAAATGTTTTGAAAGGTACCGTGTCTTGTTTATTTCATCTCGCATAGAACAACAAATTGTGCAGCCGACATACTATTCCAAGTCTGGCTGCAACGAGATAAACACCTATATCTTAGACACAAATGAAGATAAAAGATTTTTTGCAGAGCGACATCGACTGAACTGATTCCCTTGAGCCCCTTCAAAAATAAAGATAAAAAGGTATTGTGCCATTAAAATTAAACTACTATATACGGCTTTTATCGCGTTGTTTATTTGACACTTTATTACATAATTTTGAAAACTGTTACACTACTTTTACTTTTTGAAATAACTACACTGGAACATTGAGACAACTACCATCTTTGTCTCCCCGTGACCATGGCTGCTGAAAAGCAACCGAAACGTCGTGGAAAGTGTAAAAATAATTAAATCTAAATAGTTTTAATAATAATTTAATTAGCTTAAAAATTAGTAAAGTTTAATAGTATAAGTAGTGTAACAGTTTTCAAAATTATGTAATAAAGTGTCAAATAAACAACGCGATAAAATCCGTATATAGTAGTTTAATTTCAATTTATAATATTCGCGTAAACAGAAGACAATATTATGTATTGTACCATATTCATTTTAACAGATTCCCAGTACGAGCATGATATGACATAATATGATACATAAAAAAATATTTTCTATTGTGTCTATTACAGGACAGCGAAAGGGTTAAAAGAATACAGTAGCCTGTTTTGGCAGGAATTTGGCAAACATACAGATGACGAACTGAAAGTACATCCAGACTTCACACACCCACACACACACATTCACATACGCATACACACATGCGCGCACGCACGCACGCACACACATTATTTTAATCCTTAATCCTTTTCTATGTTGATTTCCTAATTATATCATATTGAAGTCGTTGTACAAATCTTATTATTGTAAAACTTATACCGATCACTGTCTCTTAAGACACAGGCTAAGCAACTAGGCTTAGCCTGTGTCTTAAGAGACAGTGATAAGGAGCAGAGTAAATATTTATTGTAAACAGATTTTTTACAACTACCTTCCCTCTTATTTTTAGCTTGTAAGGAATTCTAAATTAAAATAAATGCATGTCCCATTTGTTATTTACAACTTGAACCAATTTCACCGTAGTATATTAACACTTACTTTGTATTGTAGTATAAATGTATCTGTAAATTTGAGAAACATATACTTTATTACTCCGAATTACTTATGGATATTCACAACACTTAGTGCAACGGCACCGGCAAGGCTTCCTCCCTACGCCAAACCTTCATTCAAGCAAAACTAGTGTTTACAATACTCATATCTGCTCACAACTACTTGAATACCCGCATTCCTCAGTGTTATCATATACACTATAAGATACCTACATAACACGACAGAATATTCTTAATTTGCAGGTTCAGCACGAGCTTGTTATTAGCAGATAAGAGGAATGATTCATTGCTATCGTTTGTCTAGACGCTACATGACACTAAGGGTAATAGCTGATAAATCATACTACCAGACTAAGCTTACCTATGCGTATTATCGCAAATAAAAAAGCCGCACGAAAATTCTTAGCGATTTTGATAACAATCCCCGGTTTCTGAATTGAGAATTACATTTTGATAGCGACTTTAACTCTTCATAAGTTACTTTAAAATTCAATTAAAATACATTTATTCAAATTAGGTTACAAGGTTACACTTATAAATGTCAAAGTTACACTATTTTTTTCTGCGAATTTACATTTACTGCCACGTTCAGCAAAGCAAGGGTGTAGGGCTCACGAGAAGAATTGGCAAGAAACTCATGGTCACTCTTTTTAATCGCCAAGTTTTTGTTTACAAATCATAAGAGCTGTAAGGTCTTGCAACCATTTCTCCATGAACTATTACTGAACATACTCAAGCATTTAATAAAATTTGATGGTAGCCTCTAAAGCAGCAGTATGGTAAATAGGAGCATTCACTTACATGTACATTAATAATCAAGACAAGGCATGATTGTAGTCCGTAGTTTCATCTAACTTTATGCAAGGTAACAAAATAACTGTTAAATTTACAGCGTCATAAAATCCCTTAGCATCGCTGTCGACAAGGAAAATGCCCAGAAGACTGGCAGCATTGCCACGTTGAATGGCAATACTGATTCTTTGAGCCAAGAAAAGTCTAATCTTATTTTCGATTATTAAACTATCTAGATTTAAGCTTACACAGCACCAACATTTCGGTAGCTCTTCAGCTGCAATGGGTGCGGGGAGACTAAGATGGTGGTTTTCTCAATGTCTTGAAGTGTAGTTATTTAAAAGTACCTGAACATTATTTAATCATTGGTGTTCGTATTTACGCAGGATGACCTCAAAGTATCATGAAGTCTAGCTGCGTTTTGCTTCTACTTGGGTTTGACTATCTGGATTATTGGATACCAAGCTGATAGTGGAATTACTTATAAATTTTACTAAAGTATTACTTATATATATTTTTTGTTTCTGTATCAAGTTTCCTTAAGCTGTAAACTTGAGTAGTTGTTTGAATATCATATACTTAAGTCAAAGTCAAAATCAAAGTCAAAAATCATTTATTCATTTAGATCACAAAGTAACACTTATGAACGTCAAAATATATATGTTAGTGAGTTTACTAAGTTACTGAAGCTACATTTAGGTTAGTTGCTAGGCTCAGGCAAAGGGTTGAGCCTATGAGAAGAAACCTGCAAGAAACTCACGGCCACTCTTTTAAATCGCCAATTAAATATAATTTCAGTATTTTACAACTCAGTTTAACAAGGTGTTGCAGCCATTATGCCATATACTACTGACAATAAAAAACTGATATTAAAAAGATAATAACAATAATAACTGAATAATATTATAGAGATGAAATAATTTGGGCTAAGGTATATGTTTTAATATAAATCTAAAACAGTTAAGTAAATGCTCAGTTGAATACAATGATGTATATAATATTGTCTTCTGTTTACGCGAATATTATTCATTGAAATTAAACTACTATATACGGATTTTATCGCGTTATTTATTTGACACTTTATTACATAATTTTGAAAACTGTTACACTACTACTACTATTAAACTTTACTAATTTTTAAGCTAATTGAATTATTATTAAAAACTATTAAAACTATTTAGATTTAATTTAATTTTACACTTTCCCCGACGTTTCGGTTGCTTTTCAGCAGCCATGGTCACGGGGAGACTCAAAAATTAGTAAAGTTTAATAGTAGGAGTAGTGTAACAGTTTTCAAAATTATGTAATAAAGTGTTAAATAAACAACGCGATAAAATCCGTATATAGTAGTTTAATTACAATGATGTAATTCGATTCTATAGTCTTCAGTTTAGATTTGATGCTTTTCTCAATTCAAAAACCGGAGTTTACCCTTTTTATTTATAGCTATGTCAATCTTACGTACATTTATTTTGGTTTTTACTATAAATATACTACCATACACCGTTCATGGCAGTGCACAGCCGACTTTAAACACAATATTTCCCAAAAATCAAGACAATCGTCACAAGAATTATTTATATTTTATTATAATGTTACAAGCTAGCGTGTGGGTGGAAAATTAATTATAAACAAAGGACAATGAAGAACCCGTTTTAGGCACAAGCTGTTGGGGTGACGGACTGGTGGTGACGTCACACGATATGCTGAAGTCAAAGAAGTAATAATAATAATAATAATAATAATAATATTCTACTACATACACACAACACCATCTAGCCCAAACTAAGCAAAGCTTGTACTATGGGTACTAGACAATGGATAAACATAATTATATACTTTTTTTTTGTAAATACATACATATTATACATAGAAACACCCAGACCAAGACAAACATCCATGTTCATTCACACAAATGTTTGACTTGTGCGGGAATCGAACCCGCGACCTCAGTCGTGGCAGTCGGTTACACTAACCACTACGCCATCGAGGCCGACCATTATAAACCTACATATCTTTTTGAAGAACACCATACTGAAGTTTTTACTTTTGGTAGCACAAGAGAGCAGCGTGTCTATTGGTAAGTAACATCACTTGGCTGGGGCGCTACCGTACCCTTGACTGCTTTATTTTTAGACGAAATTATTCGGCCTAGATTTACCGCCAACCACTTAGCTGTTTCTGAACTAATCTGCCATGAATCCGAATTAATTTCACAGTCTAGATGGAATTTATAGTCTAGGATTAAATAACAGCATTTCTAGATTATAGTATTACTAAATACACGGCTTATTTCTGGATTTACATTGAAGTCAAACCGATATAGTTTTCTAGTGAGAAACATATACCTACCATTTTTTTTTTTTTCAAAAAGTGGTAGGTATAATTCCTGTGTCGCGGGGGACTTTACAAACATTCTAACAACGGACACAAAGAAGACCCAGACTCGGAACAATTATTTGTGGTTAACACAAATTTTTGTCCCGTGTGGGTTTTGAGCCCACAACACTCGGCGCAGTGGCAGTGGGCAATCATAGTGTTATTATTTTATTCAGACATTTTTATCTAGTTAATTTCACAACACAATGATTTAAATAAATATAAGACGTTTTTACTTAGTTATAATTATAATTTAATTATTTTTTATTAACTTTACTAGTTTATATTTAAGTCACATTTTCTAATTATTGATGAGTCTCTTTTACTTAAACATGTTTAAGTCGCATTTCTCTGAATATTTTAAGTCGCTTTTTTTGACTTCAGCATACCGCACAACGCACACAGTCCCGGATGGGTAAGTCAACACCAAGTACCGAAGGGACTATTAAGGGGACCACACCTGGTCTGGTTCTAGTGCCAGACCTCTACTCACAATCTCTGAAGGTGCCTCAGTCTTAAAAACAGACCATCTGGCAAGTGTCCCAAACGGTTATTGTTGAGTCTCCTGTAATTGAAATAAATGTTTTATCCAGCGTTTCTTGACCATAATGGAGTCGCAATAAAAAAAACCCGTAAAAATGTCTCTAATTTTTTGAACGAACGAAATGGGTACATACTTATTATTTTTAGATTGTAAACCTTGAACTGTAATCGTAAAATCTTTATTATAATTAATTTTTTTAATGTGCATATCATTAACCTGTTAAGGGCTTTAGTTACTTCTAAATTAATAAACTGTGCCTGTGCACTAAATATTTACAAGAAATTTATTCAACAACGTAATTTTTTTAAATATTTATTTACGATTCACTGTAATTATTTTCATAATCAAAGGATTTATTTCATTGAAATATGTATAATATCATCCAAAAAGGTTAAGAAACGCTGAAAATGTGACGACGTTACAAAGTCACTGTTTGCAGAAACAATTTCACCGGCATTTGCAATTGGCTATTTCAAATTTGGAACTGCAAACATTTCTGTACGAAGTGACTTTGTAGTGAGGTAATATATAAAGTCTGTACTTACAGCCGTTCTAACGCGTTGAGCTCCAAGAACGCATCTCTCTCGATGGTGTGTATTAAATTTTCTGACAGTTGTCTGAAAGAAAAATAACATATTAGTATGACAGAAACCTTTTGCTTTTTATTGAAGAAAAAAGTTTCCTATTCAACATTAAGAACAGAAGCAAAAATTTTTATAATAATAATAATATTCTACCACATACACACAACACCATCTAGCCCAAACTAAGCAGAGCTTGTACTATGGGTTCTAGACAATGGATAAACATACATATATACTTTTTTTTTGTAAATACATACATATTATACATAGAAACACCCAGACCAAGACAAACAGCCGTGTTCATGCACACAAATGTTTGACTTGTGCGGGAATCGAACCCGCGACCTCAAGCGTGGCAGTCGGTTACACTTACCACTACGCCATCGAGGCCGACATGTTGATAATACATTCCATTTTAAAGTGCGTTGTGGATACAAAGGTGACATATTTAAGCGTATATAGTTGTCGTATACATCATACTTTCTCACTCCCGGCCGTGGTTTAGTCTATGGTCCGGAGTGAGAGATCGTGGAACGCCGTCGCCTCCTTTTGTGAGGAAGTAATTTCCATCAAGGAGGCGGCGGAGTGGGAGAGGGAGCGCTTAAACCTTCTCCCAACCACAGAACCGGCCGCCGGACGGCGCGAGATGACCTCCAGCCACCCTGAGGTATGACCTGGGTGGTGGGCTGCGTGGGCCTGCTCGCCACCCGATCAGCACCAGGTCCGCGAGACGGCGTGCGTGTTTCCACGTGCGCCTCTGTATCGTATTTTTGTCCCTCCCAGGGGGACGGTGGAGGAAGTATTTTTGTGTAATAGCCTGCCGTTTCACGCGGCGGACCGAAGCCACGGCGGGGTCGCGATTGCATGTGAAAGCGATTCGCGCGGCCCCGCCGTCTATGGTTATGTCGAGGAACACCGTGGTAGGTTTAGTCGGTATTACCAGGGTATATTTTCCCTGATGAGCCCGACATATTATTTAACTAAATATTTAACTCCTTGTTGACATCTTACTCATATTTATTTCATCTACTTATAGTTTTATCTACAATAATAAAAATATTTAATTTATAATTCGTATCTGTAGTTATAAAAAATTGGTATGTATATTTATTTAATTTATCTGTCTGAAAATCAGCGCTGTATCGCAAGCGGTGCAGCATTATGCTGAGCAACATCTCTTTTTAATGAACACTGCGACGGACATAAGCGTCAGAGATAAGCGTCAAAAAAAAAATTCTTTAATTATTTAACAAAGCATCACACCTACATATGTATTATTGAAGAAAAAGACACATACTTCATTTATAATTTAGTAATACATATGAAATTATTACGAGCTCGAAACTTCCGCAAATAAAATCATTTTACTATTACGATAGTTGACGCAATTTATTTTTTTATTATTTTAATTATGAAAGTACGATTTCGAATAATATACCACAAAGAAATTTGAAATACGCTCCAAAATAAATGAAATAGAAGTCTAAAGTAAAAGACTAGTCAAATATGGTAGAAGGAAGAATTGTAAAACGAAAAAAAAAAATGATGCACCACACACATTGCAGGCGTGAGACGAAGATAGCAAGATATCCCCACTACGTCCTCACATTTTCTAACACTCAATATTAAGATATGAATTACTCCATCATTTTACAACCAATTTTCTTCTCATTTTCACAAAAAAATTAATACAGCTGACTATTTTATATCACCTATAAAACAACACACACAAACAAACAACTACTCATTTCATCAATATGCAAATCGATATCAACTTATAAAGTACTCTTAGCCATGCAAGCTCCCGAGGGAAGTTTCACCGCAAGAGAGATAATTAATTAATTCCTTAAGGCATGAATAAAATAGTTAATTATAAATAGAAATGTATTAAATTGTTCATTATGGCTCGCTCTAACGGTGAAAGAAAACAACGTGAGGAAACCTGCATGTCTGAGAGTTCTCCATTATGTTCTCGAAGATATGTGAAGTCTGCCAATCCGTACTGTACCAGCGTGTTGGACTATGGCCTAAGCCTTTTCATATTGTGAAGAGGCCCGTGCCCAGCAATGGGACAGTTTAATACAGGGCTGATATTATAAACAAAGACCTATTAGAATTCTTACTTTTCTCAGTGTGAGAAGGGTTAGGCCATAGTCCACCACGCTGGCCCAGTGCGGGTTGGCTGACTTCACATACCTTCAAAAAGAATTATGGAGAACTCTCAGACATGCAGGTTGCCCCACGATGTTTTCCTTCACCGTTAAAGCGAGCGATAATTAACTATTTAATACGCACATAACTTCGAAAAGTCAGAGATGCGTGCCTTAGGATTGAACTCGAGACCTCTGCGTGGCAATCCAACGGTCTCCGACTAAGCTATAGTTTTTGTTTAACTAACAGTACCTATCTATCTATCTTATGTGAAGGCCAGTCAGTGCAGACCGGCGACACTTCGACCCAGTGGGATCTTTTGTGTCGACACTCGCCCAATAACGACTGCCATAGATGTTCATGGCAGCCGGGACCGACGGCTTAACGTGCTCTCCGAGGCACGGAGCAGGCGATAATTGTCAATCAATACGCACATAATTTCGAAAAGTCATATAACTTCCGAAAGTCAGAGGTGCGCGACGTGGGTTCGAACCCGAGACCCTCTGCATTGCAGTATGTTGGTCTCCCCACTGAGCTATCGCTGCTTTTATTATATAAGGAATGAATTATAGAATACTTACAATGTCTTGAGTTCCTTCAGGCTCTGAAAGTCGCTTTGAAAGACTATACTGATGTTGTTTCCTTGAAGGTCTCTGAAACAAATACAAGAAACTGTCAGTAATCGATTTTGGCGTCTTCGAACTCTAACCGTGTGGTGGGCAGTATCTACTAAACTGTAAAAGGTAGATAATATTGTCCTCTGTTTACGCGAATGTTATTCATTGAAATTAAACTACTATATACGGATTTTATCGCGTTGTTTATTTGACACTTTATTACAAAATTTTGAAACTGTCACACTACTACTAGATACTATTGAACTTTACTAATTTTTAAGCTAATTAATTTATTAAAACTATTTATATTTAATTTTACACTTTCTCCGACGTTTCGGTTGCTTTTCAGCAGGGTTACGGGGAGACTAAGATGGTAGTTGTCTCAATGTTCCAGTGTAGTTATTTCAAAGTACCCGAACATAATTTAATCATTGGTGTTTCTATTTACGCAGAATGAGCTCAGAGTATCATGAAGTCTAGCTGTGGTTTGCTTCTTCTTGGGTTTGACTATTTGAATGACTGGATCCCAAGCTGGTGGTACATTCCAACCATCTTCTCTATTGAAAATTTTTGTAATAAAGTGTACTATAAATAACGCGATAAAATCCGTACATAGTAGTTTAATTTTAATGTAAAAGGTAGGGTTGAAGTCTGCTGTGTGTGAACATGTGCAACAGGGGACCAACCACTACCTGAGATTTGACAAACCACAGATTCTCGCTAAAGAACACCGATTCCTACCAAGGATGCTTCGCGAGGCTATTGAAATCAAAAAACATCCTAATTTTAATAGAGAAGATGATTGGAATGTACCACCAGCTTGGGATCCAGTAATAAAAATAGTCAAACCCAAGAAGAAGCAAACCACAGCTAGACTTCATGATACTTTGAGCTCATTCTGCGTAAATAGAAACACCAATGATTAAATTATGTTCGGGTACTTTGAAATAACTACACTGGAACATTGAGACAACTGCCATCTTAGTCTTCCCGTGACCATGGCTGCTGAAAAGCAACCGAAACGTCGGGGAAAGTGTAAAAATAAATTAAATCTAAATAGTTTAATAATAATTTAATTAGCTTAAAAATTAGTAAAGTTTAATAGTAGTACTTAGTAGTGTAAAAATTTCAAAATTTTGTAATAAAGTGTCAAATAAACAACGCGATAAAATCCGTATATAGCAGTTTAATTTCAATGTAAAAGGTAGGGTTGATATTTTCATCATATTTTTGCTATTGTCACTATAATAGTAAGTCTATACTTCTAGATGTGCCCGCGGTTTCACCCACGTTTATCGTTACTGCGCCGCCCCCGTGGGTTGTAGCGTGATGTTATATAGCCTATAGCCTTTCTCGATATATAGGCTATATAACATTACGCTATGTGCAATAGGAGCGGAGCTCAATAGAAAATGTTGCAGAAATAGGGAAAATTCTCTTATGTGAAGCAGACGAAGTTGCGCGGGTCAGATAGTAATAAATATATGAGATGATGTCGAATTTCAAAATGTTACTTTTACAAAATATAATAATATAATATAATATTCTACCACATACACACAACACCATCTAGCCCAAACTAAGCAGAGCTTGTACTATGGGTACTAGACAATGGATACACATACATATATACTTTTTTTTTTGTAAATACATACATATTATATATAGAAACACCCAGACCAAGACAAACATCCATGTTCATGCACACAAATGTTTGACTTGTGCGGGAATCGAACCCGCGACCTCAAGCGTGGCAGTCGGTTACACTAACCACTACGTCATCGAGGTCGTCATGTCACGTCAAAGTACTATGATTTGCTCGTGGCTCCGTCCGCGTAAATATAGGTTAGGTATATCACACTAGGGGTCACTGGTACAGAGTCGAGGGACTCTCTACCGGCTTGCACGGCCTCACACGTCTGGGGTTGGCCTTGGTGAGCAAGGCCGTCCCTCCATAGGTGCTGAGGCCCGGTCACCATCAGCCGGGCCAACCGCCGGGGCCGGATGGTGATTGCTAACGCGACCCCATCCCGCCCCACTCCGTCGGCGGAGGGACTACTCACCCCAGGTTTTTAGTGTGTATACCGACCCCCTTCAGGGGCGGAGAGTCTCACATAACCACCCTTCCCCTCCGGGGGAGAGGGTAACCATAAAGGATTTTCCTGGGTCAAAAAAATAAAGGTATATCACACTAATTTTCTGGACTAGTGACTGACTCTATCTGTTTCCTTGACAATGTGTATGCAAAAATTCTTGGTGATCAGTCGAGTAGTAAAGGCATGAAAGCTTAACAAACAAACAACTGCAAGCGGCCTCGATGGCGTAGTGGTTAGTGTAACCGACTGCCACGCCTGTGGTCGCGGGTTCGATTCCCGCACAAGTCAAACATTTGTGTGCATCGACATGGATGTTTGTCTTGGTCTGGGTGTTTCTATGTATAATATGTACGTATTTACAAAAAAAAAGTATATTTGTATGTTTATTAATTGTCTAGTACCCATAGTACAAGCTCTGCTTAGTTTGGGCTAGACGGTGTTGTGTGTATGTGGCAAAAAAAAAACCATTGAAAACTCTCATTTGGATTTATAAAATTAGTAAGAAAGCAAGGATACTTTATACCTTGTTTCTCTTTGAATCAAATTTCGATTATGGTGGCCAATGCAGGAGATATTATAGTGCACAAATATGTGCGTGAACACAAGTTTTCTCTCTGTTCCCTAACTCTCATGATCCGATGGGATGTTACCGACACGACTGGAGAGAGATCAGGCGCAAGACCAACGGTTTTACGTGCTTTCTAAAGCATAGGACTAGACTAGGCCTCCTACGAGGTGGACCAACGACCTGGTAAGGGTCGCAGGAAGCGGTTGGATGTGGGTGGCCCAAGACCGGTCTGAGTGAAAGACCTTAGGGAGAATAAGAGAGATGAAAGCAAAACAGAAATGCTATTGATAATTTCTAAGCAGATAATCCCAAATATCGATCCGAAGACCTTCCGCAAAGCAACGCATACACTACCTGCGCAACCAAGCCATCTATACTAATACTAGATGTAAAAAGATAATAACAATAATAACTTAATAATATTATAGAGATTAAATAATTTGGGCTAAGGTATATGTTTTAATATAAATCTAAAACAGACAGTAGGATGGCATGATGGCGCATACACTTACACTTTGTGACTACTAAATTACATTACGTATTACATTACTAAATTAACTTATAAGTAATACAGATCTTTGAATCCTGAATGCAACAAGCAACTAATGCCATTAGTTTTTGTCAGTTAGTAGTCGTTGACTGAATAATAACCCTTCCCAATGAGCTGTATTTTAACGACGCTTTTAAATTTAAGGAATGGTAAATTAATTATATTAATAGGTAGTTTATTAAAAAAACGTATACCGAGTCCCGCAAATGTATTGTGAATGCATGCAATCGCGACCCCGCCGAGGTTTCGGCCCGCTGGCGCCGTATGAAACGGCAGGCCACTACATAAAAAAGAGTCCCTCTACTGTCCCGGACAAGGGTTACCAACATAATCTATTTTTATGCGAGCGAAACCGCGGGCAGAGACTATGCAATAATATAAGTAGGTATAATGAGCACAGGCCGTATTAAGTCGTGGGAAACCCATTTCAGTTACAAAGGCCCCTCACTAATGACGCAAAGAGCACTTAATTCATTAGTGATGTGGTCTGCGCAGTTAGTGGCACTCAATGGTACCAGTTAAGAGGCCACACATTGGTACCATTTAGTGTAATGTGCTGCGGTGTCGCAGAAAGGTGCGGTCGTATATATATATATATACCTACATAAATCTAATATTATCAATTTGATTTTGAACGCGGTTTTGCTCGCTTAAATGTAGGTTAGGTTAGTAACAGTTCTTTTTTTCTGGATGAAAAGTACCCTACATCCTTTTCTGTTACCCTGACAATGTGTTGAGACAAGACAAAGAGTTTATATTTGGGTACTTTGTTTACAAGGGATGGTAAACATGATGGAGATATTGAAAGGAGAACGATTGCGGGAATCAAAGTGAATGGAGCTCTACGCGCTTTTATGAACAGTCGAAATGTTTCCGAAAACGCACGTTTGGCTGTTCATAGAGGACTATTAGTGCCCACACTTATGTATGGAAGTGAAAGTTGGGTATGCCAAAAGAAGCATGAGAGCAGAATAAATGCTGTAGAAATGAGAGCGCTGAGAAATATATGTGGTGTGACTCTGAAAGATAGAATAAGGAATAGTGTGATTAGAGAGAGATGCGGCATGAAAGTGGATATAGTGACAAGAATAGAAAAGAGTATGATAAGCTGGTTTGGGCATGTAGAAAGAATGGACGAGGAAAGACTGACTAAGAAAGTTTATAAGGCTAGTGTGATTGGAACAGTCGCAAGAGGAAGACCTAGGCGAACGTTTCTTGATCAGATCGGAGGCGTTCTGGACAAAGGCCAGGTTAAGAGCACCTTGAACCGACGGGCGTGTATGAGGAATGTGATGAAAGTGAATGAAGCCAGAGAAGTGTGGCAGGATCGTAGCAAATGGAAATCTGTAGTCTCTGCCTACTCCTCTGGGAAACAGGCGTGAATCTATGTATGTATGTATGACTATGTGTATGCCAAATTTCGTGATGACCGGTCAAGCAGTTAAGGTGGAAAAGCGTAACAAATAAAAAACTCACATATACATTTATAAGTATTCGTAAGTAACTGTCTGATGCCTCTTCACGGCTAAACAGCTGAACCGAATTAGATGAAATTTGGTAAATAGATAGTTTAAAAATTGGAAAAGAAGTAATGCCACGCAAATCTAGTAATATAAATGCGGATGTGAGTTTGTTTGTTACGCTTTCAAGCGTTAACTACTCGACCGATCATCGTTAAATTTCGCATACACATTGTCAGGGAAACAGAATGATATTTCCTACTCTTCAAACAGTATTTTTTTCTGGATGATTTCTGACCGATAGTACCTTTAAACAAGTACTGTTCGTGAGCGAAGAAGAGGGCAAAAACTAGTTCGTCTATATATTAAACTAGCTGTTGCCCGGGACTTCGTCCGCGTGGACTTTAATTTATTACCCAATACCTACTTTTAATTTGTTATCTAATTTTAATACATAAAACTACAGCTAATGAAATTAATAAGTCTAACTACACCTATATAGGTGTAGTTAGCTATATGTTAAAAGAATACGTATGGTATCGCGGACTTTTTTGTAGATATTGATACGTTCTATAATACTGTAGAACATTTTTTTTTTCTATCATCAATACTTTCCGCAGCGCACGCGATGACAGATTTTTTATGACTAATTTTTCACCCCTTGGGTTATATTATTGCATTTTTATTAAGGATCCCTATTTTTTTTGATAATGTACTATAGCCTATGTCACTCAGTGAAGATGGAGCTTTCCAATGGTGAAAGTATTTTTGAAATCGGTCCAGTAGTTTTTGTGTGAAAACATTACAAACATACATACAAAAACACAAATGTTTCCTCTTTATAATATTAGTTTAGATGAGCTATCGTAAAGATACTGTATCCAGGCGAGAGTAAGAAAGGAAAAATACCGTACCGACATCAGTTGAAAGCAGTTTCAATATTTACATGTCTAAAAGAATTGCGTCAGCAGATAAAAGTTTATTTATTTATATTATAAAATATAAATAAGATCAAATAAACTGTTGATTGTAACAATACAATAAGATTTATTTAACGTCGAGTTTATAAAAACAGTTAACTTTTGATCTCCTAACGGGTGGAAACATCAAACGAAAGAAATATTGTGCCAGTAATCATATAATTTTAATTATTTCTTCTTACAACTGCTTTTATGTCGCAGTGTCGTTAGTAAATGTGACTGCGTGAAGTCTCAAGTTTGATTGCCGAGTTGGGCAAGGTGTAATTAGGTATTTATGACGAAAAATAGGCATGATGACAGGGTTAAAAATAAGTAATTCTAATTAGTCAATCTTATAGATTAGCAAAAATATTTGGGATCTGTTTTTTTAAATTTTATTTTATGTAAATAAGTTTATGTGACTGTTCTGTTCAAAATTGACTTTTATTTAGGAATAATATAAAGTGTACTGGATCTATGATTTGCATTACGTAAAGTACTGTGATCTTGTCAATTGTTCTTATTTACCAAAACTGTAAATGTATACAAATTGACATGCTATTTAAATATGGGATTAAATATAATGGCAACAGCAAAATATGCTTACTAAAATGATTGAAACCGCGAGCACGTACAGTGGATATATAACCGACTAAAGCATTTGTTGATATTCATAACTTTACACCTAATGCTCTCTAAAGATCCAAGCAGAGGTGTACCCACATTTTGTTGGCCAAGTTTAGGTCTTTCCTGAATTAAACCGAATGTGGAAGGGATGCCTTATTTTCGCTTTCACGCCTCAACAACTTGACACATCTTCATGAAATTTCGCATACACGTTTTCAGGGGTACTGAAAAGACATAGGGTACCATTCATCCAGAAAAAGTACTGTTACTAAGCGAATAACGTCGCGGTCAAAACCTAGCTGTAGAGATACTGCTGACACGTTAGTTTTATGTAATTAGGCGTAAGTATGCAATAGCGCGGCAGCCGTCGCTCCGCAACCACTCAGTTAGATCGTACCTCAATATGTATTTATATTAGGGATTAAATATAATGACCACCAAAAATACTAATTGCACAGCAAAATAAGCTTACTAAAATATATCATAACGAGCACCTATACGTCTCAAATCACTGCATTCTGTCTCGAAAGGGTTAGTTTGTGTTAGGTTCTTTCTTAAACCTACCCAAAAATAGGAGCCCCACGGAGCGGGGCTCAATCGACTTAGCTTAATCTCTTTAAAATATTTTAGTAAGCATATTTTGGTGTGCATTTAGTAAGTTTGGTGGAACAAAGGCAAAAAATTGAGGAATAGTTAAATGTATGTATCTTATGTGGGGGCCAGTCAGTGCAGACCGGCGACACTCCGACCCAGTGGGATCTTTTGTGTCGACACTCTCCCAATAACGACTGCCGTAGATGTTCATGGCAGCCGGGACCGACGGCATAACGTGCTCTCCGAGGCACGGAGCAGGCGATAATTGTCAATCAATACGCACATAATTTCGAAAAGTCATATAACTTCCGAAAGTCACAGGTGCGCGGCGTGGGTTCGAACCCGAGACCCTCTGCATTGCAGTCTGTTGGTCTCCCTACTGAGCTATCGTTGCTCGGAATAGGTAAATACTACCCTTTAAATATGGCGTAATGTGTTCAGCGCCTATAATTATGTACTAACCACCTACTTTTGTAACTACCACAATTTACACAAATAAATTATAATTATTTTTATCATTTAACAAACCATTAATCAGACGACTCGATGGCGTAGTGGTTAGTGTAACCGACTGCCACGCCTAAGGTCGCAGGTTCGATTCCCGCACAAGTCAAACATTTGTGTGCGTGAACATGGATGTTTGTCTTGGTCTGGGTGTTCCTATGTATAATATGAATGTATTTACAAAAAACAAAGTATATATGTATGTTTATCCGTTGTCTAGTGCCCATAGTACAAGCTCTGCTTAGTTTGGGCTAGATGGTGTTGTGTGGATGTGATAGAATATTATTATTATTAAGATATAACGCGTTACAGCTCGGGAGTGGTGACTTGTGATGTAACACAAAATTTAAACGCATTGTATCTTCATTGTTGTTAGTTTGTGGGACAAAAAAAAAATACGTGGCCAATAGTTTTTGCTGATCTATAACAAGGGCTGAAAACTTAATTATAGTCATCATGAAAATTGTCTGTATTAGCATAGACTCTGTGTCTAACAAACGACAATTGGTGCTGAAACCATAGTTGACTATTTAGTATGTATGTATGTATCTTATGTGGGGGCCAGTCAGTGCAGACCGGCGACACTTCGACCCAGTGGGATCTTTTGTGTCGACACTCTCCCAATAACGACTGCCATAGATGTTCATGGCAGCCGGGACCGACGGCTTAACGTGCTCTCTGAGGCACGGAGCAGGCGATAATCATTGTCAATCAATACGCACATAATTTCGGCAAGTCATATAACTTCCGAAAGTCACAGGTGCGCGGCGTGGGTTCGAACCCGAGACCCTCTGCATTGCAGTCTGTTGGTCTCCCCACTAAGGTACCGCTGCTATTCTGTTTTAAAAAAAGTTAGTAAATGATAATAGTATTAACTGAAAATCGACTGACTGACTTGCGATCGAGACAGTGGTGTGGTTGTCAGCCGCCCGGGCGGAAGAAAATTTGCTGGTCTCTTATTGAGGTATTTCAATTTAAAGGTTTGTTTAAAAGCTCTTTAAAATTGCTGTATATTATAGAACTAGCTGTTGCCCGCGACTTCGTCCGCGTGGACTTTAATTTATTACCCAATACCTACTTTTAATTTGTTATCTAATTTTAATATATAAAACTACAACTAAAAAGGTTGAGAGCACCTTGAACCGACGGGCGTGTATGAGGAATGTGATGAAAGTGAATGAAGCCAGAGAAGTGTGTCAGGATCGTAGCAAATGGAAATCCGTAGTCTCTGCCTACCCCTCTGGGAAACAGGCGTGAATCTATGTATGTATCTAAATTTTTTGTTTCGATTGGGCACTGAACCCACAATGGCTGGTGAGCCATCCAATTAAACTACTACGACATCCGTCCAGTCTAATAAATCCTTAATTATTTTTTACAATGCTTTTTATAGCCTATTGTAAATACAGGCTCAGATTTATGATTACTCTAGATGCTCCCGCGGTTTCACCCGCGTTTATCGTTACTACGCTGCCCCCGTGGGTCGTAGCGTGATGTTATATAGCCTATAGCCTTCCTCGATAAATAGGCTATCCAACACTAAAATAATTTTCAAATCGGACCAGTAGTTCCTGAGATTCGCGCGTTCAAACAAACAAACTCTTCAGCTTTATATTATTAGTATAGATTAGCGACCTACCCCGGCTTCGCACGGGTAGAACAAAACCTTTACAAATTACACACCTAAAACTTCCTTATGAATCACTTTGTCTATTAGTGAAAACTGCATGAAAATCCGTTTAGTAGTTTTTGAGTTTATCGCGAACAGAGAGACAGATGCGGCGGGGTACTTTGTTTCATCATCTGTAGTGTTATAGCCCATTGTAAATAGAGGCTCGGATATTTGAGTTTAAAGGGAAAGGTACCAATAAGTAATTACAGACCATATTTCTCCAGATGGCGTAGTGATTTAAATGGACGCCTCGCTAGCGCCGAACCTTGGTTTGATTCTCATCATCATCTCAGCCGCAAGACATCCACTGCTGGACATAGGCCTCGCCAAAGGTTGTCCACAAAGACCGGTCTTGGACCACCCGCATCCCACATTCCCACGACCTTTACCAGGTCGTCGGTCCACCTTGTGGGAGGCTCTACCCCTACTGATTCTCATACGGGACAAAAATTTGTGTGATCCACAAATGGTTGACCCAGTCTGGATGTTCTTTGTGTCCATGTTTGAATGTTTGTAAAGTCCCCGCGTCACAGGAATTATGCCCAATGCGGGATTTGTCAACGAAGTATTTATATTTCGACCACCTCGATGGCATACTGGTTAGTGTAACCGACTGCAACGCCTGAGGTCGGGGGTCGATTTCCGCACAAATCATTTGTGTGCATAGACAGGGTGTTTGTCTTGATCTGGGTGACTCTATGTATAATGTCTAGGAATTTACAAAAAAAAAATTATACAGGCTGTCCGGTAATTAATGGATTACCTTGAAATGTAATATAGTAGAACTGAGGGCCGTTCAGAAAAAAAATATGAAAAAAATCTATCCTAAATACTACCTGAGATATATATATATTTTATAATTATCACTTTTAACTTTCTTGTACACTACGACCATAAATGAATGAACTCCATCGGTGTTTTTGTTGTTTTATTACTAAACACTAATTATGCTAATAGATAGACATTCAAAAGTATGACTAGATATTGCACCCATATTTTTATTCTTAACGGCCATCTGTTGCTTTGTAGCTGTGATAGCTCAGTGGGGAGACCAACAGACTGCAATGCAGAGGGTCTCGGGTTCGAACCCACGTCGCGCACCTCTGACTTTCCGAAGTTATATGACTTTTCGAAATTATGTGCGTATTGATTGACAATTATCGCTTGTTCCGTGCCTCGGAGAGCACGTTAAGCCGTCGGTCCCGGCTGCCATGAATATCTATGGCAGTCGTTATTGCGAAGTCAGTGCTCTAATCCTGACACTGGTCTAGCCTTAGGGTATGGTTAGCCTTCGGGTTGCGGAGGTCAGGTGACAGCCGCTTCGTGTAAAAACTGATATTAGTCAAATACGGTTAGACTAACAAAGCCGACCCCAGGTGACTTGGGAATAATAAAGGCTAGGGAGAAGAAGAAGAACGGCCATCAGTTGTACTGTAAGACATTTCAAGGTTATCTATTAATTACCGGACAACCTGTATGTGTATGTTTATCCATTGTCTAATACCCATACTACACACAGCGACACATCAACCTAGACTGTTTGGACTTTGAACTATTAGAAAAAAACGCTGCGAATCGTGCGAGAGAGTGCGTTATATTTTTGTTACGCTCTATCCTTACCATTACATCGACACCACTATGCACAGTCCCTTTCCGACAATTCTCTATTTTGTATGTAGCGTAGTTATGCGTACATAGGGTGTCTAACTTGATATGTAGCTGTGTGTACAAGCTCTGCTTAGTTTGGGCTAGATGGTGTTGTGTGTATGTGGTAGAATATTATTATTATATATATTATCTCTTTATATAAGAGGTACTAAGCATATATCCATGGCGCCATTTACTGAACTACATACATACATAGTGTCACACTTATATCCCCGAAAGGATAAGAAGCGGTGTTTAACACTCACATTTCGCCACCTAAAGTCCTAGAATCCGGTAGCAGACTCTGTTCCGTTCCTGAGAAATTCTAGACTTAAAACCCAACAACGCTTTCCCGACTCGAGAATCGAACGCAAGACCCCATGCACAGCAGTCGCATACTCACCCACTGCGCCATCGCCGCGCGAATACCAACATTGTTAACTAAAATACACAACTTAAACCTTACAAAGTTTCTTTATCAGAATATTTAAATCGAACAAGACAACTCGCTTAAAACATCGATAACATAATCGAATAATCGATAAAATCTCCTCACTATTTGTTAATCAAATAATTATAGCAATTAATTATCGTAGATATATCGATAGATTATCTTTTGAATTGCCGATCGATTAGACGTGAGAAATGCCGCTAGTCGATTAGTAATAATCGTTAAAACTAATTTTTATTGGCTTGGGAATCGATTTGATTATACGTACAACACTAGTTTCGATTTTTTCATGTTTTGATTGTAGTTTTGTGCCGATTGTATATTATTTAACTTGACATCTTAATTAGACCGTCTTTTTAGTAAAATATTATGTATAACTGCCGACCAAGAGGTTGTAAGTTTGATTACCGAGTAGAGAAAATGTTTTGCTAAGTTACTACATACATAGTACATGAGTAGTAGAGCCTCGCTGATTTCAGCATGAATGGGCCGGCTCGACCGGGGAAGGACTACCCTCTCACAGAATACCGACGTGAAATACCAGTATTCCTACTGTCGTGTTTCGTTCGGTGAGTGAGAGTGCCGGAGGCCCAATCACCCTCTTTCCCCCTTCCCGCTCCTTTTCCTTCCCATTTCCTTTCCTAAAGGGTCGGCAAGTGAAGCCTCTGGTGTTGCAGGCGTCCAAGATGTTATACAGCCTATAGCCTTCCTCAATAAATGAGCTATCCAACACTAAAATAATTTTTCAATTCGGACCAGTCGTTCCTGAGATTAGCTCGTTCAAACAAATAGAGTCTTCAGCTTTATAATATTAGTATAAATTCGAATGTCAGTTTGTTACGCTATCACGCCTAACTAATCGACCGATCATCATGAAATTTTGCATACATGTTGTCAGGGGTACAGAAAATGACGTACCTTTAGAGGTACCTTTCATACAGGAAATAGTATTGTTATTGACAAAATCTACATCATTAGTTCCCAAAGTGGTCCAGCTGGACCTGAAGTCCACGGGAGACTCGATGGGGGTCTACGTTGGCGTGATAAAAATATGGGGGTCCACGAAAAATTTATTTGCTTTCGATAGTGCAGAACTAAAATGTTGGCTTGACTTCTCTTATAATATATAAGACCTATAATCGAGCTCAGCGACCCGACCGTGGCAAGTCCAGAAACAAGAATTAAAAAAAAAGAAATGATCGTCCCTTAGAGATTTGATCAAATATTGAATACTAATGCCAAGGAATATGGTAGATGGTATGGTATCGTAGAAATGTAGCTGCAGAGGGTCCAGCGGAACCTGTTAAATTTTGAAAATGGTCTATGACAAAAAATGGCCGGTATCCTCTGATCTACATTAACGCTAGAAAAGCTCACACATGTGTGTACCAGCTTTTGCTTCGAAAAGTTAGAGATGCGTGCCTTGGAATCGAACTCGAGACCTCTGCGTCGCAGTCCAACGGCCACCCACTAGGCTATCGCTGTATATTATGTTAAATGGCATTCTGTTACATTAAACGGTGTGAGAGATAGCACAGGAATATTGCAATAGAAGTTTATTCCATAAGTAATTACTGACTGGCAGTGTAATAGACAACGCAGGGTGTAATCAGTAGTCTAACTATCTACAAAACGACATGTTTTTATTATCTACACTAATATTATAAAGAGGATTTGATTGTTTGTTTGTAAGGGTTTAACTCAAGAACTACACAACCGACTTTGAAAAATCTTAAACCGTTAGAAAGCTTTATTTTTAAAGTACTGTCTCGTTTACCAATTCTCCTTTACGACTACAGATAAACGAGATGACAAATTATATAATAATATTCACGCTTATTACCCAGAGGAAACAGCAGAAACTACGGATTTTTCATTTCTTGTTAAGCAATTTATACCAACGTTGAAACAATGGAAACAAATCTAATTATCGAATTAACTATTCGATTAAAGTTGCTTTCTATCAGTAAAGAAATTATTAAAATCGGTCCTATAGTTTTTGAGTTTAAAGATTTTAATTTTCGTTTAAATAAACAAAAATGAAAATCTTATATCTTTATAAAATTAGTACAGATTTATCTATACTTACTTTTGATAAATATGCATCTTTATTGTCAACCAATAACTTAAATGTTTGGGACGGACAAATTGTAATATAACTATTTATGTTTCGTTTAAGCTGTAAAATAGGATAGATTTTTACTGTTATAATCTGAAAATCACGTAACACGAGCTTACATCTTTGCATTTTTCGTGCGAATTTACGTAATTTTAAGTTTTTTAAACGGAGTAATTGTAAACACATTAATTGTCATGGTAAATGTATATTTTATATTTCTATTAAACAAAAAGTGTTGATTTTATTCACTTAACTGTGACCGCCTGTTTTGGCACATATCGCTCGGCGCAGTCTTAAGTTTAAAATGACTTACACTTCTGTACATAAGTATGTATCTGCGCGTGCGTAGTGCAACTATAACCCGATGATTAACAACGTATAAAATTTGCATTTGGCTAATAAATACTAAATGTATACCAACATAACTGGTTACTGAAGTGCCGGCGACATAACCAGCCGCTATATATCACGACTTATGATTCAAAACGAGGTAGGCACAATTCAAGGACCAAATACACATTCTCTATGACAAATTATTTTATACATTCGTTTGCGTAGAGTTATCAGCAGCGATAGCTCAGTGGGGAGACCAACAGACTGCAATGCAGATGGTCTCGGGTTCGAACCCACGTCGCGCACTTCTGACTATCGGAAGTTATATGACTTTTCGAAATTATGTGCGTATTGATTGACAATAATTATCGCCTGCTCCGTGCCTCGGAGAGCACGTTAAGCCGTCGGTCCCGGCTGCCATGAACATGTATGGCAGTCGTTATTGGGAGAGTGTGGACACAAAAGATCCCACTGGGTCGAAGTGTCGCCGGTCTGCACTGACTGGCCCCCACATAAGATAAGATAAGATAACGCTTTTAAGAAGAGTAAAGTAAACTATAATTGTATAGCTACGGAAACGTGTGTGTAATCCTAACAAATATTATAAATGCGAATGTGAGTTTGTTTGTTACGCTTTCAAGCATTAACTACTCGACCGATCATCATGAAATTTTGCATACACGTTGTCAGGCGTACATAAAAGGATATATGATACTTTTCATCCAGATAAACGCGAGGGAAGCCGACGGCAAATTCTAGTGTAACACAATACTAGTTAAACTAACCACGTTTCTTTTGACTTAGTCTTATATTCTTAATATCTGTTCATATAGATTTTTGTTAGCATATACGTAGACCTAGGCGAACGTTTCTTGATCAGATCGGAGGCGTTCTGGACAAAGGCCAGGTTAAGAGCACCTTGAACCGACGGGCGTGTATGAGGAATGTGATGAAAGTGAATGAAGTCAGAGAAGTGTGTCAGGATCGTAGCAAATGGAAATCCGTAGTCTCTGCCTACCCCTCTGGGAAACAGGCGTGAATCTATGTAAGTATGTATGTTTTTTAGGAAATTCTGTTCGACAACATTATACATATAATACTAGACTTCTGTATGATACATAAAATTTAACATATGTATACATAAAATTTATGTTAGTTACTAGGTTCAGGCAAAGGGCTCAAATAAAAATTGAGTTGCCGTATTTTTACGTCCGATGGATTGATTTAAACACTAGCTGACCCGCGCAACTTAGTCTGCTTCACATAAGAGAATTTGCCATGTTCCTGCAACATTTTTCACTAATGCGCCGCTCCTATTAGTCGTAACGTGATGTTATACAGCCTATAGCCTTCCTCGATAAATAGGTTATCACTAAAAGAATTTTCCAATTCGAACCAGTAGTTCCTGAGATTAGCGCGTTTAACCAAACAAACAAAATATTCAGCTTTATAATAATATTATAGTATAGATAACCGGACGCTAATAAATATGAATTAACATTTTAATATTAATAACTTTTAAACGGCAGAGGTGTTCGCCTAGTTTGAACCCAAGACCTTCAACTCGACGGTGACGATTTCTATTTTATATAACACTAGTTTTCACGCCACGAGTTGCTTAAATTCACTAATATAATATTATCAAACGTTTACGCGAATGTTATTCATTAAAATTAAACTACTATATACGGATTTTATCGTTGTTTACTTTAAAACAATATTTTGACATCATTTTAAAACTAAAAAACTAATACTATTTCAAGCTTCTTCTTCTTCTTCTCCCTTAGACTTTTATTATTCCCAAGTCACTTGGGGTCGGCTTTTCTGGTCTAACCGGATTTGACTGGATATCAGTTTTTACACGGAGCGGCTGCCACCTGACTTCCGCAACCCGAAGGCTAACGATACCCTAAGGCTAGACCAGTGTCAGGATATTAGAGGGTACTGACTTTCCCAATAACGACTGCCATAGATGTTCATGGCAGCCGGGACCGACGGCTTAACGTGCTCTCCGAGGCACGGAGCAGGCGATAATTGTCAATCAATACGCACATAATTTCGAAAAGTCATATAACTTCCGAACGTCAGAGGTGCGCGACGTGGGTTCGAGCCCGAGACCCTCTGCAATGCAGTCTGTTGGTCTCCCCACTGAGCTATCGCTGCTCTACTATTAAGCTATTTAAACTATTAAACTAATTAGATTAGTTATGCTAGAATATTTGCGTTAAGACGGCGCCGAGCGAAAAGTACCAAAACAGGCGGTCACAGTTAAATGAATAAAATCAACACTTTTTGTTTAATACAAATATAAAATATACATTTACCATAACAATGAATGTGTTTACAATTACTCCGTGTAAAAAACTTAAAATAATTAATGTTTTCGCCTACAAAATTACGTAAATTTGCACGAAAAATGCAAAAACGTAAGCTTGTGTTACGTGATTTTTAGATTATAACAGTAGAAATCTATCCTATTTAACAGCTTAAACGAAACATAAATAGTTATATTACAATTTGTCCGTCCTAAATATTTAAGTTATTGATTGACAATAAAGATACATATTTATCAAAAAAGCACTTCAAATCCTCCATACAATTTGACTATGGCGGCCGCGCGCCGATTTGAATATGCGCCGCACGAGCTCTGTCATTATCTGTCTTACGCTCGGCGCAGTCTTAAGAGTGGGTTCACGTCAGTATTACAATAATTATTTATACTCTCTCACATAGCTACAAAATTGCACAAAAGAAACTTATAATTCTTTTTCTACGTGGGCAAATGCTGTGAGGAGTGCCTGACATAAGTCAGGCTCACTAGAAAATCCCAGGTCCTACCGACTAAACCTACCACGGTGTTCCTTCACACGGTCAATGGCCGGGGCGCAGGGATCACTAGTGCTTTCATCCCGCAGCCCAGCAGGTCTTGGCCGCCACTGAATCGTGCTTCGTCCAGTTAACTTTACTTCCTCTGAAGCCATCTCAGGCCTGGTTCTGTACAGGCAACAGCCAGCCCTAGGTCTGACGCCGCAGGCTAGCGCTCATGGAGGCTGAAGATCGTTCATCGTTCGCCTGGTGCGACGTCTGCGGGCCGGGAGACTAGTGTTTTTCTCCAGTTCCCTTTCTGCCACCTCCATAGCGAGCATTACTACTTCACAGTAGGAAGCGACGGTTACCCATCCGCTCTCCCTCGCAACCATAGACTCGACCGTAGCCGGTAGCGAGAGATGTCGGAGTCTCTTCTGCTCGGGCTAGGCACTTCTCCAGTGTAGGGTGCGCCATGTCCTCGGGGCTGTCCCAGCAGTGATGCAAAAGCAACTTATCTAGACATGTATTTGCTACTATATGAGAGACTGGTGTGAAAGATATTTTGACTTTTTTAATATATAATATTCTACCACATACACACAACACCATCTAGCCCAAACTAAGCAGAGCTTGTACTATGGGTACTAGACAATGGATAAACATACATAGTATTTCTTTTTTGTAAATACCTACATATTATACATAGAAACACCCAGACCAAAACAAACATCCATGTTCATGCACACAAATGTTTGACTTGTGCGGGAATCGAACCCGCGACCTCAGGCGTGGCAGTCGGTTACACTAACCACTACGCCATCGAGTCGTCTCGACTTGTAAACTAAGGAATTTTAGGCATCTTGTGACCACCTTTTTACAATTGAAGCGTGTGAGTAAATTCTGATCTCTGTATTAATTTTGTTATGTTATTAACCTTATAAGAGACCAAAGAATCTCGCGGAGAATGCTGTGTTCCACCGAACATTTAGAGTGTCACAAGTGTGATGTTTTTCACGCTTGATTGTGAGGGTAGTGGGGTCAAAAATAAACATAGCATGCTGCTTCAGAACCATCCCTAAAACAAACAGTTGCCTCACTGTTTGGACGTCAGTAAGCTGTGTGTTCCTCTGTGGCCGGACCACAGTTTAGTACTCAGATGCTATAGTTTGAAATAATACCTCCCTAAAGTCTACTTTCATCGGAATATATATTTATTATTAGTACCTCAAGAGATATCTTTTTAATTAACAATTTATGTGGTCCGGCCGCCAGGCAGTGCTCTCTGGCCGCGCCACCCCAAAGTAAATAGAGTATAATGAACTATATAATAAATCAAATCATATCCCGAAAAAAACTACCCAAAGAGTACCTTGCATACGACAAATACGGTCCAATAAACCCCTTTAGTTAAGGAGTTATTGGTCGGTGTGGCCCGGCTGGAAGGTATACTCTGCAGCAAGTCAATTTTGCAATATTTAATATTAACTATCCATAAATCAAGCCGAAGACAGGGCGCTATGGCGCTCATTAGGGGAGGGCTATGTCCAGCAGTGGACTGTACCTTTTCTCTACTCTTCGTTGATACTATTTTCTCTCAAGTAACTATTCATTTTGATTAATTAATCTTTAAAGTATGTGGCGCGGCTAGGGAGGATTACTTTCAGCAAATATAACGAAATATGCTTTATTTTTTTATGCCAACGAAAACTGCATAGTAAGTACTTTATAAAAAGACGTGGACTTCATCTATAAACATTTATTTTTATTACCAACGATGATTTTGAAAATGGTGCACTTTTTGGTTTTTGTTTACCTATCTACCTAAGAATAGGTAGTTAATTTGACGAAGTAAGTGAAAATTTTGGTTTAATATATACAATAAGTATATGGAACTGACTTTAGGTAGGTATTAATTTGAACTATAGCATCTGAGTACTAAACTGTGGTCCGGTCACAGAACACACAGTACGCTAGTCAAAAGGTAAAGGGGGTCAAAAGTAAACATAGCATGCTGCTTCAGAAGGATCCCTAAAACAAACAGTTGCCTCACTGTTTGGACGTCAGTAAGCTAGTACAGGTCTTGGGTGGGAAAAATAAATATGATGAGATATTAATGTGAGAAACGTTGGGCCATAGTACACCACGCTTTTTTTTTTTTTTTTTTTTTTTTAACGCGGGGATATGTGCATATCACATTCCCCATCGCCGGTTTTGGGGCGGGCGATGGGGATATGTCGGGATCCAGCCCATATGTTTGGGCTGAACCGACTAAAACCACCGCGGTGTTCCTCACACCTTTATGGCGGGGTCGCGCGGATCGCTCTCGCATTCGAATCGCGACCCCGCCAAAGGTTTGACCCGCCGATGGACGTGGCGGGTCCCACAAAACTTTATACACATAATTGGGGGACCTGGTCCCCGACAACATAGCGGGGGGACCTAGTCCCCTTTCCGACATCGAGAGGCGTGCGTGGAACACGAACGCCGCCTACTTTGACCTGCGCTGATCGGGCGGTGGACGGCCCCAATAGGTCCACCGCCCGCAGGCTTCTACTCAGGGTGGCTGGAGGTCGTCTCGCGCCCTCCTGCGCCCGGCTCTGCGGTTAGGGAGAGGGATAGTCCACCACGCTGGCCCAATGCGAGCAGACTTCACATATCTTCGACAACATTATGGAGAGCTCTCAGACATGCAGGTTTCCTCACGGTGTTTACCTTCACCGTTAAAGCTAGCGATAATTAACTATTTAATACGCATATAACCTCGAAAAGTCAGAGATGCGCGCTCTAGGATCGGATACGAGACCTCTGCGTAGCAATCCAACGGTCTCCCATGCTATCGCTGCTCTTATTTCATAACCAACACATCTGTAATTTATGCTAATCTTTAACAAATAATACTTCTTATCTCAAATCCTAAATCAATAAACCATTATAAATAAATAATCTATAATATGACTGTTTATTCAAAAGATTATACCATAAATAAAATCTTAAGTACCATAGACGGAGCATAGATTATAGAGGACTGTGTATTCTCAATGAGGATTATATTTAATATACACAGATTATAAAACATCGTGATATGGCATTTATTATCTGTATTAATGATTTGAGGTCTTATTAAAAGACTGGCTTTTGCCTTCGGCTTCGCTCAAGAAAACACAAAAGAGTTTTTCTATTGAGTAGACATTGTTTTTCATTTTCATTAACGAAAAATGGTAGAAGGTATTGCAGTTTTTGAGTAGGAGAGCCTCGCTGAATTTCAGCATGAAAGGGCCGCTTCGACCGGGGAAGGACTACCCTCTCACAGAATATCGACGTGAAATACCAGTATGCCTACTGTTGTGTTTCGTTCGGTCAGTGAGAGTGCCGGAAGCCCAATCACCCTCTTTCCCCCTTCCCGCTCCTTTTCCTTCCCACTTCCTATTTCTCTTCTTCCTTTCCTAAAGGGTCGGCAACGCACAAGTGATGCCTCTGCTTTGCAGGTGTCCATAGGCTACGGTGACCACTTACCATCAGGTGGGCCGTATGCTTGTTTGCCACCTTAGACGTATAAAAAAAGTGCTTCATGAGGTACCAGGCACTCAGAAAATATAAGAAGTTGTTCAAACATGTAAGCAAATATAATTATATATAGTACAGATTCTAGTTTTCCCCTGCAGCTTCGCCCGCTCAGGAACTGTACTTTTTTCTGGATGAAAGGTACCCTATGTCTTTTCCCGTACCCTGACAACGTATATGCGAAATTTCATGATGATCGGTCGAGTAGTTAAGGCGGGAAAGCGTAACAAACAAACTCACATTTGCATTTATAATACTAGTTTTTGCGCGCCGTATCCTACGTCAATAAAAAGTCTATAACCTTCCCCAGATTTAAAACTATCTTTGTACCAAATTTTATCCAAATTGGTTGTGTGGTTTAGCCATTAAGAAGTAACAGACATACAGACACAGAGTTACCTTTGAATTAATAATATTAGTTAGAAATAAAGTTAGAGCAGCGATAGCTCAGTGGGGACACCAACAGACTGCAATGCAGAGGGTCTCGGGTTCGAACCCACGTCGCGCACCTCTGACTTTCGGAAGTTATATGACTTTTCGAAATTATGTGCGTATTGATTGACAATTATCGCCTGCTCCGTGCCTCGGAGAGCACGTTAAGCCGTCGGTCCCGGCTGCCGTGAACATCTATGGCAGTCGTTATTGGGAGAGTGTCAACACAAAAGATCCCACTGGGTCGAAGCGTCGCCGGTCTGCGCTGGCTGGCCTCCACATAAGATACATAGAGTTAAAGTTTCGTCGGCCTGTCTTTTTGGTGACGTAGTATAAATTTGTTTGGTCTCGTGTTTGACTCCCAGTTCGGGTAGAGTAATAATAATAATTATTATTATTATTATTTTATTTCAAGCAAGCAAGCAAGCAAGCAATAAATATCTTAATTTCTATGATACAAAAACTTAACAGATACAGCTTAACAATAAATACAATTCAGTGAACATCTGTGTCTAAACTAAATAACTTAATATCTGTGCTTCAGACAGCAGCGCTCTTCCCTTGAAGATTTTACTGTATACAAGACAGATCACAAATCAATTATTAATTAAGAGTTGTGCAGTGTAGGTAGAGTTGTGTTGCCAAACTGAGAACAGTAGTAGCACGGAGTTATCTGCTTACCCCTTCAGGGTAATACGCGTAAAACTATGTATGTATATTTAAATAAACTGGTCTGGCAAAATTACCATATCTCTAATCTTTTTTATTCCGTGTATATAATAAAGTTGCCATTTTTGACAACTTTATGACGATATTTTTAATCTATAATCAATGACCTTTATTAAATATAAATTGAATTAAATTATGATTTAGGTATGTATGTATCTTATGTGGTGCCAGTCAGTGCAGACGGGCGACACTTCCACCCAGTGGGATCTTTTGTGTCGACGCTCTTCCAATAACGACTGCCATAGATATTCATGGCAGCCGGGACCGACGGCTTAACGTGCTCTCCGAGGCACGGAACAGGCGATAATTGTCAATCAATACGCACATAATTTCGAAAAGTCGTATAACTTCCGAAAGTCAGAGGTGCGCGACGTGGGTTCGAACCCGAGACCCTCTGCATTGCAGTCTGATGGTCTCCCCACTGAGCTATCGCTGCTACAATACAACATATGGCCGTTAAGAATAAAAATATGGGTCCAATAGCTAGTCATACTTTTGACTGTCTATCTATTAGCATAATTAGTGTTTAGTAATAAAACAACAAAAAAACCGATGGAGTTCATTCATTTATGGTCGTAGTGTACAAGAAAGTTAAAAGTGGTAATTAAAATAAATATATACATATATCTCAGGTAGTATTTAGGATAGATTTTTTCATATTTTTTTCTGAACGGCCATCAGTTCTCTTATAAGACATTTCAAGGTTAGCCATTAATTATCGGACAACCTGTATAATTTTTTTTTGTAAATTCGTAGATATTATACATAGAGTCACCCAGATCAAGACAAACACCCATGTCTATGCACACAAAGGATTTGTGCGGTATCGAACCCGCGACCTCAGGCGTTGCAGTCGGTTACACTAACCAGTAAGCCATCGAGGTGGTCGAAATATAAATACCTCGTTGACAAATCCCGCATTGGGCATAATTCCTGTGTCGCGGGGGACTTTACAAACATTCAAACAACGGACACAAAGAACATCCAGACTGGGTCAACCATTTGTGGATCACACAAATTTTTGTCTCGTACGATAATCAGCAGGGGTAGGGCTTCCCACGAGGTGGACCGACGACCTGGTAAAGGTCGCGGGAAGCGGTTGGATGCGGGTGGCGCAAGAGCGGTCTTTGTGGACAACCTTTGGCGAGGCCTATGTCCGGCAGTGGATGTCTTGCGGCTGAGATGATGATGAGAATCAAACCAAGGGTCGGCGCTAGCGAGGCGTCCATTTAAATCACTACGCCATCTGGAGAAATATGGTCTGTAATTATTTATTGGTACCTTTCCCTTTAAATTGTCCAATTATACTCAAATACCCGAGCCTCTATTTACTACAATGGGCTATAACACTACAGATTATGAAACAAAGTCCCCGCCGCGTTCTACTATAAAACATTTCAAGGTTATCCATTAATTACCGGATACCCTGTATATTTATTTTTGTAAGTACGTACATATATTGTTTGACTCTTCTATGTCTTTAAGGCCGCACTATGATCACATCTGCACCAAAGCTCAACGTATACTATCTTTCGTGCTACGTAACTCGAAACCTTTTAAGCAAGTGCTCATTGATCGCGTTGTATTGCTGCCTAGTGCGAAGTATTGTTGAGTACTGCTCATCAGTATGGGCTCCAATATATAATACACACATAGACCGAATTGAGGCAGTACAGAAACGATTTGTTAGAGCATTATGCACGAAATACGGTCTCAGGCGTAAAATACCTATTTACGAAAACCGACTTCAAAGGTTTAAGTTGTTGAGTCTAGACAAAAGGAGATGGGTGAGCGATCTGTGCATTTTATATAAAATTATAAACGGCTCTATAGATAGTACCCTGATAAATCAAATTCATTTTAAAATACCGACACGATCCGTACGCACTCCACAGTTGTTTAGCATACCTAGTAGAAATAACAATGTATCTCAAAACAGTCCACTTATTAGACTATGTAAAGAATATAATCATGTTTGTTCTAAATTAGACATTTTCCATGATAGTTTTCATATCTTCAGAAAGGCCTTATGTACGGAAATGTTGTCTTGTAATCAACTCTAAATCGTAACACCTGTATTAAATTTAAAACTCAGTATAAACTTAGTTCATTGTTTAATTGTATTTATTGTAATTCCTATAATTAAGTAACGAAGCTAATTGGTTACTACTGAATGCTGTGTACAGTTGTAATTGAACACCAGATTTATGACTTGTATTTAGTTTAAGTTCTTTCATGTAACTATTGATCTGATGTTTGTATCTGTACCTAATAAATAAAAATAAAAAACAAAAATAAAATAAAAATATTATACATAGAGTCACCCAGACCAAGACAAACACCCATGTCTATGCACACAATTAATGATTTGTGCGGGAATCGAATCTTATAGTTCTTATCTATAAGTTAATTCATGTATCCAAGAAGTGTTTACATCCTAACCAATATTATGAATGCGAATGTGAATTTCGTTTGTTTGTTACTCTTTGACGCCTTAACTACTCGACCGATCATCAGGAAATTACACATACACGTTGTCAGGGGTAAAGAAAAGGACATAGAGTTCCTTTCATCCAGAAAAAAGTACTGTTATTAACCTAACCTACATTTACGCGAGTGTAGCTGCAGGCAAAGGTAGTACTTTATATTCTACACTAGCTGACCCGCGCAACTTCGTCTGCTGCAGATATTTATCCCAGTTTTTGCAATATTTTTCATTGACACTCCGCTCCTATTGGTCGTAGCGTGATGTTATATAGCCTTATAGCCTTTCTTGATAAATGGGCTATCAAACACTAAAATAACTTTTGAATTCGAACCAGTAGTTCCTGAGATTAGCGCGTTCAACCAAACAAACTCTTCAGCTTTATAATCTTTATATATATAATTATACTGTACGTGTATATGTCACTGAACTCCTCCGAAACGGCTGAACCGATTATGATAAAAAAAATTGTGTGTGTTCATGTGGATTCGAGGATCGTTTAGATTTTTTTTTTCGTTTGTCAGGCAACGTCTCTGGGTACAGCTAGTATTAATATAGATTATGCCCACTTTTTACCATATTTTTTTCTTAATAAGACAACTGACGACTCGATGGCGTAGTGGTTAGTGTAACCGACTGCCACGCCTGAGGTCGCGGGTTCGATTCCCGCACAAGTCAAACATTTGTGTGCATGAGCATGAATGTTTGTCTTGGTCTGGGTGTTTCTATGTATAATATGTATGTATTTACAAAAAAAAAGTATATATGTATGTTTATCCATTGTCTAGTGCCCATAGTACAAGCTCTGCTTAGTTTGGGCTAGATGGTGTTGTGTGTATGTGGTAGAATATTATATTATATTATTATTAACTGCACTACTTATGATTCCTGTGTCGCGGGGGACTTTACAAACATTCAAACAACGGACACAAAGAACACCCAGACTCGGAACAATGATTAGTTAACCTCAAAAATTTTTGTCCTGTTTGGTATTCGAACCCACAACACTTGAACATACACAGCCTTCGCTCTACCGCTGTGCCACCGCTGCAATCGGTACGCAATTTGCAAAGAAATCGATTAATTATACCACCTGCGTCGATTCGATTCATTTTTACAATAAAACGAAATTCAATTTTATGTTTATGCGTTTTGTGGAGTCGCTAGGGACCCCACGCGTCCAATATTGAATTAACCATTTAAATATCGTGTAACTAAAACCTGAGGTCATATTTAACGATCGTATCAGATAAACTTTATTTGAAAAATTGTGAGGCTTTGGTAGCTGAATGGATAAGGCATTGAACTTGCGATCGAGAGGTCGCGGGTTCGAATCCCACCCATTGCACTACTGACGTGAACCCATAATACAAGCATTCTAGCTTAGCTGGAGAGGTTAACAAGAATAATAAAAAAATAAAAATCATCTTCCACAAAATATATACATACAAATAAATAAAATTGAAGTGTCTGTTTGTAATGTCAAAATAACAGCTTTTTACTAAATGCATATGAAAGTATATACGGTAGTTATATGAAAAAAATAATATTTAAAATTTTTGTCTGCCTGTCTCTCTGTTTGTTACAGCTAATCTCTGAAACGGCTGGCCCGATTTAGACGGGATTTTCACTGTCAGATAGCTGATATTGTAAAGAGTAACTTAGGTTACTTTTATGTTAGATTTGTTTTGTTAAAATCCACATGGACGAAGTCGCAGGTTACAGCTAGTTAGGTATAAGTACTGTAATATTGTCTTCTATTTACGCGAATGTTATTCATTGAAATTTAACTACTATATACGGATTTTATTTATACCCAAGATGAAGCTACAGCTAGACTTCATGATACTCTGAGCTCATTCTGCGTAAATAGAAACACCAATGATTAAATTATGTTCGGGTACTTTGAAATAACGACACTGGAACATTGAGACAACTACCATCTTAGTCTCTTCCTGACCATGGCTGCTGAAAAGCAACCGAAACGTCGGGGAAAGTGTAAACTTAAATATAAATAGTTTTAATAATTTAATTAGCTTAAAATTAGTAAAGTTTAATAGTAGTAATAGTGTAACAGTTTCTAAATTATATAATAAAGTGTCAAATAAACAACGCGATAAAATCCGTATATAGTAGTTTGTTTAATTTCAATGAATAACTCCTGTGTCGCGGGGACTTTACAAGTATTCAAACGACGGACATAAAGAACATGTCGGCCTCGATGGCGTAGTGGTTAGTGTAACCGACTGCCACGCCTGAGGTCGCGGGTTCGATTCCCGCACAAGTCAAACATTTGTGTGCATGAACATGGATGTTTGTCTTGGTCTGGGTGTTTCTATGTATAATATGTATGTATTTACTAAAAGAAGTATATATGTATGTTTTTCCATTGTCTAGTACCCATAGTACAAGCTCTGCTTAGTTTGGGCTAGACAGTGTTGTGTGTATGTGGTAGAATATTATATTAATATCATCAGACTCGGCACAACCATTTGTGGATTTCATTATATTCTTGTCCTGTGTGCTTTCGACCATCGAACCCACATGCTCGGTACGTCGGTAGTGGCGACGCGACCCCTAAACCACTACGACATCCGTGCAGTCGTATAAGACTCTCAAATAGTTGAGTAACGAATCCTCCAGGCTGAATTTCGGTCATAATATATAAATAGTGTTTTAAGTTGCTATAGCTCAGTGGGGAGACCAACAGACTGCAATGCAGAATATCATGATGATCGGTCGGATAGTTAAGGTGTGAAAGCGTAACAAACAAACTAAACTAGCAACTTAAAACACTTTTCTTCTCCCTAGCCTTTATTATTCCCAAGTCACTTGGGGTCGGCTTTTCTAGTCTAACCGGATTTGACTGGACATCAGTTTTTACACGGAGCGGCTGCCACCTGACCTCCGCAACCCGAAGGCTAACGATGCCCTAAGGCTAGACCAATGTCAGGATATTAGAGGGTACTGACTTTCCCAATAACGACTGCCATATATGTTCATGGCAGCCGGGACCGACGGCTTCACGTGCTCTCCGAGGCACGGAGCAGGCGATAATTGTCAATCAATACACACATAATTTCGAAAAGTCATATAACTTCCGAAAGTCAGAGGTGCGCGACGTGGGTTCGAACCCGAGACCCTCTGCATTGCAATCTATTGGTCTCGTTACTGGGCTATCGTGCATATCAATAAAAAGACAAATATCAATATTTTCAATATAAATCGTCTGAAGAAAATTAGGGTGCTTCTTTTAAAAACTAACTACACAACGCCTTACTCAATAGTCAAACCTATGACCATTTAATCGTCCACAATATAATAACCACGGCGTCGTTACAGTAAAAAATCTCGACAGACGAAGAAAAGCAAAAATCACAATTTCTCGATACACAACGAGACCGAGACGGGAAAGTACAGTCGCGCCAATAAAGCGAGACATTAAACTTTTAATTAAAAAGTTAACCAATTGATTAATTTCTGTCTGAGATTGTACCGACAGCAACAAAAGTTGTTTTAACAGAGAAATTCATTAAAATTGAAATTACAAGTTGTGTGTTTTAAATTTATGTTGCTAATTGAATAATTTATTGCTAGCTTAATACTACGTTATATTTGCGTGAGGTCTCAGATTCGATTCCTGGGTCGAGTTGTAAATTATTTGTAATGACAACGCCCCCTTTGGAAATAATTCCTGTGTCGTGTGAGACTTTACAAACATTCAAACAACGGATACGAAGAACTATTTGTGGATCACATCATTTTTTGTCCCGTGTGGAGGCAATTGAATCGAACCGTCAACACTCGGCGTGGTGGTACAGTGGCCGTTTAAACCACTACGCCATCGATGGAATCAAAGAGGAAGCCTATTACCAGTAATATGCCCGGTAGACGCTATTAGGTATTGCCCCTTATTACGCAGAACCTACAATGTGGGAATGATACACCTATGATTGACGTGAGACCATGGCAGTACAACTGTGTACTTGCTTCTTTCGCATTTATTCTTCTTCTTCTTATTTAAGTCTAAGTGACTTGTCGGTGTAGCTTGTCTCTCCATATCTGTCTGTCTAGTGCCATTTCTTGCATTTCTCTGTACGACATGACACCTAACTTTTCCCTGATCTGACTAATGTAACTTATTCTTGGCCTTCCTCTCCCGCGCTTTCCTTCTGCCTTTCCCTCAATGATGTTTTTAATAAAAGTGTCATGTCGTAAGAGATGGCCAACCATTTTATGTCTTCTAGCTGCAATAGAGTTAAGTAGCGTTCTGGTTTCATTGATTTTTACCAAGACGTCCTCGTTTCTAACCATTTCTGTCCAGCTAATCTTTTCCATTCGTCTCCAGCACCTCATCTCGAACGCCTCTAAAATTTCTCTATCCCTTTGTGAAAGTGTCCACGTCTCACACCCATACAATGCCAGACTCCATACATATGTTTTTATAAACTTTTTCTTGGTGTTCCTGCATATTTTCGATGTAAATATATAGTTTTCATTTTTAAACGCTTGTTTTGCTATTGCTATTCCAACTTTAATATCTGGTGTACATCTGGAGTCTGCTGTAATTATGCTACCTAAATATTTAAAACTTTTGACATTTTCTATTGTCTTATCTGCTATTAATATATTCCTTTGTGAGCTGGGTTGTGCTTTTGAGGTAGTTAGAATTTTCGTTTTGTTGGTGTTAATTTTTAAAGCGAATTCATTAAAAGTGCTATCCATTATCTGTAGTAGATTTTCTAGATCCTTTATATCCTACCAGCCCCTATTAATGATTACCTACTGCTCTGATCTCGTGACTCGTAACGTACATACATACAAACATAGATTCACGCCTATTTCCCAGAGGGGTAGACAGAGACTACGGATTTCCATTTGCTACGATCCTGACACACTTCTCTGGCTTCATTCACTTTCATCACATTCCTCATACATGCCCGTCGGTTCAAGGTGCTCTTAACCTGGCCTTTGCCCAGAACGCCTCCAATCTGATCGAGAAACGTTCGCCTAGGTCTTCCTCTTGCGACTGTTCCATTCACACTAGCCTTATAAACTTTCTTAGTCAGTCTTTCCTCGTCCATTCTTTCTACATGCCCAAACCAGTTTAACATACCCTTTTCTATTCTTGTCACTATATCCACTTTCATGCCGCATCTCTCTCTAATCACACTATTCCTTATTCTATCTTTCAGCGTCACACCACATATGTCTCTCTCAGCGCTCTCATTTCTACAGCATTTATTCTGCTCTCATGCTTCTTTTGCCATACCCAACTTTCACTTCCATACATAAGTGTGGGCACTAATAGTAAATTAAACTCAAATTCGTATTTATAATATTAAGTTAGAATTCTCCACTAATATTATAAATGTGAATGTGAGTTTGTTTGTTACGCTTTCACGCCTTAACTACTCGACCGATCATCATGAAATTTCGCATACACGTTGTCAGGGGAACAGGAAAAAAGATACTATCTTCATTCAACTAACTTTATTTGTCGTCAGTACGACACATTCTTGCGCGACCAAGTCACGAACAATTCGTCGGGACGTCAACTTAGTCGAAGTTTAATCGATCTCTTCAATTAATAGTTCACAACTATTCCAACCGACTCGGTTAAGTTTCAAGTTACTCTTAAGAACATCACTTAACTAGAGTTTGGGATTATGACTTTTAGATTATAATGATTTATTCACGAAGTAACATTTATCAATGTTGAAATTTACACAACAATTTTCAGCGATATCTTATCTTATCTTATGTGGGGGCCAGTCAATGCAGACCGGCGACACTTCGACCCAGTGGGATCTTTTGTGTCGACACTCTCCCAATAACGACTGCCATTGATGTTCATGGCAGCCGGGACCGACGACTTAACGTGCTCTCCGAGGCACGGAGCAGGCGATAATTGTTAATAAATACGCACATAATTTCGAAAAGTCATAACTTCCGAAAGTCAGAGGTGCGTGACGTGGTTCGAACCCGAGACCCTCTGCATTGCAGTCTGTTGGTCTCCCCACTCAGCTATCGCTGCTCTATTTTCAGCGATAACTTTCTTTCTTTTCTTTCAACAAGAATTTATTTTATTTATATTTTACATAAAACCTTATATTACTGGTGTAGCGACAGTGAATGTAGCTAGTCTGTATACGGTCTCGTATTCGATTTTTGGGTCATGCAAAATTTTATTGAGTTCTAGCTGTCATTCGGGAACAGCACATTGTCTTCTGGATGAACGGAAACCTTTATCCATTTCTGTACTCATGACAATGTTTATGCGAAATTTCATTATAATCGGTCGATTAGTTAAAGCGAAACTTTAACAAATTATACACCTAACCTACCTCATGAATCACTCTGTCTATTGATGAAAGCCGCATGAAATTCCGTTCAGTAGTTTTTGAGTTTATCGCAGATAGACAGACAGAAGCGGCGGGGGACATTGTTTTATAATATGTAGTGATAAGTATGCAGTGCTGTTCGTTTATTATACTTATATTTATACACCAGACTACCAACACCGCCGGTGCGATAAAAAGGCCCAAAAAAGCCTTTCAAAAACCAGGGCTCCATTTTCGCAGGTCATATATCAAAGGCAAGTTCTCAATAAAGTTGATCAATGATCCGCATAGCAGTATTTGGACCTCAGCCAATTCCGCAGTGGCCGTAGCGACACTGCAAATGAAATTAAATAGTGCATGCGAAGTTTTGTTTAGTAAAATACGGGTTTTTATATGAATCTAGCTTTTATCCGCGCGTAACAGTAGGCTAGGTTATTAACATAACATTGTCTTACGTTTACGCGAATGTTGTACATTGAAATTAAACAACGTTATACGGAATTTATCGCGTTGTTTATTTTTTTATAAAACACTATTATTACATTATTTTAAAACTTTAAACTACTATTGTTAAACACTTTTACTATTTACTTATATTTAAGCTATTTAAATTATATAATCTATTTAGATTTAATTTTACACTTTCTCAGACGTTTCGGTTGCTTTTCAGCAGCCATGTTCACGGGGAAACTAAGATTATGTTATTAAGACTGCGCCGAGCGTAAGACAGATAATGACAGAGCTCGTGCGGCGCATATTCAAATCGGCGCGCGGCCGCCATAGTCAAATTGTATGGAGGATTTGAAGTGCTTTTTTCATAAATATGTATCTTTATTGTCAACTAATAACTTAAATATTTGTGAAGGACAAATTGTAATATAACTATTTATGTTTCGTTTAAGCTGTAAAATAGGATAGATTTCTACTGTTATAATCTAAAAATCACGTAACACGAGCTTACATTTTTTAATTTCTCGTGCAAATTTACGTAATTTTGTAGGCGAAAATATGAATAATTTAAGTTTTTTACACGGAGTATTGTAAACACATTCATTATTATGGTGAATGTATATTTTATATTAGTATTAAACAAAAAGTGTTGCTTTTATCCACTTAACTGTGACCGCCTGTTTTGGCACATTTCGCTCGGCGCAGTCTTAACAGTTACTACGACGAGAAAATAATGACTAAGAAAGTTTATAAGGCTAGTGTAAATGGAACAGTCGCAAGAGGAAGACCTAGGCGAACGTTTCTCGATCAGATCGGAGACGTTCTGGACAAAGGCCAGGTTAAGATCACCTTAAACCGGCGAGTGTGTATGGGGAATGTGATGTAAGTGAATAAAACAAGAGAAGTGTGTCAGGATTGTAGCAAATAGAAATCTGTAGTCTCGTCTATGCCTACCCCTATAAGAAACAGGCGTGAATCTATGTATCTATAATAATAATAATAATATATAATAATATTTTACCACATACACACAACACCATCTAGCCCAAACTAAGCAGAGCTTGTACTATGGGTACTAGACAATGGATAAACATACATATGTATATATCTTTTTTTTTGTAAATACATACATATTATACATAGAAACACCCAGACCAAGACAAACATCTATGTTCACGCACACAAATGTATGAACATGGATGAATTAATCTTTTCAGCCTGTATTGTTCCACTGTAGGGCAAAGGCTCTCCACATATCCCTGTTATGCGCTAGTTTGCACCAGTCTCTCCTGTAGTTAGTTAATTCGTCCTGCCATCGACGTGCGTCTACCACGTTGCCGCTTAGGACTATCTGGGATCTATCATTAACAGTACTCATTTTAAATAAAATGTAGCCTGTTACTCGGTGATAATATAGCTTTCAAATGATGAAAGAAGTTTTAAAATCGGTTTAATAGATTTTGAGCAGCGATAGCTCAGTGGGGAGACCAACAGACTGCAATGCAGAGGGTCCTGGGTTCGAACCCACGTCGCGCACCTCTGACTTTCGGAAGTTATATGACTTTTCGATATTATGTGCGTATTGATTGACAATTATCGCCTGCTCCGTGCCTCGGAGAGCACGTTAAGCCGTCGGTCCCGGCTGCCATGAACATCTATGGCAGTCGTTATTGGGAAGTCAGTACCCTCTAATATCCTGACACTGGTCTAGCCTTAGGGTATCGTTAGTCTTGGGTTTGCGGATGTCAGGTGGCATCCGCTCCGTGTAAAAACTGATATCCAGTCAAATCCGGTTAGACCAGAAAAGCTGACCCCAAGTGACTTGGGAATAATAAAGGCTAAGAGAGAGGAGTATATTTTAAGTTAAATCATTACATAAAAACCACTATCACTGTTATAAAAAACAATGGCCTCCGCCGCGTCTGTCTGTCTGTTCGCGATAAACTCGAAAACTACTGAACGGATTTTCATGCTGTTTTCGCCAATGGACACAGTGATTTATGAAGAAGGTTTAGGTGTATAATTTATTAAGGTTTTGTACTACCTGAGCGAAGCCGGGGAGGGGGGAGGGGGAGGGTTGTCGCTAGTAAAAAAAGAATCAAATCTTCCCTATTTATAATATTAGTATAGATTTGTGAGATATGTTTGTGTTCGTCTTCAACACAACTTGCGCAAACCGAGCGACGCCATAGGTAAAATCTATTTAATAAATAAAATCACCGCAGTACATTCCGAAACTGGCTTTCTTGCCAAAAACAGAATGAGAACATTTCACGTAGTTTATATTAATGTTCCAAATAATTGTGCGCGCCCTCTTGTGATAAATAGCGTAATAATACCGCATTAGAAACACGCTTACGTGTGATAAAATTGATATTTATTGGTAGGGGAGGCTTTTAAATCCGTTTATAATACATTTTCCTGAAAATAATTATGTAATACCCCCTCCGGTGTAGTGGTGAAAGCGACTACTGTGCGTCTCAGGTTCGATTGCAGGCAAAAATATTTTTTTTTGAATTTTTTGGAATCCTAACTTATATTATAAATGCGAATGTGAGTTTGTTTGTTTGTTACGCTTTCACACCTTAACTACTCGACCGAACATCATGGAAATTTGCATATACATTGTCAGGGGTACAAAAACGAACATACGGAACCTTTTATCCAGCAAAATGCTGTTCCTGAGCGAGCAAATCCGCGTGCAAACGCTAGTTATACTATTATATTATGTTTGCTTATATGGTTGAACAATTTCTTATATTTTCTGCTCGCCTGGTACTTCATAAACCACTTTTAGCCATTTTTCGTTAAAAAGAATCGTTTAGTCTTTAGTCAATAGAGGCACTCTTTTATGTTAACTTAAGGTTTTATTACAGACAGTAGAGTTATTGAGCGGAAGTGTTCGTTGAGGGAACCGGATGCCGCGGGCAAGAAGATTGTAGGGTGTCCATGAGAGAAGTGATTTTGAGGACAGGCGTGATGATCTAAAGTAAATTATAATAATATCAGACGTGTATGTAATCTGTCCTACAGACGTAGGACACTTCTCTCACTGAAAGAAGGGTTAGATTATAGACCACCACACTAATCCTATGTGGGTTGGCAAACTTCACATATCAGATGTTTTCCTTCACTGTTAAAGCGAGCAACTTCGAAAAATTTGAAACTGGTGCCTCGGCAAATCTGAAACCTCTGCGTAGCAGTCCAACAATTATTTTGTTCTTTTTATAAAAATCAACTCCTATTGTAGGAATCGTTCCTGTGTCGTGGGGGCTTCACTCACATTTGAACAACGGACACACAAAGTAAACTCAAACTTGGAACAATTATTCGAGGACATTTTGTCTCGTGTAGAGATCGAACCTACAACACAGTGGCAATGGTAAGGCAACTACTTAAATCACTTCGCCATCCGTATCACTATGCCACTGAACTATCGCTACAAAGCTTAGCTATATAACCACTTAATTTTAGACCTTTAAATCACTAGTGCTCTTACCAGGACTGTTCCCAAAAAGCACTCAATACTAGGCCCCCCTACTCATTGCCCGGGGCTCCCTCTTCATAAGACGTTTGAGGACTAAATCTCGGAAATGGTCTCGTTTGAACTAGCAGATATATACTATTTATTTATATACATATATATTATCTATATAAAATGTTATGAAGTGAGGCCAGAGATTTCTTTGTACAAAAGTAAATTGGTGTCGATTTTTTTTGCTGTCAATATTAATTTTATTGCATGTATGGTAGAACGGTTTTAGGGGTAAGTAATAGATGATATAACAACAAAATCTCTAATATTAACAACATATAACAACGGAACCTATAATTTTATCTAATATAGCGATAAGTTAATATAATAAACGATTGATATAATTTTAAAATAACTAATTTTTATAAGCATAACATACATTAAATATAAAGTCGTTTGACATACCACTCAAAAGATATAAAACTTATTTGATCTAATAAAGTAGATATTAAACATAACTAGTAACTGATTACCACCTGCGCTATGCTAGGTCGACGGAGCCCCGCTTGGCGGGGCTCCTATTTCTGGGTGGTTTAAAAAAAAATAACCACGAAGGCTAAGGCGGGAGCTCAGCTCCGCTTCGCTGCCGTCTTAGCCTTCTAACCTAACCTATCCGAGTCGGGGTACTCTGAGTCGAGGTGTTACCCATAATGACGTTTTTTATATATATTAAATGTTAGACCTAATGATTTTCGAATAAATAAACAATATACATATTAAACGTTAGACCAAATGATTTTCGATTACATAAACATTATATCAAACAACGTTATACTAATTAAGTTTTAGAATAAATAAATGTTATATGTAAAGAAATTATATCAACAGTTAGTATATCTCACGTTGATTATATCTTATGAACGACAATGAAATGAAATTAGACCAAATGAGTTTATACGTTATGAGACGCACCCCGGAATAAGTGTTCATGACGCTGACTGTTGTAGGTTTGATGCCCGAGAGAAACAAAAATCTATGTGATCCATAATATTGTGTTCTGAGTCTGGATGTTCTTTGTGTCCGTTGTTTGAATGTTTGTAAAGTCAATCGCGACACAGACACAGGAGTTATTCGTAGTGCGGGAGATGTGTTTTTGAAAGGGTAAAATCAAAAGGAATTCTTTGTAAGTTCCCTACGCTATTTATTTGGACATCAAGTAGTTGTGACATTATTTTACAAATAAACAATCAGTTTTAAGCGATAGGATTAGTAAAATACGTAATATTGTCTTCTGTTTACGCGAATATTATTCATTGAAATTAAACTGCTATATACGGCTTTTATCGCGTTGTTTATTTGACACTTTATTACTTGAAGCGAGCTTCAATCAACACATACTTCAAGCCGCCAACGAAGATAAGTCAATTTTTACCATCCGTCAAGTGCCAACTACCTTTACAAGATGCAGGGGTCTATAAAATAGATTGTGACTGCGGACTCTCATACATTGGTCAAACCAAGAGAAACATAGGCACCCGCATAAAAGAACACATAGCTGATGTAAAACACCAACGCTCGTTGAAGTCTGCTGTGTGTGAACATGTGCAACAGGGGACCAACCACTACCTCAGATTTGACAAACCACAGATTCTCGCTAAAGAACACCGATTCCTACCAAGGATGCTTCGCGAGGCTATTGAAATCAAAAAAACATCCTAATTTTAATAGAGAAGATGGTTGGAATGTACCACCAGCTTGGGATCCAGTAATAAAAATAGTCAAACCCAAGAAGCAGCAAACCACAGCTAGACCTCATGATACTTTGAGCTCATTCTGCGTAAATAGAAACACCAATGATTAAATTATGTTCGGGTACTTTGAAATAACTACACTGGAACATTGAGACAACTGCCATCTTAGTCTCCCCGTGACCATGGCTGCTGAAAAGCAACCGAAACGTCGGGGAAAGTGTAAAAATAAATTAAATCTAAATAGTTTAATAATAATTTAATTAGCTTAAAAATTAGTAAAGTTTAATAGTAGTAGTAGTGTAAAAATTTTCAAAATTTTGTAATAAAGTGTCAAATAAACAACGCGATAAAATCCGTATATAGCAGTTTAATTTCTAAATAAGACCACAAAAAGTAACTAAATGCACAACATTTTTAACTAACGATATATGAGTTACATTTAATAAAAAATTAGCAGCGGTAGCTCAGTGGGGAGACCAACAGACTGCAATGCAGAGGGTCTCGGGTTCGAACCCACGTCGCGCACCTCTGACTTTCGGAAGTTATATGACTTTTCGAAATTATGTGCGTATTGATTGACAATTATCGCCTGCTCTGTGCCTCGGAGAACACGTTAAGTCGTCGGTCCCGGCTGCCATGAACATCTATGGCTGTCGTTATTGGGAGAGTGTCGACACAAAAGATCCCACTGGGTCGAAGTGTCGCCGGTCTGCACTGATTGGCTCCCACATAAGATACAAACATTTAATAAGAGAGTTATCGTTTTCAAAATAGATCTGTAGCATCCGCCTTCCCTGTTTAACCTCTCCGAGAAAGAGTAGCCAACATTTTTATTTAAATAATACAATTACCGCACTTAAAATACATTTCTTTATCGCGAAAGACTTTACAAATCTATATATTAATACGTGAAGCAAAAACTTCGTAGCCCTTTTTGCGAAATTTGCGCGAACAGAGGTGTATGAAATTTGGCACAGTTAAAGTTTATATGGAGAAGTGGCAAATCCTAATATTTTTATAAAATATGCATCGGAAATACATTAAATTAATGAAAAAACACTACACGCACACAACCATGCATTTGACACACGCAGTCGAATCGCGTGCGTAGTATTTCGGCATTGTTCGGCTGACGTCGTACAATTCTTCGTAACTATGGTTACATATACTTTCTTTATCTATATATATATATCCTCACGCGAGCTCTGAAATCTCTTTATGATGATTCCAGAGCTTGTGTTAGGATAAATGGGACCTACACAGAATGGTTTAGCATCGAAAAAGGTGTTAGACAAGGATGTGTAGCGTCACCTTGGCTGTTTAACCTATACATGGACAATTGTTTAAAAGATTTAAAAGATTGTGAATGGGGATTAAGAATGAATGAGTTACTTGTCAAATGTCTTCTTTATGCCGATGACCAAGTAATACTTGCGTCATCGGCAGAAGAGTTGCAGGCGATGGTAACTATTATGCATGGTGCTTTTGAGAGTAAAGGAATGAAAATAAATGTAAGCAAGACGAAAGTAATGGTATTTGAAAAGGAAGAGTGCGTGACGATGTGTAATATTATGATTGATGGAGAAAAAGTGGAGCAAGTGAAAGAGTTTGTATATTTGGGTACTTTGTTTACAAGGGATGGTAAACATGAGGGAGATATTGAAAGGAGAACGATTGCGGGAAACAAAGTGAATGGAGCTCTACGCGCTTTTATGAACAGTCGAAATGTTTCCGAAAAGGCACGTTTGGCTGTTCATAGAGGACTATTAGTGCCCACACTTATGTATGGAAGTGAAAGTTGGGTATGGCAAAAGAAGCATGAGAGCAGAATAAATGCTGTAGAAATGAGAGCGCTGAGAAATATATGTGGTGTGACTCTGAAAGATAGAATAAGGAATAGTGTGATTAGAGAGAGATGCGGCATGAAAGTTGATATAGTGACAAGAATAGAAAAGGGTATGTTAAGCTGGTTTGGGCATGTAGAAAGAATGGACGAGGAAAGACTGACTAAGAAAGTTTATAAGGCTAGTGTGAATGGAACAGTCGCAAGAGGAAGACCTAGGCGAACGTTTCTTGATCAGATCGGAGGCGTTCTGGACAAAGGCCAGGTTAAGAGCACCTTGAACCGACGGGCGTGTATGAGGAATGGGATGAAAGTGAATGAAGCCAGAGAAGTGTGTCAGGATCGTAGCAAATGGAAATCCGTAGTCTCTGCCTACCCCTCTGGGAAACAGGCGTGAATCTATGTATGTATGTATGTATGTATCTATATATGTAACTCTTCCGTTACTGAGTGACTGACAGACAACGCACAGCCGAAACTACTGAACGCAAGAAGCTGGAATTTGCCATGTATGTTCCTTGGAGAGTGTAGGGGAGCACTAAGAGAGGATTTTTGGAAATTCCACCTTGAAGGGGGTGAAAGGGGTGAAACCCGATATTCACACGGGAACGGAACGGGAAAACTACTAGTATGTAATAAAGAAAAAAGGAAATAAAGTAGCAAGCTTAGGAATATCGTTAATGAAAGAGTATAGTTATAATATCAGCCCTGTATTAAACTGTCCCACTGCTGGGCACGGAGCTCTTCTCGCGGTGAAGGTTAGGCCATAGTCCACCACGCGGGCCTAGTGCGGGTTGGCAGACTTCACATATCTTCGAGAACATTATGAAGAACTCTCAGACATGCAGGTTTCCTCACGATGTGTTCCTGTACCGTTAAAGCAAGTGATAATTAACTATTTAATACGCATATAACTTCGAAAAGTCAGAGATGCGCGCCTTGGGTTCGAACTCGAGACCTCTGCGCGGCAGTCCAACGGTTTCCCACTAGGCTATCGCTGCTTTATTGTATAGTTAAGTAAATGATAATTTATTTGAAAAAGACATGTAAATTAACGTTCATAGCCTTAGTGTTATCTAAATGAAATGTGATTATAAGGGTAAAGTTATAAACAATAAAACCTTAATAAAGATCAAATTAAAAATTTAAATCAATTATGGTTGAATTTTGACCACTAGGCGACCGCTAGTATTAATGAATTAAACACAAAGAACATCCCAATTCAAAACAAATTTATGTATACCATAAATTATTGACCTGTTTAGGCATCAAACCCTCAACACCACGCAGCGTTAAAACGAGATGACTACTCAACGACACAGTATTTTGTCGCATATGAAATCGAACCCACACCAGCGCGGCGTAGGAGCTAACTGACCACTCAACCATACAGTATTTTGTCCCATATGGAATTAAACCCACAACACTCAACGCAGCATAAAAGCGAAATGACCACTCAAACAATTGTACCATAAGTCAAACATCCCACATAACCAACCCTTCCGCCATTATACCCACAGCCTTCCCCCCAACCTACCCCCACTTGCTTAAACCTAATATCAGTAATAAACCATACATATTCATAAAAAGGCACTTTTCCTAAATTACACAAAGCAATACAGAGGGCGCCACCACCCGCAACAACTTCCGGTGCGGATAAAAAGAAAATTTACATTTCCGCTTCCAATCGTGGCCATGTAAATTAGATTTGGGGTCCAAATATTTTAAGGTCTGCGTAGTTTTAGAGTTAAATGGAGTCATTTATCTGTAACTAGGTTTTGCCCGCGGCTTCGCTTGCTTAAAAGTAGGTTACGTTATATTAGTAACATTACATGTTTTAAATAAAATATACCGTATGTTACTCGACGATAAAATAGCTTTATATTGGAGAATGAATTTTAAAAAGTGGATGTTGTGACGGGAATAGAAAAGGGTATGTTAAGCTGGTTTGGGCATGTAGAAAGAATGGACGAGGAAAGACTGACTAAGAAAGTTTATAAGGCTAGTGTGAATGGAACAGTCGCAAGAGGAAGACCTAGGCGAACGTTTCTCGATCAGATAGGAGACGTTCTGGACAAAGGCCAGCTTAAGAGCACCTTAAGCCGGCGAGCGTGTATGAGGAATGTGATGAAAGTGAATGAAGCCAGAGAAGTGTGTCAGGATCGTAGCAAATGAAAATCTGTAGTCTCTGCCTACCCCTCTGGGAAACAGGCGTGAATCTATGTATAGCTACCAAAATGTGAGTCCAATGCACTAAAAAGAAATGCAGTGCAATGTCAGATCAATGCACAAAATGTTTATGTAATAACACTTCTGGGAATAAAGATAACATTCTTTATCGCCACAAAGACTTGATAATAACTACATAGGTTTTTATTAAGTAAATAGTAAAATAAAAATAAAAAAACAATTATATAAGTATATATATATATGTATATTCTGCGTAAATAGAAACACCAATGATTAAATTATGTTCGGGTACTTTGAAATAACTACACTGGAACATTGAGACAAATACCATCTTAGTCTCCCCGTGACCATGGCTGCTGAAAAGCAACCGAAATTTCGAATTCAAATTTTAATAATAATTTAATTACCTTAAAAATTAGTAAAGTTTAATAGTAGTAGTAGTGAAACAATTTTCAAAATTATGTAATAAAGTGTCAAATAAACAACGCGATAAAATCCGTATATAGTAGTTTAATTTCAATGAATTATATAAGTAGTTAACTATAAGAGATGACATACAAGAAGAGACAATACATAACTATTGTGGCAACAAATGGTCTCCATTCAGCTTTGACGTTGCGATAATACTGATGTGATATCGCAACGCTGCTTCTGCCTACCCTTATTCGTAGCTGTCGTGATATTACGTGTGTTTAAACCAATATAATAATATATTATGTTGAGGTTGACGTTGTGACAGCTCAGAGGCACAAACAAACATACACGCAGACATATTGGTCGCGCACGTGTCGACACAATATGATGCTAATATGAAACCACCCTTAACTACACACAAACACAAGTGCTTTCTACTAAACTAATATTATAAAGAGGAAAGATTGTCACATATCTTCGAGAACATTGTGTAGAACTCTCAGACATGCAGGCTTCCCACGATGTTTTCCTTCACCGTTAAAGCAAGCGATAATTGACTATTTAAGAGCTTTGAAAAGCCAGAAATGCGTGGCTAAGGATCAAACAGGAGACGCCTCATTAGCATGTTTCAACAGAATATACTCTGAAGAGTTATTCCACTTTATCTCGCCCTCCCCTTTCCTATCCAGATCAACACGTGCTGGGCTATGATGCCATCCTTACACGGTAGAGTCGATTAGAGCGCGCACCAACAAGTTTGGGTCCTCATACCTCTGCCGAACGATCAAGGCATGGAATTCTCTGCCAAGACACGTGTTTCCTTCAACCCTGGGTCCTTTAAGCGGGGCGTGAAAAAGCGCCTTATTAGCAAGTTAACGTAGGGACCTTAACATCGGCTCATGTGCTATGAGGATGGTGTGGAGGCCACTGCTCTTAGACCACATGATCGCTTACCATTAGGTGGAGTGTGGTCATTTCGACGAGCAAAAAAAAATGTCCTCTGCGTGGTAATCCATTAGGCTTTCGCTGCCATATAATGTAATACAATTCCACGAATCATATAAATTGTCTCCGGCTCGACCGGGGAAGGACTATCCTCTCACAGAATATCGACGTGAAATACCAGTATTCCTACTGTTGTGTTTCGTTCGGGGAGTGAGAGTGCCGGAGGCCCGATGAATGCCCGATCACGCTCTTTCTGCCTTCCCGCTCCTTCCACTTCCTTTTCCTTTCCTAAAGGGTCGCAGGCGTCCATATGCTACGATGACCACTTACTATCAGGTATACTTGTTTGCCAAATAATAAGTAAAAAAAATAAATAAAAAATTCGACTGTGCATGGGGTCTTCCGTTAAGAGATATATTTGGAATTTTCTGTCAAGAAACTCTTCGTAGCTGTACGAAGTCAGTCAATGTGGCTGATAGACGGCAATAGGGTAGTTGAATCACATTTGAATATTATTGAAATCAAATACTTACAGTACCCAAACTATAAAGGTTTTTTTAAAACTACTCGATAATAAAAAAGATACACGTATTTCAAATTTGCTTAAAGGTGTAATTCTCTAATGACCGCTAAAGGATGTACGATACAAACTGTGACGTAATCGCTATTTAATTGCAGCTGCGCGAGGGAGATAGCGAGTTATCCACCCTATGCTCCCACTTCTACTATTTCTTTAATAATATTCAAATTTAAACTAACAATTAATTCCTTATTTTGCAACCAATATTAATACTGTTTGCACAAAAAGATTTATTTTGATTGTTGTTTGCTCTTGTATGTAAAACCATACATACGTAACTACATTATTACGCTGAGCCTTTGCCTCCGTGGCGCAGCGGTAGTGAATGCGACTGCTGTGCATGAGGTCACGGGTTCGAATCCCGAGTCGGGCCAGCAAATAGTTACTGGGTTTTTCTGTACAGAAATCTCAATAGCAGCCCGGAGTTAGGAAGTTGGCGGTGTTAGACACCCCGTGCCTCGGAAAGCACGTAAAGCCGTTGGTCCTGCGCCTGATCTCTCTCCGGTCGTGTCGGATTACCGACCCATCGCATCATGAGAGTTAGGGAACAGAGAGTGCACTTAAGTTTGCGCACACATGTGCATTATAATATCTCCTGCGCAGATGGCCAGTCTCCGTTAAGATTGGCCGTCGTGGCCGAAATTTGGTCTGGAGGACATTATATTACGTTCGGCTTACAAAAATAGTTGGTGAACATTGGCTGCAATACACCTCCTCCGTCCCTTTGGAGAAATAGGTATGAAAATATACCTATATATCTTCTTCTCTCTTAGCCTTTATTATTCCCAAGTCACTTGGGGTCGGCTTTTCTGGTCTAACCGGATTTGACTGGATATCAGTTTTTACACGGAGCGGCTGCCACCTGACCTCCGCAAACCGAAGGCTAACGACACCCTAAGGCTAGACCAGTGTCAGGATATTAGAGGGTACTGACTTTCCCAATAACGACTGCCATAGATGTTCATGGCAGCCGGGACCAACGGCTTAACGTGCTCTCCGAGGCACAGAGCTGGCGATAATTGTCAATCAATACGCACATAATTTCGAAAAGTCATATAACTTCCGAAAGTCAGAAGTGCGCGACGTGGGTTCGAACCCGAGACCCTCTGCATTGCAGTCTGTTGGTTTCCCCACTGAGCTATCGCTGCTATATATATACCTATATATATTTGTATAAAATCTTTCATATTTATAAAATTTGCGATAACACTTGTGTTGTCGTCTGTACGTCGGTATAAGGTAACCGTTACCCTACCAATAATACAGACTTCACAATCTATTAGAATAGTCTTCAAGTTATATTTTAATTTTTTATCTCGTTAATGCAATAGCAGAAGATTTGCTTACGGCCACGGGTTGTCTGGGATTCGATACCCTGATCTGGGAAAGTGTTTTTCTATTTATCTACTATGTAGCACGTTTGACTGTTCATAGAGGACTATTAGTGCCCACACTTATGAATGGAAGTGAAAGTTGGGTATGGCAAAAGAAGCATGAGAGCAGAATAAATGCTGTAGAAATGAGAGCGCTGAGAAATATATGTGGTGTGACTCTGAAAGATAGAATAAGGAATAGTGTGATTAAAGAGAGATGCGGCATGAAAGTGGATATAGTGACAAGAATAGAAAAGGGTATGTTAAGGTGGTTTGGGCATGTAGAAAGAATGGACAAGGAAAGACTGACTAAGAAAGTTTATAAGGCTAGTGTGAATGGAACAGTCGCAAGAGGAAGACCTAGGCGAACGTTTCTTGATCAGATCAGAGGCGTTCTGGACAAAGGCCAGGTTAAGAGCACCTTAAACCGGCGAGCGTGTATGAGGAATGTGATGAAAGTGAATGAAGCCAGAGAAGTGTGTCAGGATCGTAGCACCTCTGGGAAACAGGCGTGAATCTATGTATGTATGTATGTATGTATGTATGTACTACTATGTAGCTTTTGCTCAGGGCCTTGCTCGCGTATAATATAGTCGTAACTCAGTGATAATAAAGCTTGCTAAGGGTAACAGAATTTTCAAAACGTTTTTATGGTAAACCTCTACAAACAAACGCAAAAACAAATCTTTACTCTTTATAAAATTTTGTAAGATTACGACTATGATGCGTTTTTGGATGGATGGGTGGTGTGTTATATAATTGGTAAATGTATCGGAAATTCCATTTTCATGTCAAGCATATCATATATTTAAAAAAATTCAGGGTACCTATTATATATGTACAGTTGGCAAACCAAATAAAATGAAAACTGTTTGCAATAATTGTAAAATTGTTTATTTTTCATATAAGAAGGAAATACGAAGGAGAAGTTGTCTTTAAAAAAATAGAATTGTTTAAAGACCCGCCACGTCTATTCCCCACGTATTCCACGCATATTTTTATGGTAGACTCTCCCCAAAGGCGCTCACAAAAACCACCTTTCCTATAATATTAGGGGTATATTACTATGGGTCCCCAATACCCTTGAACCAACCTATGGGGGTGTGAATAGAAAATTGCGATAGATATAGTTTTTAGAATCAATATGGTGTGAAAACATCGTAGAAAATAGTTCTCGGGGTGTTTTTATGGGTAATATTTTTAAATTGTGGTGTTTTTATATGATATTAGATTGCTCGCGGCTTTGTCCCGTAAATGTAGGTTAAGTTAGTAACAGTACTTTTAGAGTTCGGAAAACTCTTATACAACAGCTTTGTCCGTCCGTCTGTTATACAACTTTCAACTCAAGAACCATAAGAGCTAGAGACTCGCGGTCAACGCCATTCGACTCAGCATAGTCGATATACCACCGAAATTACTATGACCTTTGACCTCTGACCTTGAGGTATGCAAAGGTCACGTGGTATTACGTGACCTTTGCATATATTGTTTTTCAAATTCATTGCCGTTTCTCACCTGAGTCTTCTTCGAAGAGGTTAATGAAAACACTTTGTAACGGTCTGTGTGTTAGTGACAGATTGATATTAGTGACAGGCATAGCTCCGGGTTCACTGGACCGATTGACTTCTAACTTGGTGTGCAGACACCTTGGGGTCATACCTTGCACGAATATGGGCCCTGTGGGTCAAAAGACCGCCGAGATATAGGGGTCACAAGGTCATAAGGTCAGGGGATATCTGCCAACAGAGTGATTTGGAAGTCCAAGGGCAAGGCTTTTGCCCAGCAGTGGGACATTACAAAAAGTTGACGGAAAAATAAAGAAATGTCACTTGAAGACGAGGAGGTTGAATCCTGGGTTTTTACACTCATCTCGTTGAAGAAATACTTACAGCCGATGCGAATCAGTAGGCAGCCTCTTCGGAACATGGAGCAATCCCCTGTGCGCACAATCAGCCGCAGCCGCTCTGCAACTACACGCCCAAGGGCATGTCGCTCCACGCGTAACGTGAGCCGCGAACAGTAGCAGGCCGCAGGCGAGGAACACGCGTAGCGTATACATCGCGGCAGACCGCGGAACGGACTTTAGTCGAATGTTGTTAGGTCATTGCGGTATCTGAAACAATAAAAAATTTAATTAGGATAGGAATATAGTTTGTGGCAAATTGTACGCGTCGAACTATTTATGACAGATTATATGCGGCGAACTGTTTGTGGCAGATTATATGCGGCGAACTGTTTGTGGCAGATCATATGCGGCGAACTGTTTGTTGCAAATTTTACCCTGCAAACTTGTACTTGTTGTATTAACCGTACCTGATCTGCTTCCGGCCGTGACGGATTGCCGTCCCATCGGACTATGAGGCCTTTTAAGTAATTAAAATGAAGCGAGATAAAAACCGTATATAAAGCAGTTTAATCTACATATATATTAATACGTGAAGCAAAAACTTTGTAACCTTTTTTACGAAAATTGCGCGGACGGAGGAGTATGAAATTTGGCACAGTTAAAGTTTATATGGAGAAGGAGGGGCGAATCCTAATATTTTTATTAAATATGCATAAGAAACACATTAAATTTATGAAAAAAGCACTACACGCACACAACCATGCATTTGACACACGCAGTCGAATCGCGTTCGTAGTTTTTCGACATTGTTCGTCTGACGTCGTACAATAATTCTTTGTAACTATGGTTACATTTACCTTATTTATATGTAATAGAGAAAAAGAGAAAACAAATAATAATAATAATAATAATCAAAGTCTTTTGTCAGGCGGCAACAGGGTGCGCGCCTGTAACGGTTGGGCCATGCCGATCCTTATGTACTCCTTTGGCATACTCAGATGGACGCAAACGGAATTAGATGCCCTGGATAGAAAGGTCCGTACACTGTTGACTGCATACCGAATGCACCACCCGCGCTCCTCGGTAATGAGATTGTACATCCCACGGAAGTGTGGGGGTCGCGGTTTTTTAAATGCCAAGACCCTCCACAACCGTGAAGTGTGCAATCTCAGAGAATATTTTCTCCGAACCGATGTGGGCGTGCATCGCGATGTAGTCGCAGTGGATACGGGCTTTACCCCGCTTGCTCTGGCTAAGGAGAACTGGCGCAAACCTGTTATGCTTGGAACTGACGAGCGCAGGGATGTATGGAAAGGAAAAGAGCTGCATGGACGCTTTTTTCGGGCCCTGAACGGGCCCGACATAGATTTTCAGTCATCGGTGTCCTGGCTACGTTTCGGCGATCTCTTCGCTGAGATCGAAGGTTTTGTATGTGCAATAATGGACGAAGTTGTTATGACGAACAACTACCGGAGATATATCCTGAAGGATGGGACGGTTGACATATGTCGGGCATGTCACCAGCCCGGAGAATCTCTCAGACATATTATCTCCGGTTGTTCTCGTCTTGCCAATGGAGAGTATTTGCATAGACACAACCAAGTAGCCAGGATTGTCCATCAGCAACTTGCCTTAAAGTATGACCTTGTGGAATCTGAAGTGCCGTATTACAGGTATGTGCCCGATCCAGTTCTCGAAAATGGTCGTGCTACTTTGTACTGGGATCGGTCTATCATCACTGATAGGACAATTGTGGCGAACAAGCCAGATATTGTGCTGATGGACCGATTGGAGCGCCGAGCAATGATCATCGATGTTACCATTCCGCATGACGAGAATCTTGTGAAAGCTGAAAAAGAAAAAGAGTTGAAATACTTAGACCTAGCTCACGAGATTGTCGACATGTGGCGTGTGGACTCGGCGATCATTGTGCCGATAGTCATTACAGTCAATGGTTTAATACCTAAGAGCCTCGACCACCACCTGCAGAGGCTCGCGTTAGATGGCTGGATCAAGTCCTTGATGCAAAAGGCAGTACTACTCGACACGGCGCGTATTGTGAGGAGATTCCTCTCTCTGGGGCCCTAACCACCGGCAGCTTGGACCCTGTTCCCGATGTTGGTGGGTCATTTCAGTTTTTATATTTTTAAATATGTATGTTTTTATATTTATATTTAAAAATGTAATAATTAGAAGAAAATTCGTAATAAAGAGAATAATAATAATAATATTCTACCACATACACACAACACCATCTAGCCCAAACTAAGCAGAGCTTGTACTATGTGTACTAGACAATGGATAAACATACATATATACTGTTTTTTTGTAAATACATTCATATTATACATAGAAACACCCAGACCAAGACAAACATCCATGTTCATGCACACAAATGTTTGACTTGTGCGGGAATCGAACCCGCGACCTCAGGCGTGGCAGTCGTTACACTAACCACTACGCCATCGAGTCGTCGTAACAAGTACAAAGTAGCAAGCTTAGGAATTTCGGTCGAATTTGACCACTAAACGACTGCTAGTTTTAATAATTATGCACCATGGTCCAACACATTGAAAAGAGGCCCGTACCAGCAATGGAACAGTTTATATACAGAATGTCCCAGAAGATGTGAATCAAATTGTAACGGGTGATTCCTTATGTAAGGACCTTTCAAATGTGCCTCTTTCCCCCTGCCCGCTTCTTCACATTCCCACTTCCATTTTTTCCTAAAGGGTCGGCAAGTGATGCCTCTGGTGTTGCAGGCGTCCATAGGCTACGGTGAACACTTACCATCAGGTGGGCCGTATGCTTGTTTGCCACCTCAGTAGGATAAAAAAATAAAAAAAACTACTATATACGGATTTTATCGCAATTAAATCTAAAAATCGCTAAAAATTATGTAATAACGTGTCAAATAAACAACGCGATAAAATCCGTATATGTATCTTATGTGGGGGCCAGTCAGTGCAGACCGGCGACACTTCGAGCCAGTGGGATCTTTTGTGTCGACACTCTCCCAATAACGACTGCCATAGATGTTCATGGCAGCCGGGACCGACGGCTTAACGTGCTCTCCGAGGCACGGAGCAGGCGATAATTGTCAATCAATACGCACATAATTTCGTAAAGTCATATAACTTCCGAAAGTCAGAGGTGCGCGACGTGGGTTCGAACCAGAGACCCTCTGCATTGCAGTCTGTTGGTCTCCCCACTGAGCTATCGCTGCTCCGTATATAGTAGTTTAATTTCGATAGTAAGCATAGCTTTTCTTGATAACTTTGCAAGTTCACCGCAGTTTGGTACCGAGTTATAAAGCGATGTTATTGTTTTACTGTAAAAACAGTGTGATTGAAACAATGCCTGTAAGATTGTTTCCGACGATAACCTCGCCATGTTGTAGTGCCAAGTTTATATGGTATGTGCATGTACTTGTAACGTAAGCAGAATTTACCATAGACGCGCAAAATTAATATAAAGCTTCTATTTTTTTAAATGTCTATATTTTATGCCTAAAAATGTTATGCTGCCGACATATTGCGAAAGGTACCGTTTTTAAAGAACATTGTTTTAGAAAACCTTTTCAAAACACTATGAAAATGGCGCTACATTTTTTCATTTTTTGCCACTGTCCAGCAATTAAGTAAATAAGCCTTTTTTTTTTTTAACTTGGGGAAATGCATGCCGCATACCCCTCCGCGGGGGCGGGCAGAGGAGTTATGTCGGACTCGCCGGGGTAAAAGAAAGATGTTAAGAAGAAAATGTACCTTCCGGAATACCGACTAAACCTACCACGGTGTTCCTCGACAAAACCACTATCGACGGGGTCGCGCGAATCACTTTCGCATGCGGTCGCGACCCCGCCGAGGTTTCGGCCTGCCGTATGAAACGGCAGGCCACTACACGAAAGATCTACCCAAAGGCACTTCTAACACTCCCTACTGTCCCCCCTAGAGGGGAGACGGACTCGAAACAACAGAGGCGCGCGTGGGAACACGCACGCCGCCTCTCGGACCTGGCGCTGAACGGATGGCGGGCAGGCCCACAAAGCCCGCCACCCCCAGGTCAAACCTCAGGGTGGCTGGAGGTCGTCCCGCGCCCTCCGGCGCCCGGCTCTCGGTTGGGGAGAGGGTTCAAACGCTCCCTCTCCCGCTCCGCCGCCTCCTTGATGGAAATTACTTCCTCGCAGAAGGAGGCGACGGCGTTCCACGACCTCTCACTCCGGACCATAGACTGAACTACGGCCGGGAGCGAGAGGGCAACCAATCCGACTGCCGCGATCAACTCACGGCGCTGCGTTGCCCAGGCGGGGCAAACCGCCAAAGTGTGCAGCGCCGTGTCCTCAACTACGTCACGGCAGTCGCCGCAGTGGTGACAACCGGGCGTCTCTTGCCGGCGTATACAACACAGGAACTGGCCAAAACAACCGTGGCCAGTCATTACCTGTGTCAGCCGGAAGGTGAGGGCGCCATGCCGCCTCTCCAGCCACTCCTCAAACACGGGACTTACCGCCACGATTGTGGCGTGCCCGAAGTAAACAAGCCGGCTGAACCGGATTATCCTTAGGTAAGTGATAGAAAATCCGATACAACAACCAGGTCTTCTAATCTACATTACTTTTTTATATCGTTTAAAATTATTCATTTATGTCACAAAGTAACAATTATGAACGTCAATGGGCTTACTAAATTTATACATATCAAATAATAATAATAATGTCCTCCAGACCGAATTTCGGCCACGGCTGCCAATCTTAACGGCCATCTGCGCAGGAGATATTATAGTGCACAAGTGTGTGCGCAAACACAAGTGGACTCTCTTTTCTCTAACCCTTATGATCCGATAGGACAGTAATCCGAGACGACCGGAGAGAGATCAGGCGCAGGACCAACGGCTTTACGTGCTTTCCGTGGCACGGAGTTGTCTAACACCGCCAACTTCTTAAGTCCGCGCTCATATTGAGATTTCTGAACAGAAAAATCCAATAACTTTTTGTTGGCCTGACCCGGGATTCGAACCCGAGACCTCATGCACAACAGTCGCATTCATTACCGCTGCGCCACGGAGACAGTTACATATCAAATATTATTTATACAACCCTATATGTTTTAAAAATAATATTACCAATTTATTACTATAAATTACCTCTTTTTAAAACAAGTGCAAATATTTAAATTATTTTAATCTATGAATCATATCTAATATTATAAATGTGAATATGTGTTTGTAACGCTTCCCCGCCTTAACTACTCGACCATTCATCATGAAGTTTCGCATACACGTTGTCAGGGGTGCAGAAAAGTACATAGCGTACCTTTTATCTACAAAAAGTACTCATACAAGTTTTCAGAGGTCCTGAGAGAAAAGGAATTCAGGTGGAAAACCTACTGTAATTTTTTTTTTTGACCCAGGAAAATCCTTTATGGATACCCCCTCCCCCTGAGGGGGAAGGGTGAATATGTAAGACTCTCCGCCCCTGAAGAGGGTCGGTATACACACTAAAAACCTGGGGTGAGCAGTCCCTCCGCCGACGGAGTGGGGCGGGATGGGGTCGCGTTGTTAGCAATCACCATCCCGCCCCGGCGGTTGGCCCGGGTGATGGTGACCGGGCCTCAGCACCTGTGGAGGGAAGGCCTTGCTCACCAAGGCCATCCCCCAGACGTGTGGAGCCGTGCAAGCTGGTAGAGAGTCCCCTGACTCTGTACCAGTGACCCCACTATACAGGAGCGAAAAGGCGGGCAAATCGCCTCCTTCTCGCTCCCGTCCGTCTGCGCCGGAGAGGGTCAGCGAGGAGGTTGTTCTGCCTGACCCTCTCCGCGGTCTCCTTCTGCGCCATGGATACATCAATCAACATTTACGTGAGCGAAATTGCTTACAAAAGCTAGTGACTATTCAAAACGCAAAATAATAACAGCTGACTATACAGTGTGACTGGTTAAACATTGTACATACTTAAGGACATGATAATTTATGGTCAGACGTAACGAATATATAAAAATAAAAATAAAATGTGTAACCTGCATAGAAAACCTTTATGAAAATTTGTATGAAATATCCATAAAATAATAATATTAATAATAATAATAATATTCTAACACACACACAACACCATCTAGCCCAAACTAAGCAGAGCTTGTACTATGGGTACTAGACAATGGATAAACATACTTACATACTTTTTTTTTTTGTAAATACATACATATTATACATAGAAACATCAAGACCAAGACAAACATCCATGTTCATGCACACAAATGTTTGACTTGTGCGGGAATCGAACCCGCGACCTTAGGCGTGGCAGTCAGTTACACTAACCACTACGCCATCGAGGCCGACGAAATGTGGACACTGCGCGGGTCACACACAGTCGAGCGCACCGCGCTACCGAGACTAATGACGTGTGATAAGAAAAAGACGGGCGGAGTTGCAAATTCGGGAAAGTACGGGGTGCGGTAGCGGGAATCGGGGACAGAGGATTTTCTTTTTTTTTCGTTTTGTTAGTGGCCAACCTGTTGTCAAGAGTTTTTCAAGCCACCCGCAGGCCTCTGACATGGCTTAACGACTGCTGTCAATTTGACAACAACCGGGACCGACTTTTTACGTGCCCTCCGAAGCACGGAGACGCTCAGATGAAATACTACTAAGCGGTCACCCATCTATAGACTGACCGACTGACCGCATCTAACGTTGCTTAACCTCGCTAATCGTTTACCGATCAGTGTGTGCAACTAGCTATGAGGTTTTGTTTAGCTTTATTATATGCGCAAGAGTACCTGCACATTAAGTTTTTATTGGATAACTAGGTAACATTTTAGATGCCAATATTTTAGATATTCTGGTCCAGAATCGAAAGCTGAATACCCTCTTTCAATATGTCCAGTCTTTTACCAATCAGCCTCTATAAAGCAAACAGTTAGCAGCAAACTGTACGCTATAGCAACTGTATTAATCACATGTGTGGCCCCATCAATTTCCATGGTACCCGATTAGAATTTAACCATAAAAGCATGGTATAAAGGTAACTACACACAGGACAATAAAACCAATTATTGCATGCCTATTACAGTGTACGAACCGAGCACTGAACTCATAAATATAATTCCGAAGGCACCAATTGATCCGGCACGACCTCCAATAAACACTAGTTTGTAACCCTGACTTTGTTCATGTCATTAATTTTAACTGAGTTAAATCGATGTTGGCTGATGATTCAGTGGAAAATGAGACAGTTGAGCTAGAGGTCACAGGTTTGATGTTAAGAAAAAGTAATAAGTATTGAGTTTTGGTGTCAAGATTTACAAAATATTGAAAGAAGAAAGAAAGAAAGAAAAATATTGTCTTACGTTTACGCGAATTTTCTATGTAAATATGTATGTATTTACAAAAATAAAGTATATATGTATGTTTATCCATTGTCTAGTACCCATAGTACAAGCTCTGCTTAGTTTGAGCTAGATGGTGTTGTGTGTATGTGGTAGACTATTATTATTATTATACATTGAAATTAAACTACTTTATACCGATTTTTTGCATTGTAAATTTTATAACACCATGTATATATGTATGTATGTATCTTATGTGGGGGCCAGTTAGTGCAGACCGGCGACACTTCGATCCAGTGGGAACTTTTGTGTCGACACTCTCCCAATAACGACTGCTATAGATGTTCATGGCAGCCGGGACCGACGGCTTAACGTGCTCTCCGAGGCACGGAGCAGGCGATAATTGTCAATCAATACGCACATAATTTCGAAAAGTCATATAACTTCCGAAAGTCAGAGGTGCGCGACGTGGCTTTTAACCCGAGAACCTCTGCATTGCAGTCTGTTGGTCTCCCCACTGAGCTATCGCTGCTGCTAACACCGACGTGGCTTTTTACCCGAGAACCTCTGCATTGCAGTCTGTTGGTCTCCCCACTGAGCTATCGCTGCTGCTAACACCGACGTGGCTTTTAACCCGAGAACCTCTGCATTGCAGTCTGTTGGTCTCCCCACTGAGCTATCGCTGCTGCTAACACCGACGTGGCTTTTAACCCGAGAACCTCTGCATTGCAGTCTGTTGGTCTCCCCACTGAGCTATCGCTGCTGCTAACACCGACGTGGCTTTTAACCCGAGAACCTCTGCATTGCAGTCTGTTGGTCTCCCCACTGAGCTATCGCTGCTGCTAACACCATACTAGTATTATAAGGAGAAAAGATTCGATTTTGTGTTTGTTTGCAAGGAGTTTAACTCAGAAAATACACAATTGATTTAAAAAATTCATTTACCATTTGTAAGCTATATTATAATTTATCACCGAGTAACATGACCGATATTTTTTTTTAAATACTGTTAGTCATATATTATCCTAATCTACTTTTACGTGAGTAGTAGTTCATAGTATTTCCTATATAATTTTGAACTACAACATTACTATTATTGAACTCTACTACGATTTAAGACTGCGCCGAGCGAAATGTGCCAAAACAGGCGGTCACAGTTAAATGAATAAAATCAAGACTTGTTGTTTAATACAAATATAAAATATACATTTACCATAACAATGAATGTGTTTACAATTACACCGTGTAAAAAACTTAAAATAATTAATATTTTCGCCTACAAAATTACGTAAATTTCCAATTACGAAAAATGCAAAAACGTAAGCGCGTGTCACGTGATTTTTAGATTATAACAGTAGAAATCTATCCCATTTTACAGCTTAAACGAAACATAAATAGTTATATTACAATTTGTCTGTCCCAAATATTTAAGTTATTGGTTGACAATAAAGATACGTATTTATCAAAAAAGCACTTCAAATCCTCCATACAATTTGACTATGGCGACCGCGCGCCGATTTGAATGTGCGCCGCACGAGCTTTGTCATTATCTGTCTTACGCTCGGCGCAGTTTTAAGCTACTTAAATTAATTAAAACTATTTATATTTAAGTCTACAACTTTCCCCGACATTTCAGTTGCTTTTCAGCAGCCATGGTCACAGGGAGTCTCCTCTTAACAGCACGGAATTTGGAAATATGGCAGATGGTAATAGGTGACTTTTATGAGAAAAGTAATTTTCTATTTTCTACTTAAATAATGTCAACAGATGTTTCAAATTATCAGCGACGTGGAATCCCGTGATTAATAATACGCAACTTCGCTGTTTTGCACAGTCAGGTAATTCACAGAATATGGACACGTCGGCTAGCATACGTAATGGGGATACCGTGAGTGTAGTGTGTGACGGTACATGAATAAACAAAAATATGCCAAAAGTGAGGGTGAATCAAGATTCTTCTGCCTCACAAACGGAGACATGATATCGCAGCACCAGTCAGCTTGTGACCACGGCCGGTGTAACCTGGTCGAAACGTCAAGCATAAAAACGTAAACATTATGCATGATCGCGTTAATACCCGTTACATAATATTGTCTTCTGTTTACGCGAATATTATTCATTGAAATTAAACTACTATATATGGATTTTATCGCGTTGTTTATTTGACACTTTATTACATAATTTTGAAATTTTTTACACTATTACTACTATAAAACTTTACAGATTTTTAAGCTAATTATATTATTATTAAAACTATTTAGATTTATTGAAATTAAACTGCTATATACGGATTTTATCGCGTTGTTTATTTGACACTTTATGACAAAATTTTGAAAATTTTTACTCTACTACTACTATTAAACTTTACTAATTTTTAAGCTAATTAAATTATTATTAAACTATTTAGATTTAATTTATTTTTACACTTTCTCCGACGTTTCGGTTGCTTTTCAGCAGCCATGGTCACGGGGAGACTAAGATGGCAGTTGTCTCAATGTTCCAGTGTAGTTATTTCAAAGTACCCGAACATAATTTAATCATTTGTGTTTCTATTTACGCAGAATGAGCTCAGAGTATCATGAAGTCTAGCTGTGGTTTGCTTCTTCTTGGGTTTGACTATTTGTATTACTGGATCCCAAGCTGGTGGTATATTCCAACCATCTTCTCTATTAAAATTAGGATGTTTTTTGATTTCAATAGCCTCGCGAAGCATCCTTGGTAGGAATCGGTGTTACATATTATATAAATGTCATTAGAGTTAAGAAAAGCCTAATATTATAAATGCGAATGTGAGTTTGTTTGTTACGCCCTCACGCCTTAACTACTCGATAGATCATCATTAAATTTCGCATACACGTTGTCAGGGGAACAGAAAAGGTCATAGAGTACCTTTCGACCAGAAAAGTAATGTACATTACTAACATAACCTAACCTATATTTTCGCGAACGAAGTCGCGGGCAAAATCTAGTCACATATTATAAACAAATCCCCCTACCGCGTCTGTCTTTCTGTCTGTTCGCAATAAACTCAAAAACGACTGAACAGATTTACATACGGTTTTCACTAATAGACAAAGTGAATCAGGAGGAAGGTTTTGTGCCACTTGGATGAAATTTGACGACGACTGTTGAAGGTATATGAAGAAATCAAGCCGACTGAGAGCTTTCAACGAAAACCCTTTGAAATATAACAAAATGTATGGTGGGATTCTCTTTTATAGGTCTACAGAAAAAATACTATTCTCCATTAACGCGAGCGACGCCGCAAGCAAAGTCTAGTATTATATATTTTTCATAGGGGTGTATAACCAACATCATTCTGTATATACAAAAAGGGTGCTTTAAAAGTAATTTAACAATAATTCACACTTCAAACGTTTGAAAGACAAAAGAACAATTGTGCGAGAAGCAGCGGGTTCGATTCCCAGCCGGTGAAGTGAGAAATGGCACCATATAGGGCTATTGTGTGATTTATTGCATTTTAATCGCACCGTTGAGTACCTGGGTCGGTGCTTGGCTGATGTAAAAAAATCGGGTTCTAATTACTTTGGTGGCAAATGGTTCACATAGAATGTCTTTGTCGTGGGTTCGATGTCCGTTTATGAAAACTAGATTAAAAATATGATGGCGATCAAAAGATCTCAGTTCGCGGTTTAAGTGGTCGCCTCGCCACTGTCAATGCGTCAACAGTTGTGGGTTCGATTCCCACACGAGACAAAACTTTGTGTGATCCACAAATATTTGTTCCGTGTCTGGGTATTCTTTGTGTCCGTTGTTAGAATGTTTGTAAAGTCCCCGCGATACAGGAATTATTTCTAGTGTTTTGTACTAATACATTGTTTTTATAATGAATCAATCTAGGTTATCTATAGACTAGGTATTTCGTTAAAATGTAGTTCCAAGCGATAGTGAACTCGTAGATTGGATCCTGAGTCGGGCCGTGTTCTTCGGTTTTTGACAACAAAGGGGAATGCCGATTACCCATAGTGACTTTGGCCACGAGTGCCCATATTGCAAACCATATTTAAATGATAGTATGCAATGTCATTAAATGATAATCAAGGAATTCAATTAAATAAAAGTTATTGAGATATTTTATTTTTTTACCGATGGCATGATTTTTATATAAATGTTTTTCACACACTCTCGTCACACATCATCATTATTATCATACACAATTAAATGTTTGTCTAAAAACTGAGCATTATCAAGCTTGATTGTAAATAAAATAACAAAATGACAATGAAAGAAACACAATCACGCAAACCGAGTAAACAAAGAAGCCGATTTATGACAGTTAGTTTCGATGTTGCAAGTTGAAAACAAAAAATCATAGATCAGTATCTCCTTCTCTCTTAGCCTTTATTATTCCCAAGTCACTTGGGGTCGGTATTTCTGGTCTAACCGGATTTGACTGGATATCAGTTTTACACGGAGCGGCTGCCACCTGACCTCCGCAACCCGAAGGCTAACGATAACCTAAGGCTAGACCAGTGTCAGGATATTAGAGGGTACTGACTTTCCCAATAACGACTGCCATAGATGTTCATGGCAGCCGGGACCGACGGCTTAATGTGCTCTCCGAGGCACGGAGCAGGCGATAATTGTCAATCAATACGCACATAATTTCAAAAAGTCATATAACTTCCGAAAGTCAGAGGTGCGCGACGTGGGTTCGAACCCGAGACCCTCTGCATTGCAGTCTGTTGGTCTCCCCACTGAGCTATCGCTGCTCCTATCATAGATCAATATCTAATTGATATTATTATTTTGCTTATTACTGGCTTATTAACATAAAATAATATATTTGCTGTATTATTTGTGGATTATTAACATATAATAATACCACTATGCTATTTCTTTATCACTTCTAATAATTTTATTCAATAATATTAGTCTTTATTTTACGTTGGTTGCAATTTTAACATGGCAACACTGGTGATTATAACAAGACTCATTTCCGTTACGATACTTCTTTATTATATAGATTTTGCTATCTTTTTTCTGTAGTTGAATAGTACGAAAAATTATTAGAAATTATAATACATATATACATACATACATAGATTCACGCCTGTTTCCCAGAGGGGTGTTAATGGAAACCCTAGAAAAATTAAATTATACGGACACAGAAAAACTGCTAGAAGTCTTAAAATTTTATTGTGACGCGGCCGGTCGTTGCTGAGCGCCCCTCCATCGGCCCTATATATTCGCAACGCGTCCTGGTGCCTGCCCCCTTCCACTGCGCTGCCTACTGAAGTTAAGTGGTCCATTCTACCCGGGACCACGTAACAAGCCTTCATCTTGAACCACGCCCTGAAATACCACTATATACCTAGTTGAATATAATTGTAGTTCTGTTTATTCTCATACACCTGTTGTAAGTGAAAATATATGCTTATTGATCGCGTTGTTCATCTTTAATTTCTATTAAAGTCCTAGGTCCACGCCTCTAAAGCGGGTTGACTACCATAGCGTTACAATATTATGAATTATGAAAAGTAAATTTAAAGTTGTATATTACTTCCTAAACACCTTTAATCGTAGATGTACTTGACTGTAAATGTTTGTATTAATAATGCGCTAGTCTGAACTAATATTATAAAGAGGAAATATTTGTTTTTACTGACTTTCCCAATAACGACTGCCATAGATGTTCATGGCGGTCGGGACCGACGGCTTATCGTGCTCTCCGAGGCACGGAGCAGGCGATAATTGTCAATCAATACGCACATAATTTCGAAAAGTCATATAACTTCCGAAAGTCAGAGGTGCGCGACGTGGGTTCGAACTCGAGACCCTCTGCATTGCAGTCTGTTGGTCTCCCCACTGAGCTATCGCTGCTCTCTTATATTTATATTATTATAAAAGATAAATTCAGTCAATCAATTTTCAATCTATGAAGCTTTGTTTAAAATTGTGTACAAGTTCGCGTCTTATGTCATGGCAAGTACTAACGTCTAAGATACAGACTGAGCTTAATTGATACGTTAGTATTAAATCATAACAAATATCAACTCTTTCCTATTTATAATATTACTAGAGATATAGATAATCGAACTGGTAACTCTTATAAGTAGTGACCTCTCTCACCTTTGCGCTATCCCAACAAAATAATATCTTCCACTATTCCGACGTTCACAAATGGCGTTCAGACAAACGCTTTTATTATATCGTCAGACAAAATCAGGCCATGCATGTTTATGTATGAGTTTGTATTTAAGATGCAAAGCGCCTATAATACAAGTCGTAATGATAAAAAACACTACGTCTCGAGATATGCAAGCTGTTAGGGTTGACACACAAGAAAATATTTAAAAACATATTTATTTTAATGCGATTAATAATATCTGCCCTGTGTTAAACTGTCCCACTGCTGGGCATGGGCCTCTTCTCAATGTGAGAAGGTAGGCCATAGTTTACAAACACTTCACTCTGTCGATCACTTTCAAGATCTTCTTCTTTTCGTGTGGTTAGTGGCCAACCTGTTGTCAAGAGTTGTTCAAGCCGCCCGTAGGCCTCTGACATGGCTTAACGACTGCTGTCAATTTGACAAGAACCGGGACCGACATTTTACGTGCCTCCGAAGCACGGAGACGCTCAGATGAAATACCACTAAGCGGTCACCTATCTATAGACTGACCGCACCCAACGTTGCTCAACTTCGCTAATCGTTTACCGATCAGTGAGTGCAACTGGCTATAAGCGTCTGATGAATAAAATATTAAGGAAAGTATCCTGAGATAACCTGTATGTCTGGGAGTTCTACATAATGTTCTCGAAGATGCTGAAAATGCACGGATGGCGTAGTGGTTTAAATAATCGCCTCGTCAGTGCCTGAGTGTTGTGGGTTCGATCATAACACGGGACAAAACTTTGTGTGATCCAGAAATGGTTGTCTTGAGTTTGGGTATTCTTTGTGTCCGTTGTTTGTAAAGTATGCCGCGCCATAAAAGTTACTCGTAAAGGAAGAGTTGTCTTTTAAAAAATTATGTTGTAGTATTGGTCAAACTTACAAGATTTCCATCAGTGCAAAAAGAAATACTCCAATATAATACAGCGATTTGGAAACTACGTCAGTTTAAAAAATAATCGTTTGAAGTTTGACGAATCAATCCTTAATATTGTCTTCTATTTACGCGAATATTATTCATTGAAATTAAACTGCTATATACGGATTTTATCGCGTTGTTTATTTGACACTTTATTACAAAATTTTGAAAATTGTTACACTACTACTACTATTAAACTTTACTAATTTTTAAGCTAATTAAATTATTATTAAACTATTTAGATTTAATTTATTTTTACACTTTCCCCGACGAGTCTCCCCGTGACCATGGCTGCTGAAAAGCAACCGAAACGTCGGGGAAAGTGTAATAATAAATTAAATCTAAATAGTTTAATAATAATTTAATTAGCTTAAAAATTAGTAAAGTTTAATAGTAGTAGTAGTGTAACAATTTTCAAAATTTTGTAATAAAGTGTCAAATAAACAACGCGATAAAATCCGTATATAGCAGAATAAATCCTTCACAAATAATAATAGTGAAAAAATGAAAATTTGCCATAAACGATGCACCTTTAGATGAAAGTCTAAAAAACTCGTACATTTTTCAAAACTTTGATTTTTGACAATGGTCCTAATTTTTTTTTATTTCACATTTGGAAGGTCCATACCTAAGGAATCTTCCGTTACAATTCTTCTCCTTAGCTTTTTATTATTCTCAAGTCACTTGGGGTCGGCTTTTCTGGTCTAACCGGGTTTGACTGGATATCAGTTTTTATACGGAGCGGCTGCCACCTGACCTCCGCAACCCGAAGGCTAACGATACCCTAAGGCTAGACCAGTGTCAGGATATTAGAGGGTACTGACTTTCCCAATAACGACTGCCATAGATGTTCATGGCAGCCGGGACCGACGGCTTAACGTGCTCTTCGAGGCACGGAATAAATGGAATCTTCCGTTACAATATGATTTACATATTCTGAGACAGCCTGTATAACATATACAGGGGACATCCTGTATATGTTATACAGGGTTTCCCAGAATATGGTAACAGTCAATATATCATAGCAGACCTATTTATACATTTTTCGCCTGTAGGGGGACACCCCTGTTACAAATAAATACACATTAAAGGTATGCGCTATTGGATATTTGAGTCTGACTATATACGAGCTAATGCGTTATGCGTCAACAATGTCCTCCCAAAGTTATTAGTGTCTACCGGACATTGCCAGATTCTGTGCTCCTATTGAAAGTTGGCTAACGTGTAATTTTTACCCGCCCAAGCTTACACGTATGATAATCAAATATACTATATAAGTGGATATAGTGACAAGAATAGAAAAGGGTATGTTAAGCTGGTTTGGGCATGTAGAAAGAATGGACGAGGAAAGACTGACTAAGAAAGTTTATAAGGCTAGTGTGAATGGAACAGTCGCAAGAGGAAGACCTAGGCGAACGTTTCTCGATCAGATCGGAGGCGTTCTGGACAAAGGCCAGGTTAAGAGCACCTTGAACCGACGGGCGTGTATGAGGAATGTGATGAAAGTGAATGAAGCGAGAGAAGTGTGTCAGGATCGTAGCAAATGGCAATCCGTAGTCTCTGCCTACCCCTCTGGGAAACAGGCGTGAATCTATGTATGTATGTATGTATGTATGTATTATAATTTCTAATAATTTTCCGTACTATTCATCTACAGAAAAAAGATAGCAAAATCTATATAATAAAGAAGTATCGTAACGGAAATGAGTCTTGTTATAATCACCAGTGTTGCCACGTTATAATTGCAACGTAAAATAAAGACTAATATTATTGAATAAAATTATTAGAAGTGATAAAGAAATAGCATAGTGGTATTATTATATGTTAATAATCCACAAATAATAAAGCAAATATATTATTTTATGTTAATAAGCCAGTAATAAGCAAAATAATAATATCGATTAGATATTGATCTATGATTTTTTGTTTTTAACTTGCAACTCCGAAACTAACTGTCATAAATCGGCTTCTTTGCTTAGGTACTCGGTTTGCGTGATTGTGTTTCTTTCATTGTCATTTTGTTATTTTATTTACAATCAAGCTTGGTAATGCTCAGTTTTTAGACAATCATTTAATTGTGTATGATAATAATGATGATGTGTGACGAGAGTGTGTGTGAAAAACATTTATATCAAAATCAAGAAATCGGTAAAAAAAAATTATCTCAATAACTTTTATTTAATTGAATTCCTTGATTAATCATTTAATGACATTGCATACTGTCATTTAAATATGGTTTTAAATATGGACACTTGTGGCCAAAGTCACTATGGGTAATCGGCATTCCCCTTTGTTGTCAAAAACCGAAGAATACGGCCCGACTCAGGATCCAATCTACGAGTTCACTATCGCTACGTCACCGAGGTGCTTTATATTACGACAAAATAATATTATTATTGGCAAACATTTAAATCATAGACGTGTCATACTACGTTTAAGACTGCGTCGAGCGAAACGTGCCAAAACAGGCGGTCACAGTAAGTGAATAAAATCAACACTTTTTGTTTAACACAAATATAAAATATACATTTACTATAACAATGAATGTGTTTACAATTACTCCGTGTAAAAAAAAATATATAATTAATATTTTCGCCTACGAAATTACGTAAATTTGCACGATAAATTCAAAAATGTAAGCTCGAGTTACGTGATTTTTAGATTATAACAGTAGAATTTATCCTATTTTACAGCTTAAACGAAACATAAATAGTTATATTACAATTTGTCCGTCCCAAATATTTAAGTTATTGGTTGACAATAAAGATACATATTTATCAAAAAAGCACTTCAAATCCTCCATACAATTTGACTATGGCGGCCGCGCGCCGATTTGAATATCGAGCTCTGTCATTCAGTCCAACCGCGTCTTACGCTCGGCACAGTCTTAAATACAGTCACCGTTCTGTACGTTAAGTTGTCATCCGACACACTATGTCAATGTGACATTTGAATTATAAATATAGAAAAAAGAAAGAAAGAAAGAAAATTACTTTATTTGCCAAAAATAAAGAAAATAATATTAACAAGGTAAATATAAAATAAATTACTAACTTTTGTCCGCGGTTCCGTTCGCTTGGGAACAGTACTTTTTTCTTTGTGAAAGGTACCCTATGTCCTTTAATGTACCACTGACAAATTGTATGCGAAATTTCAAGATGATCGGTCGAGTAGTTAAGGCGTGATAGCGTAACAAACAAACTCACATTTGCATTTATAATGCTAGACTTTGCACGCGGCCTCGCTTACATTAATGTAGACGATGGCGTAGTGGTTAGTGTAACCGACTGCCACGCCTGAGGTCGCGGGTTCGATTCCCGCACAAGTCAAACATTTGTGTGCATGAACTTGGATGTTTGTCTTGGTCTGGGTGTTTCTATATACACACAACGACACATCAACCTAGACTGTTTAGACATTGAACTATTAGAAGTTGAACGCTGCGAATCGTGCGAGAGAGTGCGATATATTTTTGTTACGCTCTATCCTTACCATTACATCGACACCACTATGCACAGTCCCTTTCCGACAATTCTCTATTTTGTATGTAGCGTAGTTATGCGTATATAGGGTGTCTAACTTGATGTGTAGCCGTGTGTACAATATGTAAGTATATACCTATGTATGTTTATCCATTGTCTAGTACCCATAGTACAAGCTCTGCTTAGTTTGGGCTAGATGGTGTTATGTGTATGTAATAGAGTATTATTATATATTATTTATGTTTAGATAGATATTAGATTTTTACTATAATAGTGCCACTTTAATAATGCCCTGCAGCCCGAATTTCAAACCACGCTACAGAAAACGTTCTGTTCCGTAGTGGCAGCCCTACGGTCGGTATGCACTTAATATTATCATTGCGCTGCGCACTAATGGAGCTGGATGCATATGGGAGCTAAATTTGTTTACATCTGACCTTTGTGACTTGCACCACTGAGGAAAATGTAAGTTATGCTTTTTATTGATATTCATTTTTATCTTGTCAATTTGATACCACTAAAAGCAACAACAATGTTAATAATTGTAAATAAAACAAAATCCTCATCTTAATTTTTTTATTTTGATTGAACCAGAGCTGACTCCAACCCTTAACTTTGGCTCCTATATTGAGGCAAGAGCCCAACTAGCTGCCAAAAAGCTGGGCATCCTCAGTAAGGAGAGGCAGTATGTCATGCCGGAACATTTGCTTAATTTGTACCAAGCACAGGTTCGGTCCTGCATGGAGTACTGTTCTCACCTCTGGGATGGCTCTGCAAAATATCAGCTGGAGGCTTTGCAGTCAATTGAGCGGAAGGCCAGGAGACTTATCGGCGATGACCAATTGGTCAACACACGACTCCAAAGCTTGGAGCATCGTCGTAAGGTTGCTAGTTTATCGGTTTTCTATCGGATGCAATTCGAGAGTGTGCAGAGGAACTGCATAATTTGATTTCTCCTTCCCCATTCTACCATCGGACGACCAGACAATCAGGGCAGCGACACAGGTACATGGTGGATATACCACATTTACGCACGAAGCGATTTGATTCCAATTTTATAATGCGTACCGCTAAGGAGTGGAATTCGCTACCTAAGTCTGTGTTTCCCGATGAGTACAATCTGGGTCTTCAAGTCGCGAGTGAATAGGTATCTTCTAGGCAAGCGATTAGTAAAGTTTAATAGTAGTAGTAGTGTAACAATTTAAAAAAAAATTATTTATATTTTTAATTTTATGTAATAAAGTGTCAAATAAACAACGCGATAAAATCCGTACATAGTACTTTAATTTCAATGAATAATATTTGCGTAAACCAGAAGACAATATTATGTAAATCAATACGGACTGGAAACAGCAACCATATGCGTATGTTTATCCATTGTATAGTACCCATAGCACAATCTCTGCTTAGTTTGAGCTAGATGGTGTTGTGTGTATGTGATAGACTAATATTATTATTATTTAGTGAAGCAAAGACATAACGTAAGATTAAGTTTATTTTTATCAAATTTCAAGTATTTAAGTAGATTTATAGACTTGTATGATGGAAAAATATAAAAGTCATTTTGACGTGACAAATGATTCTTTTGATACACAGCAAAAAAAAAAATTTTTTTTGTGTCGAATCTCAACTAAAATAATTGTGCTTGTGTATCTTTACTTGCACAAATCGAAACTGTAATAAAAAAAAACGACGTTATTGTACTTATCTTATCTTATGTGGGGGCCAGTCAGTGCAGACCTGCGACACTTCGACCCAGTGCGATCTTTTGTGTCGACACTCTCCCAATAACGACTGCCAGAGATGTTCATGGCAGCCGAGACCGACGGCTTAATGTGCTCTCCGAGGCACGGAGCAGGCGATAATTGTCAATCAATACGCACATAATTTCGAAAAGTCATATAACTTCCGAAAGTCACAGGTGCGCGACGTGGGTTCGAGCCCGAGACCCTCTGCATTGCAGTCTGTTGGTCTCCCCACTGAGCTGTCGCTGCTTATTGTACTTACGCCTTTATTAATAATATTAACCATTTTATTTCGAGTGGCATAGATGCATAGATAAATACGTCATAGACTAACATACATACAAATTATTTTAATATCTTATTTTTTGCTCTGGGGCAATTAGATATTTATATAATATTTGCATATATAGGCGTAACTAAACTTTTGACGGCCAAAAAACTATTAAATTTTTTTAACGTACCAACCAGCCTAGAACAAAACGTGAAGAGTAAACGTCAAAATCCAAGCACCAAGAAGCGGCCAAAACAATGTCTTTTGTACTGAAAATCAGCATGAAGTAAAATAAAACTAACAAATACATACAGTAGCTTTCCCCCGGCGTCGCCTACATTGTAAACAATCCACCATACAACAAACAAATAGAGAAAAAAAACTATTCAATTAAATTGAAACGTCAGAGTGACAGCTTCCCGCTGGGCTGACAGGGTTCCGTGTGAAGTAATTAAAGCCCTTGTGTAATGTTTGATCGAGTTATTGAAGTGCCGTTTAAAATCCTCATTAATAATATTGTCTTCTGTTTACGCGAATATTATTCATTGAAATTAAATCCTCATTAATATTATAAATACGGATATGAGTTTGTTTGTCACGCTTTCGCGCCTTAACTACTTGATCGATCATTGTGAAATTTTGCATACACGTTGCCAAGGGTTCGGGAGAGGACGTAGGGTACCTTTTATCCAGTAAAAAAGTACTAATCAAACCTACATTTATGAGAGTGAAGCCGCGGGCAAAATCTAGTCCTTACTTAAATAATCCTTACTTGTTTTTTTTTTTTTTTGTAATAAATATTATAAATGCGAATGTTAGTTTGTTTGTTTGTTACGCTTTCAATACTCGATCTATGACCATGCGCATACCTACACTTTGAAGCGGTACAGAAAAGGACATACGTTAAAATAAACTATAGAGTAAGTATTTTGATTTTCTGTATTAAAAAAGGAACTATTATAAGAATAATTAAAATCTGTGATGGCTCTATGAGACTCTATACAGTATTCCCTAATTACTATTAAGCAAGACGTTATAATTTTGTCCTGATCCTTAAGACTGCGCCGAGCGAAATGTGCCAAAACAGGCGGTCACAGTTAAGTGAATAAAATCAACACTTTTTGTTTAATACTAATATAAAATATACATTCACCATAACAATGAATGTGTTTACAATTACTTCGTGTAAAAAACTTAAAATAATTCATATTTTCGCCTACAAAATTACGTAAACTTGCACGAAAAATGCAAAATCATAAGCTCGTGTTAGGTGATTTTTAGATTATAACAGAAGAAATCTATCCTATTTTACAGCTTAAACGAAATATAAATAGTTATATTACAATTTGTCCATCCCAAATATTTAAGTTATTGGTTGACAATAAAGATACATATTTATCAAAAAAGCACTTCAAATCCTCCATACAATTTTACTATGGCGGCCGCGCGCCGATTTGAATATGCGCCGCACGAGCTCTGTCAGTATCTTTTTTACGCTCGGCGCAGTCTTAAAGTTAAGTAAGTAATCTTAGTAAGTAATAAAATTTTATTTAAGACGGTACTTTTAGGCTAAACTGACTTTTAATTGAGTTTATCAAGATAAAAATACTTCGGGGTACTCGAGAATGGGGAATCGGGGTACTCAGGGAATAATTCTATAGTAAAAACTTGAAAGCCAACTCTCATATACTAAGAAATGATAAGGCTAGAATATAAATGTTGGCCAAAGTTCTCAATATATCTCAAAATCATATTATAACTTCTCACTAAAGTCAAGCAAACATTTTTGTTTATTAAAATATAATAAACAGAACCCATTTCAAAATCACAAAAGAAAAGGCGCGATCTTTTGACAATACGGTTTTGACAGCTCAATTGTGTTTTTCACAAGCACAGGCACCTTGTCATTCAGCCATTTTAATTAGAGGTAAAAAAGTGATTTATGGTCTTTTATTGAGAATGGGATTAAATTGGTACTTTGTGGTGTTTTTCGTGAGTGGTGAGTGAGTGAGTAAGTGCACGAAGAATATTTTTGTAATTAACGACTGTCTCGATGGCGCAGCAGTAGTGAATGCGAATGATGTGTAAGAGGTCTCAGGATCAGTACCCGGTCCAGACAATAAAATATTATTAAGTTTTCATACTAATCTCAATAGCAGCCCTGAGTTAGGAAGTTGGCGGTGTAACACAACCCCGTGCCAAGACTAGCACCGAGCACGTTGCGCCGTTTGGTCCTGCGCCAGATCTCTCTTCGGTCGTGTCGGATTACCGTCCCATCGGATCATGGGAGTTATGGAATGGAGTGCACATGTGTTTGCGCACACATTTGTGCACTATAATATTTCCTGCGCTGACCAGTCTCCGTTAAGATTCGCTGCCAAAAGCGTTTTAACAAGAAGACAAGTTTCGCACAAGCAATAATCTCCGTCGCGGAGGACAAAGATTCAGGAGATTGAGGACCACGTTTTGTGTCGTTTGGGATTCGAATCCACACCACTCGAAGCGACTTAAACAGTCAAATTAAGTTTGGAGGACATTATTATAATTTTTTTCTGTAATCTATACTAATATCACAAAGAGGTAAGATTGGAAGTTTGTTTATTTGTAACGATGTAACTCAAAAACGGCTCAACCGATTTAAAAAATTCTTTCACCATTGGAAAGCTGTATTATCACAGAGTAACATGGGAAAAATTACTGTTACTAACATAAATTAACACACTTTTACGCGAGCAAAAGCTGGTACTCTAGAAGATTGGTGTATTTCTTGTGACTTCAACAAGTGAAGGAATTCCATTCAATAAGTTTAAAGAACACTATGCACTCCGTATTCATTGATAGCGGAGGTCTGGACCCTCTTGTAAACGTTTGAAAGGTACAAATACGTACAAAAGTGTTCTGCTGAACATTTAAGTGACCAGCTTTTGCCCGCGGCCTCACTCGCTTAAAATTAGGTTTATTATTAACATGTTACTCGGTGATAATATATCTTTGTAACGTTAGAATATTAAGGATCGGTTGGGTAGTTTTTGAGTTAAACCCTTACAAACAAACAATTCAATTATTCTTGTTTATAATATTAGTTTAAATATAGAAAAGTACTGTCATGTGGAAAGTAGAAATCAGAAATAATATTTATCGATGTCAAGAGTCCCGTGATGGGGAATTATCTGTTATTATAAGCCTGTCCTCAAACAGCAGCGATCGCTCAGTGGGGAGACCAACAGACTGCAATGCAGAGTGTCTCGGGTTCGAACCCACGTCGCACACATCTGTCTTTCGGAAGTTATATGACTTTTCGGAATTATGTGCGTATTGATTGACAAATTCAGTACCCTTTAATATCCTGACACTGGTCTAGCCTTAGGGTATCGTTAGCCTTCGGGTTGCGGAGGTCAGGTGGCAGCCGCTCCGTGTAAAAACTGATATCCAGTCAAATCTGGTTAGACTAGAAAAGCCGACCCCAAGTGACTTGGGAATAATAAAGGCTAGGGAGAAGAAAATAAGCCTGTCCTCAGTATTCCTAAAAAAGGTTAGACCAAAGTAAATTCCATTGTTTCTTTTATCACAGGTATTTGCTAACATATTATATTAGGAAATACCTGGCCCTTTGGGAGGCTTACACGGAGACATGGGTCCAACGTGAATAGGCCCTTCGAGAGATTTTATCAAAGATGGGATGGGACACCTACAGCGGCACTAGCCGCAGCAGGCGTAGGACTATTGCTACGTATGGATTCTAATATATGGGCTATCTTATCTTATTTCGGGGGCCAATCAGTGTAGACCGGCGACACTTCGACCCAGTGGGATCTTTTGTGTCGGCTCCGAGATCTATCCCTGAGTTATCTCCCTATGAATGTACTGCATCAGTCGCAGCGTACACTTCCGAGGGAGAAGCCTGAAGTCTTCAGGGTTCGGATATGCCAATCCCATCAGACCCATCAATACTCCAGCCAACGCGTCACATTCACACAGTAGGTGCGATATGGACTCGTCCTGTTCACCACAGGCTCTGCAGATCAAATTGTTTGCCAAACTCAATCTGCACAGGAAGTCGTTGGTGCCAAAATGACCAGTAAACGCTCCTGTGAGCAGGCGTATTTGGCCCTTGTTGGACTAAGACATGGGCTATAGATATGGGTGTTTGGTGGACCGATGGTATATTACATATTATTATGTTATCTGGAAGTAGGAGTTGTCAAATGACAGAAAAAGGATGCACGATACAAACTGTGACGTAAGAGCTGTCAAAATGTAACTGTTCGAGGAAGATAGCGAGATATCCCGACTATTTTTTATATCCAAATGCAAAATATAACCTAACGTTGATACTACTTTAAGAGTCTTTAGAGCCTCGCTGATTTCAGCATGAATGAGCCGGCTCGACCGGGGAAGGACTACCCTCTCACAGAATATCGACGTGAAATACCAGTATTCCTACTGTTGTGTTTCGTTCGGTGAGTGAGAGTTCCGGAGGCCCAATCACCCTATTTCCCCCTTCCCGCTCCTTCTTCTTCCCACTTCCTTTCCTAAAGGGTCGGCAACGCGCAAGTGATACCTCTGGTGTTGCAGGCGTTCATAGGCTACGTCGACCACATACTATCAGGTGGGCCGTGTGCTTGTTTGCCGCCTTAGTTGTATAAAAAAAAAACTTATAATAATATCTGCTCTGAACTGTCCTACTGCTGTGTACGGGCCTCTTCTCAGTGTGAGAAGAGTTAGGCCATAGTTTACCACGCTGGCCCAGTGCGGGTTGACAGACTTCACATATTTTTCGAGAACATTATGCCTAACTCAGCAGCCATGTTCTCGGTGAGACGGTAGTTTCATAAAAACGTGATTAAATTCGTATAAAGTAGTGTAATTAAAACATATTCTATGACAAATATGTCAAAACTATTTATATACCTCGTATTTGCAACATTTTTCATTAATGCGCCGCTCTTATTGGTCGTAGCGTGATGTTATATAGCCTACAGCCTTCCTCGATAAATGGTCTATCCAACACTAAAATAACTTTTCAATTCGGTCCAGTAGTTCCGGAGATTAGCGCGTTCAACCAAAAAAAACAAACAAACTCTTCAGCTTTTTAATAGATTTATGTATGTATGTATCATATGTGTGGGCCAGTCAGTGCAGACCGGCGACACTTCGACCCAGTGGGATCTTTTGTGTCGACACTCTCCCAATAACGACTGCCATAGATGTTCATGGCAGCCGGGACCGACGGCTTAACGTGCTCTCCGAGGCACGGAGCAGGCGATAATTGTCAATCAATACGCACATCATTTCGAAAAGTCATATAACTTCCGAAAGTCAGAGGTGCGCGACGTGGGCTCGAACCCGAGACCCTCTGCATTGCAGTCTGTTGGTCTCCCCACTGAGCTATCGTTGCTCGTATAACGGCTATAATTGAAAATAAAATAACTAAATTAAAGCAGGGTCTGAAATTCTAGCTCCAACACTAAAATTGAATAGTGACTATTCATGTGAGTGTACGGGTCCGGCGCGTGTGTCCTGTCCATCTCACTTAAAGTCACTTAGTGCCCTTCCACCGACAATTTGTGACCACCGCCGCCGCTCACCCATCCTGTAATTGATTTATGCGTGCACGCTTCACCTAATTCGCGGTACAGCACATCGTTGGTTGACTTATTAGCTGTTTGAGGACGTTGAGAGACAATGCGGGGCATGTTTAGTGGATAAAGAGGTATTCATCTAGTTTTCTTTCCAGATACGGAGACTAGAGAAAAAAGAAAGATATCGTAACCCAGTACCTTTTTTCTGGATGAAACCCTATCTTCTATTCCGTACGCCTGCCAACGTGCATACGAAATTTCATGATGATATTAGCATTCGCATTTATAATATTAGTAAGGATTGTGATACTGATCATTATAATAATGCACGTTGAACTTAAAATGTACATTTAGACACTTTTATTTACACTCATTTTTATCGCGAATTTAAAAAGTAGAAGAAACAATATAAGTATTAGTGTGCCATCCAATACGACAACGTATTTTGATAAGTGTGTTTTGTATGGCACCCAGAATATATAACCATTTACCAAAACTAAAAGGGACTAAGGGCACACAATAAAAAAGAAAAAAAATTATGTTAGAATATTTAAAAATAAGTTAAAAAGCTCTTGCTAGAAAATTTTTATTACGCTGTAGGTGAATATTTATGTGATAAACTGTAATTATAATTCAGAATAGGTAATTTAATAGAATACAGTTTGTTTGTTATTATTAGATTAATTAGTTTTAAAGAGTTGCAGGCGATGGTAACTATTATGCACGGTGCTTTTGAGAGTAAAGGAATGAAAATAAATGTAAGCAAGACGAAAGTAATGGTATTCGAAAAGGAAGAGTGCGTGACCATGAGTAATATTATGATTGATGGAGACAAAGTGGAGCAAGTGAAAGAGTTTGTATATTTAGGTACTTTGTTTACAAAGGATGGTAAACATGAGGGAGATTTTGAAAGGAGAACGATTGCTGGCAACGAAGTGAATGGAGCTCTACGCGCTTTTATGAACAGCCGAAATGTATCCGAAAAGGCACGTTTGGCTGTTCATAGAGGACTATTAGTGCCCACACTTATGTATGGAAGTAAAGTTGGGTATGGCAAAAGAAGCATGAGAGCAGAATAAATGCTGTAGACATTAGAGCGCTGAGAAATATATGTGGTGTGACTCTGAAAGATAGAATAAGGAATAGTGTGATTAGAGAGAGATGCGGCATGAAAGTGGATATAGTGACAAGAATAGAAAAGGGTATGTTAAGCTGGTTTGGGCATGTAGAAAGAATGGACGAGGAAAGACTGACTAAGAAAGTTTATAAGGCTAGTGTGAATGGAACAGTCGCAAGAGGAAGACCTAGACGAAAGTTTCTCGATCAGATCAGAGACGTTCTGGACAAAGGCCAGGTTAAGAGCACCTTCAACCGACGGCCGTGTATGAGGAATGTGATGAAAGTGAATGAAGCCGGAGAAGTGTGCCAGGATCGTAGCAAATGGAAATCCGTAGTCTCTGCCTACCCCTCTGGGAAACAGGCGTGAATCTATGTGTGTATGTATAAGTTTTAAATATTATGTGTAATGGCATGCCGCAAGGCAAAACACAGTGTTGCCTAACTATTAAGTACATAATAACCCATGTACCTGTATTTGCAATTGGAATAAATAAATAAATAGTTCCTTGAAATTAAACTACTATATACAGATTCAATGATTTAGTATGCAGCGATAGCTCAGTGGGGAGACCAATAGACTGCAATGCAGAGGGTCTCGGGTTCGAACCCACGTCGCGCACCTCTGACTTTCGGAAGTTATATGACTTTTCGAAATTATGTGCGTATTGATTGACAATTATCGCCTGCTCCGTGCCTCGGAGAGCACGTTAAGCCGTTGGTCCCGGCTGCCATAAACATCTATGGCAGTCGTTATTGGGAAAGTCAGTACCCTCTAATATCCTGACACTGGTCTAGCCTTAGGGTATCGTTAGCCTTTGGGTTGCGGAGGTCAGGTGGCAGCCGCTCCGTGTAAAAACTGATATCCAGTCAAATCCGGTTAGACCAGAAAAGCCGACCCCAAGTGACTTGGGAATAATAAAGGCTAAGAGAGATGATGATACGGATTCAATGAATAATATTCGCGTAAACAGAAGACAATATTATGTAAATAGTTCCTACTTACTAAGCAAGCCTACTGCCGTCTTGTTTCTCGACAAAATAACCGAAAATCTCTTTGCCCGGCCCCAAAATCAAACCGAAGATCACAGCAGTTGTAAGTAGGTACCTCCGGTATATACAGGATGTCCACAGAAGTCGACGTCGAAAAATCTACACCCTGTAACGGTGTTTCCACTCCTGTTACTACAGATATTTACATTCTGAATAATTTTTTTGTGTAATCTCGAATAATGCTTCACAATTTTTGAAATAGTAATGACATATATATTTTTAAATGTTGTAACCTTTTGGGTTTTACTTTAGGAGAAATGTAGATATAATTAGGAAGTACAATGAGAGAAGGTATAACAAATACACTTCTAATGTATTAAGATACAAATAAAAGAGACAATCTTTACTTATAGAACTATAGTCAGGGCGTGGTTCGCTAAAGACTTGCTTCGTGGTCCCTGTATAATCAGGACACTTAGCTGGGAGTGTGAAGCCGGGCCGCAAGGAGACTCGACTGACGCCGTCCATTCCTTATATAGTCTGGCACCACCGGTCGCGAGAGGTGGCTAGTGACGTGCGCCCGCGTTCGCCGGGCGTCTAGGCGATTATCGTCACAATGTAGTTAAATGGTTTATAATACAATAATAATTTGAATTTTACATTTTATTACATATACATTTTGATTTATATACATTGAATTAAATTGATAAATAAACATTTGATAAGTAATGGTAATTTATGTATTAAAATGGTATTTTTTTAAATGTAATAACAAAATATATTATATACAAATAATGTTAAATATTTGCATGCCGAATGGTAAAATATGGCTGAGCGATAAGATTTAATTATAAGAACTATGTACGTATTGTGAACACATATTTGCAAAATAAAATTCTTTTCTATTCTATTCTATTCTATTCTATTCTATTCAAGCTCATGATTTTTTTCGATTATACGAGACTACATAGTACATATCTGTAGTAACAGAGAGTGAGTGAAAAGACCGTCACATGGTGTAAATATTTATGTTTTTTTAAATGCCTATAATTTTTTAAATACGTCACTTAGTTTTTTCCTGATAGCTATTTTAACTTAGCATGTTACCTGATTCCGGCTCGACGTCGATTTCTGGGACACCCTGTATAATCTATGATGCCGTAAAATTATCTATGGAAGTAATATATCACTCATTATCTGTGTGTCACAGATTAGATAACGTTGACGCGATACCAGACTCTTAGTTTTAACAGTTACGTGTATAAATAGATGCACGGATGGTGTAGCGGTTTCAGTGGTCGCCTCGGCAGTGACACTGCGCTCAATACTGTAGGTTCGATCCTTTTTTTTTTTTTTTTTTTTTTACCTTTTTTTTCTATAAGGGGTTTTTATCCACAAGGATACGCCAACCCCATCGTACCTTATCATATACAACACAACATTATCTTAATATTTACCAGATAAGGGAATTATTGACGATTATTGCGGCAAACTTCAACTAAAGCACACAACCCTATTGCAATTTCAGACTTTGGATTCGCCAAAATACTTTGACTAAGCCCAACATCCAAAGTATTCAATTTGAATTTTCTGATCAATAATTCCCTTTCATTCCTGTTCCTGACACAATCCATCAGCAAATGCTGCACGTCTTCAATTTTGCCACACATGTCACAGTTAGGTGATGGTACCTTACGCATCAGAAAAGCAAACTTTGCTGATGGATAGTGCCCAGAACGAAGTCTTAACGCTAACTTAACATAATTTCTGCCAATATTATCATCATCAAACCACGGCGTACGAGAAGGCTCATCCTGAATTACTTTATACCAGATACCTTTCTCTTAGGTTCGATCCTTAAAACTACACATATGCCTCTGAAACGAGATGGTTGTAAAAACCTAGCATTCAACCTCTTCGTCTTAAATAGGTGTCTGTACACCAAGTTACAAGTCAATATTTTGCCACTGAAATTAAACTACTATATACGGATTTTATCGCGTTGTTTATTTGACACTTTATTACATAATTTAGAAACTGTTGCACTACTACTACCATTAAACATTGTTAATTTTTAAGCTATTTAAATGCTACAAATATCAAACTATCTAAAACCATCCGACCTGAATTCGAGCAGAACTGTCGAGTCATCGCTATTTGGTTAGATAAAATTTATTAAACATACCTCCGTCAGCTCCATTCAAATTCAAGATATCTCGTGTAAGGATCGAATCCACAACCCTTGACGAGGGCAATGATGAGGCGACCTCTTTTACCAATAGGCTATTCGTGCAATCAAAATATAAATATTTAGACAATAATTTCAACACTGTTTCTACTAGACTAATATCTGACACTCTCCATCAACAGATGGTGTAAGTCCTCCACAATTCCACATTTCTCACAATCAGGCGAAGCAGCTTTTTAGAGTTCGAAAAATCTCATACAACAGCTTTGTCCGTCCGTCTGTCTGTCTGTTATACAACTTTCAACTCAAGAACCGTAAGAGCTAGAGACTCGCGGTTAACGCCATTCGACCCAGCATAGTCGATATACCCCCGAAATTACTATGACTTTTGACCTCTGACCACGTGATACCATTTTTCCGAACTCTGAGATTTATGGCAATTCATTGCCATTTCTCACTTTTAATAATGTAAAAAAATTTATCACGTATCTTGGCTTAGGACAAAATATCATGACTATTACACTATGATGGCGTAGTGGTTTAAATACTTGCCTGGTCTCTGCCAGAGTGTTGAATGTTGTGGGTTCGATCCCCATACGGGATGAAAATTTGTGTGATCATCATTATGTAGAATGTCCACTGAGGGCGAGATGTGTTTGAACGTTTAAAACTTGTTATATAAGTTTTACCTTGTTAACCTTGTTTGTAGACCATATTTCAAGCGAATAAAAAAAAATCTTTTCTGTACTCCAAGACATGCAGGTTTCCTCACGTTGATTGCCTTCACCGTTAAAGTGAGCGATAATTAAACTGAGGAAACATGCATGTCGGCCTCGATGGCGTAGTGGTTAGTGTAACGGACTGCGACTTCGAAAAGTCATATATCTTCCGAAAGTCAGAGGTGCGCGACTTTCGGAAGTTAAATAAGTTTAGACGACACGCGACGAAAATGCTAGTATGTAACTGAATAGACTTTCATTTGCATATTATTTGCTTACGTAAATGTATGTTTTGTAAAATTTTTATACCTCGAGAAAAGTAGTTTTTCCAGGATGAAGGGTCCCCCAAATCCATTTCTGTAATTTTAAAATTCCGTCGATTAGTTAAAGCCTGTTTGTTATGAACAAACAAACTTACATTCGAATTTTTAATATTAGCTAGGTACTAACTTCGAAAATCTCTCATAAGTACCAGGCTACCAGAAACCATGAAGAGATGACTAAATACGGGAACTCAAGCTTTCTACAGGATGGGTAGACATAGGTAATATAATACGCGTCCTAAACACTTCTCGCGACGCGCGACGCTTGTATGAGCGCCATCTTTAAACATGTCCAGCCCGCTCACGGAGATAAGTGTGGACGGAGACCAAATATATGAAAAAAGGATTAGGTTGGACGATATTTTTATATTATCATTCCTTTTTTATTGCCTATAGCGCCGTGGCAATTATGCGTTTGATAGTAACGTCTTAGCTTCAAGTGCCGTTTGAAACACTTTTATTAATTTCTTGATATATACTAATTGTCCACGCTCATAAAAACAGAACGTTTCTTACAGGTTTCTTCTCACTGTCTCAACCATTTGCCTGAACCTATCAACTAACCTAAATGTAGTTTTTTTGTGTTTACGTGGGGAATGCTTTGACGAATACCTCTCCGTGGGGCGACGGGGCTCACCGGGGAAAAGATACCCCGGTAAATCCGACAAAACCTACCACGGTGTTCCTCGACATAATCATAGATGGCGAGGCCGCGCGAATCGCTTTCACAAGCAATTGCAACCCCGCCGTGGTTTCAGCCCGCCGTGTAAAACGGCAGGCCACTACGCAATACTTCCTCCACCATCCCCCTGGGGGACAAAGACACGATACAGAGGCGCACGTGGGAACACGCACGCCGCCTCTCGGAAACCTAAATGAAGCTTCAGTAACTTCGTAAACTCACTAACATATTTTAACGTTCATAAGTGTTACTTTGTGACTTAAATGAGTAAATGATTTTTGACTTTAACTTTGAACGATAATGTACAAGCTTTAAAATAAATGAACGTGTAAATACTAGATTTTGCCCGCGGTTTCACTTGGGCTATCAATATATTTCTATCTCTTGGGAGCTGTTCTTTTCCTGGATGAAAGGTACCCTACGTCCTTTTCTGGTCCCCTGACAACCTGTATGCGTAAATTTCATGGTAATCGGTCGAGCAGTTAAGGTGTAAAAGCGTAAAAAACACTTCGCGTTTGATAGTAAGGTCTTAGATACAATTTGTGGGTCACGAAACTGTTATTTGAATTTTTGTATGAGTAGTTATATGTATTTTGATTGCAGAGATGGTAGACATGGGTACGAGGTAGCTCGCTCACGAGAACTGGGTCTTAGGATCTGGGGACAAGACTATAACTGGTCCCTGAAGGTGCTTTCGGGCACTGGAAGGTACAGCGGCTCTCTTATCTTATTTTATCTTATGTGGGGGCCAGTCGGTGCAGACTGGCGACACTTCGACCCAGTGGGATCTTTTGTGTCGACACTCCCATTAACGACTGCCATAGATGTTGAACTTTACAAAACATTCAAACAACGGACACAAAGAACATCCAGGATCGGCACAACTATTTTCTTTCTTTCTTTCTTTCAACTATTTGTGGATCACATTATTTAAATCGAAGATATTCTGAAGAAAGACCAAATTAAGAGCAGGTACCTTTAAAAAGCCTATCGTGAATCTGCATGTAGGATAATAAAAGAGATTTCTATTCTAGAACGGCCAGACATATATATATAATATAATATATATGTATATAATATAATATAATATAATATATATATAATATAATATATATACATATAAATAATATAATAATATTCTATCACATACACACAACACCATCTAGCCCAAACTAAGCAGAGCTTGTACTATGGGTACTAGACAATGGATAAACATACATATATACTTTTGTTTTTGTAAGTACATACATTTTATACATAGAAACACCCAGACCAAAACAAACATCCATGTTGATGCACACAAATGTTTGACTTGTGCGGGAATCGAACCCGCGACCTCAGGCGTGGCAGTCAGTTACACTAACCACTACGCCATCGAGGCCGACAGTATATAATATTATAGTGCGATATTGTCGCGATACCATAATGTTGCATTGCATTACTGTCGCGTTGCCGTCCCGTCGCGTTTACAACGTCATTACATCGTTTTTATCGCTCACGTTATACAATACTACACGCTAACGTAATTGGAGCAGTAAAGCCTGTCTTCAACTGTAGGTACATGAATGATGAACGAGAATTAACCTAACCTAATTTCTGTATTAAATATTTTTAAAGTATTAAATATTAGAAGCGATAGCTCAGCGGGAGACGGTTGGACTGCCACGCAAAGGTCTTGAGTTTGATCGCGTGGCATGCACCTGACTTTTTGAAGTTATGTACGTATTAAAAGGTTAAGTACAAATGATACTGCGTCAAAAATCGGACCTGGAGCCTCGTAATATCGCAAGCACAGGTCAAATATTTACAATACAGCGAAGTGTTGAGAATTTCTTGTGAATAAAACAATCAATAAACATTTTACTCGACACGGCAATCGAACCGGCGCCCTTACAATCAGCACCAACACACAAAACCCACTAACTAGTGTTCATACAAAGAATTACAAAAATCTTACGTATTCTGGAATACAGCTATCTCTCTCTTCACTTAGGGATGTGCAACGAGTGTGACAAGGACATCGACACGATAGGAATGTTACACATGACGATAAATCAGTTAACAGCTAGGGATGGGCAGTTGTCGATAAATGTGTTATTTTAAATATCCTTTGTTTAAGACAGAAAGAGCTTTGTTTTGAACAAGAATGTTATTTTTAGAAATGTCTGTTTTGACTCAGTGGTGTAATTGGGATTGACCGTGAAGTCTCAAGTACGATTACGTTGAAGAGTTATTTGTGATTCGTCGAACTAATATTGACTGCTATGACTCATAAGTGCATTGGGGAATGTTAATTTCCAATCATAAGTTCGATGCCTAGATTGGGCAACGGATAACTGTTTTGTTGGTCCGTTGACGCTTCAGTGATTGCACTGTTATGCATAAAGTCATGAGTTTGATCTCGGTTTAATCAAACGGTTGAAGGGATTTTTGTTAAGGTATGGGGTCTGATCAATATCCTCGCTTACTATAACGTAGGACATGGCGAAATGTAGGTGGAAATACATAGGTACATACGGCTCTATATCATCAAACAGTTGGTCTGTTTCATATATCTACTATATATGGTGTTTCTATGTATAATATGTATGTATTTACAACAAAAATAAGTATATATGTATGTTTATCCATTGTCTAGAACCCATAGTACAAGCTCTGCTTAGTTTGGGCTAGATGGTGTAGTGTGTATGTGATAGAGTATTATATATTATTATTATTATTTGAATACATACAAAGATTCACGCCTGTTTCCCAGAGGGGTAGGCAGAGACTACGGATTCCCATTTGCTACGATCCTGTCACACTTCTCTGGCTTCATTCACTTTCATCACATTCTTCATACACGCCCGTCGGTTCAAGGTGCTCTTAACCTGGCCTTTGTCCAGAACGCCTCCGATCTGATCGAGAAACGTTTGCCCAGGTCTTCCTCTTGCGACTGTTCCATTCACACTAGCCTTGTAAACTTTCTTAGTCAGTCTTTTTAATGTCACACAAAACTAATATCATGAATGCTAATGTAAGTCTGTTTGTTTGTTACGCTTTCACGCCTTAACTACTCGATCGATCATCATGAAATTTCGCATACACGTTGTCAGGAGTACAGAAAAGGACATAGGGTACCTTCCAGCCAGAAAAAAATACTGTTCACGAGCGAAGACGTAAACAAAAGCAAATTGGATTCGATTCCCACGCGGGACAAAAATTTGTGTGATCCTCAAATGGTTGTTTCGAGCCTGTGTGTTCTTTGTGTCCGGTGTTTGAATGTTTTTTAAGACCCCCGTAACACAGAAAATTTAATTTTAAAATTTACACACTATTTAAAATATAGATTTTCTAAAAGCTCTGTATTAATTCCGGTAAAATGTACATACGACCACCTTTGAAATATGACCTACCAAACAGAAAAATAATTATCAAAATCAATAATAATTAACGGAGTATTCACGGAACAAACATACGAAAAAAACATACAGTCCAATTGAAAACCTCCACCTTTTTTTGAAGTCGGTTAGTAACGTGTTGTATCGATGTTAGCTAGAGTTCTGCTTACCCCTCTAGCACAATAGCGCAATGTTAACTAACGTCGACGAGTGCCAGAGATATGATCAGTTGATCGAGTTACTGTGAGCGGTTGGAAACATTTTGGTAAACAAAAACTAATACTGCTGTTTACTGTTTGTTAGGTTTTAACTGCAAAACTGCTGAACCGATTTTAATGAAAAATACTGCTACGCTTAGGTCTTGCGTTCGAACTCAAAGTACGTTGTCAGGGGTACAGAAAAGTAAATAGGGTACCAGTAACAAAGAAAAAAAAAGAACTGTTCTCAAGGAATAGATTTTTTTTGACAAAATCGTCATTTACCCCATTATAGTAGGTATAGTATATGCTTATAAATTGCTTGGTGGGTAACCGATGGACTGCTACCCAGAGGTCTCGAGTTCGATCTTAAGGAACACATCTCTGACTTTTCGAAGTTATGTGCGTATCAAATAGTTAATTAACACCCGCTTTAACGGTGAAGAAAAATATCGCGAGGAAACCTGCAAGTCTGAGAGTTCTACATAATGTTCTCGAAGATATGTGAAGTCTGCCAACCCGCACTGGGCCAGCGTGGTGGACTATGGCCTAACCCTTCACACACTGAGTAGAAGCCCGTGCCCAGCAGTGGGACAGTTTATATACAAGGTCGATGGTTTTTATTCCTATATTAGTTAACTAACTGGCTTTATTATAGCGCATAATATAGCTTATATTACTCAGTGATAATATAGCTTTCTAATAGTTACGGATTTTTTTAAATAGGTTGTGTAGTTTTTGAGTTAAACCCTCACAAATACATAAACAAGAAATAATTTTTTCTCTTTATATTATTATTATAGATTAACGTTCCAAGTAGCAGCGATAGCTCAGTGGGGAGACCAACAGACTGCAATGCATCTCGGGTTCGAACCCACGTCGCGCACCTCTGACTTTCGGAAGTTATATGACTTTTCGAAATTATGTGCGTATTTATTAACAATTATCACCTGCTCCGTGCCTCGGAGAGCACGTTAAGCCGTCGGTCCCGGCTGCCATGAACATCTATGGCAGTTGTTATTGGGAAGTCTATAATATCCTGACACTGGTCTGGCCTTAGGGTATCGTTAGCCTTCGGGTTGCAGAGGTCAGGTGGCAGCCGCTCCGTGTGAAAACTGATATCCAGTCAAATCCGGTTAGACCAGAAAAGCCGACCCCAAGTGACTTGGGAATAATAAAGGCTAAGAGAGAGAGATTGACGTTCCAAGTAGTTCTTTGAGTAATAGAGCCTCGCTGATTTCAGCATGAATGGGCCGGCTCGACCGGGGAAGGACTACCCTCTCACAGAATGTCGACGTGAAATACCAGTATTCCTACTGTTGTGTTTTGTTCGGTGAGTGAGTGTCGGAGGCCTAATTACCCTCTTTCTCCCTTCCCGCTTCATTTTTCTCTTCTTCCTTTTGTAATAAGTCGGCAACACGCAAGCGATGCCTCTGGTGTTGCAGGCGTCCATAGGCTACAGTGACCACTTACCATCAGGTGGATAATGGATAATAATATATGGCAGCGATAGCTCAGTGGGGAGACCAACAGACTGCAATGCAGAGGGTCTCGGGTTCGAACCCACGTCGCATACCTCTGACTTTCGGAGGTTATATGACTTATCGAAATTATGTGCGTATTGATTGACAATTATCGCCTGCTCCGTGCCTCGGAGAGCACGCAAAGCCGTCGGTCACGGCTGCCATGAACATCTATGGCAGTCGTTATTGGGAGAGTGTCGACACAAAAGATCCCATTGAGTCGAAGTGTCGCCGGTCTGCACTGACTGGCCCCCACATAAGATACATACATACATACCATCAGGTGGGCCGTAAGCATGTTTGCTACCGAAGTTGTATAAAAAGAAAGAGACACACATTGACTTTATTGTGGAGGTTGACGACAGAAATGTTTGTAATCTCTGACGCGTACAGATAGCATCAAGTCTTCGTTAAGCCAGACCATCAAGCAAGCCATGACGTGCATACTTGTCAAGTACCAACTTGTTATACCTCGATGGTACAGTGGCGTAAGCGTCAGTGACACTGCCGATCGTGATTGAAATTAACCTACTATATACGGATTTTATCGCGTTATTTATTTTACACTATATTACAAAATTTTGAAACTGTTACACTACTAAGTACTAGATACTATTAAACTTTACAAATTTTTAAGCTAATTAAATTTAATAGCTTAAAAATTAGTAAAGTTTAATAGTAATTAAACTTTACGCTATTGAAATAAAAAAAACATCCTAATTTCAATAAAGAAGATGGTTGGAATGTACCACCAGCTTGGGATCCAGTCATTCAAATAGTCAAACCCAAGAAGAAGCAAACCACAGCTAGACTTCATGATACTCTGAGCGCATTCTGCGTAAATAGAAACACCAATGATTAAATTATGTTCGGGTACTTTGAAATAACTACACTGGAACATTGAGACAATTACCATCTTAGTCTCCCCGTGACCATGGCTGCTGAAAAGCAACCCAAACATCGGGGAAAGTGTAAACTTAAATATAAATAGTTTTAATAGTTTTAATAATTTAATTAGCTTAAAATTAGTAAAGTTTAATAGTATCTAGTAGTAGTGTGACAGTTTCTAAATGATGTAATAAAGTGTAAAATAAACAACGCAATAAAATCCGTATATAGTAGTTTAATTTCAATGAATAACATTCGCGTAAACAGAAGACAATATTATGCCTATCGTGATGTTCAGAGTATAATATAATAATAATATAATATAATATTCTACCACATACACACAACACCATCTAGCCCAAACTAAGCAGAGCTTGTACTATGGGCACTAGACAATGGATAAACATACATACATACTTTTTTTTTTGTAAATACATACATATTATACTTAGAAACACCCAGACCAAGACAAACATCCATGTTCATGCACACAAATGTTTGACTTGTGCGGGAATCCAACCCGCGACCTCAGGCGTGGCAGTCAGTTACACTAACCACTACGCCATCGACGCCGACAGAGTAGGATGTCTGGGCACCTTGATTAACAAACTATTCCTGTTTATGTTGGTTTTAAAAAATTTTCGCACTAAAAATAATTCCTAGTGCTGAAACCCATAGTTCTTAGGCCTTACACACATGCGCACTATAAAATCTCCTACGCAGATAGCCAGTCTCCGTTAAGATTGGCCGCCATGACAGAAATTCGGTCTGTCAGACATTAGTATTATTAAAGAGGACATTTTTTTTTAAAGGTAAATCTCACACTGGGTATAAATCCTATGTCGCGGGGGACTTAACAAACATTCAGACAACGGACACGAAGAATACCCAGACTCGGAACAACAATTTAATGATTACACAAATTTTTGCACCATGTGGAATTCGAACCCACAACACTCAGCGCAGTGGCAACGGCGAGGCGACCACTTAACCCACTACACCATCGGTGCATTCCTACATATTTCCACAAAACAACATATGCCGTTAATTTTTTTCTAGCCGACCATTTTTTGTTAATTTTAAAATACCATTTACGATTATGAAATTTGAAACGAACAAAAAAGGGTCTGTGGTAAAAAAAATTGAAGTCGTGACCACATTAGATGGTATCTGGTATCGTCCATCAAAGGCGCTAGGGGTTCGAGACCGTGCAGGTATAATAAATGTAATATGCCTTAAATATTCGAAACAATATTTATTTGTGTAATAAAATTAATAACGTTCTTTGTTTAATAAAGAATGGGGATGTTGCAACCATAAAATAAATGAAAGCATTGATACCAAAGCTTGGGTTAAGCAAAATATATAGGATCTTTCTTTGAAATAATAATAATATTCTACCACATACACACAACACCATCTAGCCCAAACTAAGCAGAGCTTGTACTATGGGTACTAGACAATGGATAAACATACATACATATATACTTTTTTTTTGTAAATACATACATATTAAACACGCAGACCAAGACAAACATCCATGTCCACGCACACAAATGTTTGACTTGTGCGGTAATCGAACCCGCGACCTCAAGCGTGGCAGTCGGTTACACTAACCACTACGCCATCGAGGCCGACAATATATTAAACTAGATTATAGATTTTATATAAGTTACTTATTTAATAGTTAAATAGCGCTTGTTTTAACGGTTAAAGAAAACATTGCAATGAAGCCTGCACGTCTGAGAGTTCTACGTAATCTAAAATATGTGAAGAGGAGCCGACCCGCACTAGAACAGCATGGTGGACAAAGGCATAACCCTTCTCAGACTGAGGAGAGGCCCGTGCCCAGCAGTGGGACAGTTTAATACAGGGCTGATATATTAGTTATTATACAGGGTAGTTCTAGTAATGTAAGCAGCGATAGCTCAGTGGGGAGACGACAAACAAAAAATAAACAGACTGCAATGCAGAGGGTCTCGGGTTCGAACCCACGTCGCGCACCTCTGACTTTCGGAAGTTATATGACTTTTCGAAATTATGTGCGTATTGATTGACAATTATCGCCTGCTCCGTGTCTCGGAGAGCACGTTAAGCCGTCGGTCCCGGCTGCCATGAACATCTATGGCAGTCGTTATTGGGAAAGTCAGTACCTTCTAATATCCCGACACTGGTCTAGCCTTAGGGTATCGTTAGCCTTAGGGTTGCGGAGGTCAGGTGGCAGCCGCTCCGTGTAAAAACTGATATCCAGTCAAATCCGGTTAGACCAGAAAAGCCGACCCCAAGTGACTTGGGAATAATAAAGGCTAAGAGAGGAGAAGATACAGGGTAGTTCTTCTATGCCTATAAGTCGAGTATCTATACTAATATTATAAAGCTGAAGAGTCTGTTTGTTTGTTTGTTTCCTTGAACGCGCTAATCTCAGAAACTACTGATCCGAATTGAAAAATCTTTTTAGTGTTGGATAGCCCATTTATTGAGGCAGGCTATAGGCTATATAACATCACGCTACGACCAATAGAATCGGAGCAGCAAAAACGGGGAAAATTCTCTTATGTGAACAATATAAAAACAATAAAAAAAATTCTCTCATGTGAAAACTGCTCAACCGATTTTAAATATTCTTTCACCATTAGAAAGCTTTATTAGCTCCGAATAACATAGGCTTTGTTTCATTATAAAACAAGTGAGAAACGGCATTGAATGGCTGCAAATATCAGAGTTCGAAAAAATTGTATCACGTGACCAGGTCAGAGGTCAAAGGTCATAGTCATTTCGGTAGTATATGGACTATGCTGAGTCGAACGGCGTTGACCGCGAGTCTCTAGCTCTTACGGTTCTTGAGTTGAAAGTTGTATAACAGACGGACGGACGGACGGACAAAGCTGTTGTATAAAAGTTTTTTCGAACTCTAAAATAGTACTAATACTGCATCAACTACCCGACTTTTACGCGAGCAACGCTGCAGGCAAACGCTGGAAAAAAAATAATATATATTTTGTCAAAAATTTGTGTGTTCCACAAATTGTTGTTATAAATCTGGGTGTTCTTTGTCTGTTGTTTGAATGTTTGTAAAGTCCCCCGCGAGATAGGATCAATTCCTGGTGCAGGAGTAGGCTTAAAGAAAAACATTTTCACAACTCATTATAATATTAGTAATATGTAATTTTTGAGTAGTAGAGCCTCGCTGATTTCAGCATGAATGTGCCGGCTCGACCGGGGAAGGACTACCCTCTCACAGAATATCGACGTGAAATACCAGTATTCCTGCTGTTGTGTTTCGTTCGGTGAGTGAGAGTGCCGGAGGCCCAATCACCCTCTTTCCCCCATTCCCGCTCCGTCTCCTTCCCACTTCCTTTCCTAAAAGGTCGGCAACGCGCAAGTGATGCCTCTGGTGTTGCAGGCGTCTATAGGCTACGGTGACCACTTACCATCAGGTGGGCCGTATGCTTGTTTGCCAAATTATTGTATAAAAAGAAACCAGTCAATGAATCCGGGACCTCAAGAAGCAGACTCGCCACTGAACCATCGAGGTATGGCAGCTGATAGCCATACAATGAACGCATTCCCCAGGGACATTGTGCCCTACCCTACAGCATTCAATTATTAATTTTATTAAAATGGGTTCGATGAACTTTGACAATTGAGGGCCTGTAAGATTGAGTGTCTCTTGTTGAGGAATAGAGAGAGAATGACGACGTGTGTCTAGAAGTCGTGGTCATTATTAGATCATCTATCCTAACTAATATTATAAATGCGGATGTGAGTTTGTTTGTTACGCTTTCACACCTAAACTACTTGACCGATTATCATGAAATGTCGCTTAATATTATTAGATTTTGTCCGCGGCGTCACTCGCGTTGATGTAAAATTTGTCAATCAATTTCTATCCCTCGGGAGCCGTACTTTTCCTGGCTGAAAGCTACCCTATATCCATTTACGTATCACTGACAATGTGTATGCGAAATTTCATAGTGATCGGTCGAGTAGTTAAGGCGTGAAAGCGTAACAAACAAACTCACATTCGAATTTATAATATTAGTCAGGATTTATTAAGAGAATTATTTAAAATTTAATACAATAACCATAATAAATTATAATAATTTATGTTGCGTGTCCGATATGGATAAATGGTTGAGTAAAAACTATTGTTTTACGAATAAGACCAGACATTAAACACAGTTGAGCAATAAATAAATCTTTATAGTAATAAAATTTGGAATATTTCGAATAACTTGATTATTCGAATTTTATTCGAAGATCTTTTTTTCATTTTATCCATCAAAATGAGCACACTTCGCCTGATGGTAAGCAGTCATGTGGTCTAAGAGCAGTGGCCTCCACACCGTCCCCAAAGCAGCTGAAGCGATATTGAGGTCTCTACTTTGACGGCCTGAGAAGGTGCATTTTACGCCCTGCTTAAAAGACCGTCTTATTACTTATTCGGCCAATTGGAATAACTTGATTATTCGAATTATTCGAAATTTATTTGAAGCGCAATTCTCTACTACTTATTCGGCCGAATCATTGTCACAGTGCGAAATGTCATCTCACTCACAGAGCCGAAAGGGATAAGCGTATGTACCAAACTACTTATAATAAAACACTCCGACGTCCCTGTTAGCCCCACTTAGTAAGCGCCGTGAATGTACACGTGTTGTAGTGTGACAAGCATTTAGGTAAATGGCGGACACGCCTGATTTATTTTCGTAGTTTTATTATTTTCAAGATCGTGATCTTATTGTGGAACCCATGGTTAAACAATATAATAATAATATCAGCTTCATTAATAAACTCTCCCACTGCTGGGCACGAGCCTGTTTCCAGTGTGACAAGGATTAGGTTAGGTTAGATACTCTACCACGTTGAGGAGACGGCACTGCACACTTTGGCGGATTGCCCCGCCTAGGCATCGCAGCGCCGTGAGTTGATCGCGGCAGTCGGTATGGTTGCCCTCTCGCTCCCGGCCGTAGTTCAGTCTATGGTCCGGAGTGAGAGGTCGTGGAACGCCGTCGCCTCCTTTTGAGAGGAAGTCATTTCCATCAAGGAGGCGGCGGAGCGGGAGAGAGAGCGTTTAAACCCTCTCCCCAACCGCAGATCCGGGCGCCGGAGCGCGCAAGACGACCTCCAGCCACTCTGAGGTTTGACCTGGGGGTGATGGGCTTCGTGGGCCTGCCCGCCATCCGATCAGCACCAGGTCCGAGAGGCGGCGTGCGTGTTTCCACGCGCACCTCTGTGTTGTGTCCGTATCCCCTCTTGGGGCAGTAGGGTTTGTGAGTGAGAAGTGCCAATGGGTAGGTCTCTTCGTGTAGTGGCCTGCCGTTTCATACGGCGAACCGAAACCTCGGCGGGGTCGCGACCGCATGTGCAAGTGATTCGGGCGGCCCCGTCGACAGTAGTTTTGTCCAGGAACAACCCTGGTAGGTTTAGTCGGTATTCCGGGAGGTCCATTATCTTTTCAACATCTTTCTTTTACCCCAGTGAGTCCGACATAACCCCTCCGCCCGCCCCAGCGGTGGGATATGCGTGAATGAATTCCCCCACGTAAAATTAAAAAGATACTCTACCACGCTGGTCCAGTCTGGGTTCGCAAACTTAATATATTTATTTACATTAAAGAAACAAAAAAAATATGAATGCAGAACTCTCAGACATGTAGGATACCTCAAGGTAGAGGAGAATTTTCATATTGAAATTTCGGGTCGGGTAAAATATTATAGGGTTTTAGGAAGTTTTAACTAGCATGGGTTACGGTAAGAAGCCCAGTAGACATATATATACATATATTTACATCATATTCCATGAAATACATAATTAACATCGTGAAATATCAATGTGTAATACATCTTCCAAATGATAAGCGTATTGATTGACAATTATTGCCTGCTCCGTGCCTTGGAGAGCACGTTAAGCCGTCGGCCCCGGCTGCCATGAACATCTATGGCAGTCGTTATTAGGAAGTCAATGTCCTATAATATCCTGACACTGGTCTAGCCTTAGGGTATCGTTAGCCTTCGGGTTGCGGATGTCATGTGGCAACCGCTCCGTGTAAAACTGATATCCAGTCAAATCTGGTTAGACTAGAAAAGCCGACCCCAAGTGACTTGGGAATAATAAAGGCTAGGGAGAAGAATACATCTTCCAAATGTTGACCTTACTACAGCAACTACGCCGAGTGTTATGGGTTCGAATCTCACACGGAGCAATAATTCATGTGATTCACAACATGATTGTTCCGAGTATAGGTAGTTTTAGCAGCGATAGCTCAGTGGGGAGACCAACACACTGCAATGCAGAGGGTCTCGTGTTCGAACCCACGTCGCGCACCTCTGACTTTCGGAAGTTATATGACGTTTCGAAATTATGTGCGTATTGATTGACAATTATCACCTGCTCCGGGCCTCGGAGAGCACGTTAAGCCGTCGGTCCCGGCTGCCATGAACATCTATGGCCGTCGTTATTGGGAGATTGTCGACACAAAAGATCCTACTGGGTCGAAGTGTCGCCGGTATGCATTGACTGGCCCCCACACAAGATACATACATGGGTAGTTTTTGCGTCTGTTGTTTGAACGTTTGTAAAGTACGCTCAACACAGGAATTACGCCTAGGGCAAGAGTAGTGTTTTTAAAAATTACAATATGACCTTAATCGTCCCTTTCGGCGATACGCAAACGTGAGTGTATTTTTTATATTTTATAATAAGAAAACCATTTCCTTCCATCATATCAGGGTCTTTTGAGGCGCGTAATTTACTTAGTTTTTCCCGAAAAGATAATACAAAATACAATGTTACATTGACCCTGAACTAGGCAAAATTGGATCAAAAAGCATTGTACAAAAAACGTAAAATTTACTACTTTTTGCTTGCGGCTTTGCCCGAGTAAATACCAAGAACGCATACATGTGATGATCTATCTATACGCCTAGATTCACTTCCAAGTAATTGAGTAACACACCAATACATCTTGAGATACTTCACATTTATAATATCAGTAGTTTGTCGAAGATAATAAAGAATTTTGTGACCAATAAAACCAATCAAAATATCCCAAATAAATCTATAGTATGGTGACCCTACGATACCCTTATCTTTGCAACTAGGGTCATAAAACCATGGGTCAATCAACACTAGAGTGGGCTCCCCGGCGTCGCTCGCCTTTTATTAATAATATTCACTCAATTTGCTTTGATAATAAATTTTAATATTTTGTCATTGTGGTTTTATACGGTCCTTATCTTATTCTGGAAAGGATGGGCAGAGAGTATGGATTTCTACATGGCATGATTCTTGTCATATGCATTTATGAAATGGGATGGACGGTATATTTATCTTAATCCTAACCAATATCATAAATGCGTATGTGAGTATGTTTGTTTGTTACGCTTTCACGCCTTAACTGCTCGACCGATCATCATGAAATTTCGCATACACGTTGTCAGGGGTACAGAAAAGGACATAGGGTACCTTTCATGTAGAATAGTATTGCTCCAAGCCTACATTTACGCGAACGAAGCCACGGGCAAGATCTAGTCTATACTAATGTTATAAAGAGGAAACATTTGATTTTTTGTTTGTTTGTTTGTAAGGATTTAACTCAAAAACTGCACAACCGATTTAAAAATTCTTTCACCATTAGAAAGCTATATTATCACCGAGTTACATAGGCTGTATTTCATTTTAAAAAGTCCGTTGATATTAAACAAAATTATACGGATATTATTGCGTTATTTATTTTATAAAGCACTATGATTACATCGGTAATCAGATCGGATGCGTTCTGGACAAAGGCCAGGTTAAGAGCACCTTAAACCGGCGAGCGTGTATGAGGAATGTGATGAAAGTGAATGAAGCCAGAGAAGTGTGTCAGGATCGTAGCAAATGGAAATCCGTAGTCTCTGCCTACCCCTCTGGGAAACAGGCGTGAATCTATGTATGTATGTATATATGTATGATTACATAATTTTGAAACTTTAAAATACTTTTGTTAAACACTTTTACTATTTACTTCTATTTAAGCTATTTAAATTATTAAAACTATTTATATTTAAGTTTACACTTTCCCCGACGTTTCGGTTGCTTTACAGCAGCCATGTTCACGGGGAGCCATGTTTATTTTCAACTAGCTGACCCGCGCAACTTCATCTGCTTCACATAAGAGATTCTTCCCGTTTTTGCAACATTTTTCATTGCTGCTCCGTTCCTATTGGTCGTAGCGTGATGTTATATAGCCTATAGCCTTCCTCGATAAATGAGCTATCCAACACTAAAATAATTTTCTATTCGGACCAGTAGTTCCTGAGATTAGCGCGTTCAACCAAACAAACAAACTCTTCAGCTTTATAATATTAGTATAGATGTATAAAATTCTCGTAAACGTAAACAATATTATTTTAGAGTACTGTTACTAACATAAACTAATCTACTTCTACGCAAGCGATGCCACAGGCAAAAATAAGATGCACGTAAAAAAAATTAGTTGTTATCAACAATTTGTAGAACAACCTTACGTATGCATGTCGTAACTCAATTACAATGTTGATAAGTACCCCAGGGGGTCGTTTGGGACCCCACAATTAAGGTCTAATGCAAATATGTTACATCGAAGGGGTGGGCCATGGGGTATGTTGTGGAATTCCGCGATAGGGGTCGTTGTATTCAAAATGGTGTTTAAACTGGACCGTAAAATTTAAAACAGGGATGTTAGATAAAATTTTCGAATTGTTTTTGATTGAGAGTTTTTGTTTAATAACTGTTTGTGTTTGCACAGTGGTTTTAATAGTACAGGTCGAAACTCGGATTTTAAAGTTAACAGTAGCACATCGTTAGTGTAACCGACTGCCACGCATGAGGTCGCGGGTTCGATTCCCCCACAAGTCAAACATTTATGTGCATGAACATGGATGTTTGTCTTGGTCTGGGTGTTTCTATGTATAATATGTATGTATTTACAAAAAAAAAGTATGTATGTATGTTTATCCATTGTCTAGTACCCATAGTACAAGCTCTGCTTAGTTTAGGCTAGATGGTGTTGTGTGTATGTGATAGAATATTATATTATTATTATTATTGTATTATACTGGTATATGCATTATGCATCTCTAATCTAGTCTCCCTTCTACCATATACAATCATACCATATCAATCTAAGTATATTTTTACCAATAGGTTTTTCGCATTTCTAGGTCCATTTCTTTATAATAATATAAACAAAATAACTGCGATTTATGACAAAAATTATGCTAACACTAAGCAATTAGTTCAACAATATTTACAAACCTTGAACTATGATCAAACTGAAAATTTAATGACTGTTGTTCAGTAAGTGTTACGCAATAAAATAGCTCTTTAAGTCGTCATAGTTCTCACTTAGTTTATAATATAATTCGTAAGTTTTTATATACAAAGAATAATGTTTTATAAGTATTGTTTTAGAATTTATATCTATATTATACAGTATGTGCCCTTAATGCCTGTGGCACAGGTTTACCCTAGTACAGGCACCCCTTATATATTACCTTTACAATGTCATCTAAGCTTTGTATCAATTTGTACCAATTTAAGTTAAATAAAAATGGTTATTATTATTATTATTATTTATATACACATTGACAGAATAGAGGGCGTCCAAAGACGTGTATGTGTTTGGTGTACGACGAAAATTACCATCCTACGAGTCGAAACTTAAACATTTTAAGTTGGACACACTTGAGTCCAGACGCAAGACATATGAGTATACCACACTTTATGAGATTATTAATGCCCACTGGGATGCGTGCGAGTTATTGAGCCGCTTTTCCCTCAAAATAGGCGATCGTAAACGAATTCAGAAACTATTTTCTCTGCCTTCTAGTAACAATCTTGTCACTTTAAAAGATCCTATTGCGAGAGTGTTTAAAGGTTATAATGAACATGTCAAAAGCCTTCATATTCTTTATGATACTTTTAACTTAATTTATTTGAATTTTTGAGTAGTAGAGCCTCGCTGATTACAGCATGACGGGCCGGCTCGACCGGGGAAGGACTACCCTCTCACAGAATATCGACGTGAAATACCAGTATTCCTACTGTTGTGTTTCGTTCGGTGAGTGAGAGTGCCGGAGGCCCAATCACCCTCTTCCTGCTCCTTCTGCTTCCCACTATATTTCCTAAAGGGTCGGCAACGTGCAAGTGATGCCTATAGCGTTGCAGGCGTCCATACGCTGCGATGACCAGATGGGCCGTGTGCTTGTATGCCATGTCGCTACACACGTAGACAATAATATAATTAAATTTAATGACATATTGTTTAATTAGAATGACTATTATAATATACTTATTATCAGATTTAATTACATTTTGAATGACTATCCTGTTATCCATTTAAATAAAGTAATCAAATTAATATGATTTTTCATTGTTACTCTATTGCATACATATTTCAACATTATTTATTTTGTTATGAAATATAACCTAATGATATAAAAGGTGGACCTATGACACAGTGGTTTTAAGAGTCACTACAAGTACGATGTAATTAAACTACTATATACGGATTTCATCGCGTTATTTATTTTACATGTGATGACGTAGTAAACATGTGCAATAGGGGACCAACCACTACCTGAGATTTGACAAACCACAGATTCTCGCTAAAGAACACAGATTCCTACCAAGGATGCTTTTAGAGGCTATTGAAATCAAAAAACATCCTAATTTTAATAGAGAAGATGGATGGAATGTACCACCAGCTTGGGATCCAGTAATACAAATAGTCAAACCCAAGAAGAAGCAAACCACAGCTAGACTTCATGATACTTTGAGCTCATTCTGCGTAAATAGAAACACCAATTATTAAATTATGTTCGGGTACTTTGAAATAACGACACTGGAACATTGAGACAACTACCATCTTAGTCTCCCCGTGACCATGGCTGCTGAAAAGCAACCGAAACGTCGGGGCAAGTGTAAAATTAAATTAAATCTAAATAGTTTAAATAGTTTTAATTTAATTTAATTAGCTTAAAATTAGTGAAGTTTAAAAGTAAAAGTAGTGTAACACAGTCTCGCGCGAATCGCCGAGGTGAGCGCACGCGATAAGCTGAGGTCGATTTTGTTCGAGATTATTTTTTCGCAATACCCTCATTTAATAAATGTTACACGATAATGGATAACATAGACTTTTGCGATTCAAGTGGAAGTGATATAGTAGAAGAAGAGATGGTGAATGAGCGTGAGCAACTAGTTAATAATAAGAATTCGAAGGAAGAGGGAAAAAAGATGGACAAAAGGCAACGGTCAGACAGTGAAGAAATAATAGAAGATGATGAGGGATTTATCACGGTTCGAAAGGACAAAAAGAGGTTAGTGAGGAGACCGTTAATGAGTTCTAATAATAATAATAATAATAATAATAATAATAATATTCTACCACATACACACAACACCATCTAGCCCAAACTAAGCAGAGCTTGTACTATGGGTTCTAGACAATGGATAAACATACATATATACTTTTTTTTTTTTGTAAATACATACATATTATACATAGAAACACCTATATATATACACCTATATATATATAGATTAATAGTCTTGAGAATAATGAGAATACATGTAAATCAACAAATGAGAAAATAATAGTGTGCGTAACGTCGAAAGAGGTTTTACCCAAACCTTTCGGCATGGCCAAATTGTTAAGAGTAGAAAATATAAAAAATATTCTTAAAATACAATATAAGAACCCATTCAAGATACTTATTCATTATGAAGACCGAAAAGACGCGGAGAATCTGATCAAGTGCAGCAAGTTTCAAAACCTGGATTATAGATGTCAGTTTATAGATGAAATTAACTTGTCCTATGGTGTAGTAAAACAAATTGACTTAGATATTGAAGAGAAAGAGATTCTAGAGAGTATTGAATGTGAGAGGGAAGTTATTTTTGTCAAGAGATTAAAAAGGCAATCTGATAGTGGAGAATGGATACAAAGCGAGACTATTCGCATTTGTTTTAAAAGTTCTACTTTACCCCCGTATCTCCTTATATACGGGTGCAGGTTTAAGGTAGAACCTTACACATTTCCTGTTAGCCAATGTTCGGGATGTTGGAGATTTGGGCATTTGAGTAAAAGTTGCCCAACTAAGAAGTTACTGTGTCCAAAGTGCGGAGGAAATCACAGCAATTGTGAAACCATCACATTTAAATGCATTAATTGTAAAGGCCCGCATATGTCGATGAATAAATCATGTCCTATGTTTAAAAAAGAAAAAGACATTCGACAAATCATGTGCGAGGAACATTGTACTTATAGAAGAGCACTGACGCTGTATTTTAATAAAAGTAATTCGCATCAGACTAAAGAACGCTATAACCTAGAAGATAATATAACTCAAACGCTCCAAGTCCCACCCTCTGTTGACAAAGATAAGTCATATAGAGATGTTTTGTTGTCACAAGTTCACAATCATACAGAACGGATAGATTCAGTACCCAAAAATTATTATCCTGGCGAGACAAGTCGAGATATTACTATGAAGGAGTCTACTACCTCTAAAACTACGGCAAAATCGAAGGAAACAATTAATAATAGTCGACTGGAAAAGGCTGAAGTCTATGAGATGGGGCAATCATCTAAGAAAAATGAAAGTACAGAAGGTCAACAGACGTATACATCTAGGAATATACTTTACTTAAAAAAATTAATGGATAAATTGAATGAAATTGTATTCTCCAATTCGAGTATCGCTGTTAAAATGAAGTTAGTAATTAGTGTTATTTTTGAAGAAACGGTTCAATTTGTTTTAGGATTTGTAAGAGATGAAGATTTGATGAAAAAAATATTTTCCTTATTTAACGATGGCTCCTAACAAATTACGGGATTTCGCTCTTAATATATTGCAATGGAATTCGCAGAGCATTAGACCTAAAATCAATGAATTTGAATCATTTTTGTTTAAGGATCAAATTCACATAGCTGTCATCTGTGAGACATGGTTAGAGGAACATAATTTTTTAAACATATCCCAATATAATATTTATAGAAAAGACCGATCCGATGGTTATGGGGGTGTCGCAATCGTGGTACATAAATCTATTTTATCTGAATTGAAATTATCTAATATTAATAATACTGGCATCGAAATGTTACATGTTAAGATTATTAATTGTAAATATCTAGAGAACATAGTATCAGTCTACTGTCCGTCCTCCGTTCAAACGAGACAATGGGATTGGGATGAGTTATTTTCTTTGTGTTCACGAAAAAGTCTTATAGTCGGGGACTTCAACGGGCATCACTCCAATTGGTCCTATAAGACTGATACAAGAGGTACACAAATTATGGACTCGGCGTTAGAAAATGGATTTATATCTATTAATGATGGCAGTACCACTCGGATAAAATATGTAAGTAATGTTTTACAACAGTCCTCTCCTGATGTCACCTTTTCCTCATCCGATATAGCTATACATTTCTCTTGGCGAGTATTAAGTGATAACTTGGGGAGTGATCATCTTATTATTAAAATTAAAATGAACTATCAAGATACAGTTAACACAACTATTAAACGTAATTTTAAAAAGTCTAATTGGCTGGACTATCGTAAAGATATAGAACAGTTATTCTCTAATATTGATTCTAATATATGTGACATCCAGGAAATGTATTCAATTTTTATTTCTATTATTAATAAATCTGCTGATAAAAATATCCCAATAATTAAAATGTGCAATAACCCTCAAAATAACTTCAAACCTAAGCCGTATTGGGATTCTCATCTTTCTAAATTAGTAGCGGAAAGAAGACTCGCGTTGAAGGAATTCAGACGTAACCCTACTCCGGCAAACTTAGCTATCTTAGAGGATAAAACTTTAAAAGCTAAACAGGAAATCCGGCAAGCCAAGACAAATTGTTTAAAAAAAATTTTGTAGCTCTATTGATGGCACTGTGACCTCATCAAAAATGTGGCGCAAAATGAAATGGATTAAGGGCTATAGACAAGCTGGTTATTTCGTTCTAATGGACAAAAAAAGATCGCTCCTGCAAAGTTTAGCTCCTGACTCATCTCTCGCCTCTAAACCGTTATTTTCTTCAAGTAATGTCTTATTAGAGTCAGAGTTCACATTTCAGGAGTTAGAGTCGTGTATCAAAAAGAAAGATACTGCTCCTGGAGACGATAATATCACTTATTCTATGATTTTTAACCTTCCAGATGTCGCAAAAACGTTTTTACTCTGTATATTCAACAAAATCTTTTATTCTGGTTGTATTCCTAATGAATGGCGTAATATAAAAATAATTGCAATACCTAAAGTGGGGAATAACTCCAAACTTAGACCAATTTCATTAATTTCTTGCCCTTGTAAGATTTTCCATTTGATGCTAACTAAAAGAATAGAGTGGTTTATTGAACATAACAGTGTGTTATCTCCCAATACTACCGGTTTTCGCAGAGGCCAATCATGCTTAGACTCACTTGCACAGTTGATAACCAATATACAGGTAGCTTTTACTAAAAACTGGACCACATTAGCGTGTTTTTTAGATATTGAGAACGCATACAACAATGTTTTAATCGACAGTGTAGTTAAAACATTAGATAACCTCAAAGTGGGCAGTCGAATATGTAACTATCTGTGGGAATTTCTTAGGGAAAGACATTTAATTGTTAAAGATGACGCGGATGGGAAGGGTGATATCATAAGATGGACTAGTAGGGGGTTGGCACAGGGAGACCCAATCTCTCCACTGCTATTTAATATTGCAACACTTGAAATTTGTAAAAATATCAACAACAGTAATTTGATCAAAATATGTCAATATGCTGATGACTTTGTCCTTTTTGTTAATTCGAAAAAGATGTGTGACAGTGTGCATAATATGCAGTTATCGTTAAATTATATTGTGGAGCTTTTATCTAATATAGGTTTAGAATTATCAACGTCTAAGTCACAAGTTTGCCTATTCAGTAGAGGATATCGAAGGCAAACTGTTCAATTATATTTAAATAATATCCCTTTAGTACCAGCTGATAGTATTAAATATCTAGGTGTCTGGTTAGACCCTTCACTTCGATGGGGCAAACATATTAATGAACTTAATGAAAAATGTCAGAAAATGTTAAATATTATAAAAGTATTAGCTGGCTCTAATTGGGGTATGCATCCAATACAGTTGAGGCTTTTGTATATATCTTTAATTAGAAGTCGAATAGATTACGGCTGTGTCTTTTATGATAGTAGTGTTAAATCTCGATTATGTAAACTAGAGAAAATTCAAAATAAGGCTATGAGAATTGTAGGTAGCTTCATTAAAACTACACCTATACATGTGATGGAGAGCGAGTTGTGCTTACCCCCATTACATATTAGACGTAAATATTTAGCATTTAAGTTTTGTCTTAAAGTTAAGTCTTGTACCAGCTGTGTGTCAAGTAAATGTTTATCTGATCTTGGAGCTCTTAGAACCCATAGATATTGGTCAAATAAAAAAATACCTGTATTAATGGATACATATAATATAACTAAAGAAGAAAATATATATCCATCTAACCCTTTAGATATGTTTAAATTAAATGTTTGGTGTAGCTATATATCAGTTAAAAATGTTATTAAAATTAATTTAGAAACTGTTAACAGGCCTAAGAAAACATATGAGAGTAACTGTTTGAGAAACGATATCTTGCAAGAATTAAATTACACATACAATGGGTGGCATAAATTGTTTACCGATGGTTCTAAGAGTTCTCAGATTGGAGCCGCTTTCTATGATGCTACCACTAAAAATAGCGAATGTTTTAAACTTGTATCTAAGGTTTCCATAATGACAGCGGAGCTGTATGCTATTTCTGAAGCGTTGTCTTACGTTGCTACATTACAATACGTTAATATAGTCATATTCACAGATAGCAAGAGCGGGCTCCAGCATTTGGCTCGATGCGCCTCTGGACAGAGAGGTGTATCGATAGCCTTTGCTGTTTTAAGTAAAATTAATACAATTCTGCTGAATAATGTTAACTTGATTTTACAATGGATTCCGTCACACATTGGCCTGAAGGGAAACGAGGAGGCTGACAGATTAGCTAGGATAGCAGCAACTACAGGAATAGAGGTTTATGTTTTTCCAGTTTTTTCAGAAACTTTAGCCAAATTCAAAACTTATTGTTATAATGAATGGAAAGAATATTTCAAATCTAAAGACAAAGGGCCATGGTACAAAACCATCCAAAGTGAGCCTCCTCGGATCCCATGGTTTAGTAATTTTAAAGTTAGTCGTAAAACGTTGGTAACTTCTTTCAGAATTCGTTCCGGACACATGCCACTAAGATCCTTTGCATTTCTGATGAAGAAGGTAGAATCTCCGTTTTGTTTAGCCTGTGATAATAAAGTAGAAGATGTTTATCACCTTTTGGTGGAGTGTGTCAGGAATGGGCCTAAAAGAAGTGCTTTAGTTAGTGAACTAAACATAAACAAGTTAGATGTAGGTACATTTAATATGATCTTAGCGAAACCAATGTCGCCAGAGGCTGCACTAGTTTATTCATTGGTTAATTTGTAAGTTTGTTTGTAATTAGATTAGTTTATGATGGAACTAGCGTAACATATTGTTAAAAGTTCCTAAAACAAATAAAGAAAAAAAAAAAAAAAAAAAAAAGTAGTGTAACAGTTTTCAAAATGATGTAATAAAGTGTCATATAAACAACGCGATAAAATCCGTATATAGTAGTTTAATTTCAATGAATAATATTCGCGTAAACAGAAGACAATATTAAGTTTTATATAATTTTCTATTAATTGATGTAAACTTGTAATTATTATAAATTACATTGTTGTATTTTCGTTATAATATATTATTATGTTCTTTATATTGCATACTGTGATCTCTATTATATTATTATTATTATTGAGGAAACACATGTCCTACATTAGTGTGCCCGTGCCTTGTAATAAATTTGTATTTCTTGTTAGAGATTCAAATTAAAATAAAATTAAAATATAATGTCCTCCAGACCGAATTACGGTCACGGAGACTGGCCATCTGCACAGGAGATATTATAGTGCACAAGTGTGTGCGCAAACACAAGTGCACTCTCTGTTCCCTAACTCTCATGATCCGATGGTACGTCACCAACCGGAGGGAGATCAGGCGCAGGACCAACGACTTTACGTGCTTTCCGAGGCACAGGGGTGTCTAACACTGCCAGGTTTCTAACTTCGAGCTTGTATTGAGATTTCTTGACAGAAAATGCAACAACTTTGTTTTGGCTCGACCCGGGATTCGAACGCGAGACCTCATGCAAGCAGTCGCATCCACTACCACTGCGCCACGGAGGCAGTAAAGATGAATTTTAAGTATAGCGCGGGCAAAACCGAGTCCATTAACTAGCATTAAAAAACCATTGCAGTAAGCTATGATATAATTCCCATGGTTTTCTTAAATAGGTGCTAACAAGATTAACATAGTATTGTGAATGAATACTGGTTGGTACCGTATAACGGGTCACGGGTACGATTATCAGTTGATACAATACAATTTTTACAAGTTTTGTGTTCATTTAATTACGCAGTCTCGCTTTTCTATGTTCTTCCTCGATGGCATAGTGGTTAGTGTAACAAACTGCCACGCCTGAGGTCGCGGGTTCGATTCCTGTACAAGTCAAACATTCGTGTGTATTAACATGGATGTTTGACTTGGTCTGGGTGTTTCTATCTATACTAAACATTTATAAAGCTGAAGAGATTTTTTATTTGTTTGAACCTGCTAATCTCAGGAACTCTTCTTCTCCCTAGCCTTTATTGTGCCCAAGTCACTTGGGGTCGGCTTTTCTGGTCTGTCCGGATTTGACTGGATATCAGTTTTTACACGGAGCGGTTGCCACCTGACCTCCGCAACCCGAAGGCTAACGATACCCTAAGGCTAGACCAGTGTCAGGATATTAGAGGGTTAATGCTTTGACGCATACTTCGCCGCGGGGTATATATAATGGACAATATTAAGTTTTATATATAGTAGCAGCGATAGCTCAGTGGGGAGACCAACAGACTGCAATGCAGAGGGTCTCGGGATCGAACCCACGTCGCACAACTCTGACTTTCGGAAGTTATATGACTTTTCGAAATTATGTGCGTATTGATTGACAATTATCGCCTGCTCCGTGCCTCGGAGAGCACGTTAAGCCGTCGGTCCCGGCTGCCATGAACATCTATGGCAGTCGTTATTGGGAGAATGTCGACACAAAAGATCCCACTGGGTCAAAGTGTCGCCGGTCTGCACTGACTGGCCCCCACATAAGATAAGATATGTATTGTATGTATTGTCTCAATTCAAATATCTTATCTTAAAGAAGAAACAACCCATTCAACAGTGAAACCTGATTAAGAGATAAAACGCACAATATTAAGTAATAAACTGTGTGACAAATGTCATGGCAGTTACAGAGAAATGCACGCACATACATACTCACACAATGAGCGGACAACGCGCCGTTTAGGAGGTGTGTAGGCGTAAACGAGTAAACATGTTGTGTTAAGGAGAATGTGCGAGGTAAAATAATTGTGAACGATATTTTTCTTTTATGTCGGCCCCGATGGCGTAGTGGTTAATGTAACCGACTGCCACGCCTGAGGACGCCGGTTCGATTCCCGCACAAGTCAAATATTTGTGTGCATGAACATGTTTGTCTTGGTCTGAGTGTTTCTATGTATAATATGTAGGTATTTCCAACAAACAAAGTATATATGTATGTTTATCCATTGTCTAGTACCCATAGTACAAGCTCTGCTTAGTTTGGGCTAGATGATGTTGTGTGTATGTGGTAGAATATTATTATTATTAGGATATTATAAAAAAGTCTTGTTATATTAAATTTGTGTCCTGGGTGTGCTGAAATCAACAGTTCTTAGGCCTTACAAACATGTGCACTATAAAATCTCCTACGCAGATAGCCAGTCTCCGTTAAGATTGGCCGCCATGACCGAAATTCGGTCTGTCAGACATTAGTATTATTAAAGAGGAAATCTTTTTTAAAGGAATCTCGCACTGGGAATAAATCCTGTATCGCGAAGGACTTTATAAACATTCAAACAACCGACACAAAGAACATCCAGACTGGGTCAACCATTTGTGGATCACACAAGGTTTTGTCTCGTGTCGGTTCGAACCCACAACACTCGGCGTAGAGGCAATTGCGAGTCGACCACTTAATATATTATGACTAGATGTACCCGCGGTTTCACCCGCGTTTATGATTACTGCTAATAATAAATTAATAATATTAATATACAACAGTCGCAAGAGGAAGACCTAGGCGAACGTTTCTTGATCAGATCGGAGGCGTTCTGGAAAAAGTCCAGGTTAAGAGCACCTTGAACCGACGGGCGTGTATGAGGAATGCTATGAAAGTGAATGAAGCCAGAGAAGTGTGTCAGGATCGTAGCAAATGGAAATCCGTAGTCTCTGCCTACCCCTCTGGGAAACAGGCGTGAATCTATGTATGTATGTAATATTAATATTATTAATACCAATATATATTAAATACTAGGTTTTGGCAATAAACCGCTCGTGTTATTGTAGATTTGGTAAAAAAAATCGATCCGGCATATCAACAATACTTTTTTCTGGATTAATGTTATCCGGTGACTTTTTTGTAGCCCTGACAACGTGTATGCGAAATTGCATGATGATCGGTCGAGTAGTTAAGGCGTGAAAGGATAACAAACAAACTCACATTCGAATTTATAATACTAGCTGACCCGCGCAACTTCGTCTGCTTCACATAAGAGAATTTGCCCCGTTTTTGCAACATTTTTATTGATGCTCCGCTTCTATTGGCCATAGCGTGATGTTATATACCTTCCTCGATAAATAAGCTATCCAACAAGAAAATATTTTTTCTATTCGAACCAGTAGTTCCTGAGATTAGCGCGTTCAACCAAACAAACAAACTCTTCAGCTTTATAATATTAGTATAGATTGTATTGTCATCGGTCCTCGATAAGTCTACAACGTTTGAAGTAGGTCAAAATCAAGTCCAAAGTAGTCGGTTACAAACAAACAAACAGGTGAAGCTAATAAAAGCGTGTTAAAAAGACGCAAAAGCATCTGCCCAACCAAGATCTCGAAACCGAGACCTAACGCACAGCAGGCGCATACACCTCGCTGCGCCACTTCCTTAGTTCGGAAAATCAGATTTGCGCATCCTGGATTTAAACTCCAGACTGCGCCTTAACACTGATTCAATTGTATGAGTTTTACATTGAAATGTTTACGTTCATGTGTTTATCTACACTGCGATTGCACCGATGGCTTAATGGTTTAAGCGCTCGCCTCACCGAGTGTTGTGTTCGAATCCGAGTCTGGGTGTTCTTTGTGTCTGTTGTTTGAATGTTTGTAAAGTTCGCGACACAGGAATTATACCTACAGCGGGAGTTGTCTTTTATAAAGAAAACAAGTGAGAAACGGCCATAAATTGCCGTAAATCTTACGTATTGTATCACAGTCAGAGGTCAAAGGTCATAGTCATTTCGGGGGTATATCGACTATGCTGAGTCGGATGGCGTTGACCGCGAGTCTCTAGCTCTTACGGTTCTTGAGTTGAAAGTTGTATAACAGACAGACGGACGGACGGTTTGTCCATCCATCCGTCCGTCCGGCTGTTATATAAGAGTTTTTTCGAACTCTAAAAATACAAAAAGATATCTGCCTGCAGTACTGAATGGATCACCATCGCGCCACTGACAGCGCTTGATTGAACTTTTTCACCTCGAACTGCAATATGGTCTCGCGTTGTTTAAATCTATTTTATTTTTTTAAATCCGTGCCTCGGAAAGCACGTTAAGCTGTCGATCCCGGCTGCCATGAACATCTATGGCATTCGTTATTGGGAAAGTCAGTACCCTCTAATATCCTGACACTGGTCTAGCCTTAGGGTATCGTTAGTCTTCGGGTTGCGGAGGTCAGGTGGCAGCCGCTCCGTGTAAAAACTGATATCCAGTCAAATGCGGTTAGACCAGAAAAGCCGACTCCAAGTGACTTGGGAATAATAAAGTCTAGGGAGAAGGAAGGTTGTTTTATTATAAATACACGACCGTGTGAGTAAGTAAGTAGTCATGAGTATAAGCAGCGATAACAGTCATTGCAACAATAGCATAATGGAAAACCATTGGACTACCACACAAAGCTCTCGAGTTCGAACCCAAGGCGCGCATCCCTGTCTTTTCGAAGTTATATGCGTATTAAATAGTTAATTGACGACCTCGATGGCGTAGTGGTTAGTGTAACCGATTGCCACGCCTGAGGTCGCGGGTTCTATTCCCGCACAAGTCAAACATTTGTGTGCATGAACATGGATGTTTGTCTTGGTCTGGGTGTTTCTATGTATAATATGTATGTATTTACAAACAAAAAGTACACATGTATGTTTATCCATTGTCTAGTACCCATAGTACAAGCTCTGCTTAGTTTGGGCTAGATGGTGTTGTGTGTATGTGATAGAATATTATATTATAAATATGGTACCTTTCATCCGAAAAAACGACTATTCTCGCGGGATAGTCATACATACATACATAGATTCACGCCTGTTTCCCGGAGGGGTAGGCAGAGACTACGGATTTCCATTTGCTACGATCCTGACACACTTCTCTGGCTTCATTCACTTTCATCACATTCCTCATACACGCCCGTCGGTTCAAGGTGCTCTTAACCTGGCCTTTGTCCAGAACGCTTCCGATCTGATCAAGAAAAATCTTTAGTTTATATTTCTTGTAAATAATGTGTACATATTATGTTAATTATTTAATTATATCATTAATAAGTATATGTTCCAGTAACGCTTTTGTCCGACTAATTACTATTCCGACAATGACATATTGCTACGTACTTTACGTAAGATCGGTTCGAACCCACCACCTAACGATAGCAATTCCATCACCAAAACCGCTGAGCCATAATTAAAATCCAAACCTTTTGAGTGAAAACATCTTTTAAGAATAAAATGGAAGACATTTTTAAATGGTAACTGTTGACTGACGAACGGAAATGCTCTGTTTGTTTTGACTTCAATTTAGATTTTCTTTAAGTGACGAATGGTTTCTTTAACGCAAGATTTTAGTCCAAAGAAAGAATAGCTAATGAAAACAAACACATCCTAACTAATATTATAAATGCGAATGTGAGTTTGTTTGTTACGCATTACTAAACCGATTTTAATAATTCTTTCATCATTAGTCACAATATTCTCCGCCGCGGAATGGAATATTAATAATATTCACAAACACGCAACACCATCTAGCCCAAACTAAGCAGAGCTTGTACTATGGGTACTAGACAATGGATGAACATAAATATATACTTTATTTTGTAAATCCATACATATTAGGTATACATAGAAACACCCAGACCAAGACAAACATCCATGTTCATGCACACAAATGTTTGACTTGTGCGGGAATCGAACCCGCGATCTCAGGCGTGGCAGTCAGTTACACTAACCACTACGCTATCGAGTCGTCGGACTATGGGTACTAGACAATGGATAAACTTACAAAAACAAATTAACTCACATTTGCATTTTATTATACCTATATATTTTGCCCTCATCTCCTGCGCAGATGGTCGTTAAGATTGGGTCTTAACGACCATCTGCGCAGGAGATATTATAGTGCACAAGTGTGTGCGCAAACACAAGTGCACTCTCTGTTCCCTGACTCTCATGACCCGATGGGACGTCACCAACATGACTGGAGGGAGATCAGGCGCAGGACCAACAGCTTTACGTGCTTTCCGAGGCACAGGGTTGTCTAACACCGCCAACTTCCTAACTCCGGGCTGTTATTGAAATTTCTTAATTGAAAAATCTAATAACTTTTTCTTGGCCCGACCCGCGCATCAAACTAGAGATCTAATGCATAGCAGTCGCATTCACTACCGCTGCGCCACGGAGACACTTGAGGCAGCCAGAAAACCACAATAACATTTTACTCGCCTAGACAACGAACCCATGACCGCACCTCACGACCGTCTATATAACCGCAATATCAACCAAAAAACCACTAAGTCATGACATAGTTAGTGTGCATGTAACAAGCAATAAACAAGAATACCGTAGGGGTCATAAATTATTTTATATCAACACGACAGCACTCATATCAGTTGGGAAATTAATTTTAATTAAATCTAAACACACTTACGACTCGAAAACGCAAATGTTGAATTTCATTCAAGGAAATAATACAAGACAGTGCTAGCTTTTACCCGCGACTTAGGTCACGTAAATGTAGATTATGTTAGACTAGTAAGTTTAAACCCTCTCCCCAACCGCAGAACCGGGCGCCGGAGGGCGCGAGATGACCTCCAGCCTGAGCCCTGAGGTTTGACCTGGGGGTGGTGGGCTTCGTGGGCCTGCCCGCCACCCGGTCAGCACCAGGTCCAAGAGGCGGCGTGCGTGTTCCCACGCGCGCCTCTGAGTCGTGTTTTTGTCTCCCTATAAGGGGACAGTAGAGGGTCTATTATGTAGTGGCCTGCCGTTTCACACGGCGGGCCGAAACCTCGGCGGGGTCGCGATTGCATGTGAAAGCGATTCGCGCGGTCTCGCCGTCTATGGTTATGTCGAGGAACACCGTGGTAGGTTTAGTCGGTATTACCGGGGTATTACTCCCCCGGTGAGCCCGACATAGCCTCTCCGTCGCCCCGCGGAGAGGTACGCGTCAAAGGGTTCTCCAACGTAAAAAAAGGGTGCCATCGGGACCCTATAACTAAGCCTCCGCTGTCCGTCTGTCTGTCAGCGGGCCGTATCTCATGAACCTTAATACCTAGCTAGAAACTTGAAATTTACACAAAGTGTGTATTTCTATAACAACAAGATGGCGAATGGCGAATACGATAGTACGGAACCATTTATGAATGCGATTCGCACTTGACCGGTTTATTTTACTGCATCAAGATTCGAACCTGTACACACTAATCTGTCGTCATGTGGAAAAAATGTACATGGTAGAAACTTTTTTTTTTTCAATTTTCGTAGTTGCGTCTTCTTTTACTGATTCAAAATACGTAAAATCATAATTCGATCGGCAGTACCAAATATAATCACCTAAAAATATTTTTCGGTACTCAAACTCACGATCTTTCGCAAACAATATGCACAAACATTGCCACAAGACAATAGATTTAAATAAATATTAGTTCAGTTCAATATTTTATTATATTCGTATCGTCTATTCAAATAAAAAAACTGTCAAGCGTGAAAAAGAGCTACGGTCAGGGGATGCCGTATAGGTATTGATTTCAATATCTTATATAATTACAGGTACATATTTGTCCTTTATTTACCCCTGGCAACGAGTACGCGAAATTTCATGATGATCAATCAAGGTTAAGGCGCAAAAGTTCACTTTTGCGCCTGAACCTTAACAAACAAAAAAATCACAATTGTATTTTACTTATTAGACTGCGCCGAGCGAAATGTGCCAAAACAGGCGGTCACAGTTAAGTGAATAAAATCGACACTTTTTGTTTAATACAAATATAAAATATACATTCACCATAACAATGCATGTGTTTACAGTTATTCCGTGTAAAAAACTTAAAATAATTAATATTTTCGCCTACAAAATTACGTAAATTTGCACGTGTTACGTGATTTTTAGATTATAACAGTAGAAATCTATCCTATTTTTCAGCTTAAACGAAACATAAATAGTTATATTACAATTTGTCCGTCTCAAATATTTAAGTTATTGATTGACAATAAAGATACATATTTATCAAAAAAGCTCTTCAAATCGTCCATTCAATTTGACTATGGCGCGCGGATTTGAATATACGACGCACGAGCTGTCATTATCTGTCTTACGCTCGGCGCAGTCATGTAAAAGTTATGTTTGTATGTTCTTTAATTAACCAAACCCGAACCGCTATACTGATTTTGATGAAATTCATCACATACTAGCGTTTACGCGTGGCTTTGGTCGTGTAAAAGTAGGTTAGGTTATATCAGTAACAATACTTTTTTTATATAAAATATACCTAGTTCAAGTTATTATAGTATTCAAATGGTGAATGAATTTTCAAATCGGTTTAGTCGTTTTTGATGTTAATCCTTACAAACAAACAATCTAATCTTTCCTCTTAATAATATTAATATAGAAATAAACTGTGCCTGGATACCTGGCTTATCATAAAGAACATGTCAACCAGCTAAATCAGTTTTTGCTTTTGCTAACGTAGTCATCAAGAATTCGTACAAATAATAATATGGCACCCAATTTACTTTATCAATAACTAATTTATTACTAATTATTTATTCATCATTATTCATTTTTATCAATAAATATAAATCAAAATTGTATTATAATTAATTAATTCGGATAATTGTAATTACCTAAATGAATTCCGTTTTATTCATTTTTATTAATAACTAGTTAACTAACTGTTACCCGCGACATAGTCCGCGTGGAATTTAACAAAATAGATTTAATTATTTTCTATATTAAAAGTAGTGCAAGTTACTTTATATAACATCATCTATCTGCCAGTGAAAGTCCCGTCAAAATCGGTTCAGCCGTTTTAGAGTTTAGCCGGCATAAACAGACAGATAGACAAACATTTTTAATTATCATTTTCTATAAGTATAAGTACCGTATATATTTTTATATCAAGCATTTAATAAAAAGCTGATATGTTGACATTACAAACAGACATTCAATTTTATTTATTTGTATAGTTAATTAATAACTACTACTAATATCATAAAGCTGAAGAGTTTGTTTGTTTGGTTGAACGCGTTAATCTCAGGAACTACTGGCTCGGATTGAAAAATTATTTTAGTGTTGGATAGCTCATTTATCATGGAAGGCTATAGGCTACATAACATCACGCTACAACCAATAGGAGCGGTGCATCAATGAAAATGATCTAATGTAACGCAGACGAAGTTGCGCGGGTCAGCTAGTAATAAATAATAACAAAATATATAATTTTTTATTACTCTCATATTATCTTTTTTCGTTTATACACCTAAGGAACCCTAAAAAATAGTCGCAAAAACGTCTCCGACTAAATAATCGCACGTCTGCACACACAATAAGTTCACGACTTCTCGTTAATAGGTCACATAACCGTGTGAATCGTAAACACACTTCAACAAACATACACACATTAATATTATAATATGTATTTACAAACATACAGACAAAGATATGATGATATAAGTTAAGCAACGCTGTCAAGTTTCCAAATTGGATGGATGGGTATTACATGTTTTTTTTTTATGGTTTGGGAGGCAAACGAGCATACGGATCGCCTGATGGTAAGCGATTACCGCCGCCCATGGACACCCGCAACACTAGACGAGTCACAACATAAGGAGTCAAGCAACGTTGCCAAGATTCAAAATTGGATAGGTGGGTATTATATGAATCACAAACAATGAGACAAGGCTTAGATATACGCAGTCAAGCAAAGTTGCTAAGTTATAACATTTTTGGTTCAGAGGTCAAGACATTATTTCATTTATATACGCTTCTTTTTATATTAAGTGGTGTTAAGCAACGTTGCCAAGTATAAAAGTTAGATGGGTGAGCAAACTCATGAAATAATTTCTGCTATATACCTACCAATTTTTTATAAGACGTCACGCAATGTTGATATTAGACTAAGATATTAATAATATAATAATATTCTATCACATACACACAACACCATCTAGCCCAAACTAAGCAGAGCTTGTACTATGGGTACTAGACAATGGATAAACATACATAGATACTTTTTTTTTGTAAATATATACATATTATACATAGAAACACCCAGACCAAGACAAACATCCATGTTCATGCACACAAATGTTTGACTTGTGCGGGAATCGAACCCGCGACCTCAGGCGTGGCAGTCGGTTACACTAACCACTACGCCATCGAGGCCGACAATATTGGATGGATGAGCGTTCATAAAAAAATTTATAAATCTTTTGTTTTTCTTTGCCGCTAAGCAACGTTGCCAACACTGAATATATGTAAAATGGCTAGTTGTTAAAAACAGTTTCACGATATATACCAAAACAAGATAAAAAAATATTCCACACAAAATCATCGACAAGTATTTATCGACACATGGGCACCCCTATCAACAAATATTGATAGTATCGAGTGTCATAACTTGGTCTCGTGGAATGAAACTGGTTTCATAAGCACACATATTATGGCACTTTCGTTAAGTCGTCTATGGGAATCGAATTCTGTTCTAACATTAGAATATTACTTACACAACTTTTTTAGAGAAGCGATAGCTCAGTGGGCAGACCAACAGACTGCAATGCAGAGGGTCTCGGGTTCGAACCCACGTCGCGCACCTCGGCACCTCTGACTTTCGGAAGTTATATGACTTTTCGAAATTATGTGCGTATTGATTGACAATTATCGCCTGCTCCGTGCCTCGGAGAGCACGTTAAGCCGTCGGTCCCGGCTGCCATGAACTTCTATGGCAGTCGTTATTGGGAGAGTGTCGACACAAAAGATCCCACTGGGTCGAAGTGTCGCGGGTCTGCACTGATTGGCTCCCACATAAGATACATACACAACTTTTATACCACGAACGATAATCTATACTAATATTATAAAAAGAAAAGATTACATGTTTTGTTTAGAAAGAAAGAAAGAAATATTTTATTTTAATGAAGCATTGCAAAACCTATTATAAATAATTATAATAGAGAATTAGTGTGTAACAGTAATAAATGTATTTATAAATAAAAATAAAACTTATATACATTATTATATATATGAATTACTGCTATTAATACATTAATTAATTATATACATTGAAATTAAACTACTATATACGGATTTTATCGCGTTGTGGGAGACCCTTGACCATGGCTGCTGAAAAACAACCGAAACGTCGGGGAAAGTGTAAACTTAAATATAAATAGTTTTAATAATTTAATTAGCTTAAAAATTAGTAACGTTTAATAATAGTATAGTGTGTATAAGTGTAACAGTTTTCAAAATTATGTAATAAAGTGTCAAATAAACAACGCGATAAAATCCGTATATAGTAGTTTAATTTCAATGAATAATATTCGCGTAAACAGAAGACAATATTATGTAACGTAGTATTTTTTTTATTTTTCTGATGTCTATTTTAACTTAGCCTGTTACCTGATTCTGGCTTGACGTCGACTTTTGGGTCATCATAAAATTGAAACTGGTAATGTTTAAATCGACAGGGATTTAAACATTCGAAACGGCTTGACCGATTTTTATGAAATTTTATATGCATATTTAGTAGGTCTGACAATCGGCTACTATCTATTTTTCATACCGCTTAGTGATAAAGTAAACATAAAAAAAAGAAAAATTTCTTTTGACAGAACGAAGTCTGCCCGGGCTGCTAGTAATGATATAAAGATCTTATAGTTACCCATGGTAATAATTATGGACCCTGCCGGCACACGGTGGGTGGAAACTGCAATATGAGGGACATAGGATTATTTTTAAGAAATTCCATTTAAATAAAATACCTATAGAAAGATCTCGTCATTACGATGAATAATTGTCATTACACGTTGTAACCTTTAGGGTTTACTTTAAGAGAAATGTAGATATAATTAGAAAGTACAATGAGAGAAGGTATAACAAATACACTTTTAATGTATTAAGATTACAAATAAAAGAGACAATCTTTACTTATATAACTATAGTCAGGGCGTGGTTCGCTAAAGACTTGCTTCGTGGTCCTTGTACAATCAGGACACTTAGCTGAAGGTGTGAAGCCGGGCCGCAAGGAGACGCGACTGACGCCGTCCGTTCCTTATATAGTCTCGCACCACCGGTCGCGAGAGGTGGCTAGTGACGTGCGCCCGCGTTCGCCGGGCGTCTAGGCGATTATCGTCACAACATTTTCCTCTAAAAAACGTGTAATGACACAATTATTTTATCTATGATATTATAGATTCTATAGATCGCGCACTGTATAATGGCCGGTCTGAACATTGCGCGAGTGGCGTCGCAGTTGTAAAGTTTAGGTCTCTTTGGTGACAGGAGGCGGGGGCGGGATGCAATCCGTACTGACTGACAGGCTGTACATGCACAACAATTCGGAGACGCTATGTTCAGTCCGGCCACCATAGATTGCGCGATCTGTAATTAACTTTTTTTTCATTTTACTGAACCTCATAACTCTTAAAGGGGCAACTATGGGTGCGCGCTGATAGTGTAGAATTGTAGCCTACAAGCCAAAGAATAACACTTAAGTAGTTTTAAAGTAAGACCTGTCAAGACTTGGCAAAATTTTAGCAGTTTTTGCTTTTTTCCATACAACAAAAAATGAACAAATTTTTCCCGGGCAAACTATCAGTTTTAGAGAAAAACGTATAATGACAATTATTCATCGTAATGACGAGATCTTTCGACAGGTATATTGTTAAATTGGAATTTCTTAAAAAAATCCTGTGTCCCTCATATAGCAATTTCGACCCACTGTGCGGCATAGCAACGTTACGAAAGAGGAAGAGCAATTATTTTTTAGTTGTCATTTAAATGTGTATGAATTTGCTTTTTTTGTACTTTTAATATTTTGTATTGTTAATATCTCTATTCTCCATAATTTTATATTTATATCTGCTTATATTATAACGGTTTAAAAAATATTTATTTCTCTAATATTACAAATCACTTACACGGAGAAATATATATATATATATAATTTATAATTTATTTATAATATTCTACCACATACACACAACACCATCTAGCCCAAACTAAGCAGAGCTTGTACTATGGGTACTAGACAATGGATAAACATACATATATACTTTTTTTTTTTGTAAATACGTACATTTTATACATAGAAACACCCAGACCAAGACAAACACTCATGTTCATGCACACAAATGTTTGACTTGTGCGGGAATCGAACCCGCGACCTCAGGCGTGGCAGTCAGTTACACTAACCACTACGCCATCGGGTCGTATATATATATTATTTATTTATAGTTGCTGCGCCGGCACCGTAGGTCGTAGCGTGATGTTCTATAGTCTATAGCCTTCCTCGATAAATAAGCTATCCAACACTGAAAAAGTTTTATTAGTTACTATTTACTTCTAAGTTATTTAAATATTAAACTATTTATATTTAAGTTTACACTTTCCCCGACGTTTCGGTTGCTTTACAGCAGCCATGTTCACGGGGAGCCATGTTTATTTTCAACTAGCTGACCCGCGCAACTGCATCTGCTTCACATAAGAGATTTTGCCTGTTTTTGCAACATTTTTCATTGCTGCTTCGCTCCTATTGGTCGTAGCGTGATGTTATATAGCCTATAGCCTTCCTCGATAAATGAGCTATCCAACACTAAAATAATTTTCTATTCGAATCAGTAGTTCCTGAGATTAGCGCGTTCAACCAAACAAACAAACTCTTCAGCTTTATAATATTAGTATAGATTAAGGACATTATATAAAGGAGTATAGAATTGTCTGAACCCCAAGATTCTAGGGCAATAAGTAAAAGAAAGAGAGAAAGAAATACATTTATTTTGACGGGAAAACACACAACCAATACTGCAGACAGCATAAACGTAGTATACAGTTAGACAGGAAAAATAATGGGACAGTAGAACAAAAGTAAATGACAATTTAAAATACAATAATAATATAATAAAAAAAAAAATATTATTACCTTTGACTCGATCCATTTAGTAAGTATATAACCTAACGTATGCAGTGTGCGTCGCAGTGTCTGTCAAAAAAAGATGTTACTCAGCCCGGAGCTGTATCCGCATAAATGAAACAGCGCTGATTTTCAGCAACACCTTGGTGACCGATGTATATGTAGTGCGTTTGAGTGTTGAGCAAATAAGCAAATTTTGTACGTCGTTTTTTATAAGAATTCAAGAAATCTTATTGAAACATAATACTGCATAATATAGTTATAATTATTTTTATATTAATATATAAATGCCTACTACTTCTTCTTTCTTAGCCTTTATTATTCCCAAGTCACTTGGGGTCGGCTTTTCTGGTCTAACCGGATTTGACTGGATATCAGTTTTTACACGGAGCGGCTGCCACCTGACCTCCGCAACCCGAAGGCTAACGATACCCTAAGGCTAGACCAGTGTCAGGATATTAGAGGGTACTGACTTTCCCAATAACGACTGCCATAGATGTTTATGGCAGCCGGGACCAACGGCTTAACGTGCTCTCCGAGGCACGGAGCAGGCGATAATTGTCAATCAATACGCACATAATTTCGAAATGTCATATAACTTCCGAAAGTCATAGGTGCGCGACGTGGGTTCGAACCCGAGACCCTCTGCATTGCAGTCTGTTGGTCTCCCCATTGAGATATCGCTGCTATAAATGCCTACTTAATTATTATAATTAAGGAGGCATTTGTGGCTTAGAGACCGGAGCCTACTTTTCTTAATGAAGACAACGGCCTGCACTAGACACAATGCTTATGTCACAAGGAGCTTTTGAACCCTGAACCAACGGACACAAAGAACACCCACATCTGGAACAGCTATTGGTGGATGACACAAATTTTCATTCCGTGGAAAAAAACCAAGCGTGAAATAGCGCTTGCGTTGTGTTCCGTCGAGTGAGTGAGGGTACGGAGGCCCAACCCTCCTCTCCCCTCCCTTCTGGTGAAGGCGAAAATGGAACGCAACGCTCTTGTGACTCCTCTGGTGTTGCGGGTGTTCAATGGGCGGCGGTAATCGCTTACCATCAGGCGATCCGTCTGCTCGTTTGCCTAAAAAAAGCACTTGGCGTACAGTCAAAAACTAATTAATATTCTGAAGGTGACATCTTTACGCTATTACGCGTGAGGGGTAAGCAGAGAGTGAGAAACAATTCCGTTCAGCAATTAGCTTTCTACTTACCAGTGGAGCGTTGTGTTGTAGTTGTCAGAGAGCGCGATCGATATGTCAACATTTGTAGTGCTAGTGATGTGGTGCAACACTTATCGATAAACATTATTGTTTTATTTTTGTTAAGGGTAATGTACTAGGAAAAATTTGAAGAAAGAGAGAATTCAAATAAATTTACATTTATTGTACGTTTACAACATTAATCTGAGACATCTAAGATGTTACGGGAGGTTGGAGTTGCTTTAATAATTGTAAAAAAATTACAGACGATATTTGTGTAAAAATGTTTCTTTTAAACTATTTTAGGGTTTACGAAGGATTCTTTATTTATTTTAGTGGAGATTACCTCTCTAGAAATAAAGCCTGTATCGCGCAGGACTACCAACATTCATACAACGGTCAAAAAGAATATTCAAACATCAAAACTCGGAACAACAATTTTTGGATCACACAAATGTTTCTTCCATATAGAGATCGAACGCACAGCAATCTACACATACTACATACACTACGACTATACATTGAAAAGAAATAGATGACAGTAAAATGTCTTTTAAACCTTTTTATCTTATCTAGCCAGATTTTCAGACTTTAAAAGGGGGTCAAACGGTCCAGTCCTGTGTTTGTTAAGCGTTCATGCCTTAACTACTCGACCGATCATCATGAAATTTCGCATACACGTTGTCATGGGTACAGAAAAGGACATAGGCTACATTTCAACCGGGAAATATATTATAATAGTTGCTTTAAACTCAGCGGGCTTTTATAACCATAATGTGGTGCATGTTTTACCCATTGAAAAGCAAATCAGGTCTTGTCAAACATCTCCAATAACTCAATAAAAATATTACACGATAGACGCCAAAAACACATCAATATCTTGATTATAAATGTTTACGACAGCCATAATTATTCATATTAACAAAATATGAATGTTACGAGCTGATTAGTACAACGTTTGATCGTGTAATTAATGGAATATGCAAATTAACCTTAATTGGTCGGTAACGTGTCATAATTAGCTCAGCGAGAGCTCGCTGATGCGTCACTATCCAGTTCGAGCAAGCATTTATTTCATAACCGTACTTACATATTTATTTAATCGAATAAGGCAACTTCAGAAACTTCAAATATAAATATTGAGCCAAAGAACACCCAGAATCTGAACATTTATTTTTAACCAGCATTTGCCCGCCGCTTCGTTTGGAAACAGTAATTTATTTTTGGTAGGAAAGGAAAGGTGGAAAGATATCCTATGTCTTTTTCTGTTCCCGTGACAACGTGTATGCTACATTTTATCATTATCGGTCAAGTAGTCATATTCGCATTTATAATATTAATTAAGATACGAATAAGCCTACTCGCTCGGGGAAGTGTCCTCCATACCGGATTTTGTTCACGGCGGCCAATCTCAACGGATACTAACCAACTGCGCAGGAGATATTGCTGTGCACAAGTGTGTGTGCTAACAAGTGCATTGTCTCTTCCCACGCTCATAACTTTATGAAAACTTCCAGGATATATGTAATTTTCTCCCGCGGACGCTCAGGTTGTGGAATGAACTCCCTGCCGAGGTTTTCTCGCAAGACTGCAAGTATGGGGTTCTTCAAAAAGGGCGTTAAAAGGGTTTTGCAAGATCGGCAACGCGCAAGTGATGCCTCTGGTTTTGCAGGCGTCCATAGGCTACGGTGACCACTTACCATTAGGTGGGCCGTATGATTGTTTGCCACATTAGTACTAAAAAAAAAATATGGTTTTTCTCACCATGCTGTCCTTCCTTCCTTGCAAATTATAATTAACTATTTAATACGCACATAACTATTAAAATTAAGTATTACAAGCTTTGGAATCTAACTCCAGTCCAGACCTCTGCTTGGCAGATATAATTCTAACGGTCTATCACTAGATTAAAGAATAAAGCAACTCAGTTCGTACCACCGACCATGGCCTCGATGGCGTAGTGGTTAGTGTAACCGAATGCCACGCGGGTTCAATGCCTGCACAAGTCAAACATTTGTGTGCATGGACAAGGATGTTTGTCTTGGTCTGGGTGTTTCTATGTATAATATGTATGTATTTCCAAAAAAAAAGTATACATGTATGTATGTTTATCCATTGTCTAGTACCCATAGTACAAGCTCTGCTTAGTTTGGGCTAGATGGTGTTGTGTGTATGTGATAGAATAATATTATTATTATAAACTTCAGCCGAAGCTTTCGCCACTGAATCAAAGAAGCATAGATTTTGGACCATTCACTTAAACATGTAACTAGTTTGAATATAGTCTATCATTATTTTATTATGTGAACAAAATATGAAAGCTATAATTATTAATATTTTACAACACTAATTTTATCGATAATTAATATTTAATAACTTTTTTGATTGCCCCGTTAGTCTTGTAATATAAGTTTGTGTTTGGATGCGAATGTGAAGTCTCAGGTCTTCTTTAATTAACTGCCTAGGAGTCTAAAAGAACTTCCATTTAAATGTTTTGAACTTAAGTTAAGAAAATGGCTAGTGGATAAGTGCTTTTATACAATAGAAGAGTTCAAGCAACATAAAACTAATGAATCTGATTATTTGTAAATTTTAATATAATGTAATATAATAATGATAAATATGCTAAATAATAATATAGCTTAACATTTTGTTAGTCATATTTTAATTGTACTAATTTTTTTAAATTTATTCTAATAGGCTTGCGTTTGACCGCGGTCTCACCTGATCTTAAGTGAATATGCAGTCGACGATGGAGCACGCTTGCCTAGAAGATACCTATTCACTCGCGACTTGAAGACACCCAGATTGTATTTATTAATATTTGCATGCCTAATACAGGCAGAATATAGCCTGAACTATTCACCATTGTTAAACCTGGTACCACCTGTATTCTGAGCAAATATATGTTTATTTCTTTCTTTCTTTCGATTTCCAGGTTTTTGAATAGAGATTTTCTCAGTAGACATTAACCGGTCGTATACCGCCGGCTCGCATACCAGCCGGCAGATTTGTACCCGTCGTAGGCCGGTGGCTCGCATGCGAGCCACCAAATTGGTTTTACGTTAGCTTAAGCTAAAGCGAAGGCGGCGCGCGGCGTTTTGGCGCCAATTTGGTGGCTCGCATGCGAGCCACCGGCCTACGACGGGTACAAATCTGCCGGCTGGTATGCGAGCCGGCGGTATACGACCGGTTAAGGGACCTGAATAAAATATATCTATTTAGTGGGACCTACAAACATAGTCAGTGCAATGTGACTATAATAAACCTCTTTCTACTACTAAGACTACGTTTTTTTTTTGCTTGTCGAAATGACCACACTCCCCCTGATGGTAAGCGACCATGTGGTCCAAGAGCAGTGGCCTCCAAACCATCCTCATAGCAGCTGAGGCGATGTTATTGTTCCTACTTTGATAGCTTAAGAAGGTGCTTTTTCACGCCCTGCTTAAAGGACCTAGGATTGAAGGAAGTAGGAAACACGTGCTTTGGCAGAGAATTCCATGGCTTGATCGTTCGGCTGAGGTATGAGGACCCAAACTTCTTGGAACGTATATTAATATCAGCCCTGTATTAAACTGTCCACTACGCTGACCCAGTGCAGGTTGGCAGACTTCACATATCTTCGAGAATATTATGTAGAACTCTCAGACATGCAGGTTTCCTCACGATGTTTCCTTCACCGGTAAGGGAACGATAAAATGTGTATACAATAATAAACTTCAGGTATACATGGCGCTGAAAATTTCTTACTGAAAAACCAAACTGGATCAACAGCACTTACAATCATTATCACTGCGCCACCGAGGCGGATATTTATAGAGGATGACACTTAAAAACCAATTCAAATAAATCAATCATAAATATTAAAATTACTATAAAAACGGTGTTAATTATCATGTCATTAAAAATATATTGAAACTGTTAAAAAATATTCGGCATACATAATAAACGACTCCGTCTCCCCTCTAGGGGGGACAGTAGGGAGTGGTAGAAGTGCCTTTAGGGTAGGTCTTTCGTGTAGTGGCCTGCCGTTTCATACGGCGGGCCGAAACCTCGGCGGGGTCGCGACCGCATGCAAAAGTGATTCGCGCGGCCCCGTCGATAGTGGTTTTATCGAGGAACACCGTGGTAGGTTTAGTCGGTATTCCGGGAGGTACTTTATCATCTTAACATCTTATTTTACCCCGGCGAGTCCGATATAACCCCTCCGCCCGCCCCCGCGGAAGGGTATGCGTCATGCATTCCCCCACGTAAAAAAAAAAAAAAAAAACATAAACGACTCGTGTGGACAATTCCGATGAATCACTAATTGTATTAATATATTATATAGTCTCACGCCTATCTATCGATGAAGGGGTGTATTACATAAATATATTATTGCAGCTTTTGCCCGCGGCTTCGCTCGCCTAAAAGTAGGTTATGTTTCCCCGCGAACGGGGACGCGTCAATGCATTCACCAACGTTAAACAGAAACGTCCTACAGTACTTAAAAAAAGCATAGCCTTATAGCTTACTAATGATTAAATAATTTTTGATATCGGTTTAAAAAAAGCGCCATAAATTATATTATTCTTATTATCGATATCGACATCGTCCCATCACTAGTAAAGTGAAGAGCCAATAAGGGACTGCGAGCGTGACACACACATTAACGCCGCACGACATCCACCGCTAGTGTTGTCACTTTACTTTTTTTAAGTCCATCGCCACTAATGACAATGCGACGTGGACAGCTCCAATTTCGTTTTTTAAAGAAAATAGGAATGGAGGAAAGGAATTCCATTATTTAATTTAAGCTTCTTAGTTTGACGTTAAGCTTGTGGTAAGAGATGCGTTTTGACGAATCATTCTATGACATTTATGAGTAAACATAAAAAAATCGGAGTCCCCGAGACTAATTCAATTTGACGATAGAAGCCTAGTGAGAAACCGTTGGACTGCCACACAGAGGTCTCGAGTGCGGTCCTAAAACACGCATATCTGACTTTTCGAAGCTATGTACATACATAGATTCACGCCTGTTTCCCAGAGGAGTAGGCAGAGACCACGGATTTCTATTTGCTACGATCCTGACACAGTTCTCTGGCTTCATTCACTTTCATCACATTCCTCATACACGCCCGTCGGTTCAAGGTGCTCTTAACCTGGCCTTTGTCCAGAACGCCTCCGATCTGATCTAGAAACGTTCGCCTAGGTCTTGTCCATTCACACAAGCTATGTGCGTATTAAAGAGTTATTATCGCTTGCTTTAACGGTGAAGGGAAATATCTAGGAAAGCTGCATGTCTGAGAGTTCTCCATAATGTTCTCGAAGATATGTGAAGTCTGCCAACCAGCACTGGGTCAGCGTGGTGCACTATGATTTAGCACTTCTCACTCTGAAAAGGGGTTCGTAGCCAGCAGTGGGATAGTTTAATACAAGGCTGAATTTTTATATACCACTGACAAGGGTCGAAGAATATTGATCTCAAGCTGACAACACAGAGTCTCCTTAAGGAGTATGGTGGATGGCAGGTAAACAAAAGCAGCTTGTATATTTGTCTGTTTGTTTGAATGTCTGTCTATTTGTATGTTTGTGTGTCTCTATAATAATAATAATAAAATAATTATCTACCAAATAACTGAAGAATATAATGATTTATTTTGTACGTCTATCTGTTAGTCTGTCTGTCTGTATGTCTGTCTCTTTGTATGTATGTCTGTCTGTCTATATGTCTGTCTGTCTGTCTATATGTCTGTCTGTCTGTCTATATGTCCGTCTGTCTGACTGTCAGTTTGTCTATTTGTCCGTGTTTTTGTCTGTTAGTCTTTCTGTCAGTCTGCCTGCACAGTTAAGCTAGTCCATTTAGAACGAACTCTCGCTGCCTCTCAATACTTATGAAATCTTCACTATTAACAAGATATAATAAAACTAAGATTTAATTAAAATATTCAAATTGAATGGCGCATTGAGGCGTCGCTCGCTTTTTATAGCTTATTTATCGAGAATTTATTTAAAAAACAAACCGTTTAGTTGTACCACGGTTGTTTTTGAATTTGGGATAAGCAGAACTTAAGGTTACTTAATATTTTATGATGAGTTAACACGCCTTTTGAATAAATTTCGTTGAAGAAAGCTTGGGAGGGAATGGTTATGGTGTTGAGGTTATCGGATTGGCATATAAAGTGTCAGGTTTGAACTTATGGCATGCATCTTTGATTTTTATAAGTTTTCCACTACTTTAGAACATGCAGCATTAGCCTAGTGGCCGAATGTTGGACTGCCACAAAGAGGTTTCAAGTTCTATCCTAAGACACGCAACTCTGACATTTCGAAGTTATGTGCGTATTAAATAGTTAATTATCGCTCGCTTTAACGGTGAAGGTAAACATCGTGAGGAAACCTACATGTCTGAGAGTTCTACATAATGTTCTCAAAGATATGTGAAGTCTGCCAACCCGCAGGCCAGCGTGGTGGTCTATGGCCTAACCCTTCTCAGACTGCGAAGAAACTAGTTTATACAGGATGTTTGGTACATCGTTTGCCAAATTGAATTGACTGAAAGGAAGTATCATTTGCTATAGTTTAAGCACCCTAAGGCCCAGCGCACATTGGCGGTACGGCACGATAGGGGATCCTTCGGCATCCCTACATGTAAGCGCACACTGACGGTAACTATGCCGTGACATCCTTAGGTATGCCGCGACGTCCTTAAGCATACCGAAGCGTCTAAGGTACTTCGGGTACGGGCGGGCGCTGTCTTGCCGCGGTATCCCGAAGACTGCCAAAGCGTTCCGAGGGATGCCGAAGCGTACCGCAGACTGCCGACACGGCATGCCTAAGCATACCGCGGTATTGTTTTTGTACTTACGACTGTTAACATTGAAATTTCAACTTAATTTCCATATAATATTGTCTTCTATTTACGCGAATATTATTCATTGAAATTAAACTGCTATATACGGATTTTGTAATAAAGTGTCAAATAAACAACGCGATAAAATCCGTATATAGCAGTTCAATTTCAATTAATTTCCATATTATTTGATTATATTTTATTCGTCGCCTAAAAATTACTTGCCATGCCGTGCCGCCAATGGGCGCCGGGCCTAACCCACTTGTCAAGCCACGAGATATCTATTTAATAAAAAAAAAGTTTTTTTTTTAAATTGCTATACTCAGCTTCTAAGCCCAGATTTAAAGAAAATTATCTTTTTTTCTGAGCTAAGAGCTATGCTTCCAAATTTTGTCCTTTTTTTTAAGTTTACCGTTATGTTTCTCAATAAAATTTAGAATTACTTGCAAATAACACGAACTCTCCTTTCAATTTACTGACAAAGCAGCGATAACTCAGTGGGGAGACGAACAGACTGCAATGCAGAGGGTCTCGGGTTCGAACACACGTCGCGCACCTCTGACTTTCGGAAGTTATATGACTTTTCGAAATTATGTGCGTATTGATTGATAATTATCGCCTGCTCCGTGCTTGGCGAGCACGTTAAGCCGTCGGTCCCGGCTGCCATGAACATCTATGGCAGTCGTTATTGGGAGAGTGTCGACACAAAAGATCCCACTGGGTCGAAGTGTCACATAAGATACATACATACTGACAAAGTTTGGTAAACGGTAAAATTGTACTTATGACATCAACTTAACATCGTGATGAAAAAAAAGTAAAAGCGATCACGATCGTCCATTCTGTATAAAAACTGTCCTTAAAAAATTTGTAAAATGCCCTTTTTATTGCCCTGACAACGTGTATGCGAATTTGCGAAATTTCATGATGATCGTTCGAATAGATAAAGTGTGTAAGCGTAACAAACAAACTAACATTCGCATTTATAATATTAGTTAGGATTCCACTTCTTCTTCTCTCTTAGCCTTTATTATTCCCAAGTCATTTGGGGTCGGCTTTTCTGGTCTAACCGGATTTGACTGGATATCAGTTTTTACACGGAGCGGCTGCCACCTGACCTCCGCAACCCGAAGGCTAACGATACCCTAAGGCTAGACCAGTGTCAGGATATTAGAGGGTACTTACTTTCCCAATAACGACTGCCATAGATGTTCATGGCAGCCGGGACCGACGGCTTAACGTGCTCTTCGAGGCACGGAGCAGGCGATAATTGTCAATCAATACGCACATAATTTCGAAAGGTCATATAACTTCCGAAAGTCATATCATATAATACACATATCACGGAATAAGATGTAAGATATAAACGGTAATTTCATATTATGTAATAAAGCGGAAGAGTTTAATTTGGTCTGCTGTCTCATCTGCCACCAAAAGCAATAAAAAAATACTTATTTCTCGAATGTCAAACCCGCAACACTTAGCTTGTTGACAATACCTGATCACTTAAGCCATTGAGCCATCCGTGCATTTCAAATTATGCTAACGACGGTCATTTAGTCGCGGGATCTACTGATGTATGTATGGGAATATTCACGACAGACAAACAAACAAACGCTGTTTGTTAGTAGATAGTGCCTAATTATTCGGAGCTACAGGCTAGGGATGGGACAATATCGATATTTTACGTCGATCACTCGATATGAGCTATTAATATTTGTTGTTTTATTTATTCGCAAACATTTACTACAATATTACATACACATAATATTTTGAGAATAACCAATTGTATAACTAATTACAGGTGAATTCAGCATGCATTACATTTCTAATATTACAAAAATAACATGACATAAGAACCACAACTAGACTTCATGATACTTTGAGCTCATTCTGCGTAAATAGAAACACCAATGATTAAATTATGTTCGGGTACTTGGAAATAACGACACTGGAACATTGAGACAACTGCCATCTTAGTCTCCCCGTGACCATGGCTGCTGAAAAGCAACCGAAACGTCGGGGAAAGTGTAAAATTAAATTAAATCTAAATAGTTTCAACAGTTTTAATAATAATTCAATTAGCTTAAAAATTTGTAAAGTTTAATAATAGTAGTAGTGTAACAGTTTTCAAAATTATGTAATAAAGTGTCAAATAACGCGATAAAATCCGTATATAGTAGTTTAATTTCAATGACATAAGAAACGAAGATAAATATTATAAGTGAAGAAATATCAATATAAAAGTTTAATTATATTTTATTAATATTAGTTGCCCAGTTGTTGAAATTCGACTATAATGATAATTAAAAACATATATAATATCAGCTCTGTCAAACGGTCCCCCTGCTGGACAAGGGCCTCTTCACAGACTGCAAACAGTCAAGAGCAGCCCTTTCGGCCATCTCACCACGTCTGACACACCTTATGCTCAACTTACAAAGATTGGACCTTCGAACCATCGTGGGGATCCTAACAGGACACTGTCCCCTAAACAAACATCTGTACAACATCGGAGCAGCAGATAGCCCACTCTATAGGGGATGTCTGACCAAAGAAGAATCTGCTGCCCATGTAATCTTGGAATGTGTGGGAGTAACAGCACAACGTAAGGAACTCCTCAACAACCCGAGGTCACTCCGCGAAGCCTGCGAAGACCCCAGGAACCTTCTATGCTTTTGAACGGAGTTGGGCTGGCTATCTCCATACCCGGCCGACTCTCACGCATAATGGACCAACTTGGAGTTCAAATGCGGAAAAGGGAGTTCAATTACAATAACGGGCCTCTTCTTAGTGTGAGAAGGGTTACTTCGAAAACTCAGAGACTACCGTACTGGTTGAACAAGTGATATAACTCCACAAATAATTGTTCAGAGTCTGACTGTTGTGTCCGTTGTTTGGATCTTTGTAAGGTCCCCCGCGACAGAGTATTGATTCCTATTGCGGGAGTTGTCTTTTAAAACAATAAGCTAGGTACCTACTTAATCCAAAAGTAACAAAGGCTATATACAATCACGCTTCAAATCACAGGAGCAGTGCAGTAATCAATATCGTGAGTGAAACCGTGGGGACCAGCTAATTACATATACTTGAATGAAATTCTTGGTATCGTTGTTAGTGCAAATCATTTAAGGGAAAAATTCTGTGAAGCACCTCAGATTGTTATATGTCCATTCATTCCTCCAGTCCATTTATTCCATGTCATTCTTTATGTATCAAATTATAGAATTAAAAGGTCATCAAGACCGAATTTCCTTTTTATTTTGATACTCCTTACGTGGCAAACAAGCATACGCCCCACCTGATGGTAAGTGGTCACCGTCGCTTATGGACGCCTGCAACACCAGAGGCACTTGCGCTTTGCCGACCCTGTAAGAACCTTTTCACACCCGTTTTTAAGAACCCCATACTGTAGTATTGTGGAAAAACTTAGGCAGGTAGTTCATTCCACAACCTGAGCGTCCGCGGAAGAAAATTCCTTTGGAACCGCTTGGTGCGGCACCAATTAGGTTGTAAGGTGTGAGAATGAAATCCCTGCCGACGGCGAGCGGTGCGATGATAAAAAGTAACTGAGGGCATCATCTCAAACAACTCTTTAGAACACATTCTATACTAATATTATAAAGCTGAACAGTTTGTTTGTTTGTTTGGTTGAACGCGCTAATCTCAGGAACTACAGGTTCGAATTGAACAATTATTGTGGTGTTGGATAGCCTATTTATCAAGGAAGGCTATAGGCTATATAAAATCACGCCACGACCCACGGGGGCGGCGCAGTAACGATAAACGCAAGTGAAACCGCGGGCACATCTATAATATAATAAAATGTTTCCTAAGCCGATTTTCGGTCACAGCAGGGAATCTTTATCGATATTAGCCATTTGCGCAGAAGATATTATAATGCACAAGAGTGTGCTAGCATTTTACCGGCTCTGATTTAATTATTTGGATGTTACGTTTTATAGGGCGCGTCTCACCCCTTCTTTGACTGAGAAGAGCCCCACGCCGAGCAGTGGGACAGCTTATAAACAGAGCCAACAGTAAAACAATAAATACAATATAATATAAAACTCAAATCTCACCAATCCGCATTTAAAATCGCAACGCCAAACTATCGATAACTCAACACCGATATTTATCGACCGTACCACATCACTAGTCGAGTAGCAATGCTGCACTGTGCCGATAACTTGTTCAAATAGTGCTGCGCGTCCAATCTGCATAATTGTAAATTCACGTTTCATGGGCCGTTGAGGGCTGGCAGAAGAGCAGGTATATAACATTATCTATATACAGAATCGTTTTGTATGTCGTTGTAAAAGTTTTAATGTATATCAGAGACTAGATATTGCCTGCGGTTTTGCTCGCGTAAATAGATAAAGTTAGCTTAGTAATAGTATATTTTCTGGATGAAAGGTACCCTATGTCCTTTTCTGTACCCCTGACAACGTGTATGCGAAATTTCATGATGATCGGTCGAGCAGTTAAGGTGTGAAAGCGTTACAAACAAACTCACATTTACATCACTATTTTATAAAACAAAGTGCCCCGCCGCGTCTGTCTGTCTGTTCGCGATAAACTCAAAAATTGCTGGTTTTTCATGCGGTTTTCACCAATAGACCGAGTGATTCATGAGGTAGGTTTAGGTGTATAATTTGTTAAGGTTACCCGTGCGAAGTCGGGGCGGGTCGTTAGTTTTCTATATATACAGTGCACTTTAAACAGTTAGATTACACTACGGACTACAATCATGCCTTGTCTTAATTATTAATGTAAATGTAAGTGGATGCTCCTATTTACCATACTGCTGCTTTAGAGGCTACCATCAAATTTTATTAAATGCTTGAGTATGTTCAGTAATAGTTCATGGAGAAATGGTTGCAGCACCTTACAGCTCTTATGATTTGTAAACAAAAACTTGGCGATTAAAAAGAGTGACCATGAGTTTCTTGCCCGTTCTTCTCATGAGCCCTACACCCTTGCTTTGCTGAACGTGGCAGTAAATGTAAATTCGCAGTAAAAATTAGTGAACTTTGACATTCATAAGTGTTACCTTGTAACCTAATCTGAATAAATTTATTTTGAATTTGAATATACAGAATCGTTTTGTATTTTTTTTACGTTTTAGACTCATGCCGCAATATTCCCTAAGGGGTTAAACAAGTTTCAAAACGCAACGTCAAAGGCGTCAACAAATAATTTTGACTTGAGTATATCGATGATTAGATTTTTCCTGCGGCTCCACTCACGCAAATAGGTTATATTATGCAAAATTTCATGATGATCGGTCGAGCAGTTAAGGCGTGAAAGCGTAACAAACAAACACACATTCGCATTTATAATATTAAAGTTAGAAGTTCTTTAGATATTGGCAATGATACTTAGCGATGATTATTTTAACCACTTCTTCTTTCTTCTTCTTTATCGTGTGGTTAGTGGCCAACCTGTTGTCAAGAGTTGTTCAAGCCGCCCGTAGGCCTCTGACATGGCTAAACGACTGCTGTCAATTTGACAACAACCGGGACCGAGTTTTTACGTGCCCTCCGGAGCACGGAGACGCTCAGATGAAATACCACTAAGCGGTCACCCATCTATAGACTGACCCCACCCAACGTTGCTTAACCTCGCTAATCGTTTACCGGTTAGTGATTGCAACTGGCTATGAGCGCCTCACGTTTTAACCACTAATCCACTGGAAATCAATGACGCACTACAGTTATTATTTAAATACATTTTATTCATTGATAAATCTTCGACCCGTGGGAAGATCAATATTGACACAACTTTGATATTTAAATAGATGTCTTATCATTTACAAATACGATGTCAAGAGCTATAAGATAAGAAACTTACATTGAAAACGGACAAGCATAAAAACAGTTATATTATTAAAGTCTACCTCGGTGGCGCAGCGGTAGTCAGTGCGAGTCCTGTGTGTGAAGTCTTGGATTTGATTCCCGAGTCAAGCAGTTTTAGCCACAGGGAGTGTAAAAATGGATGTTAATACTCTTCTGGAGAATGGACCTACGGAATAGGGAGTCCTATTACATAGGTCCTAGAGCCCGTTTAGGTTCGTAATGTCCAAATCCCAAATTGTCCAGAGGGTGCAAAACGTCCATATCCCAAAATATCCATATCCCACAATGTCCATATCCCAAAATGTCCAAATCCCAGAATGTCGATGTCCCACAATGACCATATCCCAGAATGTCCATGGCCCAAAATGTCCCAAAAAGTCCATATACCTACATACATACCAGAGTGCCTATTTTACTTTATTCAAACAAAATTATATAGATCTCAGGAACTACTGGTTCGAATTGATAAAGTCTTTCAGTGTTGGATAGCCCATTTATCAAGTAAGGTTAAAAGCTATATAACATCACGCTATGAACAATAGGAGCAGAGCATTATTGAAAAATGTTACAAAAACGGGGCAGATTCTCTTATGTGAAGCAGACGAAGTTGCGCGGGTCAGCTAGTATAATTATAATATTAAAAGAAACCTGTTAAGGTACTAAAACTATTATTTGAGTCAGCCATATGTTAATCTTATTAAAACAAAATGGACGATAGATATTGAAGTCATACTTACACGTTTATATCCTAACTAATATTATAATATATTAATAAACTAATCCAATAACTTATATTATAATTTATTAAAAATCCTAATATAATAGTGGACTTAGTTACTCCTTAAGACATCAGCTGTCTGCCAGTGAAAGTCCTGTCAAAATCGGTCCAGCCGTTTCAGAGATTAGCCGGAACAAACAAACAGACAAAATATTTAAAAATTGATTTATATAGGAACCGTATATACTTTCATATGCATTAGGTAAAAAGCTATTATTTTGACATCACAAACAAACACTTCAATTTTATTTCTTCGTATATATGTATAGATTTTCTGTTAAGATTGACTGCTGTAACTGAAATTCAGTCTGGAGGACATTATTCTTTGCAAGCAGACATTTCACTTTGTAGAAACGAAGCCTTACCGACGCCGGCCACAACTGCGTTACCTCCAAGCGCTGACAATAAAAATGTTATTTCCAGAGGAAATTGAATTGTAACATGTCTAGACATAGCATTCGTTACTTGATATAAGCATTGATTTTTTATTTAGATGTTTATAAAGGGAAGAAAGATAAAGACATACATACATACATAGATTCACGCCTGTTTCCCAGAGGAGTAGGCAGAGACTACGGATTTCCATTTGCTACGATTCTAACACACTTCTCTGGCTTCATTCACTTTCATCATATTCCTCATACACGCTCGCCGGTTTAAGGTGCTCTTAACCTGGCCTTTGTCCAGAACGTCTCCGATCTGATCAAGAAATGTTCGCCTAGTCTTCCTTACGACTGTTCCATTCACACTAGCCTTATAAACTTTCTTAGTCAGTCTTTCCTCGTCCATTCTCTCTACATGCCCAAACCAGCTTAACATACCCTTTTCTATTCTTGTCACTATATCCACTTTTATGCCGCATCTCTCTCTAATCACACTATTCTTTATTCTATCTTTCAGAGTCAGAAAAAGAAGAGACGCTGAAAAATGGCACCACGGGATGTACACAACGTAGGCAAGATTTATGAATTTCGATAAATAAAGTGCACGGATGGTATCGTGGTTTTTGGTTCGCGTTACTACTGTCATTGCGCTGAGTGGTTTCGAATCCCTGACGGGGCAATAATTTGTGTGATTTGCAAATGACTGAATGTTATTTATGTCCGTTGTTTGAATGTTTGTAAATACTCCAGACACAGTAATATTCCTAGTGCGAGAGTTTTTTATAAGAGAAATGAAACACATGTTTTGTACCATGCGAGGTTCAAACCCACATCACTCGGTGAAATGTCGAGGCAATAACTTATCCGCTGCGCTATTCGTGTAGTCACTAGGATATAACTTCCATTTATAAGAAGTATCTCAAGTGTTTTAAATTAAAACTTATAGCATTGAAGACAATTGGTTGCGTCACCCAGCCATTCATAATAATCATTGTGCAATCATTCTCTTCGTTTCCTTTAAGAAATTATTAAATGTTGTGAATATAAAATATTATAATTATTACTACATATTATAAAACACAACCCCGCGGCGTCTGTCTGTCTGTTCGCGATAAACTCAAAAACTACTAAACGGATTTTCATGCGGTTTTCACCAATAGACAAAGTGATTCATGAGGAAGGTTTAGGTATAAAATTTGTTAAGGTTTTGTACTAGCCGTGCGAAGCCGGGAGGATCGTTAGTAGTTAACATAAAAATCGAACCATTGGACTGCCACGCAGAGGTCTCGAATTCGATTCCAAGTCAAGCACGTCTGACTTTTCGAAGTTAGTACGCATTAACTAGTATAAACTGTACCACTGCTGGGCACGGGCGTTTTCTCAGTGTGGGAAGGATTAGCCCATAGTCCACCACGCTGGTCTAGTGCGGGTTGGCAGACTTCACATATCTTCGAGAACATTATGCAGAACTCTCAGACATGCATGTTTCCTCACGATGTTATCCTTCACCGTTAAAGCAAGCGATAATTAACTTATTAAAATGCAAAAACATAAAAAAATATTTCACAGAGTTGTAAGCATATACCTAAACATTCTATTAGTCTGTTAGGTTTTTAGAATTCGAAAAACTCTCTTATACAACAGCTTTGTCCGTCCGTCCGTCTGTCTGTTATACAACTTTCAACTCAAGAACCGTAAGAGCTAGAGACTCGCGGTCAACGCCATCCGACTCAGCATAGTCGATATACCCCCGAAATTACTATGACCTTTGACCTTACGGTCACGTGGTATCACGTGACTTTTGACCTCAGGGTCACGTGGTATCACGTGACCTTTGCATATTGCGTGAACCATTTTTTCGAACTCGTAAGATTTACGTCAATTCATTGCCGATTCTCACTTGTATTAAGTAGCTATGCCCAATAGTGGGATAGGTACAAGATATCATGAGTTTGTTTTTTGGTTTTATACAAGACTCTCCCGCATCCTTTTTTTCCTAAAGAGTCGGCAACGCGCAAGTGATGCCTCTGGTGTTGCAGGGGTCCATAGGCTACGGTGACCACTTACCATCAGGTGGGCCGTATGCATGTTTGCCATCTTAGACGTATAAAAAAAACGACCAGTTTTTGCCCGCGGCTTCGCTTGCGTAAAAGTAGTTTGGGTTATTTTCTTTCTTTAAAATAAAATATAGTCTATGTTACTCGGGGATAATATAGCTTGCTAATCGCACCGGAGGGCGCAAGATGACCTCCAGCCACCCTGAGGTTTGACTTGGTGGTGGGCTGCGTGGGCCTGCGCGCCACTCGATCAGCACCAGGTCCGAGAGGCGGCGTGCGTGTTCCCACATGCGCCTCTGTATCGCGTCTTTGTCCCTCCCAGGGTGGAGGAAGTATTTCTATGTAGTAGCCTGCCGTTTCACACGGCGCGGCGGCGGGCCGAAACCACGGCGGGTCGCGATTGCATGTGAAAGCGATTCGCGCGGCCCCGCCGTCTATGGTTATGTCGAGGAACACCGTGGTAGGTTTAGTCGGTATTACCGGAGTATCTCTCCCCGGTGAACCCGATATAACCTCTCCGTCGCCACGCCAAGTTAAAATAAAAAAAAAACCTTTCTAATCGCAAAAGTATTTTTTGAATCGGTCAAGTAGTTTTTGGCTTTACAAACAAAATATCAAATCTTTGTCTTTTTGTAACATTAGTAGGTATATATATATAGTAGCAGCAATAGCTAGCACCAACAGACTGCAATGCAGAGGGTCTCGGGTTCGAACCCACGTCGCGCACTTGTGACTTTCGGAAGGTATATGACTTTTCGAAATTAAGTGCGTATTGATTGACAATTATCGCGTGCTCCGTGCCTCGGAGAGCACGTTAAACCGTCGGTCCCGGCTGCCATGAACATCTATGGCAGTCGTTATTGGGAAAGTCAGTACCCTCTAATATCCTGACACTGGTCTAGCCTTAGGGTATCATTAGCCTTCGGGTTGCGGAGGTCAGGTGGCAGCCGCTCCGTGTTAAAACTGATATCCAGTCAAATCCGGTTACACCAGAAAAGCCGACCCCAAGTGACTTGGGAATAATAAAGGCTAAGAGAGAAGAAAGTAGGTATATAGATATATGTACATGATAAAAAGTTCAATAGCAGATAATGTACAACGAATCGAGATAAATAAAGTTAAAGATTAAACGTCTGGTAACTGAGATGATACGTGTAACAAGTGAGGTCAAGTATAAACAGTGCCATGCCTATCGTCACGACTCGGTGGCGTTGTGGTTAGTGTAACCGACTGCCACGCCTGAGGGCGCAGGTTCGATTCCCGCACAAATCAAACATTTGTATGTAAATACATACATATTATTTTTTGAAATTAAACTGCTATATACGGATTTTATCGCGTTGTTTATTTGACACTTTATTAAAAAATTTTGAAAATTGTTACACTACTACTACTATTAAACTTTACTAATTTTTAAGCTAATTAAATTATTATTAAACTATTTAGATTTAATTTATTTTTACACTTTCAAGAAGAAGAAGAAGATTTCAAGAAGAAGCAAACCACAGCTAGACTTCATGATACTTTGAGCTCATTCTGCGTAAATAGAAACACCAATGATTAAATTATGTTCGGGTACTTTGAAATAACTACACTGGAACATTGAGACAACTACCATCTTAGTCTCCCCGTGACCATGGCTGCTGAAAAGCAACCGAAACGTCGGGGAAAGTGTAAAAATAAATTAAATGTAAATAGTTTAATAATAAGTAATTTAATTAGCTTAAAAATTAGTAAAGTTTAATAGTAGTAATAGTGTAACAATTTTCAAAATTTTGTAATTAAGTGTCAAATAAACAACGCGATAAAATCCGTATATAGCAGTTTAATTTCAATGAATAATATTCGCGTAAATAGAAGACAATATTACATACATATTATACATAGAAACACCCAGACCAAGACAAACATCCATATTCATGCACACAAATATTTGTAGTTTGACGAATCAATCCTTCACAAATAATAATAGTGGAAAAAATTAAAATTTGCCATAAACGAAGTACCTGTAGTTAAAAGTCAGAAAAGTTGTACTTTATTATAAACTTTCATTTTTTTTTTTACACAAATGTCGTAATATTTTTTTAGCACATTTGAGTGGTCCTTACCTAAGGAATCTCCCGAAACAATTTGATTCACATATTCTGGGACACCCTGTAGGTATAATTTTAATATGCGATCGTTACCATTCTTTCTTTCCGTATAAGCAAGCAATGTGGTTATTCTTAGTATTGTATGTGTTAAATAATATTCTCAGAAGCCTTACTGCATTCCATATACCAAACATCGCTACTAACTAATATTAATAAATGTGAATGTGAGTTTGTTTGTTAAGAAACAGTACTTTTTCAGGATGAAAGGTACACTCTGTCCTTTTCTGTTCCCCTGACAACGTGTATGCGAAATTTCATGATGATCGGTCGAGTAGTTAAGGCGTGAAAGCGTAACAAACACTCACATTCATATTTATAATATTAGTTGGATAGTTCAATGTTTGTGGCAGAATATGCTGTGTTGAATTTTTTTAAGATCTTTGCTTTCCTACCATATTTATTATTATTAATTATTTAATTAGATTTACTATTTATCACATATAAGTGCTTCGAAACTTAGACTTCACGTTATTATGAATACTAGTGGTAAGTCCCAGGTTTGAATACGTGCAGTGCTATTCGGTTTATAAACTTTAAAATCTATTTTTTTAAATTATGTCCACTCCTTTGAAATAATTTATACATACAGAATGTTTACGTAATACTTTGGAAATCCTAACTAATATTATAAATATGAAAGTGAGTTTGTTTGTTACGCTTTCACGCCTACTACTCGACCGATCATCATGAAATTTCGCATACACGTTGTCAGGGGTACAGATAAGGGTATAGGGTATCTTTCATACTGAAAAAAGTACTAAGCCCGAGTGAGCGAAGCCGCGGGCAAAAGGTAGTTATTTATCACATATCCTTCTGCATGTTTATAAGTTCGATTGTAAACCAGCGGACCCGCGCAACTTCGTCTGCTTAACATAAGAGAATATTCCCCGTTTTTTAAACATTTTCTATTGATGCTCCGCTCCTATTGGTCGTAGCGTGCTGTTATATAGCCTATAGCCTTCCTCGATAAATGGGCTATCCAAGACTTAAAGAATTTTTCAATTCAAACCAGTAATTTCTGAGATTATTGCGTTCAAACAAACAAACTTCAGCTTTATAATATTAGTAGATATAGATTTACGTAAATAATTAGGTATATTACTATAATAATACCTTACTTAAAGGGTAAGCAGAGTTTTTAGGTAGCCACTGAATATAACTCTAACAAAATCTCTATAACCATACCCCGCCCCAAAATTCTCCAAATATCTCAACAAACAAACACATTTTCCAACCTTTCTCCATAATTACGACAAAAATACAGGTTGAAATAATTTATAATCAAGTTTATTATGATTTTCATCAAATTTATTAATAACTAGACGTTATCCGCGATTTTGTCCGCGTGACAGTTTTCGAGGAATCTTTATTTTTTCCTAAAAGATAGCCTGTGTTACTCCTAATAACATCAGCTATCTGCCAGTAAAAGTTCGGGCAATCGGTCCAGCCGTTTCAGCGATTAGCCGGAACAAACATACAGGCAACATTTTTAACTATTGATTATTTGTTATATACTTTCATATTCATTTAGTAAAAAGCTGTTATTTTGACATTACAAACAGACACTTCAACTTTATTTACTTGTATATAGTGTCGATCCAATAAAACGTCAGTTTAACACACAAAACAATATCACAGCCAATAAAAACATGTTATTGCCAGAACTCAATTGTATCCAAAGCTTTTGATGTTAAAACAATTGTTATTACTTAAAATCATTACAATGCAATGTGGACAAACAGCATTACAGACAATATTAAACTTATTATACGTAAGAACATCGAACAGAGAAGGGGACATGCTAGAAAACACTTTGAACACATACCTAATACAGCAGAAATATCAAAAACAATCCGTTTTGACTCAAAAAACCCAAATGATCAGTACATAAGTTAAAAAAACACACATACCTCGTCAGAAAACTGCATAAAACACACACTTATACACAAAATACACAGAGTACACACGGTATTTGAGTACAGTACACAAAAATACACAGTTGGTGGCACAACGCGACGGTTCGGACCGAAGGGTGATCGGCGACTGAATTTACGCCCGAGTCTCGTGGTGTTGCTAGACTTGGAACAAAAGCTCCCCGATTCGGGTTACTCGGTTGCTTTTGGGGAAATATTGGGGAAATACAGAATGTCCCAGAATATGTTAATCAAATTGTAACGAGAGATTCCATAAGTTTCCTTTCAAATGTGCTAAATAAAAAATTAAGAATTATAACCGTTGTGAAAAATAAAAAATAAAAGTTTTTTAAAAAGTACGACATATACCAAAATCGTGCAGCGATTTCAAAAGTGCGTCAGTTTAAAAAATTCGATTGTAGTTTGACGAATCAAACGATAACAAATAAAAAAAGAGAAAAAAAAATTGACAATTAGCCATAAACGAAGCACCTGTAGTTGAAAGTCTGGAAAAAGTCATACCTTTTTAAAAACATAGATTTTTTTATTTTACACAAATGTCATTATTTTTATTTTTTTATTAGCACATTTGATAGGCCCTTACCTAAGGAATCTCCCGTTACAATTTGATTCACATATTCTGGAACACTCTGTATATTATAAATGCGAATGAGAGTTTGTTTGTTACGCTTTCATGCCTTAACTACTAAACCAATCATTATGTATCTGATTATTCGTAAATTTTAATAAAGTGTAATATAATAATAATAAATATGCTAAAAAATTATATAGCCTGACATTTTGTTTTTAATATTTTAATTGTTTTATATCATGCTCAGTGGGGAGACCAACAGACTGCAATACAGAGGGTTCGAACCCACATCGCGCATCTCTGACTTTCGGAAGTTATATGACTTTTCGAAATTATGTGCGTATTGATTGACAATTATCGCCTGTTCTGTGCCTCGGAGAGCACGCTAAGCCGTTGGTCCCAGCTGCCATGAACATCTATGGCAGTCGTTATTGGGAAGTCAGTGGCCTATAATATCCTGACACTGGTCTAGCCTTAGGGTATCGTTAGCCTTGGGATTGCGGAGGTCACGTGGTAGCCACTCCGTGTAAAAACTGATATCCAGTCAAATACAGTTAGACCAGAAAAGCCGACCCCAAGTGACTTGGGAATAATAAAGGCTTGGGAGAAGAAGATTTATATTATTTGTATCTCTTTCACAGGTATTTCCCTAATGCGTTAGGAAAATACCCGGCCCTTTGGGAGGCTTACACGCGGACATGGGTCCAACAGGCAGAGGCCTTTGGACAGTTTTAGTTTAGAGTGAGATGGGACACTTACCGAGACACTAGCCGCGGCAGGTGTAAGAGGTTATTGCTACATATAAAAGCTTCTTATTCTAGTCTATGGGGATGGGTGTTTAATGGTTTGGTAGAATGCAAACTATAGATAAAATTATTTTATTATTAATATTTATATGCCTAATACAAGCAGAATATAGCTTGAACTATGCACCATTGTTTAATCTGGTACCATTTACTGTGTATATAAATGTTTCTTTCTTTTTTATGAAATTTCGCATAACCGTTGTCAGGGTTGTAGACAAGGATAAAGGGTACCTTTGATCCAGAAAAAGTACCGTTCTCGAGGGATACAAAATTCGAAAATTACACTTCTAAATCTAGAGTGTCATATTTATATGGGAAATTTCATTATTATTACTTATTACAACATAGAATTTAGTAGTGACGTTATGCGATGTTCATGAAATTATGAATAATATTCTTTGTGGCAAATCGGTAGAAGATGCGACTGCTGTGCATCATCAAATTGCTGGTTCGATTCCTGCAAAGACGTTTTGAGTTTTTCTGATAAAGAATTGACAGATAGGTGTAATTCAGAATGAAGGTGCTGCTAAAATAACAATTAATTTTAACTAATATCCCAAGGGAATGCACTACTTATGTAAAAAGTATTCTGAGTTAATCTAGGACAAGATCTGTGTACCAAGCTCCATCTGAATTCGTTAATTGGTTTAAGTGTTATTGAATAACAAACAAATTTATAAACTTTTACAATCATAATATTATTAAAAGTATTAACTTACAATTTCCCTTAAAACTAAGCTAATATAAGAGTAAGCAAGTTAAAACTTAAATCCATAAGCTTACTTTAAGTTTATACGCTTTTATGATTACTGCGCCGCCCCCGTGGGCTGAAGCGTGATATTATGTAGCCTATAACCTTCCTCGGTAAATAGGCTATCCAACACTAAAATATTTTTTCAAATCGAACTATTAGTTCCTGAGATTAGCGCGTTCAACCAAACAAACAAACAAACTCTTCAGCTTTATAATATTAGTATAGATTAAATAAATTAAGTAGATCTGTTTCTATGCTTATCTATTTAGTCAGAAATCCCAAGACATCTGTAAACTGCTTATTCAGTGTAACCTTAGAACGAGTTTTATTACATCTATTCTATAATAAATAATAATCAATTGCTGCATGTATGACGGAGAATCATTTAAGAACGGCTCCACCGAATTGCCTGTTACTTTTTTGTTGTATTTGTTATTGTCAGGATAAGGTTTGTATGAACGAAATATTACGAAAAATCCACGGGAAATGTCGAAAATTTTAATGGTATTGTGATATGAACAAAAAATTATTGAATTTTGAATTACTACGCCGAATGTTGTGGTATCGAATTCCACACGTGAGAAAAACAGTCTGGTTGTTCTTTGTGTCCGTTGTTTGAATGTTTGTAACGTCCCCCGCGACACAGGAATTACTACTACTGAGGGAGAAATTTACAAGGAAATTTACTTTTTTAAAAGGATTTACACTTTTCTCCACGTTTCGGTGGCTTTTCAGCAGCCATGTTCAATGGGCGACTAAGATGGTGGTTGTCTCAATATTACCTACAGAAGAAATCCATTATAGATTACACCAATGTTAGTCTCATATGAGATATGAACCCCACAACACTAGCCTTAATAACAGTGGCGAAGCTTTCACTTCGCCATACATATCATATAATTTTTTTTCAACAAAGTTACCTCATTTTACTATAGGTTATCATCAAAATTATCTCTAAATCGGGCTAATTTTTCAGGGATTTGAACCCAAAACACCAGCCTTAGCACCAGTGGCGAAGTTTAAACAACATATTGTAACCAAATTACCCCTAAATCGGGGTAATTTTTCCCTCCAACTATACTAAAACAGCTACCTGTCTAACTCACACATACAAAGAGCTTTCACACGCTCTGTGTACGTACAGTAGGGCGTCACTCACACATGCAAACAATAGAGAGAGACGGAAATACAGGATTTGAACACGCCTGCGTTCGGGGGTGAGCAGTTTAAGTGGTGTTTAAGGAATTATGAATCAAACAGTTTTGGTGTAGCGAGTTTGATTCCCGCGCGGTGTTAGAAAGAAAGAAAGAAATATTTTATTTTAATGAAGCATTGCAACACACAATCAAAACTATTATAATACAAAATGAGTGTGTAACAGTAATAAATCTATATATATAATAATAATAATAATATTCTACCACATACACACAACACCATCTAGCCCAAACTAAGCAGAGCTTGTACTATGGGTTCTAGACAATGGATAAACATACATATATACTTTTTTTTTTGTAAATACATACATATTATACATAGAAACACCCAGACCAAGACAAACATCCATGTTCATGCACACAAATGTTTGACTTGTGCGGGAATCGAACCCGCGACCTCAGGCGTGGCAGTCGGTTACACTAACCACTACGCCATCTAGGCCGACAATATAAAACTCTTCCGTTACTGAGTGACTGACAGACAACGCACAGCCGAAACTACTGAACGCAAGAAGCTGAAATTTGGCATGTATGTTCCTTGGAGAGTGTAGGGGAGCACTAAGAGACGATTTTTGGAAATTCCACCCCGAAGGGGGTGAAAGGGGTGAAACCCGATGTTCACACGGGAACGGGACTTACGTGGGTAAAACCACGGGAAAACTACTAGTGTATTTATAAATTGATAATAATAAAAACTTATATACATTATTATATACCTATATGAATTATATATAATTTCATATATTATTATATATAATATCGAATACACATTTATACATGGAGCCATTGCTGTTCAATGTGCGTCGCAGTGTTCATTACAAAGAGATGTTAATCAGCATAATGCTGTACCGCTTGCGATACAGCGCTGATTTTCAGCAACACCTCAATAGTGATTATGAACGTCTAATACAGTCCAAATTAATACCATTAAACTATAAAAAAAGTACAGAATTTTAATTATTACAGATAATAAGAAACACAGATTACAGATAAATTAAATAAATACATTACATACATACATAGATTCACGCCTGTTTCCCAGATATAAATGGAAATCCGTAGTCTCTGCCTACCCCAGGCAGAGACTACGGATTTCCATTTGCTACGATCCTGACACACTTCTCTGGCTTCATTCACTTTCATCACATTCCTCATACACGCCCGTCCGTTGAAGGTGCTCTTAACCTGGCCTTTGTCCAGAACGCCTCCGATCTGATCGAGAAACGTTCGCCTAGGTCTTCCTCTTGCAACTGTTCCATTCACACTAGCCTTATAAACTTTCTTAGTCAGAATATTGTCTGTTTACGCGAATATTATTCATTGAAATTAAACTACTATATACGGATTTTATCGCGTTGTTTATTTGACACTTTATTACATAATTTTGAAAACTGTTACACTACTACTATTATTAAACTTTACTAATTTTTAAGCTAATTGAATTATTATAAAAACTGTTTAAACTATTTAGATTTAATTTAATTTTACACTTTCCCCGACGTTTCGGTTGCTTTTCAGCAGCCATGGTCACGGGGAGACTAAGATGGCAGTTGTCTCAATGTTCCAGTGTCGTTATTTCAAAGTACCCGAACATAATTTAATCATTGGTGTTTCTATTTACGCAGAATGAGCTCAGAGTATCATGAAGTCTAGCTGTGGTTTGCTTCTTCTTGGGTTTGACTATTTGTATTACTGGATCCCAAGCTGGTGGTACATTCCAACCATCTTCTCTATTAAAATTAGGATGTTTTTTGATTTCAATAGCCTCGCGAAGCATCCTTGGTAGGAATCGGTGTTCTTTAGCGAGAATCTGTGGTTTGTCAAATCTCAGGTAGTGGTTGGTCCCCTGTTGCACATGTTCACACACAGCAGACTTCAACGAGCGTTGGTGTTTTACATCAGCTATGTGTTCTTTTATGCGGGTGCCTATGTTTCTCTTGGTTTGACCAATGTATGAGAGTCCGCAGTCACAATCTATTTTATAGACCTCTGCACCTTGTAAAGGTAGTTGGCACTTGACGGATGGTAAAAATTGACTTATCTTCGTTGGCGGCTTGAAGTATGTTTTGATTGAAGCTCGCTTCAAGATGTAGCTAATCTTGTCAGTGACACCCCTTACATAAGGCAGTATAGCAGGCTGGCGCTCGACTGTGGCTGGCTTTTCTCGGGATCTGTGACAGCGGCGCGGCTGTTGGAGCTTGTTGTCTTGCAGTACTTGCTTGACATGTTGAAGCTCGGCGTCCAGGTGTTTCTTGTCACAGATCCCATGGGCTCTCTGAAACAAAGACATTCCCACGGTAGCTAACTGTTTAGGATGGTGGTGAGATTCACCGTTTAAGTACCTATTTGTATGGGTCTTTTTCCTATATACAGTGTGGCTCAAAGTATGATCAGGATTCCTGATGACAAGTACATCTAAGAAAGCTAATGAATTATTTGCCTGTAATTCCATAGTAAATTGGATGTTATTATTAATGGAATTAAGATGTTCTAGGAATACACTTGCACTATCTGTTGGTAATATTGTAAAAGTATCATCTACAAACCTCTTATAAATCCTGGGTGTGATGGGGGCAGTATGTAAAGCTCGAGCCTCGAAGTCCTCCATATATATGTATGTCAGCAACGATGAGCGATACTGGGGAGCCCATTGAGACACCATCGACTTGTATGTAGAATTTATTGTCCCACAACAGATAGCCAGTTGTTAAGCAATGCTGAAGTAGTTCTGCATATTCCTCAGGCATATTGTACTGTATTAGCTTCCTTTTAGTTAGTTCAATACAGTCATTTGCAGGTAAGCATGTAAATAATGACTGTACATCAAACTAACCATTGTTTCATTGTTAGTGAGACGTAAGTGTTTAATTTCACTCACAAAATGGTATGAATCCTTTACATGTGCTCTCGAGTTGCCTCTGAGTGGTGAAAGTATCTTCGCTACGTGCTGAGCCAGTCTGTAAGTTGGTGTGTCGATCTGACTCACAATAAGACGTAGGGGAGCGTTTTTCTTGTGTATTTTTGGTAACCCATACAGATTTGGAGGTTTTACGCAAGCTGGTATTAATTGTTTAACGTCTAGATCTATTTTTTTCGGAGTATTTATGTATGATTTCTTAGTCAGTCTTTCCTCTTTCATTTTTTCTACATGCCCAAACCAGCTTAACATACCCTTTTCTATTCTTATCACTATATCCAATATATAAATATATACATATATTGGGTATAGTAACATATATATAAATATAATTTAAACAGTTAGATTAAACTACGGAGTACAATCATGCCTTGTCTCGATTATTAATGTACATGTAAGTGGATGCTCCTATTTACCATACTGCTGCTTTAGAGGCTACCATCAAATTTTATTAAATGCTTGAGTATGTTCAGTAATAGTTCATGAAGAAATGGTTGCAGCACCTTACAGCTCTTATGATTTGTAAACAAAAACTTGACGATTAAAAAGAGTGGCCATGAGTTTCTTGCCCGTTCTTCTCATGAGCCCTACACCCTTGCTTTGCTAAACGTGGCAGTAAATGTAAATTCGCAGAAAAAAATAGTGTAACTTTGACATTCATAAGTGTTACCTTGTAACCTAATCTGAATAAATTTATTTTAATTTTGATTTTATAAATAAATATACATGTAAATTTTTTATAACTACAGATAAGAATTATAAATTAAATATTTTTATTATTGTAGATAAAACTATAAGTAGATGAAATAAATATAATAAAGATGTCAATAAGGAGTTAAATTCTTGGCGATTTTAAATCGATTTACAAAAACGATGTATTGTTTGTCATAATAAAGACAAGAGAACTAAAATATTGGCTATTAGGTTTTGAAGGAGGTTAGATTAGGTGTAAAAGTACTTTTTTTATATAAACCATAGCCTATGTTTCTCGGAGATAATATAGCTTTCTATTGGTGAAAGAAGAGCAGCGATAGCTCAGTGGGGAGACCAACAGACTGCAATGCAGAGCGTCTCGGGTTCGAACCCACGTCGCGCACCTCTGACTTTCGGAAGTTATATGACTTTTCGAAATTATGTGCGTATTGATTGACAATTATCGCCTGCTCCGTGCCTCGGAGAGCACGTTAAGCCGTCGGTCCCGGCTGCCATGAACATCTATGGCAGTCGTTATTGGGAGAATGTCGACACAAAAGATCCCACTGGGTCGAAGTGTCGCCGGTCTGCACTGACTGGCCCCCACATAAGATACATACATTGGTGAAATATTTTTTTAAATCGGTTAAGTAGTTTTTGAGTAGTAGAGCCTCGCTGATTTCAGCACGAATGGGGCGGCTCGACCGAGAAGGACTACCCTCTCACAGAATATCGACGTGAAATACCAGTATTCCTACTGTTGTGTTTCGTTCGGTGAGTGAGAGTGCCGGAGGCCCAATCACCCTCTTTCCCCCTTGCCGCTTCTTCTCCTTCCCACTTCCTTTCCTAAAGGATCAGCAACGCGCAAGTGATGCCTCTGGTGTTGCAAGCGTCCATAGACTACGGTGACCACTTACCATCAGGTGGACCGCATGCTAGTTTGCCACATTAGTTGTATACCAAAACAAAAACACAACGAATAAAATTTTTTCTTTTTATAATATTAGTAAAGAAGTATAGACTAAGTTTAGCCCGTGGCTTCGTTTGGAAAAAGTATTTTTCTGGGCAAAGGGTACTCTATGTCTCATAATGTTCCCCTGACAACGTATATGCGAAATTTCATGATGATCGGTCGAGTAGTTAAGGCGTGAAAGCGTAACAAACAAACTCACATTCGCATTTATAATATTAGATAGAAAGTTAGGACAGTTCAGAATTCATTTTGTTAAATAAACACATAGCATTTTTATACCGATAGCTTAGTGGTAAGGAAGGTAGATGACTAGACTGCAGTATCTCATATTCAATTACATGTCAAAAACCTTTGTCATTTTGACGTTAGTGCGCAATGGTTTTAGTAGGGTACCTACAACGCCGCCTGGGGTCCAAGTCTGCTATTTTTATAAATTCGTCATTCCGACACGACGTAACTGCAATTTCATTGTCATTTTGCTAAAAGTTCGTAATCTGCTAAGTTCATAATGGTCGATGATTGATCGGTCAATGGTCTCGTAATAGGATTGTGGTAGAATGACATGTTGTATTGCCATTATTATAAAACCCGTCAGCAGAAGTGATTTTTGAAAACTACTATTAAATTTGAACATTTATTCATGCCAGATTTCGTTTATATACATTTTTACATATTATTTAATAAACTGTCAAAATTTTATCATTTGTCATTATGTACGAGATTACCATTCTATGCCACTTTTTCAATGGAGGGTCAGTGGTTGACCATCGGTAAGTCATAATGACGCCATTATATTAGTAGATTACCAAACTTGTCAAAATCAACAATTATGAAATCAATGATAGACCATTCTGACACTATTGTAATAGCAGACTTGGACCCCTGGAAAGTTGTGGGTTCAATTCTCAAATGGGGCAATTCGTATGATTTACACTTAGTTGGGTTCTTCGATGACGGAGTTATGCCTAGTGATAAAGTTGACTTTTCATATTAGAGATTCGAAATTATAAGTGATAGCCCAATCGATATTTTTGAGTAGTAAAGCCTCGCTGATTTCAGCATGAATGGGCCGGCTCGACCGAGAAGGACTACCCTCTCACAGAATACCGACGTGAAATACCAGTATTCCTACTGTTGTGTTTCGTTCGGTGAGTGAGAGCGCTGGAGGCCCAATCACCCCCTTTACCCCATACCCGCTCCTTCTCCTTCCCACTTCCTTTCCTAAAGAATCGGCAGCGCACAAGTGATGCCTCTGGTGTTGCAGGCGTCCATAGGCTACGGTGACCACTTACCATCAGGTGGGCCGTATGCTTGTTTGCCACATTAGTTATATCGTTTTTCTTTACAATTTTCTTTATTTTCATACTCCACCGACAAGAGCGATTTTCGGCCAATACCTTGACCTCCTTTAAAGACGTGATCTTCGCCTTTTCTTTTAATTGATATTTGAACGCCCTTCTGGATCTGCCTCTTCCTGTCTTTCTTTCCACTTTTCATTCTATGATGTTTATTATAAAGTCGTCATGTCTTATAAGATGGCCAAACATCTTTCCTCATCTGTTCTCAATTGGCGTCAAAATGTTGCGTTCTTCTTATAAAAAGCCTATATTATCAGTCATTAACAGTACGGAGTCTGGGATGGAGCATAAAACGAGCTGAAAACTCCCTGTTACGTGGGACCTTAGCTGGCGAATTGAAGGTGCAATACACCTATGCCTTCCCTTTCAGAATATATAATACCAGCCCTGTATTAAACTGTCCCACTGCTGGGCACGGACCTCTTAGTGTGAAAAGAGTCAGGCCAGGTATAGCCAGTGGCGTGGTGCCGGGGTTAGCCAACGAAGGCGGAAAAAAAAAATTACCGCCTTCTTTTTTAGGTATTTCAATTTAAAAGACTTTAATTGTTAATAATTCTAAAGAAATTTTCAGTAAGAACAGTCATCATTATCTATTGTGTATTGTATAGTTCAAATATTTACAAGATATTATTATTTATTGTGAAATTTTGACGCCCTCTAAGAGCGCCGCCCGATGTGGGCCGCCCCTGCCGCCCGCCACTACGGTACGCCGCTGGCCATAGCCCACCACTCTGGCCCAGTGTGGGTTGGCAGACTCACATATCTTCGAGAACATTATGTAAATATATCTTATGTGGGGGCCAGTCAGTGCAGACCGGCGACACTTCGACCCAGTGGGATCTTTTGTGTCGACACTCTCCCAATAACGACTGCCATAGAAGTTCATGGCAGCCAGGACCGACGGCTTAACATGCTCTCCGAGGCACGGAGCAGACGATAATAGTCAAACAAAACGAAAATAATTTCGAAAAGTCATATAACTTCCGAAAGTCAGAGGTGCGCAACGTGGGTTCGAACCCGAGAACCTCTGCAGTCTGTTGGTCTGTGGGTCCAAATAAGAAGTGTGGTTTTTAAATAGAGTGTGAGTTGAGAAAGCGTAGTGTGCTCGGGAATAGTGATTTGGGTTGGAAAAGCAGGAAGTGTGCAGGCGGAATACAGATTAAGTTTGCACAGAAAAGAGAGGAATAACCAATTAATAAAGAAAAGAGTAATTTAATGCTAATTGTTCACTTAAGCATTTATTTAAATACAAATAAAGATCATTATTTTATTCTATAGCGTGTAACATAAGATGAGGTCAAATTTGAAGGTCTTATAGTTCACATTGAACTTGACCTTGACCTTTATTATCAAAACTAAAGTTTGACAATTAACATAGATTTACATATACAAAATGGCACTGGATTTTATTGCATGATTATGAATATGAACCAGAAAAATCTGGTACAAGTTATAAAGCCTACGTTACTAATGCTGAAATATTTTATTTAAAAAAATTATTAGTTTATAAGATTCCCTATATCTTTGTTCATACTATCGGAGTAGATAATATAAAACTCGAGGATATTTACGTCAAGTCCGAAAATGTCTGTAACATAAACTTAAGACTGCGCCGAGCGTAAGACAGATAATGACAGAGCTCGTGCGGCGCATATTCAAATCGGCGCGCGGCCGCCATAGTCAAATTGTATGGAGGATTTGAAGTGCTTTTTTGATAAATATGTATCTTTATTGTCAATCAATAACTTAAATATTTGGGACGAACAAATTGTAATATAACTATTTATGTTTCGTTTAAGCTGTAATATAGGATAGATTTCAACTAATATAATCTAAAAATCACGTAACAAGAGCCTACGTTTTTGCATTTTTCGTTCGTTTTTGCAAATTTACGTAATTTTGTAGGCGAAAATATTGATTATTTTAAGTTTTTTAGACGGAGTAATTGTAAACACATTCATTGTTATGGTAAATGTATGTTTTATATTTGTATTAAACAAAAAGTGTTGATTTTATTCACTTAACTGTGACCGCCTGTTTTGGCACATTTCGCTCGGCGCAGTCTTAAGAACCTAAATTACTATTAGATAATAGAAACATAATAATGAACTGGACTTAGAATTGTGTGAAGAAACAAATTTTAAAAATGTCTGGCATTCTTATCTTATTTCTTTTTAAATTATAGCTCATCCTCAGCCGAAACTCAGTCCACTGCTGGAGATAGACCTCCCCCAAGCTTTTCCACACAGACCGATCTTAGGTCACCCGCATCCAACCGCTTCCTGCCCCTAACCAGGTCGTAGGTCCACATTTTTTTGTTATACTACTAAGGTGGCAAATAATCATACGGCCCACCTGATGGTAAGTGGTCACCGTAGCCTATGGACGCCTGCAACACCAGAGGCATCACTTGCGCGTTGCCGACCTCGTAAAATTCTTTTAACGCCCTTTTTGAAGAACCCCATACTGTAGTCTTGTGGGAAAACCTCGGCAGGGAGTTCATTCCACAACGCACAACCGCTTGGTGCGGCACCAATTAACCACCTTCCTGCCTTTTATCTTACAATTCTAATTATGACATTAATTATCTTATCGCTAAAATATAATAATATTCTAATATTCTACTACATACACACAACACCATCTAGCCCAAACTAAGCAGAGCTTGTACTATGGGTTCTAGACAATGGATAAACATACAAATATACTTTTTTTTTTTGTAAATACGTACATATTATACATAGAAACACCCAGACCAAGACAAACATCCATGTTCATGCACACAAATGTTTGACTTGTGCGGGAATCGAACCCGCGACCTCGGGCGTGGCAGTCGGTTACACTAACCACTACGCCATCGAGGCCGACAACCAATATGACCACACATTACGGTTATACGCTTACAACTTAAATATACATACATACATCGATTTAAGTTCGGTTCCTGTGTCAGGAACCAAGTCGTTATAGCTACAAACAATTCAATTTAGACATATTTTATACAATATTAGCTTTTGCCCGCGAATTCGTTCGCGTAAAAGTATTAGGTCATGATAGTAACAGTACTTTGTATTATAATAGTTTTATTGTGTGTTGCAATGCTTCATTAAAATAAAATATTTCTTTCTTTCATTCTTACTTTAAAAAAAATATATAGCCTATGTTACTCAGTGATAATATAGATTTCCAATGGTGAAAAAATTTTTAAAATCGGTGAAGTAGTTTTTGCGCTAAATCCTTACAACTAACAAAAGATTAAATCTTTCTTCTTTATGTTATTAATAGGTATATATGATTAAAAAATTGAGTGTCTGTAGGTAAAACGACTTGTTTGTTGATATAGGAACCAGGTCTGGCTTAGCAGGATCAAATTTAAAAGCTTTAAAAGCTATTGACAACAAAAAAATTCCTAAACACACCTATTTCTATGTATAATACGTATAATATAATAATAATATTCTACCACGTACACACAACACCGTCTAGCCCAAACTAAGCAGAGCTTGTACTGTGGGCACTAGACAATGGATAAACATACATATATACTTTTCGTTTTTAAATACATACATATTATACATAGAAACCCCCAGACCAAGACAAACATCCATGTTCATGCAAAATAAACTATCATTAAGTAAAAATAATCGATTTTTCATGTATGAATTTTTACATAACACCTTAAGTAGGTACTTCACAGATAAACTGTTCGTAAGTAAAAAGTCCCATTTCTGAATATAAGATCTCGGCCTGAAACAATTACGCCATCCGAAACACCAGACAAGAAAAAACACTTCTGAAGTAATTTTAGTGATATATGCAGGAAGCCTTTTTGTGGAGGACCCGGGACTGAAGGCCCTAATGCTTGAAGCCGACCATACAGCTTAAACCCCTATATTCAAGGCACAAGTCGTTTTACCTAATTAAATTAAAATTAAAATTAAACAGTTAATTTTATTAAAATCCTTACTAATATAAATGCGAATGTGAGTTTGTTTGTTACGCTTTCACGCCTTAACTACTCGACCGATCATATTGAAATTTCGCATATACGTTATTAGGTGTACAGAAAATGACATAGGGTACCTTTCATCCCGGAAAAGTACATTGCCCGAAATTTACAAAACTTACAATTCAATGGGTTCAATCACCAGGACACAAGACATCATTTGTGAGATGCTCAAATATTTGTTCCCAGTCTGGGTGTTCTTTGTGGCTGTTATTTGAATGTTTGTGATCTTTCCTGCGACAGATAAAGCACTTGTCCCGAGGGATAGAAAAACAACCTACATTTACGCTAGCAAAATTGCGGGCCAATCTTAGTATTGGAACATGGTGGATATACCACATTTGCGCACGGAGCACTTTGCTTCCACTTTTATAAAGCGTACCGCTAAGGAGTGGAACTCGCTACCTAAGTCTGTTTTCTGATGAGTACAATCTGGGTGTCTTCAAGTCGCTAATGAATAGGTATCTTCTAGGCAAGCGTGCTCCATCGTCGACTGCATCGTCACTTAACATCAGGCCTTCTCAGGCCGTCAAAGTACGGACCTCAACATCGCCTCAGCTGCTATATGAATAGTGTAGAGGCCACTGCTCTGTGATCATATGATCGCTTACCATCAAGCGGAGTGTGGTCATAATGAAGAGCAAAAAAAAAAACTCTGAGATCGCGGTCAAACGCAAGACTTACAACTTAAAAAAGAAAATTACATATTTCAACTGTCCGCAGCTAAAACGACTGGTTTCTTGATATAGGAGGCCTTGGATCCTAAAAATCATGTATTTTGTGTGTTTAAGGCCAGACAATGCTCTCGATCCAGGGCACATAGTGCGCCACCCTTGTGTAGATGGCAGGCTCGGAGGCGAAGCCGCAAGCCCTGCCGAATGACGTCACACCCACCACCACATACATGCAGTGCATCTTCTTACTCTTCACTTGGATCGGACCTCCGCTGTCGCCCTGGAAACAAACAAATAGATTGTAGTGGTTTCACACCGACGAAGAAGTTACGATGCACGACAAGAGAGGGCGCTTTACGCAATTATGCACTTCTCCGTATAATCTCTGTATCGCGCAAGTGAAGTTTACGCTGCCATTTAGTACAGGTATAGGTTCAGTCGCCTGGCACGATCACGCAGCCTGGTTAAAGGCTCCTTCCTTTGTGTTGGAAGGACATCATACCACGTTCGTTCTTGACGTAATTTTAACACGCAATATATGCTCGCTCATATGACGGGGGACTGTTCGAAGTTATGTGTGAATTAAATAGTTAACTATCCCTTGCTTTAACAGTGAACTAGAAAGTCTTGAAGAAACCTGCATGTCTTAGAGTTCTACATAATGTTTCCGGGGACATGTGAAGTGTGCTAATCCGCACTGTGCCAGCGTAGTAGACTATGGCTCATCTTCTTTTCTTCTTTTCGTGTGGTTAGTGGCCAACCTGTTGTCAAGAGTTGTTCAAGACCGTAGGCCTCTGACATGGCTTAACGACTGCTGTCAATTAGGCAACAACCGGGACCGATTTTTTACGTGCCCTCCGAAGCACGGAGGCGCTCAGTTGAAATACCACTAAGCGGTCACCCATCTATAGACTGACCGCACCTTGACTGCTTAACCTCACTAATCGTTTACCGATCAGTGAGCGCAACTGGCTATGACCGCCTCTTGACCTCTTACACCTCTAACACCTCTTAGACTATGGCTTAACCCTTCTCACACTGAGAAGAGGTGCTTGCCCAGTAGTAGGACATTTTATATAAAGGTCTGATATTATTAACGGCTCACGATTTTCTGTAAGTTTTTGATGAAGCTCTTTTGATGAAGATCATAAAAATGTTTGATCCGTGTCTCTACACAGGACAAAAAAATGTGTTATTCATTTAGTACAGATCATTGCAGGTTTGATCTGATCAAAGCTGCAATTCGTGGCGACGTGGCGAAGCGTCCACCTAAACTACTACGCCATCTTAGTCTTAGAGATTTTATATACCAGTTAATTGGGTTTTCTACCACGAAATTCTCAATAGCAGCCTGGAGTTAGGCAGGTCGAAACGTCAGGCAATCAATAGGTCTTCTTCTCCCTAGCCTTTATTACTCCCAAGACACTTGGGGTCGGCTTTTCTGGTCTAACCGAATTTGACTGGATATCAGTTTTTACACGAAGCGGCTGCCACCTGACCTCACCAACCTGAAGGCTAACGATACCCTAAGGCTAGACCAGTGTCAGGATATTATAGGGGACTGACTTCCCAATAACGCCTGCCATAGATGTTCATGACAGCCGGGACCGACGGCTTAACGTGCTCTCCGTGGCACGAAGCAGGCGATAATTGTCAATCAATTTCGAAAAGTCATATAACTTCCGAAATTCAGAGGTGCGCCCAAGACCCTCTGCATTGCAGTTTGTTGGTCTTCCCACTGAGCTATATATACCTTAAAATACAGACAGGTTCAGTCGTTTGCCAGCAGCTCGTACACGAGCCACCGAGTGCCACGCCACTTTAAACCTTATTTTACCAAACTTAACGCTTAAAACTGATTGTTTTTCGGCTACGAATGGATTTTTTGGGTAAAAGACCTATTGTAAAGAATAACGAAAATAAGCGAGTAAGACCCGTTACCTAGTATTGTTTTAAGTGTGTAAATAATGATGTCTTACCTGGCAAGTGTCTTTAGGGTTATTCCTGTCTCCATAACACGTTTGAGTGTCAGAGTTGAAGCCGGTCTTCATCAGCCTTTGAGGCATGTACTTCTCTAAGCATTCCTGTGTCGTGAACTTGTGTAGGATGACCTGGAAACATGTACATTAGATTTTATTTACAACTAGATTTTATCCAAGTTTTGCTTGCTTAAATGTAAGTTAGATAAGGAACAGTAGATGTTCTTTCTGTCCCGTAATAACGTGTATGCGAAATTTCAAGATGATCGGTCGAGTAGTTAAGGTATGAAAGGGTAACAAACAAACAAAATTTAAATTACTAAAACAGGTGTATTTAGCACTATGCCAATCAATCATAACCGTATTGCGTAACATTAATTTATTTATTTATTTATAAGGATCGCCAACAAATGATACACAACTCTTACACAAAATTAAAGGTGTTACAATAATACATGCCTTGTGCTCATTCGGTTATAGGCAACCACAACTAACACAGGAAGTACCAGTACAATGAACTATAATATAAAATAAAAAAAATATGAAAATGAGAAAAACGATAATAAGTGTTTAAAAATGGTTAACAGTGTAAAAATACAAGTTAATTAACTTGTATTTTTGAGATACTCTAATATTACTTTCTACAATTTAGGCATAGGATCACAAAAAATATCTAACTTAAGCAGACGAGCGAGTTCATTATTTAACTTCGTCAATATAGTTATTGGCGAGTTAAGCCCTAGGTTGGTCTTATATCTAGGTATATTGAACAGTTTGAAGACATTTGAGCGCGGCAACCAACTAGGAGCTGAGATATGGATCTTGGACAATAATTCAGGACAGTCAACGTTATTATTTAATATATTATATAAGAATGATAAGCCAAAGTCTCAACGTCTACGGTTTAGTTGGACTAAATTGAAATGTTTAAGTCGGGTATTGTACGAGTATAGAGATCTGTGTAGTTTTGTTTTATACGTGAGATGGCTAAGAAACCGTCTTTGAACACGTTCGAGTCGGTTTTTGTGAACTTGGTAATGCGGAGACCAAGCTTGAGAGCAATACTCTAATATACTACGTACTTATGAGTTGAACAAGAGAATTTTAGTTTTGAGAAGTTTAAAAATCGTGGGGTGGAGCATCGAAAACAATATTATTGCCATTAGAACGTGCGCAAAGAGCCATCTTAAAGGTGGCTACATTTCGACCTCTCATCTTCCCTACCTATGAACTATAACAATCCACTAACATTTTAACTGTCCGTCAACTACCTATTTATCTTGCACACTGTCCTTAAGACTGCGCCGAGCGAAATGTGCCAAAACAGGCGGTCACAGTTAAGTGAATAAAATCAACACTTTTTGTTTATTACAAATATAAAGTATACATTTACCATAACAATGAATGTGTTTACAATTACTCCGTGTAAAAAACTTAAAATAATTAATATTTTTGCCTACTAAACTACGTAAATTTGCACGAAAAATGCAAAAACGTAAGCTCGTGTTACGTGATTTCAAGATTATAACAGTAGAAATCTATCCTATTTTACAGCTTAAACAAAACATAGATAGTTATATTACAATTTGTCCGTCCCAAATATTTAAGTTATTGGTTGACAATAAAGATACATATTTATCAAAAAAGCACTTCAAATCCTCCATACAATTTGACTATGGCGGCCGCGCGCCGATTTGAATATGCGCCGCACGAGCTCTGTCATTATCTGTCTTACACTCGGCGCAGTCTTAAACAACATACGCTTCTCCCTTTTAGTTTACATAGTTTGTAAAAGTTTTCAAACTAAGCATTAGCTTACATGAAGAGATTTTCTTATTCTTAGGGCCTTTTTAGTACAATAAACTAAATTAGTTATTAGATATATATAGCATTAATCATAATCAATGTCACATAGTTTTAACAAGGTACCTAAAAACGCTTAAGTATTCAGATACAGAGAAATTGCTAGTAATTGTAAAATAATTTATTATTGTTTAAGCAATTTTTCATTATAATTGTTATTGTTTAAAACTATTTTAGTTGTATACTTAACTACATATATATGTTTGCAGTACATGAATAAATGTTTTTTGTAGACACTTACTTTTTTTTTAAATTTTTTTTTATCTGTTTTATTTAGCCGCCTTTACCTTATAAAGGTATGCCAGCCTCATCGTACCCTAAATTACCTTTCTCTTATATTTAATTATATGCATGCCTTATTACTATGAGGGAGAGGCAGACAGTGCTGCAGATACCATGTCATAAATACACCTTGCTGCCGGCGATAAAGGTTCTGACAAAATCTTTATAAAAACCCCAACGTCATATTTATTTATGTTAAATCTCTGCATCACTGACTCCCTCTCTCTTTGGTTCTTCTCACATTCCATCAGTAGGTGTTGGACATCTTCTATCTTGCCACATACTTCACAATTAGGTGAACTGACTTTTTGACTCTTACTTTATAAACAGTAGAGTAAAATGTAATATTAGAAACAGCCTGAAACACAGGTCCCTGACCTAGTTCATACATACATAGATTCACGCCTGTCTCCCAGAGGGGTAGGCAGAGACTACGGATTTCCATTTGCTACGATCCTGACACACTTCTCTGGCTTCATTCACTTTCATCACATTCCTCATACACGCCCGTCGGTTCAAGGTGCTCTTAACCTGGCCTTTGTCCAGAACGCCTCCGATCTGATCAAGAAACGTTCGCCTAGGTCTTCCTCTTGCGACTGTTCCATTCACACTAGCCTTATAAACATTCTTAGTCAGTCTTTCCTCGTCCATTCTTTCTACATGCCCAAACCAGCTTGTCACTATATCCACTTTCATGCCGCATCTCTCTCTAATCGCACTATTCCTTATTCTATCTTTCAGAGTCACACCACATATATTTTTCAGCGCTCTCATTTCTACAGCATTTATTCTGCTCTCATGCTTCCTACCTAGTTCAAGTAACACAATGTAAAAACAGACTTCATAAACGAGTCATGTGTCCAATATTTAAATTGTAATTGTTGGCCTTTAGATAAAACATAGTTTTAATGTGAATTTAATGCAATAAGTAGCCTGTAACGTGTATATAATTTTGTATAGACTTTTATTTATTTATTGAATAAAAATTTATTATTATTATTAATTCTTCTTTTCTTTTCGTGTGGTTAGTGGCCAACCTGTTGTCAAGAGTTGTTCAAGACCGTAGGCCTCTGACATGGCTCAACGACTGCTGTCAATTTGACAACAACCGTGACCGAGTTTTTACGTGCCCTCCGAAGCACGGAGACGCTCAGATGAAATACCACTAAGCGGTCAACTATCTACTTAATTTTTTTTTACGTGGGGAATGCATGTCGCATACCCCTCCGCGGTGGCGGGCGGAGGGGTTATGTCGGACTCGCCGGGATAAAAGAAAGATGGAATTAGAAAATTAGAATAATGTACCTCCCGGAATACCGACTAAACCTACCACGGTGTTCGACAAAACCACTATCGACGGGGCCGCGCGAATCACTTGCGCATACGGTCGCGACTCCGCCGAGGTTTCGGCCCGCCGTATGAAACGGCAGGCCACTACGCAAAGAGACCTACCCAAAGGCACTCACTCACTTATTAAACCCTACTGTCTCCCCCCTAGTGGGGAGACGGACTCGAAACAGAGGCGCGCGTGGGAACACGCACGCCGCCTCTCGGACCTGGTGCTGATCTATTTTTTTTTTTTTTTTTTTTTTTTTTTTTTTTTTTTTTTTTTTTTTGACCCAGGAAAATCCTTTATGGATACCCCCTGCCCCGGGGGGGGAAGGGTGGTTATGTGAGACTCTCCGCCCCTGAAGGGGGTCGGTATACACACTAAAAACCTGGGGTGAGCAGTCCCTCCGCCGACGGAGTGGGGCGGGATGGGGTCGCGTTAGCAATCACCATCCCGCCCCGGCGGTTGGCCCGGCTGATGGTGACCGGGCCTCAGCACCTATGGAGGGAAGGCCTTGCTCACCAAGGCCATCCCCCAGACGTGTGGGGCCGTGCAAGCCGGTAGAGAGTCCCCCGACTCTGTACCAGTGACCCCACTATACAGGAGTGAAAAGGCGGGCAAATCGCCTCCTTCTCGCTCCCGTCCGTCTGCGCCGGAGAGGGTCAGCGAGGAGGTTGTTCTCCCTGACCCTCTCCGCGGTCTCCTTCTGCGCCATGACAGCTTCGCAGAAGGAGACCACTGCCTGCCACGACCTCTCGCCGCCGAGCATGGCGTTGATCACGCTCGGCAGGGAGAGATCTCCGCCTATTATGGCCGAAAGCGTGTGTCGCTGCGGCCCCCACGCGGCACACGCCTCCAGCGTGTGGAGCGCCGTGTCTTCCGGCGCCCCACACTCGTGGCAAGGTGCTGATCTATAGACTGACCGCACCCAACGTTGCTTAACCTCGCTAATCGTTTGCCGATCAGTGAGTGCAACTGGCTATGAGCGCCTCTTTATTTATTTAAACTCACATTCGCATTTATAATATTAGTAAGGATACTACTAACTGTCAACAGTTATCGGGAGATGAATGTCGCAGCGGGCAATATCGCATTCACGTGATGAGCGTTGTGTGCTCAAATCCGGCCATATTTTTCTTGAAAATGTCATCTCTCGATATAGGAATAATTCCTGTGCCGCGGGGATCTTTACAAACATTCATACAACGGACACGTTGGACACCCACACTCAGTACAATAATTTCTAGATCACACAAATCATCATCAATCCCTGACAGAGGATTCGTTACTAGTGCGCAAGATGTATTTATATATGTATTATTTGTAGCTTTCAGTATATATATAAGTGTGGCTCTATTTTAATCGATGAAAATACCTTCTGCATGTGGTTGGAGGTCTGTCCGTTGTATTCAGTGGCCCCCCAGCCCGTAGCAAGGACTCTGGAGTCGTTCACAAATTGCCCAACATCCAGGCAAGCTGGTACCACGTACTGGTTTAGCTTTATCCTGAAAAATATTACAGGAATATTAAATCAAATCATTTGTTTTTGTGAGACATGTTACATATAATTGTTACACAATAGAATAATTCCATTTTGCCCGCGGCTCAGCTCGAGTGAACGTACAAAAAAATAATGTATAAAAACAAGTGAGAAACGAAAGGTCAGAGGTCAAAGGTCAAGTCATTTTGGGGGTATATCGACTATGCTGAGTCGAATGGCGATGACCGCGAGTCTCTAGCTCTTACGGTTTTTGAGTTGAAAGATGGTATCACGTGACTCGTGAGGTCAGACCTCCTTACATTTCGGTTACAGCGGCCACTTTTCGGAGACTGGCCATCTGCGCAGGGGATATTACATATAGTGCACAAGTGTGTGCGCAAACACAAGCGCACTCTCTGTTCCCTCACTTTCATGATCCGATATGACGTCACGACACGAGCGGAGAGAGATCAGGCGCAGGACCAACGGCTTTACGTGCTGTCCGAGGCACGGGGGTGTCTTACACCGCCAGCTTCCTAACTCTGGGCTCGTATTGAGATCACTTAACAGTAAAACACAATAACTTTTTGTTGGCCCGACCTGGGAGTCGAACCCGAGACCGGCAGTCTCATTCAATACCGCTGCGCTACGGAGGCAGTTGACAACAGAATACATTATATTGTCTTCTGTTTACGCGAATGTTATTCATTAAAATTAAACTACTATATACGGATTTTATCGCGTTGTTTATTTGACACTTTATTACATAATTTAGAAACGACTACTATTAAACTTTACTAATTTTTAAGCTAATTAAATTATTAAAACTATCAAAACTATTTATATTTAAGTTTACACTTTCCCCGACGTTTCGGTTGCTTTTCAGCAGCCATGGTCACGGGGAGACTAATTAGTAAAGTTTGATAGTAGTAGTTTCTAAATTATGTAAAAAAGTGTCAAATAAACAACGCAATAAAATCCGTATATAGTAGTTTAATTTCAATAAACAGAATACATATTAATACTGCAATATACATACATCAGTACCAATATGTACCCTATGTTACTCCATCCATTTTGCAGAGAGTTTAATTGCATAACCTAATTCTCCTTTGATCGTTTTCCTTTTTTACATGTCACACGCAAAAGTTCAAAAGTTGTTCGAAGTTGAATTTAACCTGTATACTCACTCAGTCTCCAGCTCCAAGAGTGCGATGTCGTTGTATTTTGAGGGTGGTTTGTAACCTGCGTGCCTGATGATCCTCTTCACCTTGTATATGTTCTCCGTCTTCGTCGTATCCTGGCGTGTCAAGGCTCCTACCACTATGTACTTCACTTCGCCTCTGTAATAGAGAATTTATTTATTTACTAGATATTGCCCACGGATTCGCTCGCGTAAACCTAGGTTAGGTTAGATTTGGCGAAGTCGCCACGACGAAGTGGCGGCCAAAATATGCCGGCGCTGCAGGATGAATGCGCGAGCGATCCCTGTGCGAACCATACACCGTGTGAATGAACACCGTGGTAGGTTTAGTCGGTAGGACCCGGGACTTTCTATCCTTCCCGGCCGAGCCTGACATAAACCCTCCGCCCCCGCGGAAGGGTATACGTCACAGCATTCCCAAAGGTAAAAAAAAAGTTACATTAGGCACAGTATTTTTTCTGGATGAAAGGTACCCTATGTCCTTTTCTGCACCCTTGAAAACGTGTATGCGTATATTCATGATGATCGGTCGAGTAGTTAAGGCGTGAAAGCGTAACAAACAAACTCACATTTGCATTTATAATATTAGTTAGGAAGTTAGGATTACGATAGCCTAGTGACGCCGTTTGACTGCCAAACAGAGATCTCAAGGTCGATCCAAGGCATACCTTTTCGAAGTTAAGTGCGTTATCGCTCGCTTTAACGGTGAAGGAAAACATCGTGAGGAAACCTGCATATCTGAGAGCTCTCCATAATGTTATCGAAGACATGTGAAGTCTGCTCGCACTGCGCTAGCGTGGTTGACTATGGCCTAGGCCTTCTCGCACTGAGAAGAGGCCCGTGCCCAGCAGTGGGACAGTTTATATACAGGGCTGATATTATTATATTATTTATAGTACCCTCCGTGGGGCGAGCGAAGGGGTTAAGTTGGTTCACCCGGTATCCGGGCTTTCCATCTGTAAGGTTTGGATCCTACCGGCTATGACTAGAGCGCAAGGATCGCTCGCGCATTTATTCTGCAGAACAATCATTCATTCTCATTCATTCATCCTGCAGCCCCGGCAGATCTTGGTCGCCACTAAGCCGTGGCGGATTCCTCACGTCTACTTACACCTGGTTGGTTCCGAGGCAGTGACCGGCAGTTAAGATGAATCTCTCACTAATGATGGTGCCGCCACAGAGCCACTGGACTTCCTCGATGCTGTCTCCGTAACCCAACATCACCTGAACACCAGAAAATATGAAGAAAATCCATCATTCATAGTAGGAGTACTTTATATATTGAAGTTGATCTACTTTATACGAATTTAACCGTATTTTAATTAAAAAGATTACTCTTAGACAATTTTGAAACAATTCAACCAATACTACTATATAATTGGGGCATCAATAACCTAGTGAGATACCGTTGGACTGCTACGCAGAGGTAGAACCCCCAGACTCAGACAATTATTTGTGGATCACACAATTGTTTTCCCCGAGTGAGGATCGAACCCACAAAACTTGGAGCGGCGGCAGTGGCAGCGCAATCGCTTAAAAGACGACTACGCCGTCCGTTTGCCTATACTCTGCCAATCTCAAGGTTACCAAGTCCCAAAAACCACCAGCTCTTACCATGTGAGGGAATTCATCCCTCGCAGTGTTGGTCCCCCCAATGATGAGCTCGTCAGCGTTGTGGTGGCAATGGTTCCCCCTACTCAAGTCTCCCGTTAGGGCGACCCCCTTCTCACAAGGATACACCAACTTCTGCTGGTAGTCAATACATTCTGAAACAAAGAGCACAGGTTTGATTCTATAAATTCAATAACGGCAATATGTAATAGGCAATATGATAGGTAGTAGAGCTTCGCTGATTCAGCATGAATGTGTCGGCTCGACCGGGGAAGGACTACCCTCTCACAGAATATCGACGTGAAATAGCAGTATTTCTACTGTTGTGATTCGTTCGGTGAGTGAGAGTGCCGGCGGCCCAGACATTTTATGAAAGTAAGTGGGAAGGAGAAGAAGCGGGAATGGGGTAACCACCTCTTTCCCCCTTCCCACTCCTTCTCCTTCCCACTGCCTTTTTGTCTTCTTCCTTTCCTAAAGGATTAGCAACGCGCAAGTGATGCCTCTGGTGTTGCTGGCGTCTATAGGCTACGGTGACCACTTACCATCAGGTAAGATGCATGTGGGACATCGGTCGGTCGTGTCGGTATGCTTGTTTGCCAAAAAAGATCCAATGCCATTCATTTGGGTTACCACCGCATTAACATACGAAAATACCCTATTGTTAGGTACTAACTGTCAAAGGCTTTCTGTCCAGTCTTCTGTGACGTCATGTCTGCGGGCAACGGTTCACAACCTCCATACTTGTTGTCTGTCTCCTTGTAGTCATATTCCGGAGGAATGTACATCGTGGTGGTCGGTACGTTAGACCTGGAACATTCATTTATTTTTGACGATTCGATGGCGAAGTGTTCGATTCCCGCACAAGTCAAACATTTGTGTGCGTGAACATGGATGTTTGTCTTGGTCTGGGTGTTTCTATGTATAATATTAGTGTATTTACAAAATAAAAAGTATATATGTATGTTTATCCATTGTCTAGTACCCATAGTACAAGCTCTGCTTAGTTTGGGCTAGATGGTGTTGTGTGTATGTGATAGAATATTATTATTATTATACTCTTTATTTCTATTTTTGCAATACATTTTCATTTTTAAATACACATATATAAAAATATACATTTAAAAATATAAAATGTATGGTACCCCACCGGCATCGGGAACAAGGTCCAAGCTGCCGGTGGTTAGGATTCCAGAGACAGGAACCTCCTCACAATGCGTGCTGTATCTAATAGCACTGCCTTCTGCATCAAACCCCTGATCCAAGCACCTAACGCGAGCCTCTTTAGATGGTGATGGCTCTTGGCAATTAGACCATTGACAGATATGACTATCGGCACAATTTTTGCTGAATCCACATCCCACATGTCGACAACCTCGCGAGCTAAATCGAGATATTTAATTTGTTTATTATTATTATTATTATATTATATATTGATTGATTGATAAATACATTTGAAACAGTTATCAAAAGTAAACTATATTAATAAAGCAATAACTAAGTCACTGAATATATAAAACACCAGCTGACCCGTGCAAATTCATCTGCTTTACATAAGAGAATTTTCTGTGTTTTTGCAACATTTTTCATTGATCCTCCGCTACTATTGGCCGAAGCGTGATGTTATATAGCCTATAAAGTATAAGCCTTCCTCGATAAATGGCATATCGAACACTAAAATAATTTTTTAATTTGAACCAGTAGTTCCTGAGATTAGCGCGTTCAACCAAACAAACAAACTCTTTAGCTTTATAATATTAGTATAGATAAAAATGTTTAGGATTGAGTTGCTTTCACTCACAGGCTATTTCTAACCATATTATTAAGTCAATTGTATCTTATCTTATGTGGAGGCCAGTCAGTGTAGACCGGCGACACTTCGACCCAGTGGGTTCTTTTGTGTCGACACTCTCCCAATAACGACTGCCATAGATGTTCATGGAAGCCGGGACCGACGGCTTAACGTGCTCTCCGAGGCACGGAGCAGGCGATAATTGTCAATCAATACGCACATAATTTTGAAAAGTCATATAACTTCCGAAAGTCAGAGGTGCACGACGTGGGTTCGAACCCGAGACCCTCTGCATTGCAGTCTGTTGGTCTCCCCACTGAGCTATCGCTGCTCATGTATGTATGTAACATCTTATAAATATTTAAACCATTCTATGACGAACGAGAGAAATGGACACAATAATGATGACTGTTCATGGTGAAAATTTCTTTAAAATGAATTTATATTAATCTCTTCTAAATTTAAAAACCTAAATAAGAGGGTTAGAATTTTTTTTTACCCCGTGTTGCTAACTCTCACGCTGTGCCAGTGGGTTATCAGAACCTAGATAACTTGGAATACCTTGGGCTTAATAATCACCTCATTAACTCAAAAGAAAGAGGAATTAAAGATGAAAGGAGATCACTAGGACTGACAGGGATGTGGGCTTCCAGAATTTTCTGGGTAGTTTATTTCACAAAGACAACTCCTGCACTAGGAATACATCCTGTGTCGTGGGGACTTTACAAACATTCAAACAACGGACAAAGAAAACCCAGTCTTGGAACAACCATTTGAGAACCAAACAATTTTTTGTCACGTGTGGGATTCGAACCCACAACACCCGGCTTAGTAGCAGTGGCGAGGCTACCACTTTAACCACACACCAGACAAAGTCAAGTCAAAGTCAAAACTCATTTATTCATTTAGGTCACAAAGTAACATTTATGAACGTCAAAAAGTTTTACTTTCATTCGCGTAAATGTAAGACAACGTTAATCTGGATTGCCAATTGAAAACCTATTGTGTCTGACCGCCGCCGGAGTGCCGCTGCTTCTAAATAAGTTAGGGCTCTACTCTAAAATTATAATAATAATATACTTTAAATAATATTGTATCACATACACACAACATCATCTAGCCCAAACTAAGCAGAGCTTGTACTATGGGTACTAGACAATGGATAAACATACATTTATACTTTCTTTTTTGTAAATACATACATATTATACATAGAAACACTCAGACCAAGACAAATATCCATGTCCATGCACACAAATGTTTGACTTGTGCGGAAATCGAACCCGCGACCTCTGGCGTGGCAGTCGGTTACACTAACCACTACGCCATAACCTTACCTTTTGGTTGTAGTAACGAGAGGCGACTGGCCAGTATTTATACAGCATACGACGGGATCAGAGCCAACGAAACCACAGATCTGAAAAATACAAAGATCAAATCGTTGATATAGTCGTTGATCTTAGAGTATAAGCTTTGGTTATTATCAAAATCAAAAATATCTTTATTCATGTAGGTCACAAAGTAACACTTATGAACGTCGAAGTTATTTGTTTATGTTTTTATACATCCTGTGTGGCAAACAAGCATACGCCCCACCTGATGGTATAAGTGGTCACCGTAGCCTATGGACGCCTGCAACACCAGAGGCATCACTTGCGCGTTGCCGACCCTTTAGGAAAGGAAGTGGGCAGGAAAAGGAGCGGGAAGGGGGAAAGAGGGTAATTGGGCCTCCGGCACTCTGACTCACTGAACGAAACACAACAGTAAGAACACTGCCGTTTCACGTTGATATTCTGTGAGAGGGTAGTTTTTTCCCGGTCGAGCCGGCACATTCATGCTGAAATCAGCGAGGCTCTACTACCCATACTTATTAATGTGAATTTAAATTTACTTGTTGCCATGTTTAGCAAAGCAAGGGTGTAGAACAAATGAGAAGAATATATTGTTACGTGCTGGTTTCCACGGATAATAATGTGAACAATATTACCGACTAAAACACGTTTTATTCAAACACACAATTAAATTTAAACACAACAAACACTATACCACACTTTTTCACTGCTTCAAACTCCGTAGTATTTTCGCTTCCGTTCGTTTCGATGAACACTTGACCGCTTACGATTATAAACTGAATTGGCGGTGCGCGTGCGCTCTATTTATACGCGGGTAAAGTGTTTTTAGAGTTTTCTAGTAACGCTATTCCCGGTATGTAAACAGTACGATGTTTCGAGAAAGTACCAGGGTTCTCTATACGATTCTCGTACCCATACCTACTACGTAGTTCCGTAAGATGTCAATAGATGGCGGTGTAATAAATTCATTGAAAGACAATATGGTGTAAAAATTATTAGACGGAACTGCCGAGTCTTTCCCACAATGCCGAGAGATGTCACTGGGCGTAACAATATTATTTAATAATAATATACGTAACGTCCATTTAGCTACGAAATCATCCCCGCTTGACGGATTATCTAAATTATAAGAAGCGGTTTTTTTTGCTGATTATTTAGTTTTTTATATTAAGACTGCGCCAAACGAAATGTGCCAAAACAGGCGGTCACAGTTAAGTGAATAAAATCAACACTTTTTGTTTAATACAAATATAAAATATGCATTCACCATAACAATGAATGTGTTTACAATTACTCCGTGTAAAAAACTTAAAATAATTAATATTTTCGCCTACAAAATTACGTAAGCACGAAAACTGCAAAAAACGTAAGCTCGTGTTACGTGAGTTTTAGATTATAACAGTAGAAATCTATCCTATATTACAGCTTAAACGAAACATAAATAGTTATATTACAATTTGTCCGTCCCAAATATTTAAGTTATTGGTTGACAATAAAGATACATATTTATCAAAAAAGCTCTTCAAAACCTCCATACAATTTTACTATGGCGGCTGCGCGCCGATTTGAATATGCGCCACACGAGCTCTGTCATTATCTGTCTTACGCTCGACGCAGTCTTAAGAAATAAATAGCTAAGCATTTTGCATGCCGAAATATAATTTTAATTGAACAAGGAAAAACACAGTGCATAACGCAGGTCTTGAACTCGGGACCTTGACAAAACCTGTATTCGCATTGCAAATCTACCAATTTAAAAGTATAAAATGTCCTCCAGACAGTATTCGGTCACGGCGCGGAATCTTAACGAAGACTGGCTGACGCAGAATATATTACAGTGCACAAGTGTGTGTGCGCAAAACAGAAGTGCACTCTCTGTTCCCTCACTCTCTTGACCCGATGTGACGTCACCGACACGATTGGAGAGAGATCAGACGCAGGACCAACATTTTAACGTGCTCTTCGAGACACAGGGGTGTCTAACACCGGCAACTTCCTAACGCGGGCTGCTATTGAAGTTTGAAGTTTCTTGGCAGGAAAAATCGAATAACTTTTGGTTTATCCTACCAGGGATTCGAACCCGAGACCTCATATACAGCAGTCGCATTCACTATCGCTGCGCCACAGAGTCAGTCACAACTTCCCTACATATTATAAAATAAAGTCCCACGTCGCGTCTGTACGCGATAAACTCAAAAACTACTGAACGGATTTTCATGCAGTTTTTATAATATTCTACCACATACACACAACGCCATCTAGCCCAAACTAAGCAGAGCTTGTACTATGGATACTAGACAATGGATAAACATATATATATATATATATATATATTTTGTTTGTAAATACGTACATAGTATACATAGAAACACCCAGACCAAGACAAACATCCATGTTCATGCACACAAATGTCTGACTTGTGCGGGAATCGAACCCGCGACCTCAGGCGTGGACCAATAGACAGAGTGATTCATGAGGTGGGTTTAGGTGTATAATTTGTTAAGGTTTTGTACTACCCGTACGAAGCCGGGGCGGGTCGCTTCTTATAAATAAACAGTTTGTGTCGTTTAAGGTCAAAGTTCAAGGTTTGATCCGTCTGAGGTAAAATGCAAGGTTAGGTACGTCATTTTGCTCATATGAATTGAGTATTAATTACAATATATTCGTTTAAAACAAGTTTAGGTTTTCCTTAACTTGATTTATAGTATTTGTAATTACTGCTAGCAATGTTATAAAGTTCATAAATTTTATTTTAAAGAGAACTCTCGCACCTGGCCTAATTCTTGTGTCGCGAAAGACTTTACAAACATTTGAGTTAATCATTTGTGTGCGTGAACATGGATGTTTGTCTTGGTCTGGGTGCTTCTATGTATAATATGTACGTATTTAAAAAAAAAAGGTTCCATTTGCTACGATCCTGACACACTTCCCCGGCTTCATACACTTTCATCACATTCCTTATACACGCCCGTCGGTTCAAGTTGCTCCTATAGAACGCCTCCGATCTGATCAAGAAACGTTCACCTAGGTCTTCCTCTTGCGACTGTTCCATTCACACTAGCCTTATAAACTTTCTTAGTCAGTCTTTCCTCGTCTAATCTTTCTACATGCCCAAACCAGCTTATCATACCCTTTTCTATTCTTGTCACTATATCCACTTTCATGCCGCATCTCTCTCTAATCACACTATTCCTTATTCTATCTTTCAGAGGCACACAACATATATTTCTCAGTGCTCTCATTTCTACAGCATTTATATATGTCGGCCTCGATGGCGTAGTGGTTAGTGTAACCGACTGCCACGCCTGAGGTCGCGGGTTCGATTCCCGCACAACTCATACATTTGTGTGCATGAACATGGATGTTTGTCTTGTTCTGGGTGTTTCTAAGTATAATATGTAGGTATTTACAAAAAAATAAGTATATATGTATGTTTATCCATTGTCTAGTACCCATAGTGCAAGCTCTGCTTAGTTTGGGCTAGATGGTGTTGTGTGTATGTGGTAGAATATTATTATTATTATTATTATTCTGCTCTCATGCTTCTTTTGCCATACCCAACTTTCACTTCCATACATAAGTGTGGGCACTAATAGTCCTTTATGAACAGCCAATTAGTAATTGTTGATTTTCTATATACCTATTAAGATAACGGTGTTTCACCATAATTATGCATGCTTCTTCTCCCTTAGCATTTATTATTCCCAAGTCACTTGGGGTCGGCTTTTCTAGTCCAACCGGATTTCACGGGATATCATTTTTACACAGAGCGGTTGCCACCTGACCTCTGCAACCCGAAGGCTAACGATACCCTAAGGCTAGACCAGTGTCAGGATATTAGAGGGCACTGATTTCCCTATAACGACTGCTATAGATGTTCATGGCAGCCGGAACCGACGGCTTAACGTGCTCTCCGAGGCACGGAGCAGGCGATAATTGGCAATCAATACGCACATAATTTCGAAAAGTCATATAACTTCCGAAAGTCAAAGGTGCGCGACGGGGGTTCGAACCCGAGACTCTCGGCATTGCAGTCTGTTGGTTTCCCCACTGAGCTATCGCTGCTTTATATAATTAGGCATGCTATGACACCTTAATATGTTGTGCATTATTTACGGTCTTATTTAGTTACTAGCTAACCCGCGCAACTGCCTGCGTCACATAAGAGAATTTCCCTCGTTTTTGCAACATGTTCCATTGATGCTGCGCTCCTATTGGTCGTAGTGATGTTATATTATAGCGTATAGCCTTCCTCGATAAATAGGTTATCCAACACTAAAAGATTTTTCAATTCGAACCAGTAGTTCCTGAGATTAGTGCATTCAACCAAACAAACAAACTCTTCAGCTTTATAATATTAGTATAGATGTAGAAATAATGTTACAACTACTGGATGTCCAAATAAATAAATAAATAATAATATAATAATAATAATATAATATTCTATAATATAATAATATTCTATAATATAATAATATTCTATCACATACACACAACACCATCTAGCCCAAACTAAGCAGAGCTTGTACTATGGGTACTAGACAATGGATAAACATACAGATATACTTTCTTTTTTATAAATACATACTTATTATACATAGAAACACCCAGACCAAGACAAATATCCATGTCCATGCACACAAATGTTTGACTTGTGCGGGAATCGAACCCGCGATCTCAGGCGTGGCAAATGTCTTTGAGGTCTCCTTCTGGAAAATATATGAAGTCTGCTAACACTCAGTCGGCCAGCGTGGTGTACCACAGAACACCACGCAACGTTTAAGAAGAATAACGCCACAGCCTGGCTCTTCTTAAACTGAGAAGAGGCCCGTGCCCAGCAGTGGGACAGTTATATACAGAGCTGATATCATATATTATGACCTACCTGAGGGTTCCGCCTATGTTTGATGTCATCTATAGCGGACTGACACTGACCGATGATAGTACAGATTCCTGACTGACCAGCCTTACTGCAACGGTCACCTGTGAAACAAAATAATGATATAATATCCCACCTAGAAGGAGGTGCATCGCACCAACTTTGCGCCAACTACGGCTTAGGTCCCACATAATATGGAGCTTTGTGTGTTCTACCGCTTATATAATGGACTAGATGTGCTCGCGGTTTCACTCGCGTTTATGGTTACTGCGCCGCCCCCGTGGGTCATAGCGTGATGTTATATAGCCTATAGCTTTCCTCGAAAAATAGGCTAACCAAAACTAAAATAATTTTTGAATTCGAACAAGTAGTTCCTGAGGTTAGCGCGTTCAAACAAACAAACAAACTCTTCAGCTTTATAATATATAATAATTTAATAATTTATAATAGGTATATAAGCTTTATATAGATTGTGTTCTGATGAGTTTGAGATGATGCCCTCAGCTACTTTTTATCATCGCACCGCTCGCCATCGGCAGCGATTCCATTCTCACACCTTACAACCTAATTGGTGTCGCACCAAGCGTTTCCAAAGGAATTTTCTCCCGCGGACGCTCAAGTTGTGTAATGAATTTCCTGCCGAGGTTTTCCTATAAGACTACAGCATAGAGTTCTTCAAAAAGGGCGTTAGAAGGTTTTTACGGGGTCGGCAACGCGCAAGTGATGCCTCTGGTGTTGCAAGCGTCCATAGGCTACGGCGACCACTTACCATCAGGTGGGCCGTGTGCTTGTTTGCCACTTTAGTTGTATAAAAAAAGGCAAGCCAGATTTCTGTATCTCTACTAAGAATTTCTTAACAGTAAAACTTAATAACACTATTGACCAAGACAACGAACCCGAGACAACAGTCACTATTGCTGCCGCGCTGGTTTGTATGACGTGTCCAATACGAATTGATAGGGTTTCCGAAGCTGTGTTGTACCTTATAGAAACTAAATTATAATAGTTTAGCCAACTGAATAGGCATAATGACTAAAAACCTTCTTAGTCCGTCTTTTAGATCAGCACAAAATATTGGACACATATTTTTTCTTTTGTCCCACACACTAATAACAACGAAGATACAACGCGTTTGAATTTCGTGTTACATCACCGTTCGGTACAAATTATATAAGATTGTGACGTCACTATCCCCTACTTCCAAATGTTAATGCGTTATATATTAGTAAATTTTTATTGTTTTTCTAAAACAAAAAACAGGTGTCCAATATTTTTTGCTAATCGAATAGATGGATAATGCCACTTATTTTTAAACCTGACATCATGCCCATTGAATGTTAACCTTGGACTACGCGAACGTATGTATAATCGTATATTTATGCCACTGAACCACCCGGGGTGATTGATAAGTTATGTTAATGACTAATTAAGTGTTATCTAAAAGGTCAACGGCCAATCTTCAAGTCAACATTCTACGAGATAAATCAATTGTCTCTTATTGAAATAAAATGAAATTAATTTTATATGATTGCAATTTTGTTTTCGTTTTCATCACGCCCGCACTGGCAATAATTCTTGTGTCGCGGGTCAATCAATCAATCAGCCCACCGCAGTCCACTGCTGGACATAGGCTTCTCTCATTTTACGCCACAACATCCGGTCTTCCGCCTTCCGCATCCAGTCTGACCCAGCTACCTTTTTCAGGTCATCGGTCCATCTGGCCGGGGGCCGTCCTACCTTACGTTTACCAAGTCGCGGTCTCCACTCTAGGACTCGCTTGCTCTAACGGCTATCAGTCCTTCAACAGATATGGCCAGCCCATTGCAGCTTGCTTATTCTGCAAGCTATGTCGGTAACCTTGATTCTTTGACGGATTACCTCATTTCTAAGTTTATCCCTCGAAGAAACACCAAGCATAGCTCGCTCCATAGCCCGCTGAGTGACTTTAAATTTTTGGACTAGCCCTACCGTGATTGTCCACGTTTCGGCACCGTAGGTCATAACAGGTAGGACAAACTGGTCAAAGTGTCGCGGGTGACTTTGCAAAAATTCAAACAACGGACACAAAGAACACCCAGACTCGTAACAACACTTTGTAGATCACACAAATTTTTGTCTCGTTAGGACCGAACCTAACACTCGGCGCATTGGCAATGGCGAGGCGACCATTAAAACCACTGCGCTATAATGTCGTCAATTGGTAACTATCGTATAAAAGCTAACTGTCTCCTACGGTTTCACCCACGTTTACAATTACTGCTACGCACCGGTGGCTCGTAGCGTGATGTTATATAGACTATGTTACTCTTGAATAAAGTAGCTTTCTAATGGTCAAAAAATTATTAAAATCAGTTCAGTAGTTACAGAGTTTATCGATAATAAACAAACAAATCTTAATTCCTAACCAGATTTTGCCCGATTCACTGGCATAAATGCAGGTTAGGCTGGTAACAGTACCTTTGTCTGGATGAAAGGTACCCTATCTCCTTTTCTGTGCCCTTGACAACGTGTATGCGAAATTTCATAATGATCGGTCGAGCAGTTAAGACGTGAAAGCGTAACAAACAAACTCACATTCGCATTTATATGTTAGTATACCTTCTCCCTAGCCTTTATTATTCCCAAGTCACTTAGGGTCGGCTTTTCTAGTCTAACCGGAATTGACTGGATATCAGTTTTTACACGGAGCGGCTGCCACCTGACCTCCGCAACCCGAAGGCTAACGATACCCTAAGGCTAGTTCAGTGTCAGGATGTTAGAGGGTACTGACTTTCCCAATAACGACTGCCATAGATGTTCACGGCAGCCGGGACCGACGGCTTAACGTGCTCTCCGAGGCACAGAGCAGGCGATAATTGTCAATCAATACGCACATAATTTCGAAAAGTCATATAACTTCCGAAAGTCAGAGGTGCGCGACGTGGGTTCGAACCCGAGACCCTCTGCATTGCAGTCTGTTGGTCTCCCCACTGAGATATCGCTGCTTTGTTTTTTAAATAGTTTTAAATAAATTAAGTTAGTATAACTATGTGTTTAAAGTAAACAACACGATAAAAAGAAAATAGTTTTATTTCAATATACAAAGAGCAGCGATAGCTCAGTGGGGAGACCAACAGACTGCAATGCAGAGGGTCTCGGGTTCGAACCCACGTCGCGCACCTCTGACTTTCGGAAATTAAATAACTTTTCGAAATTAAGTGCGTATTGATTGAGAATTATCGCCTGCTCCGTGCCTCGGAGAGCACGTTAAGCCGTCCGTCCCGGCTGCCATGAACATCTATGGCTGTCGTTATTGGGAGAGTGTCGACACAAAAGATCCCACTGGGTCGAAGTGTCGCGGGTCTGCACTGACTGGCCCCCACATAAGATAGGATAATATACAAAACTAAATTACTATGGAATACTAGTAATGACAATAAGTCATTCACGGCAGCGTTTTATTCTATAACAAGATGTGCCCGCGGTTTCACCCGCGTTTATGATTACTGCGCCGCCCCCAAAGGTCGTAGAGTAATGTTATATAGCCTATAGCCTTCCTCGATAAACAAGCTATCCAACACTGAAATAATTTTTCAATTCGAACCAGTAGTTCCTGAGATTAGCGCGTTCAAACAAACAAACAGACTCTTCAGTTTTATTAGTATAAATTATATTGGTCTGGTTTTGCCCGCTCCGAGTATGTGAGTAATTACTTTATGATAATTGAGGAAAACGCACGAATATCCTGGTAGCACGCGTTATTCAATGGACAGACAGTGTCTCACACATTTGTTTATCTTAACTAATATTATAAATGCGAATGTGAGTTTGTTTATTATGCTTTCAGCATTAATAATATAATATTCTACCAGATACACACAACACCATCTAGCCCAAACTAAGCAGAGCTTGTGCTATGGGTACTAGATAATGGATAAACATACATTTATACTTTTTTTTGTGAATACTTACATATTATATATAGAAACACCCAGACCAAGACAAACATCCATGTTCATGCACACAAATGTTTGACTTGTGCGGGAATCCAACCCGCGACCTCAGGCGTGGCAGTCGAATACAATAACCATTACGCCATCGAGTCGTCATTCAAATTCGATTCAGTTAAAGTCAATTGTTGAAATCTGTACTAATATTATAAAGCTGAAAAGTTTGTTTGTTTGTTTGGTTGAACGCGCTAATCTCAGAAACTACTGGTTCGAATTGAAAAATTATTTTAGTTTTGGATAGACCATTCATCGAGGAAAACTATAGGCTATATAACATCGTGCTACGACCAAAAAGAGCAAAACATCAATAAAAAGGTTGCAAAAACGGGTAAAATTCCATCATGTGAAGCAGACGAAGTTGCGCGGGTCAGCTAGTGTTAGATATAATTGAAAACTTATTGTGTCTAGCCGCTGGCGTGCCGCTAGGACCTAATAGGTTATAATTATCAATATAAATAAACCTCAATTACATTTATAAACACAAAATATGACAATTCTTTGCGGCGTTGCCACTCCGAATAGGTCACGATGCGAAAACGTTCTTAAAGGACCTTACTGGCTGATAAGGTGCGATGACCTCAAGCAACGGGTCCACAAAGTACCTGTTTTGATACCCATGTGTAGGTTTAGGTATATGTACAAAAAGGTATCAAAACGGGTACCCACTTTTTAAAATCCCGTTAGCAGAATGTGCTGTTTGTACAGCCAGCGACATGAGTCGATAAACATTCGCGTTTAATTGGAGACCGTTGAACTGCCATGCAGAGGTCTCGAGTTCGATCCCAGGGCGCGCACCCCTGACATACTTACTTACTTATCGTGTCGATGGCAACACACAACATTTGGTTTAGCCTGATACAGGTCAGCCAGTGTGCACGATTCTGGGCTTACGGGGCATGACAACAGATGACCCATTGTCTGTGGTGATACGCCACAGTCACATGCATTCGCACTTGTGTCTATATAACCCCACCTTGACAGGTTATCTTTACATCTGCCAACCTGGGTACGCAACCTCGAGGAGCCTCCCTGAGCGACGTCGAAAAGCGATCAAGAGTCCCAACGTTCGGCGCACCCTGGACACCTAGCACTCGGTAACGCAGAGTCTAGGTGACTAATCCTCTCACCACGATGGATCAACACAACCCCTGACATTTCGAAGTTATGTGCATATTAAATAGTTAATTATCGCTCGCTCTAACGGTGAAGGAAAACATCGTGAGGAAACCTGCATGTCTGAGAGTTCTGCGTAATGTTCTCTAAGATATGTGAAGTCTGCCAACCCGCACTGGGCCGGCGTGGTAGACTATGACCTAAGCCTTCTCACACTGAGAAGGGGCCCGTGCCCAGCAGTGGGATAGTTTATATCTAGGTATATATTAAATCTCTGTTAACAATATCAGCTCTATGGCTATCTGGATACCTATAGTTATCATTATATTCTCTACCCGCGGTTTTTTTTGGTACTAATGTGACGCACACCAAAATTAAATATTTGTTTCTGCTGACATCTAAACTATAAAAGCAAATGTGTGTTTGTCCGTTTTGCTTTAACGCCTTAACTACTCGATCGATAATGAAAAACTTACGATAACATAATGAGCAGCGATAGCTCAGTGGTGAGACCAACAGACTGCAATGCAGAGGGTCTTGGATTCGAACCCACGTCACGCACCTCTGACTTTCGGAAGTTATATGACTTTTCGAAATTATGTGTGTATTGATTGACAGTTATCGCCTGCTCCGTGCCTCGGAGAGCACGTTAAGCCGTCGGTCCCGGCTGCCATGAACATCTATGGCAGTCGATATTGGGAGAGTGTCGACACAAAAGATCCCACTGGGTCGAAGTGTCGCCGGTCTGCACTGACTGGCCCCCACATAAGATACATACATACATAATATTGTCTTCTGTTTACGCGAATGTTATTCATTGAAATTAAACTACTATATACGGATTTTATCGCGTTATTTATTATCATCATCTAGTAAAAATATGAGAATAATTATGCACTAACGACATCTAAAGGTCCGCACTGAAAATCAGCGCTCTATTGTGGATCCCCTATGGACCACAATATAGCAACAATGCTGAGTGCGTACCAATCTGTCCACAGATTGCACGTTTCTAATAATTAATGTTAAGTTATATTGTAAGTATGTATTTCCTTTTTGAACTGTATCTGTGGCAAATAAACGGTTTTTCTTTCTTCTTTCTTTCTTTCACTTATGCAATACCTTTGAGCAGCCAAGTCCAGTGACCGTTGGACTGCCGCGCAGAGTTCTCGAGTTCGATCCCAAGACACGCATCTCTTACTTTTCGAAGTTATGTGGGTAATAGTTAATTATCAATCGCTTTAACGGTGAAGGAAAACATCGTAAGGAAACCTGCATGTCTGAGAGTTCTACATAATGTTCTCGAAAATATGTGAAGTCTGCCAACACGCACTGGGCCAGTGTGGTGGACTATGGCGGCACCTTTCTCACACTGAGAAGAGGCCCGTGCCTAGCAGTGGGACAGTTTGTATATAAGGTATTTTTTATCTATACTAATATTATAAAGCTGAGGAGTTTGTCTGTTTGGTTGAACGCGGTAATCTCACGAACCACTGGTTCGAATTGAAAATTATTTTATTGTTGGATAGCCTACTAATCGAGGAAGGCTATAGGCTATATAACAACACGCTACGACCAATAGGAGCGGCGCATCAATAAAAAATGTTGCAAAAACGGGACAAATTCTCTTATGTGAAGCAGACGAAGTTGCGAGGGTCAGCTATATATTGATCCGGCCTCACAAAACTACCTTGTATAACAAGTGAGAATCGGCAATGAATTGCCGTAAATCTTAGAGTTCGAAAAAATGGTACAAGTAATATGCAAAGGTCAGAGGTCAAAGGTCATAGTCATTTCGGGGATATATCGACTATGCTGAGTCGAATGGCGTTGACTGCGAGTCTCTAGTTCTTGCGCTTCTAAAGTTGAAAGATGGTATCACGTAACCTTGAGGTTAGAGGTCAAAGGTCATAGTCATTTCGGTGGTATATCGACTATGCTAAGTCGAATGGCGCTGACCGCGAGTCTCTAGCTCTTGCGGTTCTTGAGTTGAAAGTTGTATAACAGACCGACAGACAGACGGAGAGACGGACGGACGGACAAAGCTGTTGTATATGAGCTTTTTCGAACTTTAAAAAGTGCTATTACTGCCTCAAAGGCGTTGTGGTCGCCTTGCCATTGCCATTATATCGAGTGTTGTGGGTTCAAATTTCGTGAGTTTCTGCCAGGTATCTTCTCAAACTGCTTTGGTTTAAGTGTAGTTAACTTGAACATTATTTATTTTTGAACTGAATCTGATAGTATGCCAAAAAAATAAAAAAAAATAAAAATTGGCCCTTTGCCTACCGAGCAACTTTTTTTTATACAACTTATGTGCAAACAAGCATACGGCCCACCTGATGGTAAATGGTCACCGTAGCCTATGGACGCCTGCAACACCAGAGGCATCACTTGCGCGTTGCCGACCCTTTAGGAAAGGAAATGGGAAGGCGAAGGAGCAGGAAGGGGGAAGAGGGTGATTGGGCCTCCGGTACTCTCACTCACCGAACGAAACACAACAGTAGGAATACTGGTATTTCACGTCGATATTCTGTGAGAGGGTAGTCCTTCCCCGGTCGAGCCGGCCCATTCATGCTGAAATCAGCGAGGCTCTACTACTCTAAGGCCCGGCGCACATTGGCGGCACGGCACGGCAGAGGATCCTTCGGCATCCCTACATGTAAGCGCTCATTGGCGGTAACTATGCCGTGACATCCTTAGGTATGCTGCGACGTCCTTAAGCATACCGAAGCGTCTAAGGTACTTTGGGTACGGGTGGAGGCTGTCTTGCCGCGGTATCCCGAAGACTGCCAAAGCGTTCCGAGGGATGCCGAAGCGTTCCGAAGGCTGCCGACACGGTATGCCTAAGCATACCGCGGTATTGTTTTTATACTTACGACTGTTAACATTGAAATTTCAACTTTATATCGATACGGTAAGTTTATATTTTTATTCGTCGCCTAAAAATATTTTGTCATGCCGTGCCGTTTGCCATGCCGCCGTGCCGCCAATGGGTGCCGGGCCTTAAGCGACTAACTGACTAACTTAAGGGGACACCGCGATAATTATCGTTTAGAATAGCTCCGCCCATATCCGCCCCAATGACACTCATTGTGTATCAATCCTTAAATAGCGGTCATAAGGTCTAAAATTGCGATGCGCCCGCAATGATCGAAAACGCTAAGAAATTGTTAAAAAATCTTAAAATATTATGATTGGTTTTAGTTATGGAAATAATGAGGTAGCAAATCACTAATATTGATGTTACGAATATATTTGAGTAATTCCTAAGCATAATGATGGTGTAACTTCCTTGTAATTTCAAAAATAGTAATTTTTAGAGGTGTTTTCGTAAATAATTATGATCGAGCCAAAATCACAATATCGTGTTTTTGAGCTAGGAAATTCTAGTTAAAGACATCAATTTACCTATATCAAAATTCTAGATTAATTGGTTTTCTCATAGTCCTATACTATTCGATGAAAGTTAGTGCATTTTTTCAGTGTGTCCTCTTAAATGTAGCTTCAGTAACTTAATAAACTCTCTAACTTTTTGACGTTCATAAGTGTTACATTGTGACCTAAATGAATAAATAATCGCTGACTTTGGCATTGATAAATCCGACACGGGCTAAAAATTTGTGTGATTCACAAATGGTTGTTCCGAGTCTGGGTATTCTTTGTGTCCGTTGTTTGAATGTTTGTAAACCGGCAGTACAGGAATTAGCCTTAGCGCAGGCGCCAGGCTTCCTTAGCCTGGCATATGCTGAACCAGGTCTCATTTGACAAATTTTATTATAATTTATTATTTTGCTTGTTATTATTATGTACTTTATTTTGTCAAGGTCAAGTGGATATAGTGACAAGAATAGAAAAGGGTATGTTAAGCTGGTTTGGGCATGTAGAAAGAATGGACGAGGAAAGACTGACTAAGAAAGTTTATAAGGCTAGTGTGAATGGAACAGTCGCAAGAGGAAGACCTAGGCGAACGTTTCTCGATCAGATCGGAGGCGTTCTGGACAAAGGCCAGGTTAAGAGCACCTTGAACCGACGTGTATGAGGAATGTGATGAAAGTGAATGAAGCCAGAGAAGTGTGTCAGGATCGTAGCAAATGGATATCCGTAGTCTCTGCTTACCCCTCTGGGAAACAGGCGTGAATCTATGTATGTATGTATGTATGTATTTTGTCAAATAAATAAATTTTCATTCATTCTTTCTTTCTTTCTAATTAAAAAAATAAGTACCTAGAATATTGAAATACCTATCAAACAGTGAAAGCCGCATCACAATTTGTTCTTTAGTTTTTAAGTGATAGCGACATAAGCAGATTGTCAAACAAACTTAAAACCGGTGTTTTGAGTTCAAAGACCTCTTAATAGTTCATATCAATGACTTTTCAATAATGTTTCGAATGTGCAGTAATAGTCACCTTACAGCTTTTAATCCTAACTAATATAATAAATGCGAATGTGAGTTTGTTTGTTACGCTTTCACGCCTTAACTACTCGACCGATCATCATGAAACTTCGCATAAACTTTGTCAGGAGAACAGAAAATGAACAAGGGTATCTATACCCTTATCACACTAAGAAGAGGCCCGTGCCCAGCAGTGGGACGGTTTAATATAGGGCTGATATCTATACTAATATTATAAAGCTGAAGAGTTTTTCTGTTTGGTTGAACGCGCTAATCTCAGGAACTACTGGTTCGAATTGAAAAGTTCTTTCAGTGTTAGATAGCCCATTTATCGAGGAAGGCTATACACGCTACGACCAATAGGAGCGGAGCATAAATGAAAAATGTTGCAGAAACGGCAAAAATTCTCTTATGTGAAGCAGACGAAGATGCGCGGGTCAGCTAGTTAATATATATCTTTACGGTTGCGGTAACCACTTATTATCAGGCGAACCATACATTTACTGGTCACTTTAATTACTAAAATTAGGATATTAACGCTGTTCCACCCTCGGAAAAGCATATCAAGTTGTTGGTCCTGTGTCTGATTTCTCTGTCGTGTTGGTGACGTCACATTGGATCATGAGAGTTAGGGAACAGAGAGTGTACTTATTTGCACACTTTTCTATACTAATATTACAAAGAGAAAAGATTTAATATTTTGTTAGTTTGTTTGTAAGGATTTAGCAGCGATAGCTCAGTGGGGAGACCAACAGACTGCAATGCAGAAGGTCTCGGGTTCGAACCCACGTCGCGCACCTCAGACTTTCGGAAGTTATATGACTTTTCGAAATTATGTGCGTATTGATTGACAATTATCGCCTGCTCCGTGCCTCGGAGAGCACGTTAAGCCGTTGGTCCCGGCTGCCATGAACATCTATGGCAGTCGTTATTGGGAAGTCAGTACCCTCTAATATCCTGACACTGGTCTAGCCTTAGGGTATCGTTAGCCTTCGGGTTGCGGAGGTCAGGTGGCAGCCGCTCCGTGTAAAAACTGATATCCAGTCAAATCCGGTTAGACCAGAAAAGCCGACCCCAAATGACTTGGGAATAATAAAGGCTAAGGGAGAAGAAGTTTGTAAGGATTTAACTCAAAAACGACTCAACTGATTTTGAGAAATGTTTTCACCATTAGAAAGCTATATTATCACCGAGTAACATAAGCTGTATTTCAATTGAAAAAGAAAGTCTTATCTACTTTTACGCGAACGATGCCGCGGATAAAAGTTAGTGCACTATAATAACGTACGCTAGCTAGTCTTTATAAGATTGGCGACCGTGACCGACAAGTCTGGATGAGATTGTTATTCATACAATTCAATTACAATCATCATAACAACGAAAAAAATGTCTAAGCGCACACAACAAACGCACGAAAGTGTTGAACAAAACACTTACCCTCTTCCGCCGCGTCACATATAACTAATAAACATATCAACAAAATAGATTTAAACAACATTTTTTAAGTACACACTTTTAAACAATAATAAATTGTATTTGTTTACACGTCCGTCGCTTACCGCGAACGAGACTCGACTGACATGATGACTACGACATTATAAAATCATAAACAAGCCAGCGAGCTTTTTTTTAAAAAACAACTTTATAATTAAGTGTCTATGACGCAGTGATGTGGTCATCGAGCGTCTGGGTGCGGGTTCGAGTCGGAAAATGTTTTTAATTTACTGTTAGCTTTTGCTCACGGCTTTGCTGGCGTAAATAATAATAATAATAATAAGTATTTATTTCCAAAAACCATACAGCTATTACATACAAAGGAAATGAAACAAACTTAGGACACAAAGCATTTAGGAACACTAATACCCATGGTAAGATCTAACTTGAGTTATGGGTATCAGGCCACAGCAAGTAAATTGTTTACAATAATTATCTTCATACAATTTATATGATGTTTGAAGGATTAAAATACTTGAAATACACATATGAAATATACATACCTACATAAGTCATATCATAATAAGCTACGTGTACTTGTTCGTGTGTGTGTGTGTGTGTGTGTGTGTGTGTGTGTGTGTGTGCGTGTGTGTGTGTGTGTGTGTGTGTGTGTATGTGTGTGTGCGAAAGCATGTATGTGCGTATGCATGTGCGTTTATGTATATACATTTGTGTGTATGCGTGTGCTTGTGTGACTGTCAGTAATTAGAGAATGGATATTTTAAGGTCTTCAATTTCCTCATAAGTTTTATTCATGAGCCAATCGGCTATTTTTTTCTTGCATTCAGATCTAAGTAGTGCATAAATGTTGCAGTATCTATTTATTTTTTATATATGACTACTAAGCACACCATAATGTTGTGACGATAATCGCCTAGACGCCCGGCGAACGCGGGCGCACGTCACTAGCCACCTCTCGCGACCGGTGGTGCGAGACTATATAAGGAAGGACGGCGTCAGTCCCAGCTCCTTGCGGCCCGGCTTCACACTCCCAGCTAAGTGTCCTGATTATACAAGGACCACGAAGCAAGTCTTTAGCGAACCACGCCCTGACTATAGTTATATAAGTAAAAATTGTCTCTTTTATTTGTATCTTAATTCATTAAAAGTGTATTTGTTATACCTTCTCTCATTGTACTTCCTAATTATATCTACAGTTCTCTTAAAGTAAACCCTAAAGGTTACAATGTCTTGAGGCTAGTGAGGTTTTAAAATGTTTGGTTTCACACACTTTAAACGAGCGACGTTTTCCGGTGTGGTTCGGGTCATATACAAGTGAAACATGCTTTCTGGTGACTGTTTCGAAGAGAAAATGTAGGTGGGGTTAGTATTTCGCGCGAAACAGCTGGGGCCTGTCTAGTCACGTGGCGGGCCAAGACCTGTCGGTGTCGCGGTGAATGCTAGCGCGAATCCCGTGGCACCGACACTAGGTACTGGAGGAACGTCGTCAGGGGTTTAGTGGGTATGGGGCCGGCTTCCCTGGCTCGAGTCCCACACACCCGCGCCCTGTCCGGGCGCGGACGGTGCGTAAATGCATAACACTGACGTTAAAAAGAAAAAAATAAAAAATTCGCTTGATGACCTCCATCCAGAGGTTTAGAGGTTTGACTTGGGGGTGGTGGGCTTCGTGGGCCTGCCAGCCACCCGATCAGCACCAGATCCGAGATGCGCCGTGCGTGTTCCCACGCGCGCCTGTGTCGTGTGTAACCTTAAGGGGAGGCAGTAGGGCTTAAATGTAGTGTAATATATTTTGTTAATTGTGTGTACTCTGTACAAAATAAATATGATTTCTTTCTTTCTTTCTTTACTGGTGCCCAAAGAGTAGGCTTGTTATGTAGTGGCCAGTTGTTTCATACGGCGGGCCGAAACCTCGGCGGGGTCGCGACTGCATGTGAAGGTGATTCGTCGTCCCCGCCGATAGGGGTTTTGTTGAGGTACACCGCGGTAGGTTTAGTCGGTATTACCGGGAGGTCCATTATTAGTATTACCATCTTTTTTTACCCCGGTGAGTCCGACATAGCCCCACCGCCCGCCTTCGCGGAGGGATATGCGTCAATGCATTTCCCCACGAAAAAAAAAGGTGTAACAGTATTTAGTGAAAGCCGCGGGTGGGAGAACGGGGATCTCCCACCAGACAGCCGTTGAGTCGAAGCCACGTCCTTTGTCGTGCTAGGGCGAAGTGCAGTGAGCTGGCACACCGTGGTGGTTTTAGTCGGTAGGCCCTAAGTCTCGGGAGAGCCCGACATAATCCTCTAGCCTCCCGATGTCGCAAAGGGGTATGCATCAGAAGCATTTACACACGTAATTAAAAAAAAGGTTAAAGTGTATATTTTTTTAAATAAAATATAACCATATGTTACTCGGTGATAATATAGCTCTCTGTAGGCACATTACAAGTACATGTCTCCTCAGTATTTTAGATGTACTTACGACCTCAATAGTATCAACTCAATTGACTGAATATTATTTAAGACTGCGCCGAGCGTAGACAGATAATGACAGAGCTCGTGCGGCGCATATTCAAATCGGCGCGCGGCCGCCATAGTAAAATTGTATGGAGGATTTGAAGTGCTTTTTTGATAAATATGTATCTTTATTGTCAACCAATAACTTAAATATTTGGGACGGACAAATTGTAATATAACTATTCATGTTTCGTTTAAGCTGTAAAATAGGATAGATTTCTACTGTTATAATCAAAAAATTACGTAACACGAGCTTAGGTTTTTTCATTATTCGTGCAAATTTACGTAATTTTGTAGGCGAAAATATTATTTATTTTAAGTTTTTACACGGAGTAATTGTAAACACATTCATTGTTAAGTTAAATGTATATTTTATATTTGTATTAAACAAAAAGTGTTGATTTTATTCACTTAAATGTGACCGCCTGTTTTGGCACATTTCGCTCGGCGCAGTCTTAATAATTTTACTTAGTCATATATTTCTGAATTTCGGTCATGGCGGCCAATCTTAACGGAGACTGGCCATCTGCGCAGGCGATATTATAGTGCACAAGTATGTGCGCAAATACAAGTGCACTCTCTGTTCCCTAACTCTCATGATCCGATGGGACGTCACCGACACGAGCGGAGAGAGATCAGGCGCAGGACCAACGGCTTTACGTGCTTTCCGAGGCATGGGGATGTCTAACACCGCCAACTTCCTAACTTTGCTATTGACATTTCTTAACAGGAAAACCCAATAACTTTTTGCTGGCCCGACCCGTGATTCGAGCCCGACACCTCGTGCACAGTAGTCGCATTCACTACCGCTGCGTCACGGGGTCAAATATAGTATGCGTAGTCGAGACGTGCAAGCGTAACAAATAAACTTAGATTTGCATTTATAATAGAAGTTAGGATATACAAGCTGACCTCTAATTAATGGATAATCCTGGTACAACTCATATTAGAGTTATTGGAGGTCCAAAATAAAATATAGAAAATGTTTCAAGTAGTTTTTCTGAATATAAAAATAACTCCTTCTGCATAGTAATAGCAATACGTATGTTCGAACCTAGACGCATTTGATAGGGCAGGGGATATCCACCAACAGAGTGATTTGAAAGTCTAAGGGCAAAGGGCAAGAGGCTTTTACCCAGCAGTGGGACATTATAAAAAAAAAGCTTATGATACAAACGTATGTTCACAAGATAAAATAATGTATTATAGCATTCTGAAATATGTATTAAATTACCATTTGTAATGGTTTTAATTTATTTGTAGCTGTAGTATCCAGAAAACTAAAGAACCTATTGTAAAATTGTTTTTTTTTGTAAATACATACATATTATACATAGAAACACCCAGACCAAGACAAACATCCATGTCCATGCATACAAATGTTTGACTTGTGCGGGAATCGAATCCGCGACCTCAGGCGTGGCAGTCGGTTACACTAACCACTGCACCATCGAGGCCGCCAGTGCCATGTCTTAGGTACCTACTAAGTGGAATACAATATTTTGGTATTTAATTTCGGACCCCAATAATTCTACTATATCAGGATTATCAATTATTTAAGAGACATAAAGCCGTTGATCCTGTGTCTGATCTCCCTCTCCTGACGTGTCAGTGACGTACCATCGTATCATGAGAGTTAAGAAATAGAGAGTGCACTTGTGTTTGCGCACACACCTGTGCACTATAACATCTGCGCAGAAGGCCAGTCTCCGTTAAGATTCTTAAAAAAAAGACAACTCCCACTCTAGAAATTATTCCTGTCGCGGGGACCTTACAAACATTCAAACAACGGACACAAAGAACACCCAGTCTCGGAACAACTATTTGTGTATCACACAAAGTTTTGCCCCGTGTCGAACCTGCAACACTCAGCACGGCGGCATTTGCGAGGCGGCCATCTTAACCATTACTCGATCAGTGCAATCAGATTGGCCGCCGTGACCGAAATTCTGTTTGGAAGACCTTCCAATCAGGGTGTCTCTTAGCCAAGCCTTCATAGTCGACTGTATTATTGCACATCAGATAAGTTTGTGGTCAAATGCTAGCCAGACCTCAATAAAAAAAGAATGAAACACGTAGTGTGATAATTAAACTTGTCAATAATCGATTCGAGAAATTATTCGATTACGGAAACGATTATAATTAAATTAGACTAATTGATCATTATATCAATGACGCTATTTCTTGGTGGAAATTCTTATACTGAGGATTTGTGTATATGGATATATTCTTGATATCTATACTAATATTATAAAGGTGACGTGTTTGTTTAGTTGAACGCGCTAATCTCAGTAACTACTGATCCAAATTGAAAAATTATTTAAGTGTTAGATAGCCCATTTGTCGAGGAAGGCTATAGGCTATATAACATCACGCTACGACCAATAGGAGCGGAACATCAGTGAAAAATGTTGCAAGAACGGAGAAAATTCTCTTATGTGAAGCAGACGAAGTTGCGCGGGTTAGCTAGTTTTTTAATATTACTTGCAATCAGCGATAGCCCATAAGAAGATTGTTGGATTTCTACGCAGTGGTTTTGAATTTGATAGGTTATTTGAACGTTATGTCAATTTTCTATACGTCGGGAGCAGTACTTTTTAGAGTTCGAAAAAACTCTTATACAACAACTTTGTCCGTACATCTGTCCGTCTGTCTGTTATACAACTTTCAACTCAAGAACCGTACGAGCTAGAGACTCGCGGTCAACGCCATCCGACTCAGCATAGTCGATATACCCCCGAAATTACTATGACCTTTGACCTCTGGCCTCAAGTTCACGTGGTAACTTGAACGATTTTTTCGAACTCTAAGATTTACGGCCATTCATTGCCGATTCTCACTTGTTTCTGTATGAAAAGTACCCTATGCACTTTTCTGTTCCCCTGACAACGTGTATGCGAAATTTCATAATAATCGATCATGCAGTTAGGGCGTGAAAGCGTAACAAACAAACTCACATTCGCATTTATAATATTAGTTAGGATTAGGAGGAGGGTGGTTAGAATTAGGATTGTACACTATCATTCTCTATCTTCTTCTCTCTTAGCCTTTATTATTCTCAAGTCACTTGAGGTCGGCTTTTCTGGTCTAACCGGATTTGACTGGATATCAGTTTTTACACGGAGCGGCTGCCACCTGACCTCCGCAACCCGAAGGCTAAAGATACCCTAAGGCTAGACCAGTGTCAGGATATTATAGAGCACTGACTTCCCAATAACGACTGCCAAAGATGTTCATGGCAGCCGGGACCGACGGCTTAACGTGCTCTCCGAGGCAAGGAGCAGGCGATAATTGTCAATCAATACGCACATAATTTCGAAACGTCATATAACTAAATAAACACACACACACACTCAAACACATACAAACACACACATACACATCGACACAAACCATCACTACTCAAGCACACCAACTGTAACTGTATCGAAAAAAGAATTTTTTAAGTTTCTATTGTTCATCTTATCTTATCTTATCTTATCTTCATTTTATAGCTTTTTATTTACAACGTTTTATTATTTTTAATTTTTAGTGATGTCTATTTTTGTGGCATTTGGAACTTTTCTCGTATACCATTCCTGGAATTGGGCGCTGATAGCTATGCCACAGTTTATTAAACTTTTGCAGTTATCTACAACATGAAAACAAGGGATACATTAAGAAATAAATGTATTAACAGTAGCCAGCCAATACATATATGAAAATTTAATTTATGTATATAAGAACATTGATTTATACTATAAGAAAAGCGACATACATAACATAAATACAAGAGACAAAAGCAGACTACTAGCGCCGGCCTTCGACATCCGACTTCAAAAATTTATAAGTCGTTTAAAGGTTAATGTGTGCGCTTTTACAATAAACTCCCAAGTGACATTCAAAATCTAAGTTTTAATAAATTTAAAACAGTTGTAAAACGAAAATTATTTTCGAAAGGTTATTACTCAGTCACTGAATATATAGAAGATAAAAATGCTTGGGATTGAGTTGCTTCCACTCACAGGTTATTTGCAATCATATTATTAAGTTAACAGTAATATGAGCTGCTGTGACTATTATTTAATATGTTATTAATGTGTATCTTAGATCTCACAAATTTTCACTTTTTAAATCTTATTGAATTAAACTACTGTCACAACTGCACACAGCAGGACAATAATATAACATTAAATTGTATTGATGTAAACATTTGGCGATTGAAAAGAGTGGTCATGAGTTTCTTGCCTGCTTCTGCTCATGAAAGCTCTACTCCTCGAACAGGCTTTTTCCAATGCAAAATTTTTATTTCCTTCTCTTTATTTTTATTATTATTTTTTAGAGCAGCAATAGCTCAGTGGGGAGACCAATAGACTGCAATGCAGAGGGTCTCGGGTTCGAACCCACGTCGCGCACCTCTGACTTTCGGAAGTTATATGACTTTTCGAAATTATGTGCGTATTGATTGACAATTATCGCCTGCTCCGTGCCTCGGAGAGCACGTTAAGCCGTCGGTCCCGGCTGCCATAAACATCTATGGCAGTCGTTATTGGGAAAGTCAGTTCCCTCTAATATCCTGACACTGGTCTAGCCTTAGGGTATCATTAGCCTTCGGGTTGCGGAGGTCAGGTGGCAGCCGCTCCGTGTAAAAACTGATATCCAGTCAAATCCGGTTAGACTAGAAAAGCCTACCCCAAGTGACTTGGGAATAATAAAGGCTAAGGGAAAAGAAGAATTTTTTATTAATATCATAGTGAATTGACGTGTTCAAGAATTGTTTGCACATTTTTATGGAAATAAAGATTTTTGACTTTGACTTTGAACATTTCTAAAGTAAAATTTACGTAAATTATACATACGCTCATAGCCAGTTGCTGATCAGTAAAACGATTAGCGAGGTTAAGCAACGTTGGGTGCGGTCAGTCTATAGATGGTTGACCGCTTGGGCACGCCACGATCGTGGCGGTAAGTCCCGTGTTTGAGGAGTGGCTGGAGAGGCGCCATGGCGCCCTCACCTTCAAGGCTGACACAGGTAATGACTGGCCACGGTTGTTTTGGCCAGTTCCTGTGTCGTATACGCCGGCAAGAGACGCCCGGTTGTCACCACTGCGGCGACTGCCGCGACGTTGTTGAGGACACGGCGTTGCACACTTTGGCGGTTTGCCCCGCCTGGGCATCGCAGCGCCGTGAGTTGATCGCGGCAGTCGGATTGGTTGCCCTCTCGCTCCCGGCCGTAGTTCAGTCTATGGTCCGGAGTGAGAGGTCGTGGAACGCCGTCGCCTCCTTTTGTGAGAAAGTCATTTCCATCAAGGAGGCGGCGGAGCGGGAGAGGGAGCGTTTGAACCCTCTCCCCAACCGCAGAGCCGGGCGCCGGAGGGCGCGAGACGACCTCCAGCCACCCTGAGGATTGACCTGGGGGTGGCGGGCTTTGTGGGCCGGCCCGCCATCCGTTCAGCACCAGGTCCGAGAGGCGGCGTGCGTGTTCCCACGCGCGCCTCTGTGTCGAGTCCGTCTCCCCTCTAGGGGGGACAGTAGGGAGTTTTTAGATGTGCCTATAGGGTAGGTCTTTCGTGTAGTGGCCTGCCGTTTCATACGGCGGGCCGTAACCTCGGCGGGGTCGCGACCGCATGCGAAAGTGATTCGCGCGGCCCCGTCGATAGTGGTTTTGTTGAGGAACACCGTGGTAGGTTTAGTCGGTATTCCGGGAGGTACTTTAACATCTTTACCATCTTTCTTTTACCCCGGCGAGTCCGACATAACCCCTCCGCCCGCCCCCGCGGAGGGGTATGCGTCATGCATTCCCCCACGTAAAAAAAAAAAAAAAAAAAAAAAAAAAAAATAGATGGTTGACCGCTTAGTGGTATTTCATCTGAGCGTCTCCGTGCTTCGGAGGGCACGTAAAATGTCGGTCCCGGTTTGTTGTCAAATTGACAGCAGTCGTTAAGCCATGTCAGAGGCCTACGGGCGGCTTGAACAACACTTGACAAGAGGTTGGCCACTAACCACACGAAAAGAAAAGAAGAATTTAATAAGTTCCAAATAAACGTTATTATTATTATAAATTCCGAAAGTCAGATGTGCGCGATGTGGGTTCGAATCCGAGACCCTGTGTGACCCTTAGTGCAGTTACTATACATATTACAAAATTATCGTTAAAAGCAAACTATATTCTAATTAGTGTTGTCTCATCAGCGGTAAGCGACGGATGTGTTATAGTATTAATTAATAATAGTTTAAAGTGAAGTGCTTAATTAAAAAACAATGTTGTTTATATCAGTTGTATTATGTTGTTTTCTGTTTAAATGTTACGCAGCTTCGCCAGGTACGTTTTTTTGGATTAGTCCATATTCTTAACTATGTTTCTTAACTATCTATGAAACAAGAATTTTTATTCGCTTTTTCTTAACTGGTTAAGGAATAAGAATATTTTATCCATTTTCCTAACTGGTTAGGAAAGCAGACCTAAAAATCTTATTTCCTAACCAATTATGATAGAGTAAACAAAAAGTCCATATTCATAGATATTAAATTGTTTATTATTTTTTTTATGTAAATGTATACAACAACATTTTCAGTGAAAAAAACGAAAAAAGAAAAAAAATGATTTCCTAAAAACTATAAGGAGCGATAATCTCTAGACAATGCCCAACAGTTATAATATTCGCATTCACGTCCTCAATCGCGGCGTTAATTTCCAAGTCAATTGTCTCATAGTTTTTGGATTTCATCTTCTTTCTATAGAAATTAATCTCTGTTTCTCTAACCAAAAGTTCTAACACTTGTGCCAGAGACGGATTTTTATGTCCCAAATATTTATTTATTCTAGCATGCCACCCTTCAAGATCATTGGTGGTTCTTTTCACTTCTTGATAGCAACACCACTTTTTAATAAATCCAGTATCACTTAACCAGTAGGAATTAAAGTACGAGTTAAATTTACGTACTTGTTCGCAGTTAGGTGATTGTCTCATTATATATTTATATCCGGACATTATGAATTTCAAGGGTAAACGCGCCAAGCCAGCACATTTAGCAACATGACGTCTTTGGACTCTGGATTTCATTCCTAATGCCCTTGCCTTTTTAAATAAACTATTACAGAAGTGATAAAAACATCCTTTGATCACGGTCTTCGGAAAAAAATTATGAATTGCATTCATAGCTGACTTCTCATAGTCCATGGTAATTTATCTAGCTCATAGCCAGTTGCACTCACTGATCGGTAAACGATTAGCGAGGTTAATCAAAATTGGGTGCGGTCAGTCTATAGATAAGTGACCGCTTAGTGGTATTTCATTTGAGCGTCTCCGTGCTTCGGAGGGCACGTAGAAAGTCGGTCCCGGTTGTTGTCAAATTGACAGCAGTCGTTAAGTCATGTCAGAGGCCTACGGGCTTGAACAACTCTTGACAACAGGTTGGCCACTGACCACACGAAAAAGAAAAAAGTATCTAAACTTTAATATTATAAAGCTGAAGAGTTGTTTGTTTTGTTGAACGCGCTAATCTCAGGCACTACTGGTTCGAATTGAACAATTGTTTTAGTGTTGTATAGCTTATTTATCGAGGACGGCTGTAGGCTATATAAAATCACGCTACAACCAATAGGAGCGGAGCATCAATGAAAAATGTTGCTAGAACGGGGCGAATTCTCTTATGTGAAGCAGACGAAGTTGCGGGGGTTAGTTAATATCTATGTTTATATTAATACGTGGAACAAAAACTTTGTACCTCTATATACGAAAATTGCGTGGACGGAGGAGTATAAAATTTGCCACAGTTTAAGTTTATATGGAGAAGTGGTGAATCCTAATATTTTTATAAAATATGCATTAGAAATACATTAAATTAATGGAAAAACACTACACGCACACAACCATGCATTTGACACACGCAGTCCAATCGCGTTCGTAGTATTACGGCATTGTTCGGCTGATGTCGTAGTATTCTTCGTATCTATGTATGTATAGTTAGTTACTAACTAACTAACTAACTATGTATGTATGTATCTGTGGGGGCCAGTCATTGCAGACCGGCGACACTTCGACCCAGTGGGATCTTTTGTGTCGACACTCTCCCGATACCGACTGTCATAGATGTTCATGGCAGCCGGGACCGACGGCTTAACGTGCTCTCCGAGGCACGGAGCCGGCGATAATTGTCAATCAATACACACATAATTTCGAAAAGTCATATAACTTCCGAAATTCAGAGGTGCGCGACGTGGGACCGAACCTGAGACCCTCTGCATTGCAGTCTGTTCCCCACTGAGCTATCGCTGCTCATTCATTCTTCGTAACTCTGGTTACATATATTGTATGTGGAGTAGGCGACTAAATTAAATGTGATTATATGATATAGTTATAGGCAATAAAATCTTAATAACGATCAAACATAAAATTTAAATCAATTATGGTCTTTCGACCACTCGGCGACCGCTAGTTTGGATAAAACGCCTAATGATGATGATATATACCTTAAATTTTGCGTGTCTCAAAATTGTTATGTTTATTGAAATTAAACTGCTATATACGGATTTTATCGCGTTGCTTATTTGACACTTTATTACAAAATTTTGAAAACTGTTACACTACTACCACCTACTATTAAACTCTGGGAGTAACGTCAAGGCAGCTATGAATACACATGGCAATGATAAACACAGGCTGGAGTGGATGGCCCTTAGGGGTCTGGAACACTCCAAGAAATTCATTGCAAACAGAGCCACGGGTTTCACCCGGAAGTTCTGCGGGTACAACAAGGGCCAAATACGCCTGCTCACAGGAGCGTTTACTGGTCACTTTGGCACCAATGACTTCCTGTGCAGATTGAGTTTGGCAAACAATTTGATCTGCAGAGCCTGTGGTGAACGGGACGAGTCCATATTACACCTACTGTGTGAATGTGACGCGTTGGCTGGACTAAGGATGGGTCTGATGGGGTTGGCATATCCGAACCCTGAAGACTTCAGGCTTCTCCCTCTGAAGTGTACGCTGCGACTGATGCAGTACATTCATAGGGAGATAGCTCAGTAATAAATCTCGGGGCCGACACATAAGATCCCACTGGGTCGAAGTGTCGCCGGTCTACACTGACTGGCTCACGTAACAAGATAAGATAAGATAAAACGTCGGGGAAAGTTTAAAATTAAATTAAATCTAAATAGTTTTAATAATAATTTAATTAGCTTAAAAATTAGTAAAGTTTAATAGTAGTAGTAGTGTAACAGTTTCTAAATTATGTAATAAAGTGTCAAATAAACAACGCGATAAAATCCGTATATAGCAGTTTAATTTCAATGAATTATATTCGCGTAAACAGAAGACAGTATTTGTTATGTTTATTTACAATACATTTTGTCCGCGGCTTTGCTTGTCTTAATCTAGATTTTGTAAATTAATTTCTATACCTCGGGAACAGTAGGTACTTTTTTTTGGCAAAGGCTACCTATATATTTTTGTATACGAACCCAAAATTTTATGACAATCGGTCAAGTATTTAATAATATTATAATAATAGTTCATTCGGTTTAAGTTGGTACACACAGCGACACATCAACCTAAACTGTTTGGACTTTGAACTATTAGAAGTTGAACGCTGCGAAACGTGCGAGAGTGTGCGTTATATTTTTGTTATTTTGTTCATTCACGCTGAACGGCCGTGGGCGTCGCCGCACGCGTTAGTGCACCGTGATGGGTCTACACCACGATGCACAGTCCCTTTCCGACAATTCTCTATTTTGTATGTAGCGTAGTTATGCGTATATAAGGTGTCTAACTTGATGTGTAGCCGTGTGTACAAATATGAATAACAATAGATCTGAAAAATAGGATACAATACTTTGGACGCCTGTACTAGGTCATACCTGTGTCACAGGCGATATGTGCTATAATATTATAATGTAATAGGAAGATCGTTGTTCACAATATTTAATAGTTAAGGCGTGAAAATGCAACTAACAAACTCACATTCACATTTCTAATATTAGCTAGGATTAGAATATGACATACATCTCGTAGATTAGGAAAATAACGTACGCGAAAATACTTCATTTTACCTATGTTAAAGTTTACAGATTTAATTTAATTCTTAACTTAAAGGAACACTACAGAGATTCCCTAAATTGAACAAAAGGAATTGTTTATCTATCTAATATACCTAGACATATATTGTTAAGAGGATACTGCACGATCTCGTTCGTGGCAGCGAGCCTCCTTGCCGGATCGATGCCCTGGGACCTGGAAGCGGCGCTACTGGCGTCACTCTTGCACTGGCGCCGGGAGGCGCTGGCTCGGGCAAAGGACCTGCTCTTCCCGCTCTCGAGGCGGCAAGGTCCGAGCTCCGCCAGGTCCTAATGGAGAAATGGAAGAAACGACTTGTGCACCCTAGTGCCGGGCACGCCACGATCGTGGCGAGAAGTCCCGTCTTTGAGGAGTGGCTGAAGAGGCGACATGGCTCCCTCACCTTCTGGGTGACACAGGTAATGACTGGCCACGGTTGCTTTGGCCAGTCCCTGTATCCCATAGGCCGGCAAGAGACGCCCGGTTGTCATCACTGCGGCGACTGCCGCGACGTTGTTGAGGACTCAGCGCTGCACATTTTGGCAGATCGCAGCGCCGTGAGTTGATCGCGGCAGTCAGTATGGCTGCCCTCTCGCTCCCAGCCGTGGTTCAATCTATGGCCCGAAGCGAGAGGTCGTGGAACGCCGTCGCCTCCTTCTGTGTCCTCACAGTCATGTCAATCAAGGAGGCGGCGGAGCGGGAGAGGGAGCGCTTAAACCCTCTACCCCAACCGCAGAACCGGGCGCCGCGCCGGAGGGCGCGAGATGACCTCCAGCCACTCTGAGGTTTGACTTGGGGGTGGTGGGCTTCGTGGGCCTGCCTGCCACCCGCTCAGCACCAGGTCTGAGAGGCGGCGTGCGTGTTCCCACGCGCGCCTCTGTGTCGAGTCCATCTCCCCTCTAGGGGGGGGACAGTAGGGCTTAAAAGTAGTGGTGCCCAAAGGGTATTCCTGTTGAGTGGCCTGCTGTTGCATACGGCGGGCCGAAACCTCGGCGGGGTCGTGACTGCATATGAAAGTGATTCGCGCGGCCCCGCCGATTGCGGTTTTATCGAACGACGTGGTAGGTTTAGTCGGTATTACCGGGAGGTCCATTATTATCATCATTACCATCTCTCTTTTACCCCAGTGAGTCCGACATAACCCCTCCACCGGCCCTCGCGGAGGGGTATGCGTCAATGCATTTCTGCAAATAATAAAAAAAAGGTAAAGTAAGTATTTTCTCGTAGTTTATTTTCCTAATAAAGTATAATATGTATGTATTTACAAAAAAAAAAAAAGTATATATGTATGTTTATCCATTGTCTAGTACCCATAGTAGAAGCTCTGCTTAGTTTGGGCTAGATGGTGTTGTGTGTATGTGGTAGAATATTATTATTATTATTATTATTATAAAGTACGTATATATTTATTATAAAGTACGGTTGGCAACACTAATTATATAGGACCTAAGCCGTAGTTGGCAAAATGTTGGTGCGATGCACCTCTGTCTAGGTGTGATATTATATCATTATTTTGTTTCACAGGTGATGTTTGCAGTAAGGATGGTCAGTCAGGAATATGTACCATCATCGGTCAGTGCCAGTCCGCTATGGATGAGATCAAACATAGGAAGAACCCTCAGGTAGGTCATAATATCAGCCCTGAATATAAACTGTTCCACTGCTGGGCACAGGCCTCTTGTCAGTGTGAGGCGGCCTAGACCACAGTCCACCACGCTGGCCCAGTGCGGGTTGGCTTTACATATCTTCGAGAACATTATGTAGCACTCACAGACATGCAGGTTTCCCCACGATGTTTTCTTTCACCGTTAAAGCGAGCGATAATTAACTATTTAGTACGCATATAATCTCAGAAAGTCTGAAATGCGCGCCTTGTGACCGAACTGGAGACTTCTGCGTGGCAGTCCAACGGTCTTTCAACTAGGCAATCTGCTCTCTATCAGATCGGTCATCGTTTACCAATATTATAACTTACGGTAATAGATTTTTTTATTTTTTTTATACAACATATTTGGCAAATATGTATACGGCCCACCTGATGGTAAATGGTCACCGTAGCCTATAGACGCTTGCAACACCAGAGGCATCACTTGCGCGTTGCCGACCCTTTAGAAAAGGAAGTGGGAAGGAGAAGGAGCGGGAAGGGGGGAAAGAGGGTGATTGGGCATCCGGCACTCTCACTCACCGAACGAAACGCAACCGTAGGAATACTGGTATTTCACGTCGATATTATGTGAGAGGGTAGTCCTTCCCCAGTCGAGCCGGCGCATTCATCCTGAAATCAGTGAAATACTGTCAGGCATTCCGTATAATTATCAGATCCTTGATTTTACATAATATATCTACTACTAGTGCTACATACTTCGCCTGCGTTGACGTAGACTTAGAATATATAATAATATATAATAATATATAATAATAATAATAATAATAATAATAAATACAGTTTAGCGGAGTATCTGAATGACTCGTAAATGTAATGTTCCTTAGTAAAGAATAAAATGATTATTTCAAATACCAAACCACATCGTGGCATTTCTTAATCTATTGAATTTTGACATTTTAAATTATTATTGTTTTTGTTTACAAAAAAAAACAAAAGAAAAAGAAGCGTTAGCTCAGTGGGGAGACCAACAGACTGCAATGCAGAAGGTCTCGGGTTCGAACCCACGTCGCGCACCTCTGACTTTTGGAAGTTATATAACTTTTCGAAATTATGTGCGTATTGATTGACAATTATTGTCTGCTCCATGCCTCGGAGAGCACGTTAAGCCGTTGGTCCCGGCTGCCATGAACATCTATAGCAGTCGTTATTGGGAAAGTCAGTACCCTCTAATATCCTGACACTGGTCTAGCCTTAGGGTATCGTTAGCCTTCGGGTTGCGGAGGTCAGGTGGCAGCCGCTCCGTGTAAAAACTGATATCCAGTCAAATCCGGTTAGACCAGAAAAGCCGACCCCAAGTGACTTGGGAATAATAAAGGCTAAGAGAGAAGAAGACACACAACACCATCTAGCCCAAACTAAGCAGAGCTTGTACTATGGGTACTAGACAATGGATAAACATACATATATACCTTTTTTTTTGTAAATACTTATATATTATACATAGAAACACCCAGACCAAGACAAACATCCATGTTCACGCACACAAATGTTTGACTTGTGCGGGAATCGAACCCGCGACCTCAGGCATGGCAGTCGGTTACACTAACCACTACGCCATCGAGGCTATCAAAAAATAGACAATAGACAAAAGAAAAATTTGTTAAGGTTTTGTACTTTGTACTAGCCGTGTGAAGCCGGAGCGGGTCACTAGTGATATACAAACGTTAATTAAAAACTAATTAACATATTCGTATATATGAATTAGGTATACTAATAGGTCTTAATTAAGTTATTGAGATAAGGATGTATTGTTTATTTTATAACGTTCAAATCAATATGTCACATCGCGAAATACGTCTTTCAAAATACATATGTTGTACACACAGCAACACATCAACCTAGACTGTTTGGACTTTGAACTATTAGAAGTTGAACGCTGCGAATCGTGCGAGAGAGAGTGCGTTATATTTTTGTTACGCTCTATCCTTACCATTACATCGACACCACTATGCACTGTCCCTTTCCGACAATTCTCTATTTTGTATGTAGCGTAGTTATGCGTATATAGGGTGTCTAACTTGATGTGTATCCGTGTGTATATTGAAATTCGATTACTTTGTACGGATTTTCAGTATTACAAATAGTCAAATCCAAGAATAAGCAAAACACAGCTATATTTCAGTAAATAGAAACACCAATGATTCAATTATGATTTATGATTATGATGCTTTTAAATAACTACACCTCAGAACATTGAGACAACTAAAACGAATATGGCCTCTGTGGGTCAAAAGACCTCCAAGATATAGAGGTCACAAGTTCATAGCGTCAGGGGATATCCACCAACAGAGTGATTTGGAAGTCCAAGCGAGAGGCTTCTACCTAGCAGTGAGACATTAAAAAAGCAGATAATAAAAAAAACAGTTCACATGAAGATGAAGAGGCTGAATCCTGGGTTTTTACACCGATCTCGATTTAATCATGAATTTAAGTTTGCGTCAAGATAAGTACACATAAGTTCTGGAGTAACGGACACGCACCGGAAGACGCAGCAGGGGTACAAGGTGGGCCAACGACCTGGTAAATGTCGCGGGAAGCGGTTGGATGCGGGTGGACCAAGACTAGACTGTGTGAAAAACCTTGGGGGAGGCCTATGTCCAGCAGTGGACGTCTTTCGGCTGAGATGATGATGATGATGACGTATAGAATGACGTATTGCTAAATCTTTCAGTACGCCGCTGTCCTGAAAATTTTATATTAATTCGGAAATAATCGCAAGAGAAACTCCTGAAACAAGAACTAATAATTTTATGTATTGTAAAATCTTCGTCTTTTCCAGATTTGCGGTTTCGTCGGCTCTATACCCATCGTGTGCTGTTTCGACAGCGTTTTACCCACTGATTCATCGCCGTTTCAACTACCAATTGCTACCACCACGAGGTAAGTAGAAAAGTCTGTTAATCAGATTTTCTGTTAGACCTGAGAATGCCTGAGATAGCCTAGCGGGGCACCAACGACTTCCTGTACAGATTAGGTTTGGCAAACAATTTGATCTGCAGAGCCTGTGGTGAACAGGATGAGTCCATATCTACTGTGTGAATGTGACGCGTTGGCTGAACTAAGGATCGGTCTGATGGGATTGGCATATCCGAACCCTGAAGACTTAAGGCTTCTCCCTCTGAAGTGTACGCTGCGACTGATGCAGTACTTTCATAGGGAGATAGCTCAGGGATAGATCTCGGGGCCGACACAAAAGATCCCACTGGGTCGAAGTGTCGGCGATCTACACTGATTGGCCCCTGAAATAAGAAAAGATAGCCTAGCGGGAGACGGTATACTATGCCACGCAAAGGTCTCGAGTTTATTCTCAAAACGCGCACCTCTGTCTTTTCGACGTTGTATGGCTCATCTTGGCACAGGCAACATCGCCAACTGGATTATTTTTTACTTCATAAATCATTCGATAATTAGTCGAAATTGGTCGTAAAGTGGCAGAATCAGTCGGTCCGCCGTTTAAAAGATACAATGGGGCATTGGTGGCTGTACCAAGAGAGCGCTCATATTAGCACAGACACCTTGTATTTCCAAAAAACCACAGCACCGAACGGAGATCGAACTATACCAATGATTATTGATTGATCATTGATCATCGATCAATCCCCCGTTTAAAAGAAATAAGGGAGGGAAGGGGTTTGGTGGATGTGCCATACACGCACACGCTTTCGACATTATTGTGTTATCGCGAAAACGAATGAATCATGGTGATGAATCTGTTTATATGTTTGTAAATGACAAGGGCTTGTAGTCAAGCTATAAATAATTTTGGTTGATAGTTAAGACTGCGCCGAGCGTAAGACATAATGACAGAGCTCGTGCGGGGCATATTCAAATCGGCGCGCGGCCGCCGTAGTAAAATTGTACGGAGGATTTGAAGTACTTTTTTGATAAATATGTATCTTTATTATCAACCAATAACTTAAATATTTGGAACGGACAAATTATAGTAGTAATATAACAATTTATGTTTCGTTTAAGCTGTAAAATAGGATACATTGTTACTGCTATAGTCTAAAAATCACGTAGGTAACAAGAGCTTACGTTTTTACATCTTTCGTGCAAATTTACGTAATTTTGTAGTCGAAAATATTAATTATATTAAGTTTTTTACACAGAGTGATTGTAAATACATTAATTGTTATGGTAAATATATAGTTTATATTTGTATTAAACAAAAAGTGTTGATTTTATTCACTTAACTGTGACCGCCTGTTTTGGCACATTTCGCTCGGCGCAGTCTTAAGAATACCAAATAAAATAGTGTGAACAAATTATGAATTGCGTAGTGGTTTATATCGTAGCCTCGCCACCGTCACTACGATAAGTGGTTCAAATCCTACATGGGACAAAAAATTGTGAGATCCACAAATCTGTTGTTGCTCCGAGTCTGGGTGTTCTTTGTGTCCGTTGTTTGAATGTGACAAAGGATATATTCCAAAAGCGGGTGTTGTCTTAAAAAAAATGTTTTATTTCTCAGTTCTGATTTACTAACGACCACGATATACGTGCCCCCGGAGTATGACTACAAGGATACAGAGCCCAAGCTCACAGGGTGTGCGCCTCTACGCGCAGACATGACCGCCAAGAAGACCGGGCAGAAAGCATTTGACAGTAAGTCTGAAATAGGGTAATTTATTTTACATACAAATAGCTACCAAAAGAAATCTTTTTGTGCAAACAGTATGAAAATTATAAGCCCAGTGGAAGACCGTTGGGCTGTATACAGAAACGAAGCAGGCAGCCTGCCAGCCATTATGGTTATTAGATCAAAATTTGTTGCAAAAGAAGGGAGAATGATGAGGGATGCAAAATATTAATTATATTTGCAAATGATATAAAGAACCCTTCGACCGCCTACGAAAACAACGCTACTTAACCAGTTACGTAACAAGAAAAATATTTTTCTATAAGCTTTTACCGGCTCTTTTTATCGTGGTTTAGGGAATAGCGAGATAAAAATAGCTTATATCCTTCTTCGGGCTTTCAGCTATCGGCATACCAAATGTCATCAAGATCGGTTAAGGGATTGACCATGAAATTAAAATTCACTTGAAGACTTGAATGCGAGAAAAATAAGTGTCGGACATTGTAAACTATATGTCCTTATTTTTTCATTTATGATTTTAAACAAAACTTATAGTAATTAGAATAAATTTAGTTTCAGCAATGGTTAAATTGTCTTTAGGGTCATGGATGCACCTCACACCTTTCAAGGAGATTTTTATAGGTTAAATGCACTAGTAGTCAGCCATGAACATTTTTGCACGTTCGTGTATAACAAACTTCGAGAACTATAATAGTATATATATTTATAACAAAATAAATTCAAAATTGAATATATATCCTATGCAACACCATGACTGCAAAATAATCATCACAGAGTGGTTAAAAACTCTGGCTTATGAGGAAACGGAAATAACCTTAGTTAGAACATGCTAAATCTTCTCTCTTAGCCTTTATTATTTCCAAGTCACTTGGGGTCGGCTTTTCTGGTCTAACCGGATTTGACTGGATATCAGTTTTTACACGGAGCGGCTGCCAACTGACCTCCGCAACCCGAAGGCTAACGATACCCTAAGGCTAGACCAGTGTCAGGATATTAGAGGGTACTGACTTTCCCAATAACGACTGCCATAGATGTTTATGGCAGCCGGGACCAACGGCTTAACGTGCTCTCCGAGGCACGGAGCAGGCGATAATTGTCAATCAATACGCACATAATTTCGAAAAGTCATATAACTTCCGAAAGTCAGAGGTGCGCGACGTGGGTTCGAACCCGAGACCCTCTGCATTGCAGTCTATTGGTCTCTCCACTAAGCTATCGCTGCTCTTTTTCTCTTTAGAACATGCTAAATATACACAATATATTGTAGGATAAAATTATACAGATACACGCACACAAACATACACACACACACACATACACGCACACACACACACACGCACTCACAAACACATTACACACACACACACACACACACACACACTAACACATAATACACAAAACATAATTATAAACAACACTACAACAGTAATAATGCTTAGAGCTGTCAAATTAATATAGTTATTGTATTCCGTTTTGATTTAATATTTTCACTTATTCTTTTAATGTTATTTTTCTCTCAAAAATTGTAACCTGGGAAGTAGCGAGGTAGCCTCAATACAAGTATTTTTATAACTTACTGGGGCAGCCTCACCATATTGTAACCAAAACTATGAGATCCAATAAAAACATTTTATTAAAAACATTTTATTTTAAATTATTTATTTATAGTATCATTTCAAAGATTTAAAAGATTGTGAATGGGGCTTAAGAATGAATGAGTTACTTGTCAAATGTCTTGTTTATGCCGACGACCAAGTAATACTTGCGTCATCAGCAGAAGAGTTGCAGGCGATGGTAACTATTATGCATGGTGCTTTTGAGAGTAAAGGAATGAAAATAAATGTAAGCAAGACGAAAGTAATGGTATTTGAAAAGGAAGAGTGCGTGACGATGTGTAATATTATGATTGATGGAGAAAAAGTGGAGCAAGTGAAAGAGTTTGTATATCTGGGTACTTTGTTTACAAGGGATGGTAAACATGAGGGAGATATTGAAAGGAGAACGATTGCGGGAAACAAAATGAATGGAGCTCTACGCGCTTTTATGAACAGTCGAAATGTTTCCGAAAAGGCACGTTTGGCTGTTCATAGAGGACTATTAGTGCCCACACTTATATATGGAAGTGAAAGTTGGGTATGGCAAAAGAAGCATGAGAGAAATATATGTGGTGTGACTCTGAAAGATAGAATAAGGAATAGTGTGATTAGAGAGAGATGCGGCATGAAAGTGGATATAGTGACAAGAATAGAAAAGGGTATGTTAAGCTGGTTTGGGCATGTAGAAAGAATGGACGATGAAAGACTGACTAAGAAAGTTTATAAGGCTAGTCTGAATGGAACAGTCGCAAGAGGAAGACCTAGGCGAACGTTTCTCGATCAGATCGGAGGCGTTCTGGACAAAGGCCAGGTTAAGAGCACCTTGAACCGACGGGCGTGTATGAGGAATGTGATGAAAGTGAATGAAGCCAGAGAAGTGTGTCAGGATCGTAGCAAATGAAAATCAGTAGTCTCAGCCTACCCCTCTGGGAAACAGGCGTGAATCTATGTATGTATGTATGTAGTATCATTTCTAAATTACTAACTACTGGTGAAATTATCCAATATATATATTATACATTTAATTTAGATAAAATTCCGATTACTGTGCGAAACTAGTTCCGTAACAAGAAAAATGATTCTTCACACGTTACTGATTACGTAGCGTTGGTTTCGTAGGCGGTCGAAGGGTAGAAAATATGTCACCATCATCATAAAAAAAGTAGGTTTGTAGTGACAATATCTCGCTATCTCTCTCGGACAGCTACATTTAAACAACAGTTACGTCACAGTTACTACCAGATTTAAGGCGCTTGTATCTTATTTAGATAAGAATAGATTTCAAAAATGATTTATATTTTAGAGTTTAGATCTTTTCTTACAACCAAATTTAAAATTTTAATTAATCCCTATTTTGCAATTATTCCCTATTTGCGCTTGTGTGTAAATATCACACATAAGGCACTACCCTGCTCGTAGAAGACAATTGTTTACCTTTAGGTGCTTGACGTTTCGAACAGGTTACACCGGCCCTGGTCACAAGATGACTGGTGCTGCCATGTCATGTCTCCGTTTGAGAGGCAGAACAATCTTGATTCACCCTCACCTTTCGCATAGTTTTATTGTTACTTACACTAACGGTATCCACTATCACTCCATTATTTTTCAATTAATTTCGATAGATAATAATATTGTCTTACGTTTACGCGAGTTTTATTACGAATTTTTTTACATAATTTTATACTGTTACACTACTACTATTAAATTTTACTACATTTAAGCTATTTAGATTATTGAAACTATTTCTATTTAAGTTTAAACTTGCCCCGACGTTTCGGTTGCTTTTCAGCAGCCACGGGGAGACTAAGATGGTAGTTGACTTATGTTCTAAGTGTAGTTATTTCAAAGTACCCGAACATAATAATTTAATCATTGGTGTTTCTTTTTACGCAGAATGATACTTTAAAATAATTACACTTCAGAACATTGAACAACAGGAATGTCCTGCGGTTAAACCCGCAGGACTTTGTTGACTCTGTTTTTATTAATACACCTTTTTCTATACCCCATGCCAAGTACAATAAATGGATGTGTGGAGGAACAGGGTGTGATGTCCCTCCAACATAAAGGGAGGATCTTCCGATCAAGCTGGTTGATCGTGCCTGGCGGGCCGCGGCCCCACTGTTGATGTTGGGAGCTTGTATATATACTTAGTCGCTGTGTAGGTAAATGTTACTTGTGTGATACAGGATTGTATGACGTCATTTTAATCGCTTATTATGTAATGCGCCATCTGTTAGATGTAGGCAGAACTTCTTCATCTGTGCGGAGTCGCCACATGTTTGATTTGATTTGACTCTTTGTTCTAGAATGTATCGAATATCAGCAGAAGTACGTGTACCCGTGCGAGAAGGATGTGACCCTCACTGGTGGCATGAACAGAGCGAATCATTGCCACCACAACGCTTACGAGCTCATCATTGGAGGGACCGGCGCTCACCGCTACGAGTTCCCTCACATGGTAAGAGCTTATATACAGGGTGTCCCAGAATATGTGAAATTCCTTAGGTAAGAACATGACAAATGCGATTAAAATAAAAAATTAATTTATGACATTTGTGAAAAAAAAAATCGAAGCTTTTAAAAGAGTACGACTTTTTAGACTTTCAACTACAGGTGCTTCGTTTATGGCTAATTTTATTTTTTTCACTATTATTATGTGTGAAGGATTGACTCGTCAAACAACAAAAGATTATTTTAAAATCTAACGTAGTTTTGAAATCGGAGCATTATTTTGGTATACATTGCACCAAAGAAAATCTTATAAGTTTGACCAACAACACATTATATTTTTATTTTGTCCATTTGAAAGGTCCTTACCTAAGGAATCTTGCGTTACAATTCACATATTCTGGGACAACCTGTGTATGTAAAAACATGTTTATTCATGTAAGTCACAAAGTAACACTTAGGAACGTCAAAGTTACACTTATTTATGTGAATGCAACCTGTTAAGTAGATGAAGCCCGCGGCTTTGCTCGCGTAAATCAAGATTTTATCAATAGACTAGCATTGCCCGCGGATTCGCTGGCGTATAAGTAGGTTAGGATAAGTAATCTTACAAACAGTACTTTTGGTAATAGACGGGAAAGAATTTTTAAAATCGTTTGAGTAGTTTTTGAGCAGCGATAGCTCAGTGGGGAGACCAACAGACTGCAATGCAGAGGGTCTCGGGTTCGAACCCACGTCGCGCACCTCTGACTTTCGGAAGTTATATGACTTTTCGAAATTATGTGCGTATTGATTAATAATTATGGCCTGCTCCGTGCTTCGGAGAGCACGTTAAGCCGTCGGTTCCGGCTGCCATAAACATCTATGGCAGTCGTTATTGGGAAATTCAATACCCTCTAATATCCTGACACTGGTCTAGCCTTAGGGTATCGTTAGCCTTCGGGTTGCGGAGGTCAGGTGGCAGCCGCTCCGTGTAAAAACTGATATCCAGTCAAATCCGGTTAGACCAGAAAAGCCGACCCCAAGTGACTTGGGAATAATAAAGGCTAAGAGAGAAGATTTTATATTCGTATCTACGTTTATCCATAAAAGGAAGAGAATTGTTTTATTTATTGTACAGATATCGTCCAAGAAAGAAGTGAAATCTTTGTCCTAAAGATGTTTTATATATCTTATCTAGTAGTTATATAGATTTGTATCCTTCTTCTTCTTCTTTTCGTGTGGTTAGTGGCCAACCTGTTGTCAAGAGTTGTTCAAGCCGCCCGTAGGCCTCTGACATGGCTTTACGACTGCTGTCAATTTGACAACAACCGGGACCGACTTTATACGTGCCCTCCGAAGCACGGAGACGCTCAGATGAAATACCACTAAGCGGTCACCCGTCTATAGACTGACCGCACCCAACGTTGCTTAACCTCGCTAATCGTTTTACCGATTAGTAAGTGCAACTGGCTATGAGCGCCTCTATTTGTATCCCTAACCAACCCTCTATGCGGCAACTTAAACTTCCTTGACTTACGATTCCACTAAAAACCTTTTGGTACACCTAGCTTGCACTTTTATCCCAGTTTTACACAAAACCCGAACGCATAACATACCATAGTTTACTCAAACTCAAACTCAATCTCAATCTCAAACTCAATCTCAATCTCAAACTCAATCTCAATCTCAATCTCAATCTCAAACTCAAACTCATTCTCAAACTCAAACTCATTTATTGCGAATATGGGTAATTTAAATAACATACAATTAAATTAGTCTCTCCATTATCCGCCTGAAGGCATGCAATTTTTTAGGTATTTTGTCTTTAATGATTGTACATTACTAATAATCACATCAAATTAATAAATTAAATACAATAATAACACTATTAAAAATAATAAATGTCAGTCAATGTTATTGTGATACAAGTCAATTAAGAATATATTATATGACAAACAATAATTAAAAATTAAAATATATTTCTCATTATTACATTTAATATTTAATAATAATTTATTCAATAATAATACATGGATATACATTTTTGTTATTAGTCTAAAATAATATTATACTACAATAAATTATAATTATCCTTAATCTGGTACATGTTTTACTTATACTTTAATCGGCCGACATTGTGCATTCTAATTTAATTTCAAGCGCTAGGTTTAATAAAGTGGTTGCCTGAACTAGGTTTAGACCTGTGTTTTAGGCTTGCATTTCATTTATAAATTCGTTTACACTATAATAGGCTTTTTCCACGAGTAATCGTTTGACTTTGTGTTTACGTTATAATATTTGTATACACACATCACATTAAACAAATTACATTATTATATTTTCAATAAACTCACCTATACATATATATTTACAATAATAAAAAATCATGCATTTTAATTATTATAATTTATATATTACTCTTCTTTTTAATTTAGATACATATATTATTAGTTATGAAATAATTTGTATTGATACTTCCGAGCACCAAGTTAACCAATTTGTAATCGTTGTACCACACACACAGGTACCCACAGGACAGGCTTTGCCTAGTGTGGGACCAACGGATATTGCGTACATATTGTAATGTGTTTTTGGTAATAAATATTTTATTATATTACTAGTAGTTTTCCCGCGGTTTCACCCGCGTAAGTCCCGTTCCCGTGTGAATATCGGATTTCACCCCTTTCGCCCCCTTCGGGGTGGAATTTCTAAAAATCCTCTCTTAGTGCTCCCCTACACTCTCCAAGGAACATATATGCCAAATTTCAGCTTCTTGCGTTCAGTGGTTTCAGCTGTGCGTTGTCTGTCAGTCACTCAGTAACGGAAGAGTTTTATATATATAGATTATTATAAATCTAGTGGTTTCGCTATCAACTTCTGAGGAGCTACAATCATTATACCATTGAATAAAGTGTTGACGTGTTCTGGCGCAGGTGATGCTGGGTTACGGAGACAGCATCAAGAAAGTCCAGTGGCTCTGTGGCGGCACTATTATTAGTGAGAGATTCATCTTAACTGCAAGACACTGTCTCCAGTCCGACGAGTTGTAAGTAGATAACAACAGCGAGCCTATATCCTAACAAATATTATAAATGCGAATGTCAGTTTGTTTGTTACGCTTTCACGCCTTAAGACTGCGCCGAGCGAAATGTGCCAAAACAGGCGGTCACAGTTAAGTGAATAAATTCAACACTTTTTGTTTAATACAAATATAAAATATACATTTACCATAACAATAAATATGTTTACAATTACTCCGTGTAAAAAACTTAAAATAATTAATATTTTCGTCTACAATATTACGTAAATTTGCACGAAAAATGCACAGACGTAAGCTCGTGTTACGTGATTTTTAGATTATGACAGTAGAAATCTATCCTATTTTACAGCTTAAACGAAACATAAATAGATATATTACAATTTGTCCGTCCCAAATATTTAAGTTATTGTTTGACAATAAAGATACATATTTATCAAAAAAGCACTTCAAATCCTCCATACAATTTTACTATGGCGGCCGCGCGTCGATGTGAATATACGACGCACGAGCTCTGTCATTATCTGTCTTACGCTCGGCGCAGTCTTAGCTACTTGACCGATCATCATGAAATTTTGCATATACTATATCAGGGGTACAGAGTAGGACAGAGTAAATTTATCCAGTAAAAGGTACTGTTTCTCAGGGATACAAATTTTTTGACATAATCCTTACCCTTCCTTCTCCTTTAGCCTTTATTATTCCCAAGTCACTTGGGGTCGGCTTTTCTAGTCTAACCGGATTTGACTGGATATCAGTTTTTACACGGAGCGGCTGACACCTGACCTCCGCAACCCGAAGGCTAACGATACCCTAAGGCTAGACCAGTGTCAGGATATTAGAGGGTACTGACTTTCCCAATAACGACTGCCATAGATGTTCATGGCAGCCGGGACCGACGGCTTAACGTGCTCGCCGAGGCACGGAGCAGGCGATAATTGTCAATCAATACGCACATAATTTCGAAAAGTCATATAACTTCCGAAAGTCTGAGGTGCGCGACGTGGGTTCGAACCTGAGACCCTCTGCATTGCAGTCTGTTGGTCTCCCCACTGAGCTATCGCTGCTACGACATAATCCTTACATACTTCAATATTATAAGTGCGTATGTGAGTTTATTTGTTACGCTTTCACGCCTTAACTACTTGACCGATCACCATTAAATTTTGCATACATGTCAAAGGTACAGAAAAGAACATAGGGTATCTATCATCTAGATATTAGGTACCGAAATTCATTGACATAGTATAGTATAACGCAAGTGGAGCCGCTGGCAGCATCTAGTTCTTTCTACCCTTGGTTTATTATCATTGGCCACGATATCTGTTATAGGTGTTTGTTACAGCGTTTGTTGGTTTATGTGTTGCCACATCGCCGTTGATAGCTATGTAGCTCTATTGCAGCACGGCGTTTCTTGCAGCAGCGAACACATAAAGAGTGAGACTGTAGGAGATGTTAAAGCACAACGGCATCTTCTCTGCTTAAGAAAGATAAAAAGAAAAATACGTTTATTTGCCACAGATACATACATACATAGATTCACGCCAGTTTTCCAAAGGGGTAGGCAGAGACTATAGATTTCCATTTGCTACGATTCTGACACACTTCTCTGGCTTCCTTCACTTTCATCACATTCCTCATACACACTCACCGGTTTAAGGTGCTTTTAACCTGGCCTTTGTCCAGAACGGCTCCGATCTGATCGAAAAATGTTCGCCTAAGTCTGCCTTTTGCGACTGTTCCATTCACATTAGCCTTATAACCTTTCTTAGTCAGTCTTTTCTCGTCCATTCTTTCTACATGCCCAAACCAGCTTAACATAACAATCATATTATGAACAATTAATCTATTTCAGAGGAGACGTGAAGTACGTGGTCGCGGGCGTCCAAATCCGTCGAGAAATGAAGAATAGACACAACATATACAAGGTCTGGAAGACCTTCCAGTATCCCCTCTACAAGCCCCTCTCAAAGTACAACGACATAGCACTGTTGAAGTTGGAGACACCGTGAGTATACAAGTTCAATCAAGGGGAGGGTAGTTTTACGATGAGTATGTATGTATGTATCTTATATGGGGGCCAGTCAGTGCAGACCGGCGACACTTCGAACCAGTGGGATCTTTTGTGTCGACTCTCTCCCAATAACGACTGCCATAGATGTTTATGGCAGCCGGGACCGACGGCTTAACGTGCTCTCCGAGCCACGGAGCAGACGATAATTGTCATATTAAATTGATTTAAGGTTCCTGTAATGTATCATACTTAATATTTAATTTTGTATCACAACTTGTTTTGTATAATGACCAAATATACAGAGTGATTTTGAAATCGTGTAATTCCTTTTAACCACGTATTCTACAGTCAGGGTCATTCTATGTCACCAGTAGAATGCGTGGTTAAAAGGGAATTACACGATTTCAAATCACCCTGTAGATATGTATTAGACTTAAGTAGTGGAGAAGGCACTGTTTCCTGGGATGCAGGCTACAACCTTGTCCAGGAGACAGAGCTCACTTTAATTTGTTAAGTACTTATATGTTTTTCTTATCACAGGTATTTTCTAACATATTGTATTAGAAAATTACCTGGTCCTTTAGGAGGCTTACACGGAGACATGGGTCTAACGTGAAGAGGCCCTTCGAGAGTTTTAATAAAAGGTGGGATGGAACACCTACAGCAGCACTAGCCGCAGCAGGCTTAAGACTATTGCTACGTATGGATTCTAACATATGGGTTATGGGTGAACCGGTATATTGGTAACTGTGGATGAAAAACGGCGTCTGCCCTGAATACTCTAATAGTATCAATACAAAGGGAAGACGGTGACGGGCCAACTCACTAGATGAGCCCTGAAGAGCCACAGCATTAGTATAATTATATATTATTATTATTGTTAAAAATGTTTTCCAGAATTAAGCTGAGTCAGTACGTGGTGCCGGCGTGCCTGGTGGCTGGAGGGCCTGTGAGCGACTCCAGAGTGCAAGCTACGGGGTGGGGAGGCACTCAGTACAATGGACATCCTTCCGAGTACATGCAGAAGGTAATAATTGGCGAACGCAGCCGAACTACATCTGGGTTCTGGCCCTAACCTTATCTATACTTCAATCGTAGTACCTACTTGGAAGCGCTCAGTCACAGAATGTCCAGACCTTAAAATATCTGCGGGTCTACGTTTACGCGAATATTATTCATTGAAATTAAACTACTTTCGACGAATTTTATCACGTTGTTTATTTGACATCTATACTAATATTATAAAGCTGAAGAGTTTGTTTGGTTGAACGCGCTAATCTCAGGAACTACTGGTTCGCATTGAAAAATTATTTTAGTATTGGATAGCCCATTTATCGAGGAAGGCTATAGGCTATATAACATCACGCTAGGACCAACAGGAGCGGAGCAGCAAGGAAAAATGTTGCAAAAACGGGGAAAACTTTCTTATATGAAGCACACGAAGTTGCGCGGGTCAGCTAGTTAATTATATTATTAAAACTATTTATATTTAAGTTTACACTTTGTCCGTGGTTTCGGTTGCTTTACAGAAGTATGTACAGCGGTAGATATATATTTACAATATGCAATTTGAGTAGTAGAGCCGCGCTGATTTCAGCATGAATAGGCCGGCGCGACCGGGGAAGAACTACCCTCTCCCAGAATATCGACGTGAAATAGCAGTATTCCTACTGATGTGTTTCATTCGGTGAGTGAGAGTGCCGGAGAGGCCCAATCAACCTCTTTCCCCTTTTCTGCTCCTTCTCCTTCCCACTTCCTTTTTCCTTTTCTAAAGGATCGGCAATCTCCCCGTGAACATGGCTGCTGAAAAGTATTAAAGTTCAATATTAGTAGTAGTGTAACAGTTTCAAAATGATGTAATAAAGTGTTAAATAAACAACGCGACAAAATCCGTATATAGTAGTTTAATTTCAATGTCTACAGGTCGCAAAATGTACTTTTCTCAAAATATCTCTTTCGTAAAATGTCCAAAATGGAGTTTGTTCCTTGCGCAAAATGTCTTGTGTTTCTAATTCCTTTGTATAAGTATAAAAACGGTCAAGTACTAATCAGATTTGCGTACAGAGGGTTCCATAGTCATATTGGGATGGTTGACAAGAATACTGGTAATTTGTTAATTTATACGTAGGTAAGTATTAAATAAGTATCTACAAAATATAAGACAATTTTATGTAACACTATATGTACCCGCAGTTTCACTTGCGTTTGTAGTTACTGCCCCGTGGGTCGTAGCGTGGTGTTATATAGCCTTTGGCCTTCCTAGATAAATAGGCTATCCAACACTAAAATAATTTTTCAATTCCAGCCAATAGTTTCTGAGATTAGCGCATTCAACCAAACAAACTCTTCAGCTTTATAATATTAGTATAGATATAAGATAATTTTAAGTGGAGAGGAGATGGGCCTCGTTCCGGGGTGATGGGCCTCGTTAGCATTGGTTTGCAGGAAGAACGAAAACTAGTGAGAAGGAAAACTCCAAAGTCAAACCAAATTTTAGGGAGCAGACCCGAGAATAAACCCCGATCCAAGGTGGTAACCGACCCGTACTGATGGATTCCTGGCCAGAAGGAAAGCTGGTCGTGAACGGAGGGTGCCTGTATTGGTGGTCACAGGGCACAGGATGGATCCACCTTACCTCCGTTAAGGGCTCTGCGGAGGTGGACAGTATTTTCCCTAATAATCGTGGGAACGCATATGGACTTTGGTTATATTAACTAAACACTTGGAGGACAAAGCTAAATTGGCGAGAAAAAAGGTGGGTGTACTGAACAGGGCGGTACTTTACACCAGGTCAACGTCTTGTGCTTTACGAAGCACAGGTCCGGCCGCACGTGGAGTACTGCTCACATCTATTGGCAGGGGCCTCCAAATACCAGCTCGACCCAATTGACTCCCTACAAAGACGGGCAGTTCGAATCGTCGTTGATCCCAATCTCACGGATAGATTGGAGTCGTTGGAGCAACGAAAAGACTTTGGGTCTCTCTGCGTGTTCTACTGACTCTTTCACGGGGAGTGCTCTGAAGAACTGTTTGATTTGGTACCAGCGGCCCCTTTCTGTCACCTAACCACTCGACAACTAAGCAGAGTTCATCCATATCACCTGGAAGCGTTCAAATCCAAGACGGTACGCTTTCAGCGATCATTTCTCCCACGTACGTGCAGGCTCTGAAATGAACTGCCTGCTTCGGTGTTTCCCGAGCGCTATGATATGTCCTTCTTCAAACGAGGTTTAAAGAGAGTTCTTCTTTCACGGTAGGCAGCGGCTTTGCTGTGTCCTGACATTGCTCATTGGGCAGCGGTTACCACTTTCCATCAGGTGGACCACGTGCTAGTCTGCCACCAACGCCAATAAAAAAATTATAATCCGCATGGCGGCGCCGCGGTCCGCCACCCGTCACGTCTCGTTTCTCGCGAGGGCGAAAAATGGCCTACGGAGAGATGTTTTGCATATAAGATAATTTTAAGTAAAGTTACATATATAAGTAAGGTGAAGGTTGTGTTCCATACATATTGTTTTTTGTAAGATCGTTACGCTATTCTATTAGGTAAATCCTATAAATATAGCTGGATTGTAGAAAAAATAAAAAACATATATATTATTCAGATAGGAATCACAAAATAAATGCTGTAGAAATGAGAGCGCTGAGAAATATATATATGTGGTGTGACTCTGAAAGATAGAATAAGGAATAGTGTGATTAGAGAGAGATGCGGCATGAAAGTGGATATAGTGACATGAATAGAAAAGGGTATGTTAAGCTGGTTTGGGCATGTAGAAAGAATGGACGAGGAAAGACTGACTAAGAAAGTTTATAAGGCTAGTGTGAATGGAACAGTCGCAAGAGGAAGACCTAGGCAAACGTTTCTCGATCAGATCGGAGGCGTTCTGGACAAAGGCCAGGTTAAGAGCACCTTGAACCGACGGGCGTGTATGAGGAATGTGATGAAAGTGAATGAAGCCAGAGAAGTGTGTCAGGATCGTAGCAAATGGAAATCCGTAGTCTCTGCCTACCCCTCTGGGAAACAGGCGTGAATCTATGTATGTAGGTATCACAAAAACAGCATTAAATAACGATGAATACATAGTATTGTAGATTTATGTACATGTTTATGTACATACTCTTTAAATATTAATTTTAAATTTAATTTATGAATTATTTTGTTAACTAATATGTCCTTTATTGAGTGAAAGCGTAACAAACAAACTTACATTCAGAATTATAATATTATATTGTCTTCTGTTTACGCGAATGTTATTCATTGAAATTAAACTACTATATACGGATTATATCGCGTTGTTTATTTTACACTTTATTACATAATTTTGAAACTGTTACACTACTACTAGATACTATTAAACTTTACTAATTTTTAAGTTAATTAAATTATTAATTTATTAAAACTATTTATATTTAAGTTTACACTTTCCCCGACGTTTCGGTTGTTTTTAAGCAGCCATGGTCACGGGGAGAAAATTAGTAAAGTTTAATAGTATCTAGTAGTAGTGTAACAGTTTCAAAATTATGTAATAAAGTGTCAAATAAATAACGCGATAAAATCCGTATATAGTAAGTTTAATTTAAATTATAATATTAGTTAGCATTCAATAGTGCCGATAAGGAAAAGTTGTCTATATACTTACTTACCTATATTTTCAGGTCACCCTACAGAAGTTCACTACGAGGGAGTGTACAGAGAAGTACGGGCCTGAGAGGCTGTTGGAGCGAGGCTTCGATCCTGAGACTCAGTTGTGTTATGGAGACAGGACGCGCTCCAAAGACACCTGTCAGGTACGCTCTACATTACTCAATAGGGTAGTTGCCTATGTTGATTTTATAGATTTAACACACAGCAGCAAATAGCAATCAAAATAAATCTTTTTGTGCAAACAGTATCAAAAGTGGTTGCAAAATAACAGAGTTAGGTATTTATATTTAAAAAGTTGATATAAGAAAAAGTTGATATAAGAAGACGTCGAGTCCCGCTGGGTGCGTCTCATAAGGCATAAACTCATTTGGTCTAGTTCATTTTATTATCGTTCATAAGATATAATCAACGTGAGATATACCAACTGTTGATATAATTTCTTTGTATAACATTTATTTATTCTAAAACTTAATTAGTATAACGTTGTTTGATATAACGTTTATGTAATCGAAAATCATTTGGTCTAACGTTTAATATGTATATTGTTTATTTAATCGAAAATCATTAGGTCTAACGTTTAATATATATAAAAAACGTCATTATGGTTAACACCCCGACTCAGAGTACCCCGACTCGGATAGGTTAGGTTAGAAGGCTAAGACGGGAGCGAAGCGGAGCGGAGCTCCCGCCTTAGCTTTCGTGGTTTTTTTTTAAACCACCCAGAAATAAGAGCCCCGCGAAACGGGGCTCCGTCGACCTATCTTAGCGCAAATAAGTTTTATATCTTTTGAGTGGTATGTCAAACGATTTTATATTTAATGTATGTTATGTCAAACGATGTTATATTTAATGTATGTTATGCTTATAAAAATTAGTTATTTTAAAATTATATCAATCGTTGATTATATTAACTAATCGCTATATTAAATAAAATTATAGGTTCCGTTGTTATATGTTGTTAATATTAGAGATTTTGTTGTTATATCATCTATTACTTATCCAGACTTGCTACGTAGAGTTGCCGTCACGTCTACTTCATAAACGACCGCTTTTATTCACGCCTCATCGAATCGTTAAAAAACGTATCTTTTATTACCGCCTACTACTACACCATAAAAATATTATATTAATATACTAAAATATTTTAGAGATCTAACTAAGTCGACGGTAGTCTCCAGCTATCTACATACCAAGTTTCATCGCAATCGGTTAAGTAGTTTTTGCGTGAAAGAGTAACAACCATCCATACAAACTGTCGCGTTTATAATATTAGTAAGGATAGCGCCATCTTATGTCATATTAAAATTCAAAAACAAGATGTTTAATTTCGATATCACATACAAAAGTACTTATATCTAGGAATGGAGATATTCTTTTAAGTATAAAATTATACCTGTGTTAGAATACCCCAAAGTATCTCGTAACTTTGAAATTAAACTACTATATACGGATTTTATCGCGTTATTTATTTTACACTTTATTATTAATTTTGAAACTGTTACACTACTACTAGATACTATTAAACTTTACTAATTTTTAAGCTGATTAATTTATTAAAACTATTTATATTTAAGTTTGCACTTTCCCCGACATTTCGGTTGCTTTTCAGCAGCCATGGTCACGGGCATATGTCGTAACTTCTTCATCTGTGTGATCCCGCTACAATCTACCTCTTTGATTCCAGGGCGACAGCGGAGGTCCGATCCAAGTGAAGAGTAAGAAGGTGCACTGCATGTATGTGTTGGTAGGCGTGACGTCATTCGGCAGGGCTTGCGGCTTTGCCTCCGAGCCTGCCATCTACACAAGGGTGGCGCACTATGTGCCCTGGATCGAGAGCATTGTCTGGCCTTCACCACATCAAAGAGATGATTTTTAAGGACTAACTTATAAGTTAGTACGTAAGTGTGAACTTATATACTTCACTGACAGTTCACAAGTGAAAGACAGCAGTGTTGCCAAGCCTTTTATAGCAATTAAAACTGTAAAGTATTGAACTCCTATATAAATTGTATGAATGATATTAAATTGTCCTATTACTAAGGGGCAATTAGTTTAAATAATAATAATTATTATTTATTTCTGAAAAATGTGGTAGTTGCAAAAGTAGGTGGTAAGTACATAATCACAGGCGCTGAGCACATTTCGCCATATTTAAATTGCATGCAAATTTTTATCAATTTACACTTTTGGTAAATAGAAACACTTAACAAGAATACTTACTGAATTGGTTTACGTAATGCAAATCATAGATCCAGTACACTTTTTATTAATCTTAAATCAAAGTAAATTTTAAACAGAACAGAAACAAACATAGCTTGTCTAAAATAATAAATAAGCTTTAAAAACGTGTTTTACTGAAATTGAACTACTATATACGGATTTTATCGCGTTGTTTATTTTACACTTTATTACATAATTTTGAAAACTGTTACACTACTACTATTAAACTTTACTAATTTTTAAGCTAATTAAATTATTAAAACTATTTATATTTAAATTTACACTTTCCCCGACGTTTCGGTTGCTTTCAGCAGCCATGGTCACGGGGAGACTAAGATGGTAGTTGTCTCAATGTTGCAGTGTAGTTATTTCAAAGTACCCGAACATAATGGTCTGGTTGTTTCTATATATAATATGTATGTATTTACAAAAAAAAAAGTATATATGTATGTTTATCCATTGCCTAGTACCCATAGTACAAGCTCTGCTTAGTTTGGGCTAGATGGTGTTGTGTGTATGTGGTAGAATATTATTATTATTATTATTTAATCATTGGTGTTTCTATTTACGCAGAATGAGCTCAGAGTATCATGAAGTCTAGCTGTGGTTTGCTTCTTCTTGGGTTTGACTATTTGAATGACTGGATCCCAAGCTGGTGGTACATTCCAACCGTCTTCTCTATTAAAATTAGGATGTTTTTTGATTTCAATAGCCTCGCGAAGCATCCTTGGTAGGAATCGGTGTTCTTTATCGAGAATCTGTGGTTTGTCAAATCTCAGGTAGTGGTTGATCCCCTATTGCACATGTTCACACACAGTAATAAAGTGTAAAATAAACAATGCGATAAAATCCGTATATAGTAGTTCAATTTCAATGAATAATATTCGCGTAAACAGAAGACAATAACGTGATTTCAATTAAAGTGATAGAAATGAGAGGCAATTTTTTTAATAAATTCGTCTATTGAGAAGATGCTCTCTTTTATTAACTAATTAAATAGATAATTATTTAATTTCTGCATATATAACTGTATATAATTCAACAATTCCTACTCTGTATGGTCAATAATGTGCACGTACTTATGTATATTGTTATGTTTGATTTAAATACAAGATGTACGTTATTTTACATACAAGATCAAATACATAGCAATTAATAGAAATCTTTTTGTGCAAGCAGTATCAAAATTGGTAGTAAAATAAGAGAGTAATATACAGGGTCTGTCGTTAATGGATAACCCGTTAGCTGGAGGTTAATCAGTTACCAGGCAGTAAGATATAGGCTGCCTGATAACTGGTTAACCTCCAGCTAACGAGTTATCCATTAACGACAGACCCTGTATATCTTGAATTTGAATATAAGTAAAAGTGGTATCATAGTGGGGATGTCTCGCTATCTCCCTCGCACAGCTGCGGTTATATAGCGGCTACGTCATAGTTTATATCGTGCATCTTTTTCTCTCTTTTGACAATTACCTCTACTACAGAGTTGAAACGCTTGTATCTTATTTATTATAAAGCACATATTAAAAAATTCTTTGAATTTTGGTGTGAAGGTAATGTACATACATACATACATAGATTCACGCCTGTTTCCCAGAGGGGTAGGCAGAGACTACGGATTTCCATTTGCTACGATCCTGACACACTTCTCTGGCTTCATTCACTTTCATCACATTCCTCATACACGCCCGTCGGTTCAAGGTGCTCTTAAACTGGCTTTTGTCCAGAACGTCTCCGATCTGATCGAGAAACGTTCGCCTAGGTCTTCTTCTTGCGACTGTTCCATTCACACTAGCCTTATAAACTAATGAAGGTGAAGGTAATGTATTTAAATTCAATCTATATAAATAAAAATCAATAGCCACATGTATGACGGAGTATCACTTAAGAACGGCTAGACCGATTCGGCTGTTTGTTTTTTTGTTGTGTTCGTTATATTAATTTCCGAAGAATCCGCGGGAAATGTCGAAAATGGTAATGGTATTTTCATATAAAAAAATTTATTGACATTTTGATATTTAATTTAATTACGTGAAATGTATATTTGTACAGATTTACAGGACTAATTACTTTATTATTATTAATTAAAAATAAAAACGCGATAAAATCCGTATGAAGCAGTTTAATTTCAATGTATAACATTCGTGTAAACATAAGATAATATTATGTTAATATTATTTCTAACATTTGTAATGCAGCGATAGCTCAGTGGGGAGACCAATAGACTGCAATCAGAGGGTCTCGGGTTCGAACCCACGTCGCGCACCTGTGACTTTCGGAAGTTATATGACTTTTCGAAATTATGTGCGTATTGATTGACAATTATCGCCTGCTCCGTGCCTCGGCGAGCACGTTAAGCCGTTGGTCCCGGCTGCCATAAACATCTATGGCAGTCGTTATTGGGAAAGTCAGTACCCTCTAATATCCTGACTCTGGTCTAGCCTTAGGGTATCGTTAGCCTTCGGGTTGCGGAGGTCAGGTGGCAGCCGCTCCGTGTAAAAACTGATATCCAGTCAAATCCGGTTAGACCAGAAAAGCCGACCCCAAGTGACTTGGGAATAATAAAGGCTAAGAGAGAAGATTATTTCTAACATTTAAATAATAAAAATATAATATAATCATATCAGTCCTGTATTAAACTGTCCCACAGCTGGGCACGGACCTCTTCTCACTGTGAGAAGGAAAAAGTATTAAGTATAATAAAATAAAACAATTGACTATATCAAAATATACTTTATTTTGCAACAAAATGACGCATTATACAAAATCATAAAATATTGGGATTATGCTTATTTATATAGAAAAAGAAAACGTCGAATACTGATTAAAAATAATATAAAAATATGAAAAAAAATTGTCGCCTGAAATTCCCTATAGGGGAAGGCAGAGATTAAACACACACATTACACTATCTACGCTAGTCTACGCTTAGCTGGGCAGGGCTGGGCATTTTGGTTGCATGTCCGGCCAGATTAGACGGCATCCGGATGTTGCGAGCCTTTTTAAATTTGTCAATTTTTCTACATTTCTCATGTTTTTCCCCGCTCCGCCCTCTCAGATTGTATTGCTAACGCAAGAGATCGGACTAGCATTGTATTATCCTATAAAATTGTCGACTTTACGACTAAAAAATAAGGTATTCCGGCCTTTTTAACCAAATGTCCTGCTAAGTTGGCTGGTCTGTCCGGCTGAGTTGGTTGGCCTGTCCGTCTTTTCGGTTTTTAAACCTAGCAACCCTAGTCCCACAAAGACCAAATACTGCCGAGCCTGGGACGGCACTCAGTATTTTAAACAAACGCTTCCCATCCCGAAGGAATAACTGCTAGGAGACCGGGTTCGGTGCAGTGTTTAAGCAAACATGATACCTGAAAATATAAATATTTGTATTATTACTAAATTCGTTCAAATAAAAAAATACTCTTCAGACAAATGCATTACGTCGTATTCCAACAGCTGTGATACCAAATGATGGATGGCGTAGTGGTTTAAGAGGTCGTCTTGCCACTGCCACTGCGCCGAGTCTTGTGGGTTTGAATCCCATACGGGACAAAAATTTGTGTGATTCACAAATGGTTGGGCCGATTCTGGATGTTCTTTGTGTCCGTTGTTTGAATGTTTGTAAAGTCTCCCGCGACACAGGAATTATTCATAGTTGCTTTTTTTAAATAAATGAAAACAAAGAAAAAGAATCCCACATGGTATTGACCATTATTTATAAATGGCTTAATCGCAAAATGTCCCTAATGTAAAATGCCCCTTTCGCAAAACGTCCCTCTTTCGCAAAATGTCTCCTGTTGCCAATTCCTTGGTATTAGTAATAAACGGTCTAGTACAGATCAGATATATAATTCACAAGATTTTGCCCGCGGCTTCGCTCGCGCAAAAGTAGGTCAAGTTAAGTAAGTAACAGTACTTTCTTCTGAATAAAAGTTCCGCTGTTCTTTTCAGAGTTCGAAAAAACTCTTATACAACAGCTTTGTCCGTCCGTCTGCCTGTTATACAACTTTCAACTCAGGAACCGTAAGAGCTAGAGACTCGCGGTCAACGCCATTCGACTCAGCATAGTCGATATAACCCCGAAATGACTATGACCTTTGACGTCTTTCACGTGGTATCACGTGACCTTTGCATATTACTTGAACCATTTTTTCGAACTTCTCACTTGTTTGTTCCTCAGACAAAGTGTATGCGAAAATTCATGATGATCGGTCGAGTTGTTAAGGTTTGAAAGCGAAAAAAAACCCTCACATTCGCATTTATAATATTAAGTTATGATATAGGTATCACAAAAACTAAAATAAAGGACATACAATATCCTTTGAAACGTCTATGACTTCTACGGTCCTGGTCCTGGTAGTCCTGGACGTTGACGTCGTTGCGCGTCCGTGATCCTTACGGGGAGTCAAGAAAATCCATAGTATTTTTTTCGCGACCAATCCCAGCGAGTTTTCTTGACTCCCCCGTAAGGGTCACGGACGCGCAACGCTAGCCTTTTACTTGACTATATAGTTCGATAGATTTGAATCTTGGAAGAAGTCCATGCTGGACATAGACCTCCCGCCTATGTCCAGCAGGCTGTCACAATGATAATATTACCTGTTCTTCAACGGTGTAAGTCTGTTTGAACTGGAAATTCTCGAAAACTGAGTCCAATATTCCGATGCAATTCTCTTTGTGCAATATGTTGGATTGGTCCATGATGTCTCTGGTTATCTGGTAGGAGACCATATGTCCATAGAGGATACCCTTAATATAGGTCGACTGAAAATTTAAAAATATATAGTTTCCAGCTCTATTACCTTATTAAGGTTAAGGAGTTCTTACAAAAAATCCATTTTTATCCAGTTTTATAATTTGGAAAGTTCAAGTTAAGTCATAAATCATTTTATATTCATTTAGGTCCTACTTATGAACATAAATACAAAGTAAAAGTCAGCAAAGCAGAATGCCCATAATAAATAATATATATATATATATATATTATGATTAATCAAGGAATTTAATTAATTAAAAACTGAAATCTAATATTTCTTATTTTTACCGATGACAAGATTTTTATTCATATGTTTTCACACACACTCTCGTCACAGAGATTAATTAAAAACTGAGCATTATCAAGCTTGCTTGTACATAAAATAACAAAATCACAACGAAAGAAACACAATCACGCAAACCGAGTAAGCAAGGAATCCGATTTTTGTTATGACAGTTGGTTTCGGTGTTGCAAGTTAAAAATAAAAAATCATAGATCAATATCTAGTCGATATTATTATATTGCATATTACTGGCATAATAAAAAAAAATATATATTTGTTTTATTATTTGTGAATTATACACATAATATACATATATATATTTTAACATATAATAATATGTTAAAATATATATATGCTATTTCTTTATCACTTCTAATATTTTTATTCGATATATATAAAGTTCTAAGGCTAAGTACAAACTGACAGAAAATGCTAAATGATATAATGATATTGAGTTACACGCGACGCGGTTGATGACCGGTAGTGAACTGATATTTATATAAAACTAATGAATTACGAATGCGTTGTGGCGAAAATGCTGGCATAATATAAAGTAATTTTGCAATGTACGGTTGCACCGTACAATATTATAAACTCTTTTTTTACGTTAATATTATAACGTGGCAACACTGGTGATTGTAACTTATCTCCTCTACGATACTTCTATTATTATAAAAATGTTGCTATATTCTTTTGGTAAATGAATAGTACGAAACATTATTAGAAATTATAATATATATATTTTTAGGAAGATGGATGAGAAACGATTGCATGTAGCAGAGATGAGAATGTTACGATGGATGTGTGGAGTGACGAGAATGGACAGAATTAGGAATGAATACGTAAGAGGTAGTCTGAAAGTGGTGCCCATAGATGAGAAGGTGAAAGGAAATCGTTTGGCTTGGTATGGACATGTTATGCGAAGAGATGATACGTATGTAGGTAAGCAAGTGATGGATATGAGGGTAGAGGGACGAAAAGGGAGAGGAAGGCCACGTAAAAGATGGATGGACTGTGTGAGGATGGATATGAAAGGAAAAGGGGTAAATGATCAGATGACGGGTGACAGAGAAGTATGGAAGTGAAGGACATACTGCGCCGACCCCAAATAAATTGGGACCAAGGCAAGAGAATGATGATAATATATATTTTTTATCATACCTGTAATCTTAGGCGGCAAAAAATTACACGTTAGCCAAAAATGAGCATTCCCCTTTAGTAAGCTCACTAACCCCTTTGACGTTCATAAGTATTACTTTGTGACCTAAATGAATATATAGTCTTTGACTTTGAATTTGACGTGTGAAGTCAAGAAGTGTGACATAGGATCAAACTACAGACCTCTCCGTGGTGAAATAAAAATCACAGCTCACCTCTTTAAAATCCCGACCTTTCCAATAGAAAGAAGTTCTGACAAAAGCGTCGTACAGTTTCCGATTTTGTCGTAAATTTTCCAGAATATTCTGTAAACGAGCTTCTAGTACTGAAAAATAATGAATTATATTAAAAATGGTACCCTATTTATTCACATAAAATTATATGTCATAATAAGTTTTGTAAATTTTGTGTTTGCATTAAATAAAATACTTTTCGTATATAAAATAAACATGTTGGTGGCTGAGGGGGGGCGCGAGGGCCACCACAGCCATTTTTTTTTAATTTTTATTTACCTGCGGGAATGCATTGACGCATACCCCGCCGCGGGGGCGGGCGGAGGGATTATGTCGGACTCCCGGTAAAAGAGAAAGATGGAATAAGAATAATGTACCTCCCGGAATACCGACTAAACCTACCACGGTGTTCCTCGACAAAACCACTATCGACGGGGCCGCGCGAATCACTTGCACATGCGGTCGCGACCCCGCCGAGGTTTCGGCCTGCCGTATGAAACGGCAGGCCACTACACGATAAGACCTACCCTATGGTCACTTCTTAATAAAACCCTACTGTCCCCTCCCCTAAAGGGGAGACGGCCTCGACACTGAGGCGCACGTGGAAACACGCACGCCGCCTCTCGGACCTCGTGCTGAACGGGTGTGGGCAGGCCCACGTAGCCCACCACTCCCAGATCAAACCTCAGGGTGGCTGGAGGTCGTCTCGCGACCACCGCCATACCCTAACCTATTGTTACACTATAGTACCGAAATTATATATGCCTTATAACCTTATGCCAATCAAAATTAGGGCAAAAAGCATTAGCCTAAATGACATTTATGCGTACTGAAATAGTATGCCAAAAACAATTATGTCAAAGTATTATTATGACAAAATACATATGCTTTACTCGTTATGTTTGTATTGTCAAATTAAATTAGAACAAAATATTTAGTTCAAACAAAGGATTCCCTTAAAAAATGTATATGGCTAATAATGTGTACCAGGCTAAATTTCGGTCACGGCGGAGACTGGCTAACGCAGGAGACATTATAGCGCACAAGTGTGTGCGCAAAACAAGTGCACGCTCTGTTCCCTCACTCTCAAGATCCGATGTGACGTCACCGACACGACCGGAGAGAGATCAGGCGCAGGACCGGAACGGCGTTACGTGCTTTCCGAAGCACTAACTTCGGGTTGCCATTGAGAAATTGTTACCAGGCAACCCGATAACGTTTTATTGGCCTGATCCGGGGTTCGAACCCGGCACACTATCGTACTCTGTCATGTAAATGTAATGTGTGAGTGTAGACACTTTTCCGTGTGATCTAAGAAAAAAAGCACAATCTAAAATTTACCTCTTTCACGGTAACCGGTTACCGTTAACCGTGTAAACTTTCATATAGTGGTCATCAGTTACCTTTAACATCGCAGACGGCTAGTAGACCAGCAGTGAGCCTAGCAGGAACGAACTCCCTCAAGCCATATTGAAAGACAGATGCCCAGTCCACTCCGCATATACCCCCATCTCTCTTACTCCACATGATATTATAGAAATGCCTGTCACCCACACCTACAATTAATAAAAATAATATCAGCCCTGTATTAAACTGTCCCACTGCTGGGCACGGGCCTCCTCTCAGTGTCAGAAGTATTATAATAGTCCACCACGCTGACCCAGTGCGGCAGACTTCTCATATCGTCGAGAACATTATGTAGAACTCTCAGACATGCAGGTTTCCCCACGATGTTTTCCTTCACCGTTAGAGCCGTCGGCGAGTCACCGTCGGCGTGTGACCTCCTCGCTAGGAGCTGTCATTCGTTTCGTGCAAGACCTTCGTGTTAATATTGTGAAGACAATAAAAGTGATCAGTGTGCATTTATTGTTTCACTTTGCTCGATCACCCTATTGAACGCCCGCATTATGTCTATCGATGGGGTTACTAAGGCACTCTATATCTAACATATATATATTTTTGAATTTTCGGTGAAATGGCCAGCCAAATACTAGAAGAAGCATTACATGCTTTTTGAGTTTCGCAAGGGTAGTAACGCAACATTTGCTACCAAAAACTTTAGCGATGTTTATCCAGAAGCATTAACATTCCTAAACAACAAACTTTTTTCAAGTTTTTCCAAATTCAAATCCGGTAATTTTGATCTTTCCGACTCGTATCGATCAGGAAGTCCAACAACAAATCCGTGTCAGACCATCGAGGAATTATCAAACAGTCTTATCGGAAGTGCTAAAACCTGGATAGACTGAATTTTACTGTAAAAACTGAATCGTGTAAAAATCCTTAATTGAAAATTGCCCAGCCATTGTCAACAGACAAAGCGTTATTCTGCAACACGATAATGCAAGACCGCACTGCGCAACACGAATCCTGGGAAAATTAACGAATTGGGATGGGAGGTACTGTCTCACCACCCATATTCGCCCGATATTGCACCATCGGATTTCCATTTATTCCGATCGCTTCAACACTTTCGTGGTGGCAGAAGATTTGCAAATTTGTATGATATTCAAAATGCGATTTCTATTAGTATAATTTGCTCAAAAACCAATTGATTTTTATCGATCCGGCATTGAAAATTTGCCCATTTAGCAAAAAGTTGTTGATAATGAGGGTGATTACTTATGTATGACGGCGAAAGATTCGTAATGTTGTTTTCGGGCACGTTTTCCTCTTCGAACATGTTCAAGGATTCCGAAAATAATACCGCCAATGGATAGTAGTAATATTCATTAATTATTTTATCAACTTTGCAAATTACAATAATCACAATTACTCGCGATGGAAACGGATGGAGGACGCGAACTTATCTAGCAACGTGCACGGTTCGCTTCTAACGTTCGAATGATCACTTTTAGCGCCCCACCCGTAAGTGACAACTGACAGATGAGTGAAACGAACGATAATGAATGAGCTCACGACCGCCATCTAGTGATAAATGTTAGAAGTTTTTAAGTCTTTTACTGCGACATGTATATCATTGATTATATAAAAACACGTTACAAATGTATTTTCTTGAATTTAATGTTATAAAGCGTCATTATTTCGGTCCCCTTAACATAAGTCATTACTAGTATGTATGTTCAAAAAATTGCGCTTTAGTCACATAGCCTTTCAATCGTCGATATAAGGTCGAAAACCTTATAACGACGATTGAAGCTAAAACTCTCTTATAAATTTATTTATTTGTAAATATTTTTCTGACTAATTGTAAATCGACCTACCGAATAGCCAGTTGGTGATGGTCATACTGCTCAGGGTCTCCAGAAACACCTGCTTCTTACTTATAAACTCTTGTGTGGAAGCACATCGGCTCTCTATCGACGACCTGTGAGAAACATAGTTATTACAAGCCCATACTTAAGGCTGCCACTACATGTTGCCCCTGGCTTCACTCGCATAAATGTAGGATATGGAAGTTTCCTATCCCTCGGCAAAAGTAATTTTTCTGGATGAAAGGTATCATTTGTCCTTTTCGACTCATAGCTAGTTGCACTCACTGATCGGTAAACGATTAGCGAAGTTAAGCAACGTTGGGTGCGGTCAGTCTATAGATGGGTGACCGCTTAGTGGTATTTCATCTGAGCATCTCCGTGCTTCCCAGATCACGTAAAATGTCGGTCCGGGTTGTTGTCAAATTGACAGCAGTCGTTAAGCCATGTCAGAGGCCTACGGGCGGATTGAACAACTCTTGACAACAGGTTGGCCACTAACCACACGAAAAAGAAAAGAATCTTTACTAATATTTAATATTATCTTCTGTTTACGCAAATGTTATTCATTGAAATTTAACTCTTTTTAACGAATAATCGCGTTGTTTATTTAACACTGTATTACATAATTTAGAAACTGTTACACTACTACTATTGACACTGCAAAGCAACCGAAACGTCGGGCAAAGTGTAGATTTAAATATAAATAGTTTTATTAATTGAATTAGCTTAAAATTTAGTACAATTCATTAGTAGTAGTATTGTAATAGTTTCTAAATCTTTATATATAAAACTCTTCCGTTACTGAGTGACTGACAGACAACGCACAGCCGAAACTACTGAACGCAAGAAGCTGAAATTTGACATGTATGTTCCTTGGAGAGTGTAGAGGAGCACTAAGAGAGGATTTTTGGAAATTCCACCCTTAAGGGGGCAAAAGGGGTGAAACCCGATATTCACACGGGAACGGGACTTACGCGGTTGAAACCGCGGGAAAACTACTAGTTATGTAATAAAGTGTTAAATAAACAACGTGACAAAATCTGTATATAGTAGTTTGATTTCAATAAATATATTCATATTATAAAGAGGAAAGATTAGATTTTATGTTTGTTTGTTTGTAAGAATTTAACTGAAGAGCTAAGCAACCAATTTCAAAAATTATTTCACCGTTAGAAAACTATATTATCACCGAGTAACATGGGTTATATTTTATTTAAAAAAAGTACTGTTACTAACATAACCTAATCTACTTTTACGCGACCGAAGCCACGGGCAAAAGCTAGTATTATATAGTTTAGGTGAGGTGGTCTTACCTGAGTGTTTCGACTGGTAATCTGTTACACATGGCGGTAAACTGCTCTAAGGCCAAAGATGGCGACAGGACAACGCTGTCATCATTTATACGATTGTCGGGAACTGCAACAAAAATATAATTTTTAATTGAAATTGAAGTACTTCAGTAAGCAAGCTGGTGGAAGTGGCAACAGGCAGGGCAAGGAAGTGGCAGTAGGTAGGGCAAGGAAGTGGTAGTAGGCAGGGTAAAGAAGTGGCAGTAGGCAGGGCAAGGAAGTGGCAGTAGGCAGGGCAAGGAAGTGGCAGTAGGCAGGGCAAGGAAGTGGCAGTAGGTAGGGCAAGGAAGTGGCAGTAGGTAGGGCAAAGAAGTGGCAGTAGGTAGGGCAAGGAAGTGGCAGTAGGCAGGGCAAGGAAGTGGCAGTAGGCAGGGCAAGGAAGTGGCAGTAGGTAGGGCAAGGAAGTGGCAGTAGGTAGGGCAAAGAAGTGGCAGTAGGTAGGGCAAGGAAGTGGCAGTAGGCAGGGCAAGGAAGTGGCAGTAGGCAGGGCAAGGAAGTGGCAGTAGGTAGGGCAAGGAAGTGGCAGTAGGTAGGGCACATAGCGCGCAGAACCGATGGCCGTTGGGGCCGAAAGGTTCTGGAGTGGCGGTCACGCACCGGAATATGTAGCAGGAGATGGCCTCCCACAAGGTGGACCGACGACCTGGTAAGGGTCGCAGGAAGCGGTTGGATGCGGGTGGCCCACGACCGGTCTATGTAGAATACCTTGGGGAAGACCTATGTCCAGCAGTGGACGTTGTTTGGCTGAGACGATGATGATGCAACTGCTTTATACAGATTTCAGTTGCTTTCAACAGCTATGTTTACAAAACGTCAGGGACAGTGTAAACTTAAATATAAATAATTTCATAATATAAATAGCTTAATTTTTTTTTTCTAGGTCCCCGTCTCCCGCTTTTGTTATAATTCCCGTGTCACGGGGCGCTTTACAAACATTCAAACAACGGACACCAAGAACATCCAGACTCGGATCAACCATATGTCGATCACACAAATTTTTGTCCCGTATGGGGATAGCGATAGCTCAGTGGGGAGACCAACAGACTGCAATGCAGAGGGTCTCGGGTTCGAACCCACGTCGCGCACCTCTGACTTTCGGAAGTTATATGACTTTTCGAAATTATGTGCGTATTGATTGATAATTATCGCCTGCTCCGTGCCTCGGAGAGCACGTTAAGCCGTCGGTCCCGGCTGCCATGAACATCTATGGCAGTCGTTATTGGGAAAGTCAGTACCCTCTAATTTCCTGACACTAGTCTAGCCTTAGGGTATCGTTAGCCTTCGGGTTGCGGAGGTCAGGTGGCAGCCGCTCCGTGTAAAAACTGATATCCAGTCAAATCCGGTTAGACTAGAAAAGCCGACCCCAAGTGACTTGGGAATAATAAAGGCTAAGGATAAGATGGGGATCGAACCCACAACACTCAGCACAGTGGCAGCGGCGAGGCGAACACTTGATCACTGAGGCATCCGTACAGATTTTTAATTTAAATATCTTAAATTGAAGTAAACTACTGCTTACTTATATTTAAGTTATTAAAATTAAAAAACTGTTTGCCCGACGTTTCGGTTGCTTTTCAGCAGCGATTCCTTACACGGTAGACTAGAGCGCGCACTAACATGTTTAAGTCCTCATAACTCTGCCGAACGAATCGAGACATGAAATTCTCTGCCAAGGCGCGTGTGTCCTTCTTCCTTCAATCCTGGGTCCTTTAAACGGGGCGTGAAAAAGCACCTCAGACTGTCAAAATTGGGACCTCAACATCGCCTCAGCTGCTATGAGGACGGTGTGGAGGCCACTGCTCTTGGACCACATGTCTGCTCACGATCAGGCGGAGTGTGATCATTTTAACGAGCAAAATACAAATTAAAAAGAGATATGTTCACGCTTGTATTGTATTCATCCATATGCTATTAGCAAGAAGAACTTACTGTTCACTTTGGTTCCCATCAAGTCTCGAAGCCTCTCGTGTGCTTCTAAGCACTCGATGATGGCTGATTCTTCAGTAAGAGTCGTCACCTGCAAGCAAAGTAAAAAAAAAAGGACATACATACATAGATTCCCGCCTGTTTCCCAGAGGGGTAGGCAGACACTACGGATTTCCATTTGCTACGATCCTGACACACTTCTCTGGCTTCATTCACTTTCATCACATTCCTCATACACGCCCGTCGGTTCAAGGTGCTCTTAACCTGGCCTTTGTCCAGAACGCCTCCGATCTGATCAAGAAACGTTCGCCTAGGTCTTCTTCTTGCGACTGTTCCATTCAAAAAGAGGAGTTATAGAGAAACAGGTGAGAATAGAGAGAATAGTAGAAAAAAGGAAAAGAGTCTTTAGGTTTACATATACGTGTCGTTTAGAGACAAGGGAGAAAGGAAGATAGCGAGAACACGACAGGGGGAAATAAAGGAAGAATAAAGTGAACGAGAGGTAGACAAGGGCGATAGACGGAGATAACGGGAGAAGGATAGAGAGAAAGAGCAAGTGTACAAGAGAGAGATAAGAGAGAGAGAGAGATTGTTTGTTACGCTTTCACGCCTTAACTACTCGATCGATCATCATAGTTTACGTTTAAGTTTATCATAAACATTGTCAAAGGCCAGAAAAGAACATAGGGTACGTATAAATAAAAAACTTGCTATCCTAACCTACATTTACGCGATCTAAGCCGCGGCCTAAACCTAGTGTTAAATGAAATTGTCCACTTACATTATAGCTTCGAACTTGGACCTTGAAGAGCTTGGGTAGTATCGCTATAGCCCGCTGCACCGACGCGTCATTGTCCAAAGGTTCCCCAGTCTTTATTATGTATCTCTTGGTAACACCGTTAGATAACAACACCGATACCACACACGGTCGTCTTATAGAGTCCCCGAACATATGTACCTGTTAAATAATATTGTTAGGTGGCAGAAGTAAGACAGCTTAAAAAAATAACAGAGGCACTTTTACCTTTAAATAATCATTGAATTATTATTTAAGAAATGCATTAACTAATAAAGTAAGAGATAATTGATATCAACCAACAGCGATCACACGACACGTCCGTTCCGTCCGCCGCTCGATGTCAAAGTGATTCATTGCGCGCCGAGCACGCTTTTATAACCCGCTCGATCGGACGATTCGTGACGTTAGTTGTTTACGTCGCATTTCGCAACCAACAATATAATAATATCAGCCCTATATTAAACTGTCCCACTGCTGGGCACGGGCCTCTTCTCAGTGTGAGAAGGGTTAGCACATAATCCACCACGCTGGCCCAGTGCGTTACCAGACTACATAATTATGTCTCCAAGAACATTATGGAGAACTCTCAGACATGCAGGTTTCCTCACGATGTTTTCCTTCACCGTTAAAGCGAGCGATAATTAACTATTTAATACGCACATAACTACGAAAAGATGTTATAAGAAGAATGTACCTCCCGGAATACCGACTAAACCCACCACGGTGTTCCTCGACAAAACCACTATCGACGGGGCCGCGCGAATCACTTGCGCATGCGGTCGCGGCCCCGCCGAGGTTTCGGCCCGCCGTATGAAACGGCAGGCCACTACACGAAGAGGCCTACCTATAAGGCAAAACTCCCCCAAACCCTACTGTCTCCCCCTAGAGGGAAGACGGACTCAAAACAGAGGCGCGCGTGGGAACACGCACGCCGCCTCTCGGACCTGGTGCTGAACGGATGGCGGGCAGGCCCACACAGCCCACCACCCCCAGGTCAAACCTCAGGGTGGCTGGAGGTCGTCTCGCGAGAGATGCGCGCCCTGGGATCGAACTCGAGACCCCTGTGTAGCAGTCCAACGGTCTCGCATAGGCTTTCGTTGCTATAGCAACGTCAAATAAACAACGCGATATAATGCGTAAAAGTAGTTTAATTTAAATACAATAACTGCTTTAGACAGGGGCTAAATACGACTAAAGTTTAGAAAGGGGGCTCACTTGCTCTTCGAATTTGACGATACGCAGTGTGGTGGGGAGAGCCAGGAGTTTGCCCAGATGGTGGGCCTGTTCCTCCAGGACTTGGGACCTGGTAAGCTGGGGACTCAGCTGCGAGAGACGCAGCCCTGAACGTTTAGACTTCTTCATCAATTCCTCTCTTATACCTCGCACGGTTGTTAGTCTTTCATCTGAAAACAACTTGTTTTCTATACTATATATAAATTAAGCTGTTTTGGCTCCTCATTAAATTTTAATTGCCCGCGCATTAGCTTCGACTGTATACGTCAAAGTATTATCTATGGTGGCAGCACTTTACACTATGTTCATTCTATAATTAGAAAAATTCACTATGACTTTGTATAATAAAAAGTTAACGAGGTTATTCAAAAGAAATATTTTAGACTGTAGAAATATTATTTGAAGCAATAACTTTAAATGTGTTTTCTCTTTACAGGTTAGTAAATAATAGTAATTTATACTTAAGTGCAGAAGTAAGTTGTGTTTGCAAGAATCAAATGTAATATGTAATAAAATCTTTTTACAGAGCAACAACTTTAGTTTTTGTTTCAATAAACAACATTAATATCAGCCTTGTATTAAACTGTCCCACTGCTGGGCACGGGCCTCCTCTCAGTGTGAGAAGGATTAGGACATAGTCCACTACGCTGGCCCAGTGCGTTACCAGACTACACATACTCGTATCTCCGAGAACATTATGTACAACTCTCAGACTTGCAGGTTTCCTCACGATGTTTTCCTTCACCGTTAAAGCGAGCGATAATTAACTATTTAATTCTTTACTATATAATGAAAAATTGTATATTACAGTATTTATGTTTATTATTTTTATTAATAAAAAGTAATCTTCTCTCTTAGCCTTTATTATTCCCAAGTCACTTGGGGTCGGCTTTTCTGGTCTAACCGGATTTTGACTGGATATCAGTTTTTACACGGAGCGGCTGCCACCTGACCTCCGCAACCCGAAGGCTAACGATACCCTAAGGCTAGACCAGTGTCAGGATATTAGAGAGTACTGACTTTCCTAATAATGAATGCCATAGATGTTCATGGCAGCCGGGACCGACGGCTTAACGTGCTCTCCGAGGCACGGAGCAGGCGATAATTGTCAATCAATACGCACATCATTTCGAAAAGTCATATAAATTCCGAAAGTCAGAGGTGCGCGACGTGGGTTCGAACCCGAGACCCTCTGCATTGCAATTTGTTGGTCTCCCTACTGAGCTATCGCTGCTACTTTAATAAAAAATTATATTATAAAATATTTTCTGTTAGTACTAGAAAGAAATAAAATTGTTTTATTTGAATCTCCATACATAAGTAATTTCAAAAGATATAATACATACACACATAGATTCACGCCTGTTTCCCAGAGGGGTAGGCAGAGACTACGGATTTCCATTTGCTACGATCCTGACACACTTCTCTGGCTTCATTCACTTTCATCACATTCCTCATACACGCCCGTCGGTTCAAGGTGCTCTTAACCTGGCCTTTGTCCAGAACGTCGCCGATCTAAACGAGAAACGTTCGCCTAGGTCTTCCTCTTGCGACTGTTCCATTCACACTAGCCTTATAAACTTTCTTAGTCAGTCTTTTTTCGTCCATTCTTTCTACATATAATAATAAATACAATTAAATAGAAGGCGGTACATGGAGATCAAATAAGGCAACTGCATCAGCTATTGTTGCAGTATAGACTACAATGTTGGTATTCTCGCAGGACTACGAACAATAATTTATTACAATCCAATGCATAACAATGTAAAACATACATACTACAAACTAACTTAAAAAAAGGAAGATAGCGAGCAAAAGGAGAAGGGGAGAGAAAGGAAGGAAGATAGAGAGAAAACGGGCGGGAGAGAGGGAGCTAGTGAATGAGAGGTAGATAAGGGCGATAGACGGAGATAGCGGGAGAATGAGAGGGCAAAAAAGCTAGTGTACGAGAGAGGCAAGAGAAAGAGGCAGGAAGCGGAAAACAAGAAGAAAGAGGAAACTAATGTGCGTGAGGGAGAAGAAAGAAAGAGGTATATAGCAAGAGCACGACTGGGAAAGAGAGGGACACAAGAGAGAGAGAGAGAGAGAGAAAGAGAGAGAGAGAGAGAGAGGTAGATAGCAAAAAGGAGAGGGAGAGAAGGACCTAGTGTACAAGAGGGAGACAAGAGAGAGAGATTGTTTGTTACGCTTTCACGCCTTAACTACTCGACCGATCATCATAAAATTTCGCATATACGTTGTCAAGGGTACAGAATAGGACATAGGGTACCTTTTATATAGAATAGTTCCGCTTTCTACCTACATATATGTGAGTGAAGCCGCGAGCAGAACGCAGTCCTAAATAATAGTTTTATTTATTTATTTTATTTATTTATTTATTAGACACACACACACACAACATATCAACATGGTAACAGTACAATCGTATACTATTTCTAATTATTACTAAAATTTATAAACAAAAAAGAAGAAACCAAACAAGAAGAAAAAACCAACAAAAAAAAAAAAAAAGAAAATTTGGCAAATGTTATCAGTGTGTCCAAAAGGTTGCAGCTCAGCCTTTGCTACGGATGACCGCAGCGCTGTTTTTCAGCTGAAACCCACGGGCTAGTCACGTACGATTATTCGGCATACAGTTTATAAACATATTTAATAGTTAGAGTAAATATAATAGATATAATGTACAATAGACAGGTAATTACATATATGTATTATTTATATATTTCAATGTATAATATTCGTTTAAAAGTAAAAACATATTATGTACTTACCATTGGTCGCGTTCTCTATGGCGAATAATTTGTTTTTAAAATTATTTAGTGCTATATACTCTGTGCCGCCGTAGGAGGTCCCAAACAGTGTCGACTTCATTTTAGCAAATATTATGCACCATCTGTCCGAATCTGAAATTTATTTATTATTAATAATTATGTCCTCCAGAACGAATTTCAGTCACGGCGGCCAATTTTAACGGAGACTAGCCGACGAAGGAGATGTTATAGTGGACAAGTGTGTGCGCAAACAGAAGTGCACTCTCTGTTCCCTAACTCTCATGATCCGATGTGACGTCACCGACACGACCGGAGAGAGATCAGGCGCAGGACTAACGGCGCAAAGTGCTTTCCGAGGCACGAGGGTGTCTAACTCGTCCAACTTCCTAACTCCGGGCTGCTATTGAGATTTCTTATCAGAAAAGCTCAATAACTTTATGTTGGCCCGGGATTAGAAGCCGAGACATGCAAAGCAGTCGCATTCACTGCCACTGCACCACGGAAGCACTGCAATAAATCTCTACCTAAAACTATATTTAGCGAAATATGGGATTAATACACTGTGTGTGAGTACATGTGCGTGTGCGTGTGCGTGTGCGTGCGTGCGTGCGTACGTGTGTGCGTGTGTGATTTTTCTTTTTATACAACTAATGAAATCAGCGAGGCTCTGCTACTCAAAGTATCTGTGTGTGTAAGTGTGTGTGAGTGTCTGTGTGTATGTGTGTGTGTGTGTGTGTGTGTGTGTGTGTGTGTGTGTGTGTGTGTGTGTGTGTGTGTGTGTGTTTTCTAGTGTGTATGCTAGTTAGTGTAATTGCACAACTGTCAAAAGACATTCTATGTGTTCACAAACCTCTCTCACGTAACAATCGGTCACAGAACTGCAGTAAAGTGTATTGGGGGTCACAGATCAGCCGCAAGTATTCCTTGCAATGAGCCAGGGCTTCTTCGTCATTCATACCCTGGTGCTCACTCCAGACCTCCTTGGGAAACACGTGTGATATGGTCTTTAGGTGATTAACACTGAACGAGTCCAACTCCGGGAGCATTGAGACGATCTATAACAATATAAACAAGATAGAATCGGCAATGAATTGCCGTAAATCTTATAGTTCGAAAAAGTGGTTCAAGTAATATGCAAAGGTCAGGGGTCAAAGGTCATAGTCATTTCAGGGGTATATCGACTATGCTGAGTCGAATGGCGTTGACCGCGAGTCTCTAGCTCTTACGGTTCTTGAGTTGAAAGTTGTATAACAGACAGACGGACGGACGGACAAAGCTGTTGTTTAAGAGTTTTTACGAACTCTAAAAGAATAGATTTTGCCCGCGATTTCACTCACTTTAATGTAGGTTAGGTTAACAGTAGTTTTTCTGGATGAAAGGTATGACCTTTCCTGTTCACCTGACAATGTGAATGCGAAATTTCATAATGGTCGGTCGAGTAGTTAAGTGAAAGCGTAACAAACAAACTCACATTCATATTTATATTAGTTAGGATGTGTAGCGGTGGCCTAGTGCGTGACCTTTGGACTGCCGAGTTTGATCCCAAGGCTTTTTCGAAGTTATGTGCGTATTAAATAGTTAATTATCGCTCGCTTTAACGGTGAAGGAAAACATCGTGAGGAAACCTGCACGTCTGAGAGTTCTACATAATGTTCTCGAAGATATGTGGAGTATGCCAACCCACATACCAAGGTGGTGGACTATGCCCTAATCCTTCTCACACTGAGAAGAAGTTCGTGAGCAGCAGTGGGACAGTTTGTTTTTTTTTATACAACTAAAGTCGCAAACAATCATACGGCCCACCTGATGGTAAGTGGTCACCATAGCCTATGGACGCCTGCAACACCAGAGGCATCACTTGCGCGTTGCCGACCCTTTAGGAAAGGAAGAAGAGAAAAAGGAAGTGAGAAGGAGAAGGAGCGGGAAGGGGAAAGAGGGTGATTGGGCCTCCGGCACTCTCACTCACCGAACGAAACACAACAGTAGGAATACTGGTATTTCACGTCGATATTCTGTGAGAGGGTAGTCCTTCCCCGGTCGAGCCGGCACATTCATGCTGAAATCAGCGAGGCTCTACTACTCACAAAGTTTAATACAGGGCTTCTTCTTCTCTCGTAGCCTTTTTTTATTCCCAAGTCACTTAGGGTCGGCTTTTCTAGTCTAACCGGATTTGACTGGATATCAGTTTTTACACGGAGCGGCTGCCACCTGACCTCCGCAACCCGAAGGCTAACGATAACCTAAGGCTAGACCAGTGTCAGGATATTAGAGGGCACTGACTTCCCAATAACGACTGCCATAGATGTTCATGGCAGCCGGGACCGACGGCTTAACGTGCTCTCCGAGGCACGGAGCAGGCGATAATTGTCAATCAGTACGCACATCATTTCGAAAAGTCATATAACTTCCGAAAGTCAGAGGTGCGCGTCGTGGGTTCGAACCCGAGACCCTCTGCATTGCAGTCTGTTGGTCTCCCCACTGAGCTATCGCTGGTCGTTTAATACAGGGCTGATATTATTATTATAAGAGAAAACTATACATACCTGGCTTAGAATCTTTTTCGCGGTTTGTTCATCTAATGTGCCCTCGTACAAAGTTAGTTTATTAAGTAGAACAGATATTAATAAGTTGTGCTCCTTAGATAGATTATAGTTTAAATATTTTTCTATTATATCAACCATGGAAGAAATAATTTCTGCTTGGCTGGATACATCTGTAAATAAGTAGTTTTAATCAGTAGCTATCCTTCAAGCATATATAAAACTAGCTGTTGCCCGCGACTTCGACCGCGTGGACTTTAATTTATTACCCAATACCTACTTTTAATTTGTTATCTAATTTTAATATATAAAACTACAACTAAAGAAATTAATAAGTCTAACTACACCTATTTAGGTGTAGTTAGCTATATATATAATAAATGTCCGATTTTAATAATTTCAAAAGTATTTTACGGGTATTGAAACGGACTTTAATAAAATATAATTTAATGGGATAAGGATTAATACAGAGGTATGAATAATATGGTTTGATTATTGTCGGCACTTTTATCAACATTTAAAATGTAAAAAAGTAGTTATAGTAGCATAACTACAGTAGTTGGACATATGGTATCGCGGACTTTTTTGTAGATATTGATACGTTCTATAATACTGTAGAACATTTTTTGTTCTATCATCAATAGTTTCCGCAGCGCACGTGATAACAGATTTTTATGACAAATTTTTTCACACCTTGGGTTATATTATTGCATTTTTATTAAGGAACCCAATTTTTTTTAAAATGTTATATAGCATATGCCACTCAGTGAAGATGCAACTTTCTAATGGTGAAAGAATTTTTGAATTCGGTCCTATAGTTTTTGTGTGAAAACATTACTAACATACATACAAAAACACAAATGTTTCCTCTTTATAATATTAGTTTAGAAGTTTAGATAGAATAAGGAATAGTGTCATTAGAGAGAGATGCGGCATGAAAGTGGATATAGTGTCAAAAGAATGGACGTGATAAGACTGACTAAGAAAGTTTATAAGGCTAGTGTGAATGGACCAGTCGCAAGAGGCAGACCTAGGCGAACGTTTCTCGATCAGATCGGAGGCGTTCTGGACAAAGGCCAGGTTAAGAGCACCTTAAACCGGCGAGCGTGTATGAGGAATGTTATAAAAGTGAATGACGCCAAAGAAGTGTGTCAGAATCGTAACAAATGGAAATCCGTAGTCTCTGCATACCCCTCTGGGAAACTAGCGTGAATCTATGTATGTATCTCTCGAGAACTGTACCTTTTGGGATGAAAGGTAGCCTATGTCCTTTTCTGTACCCTTGACAACGTGTATGCGAAATTTCATGATGCTCGGTCGAGTAGTTAAGGCGTGAAAGCGTAACAAACAAACTGACATTCGCATTATAATAGTTAGGATAATTGACTGCTTCAGTGGCACAGCAGTAGGGTATGCGATTGCTTTGCTGTCTCGAGTTCGATATCGAGGCCGCGCTAAGTGCTGAGAAGTAAAAAAACATTCATCCATCATCAATCCTCCCCCACAAGGTGGACCGACGACCTGGTAATGGTCATGGGAACTGCAGGATGAATGCGCGAGTGATCCCTGCGCCCCGGCTATAGATTGTGAGAAGGAACACCGTGGTAGGTTTAGTCGGTATTACCGGGATATCTCCATCTTTTGCCGGGTGAGCCCGACATAACCCCTCCGCCCGCCCTCGCGGAGGGGTATGCGCCAATGGATACCAGAACGGTAAAAAAAAAAGATCGTGGGAAACGGTTGGATCCGGGTGGCCCAAGACCGGTCTGTGTGTAAAACCTTGGGAGAGACCTATATCCAGTAGTGGACGTCTTTCGGCTGAGATGATGATGAAGCGTGGAATTAAGTACAGCGCCATCTCTTGCCGCCCAGTGAGTGTGTAATTTTTAAACAGCCAGTGAAATGCCAACTCAGCTTTGTAAGGGTACAGCCGGTCAAAAATGTGGTCTGCCACCTTACGGTTGAGGTTCATTTGAACGTCATGAAACAACAAGGTCGATTTCCCCTTCATCTTTTCCTGTGGTTAGTGGCCAACCTGTTGTCAAGAGTTGTTCAAGCCGCCCGTAGGCCTCGACATGGCTTAACGACTGCTGTCAATTTGGCAACAGCCGGGACCGACGTTTTATGTGCCCTCCGAAGCACGGAGACGTTCAGATGAAATACCACTTAGCGGTCACTGATCTATAGACTGACCGCACCCAACGTTGCTTAACCTCGCTTATCGTTTACTGATCAGTGAGTGCAACCTTAAAATAATATTATGACAGTGACCATTGCTCTCTTCACCATGTATTATATTTACTTGATGCCATGTGTCAAGTTAGAAAAGTCAACCTTAACGATAATTAGAACTCACAGAAACTTTTATCAAAACTGGTAGAGCACTTTCTAGGCTGAAGAGGAAGAAAATCACAATATTTTCTTTGTAATATACAGAACATTAAAAATGGGAAGTTAGAAATTTTCCGGCCGCTCGAAAATTTCTGACTTTGTCTAATATAATTTGTAATACTTACCGTTATCATCCCATTGGTCGTCGTAATAGTTCATGGCTATGTCGTATATAGATTTAATATCTCCATTAGTACTTGACGTATCAGCGCCATTGGCCAAAGAGTTATTATTTCTATCAATACTTAAAAACACTGCATCCAAATCTGACTTCGACAAAGCTAAAAAAGAAAATAGAAATTCAAACTTACAAACACATTTTTTTTGAAGACATCTCCCGCTTTAGAATTAATTCCTGTGTCGCGGGTGACTTTACAAACATTCAAACAACAGACACAAAGAACACCCAGACTCGGAACAACACTTTGTGAGGATATAGAGGCGCAGCGATAGTGAATGCGACTGCTGTGCATGACGTCTCGGATTCAAATACCGGGTCAGGCCAGCAAAAAATTATTGGATTTCCTGTTAAGAATTCTCAATAGCAGCCCGGAGTTAGAAAGTTAACGGTGTAAGACACCCTGTGACCTTTAGGGTTTACTTTAGGAGAACTGTAGAATAATTAGGAAGTACAATGAGAGAAGGTATAACAAATACACTTTTAATATATTTAGTATACAATTATAGTCAGGGCGTGGTTCGTTAGAAGGCTTGCTGCGTGTCCTTGTAGTCAGGAGCACTTAACTCGAGATGTGGAGCCGAGCCGCAAGGTCCTCTCGTCCAGGACGCGATCGGCTTATATATGGCGCTGCCGCCGGGCAGGGGGGAGAAGGGGGGCGCCAGCCACCACTCCGACTCACGCGCAACCGTCGCGGTCGCGCGGTCCGCGTCACAACCCCCATGCCTCGGAAAGCACGTAAAGCCGTTGGACCTGCGCCTGATCTCTCTCCGGTCGTGTCGGTGACGTCACATCGGATCACGAGAGTTAGGGAACAGAGAGTGCACTTGTGTTTGTGCACACACTTGTGCACTATAATATCTCCTGCTCAGATGGCCTGTCTCCGTTATGATTGGCCGCCGTGACCGAAATTCGGTCTGGATGACATTATTATTATTTTCGAAAATACCACTTACATCCTAAGTCTGTATGCAGTTGCAATATCAATCTCTTCAGGCAAAGATCATGCCCGGTGTCTTGACGTACTGAAAACAAAAAAGATATATGAATAACTTTTGAAAACTGGACATGACATTATCTGCTAGCGTCATGCTAGTGAACTTTTATCCTAGTTTCACACGAAAACTGAACGTATAATATACCATAGTTTATACATACTAACACTTTAATATTTGTATACACACACAACACATTATATTATACTTAAGGTGCTTTTGAGAGTAAAGGAATGAAAATAAATGTATAATAATAATAATAATAATATCAGCCCTGTATTAAACTGTCCCACTGCTGGGCACGGGCCTCTTCTCAGTGTGGGAAGGATTAGGCCATAGTCCACCACGCTGGCCTAGTGCGGGTTGGTAGACTTCTCATATCTTCAAGAACATTATGGAGAACTCTCAGATATGTAGGTTTCCTCACGATGTTTTCCTTCACCGTTAAAGCAAGCGATAATTAACTATTTAATACGCATATAACTTCGAAAAGTCAGAGATGCGCGCCTTGGGTTCGAACTCGAGACCTCTGCGTGGCAGTCCAACGGTTTCCCACTAGGCTATCGCTGCTGCAAATGAAAAATATATAATAAAATGAAAATAAATGTAAGCAAGACGAATGCAATGGTATTTGAAAAGGAAGAGTGCGTGACGATGTGTAATATTATGATTGATGGAGAAAAAGTGGAGCAAGTGAAAGAGTTTGTATATTTGGGTACTTTGTTTACAAGGGATGGTAAACATGAGGGAGATATTGAAAGGAGAACGATTGCGGGCAACAAAGTGAATGGAGCTCTACGCGCTTTTATGAACAGTCGAAATGTTTCCGAAAAGGCACGTTTGGCTGTTCATAGAGGACTATTAGTGCCCACACTTATGTATGGAAGTGAAAGTTGGGTATGGCAAAAGAAGCATGAGAGCAGAATAAATGCTGTAGAAATGAGAGCGCTGAGAAATATATGTGGTGTGACTCTGAAAGATAGAATAAGGAATAGTGTGATTAGAGAGAGATGCAGCATGAAAGTGGATATAGTGACAAGAATAGAAAAGGGTATGTTAAGCTGGTTTGGGCATGTAGAAAGAATGGACGAGGAAAGACTGACTAAGAAAGTTTATAAGGCTAGTGTAAATGGAACAGTCGCAAGAGGAAGACCTAGGCGAACGTTTCTCGATCAGATCGGAGGCGTTCTGGACAAAGGCCAGGTTAAGAGCACCTTGAACCGACGGGCGTGTATGAGGAATGTGATGAAAGTGAATGAAGCCAGAGAAGTGTGTCAGGATCGTAGCAAATGGAAATTGTAGTTCTGATTATTCTTATACACCTGTTGTAAGTGAAAATGTATGCTTGTTGATCGCGTTGTTCATCTTTAATTTCAATTAAAATCCTATGTCAACCATGCCTCTAAAGCGTTAACTACCATAACGTTACAATACTAGAGAATTTTCGGCAAGGGACAGTGCATAGTGGTGTAGATGTAATGGTAAGGATAGAGCGTAACAAAAGTATAACGCACTCTCTCGCACGATTCGCAATATTCAACTTCTAATAGTTCAAAGTCCAAACAGTTTAGGTTGATGTGTCGCTGTGTGTACTATTAAATATATTACTATCATAGTGAACCAATAATTGTTATCGATACTTTCAAGCAACAACTTAAGCAAATTGTAATCTTCATAGGTACTCACAGGACAGGCTTTGCCTTGTGTTGGACCAACGGTATAGAGTAGAACATTGTATTGTTATTAGTAATTTACAATAATTATAATAATATTCTATCACGTACACACACCACCATCTAGCCCAAACTAAGCAGAGCTTGTACTATGGGCACTAGACAATGGATAAACATACATATATACTTTTCATTTGTTAATACATACATATTATACATAGAAACACCCAGACCAAGACAAACATCCATGTTCATGCACACAAATATTTGACTTGTGCGGGAATCGAACCCGCGACATCAGGCGTGGCAGTTAGTGACACTAACCACTACGCCATCGATGCCGACAATACAATAATAATAATAATTTTTGGCTCTATCTATTGTATAGTACTGTTGATCTGGGGGTGATAACCATTGGCAACAAGGACGTGACATTTTACACGTGAGTCATACTAGTGCACACAAACAGCAGATATGTAATGACTACACAATTTTAATGTACTGTTCTGCCGTGCTAAGCGCAAAAGCGGTATCTCAGTGACAGCTAGTTTCGAGATAATTGAAGTTATGTAAAAGTAGTTTTCTCATTACCTTACAGATAGTTATTTTTATTTATTAAATGGAATTCGACAAAACTTGCGTTTTTAAAATTTTGTTGCTGGTTATGCTGGCAGTGATGGGATCCTTGTTAAAACCAGTTTTGTACGTCAAATCAAAACTGCCTTGTTTAACTTCTACTTCGACCATTTCACTTACATATGGACGCGGGTTAATTCGAGACAGTTTGTACTGAGTTTTGTAATCTTCCCATTCATAAAAAACCGCTATAAGGCTTAGTTCATTAGATGCGCATTTTTCTAAGCTACCCGAAGGCATAAAAATCAAATTAACAAATTTTTTTGAGATACCGCTTTTGCGCTTAAAACGGCAGTGTTGTCGTGTGACTGATTTTCGTTGACAATTTACTCGTGCGTCATGCTAGTGAACAAAAATGCAATGATAGTATTTTAATTGCCTGTCTATCCTATAGTACTTTTGCTCCGGTATTGAATTAATTTGGCGACGAGGACATGACATTTTAGACATGCGTTATGCTAGTGAACAAGCACGTAATGATAATAATCTTTTCTCGGGAGTGTATTCTGTTGCCAACAATTGACGCGTGCGTCATGCTTGTGAACGGGCAGTACAGATATTGTTTATCGTATATGTTATGTCGATATTGACCCTCCGTGGCGCAGGGGTAGAGAATGCGACTGCTGTGCACGAGGTACGAATCCCAGGTTGGACCAACAAAAAATACTTTTTACGCTACGCTCTTTGGAAGTAGTTACCTGCTGCGTCTAAGGTCTTCCGCAGCATGGTTCCATCATTCGTCTTCAGCGCTAAGACCCTGTGAGCTTGGATCTTCTGGTGGAACCATGCCAAAGCTTCATCTTCCATTAAAGAGCTGTCAAAATATATCATTATTATTAACGGCACGGATGGCGTGGTGGTTTAAATGGGAGATTTTGCAAACATTCAAACAACGGACACAAAGAACACCGTGTGGGATTCGAACCCACAACACTCAGCGCAGTGGCAGAGGCGAGGCGACTGCTTAATCCACTACGCCATTTTTTTTGTTGAGGTGAGTTTTATTAGAGAGGATGATAGAATGAGAGAGTGAGATAGAGGGAGAGAAAGGAGCTTCAGTAGCTTAGTCAACTAACTAAGCTATATATTTTGACGTTCATAAGTGTTACTTTGTGATCTAAATGTATAAATTATTTTTGACCTTGACTTTGGTTAGAGTAGTGGGGCAGCGGGTACCTTTTGTTCCTCTCGATGCATTGTAGCGCGAGGCGCGGGAGATGTCTCTTGTTGGCGTCGGAACACCAGCGCAGTTCGTCGCCGCGGCACACCGACTGGTTGCTCTCTCCGGTGTAATACGCTGCCCTACCAACCACACATATGTATTTATTTCATTACTAACTGATCTAACATCAAAATCAGTCAAGCCGTTTCGGTGATAATCCGAAATTTGGAAAATAAACATTATTAGACTATCGAGATTTGTACACATACTTAAGACTGCGCCGAGTGTAAGACAGATAATGACAGAGCTCGTGCGGCGCATATTCAAATCGGCGCGCGGCCGCCATAGTCAAATTGTATGGAGGATTTGAAGTGCTTTTTTGATAAATATGAATCTTTATTGTCAACCAATAACTTAAATATTTGGAACGGACAAATTGTAAAATAACTATTTATGTTTCGTTTAAGCTGTAAAATAGGATAGATTTCTACTGTTATAATCTAAAAATCACGTAACACGAGCTTACATTTTTGCATTTTCCGTGCATATTCACGTAATTTTGTAGGCAGAAATATTAATTACTTTATGTTTGTTACACGGAGTAATTGTAAATAGATTCATTGTTATGGTAAACGTATATTTTATATTTGTATTAAATAAAAAGTGTTGATTTTATCCACTTAACTGTGACCGCCTGTTTTGGCACAGTTCGCTCGGCGCAGACTTAATATAATGCTAGATAACGGGTCTTACTCGTGATAAAGAATTTAAATGGTACTAAATACCTATTGAATGCCCGACCCTTCGATCGATTTGCATCGATCGAGTCAAGCCGTAACCACGCTCTCAAGTTATGGCGTAACCAAGGGAAACAGGCATTCATTTTTTATAATATACTGAGTGTAAGGGACGGCGTACCGAAGCAAGACGTCTTTCTATAGGTACTTATCTCTATAGAAAATAAAATTAATAAAAAATACCGCAAGAATATAATTTAATATTGATTAACATTATTACGCCGTACGCAATGGAGTGCCAACACAACGCACCGCTCGCGCCGCCGGGCCCGACCTCTGCGCGCGCGCATCTACAGCTGATCTATTTAAATCACGACGATTTAATTACATTGCTGTATTTTAGTAAAATGTGGTATTCTCTGATCTTTATTTAATAAAATGGATAGTTCATGCATTATGTTATGATACAAAGGCTGAAAAAAGAAAATTGCAGTATAAAATTTTTACCTGAAGAAATTCCAATGCTTTTTAATTTAGAATAATGGTCTGAATCTGTACTAATGGTACTCCGGCTCCTACACCCAGTATACTAGCCGACCCGGCAAATGTTGTCCTGCCATGTAAATTATTTCTTAACGGTATAAAATATACATTACGACCTATTCTCATACCTACCAAATATTCATAAAAATCGGTCGAGCCGTTTCGGAGGAGTGCGACCACAAACACCGTGATACGAGATTTTTTATATATAGATATACTTATTAGAATTTTACTTATAATAATAACGTTATAACCCCCTTGTAAGTTCTATGGCATATGGCCGTTAGTACAATTCCTATGGATTAAAGTGACATTTAGTGCGGCGCCATCTGTTATCGTGATTCATACTTTGCCTGTGTGGGTCTGCTAGTCTGTTGTTACCTGATCATGAGTCTGCCAGCCCACTCCGCTAAACACTCGTGCGGTCTGATCTCACAGGCCTTTACTACGGTCTCCTGGGGCCATTTTGTAGCTTCGATCACCTATGGACAATGAACAAAACTTCATCAAAAACGTAATAGTAATGTCTATAAAACGAGTTGACCCGCGCAACTTCGTCTGCGTCACATAAAAGAGAGAGATATGGGGTTAGAGAGACAGATCGCGGACATTTTGTTAGAAGTTTTTAAGAGGAATTCTTTAGTAGAGCCTCGCTGATTTCAGCATGAATGGCCCGGCCCGACCTGGGAAGAACTACCCTCTCACAGAATATCGACGTGAAATAGCAGTATTCCTACTGTTGTGTTTCGTTCGGTAAGTAAGAGTGCCGGAGGCCCAATCACCCTCTTTCCCCCTTCCCGCTCCTTCTTCCCACTTCCTTTCCTAAAGGGTCGGCAACGCGCAAGTGATGCCTCTGGTGTTGCAGGCGTCCATAGGCTACGGTGACCACTTACCATCGGGTATGCTTGTTTGCCGCCGTAGATGTATAAAAAATTATTCCGTCATACATAATTGTTTCATAACTTTAACCGTTACGCAGCGCACGCAACAGAATCTCTGAAAAGGAATTATTATTCCCCGTTTGAGCAACATTTTTTATTGATGCTCCGCTCCTATTGGTCATAGTGTGATGTTATATTATTATTATTATATATTTGACTAATATTTTTCCACGGCTGATGCGCGATGCGATGCGAGCGATGCTAATAATAAAGAATTCTTATGGTGAATGAATTTTTAAAATCGGTTAAATAGCAAAATCCACAAACAAACAAACAAAAATATCTATCCTTTTTATAATAATGTTACACCCAGTGACATCTCTCGGCGTTGTGGGAAAGACTCGGCAGTTCCGGCTAATAATTTATTACACCGCCATCTATTGACATCTTCAGAACTACGTGGTAGGTATGGGTACGAGAATCGTAGAGAGAACCCTGGTACTTTCTCGAAACATCGTACTGTTTACATACCGGGAATAGCGTTACTAGAAAACTCTAGAAACGCTTTACCCGCTTATAAATAGAGCGCACGCGCTACGCCAAGTCAGTTTACAATCGTAAGCGATCAAGTGTTCATCGAAGCGAACGGAAGCGAAAATACTACGGAGTTTGAAGCAGTGAAAAAGTGTGGTATAGTGTTTGATGTGTTTAAATTTAATTGTGTGTTTGAATAATACGTGTTTTAGTCGGTAATATTGTTTACATTCTTATCCGTCGAACCCAGCACGTAACAATATTAGTATAGACAAACAATAAGTATACTTACGGCAGACGTGACGAAGTCGGCGGTAGGCCACCGCTGGGCATCCGCGAGCCAGTGCTGCTTGTACTGTGTCATAGTTTGGTTGAACTTGTCCGCGCAGCACGCGCCCGCCATCTTGTTAAACCAGTGACTGTAACCTGTAAGAACGAATAGATACGTAACACGCGTGTAAACCTCTGGATGCTTCCCTTTTTCCCTTCTCTCTCTCCCGCTATCTCTGGCTTGTCTTCCTATCATTTTCTGATCCCTCTCTTTCATTCGCTCCCTCTCATGCCTCACTATTACCGTTACTCTACCTCTTTTCTCTCGTTTTCTTGCTCTCTCTTACTCTCCCTTTTGTTCACTTGCTCTCATCTCTCTCTCTCTCTCTCGTATCCCTTCCTACTCTCTCTCTCTCTCTTCTCTTTCTGTTCTCGGCCTCGATGGCGTAGTGGTTAGTGTAACTGACTGCCACGCCTGAGGTCGCGGGTTCGATTCCCGCACAAGTCAAACATTTGTGTGCATGAACATGGATGTTTGTCTTGGTCTGGGTGTTTCTATGTATAATATGTGTGTATTTACAAAAAAAAAAAGGTATATAAGTATGTTTATCCATTGTCTAGTACCCATAGTACAAGCTCTGCTTAGTTTGGGCTAGATGGTGTTGTGTGTATGTGAAAGAATATTACTAAAAAAAAAAAAAGAAAAAAATGTCAAGTCTGCCAACCCGCACTGGGCCAGCGTGGTGAACTATGGCCTAACCCTTCTCAAATTATATTAATCCTTAACATAACTTAATCCTTATCCTTAACAAATTATATACCTAAACCTTCGTCATGAATCACTCTGTCTATTGGTGAAAACCGCATGAAAATGCGTTCAGTCGTTTTTGAGATTATCGCAAACAGACAGACACGGCGAAGGATTTTGTTTTATAATATGTAGTGATTAGTGGGTACTTACCTAGGGGTGATAATCCTTCAAGAATATATTCTTTCAGAGCTGATTCAAACTGCTTCTCTTCAACTAATAGGGGAGGTAGCAACTCCTCCACGTTGCGCTTATCTTGAGCCCTTACATCATCCCAGTTGGCAAGATGCCCGAAGACTTCCACCAGACCTGGAGAACAATAGCTTAGATGAGAATAGAATAGAAATTATTAATAACTAGCTTTTACGCGCGGCTTCGCTCGCGTAAAAGTTAGGTTGCGAATGCGTGCAGTCCTTTTTTTTTGCTCGTAAGCGATCATGTGGTCCAAGAGCAGTGGCCTCCACACCGTCCTCATAGCAGCTGAGGCGATGTTGAGGTCCCAATTTTGACGGCCTAAGAAGATGCTTTTCACGCCCCACTTAAAGGACCCAGGATAGAAGGAAGAAGAAAACACGTGCCGTGGCAGAGAATTTCATACCTTCATGATGATGGATGGATGGATGATGGATTCATTGATGCAGGACATAAACTACCAGTTCATAGTTAAAGACCTTCTTACCTTTAATAGAAAATCCTTGATTTTCAGACTTCATTTCAACATCGAGACCTTTAACACTGTAACGAATCGTAATATTATTCATTGAAATTGAACTACTATATACGGATTTTATCGCGTTGTTTATTTAACATTTATTACATAATTGAGTTACTATAACCACGTTTCGGTTGCTTTATAGCAGCCATTTTCTCGGGGAGACATACAACCAGGCTTATGGATAGTGTAAACTTAAATACAAATAGTTTTAATTAATTTAAACAGCTTAAGTTGTAGTAAAGTTCAATAATATGTTAGAGTTCAAAATGATGTAATAAAAGACGTGTTTCATAATAAACAACACGACAAAATCCGTATAAAGTAGATTAATATTATTATTATATTATATTATATTATTAAAAGGCTTCTTCACAGAAGTCACAAGTTCGATCAAACGCAAAGGTTTAAATTATAGATGCGCTACTACATTTAAATATGGTCAACTTTATGGTTGTTAAATTGTCATTGTGTGTGACCCAGATTCTTCCTAGCCTTTATTATTCCCAAGTCGCTTGGGGTCGGCTTTTCTGGTCTAACCGGATTTGACTGGATATCAGTTTTTACACGGAGCGGCTGCCACCTGACCTCCGCAACCCGAAGGCTAACGATACCCTAAGGCTAGACCAGTGTCAGGATATTAGAGGGTACTGACTTTCCCAATAACGACTGCCATAGATGTTCATGGCAGCCGGGACCGACGGTTTAACGTGCTCTCCGAGGCACGGAGCAGGCGATAATTGTCAATCAATACGCACATAATTTCGAAAAGTCATATAACTTCCGAAATTCAAAGTCGCGATGCATTGCAGTCTGTTGGTCTCGCCACTGAGCTATCGCTATATTATATCAAATATAATTATTTATATCAAATATTATTTTTTTATATCAAATAGACACTCTTAAATACACAAAAGTGTTTTTAAATATACTGAGAAATAAATAAGGTATAACCGTTTCAAATCTCGTAGTAGGGGTGATTGTCAAATGACAGAAAAAGATACACGATACAAACTGTGACGTCACTGCTATTTAAGCGCAGCTGTGCGAGGGAGATAGCGAGATATTTCCTCTACAGGCCTACTTTTTCTTATATTGATCTTTTTATCTATTGTTTTCAATTCAATATAATTATATTAGAAACATATTCATTATATGAGACACGTTAAAGTAAATTGCAGCTTAGCGGGAGAACGTTGGACTGCTACGCAGAGATCTCAAATTCGATCCCAAGGCGCGCAATTTTAACTTATGGAAGTTATGTGCGTATTAAACAGTTATTTATCGATCAATTTAACGGTGAAAGGTAACATCGTGAGATGACGTACATGTCTGAGAGTTCTACATAATATTCTCAAAGATATGTGAAGTCTGCCAACCCACACTGGGCTAGCGTGGTGGATTATGGCCTAACCATTCTCACACTGAGAAGAGACCCGTGCCCAGCAGTGGGACAGCTTCATACAGGGCTGATATTATATATTATAAAAACGTAATAATTACCTGAAATTGAAGAAATTTCTGCCCTCTTTTCTTAGAATGAAATCCTCATACACAGTATTAAGATATAGCAAATTTTCATCTCTCACTTTGTTTTGCAAAACATTTAAGGAGTCCCTGAAACTGAAAAAAGGAAACAGACACAAATAAAGAATCTATAAAAACACTATCTGACCCGGCAGACGTTGTTCTGCCATATGAATTATTTCTAAAGACCATCATCCGACATAAAAATTAGAACAGCGATTGCAAAACAGACCTTCCACAGAAAGAAACATCTATTTACTACAAAAATTAGTAAAGATATCCGGGAAGAACTAATTAAGTCTTATATCTGGAGCATTGCCCTATACGCTTGCGAAACGTGGACCTTAAGTTAGAGGGACCGGAAAAAGTTGGAAGCTTTTGAGATGTGGTGCTGGCGTCGAATGGAGAAAGTGCCCTGGACAGAAAAAGTTACTAACACAGAAATATTGACAAGAGTAAATGAAAAACGTGAAATTTTGAAACACATGGAGAACAGAAGGGGTAAAATGATAGGATACCTAATTCGACATGATGATTTTATCACAAACATAATGGAAGGGAAGATAGAAGCAAGAAGAAAGAGGGGAACACCAAGAAGAAGGTACTCCGATCAACTGAAAGAAGTTGTGGAAGTTGAAACTTATAAGGAACTGAAAGAGATGGTATTGGAAAGAGAAAGATGGAGATTGCTACACTGACAAGTGCAAAGCACTTAAGTTTTGGATGGATGGACTACCAAATAATAAATTTGCAAAAAAAAATTTTTGTGTTTTATATAAAAAGTGTGTTTTACGACTTTATCAATTTGTAAAGTATGTACTTTGTGTGAATCACAAATGATTGTTCCGAGTCTGTATGTTCTTTGTGTCCGTTGTTTGAATGTTCGTAAAGTTCGCAGCGACACAGGAATTATTCCTAGTGTGGGATTTGTCTTTGTTAAATGATAAACAATTAACCATTTTCAAGAAAATCACAAATAATCTATCCCCACTTTAGACAATCCATTATACGGATGATGACCTCGGCTACTTTTTATTATCGCACCGTTCGCCATCGGCAGGGATTTCATTCTCACACCTTACATCCTAATTGGTGCCACACCAAGCGGTTCTAAAGGATTTGCCCCCGCGGACGCTCAGGTTGTGGAATGAACTCCCTGCCGAGATTTTCCAACAAGACTACAGTATGAGGCTCTTCAAAAAGAGCTTTGAAAGATTTTTACAGGCACCGGGCAAGTGATGCCTCTGGTGTTGCAGACGTCCATAGGCTACGGTGACCACTTACCATCAGGTGGGCCGTATGCTTGTTTGACAATTAACTAGTATAAAAAACCAATAAGAAACATAGTATCATGTCAGAAAAAGAAATAGCTTTCCTACTTACCCATTAATATGAGAAACTTTATTCATGAAGATTCTTGAAGCTTCCAAATATAAGGGTGTGAGGGAGTTCGGTTCCTTATTTAAAACAGTTATTAGTAACTCGGCCATTACTTCACCGAGATCGAACCTGGGGCCCGAGCTTTCAGCCTGCACCCGTCTCATCACTTGAACGCACAGCTCAAGACAAATTTGTGAGTTACGCTGAAAATCCAATGAGATTCCTACATATGAATGCGAATGTAAGATTATACGCGTTGCAATATTTATAAAACAACACCATCTAGTTCATTCATATTTATTCTAATTCGAGTGTTCACAGGATTTTGGACCTTAAGGTATCCATGCACTATTACAGGTGACTGTACAAAATTACACATAGGTAACTATCCTATTTTACATACCTTTGCTGACTGAAGAAATACTTCCAAGATGTCTACCAAAGCCATTTCCACGTCAATATTCCGAAGATAGTATTCTGAATATAAACAAATCTATTAATTAAATAACAGCGATAGCCTATTGAGAGACCGGTGGACTGTCACGTAGAAGTCTCGAGTTTGATAACCAAGGCATGCACCTGACTTTTCGAAGCTGCGCGTATTAAATAGTTAATTATCGCTCGCTTTAACGTTGAAGGAAAACGTCGTGAGGAAACCTGCATGTCGGAGAGTTCTACATAATGTTCTCGAAGATATGTGAAGTCTTTCATTGAAATTAAACTACTATATACGGTTTTTATCGCGTTGTTTATTTTACACTTTATTACATAATTTAGAAACTGTTACACTACTACTACTATTAAACTTTACTAATTTTTAAGCTAATTAAATTATTATAACTATTTATATTTAAGTTTACACTTTCCCCGAAGTTTCGGTTGCATTTCAGCAGCCATGGTCACGGGGAGACTAAGATGGTAGTTGTCTCAATGTTCCAGTGTAGTTATTTCAAAGTACCCGAACATAATTTAATCATTGGTGTTTCTATTTACGCAGAATGAGCTCAGAGTATCGTGAAGTCTAGCTGTGGTTTGCTTCTTCTTGGGTTTGACTATTTGTATTACTGGATCCCAAGCTGGTGGCACATTCCAACCATCTTCTCTATTGAAATTAGGATGTTTTTTGATTTCAATAGTCTCGCTAAGCATCCTTGGTAGGAATCGGTGTTCTTTAGCGACAGTCTGTGGTTTGTCAAATCTCAGGTAGTGGTTGGTCCCCTGTTGCACATGTTCACATATGAATATAGTAGTATTATTTCAATGAATAACATTTGCGTAAACAGAAGACAATATTATAATATTTATAATATTTTCTACCACATACACACAACACCATCTAGCCCAAACTAAGCAGAGCTTGTACTATGGGTTCTAGATAATGGATAAACATACATAGATACTTTTTTTTTATAAATACATTCATATTATACATAGAAACACCCAGACCAAGACAAACATCCATGTTCATGCACACAAATGTTTGACTTGTGCGGGAATCGAACCCGGATCTCAGGCGTGGCAGTCAGTTACACTGCTACGACACCACAACGCCATCGAGGCCGACAATTAAATAAAAAATATTATATGTGAAGTCTGCCAACCCGGACTGGGCCACCGTGGTGGACTATGACCTAACCTTTCTCACACTGTGTTTGAGCTTTTAGCTGCACGGTTCGGTTTACTTAACTAATGAATCAATTAGAATGAAACAACCGTTTGATGCGAGACAAAAATTTATTTTGTTCGGGCCTTTATATACGTGCGTCGGAGAATCTTAACACCGCGATTCAGCCGGACGGCACATCGCCATCTACCGAGCGGAATGTCAACTTTATCACTCGATTGAACATCCCGCCCACCATGGACGAAATGTCCATAACTAAAATTAAAACTAGCAACAGCAATAAATAAACATAAAACCGCCCACCATGACGTAGGTAATAAAGGAAATTTCAAAAAAAAATGTATTTGAGACATTAAAAACAATAGTGGACTGTATAATTAGCGACTAAAATAATTACCTAGTCATGGGGTGATACAATATTACAATTTCGATTCACAAACGAAGGGTTTCAACCGAACTCAACAAAAAGAATGCTAATTCTACACGAACAATAAATCTCAATACAACACTTAATTACAAAATTTTAACAATTAAGTAGTAATAGGCAACGCTATTAGTTTAGAAACGGGTCTTTTAATTATTGACCTTTTGCAACGCAATGACACAACCCTCGTGACTTTGTCTGAGCCAGTGTGTTTCTCGATTATAAGGCCGTAGAGCCATCTTGCAGGAGGCAAGTCATCCTCCATAACTAAAACCACATCCCCTTTATTAGGTTCTACAGTCTGATGAGACCATTTGTACCGATGATGGAACTGGACAAGGTATTCGTGGGACCATCGACGCCAAAAATCTTGGACTAGACGCTGAGTTAAATGCCACCGCCTTAGTGTACTTACGTTTGAACTTTCGAAGTTTGACTCAGGCGGAAGCAGCAACGGTTCTCCAATTAAAAAGTGACCCGGTGTCAAGGGATATGGGTCGTCAGGACTACCGCTAAACGTAGAGATCGGCCTTGAGTTCAGACACGCCTCTATTTGAGCGAGCACTGTTGTTAGTTCCTCAAAGGTAAGAGTGCTGATCCCTACGACTCTTCTGAGGTGATGCTTGGTGGACTTCACTCCAGCTTCCCAAAGCCCTCCAAAATTAGGAGAGTGGGGTGGAATGAAGTGCCAACTAGTCCCGTTGGTTGCCAACCAGTCCGCAATGTCTAATGCTACGCTTGACCTTTCTTGGATGAACAAAGCCTTTAACTCTTTATTAGCTCCGACGAAGTTGGTGCCGTTATCACTCCACATCTCCTCGCAATGGCCCCGTCTGGCTGTAAAGCGTTTGAAGGCTGCTATGAATGCTGTCGCAGTCATATCACTTACAACCTCCAAATGAATAGCACGGGTAGCCATGCAGACAAATAGACAAATGTAGCCCTTTGTGGAGTGATATCCGCGCCCTCTTGTGGGCCTCACACTAATAGGACCTGCATAGTCCACTCCGCTTTTAGAGAAAGGTCGGCCGGCATTGACTCTGGCTGATGGTAATTGTCCCATTAAGGGCGGTACAACTCGAGCTGAATAACGTAGACAAGTCACACACTTGCGCACATATTGTCTAACCACACTCTTCGCATTGATGATCCAGTACTTGGATCTTATATAATTAAGGACCAATTGTGGTCCGCCATGTAGAGTGCGCTCATGAGCATCGGCAACTATAAGGTTCGTTAAGTGTGACTTGTGAGGCATTATTACAGGATGCTTCATGGTTTCCTCAATATCAGCTCTATGTAACCTTCCGCCAACTCTCATAACCTGATCCTGGTCGAGATAGGGATTAAGTTGAATAAGTTTGCCTCTTTTCTCAACTTTACCAGTTTTCTTTATGCTGTCTATTTCATTACAAAAATATTCATTCTGACACATTTTTATACATGTAAGTAGACCTTGATCAATTTCGGCAAATGTTAAACAATTATTTTGTGATTTAGTTTGATTAATAATTTTATTTTTTGATTTCAGTAACCTTCTACAATACGCAATTACTCTAGTTAACTTTCTCAAAGATGAAAATTTTATTATTATATTATTCTCTTCCTTATTGTTGATTATTACATTGCATACTATGTTTGATTTCCTTTCCTCTATGTTAGTTTGATTAAATTTCCTTATGCTATAATCAATTGTGTAGTTCCTAAGCCAGCTAGGTCCTCTTAGCCACAACTCAAGATCTGCACACATGGAAGGCTTTACTCCACGGGAGGCACAATCAGCGGGATTGTCTTTTGATTGGACGTGCGACCATTGATTGCTGTCCATAACGGTGAGAATTTCGGCAACTCGGTTGCCGACAAAGGTTTTCCAACGACTGGGGTGGCTCGCCAACCAGGCAAGAACCACTGATGAGTCAGTCCAGGCATGTACATTATCCCTTTTAATCCCCAAGGTGTCCGAAACTTCACGAAGAAGTTTTGATAGCAGCACCGCGCCACATAATTCCAGACGAGGTATGGATACCTGTCTGACGGGGGCCACCTTGGTTTTTGATGCCACTAGACTGACGAAAACTAAGCCGTTAGAATCAATGGACCGTGTATAGACTACTGCAGCATACGCTTCATTAGAAGCATCACAAAAGCCTTGCAGTTCAAGATGATGGTCGTGTCTGCTTGTGTGAATCCATCTAGGCAGATGGAAACCGACTAAACTGTTAAGTTCTCTCCTGTAACTAAGCCAATCCGTTGCTAGGTGATCTGGCAATGCATCATCCCAATCTATACCCGAAAGCCACAGGCGTTGAATGAACACCTTAGCTGTTATTATTGCTGGCGCGAGCCAACCCAGTGGGTCGAATAAACGGGCAATGTCAGATATCACTCTTCGCTTAGTCAAGGGTGTTTCCAGCGGAGGAAGATGGACAGTGTATTGAAATTCATCCGTATCTCTATTCCAAGTTAAACCTAAAATTTTCATGATCTTATCAATTTTGAAATTTACTATATCATGGGTTGCCTCTGTTCCGGTTTGTATTTTATTCAATAATTCGTTATTATTGCTGGACCACTTCTGAAGTTTGAAACCTCCACGTGCTAATAACTCATTTATCTCATGATAGATCTGTTTTCCTTCAGCTACAGATTCACAACCTGACAAAAGGTCGTCAACGTAAAAATCTTTAAGGATTCGGTCTGCAACTAGAGGATAATCCTTGCCTTCATCATGAGCCAGTTGTTGTAAACTACGCACCGCCAAATATGGAGCCGAAGATACACCAAAGGTGACACGTAACAAACGTAGATGTTGCAACTCCGAATTTGAGTTGTCACGCCATAAAAAACGTTGGTAGTCTACGTCATCGTCAGAAACCTTAATCTGCCGGTACATCTTAATGATGTCCGCTACTAATGTTATGGGATGACAGCGCCATCTTATAATAATTTGACGTAAATCAGGTTGCAAGGTTGGGCCAACCATCAAATCGTCATTCAACGAGACCCCGTTGCATCCAGAACAAGAGGCGTCGAAGACAACCCTAACCTTGGTAGTACTTTTATCCTCGCGTACTACAGCGTGATGCGGTAAATAAAAGGCATCGTTTCTCAATTTTGCTTGAGGAACTACTTCAACGTGTCCCAATCGAATATACTCCTGGATAACTTCTGAATACTGCTGTCTTAGCTCAGGATTGCCTGATAATTTTCTTTCCAGCATGTTAAAACGTTTACGAGCGATATCCTCCGATCTTCCATAAACGCAGCTAGGACGATCAGTTTTGAATGGCAGCTTGACTATGTATCGTCCTGTTGCATCTCTTTTGGTTGTGTTAGAGTATAGGTCCTCACACCTTTGCTCTTCCTCAGTGAAGATCACTCTATGAGGAGAAGACTCAGACTCCAACTCCCAAAATTTCCTTAGGAGGCTGTTAATGTCTACGCTTGCATTGCAACATACTGGTTGAGTCCTGAGCGATGTGTGAATCTCGCCAGATAGGATCCATCCTAACTTGGTTCTTTGGGCAACTGGTGTACCAGGTGGGCCCTTGACCAAACCATCCATTAGAACTTCACCGACCACGCGAGTACCTAACAGGATATCTATTTTACCCGGGGTAGCAAAAGACGGGTCTGCTAGGTCTAAGGATGAGATTGACGGCAGAACATTGACGATCTTCCTTTCAGGAAGACGTGATGTGAGTCTGCTCAATACATACGCATTGACATATAAATAAAATGTAGGATCTAGGCGTGACTGCATTTTGAAACTAACTACCCACTTAGAAGGCATCGAAGCCCCCTCATCATCGCCTAGTCGCAATATGTCGGTGTGAGCAGGTGTTTTCTTCAAACCGAGTAACTGTACTGCGGCCTCCGTGATAAAGGAGACTTGAGAGCCCTGATCCATCAAAGCTCTTAAAACAATAGCAGTACCAGTTGTTGACTCAATATCGACCAAGGCTGTAGCGAGCAGACCTTGGTTGTGTACATCTGCGAAACAACAAATGGTGTTTATGGTCTCGCATTGATTAGAAGAAGCGGCTGCCGCGGCAACCACAACATTCTTGTCCGCTGAACCCTCTACCGGTTCAGTGGCATCGACGGTTGTTTTAGAATGAAGGAGTGTGTGGTGTCTCCTTTTGCAAAGATGGCATTTGGTAGGCTGACGGCATGAATACACGGCGTGGTTTTTACCTAAACAATTGAAGCATAACTTATTGGCTCGAACAAAGTCGCGACGTGCATCACAATCCTGCTTTGCAAACTGCTTGCAGTGACACAATTTATGGTCACCAGAACACAAAATACAAGTTAAAGAAGCAACATGAAAGGTTTTTACATTAGTATTTGGACTATTATTCTTGGTTTGGGTAATGGACTTAGGACTTAAATATTCCAAAGCACGAAATCTTGATTCCAAAAAAATCTTGAACTCGGCAAATGTAGGTAAATTATCGTCAATACTAATTTTCGACTCCCACAATTTTCGAGATTCGTTATCTAATTTTTCGCTAATTAGAAATATTACAATTGTATCCCAAGCGTCCACATTAATGCCTAAGGTACATAAGCCATGTAAACAATCGACTGTGGTATCCAATAGATTTTTAATGGAAGTTGAAGACTCTTTAACAATTACTGATTGTTTGACAAGGCGCTTTAACATACAGTTAGATAAAAATTTCTTGTTGTCATATCGTTTACATAAAATAGACCAAGATTCACTATAATTAGCTGCAGTTACTGGTGTATGTCGCAGTAGCTGTTCTGGTTCTCCCGACAAATGAGATTTCAAATAGTGAAGTCGTTGTACATCGTCTAACGACCCGTTGTTGTGTATAAGGGACAGAAATAAATCTCTAAAACTAGTCCACTCAGTATAAATACCTGAGAAGGTAGGTAGACTAATCTTTGGCAATCTAATATTTGACGATGTTCTTTCTTGCTCCTTTGAATTAATATTAGTAGTAGTTTTTACATTCATTTGTTCCTTAAGTTCTGATTTATACAATATGTAGAACTCCTCGGTATTATACTATGCGTCGGAGAATCTTAACACCGCGATTCAGCCGGACGGCACATCGCCATCTACCGAGCGGAATGTCAACTTTATCACTCGATTGAACACACTGAGAAGAGGCCCGTGCCCAGCAGTGGAACAGTGTATACAAGGTGGCGTAAATGTTATCACATTAAATGATATACTGCCTTAAGCTGGTTGATATAAGACGGTTAACATAAACAAAAACCTATTTTCGCAGAACTTAAGAAATGTTTTTTTAACAAAATCGCTGCTTAAGGTCTTTGACACCTAAGTACAGTTATCTCTGCATTACATGATGTTCTAAAATTTCTAAATTATGATAACCACTAAAATGTCCTGTGGCTAAACTACTGAATACATTTGGTCCATAATTTGTAAATCGTCAAAGAATACCATGTAGTATATGTGGTATCAATTAATGTGATAACATTTGCGCCACCTTGTATATTATATACAGGCCTGATAATATTATTATCTATATATATAAAACTCTTCCATTACTGAGTGACTGAAAGACAACGCACAGCCGAAACTACTGAACGCTAGAAGCTGAAATTTGGCATGTATGTTCCTTGGAGAGTGTAGGGGAGCACTAAGAGAGGATTTTTGGAAATTCCACTCTGAAGGGGGTGAAACGGGTGAAACCCGATATTCACACGGGAACGGGACTTACGCGGGTGAAACCGCGGGAAAACTACTAGTTATATTATATTTCAAGTTTAGCACGCAAGACATCTCTATAAAATCTATTTTGTGTGTTCCACAAATGGTTGTTCCGAGTCTGTGTGTTCTTTGTGTCCGTTGTTTGAATGTTTGTAAAGTGCCCCGCGACACAAAATAATACCTAGTGTGGGAGATATAGTTTTAAAAACAAAATGTCAGCTTTAGGCATCTTCGTAAAATGTCTCAGCATCGCGTTCGACTGGTTATTGATTGAGTTATTAAATTATGTAAATGACAAACCCCGTAACCCGCAACACATGCTTACTTTTAGTCCGGGAGTTGTCCCACAAAACACCGAAATTTGCCTCAACCTTTTGCATCTAAGGGCCATGAATAGCAAACGGGAATCGACTCTGCAATCTCATATACAGCAGTCTTATCCAATACCTCTGCGCCACTGAAGTGGTCAAGCATCACTTCATATTATAAAACAAAGGCCCCCGCCGCGTCAGTCTGTCTGTTCGCGATAAACTCAAAAACTACTGAACAGATATCCATGCGATTTCACCAATAGACAGAGTGATTCATGAGGAAGGTTTAGATGTATTATTTGTTAAGGTTTGTAATACTCGTGCAAAGCCAGGGCGGGTCGCTAGTATGGATATATAAAAATTTTAACTTACTATTTGATATCTGTTTCTGTCTGTTCGTCACGCCAGATGTAAATGTCGCACACCCATCATTGATGTTACTGGAAATATAACATTTCAGTTAAATTTTGGTTTGAAATCCCATTAAAAATAAATAAGATAAAAGCGTTTTAAATCTGGCAGAAGGTGTAAATGTCAAATGACAGAAAAAAGAAATATTATTTATAATTAATTTATTTATTAATATAATTTCGGCCCCAGAGACCAATCTTAACGGAGACCAACCAGCGCAAGAGATATTAAAGTGCACGCGTGCACTCTCTGTTCCCTAACTCTCATGATCCGACGTGACGTCACGCCCCGCGCGGGCCCGACGGCGACTCGCGCGCGCCGAGCTCGGGGCGCTAACACCGACAACAGCCCGATTGCTTATCAGAAAAACCCAATAACTTTTTCTTGGCTCGATCTGGGATTCGAACCGAAGACCTCATACACAGCAATCGCATTCACAACCACTGCACCACGGAGGCAGAGGAAGGATTTGATTTTCTGTATGTTTGTTTCTATTGATTTAATTCAAAATCTATACTACCAATTTTAATTAAAATAAAAAATTCTGTACTTTTTTTTTTTTTTTTTTTTTTTTTTTTTTTTTTTTTCAATTTATTTGCCTAATATGGGTTTCACAATAGGTTTTACAATATTAATAGCATCACCATATTCAGCCGTTCAGCATGCAAAAATTTGCTATATTAAAATTCAAATTCAATATAAATCAATAATAAATTAATATACATAGTTGCAAAAAATATAAAAATTAAAAACTTTTCCGTCAATCTTAATTGTCAATAAGTAATAAAATTATGTCAAAACTAAATTAAATAAAATTAAATGTTAGCAGTTAGTATCGTTCAAAAATTCTAACAGTGAGTAATACGTTTTTGTTACAAGTAGATGTTTTAACTTATTTTTAAATAAATTAATATTATTTTCATTTCTTAAAGCTAATGGTATCTTATTGTATAATTTAGGCCCCATGCATAACACACTCTTATGTAAAAGAGCAGTTTTTGAAGGTCTTATACATAATTTATCGGCATTCCGTATTCTTTTACGTTGTTCAAATAAATGAAGATTCATTTTAATAAATAAAACAGTCTCAAATATGTATATGCAAGGTAGGGTTAAAATTTTTAAAGTTCTAAAATGAGGTAAGCAGGAATCAACTTGCTCTAAACAACAAATAGCTCTCACGTATCGTTTTTGCGCTCTGAATGTAGAGTCTACATCAGTTTACAGTTTTTGTAGTTGAATGGTATTAATTTGGACTGTATTAGACGCTCATAATCACTATTGAGGTGTTGCTGACAATCAGCGCTGTATCGCAAGCGGTGCAGCATTATGCTGAGCAACATCTCTTTGTAATGAACACTGCGACGCACATTGAACAGCAAGGGCTCCATGTATAAATGTGTATTCGATATTATACATAATAATATATTAAGTAATAGTATATGTAATTAATTAACGTAATATAATGTAGTAATTCATATAGGTATATAATAATATATATAAGTTTTATTTATTTATTATCAATTTATAAATACATTTATTACTGTTACACACAAATTTTGCATTATAATAGTTTTGATCGTGTGTTGCAATGCTTCATTAAAATAAAATATTTATTTCTTTTCTTTCTTTCAATTTCAATTTTTTTAAATATTAATCTTCTTACCTCGTTGGCAGGGGTTGTTCGCTATACTTCTTGTTTTTGAAGACATCTTGCTGCTTTATGTGACTGAATAAGAGGTCCAAGAACACATAGCCATACTCTGAGAGTTCCAAGCGATCGTGCTTCAAGTAATAAAATATTAAATAAAAGAGTTCTGCTAATCTGTGACAAAAAAAATACATACATAGATTCACGCCTGTTTCCCAGAGGGGTAGGCAGAGACTACGGATTGCCATTTGCTACGATCCTGACACACTTCTCTGGCTTCATTCACTTTCATCACATTCCTCATACACGCCCGTCGGTTCAAGGTGCTCTTAACCTGGCCTTTGTCCGAACGCCTCCGATCTGATCGAGAAACGTTCGCCTAGGTCTTCCTCTTACGACTGTTCCATTCACACTAGCCTTATAAACTTTCTTAGTCAGTCTTTCCTCGTCCATTCTTTCTACATGCCCAAACCAGCTTAACATACCCTTTTCTATTCTTGTCACTATATCCACTTTCATGTCGCATCTCTCTCTAATCACACTATTCCTTACTCTATCTTTCAGAGTCACACCACATATGAAAATATATCAGCATTATGGCCAGTTTCACAAATATCAAGTAAAGTTATCCGAAAAATAAATTGCATGCTGTCTCACTCTTGTTAAGTTAAAAAGAGAGATGGCGAGACTTTTATCTTATACTTTTTATTGATGTTGGGTACAGTCGGCCAAAAATGTGGTCTACCACCCTACGGTTGAAGTTCATTTAAACGTCATGAAACAGCAAGGTCGATTTCCCCTCGCAATAATATTATAATAATATTCTGTATTCTATCACATACACACAACACCATCTAGCGTAAACTAAGCAGAGCTTGTACTATGGGTACTAGACAATGGATAAACATACATATATACTTTGTTTTTGTAATTTCATACTTGTTATACATAGAAACACCCAGACCAAGACAAACATCCATGTTCAAGCACACAAATGTTTGACTTGTGCGGAAATCGAACCCGCGACCTCAGGCGTGGCAGTCAGTTACACTAACCACTACGCCATCGAGGCCGACTTCTTTGCTCTTAGCCTTTATTATTCCCAAGTCACTTGGGATCGGCTTTTCTGGTCTAACCGGATTTGACTGGATATCAGTTTTTACACGGAGCGGCTGCCACCTGACCTCCGCAACCCAAAGGCTAACGATACCCTAAGGCTAGACCAGTGTCAGGATATTATAGGACATTGACTTCCTAATAACGACTGCCATAGATGTGCTCTCCGAGGCACGGAGCAGGCGATAATTGTCAATCAATACGCACATAATTTCGAAAAGTCATATAACTTCCGAAAGTCAGAGGTGCGCGACGTGGGTTCGAACCCGAGACCATCTGCATTGCAGTCTGTTGGTCTCCCCACTGAGCTATCGCTGCCGACTAATAATAAATAATTAATTATGACAGTGACAATTGCTCTCTTTATCATGTATTATATTTACGTGATGCCATGTGTCAAGTTTGGATGATCACAGCTAACAACAACTCACCTCGTTTCCTCACCTCCAGTTAAAACAAGTGAGAATCGGCAATAAATCGCCGTAAATCTAAAGAATTCGAAAAAATGGATCAGGTAATATGCAAAGGTCACGTGATACCACGTGATCTTAAGTCCGAGGTCAAATGTCATAGTCATTTCGGGGGTATATCGACTATGCTGAGTCGAATGGCGTTGACCGCGAGTCTCTAGCTCTTACGGTTCTTGAGTTGAAAGTTATATAACAGACAAACGGACGGACAGACGCACAAAACTGTTGTATTAGAGTTTTCCCGAACCCTAAAAGTCAACCTTAGCGGTAATTAGATCTCACGAAAACTTTTATCAAAACTGGTACACCACTTTATTGGCCGACTGTACCACACGGGCGGCGCCGCGCGCAAAAGCTAGTCTATTCTATATGTGTTACCTTTCAGCCATGTCTTCAGAGAGATACACATTGACACCGTCTCTGATCATGTCGGATATGTCTGCGTCAGCGTCGAACAAACCTCGGGAGAGGTGCTCTATGACCTGGTGGTGGTATCCGATGTTAGACCTTAAGGTCTTCAATATGCGAGTGCCACTCGTCGCTTGTCGCTTAGCCAAGCGTTCATCTTTAACTTGCACCATATCTAGAAGAACATAAACAAGTTATGTATACAAATAAATATTATTGAAGTGTCTGTTTGTATTGTCAAAATAACGACGTTTTACGAAATGCATATCTATTACTAATATTATAAAACTGCAGAGTTTGTTTGTTTGGTTGAACGCGCTAATCTCAGGAACTACTGGTTCGTATTGAAAAATTATTTTAGTGTTGGATAGCCCATTTATCTAGGAAGGCTATAGGCTACATAATATCACTATACAACCAATAGTAGCGAAGCAGCAGTGAAAAATGTTGCAAAAACGAGCAAAATCTCTTATGTGAAGCAGACGAAGTTGCGCGGGTCAGCTAGTGAAAGTATATACGGTACTTTATCAAAAAAATCTATTTTTAACACTTGTCTGTCTGTCTGTTTGTGCCGGCTAATCTCTGAAACGACTGGACCGATTTTGACAGAACTTTCATTGGCACAGCTGATGCTATAAGGAGTAACTTAAGCTACTTTTATTGTAGAACAAAAATATGAGATCCGCAAGAAAAGAATTCACGCGTACGAAGTCACGGGTAAAAGCTAGTATGAAAGTAAAATTAAAAAAAACTAGTTTTTGCCCACGGCTCCTCTCGCGTTATAATACATTTGACTAAAACATTTCTATCCCTCGAGAACAGTACCTTTTTTCTGGATGAACTTCACACCTTAACTACTCAACTGACCATCATGCAATTTCGCATACACGTTGTCAGGGGAACAGAAAAAGACCAAATTCCTTTCATACCGGAAGAAGTACTATACACAGGGCTACACATCAAGTTAGACACCATATATACGCATAACTACGTTACATACAAAATAGAGAATTGTCGGAAAGGGACCGTGCATCGTGGTGTCGATGTAATGGTAAGGATAGAGCGTAACAAAAATATAACGCACTCTCTCGCACGATTCGCAGTGTTCAACTTCTAATAGTTCAAAGTCCAAACAGTCTATCGTCGCTGTGAGTACCCGAGGGACCTTTTTTTTTCTTTATTTATTTATAACAAATATGCTATATTTACATTTTACATAATTTCGACAAACTGTAACTGTAACAGTTTGTCGGCGAACACTGCACTCATTTAACAAAGTCTACATTAAAGCAAGGAAAAACGCGGTCAAAAACTAGTTTTGTGATAAACACCTTGGAAAGCTTTCAACATGACAGCGAAAGCCTGTTTCCTGACCGCTATTAAGCCGCTCTGACAATTCTGACCGATAGAACTCATCACAGCATTCCTCATTGCCTCGTCCATGAATTTATACCCGCCGTGGACCACCTACAAATAAAAAAAACATTGTTACATAGCAACGGTATCCCAATGGCGTAATGGTTAAAGAGTGGGTTCAAATTCCAAACGGGACAAAACTTTGTGTGATCCACATATGATTGTTCTGAGCAGGGATGTTGCGGATGCAGATTTTTTGACACCCACGGATGCGGATGCGGTTACCGATATTTAAAGGCCCACATCCTGGATCCTGGATGTCCAAATCTATGCGGCAGCTCTGCAATTGCGGATGTTGATAAAAATTGTGCATCTTATTTAATAAAAAGTATCTAACATTACCTCTGCAATTTCAAGCCTGTTTTGCAAAGGTTCATAAATGTAGCGCTATATTATTTTCTAGTGTTCCTTGATTCTCATCCTCATTTGAAGAAATTCCGTCAAATACCGTCCACCCATTTTCTTTCTTGTCGCAACCTGCGCGATATCTGGATCCGCATTAACATACGCATTGATTATTGCGGATGCGGATGCAGATATCAAAATCGATACGGAAGCTCCGCAATTACAGATGCGGATGCGCATATTCACAACATCCCTGGTTCCGAGTCTGGGTGTTCTTTGTGTCCGTTGTTTAAATGTTCGTGAAGTCTCCCGCGACACAGGAATTATTACAAGAGCAAGTAATCTTTAAAAAAATATATCTTATCTTATGTGGGGGCCAGTCAGTGCAAATCGGCGACACTTCGACCCAGTGGGATCTTTTGTGTCGACACTCGCCCAATAACGACTGCCATACATGTTCATGGCAGCCGGGACCGACGGCTTAACGTGCTCTCCGAGGCACGAAGCAGGCGATAATTGTCAATCAATACGCACATAATTTCGAAAAGTCATATATCTTCCGAAAGTCAGAGGTGCGCGACGTGGGTTCGAACCCGAGACCCTCTGCATTGCAGTCTGTTGGTCTCCCCACTGAGCTATCGCTGCTGCCAAAAAAAAAATAGTCTTCTTGCGATCAAGAGAGAGATCGTCTGTTCGAATTCCACCCATTGAACTACCGATGTGAACTAACTCCCAATACACCGTTCCTATACAAACCACGCAGGGTGCGTGGCAGGTTTCGCTCTGGCCAATTATTTAAATCCACTTTTTGTGTCACTATCCTAATATAATACAAGAAAACGGATGTTACCCACAATTAAGAATTTAAAGATAACTATTGATTGCCCGAAGTTTCGGCCGAGTTGCATCAATCGTGGTCACGTGACTGACCACGATCGATAAAAGTCGGTCGAAACGTCGGGCAATCAATAGGTGTTTATTACTTTCAAATACTAAAGTATAAAACTCGACCGGGGAAGGACTACCCTCTCACAGAATATCGACGTGAAATACCAGTATTCCTACTGTTGTGTTTCGTTCGGTGAGTGAGAGTGCCGGAGGCCCAATCACCCAATCAACCACTTCCTTTCCTAAAGGGTCGGCAACGCGCATGTGATGCCTCTGGTGCTGCAGGCATCCATAGGCTACGGTGACCACTTACCATCAGGTGGGCCGTATGCTTGTTTGCCACATTAGGTGTATAAAAAAAAAGTATTAAAAATCTCATTTATATGATATATTATATGAAAGACTCCAGTGGAAGATCAGTGCCTGGTTCTTGGGACCAGGCAAATGCTGAACTGGAGTCCTGATTGCCGCAGCTGTGGAACGTATGTGTCACTGGATGTTTATTGGTTATATTCTGCTACTCTATATTTTTTGCTTCTTTTCTATGATTATGATTTCTTTTTTCCTTATACAAATCAAATCAAATCAAATCAAATCAGTTTATTTGCAATATAGGTATAAAATGTTCTTATTATACAAAATGAAGTACCTCTACATTTTGCCATACAAGACGTGCAAATATTCAATAAATAATAATATAATAATAAAAATGTCAAAGTAAATTAAATTAAATCAAAATTCCAAACCATAATGTCAAAGTAAATTGTCAAACAATGTCTTATTTTAATAAATCCATCGATGCATAGCAATTATGTTACGATATGATCAGCTTTCAAAATTACTCACATAAATTGTATCTAATAAATAATCATTAATTGTATAATAGCATTTGGTAATCAAGAATTTTTTAACACATTTTTTAAATTGAGTTGTACTTAATTTTTTTATGTCATCTGGTAATTTATTATAAATTTTTTGTGCCATGCAAAGAAAACTTTTATTTAATAGAGCTGTTGCACCAAATGTAACCTCTAGTTCTAACCTATTCTTATCACGTAATTTCCTGTAATGACTTTTAAATGCAATGTTATAGAGAGCAGAGTTCTGCCTAACAAAGATGCTCACTTCATAAATATAAAGCGACGGCAGTGTTAACAATTTTAAGCCCTTAAAGTACGGTTCGCAACTTGTTGTCCTGTCTATATTACATATAGCTCTGATGCATCTTTTCTGGGCTATAAAGACAGCTTGTTTCGAGACTGAATTTCCCCAGAATATTAAGCCATATCTCATAATGGATACGACATTGCCATGGTAGGCACTTAAAACAGCTTCTCGGTTGACTATTCTAGATAATTTATATAAAGCAAAGGCGGATTTATTCAATTTCTTACATATATCATCACAATGTGTTTTCCACGATAGATTATTGTCAATAAATATACCTAAAAATTTAGTTACGCTAACTGAATTTACTACTTCACCTAGATGTGTAATATTAATGTCTTTGATATTGGCCTTCTGATGGAAATGCATAATATTTGTTTTTCCTAAGTTTATTTTTAAATTGTTACGGTTTAACCATTGTATTGTTGTATTTAATGTGTTACTTATTTCGGATTCATAGTTATTACGACCATCACATTTTATTATCACCGTGCTGTCATCGGCAAATAATACCATAGGATGTTCAACATGTCTTGGAAGGTCATTTATATAAATTAGGAAGAGCAATGGGCCTAAAATGCTCCCCTGTGGTATTCCATATTTACTGATTTTAGGATGAGACCTGCTCTTTAGCGATTTTTGGACATATCTTAGAGATTTCTGTTATTTGTATTCTGTTTTCTAGGTACGACTGTATAAGGTTTAATACATTACCTCGTATTCCATACGTATTCAATTTTTTTATAAGAGTTTTATGATCTACACAGTCGAAGGCTTTTGTCATGTCCATAAAAATTGCGCAAATAGGAATCCTTTTATCCATGTTATACATGACTGGTTTGATTAAATTATAAATTGCCAAATTAATACTTTTACCTTTACGAAAACCAATTTGCTCTTTTGCCAGTATGTTATATTTCTCTAAATAAGAGTATAAGTAATTGTAAATTAACTTTTCAAAAATTTTTGATATAATAGGTATTAATGCGATAGGTCTATAATTCTTTATGTCTGTTTTAACTCCCTTTTTATATAGTGGTGTTACTATAGTAGTTTTAAGCCTCTCTGGATATGTCCCGTGTATAATACTAAGGTTAAAAATATAACTAAGATGTGGTGATATTGTTTCTGAGACGTATTTTATAACCTTCGTACATATACCATCATAGCCGACACTATTAGTATTTCTAAGTAATTTTATTTCTCTTATTATGTCTTGCGGTATTGTTGGATTCATGAAAAAAGAGTGCGAATATTGAGAATAATTAAATTTATTATCTTTTATGTCAGTATTATTAATTGTCGGTAATAAAGTGTCAGTAAAGAAATCGTTAAAATAATTAGCTATTTCTGTGGGATTTGTGATTTTGGTGTCGTTTACTTGAATCTCAGTTATAGGTTCTCTTGGTAAGTTTAATTTTGATTTGTTGATAATATTCCATGTTGCTTTAGATTTGTTATCAGCTGTTTTAATATAAAAGTCATTTTGTGATTTTTGCGTCAAAGTTATAATTTTTTTAAATCTAGCTGAGTATGTCTTATACGCTGTTTTATTTTTTAGAATTGGATTCCTATAGTACTGCTGTAAAAGCTGCCTTTTTCGTTTACTGCAGGTTTTGATGCCACGGGAAACTCACTTTTCCTTTTTAGTTAAGCATTTTGTAATCGTGGTATAGGGAAAGCATAGTTCATAAAAACACAAAAATAAATCTATGAAGTGTGCATATGCTTCATTAGGTTCACTGGAAGAATAAACTTCAGAGAACGCAATGTTATTCAGACATTCTTTAAATTTTGAAAGATTTTGTCTACCATAGTCACGGCGCTTAACACGCCAAGATTTAATACAGCAAGTTTTCTTTACAGGACATTTAAATAATTGTGTAGTGTGATCGGAGAGACCAAAATCAATTATGTCACCTTTACACTTCTTAAAATTATGCGCGAAATTGTCTAGACACGTCTTACTTATAAGCCTTGTTGGTTTGTTAAATTGTAGTGTTAAATTATGGCTTGACAAAAAATATTCGAACTCTAATGCTTGTCTATTTCTAGTTATGGTATCAATATTACACATTGTGTCTACCTCATAGCTTTCTTTCTTTACTTTCTTTATTTTATTTTTCTTTTCTTTCTTTTATTTTCTTGCTCTCATATTTATATTAGCAGCGATAGCTCAGTGAGGAGACCAACAGACTGCAATGCAGAGGGGCTCGGGTTCGAACCCACGTCGCGCACCTCTGACTTTCGGAAGATATATGACTTTTCGAAATTATGTGCGTATTGATTGAGAATTATCGCCTGCTCCGTGCCTCGGAGAGCACGTTAAGCCGTTGGTCCCGGCTGCCACGAACATCTATGGCAGTCGTTATTGGGTAGTCAGTACCCTCTAATATCCTGACACTGGTCTAGTCTTAGGGTATCGTTAGCCTTCGGGTAGCGGAGGTCAGGTGGCAGCCGCTCCGTGTAAAAACTGATATCCAGTCAAATCCGGTTAGACCAGAAAAGTGACTTGGGAATAATAAAGGCTACGAGAGAAGGCTCTCATATTTATATTGTATACAAATGTAAAAGTCTGAAATCTTTTAAGTCATTACCTTCATAGCGTCCAACTTGAAATTGCTATCGAGCAGTGCCATCAGGTCAATAGTCTCAAAGACTTCACCACAAGACCCATCGTCCTGCTCCAGGTTATCCAAGTAAATCCCTATGATGGCCAAACAGTTGGCGTTCTCGACCTTCGGGGCCAAGTCTATGATGGTTCTGGAAATACATAGATCATTTAAACTAGACTTTCAGTTCAACTAGACAAGTATATATCACTGTTGCATTAGGTTAGGAACCCGAGCCATTCGTGAGACTCTCTGAGAGCACCGTCAAGGCAGCTTTGAATGCACATGGCAATGATAAACATAGGCTGGAGTGGATGGCCCTTAGGGGTCTGGAACACTCCAAGAAATTAATTGCAAACAGAGCCACAGGCTTCACCCGGAAGTTCTGCGGGTATAACAAGAGCCAAATTTGCCTGCTCACAGGAGCGTTCACTAGCCATCTTGGCACCAACGACTTCCTGCGCAGATTGAAATTGGCACACAATTCGATCTGCAGAGCCTGTGGTGAAAAGGACGAGTCCATATCGCACCTACTGTGTGAATGTGACGCGTTGGCTGGATTGAGGATAGGTCTGATGGTACTGGCATATCCAAACCCTGAAGACTTACTGCAGCTGATGCAGTACATTAATAAGGAGATAGCTAAGGGATAAATCTTGGGGCCGACACAAAAGATCCCACCGGGTCGAAGTGTCGCCGGTCTGTACAGACTGGCCCCCACACACAGGATAAGATAGGTTAAGAACCAATAATAGATAATTAGATTATAATATATACAGGTTGTCCCAGAAGTCGACATCAAGCCGGAACCAGGTAACAGGCTAAGTTATAGCAAAATATTCAAAAAATCTAAGTAGTAGTACATACTTTAAAAACTATAGACATTTAAAAAAATATCAAAACATTCTACACCCTGTGAAGGTCTTTTTACTCCTGTATTACAGATATTTACTTTTCGAATTTTTTTTTTGTTATGCAATCTCTAATAATCGTTAAATATCGAGAGCTTAAAGAAGCGTTACTGTTACCTGATTCCGGCTTGACGTCGAGTTCTAGGACACCCTGTATATTGTAATTAGATATAAATAAAAAAGGAGTAATATATAAATTGTGGTCGACGTCAACCAAATACGCATTATTAAGGATAACTCGAAAACCACTGATCAGATCTTGATCAAATTTAAATGGTACCACATGCAAATAAAATAATCGTCAGAATCGATCCACCTAGAAAAAGTTCTACAGTAGAATACAAAAAAAAAATACAGTCAAATTGAGAGGCTCTTCCTTTCTCTGAAGTCGGTTATAAAGACAAATCAATATATACTTTCACGCCTTAGCGACTCAACCGATCATCATGAAAATTCACATACACGTTGTCATGGGAACAGATGAGGACATAAAGTACCTTTCTTCCAAGAAAAAAACTACTGCTTCCGAGGGATTGAAATGTATTAACAAATCTAGGTTACCGCGAGCAAAGCCGCGGGCAAACTCTATTCTATACTTATATTATAAATGCGAATGTGTGTTTGTTTATTTTTTACGCTTCCACGCCTTAACTACTTGACTGATCATGATGAAATTTTGCGAACACGTTGTTAGGGTTACCTTTCAACCAGAGAAGAAAAACGTATATAAGGATTACTCACTTGAACAGCTGCTTATTGCAACAACGGGCACAAACCCGCGTCGCACACAGAAGCGCCTTCACAAAATCGCTAACATTCTTCTTTACCTTGCCTAGTATTTGCCAGAACGTTTCCAAGTATTCTTCTCTCTTGTCCAAAGAGAACGCCAAGCCGAACACATCTGGTAACTTATTTTTCCACAGACTTGCATCAATGCGAAGTATATATGGCATTAAATCTGGCAATGCTATGCCATTCCTCAATATGCGTTGAAATATTGGCAGTAAGAATGAAATATTTTCTGTATTATCTGAAATATAAATAGTGTAAATATAAAGGACTTTCCAGGGTTGAAAAAAAACAAAAAAGAAAAGGGTGTCGGCTTTTCTAGTCTAACCGGATTTGACTGGATATCAGTTTTTACACGGAGCGGCTGCCACCTGACCTCCGCAATCCGAAGGCTAACGATACCCTAAGGCTAGACCAGTGTCAGGATATTAGAGGGTACTGACTTTCCCAATAACGACTGCCATAGATGTTCATGGCAGCCGGGACCGACGGCTTAACGTGCTCTCCGAGGCACGGAGCAGGCGATAATTGTCAATCAATACGCACATCATTTCGAAAAGTCATATAACTTCCGAAAGTCAGAGGTGCGCGACGTGGGTTCGAACCCGAGACCCTCTGCATTGCAGTCTGTTGGTCTCCCCACTGAGCTATCGCTTGCATTGCTTTATTTTTTATACTACTAAAACAAAAAACAGAAGTCCAATATTTTTTGCTTATTTAAAAGATGGACTAATTAAAATCACTTACTTTTAACCCTGTCATCATGCCCAATAGTTGTTCCGAGTCTGGCTGTTCTTTGTGCACGTTGTTTAAACGCAAAATGAAAGTATTCCAGATAATAAGAAAAGCTCCTGTGTCGCTTAGAACTTTACAAACATGCAAACAACGAACAACCAGACTAGGAATATTGTGAACCACAAAAAAAAATCCGGACGCACATTATTCTACACACTTACCATTACAGTACTCTTCAAACGCTGCCCATGGTACCTGGACCCTGGTTCCATAGACCACGAGGAGGCTGTTCAGGGTATTCAGTAGCCGGCTACTCACGGCTTTCTGGGTCCTATACTCCATACAAGAGTGTACCAGGTATTGGACGCTGGTGCTTAAGTGGTTATAGCTGGACAGCTCAGGGACACTCCATTTAATAATAGTCCATAGCTGTAAGGTAATATCAACACTGTTTTTAAACTGTCCCACTGCTGGGCACGGATCCTCCGAGTGAAGAACTTGGCTAGAGGCGTGGCGCAGCGGTAGTGAATGCGACTGCAGTGCATCTTGGTCTCGGGTTCGAATCCCGGGTCGGGTCAACTAAAAGTTATTGGGTTTTCTGTTAAAAATTCTCAACAGCAGCGCGGAGTTAGGAAGTTGGCGGTGTTAGACAACCCTGTGCCGCAGAAAGCACGTAAAGCCGTTGGTCCTGCGCCTAATCTCTCCGGTCGTGTCGGTGACGTCTCATCAGACTATGAGAGTGAGGGAGCAGAGAGTGCACTTGTGTTTGCGCACACACTTGTGCACTATAATATCTCTTGCGCAGATGGCCAGTCTCCGTTAAGATTGGCCGCCGTGACCGAAATTCGGTCTAGAACATATTATTATTATTATTAATATGTAAAACTGTACTTACTATATCTATATGAAGATTGTTCAATGTCTGTTTGTTGTTCATGAGTTTGGGTGTAGCCGCAATTAGCTCGAGCAACGGCGGGATCAGAGTACTAGCGTGAGCTTCCAGATCTGCTTCAGTATAACAGACAGCCTGCAAGAACAATATAATATCAGGTCTGTATAAACTGTTCCACTGCTGAACAACCTCTTCTCAGTGTGACAAAGGTCATAGTCCACCAGGCTGGCCCAGTGCGCGTTGGCAGACTTCACATATCTTCGAGAACATTATGTAGAACTCTCAGACATGCAGGTTTCCTCGCGATGTTTTCCTTCACCGTTAAAGCGAGCAATAATTAACTATTTAATACGCACATAACTTCGAAAAGTTAGAAATACGTGCATTGGGATGGAACTGGTAACAGTACAATAAGTCTCCTTGTAATCTTATATACTATTACTGCGCCGCCCCCGTAGGTCGTAGTGTGATGTTATATAGCCTATAGCCTTCCTCGATAAATAGGCTATCCAACATTAAAATAATTTTTCAATTCGACCCATTAGTGCCTGAGATTAGGGCGTTCAAACAAACAAACTCTTCAGCTTTATAATATTAGTATAGATGACAATCTCTCGGTTTTCTATCGGATACATTTCGGAGTGTGCTGAGGAACTGCATGATTTGATTCCTCTTTCAGACCGATCAGACCAGCGGCACAGGTACATGGTGGATATACCACATACACACACGAAGCGTTTTGCTTCCACTTTTAGAGTACGAAAAAACTCTTATACAACAGCTTTGTCCGTCCGTCCATCTGTCTGTTATACAACTCAAGAACTCAACAACTCAACTCAACTCAAGAACCGTAAGAGCTAGAGACTCGCGGTCAACGCCATTCGACTCAGCATAGTCGATAATATGCCCCCGAAATAACTATGACCTCTATATGCAAAGGTCACGTGGTACCACGTAACCTTTGCACATTACTTGAACCATTTTTCCGAACTCTAAGATTTACGGCAATTCATTGCCAATTCTGAGTTGTTATAATGCGTATCGTCTTAAACTTGTCGTAAAGTGTCGTCAAGTCTTTGAAGAGTTGTCTGCACGGAAGGCGTAGTGGTTTAAGTGGTCGGCTCACCACTGCCACCGCGCCGAGTATTGTGAATTCGATCCCCACACGGGGCAAAAATTTGCGTGTACCACAAATAGTTGTTCCGAGCCTTGGTATACTTTGTGTCCGTTATTTGAATGTTTATATTTATAAAGTCCCTCGCAACACAGAAATTATTCTTAGAAAATAAAGAAAGTGTTTTTTATTTTAGCACACAAAATGGAACACGTAAGATAAGAATAAATAAAAAAATTATACAAAATAAAAAAGGCAGAACAATAATAAAACTAGAAAAATAAACGAATACTATCACTATAATTTCATTTCTGCTCACTGGCAACACCACACCTTCCGCTTAACTAAAGGAAAACTGCCTCCATTCAAATCAAGGCTAGTATTGTCAGTGAGCAGCGATAAAAACAATAATATATTAAATTATTTAAGTTTAACTTAAGTTTAAAAAGTAATGTGAAAGTGTTTGTCCCATCAGTGCCAAAATTTGGACATCGCTCAGCGTACGTTGCGATTGTTAAATCGCAACACTGGTATTCTGCGAAATCCAATTTAGAGCTCCTCGCCACCGTTGCCATCGCGTTGCCAGACGAGTGAGACACCGTTATGTGCAAGCGAGAAGCAACATGGGCTAGACAAGACATTTAAATACCGGATCGCTAAATCATGTATGGCAACCGTTAGTGGGTTTTTATAGAATATTATATTTATAAACATTATACTATGGCGCCAATTTATTTATTATTCATGTTATATCTATTTTAATCTATATTTTTATATATTAATTTATATATATATATGTTATATGCTTATCAATTATAATTTATATAAATAATATATATCTTACGTAGTTTTGAGTTTTGTGTTTGTAAATTATTACAAGAGTAGCTGATGTACGTCCGGGCGTCACTTGGGGTTACCAAATAATATCAGGGTTGGTTTGAGGTATCATTTATTTATTTATTTATTTATTTATTTATTATATAAACAGTACAAGCTTACAGCAGAACCAACACGCAAATAAAATCATCCGCAAACCAACAATAAACCTGAGTGGTAACCTCATTTTTCATGATATATGTACTTTTTTTTGTTTTGTTTTCTGTGTTCTAATATTTGTACTTGATCGTGTACCTACATATATTTAAAAATAAATTTTTACTATACTTTACTAAATATCATTTAAAAAAGAACCGACTGAATAGGTAGGCAAACGTGATCCCATGACACTTGACATCAGGTGAGATCGCGGTCAAAAAATTAAATTACCTGGGCAAGAGTCCATCTTGCGTTGAGGGGTAAGCTACTGGAGGTGAGGCCTTCAGATAGTCTGCTTAGCCATTCGGTATGCTCCAAGGTGCTGGCGTGATGCAGAAGCTTTGTGATGGTTGTGAGACAACCATGAGCGTTGAGCGGGTGGTTGTTGTAACCAACAGGGTCGGTATCTTCGTCACCCTGTAGAAATATAGTGATTTAATTACATAATCTTAACTAATCCTACAAATATTATAATGATGGATGGATAGATTGGATGGATGGATGGATGGATGGATGGATGGATGGATGGATGGATGGATGAATGGATGGATGGATGGATAAATGGATGAATGTATGGATGAATGGATGGATGGATGGATGGATGGATGGATAGATGGATGGATGGATGGATGCATGGATGAATGAATAGATGGATGGATGGATGTTTGTTACTCTTCACGCAAGTACAAAAATTTGTGTGATTGTTCCGAGTCTGTGTAGGCTACCTACGGTGTAAAATATATTTGTAATACATATTTATATATTTAGAACATTTTATATAATTAATTATTATAGAATTAATGAACAATAACAACACACACACTAATACATTACATAATTATATACACAATTTTACTAAATACACATACATAAACAAACATAATTATCGTGCCGGCAGATCGCTGGTAGAATGAAAACGTGCAACCCGGTCGAGTCGATTGTTCTAGACTCCATATGTAAGACCCGTTCGTCGACCTTCACGAGTTTAGCGGTCAGTGCAAGCGCAGAGGTACGAGTCGCCAGTTCGGACATATGTTTGAGACAATAGACACGTACTTCATAGATCGTCGCGAATGCTATATTGTTATTATAAGATTATCGCATTATCTAGTAGCTTATATGTGCTTATTTATTGTGCCTTTCTATACTGTGTTCTTCAAACTTTTCGTCATAAACTGTGAACTTTAAACTATTTTCTTTCTTTCGTCTAAAATCAAATTTCATATCTTCATACCGCTTATGCTTGTGTGCTTGTGCTTATAACTCATTCTCCTTCTGACTCCGGTATCCGTGTTTAAGTGTATTGTGTGTGACGGACATTAAACCATAACCGTAAGTTGAACAATTTTTATTTAAGTCACCCAATCAAGAACATTATCATACACCCCATTACCACATTGGTGACCCCGACTAAGAACAGTTAAAATGAGTGATAGTGAGACAGGCCATACGGCATCGGCATCATCGCGTCCAGAAGAGCACGCTAAAGTACGTCGAGCGAAGCGCGTTTCCACTGCCACACACGACATTTTTCGAGTGTCAATAAAGTTACCTCCATTTTGGCCGGATGAGCCGGAATTATGGTTTGCTCAAATAGAGGCACAGTTCGCGAATGCAAACATTAGTAGTGACGTCACGAAGTTCAATTACGTGGTCGGACATCTGGAACCTCATATTTCCAAAGAGGTGAAAGACATTATTATGTCTCCGCCGTCGCAAAATCGTTACGACAAGCTGAAGGCAGAGCTCGTGAAACGATTGTCAGCTTCGCAGGAGCGTAAAGTGAAGCAGCTACTAATGCACGAGGAGCTTGGAGATAGGAAGCCCTCACAGTTTCTGCGTCATCTACAGGGTTTAGCAGGACCTAGTGTACCCGAGGACTTTTTACGCACCATCTGGAGCAGCCGACTCCCTGCTAACATCCAGCCGCTTCTAGCATCACAGCCTCAGGCTACCCTAGAGGCCTTAGCAGATCTGGCAGACCGAGTTCAGGACTTAGCAGCACCATCCGTACACGTTGTTGCCACTTCAACTTCTGGACCAACCGTCAATGAGCTGGCGTGTGAAATTGCGGAACTCAGGCGTGCGATGAAAGACCTCACAACGCACATGAGAGAAGGTCGACCAAGGCAGCGTCAGCGTAGCAGTAGCCGGGGACGCAGCCGATCACTGATCCGGTCTAACTCAAACTACCGCAAGTTTCCTGTGTGTTGGTACCACAGTAAGTTTGGTAGCAGTGCGCACCACTGTGTGAAGCCGTGCGACTACAAGGCGGGAAATGCTGCAGGCAGTCGGTAATGGCGACTTCCGATTGCCCAACTACTACTGGTCGCCTGTTCGTCGTAGACAAGTCTTCGAAGACGCAATTCCTGGTAGATACTGGAAGTGACCTCTGCGTCTACCCTCGTCGTCTACTGCGTGAGCGTCGTGCATCTATGAATTACCAGCTTTGTGCCGCGAATGGCACAGTCATAAACACATACGGATATGTGGACTTGAACCTCAACCTAGGTTTACGTAGAGACTTTAAGTGGCGTTTTGTTGTGGCTGATGTGAGTAAACCTATTATAGGAATAGACTTTTTATCTTTTTACTCGTTAATCGTTGACTGTCGTAACCAACGATTAATAGATAGTAATACGAATGTATCTGCATTTGCCGTGAATCGATCAAACTCCTCTATAGCTTCTGTAAAGGTCTCAACTGGCGATTCTAGGTATCACAAAATTCTAGACGAGTTTCTTGAAATTACTCGACCAGCCGGTACACCACGCACTACACCACATAACACCGTACACCACATACGCACGACACCAGGCCCTCCAGTCACTTGTTCACCTAGACGTTTAGCGCCAGATAAATTGAAAATCGCCAATCAGGAATTCCAACTTATGCTAGCCAACGGTACTGCTAGACCTTCAGAAAGCCCCTGGTCATCACCTCTTCACCTTGCTCCAAAGAAGGACAACAGCTGGCGTCCATGCGGAGACTACCGTATGCTCAATGCGAGAACCATACCTGACAGGTACCCAATTAAACACATTCACGATTTTGCTCACAGCATTGCAGGTTGCAGAATCTTCAGCACCATCGATCTGGTGAAGGCATTTAATCAGATCCCTGTCAGCGCGGACGATATTCCGAAAACCGCCATTACAACACCTTTCGGTTTGTATGAGTTCCCTTATATGACCTTTGGACTCCGTAACGCAGGCCAAACTTTCCAGCGTTTTGTCGATGAGATGACCAGAGGACTCGACTTCTGCTACTGTTTTCTTGATGATTTTCTTTTGTTTTCTCGCAGCGAAGCCGAACATGAGCATCACTTGCGTATCATATTCAGTAGGATGAGGGACTTTGGTATGGTCGTCAACACTTCCAAGTGTGTTTTCGGTGTCCCGGAAATAACCTTTCTAGGTTATAGTATTTCGGCCAAAGGCACCAAACCACTTGACTCTAAAGTCGAAGCCATCCGTGACTTTCCCTCACCTAAAGATGTCCGACAGCTCAGACGCTTTTTGGGCATGATAAATTTTTATCGGCGATTTTTGCCGAATGCTGCCCAAATTCAGGCGCCACTTCATAATCTTCTAGTTGGCAATGTGAAAGGCAGACATCCCGTAGACTTAAGTGGCGATACATTAAAAGCTTTCGAAGACAGCAAGCAAAGCCTAGCCAACGCTGCCTTATTAGCTCACCCCGATTGCAATGCCAAACTCGCTTTGGTTACCGATGCATCTGACATAGCAATCGGTGCGGTGTTACAACAGTTTGATACTGATGGTTGGCAGCCATTAGCTTTCTTTTCCCGAAAGCTCAGCCCTTCTCAGATAAAATACTCTCCTTACGATAGGGAATTACTAGCCATTTATGAGGCCATTAAATATTTCCGCCACATGTTAGAGGCGAGGCACTTTGTCATTTACACTGACCATAAGCCGATCACTTTCGCATTCCATGACAGGAAAAGAAACTGTTCGCCTAGACAATTCCGCCATCTAGACTACATAGCTCAGTTTACCACCGATATAAGGCATATTTCTGGCAAAGACAACGTTGTAGCCGACACCTTATCTCGTGTGGAAGAATTGCAGTCACCAGTCAGTGTTGAACGTTTAGCGGAAACACAAACCTCCGACCCTGAATTAAAGGCGGTACTACAAGAAGGTTCTTCGTTGAAGCTGGAGAGAGTACAAATACCTGGAAGCTGTACTTATTTGTACTGCGACGTCAGCACAGCGACTTCCAGGCCATTTGTCACCAAAATGTTACGAAAGCAAGTTTTCGATAGCTTGCATTCTCTCAGTCATCCTGGCGTGTCAGCTACTGCCAAATTAATAGCTGAGCGTTTTGTTTGGCCAGGTATGAAAAAAGACTGTCGTGAGTGGGCACGAGCTTGCATCTCATGCCAGCGAGCTAAAGTCACTCGCCATGTCTCAGCCCCATTAGGATCGTTTAATTTACCACGAGCGAGATTTACTGAGATCCACATCGATTTGATAGGTCCGTTGCCGCTTTCTCAAGGTTACAAATATTGTTTAACCGTAGTCGACCGATTTACCAGATGGCCTGAGGTCATCCCTACCGTCGACATTACTGCAGAAACTGTAGCCAAAGCGTTGGTATCTGGATGGATAGCCAGATTTGGATGTCCCAAAAATATTGTTACAGACAGAGGTCGTCAGTTTGAGTCAGCCCTATTCGACCAACTTTCTAAAATTGCTGGCTTTAATCACAAGAGAACGACGGCATACCACCCGGCATGCAATGGTCTAGTGGAACGCTTTCACAGGCAACTTAAAGCTTCCATTATGTGCCATGCGAGCGAGAAATGGACGGAATCGTTGCCATGGGTACTACTTGGCGTAAGAAGCGCATTTAAAAACGATCTTCAGGCGTCTTCTGCCGAACTTCTTTATGGTGAGCCGCTTAGATTACCTGGCGAATTTTTCATATCTCAGGATGTAGGTACCACCGATCCCACGGAATTTACTGCCCGTATCCGTGCATTCGCACAAAAATTGCAGCCTGCACCTGCATCTCGTCACAGCCATGGTAAAATATTTATATTTAAAGATTTAGCGACCACAGATCACGTTTTCTTACGTGAAGACGCATCTCGTGGATCCTTACAACCAGCTTATACAGGGCCACACCAAGTTCTAAGTAAAAGTGACAAATATTTTAAGTTACTAATTAAAGGTAAAGAGGTTACGGTTTCAATAGACCGCCTAAAACCTGCCTACATATTTGCTGACAAAAGTGACCTAAACGAAAATAGTGCTACTGATAGCCGTAGAAATTATCAGACTCGTTCTGGTCGTCATGTCAGATTCCCTGATTTTTATCGCCCTTGACGGTCTCTGGAGGGGAGTGTACATCACTCCCCAAGCTTATGCTTGTGTGCTTGTGCTTATAACTCATTCTCCTTCTGACTCCGGTATCCGTGTTTAAGTGTATTGTGTGTGACGGACATTAAACCATAACCGTAAGTTGAACAATTTTTATTTAAGTCACCCAATCAAGAACATTATCATACACCCCATTACCACATCTGTATGTTCTTTGTGTCTGATGTTTGAATGTTTGTAAAGTCCCCCGCGATACAGGTAGTATTCCTACTGCGGGTGTTGTATTGTATATGTTTTATTTTTAAAGAAAGTCAATAGAAACGGACGGGTACAGAAAGAAAAGGACGACTATATTTTACTCACCTCCTCTTCGTCATCGTTTGGAATCATGTCGTACTGCAAGGGATTCTCTGAGAGAGTTGTCATGAAGATTCTGTATAAAAAAATATATCCATACTAATATTATTTGTTTGGTTTGGTTGAACGCACTAATAATAATTATTATTATTTTGTGTTTTTTTATTTTGTGGCTTTTCAGGTGGCCGTCTAGTGAGTTGGCGAGTCATCACCTGCCCAACCGATTAATGCTATTAGAGTATTCAGGCCAGACTATCAAACATCCATAACCATAGCCCATATATATTAGAATCCATATGTAGCAATAGTCCTTCGCCTGCTGCGGCCAGTGCCGCTGTAGGTGTTCCATCCCACTTTAGATTAAGCTCTCGAAGGGCCTCTTCACAATTGTTACTTAAATTGAAATTAAACTGCTATATACGGATTTTATCGCGTTGTTTATTTGACACCTTATTACAAAATTTTGAAAATTTGCCATGGTCACGGGGAGACTCTGTCTCCCCGTGACCATGGCAAATTTTCAAAATTTTGCATTTTGCAGCTGAAAAGCAACCGAAACGTCGGGGAAAGTGTAAAAATAAATTAAATCTAAATAGTTTAATAATAATTTAATTAGCTTAAAAATTAGTAAAGTTTAATAGTAGTAGTAGTGTAAAAATTTTCAAAATTTTGTAATAAAGTGTCAAATAAACAACGCGATAAAATCCGTATATAGCAGTTTAATTTCAATGAATAATATTCGCGTAAATAGAAGACAATATTATGTTACTTAAATGTTATTGAAATAAACTATTGTAACAACTACACATAACAGCACATATAAGATAAATTATATTAAATTGAATTGTATTGTTAATAAACGTTTGGCGATGGTAAAGAGTGGCCATGAGTTTCTTGCCTGCTTCTTCTCATGAAAGCTCTACTCCTCGAACAGGCTTTTTAAATATTAAATTTTTATTGCCTTCTTGTTATTATTTTGATTTTAACATATTTGTTTATTGACGTGTCCAAGAATTGTTTACACATTATTATGGATCGATTTTTGAATTTGACTTCGACTTTGAGATTACAAAGTCCAAAAAAACATTCGAGATAACTTCTCTCCTCTTCGTGATATTCCCCTCTCTCTCCTTTGTGACGCAAACGAAGTTGCGCGGGTCAGCTAGACTCCTATATAATCTCACGCCTGTATTGCAAAAGGGGAATGTTCTAATCGCGACCCCGCCGAGGTTTCGGCCGCCGTATAAAACGACAGGGCACTACACAAAAATACTTCCTTCACCGACCCCTGGGGGGGAGACAAAGACACGACACAGAGGCGCGCGTGGGGACTCGCACATCGCCTCTCGCACCTGGTGCTGATCGGGTGGCAAGCAAGCCCACGTAGCCTAGCACCCCCAGATCAAACCTCAGGGAGGCTGGAGGTCATCTCGCGCCCTGCGGCGCATGGTTCTACGGTTGGGGACAGGGGTTCACTCCGCTGCCTCCTCGATGGACATTACTTTCTCACGGAAGGAGGCGACGGCGTTTCACGACTTCTCACTCCGAACCATAGACTGAACTTACTAACTTAACCTCACTTACATTTACGCGAGCGAAGCCGCGGGAAAAACTAGTGAATAAATACCTAGTGCGGACAGTCCTGGTGAATGACGATGAGGCACCAGATCTGTTGACTCTCTGCTCCCTACTTCTGCTCTCACCCTAAAACATACAGACTTATTTAAATAAAAAGAAGAAAAAAAGAAAGAAAATATAATAATTTCGAAAAACCTCTTATACAACAGCTTTGTCCGTTTGTTATACAGCTTTCAACTCAAGAACCATAAGATTTAGACTCGCGGTCAACGCCATTCGACTCAGCATAGTCGATATACCCGCGAAATTACTATGACCTTTGACCTCTGACCTCAAGGTCAGCTGATACCATTTTTTTCGAACTCTACCTGCATCAGCTATTGTTGCAGTTGAAACTGCAATGCTGGTATTATTACAGGACCTAATGTCCTCCAGACTGAGCTTCAGTTATGGCAACCAATATCAACAGAGACTGGCCATCTGCGCAGTAGATATTATAGTGCACAAGTATGTGCGCAAACACAAGTGCACTCTCTATTACCTAACTCTCATGATCCGATGGGACGGTAATCCGACACGACCGGAGAGATATTAGCCAACGGCTTTACGTGCTTTCTGAGGCACGGGGATGGCTAACACCAGCAACTTCCTAACTCCGGTACATACAGTAGTAAGTATATCTTCTTCTTTTCGTGTGGTTAGTGGCCAACCTGTTATCAAGAGTTGTTCAAGCCGTCTGTAGACCTCTGACATGGCTTAACAACTGCTGTCAATTTGACAACAACCGGGACCGACTTTTTACGTGCCCTCCGAAGCACGAAGACGCTCAGATGAAATACTACTAAGCGGTCACCCATCAACAGACTGACCGCATCCAACGTTGCTTAACCTTGCTAATTGTTTACCGGTTAGTGATTGCAACTGGCTATGAGCGTAAGTATATACGGTACTTATATAAAAGAATCTATTTTAAAATTGTTGTCTGTCTGTCTGTTTGTTCCGGCTAATCTCTGAAACGGTTGGACCTGTTTTGACGGGACTTTGCAGATAACTGATGTTATAAGGAGTCATACAATTTTCCAAAAAAAAAAAAAATCGGCCTCGCGTTCAAATTTCAGACGGACAAATTAACAGCTAGTTTTTATACTCACCCAATAGGCGCGCGGCTGAAACTCGTTTTCAACTTCCGGGTCAACAATCTTGGACCACGCAGTCGTGTTGAACACTATGGTGTACTGCTTCTGTGAAAGCCTACTCTTGCATATGGCAGATGTCAGGCAATTGTACGCTGCGCATTGGAGATGTCTGGAAAATAATCACTTTCATACTTTTGCGTTTCAAAATCAAAGTCGAAATAATAATGTAATAATAGCAGCTCTGTGACTATCCCACTGCTGGGCGCGGGCTTCTTCTCAATGTGAGAAGGGCTAGGTCATAGTCCACCATGCTGGCCAACCTCGGGTAGGCAGGCTTCACATATCTACGGGAACATTACGGAGAACTAGAACAGTTAATTATCGCTCGCTTTAACGTTGAAGGAAAACGTCGTGAGGAAACCTGCATGTCTGAGAGTTCTCCATAATGTTCTCGAAGACATGTGAAGTCTGCCAACCCGCACTGGGCCAGCGTGGTAGACTACTTACATATTTTTTTTCTCACAAAATAAAGACAAAATAACAAAAAAGACAATTAAATAAATAGTTCATAAGTAAAAAAATGCATACATATCATGCTATTGTGGCAACAAATGGTCTCCATTCAGCATTGATGTTGCGATAAAACTGACGTGATATCGCAACGCTGATTTTCAATGGAGCCAGCTGCATACAATTTTACAAAAAACAAAAAATGAGAAAAATAAACTATTACTTAACTTATTATTTCATAAAACAAATACACGACAAAAATAAATAAAAACCCATACAGTATGCATGTATTGTCTCATGCAGAGATCAAACCCACAACACTCCCCACCGGCAGAGGCGAGGCACACACAAACGCGCTATCCATGCCAAGAATAATAATTTTATATTGAACTATGGTCTAACCCTTCTCACACTGAGAAGAGGCCCGTGCCCAGCAGTGGGACAGCTGATACCACGGATGACAGCAAAAATAAAATAATAATGTCCTCCAGACCGAACTTCGGTCGCGGCGGCTAATCTTAACGGAGACTGGCCGACATAGGAGATATAGCGCACAAGTGTGTGCGCAAACACAAGTGCACTCTCTATTCCCTAACTCTCATGATCCGATGTGACGTCACCGACTCGACCGGAGAGAGATCAGGCGCAGGACCAACAGCTTTACGTGCTTTCCTAGATACAAAATAGAAAACACTATATCAAAGTACTTACAGACACGCCTGCCGAATTTCTTCTGTAGCGTCATCCGGGCATCGAACCTTGTCCATCAACGTGACGCTATACGTACAGACCAACTTCACGAAATGCCACGGCGGCGGCACCGGTCCGTCGCTCACAGATTCGTTTAAACGTCCCGACTTCAAGCTTTCGTATGAGAGCTATAAATAAAAATTGAATGTAACAATGAGTTAATAAAATTAATCAATAATATTGTCTTCTGTTTACGCAAATGTTATTCATTGAAATTAAACTACTATATACGGATTTTATCGCGTTATTTATTTCACACTTTATTACAAAATTTTGAAACTGTCACACTACTACTAGATACTATTAAACTTGACTAATTTTTAAGCTAATTAAATTATTAAAACTATTAAAACTATTTATATATAAGTTTTTAAATTAATCAATAATTTATTAAAAAAGTGGTAGGCGTGAATGCATTGCCCCGAGTAAAAAAAACATAGCCTTGCCTTTTCCATGACTACGTGTAGTATTGCGAATGCTTTAGCGTATGATATTACTCGTTCTTTGTACATGTCTGTGTTGGAAGGCTCTTTATATCCTGTCTTCAATGTCGACAGCACTTCCTGGATGATCGTCGAGGTGAACTGTTCGCAGAAGGCACGACTTGAATGTCTGAAAATAATAACATTAAATAATATTTTCATCCATAGTTGCCATTATTAGTCTATCAAACACCCATCCCCATAGCCCATATAATATATATTAGAGTACATATTATGTAGCAATAGTCAGCCTGCTAGGATACCCTGGTTTATTAACCTTTTGAACGCAAACGTCGTCTATACTCGACATGCGCAAGCGTGCCCTGTGCGCCAACGTCGTCTATACTCGACATGCGCAAGCGTGCCCTGTGCGCCAACGTCGTCTATACTCGACAAAACTGTTTTTTGTCGGTTCATAGAAAAATACAAAATAAACATATTAAATCATTAGTTTTCTGTGTTTTAGTGATACAACTTAAAAATTGAATCCCCAATTATTACTGAATTGTATACAGCAAACAAAATTGTTATTAGTTATTGAAATATTTGATCATAAAAAACAATATATAATATATCGATTTTCGGGCTTGGCGTACAGGACATGGAGGTGCCGTTATGGCGTGGCGTTCAAAAGGTTAATAGTAATTTAAATAGAAATATTATTGTTATAGCGCATAGGCTGCGCTCAGGTCACTATCCATCTAGAAAGTTTGGACACCTCATGAAAAAAGTCGATACGCCTGATTGTGATACTTGCGGAGTCCTTGATGATGTCCAACACTTACTGAGGGATTGTGTCAAATATCAGCGCCAAAGGAACTCGTTGATGTTCAAATATAACCTTAACATGTACGATGTAGGACTTTTCATTAATATCCTAAGTGACCCTACTTCAAATGCGGCGTTAGACCTATTTGAGATATATGTACAACAACGACTTCCTCTGTTGCCTATTATGACATAGTAAGTTAGTATCGTAGAACAAGCCACGATGGGGCTAACATATTACTCTGTAATAAACTACTCGAAATAAACAAAAGATTAAAAAAAAAATTGCAATAGTCCTACGGCTGCTGCAGCTAGTACCACCGTAGTTGTTCCATCCCACTTTAGATTAAATCTCTCGAAGGGCCTCTTCACGTTGGACCCATGTCTCCGTGTAAGCCTCCCAAAGGGCCAGGTATTTTCCTAATATAATATGTTAGAAAGTACCTGTGATACGAGAAACATAATAATAATATAATTTATTCGGCTGAAATACGAGTGCAATTAAATATTGGAGTTAAATCAACTTTAAATTAATCTGAATAATACTCTTAAAAAAATAAAAAATAAAAAGCAGCGATAGCCTAGTGGGAACCCGATAGACTGCCACGCAGAGGTCTTGAGTTCAAACCCAAGACGCGCATCTCTGACTTTTCGAAGTTATATGCGTATTAAATAGTTAATTATCGCTTGCTTTAACGGTGAAGGAAAACATCGTGAGGAAACCTGCATGTCTGAGAGTTCTCCATAATGTTCTCGAAGATATGTGAAGTCTGCCAACCCGCACTGGGCCAGCGTGGTGGACTATGACCTAACCCTTCTTCTCGCAGTGAGAAGAGGCCCGTGCCCAGCAGTGGGACAGTTTAATACAGGGCTGATATTATTATTATATTATTATTATTCTTATTATGATTTATCTTATAATTATGTCGGCCTCGATGGCGTAGTGGTTAGTGTAACCGACTGCCACGCCCGAGGTCGCGGGTTCGATTCCCGCATAAGTCAAACATTTGTGTGCATGAACATGGATGTTTGTCTTGGTCTGGGTGTTTCTATGTATAATATGAATGTATTTACAAAAACATAAACGTATATATGTATGTTTATCCATTGTCTAGAACCCATAGTACAAGCTCTGCTTAGTTTGGGCTAGATGGTGTTGTGTGTATGTGGTAGAATATTATTATTATATTATTTAAATTACACGAGATTAAATAACACAAAAATTATCTAATTGTAAATATCGGCAGTAACAGGAGTGAAAAGACCGTACAGAGTGTAAATTTTTCGGTTTTTTTAAATTGGCCCTCAATTTTTAAAATACATGTCTTAGATCTTTTTTATATTTTCCTGATAGCTATAATAACTTAGCCTGTTACCTGATGCCGACTTGACGTCGACTTCTGGAACACCCTTTAAATATATATATATATAAAACTCTTCCGTTACTGAGTGACTGACAGACAACGCACAGCCGAAACTACTGAACGCAAGAAGCTGAAATTTGGCATGTATGTTCCTTGGAGAGTGTAGGGGAGCACTAAGAGAGGATTTTTGGAAATTCCACCTTGAAGGAGGTGAAAGGGGTGAAACCCGATATTCACACGGGAACGGGACATACGCGGGTGAAACCGCGGGAAAACTACTAATATTATATAAAATAAGTTACTAATCTTGAGTCAATTTTATTTTAAATATGCCATCCGAAACTGCTTTTGAAATTAAAGGGTCGCATGTATAAGGCGGTTATAAGGCCTGTTATACTGTAAGGAGCTGAGTGTTGGGCTACTAAGAAGATGGATGAGAAACGATTGCATGTAGCAGAGATGAGAATGTTACGATGGATGTGTGGAGTGACGAGAATGGACAGAATTAGGAATGAATACGTAAGAGGTAGTCTGAAAGTGGTGCCCATAGATGAGAAGGTGAAAGGAAATCGTTTGGCTTGGTATGGACATGTTATGCGAAGAGATGATACGTACATATGTAGGTAAGCAAGAGATGGATATGAGGGTAGAGGGACGAAAAGGGAGAGGAAGGCCAAGGAAAAGATGGATGGACTGTGTGAGGATGGATATGAAAGGGAAAGGGGTAAATGATCAGATGACGGGTGACAGAGAAGTATGGAAGCGAAGGACATACTGCACCGACCCCAAATAAATTGGGACCAGGGCAAGAGGATGATGATGATGTCTTAGTTATTAAATGCTGCCATCCCTATACTTTAATAGTCCGTAATGCGATACCTTTAAAAGTTACATGTCCAAGATAATAAATCTACACAAATAAATAAAATTGATTGCTTTTTAATAAACACATGAGAGTATATGCGGTATGTATGTATGTATCTTATGTGGGCGCCAGTCAGTGCAGACCGGCGACACTTCGAACCAGTGGGATCTTTTGTGTCGACACTCTCCCAATAACGACTGCCATAGATGTTCATGGCAGCCGGGACCGACGGCTTAACGTGCTCTCCGAGGCACGGAGCAGGCGATAATTGTCAATCAAAACGCACATCATTTCGAAAAGCCATATAACTTCCCAAAGTCAGAGGTTCGCGACGTGGGTTCGAACCCGAGACCCTCTGCATTGCAGTATGTTGGTCTCCCCACTGAGCTATTGTTGCTCTTGCTCTCTCTTGAGTATATACGGTACCAATATATATAAAAAAAAAAATATATGTATCTATTTGTTGCGGCTAATCTCTGAAACGGCTGGACCAATTTTGACGGAACTTTCACTGGCAGATAACTGATTTTATAAGGAGTAACATAGACATTTATTAAATGTATTATACAAAAGTAGTTTCCTCTGAAAAATCAATTGCACACAGACGAAGTCGCGGGTAACAGTTAGTAAATAAATAAACTTGCCTCAACAGAGGTACTAGCACACGACGATAGCACCCCATGCCAGATCTCTTCTTGCATGCGCTAAACGCTGCGTCGCAAATGTTCTCATCTTCTCTTTTAGCCAACGAAGCCATGCAAGCGTCTATTGCATTGTCCCACCAGCCTCTTGTATCGTCAGCTGCAAGAAACATTATAATTTTATCAGCCCTGTTTTGACATTCTGAGAAAGGGACTTTTTACGAAAGGGACTTTCTGCAAAAGGGACATTCTGAGAAAGGGACTTTTTACGAAAGGGTCATTCTGCAAAAGGAATATTCTGAGAAAGAGACTTTTTGCGAAAGGGAAATTCTGCAAAAGGGACATTCTAAGAAAGGGACTTTTTACGAAAGGGTCTTTCTACGAAAGGGTCATTCTGCAAAAGGAACATTCTGAGAAAGGGACTTTTTGCGAAAGGGACATTCTGCAAAAGGGACATTCTGAGAAAGGGACTTTTTACGGAAGGGTCATTCTGCAAAAGGGACATTCTGAGAAGGGGACATTATACGAAAGTGTAATTCTGCAAAAGTGACATTTTACGAAGTAGACACTTTCCGTGTGAGGCCTCTAGGACTTTAATGCTGTAAGGTCTGACCTGCGGCGAGGTTGACGACGATGCTAAGTAGCACGTGGTCCCCGGTGCGTGCGAGCGCATCGAGTAGTGCGCGCAGCACGCCGGCGTGCTCCCGCGCCTCTGACACGCGCACTGGCAGCAGCCCGGCCGCGCGCTGATAGCACTTGCTGATGAATCATATTAGAATTCAAATAGAGCGCACATTTGTAATTGATTGTTTAAGTATTTTATTTCACTGTTATAATAGTAAATAGTATTTAATAATTTTTTTCATACATTTAGGTTTGTGCTGAATGTTAATTATTTATTGTACGTGCCTGTTCATTAAATGTCAAATTAATTTAGAATATAATAAACTCTTTCGTTTTTGTTAATAATTAATGTATAATGTTAATTTTAATAAATATATAATATAATACATTAGCATGCCGCTGTGTCGGTGAAACATGATGGGCTATAATTATATGTAACATCTTTGTACCGTGCTTCTAGCAAATAAATCAATAAAATAGAATTCTTGTGTCGCGGACACTTTACAAACATTCAAAGAACGGACACAAAACTTTACAATCATTCAAAGAACGGACACAAAACTTTACAAACATTCAAAGAACGGACACAAAACTTTCATACATTCAAAGAACGGACACAAAACTTTACAAACATTCAAAGAACGGACACAAAACTTTACAAACATTCAAAGAACGGACACAAAACTTTACAAACATTCAAAGAACGGACACAAAACTTTACAAACATTCAAAGAACGGACACAAAACTTTACAAACATTCAAAGAACGGACACAAAGAACACTCAGATTCGGAACAACTATTTATAGTGTACACTGTAGTAACTAAAGAACTATTAGTTTTAAATTAGTTGTGAGTGTGCTAGTGACAGAAAACTCATCTTGTAGTACAGCAAAATTTATTATTCAGTCGGTACGTAAATACAAAATAATATGATATGGAGTATATTATCTGCGTAAATAGAAACACCAATGATTAAATTATGTTCGGGTACTTTGAAATAACGACACTGGAACATTGAGACAACTACCACCTTAGTCTCCCCGTGACCATGGCTGCTGAAAAGCAATCGAAACGTCGGGGAAAGTGTTAAAATAAATTAAATCTAAATAGTTTTAATAATAATTTAATTAGCTTAAAAATTAGTAAAGTTTAATAGTAGTAGTAGTGTAACAATTTTCAAAATTTTGTAATGAAGTGTCAAATAAACAACGCGATAAAATTCGTATATAGCAGTTTAATTTCAATGATATGGAGTGATACTCACATAGGTACGTTCGTTAGGTAGTTAAGACTGCGGCGAGCGAAATGTGCCAAAACAGGCGGTCACAGTTAAGTGAATAAAATCAACACTTTTTGTTTAATAATAATATAAAATAAACATTTACTATAACAATGAATGTGTTTACAATTACTCCGTGTAAAAAACTTAAAATAATTAATATATTCGCCTAATAAATGACGTAAATTTGCACGAAAATGCAAAAACGTAAGCTCGTGTTACGTGATTTTTAGATTATAACAGTAAAAATCTATCCTATTTTACAACTTAAACGAAACATAAATAGTTATATTACAATTTGTCCGTCCTAAATATTTAAGTTATTGGTTGCCAATAAAGATACATATATATCAAAAAAGCTCTTCAAATCCTCCATACAATTTTACAATGGCGGCCGGGCGCCGATTTGAATATCGTGCTCTGTCATTCAGTCCAACCGCGTCTTACACTCGGCGCAGTCTTAAGTGCAGACTGAATCAAAATAATTATTGCGACAGAAAATAAACGACCGATTTGCGTAATCAGCTATAGTAAATATTATACCTAAGGCTACGTAATATAACACAAATAATAATAATATAATATCACATACAAACAACACCATCTAGCCCAAACTAAGCAGAGCTTGTACTATGGGTACAAGACAATGGAAAATCATACATATGTATATACTTTCTTTTTGTAAATACATACATATTATACATAGAACATACACATACATTAAAGTGGATATAGTGACAAGAATAGAAAAGGGTATGTTAAGCTGGTTTGGGCATGTAGAAAGAATGGACGAGAAAGACTGACTAAGAAAGTTTATAAGGCTAGTGTGAATGGAACAGTCGCAAGAGGAAGACCTAGGCGAACGTGTCTTGATCAGATGGGAGGCGTTCTGTACAAAGGCCAGGTTAAGAGCATCTTGAACCGACGGGCGTGTATGAGGAATGTGATGAAAGTGAATGAAGCCAGAGAAGTGTGTCAGGATCGTAGCAAATGGAAATCCGTAGTCTCTGCCTAACCCTCTGGGAAACAGGCGGGAATCTATGTATGTATGTATTATACATAGAAACACCCAGACCAAGACAAACATCCATGTCCATGCACACAAATGTTTGCTTTGTGCGGGAATCGAATCCACAATCTCAGGCGTGGCAGTCGGTTACACTGACCATTACACCATCGAGGCCGCCAATGGATCACACAAATATTTGTCCCGTGTAGGATTCGAACCCACAACTCTCGGCGCAGTGGCAGCTGCGAGACCATCACTTCAAACACTACGCCATCCGTGCGTCAAATCTATTACCTGTACATCTCGCCTCCCGGTAGCATGGTGATCATCTCAATTTTATCCTCAATAATCTCGCCTTCAATGATGAGTTGTATCACCCATCGCACGGGAGCTATCTGACCCACATCTCTGGGCAGCCGGAGAAAATCTGACGCCACCGCCAATTTCTCCTTCTCGTCAAATATTGGCCAGTTCTAAAAAAAAATGTGATAAGGCATAATGACAGCTTTAAAAATAAGTGATTCTAATTAGTCCATCATTTAAATTACCAAAAATTGTAGGGCACAATTTTTTTGTTTTAAGAAAACAGTAAAATTGTAACATACAAGTGAGAAACGGCAATGAATTGCTGTAAATCTCAGAGATCGAAAAAATGGTATCACGTGACCGTGACCGGTCAGAGGTCAAAGGTCATAGTCATTTCGGGGGTATATCGACTTTCAACTCAAGAACTGTTAGAGCTAGAGACTCGCGGTCAACGCCATTCAACTCAGCATAGTCGATATACCCCTGAAATGACTATGACCTTTGACCTCTGAACTCAAGGTCACGTGATACCATCTTTCAACTCAAGAACCGTAAGAGCTAGAGACTCGCGGTCAACGCCATTCGACTCAGCATAGCCGATATACCCCGAAATGACTATGACATTTGACCACTGACCTCAAGGTCACGTGGTATCACGTTGCCTTTGCATATTATTTGAACGATTTTTTCGAACTCTAAGATTTACGGCAATTCATTGCCGTTCCTCACTTGTTTCTGGATGAAAGATACCCTATGTACTTTTCTGTTCACCTGTTCGCTTTCACGCCTTAATCACTCAACCGATCATAGCGAAAATTCACATACACTTTGTCAGAGGTTAAGAAAAGGGCATACCTTGGATAACTTTCATAAAGTAAGGACTGTTCCCAAGTGATAAAAAATTATTGACCGAGTACATTAACGCGAGCGACGCCGCGCACAAACATAATTCAATAATAAATACTTACATTTTCCATAAGCCGCACGATTACATCGTAATATTCTTCATATTCCACATAATTATTTACAAAATAATTCAGTAAGTGAACAAAAAAATCTTTATCCAAATCCATCGAAGTTTCCAGAATCTTCACGAAATACACATTCAAATAATTTTTGACGAAATCTTTGTTGTCTTTCAAAATGTTTTCGAAGGCCGTCACACTTAAGTTTTTGTTCGCTACGTGAAGTAAATTTGACACAACAGTATTAGAGACCTTCTCACCATTTTCCATCAATAGTTTACTCCAATTATCAGTTTTGATTACAGGTACACCGAATATCTTCGACATAACGTATAATGATTGCACTCTATCAGCAAAATCATTGCTCGCATCGCTTACTGGAATTAGTACCGACAATTTCTCATTCAATTCTTCGTTAAATCGTCCAACGTTAAAAATATCAACCCATTTGTGAAAACTTTGTCGTATTTCTTCGGGCATTTCGCCTAATTTTGCTCTGTATGTTAATATACAGACGGATAAGTCTTTTTCCAATAACCCAACTATAGATGGAGGCATGGATTCTATTAATTTGCAGAGACATTCAATAGTTTGCTGTATAATCAAAGATATTATTAACCAATTGTAATAAGAATGGACGAGAAAAGACGACTAAAAATGTTTATAAGGCTAGTGTGAACGGAACAGACACAAGGGGAAGACCTAGGCCATTAGTTCTCAAAGTGGTCCAGCTGGACCCCCAGGGCTCCACGGGAGTCTACATTGGCGTGACAAAAAATGGGGATCTACGGAAATGTATTTGCTTTCGATAGTGAAGAACTAAAATGTGGGCTTGACTTCACCTATCACTGTAGGCAGATAATATTTTAAGAAGCTCAGCGACTGTTACTTGTAAAAACTAACATATTCCACATTAAATACCAGTGACAAAAAAATTACAAAAAAATTTCAGCCCGTAGAGATTTGATCAAATATAAATACGAATGCCAAGGAATGGTACAAATGTAGCTGCAAGGGTCCACCGGAACCAGCTGAATTTTGAAAGTGGTCTATGAGAAAAACGTCTATGAACCTCTAACCTAGGCGAACGTTTTTCGACCAGATCGGAGACGTTCTGGACAAAGGCCAGGTTAAGAGCACCTTAAACAGCGAGCGTGTATGAGATATGTGATAAAAGTGAATGAAGCAAGAGAAGTGTGTCAGAATCGTAGCAAATGGAAATCCGTAGTCTCTGCCTACCCCTTTGGGAAACAGGCGTGAATATATGTATGTATGTGTGTTTTATTAAACCATTTTTTCGAACTCTAAGATTTACGGCAATTCATTGCCGATTTTACCTTTTTGGTACATTAAAATCATCTACTTACATTTTCTTCAACATTAATTAATGCAGAAGCATATTCAGTAAGGAATTTTAGAATATTTGATGTAACTTCAACATTATTATTTTCCAAAACTGTTGATATTTTATTGACAACTACACAATTCTTCTTGGTGATAACAGACTCGGCCATTCCCTCGTCGAAGTCAAAGATCCGTTTAGCCAATAACAATATTTGTAACACATTCACAAATACGCCATCATTATCCTGAAAAATACAAGTTTTCATAGTTAACGATAAATAAAGCGTGTAACAGAAAGGTGTAGTCATATTTAAGAACCGTGATCTATACTAAAATTACACTGACGGACTCATAAACTGCATCAATGTTTAAAGGCGTCTGCCTTTGAAATAAACATTTTAACCAAGTATTCAAACTTTTTATACAAATTTAAATTGAAACCTGTAGTTTGGTTCGTTAACTTCATAATAGCGTAGTGTCAAAAAAAAGCATCCTTAAGTGTATGTTTGTATACTGGAAAGGACCATTCAATTTTTTTGAACAAAAACGATAAATGTAAAAAAGATTGGTTTTGGTTGGTTTATTGAAAAATTAGATATTACAACTAAAAAAAAATTAAGCACAGTTTTCTTTTTCTTTTAATAACGTGTATTGCCTCCACGTGCCCTAATTACAGATTCTTATCAGTTCCGCATAAATATATTAGGGTTATTAAACGGTTTTGCGGAATATTGTTCCATTCTTGTGAAATCGCTGTTCTTAATGCTACCACTGTTGTGGGCACAGGATTTCTCGCATATACACCTTTTTTTAAACTGTCCTAAACATGCTCAACGGGATTAAGATCCGGGCTGCGTGCTGGCCAATTCATGGTACGTATCCCAACCTCTTCGCAATATTGTCGAACTTGTGCAGCGGCGTTGGGTCGGGCATTATCTTGCATTAGAGTAAAATTTTCGCCTATTAATCCCGTGTAAGGTACCACGTGAGCTTCTAAAACCTCTGTTATATAGCGTTATGCCTTCAAACCACCTCTTCTACCGTTTTGACGAACCATGTCGATGAACACAAGTTCCGTTCGCCCGATCATTGAAATGCCACCCCGCACCATACACGAACAGCCTCCAAAGGGAACACGCTCCTTAATGCAACTTTGAGCATATCTCTCCCCACGTCGACGATAGACTCTTCAGGGATCGTCTGCACCATTTCAACATGTCCTACACTCATCGGTGAACAATATGGAGGTCCATTACTCTTCAGTCCAATTAAGATGTTCACGTGCAAATCTTAAACTAACTCGTCTGTGAGCTTTAGACAGCTTTCGACCATTCGCTGGTCTAAAAGGGGTGATTGCCGCTTCCTTAAGCCTCCTTCTTATTGATCGTCCACTCACGTTTACTCCACGCACTTCATTCAGCTCTGTTTTGATGTTTACTGACGTGAGGAAACGATTATGTAGGGAAGTTGAAACAATAATCGGTCGTCACGACGGGTGGTTGCTCGAGTTCTGCCGGTACCGGGTCTCCTTTTGTAAGAACCTGTCTCTACAAACCTTCGGTATACTCTAGAAACCGTAGACTGGTTTAAATTTAAATTTCTAGCAGCCGTTCGTTGATCCAAGCCTTCCCGCACCAATGCCACAATTTAAGCGGACGAAGTATCCATATTTATGGTAACGAAACTTTTATTGAGTTTAAAAGACTAATAATCGATACTATTGGTGACAATAATATAAATCGCAAATAAAAAAAAAACAAAATTTCAAACCTTACTCACGAATTTGAGACTATGCACAAATTTTATTTGCCCGGCTATAATTTTATCTTACACAGCAGTTTTATTTTTAAATTTTGTTTAAATTAATGGACATTGACATTTTCATCTAGTTTCATCTAAAAAATTTGCATACTTATCACAAACATTAATTCGAAAGTAAACCTGAACTTTGATGCAGTTTATGAGTTCGTCAGTGTATCAAGCTGAAGTTTGTTTGTTTGGTTGGTTGAACACGCTAATCTCAGGAACTACTGGTTCTAATTGAAAAATTATTTTAGTGCTGGATAGCCCATTTATTAAGGAAGGCTATAGGCTATATAACATCACGCTACGACCAAGAGGAGCGGAGCAGCAATGAAAAATTTTGCAAAACGACGGAAATTCTCTTATGTGGAGCAGACAAAGTTGCGCGGGTCAGCTAGTGTATATATAAAAAGAAGGATAAACTGAATTTAAAAAAGATGGTTATTATGACAATGTTCTAAAGGGTAGTTATTTAAAAATTTTCTTTCGTTTGATTTTTTCTAAAATAATTCCTAAAGCAGCCCGGACTTAGGAAGTTGGCGCGGTTCCACACTCTTTGTCGCATTGCTCCTGCTCCTAATCACTCTCCGGTCGAGTCGGATTCTCCATCAGGGTGCAGAACAGGTAAGTTTGCTTAACCTTTTGACCGCCTGTCATGTATACATGACAAAGCAAAATGTGTCCAGCACGCCACGGTCATCACTACGTGACAGACTTTTAAACGCTAATAAATCTTATAAATAATATTCTTTTTGATATTTGTGTTATTAATTATGTAGCTACTCATCCCAATTTATATTATGTGAACTGCTTACTATTTATTTCATCCATATTAGCATAAGATCATAAAACGATGTAGGTTTTAAAGGATGAAAACGTAGCTTGGTGCCGAGTGCATGCTTTTTTGACGTGGCGGTCAAAGGGTATTGGTGTCACCAAAATTCGGCCCGGTGGACATTAATAAAATAATATATCACTAACCTCTTCAATATGAAGCTCAGCAGAATCCAAGCCATCAAATATCTGATCAACTAGTAGAAACATATCATAAGCTTTAACATCAAAAATCTTCTTCAAGAACATCAATACTAATTCTATGTGCACTTTATTTTTATTTAGCTTAATATTATTTATTGTACCAGTAATTATATACTTAATTATGCTCTCCTCAAATATGTCAATATGTCTAATAAACAAATCAGCCGCAGTATTATAAACAGCCTCGAAAACTTTCTTCGTCATCAATATTAGAATTTCTGGTAGATATGTTATGGTTAAATCGTGATTCTCATCTAATGTGGCTAAAAATATTCTAGTTATGTCCAATCCACATTCATAAATAGGTTCTGAAAAAAAGAAATAACGTAAGTAACACAATAAATAAAATATATATGTAATATTAGCCCTGAATATAAACTGTTCCACTGCTGGACTTGGACCTTTTCTCAATGTAAGAAGGGCTAGGCCATAATAATAATAATAATATTCTATCACACACACACAACACCATCTAGCCCAAACTAAGCAAAGCTTGTACTATGGATACTAGACAATGGATAAACATACATATATATACTTTTCTTTTTGTAAATACGTCCATATTATACATAGAAACACCAAGACCAAGACAAACATCCATGTTCATACACACAAATGTTTGACTTGTGCGGAAATCTAACCCGCGACCTCATGCGTGGCAGTCGGTTACACCAACCACTATGGTGCGTGTTGGCAGACTTCACATATCTTCGAGAACATTATAAAGAACTCTTACGACGTTTTCCTTCAGCGTTAAAGCGAGAGGTAGTTAACTATTTAATACGCTACGCTTAGACAAGCCAGAGGTGCCTTGGGATCGAACTTAAGAACTCTACGTAGCAGTCCAGCGTCAATGTCAGAGTTCTACATAATGTTCTCGAAGATACGTGAAGACTGTTAACTCGCAGTGGACCAGCGTAGTGGACTATTGGATAACCTTTCTCGCACTGAGAAGAGGCCAGTGTCCAGCAGTGGGATAGTTTATATAAGGGCTTATACAAGGTAGCTATGATCCATAGGCATTAAAATGGACAAAGTATTCCATATGGGCTCAGTGTTATTTCGAAACGGTTAAAAACTCGATAAAGAAAATTACAAATTAAATCAATTTAATACGCTAACACCATATTTCATTAACATTTCTTGTCTATTATTGTTTTTTTTTCTTTGTTTCATTGTTGTCACGGGTTTATTTATGGCTTCCTTGTTTGTGTTACAAACTAATGGTGTAAACTAGTAGTGAAAACACAAGCATAACATATGCTTGTGTTTTCGTTCTTATTGCGCTAAGATTAAGACTCACTTTGGCGTAATTGTTGGCTACTGTAATAATGTATATTAAGTTTCAGAGCGGCAACATCTCCTACATTTTTGTAAGGTGCAAGACCTTAGATACCTATGCTTAGACTCTCGGTCAGCTGTTAGGGCAGATAAATCCCGTTGCAGTTTAGCAAAAACTAAAAATCTAGCCTGCGGCTAAATATATTGCTCCTATTGAAATGAAATTTGGTGTAGAGCTTGTATGTGGTACATACTATATGTAGATAGAAATAAAGCCTCACTGTTTAATCAAACTTGTATACTCACGGTGAGGGCTCCTTATCATAACGAGGACCTGTTCTGCCACTAGGGTCAGCAGCTTCACTGTGGTTTCCGAGCCAGGGTTGTGACGCAACATCACTAGAACACTGTCGCACAGCATCCTTCTAACTTCAGGATTTATCTCATCACTGATCGACTGAAAACAAGGTTAAATGAACAAAACTGTTCAAATTAAATTATCGTATTTAATATGTTACTTATTTCAGACTCATAGTTATTACGGCCATCACATTTTACTATCACAGTGCTGTCATTTCCAAATAATACCATAGGTGTTCAACATATCTTGGAAGGTCAGTCAGGTCAGGTCAGTTTATATAGGTTAGGAAGAGCAATGGGCCGAAAATGCTCCCCTGTGGTATTCCATATTAACTAATTTTGGGATGAGATCAATATTTCTGCTCTGTAGCGATTTTTGGACATATCTGAGAGATTTCTGTAATTTAGATTCTGTTTGCTAGGTACGACTGTATGAGATATAATGCATTACCTCGTATGCCATACGTATATTTTTTTTTATAAGAGCTTTATGATCTACACAGTTGAAGGCTTGTGTCATGACCATAAAAAATGGGCAAATAAGAATCCTGTTATCATTGTTTGTTAAGCTTTCACGGTTTAACTAGTCGGCCGATCATAATGCAATTTTGCAAACACGTTGTCAGGGTAACAGAAAAGGACGGATGAAACCTTTTATTTATAACTAGCGAACCGCCCCGGCTTCGCACGAGTAGTAAAAACCCTTAAAAAATTATAAGCCTAAACCTTCCTCATAAATCACTCATGTCTATCGAAATTTGCAAAAATCCTTTTAAAATCCGTTCAGTAGTTTCTAAGATTATCGCGTTCAGACAGACAGACGCGGCCGGGGTCTTTGTTTTATAATATGTAGTGATGCGCTTAAAAAGGTTTTAATATTTAGATCGAATTATTTTAAAAACGTGTATGAATGTACTTATGACACAAATATGAATGGAATAAAAATGCATTGTTTCCTATTGTATTGAGAGTAAAGGAATGAAAATAAATGTAAGCAAGACGAAAGTAATGGTATTTGAAAAGGAAGAGTGCGTGACGATGTGTAATATTATGATTGATGGAGAAAAAGTGGAGCAAGTGAAAGAGTTTGTATATTTGGGTACTTTGTTTACAAGGGGTGGTAAACATGAGGGAGATGTTGAAAGGAGAACGATTGTGGGAAACAAAGTGAATGGAGCTCTACGCGCTTTTATGAACAGCCGAAATGTTTCCGAAAAGGCACGTTTGGCTGTTCATAGAGGACTTTTAGTGCCCACACTTATGTATGGAAGTGAAAGTTGGGTATGGCAAAAGAAGCATGAGAGCAGAATAAATGCTGTAGAAATGAGAGCGCTGAGAAATATATGTGGTGTGACTCTGAAAGATAGAATAAGAAATAGTGTGATTAGAAAGAGATGCGGCATGAAAGTTGATATAGTGACAAGAATAGAAAAGGGTATGTTAAGCTGGTTTGGGCATGTAGAAAGAATGGACGAGGAAAGACTGACTAAGAAAGTTTATAGGGCTAGTGTGAATGGAACAGTCGCAAGAGGAAGACCTAGGCGAACGTTTCTAGATCAGATCGGAGGCGTTCTGGACAAAGGCCAGGTTAAGAGCACCTTGAACCGAAGGGCGTGTATGAGGAATGTGATGAAAGTGAATGGAGCCAGAGAAGTGTGTCAGGATCGTAGCAAATGGAAATCCGTAGTCTCTGCCTACCCCTCTGGGAAACAGGCGTGAATCTATGAATGTTTCCTATTCCTCTTGTCTGATTTATTATAATATATTAAATCACAATAATCATAATGACGTCAATGAGAATATTAACATACATCGATAACTTATCTATACATATAAATAAAATTGAAGTGACTGTTTATAATGTCAAAATAATACTTTTTACTAAATGCATATGAAAGTAATGGCACTTATATAAAAAAAAACAATGTTTGAAATTTCTGTCTGTCTGTTCCGGCTAGTCTCTGAAACGACTGGACCGATTTTGACAGGACTTTTACTGGCAGATAGCTGATGTTATAAGGAGTAACTTAGGCTACTTCTATTTTAGAAAAAATAGGATTCCGCGCCAACAAAGAATTCCCCGCGGACCAAGTCGCAGGTAACAGTCAGTAATTGGATACGATCAACATCGTCCCAGCCTCGGCATAAGTGTCACAGAACCGATGCTTTATATTACGGAGTATAGTTAGACCCAGCGTGTTGGACTATGGCCTAACCATTCTCACACTAAGAAATGGCCCGTGCCCAGCAGTGGGACACTTTATACACTGGTGGTTATTAGCTAGTATAGTTTAACCGAGATACATACCTCAATGGCTTGTTGGACGCATTGGACAGTAGCGCACATTTGTAGTACGGGGTTCACATTGAGGAAACAGCGACATTTAAGCAGTGAGTGAATGCATCTCCAAGCAATGCTCTGCAGGTATGCTGTAGGACGATCGCGTACTGCAATGGAAATAAATAAAGAAAAGGCTTATTCGTTGCCAAACGGTACTGAGGATGCCTCGCGCTGAGGTGAAACACGTGTCGACGCATATTTAGTGCTCGAAGCGGAATACTGCTAGTCGGAATACATCCGTGTCCCGACGCGGCTGTCCCTATCCAGAGAAGTTCGGTATCGTCAACCTTTTTCTATTGCAATAGTTAGGGTGGGCAATCCGAGTGTGCGTGGCGAGTTCCTCTCCTCCCAATATATTTTTATTTTAATAACAAAAGCGTGTAGCACCGATACCTATCCGTGCTAATTAATCAGTTCTACCTATTTTCAATATTGAACAGAGGACCCATCGCTACTGACAGCTGTCAAATCTTATCTTATGTGGAGGCCAGTCAGTGCAGACCGGCGACACTTCGACCCAGTGGGATCTTTTGTGTCGACACTCTCCCAATAACGACTGCCATAGATGTTCATGGCAGCCGGGACCGACGGCTTAACGTGCTCTCCGAGGCACGGAGCAGGCGATAATTGTCAATCAATACGCACATAATTTCGAAAAGTCATATAAGTTCCGAAAGTCAGATGTGCGCGACGTGGGTTTGAACCCGAGACCCTCTTGCATTGCAGTCTGTTGGTCTCCCCACTGAGCTATCGCTGCTCTCGACAGCTGTCAAAACTCAGTCCAATCAATAAAATCACCCTAAAGCTTTATAGATAGTGGCAACATCTCAGTTAGTTTTCCAATCTCACGAGGTAGAACTCCTTACCACAAGGCAGCCGAATATTTTGTCCAAGATGGCGTCTCTGTAGTAGTAGAACTGGTCGCCTCGCCATCCAATCTTATCATTTGAATTTGTTTAACACCACTGTAATTACAATGACTGTATTTCAACTGCCTCCGCGGCGCAGCGGTAGTATATGCGACTGCTGTGCATGAGGTCTCGGGTTCGAATCCCGGGTCGGGCCAAAAAAAAGTTATTGGGTTTTTCTGTTAAGAAATCTCAATACGAGCCCGGAGTTAGAAAGTTGGCGGTGTTGGACACCCCCGTGCTTCGGAAAGCACGTAAAGCCGTTGGTCCTGCGCCTGATCTCTCTCCGGTCGTGTCGGATTATTCGTCCCATCGGATCATGAAAGTTAGGGAACAGAGAGTGCACTTGTGTTTGCGCACACACTTGTGCACTATAATATCTCCTGCGCGCATGGCCAGTCTCCGTTAAAATTGGCCGCCGTGACCGAAATTCGGTCAGGAGGACATTAATTACAATATTCCAATATTTTTTTTGGCAAACAAGCATACTTCCCACTTGATGGTAAATGGTCACCGTAGCGTATGGTCGCCTGCAACACCAGAGGCATCACTTGCGCATTGCCGACCCTTTAGGAAAGGCAGAAGATTAAAAGAAAGTGGTAAGGAGAAGGAGCGAGAAGGAGAAGGAGCGGGAAGGGGGAAAGAGGGTGATATGATTAGATTAATACTTACAGTTGCCCGATATTATAACCAGAAGACAATACAGCAACTCTGGATCTTCCCACAAAAAAGAGATCTGTAGAACTCTGAACAGGTCCAGCTGCAAACATAATTCCTACTTAGGCTCTAGACAGTTGGACCGTATTTTAACTGCAGCCTAAGACCCAACAGCCACAAAAAAATTATAAATATGTGGTTAAGGATGACCACATTCAATTAAAATTGAATATAAGTCACGGACACTTCTGATTATTGCTTCTGAAAAATCCGGGAGGTCCATTATTATGATCCTTATTCCATCTTTCTCGTTAACCGCGGTGAGTCCAACATAACCACTCCGCCCGCCCCCGCAGAGGGGTATGCGACAATGCATTCCTCCACGTGGGAAAAAAAAGGGTTGCCTTGCTTGCACTATAGAAAAACGTATAATACCGAGAAAGTGGGACATATTTATTTAGGTCTTTTACATTAAAACTTATGACTTTTTAAGAAATTGGTCATATCTGATCATGATGAAGTTCTATAATGGTATTTATAGAATAGAATTCGTATTAACTACGTAAGAAAAAATACAGACAAGCTAAATAGGATATAATTTCTCTGATAAAACCGTACACATATTGTAAAAACTGTAGGCATGGCAACACTGCGTGTCTCAGTTGTAATCAATGGATGCCGATGTATTTGAAATCGCGAAAATACTTTTAACACAAAAATAAGGTTCGAAAGTGTCCGTGATATTGTAATGATTGATTAGTAAGTCATAAAATAAAATACAAATTATTGTTTAGGTGGAATGTGTGTTGATTCATAAGCCAAATTGTTCATTGTCCTTTGCAGTTTGAATGCTGTTAGTACGACTGCAATAAAACTGCAAACCAGCCGTGCAGCCCCATTGCAGTCGGTAGTCACAGTAAGGATGTCAGCAGTGAATATGATGATGAATATACGAATATTTAAAAAAATATCAATATCAACCTCGATATCTCGAGGAAAAATATCGATATATTGGTCAAATTTTTAGAGATTTTCGGTTCTGAAATAATAATGTATTTAGTTAGTTAAGTGTGGCTCAAATAAAAGGCAAAATTAGAAAATATTAAAAACTAAAAAGACTAGTCAAGAATACAGTCTTTTCCGTTCGTTCCTATCTTTTACAGCTGTAAATTCTATAAATTATTCGTTTAATAAATTTAATTTGAAAATAATATCGTTTCTGATACGATTTTCGATATTGAGTATTTTATATCGATATATGGGATCAATATATTGGATAAAATATCAATATATCGAATCAAAAATATCGATACATCGATGTATCGACATATTTTTAACGTCACAGGACCTAAGCCACATATTACAAACTATAAATAGTTGATTCTCTCACTTTAACGGTGAAGGTAAACATCGTGAGGAAACCTGCATGTCTGAGAGTTCTACATCTCGGAGATATGTGAAGTCTACCAACCCGCACTGGGCCAGCGTGTTGGACTATGGCCTAACCCTTCTCACACTGAGAAGAGGCCCGTGCCCAGCAGTGGGACAGTTAACACATGGCTGATATTATTATTATTATTAACAATTACCTCGTAATTCGTAATATTTATTGTAATTTTATTCTTCATTTCCATAAAATAAATATCGTCCAAGAAATCTTCTTTTTCAATGAATTTGCCGTGTTCACCTAAAATTTAATAATATATAATTACAAGATTTTAATTTAACATTACACTGTCGTTCTCTATGATGTGTGTGTGTGTGTGTGTGTGTGTGTGTGTGTGTGTAATGTGTGAGCTCACTTTTCTTAGTGCAGTCTGTGATGAAACGTAGAAGGACAATTACCTGCGAACATAGATATATTCCTTAGCAGGACCCTGTTGTCACTTGTAGAGGCATCCATATTGGACTTCAACTTCAAAATTTGTTTCATAATCTGTAAAAATACAGTAGATCTTTAACTCTTAATGAAATTGCTATAGATTTTTACATTTTATTTTAGTACAGTAGCTTTTAAGTTTTTAAAATAATCATTGCATTTTGTATTTATTTTTTTTCACTTCTGATTTTTGGCCACCCTGTTGTCAAGAGTTGTTCAAGCCGACTGCTGTCAATTTGACAATAACCGGGACCGACTTTTCACATGCCCTCCGAAGCACGGAGACGCTCAGATGAAATACCACTAAGCGGTCACCCATCTATAGACGGACCGCACCCAACGTTGCTTAACCTCGCTAATCGTTTACCGATCAGTGAGTGCAACTAGCTATGAGCGCCTCAATCATATTTTGTAAACGAAATGTAATTTGTAAATGCAATGACTATTTTGAAATATCATTTATCATCCCAGAGTAGACTGGTGTACCAAAAACTGAAATATTTGATTCAGACCATTATTCTAAGTTAAAAATCGTTTGAATTTTCTTCACGAAAATGAGTACAATTTTTCTTAATGTTAATAAATATAAAATCTTAATATTACGTTTTTATGATTAATAGAAGTCTACGTCGAAATAAGTAATACCTATAGAAAGATATCTTGCTAAAGTTTTCGGTAGGTCGTCTCTTACACCCAGTATATATTATTATTAATAACATATATTGTTTATATAAATAAAAATCAATTGCCACATGTATGACGGAGTATCACTTAAGAACGGCTCGACCGATTTGAATGGTTTTAATTGTTGTGTTTATAATTGTCAGCACAAGGTTTGTATGGACGAAAATTTCCGAAAAAAAATATTATTATTATTATTATTATATGGAAAAAAAATGATTGACGTTTTAATATTGAATTTAATTACGTGAAATGTAATTTTGTATAGATTGTCAGGACAACGACTGTTGGGTCAGCTAGCTAATAACAAATATCAATAATCTTTTATACAATTTGTATTAAAAGTTATATCGCTTAGCGTCTGCCTGTATTCGTTGTTTGATTCGCCATGAGGAAACGATGGTTGACGTTTTTGTTAATTTAAGACAAACCATAGTGACCTAAATACAAGCAACCATACATGAATAAAAAACATAGATTTAGAATTGGCCTAACAAAAATTATTTATGAAATAGTATGATGTAGTTTTCATACTATTTCACGTTAACGATTTTCTTCATGAAACCGAAAAAAATCCTCTATCTGTATATATAAAACTCTTCCGTTACTGAGTGACTGACAGACAACGCACAGCCGAAACCACTGAACGCAAGAAACTGAAATTTGGCATGTATGTTCCTTGGAGAGTGTAGGGGAGCACTACGAGAGGATTTTTAGATATTCCACCCTTAAGGGGGTAAAAGGGGGGAGACCCGATATTCACACCGGAACAGGACTTACGCGGGTGAAACCGCAGGAAAACTACTAGTTATTTTATATAAGACTAGATGTGCCCACGGTTTCACCCGCGTTTATGATTACTTACATATAGCCTTCCTCGATAAATAAGCTATCCAACAATAAAATACTTTTCAGTTCGAACCAGTAGTTTCTGAGATTAGCGCGTTCAACCAAACAAAACAGCTTTATAATATTAATATAGACTATACTGACATGATATTGAATGCGAATATGAATAAGCTCTCGAGTTCAATGCCTAGGCCAACCAGTTTCCTAAGCTAGAGATTCTCTGCGTATTAAATAGTTAATTATCGCTCGCTTTAACGGTGAAGGAAAACATCGTGAGGAAACCTGCACGTCTGAGAGTTCTACATAATTTTCTCGGAGATACGTGAAGTCTGCCAACCCGCATTGGGACAGCGTGGTGGACTATGGTCTAACCCAGAGCAGCGATAACTCAGTGGGGAGACCAACAGACTGCAATGCAGAGGGTCTCGGGTTCGAACCCACGACGCGCACCTCGGACTTTCGGAAGTTATATGACTTTTCGAAATTATGTGCGTATTGATTGACAATTATCGCCTGCTCCTTGCCTCGGAGAGCACGTTAAGCCGTCGGTCCCGGCTGCCATGAACATCTATGGCAGTCGTTATTGGAAGAGTGTCGACACAAAAGATCCCACTGGATCGAAGTGTCGCCGGTCTGCACTGACTGGCCCCCACATAAGATACATACATACATGGTCTAAACCCAGAGCATCCCAGACTTTTTTTCTCATAGACCACTTTAAATATTTAGCAGGTTCCGGTGGACCCACTGCAGTTACATTTCTACCATATTCCTTGGCATTCGTATTTATATTGGTGAAAACCTTTTGTTTTTTTTTACATGTAACAGTCGCTCAGCTTCTTAAAATATTATCTGCTTACAGTGATAGGTAAAGACAAGCCCACATTTTAGTTCGTCATTATCGAAAGCAAATACGAATTGTGAAGCCCAATTTTTTTGTGACGCCATCGTAGACCCCCACCGAGTCTTCCGTGGACCCTAGGGGGTCCACCTGGACCACTTTGGGAACTAATGGTCTAACCCTTCTCACACTGAGAAAAGGCCCGTGCCCAGCAGTGGGACAGTTTACATACAGAGCTGATATTGTTATTACTGTACTTACATTGACTACGAAGCGACGGTCAATATTCTTCCCTGACTTCAAGAGGCTATCCATTTCTGACACACCTTTGATCAATAATTTCGTATCAACAACATCTTTATTGAATATGGCCTGAAAACAAATAATTATATATATATATAGGTATATTCTATCATATACACACAACACCATCTAGCCCAAACTAAGTAGAGCTTGTACTATGGGTACTAGACAATGGATAAACATACATATATACTTTTTTTGTATACACATACATATTATACATATAAACACCCAGACAAAGACAAACATCCATGTCCATGCACACAAATGTTTGACTTGTGTGAGAATCGAAACCGCGACCTCAGGCGTGGCAGTCGGTTACACTAACCACTTGGTCAAACTATACCCATAGTACAAGCTCTGCTTAGTTTGGGCTAGATGGTGTTGTGTGTACATATGTATAAAAAAAACTTCTTAACTGGTTGCTATTGAGATTTCTTAATAGAAAAGCCCAATAACTTTATGCTGGCCCGACCCCGAACACTGAGATGTGCCCAGCAGCGGAACATTTTATATACAGAGCTGATATTATCATATTTATAACTTACTTGTATAACAGAGATATTGTCAACAATTTCAACTTGTGTATTGTTATTTAACGAAGTGAGTAGATCTTGTAGCATAGTGTTGTTTTCGAACATTTCCACACAAACGTACTGAAACAAATAATAACAAGTGAGAATCGGCAATGAATTGCCGAAAATCTTAAGAGTTCAAAAAAAAAAGGGGTCAAGTAATATGCAAAGGTCACGTGACCTTAAGGTCATAGTCATTTCGGGGTAATATCGACTATGCTGAGTCGAATGGCGTTGACCGCGAGTCTCTAGCTCTTACGGTTCATGAGTTAAAAGATGGTATCACGTGACCTTGAGGTCAGAGGTCAAAGGTCATAGTAAATTCGGAGGTATACCGACTATGCTGAGTCGAATGGCGTTGACCGCGAGTCTCTAGCTCTTATGGTTCTTGAGTTGAAAGTTGTATAACAGACAGACGGACGGACGGACAGACGGACAAAGCTGTTGTATTAGAGTTTTTTCCAACTCTTAATAGTTACTAGCTTTTGCTAATTAACTTTATAATTTCTAGATGTAAAATCGAGTTTCGTGTCTAGGAACTACGATTCGTGGACAGCATTTGCTTCCTGTTATCATTTGGAGAATACTGCTACAGAATCACATCGAATGCTTGTCGAAGCTTGCGATGAACACGCTCTTGGTTGCGCCGTGGAATCTCGTGATTAATAATACGCAACTTTGCTGTTTTGCACAGTCAGGTAATTCACCGAATACAGACACGTCGGCTAGCATACGTAATAGGGATACCGTGAGTGTAGTTTGTGACGGTACATGGACAAACAAAAATATGCCAAAAGTGAGGGTGAGCAAGATTCTTCTGCCTCACAAACGGAGACATGACATCGCAGCACCAGTCAGCTTGTGACCACGGCTGGTGTAACCTGGTCGAAACGTCAAGCATAAAAACGTAAACATTATGCATGATCGCGTTAATACCCGTTACGTATTATATGTATATACAACCATACAACGCGAAAGTTTAAAAGTTATTAGAACACAGTGAGTTCATACATACATACATAGATTCACGCCTGTTTCCCAGAGGGGTAGGCAGAGACTACGGATTTCCATTTGCTACGATCCTGACACACTTCTCTGGCTTCATTCACTTTCATCACATTCCTCATACACGCCCGTCGGTTCAAGGTGCTCTTAACCTGGCCTTTGTCCAGAACGCCTCCGATCTGATCAAGTAACGTTCGCCTAGGTCTTCCTCTTGCGACTGTTCCATTCACACTAGCCTTATAAATTTTCTTAGTTAGTCTTTCCTCGTCCATTCTTTCTACATGCCCAAACCAGCTTATCATACCCTTTTCTATTCTTGTTACTATATCCACTTTCATGCCGCATCTCTCTCTCTAATCACACTATTCCTTATTCTATCTTTCAGAGTCACACCACATATATTTCTCAGCGCTCTCATTTCTACAGCATTTATTCTGCTCTCATGCTTCTTTTGCCATAGCCAACTTTCACTTCCATACATAAGTATGGGCACTAATAGTCCTCTATGAACAGCCAAACGTGCCTTTTCGGAAACATTTCGACTGTTCATAAAAGCGCGTAGAGCTCCATTCACTTTGTTGCCCGCAATCGTTCTCCTTTCAACATCTCCCTCATGTTTACCATCCCTTGTAAACAAACAAACAGTGCGTTCAAAATATTCAATATGGTGATTTGGCATGAGATACGAAGAGTGTGGGAAACCACCGAAGAAGTTCGCAGACATCGAACTGATGCTCAAACTTTGACTAAACGGCGGGCGTGGCGGTTTAAGTGGTGGTAGGGGCCCGTTTTGCAATCTCCAAATTGGTTTTGGGGACTACATCTACCGTTCTTATACTGCGAACGGTGGGAGTGCACTGGGGTCGTCTACCTGGGGCTCATTGGGGATTGTAGAGCGGTCCCCTATTTGTCTTATTTGTCTTATTGTCTTATTACATGTGTTTGCACAACTGTTATTTTTTCACCACCATATGTAACTTTTCTATGTGAGAGAAAAACAATAAACTCTTATTACATTATTACATATTACAGTGGTCGTCTCGCCACTGCCACTGCGCAAAGTGTTGTGGGTTCGAATCCCACACGGGACAAAACTTTGTGTGATTCACAAACGGTAGTTCCGTATTCTGGTTGTTCTTTGAGTCCGTAGTTTAAATATTTGTACAGTCCCCCGCGACACGGGAATAATTCGTAGTGTCCCGCACTAGGAACGAGATGGGTGTAAAAACCCAGGATTCAACTTCTTCATCTTCATGTGATCTTCTTTTCATCATCTTTTTGTAATATGCCACTGCTGGGCAAAAGCCTCTCCCTTGGACTTCCAAATCACTCTGTTGGTGGATATCTCCTGATCTTATGACCTTATGACCTTGTGACCCACAGGGCCCATATTCAAACTCGACCAAGTTATGACCCCAAGGCGTCTGCATACCAAGTTACAAGTAAATATTTTTCCATTTAAAATATGTGACCCTGTATCTCGGGGGTCTTTTGATCCACAGGGCCCATATTCAAATTCAACCGAAAGATGACCCCAAGGTGTCTGCATACCAAGTTACAAGTCAATCGGTCCAGTGGTTCCGGAGCTATGCCTGTCACTAACATACTGTCACTAACAGACAGACACACAGACCCACAAAGTGTTTTAATTAACATCTTCGAAGAAGACTCAGGTGTTAATAATTACCGGATCGCGGGTGTCAGTTAAAACAAGAACAATCTCGTCCCTACACTGGTAGGTTTTTGACGTGGCATTCAAAAACTGTCGGTGAAGTGAAAAAATGTATATATAATAATGTCCTCCAGACCGAATTTCGGCCACGGCGACCAGTCTTAACAGAGACTGGCCATCTGCGCAGGAGATATTATGGTGCACAAATGTGTGCGCAAACACAAGTGCACTCTCTGTTCCCTAACTCTCATGATCCGATGGGACGGCAATCGGACACGACCGGAGAGAGATCAGGCGCAGGACCAACGGATTTTACGTGCTTTCCGAGGCACGGGGGTGTCTAACACCGCCAACTTCCTAACTCCGGGCTGCTATTGAGATTTCTTTACAGATAAACCCAATAGCTTTTTGTTGGCCCGACCCGGGATTCGAACCCGAGACCTCATGCACAGCAGCCGCATTCACTACCGCTGCGCCACGGAGGCAGTATATATAGCACTGGATTATATTGATTAAAATATTTTTCAGCATTGAAATTAAATTGCTATATACGGCTTTTATCGCGTTGTTTATTTGACACTTTATTTTTACACTACTAAGTACTACTATTAAACTTTACTAATTTTTAAGCTAATTAAATTATTATTAAACTATTTAGATTTAATTTATTTTTACACTTTCCCCGACGTTATATAGCAGTTTAATTTCAATGAATAATATTCGCGTAAATAGAAGACAATATTATTTTTCAGCATTTTCAAACAACAGACGTAATTTTTACAAAAAAAATCCATTTCATACTTGCATTTTTAATATCGGTATTAATTAACGTTTGTATGTCTTCATGGCAAAACATATCGATCTTATTATAGACTTAAGACTGCGCCGAGCGAAATGTGCCAAAACAGGCGGTCACAGTTAAATGAATAAAATGAACACTTTTTGTTTAATACAAATATAAAATATACATTTACCATAACAATGAATGTGTTTACAATTACTCCGTGTAAAAAACTTAAAATAATTAATATTTTCGCCTACAAAATTACGTAAATTTGCACGATAAATGAAAAAACGTAAGCTCATGTTACGTGATTTTTAGATTATAACAGTAGAAATCTATCCTATTTTACAGCTTAAACGAAATATAAATAGTTATATTACAATTTGTCCGTCCCAAATATTTAAGTTATTGGTTGACAATAAAGATACATATTTATCAAAAAAGCACTTCAAATCCTACATACAATTTGACTATGGCGGCCGCGCGCCGATTTGAATATGCGCCGCACGAGCTCTGTCATTATCTGACTTACGCTCGGCGCAGTCTTAAGACCATAAATTGTAATCACCTATATTTGACAAATAAACGAATTCTATTCTATCCTACCATATTAGAATGATAATATCATTGCTTAAATTGTAAGTATCTTGCACTTCTATCAGCTCTTACCTTAGGAGAGAGAAGAGATGAAGGGGACACACAAAGAACGGCAGACAATTCAAGAAGAATTGGTTTTAGAAGCTCACAGTACTGTGGCCTATCGTCTTTCTCCCTCACACTCAACACGAACGATAGGACGGATGATAAGGACAACACTCGTTCGAGATTCTGGAATAAAACATTTATATTAAATATTGTCTGACGTTTACGCGAATGTTATACATTGAAATCAAACTACATTATACGGCTTTTGTCGCGTTGTTTATTTTGAAAACACTTTTATTACATAATTTTGAACATAACACTACTATTATTGAACTTTACTATAATTTAAGGTATTTAAATTAATTGAAACTATTGATAGAGATGCGACATGAAAGTGGATATAGTGACAAGAATAGAAAGGGGTATGTTAAGCTGGTTTGGGCATGTAGAAAGAATGGACGAGGAAAGACTGACTAAGAAAGTTTATAAGGCTAGTGTGAATGGAACAGTCGCAAGAGGAAGACCTAGGCGAACGTTTCTCGATCAGATCAGAGACGTTCTGGACAAAGGCCAGGTTAAGAGCACCTTGAACCGACGGGCGTGTATGAGGATTGTGATGAAAGTGAATGAAGCCAGAGAAGTGTGTCGGGATCGTAGCAAATAGAAATCCGTAGTCTCTGCCTACCCCTCTGAGAAACAGACATGAATCTATGTTTGTATGTTTGAAAATAAACAACGCGACAAAATCCTTATATATAGCAGTATAATTTCAATGTAGTTGTGTATTTTAGCTGACCGACATACTATGCTCGGAGCTTGGAGTAAAGACTTCATGAGGAAAGCGATGTGATGAACAGTCTCTTCGAAGACCTCTGGTCCCGGCGCGTCAGAGTCCAAGATACCTCTCCAGATCTCTGAGTACTTCTCCAGGTAGCCATCTTGACAGCTCAGCGTGACTAGATGATTCAACGCCACCTGAAAGAAAGACAGATATTTATTCGCCAAGAATATGGTAAATTAGTGTGCGAGACAAGTAAATAATATTCTACCACATCCACACAACACCATCTAGCCCAAACTAAGCAGAGCTTGTACTATGGGTACTAGACAATGGATAAACATACATATATACTTTTTTTTTTGTAAATACATACATATTATACATAGAAATCCGTAGTCTCTGCCTACCCCTCTGAGAAACAGACATAAAAAAATTGTGAATCATAATGTATATACAATGATTAATCGCGAACTAAGTGAATCGGGAAGCGGTTGGATGCGGGTGGCCCAAGACCGGTCTGTGTGGAAAACCTTGGGGGAGGCCTATGTCCAGCAGTGGACGTCTTTCGGCTGAGATGATGAAGTGAATAGTGAACTGATAAGACAGTACATAATGTTTACATGTTAGTATATAAGATTTATATAAGCGTATTCTTGTTAGATTCGCCTCATCGTGTTGTTTCATTTTTATTCTCATAAGATTCATGTTTGATTTGATCTTATCTGATTTGTTTGTATAGAATTCATAGTACTTAGGGGTAAGCAGTACGCTCGCGTCACGCTCTCCCAATAACGACTGCCATAGATGTTCATGGCAGCCGGGACCGACGGCTTAACGTGCTCTCCGAGGCACGGAGCAGGCGATAATTGTCAATCAATACGCACATCATTTCGAAAAGTCATATAACTTCCGAAAGTCAGAGGTGCGCGACGTGGGTTCGAACCCGAGACCCTCTGCATTGCAGTCTGTTGGTCTCCCCACTGAGCTATCGCTGCTTATTTTTCTATATATACTAATATTATTAAACTGAAGAGTTTGTTTCTTCGAATTGAATAATTATTTTAGTGTTGGATAGCCCATTTATCGAGGAAGGCTATAGGCTATATAACATCATGCTACGACCTATAGGAGCGGAGCATCAATGAAAAATGTTGCAGAAGTGGGGTAAATTCTCTTATGTGAAGCAGACGAAGTTATGCGGGTCAGCTAATAGAAGATAAAAGGTAACTTACCTTCCTGATGTCTTCGGAAGCTGATAGGATGCCCTGAACGACGACTCCTCGTCGAAGACTCTCAGGGATGTTCTCGAAGAACAAGATAGTGGCCTCCAATAGAGATCTGGTGTAACCCTCGTGAGACTCCAAGCACAAAGACACCTGCAAACATACATACAAGTAAATAAAGTTAAGTTCTGTTTGTAATTTGATAATAGATAATAGAATACAGGGTGATTTTGAAATCGTGTAATTCCTTTTAACCACGCATTCTGCTGGTGGTATAGAATAACCCTGACCATACTTTTTTTTATTTGAATTAATTTGAATTTTTCCTAAAAGAAAAAAAGCACCGATAATGAATGTCGTAAAAAATAACGGGCGGTCCTTTTTATTGCAACTTATTATTTACGACATCAGTTACAATTGTTATTTTTTTTTAAATTAGTAAAATATGAAGATTGTGTCGTGTGGTTAACATATGACTATCGGAAAGCATTTCACGAAAAACAATCGTATATTAATTTCTCCAAATATATATTACTAATAAAAAAATATACGGTCAGGGTTATTCTATATCACCAGTAGAATGCGTGGTTAAAAGGAATTACACGATTTCAAAATCACCCTGTATAATAAGACAGACGCAGCGGGGAACTGGGGAACTATTACTATAGAGTGTAGTCCAGCCCGAATTTCGGTCAGAGCGGCCAGTCTTAACGGAGCCTGGCCATCTGCGCAGGAGATATTATAGTGCACAAGTGTGTGTGCGCAAACACAAGTGTACTTTCGGTTCGCTCACTCTCATGATCCGATAGGACGTCACCGACACGAGAGATCACCAACAGCTTTAGGTGCTTTTCGAGGCACGGGGTAAGTTACACTGCCAACTCCGGGCTGCTATTGAGATTTCTTACAGACAGTCAGACATACACAATAATTTTTTGTTGGCTCGAACCGGGATTCGAACCCGAGACCTAACCATAATTAAACTTATCAGGGTGTACCTGTATACCGTAATCACTAATCATGCCCTACACAACCCTTTTTTTTTTAACCTGGGGATTACCCCAGGTGACGCATACCTCTCCGCTAAAAAGGGGAGCGGAGAAGCTATGTCGGGCTCACCCGGAAAAAGATGGAACGTCCCAGGTACTACCGACTAAACCTACCACGGTGTGCCAATTTGCTGCCTTGAATGGCGGGTGAGTCGCTGGAACTGAAACTACATCAGCAACCCACCCAACAGTGTCCAACACAACACGGACGACGACTCCTGGGTGACACCCCGGCACGACAGACACCACTATCGAGGCGCCGCTGGGTGGCTTCCGACGGGGCATAACCCGACCCAGGGTTCCAACTTAAAACCTTACACACAGTAGTTGTTCCATGATGACAACTTAGCAGTTCTGCATCTTGATCACTAATCATGCCCTTCATAACCTGACCCAGGAATCCAACCTGAAACTTCACACACAGTACTTGTTCCATCATACCAACTCACCAGTTCTGCATCTTGATGGCTGATCATCCGGTTCCGTAACTGGAACTCCAGAGCATCCGGCCGGTACATGTTGGCCAGTCGTATCCTATGGTGGATTTTAGCGTTCATAGCTACACGCAGAGCTGTCAGCCTCACCAGGCTAGATTCAGACTCCATTCTGGGCTGAATCTCTGCCTGGATTATATCCTAAAAATATATTGTGTTTTAAAAATATACTCCCGCATTAGGAATGATTCCCGTGTCGTAGGACTTTACAAACATTCAAACAACGGACACAAAGAACACCCAGACTCGGAACAACACTTTGTGGATCACACAGTTTTGTCCCGTATGGAATTCGAACCTACAACATACTCCTAATCTTCATCTCCCTAGCCTTTATTATTCCCAAGTCATTTGGGGTCGGCTTTTCTAGTCTAACCGGATTTGACTGGATATCAGTTTTTACACGGAGCGGCTGCCACCTGACCTCCGCAACCCGAAGGCTAACGATACCCTAAGGCTAGACCAGTGTCAGGATATTAGAGGGTACTGACTTTCCCAATAATGACTGCCATAGATTTTCATGGCAACCGGGACCGACGGCTTAACGTGCTCTCCGAGGCACAGACCAGGCGATAATTGTCAATCAATAAACCACAACATACTCCTAATGTACTAGAAAAATACCCGAGAAAGGGAAAGAAATAATAATATTATCAGCTCTGTGTTAAAGTGTACCACTGCTGGGCACAAGCCTCTTCTCAGTATGAGAATGGATCCATGGATGAAATGGGTTAGGGCTTAACTTGAGTTTTTTTCTGTTGTGTTTGTAATTGTCAGGACAAGGTTTGTATTAATGAAAATTTGCGAAATATCCGCGGCAAATGTCGACAATTTAATCGGTATTTACATATGAAAAAGAATTGATTGACTTTTTGATATTGAATTTAATTACGTGAAATGTATTTTTTTTATGGATTGGCAGGACAAGACTATCGTGTCAGCTAGTTAATAAGCTTTTTCTTTTTACGCCTCGGTGAAAATTTTGAGAGAAATGTGTTTCGATATTTAGATAATAAATAAAATGTATGAAATTATCATAAAATTAAAAATATTTTGTTTTAATCACGGGCACTAAGGCACTTAGTTTATATTACAGACCAGCTGTTACCCGCGATTTCGTGTACGTAAAATTTAACAAAAAATATTCTTTTTCGCGGTACCCAATATTTTTTCGAAATAAAAGTCGACTAAGTTATTCCTTAATATCAGCTACCTATCAGTAAAAGTCCCATTAAAATCGGTCCAGCTGTTACAAAGATTAGCCGTAACAAACAGACAGACAGATTTTTGTTTTTTAATTTGTTTGTCGTATTTCGGATGCATTTAGTAAAAAGTTGTTATTTTGACATTACAAACGGACACTTCAATTTTATTTATTTTTATAGATGTATATTAAGGTCCTAATATACGACCACACCTTTCTGTCACACGCTCTATAGATAAAATCTACCACCCCCTGCAGGGCACAGAAGTCAGTACGTGCTTACCTGGATTCTTTGCTCTTCAGTACCTTCGAATACGACATCATATATCGCTACCAAAGCACCTTTAATGCTGGGACTGTTCAAACCCCACAAGAATAGACGAAGCACTTGGTCTTCTCGTAGTCTTTCTTTGAAAAGACCAGCGTGAGACTTCAGAATAGACAGCAACGCTACAAAATGATAATATTAATTTTATTTTTTTAAGTACAACCCTTTCTTGGTATAATTCCTGTGTCGCGGAGGACTTTACAAATATAAACAGTTTGAGTAGTAGAGCCTCGCTGATTTCAGCATGAATGGGCCGGGCCGGCTCGACCGGGGAAGGACTACCCTCTCACAGAATATCGACGTGAAATACCAGTATTCCTGCTGTTGTGTTTCGTTCGGTGAGTGAGAGTGCCGGAGGCCCAATCACCCTCTTTCCCCCTTCCAGCTCCTTCTCCTTCCCACTTCCTTTCCTAAAGGGTCGGCAACGCGCAAGTGATGCCTCTGGTGTTGTAGGCGTCCATAGGCTACGATGACCACTTACCATCAGGTGAGCCATATGCTTGCTTGCCAACTAAGTTGTATAAAAAAGACAGAAAACAACGGACACAAAGAACACCCAGACTCGGAACAACCGTTTGTGGATCACACAAACTTTTGTTCCGTGCGGGGATCGAACCCACAACACTCGGCGCGGCAGCAGTGGTGAGGAGACCACTTATACCACCACGCCATCCGCGCATTCAAGTAAAAATATAAATTGTAACAGAGGAAAAAGACTGAAGTTTATAATATCAGCCCTGTATTACAGTCGCACAGCTGGGCACGGGCCTCTTCTCAGTGTGAGAGGGGTCAGGCCATATTTCACCACGCTGACCCAGTGCGGGTTGGCAGACTTCACATATCTTCGAGAACATTATGTAGAACTCTCAGACATGCATGTTTCCTCACGATGTTTTCCTTCACCGTTAAAGCGAGCGATAAAATGGCACGTTAAAGATAAATCTATTGAAATTAAATTATTTTATACGCATTTTATTTAACCATGCGATGTCAAAAGGAAAAGGGGAAGATAGGTAAAAAGATGGATAGACAACATAAGAAAAATTGGAAGCGTTACCTGGACTAGAAAAACTTAGAGACAGAAATGAGTGGAAACAGCTGGAAGAGGCCTATGTGTCACAGGACACGCTGATCAGTAAACCGGGAAACCCAATGTGTTCGATTTAAGCTTTTTAGATTCTACTTGTGTTTAGTTCTTCAGCAATAAAGGTTTAATAATAATACGGATTTTATTTACCTTTATTACTATTTAAAATTATTAAAGACTACGTCGGAAATTTGGCACTACAGCTTGACCGCCCCGGTCGGAGACCTAGAGGACACCCAAGACAAGGTGGAAAAATGTAGTGTTAAAGGACAAGAGGAAATGCAAAGTCAGTTACGAAGATGTCGAAGACAGAGCGAAGTGAAGGAGAAAATAAGGTAATCCTGATTCCACCACCATGTGGGATACACAGCTAGGAAGAGAGAGAGATTTAGATTAAAATTTTACACTTTCACCGACGTTTCGGTTGCTTTTCAGCAGTCATGTTCACATGGAGACTAAAATGGTAGTTGTCCCAATGTTCTGAAGTGTAGTTATTTCAAAGTACTCGAACATAATTTAATTATTGATATTTCTATTTACGCAGAATGAGATCAAAATATCATGAAGTCTAGCTGTGGTTTGCTTCTTTTTGGGTTTAACTATTTGAATTACTGGATCCCAAGCTGGTGGTACATTCCAACCGTCTTCTCTATTTAAATTAGGATGATTTTTGATTTCAATAGCCTCGCGAAGCATCCTTGGTAACAATCGGTATTCTTTTGCGAGTATCTGTAGTTTGTCAAATCGTAGGTAGTGGTTGGTCCCCTTGTTGCACATGTTCATTCGCACATTCGCGTGAACTTAAGACAGTATTGTTCTATCTCTTGGCACTGTGGGGAAGCGTCTGGCCTTCTAATAATTTATTAGGTACAGCGCCATCTATTAACGTCTTACTGAACTACGTAGCTAAACAGTACGCGAAGAGTAGAAGGAGCGCTAGAACTTTCTCGCACTATTTTGAGGAACATGCCGGCTATGGCGCTTCTAGAAAATTCCAGGGTCGCTTTTAATCCCTTGCACGCCAAGGACTTTACGATTGTAAGTGGTCAAGTTCATCGGAGCGAACGGAAGCGAAAACACCACAGAGTTTGAAGCAGTTAGAATGGAAAAGTGTTTAACTGCGCCGAGCGTAAGACAGATAATGACAGAGCTCGTGCGGCGCATATTCAAATCGGCGCGCGGCCGCCATAGTCAAATTGTATGGAGGATTTGAAGTGCTTTTTTGATAAATATGTATCTTTATTGTCAACCAATAACATAAATATTTGGGACGGACAAATTGTAATATAACTATTTATGTTTCGTTTAAGCTGTAAAATAGGATAGATTTCTACTGTTATAATCTAAAAATCACGTAACACGAGCTTACGTTTTTGCAAATTTACGTAATTTTGTAGGCGAAAATATTAATTATTTTAAGTTTTGTACGCGGAGTAATTGTAATCACATTCACTGTTATGGTAAACGTATATTTTATATTTGTATTAAACAAAAAGTGTTGATTTTATTCACTTAACTGTGACCGCCTGTTTTGGCACATTTCGCTCGGCGCAGTCTTAAGTAGTGTGTTTGGTTTTAAATTTAGCTTAACTAAAACGTGTTTTAGTCGATACTATTGTTTAAATTCTTATACCTCGGACCCAGCACGTGACAGTATTATAAATCTATCTGGTGTTAGCCGAATTTAATGCCTAAGGCCTCTTAACCTACCATGCAAATGAACCAAGTACGTATGCAAGAAAATACTCACGTTCGATGCATTTGGCTAACTTTGCACATCTTCTTGATAAGTTATTGTAGAAATCGCTCAACTCTGCGATGGGTAGGTCTTGACCGAAGTTGTCAAGTAACCCATCTATACCTTGTAGCACCGCATTCACGATTGTGTCCTGAAATCACAACAAAATAAGATTTTATCGATAGTCTACCACATACACACAACACCATCTGGCCCAAACTAAGCAGAGCTTGTACTATGGGTACTAGACAATGGATAAACATACATATATAAATCTTCTTTTTTGTAAATTCATACATATTATACATAGAAACACCCAGACCAAGACAAACATCCATGTTCCATCCATGCACACAAATGTTTAACTTGTGCGGGCATCGAACCCGCGACCTCAGGCGTGGCAGCCGGTTACACTATACCACTACGCCATCGAGGCCGTAATCAAACTATATAATAATATCAGCCCTCTATCAAACTCTCCAACTGCTGTGCTGGAATAATTCATGTGTAAATTCATACATATTATACATAGAAACACCCAGACCAAGACAAACATCCATGTTCCATCCATGCACACAAATGTTTAACTTGTGCGGGCATCGAACCCGCGACCTCAGGCGTGGCAGCCGGTTACACTATACCACTACGCCATCGAGGCCGTAATCAAACTATATAATAATATCAGCCCTCTATCAAACTCTCCAACTGCTGTGCTGGAATAATTCATGTGTAACAGAACGCTTTACAAACATTCAAAGAACGGACACAAAGCAGAGACGGAAAGACCATTTGTGGGTCACACAAATTTTAGTCCCGTGTGGGATTTGAACCCACAACACTCGGCGCAGTGGCAATGGCGAGGCGAACACTTAAGCCACAAATTCATTCGTGCAGTCAGTCACTTGGTAAAGAACTTTAAACAAGTGAGAAACGGCAACGACTTGCCTTGCGGCAAATCTTAGAGTTCGAAAAAATGGTTCAAGTAATATGCAAAGGTCACGTGACCTTAAGGTCAGAGGTCAAAGGTCATAGCCATTTCGGGGGTATATCGACTATGCTGAGTCAATAATGGCGTTGACCGACATTATCGACTCAGCATAATTACGGTTACGGTTCTTAAGTAGAAAGTTGTATAACAGACGGACGTACAAAGCTGTTGTATAAGAGTTTTTTCGAACTCTAAAACAATACTTGAAGTTAGTAAAGACAAGTCCCGCAATTGTGGATCACACTATATTTCGTCCCGTATCACACACGCCAAACGTGAGGCGCTCATAGCCAGTTCGGAAACAGAAACTCATGGCCACTCTTTTTAATCGCCAAATGTTTATTAACAATACCATTTTTATTTTATCTTTTGTGAGCTGTTGTGTGAAATAAGATTTTGATGAAAAAAAAAAAAAAAAAAAAAAAATTTAACCACCACCGATTTTCATTAAATTTGGTACAGATATATAGTTTAAAACCCGGGGAAGAATAAAGGCTTGTTTGTTTGGTTGAACGCGCTAATATCAGTAACTACGGATTCGAACTGAAAAAAATTTCAGTGTTGGATAGACCATATATAACATGACGCTACGACCAATACTAGTGGAGCATCAATGGAAAATGTCGCAAGAACGGGGACAACTCTCTTAAGTGACTGCATAATTTGATTCCTCCTTCCCCATTCTACCATCAGACGACCAGACAATCAGGCCAGCGACACAGGTACATGGTGGATATACCACATTTACGCACGAAGCGATTTGCTTCCAATTTTATAATGCGTACCGCTAAGGAGTGGAATTCGCTACCTAAGTCTGTGTTTCCCGATGAGTACAATCTGGGTGTCTTCAAGTCGCGAGTGAATAGGTATCTTCTAGGCAAGCGTGCTCCATCGTCGACTACATCTTCACTTAAGATCAGGTGAGATCGCGGTGAAACGCAAGCATACTGTATTAAAAAAAAAAAAAAAAAAAACTGAAGCAGACGAAGTTGCGCGGGTCAACTAGGGTAGTAGGGTAAACTATATGTCTTACAGTGACTTGGGTAGGCTGAAGCATTTTCAAATAAATCCTCCAGATTCTAATGTACTGCTGGTGCTGACTCACACTCTCCGGGTGGTACCGGCAGATAGTCCCTGAAATCACAAACAATACATTTTTGACCAAGTAATACTTGCGTCATCAGCAGAAGAGTTGCAGGCGATGGTAACTATTATGCATGGTGCTTTTGAGAGTAACGGAATGAAAATAAATGTAAGCAAGACGAAAGTGATGGTATTTGAAAAGGAAGAGTGCATGACGATGTGTAATATTATGATTGATGGAGAAAAAGTGGAGCAAGTGAAAGAGTTTGTATATCTGGGTACTTTGTTTACAAGGGATGGTAAACATGAGGGAGATATTGAATGGAGAACGATTGCGGGAAACAAAGTGAATGGAGCTCTACGCGCTTTTATGAACAGTAGAAATGTTGCCGAAAAGGCACGTTTGGCTGTTCATAGAGGACTTTTAGTGCCCACACTTATGTATATAAGTGAAAGTTGGGTATGGCAAACGAAGCATGAGAGCAGAATAAATGCTGTAGAAATGACAGCGCTGAGAAATATATGTGGTGTGACTCTGAAAGATAGAATAAGGAATAGTGTGATTAGAGAGAGATGCGGCATGAAAATGGATATAGTGACAAGAATAGAAAAGGGTATGATAAACTGGTTTGGGCATGTAGAAAGAATGGACGAGGAAAGACTGACTAAGAAAGTTTATAAGGCTAGTGTGAATGGAACAGTCGCAAGAGGAAGACCTAGGCGAACGTTTCTTGATCAGATGGGAGGCGTTCTGGACAAAGGCCAGGTTAAGAGCACCTTGAAACGACGGGCGTGTATGAGGAATGTGATGAAAGTGAATGAAGCCAGAGAAGTGTGTCAGGATCGTAGCAAATGGAAATCCGTAGTCTCTGCCTACCCCTCTGGGAAACAGGCGTGAATCTATGTATGTATGTATTATTAAACAAAGTCGCCGCGTCTGCCTGTTCGTAATAACCTCAAAAACTACTGAACAGATTTTCATGTGCTTTTCACCAATAGACAGAGTGATTCATGAGGAAGGTTTAGGTGCATCATTTGTTAAGATACTACCCGTGCGAAACCGGGGCGGTTCGCTAGTTACATACAATCTAACATAATTATGCGTAAGTTGTTAAGCGTAAATAAGTATGGCATGTATGCCATCTCTCTCCTGTCGTGTCCGTGACATCTCAAATCATGAGAGTGAGGGAACAGAGAATGCACTTGTGTGCACTATAATATCACCTGCGTCGGTCGTCTCCGTTAAGACTGGCCGCCGTGACTGAAATTCGGTCTGGAGGACATTATCCGTGCAGTCAAATGTAAACTCACCAATAAGTAGAGCCAATGGTGCTTTACAAGTCGGGCTTCCTTCCAGAGCGTGTACTTGAGCTCCAACGCCACCTACGTTCACCCCAGGCTTCTTCAATACGTTTATCAGACAATGGATGGCTTCTTTCTTCGTTTGAGGGTCATATGGCTGCATGCAGTACTAAAAGAAATAATTTAATTAGATAATATTGTCTTCTGTTTACGCGAATGTTATTCATTGAAATTATACTACTAAATACGGATTATAACGCGTTGTTTATTTTACACTTTATTACAAAATTTTGAAACTGTCACACTACTACTAGGTACTATTAAACTTTACTAATTTTTAAGCTAATTAAATTATTAAAACTATTTTTATTGAAGTTGACACTTTCCCCGACGTTTCGGTTGCTTTTCAGCAGCCATGGTCACGGGGAGACTAAGATGGTAGTTGTCTCAATGTTCCAGTGTCGTTATTTCAAAGTACCCGAAAATAATTTAATCATTGGTGTTTCGATTTACGCAGAATGAGCTCAGAGTATCATGAAGTCTAGCTGTGGTTTGCTTCTTCTTGGGTTTGACTATTTGAATGACTGGATCCCAAGGTGGTAGTACATTCCAACCATCTTCTCTATTGAAATTAGGATGTTTTTTGATTTCAGTAGCCTCGCGAAGCATCCTTGGTAGGAATCGGTGTTCTTTAGCGAGAATCTGTGGTTTGTCAAATCTCAGGTAGTGGTCGGTCCCCTGTTGCACATGTTCACACACATTACGAGCAGCGATAGCTCAGTGGGGAGACCAACAGACTGCAATGCAGAGGGTCTCAGGTTCGAACCCACGTCGCACACCTCTGACTTTCGGAAGTTATATGACTTTTCGAAATTATGTGCGTATTGATTGACAATTATCGCCTGCTCCGTGCCTCGGAGAGCACGTTAAGCCGTCGGTCCCGGCTGCCATGAACATCTATAGCAGTCGTTATTGGGAAGTCAGTGCCCTATAATATCCTGACACTGGTCTAGCCTTAGGGTATCGTTAGCCTTAGGGTTGCGGAGGTCAGGTGGCAGCCGCTCTGTGTAAAAACTGATATCCAGTCAAATCCGGTTAGACCAGAAAAGCCGATCCCAAGTGACTTGGGAATGATAAAGGCTAAGAGAGAAGAAGATATGGAGGTAAAGAGATAAAATCAATAGATTTTACCTCAACAGTAGAAGAAAAACATACATACTAGGCCTCATACAGCTACTACCGTGACCGCTTACCATCAGGTGGGCTGTACCTACGCTTGTTTGCCACCTTAGTTGTATAAAAAAAAACACAAGTATAAAAGAAATGAATACCTGAACAATTTTTTCACTATCATCTTCCAAAACGCTCCAATATTTGATCACAATCTTGGATATGATTTTGAATGCATCTGCTATGTTCTTCAGCCATTCTTCACTGGCATTTTTTGATGAAAACATATTAAGCACACCCACTGGCTTATAGAGAAGAGTCTTGACCAACCATTCTGAAAATACAATTCTTCACTCGGAAATAGCACTTTTTACTGGATGAAAAGTGCCTTAAATCCTTTTCGCTACCCTTGACAATGAGTTAGCGAAATTGCATAATGATCAGTAGAATATTTAAGGCGTCAAATAGTAACAAACAAACATACATTAATCATTAGTCGGCCTCGATGGCGTAGTGGTTAGTGTAACCGACTGCCACGCCCGAGGTCGCGGCGTCGATTCCCGCACAAGTCAAACATTTGTGTGCATAAACATGGATGTTTGTCTTGGTCTGGGTGTTTCTATGTATAATATGTATGTATTTACAAAAAAAATATATATATGTATGTTTATCCATTGTCTAGAACCCATAGTACAAGCTCTGCTTAGTTGGGGCTAGATGGTGTTGTGTGTATGTGATAGAATATTATTATATTATTATTATTATTATTCACATTTATAATATTAGTTAGGATGTGCTAACATCATCATTTTATTAATATTAAAACGCAAATGTGAGTTTATTTATTTGTTAGGACACTCCATAAGTGCCAATCGAATAGGATATAGGGTACCTTTCATCCTGAAAAACGGTACTGTTCCCGATGGATACAAATTTATTGACAAAATTAAGATTAACCTGAGGAAAGCCACGGGCATTAAGAAGCTTTTATTGTAATCTAGATTACAATAAAAGTTTCAAAATTATTGATTACCCTATTCATTCATTGAAATTAAACTACTATATACGGATTTTATCTCGTTGTTTATTTGACACTTTTTTACATAATTTAGAAACTAATACTATTAAACTTTACTAATCTTTAAGCTAATTAAATTTTTTACACTATATTTAAGTTTACATCTTACTACAACTACCATCTTAGTCTCCCCGTGACCATGACTGCTGAAAAGCAACCGAAACGTCGGGGAAAGTGTAAACTTAAATATAAATAGCTTTAATAATTTAATTAGCTTAAAAATTAGTAAAGTTTAATAGTATCTAGTAGTAGCAGTGTAACAGTTATCAAAATTATGTAATAAAGTGTCAAATAAACAACGCGATAAAATCCGTATATAGCAGTTTAATTTCAATGAATAACATTCGCGTAAACAGAAGACAGTATTATGTATAGCCTATTTATTTTCAAAATAGAGACTTTTACTTATTTGGAATTAGTAAAAATGGAGCATCTGCCTGTATTTTTATATTTAATATATATTTAAATACGCCTTTTTCTGTATGACGACTGATATAATTTTTTCATATAGGCATTCAGAAAAAGACACCACATTATGGATGCTTCTTTGTACATTGCCCAAATGTTAGTATTGTTTGGGTATCAAACCCACAAAAATGGGGTTGGCATAGAAGTGAAAGGATCGTTACAACCACTGTGCCATCCATTCATTAATTGTTCTAATGCTTGGAGCATCGTTGTAGTGTTGCCAGTCTCTCGGTTTTCTATCTGATACATTTCAGAGTGTCCAGAGGAACTGCTTCCTTTCTTTGCTTTGATTCCTCCTTCCTCATTCTATCATCGGATGACCAGACAAGTAGACCAGCCCTACAGGTAGACGGTGGACCACCACATATAACCACGAAGCGCTTTGCTTTCACTTTTATAATGCATACTGCAAATGAGTAGAATTCACTACCTAAGTCTGTATTTCACAATGAGTACAATCTGGGTGGCTTCCAGTCACCAAGGATCTATCTTCTAGGCAAGAATGTTCCATCGACGCTTAACAGCAGGTAATACCGCAGACAGATGCAAGCATTAAATTTTTTTTTAAATAAATATTCTTTGTACGTACCTATCTCAAACGATGCAAGATCAGCAGAAAGCAAGTTGTCTGCCGTGTGAAGGGCTTTTGCCAAATGTTTGGGTTTAGGAACGTCTGGGTACGAAGAGATTAGCTCAGACCAACCCTCCATATTTGTCTGGAAAAGTAGTTTAAAATTAACTGGTAAGACAGCCATTTAATAGATCAGTTAAATTTAGAACCCGTATAAGTATAGTAGAGTATGCAGTAAGCATTTTCCAAACTATGCTACTATGGAGAATGACTATAGCCCATAATTCCTATAGATCATTATTTCTTTTAAAAAAATGACATCCCCACTACAGTCTGTTCTTGTGTCGTGAGAGATTTTACAGACATTTAAACAACAGAAACAAGGAATATGCAGACTCAGATCAACCATTTGTAGATCACACAAATTTCTGGTGATCACCTAAATGACTGTGTCATCAGTGCAGTATTACATAGTTAACAAATATAATGTACTGGTAGCTAGAGATAATACATTGAGAATCATCTTTATTGTCTTTTTCTTTGTCATCTCTATTTATAAACCTCTGAGTTTTCGAAGAGGTTAATGAAAACACTATGTGGGTCTGTATGTTAGTGACAAATTGGTGTCAGTGACAGGCATAACTCCGGAACCACTGGACCAATTGACTTGTAACTTGGTTTGCAGACACCTTGGGGTCATACCTCGGTCGAGTTTGAATATAGGCCCTGACAGTCAGAAGATCCCGGAGATAAGGGTCATTTCTTTTTATTACTTTTACATTTAAGACGAAGAGGTTGAAATCAACTATCAATTAATGAATCTAGTTATACAAAGTGGCGCAAATGTTATCACATTAATTGATACCACATATACTAGATAGTATTCTTTGACGATTTACAAATTATGAACCAAATGTATTCAGTAGTTTAGCCACAGCACATTTCTTTTGTTTTCATAATTTAGAACATCATGTGTAATACAGAGATAAAGTACTTAGGTGTCAAAGACCTCAAGCAGCGATATTAAAATAAAAATTGCCGCTCTTACAAAATCTAGAACTATTCTTCTCTCTTAGCCTTTATTATTCCCAAGTCAATTGGGGTCGGATTTTCTGGTCTAACCGGATTTGACTGGATATCAGTTTTTACACGGAGCGGCTGCCACCTGACCTCCGAAACCAGAAGGCTAACGATACCCTAAGGCTGGACCACTGTCAGGATATTAGAGGGTACTGACTTTCCCAATAACAACTGCCATAGATGTTCATGGCAGCCGGGACCGACGGCTTAACGTGCTCTCCGAGGCACGGAGCAGGCGATAATTGTCAATCAATACGCACATAATTTCGAAAAGTCATATAACTTCCGAAAGTCAGAGGTGCGCGACGTGGGTTCGAACCCGAGACCCTCTGCATTACAGTCTGTTGGTCTCCCCACTGAGCTATCGCTGCTTTACAAAATCTAGTACTAAAATAACAAATAACTTACCAAAAGCAATTTCAAGCATATTGCAAAAGACATAAGGTCCATAATCTCGTGACGGTACTTATTACAATGGTGTACCAATTTGTGTCTAATTTAATTTTATTTATTTTGTTCAAAGAAATCATTTCTTAATTTCTGCGAAAATAGGTTTTTTGTTTATGTTAACCATCTTATCAATCAGCTTTAGGCAGTATATCATTAAATGTGATAAGTTTTGCACCACTTTGTATATCAATGAATCTAGCACTTTTATATCAAGATGTTGATAATAATTATTTATTGTGGATCATAGGTAGGTACATAATACAGAAATTATAGTTGGAGTGTAAGGGATGTGCAAGCGAGTTGGGACTTGAAATGAAATTCTCTTAGTTGGTTTTTTTTAATTCTATCATATAATAAGACAAATATTATCTGGCCACTTATTGTCTACGCCAAGCGGTTTACTGGTAAATTGCAGTTTTAGTGTGAAAGCTATGTACCACAAAAAAACGCAAAAATGTAATGTTGGATCAAAAAATGCATAAATCTCGTTATTTTAATATTCTATTGTACAGAGGGATGAATTCTAAGCAAAATAATGTAAAAGTATAGAATAGATTAGTATTAACCAGATGGTAATCAATTTTATGATCGGTATGAAAATCTGATAAATAATAGTCCTGCGTTACATCATGCTTAACAGGTTCTAACATGTTTGTTTACAAACATACTTTTAGAAATTCTGTTTGAAATTAAAACTTATCAAAGTGAGTATAAATGCTAGGCACATTTAAGTTTTCTTTACAACAATGCACGAGAATATCACAAATATAAAAAAGTTTTGATTGTATTATGTAGAACTTACAATAAATTCAATAAATATTACTTACAGGGATGCTTCTCGCCAGATTCGTGGTCGCTAAACGATAAATTTGCAAAGCGCGATTGCACTTTACACCTTTTAGCACATGCACTTGCAGATAAGAAAATGTGCAATGTATTTTTATCAGGAATTCAGGATCGATAAAAGTTTTGAATCATATTCAAATGCATAGATACGACAATAACTGAGAATTGATTATGAATTGATGATGTTATACAGTTGAGTTGACACTATTGACAGATTGAAACTGTGGAGCAGTGTCTCCAGATAGTTTATTCGAAAATACGGTGTTACCAAGTGAAAATTACGGTAGATTACGGTGTCAATAGAAAAAAATTAGACGCTTAATTTTGCCAGTTTTTATTCATAATCAGTCTTATAATCAGTCTTGTATCAGAAATTGGTTTATTATTCACTTTTGTAAATAAAGCTGTTCATCATGTTTATCATTTTTTCTGTTGGAGCAAAATCTATGCAGTTTTTACCATTCCTTTGAATGCCTTGTTCGGCTAATATATTGCCGCTAATAGTTTTTGTAGCTAATTTGTTTCTCTTGTCCGTTTTTATGTTATTGATTTGACTGAAAACTCTTTCGCAGTCAGCATTATAGTGTGGTAGGCACAATATTTGAAGCATGAAGTTGCACAAGCTTGCGAATGGTTTCTTTCCATTTTTGTCTTGTATTTGGATAATCTGAAAGTAAAAACAAACGAATCAGCTTTCTATAAGAGCCATCCATAATAAAGTATCACTACTAACAATATAAAATAACATACGTTATGCCAAAATTTGTCAGGAGGGTAATTGGTATTCAGTTTATTGTGTTCGAAAGATGGCAAATATCTCCATTCGTCATCTAAATTCTGCTGTTCTTGCAAATATTTGGGAGCTATACGTGGCAATAGCGTAAAAAAAGGTGCCAAGGTGGAAGGTCTTCCGTGTGACAGACAAGCTTCTGGGCTTAGGGTAGAAATTGCATGAAGAAGTTGATCATCAAGGCTGTACCTTTTTTTATTCCAATTAGAGCCCTAATAATGAATTTTCGGCAGTTACTTTTGAACTCTCGTATGTCATTATATCATTATGTCATATCAAACAATTATCGTTACCTCAAATGGCAAACAATGAGCTTGTTTGCCATTTGAGGTAACGATAATTGTTTGCGGACACCGAGGCCAAGGTATATATCGTCAAGATTCAGGTAAAGATTTTCGTTGGTAGGATCAATTTCGTCGAGCTTATCATTGCGCGTGCACTCCGGCCGCATAACAAGTGAGATCAGATCTTTATATAATTCTCTCATTTTAGTATGCATTTCTGTGATAACAGTACTTTCACTTTGAAAGTACGCATTTGTTTTTGTAAATTTGGGTAACATCCAAGAAAGAAAATAGTAGTAGGCTTTAATGATTGGGTCATTTAGGCGTTTATGGATTTCTCTACACTCGTGATCATCTAACCATTTACTGTCGAAATAAAGTCGTAGAGCGTCCCATTGTTCCAAAAATCGGTCGACAACTGATAATAGCGATAACCACCTTGTTTGGGCTAGACGAAGTATTTTGTGTACATCAACTTCCATAAAAATTTGGAAAGCCTTAAACTGACTTTGACGCTTGCTGCTCGATTTAAAATGGTTGTAAACATCACGTGCTAGTTGTTCACACTCTGATGGTACTTCTTTAGCGGCGTCACTAGCACACAGGTGCAACGAGTGGCAGATACATTTGAGAATAACAATACCCGGGCAGGATTGTCGAAATCTGGATGACATTGAGTTGCGAACCCCCATCATTGTATTACAACCGTCCGACCCAAAACCTATTACGGTTTGTAGTGGTACGTTCTGTTCTTCAAATGATTTTACTATATATATATACAAAACGTTACAATTTTATTTGGTCGGGTATACAAAGCAGGGAATCCCTAACTCTTTTTACAGTGCATTACGAATGAACCATGGAAAAACTCAGGGATTCCCCGCGTTATGCATGTCAGCTGCTGTTGTTTATTAAAAGGTTTGTTACAGTTATTAGATACTAGTCCTTTTAGCTTGAGCATCAGTATTGTCATATTAATTAATGTTTCTATCTCTAACAAAAATAATGGCTAATAAATCTAAAAAAACAAAGTTTCAAATTACGGTAGTTTTTGCTACCGTAACATAGATGCTACGGTAGGTGGTAAACCCGGCAAAATTACGGTATGTCTACCGTAATTACGGTGTATATGGAGACACTGCTGTGGAGTGTGGATTGACATCTATTGACATACAGCGAGTGTTTACACAAAAAAGCTGTTTTCTCAGTATATAGTGTCTTATCTATGAAAGGACATAGGGTCTTTCATCCAGAAAAAAGTTCTGTTCCCAAGTAATAAAAATTTATTGACAGAAACTACATAAGCGAGCGAAGCAGCGGGTAAAATGTAGTCTTAAAATATATTCTTCTAAAAGCGATCTTTAAAAGCGATCGATGCTTCGGTCGATTTCAGGTTCCTCATAAACTTATAATTATGTTGTTTGTGCGCATATACCTACATACGCCACAAACCCTTATTTTTTAGTAAAAGGATTCAGCGTGTAATGGATGATATTGATACTCATAGATTACTGATACTGTGAGGTGATATACATTTATACCTTCCTTTTAGGAAATATAATCGTGCACGCACAGGGGTGTGTAAAGTTAGCTTTAGTTTAGACTTAAACAGAAATTGCGAAATTAATTTCTGTACTGTTTACACTTTTACGGATCTTTTGTGTCTGAGTAGTGTATGTTTATAAGTGTACAGAAATTGTGTCTGAGCTGTTCATACGTAAAATTCCAGTCAGTGGTGCTCGGTCAGCATGGATAAACGATGCACAGCTGCTATTGCTGCCTATATTGTAATAAAAAACCACGAAACGTAAGTGTTTGGGTACACAGTCACAGTAGCATACAGCGAAAGATAATTTTCTAAACTAACAATAATTAAAAACTATCTTATATCAACATTGTCGCTTAGTCGATTGACAAAAAAATTATTAAGACTGCGCCGAGCGAAATGTGCCAAAAGAGGCGGTCACGGTTAAGTGAATAAAATCAACACTTTTTGTTTAATACAAATATAAAATATACATTTACCAACAATGAATGTGTTTATGTACAATTACTCCGTACAAAAAACTTAAAATAATTAATATTTTTGCCTACAAAATTACGTAAATTTTACAAAAACGTAAGCTCGTGTTACGTGATTTTTAGATTATAACAGTAGAAATCTATCCTATTTTAAAGCTTAAACGAAACATAAATAGTTATATTACAATTTGTCCGTACCAAATATTTAAGTTATTGGTTGACAATAAAGATACATATTTATTAAAAAAAGCACTTCAAATCCTCCATACAATTTTACTCTGGCGGCCGAGCGCCGATTTGAATATGCGCCGCACAAGCTCTGTCATTATCTGTCTTACGCTCGGCGCAGTCTTAAGTATTGAACATGAAATAATATAATTAAGGATTTTGCTAATGCAAAAGCACGAAAAGTACCTTTTTTGTAATTATATTTATGTTGATTACGTCCTGTAATAATTAGTTTTTAAATTAAACATTTTTGAAATAACCACAAAGTTGTGTTTTATTATTTTCGTCACCCTTTCCTTTTTGTTTCCTTAACCCTAGTACTAGTACTTTTTACCTGTGTACATAGGCCTAGCATCAAGCTTCCCGAATCTGTCAAATGTATCCCAGTTGATATTGAACTCCGTATGTTTGACATGAGTTCGAAATTAGAATGAAGCAATTTGACAGATGTGGGCAGCTTGATACGAGGCCCTGTGTACCTATTGATTCCCGATATCATTTAAAATTGCACCATTTGCACCCAGATCTCCGACTGAGTACTGTTGTAAATATAAAGTGTTTGGTAAACACACTAACAAGCCGAAACGTTCCCATGTTAACATGTCTATATAAATGTTAACATTTGGTACCTATTCCATTTTATGTAATGATTGCACGCGGGTGCTACATGGGCTAGAGACGCCTCTGGCCCTTCTACAAAAACGATAAGTCTCTTTGTATTAGTTCTACAATATCTTTGCTTTGTAGTCGCCTTGCTCTAGGCGAAACTTATTTTTAGTGCTTCAAACGCGGTGCGATGTATGTGAAAATGTTGAACCTGTTCGAAATCTTTTAACTACACTAGACACTTGAACACAATTAATTCACACATGGGTTGATGCAACACTATTATTATCGTGTCACAATAAATTTCGCAATTCAAGACGTGCGACTTGCGTTCATACAGAGACACGTCGTGTATACACTGAATGTACTGAGTGTCTAAACTTAGCTTAAGACTGCCAAATTTTAACACTGGGTTACATCAATGTTTAGATAAAAGTCCAACAACTTTTATTGGCACGATCCCGGTATCGTCACTGAGACCTCATAGCATACACAGCAGCTATATCCGTCACAAAGTCCGCATAACTGACTGCATAGAATGAAACGAATTTACACTTTATAATCCAACAAAATTACGAATATTTTAAATGTCAAGCATATTTAGTAGGAAAGTCAAATGAAATGTAGCATCCTAATTTATTCGGTTTAACTATGACAGTACAGTATGATTAAATAGTTTTGATAAAAAGGAAAACGCGATTATTTATTTAATTCAATACAATAATTGCTAACAAGTTTAGTTTTTCAAACTGGCATCGCGAAGGGCTTTTATCGTGGGCATCCACTATTACTCGCCGCTGTTACACCGAGAAGCACCAAATAGGTTAGGTTACATATTACAATATTGTTATTTTACCAATTTTCGTATTATTTCACCATGTTACATCGCTTTCATCACAAGTAACATTAAGTATGTGTTTGAATAAATAGTTTTCAGTAGTTTGGCACTGTGTTAAATAGAAAAATATCATTACATATGCGAAGTCTTGTCACATACAATATATTTCAATGTACGTATTAAAATAGTTTTTAGTGAGAAGAATTGATAATCTCTGAATTGTTTACTCCTCAAAAAGTGACTGAATATCCATGCGAAACAATTTTAGACAGTTATTTATTTAATATTTATTCATTCAATAACAATATCTGGACACAATGAAAACAGTTATTGTGTCGGAGCTCCGAGATTCGAAACTTCATGTAGACGTTAAACAAAGGATCCATGAGCATTTGTTTATTATAATGATCATTGCTTAACCTTAATTTGTAATAGGTTTTTAAATTAATCCAGTTTAATCATCTATCATCATCATAAAATTAAAAGGTAATTTCATTTGTCAACACAGCCTTTATTGATCACTTGTTCACCTTGGTGTATAGAATAAGTTGATAGACATGTAAGACATTAAGACTGCGCCGGGTGAAATATGCCAAAACAGGCGGTCACAGTTAAGTGAATAAAATCAATACTATTTGTTTAATTCAAATATAAAATATACATTTACCATAACAATGAATGTGTTTACAATTATAATGTGTAAAAAATTTAAATAATTAATATTTTCACCTACAAAATTATGTAAATTTGCACTAAAAATGCAAAAGCGTAAGCTCGTGTTACGTGATTTTTGATTATAACAGTAGAAATCTATCCTATTTTACAGCTTAAACAAAACATAAATAGTTTTGTTATAATTTGTCTGTCCCAAATATTTAAGTTATTGGTTGACAATAAAGAAACATATTTATCATAAAAGCACTTCAAATCCTCTATACAATATTACTATGGCGGCCGCGCACCGATTTGAATATGTGCCGCACAAGCTCTGTCATTATCTGTCTTATGCTCGGCGCAGTCTTAAGTATAATACTTGTTTTTCTTTTTAAAGCGATTACTTGCAATTTGGTTTACTAGTATTCTTGTTAACCTCTCCAGCTAACCTTGAATGCTTATATTAGGAGTGGGTTCACGTCAGTAGTGCAATGGGTGGAATTGGAATCTGCGTCCTCTCGATCACAAGTCCAATACCTTATCCATTGGGCTAACGCAGCTTCAGCTTTTTTTTCCTAGCTGCATGATAATATTTATTCCTTGCTGAAAATGTACTTGTTATATATAAATGTTATATTATGACCCATTTTACCATGGCCATAGAGTGCATCAGAACTAGCATTTTACTTTTAATTAAAAATAAATGAGGGTAGATGAATGTTTTTGTGAAATAGCATCAAAGTTGGATGCAAAAATGTATTAACTATATATATTGTATAGCATATTGAGTTGCAGCTTTGAATTATATTACAAATAATGACTAACTAGTCGTTATTTCTTTTTAAAGACTATTGCACTATGAATAAATCCTGTGTCATAGGGCAATATAAAAACATTCCAACATCAGACACAAATAACACCCAGACTCGGAACAACTATCTATTTGTGGGTCACACAAATTTTTGTACCATGTGGAATTCAAACCTACAATACTAGATTTAGTGCCAATGATGATGTGACTACTTAAACCGCGATGCCATCCATGAATTCAAGTATACATGGCAAGTGTGAATGAAACAGTCAGACTAAGGCAAATATTCTCCGACCACTTTGAAGACGTTCTAGGGAAATTATTGGTTAACCGTAAACCAATGAGTGCAGTATGAAGATTTAAATGAAATTGAATGAAACATGGAAGATATATCAGGCTCATAGAAAGTGGAATCAGCGATAGCTCAGTGGGGAGACCAACAGACTGCAATGCAGAGGGTCTCGGGTTCGAACCCATGTCGCGCACCTCTGACTTTCGTTTCGAAAGTATATGCGAAATTTTACGATGATCAGTCAAGTAGTTAAGGCGTGAAAGTGTAACAAACAAACAAACTCACATTCCCATTTAGAATATTATAATATGTATGTATACTAGCTTTTGCGCGTGATGCCTACATCGATAAAATGTAGCCTATGTCCTTCCTCAGGTTTTAAAATCTTGGTACCAAATTTCATTCAAATCGGTTAAATGGTTTAGCGGTAAAACGGTGACAGACAGACAGAGCTACTTTCGAATTTATAATATTTAACTATCTAAACATCCTAACTAATATTATAAATGTGAATGTGTGTTTGTTTGTTACGCTTTTACGCCTTATGTACTTGACCGATCATCATGAAATTTTGCATACACGTTGACAGAGGGATAGAAAAATGACATAGGCGACCTTTCATCCAGAAAAAAGTATTGTTCCCGAGAGAAATTTACTGATAAAATCTACAGTAACGCGAGCGTAGCCGCAGGTATACGCTAGTAATACAATTTTGAGTGTATACTATTGATATATTGATAGTAATGTATACTATTACAACTATTAAAAGATGCAGATATGAAGATATTGCATGTGTAATCTCAACCCAATTGTATTTTTATTATATGTAATATGTTTATATAATATATTAGATTATGATATGGTATCGACATGCTCTAAGAAATTGCTTGTAGTGATAACACTACTCATAACACACTGGCATTAGCCCGCGATTTCGTACGCGTGGAATTGTGGTTTTCTGCATAAATACTCGACTTCAAATAAACTAACTCACATTCGCATTTATAATATTAGTTAGGATTATTGCAACTTCTTACACTAGTAAAATAGAAGATTCATAACATCAAAAATTAACTAAACATCCATAATTATTCGACAAAAATCCATCCATCTCGAAGCAAACAGATCACGCTCTGATTCTGATGCCCGGAGTATATTTAACACTTGCTTTGGCTTGGATGAATTTCAGCACTACACCAAGTGTTGTGGGTTAGAAAATTGGGATAAAAATTGTGTGATCCACAAATGGCCGTTCCGAGTCTGAGCATCCTTTGTATCCGTTGTTTGAATGTTTGTAAAATCCCTCGCTACACGGAAATTTTTCATAGTGTGGAGGATGTCTTTTATAAAAGGTAATGGCGTCTTTAACACTTCATCTAAAGAAGGACAAATCTTATTACTAGGGAACCTCGAGGCAGATGGTTCATTACAAGGTTAGAGAAGAATTGAAGTACCAAATTGAAAAATAACGTTTCCAGGAGCAGAGTGATACGATGGTAGAAGGGAGTTGACGAATTCGAACAGATTCTGAAACACTATCTATGGGAAAGACAGAACCGAAAGACGCAAATTCTCACCACTTCTCCAACGATTTCTATCAGTCAGATATGGATCAATGGCGTCTCGAATAACAAACATTTGAAGGGAGACAACTGGAATTTTAGGCCTCTTGCCTAGAGTTTCTCGTTGTACGTACGTACTTGTTGCTCGCCAATTTAGCTTTCCTAACTTGAAATTTCCACGCCAAAAATCTCAATATTGTCGGAGACACGAACAGTCGCTCCATGGAACTATGTCGTTATGATGATAGAAAACTTCTTTGAAGTAAATGCGCAAAGTTTTTGTTGGTTTCAACCTAACTGAATTCATTCCATTCGTTCATTAACCGAATGGTCGCAGGCCTGCTTTAGGCATTCTACGACTTCAGACACAAGGGGTAGCCAAAAGCTACAAGCAGGTCATAATAAATAAGAGCCACACTTTTGAAATTTTACATTCATACCCAAAAGAGTTTCAAGTGAGTGTATTGGAAGAATTAGAGATTAAAATAACGGAATGAGAATACATTGCTGAACGAAATTATTCACTCTTTCATACTTCGAGGGTAATGAAAGGATAGAAAAGCGATAAAAGCGAGCGCTTATTCGTTGCCAAACGTCCTGAAAATGTGAATATGCCTCGCGCAGATGCGAAACACGTGTCGACGCATATTTTGTGCTCGAAGCGGCATATTGCAAGTTGGAGTACGTCTCGCTCCCACGTCGTGGCTGAATACAGAGGTTTTGCAATAGTGGGGTGGTCTGAGGGTGCATGGCGGGTTCCTTTCTTCCCAATAATTTTATTATAATGGACTTCCGCTAAATAACATCCTCTTCGATTCAACATACAAGGTTTAGTCGTCTTTCCTGTACAATGAGCGAGGTACTCTATGATGGCCGGTATAACGTGCATTACCCGTGCTGTCGCATAGCAATGCTTGTGTCCAACTGACTACAGGTCATTGATATACAGGATAGACAGCAATGGCGAGAACACTGAGCATTGTGGACGTCAAAAGCTACAAATTTGGTTCTGGATCAAAAGCTGTGGGTGTCGATTTTCCGATCATCTATACTGGTTATCCATCTTTGTAGAGTCCAGCAGAGTTTCTTTAAGGATATACCATATGCTGGTAACGTCAATTAGCAGTGCCTTCATATAAAACCAAAAACTCTTTACTTGTCAAAATGCTCTATCCAGAATCTAACAATAGTTGATTATATTCAACATACCACTAGCCTGCCTTATTGTACTTTGGTTAGCACATTCTCGACGTGCGAATGACGTTGTAAATATGGAATTCGCTTATCTTACTAGTAAACATTAGACCGCGTGTACTTTGTTTTGGAACCCTGGTTATGTGTATACTGGTAACTTCGATAAAAGAGCCCTATGAAAGACCCTATCAAATGCCTTAGCTTTGTGTTACGCCACTTACGATATTTCAAATCGACGCTTGATAGAAGGATCCGACGCGAGCAAAACCACGGGAAACTGCCGTTTATTGTCTTTCGTTATATATATATTTACTTATGTACGTTATATAATAAATGCAAATAAATAAATAAATAAATATATATATATTGTCTTACGTTTATGCGAATGTAATACATCGAAATTAAACAACTTTATACGGATTTTATTGCGTTGTAGGAATCGGTGTTCTTTTTGCGAGTACCTGTGGTTTGTTAAAGTTCAAGAGAGTTCAACAATAATAAAGGTTTAAAAATTATGTAATAATAGTGTTTTTATTATGTAATAATGAACAACTTAATAAAATCTGTATAAAGTTGTTAAAAATTGTCGTTTATGTCCTAAATCTAATTACGTAGATTCTGTGCAAAATGCAATGGTTATTTTAAAAAGTATTTTATTTTGCCTGCGGCTTCGCTCGCGTAGCTGTAGGTTAAATTAGTAAAAGTAACAGTACTTTTTCTGGGTGAACAAGAACCCTACGTCCATTTCTGTTCCCCTGATAACGTGTATGCAAAATTTCATAATGATCGGTTGAGTAGTTAAGGCTTGAAAGCGTAACAAACATACAATGAAACTCACATTCACATTTATAATATTAGTTAGTTATTTAATAATATCAAGAACACTTTTCTACTGAACTAGAATGTTATACAAAAACGTGTAAATGCATTTTTGTTTCGTATGGCAGCTAGAAGCTGAAACAGTTAACCGATTCTATGAAACTTGGTAACACGATCGATAGAAGCCAACGTCATAAATTATTTATTCATTAAGGTTACACAGTATTACTTACGAAGGTCTTGGTTAAGTGATTGATGAGTTTATTGAAGCTACTGAAGCTTTTCAACTGTTATATCGGTTTTAAATTAGCTGAGGACATTCCTATGAGGTACCATAATAATAAGGTCTACACTTGCACTAGTGTAGACTGTTGGCGCAGATAATACAAATCCTGGACTCAATAATAAAACCGGCCATAATCAATGAAATCATTAAAGTATTAGACAACCTAGATTCTAATACTAGTTCTAGCATCGATATATTAGCACAAAAGCTATAAAATCTGTAAAAAACTTAATAGCTAATTAATTAACTCACTGTGTAAACTATTGCTTACAACAAGATAAATTTCTTTCTTATTTGAAAATTGCCAAAGTAACTCCTATTTATAAATGTGGTAGCAAATCTGATCCGAACAATTACTATTTGTGCATATTGTATTGTTATATATGTATTTGTGCTCCCAGTTCTATCCAAAGTTTTTGAATAAATTATCTACAGTCGATTAGAAACATACTTAAACCCTATAAACTTCCTACACCAAAAACAATATGGATTTAGACCAAAATTTTATACCTTATCTGCCACTGTAGATTTAGGTGAGCATATTAGTGATCCAAAACGTATTACGTACGGCGTACCACAGGGTTCCATTCTAGGGCCTTTCCTATTTTTGATATATGTAAACAATATCAGTAAACTAAAACTCAAAGGAGACATCTCATTTTACGCAGATGACACTAGCTTGTTTTACTTTGGTCGTAGCCTCGAGTCCATTATGCAAGATGCTCAAAATGACCTAGACATTTTAAATATTTGGTTTAAGCGAATTTACTGACAATCAATGCCACCAAAACAAACTTTGTAATATTTGCAGCAAAAAACAAAAAAATATCAAATTACACGCCATTAAAAATAAATAGAATAAGGAATAGTGTGATTAGAGAGAGATGCGGCATGAAAGTGGATATAGTGACAAGAATAGAAAAGGGTATGTTAAGCTGGTTTGGGCATGTAGAAAGAATGGACGAGGAAAGACTGACTAAGAAAGTTTATAAGGCTAGTGTGAATGGAACAGTCGCAAGAGGAAGACCTGGGCGAACGTTTCTTGATCAGATCGGAGGCGTTCTGGACAAAGGCCAGATTAAGAGCACCTTGAACCGACGGGCGTGTATGAGGAATGTGATGAAAGTGAATGAAGCCAGAGAAGTGTGTCAGGATCGTAGCAAATGGAAATCCGTAGTCTCTGCCTACCCCTCTGGGAAACAGGCGTGAATCTATGTATGTATGTATGTAAAAATAAATAGTCAAATTATCAGTAGAACAGATAGTGTAAAGTATTTGAGTCTTACTCTAAATAATCATCTTATATGGATAACACATATCAGCAAAATAAAAAAAAAACTGACATCGCTCACTGGAGCTCTTCGCGGTATAGTACGCTGTCTCACTAAAACAACTTGCTATATTATTTACAATTCCTTAGTGAAGCCACATATTGACTATCTAATAAATATATGGGGATCAGCTGCTAAGACCAACCTTAATATTATACAAATAGCACAAAATAAATTAATAAAATCATTATACCACTACGATTTTCTGACACCGACAGCAGTAATATATAAAGAAAGCAGATTATAATATTATTCATAAGCAGCGATAGCTCAGTGGGGAGACCAACAGACTGCAATGCAGAGGGTCTCGGGTTCGAATCCACGTCGCGCACCTCTGACTTTCGGAAGTTATATAACTCTTCAAAATTATGTGCGTATTGATTGACAATTATCGCCTGCTCCGTGCCTCGAAGAGCACGTTAAGCCGTCGTTATTCGGAGAGTGTCGACACAAAAGATCCCACTGGGTCGAAGTGTCGCTGGTCTGCACTGACTGGCCCCCACATAAGATAAGATAGGGGAAAGGTAGAGCCTGCTTTATTGAACAGCTAGTAGAAACGAAACTGTGAGTTGATTGATTTGCTGGTAAGTACTAACGGCATACTCCTCGCTGCGAGATATTATTTTCCAACAGAGAAACTGGAATTCAAAATATTATTCTTGTGGTACTGGATTAGGATATATGGACGTTGGACGACCATTAACTAGTCGTCTATTTATCAGAACTTGATCATAACTAGCGAAACAGATGTAATAAGATTTTGCCTAAATGATCATCATCTCAGCCGAAAGACGTCCACTGCTGGACATAGGCCTCCCCCAAGGTTTTCCCACACAGACCGGTCTTGGGCCACCCGCATCCAACCGCTTCCCGCGACCCTTACCAGGCCTCCCCCAAGGTTTTCCCACACAGACCGGTCTTGGGCCACCCGCATCCAACCGCTTCCCGCGACCCTTACCAGGTTGTCGGTCCACCTTGTGGGGGGCCTACCCCTGCTGCGTGTTCCGGTGCGTGGCCGCCACTGTAGAACATAATGATAACATGTTTGTAAATTGTGGTTAATTGTACTTCTATAAAAGTTACTAGCAGACCCAACAGACGTTGTCCTGTACACACGAAAAAGGAAAAAATAACAAGTCTAAACCATTCTCGAATTCACTTGAACACACACAAAAAAATTCATCAAAATCGGTCCAGCCGTTTAGGAGGCGTTTAATTGCAAACACGTACAGAAGATTTATATATATATAAAAGATTAGCATTGCCCGCGGCTTCGTTCGCCTAAATGTAGGTTACGTTAGATTAGTAACAGATTGTTTTCTTGAAGTAGGGTAGAATAATTTAATTAGCTTAAAAATTGGTAAAGTTTAATAGTATCTAGTAGTAGTAGTGTAACAGTTTTCAAAATTATGTAATAAAGTGTCAAATAAACAACGCGATAAAATCCGTATATAGCAGTTTAATTTCAATGAATAATATTCGCGTAAACAGAAGACAATATTATAATAATTTCCTCTTTATAATGTTACTATAGATTACGCCTGTAATGTCTGTAAGGCAAATACCTCCACTTTCTCTTGCCACCTCTCTCTACCTTAAGCTAAGGTATATGTGTGTTTGTCATTCCAGATTCACCACCAATAAGCGACACGTTTCGGGTATGTCGTCGCAGTTTTCTCCGAGGGGCCCTAACGGGGCCCCCGGGGGCTCGCCAGGGGGGTCTCCAAGGGGTACCCCGGGTCTCGGCGCCGGTCCCCCGGGCTACAACGACGCCGCCCCTGGAGTGGTCAAACGATATGATAATATAATCAAGTCAGACGAGGACAAAAGGGTGTACAGGTAATTTATTTATGACTAGCTTTTGCACGCAGTTTCACTCGGGAACAGTAGTTTCTGGATGAAAGTTACTATATGTCTTTTGCTGTATCTCTGACAATGTGTATGCGAAATTTTATGATGATTGGTCGAGTAGTTACGGCGTGAAAGCGTAACAAACAAACATATAGACAAACTCAGTTAGAAGTTTTACTACCTGAGTTTGTCTGTTTAAAAACATTAGTTCTTTAGACCGAATTTGGGTCGCGACGGTCAATCTTAACGGAGACTGGAGATATAATAGTGCACAAGCGTGTGCGCAATCACAAGTGCACTCTCTGTTACCTTGCTCTCATAGTCTGATGGGACGGTAATCCGACACGACCGGAGAGAGAGGCACAAGAGTATGTAACGGCGCCAATTTCCTAACTCCTGGCTGCTGTAAATAATTTCTTGACAGAAAATCCTCATAACGTTTTGTCAGCGCGGTGGACTATGGCGTAACCCTTAGAAAATGTGGGACAGTTTATACAAAGTGGCGCAAATGTTATCACATTAATTGATACCACATATACTACATGGTATTCTTTGACGATTTACAAATTATGAACCAAATGTATTTAGTAGTTTAGCCACAGGACATTTTTTTTGTTTTCATAATGTAGTAATTTTAGAACATCATGTAATGCAGAGATAACTGTACTTAGGTGTCAAAGACCTTAAGCAGCGATATTAAAAAAACCGTCGTATTGTTTATGTCCGGGAATTTCCGGATCCTAGCGAGTTGATATATGTATACTGTATACTCATGTTTTTACAAATCTTCTCCTCCCTAGCCTTTATTATTCCCAAGTCACTTGGGGTCGGCTTTTCTGGTCTAACCGGATTTGACTGGGTATCAGTTTTTACACGGAGCAGCTGCCACCTGACCTCCGCAACCCGAAGGCTAACGATAACCTCAGGCTAGACTAGTGTCACGATATTAGAGGACCGACGGCTTAAAGTGCTCTTCGAGGCACGGAGCGGGCGATAATTGTCAATCAATGCGCACATAATTTCGAAAAGTCATATAACTTCCGAAAGTCAGAGGTGCGCGACGTGGGTTCGAACCCGAGACCCTCTGCATTGCAGTCTGTTGGTCTCCCCACTGCGACTTCTCTGGTGTTGCGGGTGTCCATGAGCGGTGGTAATCGCTTACCATCAGGCGACCCATCTGCTCGTTTGCCGCCGATAACGAAAAATTATTAAATAATATCATTTGGTGTTTAAAAATTAAATAAATAATATTAATCATAAAATTTAAATCAAAATTAAGCATGGATCGTAAGGATTATAATGTATGTCCGTTTTGTTTCAGAGGTTTGCTATTGACGAACAGATTGAAAGTACTGCTGGTTAGTGACCCTACGACGGATAAGTCTGCAGCCGCGATTGACGTCAACGTCGGTAAATATTTACCACATTATATAATATCAGCCCTGTTTTAAACTGTCCCACTGCTGGGCACGGGCCTCTTCTCAGTGTGGCCATAGTCCACCACGCTGACCCAGTGCGGCAGACTTCACATATCTCCGAGAACATTATGTAGAACTCTCAGACATGCAGGTTTCCTCACGATGTTTACCTTCACCGTTAAAGCGAGCGATAATTAACTATTTAATACGCACATAACTTCGGAAAGTCAGAGATGCGCGCCTTGGGAGCGATCTCGAGACCTCTGCGTGGCAGTCCAACATTTTTTCTACCACGATACCATGGTTGAGTAACCACAATTTTACCCGGTAAAATATACATACATATAGCGTGTAACAGAAAGTTGTGGTCACATAATATAACCCCTGTACAATGGAAAACTGTGACAAATAAATCCGTGTACATTATTTCCACATAGATACAGCTTTTCTTTTTTGTCGACTTAACCATCCTTACGACAATTGAGAACAAAAGAGGAAATATTTTATTCAGTGACCTCCGTGAACCTGAAAATGTGTAGACGCAATTTTGATAGTCATGTTATGAGATTGTTTCAATGTCTCAATAATAAATAAAGAAAATGTTTGAAATAGTCATAAAATCATAATTAATATATGAGCTCTATCCCCGGCTCAAAACAAATGGTTTTAAATTTTAAAACAAATTGTTTTAAATTTTAAAACAAATTGTTTTAAATTTTAAAACAAATTGTTTTAAAATTTAAAACAATTTGTTTTAAAGAAAAGCCGCGAGCAAAATCTTGTTTAAAATTTAAACTAGATATTGCTCGCGGCTTTTCTCGCGTAAATGTAGGTTAGGTTAAATTAGATTAGTAACATTACTATACAGGATGTCCCAGAATATGTGAATCAAATTGTAACGGGAGATTCCGTAGGTAAGGACCTATCGGAAGTGCAAAACAAAAAATAACGTTTTTAGTTTGACGAATCAATCCTTTGCAAATAATAATAGAAATTAAATGAAAATTAGCCATTAACGAAGTACCTGTAGGTGAAGGTCTGAAAAATCGTACTTAAAAAATAATATGTTTTTATTGAAATTAAACTGCTATATACGGATTTTATCGCGTTGTTTATTTGACACATTATTACAAAATTTTGAAAATTGTTACACTACTTCTACTATTAAACTTTACTCATTTTTAAGCTAATTAAATTATTATTAAACTATTTAGCAGCCATGGTCACGGGGAGACTGACAGTCTCCCCGTGACCATGGCTGCTGAAAAGCAACCGAAACGTCGGAGAAAGTGTAAAAATAAATTAAATCTAAATAGTTTAATAATAATTTAATTAGCTTAAAAATGAGTAAAGTTTAATAGTAGTAGTAGCGTAATAATTTTCAAAATTTTGTAATAAAGTGTCAAATAAACAACGCGATAAAATCCGTACATAGCAGTTTAATTTCAATGAATAATATTCGCGTAAATAGAAGACAATATTAAATATGTTTTTATTTTTAAACAAATGTTATATTTTGTTTAACACATTTAAAAGTCCTTACCTAAGGAGTCTTCCGTCATAATTTGATTCACATATTCTGGGACACCCTGTATATACTCCTGACAACGTGTATGTGAAATTTCATAATGATCGGTCGAGTAGTTAAAGCGTAAAAACATTACAAGCAAACTCACATGCGCATTTACAATATGAGTAAGACTTTTAATGTTTGCAGGGTACCTGAGCGACCCGGACGAGTTACCAGGCCTTGCGCATTTCTGTGAACACATGCTGTTCTTGGGAACTGAGAAATACCCAGAGGTACGTATAAAACGACGGTGGCGCAGCGGTATTGAAAGCTACTGCTGTGTCTGTCTGACGTTCTATTACCGGGTCGGGCGAAGAAATATTGGATTCATATAATTTATTAGGCGTAGTGGTTAAAGTGGTCGCTTGGCCACTGACACTGCGCCGGACAAAAATTTGTGTCTCATGTCCATGTCTCATGTCTCATGTCTCATGTCTCATGTCTCATCTCTCATCTCTCATGTCTCGTGTCTCGTGTCTCATGTCTCATGTCTCATGTCTCATGTCTCATGTCTCATGTCTCACGTCTCATGTCTCATGTCTCGTGTGTCACGTCTCACGTCTCATGTCATTAAATGTCTGTTACAGGAGAACGAGTATAATAAATTTCTCTCGGAGCATGGCGGTTCTTCCAACGCGTCGACGTCATCTGACCACACAACTTATTACTTTGATGTGCTGCCCGCCCATCTCGCTAAAGCGCTTGACATGTAAGCCTTAACCTCACTAGCTAGACAAAACCTGCACGGGTAGTCTGCACGGACGCTGTAGTGGTTTAACACATAGAATGCCATATAGCAGATTCTATCCTTACTAATATTATAAATACGAATGTAAGTTTGTTTGTTTGTTACGCATTCACACCTTAACTACTCGACCGCTTGTTATGAAATTTCGCATGAACGTTGTCAGGGTTACAGTACCTTTCATACAGGAAAAGAACTGTTATTTTTTTACTTGTGATAATGCTTTGACCTGTACCTCTCGGCGGGACGACGGAGAGGTTATGTCGGGCTCACCGGGGAGAGATACCCCGGTAATACCGACTAAACCTACCACGGTGTTCCACGACATAACCATAGACGGCGAGGTCGCGCGAATCGCTTTCACATGCAATCGCGACCCCGCCGTGGTTTCAGCGCGCCGTGTGAAACGGCAGGCCACTACACAAAAATACTTCCTCGACCGTCCCCCTGTGCGCATTAAAACTAGCAGACGTTTCAGCTTTATTATCTTTATATATAACTAGCTAATGTCTGCGGCTTTGTTGGCTCTGGAGCAGTATTTTTTCAGCATGTAACTACGACTAGGCTGAAAGCAATACTATTCTACATGAAAGGTACCCTATGTCCTTTTCTGTACCCCTGACAACGTGTATGCGAAATTTCATGATGATCGGTCGAGTAGTTAAGGCGTGTAAGAGTAACAAACAAACTCACATTTACATTTATAATAATAGTTAGGATTACACGATTATTGATTTTTGACTTGCCCACAGATTCGCGCAGTTCTTCATATCGCCACTGTTCACTGAGTCGGCGACGGGTCGCGAGCTGAGTGCTGTCAACTCTGAGCATGAGAAGAACACATCCTCGGATACATGGAGACTGGACCAACTCAACAAGAGCACCGCCGACCCATCACACCCTTACCATAAGTTCGGCACTGGTGAGTACCCTCATGCTTGGAATTTTGCTTCAGGAAGTACCTCAAATATTTTATTCCAAGTCAACGTTAAAAATCATTTATTCATTTAGGTCACAAAGTAACACTTATGAACGTCAAAATATATAGGTTAGTGAGTTTACTAAGTTACTGAAGCTACATTTAGGTTAGTTGCTAGGTTCAGGCAAAGGTTGGAGCCTATGAGAAGAAACCTGCCAGAAACGAAAAGCAAGTTTTTTATTATCTATACTAATATTGTAAAGAGAAAAGATAAAATTTTTGTTTGTTTGTTTGATTGTTTTGTAATGATTTAAAGAAAAACCAAACAAGCGATTTTAAAAATTCATTCACATTGAACTCATAAAGCTATTTATATTTAAATAAATAAATAAATAAATAATACTCTACCCCATACACACAACACCATCTAGCCCAAACTAAGCAGAGCTTGTACTATGGGTACTAGACAATGGATAAACATACATATATATACTTTTTTTTGTAAACACATACATATTATACATAGAAACACCCAGACCAAGACAAACATCCATGTTCATGCACATAAATGTTTGACTTGTGCGGGAATCGAACCCGCGACCTCAGGCGTGGCAGTCGGTTACACCAACCACTACGCCGTCGAGACCGACACGTTTAAATTTCAATATAAATAGTTTTGATTAATTTAAATAGCTTAAATTGTAGTAGAGTTTAATAATATAATAATAATAATAATAATTAATAATAATAATAGTAGTGTTATAGTTCAAAATTATGTAATAACAGTGTTTTTCAAATATAAAGTGTTTATCAATAAACAACGCGACAAAAGCCGTATAATGTAGTTTGATTTCAATGTATAACATTCGCGTAAACGTCAGACAATATTATGTAAATTCTTTCACCTTTTGATCTATATTATCACCGAGTAACATAGGCAATATTTAAAAAAATATATGCTGTATATGGTCACAGAGAGACCTCCTGTCTCCCCGAGACCAAAAGCAGTTTCATTTCAATAAATAACATTCGCGTAACGCAAGACAATATTATCTATATTTTATATTTTCAGGTAACAGAGACACATTGGAAACCATTCCGAAATCCAAAGGCATTGACGTCCGTAAAGAGTTACTGAAATTCCATCGCAAATGGTATTCCTCGAATATCATGACGCTGGTCGTCATGGGCAAAGGTATACTATCATCATCTTAGCTGAAAGACGTCCACTGCCAGATATAGGCCTGCCTCCTGCAAGGTTTTCCACACAGACCGGTCTTGGGCCACCCGCTAGCGACCGCTTCCCGCGACCCTTAACAGGTGGTTGGTCCACCTTGTAGGACCCCTGCTTCGTCTTCTGGTGCGTGGCCGCCACCAAATTATACTATTTTTTTTTATACAACTAATTTGGCAAACAAGCATACGGCCCACCTGATGGTAAGTGGTCACCGTAGCCTATGGACGCCTGCAACACCAAAGGCATCACTAGCGCGTTGCCCACCCTTTAGGAAAGGAAGTAGAAAGGAGAAGGAGCGGGAAGGGGGCAAGAGGGTGATTGGGCTTCCGGCACTCTCACTGACCGAACGAAACACATTAAACATTTATATCGTAGTTGTGCTTTCACTGTACTTACCTTGCACGAAAAAGTGTCCACATTAGGAAGAGTGTACTCACACATCACATTTACATCACAGAGAACAATTTCCTTTTGCGCAATTTTCTTTTCCAGACTTCGTGGTGCTAGGAATGTCTTGATCTGATAATTTGTGTGATTCACAAATGGTTGTTCCGAGTCTGGGTGTTCTTTGTGTCCGTTGTTTGAATGTTTGTAAAATCCTCCGTGACACAGGAATTAATTCCTAGTGCGGGAATTGTCTCATAAAAGAACAATAAACAAGATAGAATCAGCAATGAATTGCCGTAAATCTTAGAGTTCGAAAAAATGGTTCAAGTTATATGCAAAGGTCACGTGATACCACGTGACCTTGAGGTCAGAGGTCAAAGGTGATAGTCATTTCAGGGGTATATCGACTATGCTGAGTTGAATGGCGTTGACTGCGAGTCTGTAGCTCTTACGTTCTTGAGTTGAAAGTTGGATAACAGACAGACGGACGGATGGATAGACAGACGGACGGACGGACGGAGAAAGCTGTTTCATAAGAGTTTTTCGAACTCTAAAAAAATTGCATTGTTATTGACACAAATTTATTGTAGTGAAAGGATGTATCTTATTTTTTCTGTCAATTAATAAATATTATTATTATTATTATTCAGCACACCCGAATATCCATTTCTCTCTGTATCAATATTGCTTACGATATTCTTTTGATCCACAGAATCTTTAGACGAGCTGGAAGATATGGTTGTGGCTCTCTTCTCTGCGGTAGAAGACCGGGCAGTGACGGCCCCTTCGTGGCCGGAGCACCCTTACCCACCGGAACTTCGCCGCAAAAGGGCGTATGCCCTGCCTGTCAAAGACACTAGGTCTTTATCCATCGACTTTCCTATACCTGATACTCGGAAGCACTATAAAAGTGGAGTAAGTATTGGACATTGTTTCAGAGCATTGAGATGATATCCTCCGTTACTTTTTATCATCGCACCGCTCGCCATCGGCAGGGATTTCATTCTTACAACATAATTGGTGCCGCACGAATCGGTTCCAAAGAAATTCTCTCCCACGGACGCTCAGGTTGTGGAATGAACTCCCTGCCGAGGTTTTGCTCACAAGACTACAGTATGGGGTTCTTCAAAAAGGGTGTTAAAAGGATTTTACAGGATCGGCAACGCGCAAGTGATGCCTCTGGTGTTGCAGGCGTCCATAGGCTACGGTGACCACTTACCATCAGGTGGGCCGTGCGCTTGTTTGCCACTTTAGTAGTATAAAAAAAATAAAGTACCCGTAGGCAGCAGCGATAGCTCAGTGGAAGACCATTGGACTGCCATGCAGAGGTTTCGAATTCAATCTTAAGGCGCGCTATAACGGCGAAGGAAAATATCGTAAGGAAGGAGAAATTCCTTAATAACCTTTTGTTGACCCGATCCGGGATTTGAACCTGACACCTTATGCACAGCAGTCGCATGCAATACCGCTACACCACGGAGGCAGTTACTAACGCAAACTTATTTGTCGGTCGATCTATTGAAAGTACTGCTAGACGAACTGCTAGAATAGCAGGACCTGTGCTTTCCCCTTTTGCTCTCTTTCCGAAAGGTCGTGCTTTGTAGTAAGAGGAAGATTATTAATATTTTAGGTACTGCTAGGCGAACTGCTAGAATGAAAGAACCTGTACATGCCCTTTTTCTTTCTTTTTCTTTTTCTCTCTCTTTTTCTGAGAGGTCGTGGTTAGTAGTAAGAGCGAGATTATAATATATTTTTATATTCTTTCGCAGCCAGGACATTACCTTTCTAATCTGCTAGGACACGAGGGGCCTGGTAGTCTGCTGTCAGCTTTGAAAGCCCGTGGATGGTGTAACAGGTAATTTTTTTTGTATACATTATTCTTTTGTTATTCTAGTAAGTGGCAGCGACACACCAGCGGTTAGACACAATAAGTTTTATATTTAGGCTGGCATTCTAAAAATTGGTAGGTTAATGGTATAATATAATAATATTCTACCACATACACACAACACCATCTAGCCCAAACTAAGCAGAGCTTGTACTATGGGTACTAGACAATGGATAAACATACAGATATACTTTTTTTTTGTAAATACGTACATATTATACATAGAAACACCCAGACCAAGACAAACATCCATGTTCATGCACACAAATGTTTGACTTGTGCGGGGATCGAACCCGCGACCTCAGGCGTGGCAGTCGGTTACACTAACCACTACGCCATCGAGGCCGACCCGACCCGACTTTCGGAAGTAATATGACTTTTCGAAATGATGTGCGTATTGATTGACAATTATCGCCTGCTCCGTGCCTCGGAGAGCACGTTAAGCCGTCGGTCCCGGCTGCCATGAACATCTATGGCAATCGTTATTGGGAAGTCAGTGCCCTATAATATCCTGACACTGGTCTAGCCTTACGGTATCGTTAGTCTTCGGGTTGCGGAGGTCAGGTGGCAGCCGCTCCGTGTAAAAACTGATATCCAGTTAAATCCGGTTAGACCAGAAAAGCTGACTCCAAGTGACTTGGGAATAATAAAGGCTAAGGAGAAGAAGATTAGTAGGGCAACAGTTTTCAAAATTATGTAATAATGTTAAACAATCAACGCGACAAATTCCGTATAAAAATTGTTTAATTTCAATGTATAACATTCGCGTAAACGTAGGACAATAAAAATATTTTGTTAGCAGCGCTAGCCTAGTGGGAAATCGTTGGACTGCCACTCAGAGGTCTCGAGTTCGAATCCAAGGCGCGCATCTCTGACTTTACAAAGTTATATGTGTATAAATTATCGCTCGCTTTAACGTTGAAGGAAAACGTCGTGAGGAAACCTGCATGTCTGAGAGTTCTACATAATGTTCTCGAAGATATGTGAAGTCTGCCAACCCGCACTGTGGACTATGGCCTAACCCTTCATACAGAAAGGAGGCCTAAGCCCAGCAGTGGATCAGTTAAATACACTGTATTAATACTGTATTTATACTGATATTATATTATTATATTTGTTTTGCAGTTTAGTCGGAGGCACGCGTATCGGGGCTCGCGGGTTTGGTTTCTTCGGAGTCCAAGTAGATCTCACTGAGGAAGGGATCGGCCATATTGATGACATCGTCAAACTGGTGTTTCAAGTGAGTATTTTTATATCTATTGAAATAAAAGAGAGGCTGGATTTTATGTTTAAAATGTTATATATGGAATATTATTTCTTTGATTAAGTTTGTTAGTTAAGTTCTAATTATAATTTGCAAGCTGTGGTTTTCTATAATTGAGGGTCTATACACGCTGAGAATTTAATTATTACTTTACAATATACATATGTTATTGTATATTCTTTTGTTGGTAATCCTTAAATAAAGATGTTGCGATTTTGGTACTTCAGATGTAATTAAAACACATGCTCGGGTCCTCGGTAATTAAGACTGCGCCGAGCGAAATGTGCCAAAACAGACGGTCACAGTTAAGTGAATAAAATCAACACTTTTTGTTTAATACAAATATAAAATATACATTTACTATGACAATGAATGTGTTTACAATTACTCCGTGTAAAAAACTTAACACAATTAATATTTTCGCCTACAAAATTACGTAAATTTGCACGACAAATGCATAAACGTAAGCTCGTGTTACATGATTTTTAGATTATAACAGTAGAAATCTATCCTATTTTACAGCTTAAACGAAACATAAATAGTTATATTACAATTTGTCCGTCACAAATATTTAAGTTATTGGTTGACAATAAAGATACATAATATTGTCTTCTATTTACGAGAATATTATTCGGGACCGGGACCATGACCGTGACCATGGCTGCTGAAAAGCAACCGAAACGTCGGGGAAAGTGTAAAAATAAATTAAATCTAAACAGTTTTAATAATAATTTAATTAGCTTAAAAATTAGTAAAGTTTAATAGTAGTAGTAGTGTAACAATTTTCAAAATTATGTAATAAAGTGTCAAATAAGCAACGCGATAAAATCCGTATATAGCAGTTTAATTTCAATGAATAAAGATACATATTTATCAAAAAGGCACTTCAAATCCTCCATACAATTTGACTATGGCGGCCGCGCGCCGATTTGAATATGCGCCGCACGAGCTCTGTCATTATCTGTCTTACACTCGGCGCAGTCTTAAAACAAATTTGTCTTCGATTCGATTCGATTGACGTCATATGTAATTATATCAAATTAAAATATATTAGTGTCGCTCAATAATTTCAAAGATTATACAGGGTGTCCGGTAATTAATGGATAATCTTGAAATGTCTTAAAGTAGAACGGACGGCAGTTCAGAAAAAGAATGAATAAAAAATTTTATTAAAAAGTGCAATAGCTTGTCATACTTTTGACTGTCTATCTATTAGCATAATTAGTGTTTAATAATAAAACAACAAAAAAACCGATGGAGTTCATTCATTTAGTGTCGTAGAGCACAAGAAAGTCAAATATGGTAATTAAAAAAAACATCATACCTCAGGTAGTAGTTAGGATAGTTTTTTTTAATATTTTCCGAACGACCATCAGTTCTGCTATAAGACATTTCAAGGTTATCCATTAATTACCGGCCACCTGTATAATGATAAGGAGAGCACACAGTATTATAGTCGGCCTCGATGGCGTAGTGGTTAGTGTAACCGACTGCCACGCTTGAGGTCGCGGGTTCGATTCCCGCAGAACTCAAACATTTGTGTGCATGAACATGGATGTTTGTCTTGGTCTGGGTGTTTCTATGTATAATATGTAAGTATCTACAAAAAAAAGTGTATATGTATGTTTATCCATTGTCTAGTACCCATAGTACAAGCTCTGCTTAGTTTGGGCTAGATGGTGTTGTGTGTATGTGGTAGAGTATTATTATTATTATTTTAAGTTTATTGCCTATACTTCACTATTTCAAACTAGTTTTTGTCTGCGGCTTTGCTCAGGCACAGTACTTTTTTTTGGATGGAATGTGTTCTATGTCCCATTGAAGTGCTTTAATAGCCACTAAATGTCCTAAATAAAGAAACAAAAGACATTTAAAATACATAGGCAACTACTGTATTGGTATGTATATGTAAATATCCTTTTAAATTGCAGTACATAGCGATGCTGCGGAAGGAAGGTCCTCAGCACTGGGTGTGGGAGGAACAGAAGGAGTTAATGGCGCTCGAGTTCCGTTTTAAGGATGTGCAGGAGCCGAGGCATTTGGCTGTCGGACATGTTCATATTTTACAGGTAATATATAAACCGTGTAATAATATTATTGGAAATAGAGGAGCCCGCCACGCGCCCTCGGATTTCCCACCACAACAATTGCAATAGAAACAAGTGAGAAACGGCCATCATCATCATCATCATCATTTCAGCCTATTGCAGTCCACTGCTGGACATAAGCCTCCCCCAGGGTGCGCCACAAAGCGCACCTATACGGCCATGACTTGCCGTAAATATTAGAGTTCGAAAAAATGGTATCACGTGATCTTGAGGTCAGAGGTCAAAGGTCATAGTAATTTCGGGGGTATATCGACTATGCTGAGTCGAATGGCGTTAACCGCGAGTCTCTAGCTCTTACGGTTCTTGAGTTGAAAGATGGTATCACGTGACCTTGAGGTCAGATGTCAAAGGTCATAGTAATTTCGAGGGTATATCGACTATGCTGAGTCGAATGGCGTTGACCGCGAGTTTCTAGCTCTTACAGTTCTTGAGTTGAAAGATGGTATCACGTGACCTTGAGGTCAGACGTCAAAGGTCATAGTAATTTCGGGGGTATATTGACTATGCTGAGTCGAATGGCGTTGACCACGAGTCTCTAGCTCTTACGGTTCTTGAGTTGAAAGATGGTATAACGTGACCTTGAGATCAGAGGTCAAAGGTCATAGTCATTTCGGGGGTATATTGACTATGCTGAGTCGAATGGCGTTGACTACGAGTCTCTAGGTCTTACGGTTCCTGAGTTGAAAGTTGTATAACAGACAGACGGACGGACGGACGGACAAAGCTGTTTTATAAAAGATTTTTCGAACTCTGAAAGGTTAGTTTCGTTTTTATAAAAGACGACTCACTTGGAATAAATCCTGTGTCGCGCGGGACTTTATAAACATTCAGATAACGAAACAATCAAGTTTTATCTAAGTTCATCCGTGGATCGATTTGTTGGGCAAATCAACCATGTCCTCAGCACGTGTTCTAAGACCTACAAGGTTTGGCAATAATAGCGATGTTGTCTGGTTAGCTCAAGTGCGCGTTGTAATCGTTACCGCCAATGTATTTAATATATCCTCAATGTAAATTAAGGATAATTTCGGAAATATATTGAATCGAATTAGGCGTTACTTGGCGAAAATCCATAGTAATAGAATTATTGGGCAGAGATTCGCCACGTACCTTCGGATTGCTCACCACAACTATTGCAATACAAAAATGTTGGCAATACCGAACTTCTTCAGAGGAGTTATGCTGTCCTTAGCTGTCCCTAACCAGATAGGGACAGCCACAACGTAGGATCCGGGCGTATTACAACTTGCAGTGTTCCGCTTCGAGCACTAAATATGCGTCGACAGAAATGGCGCATCTGTTGTCAAACTGTCTTGAAGATTCCTCGATGCCAAATTTAAATCTCCAAGATGCAAAGCACAGAGGAAAATTTGAATAAGTACCTTAAATGCAAAGCACGGTGGCACATTTCAATCCCTTTGATGCAAAACACAGAGGCAATTCTCAGTCTTTTAGATGCAAAATACAGAGGCAAATGTCAGGCCCTTAGATGCAAAACACATAGGCAATTGTCAGTCCCTTAGATGCAAAATACAGAGACAATTGTCAGTCCCTTAAATGCAAATCACAGAGGCAAATGTCACTCCCTTAGATGCAAACCACAGAGGCAAATTTCAGTCCCGTAGATGAAGAATATAGAGGCAATTGTCAATCCTTTAGATGTAAAACATAGATACAAATTTCAATTCCTTAGATGCATAACAAAGACAAAACATATCATTCCCTTAGATGCAAAACACGTAAGTAAATTTCACTCCCTTAGACGCAAACCACAGAGGCAAATGTCAGGCCCTTAGATACAAAACACAGAAGCAATTGTCAGTACCTTAGATGCAAATTACAGGGATCGCCTTTCCTTGATAAAAATGTTAGATGCATATTTCACATATACTTGTCGTATTGTATATATTGTCTGTGGGAAAGCCACGCTTCGCGGCACGACTGGGCCGGCTCGACCGGAGTGATACCACGGCCTCACAGAAAACCGGCGTGAAATAGCGCTTGCGTTGTGTTTCGTCGAGTGAGTGAGGGTACCAGAGGCCCAACTACCTCCCTCCTCTGGGGGCAAGGGGTTTAAAAGGCTGGCATCGCACTTGCGACTCCTCTGGTGTTGCTGGTGTCCATGGGCGGCGGTAATCGCTTACCATCAGGCGATCCATCTGCTCTTTTGCCTAGTATACCATAAAATAAAATGCTTAGCATGGCAAAAGCTTATAAAATAACTACATTTTTCTTAAAAAAAATATCTTACTAAAGTGTCTCCTCGTGACCATGGCTGATGAAAAGCAACCGAAACGTTGGAGAAAATGTAAACTTAAATATACCTAAATAATTTTAATAATTTAATTAGCTTAAACATTTGTAAAATTTAATAGTATCTAGTAGCAGTGTAACAGTTTTAAATTATGTAATAAAGTGTAAAATAAACAACGCGATAAATTTCGTATAAAAGAGTTTAATTTAAATCTTACTAAAGGTTTAATATGATGGGTACTGAAAATAATTAGTATGTCTAATAAATGCATTTTGAAAACTTTATTCATTAATACAACATTTTAACAAAGCTATCTTTGTCTATATGGCTAGAAGTTTTTAGTTGCAGCATGAACTTTAGATTTTAACTATTAAGACTGAACTTCTGAAATCCTATCTGTGTGCGAAGTTTCATCCAAATCTGTCCAACAATTTACGCGTAATTGAGTATCAAACATACAAAAATATTCACAATCTTTTACAGTTATAATATTATCGCGTACACACGGTACTTGTAATAAAATTGTTTGTGTGCTCTGGTTTCGATATTGTTACTCTCTAAATACCGTTATTCTCTTAAGACTGCGTCGAGCGTAAGACGCGGTTGGACTGAATGACAGAGCTCAAAATTCAAATCAGCGCGCGGCCGCCATAATCAAATTGTATGGAGGATTTGAAGTGCTTTTTTGATAAATTTGTATCTTTATTGTCAACCAATAACTTAAATATTTGGGACGGACAAATTGTAATATAACTATTTATGTTTCGTTTAAGCTGTAAAATAGGATAGATTTCTACTGTTATAATCTAAAAATCACGTAACACGAGCTTACGTTTTTGCATTTTTCGTAAATTGCTTTACGTAATTTTGTAGGCGAAAATATTAATTATTTTAAGTTTTTTACACGGAGTAATTGTAAACACATTCATTGTTATGGTAAATGTATATTTTATATTTGTATTAAACAAAAAGTATTGATTTTATCAACTTTACTGTGATCGCCTGTTTTGGCACATTTCGCTCGGCGCAGTCTTAAACATGTTTAATTTTCTGTAAACTTTTATATACGGTATCGTTATTAGGCAAGCATACTTATGCATTGTTTGACAATACTTGTTAGAATTTTCCACAATGTTATAACCATCTTGTAAGTTTTATGAATGTGGCCGTGAATCCTACTAATAATATAAATGTGAACATTTGTTAGTATGGATGTATGTGTTGTTTGCTATTCTTTCACGCAAAAACTACTGAACCGATTGCGATGAAACTTGGTATGTAGATACCTGGACAACACATAGGCTACTTTTTATCCCGACATTCCCACAGCATCGGGACTTACGAGGGCAAAACCGAGGGTCGCATCAAGTCTTCATATACATTTTTGTTTGCAGGAGTTTCCAATGGATGATGTGTTAGCAGCGTACTACCTCATGACGGAGTGGAAACCAGAGCTCATCACCGAATTGCTCTCAATGCTCACTCCTGAAAACGTTCGCATCGGCATTGTCGCCAAGTAAGTACTATATTTTATTACTACCTTTTTCCCGTGACTTCGTACTGCTAGATGGACCTATAGTGCACTTATCAAAAACAAGATGCTGAATATTCATGACTGTTTATTTTCTAAATATTCACACAAAACAGATAGAGATTTCACTTATACACTACACTCGACTTATAGCCAGTTGCACTCACTGATCGGTAAACGATTAGCGAGTTAAGCAACGTTGGGTGCGGTCAGTCTATAGATGGGTGATCGCTTAGTGGTATTTCATCTGAGTGTCTCCGTGCTTCGGAGGGCACGTAAAAGATCGGTCCCGGTTGTTGTCAAATTGACAGCAGTCGTTAAGCCATGTCAGAGGCCTACGGGCGGCTTGAACAACTCTTGGCAACGGGTTGGCCACTAACCACACGAAAAAAAAGAAGGCTTGTATTATAATTTATTATAATTACTTGTATAGCAGCGATAGCTCAGTGGGGAGACCAACAGACTGCAATGCAGAGGGTCTCGGGTTCGAACCCACGTCGCGCACCTCTGACTTTCGGAAGTTATATGACTTTTCGAAATTATGTGCGTATTGATTGACAATTATCGCCTGCTCCGTGCCTCGGAGAGCACGTTACGCCGTCGGTCCCGGCTGCCATGAACATCTATGGCAGTCGTTATTGGGAAGTCAGTGCCCTATAATATCCTGACACTGGTCTAGCCTTAGGGTATCGTTAGCCTTCGGGTTGCGGAGGTCAGGAGGCAGCCGCTCCGTGTAAAAACTGATATCCAGTCAAATCCGGTTAGACCAGAAAAGCCGACCCCAAGTGACTTGGGAATAATAAAGGCTAAGAGAGAAGAAGACATGTATAGCGCGACAGCCCTAATAAGGGGCAGAGTAGACCCGGAGTTATTGTTATTTCTAGCTCTACTGAAAGCCAGCCGGCAGCCAAGAACCAGCCCGTACTAGGGAGCAGTTTTACTGAGAAAATACCAACTGAACTGGTATAGACAAAGTACGGGTATTTATTATGTAATTGGTAATTGCTGATTAATAACGAGATGGGTGTAAAAACCCAGGATTCAACGTCTTCGTCTTCATGAGACCTTTTTTTTTCCCATCAGCTTTTTGTAATGTTGAATCACACAAATTTTTGTCCCGTGTGGGATTTAAACCCACACAGCGCAGTTGTAGCGGCGAGGCGACCACTTAAATCCCTGCGCCACCTGTGCAGCAGCTATTCTGTACCCCTGACAACGTGTATGCGACACTGTATGATGATCGGTCGAGTAGTTAAGGCGTGAAAGCGTAACAAACAAACTAACATTCGCATTTATAATATTAGATGGGATGTAGTCTTCTCACTAAATAAATATTGGATCGAGAATTTTCGTGCGTAGTAACTGCACATTCGTGCATTTAACAATTAAATGGTGAATATTATAAATAAATAAAATCTATTTATTTGATTTGATTTTATCTTTTCAGGGTGTTCGGAGACAAGTGCACCATGACTGAGGACTGGTATGGCACTAAGTATCTACAAGAAGATATTGAAGAAAGCAAATTAAAGGTACATATTATATTCCCTTCAGAAGAATGGCCTTCATACCAAATTTCAGTCACGGCGTGCAATCTTAACGGAGACTGGCCGACTCAGGAGATATTAAAGTCCACAAGTGGGCACACAAGACCCACAATAATTAAGATATAATCTATATGTATTACTGCTATGTTCTCTTGTCTTGTTTTTGTTCAAAATCTTATTATTATAAGATATGAAAACCTGAAATTAAAAAAAACGCTCGTACCTATTACCTCAATAAAAAAAAAATGAAACTAATAAAAATCACTGTACGTATAAAGGAAAAGGTGAAGGTCATGACTTATAGGAAGGTCAAGATCTTGGCCGAAGGTCGAGAAAGATGGCGTATACTCCACCGACAAGAGCAAAATCTTCGGTTTAATGAAATGTATTTCTCATAAGAGCATACAGTGCACAAACAAAGAGACACAAATTAAAAAAAAAATACGTCTGGAATATAAAAGTTAACAAGAATATTGTCTTCTATTTACGCGAATATTATTCATTGAAAAAAAAAAAAAAATTGAAAATTGTTGTGTAAGTGTAAAAATAAATTAAATCTAAATAGTTTAATAATAATTTAATTAGCTTAAAAATTAGTGAAGTTTAATAGTAGAAGTAGTGTAAAAATTTTCAAAATTTTGTAATAAAGTGTCAAATAAACAACGCGATAAAATCCGTATATAGCAGTTTAATTTCAGTTAACAAGAAGTGTAAGTATAAAGAAAGAAGAATATTGTTACGTGCTGGGTTCGAGGGATAAGAATTTAAACAATATTACCAACTAAAACACGTTTTATTCTAATACATAGTTAAATTTAAAACAACTCACTACACTTTTCCACTGTAACTGCTTCAAAGTATGTGGTATTTTCCCATCCATTCGCTCCGATGTATACTTGACCGCTTACGATTGTAAACTGACTTGGCAGTGCCCGTGCACCGTCAGATATAAGCGATTCACGCGTTTCTGGTGTTTTCTAGAAGCGCCATACCCGGTAAGCAACAGTACGAAGATTCGAGAAAGTTCTAGCGCTCTCTGTACTCTTCGCGTACTGACAAGCTACGTAGTTCAGTAAGACGTCAATAGATGGCGCTGTAATAAATTATTAGAAGAAACTGCCGAGTCTTCTCCACAGTGACGAGAGATGGCACTGACTGTAACAATATAAATATGCAAAATTCTTCTGATTATTGTTTAGGTAAAATATTGAAATTGGTTTAGTTGTGCATTATGAATGATTTTAAAACTTTGCATAGGTATAATCAGTTCTGTAGTCATCTTTTTCGCACATTTATATATGGTTCAGGCTCAGCGCGACAGCTATAGATTTAAAAACCTTTTTCGGCTAAGTGTACATACCTTATATGTGAAAGTGATTCCTAAAATTATAAGCTTTGTTATACAGTTGAGGATGTATACCGTTTGCTGACAGATTATGTCAAAAACGAGAGACAACGACAGAATATATTCCATAAGTTTAAGTATAATTAGATTATAGGAGAAGGAGTGGGAAGGGGGAAAGAGGGTGATTGTGCCTCCGGCACTCTCACTCACCTAATGAAACACATCAGTAAGAATACTGCTATTTTACGTCGATATTCTGGGAGAGGGTAGTCCTTCCCCGGTCGAGTCGACCCATTCATGCTGAAATCAGCGAGCATATTGCATTTTGCAATAGCAATAAAAGTCGCTTCAAAAAAGAAAATATACCTTTTCTTTAAATGTTTCAATGTACCTATTTCCTCTTAACATGTGTTGTTATTCCAGGAGTGGGCAACGGTTGAGTTAACGGATGAGCTGCACCTACCGCCGGTAAACGAGTTCATACCCACGAACCTCACGCTGGAGGATTGCGATGACTGCACCTGCGACTCCATGGCTCCTGCCATTATCAAGGTAGGTGTCTCGTACATTTTCTTATCTTCTGTATCTTTCTTCTTCTAGAAAAGTACACTATAGTAGAACCTAGTTTATAAATATTGTGCCTGTAAATATTGGGTCGAAAGGATACGATGATTTTTTTTTCTTTCTTCAACTTCTTAGGGTGCCTCTACTAGTCATTCTACTGCTAATAAAAGAAGATTATAATAGATTTTTTTTATAAATATTCTGTTTGTAAATGTCACACAAACACATATACATACAGGGTGTCCGGTAATTATTAGATAACCTTGAAATGTCTTATAGTAGAAATGACGGTCATTCAGAAAAATTATATAAACTACTACCTGCAATATGTTTCTTTTAAACCTCTAAAAATTTTTATTACCTTTCTTGTACACTACGACCATAGATGAATGAATTCCATCGGTTTTTTGTTGTTTTATTATTAAACTCTAATTATGCTAATAGATAGACAGTCAAAAGTAAGACTAGATATTGCACATTTCTAATTTAGAATTTTTTTTCTGATTGTCATTTAGTTCTACTACAAGACATTTCAAGGTTATCCATTAATTACCGGCCATCCTGTATGTGTGTAGTGAAGGGCGCTGGTACCCATAACACAATTTAGATCTTACATTGGGTACCAGAGTTCAACAAAAACATTTACTTCGTTTGATGTTTATATAATATTTATTGTTTCACCAATATTATTTGTACATTTTTTGGTAAATAAATTATTATTATTATTATTAAATATTGAATCGAAAGATATCAATGCCTAATGGTTGTTTTTTGTAATAATTGATTTACTTTACATCTAGCTGTTACAAGCGACATGGTCCGCGTGAAATTTACCAAAAAAAGAACTGAAATGGAAGTAGCTCTTATAATATTAGCTATCTGCCAGTGAAATTCCCGTCAAAATCGGTCCAGCCGTTTCAAAGATTAGCCGGAACAAACGGACAGAAAGACAGACAGAAATAAAACACTTGTTACAAAAACGTTTAAATATTGATTTTTTATATAAGTACCGTATGCATTTGGTAAAAAGTTGTTATTTTGGCCCTATCAAAAGACAGTTCAATTTTATTTATTTGTATATATATGTTATAATATATGGTGTATATGGTATGTGTTCCAGGACACCACACTGATGCGGCTATGGTACAAGAAGGATGGAGAGTTTATGTTGCCCAAAGCAGTCATCGCGTTCGACCTAGTGAGGTGAGCTCTCTTGTTTGACTAAACTTTTTCAACACAATTAATGTACAGGCAGATGAACTGAACATAGTATGTGTAGACACATTGCAACTATGTCACCTCAGCCCTCAATATTTTAGCGTACTTACGACCTCAATTGTGCTGAATATTATTTAATATTTTACTTATTCATACATATTTCTGTTTACATGTGTGTATAATATGTGTATGCTCACTGAATATTATAATAATAATCCTCTCGTAATCTATACTAATATTATTAAGCTGAAGAGTTTGTTTGTTTGGTTGAACGCGCTAATCTCAGGAACTACTGGTTTGAATTGAAAAATTATTTTTGTGTTGAATAGCTTATTAATCAAGGAAGACTATAGGCTATATAACATCACGCTACGATCCACTGGGACCGAGCAATAACTATAAACGCGGGTGAAACCGCGGGCACAGCTGGTGTTCAAATAAAGAAGCACAATCAGAGGTCAATGCTGTTTGTATTTTATATGTCTATGTGTGAATTAGTCATTTACAAGGTACCTATATACAAAAAATAAATATAATATAATATAACATTCTATCACATACACACAACACCATCTAGCCCAAACTAAGCAGAGCTTGTACTATGGGTACTAGACAATAGATAAACATACATATACTCAGTTTTTTTTTGGAAATACATGCATATTATACATAGAAACACCCAGACCAAGACAAACATCCATGTTCATGCACACAAATGTTTGACTTGTGCGGGAATCAAACCCGCGACCTCAGGCGTGGCAGTCGGTTATACTAACCACTACGCCATCGAGGCCGCCCTTCTTAAAATAAAAATAATAATACAAAAATTTGTTCAGTAGTTTTTGAGTATATCCATTACAAATACGAATATTTTCTCTTAATAATAATAATAGAATAGCTGTATCAGTTATGTTGTCCCTGTTGTCCCCAGTCCCCTAGCGTACGCGGACCCTCTGAGCTGTAACCTGACGTCCATCTGGGTGCTGCTACTGCGTGACAGCCTGCAGCAGTTCGCGTACGCGGCGGAGCTGGCTGGCCTGCGCTGGAGCATTGGCAACGCCAAGTACGGGCTCAGCGTGAGTAGCGCATACCTTACCTCTCCACTCACTACTAGCTTTTGCAAGCGGCTTCGCTCGCGTAATGTATAGGCACCCTTATGGTACTTGTATTGTGTTGTAAATAGGTACACGAAACTGCACTAATGACTAGGAAATTAAATAAAACCACTGAGTCTGTTCTAAAACTTACCTATATTCTCACACACGTTCATGGACCTTATATAGGTAGCCCGTTCAACAAACGCATGCGACTTTGAGTTTTGCCAGTAGCGCGACCTATTGAGCGTAAAGTCGAAATAACGGTATAACGACGCTTAACAAATTTCATAATGATCGGTTGAGTAGTTAGGCGTGAAAGCGTAACAAACCAACAAACTCACATTCGCATTTATAATATTAGTTAGGACTATATATCTATACTAATATTATTAAGAGGAAAGATTCGATTGCTCGACTTGAATAGCGCATACCTCAGCTCTTTACTCACTACTACTCAGCGTGAGTAGCGCATACTTTACCTCTTTACTCACTACTACTCAGCGTGAGTAGCGCATACCTCACCTCCTTCCTCAATACTACTCAGCGTGAGTAGCGTATACCACACCACTTTACTCAGGGTGAGTAGCGCATACCTCAGCTCTTTACTCACTACTACTCAGCATGAGTAGCGCATACCTCACCTCTTTACTCACTACTACTAAGTAACGTCTAATTTAATTCAATATAAAATTCTGTTGTTTCCAGGTGACAATCGAAGGTTACGATGACAAACAACATGTGTTACTGGACAAGATAATCGATCATATGGTTAACTTTAAGGCTGATCCTAAGAGATTTTACATCATGAAGGAAAACCATGCGAGGGCCATCAGGAATTTCGAAGCTGAACAGCCTTACCAGGTATGAGGAGTTCTAACGACTAAAAGAAGAATCAGTCAACAACATACGTAGCTAAATATTAAACAAAGTAAACGTATTTAAAGGCAAAGTCAAAATCATTCATTCATTTAAGTCACAAAGTAACACTTATAATATACACAAAAAGAGCGTCTCTAACTCAACAGAACTAGCCAAAAGAAGAACTCGGTGCCCAAAACCTCGAGTTAAAACATCCTTCGCACAAAGACAGTACCAATTTTTAGCACCGTTCTTATACAACAATGTTAATAAAATAATAAAAATTAAAAAGCTCAATAACAATGAAATAAAGAAAGTTCTTGTAACATACCTGAAATCCCTAGATTATGAGGCTACTGAATATCTTTTAAGCATACCACGATGACAATAGAACACACACACACACACACACGCACGCACACATACGCACAAACATCTACACACACGCACACACACTTACACGCAGAGACCCACACACACATACAAATTTTTATATTTTAGTTTTTGGTTTTACCTTTTAATTTATAAGTTTTTACCATGGTCCATTAATACAATATTGACATTATTGTACACTGTGATATGGGGAATAAACTGACTCCTGTAATACAGTATTTAACTAGCTCAGGGGTCAGGGATTCAAATAATTGTAAAACAAACTTATGTCAATAAAGAGATTTTTATTTTATTATTATTATTATTACTTATGAACGTCAAAATATAGGGTTAGTGAGCTTACTAAGTTACTGAAGCTACATAGCCACATTTAAGTTAGTTGCTAGATTCAGGCAAAGGGTTGAGCCTATGAGAAGAAACCTGCAAGAAAATCAAAGGCATTTTTTTAAATCGCCACGTCATGAACTTGCCTTTGAAATAACTACAGTGACCAACAGACTGCAATGCAGAGGGTCTCCGGTTCGAACCCACGTCGCGCACCTCTGATTTTCGGAAGTTATGACTTTTCGAAATGATGTGCGTATTGATTGACAATTATCGCCTGCTCCGTGCCTCGGAGAGCACGTTAAGCCGTCGGTCCAGGCTGCCATGAACATCTATGGCAGTCGTTATTGGGAAGTCAGTGCCCTCTAATATCCTGACACTGGTCTAGCCTTAGGGTATCGTTAGCCTTCGGGTTGCGGAGGTCAGGTGGCAGCCGCTCCGTGTAAAAACTGATATCCAGTCAAATCCGGTTACACCAGAAAAGCCGACCCCAAGTGACTTGGGAATAATAAAGGCTAGGGAGAAGAGATTGTACTTTCAATGTATAACATTCTTGTTTACTTAAGATAGTATTATGTGTTAATTAATAATATTTTTGTTTATTTGTAGCATGCGGTGTACCAGCAAGCTCTCTGCTTGTCAGATATAGTTTGGACCAGATGTCAACTATTAGAAGCGGCTGAAGGTAATGTATTCTAGTAATTAGCATAATTGGTTGTTTACTAACATTTTTATTATATTGAAATTAAACTACTATATACGGATTTATTTTACACTTTATTACAAAATTTTGAAACTGTCACACTACAACTAGATACTATTGAACTTTACTAATTTTTAAGCTAATTAATTTATTAAAACTATTACAGTATTACAGTGAAAAAGTGTGGTATAGTGTTTGCTGTGTTTTAAATTTAATTGTTTGTTTGAATAAAACGTGTTTTAGTCGGTAATATTGTTTGCATTCTTATCTCTCGAACCCAGCACGTAACAATAATAATATCAGCCCTGTATCAAACAGTCCCATTGTTGGTCACGGGCCTCTTCTCAATGTGAGAAGGGTTAGGCCATAGTCCGCTGGGCCAGTGTAGATTGGCAGACTATAAATCTTCGAGAACATTATAGAGAATTCTTTTTTTTAGCCTATTGTTATGTCCCACTTTTAGGCAAAAGCCTCTCCCTTGGACTTCCAAACCACTCTATCCGAAGACATTCAATCAATTCTTAGACTTGTAAATGTATTTACGATGTTATCCTTCACCGTTAAAGCGAGCGATAATTAACTATGAAATACGCACATAACTTCAAAATGTCAGAGATGCGCAGGCGCGCAAGGCTGGGATCGAACTCGAGACCTCTGCGTGGCAGTACAACGGTCTCCTACTAAACTATAAATTGAAATATTATTGGTTTTCAGACATGACCCCGGAACAACTGGATGACTTCGCAGCCAAGATCATCAGAAAAGTCCACATTGAAGGTCTCATGTTTGGCAACTTGAGTCGAGAGAAGGCGCTGAAAATCGCCGACTCCGTGGAGCAGAAGTAAGTATCTCCCTCTTCGTTTCTCTTTCTCTTTTGTGATAAACAGGAGAAGAACTACGTAAATATGACTTTCGGATATTTATAACTAGCTGTTCCTCGCGTTTATGTGGCGGACCCAGGTACATAACACATAGTTATATTAAATTCAAGTAAATAATGTTTATATATCATAAGCACATCCACAAAACATTCATACATAAGTACTTACTCACACACCTATACAGCACAACCTTACATATTGTCTATCTATATTTATGTAGTTATAAAATATTACAGCAGCGATAGCTCAGTGGGGAGACAAACAGACTGCAATGCAATGGTCTCGGGTTCAAACCCACGTCGCGCACCTCCGACTTTCGGAAGTTATATGATTTTCGAAATGATGTGCGTATTGATTGACAATTATCGCCTGCTCCGTGCCTCGGACAGCACGTTAAGCCGTCGGTCCCGGCTGCCATGAACATCTATGGCAGTCGTTATTGGGAGAGTGTCGACACAAAAGATCCCACTGGGTCGAAGTGTCGCCGGTCTGCACTGACTGGCCCCCACATAAGATACATACATACATGTAAAATATTATTTAATACTCTGTCTGCCGTGCATTGATAACGGTTTCTCGTGACGTAGTGCATTCCAAGCGCGGCGCGGCCGCAGCGACCGGTAGACCTCCCGCCGGTCACTTCCTATGCCTAACATCGGACGCACGTTCGATTTGTGTTTGCGAAATACGATACGAAACATCACTCGATATTGCTTACCGGGACTCTGGCGTGTACAGTATATATTATCAATTGCTTTTATACCTGTCACTTCCCTGTGCTATTTTTATGAAAAATATAAAATATAATTTAAACAGTTAGATTAAACTACGGACTACAATCATGCCTTGTCTCGATTATTAATGTACATGTAAGTGGATGCTCCTATTTACCATACTGCTGCTTTAGAGGCTACCATCAAATTTTATTAAATGCTTGAGTATGTTCAGTAATAGTTCATGGAGAAATGGTTGCAGCACCTTACAGCTCTTATGATTTGTAAACAAAAACTTGACGATTAAAAAGTGTGACCATGAGTTTCTTGCCCGTTCTTCTCATGAGCCCTACACCCTTGCTTTGCTGAACATGGCAGTAAATGTAAATTCGCAGAAAAAATTAGTGTAACTTTGATATTTATAAGTGTTACCTTGTAACCTAATCTGAATAAATTTATATTTGAATTCATTGAAATTAAACTACTATTTACGGATTTTATCGCGTTGTTTATTTGACACTTTATTACATAATTTTGAAAACTGTTACACTACTTTTACTTTCAAACTTTACTAATTTTAAGCTAATTAAATTATTATTAAAACTATTAAAACTATTTGATGAAGGTGAATGAAGCCAGAGAAGTGTGACAGGATCGTAGCAAATGGAAATCCGTAGTCTCTGCCTACCCCTCTGGGAAACAGGCGTGCATCTCTCTCTAATCACACTATTCCTTATTCTATCTTTCAGAGTCACACCACATATATTTCTCAGCGCTCTCATTTCTACAGCATTTATTCTGCTCTCATGCTTCTTTTGCCATACCCAACTTTCACTTCCATACATAAGTGTGGGCACTAATAGTCCTCTATGAACAGCCAAACGTGCCTTGTCGGAAACATTTCGACTGTGCAAAAAAAATAAATCTAAATAGTTTTAATAATAATTTAATTAGCTTAAAAATTAGTAAAGTTTAAAAGTAAAATTAGTGTAACAGTTTTCAAAATTATGTAATAAAGTGTCAAATAAACAACACGATAAAATCCGTATATAGCAGTTTAATTTCAATGAATAATATTCGCGTAAACAGAAGACAATATTATATTTGAATTTTTATACGCTTCAGAACAAGCTCTCTCTCCTTCATTCCTCTACACATTATTCATCCTCTCTAAAATTATTACTCCGGGTCGGGCCAGTCAGCGTTAAGACTGGCCGCCGTAACGAAAATTCGGTCTGGAAGACATTATTATTTACGTATCTATTTCTTTGTTACAGATTACCTAAAGATGGGACTCCGCTTCTAGCACAACAATTGTTATTATATAGAGAAGTTGAATTAGAAAAAGGTGAGTGCTTTCACTATGCATTTGTAAATATTTATACATCACGAAACAGAAAGATGCGGTCATATTGTAGAGCCGTAATGTATATCTAATAAATAACCTATGTGATCAACCCTCGATGGTGTAGTGGTTAGTGTAACCGACTGCCACGCCTGCGGTCGCGGGTTAGATTCCCGCACAAGTCAAACATTTGTGTGCATGGACATGGATGTTTGTCTTGGTCTGAGTGTTTCTATGTATAATATGTATGGATTTACAAAAAAAAAGTATATATGTATGTTTATCCATTGTATAGTACGCATAGTACAAGCTCTGCTTAGTTTGGGCTAGATGGTGTTGTGTGTATGTGGTAGAATATATATACAGTGTGAGTCTTAGCACATATGAAAATGAGTGAAAGTAGACATCATTATATTATTATTGTTTTTTATTTCAACACCATTAACCACCTGGTTCAAAAGTTACAAGGTTTTCTGGGTGCAAGGTCCATAACTACAAAAAAAATGTAAATAGGTATACATCGAAGAATATTTTTTTATATGTCAAAATAAATTATTTAGATTTTCATAACAATTTCAAACATAATTATTTTTAATTAATTATTTTAAACATCAACATAAATGCATTATATCACTTTCCAATTTGCGCCTGGTCATTTTCGAGTTCAGACAGATCACTCCAGTCCGCCGTTAGTGTTGTTTAAGTATCGACTAGAATGTCCTGATAATGATAAGTTGATATAAAGAAAATGCTATATCTTAGGGAAATTAATGAGAGTATACGGGTTTATTTGTCACGGTGTTCTATTGTACAGGGGCTATATTATGTGACACTTAGATATGACCACACCTTTCTGTTACATGATGTATATACAAAAACGAAGGAATCATCCATATATATCTGGGCCCAGTTGTTATCGTAATCAAAGTAGCCATAATTGAAAGAGGATATAATAACAAGTCGTCACCAAAAATTTTGTGATATTTCGCTTCCCAGGAATTAAGTTATATAAAATGCAATGGTACAGTTCACACAGCGATCCATGTCGTCAATATCCAATTCAGAAGCGTAATCAGTTGTCCAATATGAAGTGCCAGGTAATTCTAAGTCACAAAATCCGTCGAACAGTCCTTTAGCAAGCCAAAGTCGTGGGGTAAAGCAAACAAAATAACAAAACAAGAAAAATACGTGCGCACTCATAAGCAACAAACCGAACGAGTGTTGAACTTGATTTTGACATTAGCCGTCAAACTTGTCAGTCGGCGACCACAGAAAATTAATAACCAAAAAAACGACTTTCAATCGATTGAATTTTTATTATTATCATTGGAATAGATATAGAACACATATTTTTGAGATTATACCGATTTAATAATACTCGATAGTAAATAATTAGAGTTGCATATTAATCGATTATTGGTTAACTTAATTTAATATAAGTTTCTCGCTTTCTATGAAGAAATATTCTTACATATAATAACTTTTAAACTTTCGCGTTGCATGATATATATATAATATGTAACGGGTATTAACGCGATCATGCATAATGTTTACCTTTTTTATGCTTGACGTTTCGACCAGGTTACACCGGCCGTGGTCACAAGCTGACTGACCACGCATCATCATCAGCTTTGACTTTTTTTTTTATTAATATTAGTCTACTATTGTAACGTAAACAAATTTAACGGCGGCCACAACGCATCATGCGCACACTACGCTACTCCCTCCGCTAGCGAGCGGCTACACCGACGCACACAACGAAGCAGCCGACAGGTATATAAGCGCTCGCGGTAACCTATGCGGGCAGTGCTGTTGTGTACGGCGACGCTTCCGCATCCAGTGGAACTAGCTGGACCAATAGACTTATAGGGCTCGTGCATGCGTACAGAGGTGCTTCGTACATCGAACACCTTCAACCGTGCACTATATTATTTGTAATCTTGTTGTGTTTAAGAAATAAATTCTTATACTGTTCACCAAGAGTTTCCCTTTTACACTATCTAATATTACTAAAGTAATATTTATAATAATTTCAATGTATAACGTTCGCGTAAACGTAATACAATTATTATTCTAACATTTTATTTATTTATCATTTAAACATAGAAACGAAAGCGTTGCATCATTGTCAAAATTGCGTCTAGTCTTTTTTGGATTACCCGAGTCGGCTGTTAGTGATTTTCTATTAATTTTAAGTAGGTTTACATACCTATTACGTAAATGAATTAACAAATGATAATTAAAGTTGCTAATAACAAGTCTTCACATGTATATGTCATAATTATAGAGGGTGACTGGTTATATATTGTACGTTAAAGACATGACAATTTAAGTTCAGACGCAACGAATAAAAAAAAATGAAATCTGTGTAACCTGCGAAGAAAACCTTTATGAAAATTGTATGAAAGATCCATTAAATGTGGACACTGCGCGGGTCACACACAGCTGTGCACGACGCGCTACTGAGGCTAATGACCTTTGATAAGAAAAGAATGGTCGGGGGTGCAAATTCGGTAGAGTGCGAGATGCGTTAGCGGGGGCCGGAGGCGGAGGTTTCGGTTACTGTACTGAGTCGTTTCGTGGAATAACGCGTATTACCAAGGTCGCACGGCCAATCGGTCATCGTTTGTAACACAGCTGTGGTACATGCGAAGAGTGTCAACACATTAAGTTTTTATTGGATAACTGGGTCAAATTTTAAGTACCTATTTTTTAGATATTCGGTTCCAGAATCGAGTACTGAATACCCTCCTTCAATATGTCCAGTCTTTTACCAATCACCCTGTATATATCCTTTACGTAACCTATTTATATTTGTATATATGCAATTAAGTGTAGTATATAATTGCAAGCATTGATTTACTTAAATACTAACTACAGAATATCACTACAGTTTGGTTGCAGATAACCATTACATTTTACCAAAAAATAGTTTGGCTAATATCCGTCTCGTTGTGCTAGCGGAAGTGCTTTTGATGCTTTCTTAACGATGGGCTCAATATGCTGATCAAAGATCGAAGATCGAAGATCGAAATGAAGGAGTTAACTATCTAGTATAACACCAAGATCTCTAATAGTATTGATTTTATTAACTCTTTGACCATTCAATGTATACCCTGTACCTATCACGGTCTTTTGGCGCGTATATATAACGAAATAACATTTGGAAACATTGAGCTGTAGCTTATTTCGAATACAATATGTCTCAAATTTGATAAGATCTTACTGTAAGAGGTGTATGCCTGATTCCCTATGTACTTTTTAAAGTATCTTCATATCGTCATGGAGTAGAATATACGAGTCTTTAAAACAATATATTATGTCAGATATAAATATGAGCGGTCCCAAAATTATGCCTTGTGGGACTCCTGAAGGGACATATCTCCAGCCAGATGTATAACCCTGGAGCACCACTGCCTCAGTCCTATTATCAAAATATAAACAGAACTACCGATATACGTCGCCATGTATTCTAGTTAGCTATGTTTTAAAAAACAATAACTTATCTAGTAACACACGATGATCAATACGGTCGGTACAATTTCCATATCTTGGGGACTATTCCCTCAGAAAGTGAACGCTTAAACAGAATGGTTATCGGTGTTGCTAAGCTATCAGCACAGTTAACAATGAATAATGGTGGTATTTGATTACGACCACTAGATAAGATAAGTCTAAGTCTTGTTAACGAGTATGATTAACCTTCACAGAACCAATGCTTGTTGCGCAGTTATCAAAACAGGTACTACTAGAGGTGTCTGCATTAGAATTATTGGGCTCTGCTTCTTGAAAAGTGGTTTAAAAATATGTAGCAATTAAGATCCTAATATCCTGACACGTACAAGCCGACATATTACGGTACATCGTGATATTTGGAAACGTAACTGCTTTTTTCTTAATTTTTACGTACAACCAAAACATCAGTTTTTGTTGAGGAGGATTCTATCTTTTCCATGTAAGCTTCAAAACATGTCTTCTCCAAGTCGATGGCTCTGCATCGCAGAATAAAAAACAAATAATAAGCCGATAGATTACCATACATTTTATATTTTGGATGATATTTGTGGTTTTCTTTTAACGTTTATATATACCATGCTGGATGACAAGTTTGTCTCACTGATTTTTGTAGTACATGTTTGTCTGGAAGTTCGATTAATTTATTGTAGAATTTTGTGACCGCTCCATCTAATGAATTCGTCAGCAGGAATTCTGGCGAATTCACTTGATTTAGTTTAGATTTTATATCTGAATAATCGCCGCGAGAAAAATATTCCGTTTTGTGATGTTATCGCACAGTCTATGAATTTTGATAATTTTGTTTAAGCCGTGGGCACCGGCGCCTACGTCGGCAAAAAACATGTTTACGTTATCGCCCGTTATCGCCGCGGGGTACTTGAGTTTTTGTTATTGTGATTAACGACGCACTCATAGTTCGTAGAATAAAACAAAAGGTACTTCTGGGAAGCTTACGATATCAGCTATATAGTAAAATATAAACAAGACTATCTGTGTTCAATTGTTTATATTATTAGACCGGTTGAAATGAGAGAATGTAAATAAAAGACAACTCTTATGATATGTGTGCACTTAATAAATAAAATTATTATTCCCCCTTCCTCCGGACCTCGATATCGAGCGGACGTGTGCTAAATTCACGCAGTTTTTATTTAATATTATTTAAATAAATAAAATAAAAATATCAGCCTAAATAATAGGAGTGCATAAATGACGAAGAGTTTTGCTGTACGACTGTTGCTGCAAGCACCGCCCACCGTCGCTTACGCAAGCTCCTAGGCACCGCCCTCCCCTCGGGTGAGCAAGACAAGCATATTCCATTCTAACAAAACATATACAGTACAAGGACAGCAGAAACTACCAGGAGGTTACTAACCAAAGTAACAGAAGCATTAATTCGTCGTCATTGCTAACTACAAAAGTGGCGCAACACACTAGGCGACTGACCTGTGAGCGTGAAGTTTCGAGTTCGAATCCTAGAGAAAAGTTTTCACTTTTTGCACATTATAATTATATTCTCATCACGAAATACTTTAATTTGATAAAATTTACAGCATTCTGCGTACAATTTTATATCAAATATTTTTATAAATTAATTTTAAAGAGAAAACATGCCGATTAACCGATCTCCGCCTTCAACCGCGCAATCTTCATCTACATTGGCATTGCCCATTCCTCAAAGTGAAATTACTATTACACAAGAATCGGACACTGCCTCGGACTTAATGCTATCCGATATTGATCAAGGATATTCTAATATCTCAAGGAGACCGAAGCGCAAACATGGTGATTTAGCCAATGCCGAACTTAAAGAGCTCCTTTGTACTTTACAGAGGAAACAAGAAGCGGAATTCTTATGTATTAAACAGGATATGGCTACTATTAAAAACCAAAATGTTGAGACTCAGAAATCATTGGAATTCCTTTCAAGCATGTACGACGCCCTATTGCAAAAGTTTGAAACAGTCTCAAAAGAAAATGTGGCACATAAAAACCGCATAATTACGTTAGAATCTAAAGTAGATCATTTGGAACGGAGCCTTAAGTCAACGAGTATTGAAGTGCGCAACATCCCCTCGGCTAAGCCAGAGACAAAGCAGGATCTCAAAACTCATATTATAAACATAGGCCAGGCGGTGAACCTCCCAATTTCCGATGGCGAAATTCGAGATATTTTCCGTGTCAAAACCAAGAAGGAGCCAGGACCCATAATTGTGGAATTCACTACAAACCTACGAAAAGAAAATCTAATACAATCCGTGATTAACTTTAATAAAGTGAAGCCAAAAGAGGAAAAGATTAATACCGGCCATCTTCAAATACAAGGAAAATGTACACCGATTTATGTGACTGAAAATCTAACCACCAAAACTAGACGTCTATATTACTTAGCCCGGGAATTCACGAAATCCCACCATCAAGCTAGCTGTTGGACTGCGTTCGGTAAAGTTTTTATGCGACCAAAGGAAGGACATCCAACCATCCGCATAGATTGTGAGGATGATTTTACTAAACTAGATTCACAAAAATGACTAGAATATAAAGACTTTATTTCATCATGTTATAACATTATTTATTACTTATCAATATATTACAAAACTAATCCTGTTCACTTTAGCCACTCTGACACTTTATACTTTTTTATACCAATTTTTCTTAACTGTGTAATTAATTTACAAAGTCATATAAACCCAGTTGTAATAACACAACACACAAATACACATAAACAAACGTACACATACCTGAAACCGTATAAAGCCCACACAAAACACAAACAATACCAAATTAATTTCAAATCACACTATACTAACGTGGTATTCGATGCGCTCATTATAAATAAATATGTACAAAATTTGTCCCCACTAATAAATTATACAATATATTCTCACGTTGTCCCCATTTGCCCTATGGAATATAATATCAAATACACGATAGATTATTTCTACGTCAAATTTGACAAGGTAATATTTAAAAAATCCAAATTTTCGATTTAAATAATACTCAGATTAACTGTGAATTGGATAGCTTATCAATAGCTGAAAGCTTTACTTGTGATCTTGAAAATATTTGCGCCAACATGCTATATCCAGTCAATTCGTCTCTAAATATGATCGTACAAAATATTAGAAGCATCAACTGTAATATGTTACACTTCGAAACATTATTACATAGCTCTAATGTCGCTTGGGATTTAATCATACTGACTGAATGTTGGCTACATAACAACGATCGCATACCGGAGTTGAAAGGCTATAGTCACGCTTCAACTACAGTCAACAAGACGCAAAATGAGGGTGTAGTGGTTTATTCGAAGTCCCCAAGTAATTATAATATATCAGAACCTCATCTCGAGGATTTTAATTGTCTTATGATAAAAATTAATACGACCACTGTCATTCTTGCAATATATCGTCGCCCCGGTGAAAAAAACATTTCTAAATTCTTAGAATCATTAAATAATATACTAACCAGTCTAGCTTCATTTAGAAACATAATTATTACAGGAGACATAAATCTCGATATTGCACCCACGACAAAAGACAATAGAGCAGAATCTTATTTGAATCTTTTGGCCGCACATGGCATGTTACCTGCCCATTGTATTCCAACACATACTCATACATGTCTTGACCACGCCATCCTCAAAACCAAACTTTCTGCAAAATGCTTTGTTGCACATACGACCATAACTGACCACTACACCGTTATACTTAGCTTTGATATGCTTTCCAATACCCATAAATCCGTAAAAAATATCAAAATTGTCGATTACGACACTCTTGACAAAGTCCTGAATAAAATAAATCTAAGTCCAATATTTTCAATGGGTGACGTAAACAACGCTGTTGACTTTTTTATTACAACCTTAAATAAAGAATTAGAATCTTGCACCAAAATCAGACGTACCCCAATACGTAAAAACATTCTAAAACCATGGATTACCAAGGGGATACTAAAGTGTATAAGAAATAGGGACAAATTATATCAGAAGACAAAAAAAGATCCAAGTAACGAAATTCATAAACTAACCTATACTCGCTATCGCAATTTCACTAATTCTTTAATCAAAAAGGCCAAAAGAGAATATGAAAAATTAGAAATTAATAATGCCAAACATAACATTAAACAACTTTGGAAAGTCATTAAAACCATCACGTACACTAATAAAAACAGAATCCCAGCATTAGAATTGATAACCAACAATAACCATCTAGAATCAGCTAACGCAGTTAATAGATATTTTACTAATATTGGAAAAATCATTGGAGGAAACTTGCAATCGACAAACTCACTAAACGTGAATGAACCCTATCAACTGGTGACCCAATCGCAGTCATTTGTACTTCGGCCGGCAGATGTTTATGAAATAGACTTAATTATAACTCAACTCAAAAATGATTGCGCAATTGGCCTAGACGGTATCTCCAACAAATTTATAAAAAGATACAAAAGTATTTTAGTTGAACCACTTGTTTATATATGTAATTTAGCATTCTCGTCCGGCATCTTTCCAAAAGCATTTAAGCGAGCACTTGTTCATCCAATTTATAAAACCGGTGACAGAGACTGTGTGAATAATTATAGGCCCATGTCCATTCTTCCTGGCTTCTCAAAGATCATTGAAAAAGTTGTCAACAACAGACTAGTCAAGTACTTGGAAACCAAGAACTTGCTCTCGAATTCCCAATTCGGATTTCGCAGGAACAGGTCAACCGATGACGCTGTTTTTGAGCTTACAAATTATATAGTCACTAATATGGATAAAAAGAAAAAAGTATTAGCCATTTTTTTAGATTTAGCCAAGGCATTTGACACAGTGTCTGTCCCACTACTGCTCGGTAGACTGGATCGGATGGGTGTGCGTGGAATGCAACTGCAGTTTTTTGCCAGTTACCTCACAGATCGCTCACAATGTGTTCAGATAGATGGTGTACGTAGTCATGATCATCCTATAGACATTGGCGTTCCACAAGGAAGTATTCTCGGGCCAACGTTGTTCCTAATATTTATTAACGATCTTTGCCAATTAAACATATCTAACACTGGAAAAATTGTCACATTTGCAGACGACACTGTATTAATTTTTAACGGTGATTCTTGGCGAGATACGTATCGGAATGCACAAGAGGGCCTAAATAGAGTTACTAGTTGGCTCAACTGCAACCTCCTATCATTGAATGTCGATAAGACTAAATACATAGCTTTCCGATCAAATAATAGGAACCCGCATACCGAGGCATCTCAACCCATCTTTGCACATCTATGTTATAACCGTAATGTTACCTCTCCATGTACCTGCAAGGAACTACAACTAGTTGATACAATCAAATACCTAGGAATCGTAATTGACAAAAATTAAAATTTTCAAGCTCACATAGATATACTAAGTTCCCGAACTAGGAAACTAATTTACATCTTCAAAAACTTACGACATGTATGTGACAAGAATGTCCTAATAACAACGTATCTTGCCCTATGCCAGTCAATACTGATGTACTGCATTACGTCCTGGGGAGGTGCTGCTAAATCCACTATGATAAAACTAGAACGTGCCCAAAGGGCAGTGTTAAAGGTGGCACTTTACCTACCGTTCTTGTACCCTACAACAGACTTATATCAAAAGTCCAATGTCCTTACAGTAAGGCAACTTTTTATTTTTCGACTAGTTATTAAGTCACACTCACTAACTAATTTCGATCCTCTAACTAATGCAGGGAAACGTAGGCAGTATAAAATATATCAAACTGACATAATTTACAAAACAACGTTATCACATCGATTTTACTGCTTTTTAGGCCCGTACTTATATAATAAAATTAATGCTATTCTCTCTATTTACCCCCTTAATACATATAAATTAAAAAAAGTATTAACAGAATGGCTACAAAACCTAACCTATGACGATACGGAAAACCTACTTGTGCCACTGAGATAACAAAGCTAACACATCTATCTATTTATTAAAATACATACTGACATAAATACATGCACTTACTCTCACACACACACACATACACACACACACACACACACACACACACACACACACACACACACACTTTGTTTTGCATTTATTTATATTTTATCTTTGTGTTATATTCAACTTAGACGAAGTACTTGTCATAGCAATGTGATCCAAGTTTATGTCCAGGAGGTGGGAGCCTGGTGATCTGTAACACAGGATTCTTTTCCTACCACAGACACCAGCATCTCACAAAGGAATTTTGTCTGATCAATATCTTTTATTTCCTAAACTGTGTACCTTTGTGATGAGAAAAATAAATACAATTTATTATTATTATTATTATTATTATTATATTCAACCTATATTATTGTATTTTATATTTTCGTAATACCTTATGATATTTCCTTTACAAAAACATAAAATAGTGACTACACTTGCCTGGAAAAATGTTATGATTTTAGCGTTTGAAAATTACAGTAAAATCGCCGTTATTAATATTTCGCTTGCGTTGTAGATGTTTTTAAAAAATCATTCTAAGCGAATTAATCCGTGGATATAGTTAATTTTAGGTTTTTATTGTATGAAATCTACTCAATTATGATAATAAAAGAAATAAAAAAAGAAATACAGCTTATTATTCTATCTAAAAAGGCATTTTATGAAAATAGGCAATTGATCATGACAAAATCAATGGTATTATTCTCTTTATATATCTCTCGTTTTATATATCTAGAAAGAATACAATTTACTATTAGTTATATAATTGTTTCTTAAAGTAGAAAAAAATACCTTTCTAACGATGTGTAGCACATATATCATCCTTAGGCAAAAACAATGTAAAAAGCGTGTCAAACTGCGCCTCAAGGGTCCGTGGTTTGTTAAGTCAAATTATTCATATTTCTTGATATATTTAATAATATTACTTAAAAATACGTTAATATTATTATAATTCTAGTAAGAATACATAAGAATCTTATTAATTTAGATTGATTAAAAGCATAAATACGACACGGAAAAAACAACAACAACCATTTTGTTTTAAGTTTTTATAAAGATTACACTATTAAAAAATTGCTATTGTTTCTAGAATCATTACAATAATAAATAAAATAACAATTAATTACGTTTTAATGTACTTCCAAGCACTTCGATCCATCACAAAACATACAAAACAACAACACAAAAGCGACGATCGACTAAATTTAAGTATTTTAAAAATTATTTTTTTCTCTACCCCAAGCGTTCTTGTTAGTCCGTGGTATGGTGTCATTCATTCCAAATCCATCCGTAGCCAATAGATAATTAAATATTGGTGGTATGCATTTACAGGTATCGCTAATGGATTAGTACTTTCGGTAACAATTAAGGAATCCTTCGAAAATACTAAGTCAAATAGTATTTTGACTTCGTATTTTTATAGAATTTTATTGATGGCATGATAAAAATAATGTACACGGATTTATATATCGCGGTTTTCTATTGTACAGGGGCTACATTATATGACGGTTATTTATCACCACACCTTTCTGTTACACGTTATATATAAATTTGGTCGATGTTATATACGCGCACGTTTTATATTTTTGACTGCACGGATGGCGTAGTGGTTTAAGTGGTCGTCACCACTGCCACTACGCCAAATGTGGGTTCGATCCCCACACGGGGCAACTATTTATGGAACACACACAAAGAACCCCAAAGGAGTTCTTTGTGTCCGTTGTTTGAATGTTTGTAAAAGCCCCCGCGACACAGGATTCATTTACAGTGTAAGAGTCGCCAGTGTTTTAAAACTAAACTAAAAGAAACGTTGTACGCCAGGCGGGTGGTTCGTGCGCGAGTCCAACAACACCGTGCACCGCTCGTCGTGCGCGTCCGTGTACTACGCGACCGGCGTGCGCGCCGCGCGACACAACGTCGCGCTCGAGCTGCTCTCGCACATACTCTCCGAGCCGTGCTTCAACATACTCAGGACTAAGGTGAGCAGAGTTGTAGTGTGGCGGCCGCGGTATGCTACAGGGCCTATAACAGCGTGCACCGCTCGTCGTGCGCATCCGTGTACTACGCGACCGGCGCGTTACAGGGCCTATGGTATGCTAAGGGGCACATGGTAAGCTACGAGACGAACAGTGTTTACGGTAGGCTATGAGAGCTACGGTATACTACCAGTAGTAGCATACCGCAGGCTACATAGCATTTTGTGAGACCCGTCTCACGGTATGCGGAGTAGCCTGCGGTATACTACGAAACACACGATATGCTACGAGACACACGGTTTGCCACAAGCTCCATGGCATGCTACGTAACGAGAGTCACAGTATACTATTTGGCTCACGATATGCTGTTGACCGCACGGTATACTACAAGACCGATGGTATGATAAGGAATCCACGGTATATTCTACGGGCTCACGGTATGCTGCGGAGCTTACGGCACACAACAATGCTCAAGGCATGTTACGGAGCTTACGGCATAGTACGAGGCGTACGGCACACAACGAGGCTCACAGCATGCTATGGGGCTCACGGTATGGTACGGGGCATACGGTCTGCTACGAGGACAGTGATATAACATATAGTTGTTTGGTTCACCTCTATCATCATATGTGATTTAATCAGTGTACGGTATCGCACGAAGTGTTGCTGCTAGATCACGGGATTCACGGGTGATAAATGATAAGATTGAGTTGAGCGGTATAATAGCAGATTTATTCCGACACGTTATGCTAATTTATGCTAATGATGAGAGATGATTTAATGAGTGCGGTTAATCTGCCGGTTGGTTATGCACTGACTCGTGTAGATCACTCGGTCCACTATTGCGGCCGCGTGCGACCTAGTTGAGCCAAAGATGCTGATGTGTTCGATATGTATTGAACAATCAGAGATAACTTGTAAACACATATTCGTCTTAAATACTTGTTGTATAAGGTATCCAATCATGGTGCTGTCCGCTAACTAAAAAAACATTAAGCCATATGCGTTTCATATCACTTAAGCCCGGTTCCTATATCAAGAGTCGAGTAGGTTTTAGCTACGCCCAATAAAACAACGACATTTTTTTATTGAATATGTGATATAAATTAACTGTCCTTTGGTCAAACGATTTGTTTTTTGATATAGGTACCGAGCCATAACATACTTTTAGTTAGTGGACGGCTGATTGGTATAGGCAGAGTTGTAAGACTATATTTATTGAAATTAAACTGCTATATACGGATTTTATCGCGTTGTTTATTTGACACTTTATTACAAAATTTTGAAAATTGTTACACTACTACTACTATTAAACTTTACTAATTTTTAAGCTAATTAAATTATTATTAAACTATTTATTTTTAATTTATTTTTACAGAACTTTACAACTTTACAGACTCAGGGTCTTCCCGTGACCATGGCTGCTGAAAAGCAACCGAAACGTCGGGGAAAGTGTAAAAATAAATTAAATCTAAATAGTTTAATAATAATTTAATTAGCTTAAAAATTAGTAAAGTTTAATAGTAGTAGTAGAGTAACAATTTTCAAAATTTTGTAATAAAGTGTCAAATAAACAACGCGATAAAATCCGTATATAGCGGTTTAATTTCAATGAATAATATTCGCGTAAATAGAAGACAATATTAAGACTATATTTGTTTGCAGGAGCAACTGGGCTACATCGTGTTCAGTGGCGTCCGGCGCTCCAATGGCGTGCAGGGGCTCCGTGTCATCGTGCAGAGCGACCGCCACCCACGCTACCTCGAGCAGCGGATAGAGGCCTTCATACAGGGCTCGGCGGTAACCACTCCATTTCTCAGCCTTACACACTGACACTACACTGCACTATACTACAATACACTATATTAGAATACATTAAAATATACTACAATACACTACCCTATACTACAATATAATATACTACACTATACTGCAACACACTACACTATACAACAAAACACTACACTACACTATACTACAATAAACTACACTGCAGTACACTATACTACACTACACTATACTACAATACACTTCACCACACTATATTACAATACACTATACTACACTACACTACATTACACTATACTACACTACATTACACTACACTACAATACATGACACTAGCCACAATAATTTGTATGATCCTCAAATAGTTATTCCGAGTCTCGTGTTATTATGCAATAACACCCAGACTCGGAGCAACCATTGTTTGAATGTTTGTAAAGTCCCTCGCGACACGGGTCTTACAAACTATTACGGTAGTTGCCTTTTAAAAAAGATTGTTAATTAAATTAATGGTTTTCAGGAATATTTGGAAAAAATGTCTGAGGAAGAATTCTTGAAGCATCGGGCAGCGCTGGCGGCCCAGCGGCTGGAGAAACCCAAGCGGATGGCCAGCAAAGCGTCCCAACTGTGGTCTGAGATTACCGCCCAGGTAACATTATATCTGTTAAGTTATTTAACCGACATTTAAGGATGGATATTGTAATTAACGGACTTAAAATAAGATAGCCCTTTTTCATTGGAAGTTAGCTTCAGGAAATTAAAAAATCCTAAAATGAAAACGTCTTCCAACGGAGAAAACTAAATAAAAGCGAAAATAAAAAGTAAAAAATTTTCAATTATTCCTTCTTCTCTCTTAGCCTTTATTATTCGCAAGTCAAGACAGCCAGACAGACGCGGCGGAGGACTTAGTTTTATAATATGTAGTGATAATGATATGATAGTACCCAAAATATATATTTTTATTAATTATATTTTCACAATACTTTAAGCAGCGATAGCTCAGTGGGGAGACCAACAGACTGCAATGCAGAGGGTCTCGGGTTCGAACCCACGTCGCGCACCTCTGACTTTCGGAAGTTATATGACTTTTCGAAATTATGTGCGTATTGATTGACAATTATCGCCTGCTCCGTGCCTCGGAGAGCACGTTAAGCCGTCGGTCCCGGCTGCCATGAACATCTATGGCAGTCGTTATTGGGAAAGTCAGTACCCTCTAATATCCTGACACTGGTCTAGCCTTAGGGTATCGTTAGCCTTTGGGTTGCGGAGGTCAGGTGGCAGCCGCTCCGTGTAAAAACTGATATCCAGTCAAATCCGGTTAGACTAGAAAAGCCGACCCCAAGTGACTTGGGAATAATAAAGGCTAAGGGAGAAGAAGTTTAGATGTATAATTTGTTAAGGTTTTGTGTATGAAAGTGTCGACAAAAGTCAAACCGCCTGGGGCTTTAATGCGAAGTTAGGGCCGATCGCTAGTATTGTTATAAATGAATTTAATTTGATATATTGTTATTATTTTTCAGGTTTATAACTTCGACAGAGCGCGGGTAGAGGTAGATCAATTGAACACAATAACTAAAGAAGAGCTAATACAGTTCTATAAGGTGAGAAACTAATATGAAAATGTCAGCCCTGTAATAAACAGTCCCAGTGCTGGTCACGGGCCTCATCTCAGAAAGGTTGGGCTAAGAAGGGTTCCTAAAAAGGGGCTATAGTCCACCACGCTGGCCCAGTGCGAGTTGGCAGACTTCACATATCTTTCCAAGCGTTATGGAGAACTCTCAGACATACAGGTTTCCTCACGATGTTTTCCTTCACCATAAATCAAGCCATTTTAATACGCACATAACTTGGAAAAGTCAGAGATGCGAGGCTTGGGATCGAACTCGAGACCACTGAGTGGCAGTCCAACGGTCTCGCGCTATCGCTGCTATTAAATACATATATACATAGATTCACGCCTGTTTCCCAGAGGGGTAGGCAGAGACTACGGATTTCCATTTGCTACGATCCTGACACACTTCTCTGGCTTCATTCACTTTCATCACATTCCTCATACACGCCCGTCGGTTCAAGGTGCTCTTAACCTGGCCTTTGTCCAGAACGCCTCCGATCTGATCGAGAAACGTTCGTATCGATGCTATTCTTGAAGTATTATAATTTTTTAAATATTTGTTATAGAAACACATAGGCGCCGATTCGCCAGACAGACAAAAGCTCTCTGTATACATAATATCGACCGCGGAAGGAGGCGCTGGGAGAGATGACTACACACAGACCAAACAGAACGAAGAGAAAGACGAACATACAGATACAGACTCACAGAAGTCGGAGAGAGAGGTAAATATAATTCATGTAACTTAACAGAAATATATCAATTTTTATTTTTGCTTTAAAACGAGTCTCACACTAGGGATAACTTCTGTATCGCGGGGGACTTTACAAACATTCAAATAACGGACACAAAGAACATCCAAATTCGGAACAATTATTTGTAGATCATACAAAGTCTTGTCTCGTGTGGGATTCGAACCCACAACACTCAGCTCAGTGGCAAACCAAACTAAAAACTTAACCCTCCTATGCCATCCGTGCAGGCACACAGTTATCTCCTAAAACGGGCTAGTTTGAGTAAAGCTTTTTTGAGTGGTAGGGACACGCTGGTTACAGCATTAATGGGCCGGCTCGACCGGTGAAGTACCACCCTCTCACAGAAGATCGACGTAAAATAACAGTATTTATGTTTCGTTCGGTGGGTGAGAGCGCCGGAGGCCCAATCACCCTTCCCTTCCCAAACCCCATCCTGCTCCATTCCCCTTTTCCTTCCGGTAGGCAGCGACTTGGTTGTGTTTTTTTGACATTGCTTCTGTAATGCTAAGTAAACACAGCCATGTGTATGAGCCATGGTTCTCTCTCTCTTCTTACTACCAGGTGGGCCGCTGGCTCGTCTGTCACCGAAGAAAGCAAGAAAAAGAAAATAAAAAAATGTTCCATTCGCCACCCCCAGCATTGCCCAATCCGGTGGCGAAAGGGACAATTTTTGGATAGCTATTCCAAAAAAAAAAATGTTTCGTTCGCCACTGTGGGTGGCAACTGGGATGAATTTAATCCCAGTCGCCACCCCCTGCATTCCGTCCTCTGGTGGGAAAAGGGATATTTTCTTTGAAATTAAACCTCTAAATACGGATTTTATCGCGTTGTTTATTTGACACTTTATTACATAATTTTGAAAATTTGTTACACTACTATTTCTATTAAACTTTACTAATTTTAAGCTAATTATATTGTTATTAAAACTATTTAGATTTGATTTAATTTTACACTTTCCCCGACGTTTCGGTTGCTTTTCAGCAGCCATGGTCACGGGGAGATAATTAGCTTAAAAATTAGTAAAGTTTAATTGTAATCGTAGTGTAACAAATTTTCAAAATTATGTAATATAGTGTCAAATAAACAACGCGATAAAATCCGTATATAGCAGTTTAATTTCAATGAATAATATTCGCGTAAACAGAAGACAATATTATAGGGATATTTTCAATAGAAAGAATCCCATTCGCCACCCCGGGTGGCAAATGGAATGTTGCTCACAAAAAATCTCAGTTAAACATAACGCAAATACTTGTATTTGGAATGACATTTATAGTTTTTGAAGTAGGTATTGCTAATAATTTTAGTATGAACTCTAAATGGAATAGGATGACTATTCAGGTTTAAGTAATGTTTATAATTACTGGGTAAAATATAAAGGCCATAACTTTCCATATTTATTTGCAAAATTAACTGTACGTAACAATGTCCCAATTGAAATCGGTTCGCCACCCCCAGTGGCTACTGAGACATTTTCCAAAAAATTATCCCATTCGCCACCAGAGGGGGCAATGCTGGGGGTGGCGAATGGGACTTACCCCTTAAAACTACAATAAATGCGCTCTAGCCAGATCAGTATTTTTAGAGAGAGTTCGTAAGGTAAGGTCCCCACTACCGCCAAGCCGTCTAACGCTGACACTTTTGCCCAGGATGAGCCCAGTATACTAACCAAGATATTCAAACGTGCCAAGATATTCATATTGGACCACCAGAACAGGTCTGAGCGTGATGGTGATGGTCGTTGTTCAGGCTCCAAGATCTCAGGGCCTGTTGTAAGGTCTAAGGTATATATGCTAACGTTTTCTATGGAAGGATCTATTAGGCGAAATAATATTACATCCGCTTCCGGTATGCGGTAAATCCTTGTTTTTTTGAGATATCTGCAACCAGTGTAACGCATCCTCTATGTTCGTTACTGTTCGTTCTTAAAAACGGATGTTCAAGACAATTACAATAGCAGTAAACATTTTACAACCGCATCCAATATAGAATCTTTGTTTTTTTGAGATATCTGTATCCGTTATGATGCATCCTCCTCACCAATCCTGCAATTATCTTCATAAGGTTACATTTGTAACCTTTAGGGTTTACTTTATGAGAAATGTAGATATAATTAGAAAGTACAATGAGAGAAGGTATAACAAATACACTTTTAATGTATTAAGATTACAAATAAAAGAGACAATCTTTACTTATATAACTAGTCAGGGCGTGGTTCGCTAAAGACTTGCTTCGTGGTCCTTGTACAATCAGGACACTTAACTGGGAGTGTGAAGCCGGGCCGCAAGGAGCTGCGACTGACGCCGTCCCTCCTTATATAGACTCGCACCACCGGTCGCGAGAGGTGGCTAGTGACGTGCGCCCCCGTTCGCCGGGCGTCTAGGCGATTATCGTCACACATTGTGTTCCATATTTAGATCCTCATCAAGTAGTTCTTACTTGATGAGGATCTAAATATGGACCTAACTATTTCTTAAATTCTTTACAGCAATCATAGAAAATTGAAATTAATTTTTAAACGTGCATTCGTAATTATTATCAAGAAACATCCTTTTTATTTCTAACAACACGATTCAAAATCGCGTAGCATTCGTGTCGTAAATATATACTAATAATAATTCATGTTCACTATTTGCAATATTTGGACGTAAATAATAATAATAATAATAATAACCTATTACAAATATAAGCCCAGTACTGTTTTAGATAATAATTCCTTTAAAATGTACTGGGATAGGACCATTGTTACTGACAAAACCATACACTACAATAGACCAGACATAACCATACTAGACAAAACAAAAAAAACTGTTTTCATAATAGACATCGCAGTATGTAACACACATAATCTCCTCACTACGAACGCGGAAAAAATGACGAAGTATGTTGATTTAGCTACCGAAGTAAAAAGGCAATGGCAGGTAGACACCGTTAAAATCATCCCTATTATCATATCTACTACCGGCGTAGTCCCTCAGACACTTCTACATAGCCTGAGCATACTTGACATGCCGAAATCTACAATCACACTCATACAAAAAGCCGTTCTTCTTAACACATGTCGCCTCACACGTAAATTTCTTGCATCATCTACTTCTTAACTTTTTTCCCTCTGGCACACTTGGTTAAGGCCCGTGTGTCAGGTTTTTACCCCTTTGAAATAAAAGGGAGACTAAATATAAAAATAATAATAATAATAATAATAATAATAGTTCTTTCCACCACCGGTATCATACCTAAACATCTTCGCCATAGTCTGAAATTAATAGACCTTAAAGATTCCCTATACATTATGCTCCAAAAATCCGCCATTCTGAACACCTGCAGAATAGTTAGAAAGTTAATGTCTCTTGATGAAAACAAGGTTACACAAAACACTTCATCTACATGACCTTAAACACACTGTAACCTTTAGGGTTTACTTTAAGAGAACTGTAGAATAATTAGGAAGTACAATGAGAGAAGGTATAACAAATACACTTTTAATGAATTAAGATACAAATAAAAGAGACAATCTTTACTTATAGAACTATAGTCAGGGCGTGGTTCGCTAAAGACTTGCTTCGTGGTCCTTGTATAATCAGGACACTTAGCTGGGAGTGTGAAGCCGGGCCGCAAGGAGAGCCGACTGACGCCGTCCGATCCTTATATATCTCGCACCACCGGTCGCGAGAGGTGGCTAGTGACGTGCGCCCGCGTTCGCCGGGCGTCTAGGCGATTATCGTCACAACACCACACGCTACATTTACTTGGTTTCAGCCCGTAACTGTAGACAAAACCAGCCCTGAGCTTAGAAAAAACAAAAGTACTCATAATAATAATAATAAGTATTTATTTCCAATAACCATACAGCTATTACATACAAAGGAAATGAAACAAACTTAGAACTTAACTGTAAATGGCGGAGTGCTCCTATTATTTACAACATCTATACTAGATCGTAAACATATAGCTTTCTTATTATATTAGATATTTATAATAATATTCTATAATATTCTATCACATACACACAACACCATCTAGCCCAAACTAAGCATAGCTTGTACTATGGGTACTAGACAATGGATAAACATACATATATACTTTTTTTTTTGTAAATACATACATATTATACATAGAAACACCCAGACCAAGACAAATATCCATGTTCATGCACACAAATGTTTGACTTGTGCGGGAATCGAACCCGCGACCTCAGGCGTGGCAGTCGGTTACACTAACCACTACGCCACCGAGGCCGCCGGCTTTACATCCTTATCGATTAGAAACATCCTTATTGTTTATAACATTAATTACAACAATTACAGAGAATCCAGATTATATACATACGTGCGTCCGTAATTATCACGAAACATTTTTTATATTTATAACATTACGTTTTTGAATTGCGTGTAAACATAAATCTGCCTTAATATAATAGATATCTACATCCTCATCAATTAACATCCTTGGTATTTGTAGCATTCTTGCTGCAATCGCAGACATACAAAATTATTTTAGTAAACATTCATTCATTACCAAACATTCATTAATTACCAAACATCCAAATTATTTCACTGTTGGAAAAGAGAAACATCCCTTTGACTCATAACTACTACATTTTCAATTGTGTAGCATCCTTGTAGTTAATTACATCCATATGTCTATTATTTCCTGGAATAAATTTTAGTCTTGTATCGAAATCAAACCCACAAGATTCGGTGCGGCGGTAGTGGAGGGGTGACCACATCACTGAGCCATGCAAAATAATCTCATCACAAAGGCTCTAGACAGACGGACTGCATTTGAACTGCACTCCGACTGCAAAATTGCAATTTGAATGCAGTAAGTATGACTGCAATAAAACTGCAAACCAACCGTGCAGCCCAATTGCAGCTGGTGTGCAGTTGGCGTGCAGTTTCAACAACTGCACGTTGACTGAGAAATAGCTGCACGTTTGACGTTCAGTTCAAATGCAGTTGATCTATAGCAATCTTAAAGCAGTTGGTCCAACTGCACACCGACTACCATCGGGCTGCACTAACTGCATTCAAACTGCAAATTTGCAGTCGAAATGCAGTTGAAATGCAGTCTGTCTGTGAGACCCAAAAAATTTTTGGACGGCACCAAAAATATTTGTGATGACATTACTTTTAAACCAAAAATGTGCATGATGACCAAATTAGTTAAGCCTTACCGTAGCTATAAGCTAAACTACAAAACCATGAATCTAAATTTTTTTAAGACCGCCCCCTCCCTTGCAATATTCCCTATGTCGCAAAGGTATTTACAAACATTCAAACAACTGACACAAAGAACAACCCTTTGTGGATCACACAAACTTTTGTTTTGTATATTATATAATGATAAGTAAATTATAACTCAAGGCAAATTATATATACAGGATATAATAATTTAATTATATACAGGTTGTCCCAGAAGTAAACGTCAAGCCGGAATCAGGTAACATGCTAAGTTATAATAACTATCAGAAAAATATTTAAAAAAATCCAAGTAACGTATTTTAAAAATTATATCCGGACTTCTGGACCCTGTATAATCTATCAAACCCGACTGATGTCCTGCCCAAACAAACCGATTGCAGCGCCACCTACCGGGTCCAATTGTGAATCAAAACCATCCAGACTCCCAATTAAACACACCGAAAATTTCATCGAAATCAGTCCAGCCGTTTAGGAGGAGTTAAGTGACATACACACCTATAGAACTATAATATATTATGTTCTTTTTGTTTGTTTGTTGCAGCCAGTGAAGATCACAGACCTGGTGGAGTTCAAATGCAGACGAGGCTTATACCCTCACCCAGCGCCGTTCACTAATATACCTAGGAAAGGCGCTCATTGTAAATTGTAAATAGCCCGCACGGAATCGAACTCGCTACCATTATATAGACGAATTATTACTCTATCCAGCAAACATTGAGTTTAATTATATCCTACTAGCGACCCAACCCGGCTTCGCACGAAATAATACATCTAAACCTAAAACCACTCTGTCTCTTGTTGAAAACCGCATGAAAATCCGTTTAGTAGTTTTTGAGTTTATCGCGAACAGACAGACAGACGCAGCGGGTGACTTTGTTTTATAATATGTAGTTATTGAAGACAATTCTTATTTATAACTTACTACGCTGCCCGTGGGTTTTCCTGCTTCAATTCTAACGAAAAATATCGAGGCTTAAAAACTATCCTAGTTAATACAGTACATGGTCTATCCGTGTGTAGAATTTCATCCAAATTCATTCAGCAGTTTACGCGTAATTGAGTAACAAACATACAAATATAGTAATAAATTTTAACATTTTAATATTAGTAAGATCATTTCATTCAAACTTGAATTTTTATACATTATTAGTCGGTATAATATGTATAGTCAATATATTAAGATATTAAAAATAACTTTTAATGTTAATTATTAATAGGTAAAATTGCGGTTTTATAGCTCATAGCAAACTTTAATTAGCAGCTATTAGTTAAACTTTGAAGTAAAACCAATGAACAGAGAGCTGCAAAAATGCATACCCATGTCAGAAGTAAAATGGTATAAGCCGGTAATCAACGCCATCTAACGGAAATCGATACAAGAACTGTTAAGTAGTTTAATGATATCAAATAGATGGCGGTGCACTACTATTCTTTAAAAAAGAAGAAGAAGAAGAGTAAAAGCCAAAGGTTGTTACTATTTTTCAATTATCCCCGTATACATATAATAGAGGGTTTTTGAAATGCCAGATAAATTTGAAAATAAATATATCAATAAATTGTAAAAAACTGTCTAACTAAGAAATAAATAAATTATTACTGTATTACAACTTAAAAGAGCGACACTCCTTCGTAGCAGTACCTCTGGCAGTACTACAGTGTTGGTTGTCACGTTGTAGAGAAGTTGCTATACGCGTCTTACGTATGCGTACGACGTCCTTTTCCCTTAATGAGCTCAGCTGTAAGATAATTAGAATGATAAAATATTAGAAGTGTGGTAAAATTAAGAAATAGTGAATATCCGTTTCAAAATTTAATATATGATAGTCTAAATACTATATAAATGTTCACCCTTTGACCGCCACGTCAAAAAGCAAAAGTGTGCTCTCGGCGCTAAGCTACGATTTCATCCGTTAATACGTACGTCGTTTTATGATCTTATGCTAATATGGATCAAATAAATAGTAAGCAGTTCACATAATATAAATTGGCATGAGTCTAGCTACATAATTAACAACACATAAGAAAGAAAATACTTTTTGTAAGATTCATTACCGTTTAAAAGTCTGACATGCGACCGTGGCGTGCTGGACACATTTTGCTTTGTCACGTATACATGACTGGCGGTCAAAACGTGAAAATATATACCTATGTTTACGTCAATAGTAATAATTAGCTGTGTATATTGCAGTTTTAGTAGCATTAACTCTTAATGAAAATTAAGAACATCTTCTAAAGAGATCTTTATGACATATTTCTTACGAAATTAGTAGTCACAGCGAGAAACAGACTTCCTAGAAGTATGATAGACATCGTCACTGCACAGACACTATAATTTTTTTGAATATTTACTGTACGAATGGCATGTACGTTTAAATGGTCGTCCCGCCACTGACATTGCGTCGAGTTTGTGGGTCCGGCCGTTAGGGTACCATTCCGGTATGCACCCACAGTGAAAAATTCGTTGTGCCGCTACGCCCCCGGCCGAGATGGTTCCATTGTAAAATAACCGGAGAAGACACTTTAGTAAATACTATTGAAAACAAGTGTTTTTGAATTTGAAATCTACAGAATGGGCGAGCAACCCTTTCACTGTTTCTGCACGGAAACAGTGAATGGGTTGCTATTTGAAAGGTTGCTAACTTGGAAACTAACATATTTTTAAAGAGTATAGGTACTTAAAATTAGTCTTACTAATTCTAAAGCTAATACATGATAGTATACACACAGAACAGAATATTTAAATTAAAAACCTTGTTGCTCAAGTGTCTTCTCCGGTTGCTTTACAATGAGACCGTCTCGGTCGGGGGCGTAGCGGAATAACGGATTTTTCACTGTGGGTGAGTCCCGGCCGGGGGCGTACCGGAATGGGACTCTAACGGCCGGACCCGAGTTTGTGATTCCTACACGGTACAAAAAGTTGTGTGATTCGCAAATAACACCCAGACTCGGGACAACCATTTGTGGACCACACAAATTTTTGGTCCGTGTAGGTCTCAAACCCACAACACTCGGCACAATGACAATGGCAAGGCGACCACTAAAACTTTGCCATCCTAATTAATCCAGTATATGGTCTATATGTATGCCAAGTTACATCCAAATCGGTTTAACAGTTTACGCGTAATTGAATTACAAACATATTTAGAAACTTTCACCCTTATTTTCTTATCTCAATATTTGCTGGATATAGTATATAAATATATATATAAAAAGAAACTACATAATATATGTAACGCACACACCAATTGAATAGCGTGACAAAAAAGCATTATTAGATGAAAACCATAGAATTATATACAGTATTAAATTTTAATCTTAATATAATTAAGATTTTTAAACAGATTTTATTATAATATATATTATATTATATTTTAAATGTGAAGGTTGTGACACATCATCTCGGCATCACACAGCATCTTCAACTTGTATAGAATAAAAACCGTACCATCATACAAGGTATAACACTATGTACTTTTTATTTATTACTAGCTTATGCGCGCGGCTCCTCCCGCGCGGTACCTACATCAATAAAAATAAGCCTGTCTTTCACCTGGTTTTAAACTATATCTGTATCAAATTTCATCTAAATCGGTTGAGTGGTTTAGCCGTGAAAAGTTAACAGATAGATAAACAGAGTTACTTTCGAATTTATAAGTAAGGAAAAATTTGTGATAAACACTCTGTGAAAATTCTCTACCTATTACGGTTCTTGAGATTCATCGTACTGTCAAACAGACAGACGGATAGTGGAAGTTTAGTAATAGTTCCTCTGACACTGTTGGTACGTAAATTTTAAAACGCACAATAATCTAGCACAATTTTAATGTAGCAGGTTTAAATCTAGAAGTTTGCTTTAACTTGGGTAGTACGTTTACCCTGCAGGCACACAGACAGACAACCTTGTTTCGTGTTCCTATTGTGAGTCCACTAGACTCCTTAAGGAAAAGATGTGCTGTCAACAAGAGACCAGAGGTCTGATTTCCAATTGGGAAGGACCTTCACTCTATAATAGACACAGACGACCCTGTGTTGTGTTCCTGTTGTGAGTCCACCAGACTCCCTAAGGAGACTCTGTGCTGACAGTAGAGAGAACCAGAGGTCTGATTAACAATTGGGAAGGGCCTTCACCCTACAGTAGACACAAACAATCTTGTGTTGAGTTTCTGCAGTTGGGCCACAAGACTCCTTAAGGAGACTCTGTGCTGACAGCAGAGGAGACCAGAGATCTGATTCCCAATTGGTAAGGATCATCATGCTACAGTAGGTCGATAAACAAGATTATGTTGTATTTCTGTGGGAAATAGCGGCACTAACTTCCAAAGGCTATGGTAACTGTTTACAATTAGAAATGCCTGCCTATTTCTTATTTAGATTCTAGAGAAAATGCGTGCCTCGGGTGTTTCAGGTGTTTCATCGCCGTATCCACGTGACAGCTCTGCAATTATGACCCGTATCCACGTTGATGCCTAAGTTTTAATGACCCGTATCTGCGGTGATACCTCAACGGTAAAGAGCCTTATCTGCGTTCATACTTAGTTCGTAATTAACTGTATCCCGGTTATACCTTGGCGGTAACAAACCTTATCCCCGGTGATACTCTAGTGGTAATAAGCCGTATCCGTGTTAATACCTAAAGGGCAATTAACCGTATCCCGGTAATACTTTCGCGGTCACGGCTCTTATCCTCCGTGATACTCCAGTGGTAATGAGCCGTATCCGTGTTGATACCTAGAGGGTAATTAACCGTATCCCGGTAATAATCCGTCAGTAACGAGCCGTATCCTCGGTGATACTTCAACAGTAATAAATCCGTATTTTCAGTGATATCTCTTCGGTAACGATCTAATTCCGTAGGAATACCCGTAACTAGCCGAATCCGCAGTGCTACCTCAACAATAATAAGCCGTACTCGCAGTGATATCTGTTCGGTAACGAGCCGTACTCACGGTGTTACCTCAACGGTAATAATCCGTATCCTCGGTGATACCTCAGCGATAATGAGCCATTTAGTCTACAAAGTGGAAAGGCGGTGTGACGCTGAGCTGATGTGTGTGCGATAATTGTCACAGGTTAATGATATCAGTAACATGTGGTTGTGTGGCACGTGTAGTGTTATGTACCATGAGTGATGTCCGCGAAATCAAATCAAAATAAAGTGTTTCTGACATTAAATGTGTTTTTTTTTATCGGTCTATCTCTCATCCGGTAATAGCTCTGCGGTAATGTGCCGTATACACGTTGATACCTAGGTGATAATAACTCATATCTGCGTTGATACCTCAATATTAATAAGCTGTACTCGCAGTGATGTCTCTTCGGTAACGAGTCGTATTCTCAGTGATACCTTAACAGCAATAAGCCGTATCCTCGATGATACCTCAACAGTAATAAGTCGTACTTTCAGTGATATCTCACCGGTAACTAGCCGTATCCTTGGTAATTTCTAATGAGCTGTATCCGCAGTGATACCTCAACACTAATAAGCCGTATCATCGGTGATACCTCAACGATAATAAGCCGTTTAGTCTACAAAACAGAGAGGTGGTGTGATGCCGAGCTGATGTGTGGGCAATAATCGTCTAAGTTAATGATATCAGTAACATGTGGTTGTGTGGCACGTGTAGTGCTAAGTACCATGAGTGATGTCCGCGAAATCAAATCAATATAAAGTGTTTCTAACATTAAATGTGTGTATTATTGTTTACCAGCGCCCCGGCTTAATACGGGTAGTACAGAACTTTAAAAAATTATACACCTGAACTTTCCTCATGAACCATTCTGTCTATTGGTGAAAACCTTAATAGAAATTTTCTCAATAAATTTCGAACCCGATATGATATATAAAAAATAATAAAATCAGAGTCCTACTCTGATTTTATTATTTTTTATATATCATATCGGGTTCGAAATTTATTGAGAAAATTTCTATTAAGGTTTTCACCAATAGACAGAATGGTTCATGAGGAAAGTTCAGGTGTATATTTTTTTATTTTTTTTATTTTTTTTTTAAGGGTGTACAGTCAATTTATTTATGACTTGCTTTTGCCCGCAGCTTTGATCGGGAACCATAGTTTCTGGATGAATGATGTACCCTATGTCCTTTTCTGTACCCCTGACAACGTGTATGCGAAATTTCATGATGATCGGTCGAGTGGTTAAGGCGTGAAAGCGTATCAAACAAACAAACTCACTTTCGCATTTATAATATTAGATCCAGAGGTCGCAGGTGCGAATCCAGCCATTGTACTACCGACGTGAACCCACCAACCACCAATCCCAGTGTAAGCGTTCAAGGTTAGCTGAAAGGGTTAAGAAGAGTTCTAAAAATTTGTAACTATTAGTGATCTTTAAAAATTGGCAGAACATAATTTATTATTCTCATTGGTATAAAAAAGAGAGGCGGTCACATTTTGATTGCTTTTTTATTAATTTTACTGTATAGATGACGTATAAGTTTAAGAGGACGTCTCGCCATGGCAATTTGTGGCTAACACAATTTTTTTACCCGTGTGGGAATCGAAACGACGACACTTGTCGCGGCGACAGTGGCGAGGCGACCACTTCAAACACTAGTCCATCCTACACAACCATCATTTATATGGATCCTATATCCTTTTAACGCATTATCAGTCGGCGGGCATAAGCCAGGTCCGTAGCTAGTAACCGTTAGCGTTATATTGAAACACGCAGACTGATTCTACTGAGAATATATTTACAATTTTTAAGCCTTCTTATATCCCATTTATTGTTCTTACAAGTATCGCTAGCACTAATATGTACAATAATCATTTACGCCAATCAGCGACAAGTAAACAAAATTCTAACGTTTACGAGGCAATTCTCGGAAATCCTTACGCGTGTGTGCGTGCGTATAAATTGAGCCACTATAAAAGCAGACGGTAGCTTCGCGTGTCGCCAGTTCGTGAGATGGTTTCGGCGCAGCTAGACGTATAATGCTCCGTTCGATTCCAGGTTCCTTATAAACTTATATGTTGCTTGTGCGTATATACATACGGCACACCCTTTTACGTCACCATCAAAACTCATTATGAATAAAAGAATTTTGCAAAAAAAAGTAAATGAAAAGAAATGGCGACGTTATTCTCCTTTGCGAATACAATTAAGTTGTCACGTTGACAGAGTCAGTCAAATTACCAAACTGTTCATTGAAATAATTATTTATGGTGTTATTACATTTCTACTGACTAGATTTTGGCTGCAACGCTGTTTGACTAACGATGAAATAGACCGTGGATAATCACACAAGGTTTGAATTTAATTAGCTATTACAGGTCCCGTGTGACTATTTCGCTGGTCCCGTAGGGCTACTTCGCTGTTACCATGAGTCTACGACGCTGGTCCCAGGTTCATATGTTTGTTTTTACGTTTGCGATTGACCGTAAGGTATCATTCTCGTGTGCCCGTAGGTTTGTCTGATATCATACTTTCAAAGTAGCTCGGAATATAGAACAATACTCCGTAAAAACAAAAGCGTCATCTTTAATTACATAGATCTTTAATTCTTTTAAAGCATGGTAAACGATTTGACATAATTTTATAGTTGAATAAGTATTTTGCGTACCTATAAATATAGTTATCGATATACTCTACCGCAGAGAGAGCAGCGATAGCTCAGTGGGGAGACCAACAGACTGCAATGCAGAGGGTCTCGGTTTCAAACCCACGTCGCGCACCTCTGACATTCGGAAGATATATGACTTTTCAAAATTATGTGCGTATTGTTTGACAATTATCGCCTGCTCCGTGCCTCGGAGAGCACGTTAAGCCGTTGGTCCTGGCTGCCATAAACATCTATGGCAGTCGTTATTGGAAGAGTGTCGAGTGTCGACACAAAAGATCCCACTGGGTTGAAGTGTCGCCGGTCTGCACTGACTGGCCCCCACATAAGATAAGATACTCCACCGCATGTTTTTACCCTTGTGTCTTAGGCACAAATGGAAATAAATAGATTCTGTATATACTTCGTAATTAGATTATTCACAACTAGCGGAGTTGTAAATAATCTTCTTACAGATCGTATAGGTAAAATTAATATAGATATGTATACCATATGAAGACAACATAGCGTGCTTTGGTTACAATTTTCTGTAGCTGTGTTTTAATATAAATTTATCGCTTGCTTTAACGGTGAAGGATAACATCATGAGGAAACGTTTTTTTTTGCTCCCTTCATCAAATGGTGTTTTTGCTCCTCTGTCAGAGACAGAGCGTACTCTTTACTTACTTAAAAGTGAGGCAGTTATCCTATCGAAGGGGCAGCTGTTCCTCCTTATCTACATTTTTATTTTATTTATACATGTGCCCTGAAAGGGTATTATATTATTAAAACCTATTTACGCTCTCATACCAGTCCTCTAGTACCATTCTATTTCTCGCATTTCTGCCTCGTAATTTCATTCTATTCCGTTCATACTTGGGGGATAATAAGGGTTTAGGTATATACATTTTTAAATTATTATTTACATTTCTTACATGCTATTTTCCTTATCCTACCTTATTACTACTTCTCTTGCATAAGGAAACTTGCATGTCTGAGAGTTCTATATAATGTTCTCGAAGATATGTGAAGTCTGCCAACCCGCACTGGACCAGCGTGGTGGACTATGGCTTAGCCCTTCTCACATTGAAAGGAAACCCGTGTCCAACAGTGGGACAGTTTAATACAGGACTGATATTTAGGATAACGCATGCAACGCAACATAGACAGCGTGGTGGACTCTCTTTTGTCGCCCACACCCCGTTGGTCTAATACTTACACGACACCATGTAGAGCTGTGTTTTCTTAATCGAGGATACTTCTTCTCGTGGTAGACTGTGATTGCTGCGAGTTCGAATTGAGCAGCATGTGACCGAACGAACCTTACAACTAACTTAAATATAACTAACGGCGCTAAGCGCAGCCGGTTCTGCTCTTAGGGGATATCAACCCTTCGAGGATGAAATGTCGTAAAAGCTATTTTGCCATTTTAGCTTTTTAGTTTTTCGAGCTGCATCGACCTGTGTATTTAAAATGGTGACATTAGCAAAACAAAAAATAATTTTGTATTTTAAACTTGTATTTTTAAAATAATGTCGTAAATAATTTAACTGGCAACAAATACTGTATAAGATATAATTTCATATAATATTGTCTTCTGTTTACGCTTAGAAACTGTTACTATTAAACTTTACTAATTTTTAAGCTAATTAAATTATTGAAACTATTTATATTTAAGTTTACACTTTCCCCGACGTTTCAGATGCTTTTCAGCAGCCATGGTCACGGGGAGACTAAGATGGTAGTTGTCTCAATGAGACATTACAATATAAAATTAAATTAAATCTAAATAGTTTTAATAGTTGTAATAATTATTTAATTAACTTAAAAATTAGTAAAGTTTAAAAATAGTAGTAGAGTAACAATTTTCAAAATTTTGTAATAAAGTGTCAAATAAACAACGCGATAAAATCCGTATATAGTAGTTTAATTTCAATATTATTATATTATTATTATTATATTACTTCAATTGTTTAGCTTAGTTCATTATCATCACCATCATCTCAGCCGAAAGACGTCCACTGCTGGACATAGGCCTCCCCCAAGGTTTTCCACACAAACTGGTCTCGGGCCACCCGTATCCAACCGCTTCCCGCGACCCTTATCAGGTCGTCAGCCCACCTTAGCTTAGTTACATAGAACAAAATAAAACATTATATTAAGTATTTACCCAGAATGAGCTTAAAGTATCATGAAGTCTAGCTGTGGTTTGCTTCTTCTTGGGTTTGACTATTTGAATTACTGGATTCCAAGCTGGTAGTACATTCCAACCACCTTCTATATTAAAATTAGGTTTTTTTTGATTTCAATAGCCTCGCGAAGCATCCTTTGTAGCAATCGAATCCTAATTATAGAACATAAAAAGCTAAAAACTATGTTTACCTATTAAGTTGTTTTATTACAGCACTGAAAACAAAATAGTAATGAGAAAAGTACTACATTTCATCCTCGAAGGGTCGTTATAGGCGTGAATTAATGTATGTATTACATACATAGATTCACGCCTGTTTCCCAGAGGGGTACGCAGAGACTAAGGATTTCCATTTGCTACGATCCTGACACACTTCTCTGGCTTCATTCACTTTCATCACATTCTTCATACACGCCCGTCGGTTCAAGGTGCTCTTTACCTGGCCTTTGTCCAGAACGCCTCCGATCTGATCGAGAAACGTTCGCCTAGGTCTTCCTCTTGCGACTGTTCCATTCACACTAGCCTTATAAACTTTTTTAGTCAGTCTTTCCTCGTCCATTCTTTCTACATGCCCAAACCAGCTTAACATACCCTTTTCTATTCTTGTCACTATATCAACTTTCATGCCGCATCTCTCTCTAATCACACTATTCCTTATTCTATCTTTCAGAGTCACACCACATATATTTCTCAGCGCTCTCATTTCTACAGCATTTATTCTGCTCTCATGCTTCTTTTTCCATACCCAACTTTCACTTCCATACATAAGTGTGGTCACTAATAGTCCTCTATGAACAGCCAAACGTGCCTTTTCGGAAACATTTCGACTGTTCATAAAAGCGCGTAGAGCTCCATTCACTTTGTTTCCCGCAATCGTTCTCCTTTCAATATCTCCCTCATGTTTACCACCCCTTGTAAACAAAGTACCCAAATATACAAGCTCTTTCACTTGCTCCACTTTTTCTCCATCAATCATAATATTACACATCGTGACGCACTCTTCCTTTTCAAATACCATTACTTTCGTCTTGCTTACATTTATTTTTATTCCTTAACTCTCAAAAGTACCATGCATAATAGTTACCATCGCCTGCAACTCTTCTGCTGATGACGCAAGCATTATTTGGTCATCGGCATAAAGAAGACATTTGACAAGTAACTCATTCATTCTTAATCCCCTTTCACAATCTTTTAAATCTTTAAACAATTGTCCATGTATAGATTAAACAGCCAAGGTGACGCTACACATCCTTGTCTAACACCTTTTTCGATGCTAAACCATTCTGTGTAGGTCCCATTTATCCTAACACAAGCTCTGGAATCATCATAAAGAGATTTCAGAGCTCGCGTGAGGGTGCTATTCACTATGTATGTATTATTAATCTTGTTTCAGCTAAAAAATGTAAATTGAATGTGAAGTTGTTCGAATAACGATTAAAATGCTCGACTACACATATATTAACATGGTACAGGTAAGTACCTACTGTTTTTATTGTAAGTACTTATGCCTAATGGACGGAAGGGACTGTAGCGCACACAGACGAAGAAGTTAAGACGACAGACAATAGATGTCACTGTACACAATATGCGCTGATAATCAAGGTCGCCATACAATCCTGAATCGCGCCGGTAAAGTTTACACAGCGACGAAGTACCTACATATACGAATTGCCGACATCAACAGTCAGGCTACGGCCCGCCAGGCACGATCACCCAGCGTGGTCGGAGGATCCTCCCTTTCTGTTGCAGGAACATCACACCAAGATCCTCCACAGATGGCCCCTTTTTACGTGGAATACAAATATCAGCTGGCGAAATGTTGGTATAATATACTTCTACCAACTTGTTTGAAAATACGGGTAAAAGACGAGAACTGATAAACGAAACGAACCCTATACACTTTGTCTAACTAAGGAACCACAAGAGTGGACATAAACTACAATTGTGATATCGAGAAAGTCAGACTACGTATTATTATTTTTTGAAAAGACAATTGCACTTGTAATAATTCCGGTCTCGCGGAGGATTTTATATACATTCAAACAATGGACATAAAGAACATCCAGACTCGGAACAACAATATGTGGATAAAATTGTATGCATAAAATAGCCTAACCAGTAAGTATTGGCATGGCTTCATCATAGCTGCTTGTAAGGTCTCGGATTTGATTCTCTAAATGGGCAAAGACAAAGTGGCTGTTCCTGCAAAGACATTTTCTGACGGATAATAATCTACTGCCGCGCCGAGTGTTGTGAATTCGATCCCCTCACGGAATAAATATTTGTGTGATCCACAAATGGTTGTTCCGAGTCTGGATGTTCTTTCTGTCCGTTGTTTGAATGGTTTGTAAAGTCCCCCGCGACACAGGAATTAATCCTAGAGCAGGAATTGTCTTTAAAAAAAATACCTGTCTTATTTTAGCTATAGATAGCTGACAAAAGAGAGAGTGAGTGACTTCTACCTTCCCCTTAATAAATATAGAAAGGGAATAAATAACAAGGCGTTGTAATTTAATTCCTTACAGCAATCATAACCACTTATCCATTTTTAAACCTCACAATGAACTACGCTGAAATTAAGAAACTTGATGAGGATACTTTGGCGAAATTGAAAGAAGGAACCGGTCCTGCTGACGAATGTCTCTGTAATATTCTAGCTCCACCTACTTCAGGTGAAGATAGAAAAAGTATCAAATCTTCTATCAGGAAGGTCTTGGGAAAGGTAAGAATATAATAGTCTTTAGTATGTTCTGTAGTGAGTAAGCTTTCTATCGGAAACATTTAGGAGAATGTGAGAGGTACTGCATGATTAGAGTGCTTCTTCCCCATTCTGCCATCGGACGACCATGTGGATATACCACATTTACGCACGAAGCGCTTTGCTTCCACTTTTATAATGCGAACCGCAAAAAAGTTGAACTGATTACCTAAGTCTGTGTTTCTCGATAAGTACAATCTGGTTGTCTTCAAGTCGCGAGTGAATAGGTATCTTCTAGGCAAGCATGCTCCTTATCGTCACATAACATCGGGTGAGATCGCGGTCAAATGCAATAATAATAATAATAATAATCATTTATTTTGTGAAACATGAGTATACAATACAAGTTACATTAGCTTGCATGCAAGGTGGTGAGTTATAATAAGTTCTACATGTTTTACCATACGGCGTACAAAATTCAATAATTGCAATAAGCATTATACATTAATATTATAGAAAAAAGGTTAAAAGAAAAAAGGAATTAAAAGTAATAATAAAAATAATTTTAAACAAGAAACAAAAACAATAATAATATAAATGTCAATAGTCAATAGATTATGAAATGTCATAATGTGGAATTGGTATAATAATATGAAATAATTATTTTATTCTTTACTATAGAACGTTACATTTACGAGTCATTCAGATATTCCGCTAAACTGTAATAGGTTTTATCAATTAGGTACTTCTTTAAACGTATTTTGAAAAATGAGACATTTAGTTGCTTAATTTCTTTTGGCAGTTTATTATAAATAATCGGCACCATACAAAAAATACTTTTATGCATTATACATATGCAAATATATAACAATAAATTTTTTTTTTACTTTGTTTTGACATCATACAGACAAAAAAAGTTTCGACAACAGACCACAGATGGCGCTGTACTCAGTAGGCGCTTGTAATAACACTCGCTATACAATCCTGAATCACGCAACTGAAGTTTACAAAGCGACTAAGTATATATACAAGTTCCCGTCCCGTCCGATCAACAGTCGAGTTGCGGCCCGCCAAGCACTTTCACCCAGCCTGGTCGGAGGATCCTCTCCTTTTGTTGGAGAGACATCACACCACCTCTCTCCACACATTTAAGGCCGACACACAGCGTTTCACGTTTTCAATAATAATATAAATGTTGAACTTTATAATGATTCGATGATTGTTTCTCATTAGTGATGCGCCGTTCCCGGGATCGTTTCCTACGTTCCCTAATTCCCAGGAACGCTCCCGGGCACGTTGGGAACGACTGGGAACATTGACTTAAATAGTTGTATATATTTTTGTAAATAACTTTTGCACTATGTGCAAAAGCAAGTACACCTTTATACATAGGCATAATTCAATTAAGTCGTTGCTTTGAGAACTTTCCCGATAATCTCTGGGAATATTCCCATATTCCCTGGGAATTTCCCTATATTCCCTGGGAATATTCCCTTGCTCCCGGGATCGATGGGCACGTTCCAAGGTTTTTAGTAAGAAATTATTTGAATTAAAACAAAGTATTTATTCATTATTTTAATTAAAAAAAACTTTGATTTATATAATTTTACACTTTTTTTAAACGGCATTGGAGATAAAATACATTATTTTTGCAAAAGCAAATGTGTGAGAAAGAAAAACCAAGCAAATAAAAAATCTGGGGAAGGGATACAAAGTGAAGCCGACGCACGTGCACTTCTAAAGACAATACAATTATTACAATAGGTTGTAAATATTGTTCGCAATAATGTCATATCTTATCTTACCGTTTTAAAATAAATACGTTATTTATGGCTTGGGGACAGCCTAGCGATAAGTAACGAATTTATTATTACCTGTATATTATATTCTTGTATTATTAGTAGTTAAATATTAATTCAAATATAAAATATTTCTTTTTTATGAAAATATAACAACGAAAAATATTGTATTACAAATATTTAGAATATCCTTTTGTTGGCATTTGTACTGTCCGCTATTTTGATATGTTAATATAATTTCCTAAAAAAAATTGGCTAAACGAACGTTCGCTGGAGCAGCTACTAATATAATAAAATAGAAGGAACAATTTAAATGTCCATTTCCCACTATGTGGGAACGTTCCCGGGAATGCCGGAATATTCCCTGGAACTTTTCCACTGGAAATAATTCCGGGAAAGGGAATTTGGGAACGGCGCATCACTATTTCTCATGTGTAAGCCATTGAACAAGTTCGGAACTTCTTTTAGTCAAACATTTAAATCATAGACGAGCTAATACGTTCAAATATGGTCACATTTCTGGACCTTAAGTTGTCTACGCAATGCCAACATGACATCTGTATTACATGTATATATACTAATATTATAAAGCTGAAGAGTTTGTTTATTTGTTTGAACGCGCTAATCTCAGGAACTAATGGACCGAATTGTAAAAATATTTTAATGTTGGATAGCTCATTTATCGAGGAAGGCTATAGGCTATATAACATCATGCTACGACCCACGGGGACGGCGTAGTAATCATAAACGCGGGTGAAACCGCGGGAACATCTAGTTATAAATATAATAAATAACTCATGTTGAATACTAGACTTTGCCTGTGGCTTCGCTCGCGTAAATGTAGATTAGGTTAGGTTAGTAGCAGTACTTTTTTCTGCATGAAAGGTACTTTGTCCTTTTCTGTTCCTCTGACAAAGTGCATACGAAATTTCATGACGATCGCAAGCAGTTAAGGCGCACTAAACAAACATACTCACATTCTTATTTATAATATTAGTTAGGATGTGGCAAACAAGGATAGGTCCCTATTGGAGTCAAATTTCGGCCATGGTTTGGACCATCTTCCAAAAACACAGGACAGAAGCATTAAGGTCGTAATCGACGGTGAATGGACTCCATGTCTGTAAATGCTGGTGTCCCGCAAGGCTGTGTGTTATCGCCTACTCTGTTCCTCCTCCATATTAATGACATGTTGCAAATTAGCAGCATTCATTGTTATGCGGACGACAGCAAATCTGTCGGGAAAACGTCATTGAGAGCTGAAACAAACTTGTGTCTGAAATTGAGACTTCTATGAAGAAAGTCTCGTATTGGGGCAGACTTAATTTGGTGCGATTTTACCTCACAAAGAACCGCAAAAAAGCTGCCGTTGGTCGTATCTCCTCGTTTTGAGAACATCCCCATAACTGCCTCAGCCGATATTGGAATTCTTGGAGTCGATATATCGAGCGAAGTCCAGTTCCGTGGCTATTTAGAGAGTAAGGCTAAATTAGCTTCAAAAAAGATTGGCGTGCTCAACAGATCGAGACAGTATTTCACGCCAGCCCACCGCCTACTACTTTATAAGGCGCAGGTTCGGCCTCGGGCACCCCAGTACCAGCTTCTCCCTCTGGACCGCATTCAACGGAGAGCGACTCGAATCGTCGACTACCAGGATGTTTCAAATCGGCTAGACCCCAACTGGCGCTGCGTAGAGATGTGGCCTCGCTATGCATCTTCTATCGCTTGTACTATGGGGAGTGCTCTGAGGAATTGTTCGGACTGATCCCGGCCGCCGCTTTTCGCCATTGTCCTACACGACAGCATTTTCATTCCCATCATTTAAATAGTTGGCAGTCCACAACTGTGCGTTTCTCCAGGAATTTTCTGCCTCGCACAACAAAACTGTGTAATGAGCTGTTGTCTGCGGTATTGCCGGACCAATACGACCAACACTTCAAGAAAAGAGCGTACTCCTTTTTAAAAGGCCGGCAACGTACTTGTAATTTTCTGGTGATGCTGGTGTCCATGGGTGGCGGTAGTCGCTTACCATCAGGCGATCCGTCTGCTCGATTGCATACATATGAATATAAATAAAAAAAGAAAAAAATAACAAGCAGCGGACACATTGAACATTCAGTCTCGGAACAACCATTTGTGGATCACAAAAATGTTTGTCCAGTGTGGGATTCGAGCCCACAACTCTCGGCGCGGTGTCAATGGCAAGGCTACTATGGGGTCATATATTTCTAGTATTCTTGTTTATCCCTTCTTCTTCTTCTTCTTATTTAAGTCTTAAGTGACTTGTTGGTGTAGCTTGTCTCTCCATATCTGTCTGTCTAGTGCCATTTCTTGCATTTCTCTGTACGACATGACACCTAACTTTTCCCTGATCTGACTAATGTAACTTATTCTTGGCCTTCCTCTTCCGCGCTTCCCTTCTACCTTTCCCTCAATGATGTTTTTAATAAACGTGTCATGTCGTAAGAGATGGCCAACCATTTCATGTCTTCTAGCTATGGTTATCCCTCCAGATAACCTAAAATTTTGAATGCCTGTGTTAGAAGGGGTTTCACATCAGTATTAGAATAGGTGAGATTCGAACCCACAACCTCTTAATCGCAAATCCTATATTTTATCTATTTGATTACCGCCGCTCTTTCTGGTGCCATTGATAACAGAAGACCAAACTCCCTTTCCTTTTTGCGTCTGACATTACAATCAATCTCAAAGCCAACCAAGTATCTTCTTCTTAACATTTCTGACTGCCGAATTTAGCAGATAACTTCTTTTTTTTCCCTCGCTAGGCAACAGCAGCGTGTCTTTTTGCCTTAGCGAATCTGTCATTGTACGTCCATGTCCATCATCATTCATGTCTAATCTCAAGACACAGTAATTTAAATTATCCTTCTTGCGTCCAACTTGTCTGTGCTTGTGTCTAAAACTTGACCAAAATGTGAGTTTCTTGCACCTATGAGTATCTTCGCTGAGTTTCTTGCATCTTATGAGTTTTCCCGCTGAGTTTCTTGCATCTTATGTGTATCTTCGCTTGCAGATGAGCAAGATGAACACAACAAATGTCCGCTGTATCCAAGTGCTGCAGCGGTTCCTGTCTCGCACAAGCACCAAATGATATTTCAGACCTGGTCTTGCAGTTGTGCCTGCAGCATATTTCCTATTTTGGTAAGGTTCTGAATATGGTGGCGTCTAAGTCTTCGAGACTTTACTTATAATACGTAACGGGTATTAACGCGATCATGCATAATGTTTACGTTTTTATGCTTGACGTTTCGACCAGGTTACACCAGCCGTGGTCACAAGCTGACTGGTGCTGCGATGTCATGTCTCCGTTTGTGAGGCAGAAGAATCTTGATTCACCCTCACATTTTCACATATTTTTGTTTGTTCTTGTACCGTCACACACTACACTTGGATGCCGTTACTCAGTTCCGGGTGTACAAATATTTGACCTTGTTCCAAATCTCGTCTTGGGACTGATGATATTTTCCGTATTCGTATTAGTGAGTTACTAAACAGTCCTTGATGGAGTTCAGCTTCTTTACCCGTATTAAGTTTCAATGTGTCTTCTGTGAGATGTTAGAGATATTTTGCTGGTAGAAATGGGTACACTACATAAATATTTCCGAAGTCTTAAAGCTCGATATTCATAAGTCCGAATGGTGTTGCCGAATATAATATTAACGATGTAAATACCTATTTTTATAATATTTGTGTGTTCCTGTGAAACACTGAGTACTTTCTTTTTTATTTTCTTTCTTTATTTTTATAATATTCTACCACATACACACAACACCATCTAGCCCAAACTAAGCAGAGCTTGTACTATGGGTACTAGACAATGTGTATGTGATAGAATATTATTATAATTATAAAAGCAATTTCAGATAAAAGATCCGGGCAGTCAACCCTGCCATTCAGTATGTTAAAAATATAAGTTGCGATATCGGCTATCCCTGTACGTGTAACTGTAGGAAGCATGTGAAAATTAGCACATAGTTTTACATAGTTGTCCGAACTGTAATGATCTCCTACGTAAAGACTTCCTTTCTTCCTTTTTAGGTAAAGGAAGGTAAGAGAGGCAAAGAAAGCAAGGGTAGAAAGAGACATATCGTTGGACCAGGACATAATATTGATATACCACTCGCTTACACGCAAGAAGCTGGTGAGTAGAATTCTATTGTCAAAGTCAAGTTAAACAGGGACATATGACAATACGGCCGGTGCTGATCGATGTTTTTTACATTAAAAAGACAACTCCCACACTCGGAACAATTCCTATGGTTACTTTTTGTTTATACAACTAACGTGGCAAACAATCACACGGCCCACCTGATGGTAAGTGGTCACCGTAGCCTATGGACGCCTGCAACACCAAAGGCATCACTTGCGCGTTGCCCACCCTTTAGGAATGGAAGAGGGAAGGAGAAGGAGCGGAAACGGGGAAAGGGGGTGATTGGGCCTCCGGCACTCTCACTCACCGAACGAAACACAACAGTAGGAATCCTGGTATTTCACGTCTATATTCTGTGAGAGGGTAGTCCTTCCCCGGTCGAGCAGGCACATTGCCCATATCCCGAGGGACTTTACAAATATTCAAACAACAGACACAAAGAACACCCAGACTCGGCACAATTATTTGTGGAACACACAAATTTTTGTCTCGTGTTGGGATCGAACACAACACTCGGCGTAGTGGCAATAGCGAGACGGTCACTTAACGACTACGACATCCGTGCAGACAAAGTTTATTTATTTATATAGAATCACAAATTTTGTTAACACTGTTACTTGCAAGAACGAAATTAACTGCCTCCGTGGCGCAGCGGTAGTGAATACGACTGCTGTGCATGAGGTCTCGGGTTCGAATCCCGGGTCGGGCCAACAAAAAGGTATTGTGTTTTTCTGAAATCTCAATATGAGCCCGGAATTAGGAAGTTGGCGGTGTTAGACACCCCGTGCCTCGGAAAGCACGTAAAGTCGTTGGTCCTGCGCGTGATCTCTACCCGGTCGTGTCGGTGACGTCACATCGCATCATGAGAGTTAGGGAACAGAGAGTGCACTTGTGTTTTCGCACACACTTGTGCACTATAATATCTACAGATAGCCAGCATCCGTTAAGATTGACCGCCGCGCGCCGTGACCGAAATTCGGTCTGGAGGACATTATTAAACTTGCAATGAAATACATTTAAAATAATAATAAATAAAAAATCACGTGTCATAAATAATTACTGGCAATTTGAATATGTAAGTAAGAAGTTAATGTATGTTTGTATGCACTTTAGGTAATTTAAAAACAACCAAGGAGGTGGTGAAACGCAAGGGTCCTTGCGGTAAATGCGGATGCGATAAAGAAAACTTGGTGCTGCAACATTCGTTCGCGAACATTCGCATCACAAGTCCAGACATCTCCACCTTTTGTCCCTGTCCCACGCACGACTGTTTACCTGGTAAGTCATTACCTGTCCCACGAACGGCTGTTACCTAGTAAGTCATCACGTGAAGATATTTAAATCGTATTTATTTATATAAGGGTAGTTGCCCGCACTAGAAATAAATCATGTGTCGCGGGAGACATTACAGACAAGACACAAAGAATATCCAAACTTGGAATATCTATTTATGAATCACTCAATTTTTCTCCCGTATGGGTATCGAATCCACTATACTCGGCGCAGCGGCAGTGGGGAGGAGACCTCTTAAACCACAAAGTCACCAGCGCAGTTGAAGTCTAGATTACATAAAAGTGTATTAGTAATAAACTCTATCTAAATCTAAATTGACATAATTCTACCGCTGTAACTTTACAGATTTAGAATCAGACATCAGTTTAGTATAACTTACAGGCCTGTTTATGTGAAAAAAAATTATTATTATTTATTGCTCTTTCACGGGTATTTCCCTAATACGTTAGAAACATACCCCGGCCCTTTGGGAGGCTTACACGAGGACATGGGTCCCCCTGAGGTTTGACCTGGGGGTGGTGGGCTTTGTGGGCCTGCCCGCCATCCGTTCAGCACCAGGTCCGAGAGGCGGCGTGCGTGTTCCCATGCGCGCCTCTGTATCGAGTCCGTCTTCCCTCTAGGGGGGGGGACAGTAGGGTTTAAAGTGAGAAGTGCCTAGGGTAGGTCTCTCGTGTAATGGCCTGCCGTTTCATACGGCGGGCCGAAACCTCGGCGGGGTCGCGACCGCATGTGCAAGTGATTCGCGCGGCCCCGTCGATAGTGGTTTTGTCGAGGAACACCGTGGTAGGTTTAGTCGGTATTCCGGGAGGTCCTTTATCATTTCAACATCTTTTTTTTACCCCGGTGAGTCCGACATAACCCCTCCGCCCGCCCCCATGGAGGAGTATGCGTCAAGGCAATCCCCAACGAAAAGAAAAAAGGACTTGGTTCCATCATGCAGAGGCCCTTCGAGAGTTTGAATTTAGAGTGAGATAGGACACTTACCGAGACACTAGCCGCGGCAGGTGTAGGCGACTATTGCTATATATGGAATCTAATTATACTGGTAAATTTTTTTCTTGTGTTTAGTGGCCAACCTTTGGTCAAGAGTTGTTCAAGCCGCCCGTAGGCCTCTAACATGGTTTAACGACTGCTGTCAATTTGACAACAACCGGGACCGACTTTTTACGTGCTCTGCGAAACACGTAGACGCTCAGATGATATACCACTAAACAGTCACCAATCTATAGACTGACCGCACCCAACGTTGCTTAACCTCGCTAATCGTTAACCGATCAGTGAGTGCAACTGGCGATTAGGTCTTCTGGTCTATGGGGATGGGTGTTTAATGGTTTGGTGAAATGAAAACTATAGTTAAAAATCGTCGCCTGATATATTATCTTATTATTATTTACATTAGGCAAATTCCTAAAGTGCGTTTGCCATCTTTGTCTTATTGAAATTAAACTACTATATACGGATTTTATCGCGTTATTTATTTGACACTTTATTACAAAATTGTGAAACTGTGACACTACTACTAGATACTATTGAACTTTACTAATTTTAAGCTAATTAATTTATTAAAACTATTTATATTTAAGTTTACACTTTCCCCGACGTTTCGGTTATTTGAAATAACGACACTGGAACATTGAGACAACTACCATCTTAGTCTCCCCGTGATCATGGCTGCTGAAAAGCAACCGAAACGTCGCGGAAAGTGTAAACTTAAATATAAATAGTTTTAATAGTTTTAATAATTTAATTAGCTTAAAAATTAGTAAAGTTCAATAGTATCTAGTAGTAGTGTGACAGTTTCAAAATTTTGTAATAAAGTGTCAAATAAATAACGCGATAAAATCCGTATATAGTAGTTTAATTTCAATGAATAATATTCGCGTAAACAGAAGACAGTATTATCTTTGTCTTACTTGGTGGACAAATAAGGATAGCATGACACTTTTGAATGCACGGTGTAATGGTGTCATAGTTAAATTGGTCGCATCGTCACTGCCGCCGCGCCGATGGCTGTGGTTTCGATCACCATACGAAACATAAATTGGTTCTGAGTCTCAATGTTCTCTGTATTCGTTGCTTGAATGTTTGTAAAGTCCCCCGCGACATAAGAATCAAATTTTAAACGAAAAGTATTAATAAACGCAACTTAACTAAACAAATTTTTCCATTTCACAGTAAAAGACAGAGAGAAACTAAAGAACAACATACAAGTGACCATAGAGCATGTAACCATAGACCCGGACAGCGAGAACTCAGAGACAAGCATCCATAAACAAAGGACCATTTTGGAACCGCCTTTATACCGGAAATCCGTGTCTAGTCTCATCAACGCTCAGTACGAGACGGAAGAAGACCAATTGTTATAAATTCCAGCACACGTATCAGCCCAGTTTCTGCTCTGGTTCCTCACATCACATTCGTATTTCTTGTCTCGTTTTAACGCGTATGATAGGATAAATTCTTGTGTCGATATATTGATACATCATTCTTTGGTCTGGAGTTATTTATATTTGATATTAAAGTTTACGGATCCTTGCTAAATATATAATTAAATAAATAAGATTGTTTTTTTCCCTTTTAATATATTTTCCAGCGACCCCGGCTTCGCACGGGTAGTACAAAACCTTAACAAATTATACACCTAACCTACCTCATGAATCATTGTCTATTGGTGAAAACGATCGATTATGATATAGCATCGAATGAAAATCCGTTCAATACTTTAGGGGTTTTTCGCGAACAGACACACAGACGCGTGGGGTAGTTTGTTTTATCTATACTAATATTATAAAGCTGAAGAGTTTGTTTGTTTGGTTGTTTGAACGCGCTAATCTCAGAAACTACTAGCCTGAATTAAAAAATCTTTTTAGTGTTGGATAGCCCATTATCTAGGAAGGCTATAGGCTATATAACATCACGCTACGACCAATAGGAGCGGAGCAGCAATGAAAAATGTTGCAAAAACGGGGAAAATTCTTTTATGTGAAGCAGGCGAAGTTGCGCGGGTCAGCTAGTAAATAATATGTAGTGTCATTCCCAAGGCGCGCATCTTTGACTTATCGAAGTTATGTGCATATTAAACACCTTAACGTTGAAATAAAATATCGTAGGTGTCGGCCTCGATGGCGTAGTAGTTAGCGTAACCGACTGCCACGTCTGAGGTCGCGGGTTCGATTCCCGCACAAGTCAAACATTTGTGTGCATGAACATGGATGTTTGTCTTGGTCTGGGTGTTTCTATGTATAATATGTAATGTATTTACAAAAGAAAAGTATATATGTATGTTTATCCATTGTCTAGTACCCATAGTACAAGCTCTGCTTAGTTTGGGCTAGATGGTGTTGTGTTTATGTGGTAGAATATTATCTGGCCCAGTGCGTGTTGGCAGACTTCACATATCTTCGAGAACATTATGTAGAACTCTCAGACATGCAGGTTTCCTCACGATGTTTTCCTTCACCGTTAAGTTAGAGCGTGCGATAATTAATAATAATATAATAATAAATAATAATAAAAACCATTTATTCTCTCTCACAAGGTTTTCTTATGCTAGTTTACAGAAATGCCATAATAAATCAGGTAACTTTGTGAAAGACTGGTGCCTGAAGTAGGTTTAAAAAATCCTGTAATTACAGGTCACCAGGGCCCTCCCGCAGCAATGAATCTATATAAGGCTAATTCCGTATAATTATGGCGTTTAAAACAATGGAATCGAGACACAATAAAATAAAAAAGAAAAAAAGAAAAAGAAAATGTATTAGAAAACCGGAGCCCATTTCTATGTGTGTAGTGCGTGTGTTTGAATGTGTATATTTCGTGTTTGGAGTGTGAGAGCTCATGAGAATTCATGTGAATGTGAATGTGATAGGGAGGTGCGAACCTCATCATAGGCATAAACTAACTGTAGGGTATTATAAGGTTCTCAGTAGCCTGATAGTCTAAGTTTTTAAGGTACTTGGTAATCGATGTTTTACATGCTAATTTTAATTGAGGGTAAATATTTAGGATTTTATTTAATTTATTGAAGAGGTAAGGACCCATAAAGCAGAAAAATCGCTGTGTGTGGGATGAGTTGAAGGTTTTGACATGGCAGACTGTTCCTTTTCGACGCTTATCTCTGAGTAAGTTCTGATCATATCGCAATAGGGAATGTTTTTTTAGGACCGTATGCAGAATAAAAGTTTGTCTAATAGTAAGAACATCCCACTTTTTGTAAAGATCGATAGTGGGGAAGCGGAAAGGAAGACCAGCGCCCACTTTGAGAATCGCTCGCTGTGCTCTCTCAACTTCAATAAGATGGGACTTGGCTGCACCTCCCCACGATGTTATACAATAATCAATGAGCGATTGGCAAAGGGCATAATAGACCATCTTGATAACTCGATGATCTGCTGAGTGACGTAGAGCTTTAAAAATGTAGATTAGTTTTCGTAATCTAGTTACAAGTATGTTTATGTGAGGCTTAAATGTCAAAAATTGGTCTATAGTAATACCGAGATATTTTATACTGTCGGTCCTTTGAAGAGTGGGGCATTGGTTCAAGGAGAGATCAGGAATACATGTATTAGCGGAAATAGTAAGCTGTGCTGGAGGTAAGAGGTTTGACCTATGTGCAAAGGCAACATATTGAGTTTTTGATACGTACATAATAATAATAATAAGCTCGTGATAGGTTCACCCTCACCAGCATAAAAGCTGAACTATATATATATAGCTGAACCCACGTCGCGCACCTCTGACTTTTATATTGATTGACAATTATCGCCTGCTCCGTGCCTCGGAGAGCACGTTAAGCCGTCGGTCCCGGCTGCCATGAACATCTATGGCAGTCGTTATTGGGAAAGTCAGTACCCTCTAATATCCTTACACTGGTCTAGCCTTAGGGTATCGTTAGCCTTCGGGTTGCGGAGGTCAGGTGGCAGCCGCTCCATGTAAAAACTGATATCCAGTCAAATCCGGTTAGACCAGAAAAGCCGACCCCAAGTGACTTGGGAATAATAAAGGCTAAGAGAGAAGAAGACATACACACAACACCATCTATCCCAAACTAAGCAGAGCTTGTACTATGGGTACTAGACAATGGATAAACATACTTATATATATATTTTTTTTGTAAATACATACGTATTATACATAGAAACACCCAGACCAAGACAAACATCCATGTTCATGCACACAAATGTTTGGCTTGTGCGGGAATCTAACTCGTGACCTCAGGCGTTGCAGTCGGTTACACTAACCACTACGCCATCGAAGCCTAGCTATTTAATACGCACATAAATTCGAAAAGTCAGAGATGTGCGCTGTAGGATCGAACTCGAGACCTCTGCGTGGCAGTCCAACGGTTTCCCACTACGCTATCACTGCTAAGGGAGGTCTACTCTAAGTTAATTGGCATCTAATAGTTTAAGTAAAGTGGCTCACACAATGTATTTCACAGTAAGTTAATGTACAATCTGTGTTCTCCATAAACTGAATGATCTCTCGCTTTCATCGTTACGGCGTCACTTAGCGTGTGCGGTCGATATCGGCTGGCTACTTAATGTTTTGGATCCGTAGGCAAACTGTGCTTATTGTACATCGTGTATGAAGGTGTAATTAAACTACGTTATACGGATTTTGTCGCGTTGTTTATTTTAAAACAGTTTTATTACACAACTAGCTGACCCGCACTACTTCGTCTGCTTTGTCTAATCCCGGCATCCACCACCGCCTGACCTCCTGGGCCCCAAAGAATCTCTCCCACCGGGAAACGACCAATCCGGGCCAGTGTGGAAGTGTTTTAATAGACTGCGAGCGCAAGTGGGACGGTGCAAACATAATTTATGTAGATGGGGAATACTGGATCAGTCCCAAACTCACTGCGACTGTGGTGCACCCTGTCGAACAATGATGCACCTACTGACCTGTCCAGCATGTCCTACATCCTGCACAAGAGCCGACCTCAACATCGCCACTGCTGCCGCCATAGCGGTCGACACTTTCTGTGCCAACACCATTTGACCGCAAAAGGGGACGAGAGCATTGACTCGAAAAGAAGCAGAAGACTTCGTCTGCTTCATATAAGAGAGCTTTCCCCGTCTTTGCAACATTTTTCATTGCTGCTCCGCTCCTATTGGTCGTGGCGTGATGTTATATAGCCTATAGCCTTCCTGGATAAATGGGCTATCCAACACTAAAATATTTTTCAATTCGAACCAGTAGTTCGAGATGATTGAGATAAACTCTTCAGCTTTATACTATTAGAATAGATTTTGAAACTAACACTACTGTTATTGCACTTTACTACAATTTAAGCGATAGCTCAGTGGGGAGACCAACAGACTGCAATGCAGAAGGTCTCGGGTTCGAACCCACGTCGCGCACCTCTGACTTTCGGAAGTTATATGACTTTTCGAAATTATGTGCGTATTGATTGACAATTATCGCCTGCTCCGTGCCTCGGAGAGCACGTTAAGCCGTCGGTCCCGGCTGCCATGAACATCTAAGGCAGTCGTTATTAGGAAAGTCAGTACACTGTAATATCCTGACACTGGTCTAGCCTTAAGGTATCGTTAGCCTTTGGGTTGCGGAGGTCAGGTGGCAGCCGCTCCGTGTAAAAACTGATATCCAGTCAAATCCGGTTAGACCTGAAAAGCCGACCCTAAGTGACTTGGGAATAATAAAGGCTAAGGGAGAAGACTACAATTTAAACTATTTAAATTAATTATTTATTCTGAATATGGGAACTGACCCTAAATCTGCTTCATCAGATATTCCCATTAACTTTCTCTGTATACTTAGTCTGGTCATAAATACAGCAAGGCTCAGCACCGGGTCATAAAGCTCGGTTCACCCAAGCGTGGTTGGAAACGAACCTCAGAGCTGAAGACTGGCCGTCGTGTAGTCCCGATCTTAAGACTGCGCCGAGCGAAATGTGCCAAAACAGGCGGTCACAGTTAAGTGAATAAAATCAACACTTTTTGTTTAATACAAATATAAAATATACATTTACCATAACAATGGATGTGTTTTCAATTACTCCGTAAACACGCTTACGCTTACAGCTTAAACGAAACATAAATAGATATATTACAATTTGTCCGTCCCAAAAATGGAAGTTATTGGTTGACAATAAAGATACATTTTATTAAAAAAGCACTTCAAATCCTTCATACAATTTTACTATGGCGGCCGCGCGCTGATTTGAATTTCGAGCTCTGTCATTCAGTCCAACCGCGTCTTACGCTCGGCGCAGTCTTAATCCGCTGGACTACGATGTATGGTCAGTTTTAGAGAATATGGTATGCTTTAAACGCCATGATAATTTAGAGTCCCTAAAACAATTCATAAGATTGACTGTGAAGAATTTTCCCATGGAGAAAGTGCGTGTTTCTATTGATAACTGTTCTCAACGTTTAAAGGACTGTATTACAGCCAATGGAGATCATTATATTTTAAATGTTATTATATTAATGTATATACTAACACACATTACAGTAGTAAATGTTTTATACAATAGAAATATTTTTTTTATATCTCATATCTCAGGAACTTACCAACATCGCTCAAAAAGAAACTCATCGATATGTGTATTTTGCCCATCCTCACCTACGGCGCACAAACGTGGTCACTAACTCAGGCTCAAAAGTCCAAGCTCAAGGTTTGTCAACGGGCTATGGAGCGTAGCATTCTTGGCATCCGCCGATAAGACCGCGGCAAAAACACGGACCTGCGCTCCAAAACCCAGATCAAAAATGTAGGTGCTGAGACCGCTATGCTGAAGTAGAACTGGGCCGGACATGTCTGCCGCATGAAGCCCGATAGGTGGGCCAAACTATCTACCGAGTGGATACCGGATGGTGGCCGTAGACGTCGGGGCAGACCACGAAGGAGATGGCGGGACGACATAGAAAAGTTTATGAAGAGGTGGCAAGACTTGGCTCAGGAGCGAGAGCAGTGGAGATTGAGAGGGGAGGCCTTTGACACAAAAAAATAATATCTCAGTTAATCTTTAACCGTCAATTCTTTAACGATGAAAACAAACTGCAAGTTAAACGCGTTGCGGTTAGTGCTCTCGACATATTTAATAAACATTTATAATAAAACCAACTACACTGTAAAGCTGCCGCTGTGTTAAGAAACTAAGAGCTTCTTGTGCCTTTGTTTCAGTTATTTTAAAGAAGACTTGCTTGCCTTGAATTTCAGCTATTTCTAAACCAAGTCTGACTTTACATATACAAGCGGTCATTCAATTATACATGACACAATTATTTTTGAGATCCATAAATACAAAATCAAACTAGAATTATTGCACGAACGTCGTAATGGGTGGTCGCATCGCCGCTTCCCCTGCTCCAAGCGAGTGTTGTGGGTTCGAATCCCACGCGGGACAAAACTTTGTGTGATCCACAAAATGGTTGTTCCGAGTCTGGGTGTTCTTTGTTTGAATGTTTGTAAAGGCTCTCATAACACGGTTTGATCCACAGCGCGAGAGTTATATTTAAAGTTTGTTCATCGGCTTAATCTGTAATGTATAAAGATATACAGACAAAATCTTATTTTTAAATTAGTTAGTAATATCTCTTGTTAAATCGGGTTGCACATCATTCTCGGCGAATTATAGGTTTCCAAAGAATTATGTTTGAACTGACTAGCCTTCAGGTGAAATCCTTGCCGCCACATACTGCAGTAAAATATTGCTAAAATTGCCGCTAGATTGCCGCTGAATTGCCGCTAAATTGCCGCTTTAATTGCCGCTTAAATTGATGGCTTGTACGAGTTTTGTGTATGTAAACGAATGACGCGAGTCATGCAAGTATCTTATCTTATCTTATGTGGGGGCCAGTCAGTGCAGACCGGCGATACTTCGACCCAGTGGGATCTTTTGTGTCGACACTCTCCCAATAACGACTGCCATAGATGTTCATGGCAGCCGGGACCGACGGCTTAACGTGCTCTCCGAGGCACGGAGCAGGCGATAGTTGTCAATTAATACGCACATAATTTCGAAAAGTCATATAACTTCCGAAAGTCAGAGGTGCGCGACGTGGGTTCGAACCAGAGACCCTCTGCATTGCAGTTTGTTGGTATCCCCACTAAGCTATCGCTGCTCTGTCATGCAAGTAACTGGCATGACTCTCTTGCGCAATGTAACCTACACAGGTCCTTGCGCATTTAGACTACGCTCGCACAACGCATCGTGTACAGCATTTCTCCTCGTTGTAGTGTATCCGACTGCTGTCCCTGAGGTCTCGGGACCGAAACCCAGGATTCAGGACATAAAGAAAATTGGTTTTGAAGTTAAGTAACTCAATTGCAGCCCGGAGTAAGGGAATCAATCCCGTGCCTCGATACACACGTAAAGCCGTTGGTCCTGCGCCTGATCTCTCTCCGATAATATCGGTGACGCCCCATCGAATTACGAGCGTGGGGGAATAGAGAATGCACTTGTGTTTGCGCACACTTACGCAATGTAATATTTTCTGATAGCTAGTTTTAGTCAAGGTTGAGCCATGACTGAATTTCAATCTGGAGGATATTAAATGTTCTTTATTCTTTACTACTATAACCGATAAAGGAAAACATCGTGAGGGGACGGACCTACATGTCTGAGAGATCACTATTGAAGACATGTGAAGATATGTGATAGTGATATACTTGGTGTTTCCCGAGCGCTATGATATGTCCTTCTTCAAACGAGATTTAAAAAGAGTTCTTCTTTCATGGTAGGCAGCGGCTTAGCTGTGTCCTGACATTGCTGAAGTCCATGAGCAGCGATTACCACTTTCCAACAGGTGGACCACTTGCTCGTCTGCCACCAACGGCAATAAAAAAAAAGTGAAGTCTGGAAACCAGCACTGGCCCAGCGTGGTGCACTATAACTTAATCCTTCTGACACGCTGCAGAGCTCCTTGCCTAGCAGTACGACTAAATATATACAGAGCTGATAATATTAAATTCAAAGTAAAATTTATTAATTTGCTAAACAAAGGTGTAAACAGATGTAAGACTAATTAAAAGGTAAATTACTCAGGCAAACCCACGCTATAAACAATCTGAACTAATATTATGAATGCAATTGTGTGTTTGTTTGTTTGTTACACTTTCAAACCTTAACTACTAGACCGATCGTCATGAAATTTCACATACACGTTGTTAGGGGTACAGAAAATGACCTTCAATCCAGAAAAATATGCGGTCTCCAAGCAAAGCCGCGGGCAAAAGCTGTTCCATACTAATATAAAGAGTAAAGATTTGAATTAATGTTTGTTTGTAACAATGTAACTATCTTTAATTATTTATATATATAATTCTACTGTAGCTAGCAGCGATAGCTCAGTGGGGAGACCAACAGACTGCAATGCAGAGGGTCTCGGGTTCGACCCACGTCGCGCACCTCTGACTTTTGGAAGTTATATGACTTTTCGAAATTACGTGCGTATTGATTGACAATTATCGCCTGCTCCGTGCTTCGGAAAGCACGTTAAACCGTCGGTCCCGGCTGCCATGAACATCTATGGCAGTCGTTATTGGGAAAGTCAGTACCCTCTAATATCCTGACAATGGTCTAGCCTAAAGGTATCGTTAGCCTTCGGGTTGCGGAGGTCAGGTGGCAGCCGCTCCGTGTAAAAACTGATATCCAGTCAAATCCGGTTAGACTAGAAAAGCCGACCCCAAGTGACTCGGGAATAATAAAGACTAAGGGAGAAGATAATTCTACTGTACGTGTATATGTCACTGAACTCCTCTTAAACGGCTGGAAAGACTTTGATAAAAAAAATGTGTGTGTTCATGTGGATTCGAGGTTGGTTCAGATTTGGTAAAAATTTTTTTTTTCGTTTATACTGTACAACGTTTGCCGGGACAGCTAGTTTCATATAATATACACAGTACAACCGATTTAAAAATTCTTTCACCGTTTGAAAGCCATATTATTACGGGGTAACATTCGCTTTATTGTATTAAAAATGTACTATTACGCGAACGTAGCCGCGGGCAGAAGCTAAGCATGTAAATAAGAATTATTTATAGCTGGGAAACAATAGGAGTAATGAAACTGAAGCTGGGTCTGAAGTATTCAAAAGTATTGAGTTTTGTTTGTTACGGGCCTTGGTAAGGCTTCCACGGCAACTGCGCGCCTCTTCATATTTCATGCTACTGGAAAACGCTTTTCAGTTCATATCTATACTTATATTATAAAGAGGAAAGATTAGATTTTTTGTTTATCTGTAAGGATTTAAATAAAACTACTAAACTGATTAAAAATTTTTTTGTCACCATTGCTATATCATCATTGAGTCATCATTCTCTTGCCCTGGTCCCAATTTATTTGGGGTCGGCGCAGTATGTCCTTCGCTTCCATACTTCTCTGTCACCCGTCATCTGATCATTTACCCCTTTTCCTTTCATATCCATCCTCACACAGTCCATCCATCTTTTCCTTGGCCTTCCTCTCCATATCATATATCATCATTGAGTAACATGAGTTAATTCTATTTCAAAAAAATACTGCTCCTAACATAATTTAACCTACTTTTACGCGAGCAAAGCCGCGGGTAAACGCTAGATATTTTATTTATCTATACAGCGTGTAACAGAAAGGTGTGGTCATATCTAAGTGGCACATAATATAGCCCCTGTACAATAGAACACCGCGACAAATAAATCCGTATACATTATTTTCAATATGATATAGCACCGATAGCTCAGTGGGGAGACCAACAGACTGCAATGCAGAGGGTCTTGGGTTCGAACCCACGTCGTCGACTTTTCGAAATTATGTGCGTATTGATTGACAATTATCGCCTGCTCCGTGCCTCGGAGAGCACGTTAAGCCGTCGGACCCGGCTGCCATGAACATCTATGGCAGTCGTTATTGGGAGAGTGTCGACACAAAAGATCCCACTGGATCGAAGTGTCGCCGGTCTGCACTGACTGGCCCCCACATAAGATAAGATAAGATAAGAGTATCCTTGACGTTCATAGGTGTTACTTAGTGAACTAAATGAAAAAATATCCTTTCGTATATCTCAACTCTAATCGAATCCCTAAAACTAGGAAGTACCCTACCTGCAGGCATTGGCAAGCTTGGGTCAATGGGTCAATGGAAAGTTAAAATCCTACCTGTTTATTACTTGTATTTCTTATGATACAGTAAGAAGTAGCCATTATATATGTTTAAAATGAATGAAGTGGTAAATTGGATGAGCTATCGCACTCGCGATCAGAACAACGTGGATTCGAATCTTACTCGTTGCAGTACCGAACTGAACCTACTCGTTTTTTTTTTTTTACCCAGGAAAATCCTTTATGGATACCCCCTCCCCCGGGGGGAAGGGTGGTTATGTGAGACTCTCCGCCCCTGAAGGGGGTCGGTATACACACTAAAAACCTGGGGTGAGCAGTCCCTCCGCCGACGGAGTAGGACGAGATGGGGTCGCGTTAGCAATCACCATCCCGCCCCGGCGGTTGGCCCGGCTAATGGTGACCGGGCCTCAGCACCTGTGGAGGGAAGGCCTTGCTCACCAAGGCCATCCCCCAGACGTGTGGGGCCGTGCAAGCCGGTAGAGAGTCCCGCGACTCTGTACCAGTGACCCCACTATACAGGAGCGAAAAGGCGGGCAAATCGCCTCCTTCTCGCTCCCGTCCGTCCAGCGAGGAGGTTGTTCTCCCTGACCCTCTCCGCGGTCTCCTTTTGCGCCATGACAGCTTCGCAGAAGGAGACCACTGCCTGCCACGACCTCTCGCCGCCGAGCATGGCGTTGATCACGTTCGGCAGGGAGAGATCTGCGCCTATTATGGCAGAAAGCGTGTGCCACTGCGGCCCCCACGCGGCACACGCCTCCAGCGTGTGGACTGAACCTACTCCTAACTCAAGCATTCTGGCTAAGATGGACAAGTTAGAAAAAAAATACTACTGGTAAAAATTTCCATCCAAAAAATTTACTAGGCAAGGTTGCTTTACCGTGACAGATGGATGCGCCGTCAAGTGTCAAGGTCATCCGACATTACTAGTTAATGTCCCGAATATATAATAACACGTTGAATTTGGCAACATTATTGAAATATTCCCGATTTATTACACGATTCATTGCACTGTTATTGTTTTGGACCCAATTTCGGGATAAGAAATTGAATTTGTAGTAAGTCGACATATAGTTTTTATTATATACTACATTTTATTACATAGGCACCTACTTAGTAGCAAGCAGTAGCAACAAGGAGACAGGAATTCTGCCGAGTAGACGTCAACTAGTCAATTTGTTATCGAGCCCACGTAATGCCCTCCAGACCGAATTTCGGTCACGGCGGCCAATCTTTACGGAGACTGGCCATCTGCACACAAGATATGATAGTGCATAAGTGTGTGCGCAAACACAAGTGCACTCTCTGTTCCCTAAATCTCATGATCCGATGGTAATCCGACACGACCGGCGAGACATCAGGCGTAAAAGCAACAGTTTTACATGCTTTTTTATACACAGGTGTTTGCAACACCGCCAAATTCCCAACTTCAGACTGCTATTATAATAATAATAATATTCTACCACATACACACAACACCATCTAGCCCAAACTAAGCAGAGCTTGTACTATGGGTACTAGACAATGAATAAACATACATATATACTTTTTTTTTTGTGAATACATACATATTATATATAGAAACACCCAGACCAAGACAAACATCCATGTTCATGCACACAAATGTTTGACTTGTGCGGGAATCGAACCCACGACCTCAGGAGTGGCAGTCGGTTACACTAACCACTACGCCATCGAGTCGTCTAATATTAAGATTTCTTAACAGGAAAACCTACCAAACTTTTTGTTGACCCGATCCGGGATTATCCCATATAAGGCATTGATAATTAACGGGTGAAGTTTCAGACTCTACCTACCACTTAGAATTTCTTCTGAGAATCGACCCTGACTTCTGATGAACAGCTGTCGGATTAACTCTTAAACATAAGTATAAAAGAGAGTTCATAAAGCTTCGTTGCCAAGAGTGAAGACCTTGACTCCAATCCCCCGTCGTAAGTGTTTCTATAACAATATTCTTAGTATCTAGGCATCTCGGAATATGCTGAATAGACAATAAAATACTTTTTTTTATTGTACAACTAAGGTGGCAGACAAGCATACGGCCCACCTGATGGTAAGTGGTCACCGTAGCCTATGGACACCTGCAACACTAGAGGCATCACTTGCGCGTTGCCGACCCTTTAGGAAAGGAAGTGGGAAGGAGATGGAGCGGGAAGGGCGAAAGAGGGTGATTGGGCCTCCGGCACTCACTCACCGGAGGAAATACAACTGTCCTCCTTTATCATGATCATAATATCAGCCCTGTATTAAACTGTCCCACTGCTGGGCACGGGCTTCTTCTCAATGTGAGAAGGGTTAGGCCGTAGTCCACCACGCTGGCACAGTACCGATTGGCAGACTTCACATGTCTCCGAGAACATTATGTAGAACTCTCAGACACGCATGTTTCCTCACGATGTTTTCCTTCAGTCTCCGTCCTTTTACATGGTCCATAAAATAGAGCTGGCGTTAGATTTTATTGTTTATAGGTAGGGATAGCCTACAGACAGTTGCACTGCGACGAAGAGATCTCGAGTTTGATCCCCAGGTACGCTGACTTTTCGAAGATAAACACGTATTAGCTGACCCGCGCAACTTCGTTTGCTTCACATAAGAGAATTATCCCCGTTTTTGCAACACTTTTCATTGATGCTCCGCTCCTATTGGTTGTAGCGTGATGTTATATAGCCTATAGCCTTTCTAGATAAATGGGCTATCCAACACTAAAATAATTTTTCAATTCGAACCAGTAGTTCCTGAGATTAGCGCGTTCAACCAAACAAATATATTGTTACGTGCTGGGTTGGACGGATAAGAATGTAAACAATATTACCGACTATAACACGTTTAATTTAAACACACAATTAAATTTAAACACAACAAACACTATACTTCACTTTTCCACTGTAACTAGCTTTAAACTCCGTAGTATTTCCGCTTCCGTTCGCTTCGATAAACACTTGACCGCTTACGATTGTAAAACTGACTTGGCGGTGCGCGTGCGCTCTATTTATACGCGGGTAAAGCGTTTCTAGAGTTTTCTAGTAACGCTATACCCGGTATGTAAACAGTACGATGATTCAAGAAAGTACCAGCGTTCTCTCTACGATTCTCGTACCCATACGTAGTTCCGTAAGATGTCAATAGATGGCGGTGTAATAAATTATTAGACGGAACTACCGAGTCTTTCCAAGAATGCCGAGAGATGTCACTGGGCGTAACAATATAAACAAACTCTTCAGCTTTATAATATTAGTATAGATTAAATAGGTAATAAAATTATAGATCGCTGAAACGGTGAAGGAAAACATGTTTCATCTTGATACGGCGCCTAGAAGCCGTGACAACAAAAAACTGTTGGAGGGTCGGTCTTCGCGTTCCAAGTCGCGGGGAAAAGCTAGTAATTATATAAAAACGTCGTCATGTTTGTTTGTGACGGTTTAAACTCTTATCAGATGTACTTAGCTCTTCTCTAACAGTTTTGTTTTCATCAAAAACTTTCTAAAATAAACCTACTTACCAAGTTTGATCTGTGATTAAGAAACATTCGAAGATTTGCTTTTACATGCAATTTCGAGATAACATCTAAACTTATATTATAAAGAGGAAACATTTGTGTTTTTGTATGTATGTTTGTAATGTTTTCACACAAAAACTACAGGACCGATTTCAAAAATTCTTTCGCCATTAGAAAGCTGCATCTTCACTGAGCGACATAGGCTATATTACATTTTCAAAAAAAAATAGGAATCCTTAATAAAAATGCAATAATATAACCCAAAGTGTGAAAAATTAGTCATAAAAAATCTGTCATCACGTGCGCTGCGGAAACTATTGATGATAGAACAAAAAAATGTTCTACAGTATTATAGAACGTATCAATATCTACAAAAAAGTCCGTGATACCATATGTATTTTTTTAATATATAGCTAACTACACCTATATAGGTGTAGTTAGACTTATTAATTTATTTAGTTGTAGTTTTATATATTAAAATTAGATAACAAATTAAATTAAAGTCCACGCGGACGAAGTCGCGGGCAACAGCTAGTTGCATTTATAAATGACTAGCTGTTGCCTGCGATATCGCTCCAGAAAAGTATTATATTCTGGATGAAGGATACCCTATGTCCTATTCTGTATCCCAGACAACTTGTATGCGAAATTTCATGATGATCGGTCGAGCAGTTAAGGCGTGAAAGCGTAAAAAACAAACTTACATTCGCACTTATAATATAAGTTAGGATTATTAAACATTACTAGCAATTTAGTATAATAAGTAGATAATATTCTTATTAAACCCTCCATCTAAGCTATTCTCACACAACGAAACGCAATTGTACATTTATTCTTATATATGCCAATATTATGAAAAGAAAATATTAGATTTTTATTTGTTTGTTTGTAATGATTTAACTCAAAAACTAGCAGACCGATTTTAAAAATTCTTTCTCCATATGAAAGCTATATTATCACCGAGTAACTTAGGTCATATTTTATTTTAAAGAAGTAGTGTTACTAATATAATCTAACGTACTTTTACACAAACGTAGCCGCGGGCAAAAACTAAGTAAGTAATATTATAATTGATGTAATGTTCACACATTGTATTTTGTTATAAATTAAATTACTGATATCTGCTGCTCCTTTTAGGGGACTTTCGAGATCAATAATATCGTAATTCTTTTAAGCTCCAGAGATCAGAGAGCCAATTGTTATGGCATACACTCTTACAAATATTTGTTTAATAAAAGAATTAATTTTAAATTACTAAAGATTGTAGACCTTTATAATATAAGATATTAACAATAAAAACGTAAGGAAGCATTAATTAGGTACATTGACGTACTCCGAACAGAGATTATTTTTAAACTCAACTACTGTTGCAAACAAGCCTTGTGCTTGATGGTAAGTGGTCACCGTAGCCTATGGACGCCTGCAACACCAGAGGCGTCACTTGCGCGTTGCCGACCCTTTAGGAAAGGAAGAAGAGATAAAGGAAGTGGGAAGGAGAAGGAGCGGGAAGGCAGTAAGAGGATATTGGGCCTCTGGCACTCTCACTCACTGAACGAAACACAACAGTAGGAATACTGCTATTTAACGTCGATATTCTGTGAGAGAGTAGTCCTTCTCCGGTCGACTTACTTAAAATTGTGAAATAAAATATATTAATACTGGTTTTTATATTAAACTGAGGCGACTGGAAATAGTGGCAATGAGTTTCTTCTTTCTTCTTTCTTTCTGCTTGTTCTCATGAAAGCTCTACTCCTCGAACAGGCCTTTTTCATTTCTTTTAAAGAGCCAATCTAAGATGTTTTTTAAGCTAATTAAATAATTAAAACTATTTATATTTAAGTTTACACTTTCCCCCTTTTTAAACTTAAATATAAATAGTTTTAATAATTTAATTAGTTAAAAAAATAGTAAAGTTTAATAGTATCTAGTAGTAGTGTAACAGTTTCAAAATTATGTAATAAAGTGTCAAATAAACAACGCGATAAAATCCGTATATAGTAGTTTAATTTCAATGAATAACATTCGCGTAAACAGAAGACAATATTATGCATTTTACAACCACCAAGAGTTTTTTTAAAAATAAATATTAATGATATGAAATGTGTTTATAATATTTAAGTTTTGTTGCCTCCTTATACGTTGCATATCCGATATGGACAAACTGTTGGGTTCGACAACATATGTTTCATTAATACGATCAGTTTCTGTACACCGTTATGCAATAAATAAATCTTTATCTTTATCCCAGCCACGCTTCGCGATGTCAGATATTTTTAAATACCGTTTCCACCTAAACTTCGAGATAAATTGCTAATAAAAACACTCTAACATATAATTGAAACGGTTATGTAAAAATTCAAGTCAATCCATCAACTATTTCTCGAGTTTTACAGCCACAAACATACAGTAGCGAATTTTTTATATATATTGATAGTAAGTAGCTGGACGCGACACTGGCGTCTAGGAGTAAATCCTAATTTGCTGTGCCTAACAGGGTCCATAATGACCTATTTTGTTTTATAAATTCACTAGCGACCCACCCCAGCATTGCACGGATAGTACAACACCTTAACAAATTATACACCCAAACCTTCCTCATGAATCACTCTGTCTATTGGTGAAAACCGCATGAAAATCCGTTCAGAAGTTTTTGAGTTTATCGCGAATAGACAGACAGACACGGCGGAGGACATTGTTGTACAAAATGTGTAATATCTTTGTTTAACATTATAAAATGAAATATTGAGTACTAACTGTTACCCACGACTTCGTCCGCGTGGAATGTTTGTTCTTGCGGCACCCTATTTCTTTTCTCAAACAAGAGTAGCTTATGTTACTCCGTATAACATCAGCTATCTGCCAGTGAAAGTCCCATCAAAATCGGTCTAACCGTTTCGGAGATTAGCCGGCACAAACAGAAAGACAAAATATTAAAAATTAATTTTGTTATAAGCACTGTATATACTTTCATATGCATTAAGTATAATTTATTTATTTATGTGGGAAGCGGTTGGACGTGGGTGATCCAAGACAGGTTTGTGTGGAAAATCTTCGTGGAGGCCTATGTCCAGCAGTGGACATCTTTCGTCAGAGATGATGTAAAGAAGTATTGAATGAGTTGCTGAAGTCGGTTTGCTTTGTTGTAAAATTTTTGTTTATTTTAAAAGATATATCCTTTAAAATATAAGATATTAACAACGAAAATGTATTAACGCAGGATTTAGAAACATTGACGCAGACCGCACCCAAGAATTACTAAAGAAGTGCCCAATCGTGGCATAACCTTCAACCCCGAAACGTAGGAACAATAGTCAATATTATTATGATAAGTACAGTACGTAATTATCCATTTATACAAGTGCAATACATAGAATGTGACGTTCTGTGGGAAGTGGGCAGTGCGTTATACCGACGGGCGGTCCGCCAAGCAAACAGAGTTCCATGGAGTCGCTGTACGAAGACTCGCTTCTAAATATACCCGTAAACGTGTGAGCTGAATCATAATTCATAACTATACCAATAGAATTTGAGAAAAAGGTAAACAACTTTTAGAGACTTTTAACATAAAATATTTTTCTGTAAAATAAATTTATGGATATTTATCAAAATAAGGAGTTTCATGCGGCCTATTGTATTCATTAACTACTTTTCAAAGAGAGTTTGAATTTTCTAAATGACTTTATATTTAATTAGGCATGAAGCGATTGTTTACATAAAATATTAATTCTACTGGGACAGAGTATAGCAAAAAGTGTGTGTACATACCTACAGGGAGGACAAGGTGGTGTAACACACACACATACACACATTACACACACACACACACACACATAAATACGCACACACAAGGATTGAATTATACTAAAATTATAACAAGTGCTCTTGGTTAAAATATTTATAAAATATTTATTTACAGTAATGCTTATTTTTGTTTGTCAACTTCTTTAACTGTATACACAAGAAATGGAAGGCGCTGATACCTGTAATACAGTGAATTTCACTAGCACAGGTGCCATCGTTACAAACTAAGTTGAGTTTCTCTGGACCAGTTATAAATATTATTGTATATGTATTTTGAAACCTATACGAAATAACGTTATTATTATTATTATTATTATATTACAGATATTCTGCTAAATCTCAATAGCAGCCCGGAGTTAGGAAGTCGGTGGTGTTAGACACCCCTGTGCCTCAGAAAGCACGTAATGCCGTTGCTCCTGCGCCTAATCTCTCTCCGGTCGTGTCGGATTACCGTCCCATCGGGTCATGAGAGTAAGGGAACAGAGAGTGCACTTGTGTTTGCGCACACACTTGTGCACTACAATATCTCATGCGCAGATGGCCAGTTTCCGTTAAGATTGACCACCGTGATCGAAATTCGGTGTGGAGGACATTATTAGATCAATTGTTTTAGGTCGAGTGCATTCTCAATATCTGTGAATTTTACTCTAGGAATTTCCTCAGAAAAAAGAACCAGTAAACTCTATTTGTATAGAGACCGGACCCTATCAGTCTATCAATTATTTTTCTAAAATCTTCAACTTTAGGCATGCTTTATGTGTCGCGGGGGACTTTACAAACACTTAAATAACGGGCATAAGGGACACTTACCAAACCTGGAACAACTATTAGTGAATCTTTGGAAATTATCGTCCCGTGTGGTGATCGAACCCACAACGCTCGGTGCATCATCAACAGCAAGCTTAGACCAGAAGACTACGGGGACTTATACTTATGTTTTTCTTTCTTTTTTTTGTGTGGTTAGTGGCCAACCTGTTGTCAAGAGTTGTTCAAGCCGTAGGCGTCTGACATGCCTTAAGGACTGCTGTCAATTTGACAACGACTGGGACCGACTTTTTACGTGCCCTTCGAAGCACAGAGAAGCTCAGATGAAATGCCACTAAGCGGTCACCCATCTATAGACTGACCGCACCGAACGTGGCTTAACCTCGGTAATCGTTTACCGGTTAGTGATTGCAACTGGCTATGAATGCCTCCTTATTCTATTTTTAGGTACAGCTAGGTGATAATAAAGCTTAAGGGGACACCGCGAAAATTATCGTTTAGAATAGCTCCGCCCATATCCGCCCCAATAACACTCATTGTGTATCAATCCTTAAATAGCGGTCATAAGGTCTAAAATTGCGATGCGCCCGCAATGATCGAGAACGCTTAGAAATTGTTAAAAAACCTTAAAATATTATTTAAAAATGATTGGTTTTAGTTATGGAAATAATGAGCTAGCAAATCACTAATATTGATGTTACGAATATATTTGAGTAATTCCTAAGCATAATAATAGCGTAACTTCCTTGTAATTTCAAAAATAGTAATTTCACAGAGGTGTTTTCAAAAATAATTATGATTGAGCCAAAATCACAATATCGTGTTTTTGAGCTAGGAAATTCTAGTTAAAGACATCAATTTACCTATATCAAAATTCTAGAAATTGGTCTTCACATAGTCCTCTACTATTCGATGAAAGTTAGTGCATTTTTTCAGTGTGTCCTCTTAATATATTACTGTAGATACATATATTTATGTTGATAAGCAACAATAGCCATTGTGGATTGTCACGCAGAAGTCTCAAGTTCGATCCCAAAGCAAACATCTCTAACTTAACGTTGACGATATGTGCGTTTAAAATATTTAATTATCGCTTTAACGGCGACGAAGAATATCATGAAGGACTCTGCATATCTGAGAGTTCTCCTAATGTTCTCGAAATTAACCAGCACGCGTGCCCAGATGCAATAAAAAAATGAATGAACGTATAAATACCACGTGATTTACCTAAGTTTTCCATGATGTAACTAAATAAACCAGGTTAGGTATTTCTCCTGAAATGTCCGGATAGATTTTGCAACACATACCGACTCAACAGCCGGCCCTGTTCCCGCCCGCCCCTAGAACAAAAGAGTATATAAGCGTGGCCTCCCTCCGTACTGCATCACTTGCCCTGTGACCAGGTGAGTACTACCATCTTTGTAGTTTATAAAACTTGTCCTTACCCGGGACTCTATTGATTATTCCGTGACAACCGTTTTAATTATATGTAATTTTTTTTACTGTAATACGTGTGCATTACTCTTAATTTAAAAAAGAAGTTATTTTCTATGGAATTTGTCCCGTTTTTTAGGTGGCAACATTTTTGACCGGTATTTACTTTTTCTATATGTGTGCTTTATTTCGAAATTTAAATATTCAAATACTTCTATATTTTGCCGCGGTTTGTTTTTGGTAGGAATTATTATTTGCCTAGATAGGATTTCCGGTAGTTATCTCGGCGGCAAATTGGATAATATAAAATTATATAAAATAATTCGTAATTTTAGATAAAATTAAATAAACGGCTTGTTTTATTTATTTGAATATAAAATAATTTTTAAATAGGAAATATGTTTACTGGGCTGTATTGTTTAGTTGGCAATTTTGCTAGGTAAATCGGATAGTATTTTCGGTACCAATAGTCGGAAGATTTAATACTATAAAATTATCTAAAATAATTCGTAACTAAACTAAATATCAATTTATAAACCACAAATATTATAAGTAAAATTATATTTAAGTGTGAGCAGCAAATCGGCTTTGTATGTTTCAAAATATCTCTACACTCAATTCTATTAAAATCGGCTCATCAATTTGACTGTAAAAACGTAACAACAGACATACGACTTTCGCATTTACGCTACTGAGTAGTTGCAGCACACCGCCGGCCAGAGACAATACATTTATAATTATGTCTGGTTTTCTAAGACTTGATAGACATTAGACAAAATTTAAAAAAATATATATATGCAACTCGGCAGTCGTTATATCTACAACCCAAACGTTAACTTGATAAAGACATCATAGAACTTGCTCGCAACTTCACCGGGTCCAATTGTAAATCTACTCAAAAACCGCAGAATATTTTTGTATTAAAATCGATCCAGTCGTTTACGACCCGGTTGCTATATTTATTAAACGAGTAGTATTAACTACAGCCTGTTAAATTTTGAGATTTTGCAGAGAATATATGTCCATAAATAAATTGTCCGTAGAACTCGTTTCTTGAATATCAGAACCGATCAAAATGAGTTTAGTGACATACCTATATATATTATATACATACAAACAAAATACATAAATAAATATTATAAAAACGCGCTTCTAAGGATTATAGTTGACTCAAAATTCTGAATATCGTTCATTCGTTTAATTTAAATAATAATAAATAAATATTCTACCACATACACACAACACCATCTAGCTCAAACTAAGCAGAGCTTGTACAGTGGGTACTAGACAATGGATAAATATACATATATAATTCTTTTTTTTGTAAGTACGTCCATATTATAAATACAAGCAGCGATAGCTCAGTGGGGAGACCAACAGACTGCAATGCAGAGGGTCTCGGGTGCGAAACCACGTCGCGCACCTCTGACTTTCGGAAATAATATGACTTTTCGAAATTATGTGCGTATTGATTGATAATTATCGCCTGCTCCGTGCCTCGGAGAGCACGTTAAGCCGTCGGTCCCGGCTGCCATGAACATCTATGGCGGTCGTTATTAGGAAAGTCAGTACCCTCTAATATCCTGACACTAGTCTAGCCTTAGGATATCGTTAGCCTTCGGGTGGCGGAGGTCAGGTGGCAGCCGTTCCGTGTACAAACTGATATCCGGTCAAATCCGGTTAGACCAGAAAAGCCGACCCCAAGTGATTTGGGAATAATAAAAGCTAAAAGAGAAGAAGACATATTATACATAGAAACACCCAGACCAGGACAAACATCCATGTCCATGCACACAAATGTTCGACTTGTGCGAAAATCGAAACCGCGACCTCAGGCGTAGCAGTCGGTTACACTAACCACTACGCCATCGAGGCCGACTAAATTTATATTGTTACTCGATTTTCCTTTGGTAGCAATTGTTTTTCTGGATAAAAGGTACCATATATCATTTTTTGTACCCCTGACAACGTGTATGCGAAACTGCATGATGATCGGTCGAGTAGTTAAGGCGTGAAAGCGTAACAAACAAACTCACATTCGCATTTATAATATTAGTTCGGTGTAGTTTAGTTAGGATATCTAACCACTATGATGAGTCTGCTTATTATACTGTCCCTTCAGGCTACACTCGTTATTCATCATTTACAGAAGTAGGTATATTAATTCCAGTAAAACTAGTGTTAACTGGGAAACAGTTTCGTTCGGGGAAAACGCACGATCTTACGTTTACGAAGAACCATAATTCATACTCAAGGCACGCACTCGCTTAACATTCGTTAAAAGTTAATTGTCCTTGGTCTGATGGTAAAGAAAAAAAAAAGAGAGTTAGTAAGATAGAGACTTTTACATAACGTCTCAAATACGATATCCAGGCAAAAAGATCCTGTTTTTTTTTATAGGCAATTAATTGTCAATAATTACACGAAGTCATCTTCCTTTTTTTTATGGCGTTAAGAATAATTCCTGTGTCGCGCGGGACTTAATAAACATTCAAATAACGGACACAAAGAACACCCAACTCGGAACAACCATTTGTGGATCACATTTTTTGTCCTGGTGAAGCTTGAACTCATTACACTCGGCGCAATTGCAATACCGAGGCGACCTCTAAAACTACTGTCCACGCCATCTGTGATGTTAACGTAGAAATTAAAACTAGCATAATGTGGATGAGATTCAACTTTACCTGCATCTACGAGCATATACAAGCAACAATAATAATATCAGCCCTATATTAAACGGTCCCACTGCTGTGCACCAGCCTCTTCTCAATGTGGTTAGGCCATACATACATACATACATAGATTCACGCCTGTTTCCCAGAGGGGTAGGCAGAGACTACGGATTTCCATTTGCTACGATCCTGACACACTTCTTTGGCTTCATTCACTTTCATCACATTCCTCATACACGCCCGTCGGTTCAAGGTGCTCTTAACCTGGCCTTTGTCCAGAACGCCTCCGATCTGATCGAGAAACGTTCGCCTAGGTCTTCCTCTTGCGACTGTTCCATTCACACTAGCCTTATAAACTTTCTTAGTCAGTCTTTCCTCGTCCATTCTTTCTACATGCCCAAACCAGCTTAACATACCCTTTTCTATTCTTGTCACTATATCCACTTTCATGCCGCATCTCTCTCTAATCACACTATTCCTTATTCTATCTTTCAGAGTTACACCACATATATTTCTCAGCGCTCTCATTTCTACAGCATTTATTCTGCTCTCATGCTTCTTTTGCCATACCCAACTTTCATTTCCATACATAAGTGTGGGCACTAATAGTCCTCTATGAACAGCCAGACGTGCCTTTCGGATACATTTCGACTGTTAGGCCATAGTATAACTGACTGGCCCAGTGCGGGTTAGGAGACTTCACATATCTTTGAGAACATTATAAAAATCCTCAGACATGTAAGTTTTCTTACGGTGTTTTCCTTCACTGTTAAAGCGAGCGATAATTAACTATTTAATACGCACATAACTTCGAAGTCAGAGATTGCATTGGGATCGAACTCGAGCCCTCTGCGTGGCAAACCAACGCTCTTACAATCGATTAACAAACAACAATCTATGTACGTGAATATATCAAAGTTCACAAATCTTCAAAGATACACTGAAGGACTCTTAGACATGCAGGTTTCCACACGCAAATACAGGAACACTTCAAACACAGCTGAAACAAATATCGGCACATATTCACGCTGTGTAGATTCAAACATTGCATATCAAAATAGTATTCTTATCGTTTTAAATAAAACTTTTTACATAGTAAAATGGGAGAGAGTCTATGTCCAGCAGTGGACTGCGGTGGGCTGATTGATTGATTGATTGATATTGATATAGTATTGTTTACGCGAATGTTATACATTGAAATTAAACACTTTATACGGAATTTGTCGCGTTGTTTATTTTACTTCAAAACACTTTTATTACATAATTTTGAAAACTACTATTATTAAATTTTACTACAATTTAAGCTATTTAATAGCAGCGATAGCTCAGTGGGGAGACCAACAGACTGCAATGCAGAGGGTCTCGGGTTCGAACCCACGTCGCACACCTCTGACTTTTGTAAGTTATATGACTTAAATTCGAAAGAACTTTAACACTACTATTACTAAACTTTACTATAATTTAAGCACAAGTGTACACTTCAGAACATTGAGACAACTACCATCTTAGTCTCCCCGTGAACATGGCTGCTGTAAAGCAACCGAAACGTCGGGGAAAGTGTAAACTTAAATAGTTATAAATAGATTTAATTCATTTAAATAGCTTAAATTGTAACCTTCTCCCTAGCCTTTATTATTCCCAAGTTACTTGGGGTCGGCTTTTCTGTTCTAACTGGATATCAGTTTTTACACGGAGCGGCTGCCACCTGACCTCCGCAACCCGAAGGCTAACGATACCCTAAGGCTAGACCAGTGTCAGGATATTAGAGGGCACTGACTTTCCCAATAACGACTGCCATAGATGTTTATGACAGCTGCGACCGACGGCTTAACGTGCTCTCCGAGGCACGGAGCAGGCGATAATTGTCAATCAATACGCACATCATTTCGAAAAGTCATATAACTTCCGAAAGTCAGAGGTGCGCGACGTGGGTTCGAACCCGAGACCCTCTGCATTGCAGTCTGTTGGTCTCCCCACTGAGCTATCGCTGCTCTTATGAATAACGATACTAGAGTAACAAAAATATAATGAACTAGGTATTGCCCGTGGCTCCACTCGCATTAATTTAGATTTTTAAAGAATTTCAATCCCTCGGGAAGATAATGTTTCTGGATGAATACATACATAGATTCACGCCTGTTTCCCGGAGGGGTAGGCAGAGACTACGGATTTCCATTTGCTACGATCCTGACACACTTCTCTGGCTTCATTCACTTTCATCACATTCCTCATACACGCCCGTCGGTTCAAGGTGCTCTTAAGCTGGCCTTTGTCCAGAACGCCTCCGATCTGATCAAGAAACGTTTGCCTAGGTCTTCCTCTTGCGACTGTTCCATTCACACTAGCCTTATAATCTTTCTTAGTCAGTCTTTCCTCGTCCATTCTTTCTACATGCCCAAACCAGCTTAACATACCCTTTTCTATTCTTGTCACTATATCCACTTTCATGCCGCATCTCTCTCTAATCACACTATTCCTGGATGAAAAGTACCCTATATTCTTTTCTGTACCTTTGATAACGTGTATGTGAAATTTCAATACCGGTCAAGATAGAAATTATAACAGAAGGAAAAGACAATCCGTAAGGCAGGACTAGTCGTTCATAGGCCTATTAGGAAAATTATGTAAAACTAAAAGCATTAATTAATAATTAATTATCGCTCGCTCTAACGGTGAAGGATAACATCGTGAGGAAACCTGCATGTCTGAGAGTTCTCCATAATGTTCTCGAAGATATGTGAAGTCTGCCAACCCGCACTGGGCCAGCGTCGTGGACTATAGCCTGAACTTTCTCACACTGAGAAGCCATGCCCAGCAGTGGGATAGTTTAATACAGGGCTGATATTATTATATAAAAGCATAGGATCATAGCAGGAGTAGATATCCTAATACTAACTAATATTATAAATGCGAATGTGAGTTTGTTTGTTACGTTTTCACGCCTTAAATACTCGACCGATCGTCATGAAATTTCGCATACACGTTGTCAGGGAAACAGAAAAGGGCATAGGGTATCTATCTTTTATCCAATAAAATATCCTGTTTTCCGAGCTAAGCTGCGGGCAAAAACTAGTTGACAATAAAAGTGTAACGACCTAAAAATAGTAGGTCTTTTGTTTGTGTCATTATATTTATACACAAATTCAAATCGCGGGTTCGAATCCCACTCATTGCACGACCGACGTAAACCCGCTCTTAACACACGCATTCTACACTACTACATAGCTGGAGGGTTTAACAAGAATACTTACTCATTAGAAACTAAAATTGCTAGCAATCTTATAAAAAACAGCAGTAATTTTGAAATAGGTCTTCTCCCTTAGCCTTTATTATTCCCAAGTCACTTGGGTCGGCTTTTCTAGTCTAACCGGATTTGACTGGATATCAGTTTTTACACGAAGCGGCTGCCACCTGACCTCCGCAACCCAAAGGCTAACGATACCCTAAGGCTAGACCAGTGTAAGGATATTAGAGGGTACTGACTTTCCCAGTAACGACTGCCATAGATGTTCATGACAGCCGGGACCGACGGCTTAACGTGCTCTCCGAGGCACGGAGCAGGCGATAATTGTCAATCAATACGCACATAATTTCGAAAAGTCATATAACTTCCGAAAGTCAGAGGTGCGCGACGTGGGTTCGAACCCGAGACCCTCTGCATTGCAGTCTGTTGGTCTCCCCACTGAGCTATCGCTGCTGTCTAATTTTGAAATAGGTACTTAACTGTTTTTCTTCCAAAGACAACTCCTTCTCTATAAATTATTCATGTGACACGGGATGGGCATGTAGAAAGAATGGACGAGAAAAGACTGACTAAGAAAGTTTATAAGGCTAGTGTGAATGGAACAGTCGCAAGAGGAAGACCTAGGCGAACGTTTCTCGATCAGATCGGAGACGTTCTGGACAAAGGCCAGGTTAAGAGCACCTTAAACCGGCGAGCGTGTGTGAAGTATGAAAGTGAATAAAGCCAGAGAAGTGGGTCGAGATTGTAGCAAATAGAAATCCGTAGTCTCTGCCTACCCCTCTGGGAAACAGGCGTGAGTCTATGTATGTATGACACGGAATATAATATACCTATACAAACTTTGTGTTGCTTCTGCAGAATTGCCAACAAAATAACGCAATTATGTGTTATCTGATCCGGATATTGAACTGCAATCCTTACATGCAATAATCGTAGTCTTCACCGCTGTGCCACCGAGACTCCTCTTTAATTCAAGATCTTAATATAATATTCTTTATGCACGGTCCAAGTCGCCATTCTTCTCCAACTATTATTTTTCAATCTTAGACGCGGGTGTACTTTTAATTTCACTTGTAATACCATATTCTTTCATTTTGTTGACAGTTCATAATAGTCTGCAGCCATATTGAAAGTATTTTAAAAAGTTAGACGTCGGATCCAATGTTTGTGTTACATTTAACGTGGTCAACGTTGGAGGTTGTATTACTAGATTTTATATGTTTTTGAGAACGTCAACTACTTTTTCCTGAATGAAAGGTACCATTCCTTTTTTGTTCACCTGACAACGTGTATGCAAAATTTCGTAATGATTGGTTGAGCAGTTAAAGGGTGAAAGCGTAACAAACAAACACGGACTGTGACTGTACGGATGGCGCAGTGATTTAAGTGGATGTTTCGCCATTGCCATTGCGCAAAATATCGTGGGTTCGAATCCCACACGGGACAAAACTTTGTGTGATCCACAAATGTTTGCACGACATTTACGACGAGTGCGGGAATTGTCTTGTTAAAGCAAGAAAGGAAATCAAATTGGCATTTATAATATTAGTTAGGAATACTAGACTTACTGTAAATGACACATGTTTCCCAAAGGGGGTGTGTAGAGATAGACTCTACATAAGCAGCCTACAATATGAATATAATAATAAACGATATGCGCAGTTGTTTTATGATATAAGAGCTCCTAAAACTACAGTAGAGGGTGCGGTCTGACAGTTTATTACATCAATGATTATAATGAAATAAAGCAGCGATAGCTCAGTGGGGAGTCCAACAGACTGCAATGCAGAGGGTCTCGGGTTCGAACCCACGTCCTCTGACTTTCGGAAATATATGACTTTTCGAAATTATGTGCGTATTGATTGACAATTATCGCCTGTTCCGTGCCTCGGAAAGCTCGTTACGCCGTCGGTCCTGGCTGCCATGAACATCTATGGCAGTCGTTATTGGCAGAGTGTCGACACAAAAGATCCCATTGGGTTGAAGTGTCGCCGGTCTGCACTGACTGGCCCCCACATAAGATACATACATACATACATAATGAAATGTCGTGTTCTACTATTGTCATCTACTATTGTCGCTCAGCGAGCTATGGAGAGAGCTATGAGCTAATCGTAACGAATACATCCGACAGAGAACCAAACTCATCGACATAGCTCAGAGAATTAGCTGAAGTGGCAGTGGGCTGGCCATATTGCGCGTAACCGACAACCGCTGGGGTAAACGTGCTCTTGAGTGGAAACCGCGACTCGACAAACGTAGTGTAGGACGCCCTCCGACCAGGGGCCAAAGTCTGCTATTACAATAGCGTCAGAATGGTCTATCATTGATTTCATAATTGTTGATTTGACAAGATTGGTAATCTACTAATATAATTTTATTTATTTATTTAGGCTTACCAACAACTACTTACACTAATACAGTTTTCTTTTACATCATTTACAAGTACATAATAGTATAGTAGCCTTTTACAGTTATATTTAGAGTTTACAACACACTGATAATATTTTTACGGAATGTGGCAAGCGAGTCCACATGCACATCTATTACATCAGAGTATCTATTTAAGGTTTTGCAAAGACGGGGTATGGCAGAGTTAGCACCAAGTACGGTTCTACCAAGTGGTGGATATAGCGGGGTTAAGGGTGCACGCGGATATCTAGCGGGAGCTCGATATTTAATTTTACTTAAGAGTTCGGGCTTGTCGATTTTATATCGATTTTATAATGGCGTCATTACGACATTCCGATGGTCAACACTGACACTCCATTAAAAAAATGGCATAGAATGGTAATCTCGTACATAATGGCATATGAATGACTGACGTATGCTGTAATCTGCTATTTTGACAGTTCCTTTGATAAAATTGCTTTTAACACTAATAAATAATAAGTAAAAAATATATATAAACAAAATCTGGTATGAATAATGTTCCAATTTAGTAGTCGTTTTTCAAAAATCACTTCTACTAACGTGTTTTATAATTATGGCAAAACGACATGTCATTCTACCACAATCCTTTTACGAGACTATTGACCGACCCATGATCGACCATTATGAATTTTGCAGATTACGAACTTTTAGCAAAATGACGTCGTGTAGTGTCGAATGACGAATTTACATAAATAGCAGACTTGGGTCCCAGGTGGGATGACGATCTGCGAAAGACTGCAGGCAGATGCTGGATACGGCAAGCTGAAGACAGGGCGCTATGGCGCGCATTAGGGGAAGGCTATGTCCAGCAGTGGACTATTATAGCCTGATGATGACTATTGTCATCTAATTAGTTATACATTTGTTAATAGATTCTGCCCAGATCTTCGATCGCATAAATGTCGGTTAGGTTTGTAACAGTACTTTTTTCTGGATGAAAGGTACTCCCTATGTCCTTTTGTACCCCTGATAACGTATATGCGAAATTTCATGATGATCGGTCGAGTAGTTAAGGTGTGAAAGCGTAACAAACAAACTCACACTCGAATTTACAATATCAGTTAGGATTCTGCTACACACTCTAAGGAAAACCGTGATTCTGTGAATTTGTCCATGTGAAGATATTTCGTCATCTCTGCCCTTATGACGTTATGAAGTGTTTCGTGGAATTTAAAAGATTGTGAGGATTACGTCATAACTTTTCAGTGTTAAAACTTGTCAAGAAAGGTCAATTGATACTTCATATCAGCACGTAAACTACTGAACTTGAGCCTTATTTCTATATATAATTGACATATTCTTAATAATATTATACCTAAATGCGAATGTGAGTCTGTTAAGCTTTCATAATCAAAATTATTTATTTGCATCCTAAGTGTACATTACATCGGGTTTTAAATATTGTATAAAAATTTATACCCACCTTTCATACAGAAAACAAGTGAGAATCGGCAATGAATTGCCGTAAATGATACAGTTCGAAAAAATAAAAAATATTTTATTTATTTATTTATTTAAAAGGATCTCTAACAAGAAATACACATATATTGCAATTAAAAGCTAAGTACAATTGTAGGTCTTATGTTTTCTTAGTAATAAGAGATCACAGCATGCGACACAAAATAGTACATACGTACATTAAATCAAAATAAAAGAAAAATATTATACAAAAGCAGTAACTATGCAATTAAAAATTAGTACAAAATAATAAAGAAAAAGAGAAAGAGATCTACGAGCCATTCCGCAAGTGAGATGCAACAGCATTTTTAAATTTCGTCAGCGAATTATTAAATACTAGCTGTTGCTTGCGACTTCGTCCGCGTGGACTTTAATTTATTACCCAATACCTACTTTTAATTTGTTATCTAATTTTAATATATAAAACTACAACTAAAGAAATTAATAAGTCTAACTACACCTATATAGGTGTAGTTAGCTATATATTCAAAAAATACATATGGTATCGCGGACTTTTTTGTAGATATTGATACGTTCTATAATACTGTAGAACATTTTTTTGTTCTATCATTAATAGTTTCCGCAGCGCACGTGATGACAGATTTTTTATGACTAATTTTTTCACACCTTGGGTTATATTATTGCATTTTTATTAAGGATCCCTATTTTTGTTATTTATTTATTTATTTATTTTGAGGAAGCCTTACAGTCTAATAACAAAATTAAATACTTATGAATATATAACCTAATTGCTAATAACAAGCCTCCACTGATAATATAAAATTGATCACAAAATCTTTAAATAGAGCAAAAAAATATCTTAAGTTGTAAAGTTAGGTTGCATATCAATATTATAATGTAATATATCCTATGTCACTCAGTGAAGACGCAGCTTTCTAATGGTGAAAGAATTTTTGAAATCGATCCAATATTGTTTGTGTGAAAACATTACACACATACATACAAAAACACAACCCTTAATAAAACAGAGACTTATCTCAGTATTCTGGATTAAACAAATTTGAACTTTATTGCAAAGATTTAACACAAACATAATATTAGAATTTAACATATACAATTAGAGTTCAAATTGCCTTACTTTCAATTTTCGAGTTAAGTCGCTGTTTTATTAAGAGTGCGAAATGTTTCCTATTTATAATATTAGTTTAGATATCTATGTCTTCCGAAGCCTGCGACACATCGTTGAAAGAGTAAGATAATGTGACTATCGGTGAATACCTACCAAGGTTAGTTCTATAACTATAAATTATATAATGTACCTTATAACACAACTTTGTTAAAGAAAAATGTTTTAGGTATGGCTACAGTAATTTATAATAAAATACCCGATGCTCTAAGGGATGAGAGAATACATTTTTTTAAAAAGAAACTGTCAGAACTTTTAATTACAAAATGTTATTATACACTTACAGACTTTCTAGAGGACGATCAAATATAATAATGACATTGATATTAATTTTATTTTCTTCTTTGTTCTCTCCTGACACTTTTATATTGTGACATTATTTTAAATTATTAATTACCTATGACTTGAACTATTTGTACCATTTACTTAATTTGCAATCTAATAAAATCTATTAATGTATAAAATTTGCATGCTTACTGAAGGCAGAATGTAGCAGATAACTAATGTATGTAACATCTAATGTATGTACCTATATTCAATGCAAATAAATGGATTATTATTATTATTATTATTATTACGTCGTGGTGGTCTAAGTAGCGAGACAGGATGGCGAGGGACTCTGTGTGGTACATTGATACATATTTTACTTAGGAGTTCAGGGCAGTCAAACTGGTTATTGAGCAGCTTATACAAGAATACCAAATCAGAGAGAGTACGACGTGATTCTAGAGGAGTCATCTTGAAATGAGTAAGTCTATCGTCGTAACACCTTAGTTCTCTTGCAGCTCTGTCTCGAAAGGATAAATGATGAACCAGGTTCTTTTGTGTTCGTTCTATTCTAATATGCAAACGTCACGTGATACCACGTGACCTTGAGGTCAGAGATGAAAGGTCCTAGTCATTTCGGGGGTATATCGACTATGCTGAGTCGAATGGTGTTGACCGCGAGTCTCTAGCTCTTACGGTTTTTGAGTTGAAAGTTGTATAACAGACAAACGGACGGACAAAGCTGTCGTATAAGAGTTTTTCCGACCTCTAAAAAGTACTGCTCCCGTGGGATAGAAGTTTATTGACAAAATCGCGTATCATTACACTGTTTGTTCGTGATAAACTTAAAAACTACTGAACAGATTTTCATGCGGTTTTCACCAATAGACAGAGTGATTCATGAGGAAGGTTTAGGTGTATAATTTGTCAAGGTTTGTACTACCCATACGAAGCCGGGGCAGTTCGCTAGTAATATATAAAAAGGTAAAAGAAACAATCTTATTTATTTATGATATATATGGAAAAATTATTAATAATTAATATTATAATTATTATTAATTAAATTATTTATGTCATCTACAATAGTGCATACATATTTTTACGCATATATCCGAAGGAAAAGGCGGGAGTGTATTATATCCCATCAGCTATGTAATAGGGGCTATTAGCCGTATTGCCGTCTATGGGGCACAGTTCATCAACTACATTCTTCTACTGAGCTTTTTTGGATAATAATCCCAATAGCACTTCGTGCGAACCGGAAAATAAACCTAACACCACCATTTTACAACACAGCAGTTGGATTCGCAAGCATCAAGGCAATCCCTACATAAATAAAATGTATTTATTTAATAGGCACACAACTACAGATAACAAATTGCAAATAGGAATAACAATAGTGATAAAGATTATATGAATTTGGAATCCGATTATGGTTCAGTACAGCATTTAAAGAAAATAATTCACAATTAAAAAGTAGATAGGTAAAAAAAGAAAATATTGTAACAATTTTATATTTTCTGATATGTTTAATGAAATAATTCTCGTTCTAAAACTAAATACCAACAACAATTCGATTATACCGGTAAATAAAAAAACAGCTCTACATTTCTTTGTCTATACTAGATCATAGACTCGTACCGCAAACACAATATATTTTTCGTTGCCAAAAAACATTGTATCAAATTCGCCAACTAGGTCCAACTCAAATATAAACTTGTTCGATACTTAATCACTTAGCTAATTGTTACTAAACATGTTAAAACTTGTACAAATTAAAGCTTAATTGAGTTGACTTTTAGTTGTCTGCCTCCGGGCATATAAACTTTTTGCTGTCAAATTTATTTTAAGGTTAGTTTTGGCGGTAAATTAAGAAATGCTGCTTCTATTTTGTTGGCTTTTGGTATTTATTAAATACTGGGTTTTAGATACGAAACACATAATAAATTGTGTAAACTAATACATTTGTATATACAGATCTAGCTGGCACTTTACTTGAAAGCTATTCAATGTGGCAATGCATAAACAATAATATATGTTGTGTTATATCTTTTACTCATAAAACCCATAAAATACTATTTAACTATAACTTAAACGGTCATGACCTCCATAGAAAGCATGTTGTCAAAGATCTGGGTGTTATGTTTAATGAAAAATTATCATTCCGTGCGCATTATGACTAAAATATCTTATCACTAAAAGTGCCAGTCTTCTTGGTTTCATTTTCAGAACAGCTTATGATTTTAAAAAGTCACAAAGTCTACTCTATTTATTCCATTGTTTAATTCGTAGCATATTAGCTAATTTAATTCGCCTCTATGGTCGCCTTTTTACGATGTTCACATAAACAGAATTGAATAGATACAAAAGAAAAACGTTTCTTTGGAATCACGCCGTGCGAGCACTGATCTGTTGAGTCTTCACAAAATAATCCATGCTGCAATAGATTGCCCTGATTTGTTGTCTGTTATTAACTTTAATACTAGGTTTAGATCACGTCATCCCCACCTTAAAAGTTTTATTCTAAATGTAGCACATTTTAAAGGGCCTTACTTAAGGAATCTCTCGTTATAATTTGAATCACATATTCTGGGACATTCTGTATATAGACGTATGTTTATATATCTTTAAATCTAGAGTAATAACTGCAATCTAAGAGAAATGTTAAATATTTTACAGTGTGTAGTTCCCGCGGCGAGGAGTGCTCTCCCGCTGTTTCAGACTTACACATGCGGTGACTAGGATTAAAAACTAAGAAAATATATTTTATTACGTCGATGGGTTATTTTGATATGTAACTGAAAAGCAATAGGTTAGCCTGTAGTAGATATTGTATAATATTTTACACACAAGAGCAACAACCAAAATAAATCTTTTTGTGAAAACTGTATCAAAATTAGTTGCAAAATAAGGGAGTAAATAATATTTAAAATTTTGACTTTAGAAACAGTGGGCACGTAGTGGAGATGTCTCGCTATCTACCTCGCACAGGTGCAGCTACATAGCGAAGACGTCATAGATTGTACAGTGCATCCTTTTCCTGCCATTTTCTTAGCTCGTATCTTGTTTATTGAATTTTATTTTGTATTTCAGCAGCGATAGCCCAGTGGGGAGACCAACAGACTGCAATGCAGAGGGTCTCGGGCTCGAACCCACGGCGCGCACCTACGATTTTCGGAAGTTATATGACTTTTCGAAATTATGTATGTGCGTATTGATTGACAATTATCGCCTGCTGCGTGCCTCAGAGAGCACGTTAAGCCGTCGGTCCCGGCTGCCATGAACATCTATGACAGTCGTTATTGGGAGGGTATCGACACAAAAGATCCCACTGGGTCGAAGTGTCGCCGGTCTGCACTGACTGGCCCCCACATAAGATACAAGATACAAGATCTTGTTTATTATTGAAAAGATTTCAAAAGTTTGGATAATGTAACTATTTGACGTAGATAATAGAAAATTGTGAGTGAACTATTCCATTCAATAAATAAATAAGTATTTGATAAATTAACCACATATTGTAAGAATCGTGTGGTTTCAGTAGCCGCCTGCCACAGTCAAAAGTTGTAAGATCGCGGTTTTAAAAAGAATTTTTCTGTCTTATTCTTTTTGGAAGACATCTCCCGCGCTGGAAATAATATCTGCATCGCAGGTGACTTTGCAAACATTCAAACAACGGACACAAAGAACACCCAGACGCGAAACAACTACTTTTGCACACAATCTTTTGTGGAGATCGAACCCACAACGCTCGGTACAGTGGCAGAAGCGAGACGACCACCTAAGCCACTATGCGTCCATTCAGAATTTTAAACCAACAAAATCCAATAACTTTTGTTGCACGATTCAGGTTTCGAACTCTAGACCTCATGAACAACGCCATCAAGGCAGTGAGGCACGTGAGCTGTGACCTAAATAAAGAACTAGTGCCAAGCACAGTTTGCATTAAATTAATTTTCTTTCTTACTTAAAATAGGAATATTTTCATAATTAATATTTTAATTGCGGTGCAGCAAAGAGGAACACATACAATAAACTCTATTTTTATACTATTTCAAACATATTATCCTATGTTTTTACTAGACGTTGCCAGCAGTTTCGCTCTTTAAATGTAGTTTATGTGAGGTTAGTAACAGTATTTTGCCTGGATGAATATTACCTGCCCTTTTCTGTACCCCTGACAACGTGTATGCGAAATTTCATGATGATCAGTCAAGCAGTTAAGGCGTGAAAGCGTAACAAATAAACTCATATTCGCATTTATAATATTAAGTAAGGATTAATAACAATTGCCTTACGTTTAAGCGAATGTTAAACATTGAAGTTAAACTACTTTATACGGTTTTTATCGCATTGTTTATTTTAAAACGCTATTATTAGTTAATTTTAGAATTATTAGACTATTACTGTTAAACTTTACTATTATTAAAACTATTTATATTTAAGTTTTCACTTTCCCCGACGTTTCGGTTGCTTTTTAGCAGCCATGGTCACGGTCAATAGTTTTAATAATAATTTAATTAGCTTAAAATAAGTAAAGTTTAATAGTAGTAGTAGTGTAACAGCTTTCAAAATTATGTAATGAAGTGTCAAATAAACAACGCGATAAAATCCGTATATAGTAGTTTAATTTCAATGAATAATATTCGCGTAAACAGAAGACAATATTACGTAAAATAACTATTTAATACGCACATAACTTCGAAAAGTCAGAGATGCACGCCTTGGGATCGAACTTGAGACCTCTGCGTGGCAGTCCAACGATCTCCTACTAGGCTATCTTTGCTGTTCCGTATCCGTATAATAATTTATTTATTTTATCCGCAGGTCGTCCATTTTGTATCAACTGTCAAACTTTCCCGCCATGTCGGTGTCACGTGTCTCGTTATTCGTCGTCGTCGCTCTATTGTACATGGCATGCTGTTATACAGCCACGGTAAGATATAAATAACTTAGGTTTAGATTTTAATCTGCATTGATTTAGCATTAGTGTAAATATTTTCTTTCATTCTTTCGTCACGGGGTATTTTACAAACATTCAAACAACGGACACAAAGAATATCCAGATTCAAAACTATTTTTGTTCCACCAAATTTATGTTGTTTAGGGATCGAAGCCACAGCACAACGGCAGTGTGTGCTTGCTCGCTGTACCATCCGTGCTTGCTACTGTATTTTTTTTATTTTAAATCAACACTTCGGTGTGTGCGCTACTTACGACTACCAAATGAATAAAAATATCTGAAACTTACAGAATACTAACAATGGCATAGCGTGGGTGTCAGCCGGAGCGGAATAAGATATTACCGCCCTCTTATTTAGGTATTTTAATTTAAAAGACTATAACTTATAGTCGCTCTGAATAAATTTTCGACAAGAACAGTCATCATTATTGTGTATCGAACATCTACCAATTCTTCTAGTCATCATTAAATGGTTAAGATATTTACAAAACATTATTATTATTTACTGTGAAACTTTGCCGCTACAAACTACGCTACGCTACGCTAAACTCCGCTACGCCACTGAATACTAATAATATGCCTGCCAAGAAATTCTCAGCGGAGTATTAAGTCTGCGCCGAGCGAAATGTGCCAAAACTGGCGGTCACAGTTAAGTGAATAAAATCAACACTTTTTGTTTAATACAAATATAAAATATACATTTACCATAACAATGAATGTGTTTACAATTACTCCGTGTAAAAAACTTAAAATAATTAATATTTCCTCCTACAAAATTACGTAAATTTACACGAAATATGCAAAAACGTAAGCTCGTGTTACGTGATTTTTAGATTATAATAGTAGAAATCTATCCTATTTTACAGCTTAAACGAAACATATATAATTATATTACAATTTGTCCGTCCCAAATATTTAAGTTATTGGTTGACAATAAAGATACATATTTATCAAAAAAGCACTTCAAATCCATACAATTTTACTATAAGGACCGCGCGCCGATTTGAATATGCGCCGTACAAGCTCTGTCATTATCTATCTTACGCTCAGCGCAGTCTTAAACTATGCGCAGCGGATTCTCAGCGGAGTATTACCTAAGTGGGACCTAAAATCATAGTTGGCAGAATGTGAGTGCGATACTCCTCTGGCTCTCCCTTTGTGGATAAAGCGTGGGGCATAAGTTTCTGTTCTTTAATTAAAGACAACTCCCGCACTAGGAATCATTCCTATGTCGCGAGGCCTTTACAAACGTTCAAACAACAAGTACTAACAAGTTATTTTTTGTACAACAACGTTGGCAAACAAGCATACGGCCCACCTGATGGTAAGTGGTCACCGCAGCCTATAGACGCCTGCAACACCAGAAGCATTACTTGCGCGTTGCCGACCCTTTAGGAAAGGAAGTGGGCAGGAGAAGGAGCGTGAAGGGAGAAAGAGAGTGATTGGGCCTCCGGCACTCTCGAAACGAAATACAACAGTAGGAATACTGGTATTTCACGTCGATATTCTGTGAGATCTGTAAGAGAGTATATAATACAAGTATTTTTGGATTTCATAAATGTTTGTCCCGTGTGGAGACCGATTCCATATCGCTTGGCGCAATATCAAGGTGGCCACTTAGATTCAGTAGGTATGCCATTTCTAAGTAAGTATGTATTTTCCAGATTCCTCGAAACTTCGACCCTCGGCTGTCAGATGAGATGGTGCTGACTCCTAAAAAGAGGCCATTCTGCAACGCCTTCACCGGTACGTTTGTATTAAGTGACATTCCGATATTGAGTTTTCTTTTTGAGTTATAAAACTAAGGGTTATAGATTTGTTACACAGCATGTGTGTGGAACCCAGGATTTGTCCTAATGGCGTACAGTAAAACCAAAATAGTCTAAATAACACTTTTCAATAGTGTAGATTTTGGACACTGCGACACAAAAGTTAATTCTCCACACACATAAAAAGAACATTTACAACAAAGCAAATTTATGTCAGTGAATCAAATTTATTCGAATATTTAATTAGATCGCGAAAGATATCTAGTCACCTAAATGACGATTAAAAAGAATCACCTGAATCAGGCAAAATAGATGAAAGGCCGTCACAAAAATAAAATTTACTTAACTAGAATAGAATAGTATTTTTGTAATGAGATTACCAACAAAAATATATATCACCACAAAATTCATGTGACAAAAACAGTGTTTATCAGTTTTGTATGCATCAGAAAAACTTTTTGTAATAATAGAAACTTATGTGGACAGTGGACTACAACGTATTGATTCAATTTTAATTTATCGGTTTTAATATGTTTTTGATTTTGATCATATTTGCAGGTTGCGGCCGCAAGAGGTCTCAGGCTGCGCCCGGGATGCCCTCACAAGAACTGATGCGGCAAAAACAGGTACGTTAGCTCAGTAGTACTGCCGTGGTCATTGAGAGACAGTATGTATCTTATGTGGGGACCAGTCAGTGCAGACCGGCGACACTTCGACCCAGGGGGATCTTTTGTGTCGACACTTTCCCAATAACGACTGCCATAGATGTTTATGGCAGGCGGGACCGACGGCTTAATGTGCTCTCCGAGGCACGGAGCAGGCGATAATTGTCAATCAATACATACATAATTTCGAAAAGTCATATAACTTCCGAAACTCAGAGTTGCGCGACGTGGGTTCGAACCCGAGACCCTCTGCATTGCAGTCTGTTGGTGTCCCCACTGAGCTATCGCTGCTCGAGAGACAGTAAGTCAGTTTTAGAAAACAGCGCCCAAAGACTTTGTTACAGTTTTAGCGTGTGTGATAAAACTATATAGGTACTCGATTCAAATTCATTCCAAATCAGTAATTTAAAAGAATGGCCGTCTTTGACTCACCTCCCTCTCGATTACCACGGCAGAGTAATGTTGCTGTGTATGATGTCTCATGTTTGATACCTATGCCAGACAAAAAGTAATTAGGTTCTTCATTTACGAAATTCTCAATAGCAGAACGGCGTCTGGAACTATGCCTAGACGACAATTGTGCAATGTAATGTTAGCAACTGCTATCAACTTATGACTGTTCGTCACTCATATTTATTTATTATTTATCATTTAGTGGATATATGAATGCTAATACCATCATATTATTTTCTTTGTGGTCACGCAACTATAATAGACAACTGTTTAGATGGCAATTTGAACCGTTATCAAATAATTGTCAACAATAGGACTCTTTAACTCTACTCTCTTTTATTAACTTTAGATTTTTATTTACAGTATGTGGACGATGACACTTTTGGCTCTATTCTGGACTCAGAAACAGCGATTGAGGAGCTATCTCGTCAGATCCTATCCGAAGCCAAGCTGTGGGAAGCTATCCAGGAAGCAAGCGCCGAAATAGCAAGACGGAAACAAAAGGACATCTCATATTAAACCAATTGTACCGACTCGACACCGTAGCGTTTCATAATCGTCTAAATATAATATTTAATCAACTCAACTCGACGAAATAATATCGGTGTTTCCCAACTCTATTCATAGGCTGTTTGATTCGTGGTCGAGTTAAGAACTGTACTGTATTGATTTCCCGCCAAAAGAAATGTCACTTTGACAGTTCTGTGCAAAAGTTGGTTGAAAATGTAATTGGAATTCTTTATAATCTGCTCAATCCCTTCTTGTTTCTAGTTCTTGGAAATTATATTTATTTTAAGCTCTAAGCTGTCTCGTTAAACTGACTTTCTTCTTAAATTAAATTGTTTTTATTTGCAAACAAATCAACTTCATAGCTCTTTAATGAAGAGGTATCTGTCTATACAAGAAGTTTATTCTTGATGTATCTTATTCATTTATCTTGACAGATATCGTTGTTCTTATAAAGGCATTAAATTGCCAGGTTAATTTAATCCATCGTCAACTTTGTACTTCACAATTGGCGCCAACGAACAGTCATTAGTGTCAAATAGTTTCACAGATTAACTAAAGTTTCTTAGGACCGCGAATAATAGTAGATATGAAAAGAAAAAAGCTTTTTGTTCTCTTATTAGTTCACTTACTTATAACTTTAAGTTGTTTTTGTTACTATTATTGTAAGTGTTTACTACTAGGAGGTGACTAAGTAATAATATTAAAATTGTTAGATTTTGAAGCAAATAAATTTGTGGGTATTTAAATACCCATTTTGGAACCTGTTTAGTTTTAATTCAATTTACTCCTAGACCACATACATATCAGTGGTGTGTTGTTTATATTGAACCTAGATTAATTTTAGGCCACAATAATTCAACCTATATAACCAACTACCGTAGCTATAATTATAAATACAATATACACACACAATAGAAATAGATATTTGTGATGGGTATTGGGCAAGTTACAATAAATGTCGCTGCTTTCCACTTATTATATTTCTTTATTTATATAAATCTTTTTTAATCTATACTATAATATTACTAGCTGCCCGGACAGACTTCATTCTGTCAAAAGTAATTTTTCTTTTTTTATATTTACTTTATCACTAAAGGGTATGAAAAATAGATAGTAGCCGATTCTCAGACCTACTAAATATGCATATAAAATTTCATAAAAATCGGTCAAGACGTTTCCGAGGAGTATGGTAACTAACATTGTGACACGAGAATTTTATATATAAGATACAAGCTGAAGAGTTTGTTTGTTTGCTTGGTTGAACGCGCTAATCTCAGAAACTACTGGTTCGAATTGAAAAATTATTTAAGTGTTGGATAGCCCATTTATCGAGGAAGGCTTTAGGCTATATAACATCACGCTACGACCAATAGGAGCGGAGCAGCAAAAAAAAATGTTACAAAACGAGGGAAATTCTCTTATATGAAGCAGACGAAGTTGCGAGGGTCAGCTAGTTACTGAAAATATATAAAAATGAAAATAAAACTGAAAAGTTCTAGTAGCGAACAGTTGTAATCTGTGAAATGCATATTGAACTACCATCATACACTATAATAATAATAATAATGTCCTCCAGACCGAATTTTGGTCACGGTGACCAATCTTAACGAGACTAGCTATCTATCTGCACAGAAGATATTTTAATACACCAAGTGTGTGGGAAAAAACAGTGCAGTCTCTGTTTCCGAAGTCTCATGATCCGATGGGACAACAATCCGACACGACCGAAAAGACATCAGGCGCCGGACCAACGAATTTCCGAGGCACGCAGGTGTCTAATACCGCCAACTTCCTAACTCCGGGCTGCTATTGAGATTTCTTAAAATGGAAGCCCAAAAAATTTTTGTTAGCCCGGCCTGGTATTATAGCCCGAAGTCTCATGCACAGCAGTCGCTCTCATTACTGCTGTGCTACGGTAGAATTAAAAAAGAAAGGGCAAAACTAGAACTGAGTCAACCATGTAAATTTATGACAGATTATTATCGATCATAATTATTTAAATATAGGAACTGACTACCAATCATAAGTGAAGAGATGAATGCTATCTACCATCACATCAAACTTGGTGGGCATGCAGCTACATAACACTTAAAATAAAATTATTAATAAAACAATTTAAACTGGATATTGATGTTTTTATTCAGTTATATTCATGTACTTATTTAGGTACAATCAAATTCACATTAGAATAATTTAAATTTTATGTCTATTTATCCAGCCATCATAGACATAAAATTATTAAAAATATATTATATAAACAATTATTTTTGTAGCTTTTCTATCAATTATCGAGAAAATACATAAAGAGGAGATTATAATAAAATTATAATATATTAAATTTTATGTTTATAAATAGTAAAACTAAGTGTAAGTTATTTTACAATATAGTTTTATACATCAATTTTGGGGTCGGTAATACAATCATACATTTCTGTACCCTTAAGGCTGTCAAAATGGAGTCAATAATCAATAAAGTACTTTCATTATGATGGGTTCAAATTCTGTGCAGTAGAAATTACATAACACCAGATAAAATTGCACTATTTGACTAAACAATATTATAAATTAATTAGTTCATAAAAAAATATACAGATATATTAGGCTTTCAAGAAAAGTAGTTCATAAAAAAAAACTTGCAGCAATTCATTTTAATTTATTACAATGACGGCACTATTTTGAATTAAAAAAAATAACAATATTAACAAATAAAGTGAGAGTGTAAAAAGAGATTTCCAATTGTCATTTTTGACAACGTCAAGACAGACAAATGTCAAAATCAACCATAGACCGGTTTATACTCTGCCAATGTCATATATCTAGCCATAGAGCTCATAATGTTGCTATTAAAAATAGTAGATTTTGTTTATACGTGTAGAGAACTTAATATACGATAGTATTTCCAACCGGTATTGCAGCTAATGGCTATTTAAGCTTCATACATATGATTTTCGGTCATATCTCCAGCCATGTAGGGGTGGTTGTCGTTTGAGAGCATGTTGGCGAGCCACTGTTCGGGCATGGGGATGTTTTCTACAACGAACATTGGCAGCTTTGACTTGGGCTGAGTTTCCTTCAAATCTTGAGATGGAGCATAGAACTGAAAAGAGATTAATGAGTATTAAATTAAAGTGATTAACATAGTTATAGTACCATAAGACAAGAAGACAGACTGTTGGAATGCCATGCAAATATCCAGAGTTAGATCCAATTGCACTCGATTTAATCGTTAAGGGAAACATCGTGAGAAAACTACATATTCATCAGAAAATAGCACTTTGATCTTCAAATTATTACTTTACGTGGTAACCCTTCCACATAAGCTAGAATGCTTGTGTAAGGAGTGACTGCTCCTCGGGTGGGATTCGAATCTACAACCTCATTCGCAAGTCTGCCACAATTTGCCAACAATGTTTTTAAGTCCCATATAATAAAGGATGAGCTTATTGCTGTCTACAGGACACAGTTCTTGACTTCGTGCTGCTTCTGAAAGCTTTTTGACAGAAGAACTCAAAAACAATTTGCCTAATCCAGGAGCCCGAAATCTTATTCACAGTAGTCGCAAGACGCTTCGAGACTATACCTCTGAAAGCTGCCCACCTCTAACCTACGCTTATTAAGTGATTTCCACTTAGCTCTACTCGAGAATCGAACTCGAAAGAGTACAGTAGTCACATGCACTACCGCTTTATCACCAAAGCATTCAAGTAGATTGTAGATACACCACACAAACGAAGAAGTTTCGACGAAAGACAACAGATGGTGCTGTACCTAATATGCACTTATAATCTCGCTCGACATATAATCCTGAATCGCGCAAATTAAGTTTACACAACGACTAAGTATATACAAATGCCCGACTTTAGCAGTCAGGCCGCTGCCCGACAGGCACGATCACCCAGCCTGGTCGAGGGATCCTCCCTTTGTGTTGGAGGGAAATCAGACCACGTTCCTCCACAAGATCTTGCCATGATCAATAACTGTAAAGCTGTACCTTAATAGCCTCTGGTCCCCTCTTCTTCCTCAGGTAGTTGAAGCAACAGGACCTGAAGTGCCTGGTGCCACATGCAGAGGTGCACTCGCTGCCACAGGAGTCGCAGGACAGGCTGGCCGCCCAAAGGGTGCTGCCTGCAGTTTACATGGAGAATGGTTAGAGAGAATAGATGGAAAAAGTACTAAGGCAGAGGCTGCTAGAATAGCATTCTAAAGACACTAAAGTAAACTTATTGCTGTTGGAAAAATACATCTATACTATACTAATATTACACTAAGGAGAAGAAGAAATTGTATTTCTGTTAGTACCTAATAAATTACTCATAAACTACTGAACCGACTTTAATCATTCTCACATCATTCAATAGTACTTCAATAGCACTATCTTATCTTATCTTATTTTATGTGGGGGCCAGTCAGTGCAGACCGGCGTCACTTCGACCCAGTGGGATCTTTTGTGTCGACACTCTCCCAATAACGACTGCCATAAATGTTTATGGCAGGCGGGACCGACGGCTTAATGTGCTCTCCGAGGCACGGAGCAGGCGATAATTGTCAATCAATACATACATAATTTCGAAAAGTCATATAACTTCCGAAACTCAGAGTTGCGCGACGTGGGTTCGAACCCGAGACCCTCTGCATTGCAGTCTGTTGGTACCCCACTGAGCTATCGCTGCTCTATCATGCACTAAGATTCGTGTCGTTTAAGAGAGATTTCTTCCTATCATTCACTGATTTTAGTTATAATAATTATTACAGTCAACTAATATAATCTATAAATAATATCTAATGTTATCTAAATATTAACAAGACCACCATGCATAGATAAAGAGTGTCAAGAGATTTGAATTAGAAGAGGGATTAGACTTAAATGATAGAAAATCTGTAATTCCTAAATGTGTAGGTACTACATTCATATCTAAAACATAATATATCTAATTATTTCTAAAACAGTCTAAACTAACGTATACTAATCTAAACACACGCTATAACAAATATCCTCTACGATTTTCTACATTCATAACATAGATACATTCTAATTTACAATCTATAACCATCGATATATTTATTTTGTGTTAACACTTTTCTACAACACTAAAGATGACAGCTGTCACATTTGACATCCGTCATTACTGTCAATTTGGTAAGCTAACCTGACTGACCTGAAGGAAAGTCACCGGAAGCAGTGGCTTCTTTTTTATGGCGCTTAGAGTCGGCCTGCGACCATATCGCTGGCAAACAAATATAGCATTAATATATAAAGAAATGGTCACTCACCCATTTAACTATCATAAGGTTTAGTGATATGCTTTATGACACTATAAAAAATGATCACTTATTCATTGCCTGAGATTATGGAGTTTAAAAGCAATTTGCAGTAATATATGTATATATTTATACATATATATCAAAAATATTAATTAGTTTTACCAAAACAAACGGTTTTGAATGGCAACATTTATTTTAACGTCACACGTTTGTAAACATCGACCTATAAACGACCCGGCGCAGAACCAACGGTTAAAGTGCTTTCTGACGCACAAGAGTGTCTAACACCGCCAACTCCCTAACTCCGGGCTGCTTTTGAGATTTTTAGCAGGGATTCGAACCCAAGATCTCTTGCACAGCAGTCCACTGCGCCACGAGGTGGTCGTATATCTAATAAGTACACTGCTACAAACAAATAAAAAACATTGTCACAATATCTATATTATCTAATAAAATTACAATAAGTTGTCCTATTTCCTCGTAATAATTTGGTTGACCATAATAACATCGTAAACAATATTACATGGTAGAACGTTGTCATATACGCCATAAGCTTCATTTGAATTGGGGATAATCAGTCTATGAGTATCCCATGAATAATGTAATAAAATAAATAAAATGGTAGGTCTGAAGTCACGGGTTGGGAGCCTTCTGCGCCATAGTCCGCGTAAAGTTATAAAGGCCATCTGAGGCCAATAACTAACACACACGAAAAAAAACTCGGGTGAGCTTGACATAACCCTGCCGGCTCCCCTTGTGATGAGGACGTATGCATAAAAAGCATCTACATGTAGGTTTCCTCGCGATGTTTTCCTTTACCGTAAAAGCGAGCGATAATTAACTATTTAATACGCACATATCTTCAAAAAGTCAGAGATGCGCGCCTTGGGATCGAACTTGAGACCTCTGCGTGGCAGTCCAACGGTTTCCCACTAGGCTATCGCAGCTATTTCTTGAAAAAAAAAGAAAAAAAACGGAAATTTGTCACTTCAGCTTGACCTCCCCTGTCGGAGACCTAGAGGAAGACCCAAGGCAAGGTGGAAAGATGTAGTGCTACAGGACAAAAGGGATTGCAAATTCAGCTACGATGATGTCGAAGACAGAGCGAAGTGGAGGAGAAACATAAGGAAAGCTGACTCTACCACCATGTGGGATACATAGCTATGAAGAGAGAGGTTTCTTAGCAGAAAACACAACACATTGTTCAAGTCGGGGATCAGTAATAAAAGTTAATACCAAGGATTTCATTTAAATAGCAGCGATAGCTCAGTGGGGAGACCAACAGACTGCAATGCAGAAGGTCTCGGGTTCGAACCCACGTCGCGCACCTCTGACTTTCGGAAGTTATATGACTTTTCGAAATTATGTGCGTATTGATTGACAATTATCGCCTGCTCTGTGCCTCGGAGAGCACGTTAAGCCGTCAGTCCCGGCTGCCATGAACATCTATGGCAGTCGTTATTGGGAAAGTCAGTACCCTCTAATATCCTGACACTGGTCTAGCCTTAGGGTATCGTTAGCCTTCGGGTTGCGGAGGTCAGGTGGCAGCCGTTCCGTGTAAAAACTGATATCCAGTCAAATCCGGTTAGACCAGAAAAGCCGACCCCAAGTGACTTGGGAATAATAAAGGCTAAGGGAGAAGAAGACCAAGGATTTCTTTTGTTCTTCTTCTTTTCTTCTTTTCGTGTGGTTAGTGGCCAACCTATTGTCAAGAGTTGTTCAAGCCACCCGTAGGCCGCTGACATGACTTAACGACTGCTGTCAATTTGGCAACAGCAGGGACCGACTTTTTACGTGCCCTGCGAAGCACGGAGACGCTCAGATGAAATACCACTAAGCGGTCACCCATCTATAGACTGACCGCACCCAACGTTGGTTAGCCTCGCTAATCGTTTACCGATCAGTGAGTGCAACTGGCTCTGAGCGCATTATTATTATATTTCTTTTGTTAAAAGCATTAAATTAATTTTTGGTAATAATTAATTTATAAGTATGGCATCACGCTTTTTAAGGGAATAAGTAGGGGTGTTATCTATATCCTGATAGCTATGTTATTATTTACCATGTAACCTGTGACCTCATTTGTAGATTGCTGGTTTGTCTAACCCAGGAATCAATCCCAAAAAGCTACGTTCTGGGATGCAAACTAACATCATAATAAAGCGTATTTTGAAATTTTTCTTTATATTTAAAAAAACTGTTTAATTGTATTATTCAATTTGAGGCAGATAATAAAAAAACAAATTTAATTATAATAATTGAAATTAAACTGCTATATACGGATTTTATCGCGTTGTTTATTTGATACTTAATTACAAAATTTTGAAAATTGTTACACTACTACTACTATTAAACTTTACTAATTTTTAAGCTCATTAAATTATTATTATAACTATTTAGATTTAATTTATTTTTACACTTTCCCCGACGTTTCGGTTGCTTTTCAGCAGCCATAGTCTGAGTCTGAGTCTCCCCGTGACCAAATTTTGTTATCAAGTGTCAAATAAACAACGCGATAAAATCCGTATATAGCAGTTTAATTTCAATGAATAATATTCGCGTAAATAGAAGACAATAACATTATTATAAACTTAACCTAAAACTAGGTGATATTAATAAAATTGCTTTATTGAAATAATCGTATATGTTATCTCAATTAATTATAAGGATTAAGAATGAATCCTAAGATTTGTATTACCTAACACTTTTTTTTTTTTTTTTTTTTACGTGGGGGAATGCATGACGCATACCCCTCCGCGGGGGCGGGCGGAGGGGTTATGTCGGACTCGCCGGGGTAAAAGAAAGATGGTAAAGATGTTAAAGTACCTCCCGGAATACCGACTAAACCTACCACGGTGTTCCTCAACAAAACCACTATCGACGGGGCCGCGCGAATCACTTTCGCATGCGGTCGCGACCCCGCCGAGGTTACGGCCCGCCGTATGAAACGGCAGGCCACTACACGAAAGACCTACCCTATAGGCACATCTAAAAACTCCCTACTGTCCCCCCTAGAGGGGAGACGGACTCGACACAGAGGCGCGCGTGGGAACACGCACGCCGCCTCTCGGACCTGGTGCTGAACGGATGGCGGGCCGGCCCACAAAGCCCGCCACCCCCAGGTCAATCCTCAGGGTGGCTGGAGGTCGTCTCGCGCCCTCCGGCGCCCGGCTCTGCGGTTGGGGAGAGGGTTCAAACGCTCCCTCTCCCGCTCCGCCGCCTCCTTGATGGAAATGACTTTCTCACAAAAGGAGGCGACGGCGTTCCACGACCTCTCACTCCGGACCATAGACTGAACTACGGCCGGGAGCGAGAGGGCAACCAATCCGACTGCCGCGATCAACTCACGGCGCTGCGATGCCCAGGCGGGGCAAACCGCCAAAGTGTGCAGCGCCGTGTCCTCAACAACGTCGCGGCAGTCGCCGCAGTGGTGACAACCGGGCGTCTCTTGCCGGCGTATACGACACAGGAACTGGCCAAAACAACCGTGGCCAGTCATTACCTGTGTCAGCCGGAAGGTGAGGGCGCCATGGCGCCTCTCCAGCCACTCCTCAAACACGGGACTTACCGCCACGATCGTGGCGTGCCCGGTATTACCTAACACTAAATCATGAATACATTTTGTCTATTAACCAAAAATATACTGGTTGTCACATCCAGACTTATTGTTTTAATTTTTTATAGATTACCAGATTTTGTGGATTAAAAAATACATATAACAATTAAAGTTTCAAATTACTAGTTAATATTTAACTCCTTCAGCTAAACTAATAGGTACGGCTTGTATTAAAAGTGGTACCTCTCGATTGCAAATCCGATGCGTTATCCATGAGGTACCGCCTCAGAATGATTACTTATATCACTCCATATAATTTATTTACGTGTTAAATAAAATCTTTACAAAGAAACTACATCAGTAATTAATAAAATAATAAAAATGCTGTTTATAGTTGTCTAAATTAGCAAAGAAATATTATTAATTAATATAAAACAATTAATTAATTTACTTACCGATAAGCATCAGTGAGACGATAGCTGTAAGCTTCAACATTTTTAAAAAGTTAACTTGTTTTGTAAAATTGATGTGTTTCTACACGAGATGGCGCTGTGACCAATGCTTGCGTTGGAATGGCTTCTACAGAGGGATAACCCCTTTTTATATGAACCAAAGTTTGCTTAGTTAGGTATGCGTGGGTGTTTCGTGATGAAAATACCAGATTTTTCTCTGTGTATTAATTTGAATAGATTTGTGATATCTTTCAGGTTATTGTGGTGATTTTTGGGGAACTTTTAAAGAGTTTAGATGCATTCTTACATAAAAAGAACGTTATTATTTTAGGAAACCAGGTTATGCAGTATGTATGATAAAGTTTCATTGGATTAAATAATCGTCTCATGTAACCCAATTCATCAATCACATCAAAATACAAGACTTTTCTCATACAAAACCTTTTTACTATAGGTAGTTAGTAGCAAAATTTAGGCGTTATCTATGCCTAATCTAAACTTATATTATAAAGAGGAAACATTTGTGTTTTTGTATGTATGTTTGTAATATTTTCACACAAAAACTATTGGACCGATTTCAAAAATTCTTTAACCATTAGAAAGCTGCATCTGCACTGAGTGACATAGGCTATATTACATTTTCAAAAAAATAGGGACCCTTCATAAAAATGCAATAATATAACCCAAGATGTGAAAAAAATTGTCATAAAAATCTGTCATCACGCGCGCTGCGGCAACTATTGATGATAGAACAAAAAAATGTTCTACAGTGTTATAGAACGTATCAATATCTACAAAAAAATCCGCAATACCATATGTCCAACTACTGTAGTTATGCTACTATAACTAATTTTTAACATTTTAAAAGTTGATAAAAGTGCCGACAGTAGTCAAACCATATTATTCACACCTCTGTATTAATCTTTATCCCATTAAGTGATATTTTATTAAAGACAATTTCAATACCGGTAAAGTACTTTTTAAATTATTAACATCGGACATTTCATTCAAAAGACATAATTCTTTAGATACAGTAGGTAGTTTCTAAATATTAGTAGGTAGTTTTTAAGTATTAGCTATATATATAGCTAACTACACCTATATAGGTGTAGTTAGACTTATTAATTTCTTTAGTTGTAGTTTTATATATTAAAATTAGATAACAAATTAAAAGTAGGTATTGGGTAATAAATTAAAGTCCACGCGGACGAAGTCGCGGGCAATAGCTAGTTACTACTATAATAGATCTAAAGAGTATGTTTTTAATTCAATTCATTCAATCAGATTTGTAAATCCTTTTTGCATTTGATGCCCAATTCTTGAGGAAGGTTTTAAGCTACATAACATCAAGCTATGAGCCACGGGAGCGAAGCAGTACCTAATTATATATTTGGGTGAAACTGTTTGGGAGACAGTTAGTAAAACAAATCAAAATAAATTTATTCAGATTAGGTTACAAGGTAACACTTATGAATGTCAAAGTAACACAATTTTTTTCTGCGAATTTACATTTACTGCCACGTTCAGCAAAGCAAGGGTGTAGGGCTCATGAGAAGAACGGGCAAGAAACTCATGGTCGCTCTTTTTAATCGCCAAGTTTTTGTTTACAAATCATAAGAGCTGTAAGGTGCTGCAACCATTTCTCCATGAACTACTACTGAACATACTCAAGCAATTAATAAAATTTGATGGTAGCCTCTAAAGCAGCAGTATGGTAAATAGGAGCATCCACATACATGTACATTAATAATCAAGACAAGGCATGATTGTAGTCCGTAGTTTAATCTAACTGTAACAGTACTTATCAATAATTTAAAAAAGGCTTTATAATGTTGTTGATACTTACCATTCATTTCAGAAGCAATTATTGCCACGATTTAGCCATAGGTTTTAAAATAATATAGAAGGCTGATGGTCGTTGAAAGATATTTAGTTGAAATCCACGTCTGACTTTACAAACACGTCACATGTTTATTAAATAATAACTAACGGTCGCCAAGGGGTCGAAATTCTACCATGATAATTGATTTATATTTTAAGTTTGTATGTTATTATATATACCGCGGCATTGCAATAGTTACTTAAGGTGTGTAACCATAGTTACGAAAAATTTTACGACATCAACCGAACCATGCCGAAATACTACGAACGCGATTCGACTGTGCGTGTCAAATGCATGGTTGTGTGCGTGTACTGTTTTTTTATTAATTTTATTTACTTCCAATGCATATTTTACAAAAATATTAAGATTCGCCCCTCCTTCTCCATATAAACTTTAACTGTGCCAAATTTCATTCTCCTCCGACCGCGCAATTTTCGTAAAAAGGGGTACAAAGTTTTTGCTTCACGTATTAATATATCACATTTAAAAGGCGAGGCAAGCGCACGCTAGGCAGTTTACATTTATAAGCGGTCAAGTTCATCAGAGCGAACGGAAGCGAAAATACCACAGAGTTTAAAGTTTGATGTGTGTTGTTTTAAATTTAGGTAGAATAAAACGTGTTTTAATCAGTAATATTGTTTAAATTCTTATCCCTCGAACCCAGCACGTGACATTACTAAGGTGACGACTGTACAGGATCTAAAACGGAGATAGCGAATTATGAGTGTTGACACCTATGCCTACCCTTTAAAGGATATTATGCGTGAGTTCATGTAGAATACTATTTGCTTTAATCATAAGGGGTAAGTGATAGATGATATAACAACACAATCTCTAATATTAACAACATATAACAACGGAACCTATAATTTTATTTAATATAGCGATTAGTTAATGTAATAAACGATTGATATAATTTTAAAATAACTAATTTTAATAAGCATAACATACATTAAATACAACATCGTTTGACATAACATACATTAAATATAAAATCGTTTGACATACCACTCAAAAGATATAAAACTTATTTGGTCTAATATGATGTAACTGATTACCACCTGCGCTAAGATAGGTCGATGGAGCCGCGCTTGGCGGGGCTCCTATTTCTGGGTGGTTTAAAAAAAAACTACGAAGGCTATCCGAGTCGGGGTACTCTGAGTCGGGGTGTTAACCATAATGACGTTTTTTATATATATGAAACGTTAGACCTAATGATTTTCGATTAAATAAACAATATACATATTAAACGTTAGACCAAATGATTTTCGATTACATAAACATTATATCAAACAACATTATAGTAATTAAGTTTTAGAATAAATAAATGTTATATGTAAAGAAATTATAGCAACAGTTGGTATATCTCACGTTGATTATATCTAATGAACGATAATAAAATGAAATTAGACTAAATGAGTTTATACGTTATGAGACGCACCCAATCATAAGCCTATCGTATCTATGGTCGATTGAAAAACAAGCAATTATTATTCTATCGAAGTATCGACTTAACATTTTTATAGGTAAAGTTTTATAAGATTTTATTAATTTTCTCTTCGCTTCATAACTTGTTTATATTTTAAACTAGCTGTCTTCTACGGTTTCACCTACGTTTATGATTACTGCTCTGCTCCTGGGGCTCGTAGCCTGATGTTTATAGCTTTTGCCCACAGCTTCGTTCGTCATTTTTCGTGTATGCGAAATATCATAATGATCGGTCGAGTAGTTGAGACGTGAAAGTGTAACAAACAAACTCGCATATACATTTATTATATTTATTAGTATGTTACTTCTGCATTAAGAGGATTTCTAATGTTGAAAAAATTTTAATATGGGGCCAGAAGTTTTGAGTTTATTTATTACAAACAGTTTTGTGTGTTAAAGATTTGTATTTTACAAATCTTTCTCCTGTATAATATTAGTATATATTGACTGATTTACATATACAATTTTTTTTTTGGTTTTATACATCTAAAGTGGCAAACAAGCATACGGCCCACCTGATGGAATAATTTAAGTGGTCACCGTAGCCTATGGACGCCTGTAACACCAGAGGCATCACCTGCGCGTTGCTGACCCTTTAGGAAAGGAAGAAGAGAAAAAGGAAGTGGGAAGGAAAAGGAGCGGGCCGAAGGAAAGAGGGTGATTGGGCCTCCGGCACTCTCACTCACCGAACGAAACACAACAGTAGGAATACTGGTATTTCACGTCGATATTCTGTGAGAGGGTAGTCCTTCGCCGGTCGAGCCGGCCCATTCATGCTGAAATCAGCGAGGCTCTACTACTCAATACGTATGTCCTTGGGCATTTCAAATAAAAACGTTATTGTTTAGTGTTCCGGGACTGGATGTTCTTTGTGTCCGTTGTTTGAATGTTTGGAAAGCCTCCCGCGACACAGGATTTATTCCTAGTTCAGTAGTTGTCTTCCTTAAACTAAAAAAGAAACTATTGATCGCGAGGTTGTGACTACGAATCCCAAACATTGCTCTACCGACACGAACGTCTTAATACGAGAATTCTGAGCTTATTCTGCGTAAATAGAAACACCGATGGTTAAATTATGTTCGGGTACTTTGAAATAACTACACTGGAACATTGAGACAACTACCATCTTAGTCTCCCCGTGACCATGGCTGCTGAAAAGCAACCGAAACGTCGGGGAAAGTGTAAACTTAAATATAAATAATTTTAATAGTTGTAATAATTTAATTAGCTTAAAAATTAGTAAAGTGCCTCAATAGGTGGAAGACTATATGTAGCTATATAAAATCGATGTCTATATAACACACACACACACACACATTCACACACATTCACACACACACACACACACACACACACACACACACACACACACATTCACACACACACACACATACACACACGTTGTCACACACAAACACTCACACACATACAAATTTTCATATGTTAGTTCTTTTTGCTTTTACCTTTTTAATTTATAAGTTTCTTACCATGGTCCATTAATACAACACACACATTCACACACACACACACACACACGTTGTCACACACAAACACTCACACACATACAAATTTTCATATTTTAGTTCTTTTTGCTTTTACCTTTTTAATTTATAAGTTTCTTACCATGGTCCATTAATACAATACCCTAAGGTTAGACCAGTGTCTACCCTAAGGTTAGACACTGGTCTAGCCTTAGGGTATCGTTAGCCTTCGGGTTGCAGAGGTCAGGTGGCAGCCGCTCCGTGTAAAAACTGATATCCAGTCAAATGCGGTTAGACTAGAAAAGTCGACCCCAAGTGACTTGGGAATAATAAAGGCTAAGAGAGAAGAAGATTCTGTGAGAGAACAGTATTTTCTTTCACCAAGAGTACTTTTTGATTTTTCTGGTCAGAAATTGTATAGATAGCAGCTTGGAGTTAGGAAGCTGGTGGTGTTGCTTAGTCCTGTGCCTTGGCAAGTTTATAAAGCCGTTGATCTCACGTACCCTGATATCTGTTTAGGCATGCCGAACGGTCGTGCCAATGGTCATGAGAGTTAGGGAACAGAGAGTGCACTTGTGTTTGCTCACATACTTGTGCACTATAATGTCTCCTGCGTAGATGGCCAGTCTCCGTTAAGATTGACCGCCGTGATTTTAATTTGGTCTGGAGTATGTCACGTGTGTCGACCCTCCTATATACTTATGCAATACTAGGAATGAGGAAATTGGTTTAAATTGACTTTACTATTAGACCATCCCCTGTCTCTACGACTAGTCCAGTTTATGATATAGCGTTGCCCTACACCAACCGTCCGGTTATGATAGTAGCGACAGTCTACTGGGAAACCGTTGGATTTCCACGCAGAAGTCTCGACTTCAATCTCAAGACAACCTCTGCACGGTAATGATATATCATTCTATCACATACACACAAAACCATCTAGCCCAAACTAAGCAGAGCTTGTACTATGGGTACTAGACAATGGATAAACATACTAATATACTTTTTTTTTGTAATATACCTACATAAAATCTTTTAATTATACCCTGTCTTTTTCTGTACCCCTGACAACGTGTACGCAAAATTTTATAATGATGGGTCGAATAGTTAAGACCTGAAAGCGTGACAAACATGCATTCGCATTTATAATATTAGTTACAATGCAAAAATGCGAGCGCAGCCACGCGTGCAAACTAATCTAATATGAAACATGATATCAGAGTTAATGTAAGAAAACACTTGGAGAGTAAAAGCTTTGAGAGGAAACCTCTTTAACTTATTTGCATATCACGTTTAAGATTGTGGGGTAAGCAGAGAGCTTGGATGTTTCTAGAAGTTGTTTGTATAATGCCTCATAGGCGCAGTAGCTGTAACTACGGTCATGTGTTTGATTCCTTTTCAAATTGAAATAAACTATTGTAACAACTACACACAGCAGCTAAAATATAAAATTGAATTGTATTGTTAATAAACATTTGACGATTGAAAAGAGTGGCCAAGAGTTTCTTGCCCGCTTCTTCTCGTGAAAGCTCTATTCCTTGAACAGGTTTTTTCCAATGCTGAATATTTGTCCGTTTATTTATTTTTATTATTATATTTTAACTAACTGACTCGCGCAACTTCGTCTCCTTCACATTAGAGAATTTTCCCCGTTTTTGCAAGATATTCATTGATGCGCCGTCGATGTTATATAGCCTATAGCCTTCCACGATAAATGGGCTATCCAACAATAAAATAATTTTAAATTCTAACCAGCAGTTCCTGAGATTAGCGTGTTTAACCAACCAAACAAACTCTTTAGCTATATAATACTAGCTTTCCGCCCGCGGCTTAGCCCGCGTGAAAATCCAAATTTTCAAGTCACTAACTTCAACGGTGTAGAACTTTCATATAAAAGTATTTCACCCCTTTCACCCCCTTCGGGGAGGAATTTCCAAAAATCCTTTTCTAGTGCTCCCCTACACTCACCAAGGAACATACATGCCAAATTTCAGCTTCTTGCGTTCAGTGGTTTCGGCTGTGCGTTGTCTGTCAGTCACTCAGTAACGGAAGAGTTTTATATATATAGATTAATATAATAGTTAATTGACGTGTCCAAGAATTGTTTACACATTTTTATGGTTATAAAGATTTTTGAGTTTAACTTTGAATGATGTATTTATTGGCTTTTTATTGTAACTATTTATTTTAGTTGCTTTTAAGGTAGTGTATGCGACTGCTGTGTGTCTCGGATTCGAATCCCGGATCGAGCAAGACATAAAAATTCAAGTGATTGTGACTGGTTATGATTTGATTCCAATGATGTTTTGAGTTTTTCTGTTAGGTTTATTTCTGTTTGCGTTAGTTGAATTGGACTGATGTGCGTAGAGTCTTGGATTTGATTGCAGGTCAAGCCTTGTGTTATTGGCTATTTCGGGATTAGGGATTTTTGGTGGCTTAGTGAATGCGACTGGTGAGCGTGTGGTCCTGTGTTCGATCCCAGTTCAAGCAAAGGTGTTAATTTTTTTGGATGGCAAATTCTCCGTAGCAGCTTGGAGTCTGGAACTGTGCTAGGAAAATAGGCTCGTCCCTGTTATGTGAGACCTAAAAGCTTAGTTGGCGATATGTGAGTGCAATGCGCCTCTGCCTTCCCCTTCGAAGATGTAAACGTAAGATTATGTACATAGGTATATTAATTTTATGGGCAGTGATAGCCTATAGGTAAATAGTTGGACTGCCACGCAGAAATCTCGATTTCAATCCCAAGGTGCCCATCTTTTCCAAGTTATGTGCATATTAAATAGTTAATTATTATCGATCGCTTTAACGGTTAAGGAAAACATCTCGAGGAAACCTGAATGTTTTTGTTATACTACTAATGTGGCAAACAAGCATACGGCCCACCTGATGGTAAGTGGTCACCGTAACCTATGGACGCCTGCAACACCAGAGGCATCACTTGCACGTTGCCGACACTGTAAAAACCTTTTGAACGCCCTTTTTGAAGAACCTTATACTGTAGTCTTGTGGGAAAACCTCGGCAGGGAGTTCATTCCACAACCTGAGCTTCCGTGGGAGACAATTCCTTTGGAACCGCTTATTGCGACACCAATTAGGTTGTGAATGAAATGAAACGAATAGCGTGTCAAATACCCCTGGTGTTGTTACCATCTGTAAGCTACGGAAACCGTTTACCATCAGGCTGACGCGCGTGATAATCATATCATCCTTGTATATAAACTGTCCCATTGCTGGGCACGGGATTCTTCTAAGTGTGAGAAAGGTTAGGCCATAGTCCACCACGCTGGCCCAGTGTGGGTTGGCGCTCTACGTGGCAGTCCAACGGTCTCCACTAGGCTTTCGCTATTTTACTGAATGGGCGCAGTTAAAATAAAACAACATAATACCGAAATGTTTTCTTTTATTTACGAAATGAACTTATTTTACGATATTTTATAAGCAGTCGAAAGTTGAGTATGGCAAAAGAAGCATGAGAGCAGAATAAATGCTGTAGAAGTGAGAACGCTGAGAAATATATGCGGTGTGACTCTGAAAGATAGAATAAGGAATAGTGTTATTAGAGAGAGATGCGGCATGAAAGTGGATATAGTGACAAGAATAGAAAAGGGTATGTTAAGCTGGTTTGGGCATGTAGAAAGAATGGACGAGGAAAGACTGACTAAGAAAGTTTATAAGGCTAGTGTGAATGGAACAGTCGCAAGAGGAAGACCTAGGCGAACGTTTCTTGATCAGATCGGAGGCGTTCTGAACAAAGGCCAGGTTAAGAGCACCTTGAACCGACGGGCGTGTATGAGGAATGTGATGAAAGTGAATGAAGCCAGAGAAGTGTGTCAGGATCGTAGCAAATGGAAATCCGTAGTCTCTGCCTACCCCTCTGGGAAACAGGCGTGAATCTATGTATGTATGTATGTATTATAAACAGCTAGCTGTGTCCGCGGATTCCCATACAGTTACATTTAATGCTCCGCTCCCATCATTCATAGCGTGATGTTATATGCCTTCTTCGAGAATTCGGCTATCAAATGGAAAAATAATTTTCAAATGCGACTGATAGTTTCAGAGATTGGCGCGTTCAAACAAACTCTTCAGCTTTATAATGTACTAGATATGTATTGCTCTCGGTTTCGTTTACGCGTTTGCGTAAATGTAGTTTAATTTAGTAAGTTTTTTTCAGGATGAAAGGTATCTTATGTGCTTTTCTGTACCCCTGAAAACGTGTATGCGAAATTTCATGATGATATAAAGAAAGAAAGAAAGAAAGAAAATAATTTTATTTGTTTCACGCTCATAATATAAGGTAACAGAAAACACAACCAAAAGTGAACCTATAGAACAGATAAGGTCCTGCGTCAGCAATTTTGCAGTATATCCACAACGCTGGTATTCTCGCAGAGCAGCCAGGTCGAGTAGTTAAGAAGTGAGAGCGTAACAAACGACCAAACTCACATTCGCGTTTATAATATTAGTACCTATAAATTTATAGGAATGTAAGTAACTGTATGAATTACATACGATTGCACTGATAGTGTAGTAGATTAAGTGGTGTACACACCATTGCCACTGCGCCGGGTGTCGTAGGTTCGATCCCTACACGGGACAAACATTAGTAGTAGAGCCTCGCTGATTTCAGCACAAATGGGCCGGCACGACCGGGGAAGGACTACCCTCACAGAATATCGACGTGAAATACCAGTATTTCTACTGCTGTGTTTCGTTCGGTGAGCCTCCCCTTTCGCCCTTACCGTTCCTTCTGCTCCCCACTTTCTTTCCTAAAGGGTCGGCAACGCGCAAGTGATGCCTCTGGTGTTGCAGGCGTCCATAGGCTACGGTGACCACTTACCATCAGGTGGGCCGTATGCTTGTTGGGCACGTTAGTTGTATAAAAAAAATGGTTACCTGATAGATGTTCCGAGTCTGGGTGTTCTTTGTGTCCGTTGTTTGAATGTTTGCAAAGTCCACCGCGATACAGGCAATAAACATAGTGCGCGAGTATTGCTACTTCTCTATCACTACATATTACAAAACAAAGTCGTCGTTGCGTCTGTCTGTATGTTTGCGATGAACTCAAAAACTACTGAACGGATTTTCATGTGGTTTTCACCAATAGACAGAGTGTTTCATGAGGAAAGTTTAGGTGTATAATTTGTTAAGTCATATAATGTCCTCCAGACCGAATTTCGGCCGCGTCGGCCAGTCTTAACGGGGACTGGCCATCTGCGCAGGAGATATTATAGTGCACAAGTGTGTGCGCAAACACAAGTGCACTCTCTGTTCCCTAACTCTCATGATCCGATGGGACGGTAATCCGACACGACCGGAGTGAGATCAGGCGCAGGACCAACGGCTTTACGTGCCGTCCGAGGCACGGGGGTTTCTCCGGGCTGCTATTGAGATTTCTAAACAAAAAAACTCAATAACTTTTTGTTGGCCCAACTCGGGATTCGAACCCGAGACCTCATGGACAGCAGTCACATTCACTACCGCTGCGCCACGGAGGCATACTACGTGCGAAACTGGGGTGGGTCGCTAATATTAGCCCTGTATTAAACTGTCCCAGTGCTGGGCACGGGCCTCTTCTTAAGAATGAGAAGGATTAGGCTATAGTCCACCACACTGGCCCAGTGCGAGTTGGCAGACTTCACATATCTTCAAGAACATTATGGAGAACTCCCAGATATGCAGGTGTCCTTACGATGTTTTTCTTCACCGTTAAAGCGAGCGATGATTAACTATTTAATATACTATCTTCTTCTCCCTAGCCTTTATTATTCCCAAGTGACTTGGGGTCGGCTTTTCTGGTCTAACCGGATTTGACTGGATATCAGTTTTTACACGGAGCGGCTGTCACTTGACCTCCGCAACCCGAAGGCTAACGATAGTGTCAGGATATTATTATAGGGCACTGACTTCTCAAAAACGACTGCCATAGATGTTCATGGCAGCCGGGACCGACGGCTTAACGTGCTCTCCGAGGCACGGAGCAGGCGATAATTGTCAATCAATACGCACATAATTTCGAAAAGTCATATAACTTCCAAAAGTCATAGGTGCGCGATGTGGATTCGAACCCGAGACCCTCTGCATTGCAGTCTGTTGGTCTCCCCACTGAGCTATCGCTGCTATTTAATATACTATATGCGCACATAGTTTTATAAGTCAGAGATGCTCGTCTTGGGATAGAACTCGAGACCTCTGCGTGGCAGTCCAACGGCTTTCCACTAGGCTATCGCGGGTCGCTAGTAGAATATTAAAACAATAAAAAACATTTCTCATTTAAGTGTATTCCTTAACCATACCTTTTATTTACACGCTTAATTACAAAAATAACAATCAGACTCAAATGTACATAAATCAATATAAGATTTAATTATATTTATACAAACCACAATCGATTATTAATGCACTATACAATCGAATAATATCGAATACCTGCACGCACTTATTTATAGTTTATACAAAATATTCGAATATCTTTCGAATGATTTTTCACGTTGCATTATATACTAAAATTGTTCAATCTATTCCAATCACTGAATAATTATCATTCTTAGCGATACGCGATTGTTTATAAGTCTTACGAGTTAAAGAGATCGAGATTCAGTTACTACGAATAAGAAAGAGTAGGATATCAATACCTTGTAATGTGGCAGTGTGTACAGTATCGAAAATTTATTCGATTGTTACCGAATGTATTCGATTAATTATCAATTGCTGTGCCGCATGACGACGTATAGCAATCGATTATTCGATTATTCGACGACAACGAATGAATCGATATTCAAATACAAGACTGTTTGTTAGTCACAATCTCGCATCGCTTCGAACAGACTTTTACTAAGTCTATGGACTTTTAAGTAGTTTTGTGACAACCAATTCAATATACATATATGTACATATATAAATAAAAATCTTATCACATATTATTTTTAAAACCGTTGAGACAAGGAACCATTTTAAATTTCATTTTATCAGCTTGCTAGATTCCTCTACTCATAGAGAATAATAATTCTACAATCAATGGATTCCATTAACAACTAATTAAATTATTATTGCTAGAACCATCTTATAACGATATAACCACAGAACAGATACAGATGGACAACCAATACATCAGAAGAAAACGTGCTCATTTAGGCGTTGCGATATTTTTTCAGATTTACAATACAGAACGATTTCTTTAAAATTATACATATTTTCTTGAATTTAATGCTGCCACAAATACGCACAAATTAAAGAGCTTTTATCTTCTTTATCGTTATCTTATGTGGGGCCCAGTCAGTGCACACCGGCGGCACTTCGACCCAGTGGGATCTTTTGTGTCGCCACTCTCCCAATAACGACTGCCATAGATGTTCATGGCAGCCGGGACCGACGGCTTAACGTGCTCTCCGAGGCACGGAGCAGGCGATAATTGTCAATCAATACGCACATCATTTCGAAAAGTCATATAACTTCCGAAAGTCAGAGGTGCGTGACGTGGGTTCGAACCCGAGACCCTCTGCATTGCAATCTGTTGGTTTCCCCACTGAGCTATCGCTGCTCTAAATCTAATTAAAGAGCTACTCGTATATGTTTACTCTACAGGCGCACATACTATAGTTTTAGAGATATACGATACTGTAAAATGTTAATCACAAATTATATTTTCGGCTCACATTTCAGCACAAATATAAGCTCTCTGCCGGTGCACAATATTTCTTTCTCCGATCATTCGTTCAGAATTTTCCTGCTGGAACAACGTTACTCCAGCAGGAAAGGTTTTCCGTAATTTTTCAAAACAATAACACGTTAATTTTTTATGCGACATACATTTACAGCAGATTACGCACGTTCCATTCATATCCCTCTAAGAAGCCACCGTAGTAAAAGTCGAAGGTGTGAGAACAGGGATCTCCTGCCCGCCAACCATTGAGTCGGAGCGACGCCCTCTGTCGTGCTGCGGCGTCGCCCAGGAGTCGTCGCCCGCAGAATTTCTCCTTTTTCTGCATTGAGCCCTGCTGGGTGGGTCACTGATATATTTATAGTTCCAGTGACCCATCCACCTTACAAGTCGGTAGGCCCGAAGTCTTGGGAGAGGCCGACATTGCCCTCTCGCCTTCCCTTGTGGCGAGGGGGTACCTATGCATAAGGAACATATCGCCACGTAAGAAAAAAAAAGTATGATACTTTCCTGCTGGGGTAACGTACACGTAAATTTGCATCGACCTTTTTGCCGAGCCGACCGTCAAGTCTGACATCTTCGTGAAGAATATTTTTTTATGAGCTGACTAAAGCGTTCGCTAGAATTATCATGAAAATATTCGTAGCGATGTTTGTCTCTATGCTTGGCTCTGTTCGTTGTTCAGTTCGGCAATTTAAAAACGGCGAATGGTCGATACTCTGTGACAAGTGTATGCTCAAGTATTCTTCTTCTCTCTTAGCTTTTATTATTCCCAAGTCATTTGGAGTCGGCTTTTCTGGTCTAACCGGATTTGACTGGATATCAGTTTTTACACGGAGCGGCTGCCACCTGACCTCCGCAATCCGAAGGCTAACGATATCCTAATGCTAGACCAGTGTTAGGATATTAGAGGGTACTGACTTTCCCAATAATGACTGCCATAGATGTTCATGGCAGCCGGGACCGAAGGTTTAACGTGCTCTCCGAGGCACGGAGCAGGCGATAATTGTCAATCAATACGCACATAATTTCGAAAAGTCATATAACTTCCGAAAGTCAGAGGTGCGTGACGTGGGTTCGAACCCGAGACCCTCTGCATTGCAGTCTGTTGGTCTCCCCACTGAGCTATCGCTGCTCTAAATCTAATTAAAGAGCTACTCGTATATGTTTATTCTACAGGCGCACATACAATAGTTTTATAGATATACGATACTGTAAAACGTTACTCCAGCAGGAAATGGAATATCTCGAAAACCTGTAGACGCACAAATTATATTTTCGGCTCACATTTCAGCACAAATATAAGCTCTCTGCCAGTGCACAATATTTCTTTCTCCGATCAATCGATAATTGTTAATCAAAAGCTGATAGAATTGTATGCTAAGTCTATCAGCACCTAAATGTTCGGAGCTGGCCATCTGTATCTTTTTATTCTGTGACATAACTTACACGTATCATTAGTGCGAATGTATATTTAACCCTTCAAGCGTAGCACATAGCATACGCAACCAGAAATTTAAAAGGAAGAACACCGACTTAATACTTGGAGTTACCAACGTGATCGTCGGGTTATTTTGGCCGTTTACAAGCCCATGTCTTTGTGGCCTGATCTCAGATCTGGGATAAAACTTTGGCTTTAGAGTAGAACGACAGACACACAAGCTTCAGTCGTGTCCCTGAGCTGAGTCCACCAGACTCCTTAAGGAGACCCTTTGTTGTCAGCAGGGAACTTGTTGTTACATACCTATGTGCGACGCTGGAAGGGTTAACAACAATTAAACCGAATATTCGGCTCAAACCGAACAGCACCGAATTGAACCAAATTATTTAACTCCGAATGACCCGAAATAAAAATTTGTTAAAATAACCGAACCGATTATATAACCGAATCTTATCTATACTAATACTATAATGAGGAAAGATTTGTTTGTTTGTTTGTAAAGGTTTGACTCAAAAACTACTTGACCGATTTTAATAATTCCATCACCGTTAGAAAGCTATATTATCACCGAGTAACATGGCTATATTTTACTTGAACGAAGCCGCGATCAAAAGCTAGTAATCTATATTATTATATACCGCAGTATTAACAACTTAAAAATAAGTTTTTTAATTGACAATATACTAGGTAGTTATTCAAAAATAGTAGTTCAAGACAATTAATAAAAAAATTAAAATTAATCAATGGGTGAAATTATTTGAGTAAAAAAATTATAAAAATCGATTTAGCCGTTTCGGAGGCGTGCGAACACAAACACCATGACATGAGATTTTTAAATATATAGATTTTAGAAATATATTCTTTTAATATTAGTATAGATAAACAGTAGTTTAATTTCAAGTTATAGTCTAATGTCATATTAAGATTCATTTACTAATTTATTATTCGGTTGACATTCGTTCAATGTACCGAATATTCGGTATAGAATTATAGATAATTTAGTATTATATCACGTAACTTCTTAAGTATTATGCCATCTTAAACTAAAACCATTCTAATTAGTCAAAAACTAATTAATTTATAACAATTGCACCAAAACACAGCATGTAAAAGAATATTGAAGTCAAATTTAAATGGCGGTAAATTGGGATTTCTTCTTTTCGCATAATGTTTTTCCCTAATATATAATAATAATGGTAGCAGCGATAGCTCAGTGGGGAGACCAACTGCAATGCAGAGGGTCTCGAGTACGAACCCACGTCGCGCACTTCTGACTTTCGGAAGTTATATGACTTTTCGAAATTATGTGCGTATTGATTGACAATTATCGCCTGCTCCGTGCCTCGGAGAGCACGTTAAGCCGTCGGTCCCGGCTGCCATGAACATCTATGGCAGTCGTTATTGGGAAAGTCAGTATCCTATAATATCCTGACACTGGTCTAGCCTTAGGGTATCGTTAGCCTTCGGGTTTCGGAGGTCAGGTGGCAGCCGCTCCATGTAAAAACTGATATCCAGTCAAATCCGGTTACACCAGAAAAGCCGACCCCAAGTGACTTGGGTATAATAAAAGTTAAAAGAGAAGAAGAATAATATCTGCCCTGTATTAAACTGTCCCACTGCTGGGCTCAGTGTGAGAAGGGTTACGCCATAGTCCACCACGCTGACCCAGTGCGGGTTAGCAGACTTCACATATCTTCTAGAACATTATGGAGAACTCTCAGACATGCAGGTTTCCTCACGATGTTATCCTTCACCGTTAAAGCGAGCGATAATTAACTATTACCCACATAACTTCGAAAAGTCAGACGTGCCTTGGGATCGAACTCGAGACCTCTGCGTGGCAGTCCATCTGTCTTCCACTAGCCATTTTATCATATTACCATTTAAATATGACCACAATAAACTGTTACACACTGAATATAGAACTAACTGTAGCCCGTGGTTTCACTAGCATCTCATACTAATACACACAGCGCCATCTAGCGTCTTACATTCATAAGCTTTTACATCGTAATATTGTTTTCTGTTTACGCGAATATTATTCATTGAAATTTAACTACTATATACGGATTTTATCGCGTTGTTTATTTCACACTTTAAACGCTCAGAGTATCATGAAGTCACTAGACTTCATGATACTCTGAGCTCATTCTGCGTAAATAGAAACACCAATGATTAAATTATGTTCGGGTACTTTGAAATAACTACACTGGAACATTGAGACAACTACCATCTTAGTCTCCCCGTGACCATGACTGCTGAAAAGCAACCGAAACGTCGGGGAAAGTGTAAACTTAAATATAAATAGTTTTAATAAAAGTTTAATAATAGTAGTAGTGTAACAGTTTTCAAAATTATGTAAAAAAAACTATTAGATAGTGCCGGCGGCTTCGCTTGCGTAAATGAAGGTTATGTCAATTTTCGATACCTCGGGAATAGGATTGCCTGGATTATGGGTACCCTATGACCTTTTCTGTGCCCCTGACAAGGTGTATGCGAAATTTCATGATGATCAGTCGAGTAGTTAAGGCTAGAAAGCGTCACAAACAAACTCACATTCGCATTTATAATATTAGTAAGGTCACGCTAGATGGCGCTGTGTGTCGTAAGTTACAGACGTCAAGCCTGTAAAACGGCAAATGGGTTGGCAGTAGTGTAGCCTTTATTGCAATATTAGTTCAGTCAGACGTATGTCCACGCGTGGGCAACCTGGGCTAACAGTCAGTTAATAACATAATTAGTACTGTTCATTAATTATGTAAGGATGATGAGTCTGATTGCCTCGATGGCGCAGTGGTAGTTAATTACGACTGCTATGTATGAGGTCACGGGTTTGCTTCTAAGGTCAGGCAGTAATTTACAAAATCAAAAGTATCTATATAGTACAAGCTCTGCTTAGTTTGGGTTAGATGGTGATGTGTGTATGTGATACAATATTATTATATTGCGTGAAGAAATTCTCAGTACACGTCAATAGGGTTGTATCCTATCACGTAGGACCTTAAATCTGTATGACACATTGTTAGCTATGATTTTCAGTCCCATGTCATAAGAACTGAACCTATTGCCGTGTACCACGCAGAGTTTCAGACTCCATGCTGTCATTAACAATTTCTTCACAGAATAGCTCAATTACACGTTGCCCGACCCTACAAGCACAGTAATGGCAATCACTAAGGCCCGGTATCCACCAAAGCAGAGAGGAGACAAGATGAGAAGAGCTGCGAAACTGGCAGGTTATTTCCACCAAAGCGGAGAGGAAATGCGTAACAGAGGAAATGAGAGCAGTGTGTACCTAGCAGAGATGTGAGCAGTGTGTACCTAGCAGAGATGTGAGCAGTGTGTACCTAGCAGAGATGTGAGCAGTGTGTAGCAGAGATGTGAGCTGTGAGAGCTCGAAACCAGTCAATCGAATGACGCTTTCGGGTGTGCGAGGTGCGGGGAGAAGTCACCGGGGAACGGGGCGCGCGGCTACACACATCTCCGCCCTGCCGCGCCGCTTGCTCACACGCAGCACAAAATTCTTTAGAACAATGAGAAATCTTGATCCATTTCCACCGAAGCTAAGCGGAGAGATGTGAAAATAACAAAATCTGATTGGTTTATTTAAAACACATCTCCTTTCGTCTCCTTTCCTCTCTGCTTTGGTGGATACCACGCACCTTGGCAAAGCCTGTCGCAAGAAAAAAAAACGAATAATGAAGGTTTTCAATTTGATTGTAAATACATTATATACAGTAAGTTAGAAGCCACGTTAAGAGCACCTTAAACCGGCGAGCGTGTATGAGGAATGTGATGAAAGTGATTGAAGCCAGAGAAGTGAGAAATATATGTGGCGTGACTCTGAAAGATAGAATAAGGAATAGTGTGATTAGAGAGAGATGCGGCATGAAAGTGGATATAGTTAAATGTTAGAAAGGGTATGTTAAGCTGGTTTGGGCATGTAGAAAGAATGGACGAGGAAAGACTGACTAAGAAAGTTTATAAGGCTAGTGTGAATGGAACAGTCGCAAGAGGAAGACCTAGGCGAACGTTTCTTGATCAGATCGGAGGCGTTCTGGACAAAGGCCAGGTTAAGAGCACCTTGAACCGAAGGGCGTGTATGAGGAATGTGATGAAAGTGATTGAAGCCAGAGAAGTGTGTCAGGATCGTAGCAAATGGAAATCCGTAGTCTCTGCCTACCCCCCTGGGAAACAGGCGTGAATCTATGTATTTATATTATACAGTTCAAATAGAGAACCTCCTCCTTTTTATGAAGTCGGTTAATAAAACTGACTACAACACAGCAGCTCATATAATACAAAGTATAAAATTAAATTGTATTGTTATAAACATTTAGCAATTGAAAAGAGTGGCCAAGAGTTTCTTGCCTGCTTCAGCTCATAAAAGCTCTACTCCTCGAACAGGCTTTTTTCAATGCTTAATTTTTCTTTTTTATTAATATGTTAGGTAAACGTGTCCAAGAATTGTTTGCACATTTTTATGGAAATAAAGATTATGGACATTGACTTTGCCTTGACTGGACCCTATGAAATGAGATCATATAAACATTTTACCCTTACATAATTAAAAACAGATACCTAATATCAATAAAAAAACTTAACAATCACTCAACATCATGTCCAATAAGATTCAACTCGTGCTTAACCTTTTTTGCTTTATCATGCCGTTTTGAATGTAACATTAATTTACTTCTAGTCATGAAACGTTTATTACAAACTTTACACTGATGAGCCCGGTCACCTACATGCATCTTGACATGCATAACCAAATTATTCTTCTGCGTAAAGCTTTTTGAACATATTTCACATACATGCGGTTTGATACCGAGGTGGATTTTCTCATGCCGGTCTAAGTCTGCTTTTCTGTAGAACGATGATCCACATTCTGCACAGTTGAAGTTTTTGATGCCTTCGTGTGATAGTTGGTGGATACTCAAGTGTCCAACTTGAGTGTAAGTCTTGCCGCAGATAGTACACATGTATGGACGTTCTCCGGTGTGTGTCCGTATATGTTTCTTCAGCTCGTATTTAGTGGCGAATGTCTTTGGACAGAGGTCACATTGGGAGCGTTCTTTTGGTACGGAGCGTTTTCTGACTCGCCTGAAAAAAATGTTTTGTTACTAAAATGTGACGAAAGTTACTATTTTAATCTATCATCATCTCAGCCGAAAGACGTGCACTGCTGGACATAGGCCTCCCCCAAGGTTTTCCACACAGACCGGTCTTGGGCCACCCGCATCCAACCGCTTCCCGCGACCCTTACCAGGTCGTCGGATCACCTTGTGGGTGTGTTCCGCCCCAACGGCCATCGGTTTTGCGTGCTATGTGCCCTACCCACTGCCACTTCATCTTGGCTATCCGGAGAGCAATGTCGGCAACTTTAGTTTTCCTGCGGATCTCCTCATTTCCGATTCGATCCCGCAGGGAAACCCCGTGCATAGCTCTCTCCATCGCCCTTTGCGTGACCTTGAGCCTTCTGATAAGGCCCATAGTTAGCGACCACGTCTCTGAGCCGTAAGTCATCACCACACACACTGGTCAAAGACTTTACTTTACTTTTGATTTTAATCTATACTAATATTATAAAGCTAAAGAGTTTGTTCTTAGAAACTACTGGTTCAAATTGGAAAATTCTTTTAGTGTTGGATAGCCCATTTGTTGAGAAAGGCTATATAATATCACGCTACGACCAATAGGAGCGGAGCATCAATGAAAAATGTTGCAAAAACGGGGAATATTCTTTTATGTGAAGCAGACGAAGTTGTGCGGGTCAGCTATTTTATTGTACGCATCATTTTATGGGTATGTCTCCCGACTAGTAACACATCCTGTGTCGCGGGGGACTCGGAACAACCATTTGAGGATCACACTAATTTATGTCGCGTGTGGGATTACGGGATTGCGCGAATACGAATGCGAATGTCCAAATCAATGCGGAAGCTCGACAATTGTGGATGCAGATGTTGATGAAAATTTTACATCTTATTTAATAAAAAGTATCTAATATCACCACCTTCGCAGGTTCAAGCCTGTTTTGCAAAGTTTCATAAATTAAACAGGTACTACTGAACAACTGATTTCTTTTTTAACGTAACACTATATCTGGATCCGCATTAACATCCGCGTTGATTATTGCGGATTCGGATGCAGATGTCCAAATCGATGCGGAAGCTCCGCAATTGCGGATGCGGATGTGGATCCGTGGTTTGTAAAGCCACTTGCGATACAGGAAAATTTTCCAGATAAGGAATTTCTCTTTTAAAATAAAATCATCTATCACACATTCATCACAGTTCTCCATATGACTGCACTTACTTTTTCTTCTTAGGGATATCTTCTTCATCATCATCTGAGATCACTATCACTTCGCATTTGATCACCACTTCTTCAACCTCCTCCGGTTCCGCATTCATTACTGCAAATTTAAAAATATATAGTTGATTGGATATTGCCGGTAGATACGCTTGGGTAAATGGTTGTTATGTTAGTAATAGTATTATTCATGGATGAAAGGTACCGTATGACCTTTTTCTGTTATGCAAAATTTCATGATGATATGTTGAGTAGTTAAAGTGAAAGTGACTCCATGGCGCAGCGTTAGTGAATGTGACTGCTGTGCATGAGGTCTCAGGTTCGAATCCCGGGTCAGGCCAACAAAAATTTATTGGGTTTTTCTATTAAGAAATCTCAATAGCAGCTCGGAGTTAGGAAATTGGCGGTGCTAGACACCCCCGTGCCTCGGAAAGCACGTAAGGCCGTTGGTCAGGACCTGATCTCTCCGGTCGTGTCGGATTGCCGTCCCATCGGTCGTTCCAATGGTCATGAGGGTTAGGGAACAGAGAGTGCACTTGTGTTTGCGCACACGCTTGTGCACTATAATATCTCCTGCACAGATGGCCAGTCTCCGTTAAGATTGGCCGCCGTGACCGAAATTCGGTCTGGAGGACATTATTATAAAGTGGAAGTGAACATGAAAGCGTAAGAATCAAACTCATATTAGCGTTTATAATATTTGTTAGTATAACAAAATTGTCTGGAAGTAATTCAATGTTAATTAAGTTAGTTAGTTGGACGTGTGTTATCCGCACTTAGCCCCACAATTGGGCCATTGTGCGTTGTGAATTAAGTTTAGAAATAATGTTAACCATCTCTTCATTTTTCCAGCTGTTTTTTTTTTTTTTAGTTGTTTATTCCCTTGTAATAATAATAGTACAACACATAAATTTCCTCGCCAAGCTACACAGCTTGTTGGCGAGATGCGCTCGTTAACAATTATTTATTAAACCTTAAAACTAATTATTATTAGATATATATCTACAATACAATACTAATTTTTTGTATCGACTGCATCGCGGGAGTGGACCTCACTAATAGTAATGTCAACAACGCTAAACAGTAGACTCTTTAGCTTTGCTTTTAACAATGTTTTACTTATTTTAGGTTGTGTTCTTAATAATTCTATCTCGTTATATATTTTTGGGACTAGATATTCAGTCATTCTGGCTCCATAATAGTTTTTAATTTTTGGTTTAAGCAGCTTTCCTTTCCTTACATTTCTTGTTATATGGGTTATCAATCCTAACTGTATAATCATCAGTATAAAAATGTTCCATGGATGGCATGTGTTCTGTGTGCTTCTAATACACAGGTTACCAAAGCTTATAAAGTCTCTATAATCACGTTCAAGCCACTGGGGGCTTTACAAACATACAACGAATGGGTATGAAGAACACTCAGTCTAAGAACAATTATTTATACATCACACACGTAATTGTCCTGTATGGGATTTGAACCAACTGTATTTTGCAGCAAGGCAATCTTTGGCTGTGCTTGCTGCAGTTGAGAAAACTTCTTAATCAAAAGTCCTGAAATCTTTCAGCCTACAAGTATTTAATTCAAGGCTAATATATAATACTAGATGTTCCCGCGGTTTCACCCGCGTTTATCGTTACTGCACCGCCCCGTGGGTCGTAGCGTGATGTTATATAGCCTATATAGCCTTTCTCGATAAATAAGCTATCCAACACTAAAAGATTTTTTCAATTCGAACCAGTCGTTCTTGAAATTAGCGCATTCAAACAAACAAACAAACTCTTCAGCTTTATAATATTAGTTTAGATTATATAGCTACAATCTATAACTGGTACCAGGTTTGGTTCCGGCTTTATGACTCTATGGTGAACAGGCCCAAACAGGATATATATATAATTGTATATTTATCTCTTATGTTGTACTGCTATATGGACTTTTATTAGCCTCAACCATAGACATTCTGAGACTGATGAATACTTCTTGCTAACAAATTGGATGTCCTATTTTAAAGTGGCATAAACAATGTGAGGTCAAGAAATGTTGCGTGATCGTGTGAAAAATGTTATCTTGCAATTAAATATTTAGTTTGTTTGAAACAAATATTCTCAGAATTAAATGTTTACCCAATAGGTTGACTTAAGAATATATATTAAAGTTTTTACTTTAGCGTTTGCGCATAGTAAATTATTAATAGATAAAAATTACCTGCTATAATTTCCTAATGTTTTTATACACAAAAAGTCAATGGTATCGAAGATTTGATAAATTATTTTTGAAGCTAAGTTATATATTTATTTCGATGCATTCTGCCACTAATATAATAACTATATTAAACTTTGTTGATTAGTGAGTGGAATTAAGTAAAATAATTAATTATTAGGCCTTTCTTTGGGATAATAATTATGATATGATACACTTCGATTTTTTTTATTATGAATTGATAGACTTGTTTGGTAAAGTAAGAGATAAAATATTCTAATTTGCATGTGTGTGAGGAGTGAGGCATGATAAAGAAAAATGCTTCAAATTAAAAAATATTGGAACGTGTCAAAAAAAAGCAGGATGACAGTTTTGTGAATTGACACTTGACCGCGCATATTGTAATGCCAAAAGAAAATATCAAGAAACTACTATTTTAATATGTACTAGCTACAAATTACATACTTTTGAGTACACAATATACCGTTGTAAACTATAAAAAATAATTTTTCAAATTTGAGATATCTGAAAACTATAATACACTAAAGCAAAATAATCTTACATTTTCGATCATAGCTTTATCTTCTCCCTAGCCTTTATTATTCTGTCTCTGTTGGTCTCCCCACTGAGCTATCGCTGCCATAAAATTTAAATACATATAATAATAACGTATATTTATTTACCTGTGAAATAGTATAAATCATAAATATATAAATAGTCAGATATTAGGCAATATATTTTATTGCGAATGCTACATATTAAATTTGCTAAAATAGTTATAATTATTTAACATAACAACACTGAAACATGCGTTTAGTTATTTCTAAAAGAATTTAAATTTGTATTTCCTTTAGATAAATTATCTGACATTTAATTTTTTTATATCAATCAATAGATTCTACATAAAAAATAATTATAATTTGTACGTGAGATATATTTAGAAAAATAATTAAGATAAATGTATTATTTTTCTAAGTCTTTGTTTCATTTAGTTTTACATATTCTGCCATATTATTTATTATAAGATAAATAGAAAGTTCTTAGCGGGAACAATATAACATTAAACTTTACATAAATCTCTTTGTTTAATTTGTAGCAAAGATGCTCAAACACACAATAATTTTACTAGAATAAGGACATAAAACCAAAAACTTTATGATTTTGTTATCAAATTTTACCGAACGCATTCTTTACAATTCAAGAAGTGAGTGACTCATTTTCTAAAATTAAAAATACTGTTTCGGTCATTAATCAGTTTAAACACAATTTCATTTAAATATAAATGTAGGTACTGAGAAAAAACTACTACACCTATGGATTGGCCTTCTGCTATAACCCGGCCGAATTAAAAATACATTGGATATATGGCATCTAGGTTACATGTTTTGGTCCATCTTATTTAGTAGCGTTATTGATAATCGGGTCACCGATGATGTCATAATAGGGGCCGCTAGCATATTTAGCTTACACTTGATAACGAGATATGACGTATTCCGAAACCGTATACATGTTATCAAACATTACCAAAATCTGACGTACCTATGTATCTAATACATAATATCCTTTTTTTGCGATTGGCAAATACAGTTGGTTTGCTATTAATTGATTTGTGTCTTGGTTAAGTAAAAAGGACCCGAATAAAATTCATATTTTAGACGTAAATAGCTCAGTGGGGAGACCAGCAGACTGCAATGCAGAGGGTCTCGGGTTCGAACCCACGTCGCGCACCTGTGACTTTCGGAAGTTATATGACTTTTCAAAATTATGTGCGTATTGATTGACAATTATCGCCTGCTCCGTGCCTCGGAGGGCTCGTTAAACCGTCGGTCCCAACTGCCATGTACATCTATGGCAGTCGTTACTGGGAAAGTCAGTACCCTTTAATATCCTAAAACTAGTCTAGCCTTAGGGTATCGTTAGCCTTCGTATTCAGTTGCGGAGGTCAGGTGGCAGCCGCTCCGTGTAAAAACTGATATCCAGGTAAATCACCAGAAAAGCCGACCCCAAGTGACTTGGGAATAATAAAGTCTAAGAGAGAAGAAAGACATCATAATAATATATGAAATAATAATAAGTAATTGATACCTACTATGTTGTTGGTATGGGTAGGTCTTATAAAAATCAACTAGTATTTTATTTCCCACTAGCATCAGGGCATAACTTCACTCGTGTGCAGTAACTGGAGATATTATTATGGTGTATACTTTCCATATTATCACAAATTGTTCTTGGGATCTATAGAAAATTGCATCAAAAATCAATTTATACATACATACATAGAGTCACGCCTGTTTCCCAGAGGGGTAGGCAGAGACTACGGATTTCCATTTGCTACGATCCTGACACACTTCTCTGGCTTCATTCACTTTCATCACATCGGGGAGATAGGCCTCGTTAGCATTGGTTTGCAACCCGTCTAGGAGAAGGAAAACTCTGAAATCACACCCGGGGAGATTGGCCTCGTTAGCATTGGCTTGCAACCTGTCTAGGAGAAGGAAAACTCCGAAGTCATACCAATTTTCAGGGAGTAAACCCGAGAATAAACTCCGATGCAAGGTGTTAACTGACCCGTGCTGATGGATTCGTGGCCAGAGGGAAAAGCTGGTCGTGAACGGAGGATGCCTGTGTTGGTGGTCACAGGGCACAGAATGGATCCACCTTACCTCCGTAAAGGGCTCTGCGGAGGTGGACAGTATTTTCCCTAACAATTGTGGGCACGCATATGGACCTTGGTTTTATTAATAATCCGCATGGCGGCGACGCGGTCCGCCACCCGTCACGTCTCGTTTCTCGCGAGGGAGAAAAGTGGCCTGCAATTTATATTATAAGGTTTAATAGGATTTATATGTATAAAAAGAAACACTAGATACTAATCTGTGTGTGTTCTGAATTCCAAGGCTAAAACTATTCTGTAATTAATGTTATTTATAAAATAATCCACTCAAGTGGGTATAAGTAGATGAAAACTACAATTATTGATTACGTCAGCGAAGCCGTGATGTAAGTTAGGCGTGTTCCACCTCCAGCTTTAATTTTAAGTATGACGTTAGTATTTCTACACCGGTGTTCGCCGTCCGCGAACGCGATTACGCCGATAATACAAATTTCTCTTCAATTAAACGTGATAAAAATATAATAATGTCATATTATTATCAGAGAAATGTCGGTAAGTGTTTTATATGTATTTTCTTATTTATTCATCAAAAAGAAGTGACAAATTTCTTATTTTTAATCCATGATATCACGATTAGTCATAATAGGATCTCCGTTTTTGAAAATGTGCAAATATACGTAAAGAATTTATCTCAATTTTTATTTAACACATGATTTTTTTATAAATGAGCAGTGAAAATAACATTAAAATAAATAAAAATAATTGTGGTGTGTGTAAAATAAGTTATTCCGAAATAATTTTGTGTTGTGTAATTTTTTTATCATGAATCAATTGCATAAAACATTAAACAGCTGTTCCCAATGATGTCATGTGCAGCGTTTAGTAATTGCTATGCAAATGAGTATGACCTTTAAAGTCTAGCACCTGTTTATATAAAAAATACTAAATAGTGCATTTATTACTACAGACAAGTGATCACATGTGTTTGTTATGTTAATTTCTTGGCTAATCATACATCTGTCTGTCATGTTTTTAAATACGAATTCCGAGGCTAAACAAACTGAATTTATTTATCTTTAAACAAGATCAATATATTAACAGTCTTTAAGAGAATTTACTTATCTTTCGGTAGCTTAAATAGACTCAATTTACGACTGTTTTGCGGAGGTATAAGCAGAAAATATGGTTTTCAACTTGCAACGACGCTGACATACCTATGTATTTATTTTTAATTATGTCTAATTACATTCTTAGATATGCTTATCGATTAACGCCGCGCCGTTTAGTGTAAGTTTTAGCCTAATAAATTTCTAATAATTTCAAAGGATGTCATCAAGGTCTTTGTTCTTGCATTATTTTCTTCATAACAATTATTTTAAGAGGGTGCCATCTTGGTTTTCTTTCCATTGTGCGTCTAGTTTTTAGAATGTTAGACATAATTAAAATTCTATTGTGCGTGGCTACAGGTGTGCTGCTACAACTAGTCATAGACTAGTATATATTACTAGTAATAAAATAGGTTAAACTGTTAGTTCTGTTTCTATAAAACTTCGCGCTTATCGATCTGTTTCTCATTGTATCCTTCGTCTATATTTATCAGCTCTATAGGTATAGGTAATAATATTATTATTGTTCTCGTTTGTTAACTGTCCCAATGCTCGCCACGGACGAGGTTTTATTAGGATCAGAAGGAATTGACCGTAGAGTCCATAGTCTACGAAGCTGGCCCAGTGCGGCTTAACAAACTTATCATAGAAATTAAACAAATTTATATTTATTTAACCTACGGCTTTTATCACGTTGTTTATCTATACTAATATTATAAAACTGTAGAGTTTGCTTGAACGCGCTAATCTCAGGAACAGGTCCGAATTGAAATTATTTTAGTGTTGGATAGCTCATTTATTGAGGAAGGCTAGGCTATATGTATAACATCACGCTACGACCTACGGGGGCGGGCAGTAATCATAAACGCGGGTGAAACTGCGGGCACATCTAATTTTATATAAAACACTCTATTATTACATACTTTTGAGGAAGACAGTCTCCCCGTGAACATTACTGCTTAAAAGCAATCGAAACGTCGCGGAGAAAGGATAAAATTAAATTTTAAATAGTTTTATTATTTAAATAGCTATAGAAATAAACAGTAACTAGTAAAAGTGTTTAATAGTTAAATAGTAGTTTAAAGTTTAAAAATTATGTAGTAATAGGGTTTTATAAGAAAATAAACAACGCGATAAAATACGTATAAGATTGTTTAATTTCAATGTATAATATTCGCGTAAACGTAAGACAATAACTTTACATATCTGATGAAATCCTTACTAATATTATAATTTCAAATAAAATTAGTTGCTTCGTTACGCCTTAACTACTCAACCGTTCATCATTAAATTTCGCATACATGATGTCAGGGGTACGAACAAGGCCATAGGATACCTTTCATCCAGAAAAAGAATACTGTTTCCGAGCGAGCCGCTGGCAATAGCTAGTTAATACATATAGGAGGTAAATCACGACGTATACGTTTGACTGTTCGACAGGTTACTGATCTTCGATAGACACGTTCCTGTGGTGAGTAGCGTCATCGCACTCCTTAAGGAAACCAGTGATGTTAAAGTCCTTTACCTTAGAAGCTCAAGGAATCTTTTTGAAAAGCCGTCAGGTATACTCCTGATGCTGCAGAACTTATAGAACAGGGTTACAGGTAACCATTACGAGGAGCGTATGATTTTATGACTGGCTTGGTCGCACTGCGTTATCAAACGCGAATGCGAGTTTTCCTATCCTGAGTCGGACCAACAAAAAGTTACTTATTAGCCTTTTCTGTCAAGAAATTATGAATACCAGCCATTGGTCAAGAAGGTTTAGTTTGGAAGTAGAGCGTTTTACACCCCAGTGCCTCAGAAAGCACGTAAAGCCGTTGGTCTTGCGCCTGATCTATATCCGGTCGTGTCGAATTGCCGATCCATCAGATTATGCGAGTTACGAAATAGATAATGCATTTGAGTTCGCGCACACACTTGTGCGGAACACGTAATTTATTATCTCCTGTGCAGATGCCCAGTCTCCGTTAAAATTAACCGCCGTGACCGTAATTCGGTTTGGATTATATACAACTAGCTTTTGGCTGCGTTAACCTAGATTATATCAATAAACTATCCCTCGGATAGTACTTTTTTCTGGATGAAAGGTATCCTATGTCCTTTTCTGTAACCCTGTATATGTGTAACTATGCTTAATTCATGATGATCGGTCGAGTAGTTAAGGCGTGAAAGCGTAACAAACACACATTCGCATTTATAATAATAGTTATGATTCTATTATAAACTAGCTGTTACCCGCGACTTCGTCCGCGTGGATTTTAACAAAATAATTTTATTTATTATTTTTCTTTATTAAAAGAAGCGGAAGTTACTCCTGTACTCCTGTTGCCAGTTAAAATTAATACTGTCGCAGAGATAAGCCGGAACAAACAGACAAAGAGAAAACAATTATAAAAATTGAAATATTGCTGTATGTACCTACATACTTTCATATGCATTTAGTAAAATGCTGTTATTTTGACATTACAAACAGACACTTCAAATTTATTTATTTGCATAGACAACTATGCATGCGTCTTAAGCAATAATAAAACGTGGCGTAAATATATGTTATCTATGCGGAAGTTCGAATGCAATGTTATAATCAGCATAATTATAGTTTATTTTCTTCATTTTTAACGCTGATGAACTAATTACTTCAGTTTTATAATATAAAGATTGCAAAATAAGCCACGTTATCTGTAGAAAGTGATAAAATATTTTGTAACGCTGTTTGTGTAATATCTCATACCTACATAATTATTCCTTTCATACCAGTCTGAATTAGTAATCAAATATAAATAATATCGGCCCTGTAGATCTATATACTGTCCCACTGCTGGATACAGGTCTTCTCAATGCAAGAAGGGTTAGGTCATAGTCCATCACGCTGGTCCAGTGCGGGTTGGCAAACTTAACATATCTTCGAGAACATAATGGAGTACTCTCAAACATGCAGGTTTCCTCACGATGTTTTCCTTCGCCATTAAAACGAGCGATAACTAAATATTTATTACGCACGTAACTTTGAGTCTGAGTTGCGTGCTTTGGGGTCGATCTCAACACCTCTGCATGACAGTACAACGGTCTTTCATTAGGCTGTCGCTGATTGTAAACAATTTTTATATCGTGTAATTTGTAATTCACAAATGTGTTGTGCCTAGACTGGATGTTATGTGTGTCTTTTATTAGAATGTTTGTAAATTCTCCGCGACACAGAAAATACCTTATTGTCTTTCGTTTTCTTGTCATCTCTATTTATTAGAAAACAATTAGTCTGAAATAGTATGTATGTATCTTATGTGGGGGCCAGTCAGTGCAGACCGGCGACACTTCGACCCAGTGGGATCTTTTGTGTCGACACTCTCCCAATAACGACTGCCATAGATGTTCATGGCAGCCGGGACCGACGGCTTAACGTGCTCTCCGAGGCACGGAGCAGGCGATAATTGTCAATCAATACGCACATAATTTCGAAAAGTCATGTAACTTCCGAAAGTTACAGGTGCGCGACGTGGGTTCGAACCCGAGACCCTCTGCATTGCAGTCTGTTGGTCTCCCCATTGAGTTATCGCTGCTCTTGAAAATAGTAAATTAATGTTTTTAAATAATTGGTATAGGTATCTGTCCCCCGCGGTTTCACCCACGTTGATAATTACTGCTTCGCTCTCGTGGCTCGTAGCGTGATGTTATATAGCCTATGTTACTTCTGGATAAAGCAGCTTTCTGGTGGTGAGGGAATTTTTAAAATGGGTCCGTTGGTATTAGATTTCAATCATTACAAAATTGTGTGTTCGATGCCCACACAGGTGAGGATAAAATTTATGTGATCAGCAATAAGTTGTTCCGTGTCTGGGTGTTCTTTGTGTCCGTTGTTTGAATGTTTGTGAAGTCCCCCGCGACACAGGAATTATTCGTGGAACTGGTGATTATCGATATTATTTTTACGCTATCAATCTTGTAAGGAGCTGTCCTTGCCCGTTCGTGTCTCGTTTATAGAATACTATTTACCTATTTACATCGAGGTCAAGGCAGACTTGCTTCATCGATGCGTTATAGCTACGACTCGGGTTTAACCAAACCGACTGTAACCGACTGCCACGCCTGAGGTCGCGGGTTCGATTCCCGCACAAGTCAAATATTTGTGTGCATGAACATAGATGTTTGTCTTGGTCTGGGTGTTTCTATGTATAATATGTATGTATTTACAAAATTAAAGTATATCTGTATGTTTATCCATTGTCTAGTACCCATAGTACAAGCTCTGCTTAGTTTGGGCTAGATGGTGTTGTGTGTGGTAGAATATTATTATATATATGTATATATTATTAAACAAACAAAAAATCTAATCTTTCCTCTTTATAATATTAGTATGGACTAGCTGCGCCCCGCGGTATCACTCGCGTATGTCCCGATGACATGGAAATATCGGGATAAAAAATAGTCTGTGTTAATCCAAGTCTCGAGCTATCTACCGTCAATTGTGGCAACATTACCGTATTTTTTGACGTTTTATCAGTTTTTCCATTAACTATGATACTTTAAAATATACATATATATATAGTCTGTAGCAAAGACATGTGTCTACATGCTCAACGGTTTATATCTACAAAAAGTTAAATAAACACGTTACAGTGTTCAAAAATATGACACAGGTAAAGTTGACTCAGATATGGCAACATTACTTAAGCAATTTTACTAGAGAATATTGATCCCTACAGCCCACGTTACGTGGGCGTTTACGGGACAAATCCAACAGATTTTGGATGTCAGGTAAAGAAACCAGATTTTTTTTTGAAATTTCCTACAAATGGACATATTTTGCCAGAGCTGGCACAAAATTTACAAAGATAATAAAACAAAGTTTTCACCAAGGTATTCTTTTTATTTATTTACTAGGTATAAATTAAACGAAAATGAAAATGGGAAAAAATTAAATGAAAGTAAATAAAACGGTGAAATGTAAGCTGAGGTACACTAGGTCAAGTTGCTCGTTGAAAGTAAAGTTGCCACAGTTGACCGGTACATACCAAATTTCATCGCAAATAGAAATGGGTTGACAATACCGAACTCCTCTGGGTAGAGACATACGTTTACATATTTTGTCTCGTTTCGTTGGTCTTACTAAATTTATTTTAATTTCCTTTTCCAGGGCCTCTCTCACCTCCAGCCCTCACAGACAAGCTGCGCTTGTACCATGTGGACATGAATCCCTATGGACATCGGGTGCTGCTGATCTTGGAGGCCAAAAAAGCCAAGTACGAGGTCTTCAAGCTAGACCCCTTAAGGTTGCCCGAGTGGTTCAGGACTAAGAATCCGAGATGTAAGTGACACTTTATTTTAATACTAAATTTTTTTATATGGACCTGCTTATTGCTGTGTTCAAGAAATGTTTACACGTTTTTATGGCAATAAAGATTTTTGATTTTGAAATGGGCATTTTACAAGGAGCAAGTATAGAGAAGTTGTCTATATTTGCTTTTGTACAAAAAAATTGGCGGCTTCTATGGTGAGGTGGTTTGTGTAACGGACTGCCACGCCTGAGGTCGCAGGTTCGATTCCCGCACAAGTCAAACATTTGTGTGCATCTACATGGATGTTTGTCTCGGTCTGGGTGTTTCTATGTATAATATGTATGTATTTACAAAGGAAAAGTATATATGTATGTTTATCCATTGTCTAGTACCCATAGTACAAGCTCTGCTTAGTTTGGGCTAGATGGTGTTGTGTGTATGTGATAGAATATGACAGAGTTTACATTTCGCTAGGTGGGGTACTAAATATCTCGTGATAGGAAGTGAATCGCGTCTTCTACATCTCGTCTTCTACCGGGCACAGTTCCAGATCCTGTGCTGCAACTGAGAAATTCTGGACAAAGAAACCCAATTACACTGGCAGCACCTGGACAAAATAATTTAACTCTTCACACCAAAGCATACTCGTAGACAAAAATGGCAGTTAAACAAATTTGGATTCAAAATGTGTATCAAATTGTTATTTAGTTATTAAACCAAATCTTTACTATGGGTAATCTATACTAATATTATAAAGCTGAAGAGTTTGTTTGTTTGGTTGAACGCGCTAATCTCGGAAACTACTGGTTCGAATTGAGAATTATTTTAGTGTTTGATAGCCTACTTATCGAGGAAGGCTATAGGCGCAGTAATTATAAATGCGAGAAAACCGCGGGCACAGCTAGTACAAAATAAAACTATTTAACTTAAGGCATATTAATATTCAACACTAAAAGAATTTTCCAATTCGAACCAGTAGTTCCTGAGATTAGCGCGTTCAACCAATCAAACGAACAAACTCTTCAGCTTTATAATATTAGTATAGATAAGTTACACTCAGCCTACTGTAATAATATCAACCCTGTACTAAACTGTCCCACTGTTGGGCACGCGCCTCTTCTCAGTGAGAGAAAGGTTAGGCCATAGTCCACCATGCCATGGCGGTGCATGGTAGCATGCCAGTGTGTGTTGGCAGACTTCACATATCTTCGAGAACATTATGGAGAACTCTCAGACATGCAGGTTTCCTCACGATGTTTTACACTTAACTTTGAAATGTCAGATATGCACGCCTTGGGATCGAACTCGAGACCTCTGTTTGGCGGTCTAACGTTCTCCCACTAGACTATCGCTGTTTCAGTCTGCTAGAGCCTACTTATAAAATGTTGTATGACAACAGCAGCGATAGCTCAGTGGGGAGACCAACAGACTGCAATGCAGAGGGTCTCGGGCTCGAACCCACGTCGCGCACCTCTGACTTTCGGAAGTTATATGACTTTCCGAAATTATGTGCGTATTGATTGTCAATTATCGCCTGCTCCGTGCCTCGGAGAGCACGTTAAGCCGTCGGTCCCGGCTGCCATGAACATCTATGGCAGTCGTTATTGGGAAGTCAGTGCCCTATAATATCCTGACACTGGTCTAGCCTTGGGGTATCGTTAGCCTTCGGGTTGCGGCGGTCAGGTGGCAGCCGCTCTGTGTAAAAACGGATATCCAGTCAAATCCAGTTAGACCAGAAAAGCCGACCCAAGTGACTTGGGAATAAAGGCTAAGAGAGAAGAAGTATGACAATGAATGTCAAAACTTGTTGCTACTTATTGTGTTGCTTCAACATCTTTACTACATATTGTTACGTGCTGGGTTCGACGGATAAGAATATAAACAATATTACCGACTAAAACACGTTTTATTCAAACACACAATTAAATTTAAAACACAACAAACACTATACCACACTTTTTCACTGTACTGCTTCAAACTCCGTAGTGTTTCCGCTTCCGTTCGCTTCGATGAACACTTGAACGCTTACGATTGTAAACTGCCTTGGCGGTGCGCGTGCGCCCTATTTATACGCAGGTAAAGCGCTTCTAGAGCTTTCTAGCAACGCCACTCCCGGTATGTAAACAGTACGATGTTTCGAGAAAGTACCAGCATTATCTTTACGATTCTCGTACGCATACCTACTACGTAGTTCCGTAAGATGTCAATAGATGGCGGTGTAAATTATTAGACGGAACTGCCGAGTCTTTCCCACAATGCCGAGAGATGTCACTGGGCGTAAAAATATTATAAAACAAAGTCCCCCGCCGCGTCTGTTTGTCTGTTCGCGATAAACTCAAAAACTACTGAACGGATTTTCATGCGGTATTCACCAATAGACAGAGTGATTCATGAGGAAGGTTTAGGTGTATGGGTGTATGGTTGTCCTCCAAATAAAAATTTCAATTTGATATTTAACGGCTATTTATTATAAGAGTTTTTACACAAGAATAGACAGTCACTGCAGAGTAGGATTAGCACGAAACACAAGAGAAGAAAGTTTAACGTATATAAGAATAGATTACAGCGATAGGAACACAAGTTAAATGAATTTAGAAATTAAATACTAGATAATGATGGCGACGATTTGACACGAAAATGCCCGAACGCTCTTCGTCAACGGTCGGAGCTGCGGTGGGGAATGACGTCGCGTATGCGCTGGCGCGCCGCTACAGGTGTATAATTTGTTAAGATTTTGTACTACCCTTGCGAAGCCGCCCGGCTTCGGGTCGAATGTGTTTTACGAAATAAAAATATCTTTAATCATAATAATTATCTTGTCGGAGTAATATAGACGCGTTAATAAAGTACCTGCTTATATGTTTCTAGTAAAAATTCCCGTCCTAGAGATACCTACGGAGCAAGGTGATAAATACCTGTTTGAGAGCGTGGTGATCTGTGACTATCTGGACGAGAAGTATGGCCGTAACCAGCTGCACTCCAGAGACCCCTACGTCAAGGCTCAAGATAGACTGCTCATCGAAAGATTTAATGAGGTAAGCATAGGATATCCGAAAAGGATAAGGTGTAATACATCCTCCCAGTTATAGGGATGAGCTTATTGTCGCATACCATATCTACGCTATCCGTGCAGTCATTTCTTTGTATCCGTTGTTTGCATGTTCGTAAAGTCCCTCGCGACACAGGATTTAATCGAAGTCCGGGCATTATAATTAAAAAAAACACTGCTAAAGAGTGCATTAACAGCCGGCGGGCATAAGTCAGGTCCTTAGCTGGTAACCGTTAGGGTTATATTGAAACACGTAGACTGATTCAACTGAGAATATATTTAAAATTTGTAAGCCTTCTTATATCCCATTTATTGTTCTTACAAGTATCGCTAGCACTAATGTGTACAATAATCGTTTACGCCAATCAGCGACAAGTAAATAAAATTATACAATTTTACGAGGCATTCTTGAGCGTGTGTATAAATACAGCCACGTATAAAAACAGAAAGCAACTTCGCGCGTCACTTAGTCTATAGATTGGTTTCGTCGCGGCTAGACGTATGATGCTCCGTTCGATCGCCTTCGCGCGTCGCTTGGTTTCGGTGCGGCTAGACGAATGATGATCCGTTCTATTCCAGGTTCCTCATTAACTTTAAGTATGTTGTTTGTGCGTATATACCTACATACGCTACAAGAGATTTAGTTTCTTGACGACAAGACTTTAATAACACTGCTCGAAAGAATCTACAGAGACCACAAGCATAACACTCGATTTTACTACGACTACGTCATCCAGAAACAGTGCAGGCTTTTAGCTAAATTGGTGTAGATCACATTGTTAAAAGGGAAGACGAACAGTGGACCAAGAGCACAAAGTAGTGACTGATGGCTTAAAGGAGAGAGTAGGCTAGGAGGGGCTGACCACCAGCCTGAAGACGTAGTATACATATCACGGGATCACAATAAATGCAATTGGCACCAATACTTTGGATGTGATAGGGATCCAGTATCTGCCACTGCCATCACGGCGAGTGTTGTGAGCCCGATTTCTACACGGGGCAAAAAATTGTGTGTTCTACAAAGACTCGGCACGAGTTTGGGTATTCTTGGTGTCCGTTGTTTGAATGTTTATAAAGACCGTCAAGACACAGCAATTTTCTCTAGTGCGGTTGTCTTTCTTTTAAAAGAAGACCAAAGAAGATCTGTTTTGTAATTAAATAGTTTATAATCGGGGTGACTATTAAAATTAGGAAATTATCTATCAATATAAAATATAGAATAAGTAAGCTGAAGTGGCAATGGGCTGGCCATATTTGTAGAGTTGGAGCAAGCGAGTCCTAGAGTGGAGACCGCGACTTGGTAAACGTAAGGTAGGACGGCCCCCGGCCAGGTGGACCGATGACCTGAAAAAGGTAGCTGGGTCAGACTGGATGCGGAAGGCGGAAGACCGGATGTTGTGGCGTCAAATGGGAGAGGCCTATGTCCAGCAGTGGACTGCGGTGGGCTGATTGATTGATTGATTGATTGATAAAACATAAGGGTATATAGTGGCAAAAAAAATGACATGTTCTTCCAGACTTCTGCGACATGAAATTTTTGAACGCTTTTACCAAAAATGTGTGTGTTTATCACTTATTATTGATTATTTCAGTTGATAAAAGGCAGCTTGGAGTGCTTCGACACGAATTTCGCGTTTGGCAGTGATCAGATCATACAGACTCTGGATATATTTGAGAAGGAACTCGCTTCTAGAGGTAAGTCATGTTTTATCGAAGCTATGGTGCTTATCTCTCTATTTAATTTAAACCGAAGTAGAATTTACTCAAGGTGAAAGCGCTGACCAATGTGCGCTGAAAAACGATCTCGCTCTACCCTGATCAAGCATATAGAGATATTTTTTAATAAAGAAAGTCTACACCCTCACTCTTAATTCTTGTGTCGCGGGGTACTTTACGAACATTTAAACAACGGCCACAAAGAACATCCTAGAACAACCTATGAAATTCGGCACACTAGCAATGGCGAGGCGACCACTTTAACCATGAAGCGTCTCCGCATAGACAAAGAAGATTCGACGTTTGACAAGAGATGTCACTGTTCACAATACACACTTCACCATACAGACCTGAATAACGCAAGTGAAGTTTACACAGGAAGTAACTACTTATATATAAGTTCCTGACATCAACCGTCGGCGAGGCACGATCACCCAGCCTGGTCGGAGGAACCTCCCTTTATGTTGGAAGGACATTACACCACCACCATGCAGTCAAGTAAATTGTGAGGCTAGATGCTATATCATATTCTGTTTTTCCAGGTACGAACTACTTCGGTGGACACCGGCCCGGCATGTTGGACTACATGATCTGGCCGTGGGTGGAGAGGCTGTATCTACTCCGCTGCGTCAACGAGAGGAAGTTCGACGAAAAGAAAAATCTGTTCCCTAACTTTGTAAGTGGATGCTGCAGCATCTTTTAACTCTTAGAAGATCCTTGATGATTTTAGTATGAATGTGCTGGCTTGACCGCAAAAGTATCTTCCTTCCCGGTCTGTGCTTGTACAGTCGGCCAAAACGTGGTCTACCACCCTACGGATGAGATTCATTTGAACGTCATGAAACAACAAGGTCGATGTACCCTTGCAATAATATTATGACAGTGACCATTACTCTCTTTATCATGTATTATATATACGTCATGCCGTGTATCAAGTTTGAAAAGTCAACTTTAGCGATAATTACATCTCACAGATCAAATCAAACTTTTTTCAAAACTGGTAAACCACTTTCTTGGCCGACTGTACCATGTGATCATGAACCTCTATGGTCACAGAACCTTCTAATTTTGGAGGCCAAAAACCCAAGTACCGATATTATCCAAATCCGTTCGACGGTTTACGCATAATTCAGTAACAAATATGACATCTACGCAAACAGTAACATTTATAAAAAATTAGATGTGACCTCGCGGTTTCATGATAACTGCTCTGCTCCCGTGTTTCGTAGCGTGATGATATATAACCTATAACCTTCCTAATAATTGGACTAACATTTGCAAAAAAAATTATACTGACTGACGGTAGTTTCAGAGGAAACTACCGTCAGTCAGAGGGATATAATTTTTTATTATATCATTATTAGTATATTATTAGTGCGTTCAAACAAACAAACTCTTTAGCTTTATTATATTAAGTCCTACATTTTTCTACCGCGGGTTCGCACGCGTTATTGTATATTTTTCAATTTTCTATCCCTAGGGAACAGTAGTTTTTCTGGATAAAATGTATCGTATATCCTTTTCCATACCTCTGGTAACGTGTATGCGATATTTCATGATGATCGGCTGAGTAGTTAATGCGTGAAAGCGTAACAAACAAACTCACATTCTTTCGAAATCCATATTAGTCAATTTTATGTTAGGACTCGCTGACCCGCGCAACTTCGTCTGCTTCACATAAGAGAATTTGCCCCGTTTTTGCAATATTTCTCATTTTGCTCCGCTCCTATTGGTCGTAGCGTGATGTTATATAGCCAATAGCTTTCCTCGATAAATGGACTATCCAACACTAAAAGAATGTTCCAGATTGAACCAGTAGTTAAACTAACAAACAAACAAACGAACTCTTCAGCTTTATAATATTAGTATAGATTAAGTTAGGATGCGAATGTGAGTTTGTTTGCTACTTAACCGATCATCATGAAATTTGACATGCACGTTGTCAGGGGTACAAAAAGTACATAATCCAGAAAAAGTACTGTTGCCTAGGCATATAAATTTACTGACAAATCTACATTATCGTGAGCGAAGACGCGAGCCAAAACTGGTAGATAAATAATTTAAATAATTGTTTTTGCAGGCGGACTGGGGTGATCAAATGCAGCTAGACGACGTTGTAAAGAAGCACTCGAACTCTCCACAAGACTACTTCGATTACTATAAGAACGCGCGGTCACACTCCATGGGCAATAACCTATAAGATATACAACTACCCACAATTATTAATAGCCGAATGTAATATCAAATAATCTGTTACATATCTTTCTGGTAGCACCATGTTTATATGGGCCACGCTTCTACCTTAAATTTGATGTATTTAATGTCATTGAAATTAAACTATTATATACGGATTTTATCGCGTTGTTTATTTGACACTTTATTACATAATTTTGAAAACTGTTACACTACTAGTACTATTAAACTTTACTAATTTTTAAGCTAATTTAATTTATTTATAATAATATTAGTCTCCCTGTGACCATGACTGCTGAAAAGCAACCGAAACGTCGGGGAAAGTGTAAAATTTAATTAAATCTAAATAGTTTTAATAATAATTTAATTAGCTTAGAAATTAGTAAAGTTTAATAGTACTAGTAGTATAACAGTTTTCAAAATTATGTAATAAAGTGTCAAATAAACAACGCGATAAAATCCGTATATAGTAGTTTAATATCAATGAATAATATTCGCGTAAACAGAAGACAGTATTTAATGTCCTTCAGACCAATTTCGGTCACGACAGCCAATCTTACCTAAGGGAGACTGCCCAAGAAATATTATAGTGCACAAGTGTGTGCGCAAACACAAAAACACTCTCTGTTCCCTCACTCTCATGATCCAGTGGGATGTAACTGACACGACCAGAGAGAGATCAGACGCAGGCCCAACGGCATTATATTAATGTATTTACAAGCAGTGTACTAGACGGTAACCCATCTCGGTCACAAGTCATATCAGGATGCCTGATTACGGAGTCCGAATGGCATAGTGTTTATGTAGTCCGCTCGCCACTGCCATTGTGAGAAGTGTTGTTCAATCCCCAACTCCTTCCCACTGCCTTTCCTAAAGGGTCGGCAGCGCACAAGTGACGCCTCTGGTGTTGCAGGCGTCCATAGGCTACGGTGACCACTTGCTATCAGGGCTGTATGCTAGTTTGCAAATTAAGTAGAATAAAAAATAATAAATCTATTAATGTGTTTAATGTCATAAATGGTTGTTTCGAGTCTGACTGTTCTTTGTGTCCGTTGTTTGAATGTTTGTAAAATCCCCCGCGATACATGAATTAAACAAAGTGCGAGGGTTGCTATATAAAAAAAAACTTCCCAACATCTTCAAATATTTACCATACCTATAGTTTACGTTAGAAAGATATGTAGAGATTATTAATAATTTAGTCGTTAATAACGTAAATGGCAGAGGTGTTATTTAATTTTATTATAAAGCCACTTGGTTTTATAAAACCAAGGCAGGTGTTCATATTTTGAACATTCAGTTAAGTATTTTAGTTATTTGAAACCAGGGATGTTGCCAATATTCGTATCCGCATCCGTAATTGCGGAGCTGCCGCATCAATTTGGACATCCGCATCCGCATCCGCATACGCAATAATCAACGCGGATGTTAATGCGCATCCAGATTTTACGCAGGCTGCACCAAGAAAGATAATAGGTGGACCAATGAATGGCGCGATGATTCTTCAAGTGAAAATAAGAATCTAGAAACACCAGAAAATGGTGTAGCTAAATCTATGAACCTTTACAAAACAGGCTTGCACCTGTAAAGGTGATAAAATACTTTTTATTGAATAAGATGCACAATTCTCACCAACATCCGCATCCGCAATTCCTGAGCTTCCGCATCGATTTGGACATCGCATCTGCATTCGCGGATGTGAGCCTTTAAATATCCGTATCCGCATCTGCATCCGCGGATGTCGAAATATCTGCATCCGCAACATCCCTGTTTGAAACTGCCACGTTAGATTTCGTAGCATATCTTGCATTCATGTTATCTGGTTATGTTATGTAATAGTGTTCTCTTGCATCTGACTCCTAATTTGGAAAGTGTTAGTTTGCCATTAGGAATTTCTCTGCAGCGGTACAGAGTCTGGCAGCGTGCTCGAAAGCTGCCACTATGTAAAACCATAAATAGAGAAATGTGTGTTTAATATGTCTCTGCTACATTTATATACCCTCGAAACGGTAATACATACATCCATATTTATGCAGTGGAGTATTGTGTGTGACAGCCGCCTGGAGCGGAGGAAAATTTTGCTACCTTCGTAATTAGATATTTTAATTTAATAGACTAATATACAGAAATTGTAAAGAACTTTTCGGCAAGAACAGTCATCATTATTGTGTATTGTACATTTGCCCATTCATCTTGTTCGTCATGAAATTGTTTATATATTTAAAAGATAATATAATTAGTCGGCCTCGATGGCGTAGTGGCTAGTGTAACCGATTGCCACGCCTGAGGTCGCGGGTTCGATTCCCGCACAAGTGAAACATTTGTGTGCATGAACATGGATGTTTGTCTTGGTCTGGGTGTTTCTATGTATAATATGTAAGTATTTACAAAAAAAAAGTATTTATATACATAAATACAACAAATACATTTATACACATTTATCCATTGTCTAGAACCCATAGTACAAGCTCTGCTTAGGTTGGGTTAGATGGTGTTGTGTGTATGTGATAGAATATAATTATTATTATTATTAATTGTGGAACTTTGTCGCCCCCTAAAAGTGCCGCTCGGAGCGGGCTGCCCCTGCCGCCCCCATTACGTTACGCCACTGCATGTATGTATATTAGTATCAGCAGAGCTTAATATCGGGAAATGGACTACTGGTATTATAGTGCAAGCTTATGCATTTTTTTTTACTTTGGTTACTGTAGATTTATAGCATATGAGCAGCGATAGCTCAGTGGGGAGACCAGCCGACTGCAATGCAGAGGGTCTCGGGTTTGAACCCACGTCGCGCACCTCTGACTATCGGAAGTTATATGACTTTTCGAAATTATGTGCGTATTGGTTGACAATTATCGCCTGCTCCGTGCCTCGGAGAGCACGTTAAGCCGTGGGTCCCGGCTGCCATGAACATCTCTGGCAGTCGTTATTGGAAAAGTCAGTACCCTCTAATATCCTGACACTGGTCTAGCCTTAGGGTATCGTTAGCCTTCGGGTTGCGGAGGTCAGGTGGCAGCCGCTCCGTGTAAAAACTGATATCCAGTCAAATCCGGTTAGACCAGAAAAGCCGACCCCAAGTGACTTGGGAATGATAGAAGAGAAGAAGAGTTACTATAGATTTATTTGCAGTGTTCTTTTTTAAAGTTGAAACAAGATGGCACATTTTTTTATTATGATGCTTGTAAAATACAATGGTTTAAAATCTTTAAGAAATTATTTTTAGTTATTTTAATTGTATTTCTGTTACGTATCTATAGTCTATTCTACTAAAGTAAGTACTTTAAAATTTGTATTTACTTTAAAATTGAATGATCTGGCAATTCTTTGAAAATAGCTTCTGGCATTTGTTTTAAGCATTTAAGTAATTATTATTCGGCGTAGAGTTAAGGTTGTTTTAAACGTTGGAGGTGTATGTCTTTATGTATGCGTTTGAACAAATATTATTTTATTTAGGCAGATTTCCATTCTGCCCATTGCACTACCGACGTGAACCCACTCCTAACACAAGCTAAGCTGAAGGACCTAATTTACCTCCAGTTTAAATAATAAAAGTCAATTTGTACTTAATCCGTAGGTATATAAATAAGATCTGTGTTAGATTTTTTACTCGTATATTATATCACAAAATTATTTTAGGTTAGTAGTTGTATTGTGTTAAATAAAACGTGAGTTATATTATTGATGTGGAACTTGGATTAATGGAATAGGTATAAATCGAACAAATTTAAAACATTTACTGCCTGATTTAGCTGAGGTTTTTAATTTATATTATTATTAATCTGTCAAATTATTTTTTTAGCGGGAAAGGCAACGGTTTTGGGTTGGTCAGTCTATAAACGTGTATATGAATAATTAAACGCATTCAGATATTAAGATATTCTTATTTAAATATTTCAAAGATATCAAATAAAGAAATATAATACAATTTATAGATACTATTGTTGTACGAAATAATAAGTAATAAACTGTTTGAGTGGGCCCTAAAATTCTAAATATCTATAAATTCTATTTATTATAGCACTTTTAACCGCGGTTTCGCGGTTTCGTTCGAGAACAGATCGTTTTGCTGGACGAATGTTCCCTATGTACTTTTCTATACCACATCGGAACGGCAACTATTCTAGTTTATGACCTAATCCAATACAATATAGTCTATTTTTATTCGGTGCTCATATATATTTTCAGTAAGGCTATTTATTTCATTATTATATTGGCCTGTAGATTTGGCCACATAAAATTTGAATCATAAAGGATACAATGTTAAGTATTTACCATGAAATATAATAATGTCGAAATTCTTGAAAATATAATTCTAGAGTGTACATTCAAATATAATTTAGATGTCTCAAATGAAAATGTTCAATACACTTATCATAAATTAAATTTGGCAAACCAAATTATTTTTGCTGGTGCGTATTTCACACTTTTTTTTAAACCATTGTTTAATATTTAGTACCTATTCCGTATGAGTTCGTTAACAACCTTTCTGCTTAGTACCATTTTCAAATGACATTGTATTTAAATGTTTAACCTCTAGTATCAAAAAGGGTAATCAATCACAAATAATAGTTAACAAATCGCTATACGCATGTAAACTGCTGTGATTGGCTGTTTGAATTTTTACACATCGTTGATTTCCCTTTTAGAAACTGAGTGAATATTATTTAAAAGTAAGATTATATAATTATATAAGTAGATATATAAAAAGTGCTCTTTATAAATCAAGATTTATAATGTCCCGTATTAAACACGTACAATATAGATAATACTTATTTAGTTTACTGTTAATAAAAATAAACTTTAAGTTTAATTGGATTTTTTACTTTTCAAGCTCCGTCCATTTTTTTTACTAGTTGTTCTTACACATTTACTTAAATTAACCTTAAACCTTGTAATACAAATTATCTCGATACAGGGACGTCACCAGCTTATGGTACAGATAAATATTTCCTGTATAGCGTTCTAAAGATAAAAACTGGTCAAGTGTGACTCGGATTCGCACACATAAAGTTTCGTATTATCTTACAAGATAAATTCACCATCTTTGGTTTTATGATTTGCCATCAAAGCAGCTATAAAAAAAATCGACACTACCTATTACGACAGTAAATGAGATACAGCCATAGATAAAACACTATATACTGTACAGCCCACTGACAGACAGACGGACGGACATATAGTGTGTTATCTATGGGCCAGACAGCGGAGGCTTAGTAAAAGGGTCCCGTTGGCATCCTTAGGATAATCCAGCCCTATTGATCTTAGAAAGAAAGAGTACCATTAGCAACAATAGTAAACATAAGGAAACGAAAAATACTTTATATTACAGCTTGTCTGGTAAGGGTCTCCATGGAACGCGATCAACCGATCGAGATACTAATGATCCTTCGTTAGTATTCTTTTCTTCTTCTTTTCAGTTCTTCAAAAGGCTATCAAAACCATTGCCGCCTAAAACTGCAGAAAGCAAGAGAGTGAGATAAGAATTAATTACCACCAGATAACACAGCGACCAGTGGCGAATCTACCAGCCCTTGTAATAAAGAGAAATTAGATTTTTTTTAAACATTCTTACAATAAAAGTTAAAACCGATTAAATTATAGTCGGCCTCGATGGCGTAGTGGTTAGTGTAACTGGCTGCCACGTCTGAGGTCGCGGGTTCGTTTCCCGCACAAGTCAAACATTTGTGTGCATGAACATGGATGTTTGTCTTGGTCTGGGTGCTTCTATGTATAATATGTATGTATTTACAAAAAAAAGTATATATGTATGTTTATCCATTGTCTAGTACCCATAGTACAAGTTCTGCTTAGTTTGGGCTAGATGGTGTTGTGTGTATGTGGTAGAATATTATTATTATTATTATTATATTATTATTTATTTCATTATGGCTAGTATGTCCAGATGTAGTGTTAACGATCCCTAAATGTTTTGTTATGTTTGTGGTGAATACATATTGGAAAATCTGTCAAAAATCAATTAAAGACACTGCTACACTCGTATTATGATAAGTTCGCCATTGAAATTTGAAATCAAGATAAAGTGTGGGTGCAAGTCAGTGCAATGCAGTCTCCAAGACAATTTCATTCAAGAAAATCACTCAAAAGACAATTAAATTGATATTTTATCTCATGAACTAGAGCTGATACAAAATATCGGTAGCAATTTTGATACCACTGTATAAGATTTGTCGCTCTCTTTAACGGTGAAGAAACCACATGTCTGAGATTTCTACATAGTGTTCTTGGAGATATGTGAAGTCGACCATCCCACACTGGGCCAGCGTGATAGACTATTACCCTTCTCATACTGAAAATAGGTATATGCTTAACAGTGGGACAGTTTATAAACAGGGTTGATATTATTAGATCTACACTCTAAAGAGTACCGAACCGAAATACAAGCCTTCAGAGATAGTACAGTCGAGTCGAGATCTTCCAAGTTATGGAAATCTCGACAATGTTTTGCATGCTCCACTTAAAATATTGTAACTCGGCCTTAGTAGCGACAGCGGAGTTCATTGCTCCATTTGTGAATTTACTATAGTATTAGTAAGCATTTTTAGATCTAAGATTAGTTAACGGACATGTTCGTTGATGCTGGTAGTGGCAACAGAGCACTAGGACATTTTCAAGGTGCAATTAGAACTAGGAACAGTTCGCAGTGTAGTAGTAGAGGACCGATCCCCTAAGCAACAAATGTGTGTGATCTACAAATAGTTGCTTCGAGTCTATATGCCCCGCGATATAAATGAAAAGTTTCTGGCCACCGCACGGTAGGCTGAAAAACGGCTTTCATAGACCTAGGAATTTGAAATTGCAGGTGACGGTTTTTCTGCTGGCTATCGCTTCTATTAGTTATTATTATATACAAAAATGACACCCGAGTTTATTCTGCACAAAAACGAAGGAATTATATTTGTTTTATGAAAAATTTGTATGAAGCTGGTATGTTAAGACTAATTACCTCTCAAACGGCAAGGAAAGCCGTGATATCCTTACAGGTTGTTATAGCACTAATTATTTATGATTTTTTGTCATATTCCACATAACGTTTATCGAAGCCGTTTTTTTTTTCAATCATCCAAATATTTTATTTATTTTTACGTAATTATGAAACGGTCCCTTTTAGTGTCTGGGTTAAGAACATCGATATGAAGAATTTTATTGCCCCAAATATTAAGAATATATAAAACAGGATAATATTTAAAAAATAACTGTTTATAATTTTTGATGATAATTTAAATAAAACAGAGGTACAACAATATCATTTAAGTACTATAAATACAATTATTATACAAAATATTCTAAAATGTAATTAAAGCAATTAATAAAACGTATTGGTACAATAAACTATCATAAATAACAAAAAAAACGCGAAAAATTATCATTAAATATTATACATTTTCCTTACTCTCGTTGTCGGACTCCAATTCTGAGTCACAATCCAGATTGGATATATCTAGAAACTCGAACTCAGTTTCCTGAAACTGAATTAAGACGAGAGTTTCCGCAAAAAAGCTCTGCTTTCTCTTGGCATCTAACTTAGGCCTTTATGCACTTAGGAAAAGATCCGAAGAAACAATAATCATATTTAGTATATCTTAATTAGAATCTTGCCTGTTTCTTTTCCGCGAATGATGTCCCCGGAACTTCCTAAAATCTTTGTTTCGATACTCTGAGGCTTCTTCCGAGAGTCCCAATCGGCACAATATCATTTTATTCGATTATGTCAGCCTCGTGTATTAATAATTTATGTACGGTTGACGACACGTAGTACCAGTCGTATAATTCCACGTACTTTTCTGCGGTTTTGCGGGCTAAATATTTAAATTTGCTCACGTCGATCTTCTCGCCAGATCTTATAGCTTGCAAAATCACAGCAATTTTTTTAATTAGCTCTTCATCCAACCCAGTAATACCTGCAGTATATTTTGGAAACTCGATAAACTTTCTTGCGGTATTACCATCATTGGTAGTTCCCGAGCCTTGTTTCACTATATCAATTAACAGATTGAGCTCATCTTTGAATTTATTTTGAATACATTTTTCTTGTTTGCTACCTTTCTTTATGCTCGTTACTTCTCGCTGCTCACTGTTTGAAGTCGAGCCTGTACGGAATATGTAAGAGACATTTCATGCAATTTATACGGGCGTGTAGAGATGCTAAGCCAAATTCGTACATGTCAGAACACACAGTCTTTGATGTTACAGCAACTAAGCGGTTAATTTCTGTAGGTTTTGCTAAGCAGAGGTAGCACGATGCATTTGATCTGGCTTCAGAAAGGTACGTGCAAACTTTAGCATCAATCATTGTCATCATTAGTTGATGAGTCACCCTGTTATATTACTGCACTCTGTGGAGATAAGAGCCTCAATTTCATCATCCATTTGTTTTTTTGAGATCAATGACAACTGCTTCGCTCTCCTTTACAAAAGTAAATTGAACTGGATGACAATACAAAGTATGGTTTTGGGTTCGTACATAAAGTATTATCTCCATCTGTCAGTTTTAGTGGCACAAAGGAGATCATGAAAATGCTTGAATCATCTTGCTCACCCTCCATTTTCTGCTTGTATCGGCTTTGGTTGCAAGCGGCATCAAATCCCCACTTGCAACCAAGATCATGGATATCAGCTTTAGCTGCTTATTTTACACATCGTCAGAAAGACTTTGAAGGATCCTCGTCACCGTGATCTCAAGTAAAGCTTGAAGTGTAATCCTAGCCGATGAATCCGTAACTGACACTGATTGCTTCGGATGGTAGCAATCAAGCTTAGCTTGTTGCACCTTATAATAGGATGGAATAATATCCTTAGCACCTTCTCGAATTGCAGCCTCTCGTAACGTAATATATTGCCACTTTGATAGTTTTAGTGAAAGAAGCAATCCAAGCGCTTTCTCTGGTGTAAATATGGCTGTCACTTATTTCTTAAGGGTTTCAATAATTTTAACGGTTGCTTCAGGATTTTTTATCATTTATTCGATCACAGACGCGATGTCCTTATACTTGCCCTTCTTCTTTTAAACGTGCTGCAACTGCATATGGCAATTTTTTTGGAATCTTCTCCTGTTTCCGTACCGGCTTATAAAATTATCAAGGAATCGGTTGGATTTTTGCCACCTCTGTAAAGCAGCTCGCGTGAATCGCCGACAAAATTCTTTGAGTGTTACTCGATCTTCGGTAGAAAGGCAATCGCCTATGCGGGATACAACTGCACCAAACAATACTTCATGATTAAACGAAGTACTCTCACTTTTTAGAAGTACAAACAAGTCTAAATTCGTGATTAAACTTTCCATTGTAAGATTTTAGAGTCGCAGAGCAAAGATTTAGTGCTAGCAGTTACACAGTTGTGAACAATCTAAATTGTAAACCAACATTTTAGATCTTTTATTGCAAAATGTCGATAATTAGTTAACTACCCTCTTATGAGATTTAAAAGATGTGCTAATGAATATTTATAATCGTCAAAAACATTTCTTAGAACTCATAGCACAACTAATCAACAAATTACCTTACTTATCAGGATAAAGTGAATATAGTCCATAATTGGTATTGTTGCGCGATATTGCAAATTATATAATCACCTATTCAGACTTATTTGAAGACTAAATAATTGTAATTACTTAATCACTACTCTTCAGACTTATTAGAAGACTAAACAATTACATAGATAATTATTTGGTATTTTGGTTGTATCCAAAGTTCTAAAACTCATTTTGTGTTGATTAATATCTAGCTCTAACATAGTTGTCTAAGTGTGGGTGTACTATAAACTTCTGCCTACCCTTTCGGAGATATAGGGGTGATGCTATTTATGTTACGTGTTGTTAAAAGTCTGTGTTCCTCACAAGTCTGTGTAAAACACTAAAAGGAACCGTTTCATACACAAAAATAAATCGACGATTTAAAAAAAATAAAGGCGTCAATAACCGTTATGTGGAATATGACAAAAAATCGTAAATAATTAGTACTATCACCTGTAAGGATATTACGGTTTTCCTTGACGTTTAAGAGATAATTAGATTTTTCATACCAGCTTCATACAAATTTTTCGTAAAAATTATAATTCCTTCTTTTTGTGCAGAATTAACTCGGATGTCATTTTTGTATATAATAATAACTAATAGAAGTGATATCCGGCATAAAAAACCGACATTTGCAAGTTGAAACCCCTAAGTCTATGAAAGCTGTTTTCCAGCCTACTGTGCGCCGGTGTGCTGCCACCGGATCCTGCTGCGACTCAATAGATAAAAAGATGAGTCGAAGTTGCCCTTTAAAAAAAAGTTATTTAGGTTCAACAAATGACTTAGCAGCCAAGTTAATGGAAACAAAACGTGAAACACGCCTAAGACGGCGTGTTATCTTAGACCTCGATCAAGTCCAGTAAAAATAAATACACAATGAGTAGCTGACTTCGCTGGGAGACACGGTTGACATGCTATAATTATGCACTCAACTGATTTGCTCATAGTCCAAGACTGACCGCAGATGATAAAATGAAAAAATAGAATTAGGTGCAACATTTGTCGTCTAACATAGTGGCAAATGTTGGCGTGGCATCATTGACCAGTAAACTTGCCTCAGTGCGGCTGGCTATGATACAGGTGTTTACTATCATGTATTAAAGTACTAAAAAAGTTAATAAATAAATTAAGTACTTTATTTACTTATTATTTCATTTATTGAACATACATACCACAGCAAAATATAAATTAGTTTAGTCATGAGTATTTATTACGAATTACACAATATCACCCGGGGCAGTAATTAAACGTAGTTATCTATATTTACCGTAATATCACCGGCTGACTCAATGGCAGTTTCTGAACGCAAAATACAACGTCATTCGTTATCAAAATTTTTCGTGTTGCGAATGTACATTACGATTTTATCATTACTAAATAAATCAAATTAATGACAAAAATGCCTCTAATACGTTCTGCGAACTTTAATTTATTTATAGAGATTGTCGTGCGTATATTATTAGTCTCCGCCTTCTGGTAAGTTATATCCATATGTTCGCACTCATTATTTACAAACATGTAATTCTATATTTATCAATTAAATATTGAATCATTTACAGTTATTTCATCTTTAAAATATTTTTATACGCGTCTATTTTAAATTAGAATAATACTTTTATTGTAGATGTTTATTTTATATTGCTTAAACATGATAATTAATTTCCAGGTCTATTGCAAATACTTAATTAAAAATAAACATTTTGTTTTACATATTTATGGTCTTATGAAGTACAAGGTGAATCATATAATTAGCATATACACTGTCATGTTTAAGAGGGCACTCAAACAATATTTAACATACATGATTATTTTTAAACATGACTCATTAAAAATTCTCTCAAAATATGGCCTGACAGCCATGTACCAATCTTCCAGCCTTGTCTTGGAGTATCCAGGGTGGATTGTAGCTGGAGTTCTACTTCCATCAGTAATACATATAAGCATGCTAGATTCTTATTAGAGACACCTTTGTTAAAATATCCTATACATGCCATGCTTATCAGTAATATTATACTAATAAGAAATGTTACTTTCAAATATAACATGGTTTTGCATACCGGGCAGTTTAGGTAGTAATTTCTTACTACAAGCGCTTTTCTAGGCGACTACAGTTTGAGACTTCAAGAGGGTAGTAAATAGGTAAGAACCAAATTTTTGACGTAATAGCACAATGGAATTAAACTGCTATATACGGATTTTATTGCATTGTTTATTTGACACATTATTACAAAATTTTGAAAATTGTTGCAATACTACTACTATTAAACTTTACTAATTTTTAAGCTAATTAAATTATTATTAAACTATTTAGATTTAATTTATTTTTATACTTTCCCCGACGTTTCGGTTGCTTTTCAGCATGGCTGCTGAAAAGCAACGGTCACGGGGAGACAATTTTCAAAATTTTGTAATAAAGTGTCAAATAAACAATGCGGTAAAATCCATATATAGCAGTTTAATTTCAATGAATAATATTCGCGTAAATAGAAGACAATATTAAGCACAATGGAACTCACAATGGAATCTGTCACAGGAAAATAAATGTAGCACAATGGAGTTATTAGGGTGTGTATGGTTGAGCATTTTTAACCTGTGGTATGCCGGAACGTGGATCTACGCGAGACACAATGCTTTTTCTATTATGTCTGGTATTCCGGCATACAAGAGGTTAAACAAGTGTAATCATTAAATAAAACTCATATACTTGTTAGGAATATTTTAATCAATAGTACAATTAAAATATGTAATTACAAAAATCAACAACATTGAAAACAATATGAAACACAACTTCGTTAGTCAGTCTGTATGTAAATGGACGGTAGCGTTTGAATGTTGTGAAAGATACAGTCCCGCCTTTGTTTTTGTATTTTTTATATAGTTTATTAGAGTATCTAGTAATAACCGTTTCTGTCTTTGTATTTAATTTTTAGTTACATTTATTTTCCTCGCAGTCATGCGACTGATTTAGTTTTAGTTTTTAGTTTAGTCTTTTGTCTTTTTCATTTAATAGTATAATACCGTTACTCCATTATGAATACCTAAGCATTTTGCCAAATTGTTTTTATGTTATATTTCTTTCCTATCTCACTGTCTGGAAGCTTCTTTAAAACTTTCTTATCATGGAATGTTTTACTACCTCTATACGTTTCTTTTAGAGACTCTTCAAGATCATGGTGCTGTAAAAGTCTATGCGTTGTTTTATTTTTTGCTTCTTCTGAAATATTAGGCAGTTTATCCTGATTGAATATGTTTGTTTTATCTTAGGCATAAGCTTAGGTGAAAAAAAAATATTTTTAGATTTTAACTGATTTCATTTGATTTATAGTGATTCATTTTGCAACTTTAGTTTGCTTAACTTGGAAGCTAGTGTTTTTTATTATAATTCTTGGACGTATTAATATTTTTCTTAAATTGTAATTTTTCCGACGCAAGGCTATTTTTAATGTTAACCTTTTATTTTCTTTTCCTACTGTGCTACGATAGCGACGACGTGTCTTTTCATCTTCGATTATCATTGGTTTATATATTTTTCTTGTCTTCTGTTACGTTTCGCTTTGTTTACTTTCGTTTTTCTAGCTTTCGTCCTCTCAAAAGTTATCTTTTTAATTTCTTCAATTTCTTCAGGATTTTCTGTTTTTAGTTTTTCGCGATACTTGCGACATCTTTCTTCGGATTATAAAGGCATCTGAAATTGTAATAAAATTATGAAAAATAAGAAGTTGTAAACGGTAGGTAGGTCACTTATTTGGTGACGGCTCGAATGAGCCGACTCGCCTGTGGTAGTAACACCGTCTGTGTAGGAATCGAACCCACATTTAACTCGGCGCGGTGTGTAGTGGCGAAGAAAACACATTCGGTGCAGTAAAAAAGAATTGTAAGAGGGTAGTTACTTTACAAGATAAGAATTATTGTAAACATACCTTTAGGAATTTCGTTGTAACACGTCGCACAATTCCGTGTCACAAATCTCACAACGGAACAAAAATTCTTTACGACGTGACCTAAAAGATACCACAATTCAAAAATTTGACTATATATAAATCTCTTCTACGCGTTTTTTAACACTTAATATTTCAATAATGCTAATTAGATATTTGATTAATCGAAAATTATCACTAAATCCTTATTCCACTAAAGTTATGCAACGATAACGACACATGCTGTTGGTAGAAACAAAGTGCTCGAATGACAATAAAGAAAACATGGTGGCTGACTGGGGATTTGATTGTCAATACAAAGTCAATGTTGCCATACCGATTATTCAAGAAACTTCTATTTTGGTAGTTTCGAAATTATGGTGTATCACAACCGGAGTATTACAACGGAAAGAATTCTTGGGATATGCGCAATATTACTCGTAAAAACTATATTATCGTTATCTATTATGCTATTATGTATAGAAATTATTAATAATGTTTATGGGAGTGTATTAATATTAATTCATAAAGGCTATCTTCCATTAAGACGAAATGTGCCAAAACAGGCGGTCACAGTTAAGTGAATAAAATGAACACTTTGTTTAATACAAATATAAAATATACATTTACCATAACAATAAATGTGTTTACAATTACTCCGTGTGATAAACTAAAAACAATTAATATTTTCGTCTACAAAATTACGTAAATTTGCACGATAAATGCAAAAACGTAAGCTCGTGTTACGTGATTTTTAGATTATAACAGTAGAAATCTATCCTATTTTACAGCTTAAACGAAACATAAATAGTTATATTACAATTTGTCAGTCCCAAATATTTAAGTTATTGGTTGACAATAAAGATACATATTTATCGAAAAAGCACTCAAATCCTCCATACAATTTTACTATGGCGGCCGCGCGCCGATATGAATATGCGCACGAGCTTTGCTATTATCTGTCCTACGCTCGGCGCAGTCTTAAAAAGAATAACGACGAAATTACTCCTAAGGAGTCAGACAAGGGCACGTCTATTTTATATAGCGGTGAAAGACAACTAGAATCATTATATTTTTTTATATGGAGATATATGCTATTAATTCTATTTTTTATAGAATTACAGTTTAAAAGTCTATTGTATTATAGCAAAACTTCTTAATTATTTTCAAGCATATTAAGCGCGCAATTTATTGTCTAATGTATCGGACATCGTGAAAAGTCATTTTCGGGCAAAAATTTGGTCCTCACCGAAATAAGATTTTTATTGGTGTAGCAAGAGTCTGTAGTCAATGGTAACTGTTTAAACTGTTAAATCTTGGAATGCCAAACATAATTAAAAACCTGTTGCATCTGGCCACCAGTGACCAAAGAAATACTAATACTCAATGTACCTATACTTTTTTAAGGTGTCACATTATGCACCATTAAAGTATAGAGACGGTAGCAGTTAAAATTAAAATACATTATTTAAAACAAAAATTAACTTAAAATATATAAAAACTGACATAATAAGAGATATTTAAAATAAATATATAAACCACAAGTTTGTCTGCATGGAATTTAACAAAAACATTTTTTTGATCGTAGTACCCTATCTATTCTAAAATCAAAATGACATGTAAAAGCAAAATACAAGTTACTCCTTAAAACATCGGCTATCTGCCAGTGAAAGGCCTGTCAAAATCGGTCCAGCCATTTCAGAGATAAGCCGGAACAAACAGACAGGCAGGCCAAAATCTCAAAAATTGATTTTATATATATAAGTACCTTATACACGGTGGAATCTAATTCACTGTTATCCCAAAAAGTATGTACTCAGTCCATGATATAGAAGCTTTCCATTGCAATTATTCTACATAAAAAAAATGTTTTCGAATCCGGTGATTTCATCAAAATCAGTATTTTATTGCGCTACGACGCGAGCTGTCTTCGTATAAAACTTTCAATTCACTTCACTTCAGGATTAATTGTAATACCAATACGAGCCAGAGCCTGTGCTGCTTGTTTCTTACCATAGTTGGTACCTTCCAAAGACATTGGTATTAACACCTTGGCTCCACCCTGTTGAACCACAATCCCTCTCAATTCTTGCAGACTACAAATGGCATTGAATACTCTAGCAATTAATTCTCTGGAGTTGTAGCTTTCAGTCTTGGACAAAGCAACTAGACCTGAAGTTACACCAGCTTTAGCTAATACAGTTATTCTCTTGTTGACAAAATCAGGATCATCCAACTCATGCTGTTCAGGTATATGATATTTGGCAAACTTTGCAAGCTCCATCATTTCAGGCATAAGTTCTTGCTTTTCATAAGCATTACATAAATTAATTATCGCGCGCTCGATGCCTAAGGTCGATGCACCTTATTACCTACTCTACCAAACTAGCTTATAAAAACGATTCCAATGTCTCCTTCATACTTTACCGGGCTTAGGACCGTCTGAATTACACAATTATTGGTAATGCGACATAATAAAGTAAGAAGTAATTAATTAATTAATTAATAGCTAATAAAAAAAGAAACTTAGTAGGTACTGAAAGCTGTCCTTCAGGCGTATTTAAAAAATTGGAATCAGCTTTCTTATTTACAACGATTAGATGAATCCAATCACTTACCCTATGAATGTCTTATTTTAATTCTTAAACCTACCAGTACTGAAGCAATTGCTCGAAGTGTTGACCGTTTACTTCAATACACAATATTGCGCGTTTGAACAAGTTTACTTTCAACAAACGTAATATACTTGTGTCCCTTTTAAATTTGTTAAAAGCACTCACAATTTTTATTTTTATATTTTCCGCACTACGAACTTCCTTCCTTCCTTTCCGAGAATTGTGTATCGGAATACACAATTCTCTAGATTTCAGACCACAAAAGAAGTCCAGCGGTGTTAAATCCGGACTTCTTAGTGACCACGCTACTGGTCCCCCTCGCCCAATTCGCTTTTTACCGAATTCTTCGTTTAGATAAGCACGTACATTGCGTTCGTAATGTGCAGGGCATCCGTCATGCTGGAAGAACATATCGCGGGTGTATGCTAATGGCACATCCATCAACAGTAGCGGTACGGTTTCCCTTATTAATTCTAAATAGTTGCGACCGTTCAAATGTCCGTCAATAAAAATCGGTGCAATGACGGCGTTATTCACTATCCCGGCCCAAACATTAACACTAAACCTCACTTGATGTGAAGGTTCCAAAATCACATAGGGGTTATTAAAATCCCAATAATGTTCGTTGTGGATATTAAAAAGTCCCACTCTCGTAAATGTATACATAAAATGTTTATGTTTTGGTCTCTAATATCCACTGATATAAACTAATACGTAATTGTGAGTAACTATCATGAAGAGCTCGTGTACGTCTGAAGTGGAAGGGATGCATTCCGATCTGATGCAATAGTGTCCACACGAGGTAGTGACTAACACCAAATCGTCTCCCTGCTTCTCTAGTACTGCGCCGTGGATCTTCATCAAAAAATGATAAAATATCCTCTTGTGATGAGGAGAGTGTTGGTGTGGTCGTCCTCGAACCTGATCATGTATGGGCACTCGAAACTGCCCATATGTCAACAGGCGCTGTGTGGCTGACGGTATGGTCGCAGGTGTAGGAACGAATTGGCGCAACGAATTCAAGTGATCTGGCCGAGCGTAGAGGCACCTAGCCTCCGCCAAATTTTCTCCAGCAATGGCATAAAACTGCATCATGTCTAACCACTCTACAATAAGCCTGCAATACATGTAGGCCAAGCGTAGGCCAACGCGAGAGAAGGCAATCTGATACAAGGCAAGTACTACCGTCTACACGTTCGGCAAGTTTGAAGAAAACCAATGCAAACGGCCAATGTAGACGAGCTTTGTCGAGCTGTCCACACGTTGGGCGCTGTCAGTTTTTATTGAGCATTAAAACAATATGGACGTTGTAAAAGTTATTGCAGCTGCTGGTATTTATTTAATTAGGGCACTCCAACGACTTATTCACGACTAATGAGCGCATTAATCAGTATATACCAGCCGGACATGTGTGCGCTATTGGCCGAGCGCAGGACAACGTCTTTGAATTGTGCAGAAAAACCGACACCGCTGCGAAGTGAGACAAGTAGTTGCGAGCGACTGCAAGTTGTTACAAGCTACGCCAATTGAGCTCTGTACACGTCGGCGTTTGCCTTCACTCGGCCAGCTAGGCGAGTGATACTAAGCACTGGCAAGGCAAAGCAAATACACTGTCTCTACGTTGGCATTGGCTGTCACTCGGCAACGTTGGGCCAACGTGTATTGTCGGCTTTAGAATACGAAGACATTTTACCAACTTACTCACGCGCGGGATTTAATCGAGGTACAGACACACTACGGTCAACGTATATCCCGTTTAGCAAGAAATGGCACACTGACCTACTTACATAGACGAAAGTTGGGCAAACAAAAGGGATGCGGGGCGCGAGGAGAGGGGTACGAGCTTCATGCGTTTGCGCCGCACAGTGTGTTATGAGAGCCGAGTTGCGGCCATCACCATTTTATATACTTTCTGGATAGATAATTTTCAAACAAAAGTCTTAATAAAACTTTCGTGAGTATATCTACCATAGTTTTCGAGATATTTACAAAATCGACATAAGTCCATAGAAAACGTTTTATCTTATTTACTTTTATTTTTATGCTATAATAGTTGCATGGTGTTATGGGTTTCCACGAAAAGAACCAATAAATACATAAATAATAGATTAATAAGGTTTTACAAGGAGTTATAATATTTTGTCTATGATTTCGTAATCATTTTTTTCTGGCGATCTTTAACAAGGTCACATTTTCTTTTACTGCAATTATGTTTATTACATTAATATGTATCATCATACAAAAAAACTAGACACCACAAACGCTGGGATCCAGAGATATAAATTTTTGAATATACACCTTAGGGTTGTCAACAAAGTAGGTAATTGCAAAATACAATAATTCATACACAACGATTTTCATCGTGCCATGGTAGGCATTTAATGTTGATCTGCAAATTGAATTCTAGCTGGACATTCTAAGAAATACTACCACTTTTTTCTTAACAAACGACTCCCGCACTATGGCATGCTAGGCTAGGCTAAGTTATATTAGGTGGAAAGGTCAGCCGTTGGCATGTATATTTGGTGATGGTACGAATGAGCCGGCTCGCCCGGGCAAGTACCACCCTCTTACAGAAAACTGGCGCAGGAGTAGTAACAATGTTACTGCGTTCCGTTCAGTGAGTAAGAGTCCGGCCGCTCATTTAACTACCCATCCCATTCCTTTTCTTATATTCAATCCCTAATCTTTTTTCTTAGGGTCGGCAACGCGCGGGAGATACTTCCGGTATCACAAGCGATCATAGGCTATGGGAGCCGCTTACCATAAGGCGGGCCGTACTGTGCTTGTTTGCCCCCTAGGCAGTATAAAAAAAAGCTTTGTGTCATTGTAGGTCAAAACACAGCCTACATTTTGTTTCGATGAAGGATATCGTGTGGTATTGGAAAGAGGTCCGCCTATGTTAAGCATATGCAAAAACCCAATACCAGTACACGATGACTGGAGAAGCGGGAGTGGAGCGTCATGGAGCCGGTAAAATCATATAATGATAATAGTTTTTCATCTATAGTTAGCAATATACCGGTCCACCAAACACCCATACCTATAGCCCATATATTAGAATCCATACGTAGCAATAGTCCTACGCCTGCTGCGGCTAGTGCCGCTGTAGGTGTTCCATCCCACCTTTGATTAAAACTCGAAAGGCCTCTCCACGTGGAACCCATGTCTCGCTCGCAAACGCTCTGTTCTGCCAGTAAAAGTTCTATCACTTTTAAAACCCTCAACGGAAAACGTCACTATCCATGATGTCCATCCAGTTACAGGAAAGTGATGTCTGCAATTCTGATGATGAAATACTTTTATTGACATCAGAAGATATTTTAACTTCTCTAATGACGACTGATTGACTGACTAAGAATAACTGACTAACAGAAATTCACCGAAGTTACTGAGTTTACGTTATTGAATGTAAACTCAGTAACTTCAGTAAATCTTACTAACCACTTTGTTTATTTTTGACGTTTATAAATGTTACTATATGACCTAAGAGAATGAATGATTTTGAACAGAGAAAACAGTCATTATTTATACTTTTTCAATATGAGAAGTTGACAACCCTATTTCCATAGAAATATTTAAAATACTTAGAAACGCTTTATCTACTTTGCCGCACAATTGTCGCTTGTGATATTTTAGAATATAGTAAGGAATATTAATGCGCCTGTTTAAGCCAAAAAATAAAATGCTACAACGCTTACATATAATTAAAAACAAACAATATGTGATAATCAGAAAAATATTTAATATTTCTTAAAGTGTCCAAGCTACAATACTCTTTTTTTTATATAAATATATGATGACCTGTTACATTACACTTAATTCTAAAAAAAATCAAAAATTGAAATTAATCTGCTATATACGGACTCTATCGCGCTGTCTATTTGACACCTTATTACAAAATTTTCAAAATTTTGTGATAAGGTGTCTAATAGACAGCGCGATAGAGTCCGTATATAGCAGTTTAATTTCAATGAATAATATTCGCGTAAATAGAAGACAATATTATAAAAATCAAAAACTTTACTATTTTCGGAATTATAATTAAATAAATTTTGTATATATATTTTGGAAACTGCTTTATTTGTAAAAAAGAATTTATATATGTTTGAGAATTTGAAAAGTAGAAGAAACAATTTAAATTTTTGTGTGCCATCCAATACAACAACGTATTTTAATAAAAGTGTGTTTTGATGGCACCCAGAATATATAACCATTTACCAAAACTAATACTAAATAAACACAATGTTAAAATATTAAAAAATATGTAAAAAAAACGATTGCTGGAAAAATGTTATTACGCTATAGGTGAATATTTATGTGATAAACTGTAATTATAATTCAGAATAGGTAATTTAATAGAATACAGTTTGTTTGTTATTATTAGATTAATTAGTTTTAAATATTATTGCCGCAAGGCAAAATACAGTGTTGCCTAACTAATAGTTAACAACCTATGTACTTGTATTTGCAATTGGAATAAATAAATAAATAAATAAAGCTATTCATAAGATCATTCACCGCTCACAAAAAAAACATATATCTCTAAAACTAAACAAAATTATAGTATCGGTAATTCTGGCACGTGGCATTACTATGTAGTTGTATCAATTTGATACATAAACCAGGCATGTCTGCAACTCGGCCACAGTACATACATATACAGTATTCTATCTTCATACAAACGGTCGGAACTCAAGTCATACCTACGTCCCTCGGCGTTGGTATGCGCTTGGTTCGCAACCAGTCGTGAATGCGCCGCAGTGACGAACGGACGGTGTGATTGTTTTGAAAGCAGTAAGCGTACGATTTGTGATGATTTGATTTTATGGAACACTTTCTATTTCATTCATTACGAATTTCATTTTTTGTAATATAATATATACTCTTGTGTAGTAAACACTAATTTGACTAAAAAAACAAAGTTGATTACAAAAATATAGGCAATACTTTAATTTCTTAATTAATAAATTACACGTAATGAGCTAAATAGAATTTGCACAGAAAAATGTTAGACACGGCCAAGGTGTTGTCTCCACGATGGCTGGCGGCGGAAAGAGGGCGACGTTCGGTGCGCGCTGGTTTTATACCCTCTGCGATACTAAAGGGATGTGACCTCCAATAATACATATAATATTTACAATCACTAAACTCAAGTAGATAGATAAAATTAAAATACTGTAGGCGGGCAGCCTTAACGCGTGTCTACGAACCGCGCTGTTGTAGGTAATTATTTCAAGGACAGGGCCGAGTTACAATACTGTATAATTATGTAGTACTGTGACTCGGCTCTCATATCATAACACACTGTGCGCCGATCGGGCGGGCGGGCGCGTCAATGCCTAAACTTTGTGTTTTTTATTACGTATTATTATTATTATCCATTACTGTGTTGCAGTCATGTTTAAAATAAAAAGATGTGTTTTCGTCAAAAATTATAGTGTCTATTCTTGATTAATTTTCATTAAGTGTTTTTAAAAATTAAGACTGCGCCGAGCGTAAGACAGATAATGACAGAGCTCGTGCGGCGCATATTCAAATCGCCGCGCGGCCGCCATAGTCAAATTGTATGGAGGATTTGAAGTGCTTTATTGATAAATATGTATCTTTATTATCAACCAATAACTTAAATATTTGGGACGGACAAATTGTAATATAACTATTTATGTTTCGTTTAAGCTGTAAAATAGGATAGATTTCTACTGTTATAATCTAAAAATCACGTAACTCGAAATTACGTTTTTGCATTTTTCGTGCAAATTTACGTTATATTGTTGGCGAAAATATTAATTATTTTAAGTTTTTGACACGGAGTAATTGTAAACACATTCATTGTTTTGGTAAATGTATATTTTATATTTGTATTAAACAATAAGTGTTGATTTTTTTCACTAAACTGTGACCGCCTGTTTTGGCACATTTCGCTCGGCGCAGTCTTAAGAAGTCTGCCCCGTCTCATACCATGACCGTGATGGAACGTTTCAGGCAAAAACATATTCTTTGTAAGGAAATGTATAAGACTATGCCCACTGGACCGTTCCGTCACCGACCAGCAGTTCCTGTAGCAGGGCGTATCGTGTTGCTTTTCGTGTCTGATACGTTCCTAGCACGGTCATGGTATAAGACGGTGTAGTTGGCAGACTCCTTTAACGATGCAGAAATATTCTATATCATTGACTGACTAGATACGTTTCGGGAAAACAGTGAATTAGATTCCACCGTGTATACTTTCACATGCATTTAGTGAAAGAGCTGTTATTTTGACATTACAAACAGAAACTTCAATTTTGTTTATTTGTGTAGATATAACACTGTAAAAAATAAACTATTAAGCTATCTTGAGTAGTTAGTATGATTGTGTTTTAATGATAGCAATTATTATATCATTATCTAATCATAATATCTATTGTTGGTATCATTGATCATAATGACTATTTAAGACTGCGCCGAGCGTAAGACAGATAATGACAGAGCTCGTGCGGCGCATATTCAAATCGCCGCGCGGCCGCCATAGTCAAATTGTATGGAGGATTTGAAGTGCTTTTTTGATAAATATGTATCTTTATTGTCAACCAATAACTTAAATATTCGGGACGGACAAATTGTAATATAACTATTTATGTTTCGTTTAAGCTGTAACGTGTAACGAGCTTACGATTTTGCATTTTTCGTGCAAATTTACGTAATTTTGTAGGCGAAAATATTAATTAATTTAAGTTTTTTACACGGAGTAATTGTAAACACATTCATTGTTATGGTAAATGTATACTTTATATTTGTATTAAACAAAAAGTATTGATTTTATTCACTTAACTGTGCCCGCCTGTTTTGGCACATTTCGCTTGGCGCAGTCTTAAAGCAGGTTTTGTTGAATTATACAAGTTTTAAATGTAGTTTAATTAGTAGTTATAATAGCTTATGTTTATATCCATACATAACATTGCATGACTTTCTACCTGACTAGCTGACCCACGCAACTTCGTCTGCTTCACATAAGAGAATTTCCCTGTTTATGTATCATGTTTATTGCTGCTCCACTCCTATTGGTCGTAGCGTAATGTTATATACCCTATAGCCTTACTCGATAAATGGGCAATCCAAAATTAAAAGAATTTTCCATTTCGAACCAGTAGTTTCTGAGATTAGCGCGTTTAAACAAACAAACTCTTCAGTTTTATAATATTAGTATAGATGTGGTAAAAAGAGGTGTATAACACCAAGATTTTAGCCACTATCACTTTAGGTACCATGTAATAGAGCGCTCGGTGGCTCAGCGGTAGTGAATGCGACTGCTGTACATGAGGTCTCGAGTTCGAATCCCGGGTCGGTCCAACAAAATATCTCGTATAATATCTCCTGCGCAGACGGCCAGTCTCCGTTAAGACTGGCCGCCGTGTCCGAAATTCGGTCTGGAGGACATTATTACTAGATCACAGCTAGCGGCATTCCACACCCTAAGCATCATATCTTGAAATCGAATCATTCTAATCTACATTCATAATCTTTTTAATTTAGATTCTGATCCTTTTAATTTGCGTTTCTAATGACCGTATCTGAATGGAATATGTTGAAACATAGCTTACATTTTTAACAGATAAACTTACAACGAAATCTAAGTGGCGGTAGTCCAATGGATAAGGTATTGGGCTTGCGATCGAGAGGTCGCGGGTTCAAATCCCACCCATTGCACTACTGATGTGAACCCACTTCTGACACAAGCATTCTAGCTTAGCTGGAGGGGTTAACAACTTTTGTTTAATACCGTGACAAACAGACAGACAGACAAAAATCCTAATTATGTCTACGCTGAGTCTGTAATAAAGCCTCGCTGATTTCAGCATGAATGTGCCGGCTCGACCGGGGTAGGACTATCCTCCCACAGAATATCGACGTGAAATACCAGTATTCCTACTGTTGTATTTCGTTCGGTGAGTGAGAGTGCCGGAGGCCCAATCACCCTCTTTCTCCCTTCCCGCTCCTTCTTCCTACTTCCTCCTTTCCTAAAGGGTCGGCAACGCGCAAGCGATGCCTCTGGTGTTGGATGCGTCCATAGGCTACGGTGACCACTTGCCATCAGGTGGGCCGTATGCTTGATTGCCAATCAAGTTGTATAAAAAAAAAATAACAAAGCAGTAAATTCCATAAGTTTTCAAAAGTATTTTTAACTAGCTTTAAAGCCCACGGCTTAGCTATGGAACAGTACTTTTTTCTGGATGAAAGGTACTCTATGCCCTTTTATATGCTCTTAAAACAACGTGTATTCGAAATTTCATGATGATCGGTTGAGTAATGTGAAAGCGTCACAAACATTCATCACAAACTAACACATTTATAATATTAGTAGGATGGATGCACAGTTCTATAATCTTCTTCTCCCTAGCCTTTATTATTCCCAAGTCACTTGGGGTCGGCTTTTTCTAGTCTAAACACAATATATGAATTTTAATAAGCTATGGGTAACAAAAATATCACATTGGACATAATTAGGAATGTCATGCTTTTTAAAAAAAGCATTAAAATTAAAAATAAACACAGACTATTGAAATTAAACTATTATACGGATTTTGGCGCGTTGTTTATTTTAAAACACTTTTATTACATTTTTACTCCGTGAACATGGCGGCTGAAAAGCAACCGAAACGTTGGGAACCTTGTAAACTTAAATATAAATGGTTCTATAATTTAAATAGCTCAAATTGTGGTCTTCTTCTCTCTTAGCCTTTTATTATTCCCAAGTCACTTGGGGTCGGCTTTTTCTAGTCTAACCGGATTTGACTGGATATCAGTTTTTACACGGAGCGGCTGCCACCTGACCTCCGCAACCCGAAGGCTAACGATACCCTAATGCTAGACCAGTGTCAGGATATTATAGGGCACTCACTTCCCAATAACGACTGCCATAGATGTTCATGGCAGCCGGGACCGACGGCTTAACGTGCTCTCCGAGGCACGGAGCAGGCGATAATTGTCAATCAATACGCACATAATTTCGAAAAGTCATATAACTTCCGAAATTCAGAGGTGCGCGACGTGGGTTCGAACCCGAGACCCTCTGCATTACAGTCTGTTGGTCTCCCCACTGAGCTATCGCTGCTCTAACCTCGCACGCTAGTAGATAACCTTAACAAATTATACACCTAAACCTTCGTCATCATCATCATTACCATCATCACTGTCTATTAGTGAAAATCGCACGAAAATCCGTTCAGTAGTTATTGAGTTACCGCGAATAAAGGGGGCCTTAGTTTTATAATATGTAGTGATAACAACTTTAGGGTCTGTCCCAAAACCGTCAAATAGCATTTAATCTATAAGATAGAATACTCGTCATCTCTCTTCTTTAACCTAACAAGAGTGAGACAGCATGTTATTTATATTTCATTGCCCAAACCAGCTTAACATACCCTTTTCTATTCTTGTCACTATTTTCCATTGTACAGGTGATATATTATGTGACGCTTAAATATAACCACACCTTTCTGTTACACGCTGTGTAGAGCAGCGATAGCTCAGTGGAGAGACCAACAGACTGCAATGCAGAGGGTCTCGGGTCCGAACCCACGTCGCGCACCTCTGACTTTCGGAAGTTATATGACTTTTCGAAATTATGTGCGTATTGATTGACAATTATCGCCTGCTCTGTGCCTCGGAGAGCACGTTAAGCCGTCGGTCCCGACTGCCATGAACATCTATGGCAGTCGTTATTGGGAGAGTGTCGACACAAAAGATCCCACTGGGTCGAACTGTCGCCGGTGTGCACTGACTGGCCTCCACATAAGATAAGATAAAGATAAGATTATCATACGTATAATTATTACAATACGTATAATTATCATTCAACGTGTGAAATATGACTGAGTGATAAAACAACAATGTATTTGAATTAACAACTTACGTAAACTAAAAATGAAATACGACCTCATACGACCTAGGATAATCCTTAGTGGAAACCCTCTCTCCACTCTGCCCTGCCCCCCCCCCCCCCCCTCTCTCCGGAGGGGAGGGAATTGTGGTTATGAGAGACTCTTCGCCTCTGAAGGGGGTCGGTATACACACTAAAAACCTGGGGTGAGCAATCCCTCCGCCGACGGGGTGGGGCGGGATGGGGTCGCGTTAGCAATCACCATCCCGTCCCGATGGTTGGCCCGGCTGATCACGACCGGACCTCAGCACCTGTGGAGGGGTGGCCTTGCTCACCAAGGCCACGCCCCAGACGTGTGGGGCCGTGCAAGCCGGTAGAGAGTCCCCCGAATCTGTACCAGTGACCCTACTATACAGGAGCGAGATGGCAGGCAAATCGCCTCCTCGTCGCTCCCTCCCGTCCGTCTGCGCCGGAGAAAGTCAGCGAGGAGATTGTTCTACCTGACCCTCTCCAAATACTGTTACGCCTTTTTTTTTTTTTTTTTTTTTTATTTTTTTTTTTTTTTTTAACTTGGGGGAATGCTTGATGCATACCCCTCCGCGGGGGCGGGCGGAGGGGTTATGTCGGACTCGCCGGGGTAAAAGAAAGATGTTAAGAACAAAATGTACCTCCCGGAATACCGACTAAACCTACCACGGTGTTCCTCGACAAAACCACTATCGACGGGGCCGCGCGAATCACTTTCGCATGCGGTCGCGACTCCGCCGAGGATTCGGCCCACCGTATGAAACGGCAGGCCACTACACGAAAGACCTACCCAAAGGCACTCCTCACAAATTATCCCTACTGTCCCCCCTAGAGGGGAGACGGACTCGAAACAACAGAGGCGCGCGTGGGAACACGCACGCCGCCTCTCGGACCTGGTGCTGAACGGATGGCGGGCAGGCCCACAAAGCCCGCCACCCCCAGGTCAAACCTCAGGGTGGCTGGAGGTCGTCTCGCGCCCTCCGGCGCCCGGCTCTGCGGTTGGGGAGAGGGTTCAAACGCTCCCTCTCCCGCTCCGCCGCCTCCTTGATGGAAATTACTTCCTCACAAAAGGAGGCGACGGCGTTCCACGACCTCTCACTCCGGACCATAGACTGAACTACGGCCGGGAGCGAGAGGGCAACCAATCCGACTGCCGCGATCAACTCACGGCGCTGCGATGCCCAGGCGGGGCAAACCGCCAAAGTGTGCAGCGCCGTGTCCTCAACAACGTCGCGGCAGTCGCCGCAGTGGTGACAACCGGGCGTCTCTTGCCGGCGTATACGACACAGGAACTGGCCAAAGCAACCGTGGCCAGTCATTACCTGTGTCAGCCGGAAGGTGAGGGCGCCATGGCGCCTCTCCAGCCACTCCTCAAACACGGGACTTACCGCCACGATTGTGGCGTGCCAAGTACTGCTACGCCTAACCTAACCTACTTTTACGCGAGTGAAGTCGCATGCAAAAGCTAGTCTATTATAGAGTGAAATGTATTTTTTTTTAATTATTCCGTTGTTTATCCCCTCAGCTACATGGAAACGATGCAGCCATTCACTCGCGTGATTCCGAAGCCAGCCATCGAGTGGGACTACATGTACCCTCGCCGCGAGTCGTACGTGCCGGGAGGGGCACTCTGGGCCATCGTGCTGTCTGTTCCGTGCACGCTGTCGCTTATAGCCTGGGCTGGCTGTAACGACTGCAATGATGCTCTTGAGGTGAGAAATATTGTTACGTGCTGAGAATTTAAACAATCTACTAAATAATACTAATCTACTGAAGCACGTTTTATTCAAGCAAAATTTAAAACACCACACACGCTACTAAAACACTTTTCCACTGTAACTGCTTCAAACTTTGTAGTATTTTCGCTTCCGTTCGCTCCGATGAACTTGACTGCTTACAATTGTAAACTGCCATGGTAGTGCGCTTGCACCGTTATGTATGTGATTAAAAGTGTTTCTGGACTTTTCTGGCAGCTCCATCTCCGGAATGTTCCTCAAAACAATACGAGAAAGTGATAGAACACTTCGCGTACTGGCAATCTACGTAGTTCAGTAAGACGTAAATAGGTGGCGCGGTAATAAATTATTAGAAGGCCGGGCGCTTCCCCACATTGCGGAGAGATGGCACTGGCTGTAACAATACTATATCGTTAATACGTGAAAAGAAAATATTGTACCCCTTTTTTTAAGTAAACGCGCATGGAGTAGTGTAAGATTTGGCATAGTTATAATAGTTTAGATAATTCAAACAAATAAACCCTTCAGCCATATTATTATAGAATCAGGTGTTAAAAGTGGCATACCGCAATTGAAGATCATTATAAGATGATCACCAAAATGCGACGCACGCTGTAGACAAAAGACACCAACTACTCAAGGTAGATGATATATTAGTGCCTCGTGGTGAAAAGAGCCTCAGATTCTCTACTGCATTTCTAGACCAGGGCGTGACAGATATTTCATCCCTACAATTTTTTATAATACAAAAGTGGCAATCTAGCTCACGGCGCACCTGATGGTAAGTGGTCACCGAAGCCTATAGACGCCTGCAACACCAGAGGCATCACTTGCGCGTTATCGACCGTGTAAAAGCCTTTTAACACCCTTTTTGAAGAACCCTATGCTGTAGTCTTGTGGGAAAACCTCGGTAGGGAGTTCATTCCACAACCTGAGCGTCCGCGGGCGAGAATTCCTTTGGAACCGCTTGGTGCTGCACCAATTAGATTGTAAGGTGTGGGATTGGAATCCCTGCCGATGGCGAGCGGTGCGATGATAATAAGTAGCTGGGCATTATCTCAAACAACTCTTCAAAACAGAATCCATTATATAAGCGGTAGAACACACAAATGAGGCAAAGTCCCAAACATTGTTTTATTAACGCATTTTGTTGATAATAGCCTGACTTGACCTGCTTCTGATATTCTCTTTTTGTTTCAGATACTTCTAGCGTGGTCACTATCATTAGGCATCAACGGAGTTATAACAGATATGACGAAATTGATAGCAGGTAAGTTAATCCAGTGAGCTACAACTGTTTGGTTTTGAATTGGCTATAGCGAATGAGATGATCAGTCACAGACATGGTTGAGGAATTGATTTAAAGACATCTATCGCTTTGAGAATAAAGAATAAGATAGAGGATAAAACCTCCTGTCGCGGAGCATTTTACAAACGTACCATAAGGTATGGTACCATAGGATTCACAATTTTTTATTATTCAATTCAAATTGTTACATTACCCAATTTCTAAAAAATAAAGAATTTTGGAGATTTAGTCAAAAATAAATAAGATACAAGCGCTTTAAAACTGGTAGTAGGGTAGTATGTGAAATAACAGAAAAAGGAAGCACGTTACAAACTGTGACGTAACTGCTATTTAAACACAGCTGACAGAGGGAGATAGCGAGATATTCTCACTACAGCCCTAATTTTTCTTATATCCAAATTTAAAATGTTAATAATATCTCTCTCTCTCTCTCTCTATTAATAACAACTCCCTATTTTGCAACCAATATCGATACAGCTTCCACAAAATCATTATTTTGATAGCAATTTTTTCTTTTGTGTTAAATAATATACAAAACCGAACAAAGGCCTATTATTCTTTATACTTTCGTGATGCATGATTTATATAACGGAAAACGTTTATTAACTGCATTGAATCTGCTTGCGACAGCGGTCAGTGGAACCTAGCCGAAACCCCAAGCCTTCCAAAAAGGTATTTAAATAGTGAGCGTAATTGATTATAGTGATATTTTCGCATACACATATTCAGGGGGGTAGCAGGACGCAGCAGGAGTAGGCCTCCCACAAGGTGGACCGACGACCTGATAAGGGACGCGGGAAGCGGTTGAATGAGAATGGCCCAAGACCGGTCTATGTAGAAAACCATAGGGGAGGCCTATGTCCAGCAGAGTGGATGTCTTTCGGCTGGGATGATGATGACGATATTTAGAGGAACAAGCAAAGACATACCTTTTTTTAGACGTACCTTTCATGCAGAAAACAGGTCTTGTTCTAACCCTACCTACATTTACGCGAGCCGCGGACAAATATCTCGTGAATAGTAAGCACATACAAAATCATTGGTATTCGAATCCTCAACTCTTGACGTAGTGAAAGTACGACTTAAATCTCTATGCTATCCATTCAGTATACATTCTGCTAATTCCGGTTCTAGGTCGCCCTCGGCCAGATTACTTCTATCGCTGCTTCCCAGACGGCGTGGAGACGGCTGACTTTAAATGCACAGGAGATCCCATAGAGATTATGGAGGGAAGAAAGTCTTTTCCTAGTGGACACAGCAGCTGTAAGTATATTGATTTGATTAGTGTTAATAATCTGCAACAGAAAGATGACTATATAATATTTTGTGAGCAGCGATAGCTCAGTGGGCAGACCAACAGACTGCAATGCAGAAGGTCTCGGGTTCGAACCCACGTCACGCACCTATGACTTTCGGAAGTTATATGACTTTTCGAAATTATGTGCGTATTGATTGACAATTATCGCCTGCTCCGTGCCTCGGAGAGCATGTTAAGCCGTCGGTTCCGGCTGCCATGAACATCTATGGCAGTCGTTATTAGGAGTGTCGACACAAAAGATCCCACTGGGTCGAAGTGTCGCCGGTCTGCACTGACTAGCCCCCACATAAGATACATATACATACATATAATATTTTTGAAATATTGATTTTGTCAGATAAGGTCAGTTTGATGAAGAAATTTTTTTCACGATTAGCCAGTAAATTTAGAGCCAAGTCTTTTGGCTACATGTGGAGATTGCAGAGCCTTAGTGCAGCTTTTAGAACTTGAAATGCGAAGATTTTTGAGCCAAATAACAGTTAAAGAGGACTGCCTCTCCAAGTCAATTGAAATAAAAATTTATTTCAAAACAAAAGTCTGGTATTAAGCCGTCTCACTGATGGGCACGGGCCCGCAGACTTGAGGAAACCTACATGTCTGAGAGTTCGCCATAATGTTCTCGAAGATATGTGAAGTCTGCCAGCCTGCACTGGACCAGCGTGGTGGACTATAGCCTCACCCTTACACTGAGAAGATACCTGTGACCAGCAGTAGCACAGTTTAATACAGGGCTGATATTATAATAACTGTTTCTTCGCAGTATCGTTCTGTTCCCTCGGGATGGCGTCTGCCTGGATTTGTGGCCGTCTTGGTGTGTTGTCTCGTCGCAGGGGTTCTGGTCTTCGAGTAGTCGCTTGTATTGCGCCGCTGATGGCGGCAGCTTGCGTGGCACTTTCCAGGACCTGTGACTACCACCACCATTGGCAAGGTACGTAGCAGAGTTATATATCCTGGCTAGTCCAGACATCGATATTGTTCACTCTAACAGACACTGACTGATTTGAATGCACAGATGACGTAAAGACACTAACGACAAAAATGACGCGCTTCTACAAAAGGTGATGTGGGTCCAAATCCCACACGGGACAAAAATTTGTGTGATCACCAAATGGTTGTTCCGAGTCTGGTTGTTCTTTGTGGCCGTTGTTTGTATGTTTGTAAATACTAAAAAAAATCGGTTGTATAGCCGCTTTACCACGAAGGAACTGCCTCTGCCACAACTCAAATGAATAACTTAATTCTTAGGTTACTCCAAATGTATCTTTGAAGGTGACCCATATCGACTATCATATTTGTTTTTTAAACGACATCTCCAGCACTAGGCATAATTCCTGTGTCGAAGGCTACTTTACAAACAATCAAACAACGGACACAAAGAAAACTATTTGTGAGTCACACAAATTTTTGTCTCGTGTGGTATTTGCACCCACATCACCTTGTGTAGAAGCGCGTACTTCATAAAATAAAGATATGTGCATTCGCTATTGCTTCAACATACTGGTATTTATTGCTACGATGTAGGACATCAAAAATATCCGTTTTATTACCATGCTTTTATAACTTTCTTATTGGTCAGTTTGTCTATTCTAATAAGCATTGCAACTGCTGATGCGATTTCCGTAGTTACACATCGGGCAGGACATATTATTTAAAATAACTAGCGGTCGTGTTGTGGTCAAAATTCAACCATAAATTATTAAAATTTTTAGTTTGTTCGTTATTAAGGTTGTATTGTCTATAATTCCCTTATAATCACATTAAATTTTGATTTCGCCAAGGCTATACAGATTAATTTACCTATCTTTTTTACAAACTTTGATAATAATGATAATCTACAATAATATATAATTAATAAAAATATAAAAATAAAATAATATAATAATAATTATATAATAGAATACCATATAATAAAAATAATTATAGTAATATATCTATCTAACTATAGTAAGCGCACCTTAATATAATGACCTATATATTATAATAGTCAATAAATATCAATCATAAGTAAAATATGTAAATAATAAAATATGTAAAACTTCCTCCTCTCTCGTACATCTTGCCGTGCCGACAAGGCCCACACATGTTTCTTATATTATACCATTGTAACATCTATTTAACTTGTGGAGTGCAATAAATGTATTGAGTATTGAGTATCTTTTTCAAACAAATTATTATTTACTTAACTATACTCTTTCATTGACGATATTCCTAAGCTTACTACTTTGTTTTCTTTTTTTTTATTACATATAAATAACGTATATATGTAACCATAGTTACGAAGAATTGTATGACGTCAGACGAACACTGCCGAAATATAACGAACACGATTCGACTGCCAGTGTCAAATGCATGGTTGTGTGCGTGTAGTGCTTTTTCAATAATTTAATGTATTTCTAATGCATATTTTATAAAAATATTAGGATTCGCCGCTCCTTCTCCATATAAACTTTAACTGTGTCAAATTTCATACTGCTCCGTCCGCGCAATTTTCGTAAAATGGGGTACAACGTTTTTGCTTCACGTATTAATATATAGATTGTACCATCGACTCGAGAAGAAGACGAAATGAGCATCTCAGAATATTCATGTCACAATAATCTGTTCTATGAAATATCTGCCTGCTTGTATAAGTTTGCACTTACTGGAGATCTGGAAGGCCCGGGTTCAATTCCTGGGTCGTGGGATGAAAGTGAGACTTTTCTGTAACAAAACTCTCAAAAGCTGGACGGAGTCTAAAAATGTGCTCAGAAACCAGAAATATGCTGGCTACCTACTATGTTGATCTAAATACACTGCCGAAATGTCAGCGTAGTACACATTTACCCTTTGGATGCGTTGTAAAATACTGAAATTATATTTAATAAGCAATTGAAATTAAACTACTATATACGGATTTTATCACGTTGTTTATTTTAATAGAGAAGATGGTTGGAATGTACCACCAGCTTGGGATCCAGTAATTCAAATAGTCAAACCCAAGAAGAAGCAAGCCACAGCTAGACTTCATGATACTCTGAGCTCATTCTGCGTAAATAGAAACACCAATGATTAAATTATGTTCGGGTACTTTGAAATAACCACACTGGAACATTGAGACAACTACCATCTTAGTCTCCCCGTGAACATGGCTGCTGAAAAGCAACCGAAACGTCGCGGAAACTGTAAACTTAAATATAAATAGTTTTAATAATTTTAATAATTTAATTTGCTTAAAAATTTGTAAAGTTTAATAGTAGTAGTTTCTAAATTATGTAAAAAACTGTCAAATAAACAACGCGATAAAATCCGTATATAGACTACTATTTATATTAAACTATTAATTTCAATGAATAATATTCGCGTAAACTGAAGACAATATTATTTAATAAGCAATTTTTAAAAATGGCCGTGAATTTCTTGCATTTTTCTCCTCATAGGCTCAACCCTTTGCCTAAACCTAGAAACTAACCTAAATGTAGCTGCAGTAAGTTAGTTAACTCAATTACCTATATTGACGTTCATAAATGTTACTTCGTGACCTAAATAAAGAAATGATTTTTGACTTTGACTTTGATATACAGTGAGTATATATATATTTTTTTCAATAGATGTCCTCGTTGGATCCGCCCTGGGTTACGTCGTAGCCGTATTTTGCTACAGACAGTATTACAACCCGTTATCATCAGAACTGGCTGGCATACCATACATAGTGTCACAAAACTCAGCCAAATTCTTCAACGGGAAACCGGAGAGTCCAGTCAAAGACCTAAAAGAGGAGTCCACACCTTTGCTAAACGGAAAAAAAGACGATAAGTGGATATAAATGTAGCTTTTAAAGCTGTAAATTGGTTTTGGAGCCAAATATTGGCTATTCGTATTCTACATGTAAATATTTTACAGCCACATTTTAGTTTTTAAAACTAAGTGTTTTGGCTTTCGAGTTTAATTTTGGCTTTCCAGCCAAATTTTGGCAAGCGGAGCCAAATTTCAGCTTGAAACTTTTAAGATCATGGAGCCATAATTTGAACTTTTAAAGTTCCAAATGTAATTAAATTATTGCGTTTCAAGTTTTGAATGTACAAACATAGGAGCCAATTTTCGGCTTTGTCAAAATAATAGAGCCAAATTTTGGCTGTTGAAACTGGAAATGCAATGGACTATAAAGTTATTTTTAAAGTGGCTATATAGTCAATAGATCAAATTATTGATATTTGTAAAGTATTTTCGCTCTCTTTCATTACAGCGAGAGATACAGAGAGCGCAAGCTTGATGTATACTAGTCAGTCTAAAACTCTTCTTATTTACTGTGACCCTGGTACTTTGTATATAGCATACTTATTACTATCTAACAACTAAAGAAATATTCCGTATCTACTCACGCTAGTCGTGACCTAATATGGATTCTGTCGCCACAAAATAGACAGATACAGAACATCCGTTTAATATAACACGCGTGAAAACAATGTCTGAAAGCAAATTATTTTAACAAGCAAGAATCAAATCAATTGCGTATGCAAGTAATTGACTTGCGCCTGTTTTTTAGCATTTTGTTCAATTGGCCATTCTGTATCTATGTAATTTGTGCTATAGCGACGCGCGTTTCGTATGTACTAAAAACAATCGAATTATTCGATTGTTATCGAATAATAATCGGCGTTATTCGATTGTTAATAGATTGGACCACCAGCGCGGTTTTGAATTCTAATAATAATTTATTTTAATAATTGATAAGTAAATAATAATAATAATAGTAAATATATTAATTGTTCTTTCACAGAGTCAATCTTAACGGATATTCTATTTATTTATATAATGGATTGATCTGGATTCTTGCTATATACTCTTTATACTAAACATAAATCAGTGAAAATACAATAATTATTCTCATTCGATTGTTATTCGAGTTCAACGAATGAATCGATATTCAAATACAGGATTATATTAGTGTACTTACTATTATTTTTTATTCGCTTATGAAATATGTAATAATGTACAATATCGGTAGTATAATTATTTGAATTAATTTGGAGGAAGATTATTTATAATTTTATTATACCTAAAAGGATGTTTAAATTATTTAAATTTCATAATATATTTCATAATAGCGATAGCTCAGTGGGGAGACCAACAGACTGTAATGCAGAGGGTCTCAGGTTCGAACCCACGTCGTGCACCTCTGACTTTCGGAAGTTATATGACTTTTTGAAATTATGTGCGTATTGATTGACAATTATCGCCTGCTTCGTGCCTCGGAGAGCACGTTAAGCCGTCGGTCCCGGCTGCCATGAACATCTATGGCAGTCGTTATAGGAAAGTCAGTACCCTCTAATATCCTGACACTGGTCTAGCCTTAGAATATCGTTAGGCTAAAAACTGATATCCAGTCAAATCCGGTTAGACTAGAAAAGCCGACCTCAAGTCACTTGGGAATAATAAAGGCTAGAGAGAAGAGATTTCATAATTTACATCTGGCTTCCAGTGTGCCAAAGGTATTGAAAACAACGCGCATACGAAGCACTGAAAGATGAAATCTATTACGTAACAACTCTCAATGGTACAGTCAGCAACGTAAGTAGCTTAACATTTAACAAAGTAAACATATTTAACGAATAAAAATTTCTGTTATTTTAAATGCGATTTAATTTATTGAACGTAGGAAAATGTAAAGGTTCTTTAATGTGTAGCCTAAATGTTCAATGTTCAATATCTAGGTGTATGTATCACTATGTGTGCGGGTTCTCCCCTGGGTGTCTCCATCAACCGAGCCGCACTTCGCAGCCTGTCCCCGGACCGTGACCAGCAGTCCTCGGGCGCCATAGTGTGACAGACTCATAACTACAATACACATGTCTGTGTACACATTCTAGTACTCCTCCTCTTAGAGTATAGTTAGGGCGTCCTAGGCGCTCCCGGGTCATTCCTCCGAGAGGGCCGGCTATAGCGAGGTGCGGAGGCTTCTCGTGCCGCCTGCGGGTCCTCGAGCGGCGTGAGTCTCACCACGGACGAGCGCCGCTCGAAGGGCAGGCCTTGGAAGACGAAGAAGCCCAGGGGAGGGACTCGCTGAAACAATCAGCGATACTAAATAAAAACTCAACTACACAAACCTTTAAAAGAACCTTTACAGAAAACAAACAGTACTATATTAGGAGAATACATTGAGTACTTAATACTAAACAATTTTCCATTTAACATTAAACATTTTCCACAGATTACTTGTAAAACTTAAATCTGTTAGCAGACAAACAGAATTGTCTGTCAGACAGCTATCGAGCCGTCATCATCTCGAACTAACTCAGAATAGGAAAAGAAAAATATATATAGCGAAGGTTAACTTAGAGACATTATCAAAATAGAAATAAATTATAAACATACTAACTGACCCGACAGATGTTTGACTTGTGCGGGAATCGAACCCGCGACCTCAGGCGTGGCAGTCGGTTACACTAGACATTGCGCCATCGAGGTCGACAATTACAAGAAGTTTCGTAATCTGTATTGTCACGCAGTATATACCTAATACAAATAATTCTAAATACATTTCTATATACTTCTGGCGTCGCAAGGGTCGCCGACATCCGCACCAGCAAGGGAGTCATCCGGCTCGAAGGAGCAAATGTTGTCGACGATACCTCAATGGAGTGTATAAATGAGACTAATGGACTGTACTTTGAAATGTTTAATGATTTATAGAATGAATTATAATGTTTGAATTAATATGAGCGCGTAAAAACAATGATTAAAATGATGCGCGAGCGCAGCCGTGTGTGATCGTGTCTGTCGCCGACTGCCGGTGCCGGCGAGCGCCGATGGCTGGAGTGGAGCGGTGGGGCGATGACGTAGAAGTCCCGTTAGCTCCGATCAGCTGTTAGGCGCGGCAGGTGCATGTCGAGTACTCGACAACTTCATTATATAAATAATTGAGTATTTATTTATTATTTATATAATGAATGTTTTGTATGTCATGTGCCGGTCAAAGGAGCTCTTCAATGAACGACTTTATTTTAGGCAACAATATTAATTCTTTATTTTAATTACTTAGAAAATAATTTATATAGCTTTCCCCAAGTTACAAGGAACGATGGTGAATCGACTACTACCCGTTTTTGTCTGACATCGACAGAGATCCCAATTACTTCCACGCGTGGATCGTATGTTCTAGAGGTTTTCTTGCTCTCGCTCCGTCACAGGATCAAATGTATTTTGTTATCTCGTTCCCTCACCTTCCGTCGAGCCTCCATCTACCCGGCGCTAAGTGAGGTCTCGCGATGTTGTTTTCTTTCTTTTCGACGCTAGAGGGTGCCACGTGTTGTCGCCTTCTTCTCAATAGATGGCGCTAACATATCCCCAGGCCTTGGAAGCTCTTCAGCTTCCAACGAAGTACCGATGACGTTGACTTTATATAGAATAATTAATGATTACTGCGGATCTGTCTTCTGGGTATCTTCTTGTGGTACCAAAGGACATATTTTTGACAATGCCCGTCGTACCGTCCCGGTCGCCGTTTTGATGTCAGCGACTCGTGACACGCCGTCTTTCCCAGGAAAGCTCAGTGCGGAGACCAACAGACTGCAATGCAGAGGGTCTCGGGTTCGAACCCACGTCGCGCACCGCTGACTTTCGGAAGTTATATGACTTAGAACTACCAAGTGACTTGGGAATAATAAAGGCTAAGAGAGAAGAAGTAAAGTTGGTATGAAATGGTGTCAACGTATTGTAACATAATTTCATAATATTGTTCTCGCGTATCGACGTTTTCTGTATTTGACGACAGTAATTGAGTTGGGTTATTAGTTTTTCTACCGTGTCCCAACATTTTCAAGTCACTCCTTTCATTTATATTCGGTAATTGAGTTAGTGTAACGGGGCTTTTCATCGTATCCAAAACATTGTAAATGTATGACTGTCTCCGTGGCGCAGCGGTAGTGAATGCGACTGCTGTGCATGAGGTCTCGGATTCGAATCCCGGGTCGGGCCAACGAAAAGTTATTGGGATTTTCTTTGAAATTAAACTGCTATATACGGATTTTATCGCGTTGTTTATTTGACACTTTATTACAAAATTTTGAAATTTTTTACACTACTACTACTATTAAACTTTACTAATTTTTAAGCTAATTAAATTATTATTAAACTATTTAGATTTAATTTATTTTTACACTTTCCGCGACGTTTCGGTTGCTTTTCAGCAGCCATGGTCACGGGGAGACTCTTGGGATTTTCTGTTAAGAAATCTCAATACGAGCCCGGAGTTAGGAAGTTGGCGGTGATGGACACCCCCGTGCCACGGAAAGCAAGTAAAGCCGTTGGTCCTGCGCCTGATCTCTCTCCGGTAGTGTCGGATTACCGTCCCATCGGATCATGAGGGTTAGGGAACAGAGAGTGCACTTGTGTTTGTGCACATACTTGTACACTGTAATATCTCTGCGATGACCAGTCTCAGTTAACATTGGCCGCCGTGACCGAAATTCGGTCTGGAGGACATTATTATAAATGTATGTGCGAGAAAGAGACAGCGCGTTACATAGTGTATACCTTTTGCTATTTTGCGCATGCTAGAACAATATTACATAAACTCTACTTAATATTACAAATGGGAAATTTTATAAAGATATTTATATTTAAATATTTGTTACCCAAAAAATAATAAACGGGTTTGGGTGAAAACTTAGGATACAGTTGACCGTGTCCAAGATTAAAAGACAAGATACATTTTGATCTGTATCCATTTCTGTGGGATAATAATAAAATTATTAGGTTATTTTAACAACACTAGTTCAAAATTTCCCAGATGATGGCGCTGTCCAAATCGCGAGCATTATGTAATACCTTACTTGTGTATATATTATCACTTATTAATAATTGTAAACTCAAAGTAAGATATTAGACACGCCATCTTATCCTTATGGCCTGTTACCAATTTTATTTATTTTTTGCTTGGGGCAATGCATTGATGCATACCTCTCCGCGGGGGCGGGCGGAGGGATTATATCGGACTCTTGGGGAAAGATTGCGACATCCCGGTTTTACTTTAACCTACCACGACGTTCCTTCTCACAATCTATGGCCAGGGATAAAAATGTAAAAATATACGGCCCTTGTAAACTCGTAATATCAGCCCTGCATTAAACTGTCCCACTGCTGGGCACGCGCCTCTTCTCAGTGTGAGAAGGGTTAGGCCATAGTCCACCACGCTGGCCCAGTGTGGGTTGGCAGAACATTAATTAACAGGTCATCACTATATATTATAAAACAAAGTCCCCCGCCGCGTCTGTCTGTCTGTCTGTTTGTCTGTTCGCGATAAACTCAAAACAACTGAACGGATTTTCATGTGGTTTTCACCAATAGACAGAATTCATGAGGAAGGTTTAGGTGTATCATTTGTTATACTACCTGTGCGAGGTCGGGTCAGGTCGCTCTGTTATAAACACTTTTATTGCATAATTTTGAACATAACACTACTATTATTGAACTCTACTACAAGTTGACCTATTTAAATTATAGAACCATTTATATTTAAGTTTACTCGGTTCCCAACGTTTCGGTTGCTTTTCAGCCGCCATGTTCACGAAGTAAAAATGTAATAGAAGTGTTTTAAAGTAAACAACGCGACAAAATCCGTAAAATAGTTTAATTTCAATAGTGTGTGTTTATTTTTAATTTTAATGCTTTATTTAAAAAACATGACATTCCTAATTATGTCCAATGTGATATTTTTGTTACCCATAGCTTATTAAAATTCATATATTAGTGCAAATATATTATTTAATTTATTTTGTTTAGAATTATTGTGAGTGATATGTATGATGTAACTTAAGCGGGGTTCTTAGACATGAGCAGGATGCCGTTTTTTTAAATGCTCCTAATGCATACCCCTTCTCCACAAGGGGTGGCGAGAGGTTTATATCGGGCTCTCCCGAGGCTTCGGGCCTGATGACTAAAACAACCACGGTGTGCCACCTCGCTGCTTTGTATGGTGGGTGGGTCGCTAGAATTGAAATTACATCAGCGACCCACCCAGCAGGGCCCAATGCAGTCAACAGAGCAGGATGCCCTAGCGTGGCTGAATCAGGTGACGTGCTCATGGCTAAAGACCTCGGTTAAGTTCGTAACTAGTCGGGTAAACCCGTTTAATAGATATATTATTTTATTTTATTTTATAATTTAATAGGGTAGTTGACTAACAATGTGTATTATTTAAGTTAAATAGTTTCATTACCCAAACTAGCAGCATCAACTTATGAGAAAAAAGTCAGATGCAGCCGGGTCTGGGATCTCGATCTCTTTTATGTGAAACCTTCGCTAGTTATATAAACTGGAGAAAAGAGTAGTTGACCCACATTTCAGGTCGTCTAGGTAGACACCTCAACATCGCCTCAGCTGCTTTGAGGATGGTGTGGAGGCCACTGCTCTTGGACCACATGATCGCTTACTATCATGCGGAGTGTGGTCATGTTGAAAAGCAATATTTAAAAAAATAGTTATAATACCCAAAATAATATACAAAAAATTCGAAATCTTTAAAAAAATAAATAAGATAAAAACGATAAAATTTTCAAATCAGGTTGAAGGGGTGAAATGATAGAAAAAGATATCCCGATTGTAGCTTTCATATATCCAAATTTAAAATATTTATTACTACCTTATTTTACAATTAATTTTAATACATATTGCAATAAAAAATGATTTATATTTTGATTTCCATTTGCTGTTCTGTGTAAAATCAAACATAGACAACTACCCTATTAAATAAACAGACAATTGAATATTTAAGGCCTGTTCCACCACCTCCAATTAGCATTTATCTATAAGATAAAAGTCTCGCCATCTCTCTTCTTTAACCTAAGAAGAGTGAGACAGCATGCGATTTATCTTTCCAATAACTTTTACTTGATAGTTGTGAAACTGGCCTAAAAAATATATTTTTTTGTATTTAAATATATCGGTAATGGGACTTAAATATAATTAAGATAATAATATAGTATATCATATCAGATTTTATCTATTATTATGGATTCAACTTGAACTTGAGCGATCTGACTGTGGTACCTAGGGCTGCCAACTGTACTCAAGAATAGAGTATTATTACATATGCTCTTACTTATGTATATACACAATAGAGTATATATAATACACTTATGTATATAAAATATTATATATATAATCTGCAAAGAGTAACCCTGAAGCACTCTTTTTACACAATTTTCACTATACTAATACCAGTGAACCATAATCCAAAAAAGAAATGGTTACTGTCGTATTGAGAACCTTCTCCTTTTTGACAGTTAAAAAAATACTATTTACTGTTAATAGTAGGTATTCTCAAAGCCAAACCAGATTCAGAAAATAGCGACATTTTTAAAAATTAAAACATAATCGTACACCTTTTTATAAGTTGGTACTCTTTTTTTACCCTCTCTAAAGGTTAATTACCTTTAGGCAGGGTAAAAAAAGAGAATTAAAGAATTGAAGTATAGGTATCTTCAAAGAGGGTCTTCAGGAGAGAGATCCTTTGACCGCCACGTCAAAAAAGCAAAACCGTGGTCGCGGCGCCAGGCTACGATTTCGTTCTTTAATTTGTCATGTAGTTGTGAGTCTGCTAGACACATTTTGTATTGTCATGTATACATGACTGGCAGTCAAAACGTTAAAAGAAGGTTGACAGCCCTAGCTCCACTCTTCATAAGAGAAGAGAAACTTGTGTGGTGTTCCTGTTGTGAGTCCACCAGACCCCTTAAGGAGATGCTGTGCTGTATCTCTACCATTTGCGATGACCATGGTAATTTATTTGTTATATGCCATGAGGATAGGTAATATACGTAGCTGAGCATTTGTATTACAATAAATTTAATTATGTTGTTGTATATTCTAATAATTAATATAATTGAAACATTCCTGTTCAATGTTGTGATCTTAAATTATGTTCATTTTATATTTTGATATTTGTTTGTTATAATTAATTTTGCTTTTTAAATATATGGTTTAAAGTACAGTTTTTTGTTTATTTTATACTTGGCAATAAGTTCGTTTGTTTTTTGACATCCTTGTCTAGAGATGTTGACTATAAGATACTTTTCAATTGATATTTGAACGATTTCTTGTTGATTAACAATTTTTCCAGCAATTCACTTAACCGAGAACATAAATGTTATGGAGGATAGAGGTAAAATGAACCATCTCATGCGGAGGACAAGATGGAAAACTGTCCAGCTGTAAGTAGCAAACTATAGTTCAGAAACCCACCACAATAGCGCTAGCGTAGCAAGACGGAATGATATGAATTTAGCCGTTGTAAACGATTTACTGGGTCCGGTTGTCAATACCTACAATGCCACTTACCACGTGTATGTGAGTACGCCATATCGCCGACCATTTTCTTAAAAATGACGTATGTCAATTGTGTTAGCCAATGGTAGCATACCGGAAACTGTTCCCTAATATTTCCTTCAGATATCTAATGACATGATTTCTTTAACACGCGAAATTTCAAATTTCTTTGCAGAGCTTTTTAATTTGGGCTTCTGAAAGGCGCGTGAGCAGTAATTGAAGGTTAGTTGAAAAATCTTCTGGGCTGGAGTCGCCATGTTTATTTTGGTTTATCAAAAGGCGCGTGGACGCCACGAGGCTAGTTTAGCTGCAAGTGCTGCAATGATAGAATTAATTGTGTCACGGCTTTATTCATGAAATATATTATTATGTTACTTAATGCTTAATACGATGGTTATGTAGTTAAAATACTTAGTGTATCTAACAAATGCATTGTAAAAATACTTTATTCATTAATTTTCTATAAACCTCTTATTATATACAGCATCGTTATTAGACTATTTAGCATTTTTGTGCACCAATATGAACAATACTTATTTGAATTTTTACTTACAACTACGGTATAACTCTTGTAAGTTTTATGAATATGACCGTTAGTGTTTTTGTATACCATACCCAAGTGTGTGTTAATCTATAGAGTCGCAGCGGCACACCGGAGGCCAAACAATAGATTTATAATGATGTACCTATTCTAAAACTTAACAGTTTAATTAAGTATCCTAAGCCAACGACCATGCATCAAGAATATAATTAAAGTGAATAAAGCAAGAGAGGTCTTCCAGGATCGTAGTGAAGATCGGTAGTCTCTACCTAACGTACATACGTAGATTCCCACCTGTTTCTGGAACAGGTGGGAATCTACGTATGTATCTATATCGACATTCTTTTTTAATTTCAACTACCTTAATATACAGTATGTCCCAGAAGTTGACGTCAAGCCGGGATCAGGTAATAGGCTAAGTTATAATAGCTAACATAAAATTATAAAAAAGATCTAAGCAACGTATTTTAAAAATAAAGGCATTTAAAAAAAATACAAAAATCTACACTCTGTGACGGTCTTTTCACTCCTGTTACTGCAGATATTTACTTCTTGAATAATTAATTTATGGTTATGTAGTCTCGAATAATCGAAAAAAATCGAGATATTAAAGAAGCATTATTCGAGAGTACATAACAAAAAACAATTATTGATCAAGTAGGTATTCATTGAAATTAAACTACTATATACGGATTTTATCGCGTTGTTTTGTGTTTAATTTCAATGAATAACATTCGCGTAAACAGAAGACAATATTATGATAAAGTTATTTTTATATTTTTCTGATAGCTTTTATAACTTAGCCCGTTACCTGATTCCGACTTGACGTCGACACTGGGACAACCTGTATAAGGGAGACTATTATACTTTAAGACAGAAGAATTACTTCTAGAACGCTAAAAACGCAGTTGTACTGCCACGCAGAGGTCTCGAGTTCGATCCTAAAAGCCGCAACTCTGACGTCTCAAAGACCTTCCTATTTTAATGATTAATTGGAATTTGGAATTACCATAGTATTATTGTTCAAGCTAAGCTAGAATGCTTGTTAGTGGGTTCATGCTGGTGGGATTCGAACCCGCGGCCTGTCGATCGCTCGTTTAACGCCTTAACCATGGAGCTACCAGCGCCGCTTCAAGTTTTAACGGTGAAGGAAAACATCGTGAGGGAACCTGCATGTTTGAGAGTTGTACATAATGTTTTCAAGGAAAATTGGGTTGGTGGACTATGGACTAATCAGACAGTTTATTTAAAGGACTGATATTGTTGTATTTTTTTCATCGTAACCAAATTCAATTGCATATTAATTGTTCTAATGTGTTTAATACTCTAAATTTATAACGACTGTTTTATAAACTTTGAGCATGTGTGCAATAGGTATCACAAAAATATAAATATTTGAAAAATAATTTGGTTATATAGATATTATTTTATTCTAAGATTTTTCAAATCAAAATAGTGGTTTTAATAATAATAATGTTGTAAAATAATATATAATATTATCTGTTGTACCATAAAATATTTACGTATAAAGATTGTCTAAGTACTATTATCATATCTATTAAATGATCAAACCACTTAAAATAGTGTAATTAAAGATAAAGAATGATACCTATTATGCTGGAAATCATTTAAATTTGTAGATATTCTCTAGAAAAAACAAATGAAAACAAATTTATAATATAGAATTTTATAACTACCTTCTTGTATATACATATGTCAATATTTTCCTGGATGCAATATTAACTGATTCTATTGATTATTCGAATGGAAATCTACCCCAATTGCATCGATTAGTAGGTACCTACTGTTCAAAACATAATTCTGTATCCACAAAGTATTATCTCTTAGTTATCTGTCGAAACATAGTAAATATTCAGTTATGCCTCTGGTTCGTCCGGAGATCATCTATACTAATGGCAAGAAAAATATTGCTTGACATACTTAAGCCAGAGTCAACGTCTATGAAGCTAGCCTCCTTGGCCAGAAAGACTAAATCATGTCTTATCTTCTGAAATCAATATGACCTTTCAATGTTCTTCCATGGATAGGTACCTGTAACTCTATAGCTGATAGTCAGATTTGCATACCTCCGTGTCACGAATTAAGATCTAAATGTTCTAAATATCATGATGTATTATGTAACTATGTAAAATTATTGTAAAATAAATGTTTTTAATATTTTCGGAGTTTTTATTCTAAAAATGTTGGTCTGCCTCTCTCTCCGATTCTGTCTCGATAGCGCAGCATTACACTAGTATTTGCGCCAAAGAGTATATTTGCGCTGTAGCATGGTGCGGGTGACAGTTGCCTGTATGACGTTGACATCTGTCAGTACCACTAGGGATGTGACGTTATGCAATTCATTTTTATCACTAACGATACTCGCAGCATAAATCTAGTTCTCATTAATAGTGTTATGAAAATTAGTGTGTTATTCAGTTGTGCAGTGTAACTACGTAAAAAGTTGTAGTGAATGCAACTGCCGTGCGTGAGTATTCAGGTTCGACAGTGGCTGTGAGTTTCTTGAAGGTATCTTCTCACAGGATCAACCTTTTGCCTGAACTTAACAACTAATATAAATGTAAATCCAACAACTTCACAAAGTCTCATATACTTTTGACTTTATACGGATTTTATCACGTTGTTTATTTTATAAAACTTTTATTACATAATTTCGTAACTATTACATCTTACTACTATTTAAATAAATAAGTACCTATTACTTTGTGACCTAAAAATAAATTATTTTTGACTTAGACTTGACATCCGAGTTAGACTATCAAAAAGTTATTGGGTTGTCCTGTCAAAGCATAAATAACTGAGGAACGGCAATGAATTGCCGTAAATCTTGGAGTACGAAAAACAATATATGCAAAGGTCACGTGATACCACGTGACCTTGAGGTCAGAGGTCAAAGGTCATAGTCATTTCGGGGGTGTATCGACTATGCTGAGTCGAATGGCGTTGACCGCGAACCCTTAGCTCTTACGGTTCTTGAGTTGAAAGTTGTATAACAGACGCACGGACAAAGCTGTTGTATAAGTTTTTTCGAACTCTAAAAAGGTAAAAAATATGCATGATCGCGTTAATACCCGTAACATATTACATATATTCTCAATAGCAGTCCGGATTTAATTAAGTCGACGGTATTGCACATTTCCGTACCTTTACCTTTGACAGCACGTAACGCCGTTGGTCCTGCGCCTGATCCGATCCGGTCGTGTCGTACATATTACCGTCCCATCGGATTATGAAAGTTACTGAATAGAGAGTGCGCTTGTATTTGCGCACACATCTGTACACTATTGTACCTATATTCGTTAAAGTTGACAGCCCAGAGCAAAATTCGATTTGGAGCAACTTATTTTCTTACCCGTGTTAAATAATGCTGCGGTCATCGATGTAGGTAGTATGCTTGTATAAGGAATCTATTTACCCGAAGAAATCTGTTTGCCCAAACCCATTGTCCTGTAGATATAAATTTAGTTCAGACAGCAACGTAAGTAACTGAAGATTTACCTAATTTGTAAATATATTTCATGATTCTAATTTGATATTGAATCTAATAATTTAATTGAAATCCTAATTATTATTCTGTATTTTGGAACTGAAATTATATGAATTAATTTTAACTATACTGCTATATAAATCTATAGGTTAGTTATAATTTTGAGGCAACAGAAATGCTCGCTGGTGAGCAACGTACTATCGACTTGAGCGACGGATGACCACTCCTAAGGTTAAAATCGCATAGCAGGCCAACACTTGGCCGGGCGGAGGGCGGAGTCACTTAAAGTCAACATGTGCATGCGAAAATTTTACCGAAATGGTCAACCGTCGCTCAATTCTATAGTACATAAGTGTTGTCGACTGTAACAGTGAACTGTCAGCCACATATAACTGAAAGGATAATAAGGGCTTGTCCCACAACCTACTGATAGCATTTATCTATAAGATAAAATTATCGCCATCTCTCTTCTTTAACCTAACATGAGTGAGACAACATGTGATTTATCTTTAGGATAAATTTTACTTGTTAGTTGTGGGATTGGCCATAAACGTAAATACAAAAAAAATGCGAGTCGAACTCGCACACGAAGGGTTCCATACTTTAAAATCCGCCATCCTGGATTTTATTATTTGTTATAACGGCAATAGAAATACGAAGTATGTGAAAATTTCAACTCAGCTCGCTGACAGACAGATGGACAGCGGATGCTTAGTAATGGGGTCCCGTTGAAAAACTATTTGCGCCTACTAAACGGTAAGTAACTTTTTCACAAAGACAGAAATATTCATATATAATATAACTGTCGATGGCGTATTGGTTAGTGTAAACACTGCCACGCCCGAGGTCGCGGGTTCGATTCCCGCACAAGTCAAACATTTGTGTGCATGAACATGGATATTTGTCTTGGTCTGGGTGTTTCTATGTATGTATTTACAAAAAAAGTATTTACGTATGTTTGTCTATTGTCTAGTACCCATAGTACAAGCTCTGTTTGGTTTGGGCTAGATGGTGTTGTGTGTATGTGATAGAATATTATTATAACTCAATCGGGCCTTTTACAGGACATAGGTATATTTGAGAGCGAACCACAGCATAAATATCATTTCAGTTTTTACGTGGTGGAATGCAGCTTGTAGTGATGCGACCGAGTCCATTTAAAACTACTTTATTTACTTGCCATGGTGACATTGATGGTTCTAGAACCCGAACAGCTACTAAGAATATATTTATTAAAATCCCAATAACATTTTTGCCGGACTCGGGAATCGTACCCAAGACCTCATACACAGTAGTCAGATTCACAGGATCCACAGAAAAATAAAACAAAGATTCATTTTTAATTAATTTATTACAAAAATAATGTATTATTGATACAAAATGATTTGGAAATATAAAAAAAAACATTACTAATTAATAATTAATTATAATTACAAAATAATTACTATCATAATTACAATTAAGTGTGTCAGGATCGTAGCTAATGGAAATCCATAGTCTCTGCCTACCCCTCTGGGAAACAGGCGTGAATCTATGTATGTACGTATAATTACAATTCAACTAAACTTGATCATTTGTTTCACGAATATTTTATTATTACTAAATTATATCGGTTTTATCTCAATTATTTTACATATAATTCTAAATATTACCGCAATGAGATATTACGATTAATTAGCCATCTTAAATCTTATACTACTAGTAACACTCAAACTCAGATGCTACTAATAATTTTTACAAAGTATCTAGTCTTTATCGCAATCGCAAAATATCTTTATCGCATTTACAAAATATCTTTATCGCAATTACAAAATATCTTTATCGCAATTACAAAATATCTTTATCGCAATTACAAAATATCTTTATCGCAATTACAAAATACCGTTATGATATGACAATTGGAAAATATCGTTATAGCAATTGTAAAATATAATTTATCGCAATCACAAAATATCGTTATCGCAATAGCAAAATATACCGCACTTGTGTGATAACTAATTCATTAATGCGTATTATGACTATTGCGATTCAAATATTCCTATTAATATTAACTATAACATCAGTGTATCTAATGTTATCGCAATGTTGCGATATGCGATTATATCGATCGCACTTGTGTTGGTATTGGTTCGATATTAAAGCATAACAAAAACTCTTAAAGCAGTAAGCAATAGTGAACATACATTTTCTTAGGTTATTTCCTATTTTAGACTTTGTACATTATTTTACACAGCATATAGCAATCAAAATAAATCTTTTTGTGCAAACAGTATCAAAATTGGTTGCAAAATAAGGGAGTAATTGTTATTCTAAATTTGGTTATAAGAAAAGTAGGACTGTAGTGGGGATGTCTCTCTATCTCCCTCACACACCTGCATTTAAATAGCAGTTACGTCACAATTAGTATCGTGCACCCTTTTTCTGGCATTTAACAATTACTCGTACTACCAGATTTAAATTCTTGTATCTTATTTATTTTTGAATAGATTTAAAATCTTTTAAAATAGATTTTGGGTATTGTTTGACTTAAATAATAAAAAAATGTGAGTCAACTAGAATTTTTCTAGTTTTAAGGTCTCCCGTAAAAAAGGTAGGGATCCCAATCCTATCCCAAATAAATAGATACTACTTCAAAAGACTACATTGATCGCTTACGTAACTTTTTATCTAGCGAAAGGCTATGTAAAGACGTCATAATATGGCACCGAACTTATCTATACTAATATTATAAAGCTGAAAGAGTTTGTTTGTTTGGTTGAAGGCGCTAATCTCAGGAACTGGTTAGAATTGACAAATTCTTTTAGTGTTGGATAGCTTATTTATCGAGGAAGGCTATAGGCTATACAATATCACGCTACGACCAATAACAGCGGAGTATCGATGAAAAATGTTGGGAAAACGGAGAAAATTGTCTTATATGACGCAGACGAAGTTGCGCGGGTCAGCTAGTTACATACATATATAGACTCACGCACACTCACACACCGATATTTGGCCAGCAAAGATTTTGAAAGTCGGCGATTCTATTGCCGTTTTCACAGTTCTAGCATCTGTGCTGCTTTTCATTGGTTCTACGCCCTTGCTTTGCTGAACATGGCAACAAGTAAATGTAAATTCACACAATTGTAACTTTGACGTTCAGGAGTGTAACTTTGACGTTCAGGAGTGTAACTTGGACGTTCATAAGTGTAACTTTGACGTTCATAGGTGTTACTTTTTGACCAACATGAATAAACATTTTTATTTTGACTAAGAATTTCTTGGCAGTAACACCAAATATCACTGCCTGACCCAGGAATCTAGCCAGAAACTTCCTGGGCAGCAGTCGCATACACATTTACCTTATCCATTTTTGTTATTTGTCTCATTTTGTTAACTTATAGGTATAGCATGTGCAATGCCTTTTTTCATGTTAACTATACCTTTCTTGCATATTTGAGTCACTTTAGTTAATTATTTGAAGCAAATTATTATTATCGATTAGGAAGCTTACTGCAGCTTTGCTTGTGTGTTTAGAACATGTTACTCCAAGACAGGGTAGTTTTATTAAGGAAAGGATTTTGAATTTTGTATAGTAGTTTTAGAGTTACTGTCCAATATATGAGCAAACAAATTATCACTTTATAATAATAATAAATTTCACCTGAAATGTTGCTATTTTTAAAAGAAATACTATAATTCACTTAATGCATACAACTATTTGACAAGTGCAGCTAATAGTTAGCCAGCTAAGACTATGCCACAAACTATTTGCCTCATATACTCAGACCGCTTTTTATAGTCCGTAGACTTTCTTACAATTCTAATATTACACTTATCACCATATTATTCTTTGAGCATAATCAAAATCTTTCCAAAAGACCTCTTTGTTAAAGAAAACATAAAATGCACCGATATTAAGTAGTACATACCAAAGGAACTCGCTAAAAACAACTAAATTACTCGGTCTTCCAAATCGGAGTCTCAAAACAATATACGGTATCAAAAAATATCTAATTTCTATCAGTTTTTGCAATGCTAACACTAAAATTAGGCTCACTGTATATGGTAACAAGAATGATACACAATTATTTTCTCTCAAATTATCATATAAGCTAAACAATAGGAAGACATATGCGGGTATTGAAGCATACACTGCAAAATCGTATTTACCATACCAACGGTTCCATATATAAAAGGTGTAATGTCTGTTATCCGCTAACAAGTACGGATGAACCTTAGTGTTATAGTGTACCATTGCCACAAAAATTACTGCAACAGTTATAGTTAAGACTTTGTATCTGATTATGAGCTTTAATGTTGGCACAAACTTAGATAGCACGTAAGGAAGACCAAATATCCCGTAGAATATTAAGAAATATAGCAACTGTGGTGTGTGTACAGTTGCTTCATGAGCAGTCTTATCTCCTACAACAATTGAACCATTGTAATAGACAAACATGACAAAACTAATTAAAATTCCCAAATGAGTGCTAAGTATGGCAGCGTCTTGGACTGTTAAGAATTTGAAAAATGTTGTCAGACATGTAGATAAATGGTACTTGAAAGCATAATACATATCCCTGATTCCATAATACCGTTTTAACTTTGATGAATCAACATCTTTGGCTATTAAAGACTGCTTGCTCAACTTAACATTGGTGATATACTGATTACCAAACACTCTAGAACTCCTGATAAGGATATCTAAGAATTTGTGACCAAATACCATCGCAACCCAGACAACATTGGTCTGCCGCATCAAAATTGAGCATATGCCAAAGACGAGAATTAAAAATTTGTGTCTATTAGTGAAGCATAACCTTGAAAACAGTAGCAGAAATGTTAAAGACAGAGTATCGGTGTAGTAGACATGAGAAAAGAAATACAACGGAGGCAATATAGACAGACTTAAAGCTTGAATAATGATTTTAGCTTGACTTCTATTGTTGTAATACACATATTGTAGTATACTACAGAATAGTAATAAGTTGATACAAGAAGCAATGAGGTTCACAAACCGTAGATTGTAAGTGTTACATTCAAAATATATTCCAACGATTGCAGACACTAAATACAGTCCAGGTAACGTTGTTATCTTTGGATCCCAGTATGAGAAATTGCCATTACAATATAATTTTCCTTGCGGTATATGGAAGTACTCATCAATAACAATATGGATTGTATCATTCAACTTGTCAAATATGAATTTCGACGCTAAGAGATACGCTGTGATGGCGATGAGAAGTATGGTGTAGTATTTCGTGATAGGACCCATGTTGATCCTGAAATATTAAAAAAGATATGATAATACCACATTATTATTTATTTTTTTAATCATTTATTTCATTTTTTACACAATTAATACATTTTACACAAATAATGCCAAACTCTGCACACAGTTTGTTGGCGTAAGAGGCACTCTATTAGTTTACATTATTGTTCTTATTTTTACTAATAAAACAATTTATGATATATAGGTACGTACACTGATCTACTTCATAAATTTTGTGTGATCCATTAAGCATCAGCGAGTCTGGGTATTTTTTAAGTATGTAGCTTATTGTGTGCCTGTAAGGTACTCAATGGCACGTAATTGTTCCTAGAGATGGACTTGTCTTTATAGAAAATTAAAAAGTCTACAAACACTATAAAAATAAATAAAAGCAGCTCCATTTGGTTAGGTACTTAACTAGGGTTATTCCACATATCCCCATTGAGTATCCCCATCAATCTGTGAATGTTTTGTCCACAAATCCCCATTAACCAATCATCAATTTAGCAATGGGGATTTATGGACATAAACCAACATAAAGTTCACAAATCCCCAGAGAGTTTACATATTGATTAGAATATGCTAAGTCGATTAAAAAGAAGATTCAATATCTTCGTGAAAATAATGTATACCTACAAATTTAATGCTCGCATTTTCCATTGTACATGGCCTATATTATGTGAACCTTAAATATTTTTTTTTGTTTGAGATAACTTTATTTCTCATAAGAATACAATTATTCACTTACATGAGAAATATATGCAATTACATGTGATTAAAGAGAATGGACGTAGGTATTCAACACAATTCTCACACTAAACTTATTTTACAATATTGTTCAAAAATTGAGGGTAACACTAAAATAAATATAATCAGTGGATGTTCGACACCAGCGTATGTGACGTGAGTTGTAAACAAGTTACACAGAGTGAGCGTACCTGGAAGTGGCTTACAACGTAGTGTTGAGGTTGAAGTTTTCTTTAATTATATATTGCTTAAGCAATTTTTTAAAAGTAAATAGACTTTTTGATTCTTTTATAGATTGTGGTAGTTTATTGTATAGTTTAGAACCTTCGTACATTATGCTTCTTTTGCCGTAGTTTGTTCGTGGATGATAAAGATTTATATCGTATTTGCGTCTTAGTTTCATTTTATGTATTTTTGTATATTTTGGTAATATTATATTAGTATGTATATTTTTATGTAGTATTTTTCGAACAAGTACGCAATTATAGTATATGTATGTCTGTGTAATATTCATTATATTTGTTTTTTGATAAATTATATTTGTTGGCATGAAATAGTCATAGTTAAACAGCGTTTTTATTAGTTTATTTTGTACTATTTGTAACATTTTTAGGTTTGTCTTTGTAGCAGTACCCCAAACTTCTACCAAGTAGTCTATATGTGGTTTAATTAATGAGTTGTATATTAAGTATCGTACTTGGCGGGGTAAGCAGCGCACAATACCTCGTAAGGCTCCAGTGAGTGATGTTATTTTTGATTTTATCTTCTGAATATGTGGCAGCCATGTCATTTTGCTATCCAGAATTAGACCCAAATATTTTTCGTGATCAACTCTTTGTATTAATTGATTATTTATTTTTAATGGTTCGTAATTATGGATTTTTTTATTTTTTGATATGATATGACCACACCTTTCTGTTACACCCTGTAGAATACAGACAGTACAAACAAACCAAGACCCGCTTGCTTATGATAGCATGGAAGACATCCAATCTTGCTTCTGTACCTAAACATACTGGAGGCACTACAAAATCACACAATCACGTTATTATTGTGTGTATGTGTTATAAATAATAATATTTAAATAATTAAGTGCCAACTTTATTATTAAGTATATACACGGTAGCTCTGAGTATCAATGTAGCCAATGATTTGCTTGTTTTATTTACTCAACAGTACTTACATTGTTATTGTATAATGATTACCTACTTGTAAGAAATAAAGACTGCTATGTTCACCTATGCCATATTTGTTTCTTTTTACACGATTGACAGGGTTTTATAAACTTTCTGTCCACAGATCCCCATTGTAACTCAATGCCAATGAAATGGGGATTCGTGGACGAAAAATCCATCGATTTCCACATATCCCTATTGATGAGACTACTCAATGGAGATTTGAGAACTTTATATTGGTTTATGTCCATAAATCCCCACTGCTAATTTGATGATTGGTCAATGTGGATTTGTGGACAAAAAGATCACAGGTCACCATTGATGGGGATACTCAATGGGGATATGTGGAATACTAAAGATATAATCTTGATGTGACTTTACACAAACACATATTAAACAAATAAACTACTACTTAAACTAATGGTTCAATTGATTTAGTAATCATTATTGTTTTATTTACATTGACCTTTAGCAGAATTTTATTTTTAAAGTTTTTGGATAAGAAGACACGATCAAGATTGTTTACCTTTAGTTAAGTACCTAACCAAATGGAGTATAGTATGTATTTATATATCTTTTACAACGATTGCGGCTGTTCCAAGATTGTGTGCGGTCGCAAATGTCCTACTAGCTCTCTGCAGCATTAGACAAGACCTCACATATAATAATTGTCAAACTGATACAAACAAAAATGATGTCGCTAGGTTATGAGCGGTAACCATGACCGTAAACATTCAAATAATTGAAATAGTACACGAAAGTAAACAAAGTTAATGCGCGGAATAAGTTAGCAGACGTAAAATTATCTTTATTGACGCGGGACACGTAACAATCATAATAGCATTATTAAAAATCAATCAGAAATACGTAGTACTTAGTACTCACCGGACACAGAAAGTGTAGAATACAAATTAGCAAGTATACTGTTCATGCACGGATATAACAGCAATTTCCTCCTTATGCGTACGTTAAGCAGTTAGACATAGTTTTAACTTAATTTTCCTTGATTATATAGCCGCAACAAGCCATAATTATGATAACGAATCGGAAATGGCGGCCTTTTTGACAAATCAAGTCAGCTAACCAATATTTTATAATTTGTAAACGAAACGTTCGGATCTTTGTCAAATGTCATGAACTTTTACTCTATTAAAGAAATTGTTTAGTGAAATAAATATGGTTGGTAATATTTTAACTTTATCTTTAATGAATTAATAATAATTCACACCCATAATAATAAGGTGCCAATATCTGAAGCAGTAATAAAACGTAGTATTATCTCTATGCACGCAGCACACCAAATTAATATCAACATTAAACTTGAAATAGATATATAAATTACTTGGTAAAAATATCTGCATAATTATATTTTAAATTATGTGTGTAGCTTAATTTCAATTATTATAGTCATTTGATCAACATTAAAAATATTGTAAATGCTTGGAAACATAATTTTGTACTGTGAACGGAACGCAAAATTTGCAAGTCTGTTTTACATGTTTGGAATGAATAGTTTTTAGTGTAGTGTGATTGGTCAGATATATATTTTTCATAGTTGTAAACAAGAACAAACCATAGGGTCCAATCAATCAAAACATTTAACAATTCAAAATAACGGACTTGCTATAATAAGTTGCTAGAATTTGAAGTTTGAAGCAAGGAATTTCATCAAAGATATTATAAAAAAACTGTTTTATTGTGTGATGAGTAGTGAATATACAAAGTACAAATGGAGGCCAATGATTTTCTCGTTAAAATCAAAGCGAATGGTAACAGCAAAGATTGGGACGACCTTGCTAAAGTCTACAGCGAATACAAGAAAGTTGTATCGAAACTATCTACCAAAGACAGGGAACCATTTTCATTGAATGTGTTGTGTTTATTATGCAGGTAAATCGTAGTTAGATTGAGTAAAAATTTATGAGCTTTCATGATAGGTAAAATAACTGACATCGCGTAACGGTGCGAAGTATTTTTCCGTTTGTTATTGATTTGCCATCTGTTAATCCAAGTAATAAGGTTTATGTGACCAGTACGAATAATCCTAGTCAAATGATAATTATGAGAGTTTGTGACGATATTTAAATGTGTGTAGAATAAATTTTTTTATGTCTGTATTCTCATTAGGTAGCAAGTGAATATTATGCTGAATTATTATTGACAAGTTTCTGCCCACGGACTGTGGGAACGCATTACTGGGATAAAAAGTATCCTATGTAATATATAGAATACATTGTGTCCAAGAATATATATTTTAATATTGTTTCTCCAAATTGTTTAAGTTTACACAAACAGGTTGTTTACAATTGTTACTGCAGTATGTCAAAAGCCTTTATTTCTTTAAAAATGTGTACATTATTGGACACTTCGATTAACTAATATATCAAGAAATAGAAATAGAAGGTAATGCACTTAGCCCCATACTTGGGCCATTGTGCGTAAGCATAATAGTATTATAACCACTAGATGGCGTACATTTGTTACCAAACCTACACCACCTTGTGGGCCTACGTCGGCGAGTACGCCTCCTATGGCAGGTTGCACGACAGATGTCTGTCTAAGGATGGAAGTGCTTTCTTTGTATGTCTACATTAACTTGAATTATTTCTGGGATAGCTATATGCAAAATATTGATGTGTATTCTATAATAAGGCTTGTATTGCTGGGCAGTATATTAATGCCACACAATGCAGTTAATATTATGCTGAGTAGAAACCATTTGACAAACATCGTTACAAACAATGTGTTGTAGCTACCATGTGTAGCATACAATACAATATTTTAATACTTAATATTGTCTTGTTTGAATCGAATGTTATTCATTGAAATTAAACTACTATATACAGATTTTATCGCATTGTTCATTTTACACTTTATTACATAATTTAGAAACTGTTACACTACTACTAGGTACAATTAAACTCTACTAATCTTAAGCTAATTAAATTGTTAAAACTATTTATATTTAAGTTTACATTGAAATTAAGATACTATATAAGGATTTTATCGCATTGTTTATTTGACACTTTATTACATAATTTTGAAAACTCACTGTTTCCCCGTGACCATGGCTGCTGAAAAGCAACCGAAACGTCGGGGAAAGTGTAAAATTAAAATAAATCTAAATAGCTTTAATAGTAATTTAATTAGCTTAAAAATTTGTTAAGTTTAAAAGTAAAAGTAGTGTAACAGTTTTCAAAATTATATAATAAATTATCAAATAAACAATGCAATAAAATCCATATATAGTATAATTTCAATGAATAATATTCGTGTAAACAGAAGATAATATTATTTAAGTTTACACTTTTCCCAACGTTTCGGTTGCTTTTCAGTCTCCCCGTGACCATGGCTGCAGAAAAGCAACCGAAACATTGGGGAAAGTGTAGTGTAGATTAATTTCAATATTTTAATACTGTTTTTTTAAAGAATATATTGATATTGTAATTAGGTATACATTTTGCACATTTTAACCTATTGAATTGCACTGTCACACTAGGTGAGCAGACACAATAGGTTCTCAATTATGTTTGGCATTGCAACAACAACATGACCTTACAATGGATAAAGGGGCATAGTGAATCGCTGGGCAATGATGCTGCAGATGAGTTGGCTAGAAGAGGGTCGGGAACCACCACGGAAGGTCCATCTCCATTCCTCCCTCTACCATTCTCACAACTAAAAACATGGATGCGGCTTCGCACTCAGAGCCAACATAATAAACGCTGGGCACGGACAACGAACTGTAGACAGTCGAGAGCAGCCCTACCGGCCATCTCACCACGTCTGACACACCGCCTGCTCAACCTACAAAGATTGGACCTTCGGACCATCGTGGGGATCCTAACAGGACACTGTCCCCTGAACAAACATCTTTACAACATCGAAGCAACAGACAGCCCACTCTGTAGGGGATGTCTGACCGAAGAAGAATCTGCTGCCCATGTAGTCCTGGAATGTGTGGGAGTAACAGCACAACGTAAGGAAATCCTCAACAACCCGAGGTCACTCCGCGAAGCCTGCGAAGACCCCAGGAAACTTCTGTGCTTCTGGGCGGAGTTGGGCTGGCTTTCTCCGTAACCGGCCGACTCTCACGCATAATGGACCAACTTTTTTTTTTTTTTTTTTATACATTTAAACAGGCAGGCAGTTGAGACAACTGATGATGCCCGTATCTCGCACTTCTACTCGCTTTCACTTGTAGCCAAGTGTTTGTCCAGTCGGTTTTTAAACTTGTTAATGTTGTCAGCTGCGATGACATGCGCTGGAAGACTATCAATCTGACAACTCGGTTACTCAGAAAGTGCTTGTGTGGATTGTTGTTTGAGAAACTGGTACATAGTTTTAAGGAATGGCCTCTTAGATGGGTGTTGTCGTTACGTGTGAAGATGTGTTAGACTCCCTTTTCCGCATTTGAACTTAGAGTTCAAATGCGGAAAAGGGAGTCCAATTACAATTACAATTACAATGCAACAACAATAATATATTAATTATTCAAAGCTGATGCTACCTTTTTGTATGTCTGTTTATTAGAGTGAGCTGCAATTGATTACATGCATATGGTAACATACCCATATGTGACCCATTTTTATTTTTGCCCCCACCCGTTCCCCGTTGGCCATGCATAGTATATACCAAAACCATCTCCTCTCCCTAGATTTCATATAATAATTCATAAATATGATTTTAAATCACCCTTTGCAAACAGAAAGTTAAAATAAAAATAATATAGCTCATATTTGTCGCCATATTTGAAAATTGCTAAAAAAACGCGAGATTTTCTTATTGGATATTGATTACGTGATGAAAACCTAAGCCTCAACTAAGCTCCTAACCTATTGAAGATTCCTCAGCTGAACAGATCACATAGTACCGGTATGCTCCATTGTTAAAAATAAACCATACAAATAAAAATATTTAAATTGAGCACATTTTATATCATCAGGTCTGCAACTAACATTTTTATGAACACTTGCAACATGCAATAAAAATAACTATATCATTATTTCAGGAACCTAGACAAAGTACCATCATGGACAAATGCAATAGACTCCAAAGATTTGTTAACCTTAAGCATAGACTGCGTCCGAGAGACAAGAGGACTGAACAAGACCGACCAGGTCAAGACGTTAGCCTGTATTTATCATATACATAAACATGTGATCAGAAAGGTAATTCTATTTTTTATTATTTGTCCAAGACCAGAACTAGGCCTATTAGGAGAACTGTTATAAAGATTGAATTATTTTTTTTTTTTTTTGTGACTTATCATTTTTTAAATGAAGTAATTTACCAGAACAATCATCTGTAGATCAACCAAATGGTTGCCCATATGAGAATCATACCCACATAATTTGCCTGTTGCGCCATTGATGCAGTCATATTTCACAAATGAGTTGCACAATGCCTCTACAACACTTTCCTTTTAGTTCACCTCATGCATTGCGAAATAAGGGAGAAGAGAGAGAGAGAAGAGAGCCAGGTCGAGTGCACCAATGCTAGGATGTTAGATATAACTTTTAAGACTGAATGCACTTTGCCGTTTGGGGATCATGCTCTCAGAAAAGACTTGAATACACTAATAATGCATTGCTGCTATATATTTCACTAGTGAACTTGCAAATAGGGTTCTCAGTATATAAATTCATTATGGTAAACTCACCATGTGTGTCTCTAGCAGAGAAATTTATTAAATGCGGATCCAGATATAGCGTAGGTTACGATAAGAAAGAAATAGGTTGTTCAGTAGTACGTTTTTAATTTATGAACCTTTGTAAAACAGGCTTGAACCTGCGAAGGCGGTGATATTAGATACTTTGTATTAAATAAGATAAATTATTTTCATTCACATCCGCATCCGCAATTGCGAGCTTCCGCATCCGTATCTGCATTTGCGGATGTGGGTCTTCAAATATCTAAATATATATATCCGCATCCGCGGATGTCAAAAAATCTGCATCCGCAACATCCGTGGTCCCTAAATAGGATAAACCATTGCACTATTAGTGCAGACAAAAAATTCTTTTGTTTACTGCTTTGGTAGTGCAACAGTGGTAATGTGACTGTCCATGAGTTTGTGAATTTGATTCTTAAGTCAAGTAAAGTGACTTTTCCACCAAGAATTTTTTATAAAACAGTGTTAAATTGGTATCTGGAGTGATATTATACAGCCTCTCTACTTTGGCAGATAGTGTAGATACCTGTCTGGCAGATAGTGCAAGCATATAAGTTTAGTCTTATCATTGCATTAGATGTATACAGGCTCGCCTCCTATTCGCGAAAATTGCTTGTAACACACCTCAGCCCTTACCTCTTCGGAGATAAAGTCGTAAAGCTAAATAATTAATTTCTGCTTTTCAGAATGCACCAATTCCTCCAGAACTTGTACTGAAGATATCTTTCATGGCCTTCGATACAGATGCCAAAAACTTGCTCAAAGAATACTGCAAAACATACTGGAATATTCTCGCAGACAGACTTGCATACATCGAGAAACTGAAAGGAAGGTCCATACACAAACTTATACCAAAACTAACCGAAGATATACTCAAAATAATAGAAATATACGACACGGTACCTTTTTGTGCAAATGTAATAGTGTTTTTATTTAAGAAGCTTCACGGCATCTTTAGTGACAGCCGTTTGAATCAACTCAACGTTATATACGGAGAAATATTCAAGAAGTTATCTACCAAGACAGATTTAAGTGCCTTTAAAAAGCTCACTGAACAAGAAATGCTGGATCTGTACATGAAAATCAGTGATTGCTTATATGTAACTGCTGAAAACGCTTCAAAGAATAATTTTGAAGCATCTTCACTAAGTATTGGGGTCCGTACAGCTATTTCTCTGCTTGGACATCAATCAGAGATGTTCCACTGCTTACAGACATTTTATTTGAACTCATTCTGTGATATATTTGAAAACAAATCTATGTATATAGACACTGTGTTCAAAAATCTGACAGCATCATGCGAAATAACAGAAAAATTGGGTTACAAGAAAACTATGGTCGCAACTTATGCCTACTTGAATCAGTTTTTGAGGTTATATATTGAGTATTCCATTACAAACGCTATAGAAGCAAATTTTTCAATTGAAATTCAAGAAAACTGCTTAAATTTCATGATAAAAGTCTTAAATATGTTGAAATACAGTGAACAACTGTTAAAATGTGAGAACTGTAATGTCAAAAGCGGTCTACACGATGCATTGAGGCTTTCATTACTATTAAAAAACTTCATAACGCACTCATTACAGTACAATATTAATATAACAACACTTACACCACTTTATAACAAAGTGATTGATACCCAATACAGCATACTGAACGAATTGAAACAATTAAAATGTTATAACTACAAGAAATTCTATTTAAAATTACAAACGGACACGCATAACACTGCTATCTTATTGAATAAACATCAACAATATGAATTTTCATTAAACTTATTTGACATTTATATAAAAAATGAATTAAATGTAAATAAACATGAAATGGAATTAAAGAATTTAACCCGAGCATTTTATAATAAGAGTATTTGTGAACTTGATTGCAAGAAATATGAGAATGCTTTGTACAATGCATTTTTGAGTTTGGTTTACGCTGAAGCGTTAACTGAGAAGTACATGAGTCTGGTTATGGATATAAAAGCTAAATTGCTGAAGGATGATAAAGCTGACGATGAGAATGATCAAAATAATCACCTGCAGACGGTTACAGTTGTTGATGCTTGCAGAATTGTAATGGATAAAAGATATTATGGGAATGTTGTAATGCGTTTCAAGGATGTGAAATTCAGGTATGTATCTTTTTAACCTATTGTTATATCTGTATATATAAAAATCTCGTGTCACGGTGTTTGTGGTTCGCACTCCTCCGAAACGGCTCCAACGAGCTTTTTTTATAAAATACTTGTAGCCCCAAATAACTACCACAATATTCACTAGAAATAATTTATATGGCAGAACAATGTTTGCTGGGTCAGCTTCTTCTTCTTCTTATTTAAGTCTAAGTGACTTGTCGGTGTAGCTTGTCTCTCCATATCTGTCTGTCTAGCGCCATTTCTCGCATTTCTCTGTACGACATGACACCTAACTTTTCTCTGATCTGACTAATGTAACTTAATCTTGGCCTTCGTCTTCCGCGCTGGGTCAGCTAGTAGTCATATATACATATATGTATTATACATATTATTATATAGCCAGACACAATAGTTTTTTAATTATACCTGGAAAAATTAATATAAAGATATATGAAATATATTTTTTCTTCATTCTTCCTGAGCTAGGATTCAAATCTGTGTCACGGGGGACTTCTCCAATGTCTCTATGTAAAAAGGACAACTCCCGCACTAAGAATAATTCTTCTGGAATCCAATTGCATGGATGGCTTACTGGTTTCAGTGGTCGCCTCGCCACAGCCATCGAGAGTTTTGCGTTCGATCACCACACAGGACAAAAAAATTTTTGATTTACTGTTAGGTGTGCCAAGTCTTAGTACTTTCTGCCTGTTGCATAAATGTTTGTAAATTCTGTGACACAGGAAAATACCAAGTGAGACTGAAGTCTTAAAAAAAATTACTTAGTTTGTAACCCAATGCTTTTAATGCAAATTTGACTGACCTAGTACTATTAAAGATTGATTTGACTTTAATTCTTTCCTTTGAGAATGTAACCGTAACAATTTTTTTTCAGTTGTCTGCTCATGCATGAGTTTTCAATGTACAGAAAGCTATGGCCTTCGATAATACCCGTGGCTGGAGTATGGAAGTCTTTATACTCTCTTCTAGAAGGAAACCAGTATGGACCATGGATGACTGGTATGTAATTAAACGTTTTTAGAGATTCCCGATTTGCACAATTATCTATACTATATTCATTCATTCATATTCATATTTTATTTATTTATTTACTATATATAAACTTAAATTATTATATTTAGATCAAAAAATAAACCTATACCGATTCATAAACCCTTAACAATAAATAATATTCCGTTAGAACAAAAATCGTCTGAAAAGTATCTTGGCTTAAGGATAGATCAATATTTATCATGGAAAAACCACTTAGAACACATAAAAGGCAAAATTTCATCACTTATAAGTCCCATACGATCAATAAGTAAATGCATTCCACGAAAATTAAGATTCAATATTTATAATTCATTAGTCAAACCACATTTGCTATATCTTATCGAAATTTGGGGCAGTACTACAAAAACTAGATTACAAAAATTACAAAGAAAACAAAATAAAATAATAAAAGTATTATTTCAATTACCGTATTTAACACCAACCTGCAATGTCTACGAACAAACTAAAATTATGAATATTAAACAACTTTACATATATAGCACCTGCTTACTAATCAGAAAAATTCTAAATAAAACAATTCATACTAACTTGTCATTTATAAAAAATCCGACATAAATAAACAAAAACACACACATAAAGTTCGACGTAAGGTATTAAACTTTATAACAGTCTTCCCTCACATGTAAGAAATGTTAGCACATTTAACTTATTTAAGTCCACATTATCTCATTATATTATAAACAACCGCTCGTTTCTCACTTAAAATATATTAATTGTAATTTCATTAAATATTTACATAATCGTTTCAGACGACCATTGTATGAAATTCTATTATCTTTACTAAAATAAGTTCTCATGTAAGTGGCTTATGAGTCTTTTTTGAGAATAAATTCTTTAAAAAAAAAAGAAAAAATACCACTGACTGACTTAGAGAAATAGAAGTCATACAAGAGCGAGTCGTAGGAAAAAAGTAAATATAGCGTCGTATAGAGAATCTTTCAAAAGGCCCGAAAAAAATGCCTGTCTTTCGGAAGGTCAGGTCTTGGTGGTGGTACCCCATCGGATCTCGGAAACGGTGATATCTACGGGAGTCGTTCTCGAACAAAATCTTCCTAAAACCCTAGGAACTTTTAGGAGAGGGGCTAATCTTAAATTAGATTTTCAAACTGTCAGACCTTCCCCCCTCGCGTGCTGCTTGCGGGCCGCGCAACCATGCCAAATATATAAATATAAATACTAATTTTAATATTATAAAGCTGAAGAGTTTGTTTATTTGGTTGAACGCGCTAATCTCAGGTACTAGAAAGAAAGAAAGAAGAAAGAAATCTAATACTACTGGTCCGAATTGAATATTCTTTTAGAGTTGCCCATTTATCGAGGAAGGCTATAAGGTATATAACATCACGCTACGGCCAATAGTAGTGGAGCATCAATTAACAATGCTGCAAAAAATGGGAAAATTTTCGTGTGATTAGTGAAAGACTAGCTGACCCGCGCAACTTCGTCTGCTTTTAATACAAATAATTTAATTCTGTGTGGAAGAACAGGGTGTGATGTCCCTCCAACACAAAGGGAGGATCCTCCGACCAGGCTGGTTGATCGTGCCTGGCGGGCCGCGGCCCTACGGTTGATGTCGGGAGCTTGAATACATAGTTAGTCGCTGTGTAAACTCCACTTGTGCGATGCAGAATTGTGACGTCATTTGAGCGTATGTAGCGCCATCTGTTGAAAGTACGCTGAACTTATTCGTCTGTGCGGAGTCGCCACACCTGTATAAATCTTCTGTGTTATTAAAAAAAGCTGGACCGATTTTGATGATTTGTTTTGTGTGTTTAATTGAAGGCCGCTGAATGACTTAGATTGATAATTGGACCCGGCAGGTGGCGCTGTGATTAGTTCATTCGGACGGGACGTCTCTCGGGACCACTATTATTAATATTTTTATGTTATGTTATGACCAACTTGTGTTGATTATGGTCACAATCGATGCAAGTCGGTCGAAACGTCGGGAAATAAAAAATTATATAATAATAATTTTTAATAATTGATATAGACTTTTTATTGGTTTTCTAGCTGAAAATAAGGAGACACTTCTTTGGATGCTGTTAGAAATGATATCGTCAACGCCGTCCGTAGTTCGAAGCATCGACAATGACATCTTCAAAGATATAGTCCTGAAGACTCTTAACAGAATTGATCAAATATCTGTAAGTAACTAACATAGACCTACATCACCCCAAAGGGGTAGGCAACCATGCATAATGCCAAACATTTATCATAGATGTGCCATCGCCATACTTAGATCTAACTATTTATTTTATATTTAATCTGTTAATATTGTTTTTGGTTTACTAAATAAATTTCCATTCTTCTTTCTTATTATCACACTCATTCTATTAAAAATTGTGTACTATCATTCTCTATAAATGTGTGAGCTCACTTTTCTTAGTGTGGACACTTTTATGCGATGTTAGTACAGTGAGAGAACATATATGTATATATGATTTAAAACTTTGAATATAATATTTCTTGCGCAGATGGCTAGTCTCTATTAAATAAGCCATTGTAAACGAACTTCAGTTTTCAGGTCTATACAACCTATTACATTAATTCCCAAAGTGGTCCTGGTGGACCTGAAGTCCACGGGAGACTCGATGGGGGTCTACGTTGGCGTGATAAAAATATGGGGGTCCACGAAAATTTATTTGCTTTCGATAGTGTAGAACTAAAATGTGAGCTTGACTTCACTTATCACTGTAGGCAGATAATGGTCTCGAATATATAGATTTTTCGGTAGAGAATTTAAAAATAAAACGGTCAGCCGATCTACCGTGGTAGGTTCAGTCCCGAGAATTTCAAGAAAAGAAAGTCATACTGCACCTATATAAAAACGAATAGGGGGTCCACTAGAATCTGCTAAATTGTGAAAGTGGTCTATGAGAAAAAAAGTCTGGGAATCTCTGATGTATTACATATTTTCAGGACCCAGTACCGATAGATATCAAAGTGGCTCAAACAACATTGCTGTGCCTGAAAGCTGAATATGATATTGCAGAAGCTACTACTAAGTATGGGTGGAAAATTACTGAAACCGTGAGTATTTATTTATTTCGACGGCCTCGATGGCGTAGTGGTTAGTGTAACCGACTGCCACGCCTGAAGTTGCAGGCGTCCATAGGCTACGGTGACCACTTACCATCAGGTGGGCCGTATGCATGTTTACCAGCATAGTTGCATAAAAAAAAACTGTCTTGATGAAAACCGCATGAAAATCCGTTCAATAGTTTTCGAGTTTATTGCGAACAGATAAACAGACGTGGCGAGGGACTTTATTTTGTAAGTTCCAGATTATATATAAAGGCACAATTATATGTTATTCCAGAGTACAGACCCCGATCACATACAAGTGAGTCGCACGGTGGAACAGGAACACGTCGCGTTGCAGAGCGCCATTCAAGCCGTGGAGTTGTGGACTGAAATAGCCACGGATATTAGTACAGGTGATTATAACATTCTTATTTTAGTTTATTTATTTAATAAGGCACCCAAAATGAAATATCGTACATAAAGTACTTATAAATTATTAAACAGTTTAGCAAATCTTCTTCTCCCTAGCCTTTATTATTCCCAAATCACTTGGCGTCGACTTTTCTGGTCTAACCGGATTCGACTGGATATCAGTTTTTACACGGAGCGGCTGCCACCTGACCTCCGCAACCCGAAGGCTAACGATACCCTAAGGCTAGACCAGTGTCAGGATATTATAGGGCACTGACTTCCCAATAACGACTGCCATAGATGTTCATGGCAGCCGGGACCGACGGCTTAACGTGCTCTCCGAGGCACGGAGCAGGCGATAATTGTCAATCAATACGCACATAATTTCGCAAAGTCATATAACTTCCGAAAGTCAGAGGTGCGCGGCGTGGTTTTTTACCCGAGACCTTCTGCATTGCAGTCTGTTGGTCTCCCCACTGAGCTATCGCAAATATTGGATTATATTTTGTAAATACAGTATAAATTCAGTGAGAGGTTGCCTAATAAGAAAGGAGTCCTATAGGTTTCGCGCGGGGATGATGCGCTAAACCTCTTTTACTGTGAGAGGGCCGATTATTAGTAAAAATCTCAGTTATCGGAAAATGTCAATTCAATTCAATTCGTTTATTGCACTCCATAATGTATAATACAGGTCTTATAAATGTAGAGAGAACAATTATGGACCCCGTCGGGCACGGCAAAATTAGGAGAGAAGAATGAACATTCTATTATCTTATCTTATAGCATATTGAAATAAATTTTAGAGCTTAGAAGATACCTAATTATTTAATTTCTTACGTATTATAATTAATACTCTATTATAGTTTATTATTAATTTGTTATAAAGTAAGTATTAAATTTATTTTCTAAATATACTTTACATAATTAGAACTATTAAAATTTATCGTTTAAATATTCGTTTATATCATAATAACATTTTTGTATTAAAAAGTCTTTTATTTTGTTGATAAATGTACTAATTTTTCTTAATTTTTAATATTGTTTGATAATTTATTATATATTTTTATGTAAAAACATAATCAAAATATCTACACCATGGTATCTAATTGACTGTTTTCCTGAAAAGTATGTACTCAGTCTGTTCACAATATAACGTTGCTGCTAGTGACGCATCACTACACGACGAGGGCACGCGGGCGTGCGGCGCGAGCGCTCGTCGCAGGTTCAAGAATAACCGACGCCATTGTGAACGCACGTCCAATTGTAACAGTTTTGCAAAATTAAATATGTTATGGTATATATCTAGTCAACTGTGAAGCAGTATATTATTTTAATCAACACAGTAGCAATCCTATCTTCAACACAGTCCATGATATAGAAATTTACCATTGCAAATATTCGCCAAAATAAAAGTTAAAAAAGTTTTGTTTTCAAATCCGGTCTTTTCATCAAAATCAATATTTCACTGGCGCTACGACGCGAGATGTCTTCGTATACAACGTTATTCTTAGTATAATGCAAACCTCCCAGGGGGTGATTATCTTGTTATTATGAACAACTTTTGACCTGGGACATTGCCGAAATCGCGAAAAAAAAACAGCTGTTCCATACAAAATTGAACATTGACCTCAACAAAATTAATGGAACAGCAGTTTTTTTTCAGTTGGTTTCTCATTTTGTGGCGTCTTTATTACTGTTATACATTACTGTGTTGCAGTCATGTTTAAAATAAAAAGATGTGTTTTCGACAAAAATTATAGTGTCTCATCATCAATAATAGTCTACTGCTGGACATAGCCCTCCCCTAATGAGCGCCATAGCGCCCTGTCTTCGGCTTGCCGCATCCAGCATCTGCCTGCAGTCTTTCGCAGATCGTCATCCCATCTGGTCGGAGGGCGTCCTACACTACTATAGTGTCTATTCTTGATTAATTTTCATTAAGTGTTTTATATAATTAACGATGAAAAAATATTCTATATAATTGACTGACTACATACGTTTCGGGAAAACAGTTAATTAAATTACATGGTGTTTATTCATTTAGGTCACAAAGTAATACTTATGAACGTCAAGCTTAACTAACTAAACAATAATATAAATTTACATTTACCTCTTGTACAATTATAATCAGTCTGCGATTTTCAGGATATCGTTACATATCGCATCCTTAATAAAACAGAGACTTATCTCAGTATTTTGGATTAAACAAATTTGAACTCTATTGCAAAGATTTAACACAAATATAATATTAGAATTTAACATATACAATTAGAGTTCAAATTGCCTTACTTTCAAATTTCGAGTTAAGTCGCTGTTTTATTAAGAGTGCGATATGTATGTATAAAAAGACGATGGGGAGTATCGGTAAAGTGTTGCAGTGCGACGCCTGCGAAGCTCGCTATATCGCTAGTCCGAACGCCGTTAATCTAACTATATATATTTTATGTTTGCAGTGACCCGGGCATCGAACCTGCGCTACGCTCTGCAACTAGCCGAGATATTCGTGCACCAACTGCTGTACTTCGGTAGAACGACACACGGAGTACAACTCGCACATATTTGTTGCCACGTCGCACAACACATTCAAGACAAGTGAGTTATATATATAAATACACTATAATATGTATGTACCTTATGTGGGGGCCAGTCAGTGCAGACCGGCGACACTTCGACCCAGTGGGATCTTTTGTGTCGACACTCTCCCAATAACGACTGCCATAGATGTTCATGGCAGCCGGGACCGACGGCTTAACGTGCTCTCCGAGGCACGGAGCAGGCGATAATTGTCAATCAATACGCACATAATTTCGAAAAGTCATATTACTTCCGAAAGTCAGAGGTGCGCGACGTGGGTTCGAACCCGAGACCCTCTGCATTGCAGTCTGTTGGTATCACCACTGAGCTATCGCTGCTGCAATATACTATAAAGAAAATTAAAATATTAGTAAAATATTGTTTACGTTTACGTGAATATTATTCAGTTAAATTAAAGTACTTTATACGGTTTTTATCGCGTTATTTATTTTATATAAAACACTGTAAAAGGGAAACTCCCGGTGAACAGTATGAGAATTTATTTCTTAAACACAAACAAGTTTCAGAAAAGATTACAAATAATATAGTGCACGGCCCGGAAGGTGTTCGATGTACGAAGCACCTCTGTACGCATGCACGAGCCCTATAATCTATTGGTCCAGCTAGTTCCACCAGATGCGGAAGCGTCGCCGGACGCAATAGCACAGCCCGCGTAGGGTTTTTTTTTTATTCTATTTTATTTCGAGGTTTTTACCTTATAAAGGTATGCCAGCCTCATCGTACCCTAAATTACATTTTCCTTATGTTTAATTATATGCTTGCCTTATTACTATGAGGGAGAGGCAGATAGTGCTGCAGATACCATGTCATAAATACACCTTGCTGCCGGCGATAAAGGTTCTGACAAAATCCTTATAAAAACCCCACCGTCATAAGCCCGCGCAGGGTACCGCGAGCGCCGGTGTGCCGCCGGCTGCTGGCTCGCGCGGAGGGGCCGGCGAGTGTGCGCGTGATGCGTTGTGGCCGCCGTGAAGTTTGTTTACGTTACAACACTATCATTACATAATTTTGAAACGTTAAACTACAATTGTTAAGCACTTTTACTAGTTACTATTAACTTCTATTTACCTCTGACTTTCGTATGTTATATGACTTTTTGAAATTATGTGCGTATTGATTGACAATTATCGCCTGCACCGTGCCTCGGAGAGCACGTTAAGCCGTCGGTCCCGGCTGCCATGAACATCTATGGCAGTCGTTATTGGGAGAGTATCGACACAAAAGATCCCCCTGGGTCGAAGTGTCGCCGGTCTGCACTGACTGGCCCCCACATAAGATACATACATACATACATACTATTTACTTCTATGTAAGCTATTTAAATTATAAAATCTATTAAAATTTAGTTTTACACTTTCCCCGACGTTTCGGTTGCTTCTCAGCAGCCATGTGCACCCCGGTGAAAACAGTAACTAATAAAAATATTTAACAATAGTAAATTCGAGTTTCTAAATTATGTAATAATAGTATCTTATAAAAACAAATTAAACAACGCGATAAAAAACCGTGTAATGTTATTTAATTTGAATATACATTTTACCGAGTAAACGAAAACCGATTATTATTCGATTTTAAGTTTGTCAAACCGAATACTCCGCTAAGTTACTTGGTATAGTATAAATATATAATAATATCAGCCATGTATTAAACTGTCCTACTGGGCACGGGCCTCCTCTCAGTGTGGGAAGCATTAGGCCACAGTCCACCACGTTGACCCCGTCCTGGCTGGCAGACTTCACATATCTTCGAGAACATTTTGTAGAACTCTCAGACATGCAGGTTTCCTCACGATGTTTTCTTTCGACGTTAAAGCGAGCGATAATTAACTATTTAATACGCACATAACTTCGAAAAGTCAGAGATGCGCGCCTTGGGATCGAACTCGGGACCTCTGTGTGGCAGTCCAACGGTTTCTCACTAGGCTATCGATGCTTTTATGAAGAGAAGAAGAAAACCTAGTAGTTTTGAAGCATAAGTTGTCTTTGTTAAATTTAAAATGACATGTAATAATGGAAGCCCGCGGTGAGTTACTTAGGTGCCCGCATTTTCTTTTGCGACCGCGTAATCTCTTAAAACAATTCAAATAACCAATATAAATATTCGTATTATTGTATGAATAAAATCAGAAAAAAAAAGCAGCGATAGCTCAGTGGGTAGACCAACAGACTGCAATGTAAAAGGTCTCGGGTTCAAACCCACGTCGCGCACCTCTGACTTTCGGAAGTTATATGACTTTTCGAAATTATGTGCGTATTGATTGACAATTATCGCCTGCTCCGTGCCTCGGAGAGCACGTTAAGCCGTCGGTCCCGGCTGCCATGAACATCTATGGCAGTCGTTATTGGGAAAGTCAGTACCCTCTAATATCCTGACACTGGTCTAGCCTTAGGGTATCGTTAGCCTTCGGGTTGCGGAGGTCAGGTGGCAGCCGCTCCGTGTAAAAACTGATATCCAGTCAAATCCGGTTAGACTAGAAAAGCCGACCCCAAGTGACTTGGGAATAATAAAGGCTAAAGGAAAAGATTGTATGAATAAAATCAAATAATAAATTATGAAAAGTGTTAGAACAAAAGTTGTTAAGTAAGGTAGGTACTTATAAATGAATTACAGGTTATCAGTATTTTCCAATTAACTCTGTATAAAACGTTAATTTCCGTCTAAAACTGCATAATGTATAAAAATATATACCAAATTATATCTAATAATAATAATATATTATTTGACTGCGATAATGGCATAGTTTTCCGAGTATTGTGGGTTCGAATCCCACACAGGACAAAACTTTGTGTGATCCACAAATAATTATTCCAAGTCTGGATGTTCTTTATATCCGTTGTCTAAATATTTATTTTCTAAATAATAATAATAATAATAATGTTTATTTCAGTTAAGTTACACATATATTAACATTTACTGTGACAGCCACACTAGGCACAGCCTGTGTCGTGGCCATCAAACTGTACGGATTGTCATATACCTAGAACTTAACTATTACAAATAACTAATATACATGATTAAATAGATGTGAGAGTGGTGTGAGTGAGTGGATGTTTGGGTTAGTTATGGTGAGTATTTATGATAGTGTGTGAGGTATGGAGTGTGTGTATGTATGTATGTGTATGTATGTATGTGTGTGTGTAAATGAGTGGATAAGTTTTATAAAGGATTGAAGAACGTCTAGAGCGGTACATTTAAATAATGGTTTTAAGAAGTTGTTCCATGTCGTGGTAATTTAGACTGGCTATAAAAATGTTAACTCTAACATGGACTTCCCGCATACTGCTGTGCTTAAGATCGCAATGTTTTACAATTTTATTATATAAGTAGGGGTACAAATACTTCCAGCGACACAGAAATGGTACCTAATATTGTCTATTTAAATTATAAAATGATTAATTGAATAAAGTGTCAAATAAACAAAGCGATAAAATCCATATATAGAAGTTTAATTTCAATGAATAATATTCGCATAAACAGAAGACAATATTATGTAAAATGATTCTTATTTCCAGGGAGACATTTATAAGAAACGCTGGCGTCCTAGCGTACCACGTAGATTCGACCTCCGAGATACAGAATACTATCACGCTAGCGACAGAGTACTGGGTAGACATCATAGTCAACGAAAACAGCAACGAGTCAGCCATTATATTCCTTTGTGATATCGCTGTAAGTATCATCTATATAATAATGTCCTCCAGACCGAGTTTCGGCCACGGCGGCCAGTCTTAAGACTGCGCCGAGCGTAAGTCAGATAATGACAGAGCTCGTGCGGCGCATATTCAAATCGGCGCGCGGCCGCCATAGTCAAATTGTATGGAGGATTTGAAGTGCTTTTTTGATAAATATGTATCTTTATTGTCAACCAATAACTTAAATATTTGGGACGGACAAATTGTAATATAACTATTTATGTATCGTTTAAGCTGTAAAATAGGATAGATTTCTACTGTTATAATCTAAAAATCACGTAACACGTGCTTACGTTTTTGCATTTTTCGTGCAAATTTACGTAATTTTGTAGGCGAAAATGTTGATTATTTTAAGTTTTTTACACGGAGTAATTGTAAACACATTCATTGTTATGGTAAATGTATATTTTATATTTGTATTAAACAAAAAGTGTTGATTTTTGTTCACTTAACTGTGACCGTCTGTTTTGGCACATTTCGCTCGGCGCAGTCTTAATCCCCATTTACAATCTTGTAAATCTTTCAAACAATTGTCCATGTATAGGTTAAACAGCCAAGGTGACGCTACACATCTTTGTCTAACACCTTTTTCAATGCTAAACAATTCTGTGTAGGTCCCATTTATCCTAACCCAAGCTTTGGAATCGTCATAAAGAGATTCCAGAGCACGCGTGAGGGTGCTATTCACTCCATACATGGACAATACCGACTAAAGTTCATTTCTCACCACTTTATCATAAGCCTTTTCCAGATCCACGAATGCGCATTACACCTTTTGACCTATGGCAAAAACTTTCTCGGCTGTGCTCCGAAAGGAAAAGACCTGATCCGTACATCCCATACCCTTTCAATTTCCATAAATCCCGTTTGTGCATCCCATATTTCATTCATATTCAGTATTTCATAACAGTAAAATGTTAGCGAAACAATATTATACTTTATTAGTAGAAGTGCACAAATAGTGATATTCCTTGCGTCCTCTTGAGCATTGATTAGAGTATTAAACAAGTGAGAATCGGTAACGAATTGTCATAAATCTTAGAGTTCGAAAAAATGGTACCACGTGAACTTGAGGTCAGAGGTCAAAGGTCATAGTCATTTCGGGGGTATATCGACTATGCTGAGTCGAATGGCGTTGACTGCGAGTCTCTAGCTCTTACGGTTCTTGAGTTAAAAGATGGTATCACGTGACCTTGAGGTCAGAGGTCAAAGGTCGTAGTCATTTCGGGGTATATCGACTATGCTGAGTCGAACGGCGTTGACCGCGAGTCTCTAGCTCTTACGGTTCTTGAGTTGAAAGTTGTATAACAGACAGACGGACGGACAAAGCTATTGTATATGAGATTTTCGAACTCTAAAAATGAAATAGATATTTAATTAACACTACATTTTGCCAACAGCTTCGCTTGAGTAAATATAGATTACATAAATTTACGTGAACATTAGCTTGCTAATACTAAAGTTATTTTTAAATAGGTTAAGTAGTTTTTAAGTGAAATTTTTACAAATAAACAAACAAAAAATTCTAATTTGTCCTCCTTATAATACTAGTATAGACTAGATTTTGCCCGCGGCCTCGCTCACATAAATTTATCTCTCGAGAACAGTTCCATTTTTCTGGATGATAGGTACCCTATGTCCTTTTCTGTACCCCTGACAACGTGTATGCGAAATTTCATGATGATCGGTCGAGTAGTTAAGGCGTGAAAGCGTAGCAAACAAACTCACATTCGCATTTATAATAATAATATTCTATCACATACATACAACACCATCTAGCCCAACTAAGCAGAGCTTGTACTATGGGTACTAGACAATGGATAAACATACATATATACTTTCTTTTTTGTAAATACATATATATTATACATAGAAACACCCAAACCAAAACAAACATCCATGTTCATGCACACAAATGTTAGACTTGTACGGGAATCGAACCCGCGACCTCTGGCGTGGCATTCGGTTACACTAACCACTACGCCATCGAGGCCGACAATAATATTAGTTAGGATAACATTTTGGCATTATTAATATTGTTTATTTATATTCCAGATACATTATCAGCGGTGTGAATCCTTGGGCACAGCAGCGAAATTAGTAGAATTGGCTCAAACAAGGATTTTAAAGGCGTATGAGAAATATCCTGACATTAACTGTAAGTAATACTTTATTTGCATATGGATCTTGTACGAAATTTTATACTAGCCGCTTATAGAAGCCACAAACATCTAGTCTGGATATAAAAAAGTAGGGTCGTAGTGAAGTTGTCTTGCTATCTCCGTCGCACACTTGCATTTAAATAGCGGTGACGTCATAGTTTTGTATCGTGCATCCTTTTTCTGTCATTTGACAATTACTACCAGATTTGAAACGCTTGTACCTTATTTATTATTGAATATATTTCAAAATGTCTTCAAATTTTATAGTTTGGGTAATGTAATGATTAGATTTATACAATATAAAAATATGAGTTAACTAGTGAGTGTGTATCACCTGTGTGTGTGTGCGTGTGTGTGTGTGTGTGTCAGTGCATGTGTGTATGCTATAAAACTAAATTCTAAAAATAAAGGAATTGGAATATGACCACACCTTTCTGTCACACACTATGATAATATATAATGTTTATCAATATGTTTGTTACAGTGGACCTGGCAGTGGGCAAGCTGATGGAAGCTCAGATGGCAGTATGTAAGAACTCCGGACCAAGCTCTATGACCGCCGTGAATGGCCTGCAGAGACATTACTTGGCTGTCGGCAATAATGGTAAGAGATTTTAACTTTTCAAAGCTTTTTAATGCTTGTGAGGTTCGGCATTTTTTCTTACAACTACCGTCCTAGTGATATTTCCTGTATCGCGTAGGACTTTACAAACATTCAAACATCGGACACAAAGAACATCCAGACTCGGAACAATTATTTGTGGATCACACGAATGTTTGTTCCGTGTGGGGATCAAACCCACATCACTTGGCGTGATGGCGATGGCGAGGCGATCATTTAAAACACTACGCTGCACTAGGAATGGTTATGCTGCTTGTGAGTTGCAGTTACCTGTATTTTTTTTATACAACTAACGTGACAAACAAGCATACGGCTCTCCTGATACTAAGTGGTCACCGTAGCCTATAGACGCCTGTAACACCAGAGGCATCGCTTGCGCGGTGCCGACCCTTTCGGAAAGGAGGAAGTGGGCAGGAGAAGGAGCAGGAAGGGGGAAAGAGGGTGGTTGGGCCTCCGACACTCTCACTCGCTGAACGAAACACAACAGTACGAATACTGGTATTTCACGTCGATATTCTGTGAGAGGGTAGTCATTCCCCGGTCGAGCCGGCACATTCATGCTGAAATCAGCGAGGCTCTACTACTCAAACTAAACGCAATTAAAGACTTCCTATTTTTCTAACTTTTATTGCTCTTTTATGTTCAATATGTCGCTCGCACTAGGTAGCCAGGTCAAGTTAACCCAAAATATAGGGGTGAAGGACTTTTCACGTTTCATTTATATTGTTGTTCCGAGCATTCATACCAATTTTAAGCTCTACGTGAATTTTTGTAACCTTGCTTGTCTATTTTGACCGGATTAAGGAATCAATAATTTAATCAATTAATTTATTGCGATCATAGGTAGGTACAATAATGTAAAGATGATACAAATTACAAAGTATCATAATATTATTACAGTAGCATGGTAGCATATTAAAATTAGCAATATTAGTAGAAAATTAAATCAATCTAAATTTTGATAATATAATAATATATTCTGTCACATACACACAACATCATCTAGCCCAAACTAAGCAGAGCTTGTACTATGGGTACTAGACAATGGATGAACATACATATATTATATTTTGTTATTGTAAATACATACATATTATACATAGAAACACCCAGACCAAGACAAACATCCATATACATGCACACAAATGTTTGACTTGTGCGGGAATCGAACCCGCGACCTCAGGCGTTGCAGTCGGTTCCACTAACTTCTACGCCATCGAGGCCGACGATGTAAATAATAGCAAATAGTTAGTTTGCCTGTTACTGCAATGCAGAGGATCTCGGGTTCGAACCCACGTCGCGCACCTCTGACTTTCGGAAGTTATATGACTTTTCGAAATTATGTGCGTATTGATTGACAATTATCGCCTGCTCCGTGCCTCGGAGAGCACGTTAAGCCGTCGGTCCCGGCTGCCATGACCATCTATGGCAGTCGTTAATGGAAAAGTCAGTGCCCTATAATATCCTGACACTGGTCTAGCCTTAGGGTATCGTTAGCATTCGGGTTGTGGGGGTCAGATGGCAGCCGCACCGTGTAAAAACTGATATCCAGTCAAATCCGGTTAGACCAGAAAAGCCGACCCCAAGTGACTTGGGAATAATAAAGGCTAGGGAGAAGAAGCTAGTTTTTCGGTTACATATCAATTACATATTTTCAATGTCAAAGTCAAAGTGTTTATTGCGAACTAAGTGTAAATACATAAGGTGTTTAGTAAAAGTATAGTGCTTTAAACTTAATGCCTTTTACAAGCATTGCAATATTATTATATTAAACGAATATTTAAAAATTATTATCTACCAACAATTATAATTAATGTTACTTAGTACTTATATCTAAACCATATAACATTATAAGCTTATACAGAGTCTGTTATTTTATTATTGCACAAGATCACAATTATGTTTTTTCTTTATTCAAGGTTTATTTATTATATTTAGTTTATTTATTATATTGTTTCTATAGGGTCTTAGTCAAGGTTGCGGCTCGTCATCGCATTTATTTAGGTGTTTATGTTCAGTGTTTATAATAATAATAATAATAATATCAGTCCTGTATTAAACTGTCCCACTGCTGAGCACGGACCTCTTCTCACTGTGAGAAGGGTTAGGCCATAGTCCACCACGCTGGCCCAGTGCGGGTTGGCAGACTTCACGTATCTTCGAGAACATTATGGAGAACTCTCAGACATGCAGGTTTCCTCATGATGTTTTCCTTCACCGTTAAAGCAAGCGATAATTAACTATTTAATACGCATATAACTTCGAAAAGTCAGAGATGCGCGCCTTGGGTTCGAACTCGAGACCTCTGCGTGGCAGTCTAACGGTTTCCCAGTAGGCTATCGCTGCCATGATTTGATTGCTGCATTGATTCAGTGTTTTATTAATTTTTATTTATTTTCTAGGAATTCTGTAACTGAATAATAGCACGCACGCACGACTCGATGGCGTAGTGGTTAGTGTAACCGACTGCCACGCCTGAGGTCGCGGGTTCGATTCCCGCACAAGTCAAACATTTGTGTGCATGAACATGGATGTTTGTCTTGGTCTGGGTGTTTCTAAGTATAATATGTATGTATTTACAAAAAAAAAAGTATGTATGTATGTTTATCCATTGTCTAGTACCCATAGTACAAGCTCTGCTTAGTTTGGGCTAGATGGTGTTGTGTGTATGTGGTAGAATATTATTATTATTATTATTAAATAGGTTCTGATTTGCTTGTTGAGTGAAGGTAGGGTAATGGCATCTTTTATAGTTGTAGGCAACTTATTTCATGTTAGTATTTTAATATTCTTATCGTAATATTGTCTTCTGTTTACGCGAATATTATTCATTGAAATTAAACTGCTATATACGGATTTTATCGCGTTGTTTATTTGACACTTTATTACAACATTTTGAAAATTGTTGCACTACTACTACTATTAAACTTTACTAATTTTTAAGCTAATTAAATTATTATTAAACTATTTAGATTTAATTTATTTTTACACTCTCCCCGACGTTTCGGTTGCTTTTCAGCAGCCATGGTCACGGGGAGACTAAGATGGCAGTTGTCTCAATGTTCCAGTGTAGTTATTTCAAAGTACCCGAACATAATTTAATCATTGGTGTTTCTATTTACGCAGAATGAGCTCAAAGTATCATGAAGTCTAGCTGTGGTTTGCTTCTTCTTGGGTTTGACTATTTTTATTACTGGATCCCAAGCTGGTGGTACATTCCAACCATCTTTTTCATTCCATTCTTATCGTCTAAATATTCTTTAACACTATAATATACTTTCTGGATTAGTATTTTACTCAGATTTTACTTAAATATGTGTAGATCCTCTATTTTGCTCAGTTCATTTGGCAATATTATATATTTTTTGTACCATAGAGTAAACGGTCTTATTTAAAAGGGTTGTTCTATTCGGTATGGTTTTTATTTTATACTGATGTCGTTTGGCATGCAACGTTTCAAATAGGTATATTCTTTTTTATAAGAACGGCTACTTCAGGTATATAAAACTTAGTGAGCACTCTTAAGGACCTAAAGTGTGGTTTGCAGCAGTGGCATAGCGTGTGTGTCAGCCGCCTGGGCGGAAGCAAATTTTGACGCCCTCTTTTTTAGGTATTTTAATTTAAAAGACTATTATAAAGTAATTCTAAATAACTTTTCGGCAAGAACAGTCATCATTATTGTGTATGGTACCTATTCTTTCCGTTCGTCATTAAATGATTGAAAAATGTACAAGATATTACTATTATTTATTGTGAAATTTTGCCGCCCCCTGAAAGAGCCGCCCCTGCCGCTCCCACTACGCTACACCACTGGTTTGCAGGTATCTGTTTTTTTAAGTCTTGAGTATTGCTTTTACGCATTGTTTTTGAGCTTTAAAGACACACTCCCAATCAAAGGAATTGCCCCAAAATATCACGCCATATTGTACTGCTGATTCCACATTAGCATAGTATGCAGATAAGATTGTGAAATTTTCAACAATCTTGGTTAACACATGTAACGCTTAAGAACTTTTGTTTAGTTTTATGCAGTCACTTAAAGATATTTGCTTCAGGTCGTTTTTGGCACATTGTCGCGTAGAGGACGACAAGAATATAATAATAATATAATATTCTACCACATACACACAACACCGTCTAGCCTAAACTAAGCAGAGCTTGTACCATGAGTTTGTACCATGAGTACTAGACAATGGATAAACAAACATATATACTTTTTTTTTTGTAAATACATACATATTATACATAGAAACACCCAGACCAAGACAAAAATCCATGTTCATGCACACAAATGTTCGACTTGTGCGGGGATCGAACCCGCGACCTCAGGCGTGGCAATCGGTTACACTAACCACTACGCCATCGAGGCCGACAATATAAATTTATATTCAGAATCAGAATCAGAATTATTTATTTGTAAAACATAGGTGAAGAACATATATACATTAATCATACATGTCAAGGTCTTAAATAGATAAGTGTTGCACTATGCTTCGTCATTGTTGACATACAAATATTAAAGTCAGGTTCATCAAAGTTAACAAAATTTTCTATCAATTTTATACTAATACATTAAAATAATAAATTTAATAATGTCCACTACAAGAAAGAAAAACAAAAAACACACACAAGAAGATCATAACAAAAGAACATGCGAAAAATTATATTACCAGCATATAGCTTTAATTTTCTCGTCTTTTCATTTCGTCATATATTTTTTTATGTTAAGCTGCTAAGCGATTGCGCATAGCACTAGTGGCCATTGCGCAAATAATCTTTATCACACATATTTAACATTTTCAGCTTTCTAAATTGTGAAATAAGGCAAAACTTTGCTAACATATTGCTTTGTATCATCGCACCGCTCGCCATCGGCAGGGATTTCATTCTCACACCTTACAACCTAATTGGTGCCGCACCAAGCGGTTCCCCCACGGACGCTCAGGTTGTGCAATGAACTCTCACAAGACTACAGTATTGGATTCTTCAAAAAGGATGTTAAAAGATTTTTAAGGGCTCGACAACGCGCATGTGATGCCTCTGGTGTTGCAGGCGTCCATAGGCTACAGTGACCACTTACCATCAGGTGGGCCGTATGCTTTTTTGCCACTTCAGTAATATAAAAAGTATATCACCCCGACACTTAAAATTTTCAGTTATATTTGTCAAATGTAATAATACTAAATTAACCTCAAATCAAAACGAATCTTTTCAATTATTTATTTAACCTGTATCAGTTTGGCTATGTTTAGTTTAAATATGGCCGACACGAAATGTGTTTAAGTTAAAATCGATCACTCAGCTTTTACTTAACTACATTTACCATACCATAAAACTCTAAAAACATAGTAGTGTCTTAGGACTCTTAGGTCACCATAGAGCCGCGGACAAATAAACACTACTTTCTTCAAAATGTCAAATCTGGTTAACGTTTTTAGCGCGGTTTATTTGACAATATTCAAAATCGCATATATTGAAGATAAAATCTAACATTCGTTACATCACTAGACTATGTCACTATCTTGATGATGATCCAACAACACTGCCTTGTGAAACACCATATTCGTTCGTACCAGATATTTTAGTAGTCAAGACTGCTTCTCTATAATAGAGCTCTCGACACCTTGCTCGTGATTTAGTCAATAACTTACAGGCGTTCATACATATGCCGTAGTTCTCTTTATTTTTGGGAACAAGATATGAGATACATTGTCAAAAGCTTTTGCCATGTCAAAGAGCATTTCGATATTGTCAACTCCTTTTGTTGCAGTAGCTGGAGTGCGTGGCGGGTTCCTCTCTCTTCTCAATAATTTTATTTAGTACGAGCGACCTTAGTACAGTACCTTAACAAATTATACATCCAAACCTTCCTTTAACTATTAGTGAAACCGCATGAAAATCCGTTCAATAGTTTTTGAGTTTATCGTCAACAGAAAGACAGACGCGGCGGATTCCTCTCTTTCCAATTATTTAATCTATACATACAATACTATTCTGTCTTGTCCTACTAGCGGCGACGTGGTCTGCCCGGCGCCTGCGCGCGGCCACGCTGAAGGGCGCGTGTAGCCGAGCCAGCGGCGCGGCGGCGCGGCGGCTGCGCGCGGCGGCGCTGTGGCGGCGCGCGCGGGCGGCGGCGGCGTGCGCGCTGCTGGTGCAGGCGGCGCCCGGCCTGGCGCGCGCGCAGCGCTACACCGTCGACACGCACAACATGCAGCACGCCATGGTATACTACTCTAGCCATCTTACTTGTCTTATTTAACCCTTACTCCACCACCCTGAGTCCAAGGGACGCCTCGAGTCCACGGGACTCACCACTGTTTTTAAAATTACGATGATGCGTACTTTTCACGTTAGGAGTAGTGCGATCCGGTTCCTTTCACATTGAGACGACGATCCCGCCGATTCTCATGTGCTTTTACTCTTTTGATGCATATACTTCGGTATTTAAATCCAGCCGCTAAAGTGTTTTGTCACTGTTAACGATTGATGGCACGAAGAGGGGGAAAGAATGAGCTCGGTAACAAAAATATGTAAATGTTAATTATGTTTACATGAAAAAAAATGAAAATGAAAAATTGTTTATTTACAGCGTTTAACAAATTATAAAAACTTATCAATCTAAAACACATTATAACATGCTGCACGTTTTAAAATTTTATATTTTTATAATATTGCCGGAAAATATTTTCTACGTTAGCTTTATAACAATTATATTTGATTTTTTAGGCAGAACCTAATACTTAATTTTTATATACTGAACATTATAAAATGCAAGTAAACTTAGAAAAGGTGCACTGTCAGTTAAGTTTATTCCAAAATGTTACTTTGTATATAGTAATTAGACTATAAGGGACATAAAAAAATAACTTGTTTACATAATATTGTCTTCTATTTACACGAATATTATTCATTGAAATTAAACTGCTATATACGGATTTTATCGCGTTGTTTATTTGACACTTTATTACAAAATTTTGAAAATTGTTACACTTCTACTACTATTAAACTTTACTAATTTTTAAGCTAATTAAATTATTATTAAACTATTTAGATTTAATTTATTTTTACACTTTCCCCGACGTTTCGATTGCTTTTCAGCAGCCATGGTCACGGGGAGACTAGATGGCAGTTGTCTCAATGTTTCAGTGTAGTTATTTCAAAGTACCCGAACATAATTTAATCATTGGTGTTTCTATTTACGCAGAATGAGCTCAAAGTATCATGAAGTCTAGCTGTGGTTTGCTTCTTCTTGGGTTTGACTATTTTTATTACTGGATCCCAAGCTGGTGGTACATTCCAACCATCTTCTCTATTAAAATTAAGACGTTTTTTGATTTCAATAGCCTCGCGAAGCATCCTTGGTAGGAATCGGTGTTCTTTAGCGAGAATCTGTGGTTTGTCAAATCTCAGGTAGTGGTTGGTCCCCTGTTGCACATGTTCACACACAGCAAACTTCAACGAGCGTTGGTGTTTTACATCAGCTATGTGTTCTTTTATGCGGGTGCCTATGTTTCTCTTGGTTTGACCAATGTATGAGAGTCCGCAGTCACAATCTATTTTATAGACCCCTGCATCTTTTAAAGGTAGTTGGCACTTGACGGATGGTAAAAATTGACTTATCTTCGTTGGCGGCTTGAAGTATGTGTTGATTGAAGCTCGCTTCAAGATGTAGCCAATCTTGTCAGTGACACCCCTTACATAAGGCAGTATAGCAGGCTGGCTTTTCTCGGGATCTGTGACAGCGGCGCGGCTGTTGGAGCTTGTTGTTTTGCAGTACTTGCTTGACATGTTGAAGCTCGGCGTCCAGGTGTTTCTTGTCACAGATCCCATGGGCTCTCTGAAACAAAGACATTCCCACGGTAGCTAACTGTTTAGGATGGTGGTGAGATTCACCGTTTAAGTACCTATTTGTATGAGTCTTTTTCCTATATACAGTGTGGCTCAAAGTATGATCAGGATTCCTGATGACAAGTACATCTAACAAAGCTAATGAATTATTTGCCTCTAATTCCATAGTAAATTGGATGTTATTATTAATGGAATTATGATGTTCTAGGAATACACTTGCACTATCTGTTGGTAATATTGTAAAAGTATCATCTACAAACCTCTTATAAATCCTGGGTGTGATAGGGGCAGTATGTAAAGCTCGAGCCTCGAAGTCCTCCATATATATGTCAGCAACGACAGGCGATACTGGGGAGCCCATTGCGACACCATCGACTTGTATGTAGAATTTATTGTCCCACAACAGATCGCCAGTTGTTAAGCAATGCTTAAGTAGTTCTGCATATTCCTCAGGCATATTGTACTGTATTAGCTTCCTTTTAGTTATTTCAATACAGTCATGTGCAGGTAAGCATGTAAATAATGACTGTACATCAAAACTAACCATTGTTTCATTGTTAGTGAGACGTAGGTGTTTAATTTCACTCACAAAATGGTATGAATCCATTACATGTGCTCTCGAGTTGCCTCTGAGTGGTGAGAGTATCTTCGCTACGTGCTGAGCCAGTCTGTAAGTTGGTGTGTCGATCTGACTCACAATAGGACGTAGGGGAGCGTTTTCCTTGTGTATTTTTGGTAACCCATACAGCTTTGGAGGTTTTACGCAAGCTGGTATTAATTGTTTAACGTCTAGATCTAGTTTTTGGGAGTATTTATGTATGATGTCTTTGGTTTTGTTCAATATTTTGTTTGTAGGGTCTGTTTTAACATGCTTATATGTTGCTTCATCCGAAAGTAAATTTTCAATTTTATGTTTATAATCTGACGTATCCATTATGATGATATCCGTAGCGTTTCCTTTATCTGCACGGAGTACTGTAATATCTGGCCTAGCCCGCAAGTTCTTCAGTGCGACGAATTCATCTTTGGGAAGATTCGGTCTGGGCACTTTACTTCGACGCAAGACCGATGAAATGTCCTGACGTGTAGCCTCCAAATCTTCCTTTTTTATATTATTCTTGACTAGGCAGTCCTCGTCGTTGCAAATAATGGCCTCATACGATATCCTAGCCGGTGTTATTGCATAATTTAAACCTCTACTCAATACTTTTTCGGTTGTTTTGTCTAAACTTTGTTTTGACAGATTAATAACTGCTTGTCTTTGACTTGACGGCGGCGTGTCATTGGTCCGTGCATTGACGTTTCGTTTCTTGCTGTTGGCATTTGATTTAGATAATAATTTTTCATATTTTTGAATTTTGTTCGTTTTACACGCATTATATTTTGATATTTCTCTGTGATTTAAAGCATTGATGCATTGTTTAAAATCAAATGGATTTATTAATCTCTGTAATTCATTAGACAAAATCTCAACGTTCAATACTCAATACTCAATACTCAATACTTTATTGCTTCCATAATGTATAATTACAGGTGGTATTCTTAATCTATGGTAGCATTTATGGACCCTGTAGGGCACTGCACAGTGTAGGAGAGAGGAAGAAGAGGGCTTACTTTGTAATTTCTTAGAACTACTGACTATTTATTTATGTTAATTAAATTTAATAATTTAGATTATTAGTTCATTATGTTAAATTATGATATGTTCATAATACAATATATCTGATTATTTATTCAATATTTAATAAATTACAATACTTATTATTATTTATAACAGCACTTATTGCACACTATAATTGCTATTTAATTATTATAATTATTTTATTGCGTTAAGTATTTAATGGAATTAGATTATTTTCTGTTAAATTTATAATTAAAATTGATGTATAGGTAAATATATATTTGTTAAGTTATAATTTATCATTCAAGAATTCTTGTATTGTGTAGTAGCTTTTATTAATTAAAAATTATTTTAGCTTGCTTATAAAAATATTAAATTTGCTTATGTTTTTAATGTATTCCGGTAGTTTATTATATATTTTTATAGACATAACCAAAGGGCTTGTAGAGTGCATAGTTATTCGTGAAGAAGGAAGATTTAATCTACTTTTATGTCTCAGGTTAAATTTAGTTACTTTATTTTCTCGTGTTGTGTAGAATTCTGGGTATTTACGAACAAACTTACTGATCTCTAATATATATATGCTAGGCAAGGTTAGGATTTTATGGGATTGAAAGTGTGGTTTACATGTGTCTGTTTCCTGTATGTTAACTAAAATTCTAATTAGTTTCTTTTGTATTCTAAATAGGGTTATTGCATCTACGCTGTTTCCCCATAGCATTATACCGTATGAGAGCCAAGAGTAAGCATAGGCATAGTATGTAACCAGCGCTGTGGGTAAGTCTGTGGTGATTTTAACTTCTCGTAAAGCATATGCGAATTTAGATAGTTTCATTCGGACGTTTTTTACATGAGATTTCCAATTTATATGTGAATCTATTGTTATACCCAGCAGAGTAAATTCATTTACAGTCTCAATATCTAACCCTTTAAACTTGTAATTTATATTAATAGGTTTTTTTTGGTAGGGATAGAAGGTTATTATTTTTGTTTTTAAAAAATTAATTTGGAGATTGTGGTCATTCATCCAAGCTACTGTTTTGTTGAATATAGAGTTGAGGTTTTCATTGAGATTTAAACTGATGTTACATGAGGTAAGTAAGGAGATATCGTCTGCAAATAAGACACAAGGACCATCAATAGTTTTTGGCAGGTCGTTTATGTATACAAGGAACAATAAGCACCCTATTACGCTACTTTGAGGAATTGAAGCTTTAATATTTATTTTGTTAGAGCGGATGTATTGTAATTCATTTGTTGCTTCATTAAAATATTCGATTTGTACAAGTTGTTGTCTGCCTGTTAGATATGATGTAAGCCATTCGTGAGCTTTGCCACGTATGCCTATACCATATAATTTATTTAGTAGTATTCCGAACTGCACTTTATCATAGGCTTTGGTCATATCAAGCAAAATCCCTATTGCATATTGTTTGTTATTTATTATATTGAGGGCTTCTTGAATGTATTTAAAAACTGCTAATGTTGTTGATTTATTTCTTCGGAAACCATTCTGGCACTCGTCAAATACTTTAAATTTTTCACAAAAGGAATATATACGGTTACACATAGCTTTTTCAAAGATTTTTGAGGCACTGGGTAGGAGAGCGATGGGGCGAAAGTTATTGGGATTTGATTTCGAGTTTTTTTTATGGATCGGTTTTATTAAAGATTTTTTCAGTAGATCGGGGAATATTCCTTCTTCAAATGATTGATTTATCAGTTTATAAAATGGTAAAGTCAGTTCGTCAGCGCAGTATTTAAGTAACATTGGCGGAACTTCGTCTATTCCATAACTTTTCTTAGTTTTGAGACTTTTTAATAGCGTTGCTACTTCGTAAGGTTCAATTGGGCTAAGAAACATTGTATTTTCCGTGGGGTGTAATACAGAGGTGCTGCTTGATTTGGTATCTGATGAGGTCTTAATAGTGTCTCCTACGGAAGCAAAGAAGGTATTGAAGTAGTTGGCTATGATTTGAGGGTCAGATGTTAGAGTGTTATTTATTTGTAATTTTATATTTTGTTTTTCTCTGTTAATGTTTTTGTTTGTCCGTTCATTTATAATATTCCACATTGTTTTAACTTTGTTGTCTGATTTTTTTAATATGTTTTTATAATATAGTTTTTTTGCTGTACATACTGTCCTTTTTAGTATTTTCTCATAACGTTTATAATATTGTAATATTATTGGATTGTTTATTTTTTGGGTAAGGACTTTTAGTAGTCTTTTGTTTTTGCTAGAGAGTTTAATGCCTGGTGTTAACCAATACTTTTTTTTCTGAGTTTTTAGTTTATATTTCTGAACCGGTATGCACTCGTTAAGGGCGTCTATTAACAAGTTATTAAAGGAACAGTAATTTTCATTAGTATTTTGGTTTAATAATATGATTTCATTCCAATTTATGTGTTTTAATTTTAATTTAAATTTCTGTATGTTTATTTTATTGTATATTCTTTTTTTAGTGCGCCAGGTGGTTTGTTTTGATTGTTTGGGGATTTTGAGTTGAATTACTGTACCGCTGTGGTCTGAGAATCCTAATTCTTCAACTAATGTAATTGTGTCTTTGCTATAAAAGTTTGTGAATATTAAATCTAAGCATGATGATGATGTAGGTGAGACACGTGTAGGTTGCTTTATGTGTTGAGTGAATTTATATTCTAACATGAAGTCTAGGAATTGGTTTGTTTTTAAGTTGTTTTCTAGTATATTAATATTAAAATCCCCTCCTATAATCACATTAAATCTATTATATTTATTGTTTATGTATTTTAAAATTTGTTTTAATTGATTAAAGAATACATCTTCCTCTCTTCTATTCCAATACATAGTGACTAATAGTATATCTTCTTTGGGTAGTTCACATGCACATACTTCTATAATATATTCAATGGACATATCTGAAATATCACGTATATCTTTATGTTCTATATTCTCTTGTAGTAAGATGCACACGCCGCCGCCTGTACGGTTGGTTCTGGAGTAAGAAGATGCAATTTTATAGTCAGTAATTTTGATAATGTCTAATTTTTGCGATGTTAGCCAAGATTCTGATATACAAATGGCATTATATGTAGGGTTTTCTTCTATAAATGCTTCTAAAATGTGTTGTTTATTATAGAGACTTTGTATATTCTGGAATAAAATGTTAAATCGTGGGTCTTTTTTTTTCTCGAAAGGAATGATTTTCTTTAGTTTCATACAGACTGGTAGAGCTGGCATTGGTTGAGTTGTTATTATGCTTTTGTATATTATAGTTATCTTTGGCCTCATATAGTATATTTGTGTACTGGATTACTTTAGCAAATTTCTTGGTGATTTTCTTTCCTTCGATAAATAATTGGTTGTTACGAATAATTGCATGTAGGCCTTCTTTACGTGCTTTAATCATTTCTTCCCTAAGTAAATGTCTCTCCCTTCGAGCATTGTCGTCAAGAAACGTCGCTATAGATAATCTAGTTCCCTGGAAGCATTGGGCATTGTTCAAAATGTATTTAGCCATACGTTTACTCAGAAGTTCAATAACTAGCGGTCGGTTTTTGTTTATGTTTTTACCTATTCTATACATGCTCTCTATGTAGCCCGTCAGGTCCACATTTATGATATCTTGAAATAGGTCGGTTAGTCTGCTATGTAAATCATACTCATGTTCTTGGTGGTATTCAGCTAGGCCGTATAATACAATTTTTTTCGAGTTGTTTTCAGAGCAATACATTGTAGAAGGCATTGTCTTTGATGATAATTCTTTTATTTCTTTTTGTAGTTTTTCATTTTCTATTTTTAAGGTATTTATTTATTTCTGAAATAATTTGTTTAATGTCATTTTTTCGTTGTCCGTTTTCTTTTACCATTACCGTCATCTTATTATCTACTTCTTCTCTTAATTGTATAATAGCATTTTTTATTTCTATCTGTATTGTACTTTGTAACTCTGCAATTATTAATTTATTGTTTTCTTGTAAGCTTTGTGTTATTATTTCGTTAAGATTTCTCAATGTTAATTCCGATATTTTATCAGTTTGTGATGTTAATAAAATGCCATCTGTCGGATAAATTGTGTCACCTAATAGACTTAAATCTTCTGAACAAATGGTGTCATTTTTTGTAGACCTCTTTCTCATAGTAATATTGTTTATATCTGGAGGCGTGCGTTTAGTCTGCATTAATTCGTGATCCTGGTGTCGTACGGGTGTATTTGAATTGTCAAGCTTTGGCATTTTGCAGCGGCAAGCTTGACATGTCCATGTACTTTTCTGCTTTATTGTCATTGAATTTTTAAAGCAGTCATTAGATACATTTGCACACTCCAGGTCATAAGTGTTTTTGCACGTTGCACAGCTTAAGTATATTCTGGTAAGTATTTTTTGATTACATCCAGCGCATATATTTACCATTTTGTACGGATATTTATAAAATTTGCTACGTACTTGGTTATTTATTGTTGGTCAGCGTCCTCTCTTGGTGGTATTATAATAACTCTTCGAGTTCTTACAAGTGGATAATACTCGAGTAAAAGCTGTTGGTGAGATGGTTCCTATGGTTTTTGTTAGATGGCTCTTATCGCAAATTTTGCGTATCTAAGTTTTATAAGATGATTTGCAGTTTTTAAGATCTTTAAATTATTAAGTTTTGTTCTTTTTTAACACTCAACACTGTTTTTAGACAGTGGTCGTTTATGCACTGGTTTTGGATACACTGTAGTTCATAATATTATATGTAAAACTTACTAAAAACGTTTGGAATTCGTCTTTCACTAAAATGTTCGTTATATTTTTATCTTTGAAAAAGCTTTTAATTTACAAATTCTTCACAGATTTCTTCATTTGTCCATCACTATTTGCAGTTTTAACATTGCTTTTACACAATTTTCAATACTTTTCTTGATGGGGAAGTATTTTTAATTTCACTTTGTTTGCGGAGCCGGTGTAAACAATGGCACAGTAGTGCCCTCTCTCTCATTTCCTATTTATGCTGCGTAAGTCAGCGCGATGTTCTCTGATAACTTGTATTAATAACTTTGACTTGCCTGTTTTAAGATCTTAGCGCTTCCTCGTATGTCTTTCTTGGCTGATATCTTGACACACGTAGGAATGAGACTGTGATCACGACATCTCTTCAAGAAATTTAAAGATGTTACATATCTTGCGCGCTTAGTTTGTAGATATTGTCATGACGTCGATGTTGTGGCTATAAATGAGACTTGGTTGAAACAAGGCGAGGAGGGCCGTGCGCCTGTTGTACCTGGCTATCGGCTACGGCATGTACCACGCCCTATGTGCGTGCGCGGCGGCCGCGGTGGAGGCGTTGGATTTTATATTAAGCGAGGTATTAACGTGCGTTCTCATTCACATCCTATAGACTCACAGCATAGTGTTACCGAGCAAATGTGGCTTATCTTAAATGTCAATGGTATTAAACTCGCTGTCGGTACAGCATACAGACCCCCCTGGCAGGATGTAGATTCATTCCTAGACGCCTTAACGACCTCTATAAATTCATTATCTTTTTGTACATATACGGTGTTATTGGGTGATTTTAATGTTAACTGTCTGAATCAAACTGACAACAACACAAAAAAATTGGATACATTTTTAAAATGTTTAAATCTAACACAAAAGGTTACCTCGGCTACACATTTTACAGATCACAGTCAGACTCTTATCGACTTAATATGTACCGATGCTAAGGTGAATAATATTAATGTAGAACCTGTATGTGCGCTTGGAGGGCATGCTTTTATATCTGCGACTTTTCTCTTTAAAAGAGACAGGGTTCCACCTATTACCTTAAGAAAAAGAAACCTCGGTGCTATTTCATTAGCTGATTTAAATAATTGCCTTGACTCTGTAGACTGGAGCATGCCTACACTGTCTCATGACGTAAATAGCATGGTAGCCTTTCTAAGCGTTAATCTAATAAACATTTTTAACAAATTAGCCCCTATTAAAATTTATACAGTTAAGGAGAGGTCTTACCCATGGATTACGGATACAATAAAATTAATGATGAGCTTGCGTAACCAAGCCCGTGTTGAATATTTAAAAACAAAATCCCAAATTAAGTATAATTACTATAAAGAATTAAAACAACTTATAAATAAATCACTGTATTATGAAAAAACTGCTTACTTTAAGTATAATATAAACAATAACATAAAACATCCCCAACGGTTGTGGAAAAATTTAAAAAATACTGTACTGCCACTTACAAGTAAAACTGATTTACCATCGCATTTTAAAGATCCCAACCAATTAAATACATATTTTTTAAACGTCCCTTCCAGCATAACGATGCAGATTTCTTATTTAACATATTATGAGTTTAACAGATATAGTCAGACTGACGTATTCTCGTTAAAAACAGTGAGCAAAGAGAATATTGCAAAAATAGTTTCTGCTTTAAGTTCTAATGCTGAGGGTTGTGACCAAATCACTTTGGACATGTTTGTATTAAGTCTACCCCAGACACTGGAACTTCTTACGTCTATTATAAACACGTCGATAACAACATCCGCATTTCCCGACATCTGGAAGAGGGCCATAGTTCGTCCCATACCCAAAATAATCAATCCCGTTGATGTAAAAGATTTAAGACCGATCAGCATCTTGCCGTTTCTATCTAAGGTGCTAGAAAAGGTAGTCAATACACAACTCATCAAATACCTCGAATGTAGCAATATCCTGCCAGAGACTCAATCTGGATTTAGGAGAGGTCGTGGTACTGCCACGGCATTGCTAGATGTGACGGACAATATATTAGCCGCCCAAGATACGGGAATGTGTACATTACTGGTTCTGCTGGACTATTCCAGGGCTTTTGATTCTATAAATTTGTCACTCCTGATTTCTAAGATGGCGTACTACGGGTTCGATTCCGACACGATAAAATGGTTCAATAGCTATCTGAGCAATCGCACCCAGCTTGTAGAAATCAGAGACGTAAATGGAACCTGCTCCACGTCAGCTATAGCTGACGTGGATAAAGGTGTACCACAAGGATCAATTTTGGGGCCTTCTTTATTCAGCTTATACAGCTCGGACATAACAAAGGCGATACAGAATTGTAGATTTCATATATATGCTGACGACATTCAAATATATCTATCTTTTAAACCTCAGGATTACGTGAATGCGATTATTGCCATTAATGAGGACCTCACAAGAATAGTCAAGTGGTCTAATCATCATTCACTCACACTTAATCCTAACAAAACAAAATATATGATTCTTGGAACCAATAATCAATTAGATAAATTGCCACGGTCGTCTGGTGTACGTGTGACGGTGATGGGAGAACAAATAGAACGAGTGAGTGAGGCTCGTAACCTGGGTCTGTTAATAGACGAAGGCTTGAGGTTTGAAAGCCATATCTCGAATTGTGTGAAAAATTGTTTCTACCGTTTGAAAATGCTTTACAAATTACGTTCTTACTTGAGTCAGGAATTAAGAATTCAATTAGTAGAATCTATAGTTTTATCAAAATTAAATTACGCAGACACAGTTTTCGGTCCCAGGCTGTTAGCACGCACTGAAAAACTTTTACAAAGAGTTCAAAACGCCTGTGCAAGATTCTGCTTTAACATACCTCCGAGAACCCATGTAACACCCTTCTTAAATAAACACCATATGTTGAAAATTAAATTGCGTCATAAATTACACCTTGCTTCTCTTCTGTTCGGCGTAATTGCACATAAAACTCCAATGTACCTGTACTCAAAAATCTCCTGGGTGAGCAGTCATTGCGAGCGTGAGGGTCGTCGGTGTGCGCAGCAGCTGGCTGTACCCCAACACCGATCTGCTTCATTTCGTGGCAGCTTCCGATATAAGGCGTCCAAAATATGGAATAACATCCCCCCGCCAATAAGAAGCCTAAAAAATATTTACAATTTCAAGAATAAATTAAAAAGTTTTTTCCTAACAAGACAAATAATGTATGAATCAGTCGAATGTAACTTATCAATTATTTAATCTAAACTATATAATATTTCCCTATAATGTTTTTATTTTATTTTCATTTTTGTGTTCTACATTATTATTATTTAAATACAGTTGGTATATTATATAGACAATTTATTTTTATCAACTCACCTGTGGACGCTGTTACGCATTTCACATAATTTTATATTTCACACAACAGCTTTATGTTGTATATATATTACATTTAAGTAATAATTCTCCACAATTAGCTATAATAGATGGTCTCACTAATAATAATATCAAAATAATTATAATATCAAAACAAAAACATACAAAACAATACAAATAGCCTACTAAGCTGAGGTTGATCACTTTGTTTACGTTTCACTTTGAGCATAATATTGTGTCATCAGTGCCTATTATGCAATGACTTTTATTTTTATTTTTAACCTACCTCCTTAAATTTATTTATTTGATAGTAACGTGTTATTTATACCTCTGTTCTCATATCTTTTAAATGTACCTAATTTATAAACACAATTTTATATGCCCTATACGTTTTCCTTGTGTATGTATGTAGCAGAACCACATTGTATTTTTGTTGTAATGTTAAGTATTTGCCTCAGACCGTGCATCACTTGTATCGCTGGTGCACTCAATTTGGGTGCCCAGCTAATGCTGAGGTGGTGACCCTTTTCGACGAGGGCATACACATTTTGTAATGACATGTATATTATATATATATATATATATATTTTTTGTTATTTCTGTTTTAACTGATTGTGTGTGCTCTGTACGAAATAAATTTGATTTCTTCTTCTTCTTTCTTCTTCTATATTCTAACCGGCGTATTTTTGTTGCTGTTTCCAGTCCGTACTGATTTACATAATATTGTCTTCTATTTACGCGAATATTATTCATTGAAATTAAACTGCTATATACGGATTTTATCGCGTTGTTTATTTGACACTTTATTACAAAATTTTGAAAATTGTTACACTACTACTACTATTAAACTTTACTAATTTTTAAGCTAATTAAATTATTATTAAACTATTTAGATTTAATTTATTTTTACACTTTTCCCGACATTTCGGTTGCTTTTCAGCAGCCATGGTCACGGGGAGACTAAGATGGCAGTTGTCACTGTGTGTGTTGTAAATTTTGTAATAAAGTGTCAAATAAACAACGCGATAAAATCCGTATATAGCAGTTTAATTTCAAAAAATAACTTGTGTTTTTTTTTCAAATATCTAAATATGAGTTGCTGGGACCCATGGTAGTGATTAGTGGTAATTTAATAGGGGTGGTGATTTAGGATTAAAAAATAAATTAGCGTACTAATAACTAAAGGCATTAGATAAATCTGAACTCACTGAATAATTTTATATAATAAGTTTGTTATTTGACGATTAAGAAAATGAGGTATCAAGAAAAGATTCTAAACACTTTTTGAAATTGTATTTGCTAAATGTTTAAATTAATTTAATAGGCTTTTGTATATTACCACTGTGTACTTCTTAGATCATGTTTTATTACGAAAATATTCTTTAAGTCTAGTTTTAATTATTTTCGTAAGACAAAATGAACGAATCCAAATAGTAATTCTATATTATTGTCAACCTTCACAGCTTTATCTGAATTAATTGTAAATGTATTATAAAACAAAAACAAAATGAAAAACCGCCTCTACTATTAATTCCATATTTTACCAAATATGCTTTTACTCTACAGGTGACAATCGACAACCGCCTAAAATACATCCTCGGCCTATCGACCGAGCAGACCAGCTCAGTAAACGAACCGAAGATAAAACTGTTCGCGCCCAAACAAGACTTGGAAGTGATGCTTGAGAGTCAGCAGTTCATATCTCTGAGCCCCACGCGAAAGTACGTGCAAATACCGGGGTTTAAAACGCCGGAGTTTCTTCAACATAAGCACTGTGATTGTTACGCGTGTGACAATATTTATTGCACAATAATATTCTACATTATCGGTGGGTTGGAAGCTTCAGTGTACTTCAGGAGCGACGAAACAGATATCGCAAGAAATTATTACCGAGGGGTCGTAGCGAGCTTCGGACATTTTGAGGACAAGCTAAAGTGCCTTCTCAATAAGTATAGAGAAATGGATTTCCAAAAATATGTAGTAGAACACGTTAGGAAGGTGTTTGAAAATGAATTCAAGACAGTTAAACTAGAAATATTGATCGAGGCGACGTATTTTGAGTTGAAGAATCAGAATTTTGACAAGGCTGATGACTATTTGGTGACTGTGCACGAGATCTTACAAGATATTGAGACTCCTGACGGTTATATGCGCAATGAAGTAATGAATTTAATGATCGCGTCGGCTAGAGTGAGAAGTGTGGTCAAGAAACAGGAATGTGACCTAGAAACTGAGTTTGAAAACCTCAAATTAAGTCCCAAAGGCGATATACCTAAAACACCTATATCCAAACCGAAACCGCCGCAACAATCAGCCAAAAAAATAATCGTAAAAGATGAGGAAATACCGAAGAAACGCAAAGTTATCAAACTGAACCTCGACGAGGGCAGTTCCGATGAAAAGGACCAAGAGAAACCGAAAACTAGAAAACCGGTGTTCAAAATACCTGTGCCGGTCACCTCTAAGCACGTGCTTGAGACTATAACGCCGAGAGTGTCGCGGAAACCGGCGATAACCGTAACTGATACCGATAAGACACCGAAAACCGACAGGAAGAAGAAATTGACGGAGTTTCACACGCCTCTGTCGACCCCTGAACAGTTCTTCACGCCATTGAATACCATCAAGACTTATTCTAAATCAAATTTAAGGAAAGGCATTGTAAAGAATTTGGAAGAGGAATTCTCGACTCCTCTCAGCAAAGTGGTGAAGGAAAAGATGTTGGAAGTTCCCGCGAGGTCTGGAAGGAGAGTGGAGAAAGAGAGGTCCCTCCGGAGGGCCGTGAGTCCTGGCAAGCTGAGCGACTCGAACCCGCGACCTCGGCGTGTGAGACAACCGAAACTGGACGACTAATAATTTGTAATAAACTGTTTATATGACAGAACTTGCGTTTTATTTTACTTGAAAATAGTTGTAACCTTTAGGGTTTACTTTAAGAGAACTGTAGAATAATTAGGAAGTACAATGAGAGAAGGTATAACAAATACACTTTTAATGAATTAAGATACAAATAAAAGAGACAATCTTTACTTATAGAACTATAGTCAGGGCGTGGTTCGCTAAAGACTTGCTTCGTGGTCCTTGTACAATCAGGACACTTAACTGGGAGTGTGAAGCCGGGCCGCAAGGAGCTGCGACTGACGCCGTCCGTCCTTATATAGTCTCGCACCACCGGTCGCGAGAGGTGGCTAGTGACGTGCGCCCGCGTTCGCCGGGCGTCTAGGCGATTATCGTCACACACCGCCCTCGCTGGCGAAAAGTTTTTCCTCTCAGGGAAAACTCGGTCCCTGGAATGCTCTTCGCCACCGGCAGCCACGGAAGGACGGCATCTGAAAAAATTTAGGACGAGTGGTGTCACTATTTTAAGTTAGGTAATAAGTGATTAGTAAACGGCATCTACAATATGATAACACCATAGCTGCGAACAGATCATTAACTGATAACAATAAAAAAACACGTTAAAGGCAAGGTGATTCATTCATTAGGAATGCAGACTCGACAGCTGGCCGTTAGATAATAACACGTTTAGAATGTCAACAAAGTAATTAGTTAATGAGTTTGTTATGAAGATCAATAAACGACAACTACGGTGAAATTGTACAATACAAAAATATAGCGATTAGTACGCTAGCAAGCAGATAAGAAGAACCACTATGAACGCAAAAAAATATGACGGGAACAAAAAGACTGAACCTGTAGACCGACTTGACAGTGACAATTTAACCACTGAACCACTGGGTGAAAAAAATGAAATGTTTAGATTTCGATTAGTATTTTCGAAAGCAATAATTGATATGAAGATAGAATGAGTAATTAAGACACAAAGTATTGTCTAAAAAAATTTTATAATACATAAAAAAAAATTATAGGCAGATACACGCATTGAAGTACGCAGTTTAGAAGTATATATTTTCTAGTGTTACGCTAGGAAGTATTGCTTTTGTAGTTAAGTAATTAGGTTAATTATAAACGAATCACAAAAGAAAAAAAAATCAAGACAATGTCGTGATCTAGCTAGCCCTACGACGAAGTCTTGGGTTTGGTACAACAAAAGTCCACTAGCTAGAATCACCAAACTATTCCTTATAGTTAATTAGTTTCAAGTCTAACGTGCCACTCACCGAGAGGTTTACCAGACATATCAGACAGTATATATACTAACGGAGACTTCTTGGAAACAATTTTACATTTAATAAATTTAGGTGCCAACTTTTTACTAAAGTATTTATCTTTATCACTAAGGTAAAACGTTCTTCTCCACACAATATCACCAACATTAAACTCAACCGGTTTACGACGTAGATTGTAAGACTTACAATTACGTTGGTGAGCGACCAATAATGCTGCTTGTACCTTCTCGAAAATAGAAGTTAAATAGCCAAGGTTCTCAGCGTAATTGTCATGAGGAATATGAACTAAATTGGGATCAGAGTTACTGTCCCCAAATAGTGAACCACAAGTGACAAGCTCGCGACCATACACAAGAAAATTAGGAGTAAAACCGGTTGTCTCGTTAACCGCGCAGTTTATTGCAAACTGAATTTTTGTAGTTAAAGTGTCCCAGATTCGATGATCGGAAGTTATAAAGGTAGAAATAGCTGTCATAATAGTTTTGTTATAACGTTCAACAGAGTTCACGTGAGGAGAATATAACGGTGTATAATGTAGATTTGGAATTTTGTATTTAGTTAAGAGATTTTTAAAAGTTGCACTAATGAATTGTTTACCGTTGTCTAAGATAATAGTGGATGGAATACCATGCACTAGAAACACATTTTCTTCAAGTATTCTTGTTATTATGTCTGCGGTAGCCCGCTTAATAGGAAAAAGCAAACAATATTTAGAGAAACAACAACTGACCACAAATATAAAAGAGTTTTGACTCCTACTAGGTGGTAATGGACCTATTAAGTCAATACTAATCACCTGAAAAGGTTTCTGACAAGACTTAGGTTGGCCCATGTGGCCCGGCTATTAAGTTTAAAGGCTTGCTACGTGGTATTTTTTATATTATTGCTATATACTGTGTACTGTGCGTGTGTATTCTGCTCAAAGGGTATGTAAGTTTTTCTTTCTTGAGTGCTTAACCAACCACGTGCGTGATCGCGTAGTGAAATTACTAACAGTTTCATTACCCACGTCGTGTTATTAATATATTCGAGATAATTCTATTGCACATGCTACATTTATTACGCTTATTAGCTATCGCGTTTTTTTTCTCCTTGCATCCTTGGCCAGAATCATACGCTTGTATTTCACTGTGTTCTATTGATACTGTTTTTATTTCGCTGCTTGTCATGTTAAATTGCGTGATTAGTAATATTTCTCGGCCGTTCGAAATAATTTAAAATCTATTTGGGATGAGTTCCACGGCTTATATGCTTCATTTAGATCATTAGTTTCCCAGCCGGAGGAATCAACTTCTCAAAATTATAGCACTAGAGCTTGCGGCCCGGCTTCACACTCCCAGCTAAGTGTCCTGATTATACAGGGACCACGAAGCAAGTCTTTAGCGAACCACGCCCTGACTATAGTTCTATAAGTAAAGATTGTCTCTTTTATTTGTATCTTAATTCATTAAAAGTGTATTTGTTATACCTTCTCTCATTGTACTTCCTAATTATTCTACAGTTCTCTTAAAGTAAACCCTAAAGGTTACAATGGCGCCCAACGTGGGGCCCGATTGTAACCTTTAGGGTTTACTTTAAGAGAACTGTAGAATAATTAGGAAGTACAATGAGAGAAGGTATAACAAATACACTTTTAATGAATTAAGATACAAATAAAAGACAATCTTTACTTATAGAACTATAGTCAGGGCGTGGTTCGCTAAAGACTTGCTTTGTGGTCCTTGTACAATAAGGACACTTAGCTGGGAGTGTGAAGCCGGGCCGCAAGGAGCTGCGACTGACGCCGTCCGTCCTTATATAGTCTCGCACCACCGGTCGCGAGAGGTGGCTAGTGACGTGCGCCCGCGTTCGCCGGGCGTCTAGGCGATTATCGTCACATAGTTAAATACCTCTCTAACATTAAATCTATGGCTCGTTGGTTCAATGGTATAAGTATGCGACTGATCGTAAGATCCTGGATTTGATTCATCGTGTCAAACACAGTTACTAGATATTAGCACACCACAACAACGCCAATTTCCTAACTCACCCGGACATATAAAGAATTTCTTAACAAGAAAACCTCAAGTATTTAATACAGAGTTTTAAGATAGCCCGAGGCTTGTAGTGGTCAACATAACCAATTGCCTAACTCCGGGGTGATACTAAGTATTTCTTAATAGGAAAATCTCAAGATTTTAATCCGCTTCGGATTCGAACCCGAGACATTTTGTACAACAATCGCATACACTACCGCTTCGCCACTGAGTCAGCATCTAAGTAAAGATGACTATAATTTTACCTCATCTCATTATTTACTATTATATAATACTATTTTAATTATTACTTGCAGAGAATTTCTTGACAAAAATCCAGATAAGATTGGAATCAAACCCGGGATCTCTTGCATAGCAGTCGGATACACAACCGCTGTGCTATTAAGCCAGCATCTCAGTAAAGATGTTTATTTTACCGCATTGTCGCTATTAGAGGTCAAAATTAAAATTTTAATGATAGCTCGAGTTGTTGTAATAGTCGCAGCTCTTTACTGATATGGTTTTTAAAATAGCTAGAAACTAATTGTTACCCGCGAGTTCGACCGCGAGGAATATAACAAAAAAAAAACTGACGAAAGTAGCCTAAGTTACTCCTTATAACATCAGCTATCTGCCAGTGAAAGTCCCGTCAATATCGGTCCAGCCGTTTCAGACATTAGACGGAACAAACAGAGAGACAAATATCTTAAAATTGATTTTGATATACCTATATTTTTATTTTTTTCTTAGAAATAGATTAGCTTACGAATAATTAATCTATGGCTCATCGCAGCAATATAAGTTTGTGACTGATGTGTTACGAATCTCTATTAAACCCTAATTCCCTTAGCTAGTTCAAATCCTCCATACTCGACAGAAACCCCTGCCAACGCGTGAAAGTTCCTGGTCAGCAATTTTACCTTCATCTTAAGCCCAGTACTAAGAGCACTGAGCATATCCTTCGTCGCGAACACATCCATGACATCTTACTGTTTATTTTAGACTAGCTGACCCGCGCTATTCGTCTGCTTCACATAAGAAAATTTTCCCCGTTTTTGCAACATTTTTAGCGTGATGTTATACAGCCTATAGCTTTCCTCGATAAATGGGCTATCTAACACTAAAATAATGTTTCTATTCGAACCAGTAGTTCCAGAGATTAGCGCGTTTTACCAACCAAACAAACTCTTCAGCTTTATAATATTAGTGAACATTAATATTAAAAAATATATGTATGTCGGAGAATTATTGAATCAAGTGGCGCCATCTATCTGTAGTTCGAGGCATCTCGAGGTAGCGCCATCTATTAATTAATTTAAGAGTTACTCACTTCCTTGAGTTAGTAGTTTCGAGCGGAAGTCTGTGATGGCGCTGTCAGCGTCGTCAGTGAATGAGTGGGAGTTGAACGAAGGTTGAGCGAGTAAAGTAGTGGTGGTACAGGTTAACTCGTTCGTTCGTTCATGTTGTCACTTGACTTCGGGAGCTCGACTGCGTTGGACGTACGCACTGAGTCATTTATTTTATTTCGTACACAATATGGCGGACAAAGAACAATTTTACGAACGGATTCGGTTTCCATCCGCGACATGTATGTAACTAAACCCAAATTATTTCGTTTTTATATATTTTTTAATTGGCGATTTAAAAGAGTAGCCGTGAGTTTCTTGCAGGTTTCTTCTCATAGGCTCTACACTTTGCCTGAACCTAGCAACTAACCTAAATGTAGCTTCAGTAACTTAGTAAACTCACTAACCTATATTTTGACGTTCATAAGTGTTACTTTGTGACCTAAATTAATAAATGATTCTTCACTTTGACTTTGATATATCTTAATCCTAAGTGTATCATATTCCTTCTCATATCCATTGTCATCATTCATCATCATCATCCATTTAATTTTTTGGTTGTTTGTAACAATTTAACTCAAAAACTACTCAGCTGATTTAAAAAAATATTTTATAATTAGATAGCTACCTATATATTTTATTTTAAAAGTATGTAGGTACCTATTGTTAACTTACATAACTTAACCTATTTTTACGCGAGCGACACCGCGCGCAAGAGCTAGTCTTTTATAAAAAACACCTCATCACGATCAACAGATCGTAAGAACCTGGCTTCGATTCCCATGTCAGTTTGTCAGAAATTTATTTCCCGATGCATGACAGTGGACAACACAGACGATTGCTTAACTACAGGCTGCTATTGAGAAGTTATAGACAGAATATCCTTAAGTTTTTGTTACGACCCAGGATTCGAACCCGAGACATTTTGTACAGCAGTCGCATACTACCGCTGTGCCACTGCGACAGTATTTAAGTATAGATGTCTAGTTTACCTCGATACTGCTATAAATATAAAGGTTAATAATACTATTTCGGATAGTAAGTTGTGTAATGGTTACAGCTCCAAATAAAAATCTTTAAAAGAAGGCTTCTTCTTCTCCCGCACTAGGAATTATTATGAATGTCAAGATGACGGGACCCCGCCAGGTTTTTCGAATATTATGTAAATAAGATTTAATACAATATTTCTATTATTCATAGAAAAAATCTACACCAACTATCAAAATATTCTACAAAGAAGGTAGTCCCACGATTTTGATATCAAAATGGCGGGACCACTATTCAGTTAATGAAAAAATACAGCGTGATCTTAAACTGAGCGAACCAAATTTTAATCGATATAGATTATGTTTGAATTGTTATTATACTTTTGTAACTGTAGTTTCAATAAATAAATTCCGCAAATCCCAAAAGAAAACGCCACCTCACACGAGGTCAATGGTACTTCTGGGAACTGATGAATCCGAAGTTTGTAGTACGCTTATGAATCTACGATCTGACAGTGCCCCCGGATGGGACAACATACCCACTTCTTTCTTGAAGCTTGCTAGGAATGAAGTTGTGCCAGTTATCACACACCTTGCCAATCTATGCTTCCAAAAAGGTGCCTTCCCAGCCCCTTTAAAAATATCCATAATTACACCTGTGCATAAGGGTGGTGATAGAGACGATGTCAACAATTATCGACCTATTTCTGTTCTGACTGCGATTTCAAAAATTATAGAAAAATTGATAAATACTCGCCTCTTACAGTATTTGAATAAATTTGATATTCTGTCACCATCTCAATTTGGGTTTAGGCAAAAAAAGTCTACGGAAGATGCAGTTATAGCACTAAGCTCTCTAGTAGTAGAACATCTTGATAAAGGAAATAAATGTTTAGCAGCCTTCCTAGATCTAAAAAAAGCTTTTGACACCGTCTCTGTTCCCATCCTTCTGCACAAGCTTGAATCTATCGGAGTTCGTGGATTACCACTGGCACTTTTCAAAGATTACCTCTCTGGTAGGACACAAAAAGTTAAACTTGAGCAATTTGTTGGGGAGGATGCGGATGTATCATACGGCGTGCCACAAGGAAGCGTACTAGGACCGACGCTTTTCCTAATCTACATAAATAATCTCTGCAATATCAGGTTAAACAATGCCAAAGTATTTTCGTACGCCGATGATACAGCTGTCGTCTTCACAGGGAAAACATGGGATGACGTTAAAAGTAGTGCAGAAGAAGGGCTTGCTCTAATTGCAGCTTGGCTTAGAGAAAATCTGCTCACCCTGAACACTAACAAAACCAACTACATCTGTTTTAATATATATAATCAACTCCTACCAGACAAAGAATTTAATTTAAGAATTCACAAATGCTATATTTCTACAGATAGAACATGCTCTAATTGCCCTACTATCCAGCAAGTTGCTCAAGCAAAATATCTGGGAGTGGTTATTGACCAGCGTCTTTCTTGGTATCCTCAATTGGAACAAGTCATGAGTAGAGTACGAAAACTTATATGGGTATTCAAGGAGCTGAGATATACCATACCAAAAAGGATAAAAGTTAACAAAAGTAATGAGAAGCAAAGAAATCTTTTAAACGAAATTTATGTATCCTTGGTCCAATCTGTTCTAGTGTATTGTATCACTGTATGGGGTGGAGCAGCAAAATCTAGATTTCTAGACTTAGAACGCGCTCAAAGGGCAATACTTAAAGTGATGTACTTTAAAAAAAGAATATTTCCCACTGACAAGCTCTATGACTTATGTAATCTGCTGTCTGTTAGGAAGCTGTATATTCTTCTTGTCATTCTAAAAACGCATAAAGAAACAACGTATGATCCTAAAATCTTAAAGAAAAGAAATAAGCACCGCATACTAAATGTTCCTAAAACTAAAACAGAATTTGCTAGCAGACAATATAAAAAACGTTCAGCCTTTTTATACAATAAAATTAATAAACTAATATATATTTATGATAAAAAACAATATGAATGTAAAAATATGCTAATAACATGGCTACATAACTTAAACTATAACGATACAGAGGCAATCCTGCAATGTGTGAATTAATAATTAATCTTATTTAATGTTGTACTCGCTTATTCTGCACATTCACCCAAACTATATATATATATATATCACACTCGCACACTCACACACTCATACACACGTACACACACTCACACACATATACACGCGCGCGCACACACATATACACGCGCGCGCACATACATACACACACACACACACGCACACACACACACACACACACACACACACACACACACACACACACACACACAATTGATCATATTTTCTTTTTTAGTTTTTTAGTTTTTATTTTCTATTTTTCATATAATATTGTATATTGCTCAAAACTATAAAGTAGGGAAGAGCGGAGCCTTCAACTACAGGCATTTTCTATGCTTAAATGGAGACTCCTCGACAAGCAATGTAAACCAAATATGATATGAAATAAACTTATTTTTTTTTTTTTGTTTTTATTAAATTGTGTTGTTTATTATATTTATATTTTTTACAAACAAACAAAGTTATGACACGGCTATGACGCGGCAAAATGACACTTTGTCGCTCGTAGCTCAGTGCAACGAACATTTCCGATCGCAACGCGAAACCAGAATGCAGTTAATGCAGTTTTGGTTACGGCCATAGTTTCTGCTGGATGGCGGCTGAAACCGAAATTAAGCCGAAACTTGGCCGAACCCGATATTGAAAGTTAGGTCGGACACTAAGTAGGGTGCATCTATGATTTCAATAATTTGGTTGTAGCACCTATAAGAACTGGTAACACTGTCGTATTGTAAATTCACAAACAAAGTATTACTTTGTGAGAAAGACATAGTGCTTTTGTGGGGGTAGGTATATAAATAAAAGTCGTTAGTATATATCGACGATGCTATAATATAATATAATATAATAATAATGTGTAGTATGTATGTATAGGTAGAGTCAGAGTCCTCGCTCACGTCACGTCACAGTGTGTATGTGTGTAGAGAGAGTGAGTGTGGCGGCCTAAGGGCGCGCCGCCCCCGCCAGGTCCACGGAGTGCACCGCAGCGGGGGCAGCGCGCCCTCAGCTGCGGCGGTGGCGGCCCCCGCGGCGCCTCCGCTCGCGGCGCGCGGAGCCCTGCTCGGCCTCGGCCCAGCGCTCGTAGGCGCGCTCGTGCTTGAGCCACTCCTGGTACTTGTACCACCACTCCTCCCACTTGACGTAGTCACCGAGCGTGAGCCCGCGCAGGTAGCCGCGCTTTTTGTAGTAGTCGTAGCGCACGCGCACGTCGTCCCACGACGGCAGCCCACCCGGCGCCGCCAGCAGCAGCTCCTCGGGGTAGCTGCCGGCCGCCGCGCCCTCCGCGCCCCTGAATACACATACACGTTATTATAATACCAATATTGATCACCACGAGCCACCACTCTTCTCAGTGTGAGACGGATTGGCACTCTCAGATGTATCCTCACGATGATTCCTTCACTGTTAAAGCAATCTTGCAATCGATAATACATTAATGCACTTAACTACGAAAAGTCAGAAATGCATTCCTGCGGATAAACTCATCGATCGAACCAGTGTCGGTCGAGTAGATTGTCGACCGAGTCAGTAGAGTTGGTCAAGTCAGTAGAGACGGTCGAGTCAGTAGAGTTGGTCAAGTCAGTAGAGACGGTCGAGTCAGTAGTGTCGGTCGAGTCATTACAGTCGATCGAGTTGATCGAGTAGATAGAGTCGGTTGAGTCAGTAAAGTCGGTCAAGTCAGCAGAATCGGTCGAGTCAGTAGTCGCCAGACCGACTTCACTGGCAGTGTTGAATACTCACGGGAAGACGGCGGCGGGCGGCGCGTCGCGCTCGATGCGCACGTGCAGCGTGGCCTCGCGGCGCGTGATGCGCATGTTCTCGAGCCGCGCCGAGCGGTCGGCCGACCACTGCGCCATCTTGCCGAAGCGCTCCGACAGTGTCAGCCTGCGACACAACGACACACTTGAGCATTTATACTGCGTGTAAGGGACGGCGTGCCGAAAACTTTGGCAAGCCATCTTTCTATAGGTATTACTTATTTCGACGGAAACTTCTTTTAATCACAAAACGCAAGATAAAGATTTCATATTGATTAACATTATTATGCGGTACGCAATGGATTAATAGCAATACAACACATCGCTCGGGGAATGACCTCTGCGCTCCGCGCGAATAAACAACTGATTTGTTTAAATTACGGCGGTTTAATTGCAATGCTGTGTTTTAGTAAAATGTGGTATTATATTAATTTTTATTTAATAAAATGCATGGTTTATGCATTTTATTCAATGTAGTATCCGACCGAAACTAGTTTTTACGGTTGAACCCGGAACCGAATTTTGGCATCGGTCTCAGTTTGGGCCGAAACCGAAACCAAAAGATGGAATTTGTTTCTTTTTTACAAAACATGGCATTATTTGAAAATAAAGCCATGTTTACGTGAAAAATTAATTGTCTGTCATAATTTATTTCTGAACTTCACAATAAGCAAAACAAAGTACCGCAAAGTTCACGGCGCAAACACAGTTAACACGACTATGACGCGGTAAAATCACACTTCATCGCTCGCAACTCAGTGCATTGGAATATTTCCGATTGCAGAGCGCGATACCTATAGTTTCGGTTTCGGCCATAGTTTTGGCAGGATAGCAGCCGAAACCGGCACTAAGTCAAAACTCGTTTTTTGCCGAACTATTATTATACAAGCAGCGATAGCATTATTAATATTTTCATTATTATTATTGCATTATTATTATTATCATTCTCTTATCACAAGTATTTTCTAACATATTATATTAGAAAATATATGGCCCTTTGGGAGGCTTACACGGAGTCATGGGTTCAAACCGTGAAAAGGCCCTTCGAAGTTTAATCAAAGGTGGGATGGAACACCGATTATTATTATTGTATTGCATTATTATTAGTCATTATAATAATACGTATTTATTAACATGTACAGGCTGTTTTAGCCTTAAGTTAATATATAATAGTCTTATTAATGTACCAAAAAATTTCTTAAATAAATGTTCACTTTTAAAATAGATAGTCAAGTAATCGCCTGAAGTACAGGTCGAACCTAGTTCAGGCAAGTAGCTTATAATAATGTAAACGTGTTAAAGTTTCCTTTCTTGCTATAACTATCACTAATATTTTTGGTTTTAAACTAATTTCTTAAGGCATTAAGAGCGTTTATTCCGACGGAACCGAATTCGCGGGTATTTACTGTTCTATTATGTTACAGATAAATAACAATGAATAAAAAATAAATTGAAAATCTGAAAGTTTAATTGTTTATTAAGGGAATGTTAAAGAGAAATATTATGAGCTTTCATAATAAATAGTTTAAAACGGATGAATTTAAATTGTGCATTTTCGTAAAATCTGTAGATTAGGACGAGTTAATTGTTCGCTAGAGCAATAAAAACATATCGTTCTATAATGCCGTAAATGTGAACTATACAACAATAAGTTGTACTGGGAAATGTATTAAAAAAAATGTGTACGTTCATTCATTATTTTTAAGAAAACAGTAGGTCAAAACAGAGCTTTTCTTCTCAATACAGATATAATAGATGCGGTGTTCGTCAGGGAAGCGTGCTAGGCCCAGTGTTATACCTGCTTTATATTAACGATATAATAACTATAACAAACCACAAAACCATCTTATTCGCTGATGACATATCCATAATTGTGACATCTGATAAAAAATATAATACTATTAAAGACCATGAAAATGAAATTAATAATACAATAGATAAATTAATTAATTGGCTTGACATGAATAATCTAAAAATTAATCTAAATAAATCCGTATTTATACAATTTAATAAATCATATAATAGTAAATTTAATTTCAAACTAAATATACCAAAAATCAAAGAAGTCACGTATACAAAATTCCTAGGTGTAACACTAGATGAAAACTTAAACTGGAAAGCACACGTGGACCAGGTGTCAAATAGAATAAATAGATTTGTATTCGCGCTCAAACAAATAAAAAACGTTACAAATATAAAAACGGCAACTACTTGTTACCACGCATATGTGGAATCGTTGTTACGCTACGGACTTATTATGTGGGGTAATAGTGTTGATCAAAACAGAGCATTTATAGCACAAAAAAAATGTATAAGAGCCATGTGTGGAATAAAACCCGATGAATCGTGTCGCCCGGTATTTAAAGAGCTTGGTTTGTTGCCGCTACCGTCTCTTTATATTTATGAAATTTGTATGTTTGTGAGGAAACATAAATATTTGTTTAAGACAGCAGACGATGGAAATCCGAGGAGTAGACGAGATCCACTCAGACTTGTGCTTAATGATGTTGTAAGGTTAACTAAATATGATAAAAGCTGTCTAGTGATGTGTGTACGCATATTTAATAAAATACCTTCTTAAAAAAAGTTAAATCTACGGTCGTTTAAAATACAATTGCATAAATGGCTTACCACATACAACTTTTACAGTGTTAAAGATTTTATTGACAAAAAAATATAAATTTGTTTTTATTGTGTAATCAAAATTGCATGCTATGTTAAGCAAAACATGTGTAACATATTTTCACAATTGTAACATCTTTTTATACCATGTTTTACGCAAATAAATATATTTATTATTATTATTATTATTTTAGTACAATAACGGTGCGCAAATTTGCTCTTATTTCTAATATTATTATTATTTTTAGTATTATTGCCCGTCCTTTCTCATGGTTCTATCTCTTGTTTTGCGAACTTGGCAGTAAATGTAAATGTTGAATCAGTAAAATATAAATTCTGTAACTAAATTGTAAAAAAGTGAATATTTTTTTTCTTACTTGAATTATTTTCTTTTATCTTCCTTTTTTGGTTTTGTATTTAGTGTTATTCGTAGGTTTTCATGTCTTTTACATATTAACACAATATATGTATATTTGAAAAAGTGACAATTAATTAGATGAAAATTACAAATTAATTCTATCAGAAGTATCAGATAATAAAAACTGCGCCATATAAATTATAAAAAATCGTGGTTATTCTGAGAAACATCCTCCTACTTAAGGAGTAATAACTAGCTTCACTTGATACCTATAAAATCAAAAATAATAAAAAATTAAAGCTTTTCCATTGAAAATAATTAATTTGAATATTGTCATAATTGGCGTATACGTAGATGAAAACTTTTCATGAATGGCAAAAAGGATCAAGATCATCATTCCACGCGACGTCGTCATAGTGCGCCTGGGTGTCGCAGTGGCGGAGCGCGGGGTGCCGCGGTTCTACCACTCGATCCGCGTATACGCTCTTAAGTTATTGTTAGATAGATTTAATTTAAAGTTGATTTAAGTCCACCATTGTATGTACTACTTTTAGCCGAATATTGTTTTTTAATATTATTATTTTTGAGCATAGTGTTACCTCTGCGGTTGTGGCTCCTCGCTGGCATCAGACTCGGACTCCGAGTCGCTGTCGTTAAGGGCGGCAGCGATGGCGGCCGGAGACACGCGCTCGGCCGGGCGCTCCGCCCCGCGTTCGCCCTCGCGCTTGATGTGTCGCGCCGGGCCCGCGGGGGCTGCGGGGTGTGCGGGGGCAGCGGGATGGGCAGGCGCGGGCGGGGCCGGCGCGACGCATAGTTGTGAGCGCTGCCACTCCAGCACCTGTGGGCGAAGACATCACTGTAGTGCACTGCCAACTAGCTTAGCTTCGTATTCGAACCCACAACACTCGATGCGGCGGCAGCGGTGAACTAACAACCTGCTCGCTACACCATCCGTGGAGACAGTTATTCAAGCAAAGTCTACTTGAACCCTAAATTTCTACGATGAAATTTATAGATTACCAAAATAATAGTCGTGTGTGAAATTTTAACCCGCATGCATGACAATCTACACCGTCCAAGCAGTCGTGACAAAAACAATTATGGCAATGTATGATTATGCCAAAAAGAAAAACTATTTTGGAAAAATAGTTATGCGAAAGTATATTACAATTTGAGCAGCGATAGCTCAATGGGGCGACCAACAGACTGCAATGCAGAGAATCTCGGGTTCGAACCCACGTCGCGCACCTCAGACTTTCGAAAGATATATGACTTTTCGAAATTAAGTGCGTATTGATTGACAATTATCGCCTGCTCCGTGCCTCGGAGAGCACGTTAAGCCGTCGGTCCCGGCTGCCATGAACATCTATGGCAGTCGTGATTGGGAGAGTGTCGACACAAAAGATCCCACTGGGTCGAAGTGTCGCCGGTCTGCACTGACTGGCCCCCACATAAGATAAGATATTACAATAAAAAAACATTAAAGGATCCCGGGAGATGGTGTTCGAGGTCTATATAGTCTCCAAAACTTCAGTTTGTATACAAAATGGCACCAGAGATCCCTCTGGAGCCATTTTTAGATATCATAAATCTATTTAGTTAGTGATGGTGCTCGAGGTCTGTATAGTATATAAAATTCCAGTTTTCACACAAAATGGTCACAGAAGTGAGTTCACCTAGAAAGAGAGATGATGACGTCATAGTTGTTGGTATACCTGTGTTCGCTTTACCTTCTCTTCCCGGGTACGCTTGCTACTCTCGCGCGCCTTCAGCAGCTCGCGGGTCGGCTGGACGGCACGCCCGCGGCCCGGGGACGATGAGCCCAGTCTGTTGGACACAACATCATGTTAATATATTGTATTACTAGATGTCCCTGCGGTTTCACTCGCGTTTATGTCTACTGCGCCGCTTCCGTGGGTCGTAGCGTGATGTTGTATGGCCTTCCTCGATACCTCTAGTTCCTGAGATTAGCGCGTTCAACCAAACAAACAAACTGTTCAGCTTTATAATATTAGTGTAGATTATAAAAGCCATTATACGTACATTTAAAAAAATATGATTTTTTTACATTTAGTTGCTTATGTGTGGCCATCAAGGCCTGTATTTCAGGACGCCAGGTTTCCTCTTTCGGTGTTTATATTTTTATCTTCGTTATCTTTTGTCGTTATTGTTTAATATGTCCTTTTCTGTACCCCTTACGTGTATGCGAAATTTCTTGATCATCAGTTTAAATAGTTAAGGCATGAAAGCGTAACAAACAAACAAACTCAGATTCGCGTCTATAATATTATTTAGGATATCATGTTTTGTAGTAATTCAACTATCAATTAGCTTTATTAACATATATTTTTTTTTATACTGTCGTAGTCTTTTGACCGCGATCTCACCTGATCTTTAGTGAAGATGCATTCGAAGATGGAGCACGCTTGCCTAGACGATACCTATTCACCCGCGACTTGAAGACACTCAAATTGTACTCATCAGGAAACACAGACTTAGGTAGCGATTGCCACTCCTTAGCGGTACGCATTATAAAAGTGGAAGCAATGCGCTTCGTGCGTAAATGTGGTATATCCACCATGTACCTGTGTCGCTGGTCTGATTGTCTGGTCGTCCGATGATAGAATGGGGAAGGAGGAATCAAATTATGCAGTTCCTCTGCACACTTTCCGAATTGCATCCGATAGAAAATCGAGAGACTGGCGACCTTACAACGCCGAAAATGCTCCAAGCTTTGGAGTCGTGTGTTGACCAGTTGCTCATCGCCGATAAGTCTCTTGGTCTGCCGCTCAATTGACTCCAAAGCCTCCAGCTGATATTTTGCAGAACCATCCCAGAGGTGAGAACAGTACTCCATGCAGGATCGAACCTGTGCTTGGTACAAATTAAGCAAATGTTCTGGCATGAAATACTGCCACACCTTACTGAGGAGGCCCAGCTTTTGGCGGCTAGTTGGGCTTTTGCCTCAATATAGAAGCCAAAGTTAAGGGTTGGAGTCAATGACAAACCCAGAAGCTCAAGAAGATCAGTTATCGGCACGAATACATCTCGGAAAGTTGGAGCCAGTTGGAATGGGCTCTTTTTTGCGGCAAACAGACACGCCTGGGTTTTAGAGGCATTGAACTTAACCATGTTGGCATCACCCCAATCGCAGACTATCTTAAAGGATAAATTAATACGGTCGATCATAGCTTTCCTGAGCAACTGTATCTGTGCTTCACTGGCCCTAGCGCTGGTGACGTAACTCTACAAGCGTGCTGTCGTCTGCATACCCAAACGTACCGGGTTTCAGCAGATCGTTAATATGCAGAAAAAAGAGATTTGCTGAGAGTACTGATACCTGTGGAACCCTGGCACTAATTGCATTTTGTTCGCCATCAATGACAACTCGAATCGAGCGGCTCTTCAGGAAATCTGCTATCCAAACGCAGAGGCCAGTGGGTAAGCCAAACGACGAAAGCACTGGCAAGCCAAAGGACGAAAGCTTGCTGATAAGGCTATCATGCCAGACCCTGTCGTAGGCCTTTGAAATATCAAGCGAAACAGCCAATGCTTCGCCGTGTTTCTCTATGGTCTCGGTCCATAAATACGTTGCATACACTAAAAGATTTCCATTGGACCGGTTTCGGCGAAATCCGTATTACCGGTCGCTGAGCAGACTACTTGATTCTGGAGTCTGTGTGTCTGTCTGTTAGTGACCGGCAAAACTCCGGAACCACTGGACCGATTGACTTGTATCTTGTATCTTATGTGGGGGCCAGTCAGTGCAGACCGGCGACACTTCAACCCAGTGGGATCTTTTGTGTCGGTACTCTCCCAATAACGCCTGCCATAGATGTTATGCCATAGGGACCGACGGCTTAACGTGCTCTGCGAGACACGGAGCAGGCGATTATTGTCAATCAATACGCACATAATTTCGAAAAGTCATATAACTTCCGAAAGTCAGAGGTGCGCGACGTGGGTTGAAACCCGAGACCCTCTGCATTGCAGTCTGTTGGTCTCCCCACTGAACTATCGCTGCTCTGATTGACTTGTAACTTGGTGTGCAGACACCTTGGGATCATAACTCGGTCGAGTTTGAATATGGGCTCTGTGGGTCAAAAGACCCCCGAGATATAGGGGTAATTTTTTTACATTTAAGACGAAGAGGTTGAATCCTGGGTTTTTACACCCATCTCGTTTAGTATACGTTCCATACTCTTACAGTGTATGGAGGTAACTGATATGGGTCTGTAGTTCGCAGGGTCGGCTCGACTGTCTTTTTTTGGCACGGGCTGCACATTAGCAAGCTTCCATGAGTTCGGCTCTTGTCCTATTGCCAGGGAGAGGCGATACAGGCGTGTCAGCACGGGTGACAACTCAGGTGCACAGATCTACAGTACTATGGCTGGAATATCATCAGGACCGCTGACCTTGTTAACGTCAAGATTCTGCAGCGTTTTACGGACCTCGGTCTGACGTATGCGTATATCTGACATGAGGGTCCCGCAAGATTATTTTTAGCCATTTATATGAAACTAGCTTTTTCAGGTTTTAAACTATCTGTACAAATTTAATTTAAATCGATTCAATAGTTTAACCGTGAAGGGGGTAACAGTTACTTTCGAATTGATAATTTACTTCTTTAAAAATCTATTTATAGAAGGATTACTAGCAATTTGGGTTTCAAATTACTTACTAGTATTCTTGTTAACCTCTCCAGCTAAACAGCCAGAATGCTTGTATTAGGAGAGGTTTCACGTCAGTATAGTGTCGTGCAATGGGTGGGATTTGAACCCGCGACCTCTCGATCGCAAGTCCAATGCCTTATCCGTTGGGCTACCGCCGCTTCAAATATTAATATTCTTTTAAACCAACATGGATTATATTAATAAAATATAACAATCAATTATAATTTATTACGTAATTTAAACAATTAAATTAATTATAAAATGAATTAACTCGCTATTGCATCAATTCGATGTTATCGCTTAGACGAACGGAAAGAGAAGAACGCGAGCAGCGCTGGCGCCTCGTGTCTACAGGCGCGAGTCAGCTGACTCGCTGACGTCACTGCAGTGGCGCGATGACGCGACGGAGTGGGTAACGGCCACTTAACACGTGTCTACAGGCGCGAGTCAGCTGACTCGCTGACGTCACTGCAGTGGCGCGATGACGCGACGGAGTGGGTAACGGCCACTTAACACGTGTCTACAGGCGCGAGTCAGCTGACTCGCTGACGTAACTGCAGTGGCGCGATGACGCGACGGAGTGGGTAACGGCCACTTAACACGTGTCTACAGGCGCGAGTCAGCTGACTCGCTGACGTCACTGCGGTGGCGCGATGACGCGACGGAGTGGGTAACGGCCAATTAACACGTGTCTACAGGCGCGAGTCAGCTGACTCGCTGACGTCACTGCGGTGGCGCGATGACGCGACGGAGTGGGTAACGGCCACTTAACACGTGTCTACAGGCGCGAGTCAGCTGACTCGCTGACGTCACTGCGGTGGCGCGATGACGCGACGGAGTGGGTAACGGCCACTTAACACGTGTCTACAGGCGCGAGTCAGCTGACTCGCTGACGTCACTGCGGTGGCGCGATGACGCGACGGAGTGGGTAACGGCCACTTAACACGTGTCTACAGGCGCGAGTCAGCTGACTCGCTGACGTGACTGCGGTGGCGCGATGACGCGACGGAGTGGGTAACGGCCACTTAACACGTGTCTACAGGCGCGAGTCAGCTGACTCGCTGACGTCACTGCGGTGGCGCAATGACGCGACGGAGTGGGTAACGACCACTTAACACGTGTCTACAGGCGCGAGTCAGCTGACTCGCTGACGTGACTGCGGTGGCGCGATGACGCGACGGAGTGGGTAACGGCCACTTAACACGTGTCTACAGGCGCGAGTCAGCTGACTCGCTGACGTCACTGCGGTGGCGCAATGACGCGACGGAGTGGGTAACGACCACTTAACACGTGTCTACAGGCGCGAGTCAGCTGACTCGCTGACGTCACTGCGGTGGCGCAATGACGCGACGGAGTGGGTAACGGCCACTTAACACGTGTCTACAGGCGCGAGTCAGCTGACTCGCTGACGTCACTGCGGTGGCGCGATGACGCGACGGAGTGGGTAACGGCCAGTGGGTACATGCTATGATGTGTCAAAAGAGACTTTGTATCTGAAAAGAAGTATAAATAAGTCTGGGAAGCCCTGGACTAGTGTGTGTACCTCGGTTTGGCCGACTTGGGCGGCGGCGCGTGTAGCACGTTGGGGGGCGGAGGCGCCGGCCCTTTCTTGTTCTTGGCCGAACACACGGAGCACGACTCATCCGAACAGCTGCTGGCCGACGACCCGGATGGAGACGACTGGAATACGAGACAACACTTATTAGAGACAGTAGCAATGGGAGAAAGTAGTAAACATTTCTGGAACATTTGATATTCATAATTAATCTAAACTATTATTATAAAGAGGAAACATTTGTGTTTTTGTATATATGTTTGTAATGTTTTCACACAAAAACTAATGGAGCTATTTCAAAAATTCTTTCACCATTAGAAAGCTGCATCTTCACTGAGTGACATAGCCTATATTACATTTTCAAAAAAAATTGGATTCCTTATTAAAAATGTAATAATATAACCCAAGGTGTGGAAAATTAGTCATAAAAAATCTGTCATCGCGTGCGCTGCGGAAACTATTGATGATAGTACAAAAAAATGTTCTACAGTATTATAGAAAGTATCAATATCTACAAAAAAGTCCGCGATACCTATATGTATTTTTTAAATATATAGCTAACTACACCTATATAGGTGTAGTTAGACATATTAATTTCTTTAGTTGTAGTTTTATATATTAAAATTAGATAACAAATTAAAAGTAGGTATTGGGTAATAAATTAAAGTCCACGCGGACGAAGTCGCGGGCAACAGCTAGTAATCTATATACAGGATGTCCGGTAATTATATAATATATAATATTGAAATGTCATATAGCAGAACTTATGGCCGTTCGAAAAAAATATGCATAGAATCTATCCTAACTACTACCTGATATATGTTTTTTTTTTTTGAATTACCATATTTAACTTTCTTGTACACTACGACCATAAATGAATGCATTCCATCTGTTTTTTTTTTTACTAAACACAATTTATGCTAATTGATAGACAGTCAAAAGTATAACTAGCTATTGCACTTTTTTAATATTCTTTTTTTCTGAACGGTCTTCAGTTCTGCTATAAGACATTTCAAGGTTATCCGTTAATTACCGGACACCCTGTATAAATAGGCAAAGGCATAAGAATCTTTTTGCCAAACGATTAACTATTTTAATTACGTGCAGTTAAAACTGACAAGGACATTATCAATAAAAAAATTGGAATCATTGCTGTTTTATCAGGGACACCAACGCGTGATCTCCATAAAGGCGAGTATACTCGAGAGTTTCTTTTACATTTCGCCCACCCCATGTCTCATATCGATGCGTTTGTTTGGATACGTCAGTAAACCACGGAACTCAATGCGGGATGCACGTAGCTCGAGGAACGGTATCCAGATTTCTTATATCCAAGAAATGAGTCGGTTGAACTATGAACAGTTTATTTTTGATTTTACACATATTCTATGAAAAAATAAGACAACATTTAACTGTCCCGAGCTAAAATGGCTCTTTAACGTTGTTGAGAGATGGTGCTGTTCGTAGATCTTAGATCTTTATCTATACAACTGTTATTACCGCATTCAATATCGTGCAGTAGAATTTGTCTGATGCGCGTAAAAATATACAGATAGGACGGATAAGTTCTAGAAAGAAAGAAAATTTATTTTGGCACACAAAAGGGCACACGCAAAACATGAAGAAATAAAAAAAATACTATCACTATAATTTCATTTCTGCTAACTGGCAACACCTCACCTTCCGCTCAACTAAACGGAAACTGCCTCCATTCAAGTCAAGGCTAGTATTGTCAGTGAGCAGCGATACAAACAATAATAGGTATATTAAATTATTTAAGTTTAAAAGTAATGTGAAAGTGTTTGTCCCATCAGCCAAAATTTTGACATCGCTCAGCGTACCAACACTGGTATTCTGTGAAATGCTATTTAGTGACGCTGGCGCCTAGTGTCTAGCTACTCAAGCTGATTACTGAAGAAATCTTTTTAAATGAAACGTTTATATATGTACTGCTTTATTATACATATTATGTAGTGTAGTGATAAGAATCTTAAATGAGTAACCTCAAAATGTCTACGTTACAAGCTTTTATCAATTATTTGTATGGCAAATATCCGACATCTTTATTCAATTCTTAACGTCACGAGTAAGTATTATTTTTTTAACGTCGGGAAATCCTTTCACTCGTACCTCTCCGCGGTGCGACGGAGAGGTTATGTCGGGCTCACCGGGGGAAAGATACCCCGGTAATACCGACTAAACCTACCACGGTGTTCCTCGACATAACCATAGACGGCGAGGCCGCGCGAATCGCTTTCACATGCAATCGCGACCCCACCGTGGTTTCGGCCCGCCGTGTAAAACGGCAGGCCACTACACAGAAACACTTCCGCCACCGTCCCCCTGGGAGGGACAAAGGCACGATACAGAGGCGCACGTGGGAACACGCACGCCGCCTCTCGGACCTGGTGCTGATCGGGTGGCGAGCAGGCCCACGCAGCCCACCACCCCCAAGTCAAACCTCAGGGTGGCTGGAGGTCATCTCGCGCCCTCCGGAGTCTGGTTCTGCGGTTGGGGAGAGCGTTACAGCGCTCCCACTCCCGCTCCGCCGCCTCCTTGATGGAAATTACTTGCTCACAAAAGGAGGCGACGGCGTTCCACGATCTCTCACTCCGGACCATAGACTGAACCACGGCCGGGAGTTAGAGGGCAACCAGTCCGACTGCCGCGATCAACTCACGGCGCTGCGATGTCCGCCAAAGTGTGCAGCGCCGTGTCCACAACAACATCGCGGCAGTCGCCGCAGTGATGACATCCGGGCGTCTCTTGCCGTCCTATACGACACAGGAACTGGCCAAACAACCGTGGCCAGTCATTACCTGTGTCAGCCGGAAGGTGAGAGCGCCATGCCGCCTTTTCTAGCCACTCCTCAAAAACGGGGTTTACCGCCACGATTGTGGCGTGCTCGGCACTGGGGTGCACAAGTCGATTTCTTCATTCTTCCACCAGGACCTGGCGGAGTTCGGATCGTGCCCCCTCTACAGCGGGAATAGCACTTGGTTTGTTTTAACTGTCAATTATACTATTTAACTTGTAATCTGTGGATAACGTCGTGAGCATTGTGTTTGTCAGTTCAATCACGGTACTCCTTAAATTTTTGTAATGTATAATATAATTATAATAATAATAATATTGTGTCAGTTACACACAACACCATCTAGCCCAAACTAAGCAGAGCTTGTACTATGGGTACTAGACAATAGATAAACATACATATATACCTTTTTTTTGTAAATACATTCATATTATACATAGAAACACCCAGACCAAGACAAACATCCATGTTCATGCACACAAATGTTGACTTCAGGCGTGGCACTCGGTTACACCAACCGCCACGCCATCGAGGCTGACACTAACACACTGTTGTTTGTGGTCCCTAATAAAATAAAATACGAAAATACAATTTATAGTGCGTTACCTTTCTCGGCGGCGGCGGCGACGGCGGCCTGGCGGCGCGCGCGGCGGGCGGCGGGCGGCGGGCGTCGCGCCGCGCCTCGCGCCGAGGCGGGCCGCGCGCGCCCAGGCGGGGCGGACTGCGTCTGTGCAGGGGACTACAATTAGCTACTGTGGATAACATGCCCACTACTTTAACCTATTGAGACGCAACAGCACGCCGGCAGCCAGACACAATATTTTTTTAATTCAATCCAAGTCGTGGCAGATTAAAAACAAGCTTCTAAAAGTTTATCGCATCGGTATTAAGAATAACAAGTGAGAAACGGCATAGAATTGCCGTAAATCTTAGAGTTCGAAAAAATGGTTCAAGTCATATGCAAAGGTTCAGTATTTCATAACAGTAAAATGTTAGCGAAACAATATTATACTTTATTAGTAGAAGTGCACAAATAGTGATATTCCTTGCGTCCTCTTGAGCATTGATTAGAGTATTAAACAAGTGAGATTCGGTAACGAATTGTCATAAATCTTAGAGTTCGAAAAAATGGTACCACGTGAACTTGAGGTCAGAGGTCAAAGGTCATAGTCATTTCGGGGGTATATCGACTATACTGAGTCGAATGGCGTTGACCGCGAGTCTCTAGCTCTTACGATTCTTGAGTTAAAAGATGGTATCACGTGACCTTGAGGTCAGAGGTCAAAGGTCGTAGTTATTTCGGGGTATATCGACTATGCTGAGTCGAATGGCGTTAACCGCGAGTCTCTAGCTCTTACGGTTCTTGAGTTAAAAGATGGTATCACGTGACCTTGAGGTCGGAAGTCAAAGGTCATAGTCATTTCGGAGGTATATCGCTATGCTGAGTCGAATGACGTTGACCACCAGTCTCTAACTCTTACGGTTCTTGAGTTGAAAGTTGTATAACAGACAGATAGACAGACAGACAGACGGAGTGACAGACGGACAAAGCTGTTGTATAGCTTTTTCGAACTCTGAAAAGGATATTGCCAAATAATGCTCATAAACTAAAAAATATGTTAGAATGCTTGCTATCCCACAAGAAATGGCAAAAATTTTAAAGTATGGAATCAGAATGATAATTCCTGTACACACAATTAATAAGACATATTATGTCTTATTCGTCTGCCTAATAATAATAGATAGTTATTGAAAAACTAAGTCAGCCCAGTGCCAAGTAAGTCTTGCATATTTTGTACACATACAAAGAACACGTCAGTATAAAGCTGAAGAGTTTCTTTGTTTAGTTGAACGCACTAATCTCAGAAACTACTGGTTCGAATTGAATAAATATTTTAGTGTTGTATAGCCCATTTATCAAGGAAGATTTATAACATCACGCTACGACCAATAGGAGCGGAGCATCAATGAAAAATAAAGGGGAAAATTCTCTTATGTGAAGCAAACGAACTTGCGCGGGTCAGCTAGTTTTGATAACTGGATTGATTGAAAGGTTAAATAAGTCTATGTAAATAATTACCTGATAGGGCTTCTACGGGGGCTGCGTCTAGGGCTCCTACGGAGAGACCGTGAGCGGGACCGCCTTGGGGACCGGCGGACACCGATGGCCGGCGAGCGAGACCGCCGCCCGCCAGACCGGGACCGGCGTCCCAGCAGTGGAGTCCTTTACAACAAGCAAAATAATAGCTAATACTCAAGAAATAGCGTTACATAGTATTTTACAAAATGCAAACCATGCAAAATGGATCCAATCCAAGAAACACATTCCTTTTTTTTTATTATAAAGGGGTCATCCATAAATTACGTCACACAAATTTCATTTTTCCACTACTTCCCCCGTCCTTGTCACAGCTGGTCATATTCAGACAACTGGCAGACTGCACTCATCTTCGAGAACATTATGGAGATTAATTTAATAATTGATTTATTAATTAAGGGTCTCTTACAAGAAATACAATTTCTCAATCAATACATCTTGGTATTTAAAATAAAATAAGTCTCTCAGACGTGCAGGTTTCCTCACGATGTTTTCCTTCACCGTTAAAGCGAGCGATAATTAACTATACGCACATAACTTAGAAAAGTCAGAGATGCGCGCCTTGGGATCGAACTCGAGACCTCTGTATGGCAGTCTAACAGTCTAGGACTATCGCTGGTGTTCCATATGTCCTTGACATACGTTCATGAACAGCATAATGGACAAAGCCAAAGATTTTAAATCATAGATGCGCCCTACTAGGCATAGAAATGATTGCTACTTTTAATTCATTTTCATTTGAGGAAATGATATTTTTTTTCACAGTGATTTCACCTGTGAAATTTCACAGTTAATGATTTTTAATTCCAGTGTTGCAATATCCCATTACTGCTTTTTGCTACTATTAAACATTTATGAAAATTAATGAATACCGCGATTTTGTTATGTGATTAGTAGAACAGGACAAACCTAAATACTAATTATTATTCAGAGTATTCGAAAACTAAGTTCACAATTGCCGACGACAATATTTTTTAAAACAGTTTAAGTACGCTCGCACCTGAACTCGATCAATCGCAAGTGAAATTTCATTTCTTTATATTAATTCATTTCATAAACGATAGACTATAATGATTCTGCACACTTTTAATTAGAAATATAATCTATCTTACTCTGTGAAAATATAGCTTTTAAACGGAGAAAGATTTTTTAAATCCGTTGCGTCCTTTTTGAGTTAAATACTTACAAACAATAAATCAAATCTTTCATCTTTATAATATTAGTATAGATATAATAATGTTTTGTGTGGGAATCGAACCCATGCCACAAGCAGCAGTATTTATAATAATTGACATATAGTTTATCATTAGAATATCTTCTCCCTTAGCCTTTATTATTCCCAGGTCACTCGGGGTCGGCTTTTCTAGTCTAACTGGATTTGACTGGATATCAGTTTTTACACGGAACGGCTGCCACCTAACGATACCCTAAGGCTAGACCAGTGTCAGGATATTATAGTGCACTGACTTTCCCAATAACGACTGCCATAGATGTTCATGGCAGCCGGGACCGACGGCTTAACGTGCTCTCCGAGGCACGGAGCAGGCGATAATTGTCAATCAATACGCACATCATTTCGAATAGTCATATAACTTCCGAAAGTCAGAGGTGCGCGACGTGGGTGCGAAGCCCTCTGCGTTGCAGTCTGTTGGTCTCCCCACTGAGCTATCGCTGCTCATATATTATATTATCATTAGAATATATTAGTTAATATTTACATAATAGTTATAGATTAACAGTAGATAATGCCGCGGCTAGGCGGCTAGTGCATCGGTAAGTGTCCCATCTAACCCATGTCCCCGTGTAAGCCTCCCAAACGGCCGAATCAAATATTGATGGCCTCGATGGCGTAGTGGTTAGTGTAACCGACTGTCACGCCTGAGGTCGAGGGTTCGATTCCCGTACTAGTCAAACATTTGTGTGCGTGAACATAGATGTTTGTCTTGGTCTGGGTGTTTCTGTGTATAATATGTGAGTATTTACAAAAAAAAAGAAATATAATATTGTACCACATACACACAACACCATCTAGCCCAAACTAAGCAGAGCTTGTACTATGGGTACTAGACAATGGATAAACATACATATATACTTTTTTTTTTGTAAATACTTACATATTATACATAGAAACACCCAGACCAAGACAAACATCCATGTCCATGCACACAAATGTTTGAAAAAAGGTATATATGTATGTTTATCCATTGTCTAGTACCCATAGTACAAGCTCTGCTTAGTTTGGGCTAGATGGTGTTGTATGTATGTGGTAGAATATTATTATTATTATAAATTAAATAAATAAATTACTACCTAACGAAAATGAACGATCAAATTTTAGTCCTATGTTCGGTTCTTCGTTCATGTAGATTACTATGATAACTGCCTCGATGGCGCAGCGGTAGTGAATGCGACTGCTGTGCATGAGGTCGCGGGTTCGAATCCCGGGTCCCGCCAACAAAAAGTTATCGAGATTTTCTACAAAGAAATTTTCAATAGCAGCCCGGAGTTAGGAAGTTGGCGGTGTTAGACATCCCCGTGCCTTCGAAATCACGTAAAGCCGTTGGTCCTGCACCTGATTTCTCTTCGGTCGTGTTGGATTGCCGTCCGCTAGGATTATGAGAGTTAGGGAAAAGAGAGTGCACTTATGTTTGCGCACATACTTGTGCACTATAATATCTCATGCGCAGATGACCGGTCTCCGTTAATATTGACCGTCGTGATCAAAATTCACCATCGAGGCCCTTATTTGCCCCTTTTTGTTCAATAATTTAAATCATAGATGTGCCATAAATCGCATGAAAGGGTGTCCACATTAAGAAGAATTAGCTCACACATTACATTTACAAGACAAATAACGATATTGTACAATTTTCAAAATGAGTAAGTGTGATAATACTATATTTATAATTCTGATGTCATGATGACATTGTGTGGATGACAACTGAACGTACGGGAAAACGTATGTAGTAGGGCGTAGGCATGGAACATTTCATAAGAAGCATGTGAAAAATCATATGAAATGATTTTTCATACGTAGCGCATGATACTTTCGTTCACAATGGCTGCTAAAATCGTATCATATGGAATCACGTTGTCACGGTAACCGAAATCACAGACACCGCTAGCGAGAATGAAAAAAGTAGCTTATTTAGATCCAGGCGTGCCAAAGTTGTCACGGGAACCGAAATCACAGACACCGCTAGCGAGAATGAAAAAAGTAGCTTATTTAGATCCAGGCGTGCCAAAGTTGTCACGGGAACCGAAATCACAGACACCGCTAGCGAGAATGAAAAAAGTAGCTTATTTAGATCCAGGCGTGCCAAAGTTGTCACGGGAACCGAAATCACAGACACCGCTAGCGAGAATGAAAAAAGTAGCTTATTTAGATCCAGGCGTGCCAAAGTTGTCACGGGAACCGAAATCACAGACACCGCTAGCGAGAATGAAAAAAGTAGCTTATTTAGATCCAGGCGTGCCAAAGTTGTCACGGGAACCGAAATCACAGACACCGCTAGCGAGAATGAAAAAAGTAGCTTATTTAGATCCAGGCGTGCCAAAGTTGTCACGGGAACCGAAATCACAGACACCGCTAGCGAGAATGAAAAAAGTAGCTTATTTAGATCCAGGCGTGCCAAAGTTGTCACGGGAACCGAAATCACAGACACCGCTAGCGAGAATGAAAAAAGTAGCTTATTTAGATCCAGGCGTGCCAAAGTTGTTACGGGAACCGAAATCACAGACACCACTAGCGAGAATGAAAAAAATAGCTTATTTAGATCCAGGCGTGCCAAAGTTGTCACGGGAACCGAAATCACAGACACCGCTAGCGAGAATGAAAAAAGTAGCTTATTTAGATCCAGGCGTGCCAAAGTTGTCACGGGAACCGAAATCACAGACACCGCTAGCGAGAATGAAAAAAATAGCTTATTTAGATCCAGGCGTGCCAAAGTTGTCACGGGAACCGAAATCACAGACACCGCTAGCGAGAATGAAAAAAGTAGCTTATTTAGATCCAGGCGTGCCAAAGTTGTCACGGGAACCGAAATCACAGACACCGCTAGCGAGAATGAAAAAAGTAGCTTATTTAGATCCAGGCGTGCCAAAAAGAGATGACTATATTTTGTTGATTCATCGATAAATTGTGCATCGCCGATTTGCCTGGCTTGCGTTGTTGTGATGTATTTATAATTCATTGGTGAACTTTAAACTCAAGAAATGCTCTTTAATTAAGCGACGTAAGGTTTCAATCGCCTGGATATTATTTTTAACCTTTTGAACGCCAACGTCGTCTATATTCGACATGCGCAAGCGTGCCCTGTGCGCCAACGTCGTCTATACTCGACAAAACTGTTTTTTGTCGGTTCACAGAAAAATAAAAAATAAACATATTAAATCATTAGTTTTCTGTGTTTTAGTGATACAACTTAAAAATTGAATCCCCAATTATTACTTAACCTTTTGAACGCCACGCCATAACGGCACCTCCATATCCTGTACGCCAAGCCCGAAAATCGATATATTATATATTGTTTTTATGATCAAATATTTCAATAACTAATAACAATTTTGTTTGCTGTATACAATTAACCTTTGAAACGTCCATGACACATACGGGTGTATCAAGTAAAACGCTACCGTTGCGCGTCCGTGACACACCCATGTGAGTCAAGAAAACTCGTTGTGATTGGTCGCGAAAAAAATACCAAAACGTTCCATTACTGCACGTTATTCGCTTTTAATCTATTAGTTTAATATATAATCTATGGATTTTGGCATTTTTGAACGCTATGAAATCATTCTGGTGTCAAAAAATAAATAAAATATTCACTCGTCTCATTTCTGCGACGGCGGACATTTTTTATTTAGTGTGTGCAAAATTAAACATGAATAACAGGAGAGCTCGGTAAGTATTCTTATGAAATTATATGAAATAATTACTAACAAATAACTGTAGTGTTTGTGTAAGGTGAATTTTACGTGTAATGTAAGATTTATGTTAGTAGAAATCGTTTCAAACTTTTGAAGTAATGAAATTCAAACAAGCATCCACGGACATAAGTTATAAATTGTGTTATTATTATGTTTGTATCTTGTATTTATAAAGATAAGTCATTAGAGAATATATTATAAAACAAAATGTATAAATTAGTTTCCCAAATTATAGTTTAGTTACATCATAATTGTAATTCAAATCATACTAATGAAATTACGCAGTGGCCGCCATATTAGAATTATTATTTAGGACTACCGATAGGTACAACGTATCTATCGCGCGTAGGGTCGGACGCTTGGCAATCGAATATCGATAAAATTATCGATAAAACTGCAGTTATTACTGAAATAGCAAAGAAGATCACGACACGCTTGATGACAGATTTTTATCATATTTAAATTGTAATACTAGAAAAAGTTCCTTCTAACCAAGTTCAAAAAAATAAAAAGGAACGTAGAAGGAAGTTCGTCACATGTTTTACAGACAAAAAAGGGGTACTAATGTTCTTAGTTACAAATGTAAAATATTTTTTAGCCTCGCCCGTCTTCGATCTACGAGCTCAGGGAGTAGTCGGTCGCGCTCGGTCACTCCATCGAACCACCAGAGGCAATTCAGCCAGCCAGCAGCTCGGAGGGCCATTTTGCTCGGTGCTCTTGCCGGGTGCGAGATAAGGGAGCCGGAACTCTCGCCTCCCCGGTAAATGAAATCATAATTTTTTACTTTTCTTTTTCCAATGTATTTTACGATTTAGTAATTTTATTTGTTTATAGGAAGATCCGAGCAATAACGGTCGACTGTACACCAGGGGGCTCTATCAATGTGGGCCAAGATGTGCAATTGTACAAGAGCCCTGGTGGCAGTCTTCGAAAATCACCCGAGCTGATTCGGTAAGCTGTTTTTTTATATTTCTAGCTATCGATGCAGGTTCAAAAGCTGTTTGTAATTTATAATATTTATAATTATGTTTTCTGTCTTGTTTGCTACGATGGTCTAGTGGTTGTGTATGGTGACTGTACATCATAATGAACAGTCTCCATACAGTGTATGTCTATGCGGGCAGTGATCCTACTAATTCATAAGTTTGTAGGATCACTGCCCGCATAGAGCAAACATTTATGTGATATTTCAAATTTTTAGCAAATCATTTGCAAACAAATGTATGCAGTTTGGAACTAGACGGCGCTGTGTAAATGGCTCGAAAGTTATTGTTTTTATTTCATATTATTTATATTTGTTCTAGTGATAACGTGGTGGAGAGGATCGAGGCACTGGACATCCCTGAGTGCGAGATCGAAGACGTCCTGCAGAGGGACCTGGGCCACATTGCTCGTTGGGTGCCGGAGATCTCCGGAGCGAGTCTACAGCGGCCGTCAACATCAGGAGCGATGCCTACGCCGCTAGTAGACTACGCTAGTGATGGCAGTGGCTTCGATAGTGACTGGGACGACGAGTTCGAACCGTCACCTATTGAAGCCACTGCGCCTAGGGATATCCCTGACGACGCAGCCCTGGACGCGCCGGTCAGGGATATCGTAGAAGCTGTTGGAAGAGGTATAGACGACGAAGCCGATCGACTCTTGGGCATATCGCCAAATTTTACATGGCGTGAAGACTTTGAGTCGTTCAGAGGGGTTCCTGAACAATTTTCAGGACCTACTCCTGGACCACTCAGAGACTACGATTCGGCTTATGATGCCTTTGTCGACATCTGGGACAAAGACATCATAGACTGTATCGTCTGTGAAACTAATCGATATGCCCAAAAGACGATCGAAGAATTGAATGCAAAGGGAACCTTGGCACGATCATCTCGTTTGCATAGGTGGGAGCCCACTAATGCAGATGAGATCATGGTTCTCTTTGCAATTTTTCAATTTATGGCCATCGATCCGCGTACATCACAGGACGAATATTGGAAAAAAGGTGTCCTAGGTATGTCAGTATTTAGGACCCTTATGACCTATAATCGTTACATTTTGTTGAACAAATTTCTCCATTTTGTCGACAATTCTGACCCTGGTCGGGATTTGCCTCAGAATGGGGCAATAGGTTCAACAAAAGTGTTGTCGCGGAGACTTTTAAAACTGGCCCCTATAATTGCGCATTTAGGATACAAATTTGATTCGCTATATCAGTTAAAGCCTCATATTTCCATTGACGAGTCTTTGACCTTATTCAAGGGCCGCCTGTCTTGGGTCCAGACAATAAGGTCAAAGGCTGCGCGATTTGGAATCAAGTCATATGAGCTGTGTGAATCGGACACCGGCTATATGGCTCGGTTCCAAATTTACACTGGGAAGACAGATGAGGTTTTAACGGATATGCAAATCAGTGCTGATCTAGGACTCAAAAGTACGAAGACAGTCCTTGAGCTTTTGCAAGGCCTTGAACATCGGGGTCATTGTATCACGATGGATAATTTTTACAATTGTCCATCGTTGGCACGATACCTTAAGAGTTTAGGCTTTGATTGCTTAGGGACTCTTCGTACGAATCGTCGGTATGTGCCCAATGAAATCGCGAAAGTGCCCGCAAACGTGCCGAAGGGGACTATTATATCTCGCCACTCTGGAGACGTTTCAATCGTGTCGTGGAAGGACTCCAAATTGGTGAGTATAATATCTACCTACCACAATGCGGACACTTTCGTTGGATCGAGGGCTGGTAAGAGAGCTGTTAAACCTGTGTGTGTAAGGGATTATAACAAATACATGGGGGGAATTGATCTAAAAGATCAAAAACTCTCTATGTATTTGCTAGAGCGCAAGAGGGGAGTAAAATGGTATATGAAATTGTTTAAACGGTTGATGAATGTAAGTATTTTGAATAGTATGATAATGTTTGGGTGCTCTCGAGAACGGCGTGGACAATTGCCAATGACGCATCGTGAGTTCCGCTATGCGCTTGCTGAATCTCTAATTGAGAAGCATCGCTTTTCTCAAAAAGAGGTTCAGGAACCTGTAGGGGAGCTTACAAGGCTGAGGCGGGATATTGTTCACGACCCGTCTTACCATCCCGGGAGCAAGAATAGAAGGAGATGTCGTGTATGTTATATAAGGACGAAAACCACTAAAAATTCTCATTTCCGCTGTGTCCCTTGCGACGTCTTCTTGTGTCTTGGCAACTGTTGGAAGGAGTGGCACACACTCGAGGAGTTGCAAACACAAGAAGAACGTGGGCGAAGGAGAAGACGTGATGAGTGAGAATTTTTATTGGTTATGGAAGATGATGAAAGGAATGATCAGCACTGTATCTTAAATGCCAATTATAGTTCGTCGTCCACAACTTTTTCAACATGCTTCTAAAGAGTTATTGACTTTTTAAATAAAAATTTCGTATTGACAATGTTCTATGAATTTGTTGCTAGGTATTAGATTCTATTTCTTTTGTGAAATTTATCTCTTTCAAATTGTACTCAAGTTATAAACGTTTTCATTGAATGTCTTTACGTACCTATTAAGTCAACTATAAACTTTCAGAAACAAAAAATAAAATGAATTTTGAGCCAATTACATTGAAGTTACAGCAAATTAAGTACTAGTAACAAGTCAATAACTCGACAAATATTTAAGGCGGTCACTTGCCGATGGGTGACTGTACGATACATTCTTGCCCATTCTACGGTTGACAGATGGATTCGTCGAATGGACAAGAATGTTCTTTTTTATTCAATAACATTTGTTTTACATAGATTTGTATAATAATCTCAATCTAATACAAGAGTCCATAATACCTTACCAGGGTTTTACCTGAACTAAGATAAACCTGTATCTCAGGTGTAAGGTGTGCAAAGTTTAAATATATATTTTCAAAACGTTACAATTTACATAATAACGCTAGCTCTATTAATCACTGTATACATATTATAAATAGCGTACGTAGCTTAAAACAATTTGCAATGATTCCATTTCGACGTAGGACAGTTTTTGTAGACATTTGTATAAGGATTGATATCATTTTTGCAATGTGCATTTTATTTATTTTGTAATATAAATAAGGCCCTAAGAAAGTAAACAATCTATATAAGAAAAATTGTGTTATCTTAATTTTGAATACGCAAACTTTATATTTTGGTATATAATAAATAATTTATTTTGATATACTTGTGTGTGGATTTTATTTTTATGTTTTTATTAATCTGTAAAAAGTTGTAAAATAAACAAAATTATAAATATTTATATATCTTTGTCGCTTTATTTCATTTTAGCCTAAATGTTTCATTTTTACTAGTAACTAGCTCAGGCTTCGTCAACGTGCATATTATGTAGCTAAATATATGAATGTATAATAACAACTCAAAAAGCTATAATAAAATAGTGGTCATTAGTTTGGCGATCGACGTCGCTAAACTAGGAACCACAGATGTTTTGGAAGAAAATTATTTAGAGGTAAGTTTTATAGCGTGCATATATACATATATATATTTTAGATTTAGCCATGGTCTAATGGTTTTAGCAAGAACTTTCGAAAATGATTCGGCAAAGTTCTCAAGTCGGACTGGTATATGAAGGGTCTTGCACGAAGTCTATGGGCCCCCGTTTGTTTTAAACTGTATTTTATATCAATTATATTTGTTGTTAATATGGCAATAGAAATACACACTGTCTAAATTTTAAACTATTACGGTTCACGATATTATATAGCCCGCCAAAGGATAAAACACGTCTCTTATACAGAAACCCTTTATTTTTTAATCTTTTCTTTTTTATTGTCACCATAATAGCAGCCTTTTTTATGTCCCACTACTGGGCTTTTAGGCCTCACATCGTGAGGGTGAGAGGAATTGGGTGAATGCTCCACCACGCATGCCCACTGGGTGTGGTGGAAATAGGCCAGGGGCTAACCTATAAGTACAAAGTACAACGTTTTCAAGCCATCCAGAAGGCCTTTAACTAGCTTAACGACAAACACAATTAAATGATAACCTTGATCAACGTCTTTACGTGTCTTCTGAAGCACAGAAACGCACGAGTTCGAAATATCTCTAAGCGGAAACTCACCCAGGTTACGGCCTCACCGACGATGCTAAACCTCACCGAGCAGTTAAGAACAAGAACTACACCACTAAAGCCATTCATTATTTTATCATTCATTATAATAGAAATACACACCTGTGAAAATTTCAACTCTACTATTACGGTTGAACAGCGAAAGATAATTTAATTTTATTGGTGTGTACAATAGAAATTATTATTTAGTAAATACTCTAAATCATAGTATCAAATACAAGTTCTAAATTTTAAATCACAAAATAATAATTCATAACGAAATATTTTTTATCGATATCAGTTTGATTTTGTCAAACACTAGCTTTCTTCTGTCTCGTTCTCTCTCCGTGTGACGTCAGTGTCGCCCAGCCGTCGGCAACAATGGCGTGATTGTTGTTATGTAAATAAAACTGCTAAGTGGCAAAAAAAGTGTAAATATTTAGTTTTATGGTGTCAAGTGCAATAGATAATATACTAAAATGACAGATATGTTATCCTATTGTATTGTAGTAGTGTTTATTCAAGTGTTTGTGTTAACAGTGTGACTTTATTGATATTATAATTGATGGCGAGCTGTTGATTTTGCCGCCAAAAAATATCAACAGTGCAAATTATTTCGTCGTTATTTAAAAATGTACGTATTTTTCACTTTTTTTAGATAGACTGTAGTAAGAATATAATATTACCATTACAATGATGTACGTATCATAATATATAATTATCATTTTCATATCTAAATTATGGTTTTAATAGGCGTATGACCTTGCACACGCGAATCACGTACGCAGCTTGGACATGCTATGCATTTGCAATTAATTCGCGCCGTACGCGAGAAAGGTTAAACAAGTAAGAAACGGCAATGACTTGCCGTAAAACTTAAGAGTTCGAAAAAAATGTTATCATGTGACCAGTGGTCAGTCATATCGGAGGTATACCGACTATGCTGAGTCGAATGGCATAGACCGCGAGTCTAGCTCTTACGGTTCTTGAGTTGAAAGATGGTATCACGTGACCTTGAGGTCAGAGGTCAAAGGTCATAGTCATTTCGGGGGTATATCGACTATGCTGAGTCGAATGGCGCTGACCGCGAGGATCTAGCTCTTACGGTTCTTGAGTTGAAAGTTGTATAACAGACAGACAGACAAAGCTGTTGTATAAGAGTTTATTCGAACTTTAAAAAGACTTACTAACATAAACCTAACCTAACCTACTTTTACTCAATCGAAGCCGCGAGCAAAACCTAGTTATATTATAATTGCGTGCGTGAGGTCGAGACAAAACTAAGCACTTTGTCTCATTCTCGCATGCTTTAAAAAATGGTGCGTAAGGCTCCAGGGGGCTATTCTCAAAGACAAGACATTTAATACCAATAGACATAATGACGCACCTTTGGGAACAAATGGTCACTTCACTTCTGAATGTTTGTAAAAACTTGCAAAAGTGACCCTTTGTTGCCAAAGGTGCGTATCGCACTCTTAATAAAACAGCGACTTATTTCTAAATTTGGAAGTAAGGCAATTTGAACTATAATTGTGTATGTTAAATTCTAATATTATATTTGTGTTAAATTATTCAATAGAGTTTAAATTTGTTTAAACCAAAGTACTGAGATAAGTCTCTGTTTTATTAAGAGTGCGGTATGTCGAAGGGTCGGATAATTGAAAATACTAATTTCATTCCACAGCTTTTGTTTACCACTTTTCATAATATAAGAAAAATAACATAAAATTGCAATGTATTATTAATAAACATTTGGCGATTGAAAAGAGTGGCCATGAGTTTCTTGCCCGCTTCTTCTCACGACAGCTTTACTCCTCGAACAGGCGGTTTTCAAAGCTATATTTTTTTTATCTTTTAAGAGGTTATTTTATCAATTAATTGACGTACGTGTCCAATAATTGTTTACACATTATGGAAATAAAGATTTTTGACTTAGACTTTGATAAATTATTTGATGTTTTTATACACTAATATGTATGGAAATGGAAACAGGTTCAGGCGCTGGTATGTATGCCAACGACTGCAAGGTGAGCCGAAGCATGGTCAAATACGCAACGGTCTTCCAGGCGGAAACCTATGCTATAATTGCCTGTGCGCAGGAGAATATCATCAAAAATGTCACTGACAAGACTGTTTATATTCTCAGTGACAGTCAAGCTGCTCTTAAGGCTCTGAACTCCTGTAGGGTGGACTCCAGACTGGTCCTGAACTGTGTTAAAGCCCTTAACAAACTTGGCAGGAAAATCACAGTCAGGCTGGTGTGGGTTCCGGGGCATGCAGGTGTGCAGGGTAATGAGGAGGCTGATGAATTAGCCACGAGGGGCTCGGAGCAACTATTTGTTGGCCCCGAGCCATTCGTAGGACTCTTAGAGAGTACCTTCAAGGCAGCTATGAATGCATATGGCAATGATAAACATAGGCTGGAGTGGATGGCCCTTAGGGGTCTGGAACACTCTAAGAAATTCATTGCAAACAGAGCCACGGGCTTCACCCGGAAGTTCTGCGGGTACAAGGGCCAAATACGCCTGCTCACAGTAGCGTTCACTGGTAATTTTGGCACCAACGACTTCCTGTGCAGATTAGGTTTGGCAAACAATTTGATCTGCAGATCCTGTGGTGAACAGGACGAGTCCATATCACATCTACTGAGTGAATGTGACGCGTTGGCTGGACTAAGGATGGGTCTGATGGGATTGGCATATTCGAACCCTGAAGACTTCAGACTTCTCCCTCTGAAGTGTACGCTGCGACTGATGCAGTACATTCATATCAGATCAGCTCAGGGATAGATCTCGGGGCCGACACAAAAAATCCCACTGGGTCGAAGTGTCGCCGGTCTACACTGATTGGCCCCCGAAATAAGATAAGATAAGATATACACTAATATAAATATTGAAATAGGTTGCTCTAATCACACGACAAAGACTTAAGAAATTACTGTGAATAACGATTAAAAAAAGAAGCGGTAATATCTTATATGAAAACGAAGAATTAGGTCAAAATCAATTCTTTATTAATTAACTTACAATCTGAAAACAAATGATAAAATACGGCAATATGTGAATGCGCGTCTAGCGTAGTGCACTACTGCCATTACGCCGAATGCAGTGGGTTCGATACGGGACAAAAATTTGTGTGATTCACAAATATTTGCTCCGAGTCTATGTTCTTTGTGTTTAAATGTTAGTAGTAAATAATGTAATATAAAAAATAAAACAAAATCTAAATAATAAAAAACTAAAGCATAAAAAAATATAATAATAAAAAATTGCAAATAAGAATCTATTGTGATCCTCAAATATCTGTACCCACCATACTTTGTGTAACATATACTAACGCCAAATTCAATATCTAATAAGTATTATCCATTAAAAATAGTCGAATAGATCAAAATTCATATCTATACTTATTATTATAAAGCTAAAGAGTTTGTTTGGTTGGTCGAACGCGCTAATCTCAGCAACTACTGGTTCGAATTGAAAAAATCTTCTAGTTATGGATAGCCCATTTATCAAGAAAGGCTATAGGCTATAGACATAACATCACGCTATGACCAATAGGGGCGGAGCGTCAATGAAAAATGTTCCATAAACGGAGAAAATTCTCTAATGTGAACTAATTTAATAATAATCTGTCAAAATCAAAATATGTTTATTCATTTAGGTCACAAAGTAACACTTATGAACGTCAAGGTCAACTTAACTTTATTATGAATTTAAATTTGTAAATTCACATTAATAAGTGTAAGTTATAACTTTGACGATCATAAGTGTTACTTTGTGACCTACATGAATAAATATATATATTATTTTATTTTTTATTAATGAAATGGATCCCCGTAGGGCTAGGCCAGTTGTTAATTACATTACGCCACCTGTTTTTAGGTACTACGAAATAGGGAGCCAGCCCAGAACTACTACTAATAGACTACCATCATCTTATATATGCCCATTCCCAGACCCCGTGCCGGTACTGCGAATTAGTACTCGACCCGAGAATCGAATGCGAGACCTCAAGATTGTATGGAAACATAAGTGACGACTTATGCCACGGAACCAAAGAGATAATCGCGAGAATACTAGGAAGTACTATTAATATATTACTTATTGTTATAAGTAGATAGATATATACGAATACAAAAAAATATAGGCTTACGTCTATATTTGTATTTGAATGATAATCGAGTACAATTGTATTCGATTATATCTTTCGAATGCAAAATTAATGAAAAAATTATTAATGTTATAACTACTGGATTATAAATAAATAAATTGTAAAGAATCGTATTCGAATACGCAAGTGCATTCGCGAACAATCGAATAAATTCACACCGCTATGCTATACTAGTTTTGATATTGAATTTGGCTTTAATATATTTTACACAACCCATTCACCCAGTGAGGCGGTCTTTATCCAGCAGTGGGTCTGTGGGACCTACTCGGCTGTAAGGCGGTGCTCTCACCTGGACCTCCTAAGGACGGGGGATCTGGAGCGTCTTGGAGACGGAGACCTCGACCCGTCGAGATACAATTGTTTGTATCCTGTGTGACGCCATCTAGGTGTGATAATTGGAATTTATTAAACCCATACTTTTACTATTGGATCACTGTATATGTCCGTGATTTTGATTTGAATCGAATTATTATATTTGTTTTGATTTTCTGATAGAAAATTTTATTCTTAATATTTTCAATGACCCTGATATAAATATTAAAATATTAACCCTGTATATAAACTAGTGGACACGGGCCTCTTCTCAGTGTGGAGAAGGGTTAGGCATATAGCCCAGTGCGGGTCAGTAGACTTCACATATCTTCAAGAAATTATGTAGGACTCTTAGACATGCAGGTTTCCTCACGATGTTTTCCTTCACCGTTAAAGCGAGCGATAATTAACGATTCAATACGCACGTAACCTTGAAAACTCAAAGCCCTCTCAAGACCTCTGGTTAGGAGTCCAACAGACTCCCTATAGGCTATCGCTGCGGTTATGTTTTTAAAATGCATTTTGATGATTGATTGATTGATGATTGATGGCACAATAGTGCATGCTCTTTAAGAAAATCTGGTGTAGCCTGGTGCAAGGAATAGGACCAGGTATACCAAGCCGCAATGCTGCTTATTATCGCAGGCTGCCGTTTCGATATAAGCCGCTTTGCAGTTATGGTAAGGCATAAGAATTTATGTGACGAATGGTAATATAGCTTATTACTATGCAATTATGGTTCAAATTTCAATAGCAGCTGAGAAAAAGCCAACTACAACGAATAATAATGTCCTCCAGACCGAATTTCGGACTTCATTAAATGGAGATTAGCCATCTGGGCTGGAGATATTACAGTGCTCAAGGTCTGCGCACACTAGTGCACCATCTATTCCCTCACATTTATAGACCAATGGGATGGTAATCCGACACGACCGGAGAGATCAGGGCCAGGACAAACTTTATTTTCTTTCCGAGGGACGGTGATATGCAACATCATCAACTGTCTAACTCCTGGCTGCTATTTTTAATTTTTTTGGCAGCAAAACCCTTTAACCCTTTCTTGTCTCGGGATTCGAACCAGAGACCCACATTCACTACTGCTACACCATCGTATCAGTTCTTCTTCATTAAAATTTCTTTACGTACATCCAAAATCTCACACTAAGGGGGTGGATATAAGTGTTTCACACCTACATTTCGCACAGCTTTATCACATGTATGTCTAAATTACGTAAAGGGTATCCATAGTAGACCCACAATCGCTCAGCTACCATTTATAATTACTACATATTTAACGAGCCTATTGCTTGCTTGCTACAGACCATTTCTTGAGAGTACAACAACACTGCCTGAAGAAGGGTTTTTGTATTGTTGCCTGACCAAATATTATCTACTCTCTGCCTAATGGTAAGCATTCGGGTAGTCCAGAGATCTCTACTTTGATGGTGCATTTGCTAGGTGACATTGCATGCCCCGCTTAAAGGACCCAACATCGAAACAAGTTCCGGCAGCATTGAACTCGAGACCTCAGCTAGCTGTACGACCGAGGCAGTTCTACACAGCTATATTGTATATTACTGTTCGTCAACTAAATATTCTTTGCCATGCCTTAAACTTGGCACAAGTCACACAAATGGCACTTACGAAGTGGCTATTTCTTTCTTATTACGAACAAAGAAAGAAAGGAAAATATTTTTATTTGTATCTCCTTTTCACAATACAATAAAATATAAACACATACAGAACAGTCTACGAATGGAGATGAAATTAGATATCTGCGTCAGCTATTGTTGCAGTTGGAATTGCAACGCTGGTATTCTCGCAGGACCTATACAGTATGTGAGCAAATCACAACAAATAAGCATATGGAGCCACGTATAGCATGCTATAGCGTATAACGTGCCAGCGCCATAGCACGCATTCCAAGTCGCTCACATATCGACCCTTCGAAGACGATATGTTGTAAAAGCCCAATACTACTTTCCAGGAAAACCAAAAAACAAACCTAATTTAAATTGTTTTCTTTCCTGGTTTTGTTTTAGTGAACATAGTTGTGGGTCTTCACGATACAGGCTTGCCTAGTATGAAAACCACAGAAGTAGTTTTGTTTAATTTTGCCAGCGCTTGGCAAATTACTTTATTTTATTTATAAGGTGTTAGTGTTAGATTGATAAGTTTTTCTAATTTGTTAATGGCTGTAAATAAACAATATTTATTTTTTTTAATTTTAATAGTTCTTTTAGCTCTTTATCTAAACTTATATTATAAAGAGGAGAGATTAGATTTTTTGTTGGTTTGTAAAGATTTAACTAAGAAACTAAACAACCGATTTAAAAAATTATTTCACCATTAGAAAGCTATATTATCGCCAAGTAACATAGGCTATATATTTTTTTAAGTACTAAACTGTATCGCGATCCAAGCCGCGAGCAAAAGCTAGTGTTCTATAATTATTAAATTATATCTTTCACAACATTTGTGGCGAGTTAAAGTATTATTTACACCATTATATTTAAAATAAATGTTTTATGCTGCGGTATTTTTAGGCCGGTGAAACCATTTTTATTGCGATTATCATACTTTTATACACAGATCGAGGCAGCTTGAAATACTGAATAAGGTTATATCAACAAAAAAATTTCGCCAAAATGGATTTCACAACATTTCATCTTTGAAGGGTCGATATGCTTTGTTCGAAATAAGAAAGGGTTAGAAAAACGCCCACGCCATGTTAGTGCCAGGCGTTATTTTTGTATGGCTAGCTACTAAGTGGTATACAAGAACTAATTTTATACTGGCAACATTTTATTTAAACCTTAGGGTCTAAAAAGAGAAATGCGTACGTATATAAAAATGTGTTAAAAAATATGTCTAAATAATAAAACAAAATTAACTAAAATAAAATAATAAAAAAATGCGCGTGCCGTAGAAAAATGTATCGTGCAGAAATCGAACCCGCCACCAATTAGCTTATGACAGTGGTCGGCAACCTTATCGTCCAAAAGAGCTAAATATAGCCAATACACAATTGAAATCTATCCAAAGAGCCATATTTTAACTTAAGTTTTGCTAAACCAGACGACATTAATACGGAAATAATATGGTTTAAAAGTACACTCTTGAGTTTGCCTTTATCAAAATAAGACTTATTTCAACTAACAGTAAATAAAATAACATTTGGTATCATACTTATAAGGCAAGATAATAAGTAATGTTCCATGCCTGCACTGAACATTTCGTGGAAGAGCCGCAGTTGACGACTCAAAGAGCCGCGGATAGCCGACCACTGGCTTAGAACACATATCACTATAACTAATCAACTATACATACATAATTTACATAACCTTACGACTATTTCCCAAAGGGCAGATGTTACAAGCACATTTCATCAACTTTAGGCAATGGTCCCACCGCGGGCGAGGAAGCGGCTATCGGCAATTTTCTCGCTCAATAAACGGACAATAGATATACATTCCGTGTAAACAAAAGAGATGCATATATTAATAGTTGATCGCTGACTGTTCACACTGCAGGCGAGGCCTCGCTCCACTATTTTGTCGTTGAGCTACAAGAGCTATCAAAGATAATAGCTCAGCGATGCTCGCTTGGCAGTCAGATCTCACGTTGAGAGACCAACTAGCGGTCATTTCTCTACAGAGCGGCTTTGAAATGATGGTAGTTACTTCGAACAAACTTGAACAACGCACTTTTCTCGTTCATCGTTGGCGGTGGGACAAGTGCCTTAGGTCCCAAGTAATAAAGAGCAAGCGTACTACCATCTATCAGGCACAGTTTCAAACTCTTTTCTGCTACTGAACATTTCTTGATAGAAACTAATTGCTGCACCCGGGATTCGAACCCGAGACCTCTACTATACTACCGCTCCGTTACCGAGGCAGTCATCAAACCCGAAACCTCCACTTTACTCTTGTAACAAACTTGATATAATGTCTAAACTCGAATAGCGATGCCACAAAATACATGTTTATAGATGTCTGGCCCAATACAAGATGTTTTAACATATGTAATTTGATACAAGAAAACACGTCTATGATTAAAAACCTTTGTTCCGTATGAAGAAGTAATATTACTTTCATAGTAAGAAGAATAAAATAGTAATATTATCATTAAGATGATGATTATAAAGAAGAAAGATTTTTAATTTTTTTGGTTGTAGTATTATAGATGATAATAATAATAATAATATCAACCCTGTATTTAACTGTCTTACTGAGATACTAGATATATAGAGCGTAGCGATAGCTCAGTGGGGAGACCAACAGACTGCAATGCAGAGGGTCTCGGGTTCGAACCCACGTCGCGCATCTCTGACTTTCGGAAGATATATGACTTTTCGAAATTATGTGCGTATTGATTGACAATTATCGCCTGCTCCGTGCCTCGGAGAGCACGTTAAGCCGTCGGTCCCGGCTGCCATGAACATCTATGGCGGTCGTTATTGGGAAAATCAGTACCCTCTAATATCCTGACACTGGTCTAGCCTTAAGGTATCGTTAGCCTTCGGGTTGCGGAGGTCAGGTGGCAGCCGCTCCGTGTAAAAACTGATATCCAGTCAAATCCGGTTAGACCAGAAAAGCCGACCCCAAGTGACTTGGGAATAATAAAGGCTAAGAGAGAAGATTTAACTGTCTTTCTGCTGGGCACAGGCATCTTCTCAGTGTGAGAAGGCTTAGGACACAGTCCACCACGCTGGCCCACTGCGGGTTAGCAGACTTCACATATCTTCCAGAACATTATTGAGAACTCTCAGACGTGTAGGTTTCCTCACGATATTTTCCTTCACTGTTAAAGCGAGCGATAATTAACTATACGCTCATAACTTCGAAAAGTCAGAGATGCGCGCCTTGGGATCGAACTCGAGACCTCTGCGTGGCAGTCCAACGGTTTCCCACTAGGCTATCGCTGCCAAATTATAGATACATATGTTTATTTTATTATCTTTCTTTTTCAAAAGACAACTCTCGCACTAGGAATAATGCCTGTATCGCGTAGGACTTAACAAACATTCAAACAACGGACACTAAGAACATCCAGACTCGGAACAACCATTTGTGGATCACACACAAATTCTTGTCCCGTGGGATTCGAACCCACAACACTTAGTGAAGTGGGAGTAGCGAGGCGACCACTTAAACCACTAAGCCAACTGTGCAGTCATCAGTTTATTGGTTTGTAATTGTTAACTCCAAAACTGCTCAACCGATTACATACATACATAGTTTCACGCCTGTTTCCCAGAGGGGTAGGCAGAGACTAGGGATTTCCATTTGCTACGATCCTGACACACTTCTCTGGCTTCATTCACTTTCATAACATTCCTCATACACGCTCGCCGGTTTAAGGTGCTCTTAACCTGGCCTTTGTTTGGCCTTGCCTTCAGAACGTCTCCGACGTGGTCAAGAAACGTTCCCCTAGGTCTGCCTCTTACGACTGATCCATTCACACTAGCCTTATAAACTTTCTTAGTCAGTCTTTCCTCGTCCATTCTTTCTACATGCCCAAACCATCTTAACATACCCTTTTCTATTCTTGTCACTATATCCACTTTCATGCCGCATCTCTCTCTAATCACACTATTCCTTATTCTATCTTTCAGAGTCACACCATTAGAAAGCTACTGTATAACATCACGCTACGAGCCACGGGAGCTGAGCAGTAATTATAAACGTGGGTGAAACCGCAGGGGACAATTAGTTACTACAATTTTATTCAGTTTCCGATATACATTTTCGTGATGGGCATTCTGTATACGAATAATTTGTGGCTTTTGTCTATGAAAAAAAAAACATGTAGTAAATAGTGATCATATTAAACATAATAAATTGTCTATTGAATATATTTTATAATGGGCGTTCTGTATACATGTAATTTGTGGTCAAGGTCTATGAAATCGACGTGGAAAATTTGATCATATTTAACATACCTAATAGGTTTTCTATTAAAAGTGTTATAAATTATTCTTATCAGTATAAATGTTAGGTGTGGGATCACGTTGTAGTGCAATGATTGGGATTCAAACCCGCGACCTCTAGACCGCAAGTTCATTATCTATAGAGGAATCCACGCTATATATTGTTTATAGATTAGTAGTACTTTGGAAACTCATCAAATAACATACTAATTTTCTTTTAAATGTTACTCATCATTGAACTATAGACATTACAAAGGTCATGGGTTCAATCTATTTTATAGATTGAACCCATGACCTTTCCATAACATATTCTTATCCTTAACCCCTGATCTGTAAGCGCTTCAAATTCGTGACATGTTTTTAGCAATTTTGAATTAAAAATATACTCAATCGGGCATCGAACCCTCTTAAGACCAAAAGCACAAACTTGTGCTATAGAAGCACTCCACATTATTCATATTGTCAATTAAATAACCAAATATATATATATATATAAATCATAGATGTGCCCTCAGCATACTAAGATCGCACGAAAGCGTCCACACTAAGAAGGTGCGAGGTCACACATTACATTTGCATGACAGAGAACGATAGTGTTTAATTTTCAATATGAGTGAGAGTGTTAGATAATTCTTTATATATAATTCTGATGTCATGTTGACATTGTGTGTCGGATCACAACTTAACTTCCAGAAAGGTGACCATATTTAAACGCAGAGCGCTTCTATGATTTAAATCTTTAAATATAACCATATCTATAGGCCGACTGTTTAACTCGTGTATTGCCGGCGCGGTAAAAAGGAAGCGGGGGCGGGTAACGCTACACGCGGTTGACGTGAGCTCTCTGCTCCGCGCACCCCTCTCACCCACCTGGTAACATCTACCCCCGCTCCCTTCTTACCGCGCAGGCGATATGCGAGTTAAACGGTCGGCCTATAGACAATACCTTTTCTAGACCCCGGGGTTCGAAAGTCTATATTACCGTTAACTATGACAACGCCCAACAACCCTAGGGTTTAACAAATGCTGAACTTGACCCAACGACCGTGGGACGCATAATATACTATTAAATATGACTTTGCTTAACAAATCTAGAGGTCTGGTGTATGATGAACCGTGGGACACGATATAGACTATTTGACTATAAAAAATAATTACTGATTTATTGCCATCGCCGTATATTATGGATCTTAAAAGCAATTTTCAATAATATATCAAATGATATAATGTTGCCAAAAAAGATCAAATATAAACTCAATTTATATTTGATTTGAACCACGTGATCGCTAGCGGTTTTAATTGGCTACATTTATTTTGACGTCACACGTTTGTAAAATGTTCAGTCATTGCTCGATGAACAATGTTTATTTACAAACGTGTTACGTCACTTGACAACGACGCCATATTGCCGGCAAGCGTTATGGCAGTTTATATAATCAATGTATTTTGTAATGAATTTCTTTTACAAAACACTTTAAATAGTTAGAATTATTTTATTATTTGTAGTGTCTATAGATTTAAATAATGTAAAATGGTTTCCAGAAACTAGTCAAATAGCCTATAAAGTTCTTATGTTGTCTTTCAAATATTAACTTAATTCATAAGTCTTTGTTCTATAACGTTATATTCTGTCTCACGACCTTTCCTAGCAATGATTTTTAGGAACGGCCCCTCACCACCAGATAGCATTTATCTATAAGATAAGTCTCGCCATCTCTCTTCTTTAACCTAACAAGAGCGAGAAAGCATGCGATTTATCTTTCGGATAACTTTTACTTGATAGTAGTGATCTATCACATTTACCTGTTTGGGTCTTTCTCTTCGACTTCCAACAGCTTCCTGTCCCAGCTTCCAGGAGACGCCTGGCGAGCTCTCTTCATCACGTTGTCTATTTCTTTCCGACGACCGGCAGGATTCGAAGGATCTGCTGAGTAAGGAGACTTGTGTAAACATATAGAAGTTTTGGAAAGTGGTCAAGGGTCTCTTGATGGCAAGCTGTTAGTTTTGGGTATGTATGTAGCATAATTAACAGTTTTCGGGTGTAAGTGTCATGCTATCTCTGTTTATTTCAATAGGTTAGATATAGATAGCAGAGCACGAGGACGTTTGTACCGGGACTATGAGGTCCGGTTTCCTCCAAAGCGGATAAGAGAGATGTAAAAAAATGCCAACAGTTTTTTGTTTATAACCATATTTTTGAATACAGCCTCGCTCCCGTGACTATTGGCTAGCTTAGAACTCTCGCACTATGAATAATAATATTCCAACACATAACACAAATGTTTGACTTGTGTGGGAATCGAACCCGCGACGTCGCTTTGTAACAACAGACAAAGAATAACCAACCAAAGGCTAAGAAGGAACACAAATTATTCGTCCCGTTGGAGATCGAATCCACAACACCCGGCGAATGGCACGTCGGCATTTTGGAACCTTTATTAGGAACCAGAAGCGACCCACAACCTGAACCGGAGCAGTACATAGAAAACCCTACTGAATTGAAAATCCGGGATCCATAATTGTATAATCAGCCCTGTATTAAACTGTCCCACTGCTGGGACGGGCCTCTTCTCAGTGTGAGAAGGGTTAGGCCATATTCCACCACGCTGGCTCTGTGCGGATTGGCAGACTTCACATATCTTTGAGAATATTATGGAGATCTCTCAGACATGCAGTTTTCCTCACGATGTTTTCCTTCACCGTTAAAGCTAGCGATAATTAACTATTTAATAAGCACATAACTTCGAAAATTCAGAGATGCGCGCCTTGGGATCGAACTCGAGACCTCTGCGTGGCAGTCCAACGGTTTCCCACTAGGCTATCGCTAACATGACCCATAATTGTATCAGTTTTAAATCTCTAAGAGTTAGTATCGTAACTAATTGAACTCTGTAATCTCTGCCTACCTCTTCGATAAACTGTATCATGCCATGATCTTGTCTTTGTTTTTGAACATATATTTACTTTTTAAATCTCATTTCCATAAACTTTTGTTACAACTACACAGAGCAGCTCGTAAAAAAATAGATTTGTTGTGTTAATAAACGTTTGGCGATTGAAAAGTGTGGCCATGAGTTTCTTCTCATGAAAGCTCTACTCCTCGAACAGGCTTCAAATCAATGCAAAGTTTTTATTTATTTTTTATTATCCTATTTTCTATTAATATATGTTACGTAGTCAATTGATGTGTCCAAGAACTGATTGCACACTTTTATGGAAATAATAAAATCAAAAGTAAAATCTCATCAAATATCATTTAAACTTGCATAATTGAAAATCTAACGTTAACTTTCGATAACGTAAATTACTAGACGTATTTTAAAAAAATTAAGAAAGTACCCTTTCTTTTTATAGAATATCTCATTTAATACGTTACAAAAAACGCATGACTGTTAAAAACATTTACTTTGAGAATAAGAAAAAAGTTAAAAAAAAAAGTATAGGATTCTAAAAGAAAGAAAAATGGCATAGACCTTATCGATTATTTGCTATACTCTATTTAATCTTTTAACAATTAGAGCGTAAATCTCACGTATGGAGGACGGGGGGTCCCACCAAATCCCACTAAATCTCACCAAGGGAAGGAGCCTAAATTAAAAGGAAAACAGCTCACCTAATTAATGGATCCCCCCTTACCATCAGTAATGCCGTATGCATGTTTGCCACCGTAGTTGCATAAAAAAAATATAACCTAAACTACATTTACGCGGGCGAAGCCGTGGGCTAAAACTAGTGTATTCTACTAAAAAAACACAAAAAAGCCACTTAATTTTCATAAATAATGGCACGTCAACCAATAAAGATTCGCCATTTCTGTCTTAGGAGCTATACAGCCATACAATGTATATAATACTGACCAGTGATCCTGGAATGCTGTGGATTCCTATCCATGTGGAGCCGGTTCTTTGAGGCAGCCTCGGCAGCGCGGGACACGGACCCGTTCCGCCGGGACGACATCCTGCAACATCGTCAGCATATGATAAAGCACCAGGTCATCAATGACTCCTTGTTTGGCAAGAATGCAATATGGCATGAAGGCCTATGGCAAGAAGCTGTAGAGAAAGCTAATAATGTCCTCCAGACCGCATTTCGGCGACCAACCTTAACGGCCGGCTACTGCCAATTGTTCAAGTAATGATAATAATGGTCTGCAGAACGCATTTCGGTCACGGCGGCCAATCTTAACGGAGACTGCAGGAGATATTATAGGGCACAAGTATGTGCGCAAATACAAGTGTACTCTCTGTTCCCTAATTCTAATAAAACCAGTTTCCAGTTCTAAACCAGCGCTGGGCATATAACTGTGGCCGGCATCATGCTACCAGCCACGAGAGCTTTCTTAACATTTTTTTATAAATTTTTCAGCGTACTTTGTTTAATTATGTACCAAATATCAAAGAAATTGTTTTCGTGTCCAAATTTCTGCTTGATGTTAATGTCTTTATGATTTATATGTAATGGTATCTCGTGTGTTGTACCAAAAGAGATATATTTTCATTCTTTTTTATTTCTAGTCCTATGGGTCGTCACCGACACGACCGGAGAGAGATCAGGCGCAGGACCAACGGCTTTTACGTGCTTGCCGAGGTACGGGGTGTCTAACACCGCTAACTTCCTAACTTCGTGCTGCTAATGAGATTTCTTGGCAGGAAAACCATATAACTTTTGGTTAGCCCGACCTGGAATTCGAACCCGAGACCTTATGTACAGTAGTCGCATTCACTGCCGCCACGAAGGCTAATACAGAGCCAATTAATAACTATTAATTATTACATAATATTGTCTTCTATTTACGCGAATATTATTCATTGAAATTAAACTGCTATATACGGATTTATTATTCATTGAAATTAAATAAACAACGCGATAAAATCCGTATATAGCAGTTTAATTTCAATATTAATTATTAATTATTGGTCGGCCTCGGTGGCGTAGTGGTTAGTGTAACCGACTGCCACACCTGAGATCGCGGGTTCCATTCCCGCACAAGTCAAACATTTGTGTGCATAAACATGGATCTTTGTCTTGGTCTGGGTGTTTTTATGTATAATATGTATGTATTTACAAAAAAAGTATATATGTATGTTTATCCATTGTCTAGTACCCATAGTACAAGCTCTGCTTAGTTTGGGCTAGATAGTGTTGTGTGTATGTGATAGAATATTATTATTAATTTAATAGATTAGACGTAACATATATTTTATGGCGAGGACACCCATGATTCTAATGTTTTCAGTAGCTTTAGTGCCGACGCGCACGGGCCACTTGTAGCTTTGATTGCTGGCCAATGGGGGCTATCGTTTTTGTGCTCACCAAGCGTCGCCACTAGCGAATAAGGTCCTGTCAAAACTGTCACTGCAGCTGTCAAAAGCCGAATTCCGCGGTAATAATTGTCGGTTTCTATGATTACTGTTGAAGTTACTTTAAAGTTTGACGTCTAAACCTTACGATATACTAGCACCTCCAGCGGTAAATTCAAGCGCGGTAGCCCTCATTGCAACCACTATACTGCCGTGTTAAGCGCAAAAGCGGTATCTCAAAAATAAATCGTTAATTTGATTCTTATGCCATCGGGTAGCTTAGAAAAATACGCATCTAATGAACTAAGACTTATAGCGGTTTTTTATGAATGGGAAGATTACACAACTCAGTATAAACTGTCTCGAATTAACCCGCGTCCATATATAAGTGAAGGTCTGAGTCGAAGTTAAACGAGGCAGTTTTGATTTGACGTACAAAACTTGTTTTAACAAGGATCCCATCACTGCCAGCAAAACCGGCAACAAAATTTTAAAAACCCAAGTTTTGTCGAATTCTATTTAATAACTAAAAATAACTATCTGTAAGGTAATGAGAAAACTACTTTTACATAACTTCAATTATCTCGAAACTAGCTGTCGCTGAGATACCGCTTTTGCACTTAGCACGGCAGTATAGTCCATAAAATAAAGCTCGGGTCCTGTGACAGATGTCATCCAAATCACGACAATCAAGTTCCTTATTTTAGGACAGCAGATTGTTAGTAAAACAATATCATACGTCATTAGTTTGTGCGTGTCAGTGACGTTTCTGACGTCTTGATAATTAAAAGTAGAGTATTACTACATTAAAAACTAGTTTTACATTTGATTATTATTATTGAAGTAACTAGCACAATATAAATCTAGTGAAACGTTTTATATCTGTGTGAAATGTGAAAACAACTTAAGGTTTGAATTGGCCATTATAAATGCGATTGTTAATTTGGTTGTTTGTTACGCTTTCGCGCCTTAACTACTCGACCGATCATCACGTAATTTCGCATACACGTTGTCAAGGTAACAGAAAGTAACTAAGAAGTACTACCTACCTTTCATCCAGAGAAAAGTTATGTTACTAATCTAATCTAACCTTCATTCACGCAAGCGAAGCCGCGATCATAATTTAGCTCTATTATAAAGTTATTAATCAATTATCTCATTGACGTTTGAAAAATTTTAAAAACGTACGCTTGCATTTCGCTTTGTGGACTAAGTGACCGACATATTTTAAAAACAGTCTATGAAATTACGCCTCCGTGAACAGCAGTCTTAACCGATTCGTTGCGACGCCCATTTTCGAACACTTTTATCTGTGGCGGCGAACAAATATTTCATGACACGATAGTCGTGTCAAGCGCCATAGAAGTTGATGACACGCCTATTGTGCCATAAGCCATGTACAAAACAAAATGCCCTTTTTATGCTTTTCTACTTGTTTAGTCTTGAATTCTGTTTAGTTGACATCAAACATCGGACGTAAACAGCAGCTTACGTTGTGTAAAGTAGTTTTGAAGTGAATAACTATGTGTTTTACTGAAAATGGATGGTAAGTAACTTTTTTATTCAGATGTTGTAAACCTTTTGTACTGTTTTTATGATTTAGGTAATATATATCATACTGGGATTGTAAGTTATAAAACATTTTAAGTTTTATTTATAAGCATTTCTTATGCTAAGGATTATTGTCTATTATAATTTTTTGAGTCCAGTATTACACGCAAAAATGTACCTTATCACGCACGAGCATACAATAGATACTTCGCTGGTCCAAACACTCATTTCAATAATACATTTATTATATTAGCGACGAAAACCTAATGGTCCTTTCCAAAACCTTGCTGAGCCGAGCAAGCCGAGTTACAAAATAAATTCTTAAGCGATCGCAACGAGATTTAGTGAATGTAAAATTCAGTTGCATAAAATATTGTAAACATTTATTATTTATTTAGGTATCTTCTACTTATACTTTTAATGGTTATTACGGTAGTCTAATCGTACACAATTAAAAACTGAGGTACTGTTTAGAATAATTCAAGGTAATGCGTTGCATTAATAGGTACCTTATCGCTGTATTCGTAATGCTACTTATCAAGGTTTTCAACTCCTGAAATTATCTGATTCGCATAATATCCAGAAACGAAGACTATAGGCATGATCTGAATTCAAAACAATTAATGTTTAGTTCAAGAAACACCTCATAAAAAATCTATTTGAGCGAGTTATAACTAATTTAAAAATGACGCGACATTCGTGTCACACGGCATATACGAAAAAAATGAATGGCACGCCTGTCGCGCCATCCGCAACGAATCGGTTAAGTAAAGATGCCACGAATAGTGATTCGACCGAATACCGAATATTCGGCGAGGGTTTTGGCCGAAGCGCCGAATATTCGGCAACACTTAGTTTCTACGAGTTTCTCTTCTTATTTATAATCTCTTGGTAGCAGTGTATATCGTGAGCGGCTATTTTCCGAAGCAGGTATAATTTATGAGGAAAAGCGCAAACGTTTGTTATTAACAAATGCTGAACAATTGTTTTTATTCATCATACCTTACCACTGGTAGATTTTAAGTATTAATATGCTAAGTTACAGGTAAAATATTTTTTTTGTGTAATATAATAGTGCAGTAATATATATTATGCATTTTCTTTTTCGTTTTTAACTGTTCAGTTTTCGCTCAAATAGCACGCAATATTCGGCCGAATACCGAATAGTAAAAAAATATGCCGAATAGCCGAATACCGAATAGTTGCCGAATATTCGTAGCATCTCAAGTCGTAAGACAACGTTCTAAACCAAAAGCCCTTCTTTCAACACTCGTCCTAACCATTACGTATTGGTATTTATACATAGAAAGTTATGAATAAATTAAATTTCCAAACGTGTAGACGCAATAATAACAACCTACGCTCTTGCAGCTCGTCCCATCATAAAATATGCACCGTCATTGTGATGCAAATTAGCTGCTAAGTGGACAGAATACTGACGCCTGTACTATAGACGAATATATAATAATAATAATAATAATATCAGCCCTGTATTAACTGTCCCATTGCTTGACACGGGCCGCTTCTCAGTGTGAAAAGGGTTAGGCCATAGGCCACCAGTTTTCAAAGCGGGTTGGCAGACTTCACATGTCTTCGAGGACATGAGAACTCTCAGATATGCAGGTTTCCTAACGATGTTTTCCTTCACCGTTAAAGCGAGCGACAATTAACTACACGCACATAACTTCGAAAAGTCAAGAGATTATATATAGGATTAGATACGCCTTGGGAACGAACTCGAGACCTCAGCGTGGCAGACCAACGGTCTCCGATTGTTACACTTTTACGCCTTAACCAGGCCTGTTGCGAATATTCGCATCCGTATCGGTAATTGCGGAGCTCCCGCATCGATTTGGACATCTGCATCCGCAATAATCAACGCGGATGTTAATGCGGATCCAACTATAGTGCAGGTTGCGACAAGAAAGAAAATCGGTGGGCATACCAGCATACATGGCTACTGCGGCACTAGCCGCAGCAGGCGTAGGACTATTCCTACATATGGATTCTAATATGGGCTATGGGTATTGGTGTTTGATGGACTGGTATATTGATATTTCTGGATGATAAAACGGCGTCTGACCTGAATACTCTAATAGCATCAATCGAATGGGCAGACGGTGACTCGCCAACTCACTGGATGGGCCCCCTGAATAGCTACGATAGGCCGAATATTATTATTATATGTATTTAGACTGGCCTAACCCTTCTCACACTGAGAAGAGGCCTGTGCCCAGCAGTGGGACAGTTTGTATACAGGGCTGATATTATTACACTGTATGTTTTCTAAACAATGTACATATATGTATACTGTTGGCATGTCTATAATAAATAAATTCTACAACTAATCAATTATTAATCGTGACTTAGATCGCCCATCCTCACCCAGGCATTGAACCTGGCACCTCACATTGTAACCACAAACATGCCACTAGACTCACTCAGCAACTTTTATATCATAACATCAATATTGTGACACCTGCAGTCACAAACAATAGCACCTTGTAGACTTATACCCCTTAAGAAATATGCAATACCTGTTCCTAAAAACAGGTTAAAGTACTTTCATTCATACAATCTCTGACCCCTATGATATAAAATTTCTACTATGGGCCTTATAATTATATGATTATAAGGCCAAAGAGAGAGAGAGAAAAGAGAGAGAAGAGAAAAGAAAAATCTAAACGATCCTCGAATCCTTTTATCAAAATCGGTCCAGCCGTTTAGGAGGCGTTCAGTGACATACACACATCCAGTAGAATTATATATATAAAGATATATATTATTTTACATTATTGTATTATTATTTAACCTCTTCACCAATGCTAGGACGCCAGGATCTAAGCTAAACTTTCTTCTCTCTTAGCCTTTATTATTCCCAAGTCACTTGGGGTCGACTTTTCTGGTCTAACCGGATTTGACTGGATATCAGTTTTTACACGGAGCGGCTGCCACCTGACCTCCGCAACCCGAAGGCTAGACCAGTGTCAGGATATTAGAGGGTACTGACTTTCCCAATAATGACTGCCATAGATGTTCATGGCAGCCGGGACCGACGGCTTAACGTGCTCTCCGAGGCACGGAGCAGGCGATAATTGTCAATCAATACGCACATAATTTCGAAAAGTCATATAACTTCCGAAAGTCAGAGGTGCGCGACGTGGGTTCGAACCCGAGACCCTCTGCATTGCAGTCTGTTGGTCTCCCCACTGAGCTATCGCTGCTCTAAGCTAAACTACACTATTTAAAAGAAAATTTTGCAGGATCTAAGCTAAACTACACTATTTAAAAGAAAATTTGTTACGATAGTCATCTTTATTTTGAATAGCATTTTTGTATTTTTGATAACTGGATTGGTTGAGAGGTTGATATGAATCTATTATATTTGATCTCTATTTATGAACAAGCTGAGCCCAAAATTGTGTCATACAAATAAATATGGTTGCAATTACGGGCTGTCTGATGGTAAGGATTTACCGTTTGCCCATAGACTTTAAAACTGTATGCTGTGTTGGCAGCGTAAGGGACAAAGTTTACTGCAAATGGTAACCGCTACAAGAACACAGCACAAGGCTGCTCGTTAACAATATCCTAGAGAGCCAAGGCACATTCCTAGTTAGTTAATATTTTACTTACAATTATTTCACTATTTTATTGCATAAATTAAAACAGTGTTTTCCCTTATTTATATATTGCGTTACCAATTTTGTGATGCCATGTTGTGCATTTAGCCACTTTTTATATTGTTTTATGTAGAAATAATATAACAACTACTGGATGTCCATATAAATGAATAAAGTAATTCATACTACAAATTAAGTACCTAAATATTATGTGGTATATTTATATTCTTATTATGTTTAATTCTATGTATTTATTTACATAATATAAAAGAAATCAATGTTGTACCAAAATAATTATTTAGAATATGTTATAATTATATAGCTACTAGATGACCCAGTGTGCTTCGTATCACCTAACCTAACAAATTTTCTATATTTTCTCACCATTTAAACCTTCCCTGGACTTCAAAAAATATTTCAAAACCAAAATCAGCTTAATCGGCCCAGCCGTTCTCGAGTTTTAGCGACACAAACGAACAGCAACTGATTTTTATATATATAGATGGTAGACTAAACACATTTTTAAATGTAATTTTAATGATTTAATGATTTTTCTCATATTAAATCAACTATGTAATGGTTGCTTGTGATATAAAAAGCCGAAACCAAAACGAATTTACAAAACGAGATGTTTTGTTATGTATGTGCAAATACTACCCAATTATGTTAAAAGAAGAATATTATAGAAGCAATATTATAATCCTCACTGTCCTTTAGCAGAAGTATGACAAAGGATTTTTATCATTTATACAAGTTCTTTCAAGAAAGGATTATAAACTAACACAGTTGAAAGAATATGGAGCAGAATTAGAGGCCCTGGCTTCTAAAACATGAGCCTTTAATTTGTTATTCATAAGAAGATTCCTCTTTATATTGATTTCATAAAAGCATACAATAATCATGTTATTAGTAACATATCATTGACTAGTCAAAGATAAAGGGGTCAAACAATCACATATATAACAAATATACTGTAAAAATATTGACCTGTGATTAGTTAGCATGTCATAGTCAATCAGCAGCTATTTTTAGTGTTAGACTATGTACTGGCATTAATGCATAGAGCTTTGATGCAGTAGGTGTGTGACCTACTTTACTCTTAATTGGTTGGATACTGCACAGAAACAACTCTTTAGAACAAAATGTAATAAAATCTATATTTTAACTCTTAATCATAGTGTGAGATCATGACACTTAAAATTTATTTAGATTTATATCTACATAATCTTATGCAGTAATTCTATCAAGAATTTGAATCATAGCCAATTCTCATTAACATTTTAACGCATTTCTCTCCAAGTTATTACAAAGGCGATTCTATCGAACGCCAAAGCTGTTCTATTAATACTCCGACAAGATGGCGTCGAGATCGATAATCCTCACCTGCATAGGGAACCATGAAAAAACTTACCTGAGTGGCTCCGCTCAAGGATCGGATGGAGCGAGGGCTCCGAACGCGCGCGGCGAGACGCGGGGGGCGAAGCCCCGGTGCCTGGCGGCGGGCAGACGCGATGCCCGGCGGCGCCGCTGTAAAAACCGACATACTTAGAATACGAGAGCGGCGCGCGGGCTTACGAAGCTTCGCGAGGGGCGAAGCGACCGCGACCGACACAGGCCCACGCGAGGCAAACATGCAGCCTTCGGGCGCACGCGGCGGGGCCCCACGAACAGGCCGAACGCGGCTCCACAGTGCTCCAGGCGTAGGCGAAGCGAGGCTCCTTGGTGATGGCAGGCTGAACATCGAACATCAAATAACCACCTTATTATTAATCACAAAACAAAGTTACGAACCAGTATAAACACGAAAACTTTTCACTGAAGTTCAATGGTATCCGATTCCGAGATGGCGTAATTCGCTAGTAGGGTCCGCGACACGCCTTTCTACGTACATCGGCCATTTTGTTTAGCAATTCATTGACCTTTCTCTTTCTCTTCGATTTATGCGTTTCATCAAGTTGTTGAAGTGAAAGGTTGACATAATTATTACAAAAAAAGTAATTTATACCAGCTTATAATTAAAATATTACTCAGTTTACAATAAAACAGTATTGAACTATAATAAAATAGTAATAATGAATTAATCTCAATATTAAAATGATCGTTCAAACATTTTTTAGAGTATTATGATAAAACAACGACTAGCAATAACAAAACGTGTCTTCAATGTTACCAACTTTAAAAACCAGGTTGATTTAGTACAGTTTAGTGTAATTAATTACATAACTCCCAATGCAATTGTTATAGGTCTATATAGGAATATATAAATAATTTCACTCATAAATATTTAACTAAAACTTGTTATAACTCTATTCAAATACCGAAATATAGAATAACAAAAATTAATAAAGTTTTCTATCTACAAGAAACATACCACATAAAATTAATAAAATCTACTAGAGTGCAACAATTTCTACTATTTTCTACTGAAAAAATAGTGCAGTTACGACGTCGGTGGGGGTGGGATGTGTTACTTGCTCTTTTATTTTTAAGTTTTTTTATCGTTAACCCTTTTACATTATAATTATTTTATTACTCAATATTACATTTCTAATTAATTTAGATTAGTTTAAGAATATTGAAACATATAATCATATCAAGTATTTAGAAATAAGCTCAATAAAAAGATTACGAATAGGTAATCAAAAAGTGAAACGATAAAGAACCTTTCTAATGATAAGAAATACCGGTTTTTGAAGAAAGGTCGACTGCGAGGAATTCATGGTAAGTTGCATATTTTTACTTACAACTCGCAACAAAATCTTTAGGGACAAGTTATCAGCAATTGGAATGTAGGTAGTTAAAAGATGCGTTATCTTAGCGACCGCAATGATTTACTGCTGTCACGTACATTAATCAAAGCATTTTAAACTTTCAAGTATAAAATAAATAAAACAGTTTGCTAGGCACTTCGATTGACATATTGCGGTCAGGGCAATATCTTTAGAAAAAGCCCTTGTTTTTTTATCAGTTAACATAATTTCTTTTGCTTACATCACTTGTACCTAATTTATTTATATTACCGGAATATTGAACACAGAATTTTTGACAAGAATACGGGCTATAATTCCGTTTGGTTTAGTTGCTATGAGTATAGGCTTGGGAAAGTGCTTGATAGGTACTTACTCCACATTGATAGATAACCGGTATTGCTCTTTTAGTTCATTTTAACTCGTTACCCGCTACTTATTTACGTTTTTCTGAAGTCGGCAGCTAATTTCCTTCACCAGAGTTCAGAGAAATTATTCGAAATCGGTTTTAATTTTTAGCCGTTAAAAGATGAAAAAGAAGTATTTTCGTATTTGTAATAATTTTAATATTATGGGTTATAGCTTGTAGCCAAAGTTGTGGTTTAATTGTGCTTACTACACGGATGGCGTAGTGGTTTAAGGAGTTTTCTTGCCAATGCCACTGCGCCCAGTATTGTAGGTTCGATACCCTCACGGGTTAAATTGTGTGACCCACAATTCCTTTTTCGAATATGTCTGTTCATTATGTCCGCTGTTTGCATGTTTGTAAAGGAATTACACAGGAATTATTCCTAGTGCGTGTGTACAAAATATATAGTGAGTAACATCGATGTACATATCTATATTTATTTTATAATAGTCTTGTTATGTCATATTTATTACTAGCTAACTCGCACAACTTCGTCTGCTTCACTTATGAGAATATTCCCCGTTTTTGCAACCTTTTTCATTGCTGCTCCGCTCCTATTGGTCGTAGCGTGATGTTATATAGCCTATAGCCTTCCTTGATAAATGGGCCATCCAACACTAAAAGAGTTTTTCTATTCGAACCAGTAGTCCCTGAGATTAGCGCGTTCAGCCAAACAAACAAACAACTCTAGCTTTATAATATTAGTATAGATGTGGTATTATGTATCCACGTACCGAAAGTCTGCAGATCGTATCAATACAGATTTTTCTTTAAAACTGTATCTAATTATATATCCTTTGCCTCTTAATAAATGCAAGATAACTGTACGAAACTGACTTTGAAAACTCAATTATTTAGAGACATAGTCCATATTTACTGCTTGCAACTTGTCATAACACACAAGATACACATACACATACACTCACTCATTGACATGCGCGCACACAAATACCCATGCACACAACCATAATCATACACATTCACACACTCTTTGAAACGTTGTGGTAATTTTAATTTTTATACCCTGTTTTGTTTTTAATTATTTCTCTTTTTATCTAAACTTCTAAACTAATATTATAAAGAGGAAACATTTGTGTTTTTGTATGTATGTTTGTAATGTTTTCACACAAAAACTACTGGACCGATTTCAAAAATTCTTTCACTATTAGAAAGCTACATCTTCACTGAGTGACATAGGCTATATTACATTATCAAAAACAAATAGGGATCCTTAATAAAAATGCAATAATATAACCCAAGATGTGAAAAAAATTGTCATAAAAAATCTGTCATCGCGTGCGCCGCGGAAACTATTGATGATAGAACAAAAAATGTTCTATAGTATTATAGAACGTATCAATATCTACAAAAAAGTCCGCGATACCATATGTATTTTTTGAATATATAGCTAACTACACCTATATAGGTGTAGTTAGACTTATTAATTTCTTTAGTTGTAGTTTTATACATATATTAAAATTCGACAACAAATTAAACGTAGGTATTGGGTAATAAATTAAAGTCCACGCGGACGAAGTCGCGGGCAACAGCTATTTATTGATATTTTTGTTTCGTATGTTATGTTTTTATGCAACATTATTTTAGCCTTGTATTTGTATAATTTACAAACTCACCATACTTACCTTAGCGTTAAACAAATAATTACATGGGGTGGAAGGTGCTGGCGGCTGTAACGCAGTTCAACTAGCACAGCCGTCAACGACAACGTCTTATTTTGTATGGATATTTTTGTTTATCGTTCGTTCACTTATGTATCTAAAATAAGAGCATATTTTTAAATTTTATGAGTGACAGTAAATGTTCTCTTCTATTTACGCGAATATTATTCATTGAAATTAAACTGCTATATACGGATTTTATCGCGTTGTTTATTTGACACTTTATTACAGTAATACAAATAGTCAAACCCAAGAAGAAGCAAACCACAGCTAGACTTCATGATACTTTGAGCTCATTCTGCGTAAATAGAAACACCAATGATTAAATTATGTTCGGATACTTTGAAATAACTACACTGGAACATTGAGACAACTGCCATCTTAGTCTCCCCGTGACCATGGCTGCTGAAAAGCAACCGAAACGTCGGGGAAAGTGTAAAAATAAATTAAATCTAAATAGTTTAATAATAATTTAATAAGCTTAAAAATTACCTAGTTAAGTTTAATAGTAGTAGTAGTGTAACAATTTTCAAAATTTTGTATTTAAGTGTCAAATAAACAACGCGATAAAATCCGTATATAGCAGTTTAATTTCAGTGACAGTAAACTTTATTATTATTATTATTAATTAACATATTTGATTGACCCGACCATCGAACTCGAAACCTCGTACAAGCCGTTGTGCAGTAGCATTTATTCAGAACCAGGTAAGCCTTTACCCATGCGACAAGTGTTGTGGGTTCAATTCTCACACGGAACAAAAATAAATGTCATAAAATTCACACGTAATTTTTCCTTGTCTATGTGTTTGTTAATTTACTTCTGACACGTAGAGCGAGATTTGTCACTGAAGGTATTTTTTTTTTTGTATTTTATTAGAAAAACATAGATTTCGAAAGAATTTACATATTTCTGACACAAAAAAGATTCTGCCCTTTTACATTTCGTTCGTCAATAGCTACAAATAAAAAAGGTACGTAGTAGACAAACAGAGGAGAAAACGTTTAGTTTTAGGTTTAGTCTTTGCCCAATAAAATATTGTCTATTGACTATTTTAATAATAATAATAACTAGGTATAATCCCTGTGTCGCGGGGGGTCCTTAACAAACATTCAAACAACGGACACAATGAACATCCAGACTCGGAACAACCATTTGTGGATCACATAAAGTTATGTCCCGTGTGAGATTCGCACCAGGGATGTTGCGGATGCAGATTTTTTGACATCCGCGGATGCGGATACGGATATTTGAAGGCTCACATCCGCGGATGCGGGTACGAATGCGGATGTCCAAATTGCTGCAGATGCTCCGTAATTGCGGATGCGGATGTTGATAAAAATTGTTCATCTTATTTACTTAATAAAAGTATCTAATATCACCGCCTTCGCAGGTTCAAGCCTGTTTTGCAAATGTTCATAAATTAAACACGTACTACTGAATAACTGATTTCTTTCTTATCGTAATCTACGTTATATCTGGATCCGCATTAAGATCCGCGTTGATTATTGCTGATGCGGATGCGAATGCAGATGTCTAAATCGATGATGCGGATGCGAATATTTGCAACATCCCTGATTCGCACCCACAGCACTCGAAGTAGTGTAGCATTGGTGAGCAACGCCACGCGCCATCCGTGCAGTGATTCTACTCTTTGACATTTCGTTCGTCAGTAGCGACAAATTAAAAACGTTTGACTTTCAAATTATCTACCTATCTGTACTAATATTATAAAGCTGAAGGGTTGGTTTGTTTGGTTGAATGCGGTAATCTCAGGAACTACTGGTCCGACTTGAAAATTCTTTTAGTATTGGATAGCCCATTTATCGAGGAAGGCTATAAACTATATATATAACATCACGGTACGACCAATAGGAGCGGAGCAGCAATGGAAAATGTTTAAAAAACGAGGAAAAGTCGGCTAGTTTAGTTTATACAGCTGTCTCTAAATAAAAGTAAAATTTTGTTTCAGATCACACCTTCAGATAATCAAATATTTCGCTGGTAACTTGTGAAATTTAGGTAAGTGTTTCGCACAAATAGTTTATCTAGAAACAAATACGAAATCAATAGTTAAAACTATTTAATGTTATTAAGTGGAAAATATGCGTATCACATAACTAACTATGGAAAAATTGTGAATGAACTTGGTAGAACCACTAAGTAATACACCTCTATTACATCATATATATATATATGAATATATAACAAAATACTTGACTTTTTAACAAGTGAGAAACGCCCATGAATTGCCGTAAATCTTAGAGTTCGAAAATATGGTATCACGTGACCTTGAGGTCAGAGGTCAAAGGTCACAGTCATTTCGAGGTATATCGCTTATGCTGAGTCGAATGGCGTTGACCGCGAGTCTCTAGCTCTTACGGTTCTTAGGTTGAAAATTGGTATCACGTGACCTTGAGGTCAGAGGTCAAAGGTCATAGTCATTTCGGGGGTATATTGAATATGCTGAGTCGAATGGCGTTGACCGCGAGTCGCTAGCTCTTACGGTTCTTAAGTTGAAATATGGTATCACGTGACCTTGAGATCAGAGATCAAAGTTCATAGTCATTTTGGGGTACATAAACTATGTTGAGTCGAATGGCGTTGACCGCGAGTCTCTAGCTCTTACGGATCTTAAGTTGAAATATGGTATCACGTGACCTTGAGGTCAGAGGTCAAAGGTCATAGTCATTTCGGGGTACATCGACTATGCTGAGTCGAATGGCGTTGACCGCGAGTCTCTGGCTCTTACGGTTCTTGAGTTAAAACTTGTATAATAGATCGACGGACGGACGGACGGACAAAGCTGTTGTATAAGAGTTTTTCGAACTTTAAAAAGTGCTCTAGTCCAGTTGTTTAAAACTAAATTGACATCACTTCTACTCGAAAAATATTTGTGGATCACACAAATATTTTGTCCCCTGTAATTGAACCCACAACCCTCGGCGCGTTAGCAATTGCAAAGCGATTAAACCATTCTACCATCCGTGCACCTAAATGTGGGTGATACATCACTGCCTACCCCCTTCAGGAACAAAAAGGCGTCTATATAACTAAAAGAACAATCGTAATATCGTGTAGTGATTACATCACGACGATAATGCCGTGCGTGTAGACACTGTAGTCAGAAATAGCTGACAGTTAAACAGTAATAGCTTATAAACAGCGTATTACACGTGTCCAGTATGTGATCATGACACGTGTCTAATATAAGCGGATCTTGATTGTAATGAAGCTAGCTGTATCGTAACTTTGTAACTAATATTAAAACTTAGTAGGGCGCGTCTATGATATGACCTGAAATCTATAGTTATACTGATACTAGCTGTCCCGACAGACGATGTCTTGTATACATGAAAAAAAAAAAAACACCAAATCTAAACCATCCTCAAATCCACATGAACACACAAAAAAAAAATATCAAGATCGGTCCAGCCGTTTAGGAGGAGTTCAGTGACATACACACGTACAGTAGAATTATATATATAAACATTATAAAGCTGAAGAGTTTGTTTGTTTATTTGAACGCGCTAATCTCAGGAACTACTGGTCCGAATTGAAAAAATATTTTAGTGTTGAATAGCCTATTTATCGAGGAAGGCTATAGGCTATATACATAAGATCTCACGCTACGGCGCACAGGAGCGACGCAGTAATCATAAACGCGGGTGAAACCGCGGGCACATCTAGTAAGATAAAAAACTTAATTAACGAAATGTGGATGAAACACATTGATTTAATTGTAGCTTTTCAAATAAACTGTCCCACTGCTTGGCACTGGCCTCTTTTCAGTGTGAGAACAGTTAGCTTATAGTTCACAACGCTGATCGACTGCGGGTTGACAGACTTCACATATCTTCGAGAGCATTATGGAGAACTCTCAGATATGCAAGTTTTCTCTCAATGCTTGTGTTTACTGATATAGCAAGCGATAACAATTAATGATTTAATACACACTTAACTACCAAAATCAGAGGTGTTCTATACTGGCTTTTGCCGGCAACTTGGCTCTGGAACAAAACTTTTTCTAGATATAAGTTACTGATGTCCTTCTCGGTACCCCTGACAACATATATGCAAAATATCATGAAGATCGGTCGAGTAAATTAAAAAAAAATATTCAATTTAGGTTACAAGGTAACACTTATGAATGTCAAATTTACACAAATTTTTTTTGGACTGGGCTGATATTATAATAAATATTTTGTAATGCTACAGTTAAAATACCTATATTCTTAAATTTTTCCCTGAGCGAGATTCTAGTTGATAAATATATAGTAGAGCCTCGCTGATTTTAGCATGAAACTCGACCGGGGAAGGACTACCCTCTCACAGAATATCGACGTGAAATACCAGTATTCCTGTTTATATCCTACTGTTGTGTTTCGTTCGGTGAGTGAGAGTGCCGGAGGCTCAATCACCCTCTTTCCCCCTTCTTCTCCTTCCCACTTCCTTTCCCAAAGGGTCGGCAACGTGCAAGTGATGCCTCTGGTGTTGCAGGCGTCCATAGGCTACGGTAACCACTTATCATCACGTGGGCCGTATACTTATTTGCCACCTTAGTGGCATAAAAAAAAGAGAGCAAAAACTGGAGTATAGATATAACCTTTATCTGCGAATGTTTAAAAAAGGTAAGTGTCAATTTGACTTTGACATATAAAGTGGAACAGTGTTCTTATAAATAATAATTGTTTAATAAAAGCGCGCTTTGTTTAGAGTCGTTGCACTTGCATTTATCTTAATTATAATGAGATGCGCTTTATTGAAAATGTATTTGATAGCAGCTGAATAATATTGTGTGTTCGTAATCTGATAATGGACAATACGTCATATTTTATAAATAATTATATCAGCCCTGTATGTGAAGTGTGTTTCTAGTTAACTTACTTACCGAATATCTTTGACATTCATAAGTGTTATTTTGTGACTAAATGCATAGATAATTTTTGACTTTTTCTGCCTCGGACTTTTTTTCGATCATAAGCCGCGGCACGCATATCTGACTTTTCGAAGTTATGTGCGTATTAAATAGTTAATTAACGCTCGCTTTAACGGTGAAAGAAAACATCGTGTGGGAACCTGCATGTCTGTGAACCTGATATCCTAAGAGTCTGCCATATTGTTCTTGAAGATATGTGATGTTACTAACATGCTCGGGGCCAGCGTGGTGGGCTACGGCCTAACTCTTCTCAAGGAGAGTAGGCTGATATCATTAGCTTCGATGAAACGTTTAGTTATGTTTTTTCTTTATACAGCGTGTAACAGAAAGATGTGGTCTTAGTTTAGGTCTATAATGTATATCTGAACAATAACCCATATGCAATATCCGCGGACTAAAACACATTATTATAAATTTTATGAGAATTCTAAACATTTTACTTACCCATATTAAATTAAAATCGAGCGTTTTACCTCACTATTAAAATTGGACCGTGTTTTGCAGTAATAATCCAAGGGTTATTTTTAATTTATCTATAAGTATGAAGGTCTTTTATATAAACATCAAGTAATGTAAAAATCTATATTCAATCTAAACTAATATTATAAAGAGGAAACATTAGTGTTTTTTTATGTATGTTTGTAATGTTTTCACACAAAAACTACTGGACTGATTTCAAAAATTCTTTCTTTCTTTAGAAAGCTGCATCTTCACTGAGTGACATAGGCTATATAACATTATCAAAAAAATAGGGATGCTTAATAAAAATGCAATAATATAACCCAAGGTGTGAAAAAATTAGTCATAAAAAATCTGTCATCGCGTGCGCTGCGGAAACTATTGATGATAGAACAAAAAAATGTTCTACAGTATTATAGAACGTATCAATATCTACAAAAAAATCCGCGATACCATATGTATTTTTAGAATATATAGCTAACTACACCTATACAGGTGTAGTTAGACTTATTAATTTCTTTAGTTGTAGTTTTATATATTAAAATTAGATAACAAATTAAAAGTAGGTATTGGGTAATAAATTAAAGTCCACGCGGACGAAGTCGCGGGCAACAGCTAGTTCTTTATAAAACTAATGACATGATGTAGTAGAATAATAGTCACAAGAAAATGAACTTATGTTTCAAAACACCATAACTTTTATTTATGTTTTTGTGGATTGGATCATTTCTGCACAACACGGTCCAATAGCGCCTAGTTATTTTCAAGTTCACGGGGGTCTACGCATCAGCTATTAGTGTTGTTTAAGTATAAATTAGAATGTATATTCTGTTAAAAGTCGATAAAAAGAAAATACTAGGTATATCGTAGTGAAAATATTGTATACGTATATAGTTGTCACGGTTTTCCATTGTACATACATACATACATAGATTCACGCCTGTTTCCCAGAGGGGTAGGCAGAGACTACGGATTTCCATTTGCAACGATCCTGACACACTTCTCTGGCTTCATTCACTTTCATCACATTCCTCATACACGCCCGTCGGTTCAAGGTGCTCTTAACCTGGCCTTTGTCCAGAACGCCTTCGATCTGATCAAGAAACGTTCGCCTAGGTCTTCCTCTTGCGACTGTTCCATTCACACTAGCCTTATAAACTTTCTTAGTCAGTCTTTCCTCGTCCATTCTTTCTACATGCCCAAACCAGCTTAACATACCCTTTTCTATTCTTGTCACTATTTTCCATTGTACAGGTGATATATTATGTGACGCTTAAATATAACCACACCTTTCTGTTACACGCTGTGTAGAGCAGCGATAGCTCAGTGGAGAGACCAACAGACTGCAATGCAGAGGGTCTCGGGTCCGAACCCACGTCGCGCACCTCTGACTTTCGGAAGTTATATGACTTTTCGAAATTATGTGCGTATTGATTGACAATTATCGCCTGCTCTGTGCCTCGGAGAGCACGTTAAGCCGTCGGTCCCGACTGCCATGAACATCTATGGCAGTCGTTATTGGGAGAGTGTCGACACAAAAGATCCCACTGGGTCGAAGTGTCGCCGGTCTGCACTGACTGGCCCCCACATATGATACATGCATACATACACGCTGTATAAAGATGCTGTCTCTAACATGCAATCCCGTAGCTGCAATATTATAAATTCTTAATGTCAAACCAGTGTCCTTTGATACAACCAGTTTGTGAACGAAACTTTATTTTAACATGTTTTGCATAACAACAAACATAAATAAAAAACCAACTACATCTTGTCGTAAATGACGGAACTCATTTTTAAAAGGTCATCTGTCAAAGTTGTCATCGTCTTCTTTATAAAGGAGACTGGCGGTTCTCGGCCTGAACACGTACAGAAATGAAACATTTACGAAAAAATATTTGATATTTACTCTCAACTATTTTGTTCAGTACTATTTTTAGAAAAAAAGAAACGATTGCTCAATGGGGAGACCAATAGACTGCAATGCAGAGGGTCTCGGGTTCGAACCCACGTCGCGCACCTTCGACTTTCGGAAGTTATATGACTTTTCGAAATTATGTGCGTATTGATTGACAATTATCGCCTGCTCCGTGCCTCGGAGAGCACGTTAAGCCGTTGGTCCCGGCTGCCATGAACATCTATGGCGGTCGTTATTGGGCAAGTCAGTACCCTCTAATATCCTGTCACTGGTCTAGCCTTAGGGTATCGTTAGACTTCGGGTTGCGGCGGTCAGGTGGCAGCCGCTCCGTGTAAAAACTGATATCCAGTCAAATCCGGTTAGACCAGAAAAGCCGACCCCAAGTGACTTGGGGATAATAAAGGCTAAGAGAGAAGACTATTTTTGGAAAACTTGTCTAAGTGGAGAAAAATTATTTCTAAGTTGTTACAATGTAAAAAATCGATACTTGCATATAATTGATACACTCCCATTTTGTATATTTAATGAGATTGGTTCCTTTATCATTTATAACCCAAAGTAGAGGTGTTGCCAGGGTAACGAGATATTTTATAAGATTTTCAATTCAATTCACAGGTTTTTGAAATCGTTTATTCACTCAATATCTGTAGTCGATAATTCATATTTGTTGCCATACTAAAAAACAGTAAATAGTTTTTTTAGGTTGGCATCAAACTGTTACTAATTGTCACCCGTAGGTCATTATCTGACGATGTCGTTGTGATCCCGCGCCGGCGGCGTTTCTAAACTATAAACATAATTTACAGGCACAGTTGCTTCCTGAATCATGTTGAACCGGAGACTTAAGCTTGGAACCTATATAATAATAAAATCTTCTTCTCTCTTAGCCTTTATTATTCCCAAGTCACTTGGGGTCGGCTTTTCTGGTCTAACCGGATTTAACTGGATATCAGTTTTTACACGGAGCGGCTGCCACCTGCCCTCCGCAACCCGAAGGCTAACGATACCCTAAGGCTAGACCAGTGTCAGGATATTAGAGGGTACTGACTTTCCCAATAACGACTGCCATAGATGTTCATGGCAGCCGGGACCAACGGCTTAACGTGCTCTCCGAGGCACGGAGCAGGCGATAATTGTCAATCAATACGCACATAATTTCGAAAAGTCATATAACTTCCGAAAGTCAGAGGTGCGCGACGTGGGTTCGAACCCGGGACCCTCTGCATTGCAGTCTATTGGTCTCCCCACTGAGCTATCGCTGCTCTATATAATAATAAAATAAAGTATAATGTTCACGTCATATTAGTGAATTAATATACATACATACAATATTATTGTCTTCTGTTTACGCGAATGTTATTCATTGAAATTAAACTACTATATACGGATTTTATCGCGTTATTTATTTTACACTTTATACTATGAAACTTTACTAATTTTAAGTTAATTAAATTGTTAAAACTATTAAAACTATTTATATTTAAGTTTACACTTTCCTTACTTCCTTCCCTTCTTGCTTTTCAGCAGCCATGGTCACGGGGAGACTAAGATGGCAGTTGTCTCAATGTTCCAGTGTAGTTATTTCAAAGTACCCGAACATAATTTAGTCATTGGTGTTTCTATTTACGCAGAATAAGCTCAGTGTATCATGAAGTCTAGCTGTGGTTTGCTTCTTCTTGGGTTTGACTATTTGAATGACTGGATCCCAAGCTGGTGGTACATTCCAACCATCTTCTCTATTAAAAATAGGATGTTTTTTGATTTCAATATCCTCGCACAGGTTCACACACAGCAGACTTCAACGGGCGTTGGTGTTTTACATCAGCTATGTGTTCTTTTATGCGGGTGACATAACTTACATCAATGTCGTAGAACATTAACTTATGTCAATGTCATAAGTTAATGTCTTATATCTACTTTCAGACAAGTTATTGGAAAAAGTTACAACACGACGAGCTTTGTGGAGCTGTCCACACGTTGGGCGCTGTCACTCTTTATTGAGCATTATTTTTCCCTTTAAAAATAGGCAACTACCTTACTACGAATAATTCCTGTGTCGCGGGGACATTACAAACATTCAAACAACGGACACAAAGAACACCCAGACTCGGAACAACCATTTGTGGAACACAAAGTTTTGTCTCGTGTGGGATTCGCACCCACAACATTCAGCGCAGTGACTACCTTAAACCACTACGCCATCGGTGCTTATCTGCTTCTATCATTGTTTAATAACAAATAAAGGTTATTTTAACAATACTCCGTGATTACGCATTAATTAAATAGCTCAGCGCATTTGTGTATTGAATTAATATTGTGCTCTTGATTCTCTTGACATTCAGACATCTTTGAGAACGTGTGTTTGTGTGTGTATACGTCATTGATATATTATAATATTTTTATACATCAATGGTATACGTAGATTTAGGAGAAGAAATGACACCTATAATATTTCTACAAGAGGTATAATGCACTTATATTTCTTTAGCTATGATTCTAGGTCTCAAAAATGGTGGAGTTACTTCCAAAGGACATTGACAGGGTTTGGACCATATGCTGCCCAGACGTGGGAGTATTATCAAATGATTTTCTAGTTCAAATTACTTAACAAAAAATATTAAACAAAAAAGTTAATAACGGGTTTTTTTTTAATGATTTTATATACTTATCAATTTTTCAATATTTTCTTTTATTGGGGCATTCAGCAGAGTACCTACTGTTGTTTCTCACGCGGCGCGTGGACGCCCTTTAATCATCACACGTATATAACTTAATTTCTAATCGATTCAATCGGTGTCGTGAGAAAAATGTTTTATCGCTCGCACACACATAAATTGTGTATAGGTTTGTCTCGCTCACACGGTTTATATTAGATAACAATGAAGATGATTAAAAAGCATCAATAATAGTGATTATTTATTGTTAAATATCAATAATTATTAAAAATAGTCCATTTATTTGTATTTAAGTTCATTTTTGGTTAATAAATATTTCACAACGAAAAACTTTTTTCTCTTGACTCCGTGGACAGAATTTGAAGCGCTTCGGTTTATAGGTTAGTATTGACGTGTGGAACAAAATGCATTATGTGTTCATTTTGGGCAGCACTTGGTCCAACTTCCATACATAGATTGTCAATGTCCTTTCATTTTCATTACGTTTGACTAAATGTTTTTTTAAGTGAGTATTGAGATATCCAATCTAAAATAATCTATCTATATATATAAAACTTCCGTTACTGAGTGACTGACAGACAACGCACAGCCGAAACTACTGAAAGCAAGAAGCTGAAATTTGGCATGTATGTTCCTTGGAGAGCGTAGGGGAGCACTAAGAGAGGATTTTTGGAAATTCCACCCCGAAGGGGGTGAAAGGGGTGAAACCCGATATTCGCACGGGAACGGGACTTACGCGGGTGAAACCGCGGGAAAACTACTAGTACTAATATAATAAAGCTGAAGGGTTTGTTTGTTTGTTTATTAGTTTGGTTGAACGCGCTAATCTCAAAAACTACTAGTTTGAATTGAAAAATTCTTTCAGTGTTGGATACCCCATTTATCCAGGAAGGCTATAGGCTATGTAACATCACGCTACGACCCACGGGGGCTGCGCAGTTACGATAAACGCGGGTGAAACTGCGGGAACATCAAATAATCAATGAAACAAAACTTTAAAAATGAATTTATCGAATCTAATTATGTTTCAATAAGATTTCTTGAATTCTTATAATAAACCCTGTGCAAATATTGCTTATTTGCTCCACACTCAAACGCACTACATATACATCGGTCACCAAGGTGTTGCTGAAAATCAGCGCTGTTTCGCTTATTTTATATACAGCTCCGGGCTGAGCAACATCTTTTTTTAACAGACACTGCGACGCACACTGCATACGTTAGGTTATATACTTACTAAATGGATCGAGCCAAGGGTTTAATATTATTATTTTATTTATTTATTTGCATTTTTGTTTTGATTTTGATTTTTATTATAATATTATTGTATTTTAAATTGTCATTTACTTTTGTTCTACTGTCCCATTGTCGTTTTTTCCTGTCTAACTGTATACTACGTTTATGCTGTCTGCAGTATGTGTTGTGTGTTTTCCTGTCAAATTAAATGTATTTTCTTTCTTTCTTTCTTTCTAATCGATAGTTATTTCTAAGATCATGGTATAAACAGGTCTTACAGTAGAGTGAATTAGAGTTTAAATATTTACGGTCGAATTTCAACCACAAGGCGACCTTACTTTGACTAGAAGACACCATTTTCTAATATATCTGTTCGGCTAGTACAACGGAACAGTTATTTCGGGATATCTCTCGTGTCTCATGAGTTTATAAATATCTATTTAAAAATGACGTCGACTACGTGTGTTCGTTATAACGTTGCGTTTCAAGGGTGAAATATCATACTTATGTATAGCCTCACGCCTGTATCCTAAAAGAGTAAGCAGATGTGTTAGGTATGCTGTTATAAAATAATATCAGCCGTTTACATAAACTGTTCCACTGCTGGGCACGGGCCTCTTCTCAATGTGAGAAGCCTTAGGCAATAGTCCTCCACGCTGGCACAGCGCGGGTTGACAAAGTTCACATATTCTTGAGAATATTATGGGAATCTCTTAGACATGCAGGTTTCCTATCAATGTTTTTCTTTACCTTTCAAGCGAGCGGTAATTGAGACTGCGCCGAGCGTAATACAGATAACGACAGAGCTCGTACGGCGCATATTCAAATCGCGAAATGTGCCAAAACAAGTGAATAAAATCAATACTTTTTGTTTAATACAAATATAAAATATATATTTACCATAACAATGAATGTGTTTTCAATTACTCCGTGTAAAAAACTTATAATAATTAATATTTTCGCCTACAAAATTACGTAAATTTGCAAAACGTATAATGCATAAACGTAAGCAAGTTACGTGATTTTTAGATTATAACAGTAGAAATCTATCCTATTTTACAGCTTAAACGAAACATAAATAATTATAATACAATTTGTCCGTCCCAAATATTTAAGTTATTGGTTGACAATAAAGATGCATATTTATCAAAAAAGTACTTCAAATCGGTCAAGTAGTTTTTGAGTTGACTCATTACAAACAAGAATACACATATTTGCTCTTTATTATAGGTATTATTTTGTTGTTATGTATTAGCTGATAGATGTTATCTCAAATGTGTAGGCGCCATACACACGCACCGCGCATGACACGAGGTTGTCGGCCCGGTTTTTAATTTATTTCTCTCATCCTAGCTAATATTATAAATGCAAATGTGAGTTTGTTTGTTCAGCTTACACACCTTACCTACTCGGCCGATCGGCACGAAATTTCGCATACACGTTGTCAGGGGTACAGAAAAGGATATAGAGTAGCGAGGCTATTGAAATCAAAAAACATCCTAATTTTAATAGAGAAGATGGTTGGAATGTACCACCAGCTTGGGATCCAGTCATTCAAATAGTCAAACCCAAGAAGAAACAAACCACACGCAGAATGAGCTCAGAGTATTCATGATACTCTGAGCTCATTCTGCGTAAATAGAAACATCAATGATTAAATTATGTTCGGGTACTTTGAAATAACTACACTGGAACATTGAGACAACTACCATCTTAGTCTCCCCGTGACCATGGCTGCTGAAAAGCAACCAAAACGTCGGAGAAAGTGTAAAATTAAATTATAAAAATAAAAATCTAAATAGTTCTAATAATAATTTAATTAGCTTAAAAATTTGTAAAGTTTAATAGTAGTGTAACAGTTTTCAAAATTATGTAATAAAGTGTCAAATAAACAACGCGATAAAATCCGTATAATATAGTAGTTAAATTTCAATGAATAATATTCGCGTAAATAGAAGACAATATTATGGATATAGACTATCTTTCATCCAGGAAAAATACTGTTACTCATCGAGCAAAGCTGCGGGCAAAAGCTTGTATAATATGTAATCTAGCGATCTTTGCAGGATATATTATAGTGCACAAGTGTGTGCGCAAACACAAGTGCACTTTCTGTTCCCTCACTCTCATAATCCAAGACCTCAATCCGACACGACCCGAGAGAGATCAGGCGCATGGCTTCCCGAGGCACGGGGATGTCTAACACCGCCATCTTCCTAACTCCGGGCTACTATTTAGAATATTTTGTCAAAAAGACCCTACAACTTTTTTTTTATAGCACTATTTTGGCAAAGAAGCGTGCGGTCCACCTGATGGTAAGTGGTCACCGTAGGCTATGGACGCATGCAACACCAGAGGCATCACTTGCGCGTTGCCGACCCTTTAGGAAAAAAAGGAAGTGGGAAGGAGGAGGAACGGGCAGGGGGAAAGAGGCAGATTGGGCCTCCGGCACTCTCACTAACCGAACGAAACACAACAGTAGGAATACTGGTATTTCACGTCGATATTCTGTAAGGAAGTTCTGGGATTGGAATCCTATTACAGCAGTCGCATACAATACCGCTGCGACACCGAAGTAGTACATTTTAAGATAGTAGCTAAGCCGAAGCAAAAAAGATTTTATAAAAAAAACTAGGGACTTCGTGTGCGTAGGAATTTTTTGCGGAAACCTTGGCTTTTATAAAATAAAAGTAGCTTAAGTTACTCCTTACAACAACAGCTATCTGCCAGTTAAAGCCCCGTCAAAATCGGTCCAGCCGTTTCAGATATTAGCCGGAACAAACAGACCGATACAAAAAAACATTAAGAAATTGATTTTTTTTATATAGGTGAGTGCCGTATATAACTTTCATATGCATTTAGTAAAAAGCTGTTATTTTGTCATTACAAACAGACACTTCAATTTTATTTATTTATATGTTTAGAAAAATATTTTGCAATAACAATTATATTGCCAAAGAAACAAGCTAAACTGACCTCTTTTAAAAACTTCTTAATTACTAATTAACTCTCACCTCGACTCAATAATCGTAAAAAATAAATATGCACAGATAAAACATAAATATGCCCGCCACATCACGTGGCGAGCACGCCTGCGCGCATGCGCACCGCGTGCCGGCGCCGTGCGCGCGCGCTACTATTTGTGAATACTAAATATCGTAGCGCGCTAATTTATGAGGTTATTAAAACAACAGTTGTTTTTTTAAATGTCTATGGCGACAGGTTATATTTGATCAATTTGTGCTCTTTCTATACCTACTTGTAGTTGTCAGTGCCACCTAGCGGGTCCAATTGTAAATCCAAACTATCCAAGTACCCGCTTATCACATACAAAAATTTCATCAAAATCGGTCCAGCCGTTTTATAGTTCAGTGACATACACACGTATAGAAGAATTAGATCTATACTAATATTATAAGGAGAAAAGATTTTATTTTTAATTTACTTCTTGTAAGGATGTACAATCAAATCCTTTAACTTTCGACTTGGAACTTTAATTCCCGAATTAGGCAGACTTTATTTTTCTTTTAAAAGTTTCTAGTGTATGAATTACGATTGTATCGCGGAGGAGAACAAACTTTCAAACAACGGACACAAAGAACACCTAGACCCGCAACAACCATTTGTGGATCACACAAATTTATGTCCCGTGTTGGATTCGAACCCACAACAGTGGCAGCGGTGACATCCGTGCAGTCGTTGTGAATTTGTAAACCAAATTGCTAGTATTTGTTAAAATGAAAGCTGTCGTAATATGTGTGTTATAGAAAGCTGCCTACCCCTTCAGTTACGAGCCCGTTCGCCCCTCACGGTTCACCCCCTAGTAGGTATTTGTTAGGATTCTTCTTAAAATCCACCCAAAAATAGGAGACCCTCGAAGCGGGGCTCCGTGTTTCTATGAAAGGGGCGAAAGTCAACGGGCGTACGGGCTCGTAGCCACCCCTTCGGGATACAGACGAATTGGCTTCGAGCCCATACACCCACGTCAATGATTAAATGCAAATTTGTGTTATTTTCAGAGCTAATACGCCCCTTTTAAAGGGGCCAATTAACACAGAATTAATTTAATATTTTTTGAGTGTAACTTTCCTGACGATGTTTTCCTTCGACGTTAAAGCAAGCGATAATTAACTATTTAATACGCACATAACTTTGAAATGTTAGAAATGGGTGCCTTGGTATCGAACTCGAGACCTTTGCCTGGAATACCAACGATCTCCCACTAGGCTAAGAGAACTGTTTATTTGACACATTATTACATAATTTTGAAAACTGTTACACCACTTTTACTTTTAAAATTTACTAATTTTAAGCTAATTAAATTACTATTAAAACTATTTACATTTAATTTAATTTAACACTTGCCCTGACGTTTCGGTTGCTTTTCAGCAGCATTATGTAATAAAGTGTCAAATAAATAACGCGATAAAATCCGTATATAGTAGTTTAATTTCAATGAATAACATTCGCGTAAACTGAAGACAATATTAAGGGTTATATTTTTTTAAGATTCACTTTCTATAGGTGTTTTTTTATCCCTGGTGGTTGGTCCTTATCGCTGTTAAGCCATTTTGTTGTACAGACTATGTCACTGTGCATTACGCCTAAGATACATTCTACAACCCAGACTGTGCAGCTAAGACGTTTTATCTACTAAGTCATTCTGCAATCTAGATTTTTTGAAACTTAGACATTTGTCTACACGGACATTCTGCAATTCAGTCTTTTAGCAACTAGACGTTTTGCCTACCCAGTCATTCTGCAATCTAGTCATTTTGATTACTCCGACTTTTTACTATCCAGACTTTCTGACCCTAACCCATTCATATCTTAGTATCCATATCTCTATGACTTTTCAAAATTATGTGCGTATTGATTGACAATTATCGCCTGCTCCGTGCCTCGGAGAGCACGTTAAGCCGTCGGTCCCGGCTGCCATGAACATCTATGGCAGTCGTTATTGGGAGAGTGTCGACACAAAAGATCCCACTGGGTCGAAGTGTCGCCGGTCTGCACTGACTGGCCCCCACATAAGATACATACATACATCCATATCTCAGTTTAAAAGTAAAATGTACAGATAGACAAAATATGCAAGACAACGATGGTCGTAATATCAAGACTAGAGTACTTTTTAGATTGCAAGCAATACATCAATGTATATTTCAACAATGTCCGCCGTAATTTGTGGGAGGACCAAATCCCAAAAAAAAAAGAACTGATTTCTTTCGCGTAGGTTTTCCTGCTGACTGTATTTTATATGTATTTTCAATACGTATGCCGTATGCCGTATGCCTGACATTTCACGAGGCGAATGGGTACTAAAACCTAATACGGAGAAAGTTTTGTGGGGCGTATGGGCTCGTTGCCGACGAATCTATATGTCATTTAATAACATTGCTATTCCGATAACGTTGGTAAATAACGTCAAGCATTATGTTATTGGTTTGATCTTGAATGGTGACCCAGCGCAGCGGCAATCATTGTTCGTAATTGTATTTATGAGTAGGTTGTACTATTTATAGTTCGCTATATTGTTTACTTTTAAATTATAACTTCTTTATCTGAACCCTAGACGTAGTAGGCTATGGTCGCCATCTTGCTTACAAAGTTTTTAATTACAAAAATGGCGCGCAAGTGTGCGTGAGTGAAATATTTTAGTAGGCACAATAATGCACTTTCAGTCAAATTCAAGAAAAGTAAAAGGTCGGCATGATCACTTCGTGATACTTGAAACTGATAGTGTGTATTGAGGAACTAAAATTTTTTATTTATTTCGGATTCTTTAAAATACAGTTCGTGACAATTAGGTATTTTCTAGTAGTGGGTTACGACTTTTAAGTAAAAATTACAAAATCTCCAAAAGATATTTGTTTGAATTTAACCTAATTGTTAATAAATATTACATTTTGGTATGTTGAGTGAATATGTGTGAAAGTGTGAATGAGTTTGTGGATGTGTGTGTGTGTGTTTGTGTTGGATAGTGTGTGTGTGTGGGTGTGTGATAATGACACCAACATCATCTTAGTTTCCAATTTAACCGCGATATAATTCTACTTATCCGCTTCATTTCAAAGAAATTCTCAGTTGCAACTAGGGTTGCCACCTTTATTTTGATGAAATAGAGTATATTATTATATATACATACATACATACATAGATTCACGCCTGTTTCCCAGAGGGGTAGGCAGAGAATACGGATTTCCATTTGCTACGATCCTGACACACTTCTCTGGCTTCATTCACTTTCATCCCATTCCTCATACACGCCCGTCGGTTCAAGGTGCTCTTAACCTGGCCTTTGTCCAGAACGCCTCCGATCTGATCAAGAAACGTTCGCCTAGGTCTTCCTCTTGCGACTGTTCCATTCACACTAGCCTTATAAACTTTCTTAGTCAGTATATTATATATGCCTGAAGACCAAAGTCTTTGACCAGTGCGTCCTACCTGTTATGACCTACGGTGCCGAAACGTGGACACTCACGGTAGGGCTAATCCAAAAATTGAAAGTCACTCAGCGGGCTATTGAGCGAGCTATACTTGGAGTTTTTTTGAGGGATATACTTAGAAATGAGGTTATCCATCAAAGAACCAAGGTTACCGACATAGCTCGCGGAATAAGCAAGCTGAAGTGGCAATGGGCTGGCTATATCTGTAGAAGGACCGATGGCCGTTGGAGCAAGCGAGTCCTAGAGTGGAGACCGCGACTTGGTAAACGTAAGGTAGGACGGCCCCCGGCCAGGTGGACCGATGACCCGAAAAAGGTAGCTGGATCAGACTAGATGCGAAAGGCGGAAGACCGGATGTTGTGGCGTAAAATGGGAGAGGCCTATGTCCAGCAGTGGACTGCGGTGGGCTGATTGATTGATTAATTGAGAGTATATTTACTTACAGAGGTAAGAAATAAAGTATTATTTATTCTGATATTTTGTTACTACGTTTGTTGTCGCTTCTAGCAATATCTAGCGAGTATTTATTTTCAAGGAACGTCTTAACCAAATCTTTAGAATTTATGACAATATTAAGACAGATACTTAAATAATTTACTTTCTATTAAAATTGGCGAAGCCTCCACTTTGTTTCTTGTAAAAGTCGACTGGTAAAAAAGTATTTTGACGTACATTATTGCCAGTATAAAGTACGTTTGCCCGAAATAACGTACAATACTTAATAATTTAATATAAAGTACAGTTGACAATGGCAACCCTAGTTGCAATTGCAACACGGAGGTCGAACCTAAAATCATCATAAATAATATACCGCTAATATTTTAGGTTTTGAGGAATGAAGCCTTAAGACTGTATACGTATGAAATTACTGCCAGTACAATCGTATATAGCTGCATACACACCGATATGTCGTAACAGATAAATATCTCGAGAGCCCCACAAACAAACGCACAACGACACAGGCCCTTAACTGTCCTTGACACTTAACTATTAATAAAAATCAACCAAAAATCTCCCCACACATTCAAAACTAAACCTTACAACACATATTCACAGTTTACAATCTCAAAATCATCCAAAAAGCTACTTATACAAGCAAAAATGACCTCTATATGTAAGCGTATAAGAGCTAGTGTTGTTTTTATTGAAGTTGCAGTGCCTTTAGGCATGCCTGTCAAATTTAATATGAGTTATGCAACCAATACTGCGGGTTAGAATTCCTGTTACGTTGTTGTGAAACGTTTGAACTGATTTACATTGAGTTTAGTAGCCGTCTCTACTCGAGTTATGTAGTTATAATCGTATGAGCCATTGAATGGAGAAGGTTTGGTAAGACGAAGAATGTTTAAGCTAAATTACCTAGTTTACAGATGTTGGTCTTGGTCTGGGTGTTTCTGTGTATCTTCTTCTTTTTCTTTTCGTGTGGTTAGTGACCAACCTGTTGTCAAGAGTTGTTCAAGCCGTAGCCCGTAGGCCTCTGACATGGCTTAACGACTGCTGTCAATTTGGCAACAACCGGGACCGACTTTTTACGTGCCCTCCGAAGCACGGAGACGCTCAGATGAAATAAGCGGTCACCCAGCTATAGACAGACCGCACCCAACGTTGCTTAAGCTCGCTAATCGTTTACCGATCAGTGAGTGCAAATGGCTATGAGCGCCATTCTATGTATAAAATGTAAGTATTTACAAAAAAAAGTACAGGTCAAAGTCAAAGTCAAAGTGTTTATTGCGATCTAAGTGTAGATACATAAGGTGTTTAGTAAAAGTATAGTGCTTTAAACTTAGTGCCTTTTACAAGCATTGCATATTATTATAATAAACGAATATTTAAAAAATTATTATCTACCAACAATTATAATTAATTCATAATTCATAATTCATAATTCATAATTCATAATAATTTATTTGTGGAATATAGGTTAGTTATTACAGATCTTAAATATTATGTTAGAGTACCACTATATCCTACCACATTACGCGGTGTACAAATAATAATAAGGAATAATTAATTATTACAATTGATACATATACAACTCATATTTATATATAAATTATGTAATGTCCAGATTAATTGATTTCAAATGATTAAATAATAATTACAAATGTCAATTATTTACAACACATTTCAAATTTTAATAATTATGTACATTACATTATTAATGTATCATTGAAATATTCATCTACAGAATAATATGCTTTAATAATTAAGAATTCTTTCAATACATTTTTGAATGACTGGACATTTTCAGCATCTCGTATAGATTTGGGCAGTTTGTTATAGATTTTAGGTGCCATGACAAATATGCTGTTGTGGTATAGGGTGGTTTTAGCTTGAACCATATGTAACGTACCAGCTCTGCGTTTACTAGTCACTTTTGAAAATTTTGACATGTTTCGTCTAACAAATAACGCACTTTCATATATATAGATTGATGGCACTGTAAGTATTTTTAAGTTAATAAAATGCGGTTTACATGTGTCGGTAGTACAAATTTTACATATTGCCCTTATACAGCGTTTTTGAGACTTAAAAACTAATTCTTTACCAGTTGCATTGCCCCAAAATATAATCCCGTATCTTATCGTGGATGCAACTAAGCCGTGATAAGCAGTAAGAAGTGTGTCTTGGTTCACAGTTTTATTTAACATGTATAATGCATATGCCTGTTGATTTATTTTACAACAGACCTTTTCAATTTGTGTGTTCCACTTTAAATTACGTTCAATCTGCAAACCTAAGAATGATGCTACTTTGATATCGGAGATTATATTATTATTATATTTAATATTTATGTCAATTGTTTTATTTTCCTTTTGTGCAAAATTCATAATTGTTGTTTTAGTTAAATTAATTTTAAGATTATTAGAGTCAAGCCAACGTATCAGAGACATAATATTGTCTTCAATTACGGAGCTAGTGGTACCAATATTGTCATTATTAAATACGACTGTACTGTCGTCAGCAAACATTACCATTGGAAATTTGGTGGCGGATGGAAAGTCATTGATATAAATGATAAACAGGAGAGGACCTAGTGTACTTCCTTGTGGTACTCCGTATTTAATAGTCCTTGTATTTGACTCGTATGATGTTTCAATTTTAGTTTCATAACACAATCTATCAATAGCTGTAATTTGTTGGCGATTGCTAAGGTACGATTCTATTAATTTAGATACATTACCTCGGATACCATACGCATTTAATTTTTTGATTAGTATGCTGTGGCTAACGTAATCAAACGCCTTTGTCATGTCCATGTAAAGTGCTTGCACTGGCATTCTTTTGTCTATTCTACTGATAATGATATTTAAAAAATCATAAATAGCTACGTCAATACATTTGTTTTTTCTAAATCCCTTCTGATTGTCTGTAAACAAATTGTTTTTTTCGAAGTAGTCGTTTATACTATTGTGTATCACTTTTTCAAAGATCTTCGATAGTACTGGTATCAAGGCAATGGGTCTATAAGATTGCATATTTTCTTTCTCACCTTTTTTATATAAAGGTTTTACCAGTGATATCTTTAGTTTATCAGGATACATGCCCTGTGCGATACAGTTATTTATTAAATGGCTTAATATGGGTGAAATTACTGTCGCCGCTAATTTTAATACTTTGGTATTAATACCATCATATCCCGTGCTTGCTGTATTTTTCAGTTTGTTTATTATTTGATATATATCTTGAGGTATGGTAGGCTGCATGAAAATGGAAGCAGCATTATTACACAAATCGTAAGATTGAATTTGCGACTGATTTGATACATCGCCTGTATCTACTAAATCTACAAAGAAATCATTAAAAGCTTGGGTTATGTCAGATGGGTTCGTTAAGATTTTGTTATCTTTATTTATTCGTTCAATATTATTGTTAGGTAATATGTTTTTATTGCTTTTTATTAATTTCCAAGTAGCTTTACTTTTATTTTTTGCAGTGTTTATGTAGTTTATATTTTGTGATTTTTGCGTAAATTTAATAATTTTTTTGAGCCTGCTAGCTAATAGTTTAAAATTTAATTTATAATAAAAAATAAATTTTAATTTATAAGTATTTAATGTTACTTAGTACTTATATCTAAACCATATAATATTATAAGCTTATACAGAGTCTGTTATTTTATTATTGCACAATATCACAATTATGTTTTTCTTTATTCAAGGTTTATTTATTATATTTAGTTTATTTATTATATTGTTTCTATAGGTAGGTTATTTAGGTGTTTATGTTCAGTGTTTTAATAATTTTTATTTATTTTCTAGGAATTCTGTAACTGAATAATAGCCCGCATTCATTAAATAGGTTCTGATTTGCTTGTTGAATGAAGGTAGGGTAATGGTATCTTTTATAGTTTTAGGCAACTTATTGTATGTTTTTACTGCCATGTAATAAGGACTTTAATTTAACATCTTTATTCGGGATGGTGGTAAGTGTAGTCTATCTTTATTGCGAGTGTTTATATCGTGGACATCGTGTTTTGTAGAGAAGGTATGGATATTTTTATACACAAAGGTACAAATATCAAGTATATATATTGAGGCGAGTGTTAGTATATTTAGATTTACAAAATATGGTTTGCAACTCTGTGTATTATCTATTTCAGCAAGAATTCGAATACATTTCTTTTGAATAATGAATAATTCCTCCACGTTTACGCTATTGCCCCACAGCATGATGCCGTATCGTAACCATGAGTATGCGTATGCGTAGTACGCGGATAAAGCTGTTTCTAAGTTAGTGCTGTGTTTGATTTGGAAGAGAGCATATGTAAAACTTGACAATTTAGATTTTATCTGTTCAATGTGGGCCTTCCAGTTGATATGTGTGTCTATGTTTATTCCTAATAATCTAAACGAATTAACTTCTTCTAAAACTGTATTTGCATGAATAATATTTATATCGAGGGGAGGTTTCTTGTGTGACCTGAACTGCATGAGTTTTGTTTTATTTGAATTTATTTCCAGGTTATGATTGGCAAGCAACTGTGTAATAGTTTGGAGTGTTTCTTGGATTAGATGATTGTAATTTTGTATGTTGTCACATTTTATCAAAACAGAGACGTCATCTGCAAATAGTACGGGAAGCGAGGTTGTTGGGTCTTTTATCTTTGGCAAGTCGTTAATATATATTAGAAACAATACGCACCCTAGTACACTTCCTTGAGGGATGGAATGAGTTAGCTGTCTCACTTGTGACCGCACGGATTTAATTTCTTTTTTATTACTGTCAAAATGTTCAATTTGGGTTATTTGCGTTCTATTATTTAAATACGATCTAAACCATTCGTAAGCAGTTCCACGTATACCACAGCCGTAGCCGTCGTCGTTCTAAATGTGACCCCTCGTATATGCAAACTAAGCGACTTTCCAGGGCGACAAAAAACTGCTTTGTTAACAAAGTATATTAGATATCTTTTATAATATATTTACAAATTTGAACAGAAAATAAAATGAATTATAATGCAGGAAGCATTTACAAGGTAACACCAGAAATACTTTGCGGATCTTTCTGCATAAAAATCTAATTTTACCAAAAAACATTTGTTACGAGGGCTCACATCTAGAACGACGATATGTATGTTTATCCATTGTCTAGTACCCATAGTACAAGCTCTGCTTAGTTTGGGCTAGATAGTGTTGTGTGTATGTGATAGAATATTATTATTTATAATTCAGATGTCATGTTCACATTGTGTGTCGGATGACAACTTAACGTAGAAAGGTGACCATAGTAAATTCACTGTATTTACGCATTTCCCGGTTATAAAATAGACTAGCGACCAGACTTCACACGGGTAGTACAAAACCTTAAGACTGCGCCGAGCAAAATGTGCCAAAACAGGCGGTCACAGTTAAGTGAATAAAATCAACACTTTTTGTTTAATACAAATATAAAATATACATTTACCATAAAAATTAATGTGTTTACTATTACTCCGTGTAAAAAACTAAAATAATTAATATTTTCGCCTACAAAATTACGTAAATTTGCACGAAAATGCAAAAGCTTAATCTCGTGTTATGTGATTTTTAGATTATAACAGTAGAAATCTATCCTATTTTACAGCTTAAACGAAACATAAATAAGGCAATGATATATTAAAGGTTGACAATAAAGATACATATTTATTAAAAAAGCACTTCCTATCCATACAATTTTACTATGGCGGCCGCGCGCCGATTTGAGTATGCGCCGTACGAGCTCTGTCATTATCTGTCTTACGCTCGGCGCAGTCTTAACAGATTATACACCTGAACCTTCCTCGTCAATCACTGTCTATTGGTGAAAACCGCATGAAAATCCATTCAGCAGTTTTTGAATTTATCGCGAACAGATACACAGAAGCGTCGGGGGTCTATGTTTTATTATATATAGTGAAGATAATAAATCGTAAGCTTCCTGAATGTTTATTAATAAATACTTATCATGTTTTTAATCATCATTTTGGTTTCTTGAACTGATGTTTTGGTTATTGCAGTGATACAATACATAAAATTAATTTTATCGATTAATAATAAATAACAATATTTGTTATATATTTGATAAGGTATTGGTTATCAAGAGGTCGTGGTTGAAATCCCCGAGGTTGATCCACCTGAAACTGAACATAAAGCTTAGCTTAAGGGTTTAGCAGATGGGTTTATACAAGAAGCTATATAATAATAATACCAGTCTTTATGCAAGATGGCGGCAAAATTGATCGGGATGTTAGGCAACGGATCAACACAGGATGGATGAAATGGCGACAGATCTCGGGCACAATATGCGATCCTAAACTGCCTTTGAAATTAAAGGGTCGCATGTATAAGGCGGTTATAAGGTCTGTCGTACTGTATGCAGCTGAGTGTTGGGCTACTAAGAAGATGGATGAGAAACGATCGCATGTAGCAGAGATGAGAATGTTACGATGGATGTGTGGGGTGACGAGAATGGACAGCATTAGGAATGAATACGTAAGAGGTAGTCTGAAAGTGGTGCCCATAGATGAGAAGGTGAAAGGAAATCGTTTTGCTTGGTATGGACATGTGCGAAGAGATGATACGTATGTAGGTAAGCAAGTGATGGATATGAGGGTAGAGGGACGAAAAGGGAGAGGAAGGCCAAGGAAAAGATGGATGGACTGTGTGAGGATAGACATGAAAGGAAAAGGGGTAAATGATCAGATGACGGGTGACAGAGAAGTATGGAAGCGAAGAACATACTGCGCCGACCCCAAATAAATTGGGACCAAGGCAAGAGAATGATGACCAGTCTTTATAAACTGTCTCACTACCGTAGCCTCTTCTCAGTGTGGGGTTAGGGCATACTCCACCACCCGGGCCCAGTGCGGGTTGGCAGACTTCACAAAGTTCTACGTAATGTTCTTAAGGATACTTTGCGTAGAACTCCCGGATATGCAGGTTTCCTCACGATGTTTTCCTTCACAGTTAAAGCGAGCGATAATTAACCATTTTACATAACTTCGATGTCTGAGATGCGCGGCTTGGGATCGAAGTTGAAACCTCAGTGTGGTCTCGCATTAGGATTTCGATACATCTTAAAAAACAAATATTTTATCTACTGAATAATTATTATCGATGTAACGATTCATTTCTGCCCACCCTGCAGGAAAGTAAAGACGAGTGTCTATGTATGCATCTAGTTTACTAATTTTAACATAATATCATAAAATAATAGCTTAAGATACTCCTTATAATATCAGCTATCTGCCAGTGAAAGTTCCGTCAAAATCGGTTCAGGCCAGACAAAATACTATACCATAATACCATACTATCGCATTAAGAAAACTTGTAATGATAGTGTTGTGTATGTAAATAAATAAAATAAAAATAAAAATAAAATAAAAGTTTAAAATTGACGTTTTGGTATAAGTATTGTATTTACTTTTATAAGCAGCGATAGCTTAGTGGGGAGACCAACAGACTGCAATGCAGAGGGTTTCGGGTTCAAACCCAGGTCGCGCACCTCTAACTTTCGGAAGTGTTATAATTTACAAACAGACACTTCAATTTTATTTATTTATATATATGTAGGTATGTTAACTAAGAGGGCAAGTAAGGCTTTTAGATTCGAGAAAGTTCCAGCGCTGTTTCTACTCTTCTCGGACCGACGAACTACGTAGTTCGGTAAGACGTCAATAGATGGCGCTGTTATACATTATTAGACGGAACTACCTAGTCTTGCCCACAGTGCCGAGAGATGGCACTGGGTGTAACAATATTAAAGAAAACTGTAGAACTTCACCGATGAAAATTCATTTTAAATGGCGATTTAATTTATTAACGAAAATATTTGGAAAATATCACCCAGTCCATACAATGACAAATATGTTGCCAGTGCCAATATCTTATATTAATTACAAAACACTTATTTGCATTTAAATAACCAAGTTAATCGCAAATTGTAATATTTTTATTATATTGAGATAATTTTCTTTTTGTATTATCGCAAATACGATATGTGTACACAATTCAATTCCTACATAATATTAACATTTAGATAGTTCGTATCATAATGTAAAAACTGGCAACGATCTTGACATTTATCTCTTTGTCACCAACGTCAAACAGTTTTGACACTGCGTCTGCAACTAATGGCTATATTTTTCGACGAATCCGTCTTTGTATGCGTTTTGAGTTTGTCGTAAAAATGTTCGTAGCGATGTTTGTCTCTATGCTTGGCTCTGTTCGTTGTTCAGTTCGAAAATTTAAAAACGGCGATGTTACAATGGTCTGTTACAAGTGAATGCATAAGTCTATCAGCACCATAAGGCTGCTCTTTTCTTGGGCCAAAGTTGCCATTCATCCTGGCAATACAAGGCAACTTTTAAGCACAAACTATATTTATTCCATATTCCTTGGGAATGTCAAAAAAACCTTATTCCGAAGGGAAATGTATGCAGAATTTCAGCTTTTTATATACAAGGGTTTAAGCTGCACACATAATAAATTATGTTATTCTGACGAATATTATAAATGCAAATGTGAGTTTGTTTGTTACGCTTTCACGCCTTAACTACTCGACCGATCATCATGAAATTTCGCATACACGTTATCAGGAGTACAGAAAAAGAACATAGAGGCCTGAATTTCACACATGGACATAGAGCACCTTTTATCCAGAAAAAAAATACTGTTACTATCCAAACCTAACCTACATTTAAGCGAGTGATGCTGCGGGTAAATCCTTGCGTCTTACAATCTACACATCTTATGTATACACAAACAAAATGTCATCTATGTATATCTGATTACATACATACATACATTCACGCCTGTTTCTTAGAGGCAGAGACTATGGATTTCCATTTGCTACGATCCTGACACACTTCTCTGGCTTTATTCACTTTCATCACATTCCTCATATACGCCCCTCGGTTCAAGGTCGTCTTAACCTGGCCTTTGTCCAGAATGCCTCCGATCTGATCAAGAAACGTTCGCCTAGGTCATCCTTTTGCGACTGTTCCATTCACACTAGCCTTATAAACTTTCTTAGTCAGTCTTTCCTCGTTCATTCTTTCTATATATATGTATATCTGATTACACAAGACAGTATTGCGTGCAATCTACTACTTGACATCCACAAGTTATTGACAAAGGCGCTTGGCACCACAAATAGACGGTATGCGTCACTATACATACAATTACATCACTGTATGCTATTCTTGAGTGCAATCTATTGATGTTTGTCTTGAGCATACATTAGTACCAATAAGCAGAGGTATCAAATTCAAAGTCAAAAATCTTTATTTCCATAAAAATGTGCAAACAATTCTTGGACACGTCAATTAACTTTTTTTTTTCTCAGGCTGCTTTTATGTCTCCTTGTTGGGCAAATGCCTCCCCTCTCAATCTCCACTGCTCTCGCTCCTGAGCAACGTCTTGCCACCTCTTCATAAACTTTTCTATATCGTCCCGCCATCTCCTTCGTGGTCTGCCCCGTCGCCTACGGCCACCATCCGGTATCCACTCGGTAGATAGTTTGGCCCACCTATCGGGCTTCATACGGCAGACATGTCCGGCCTAGTTCCACTTCAGCATAGCGGTCTCAGCACCTACATCTTTGATCTGGGTTTTGGAGCGCAGGTCCGTGTTTTTGACGCGGTCTTATCGGCGGATGCCAAGAATGCTACGCTCCATAGCCCGTTGACAAACCAACTAACTATTATATAAATAAATATTAATAGTAGAAAATAAAAATTTAACATTGAAAAAAGCCTGTTCGAGGAGTAGAGCTTTCATGAGAAGAAGCAGGCAAGAAACTCATGACCACTCTTTACAATCGCCAAACGTTTATTAACAATACAATTCAGTTTTATATTCTTTTTCTTATATGAGCTGCTGTGTAGTTTTCTGTAGTTTATTTCAATAAGATTTAAAAAGTAAAAGTTTGTTAAATCAATGATACATAATATTGTCTTCTATTTACGCGAATATTATTCATTGAAATTAAACTGCTATATACGGATTTTATCGCGTTGTTTATTTGACACTTTATTACAAAATTTTGAAAATTGTTTCACTACTACTACTGTTAAACTTTACTAATTTTTAAGCTTTTTTGAAATAACTACACTGGAACATTGAGACAACTGCCATCTTAGTCTCCCCGTGACCATGGCTGCTGAAAAGCAACCGAAACGTCGGGGAAAGTGTAAAAGTAAAAATAAATTAAATCTAAATAGTTTAATAATAATTTAATTAGCTTAAAAATTAGTAAAGTTTAATAGTAGTAGTAGTGAAACAATTTTCAAAATTTTGTAATAAAGTGTCAAATAAACAACGCGATAAAATCCGTATATAGCAGTTTAATTTCAATTAATGATACATATTAATAACAAATGAAATAATAGTCACAGCAACTCATATTACAGTTAACTTTATATTATGATTAGAAAAATAGAATAGAATAGAAAAAAGCCAGCCACAGTCGAACGCCAGCCTGCTATACTGCCTTATGTAAGGGGTGTCACTGACAAGATTGGCTACATCTTGAAGCGAGCTTCAATCAACACATACTTCAAGCTGCCAATGAAGATAAGTCAATTTTTACCATCCGTCAAGTGCCAACTACCTTTACAAGATGCAGGGGTCTATAAAATAGATTGTGACTGCGGACTCTCATACATTGGTCAAACCAAGAGAAACATAGGCACCCGCATAAAAGAACACATAAGTGATGTAAAACACCAACGCTCGTTGAAGTCTGCTGTGTGTGAACATGTGCAACGGGGGACCAACCACTACCTGAGATTTGACAAACCACAGATTCTCGCTAAAGAACACCGATTCCTACCAAGGATGCTTCGCGAGGCTATTGAAATCAAAAAACATCCTAATTTTAATAGAGAAGATGGTTGGAATGTACCACCAGCTTGGGATCCAGTAATACAAATAGTCAAACCCAAGAAGAAGCAAACCACAGCTATACTTCATGATACTTTGAGCTCATTATGCATAAAAAGAAACACCAATGATTAAATTATGTTTGGGTACTTTGAAACAACTACACTGGAACATTGAGACAACTACCATCTTAGTCTCCCCGTGACCATGGCTCCTAAAAAGCGACCGAAACGTCAGGGAAAGTGTAAAATTAAATTAAATCTAAATAGTTTTAATAATAATTTAATTAGCTTAAAAATTAGTAAAGTTTGATAGTATCTAGTAGTAGTGTAACAGTTTTCAAAATTATGTAATAAAGTGTCAAATAAACAACGCGATAAAATCCGTATATAGTTGTTTAATTTCAATGAATAATATTCGCGTAAACAGAAGACAATATTATGATTACAAATAACCTGTGAGTGGAAGCAACTCAATCCCAAGCATTTTTATCTTCTATATATTCAGTGACTGAGTAATAACCTTTCAAATACACATAGGTTACGTTTTACAACTGTTTTAAATTTATTTAATTCGATCCCAAGACGCGTCTGCTATTTCAGAACTATTCAAATTTATATTTCAACATGGCTATGGCTGCTGAAAAGTAACCGAAACGTCGGGATATTGATAAAATAGCATGCATATACAGCGATAGTACAGTAGGAGACCGGTGCGTTGGACTGACACCCAGAGGTCTAGTGTCCGATCCCAAGGCGTGCATCTCAGACCTTTAGAAGTCTTCTTCTTTTCGTGTGGTTAGTGGCCAACCTGTTGTCAAGAGTTGTTCAAGCCGCCGTAGGCCTCTGTCATGGCTTAACGACTGCTGTCAAATTGGCAACAACCGGGACCGACTTTTTACATGCCCTCCGAAGCACGGAGACGCTCAGATGAAATACCACTGAGCGGTCACCCATCTATAGACTGACCGCAGCCATTTCTTAACCTCGCTACTCGTTTGCCGATCCGTAAGTGCAACTGGCTATGAACGGTTCGAAGTTATGTGGTAAAATAGTTAATTTTCACTTGCTTTAACGGTGAAGAAAAACATCGTGAGGAAACCTGCACGTCTGAGAGTTCTATATAAAGTTCTCGAAGATACGTGAAGTCTGCCAACCCGCACTGAGCCAGCCTGGTGGACTATGGCCTAACCCTTCTCACAGTGAGAAGAGGCCTGTGCCCAGCAGTGGGACAGTTTAATACAGGGCTGATATTATTATTATTATTATTATATATAATTTTAAAGCTAATTAAATGATTAAAACTATTAAAACTATTTATATTTAAAACATCACCAGTAGAATGCGTGGTTAAAAGGAATTACACGATTTCAAAATCATCCTGTAGATGTGACTTTCTCCATAAATTTTATTATAGCGGTCATCTATCTTGTCTGTGGTTAGTTTTACGTGAAGTAGGGGTGATTGTACGTTTGCAGTAGCGCATTGTTCGTTATCAGTATCTGATAGTAGTCACGTGTTGAACCACACGAGGTCTTTGAGGTCATGCTATGTTGACTAGCCGACCTCTAATTAGGTTTGGACACTGACTTTTGTGTAATAGAGGTCTATTCTTTCAAGGTGTCTAATGCGAGTTTGTTTTATCGATCGACTCATTTATGACGTTCGGCGTTCCGATTGTTCCGCTCTAAGCTCTTAAGACTGCGCCGAGCGAAATGTGCCAAAACAGGCGGTTACAGTTAAGTGAATAAAATCAACACTTTTGTTTAATACAAATATAAAATATACATTTACCATAACAATGAATGTGTTTGCAATTAATCCGTGTAAAAACTTAAAATAATTACTATTTTCGCCTGCAAAATTACGTAAATTTGCAATTACGTTCTTGAGTTGAAAGTTGCATAACAGACGGACGAACGGACAATGCTGTTGTATACCAGTTTTTCGAACTCAAATTAATATTTTGATTTGTTTTGATTTAACGAGAGAGGAAAATCATACTTATAATAGCTTAGTAATGTCTCTGTTCCTTTGTGATACACGTCGTGCTGTACTGAATGGCTTCTGTAGTCAGTGTCATCCTATTAGCGTAACTGCTTTAGTGCAAGTTGTTTACTATAAATCTGCAATCGTAGCTGTTCAATGTTCATGGCCAATGAAAGAAAGGTGTTTATATTTTGTTCTGTCTCCATGGCGCAGCAGCAATCACGAATCGGGCCAAGAAAAAGTTATTGGGTTTTCCTCTTAAGAAATCTCAATAGCAGCCCGGAGTTAGAGGAGAGCGATAGCTCAGTGGGGAGACCAACAGACTGCAATGCAGAGGGTCTCGGGTTCGAACCCACGTCGCGCACCTCTGACTTTAGGAAGTTATAAATATGACTTTTCGAAATTATGTGCGTATTGATTGACAATTATTGCCTGCTCCGTGCCTCGGAGAGCACGTTAAGCCGTTGGTCCCGGCTGCCATGAACATCTATGGCAGTCGTTATTGGGAAAGTCAGTACCCTCTAATATCCTGACACTGGTCTAGCCTTAGGGTATCGTTAGCCTTCGGGTTGCGGAGGTCAGGTGGCAGCCGCGCCGTGTAAAAACTGATATCCAGTCAAATCCGGTTAGACCAGAAAAGCCGACCCCAAGTGACTTGGGAATAATAAAGGCTAGGGAGAAGAAGACTCTTCATTCCTTTTACATTTTTAAATGTAAAAAGAATATTTAACATATAAAATGATTTTGGACCCACCGTTATCGGGTACAGGCATTGATCCATTTACCAAGCTGCCGGCCGCCGGTGGTTAGAGCTCCAGAGACCGAAACCGCCGAACAATGCACGGCGACGCGCGGCGTGTCGAACCATTTCGCCCTTAGCTATAAATCTGTTATAATAATGTATGATACTGATCAACTCACAGCGCTCGAGCGCTTATTATGATTATGATACCGGACTATGCTGCATGTCCCGTCACTGGCACCTCTTTTTTTACCTGGGGTTATCCATTATGCATACCCCTCCGCGGGAAAAAGAGAAAGATGAAATAAGAATAATGTACCTCCCGGAATACCGACTAAACCTACCACGGTGTTCGTCGACAAAACCACTATCGACGGCGCCGCGCGAATCACTTGCACATCCGGTCGCGACCCCGCCGAGGTTTCGGCCCGCCGTATGAAACGGCAGGCCACTACGCGTAGAGGCCTACCTATTAGGCAAAACTCCCCCTAAACCCTACTGTCTTCCCCCTAGAGGGGAGACGGACTCGACCCAGAGGCGCGCGTGGGAACACGCACGCCGCCTCTCGCACCTGGTGCTGAACGGATGGCGGGCAGGCCCACAAAGCCCACCACCCCCAGGTCAAACCTCAGGGTAGCTGGAGGTCGTCTCGCGCCCTCCGGCACTCGCACCTCTCTTGGCGTGTGGCTGGCAACTTGTATATACCTATCGTTTATATCATCTATATTAATTAAATGCCTACAAGTAGTCATTTTCAAATCTTTTTTGACATTCTTGACCGTTAAATGAGTATTTTTGTATCTTTTTTTGGTGGATTGTAAATCAACGCAAGGCTTCCTTAGCCTTGCATATGCTGAACTAGGTCCCATTTATAGTTATATTTACCTTGTTAAAATTATTTTCCTTTGTGTCAAATAAATTATTATTTTTCTTTCTTTCTTTCTTCTTCTGTATCAAGCCATCCAACACGAACGTCTTCTGTTGGTCATTGAGACTCTTGGTAATCAAACCGTTGACCGAAACGGATATCGGCACAATGATCGCAGAGTCTTGTCTCCACATGTCAATCTCATCAGCATATACAAGCTTATTCTTAGTATAGTGAAAACCTCTCAGGGGGTGATTATACTTGTTATTATGAACAACTTTTGTTCTGAGACATTGCCGAAATCGCGACAACAAAATCAGCTGTTCCATTAAATGCAATAGCGGTTTTTTTTTCTCAATGAGTTACTTACTACATTTTCATTAAACAGTTAGATTAAACTACGGACTAAATCATGCCTTGCCTTGATTATTAATGTACATGTAAGTGGATGCTCCTATTTACCATACTGCTGCTTTAGAGGCTACCATCAAATTTTATTAAATGCTTGAGTATGTTCAGTAATAGTTCATGGAGAAATGGTTGCAGCACCTTACAGCTCTTACGATTTGTAAACAAAAACTTGGCGATTAAAAAGAGTGACCATGAGTTTCTTGCCCGTTCTTCTCGTGAGCCCTACACCCTTGCTTTGCTGAACGTGGCAGTAAATGTAAATTTGCAGAGAAAATAGTGTAACTTTGACATTCATAAGTGTTACCTTGTAACCTAATATGAATAAATTTATTTTGAATTTTTGCAATGTCGGCAATGTCCCAGAACAAAAGTTTGTATATCAGTCATCTCAATCTCGTGAGCTAAGTTCAACTATTTTGTTTGTCTTTTACATTATTCACGAGATTCTTGTCGTGGGGAATATTAATATCGATGATCTTCGGGATTATTATTATAAGTATTGATTTAGCTGTAAGTAGTAATTTAGATTATAGTAAAATAACGCTTGTAAATAATTGGCCTTTTTTTAAATTATATTGTACGGGGTGTAAGGGACGGTGTATCGAAAACTGCAATAGTAGATTCAGGCCATTTTCCTGTGTTAAAAATCGTTAGAATTTTCTTCAAGAAAATCACATTTTTCTGCATTTTTCATTTTCTGAATAAGAATTATAACATAATGCATAACCATCTATTTCATTAAACACAACTCAAAGAATACCACATTTAAAAACAGCAATGTAATTAAAGACGACGTAACAGACGCGCCGGCGCGAGTAGTGCTTTGTATTGGTAGAAATCCATTGCGAACCGCGTAATAATGTTAATGAATAAAAAAAATAACCCTGCGTTTATTTTATTAATAGAAGTTTGCGCTGAAATGTGTACCTATAGAAAGATATCTTGCTAAAGTTCTCGGTACTCTGTCCCTTGCACCCAGTGTACAGGAAAGATAATATTTTACAAGCGCACGATAAGTGAAGACTCGGAAATGAACCAATTGTGTCGTTTTTATATTGTTCTCAAAGCAAATCGGTTCAGCTAACAGTCAGAGTACAATTGTTCGAATGATATCTATTTCTTTCACGTAAGCTCTTTTGTCATCTAATGCGGTAATTATTTATAAAATTTTCAACACAAGTACAGTTATTAATAACTAAATTATATGTATCAGATTATCAATGTCCATTACTATAAAAATTACATCAAAACTTAAGTGCTTATCAATGGCTATTTTCCTTTTTTAAAGCGCTATGCGCACATAGCGACCTCTACAAAACTCTATTCATAGTGGCAAAGTTTTAAATTATTTCGACAATCTCATATTATCTTAATTAAGGATACAAAACTATAATTAACTGACAACACAGTAGTCAGGTGATATCGTCATGAAAACCGCAGGTCACCTGATAGTTTACCTGCAAATATATGATATTACATACAAATACAGACTTCAGGGACAAAGTTAACCGCAACAATGTACTCCCAATGCGTCTGGCGCCATCTATTGTTGCATTATTTGAGTTACGTGTTGTTGTAGTTTGGGAAATGTGAAAGTAGATGACGATACTGTTATCTTTTTTTGAAATTCCGGGCGGCCATTTTATTTTGTATATTACTAAAGTGCTTGGCAGATCATACGGTCGGTTTGTACAGTAATTTGGTCCGAAATAAAGATGTTATCTGAAAAATTTGCCGTGACTTTTGAGAATTGGTAATTTGATAGATTTCGATGTGCTCTTTTCGAATATTAACTTTACCACCTCGAATGTATGCCGCTCGCGCCGCTATATTGGAAAATGGTGCATGATAGCAGCTTTTGACAATATTTCCTTTCCAACTCATATTACGATAGAAGCATTCTATACAAAATTAAACTAGATAAAAATTATGTAATACATAACAATTTTGTAACATCTATAGTTTTGGCGTACGAGCTCCGAAAACTTTTATTCCACTACACCAATTCGTTTTTACGTACCTATATTTACGTTAAATAACTATACCTTGCCCAGTACCGCCAGACTGTGAGTAGGTAAGCGTGATCTTCTTCTCCCTAGCCTTTATTATTCCCAAGTCACTTGGGATCGGCTTTTCTGGTCTAACCGGATTTGACTGGATATCAGTTTTTACACGGAGCGGCTGCCACCTGACCTCCGCAACCCGAAGGCTAACGATACCCTAAGGCTAGACCAGTGTCAGGATATTATAGGGCACTGACTTCCCAATAACGACTGCCATACATGTTCATGGCAGCCGGGACCGATGGCTTAACGTGCTCTCCGAGGCACGGAGCAGGCGATAATTGTCAATCAATACGCACATCATTTCGAAAAGTCATATAACTTCCGAAAGTCAGAGGTGCGCGACGTGGGTTCGAACCCGAGACCCTCTGCATTGCAGTCTGTTGGTCTCCCCACTGAGCTATCGCTGCAATACTATATTTATAATACTATATTTATGAATCAGATGTCAAAAATTATTATTGTAATAATATATGTAGTGGCAACGTTACATACACCTTATGTTTAAAACGTAAATAAAAATAAATTGTGGAAGTTATCAAAACAAATTTAATCGATCAGTGTTACACAACTTACAATAAAATACATATAGCGTTATCCAGTGATATCTAGTGATATAAACTTAAATAAACTGAAAATTAAAATATCTAATTAAAACAGTGACATAAAACTACCCTATAGTATAAAATAATAAATTTATTAAAATAAAACAAGTATTTACTAAAAATTAAAGTACATTATAGTGTGAATTAGTGCGCAGTGACAATAACGTTCAATAAATCTTTCAGTGCGAACATTATAGTGCTGTAAACAAAGCCTCTTTTTTAAATACGCATAGTAGCGCCATCTGTTGGTCGACGAAAGAACTATCCGCATCATACATAGCAGGTAGGGGACATGGCTGGCAAGTGTGTTGTTTGTGGCAAGTTTGTCTCTAATAAAGCGGCCGCTACTTGTTGTAAATGCACAAATAGATTTCACCTCATTTGTGTGCATCTGCCAGAAACTGCCAAGGTGAGCAGTGACTGGCAATGTCTGAGTTGTAAGAATAAAACATCCAGGGACACTACCCGGCCCACTCCTATCCAGGGCTTATGCGATAGTAGGGATAATACTCCTACCAGCCAATACGACTCCTCTCAGCCCACAGATGGCTCAGGGTGTGATAAAGAGCTGAGTATACAGAAGCCGGCCAACAACTCGTCGCCTCAGGTTGACTTCGGCAACGAAATGCAACTGCTGAGGATGGAAATAAGGGCAATGCGGGAAGACCTCAAAGCAGAGCTCAGGGAATTCCGTCTCGAGATGGCTGACCTTCGTACATCAGTAGCAGCCTGTAAAAAGAAGGTTGATAATTTAGAGAACCGCTTGGAACACATTGAGAATCAACAGGCTGCGACCCCCTCAACACACCAATTGGACCAAACAATTAGCCAATTGAAAACCGAGCTCAATGAAAGGGAGCAAGACCTGCTGCTATCAGATATGGAGATTTCAAATCTGCCCGAATGTGCTGGCGAAAATGTTATACATACGGTCGAGATGGTAGCCAAGAAGTTAGGTGTACCACTAGAAGAGAAGGATATAGTATATGCAGAACGGGTGGGGCCCCGGGTGGAGCGGTCGGGGGGGGCGGCTGAGGGAGCAGCGGGCACGAGATGCCGGCGCGTCGTGGTGAGGCTAGCGCGGCGTGGACTGCGCGACGAGTTGCTGAGGAGCGCGAGGGCAAGACGAGGCGTCACATCCGCTGACCTTGACCTGGATGGCCCCCCAAGACGCTTCTACCTCAACGAGAGGCTGACTCGAACAAACAAGCAGCTGTTCTTTCTCGCTCGACAATCTGCTACACACCTTGGTTGGAGGTTTGTATGGACCAAACATGGCAGAATTTATGTCAAAGAAGCTGATGGAAGACGTGCTTATTCCATCCGCACAGAGCCCGATGTCAAACGAGTATTTGGTTGTGAGACTGTCAAGACAGCTAAAGTATAGTGCGGTAACATCTATACACACCATGTTTTTCTCCATAAGATTGACCTATAACTTTATTTCTCTGTATGCATGCAACTTCATTATAAAAATAAGAGTATTTTATTGCTACAAATATGGTAAGTTACATAGAAGTTACAAATTATTTAGCTATGTAAATATTCACTTACCAAATATAATATATCTCAAGTGTACAACTATATCAAGATTATATACAAAAATCATTATAATTTACAACACCTATAACACAATTATTTACAATGAATACAACACAAATATTTACAATACATACATGGTAAGCATTTGCAATAATATAATCATTCCCCACCCAAAGTATGTTTATTTGGAATGCTATGCATTGGCACAGGGTACACATGAACTTGGTGTGGTGTGTGACTGTTTAAACTATACATTATTTGGCCCAACTAGGATCAGATATGTCATGGGATGTGCTGAGGGAACCTTTAATCTAAAATATGAACAATGTACCATAAATAGTCTGAATATCAATTTACATAATACAGTAACTAGAGTGTTTGATAAGATACTAAAAATATTTTATATAACTAATGCCTGCATACTGCATACAAAGTACAAACATATAATATGAATACTATATTTATTTACTATATAATTACTACATTGATACATATTACATATTACATTGATACATACTATATTGAAAAATACAATTAATCATAATGAATAATAACAAATATTTGAAATTTGGACTTTTTAATGCAGGGTCATTAGGTACTAAGCATGATGAATTTTTAATAGCCATGAACCTCCACTCAGTTCATCTTATGGCAATAAATGAGACGTGGTTGAAGCCAGGTGAACAGGGAAGAGCTCCTTCGGTACCAGGCTATAAGCTAAGGCATATTCCAAGACCTAAGTCAATAAGGGGTGGTAAAGGGGGAGGAGTGGGTTTCTATATCAGGACAGAAGTAAATGCAAGGAACATAAGTCACCCCATACATCCAGACATAGAGGAATTTTGGCTATCATTGACCATTATGGGTAAAAGGATCATAGTTGGAACGGCATACAGACCACCATGGCTATGTGTAGATAGATTTTTGGACGGCTTGAGTGACAGCATTTGTGCATTGGCTCCATATAATCATATTATTATCTTAGGTGATTTTAATATTAATATGCTAAGTGTGTCTAGTACTAACACTAAAAAACTTCACCAATTCTTAAACTATACAAATATGCACCAGGTAGTAAATACCCCAACACATTTTGTAGGGGACAGCAGCACTTTAATAGATTTAATATGCACTGACATAAGTGTTAAAAATGTTTTAGTTACTCATGTTCCCGAACTGGGACAACACTCAATTGTAACCTGTGAGTCACGATTGAAGAAACAGAAGGAGAAACCTAGGTGGGTTTCCTACAGAGCATATGGGGATATTTTGGTGGATTTCTTCTATGCTGATCTTGGGAATATTCCATGGCACATGTTTGAGCTACAGGACGGGGTTAATGATATGGTGGAACAGTTATCCTCATGGGTTGTGTACTTGTTTGATATGCATGCGCCTGAGAAACATAAGCAATTTAAAACAAAGTATACACCATGGATAACTGAAAATGTAAAGTTACTTTTTAGGTTGCGCGACAAAGCTAGGATAACTTTTAAAAATACCAGATTAGAATCCAAAAAGCAGTACTATCTTGACCTAAAACATCAAGCCACCGTGGCTTTGCATAATGAGAAGTCTGCTTATTTTTCTAAAACTATAAACGATAACATAAACAACCAAAAAATCCTTTGGAAAAATTTGAAAAACCATATACTCCCTTCACACAAGGATTTCTGTCTGCCTGACCATTTTGATAACTTGGATAGTATTAATAAAGCCTTTTTAGATGTGCCAAGAGAATGTAAAGTGAGCATGTCTAAACTGACATATTATGAGTTTCATAGACATAACACCCAAAATACTTTTGAACTAAAACCTGTAGATGAAGAAACAATACAAAAAATAATTAACAACATAGGAACAAAAGCACAAGGAATAGACAAAATTAATATACAGATGCTAACACTAACACTACCACATACAGTAGGTGCCATCACTAAAATAATTAACACATCTATATGTACGCAGGAATACCCAAGGCTATGGAAATGCTCTATAGTGAGACCTTTACCCAAAGTTTTTCCTCCAAACACTAACAAGGACCTACGTCCGATTAGTATACTCCCCTGTATGTCTAAGGTGCTGGAAAAGGTAGTATATTTGCAAGTCATGGAATATCTTGAAAAGAATAATATCCTCCCTGATAAACAATCAGGTTTCAGAAAAGGAAGGGGAACTGCTACAGCTTTAGGTGATGTAGTTGGTAACATATTGGAGGCTAGAGACCAGGGGGAGGGAACAGCGTTAGTGCTCCTAGATTATTCACGTGCTTTTGATGCACTGGATACTTCACTGTTATTATCCAAGTTGGCTTATTATGGGTTTTCATCAGATGCAATTAAATGGTTTCATAGCTATCTCTCAAATAGGTCACAGTATGTGGAAATACGTAAAGAAGACGGCACTGTGATGTCATCGACCCCATTAAATGTGACGAGGGGAGTCCCACAGGGGTCAATATTGGGACCATTACTTTTTATTTTATACACAGCAGATATTACCACATCTTTTCAACACTGCAAGTTCCACATGTACGCAGATGACACACAGATGTATTTGTCTTTTAAGCCTAGTGACACTCTCGCAGCAATGGCAAAAATCACTGAAGACCTAGAAAGAGTGGCTAAATGGTCTAGGGAACACTCACTGATATTAAACCCACTCAAGTCAAAATTAATGATACTGGGAAGTAAGAGGCAACTTCAGTCAATTTTGGAATATGCTCCTACAATTACTTTAAATGGTCAAAGAATTGAAAGGGTTGAAGAAGTCACCAATTTGGGGTTGGTGATGGATTCAAGGCTACAGTTTGAGGGACACATAAATAAAATTGTCAGGAATTGCTTCTATAGGTTAAAGGTTCTCTACAACATACGTGACTATCTCAGCACAAACATGAGAAAACAACTTGTAGACAGTCTCATACTATCTAGATTTAACTATTGTGATATAGTTTATGGTCCATGTTTGCTGGCTAGAACTAGGAACTTAATACAAAGAATGCAAAATGCATGTGCTCGCTATTGCTTCAAGATACCAAAGAGAGATCATGTAACACCATACATAAATGAAAACAATATATTGAAAATGGAAGCCAGGAGAAAATTACATCTAGCCAGCTTACTTTTTGGTTTAATGAAGAGCCAAAAACCTACATACCTATATGAGAAGATGGACTGGAGGCGAGATCATTGCTCATATTCCATCAGAACCTCAAACAGTGCATTGTCCATACCAAACCATAAAACTACAGCATTCCGGGGCTCTTTTAGGTACTCAGCAACAAAATGTTGGAATGATTTGCCGCCGCCTATCAGGGACCTGAAAACCAAATACAGTTTCAAATTTAAATATAAAACTTTTTTAATGTTAATTCAAAAACAACAAACACAGTCATCAGTACCTTGAAGGCTATGGCCCCTCTGCCTGGTAGATCATTCCAGTTGTTCCGCTACTTTTCCTTCCTACTTTTTTTTTTTAGAGTAATAAGTATTAGAATAGGTAACTGAAAAGACATATATATAAATGTATGTATGTGTGTGTGTGTATATATATATACACACACACACATACATACATTTGGTTATTATATATATATATATATATATATATATATATATATATATATATATATATATGTATATATATGTATATGTGTACATGTGTGTATATTATTATATTCAATATAATAAAACTTACCATGATGGTTTGCATGTTTGCATAGGTTAAGTATATCATGTAGCACTGTTCTGTCCTTTATTTCCCTTTCTTTTTACCATAGTTTGTACTGCTTTGTCTATTTACATCTGTCTCATTTGTTGTAATTTATATTTGTGGACGTCGCCGATGACGTCAAGTAATACGATACTCGTGGTTGGAACTGAAAATCAGTACTGAGGTGGGGGTTATGCCCAACTCAGTGTATGCTGAGTGTCCATCCAGATTTCTTAAACACGAACGTATCTTTCGCTAATAACTTTAAGTATTATTGTAATTATTCATATAATATTAGGATAAATAAGTCTTGAACATAATTTTACATTTGACGGTTGACACGTGTTGAACGCCACGTAGATGACACGTTGCCTGCCACGTCTGAGGCACAGATTATTAATATGTACTGATGTTTGAATCTTGGCATTTGTGGCGCGCGTGACAGCCGTCACTTGTATTAATTAATTAAATCTTCTGAAATAATATATAGGTACATATTTCCTGAACATTGTTTGAAGGCTTTCGTGTTTTTTAGAAATAAAAATATATTTTCTTTCTTTCTTTCTTTCTATGTTAGCATTGTGTACTGACTTAACATCCAGAAAGGTCATCATTTTTAAACGTAGTAGCGCATCTATGATTTCGTTCTTGGCTCCTGAAATAACCGACACCACGAATAGCTGAAAGACCATAAACAAAGTAATAGACATTGTTTTCATTTATTTGTGGAATACATCCAAACTAATATTATAAATGCGAATGTAAGTTTGTTTGTTACGCTTTCACGCCTTAACTACTCGACCGACCGTCATGAAATTTCGCATACACGTTGTCAGGGTTACAGAAAAGGATATAGAGTACCTTTCATTCAGATAAATGTAGTGTTCCCAAGGATAGTAAATTGACATAACCTACATTTACGCAAGCGAAACTGCGAGCTAAATCTAGTAGATATATATTTTCGTTTATTTGTGGGATACATTAACAGAGTGACGTCATAGTACATCAGCTGCCAACTTGTGACGTCATAATGTGGTGTGCCAACATCCCATTTAGATTCCAATCTTTTTAGAGTTCGAAAAAACTCTTAAACAACAGCTTTGTCCGTCCGTCTGTCTGTTATACAACTTTCAACTCAAGAACCGTAAGAGCTAGAGACTCGCGGTCAACGCCATTCGACTCAGCATAGTCGATATTCCCCCGAAATTACTATGACCTTTGACCTCTGACCTCAAGGTCACGTGGTACCGCGTGACCTTTGCATATTACTTGAACCATTTTTTCGAACTCTATGATTTACGGCAATTCATTGCCGATTCTCACTTTTTGTTGTGTAGTAAATAATTAACATGTCTTGCGTTAGACCAGTGGTCGGCAATCTGCGGCTCTTTGATTCTTCGGCTGTGGCTCTTCCACGAAATGTTTAATGCAGGCACGGAATATTACTTATTATCTTGCCTTATAAGTATGATACCAAATTTTATTTTATTTACTGTTAATTGAACTAGTTAGTTGAACGAGATGTGGTGCTGGAGACGAATGGAAAAGATTAGTTGGACGGAAATGGTTAGGAACGAGGACGTCTTGGTAAATATCAATGAAACCAGAACGCTTCTTAACTCTATTTCAGCTAGAAGACATAAAATGGTTGGCCATCTCTTACGACATGACACTTTTATTAAAAACATCATTGAGGGAAAGGTAGAAGGGAAGCGCGGAAGAGGAAGCCCAAGAATAAGTTACATTAGTCAGATCAGGGAAAAGTTAGGTGTCATGTCGTACAGAGAAATGCGAGAAATGGCACTAGACAGACAGATATGGAGAGACAAGCTACACCGACAAGTCACTTAGACTTAAATAAGAAGAAGAAGAAGAGTTGAACTAAGTCTTAATTAACAAAGGCAAGCTCGAGAGTCTACTTATTACTTAATGTCTCCTGCAAAAGCAAAGCTTAAGTTAAAAAATGGCTAGTTGAATAGATTTAAAATGTGTATTGTCTATATTTGTCGGCCTCTATGGCTTAGTGGTAAGTGTAACCGACTGCCACGCCTGATGTCGCGGGTTTGATTCCCGCACAAGTCAAACATTTGTGTGCATGAACATGGATTTTTGTTTTGTATTTACAAAAAAAGAAGTATATATGTATGTTTATCGATTGTCTAGTATCCATAGTACAAGCTCTGCTTAACTAGATGGTGTTGTGTGTACCTATGTAATAGAATATTATATTATTATTATTATATTTGACTCTTGGACCACAAGGTTGTCGACCACTGCTATAGATTATCTCTCTCATCTCTTTCTCTGTGTCGCAGCGGTAGTGAATGTGACTGCGGTGCGTGAAGTCTTGCGTTCAATTCCTCGGTCGCGCAATTGTCTTTGAGTTTATTTGTCAAAGATTTTGAAATTAAACCACTTTATAATATATTATTTTATTTTAAAATACTTTTTTTACATAATTTTGAACTTTAAGTTTAAATTTTTCTCCGGCATTTCGGTTGTTTACTGCAGCCATGTTCACGGGGAGACTTTCCGTAAATAGTCTTAATTAATTTAAATATACCTCTATATTAAGACTGCGCCGAGCGAAATGTGCCAAAACAGGCGGTCATAGTTAAGTGAATAAAATCAACACTTTTTGTTTAATACAAATATAAAATATACATTTACCATCATAATGAATGTGTTTACAATTACGCCGTGTAAAAATATTAAAATAATTAATTATTTCGCCAACAAAATGACGTGAATTTGCACGAAAAATGCAAAAACGTAATTTCGAGTAACGTGATTTTTAGATTATAACAGTAGAAATCTATCCTATTTTACAGCTTAAACGAAACGTAAATAGTTATACTACAATTTGTCCTTCCCAAATATTTAAGTTATTGTTTGACAATAAAGATACATATTTATCAAAAAAAGCACTTCATATCTTCCATACAATTGTACTATGGCGGCCGCACGCCGCTTACGCTTACGCTTACGCTCGGCTCAGTCTTAATATACCTATATAAAAATAAATATAAGATTTATTTTTATATTTATTTATTTATAGTTAATTAAAACCATTTACATTGACTAACTTAGAAACACAGACACATTAATAAAAAAATTATAACTGTAAAAATAGAAAAAATAGTAATGAAACGTGTAACAAATAGTGACAATAAAAATAAAGAAAACCGACCAATAATTACAAATTAACATGGAACTGTGAATTCTCTATTATACATATTCTCACAAAATAACAGACATTCTCACATGATCTTCCATTCATCCGCAAAGAATCACTGCTTGGGCTGGCGCGTGGCGTACAGAAGAGCAGGGGACTTGGCTCTGGCGAGAGTATGGCATGTCGGCCGTGCGAACAATCTATGCCAGTGACTCTGACAGAGTCCAAGGTATTTGTTAGGCACATACAATCTACAGAATAGCTGATGGAGATCAGGACACTTGAATCGCCTGTGAAAGATTTTACAAGCTATTATGAACTGATCCAGGCCTCTTCTCACCTCCAACGAATTAAAACCCAACATCGCTAAAAGGTAGTTGGATACATGTATGGATACAACAAGTAAAGCATTTTATATAGGAATCTGAAAAAAAGTCTTTTGCACCTTTTCAAGCATTAGTGTCTGGGAGGCTGTAAAAGGATTCCAGACACAGGATCTAGTCTCAAGCTTACTTCTGACGAGGGTGGGACGGTTCGATTCCAAGGCAAAGCCACCTCAGACTTTTCGAAGTTATGTTCGTATTAAATAGTTAATTATCGCTCACTTTACCGGTGAAGGAAAACATCGTGAGGAAACCTGCATGTCTGAGAGTTCTCCATAATGTTCTCGAAGATATGTGAAGTCTGCCAACCCGCACTGGGCCAGCGTAGTGGACTATGGCCTAACACTTCTCACACTGAGAACCCAGTGAGTGCCCAGCAGTGGGACTGTTAACATACTGGGCTGGTATTACTATGTGATAAATTTTTGCCTAACCCATAGGGGAGGTAGTCTTTTCTTTTCTTTTTTAAAATTCACTAGTAATTTGAGTTACCAATGACTAAAGAGCAGCGATAGCTCAGTGGGGAGACCAACAGACTGCAATGCAGAGGGTCTCGGGTTCGAACCCACGTCGCGCACCTCTGACTTTCGGAAGTTATATGACTTTTCGAAATGATGTGCGTATTGATTGACAATTATCGCCTGCTCCGTGCCTCGGAGAGCACGTTAAGCCGTCGGTCCCGGCTGCCATGAACATCTATGGCAGTCGTTATTGGGAGAGTGTCGACACAAAAGATCCCACTGGGTCGAAGTGTCGCCGGTCTACACTGACTGGCCCCCACATAAGATACATACATACATACATACATACATACCAATGACTAGACGTATTCTTGTTAACCTTTCCAGCTAAGGTAGAATGCTTGTATTAGGAGTGGATTCACGTCAGTAGTGCAATGGGTGGGATTCGAACCCGCGACCTCTCGATCGATCGATTATCTATTGCCTCTTTAGGATATAAAGTCATTAAGTTATCTCCATTTTATTTATGACTTTATTAAGAACTCTGTCTTTGAATGAACTTTGTTTAAATTTACTGATAACCCAAACATTATTATAATATTATTAAACGCAATATCTACGAAGAACCCTGACCTTAGATTAGGACAGGTGTCAAACGTGCCAATGGAGGATTAGAAATTGATGGGTGACCTATTGTTATGGTTCATCTTTATAATGACTGAATGAAGCGCAACGATAGCCTACTGGGAAACCGTTGGACTGCCACGCAGAGGTCTCGAGTTTGATCCCAAGGCGCGCATCTCTGACTTTCCGGAGCTATGTGCGTTATAAATAGTTTTCGCTTGGTTTAACGGCGAAGGAAAACATCGTGAGGAAACCTGCACGTCTGAGAGTTCTCCATAATGTTCTCGAAGATATGTGAAGTCTGCCAACCCGCACTGGGCCAGAGAGGTGGACTATGGCCTAACCCTTCTTACACTGAGAAAAGTTTATTTATAATATTATATAGTTACGATTCGGGTTATTAACGTGTTCAGCAGATATTTAAACATTATTATAAATTAATTTACTTTTGTTACAGATGTTATGAATGACAGCTGATATATTCTGAAGAAAAATTCCTCATACAAACATACATCATACTAAAGGTAAGATAAAAACTATTTTATACTACATACCTATTTATTTAACATACCTACTAGTGTTTGCCCGCGATTTCTCTGGGAATCTGTACCTTTTTGACCGGTTTGTTCCGCATTCGCCCTACATTACGTCCCACATTCCAAAATGTTCCCCATTCGCTCCTCTTTTTTAAGTAACCCTTTTTAAAAATTTTGAAAATTTATTTTATTCGATTACTCCACCAATGCGTCTTACTCGTGAACGGGTGCTACTTGTGGTGACTGGTCGACCTTTTTACCGTGGAATTAGATGATTTACTTACTACATTTTTGTTTAAACAGTTAGATTAAACTCTAAAATATCTTTAGACGACTCAATGGCGTAGTGGTTAGTGTAACCGACTGCCACGCCTGAGGTCGCGGGTTCGATTCCCGCACAAGTCAAACATTTGTGTGCATGAACATGGATGTTTGTCTTGGTCTGGGTGTTTCTATGTATAATATGTATGTATTTACAAACAAAAAAAAAGTATATATGTATGTTTATCCATTGTCTAGTAGCCATAGTACAAGCTCTGCTTAGTTTGGGCTAGATGGTGTTGTGTGTATGTGGTGGAATATTATTATTAATATTATATTATTAGTTAAACTACGGACTACAATCATGCCTTGTCTTGATTATTAATGTACATGTAAGTGGATGCTCCTATTTACCATACTGTTGCTTTAGAGGCTGCCATCAAATTTTATTAAATGCTTGAGTAGGTATGTTCAGTAATAGTTCATGGAGAAATGGTTGCAGCACCTTACAGCTCTTATAATTTGTAAACAAAAACTTGACGATTAAAAAGAGTGACCATGAGTTTCTTGCCCGTTCTTCTCATGAGCCCTACACCCTTGCTTTGCTGAACGTGGCAGTAAATGTAAATTCACAGAAAAAATTGTGTATCTTTGACATTCATAAGTGTTACCTTGTAACCTATTTATGATGATTTTGATTTTGATTTTGATTTTGAATCATGAATTGATTGTGATAATGTTTTTTGTTTGGACTTACTATTTACATGTCACATTTTTTATTCTTTTCATTACATGTCTAGTTCTCATAGTACAAGTTCTGCTTAGTTTGGGCTAGATGGTGTTGTGTGTATGTGATACAAAATTAATACGAAAAAATTTAAAATGGAGTTTTTTATGAATAAGACCCTTCACGCTAACCCCACATGAGTATCAGCACAGTTATTACATAACACACACAGTTGTGTATAATTATGTATATATAAGGAAACGTAATCTCTTAGTATATAATTAATTAAGTATTAATTAGAGGTCGCCTTAGATATGTAACATGTTTGTGAGATTTCGTTATATCTTATTACGTAAAGGAAAATTTTGTGAGGAAAATAGCGTGAGTAACAACTTGGTTTTTAAGCGTGCTTTTTATCTTGATCTATAAACCTACCACCTATATTTTGAGTATGAAATTTGGCACAGTTAAAGTTTATATGGAGAAGGAGGGGTGAATCCTAATATTTATATAAAATATGCATTAGAAATACATTTAATTAATGAAAAAACACTACACGCACACAACCATGCATTTGACACACGCAGTCGAATCGCGTTCGTAGTATTTCGGCATTGTTCGTCTGATGTAGTACTATTCTTCGTGACTATGGTTACATAATGTATATCAATATAATAATTTGTTTGACAAAGATAGGTAAATTAACCTGTATAGATCGAAATCGAAATGAAATGTGATTATAAGGACGTAGTTTTACATCATACATATATACTATTTTCTGTAAATACATACATATTATATATAGAAACACCCAGACCAAGACAAAAATCCATGTCCATGGACACAAATGTTTGACTTGTGCGGGAATTAAACCCGCGACCTCAGGCGTGGCAGTCGGTAACTAACCACTACGCCATGGAGACCGCCGTACTTACGTACTACCTTATCTTATCTTATCTTATCTTATCTTGTTACGGGGGCCAGTCAGTGCAGACCGGCGACACTTCGACCCAGTGGGATCTTTTGTGTCGGCCCCGAGATCTATACCTTAGCTATCTCCCTATGAATGTACTGCATCAATCGCAGCGTACACTTCAGAGGGAGAAGCCTGAAGTCCTCAGGGCTCGGATATGCCAACCCCATCAGACCCATCCTTAGTCCAGCCAACGCGTCACATTCACACAGTAGGTGTAATATGGACTCGTCCCGCTCACCACAGGCTCTGCAGATCAAATTGTTTGTCAAACTCAATCTGCACAGGAAGTCATTGGTGCCAAAGTGACCAGTAAACGCTCCTGTGAGCAGGCGTATTTGGCCCTTGTTGTACCCGCAGAACTTCCGGATGAAGCCCGTGGCTCTGTTTGCAATGAATTTCTTGGAGTGTTCCAGACCCCTAAGGGCCATCCACTCCCGCCTGTGTTTATCATTGCCATGTGCATTCATAGCTGCCTTGACGGTACTCTCAGAGAGTCCTACAAATGGCTCGGGGCCAACAAATAGTTGCTCCGAGCCCTTCCTGACCAATTCGTCAGCCTCCTCATTACCCTGCACACCTGCATACCCCGGAACCCACACAAGCCTGACTGTGTTTTTCCTGCAAAGTTTGTTAAGGGCTTTAACACAGTTCAGGACCAGTCCGGAATCCACCCTACAGGAGTTCAGAGCCTACGTACTACCTTACTGAAGGCTTGATACGATGGGCAGTTCAAAGACTCAGTACCACTATCACCACATAATTATTATTAAAAAAAGTCTCCCGCCGCGTCTCTTCGCGATAAACTCAAAAACTACTGAACGGATTTTAATGCGATTTTCACCAATAGACAGAGTGATACATGAGGAAGGTTTAGGTCTACCTATAATTTGTAAAGAGTTTTTTACTACCCGTGCGAAGATAGGGCGGGTCGCCAGTGTCTAATAAATGCATTGGAGAAACCTTCATTAATTCACCAGCTGACACGCGCAACTTCGTCTGCTTCACATAAGAGAATTTTCTCCGATATGGCAACATTTTTCATTGATGCGGCGCTGTTATTGGTCGTATCGTGATGTTATATAGCCTGGCTTCCTCGATCGAAGCTGAAATTTGGCATATATGTTCCTTGGAGAGTGTAGGGGAGCACTAGGAGAGGATTTTTGGAAATTCCACCCCGAAGGGGGTGAAAGGGGTGAAACCCGATATTCACACGGGAACGGGACTTACGCGGGTAAAACCGCGGGAAAACTACTAGTATATTTTATAAAACTTGCAAGAGTGTTACAACGTCATAATAAGTAAAATTATATTAAAAGTATTGTTTATAATAATACATAAGTATGCCAGCTTGTCTAATAACGAGGCTGTATATAATAAAGCTTTACAGAAAATATATACTAATATTATAAGTTAAAGAGTTTGTTTGTTTATTGGAATTAAACTGCTATATACGGATTTTATCGCGTTTTTTATTTGACACTTTATTACATAATTTTGAAAACTGGTACATTACTACTACTATTACACTTTACTAATTTAATTTTATTTTTACACTTTCCACGACGTTTCGGTTGCTTTTCAGCAGTCATGGTCACGGGGATAAACAACGCGATAAAATCCGTATATAGTAGTTTAATTTCACTGAATAATATTCGCGTAAACAGAAGACAATAGTTTGTTTGTTTGGTTGAACGCGCTAATCTTAAGAATTACTGGTTTAAATTGAAAAATTATTTCAGTGTTGGATAGCCCATTTATCGAGGAAGGTTATAGGCTGTATAACATCACGCTACGACTCATGGGAGCGGCGCAGTAATCATTAACGCGGGTGAAACCGCGAGCACATCTAGTCACTGTATAAATGGCGGCGCAATCGTGAGAGTTATTTCTCACTGCGATAGTTGCTTATCTCGTTATTTGTTGTAACAGCAGGTTAAAGGTCATATCGTAGCTTAGTCAGTTACTACGGGTACTTAGTACTATCATGGTCTGAGACCATGTATCCGTAGCGATATCATGACACATACGTCTATATCCCCAAAGAGTTGTATGAAACACACATTCCGTTAATTATAATATGATAATTAACTTATACAGGTGTCCCAGAAGACGACGTCAAGCCGGAATCAGGTAAAAAAAAATCTACACAGTTTTACGGTCTTTCCACTCCTGTTACTACAGATATTTACATTCTGAATAATTTTTTTTGTTATGTAATATCGAATAATCGACAAAAATCGAGAGCTTAAAGAAGCATTATTCGAGATTACATAACAAAAAAAAGAAAGTAAATATCTAAGGTAAAAGTCTAAGGGAGTGGATTTTTTTAGTATTTTTTAAAATACCTAAACTTTTTTAAATGCGTAACTTAGATTTCATTCATTGAAATTAAACTAGGAACTATATACGGATTTTATCGCGTTGTTTATTTGACACTTTATTACATATAAGAAGCAAACCACAGCTAGACTTCATGATACAGATTACATACAGATATATATATCTGTATATAATAGATACAGATACATGATTCAGTAGACGTAAACAGAGTTTTCGTAGCACAGAAGAAGTGCATAAGGGCAATATGTGGGGCCAGCTTCCTGGACAGTTGTAGGCCACTATTTATTAAACATAAAGTACTTCCCTTGCCCTGTTTATACATACACGAAATTTGTACATTTGTAAAAAAATATCCACAACTTTTTGAAAGTTTTAATAACATGTCTAGGCACCAAAATAAATTAAAATTGCCCCAAATACGTTTAGAAATATTTAGAAGAAATGCGTATTGTATGGCTATCAAGATATTTAATAAGGTTCCCCAAACCATTAAACAGTTGCCATTACAACAATTTAAAAATAAATTGTTTAATTTACTTTTAGAAAAATGCTACTACAATACAAAAGAATATCTAGAAGATAAGTGAAAGCTGCATATGTATATTTAAGTAAAACTAATATAAATTAATTACATTTTTATGTATTTATATTTGCACGCTCTAAGGAGCAGAACATGTGATCCTTTTCTGATGTGTAAAAACTATAATGTACCATGTTTCGAGCAAATAAATGTTTTTGAATTTGAATTTGAATACTCTGAGCTCATTCTGCGTAAATAGAAACACCAATAATTAAATTATGTTCGGGTACTTTGAAATAAATACACTGGAGAAGAATACACACATAACTTCTAAAAGTCAGAGGTTTAATCAGGATCGAACTGGAGACCTCTGCGTTGCAGTCACCAGTCTCCCGCGTAGGTACTGTTTTTCTATTTAAACATTTTTTTCGCAAAACTTTTTCTTTTTAAATACATTTCTCACAGTATGATAAATTCTTGAGTCGCGGGGGACATTACAAACATTCAAACAACGGACACAAAGATCTTAATCTTATAGATATGAGTTGTTATCTAAACTAATATTATAAAGCGGAAACATTTGTGTTTTTGTATGTATGTTTGTAATGTTTTCACACAAAAACTACTGGACCGATTTCAAAAATTCTTTCACCATTAGGAAGCTGCATCTTCACTGAGTGACATAGGCTATATTACATTTAAAAAAAAATAGGGATCTTAATAAAAATGCAATAATATAACGCAAGGTGTGAAATAATTTGTCATCGCGTGCGCTGCGGAAACTATTGATGATAGAACAAAAAAATGTTCTACAGTATTATAGAACGTATCAATATCTACAAAAAAGTCCGCGATGCCATATGTATTTTTTGAATATATAGCTAACTACACCTATATAGGTGTAGTTAGACTTGTTAATTTCTTTAGTTGTAGTTTTATATATTAAAATTAGATAACAAATTAAAAGTAGGTATTGGGTAATAAATTAAAGTCCACGCGGGCGAAGTCGCGGGCAACAGCTAGTATAGTAATATATATATTATCGATGTACTTACATCTGAAGTAGATGTTCCTATGTGGATACGATATCACTACGGATACTTTCCTGAGCGATAATATGTGCATGGTGATAGCTATGATAAGACCTATCTATACTAATATTGTTAAGAGGAGATATTTTATATTTTGTTTGTTTATTTGTCAGGATGTAACTCAAAAACAACTCTTTTACGTGGAGAATGCATTGACGGATATCCCTCCGCGTGGGCGGGCGGAGGGGCTATGTCGGACTCACCGGGGTAAAAGAAAGATGTTGAAATGATGATAATGGACCTCCCGGAATAGGTACCGACTAGATCTACCACGGTGTTCCTCGACAAGACCGCTATAGACGGGGCCGCGCGAATCACTTACACATGCGGTCGCGACCCCGCCGAGATTTCAGCCCGCCGTATGAAACGGCAGGCCACTACACAAAGAGACCTACCCATTAGACATTACTAACTTTTAAAATCCCTACTGTCCCTCCCCCCTCCTGGAGGGGAGACTAACACAACACAGAAGCGCGCTTGGGAATACACCCGCCGCCTCTCGGACCTGGTGCTGATCGGAACATAACCTAACCTACTTTTACGCGAGCGAAGCCACGGGGAAAATCTAGTAATTTATAAATACTTAACGAAAAGCCTTTAAAAAAATCCAATTATCAGTAATTAACAAACGACATTAAAAAGAAAATTAAACATTTCAAATAAAGAACACAAAGACCTTGACATTCGAATATTTAAATGTGGAATGCGATAGCGGAGTTCGTTCACACCGATACGTTATCGTGGCGTGTTCTTAATTTAAAATTATTATTTAAAACAAAGCGATTGTGTTCGTCATTTGAATTCTTTGTCATCAGCCAGTGCGCATAGGCACAGTCGTTACAATGTCACCTTACTTTCTATACAAGTGTTGCGGATTTGATTTAACATTAATATTTATGTACACTACCACGCCTGAGGTCGCGGGTTCGATCCCCGCACAAGTCAAACATTTGTGTGCATGTACATGAATGTTTGTTTGGTCTGAGTGTTTCTATGTATAATATGTATGTATTTACAAAAAAAAGGATATACATAATATGTAAGTTTATCCATTGTCTTCAGGCGTGGCAGTCGGTTACACTAACCAATAGGCCATCGAAGCCGCTCAATTAAAATAAAACACCGGGCAAATATAACCCGAAAGGTTAATCAGAGGTGAATTGCGCTCATTTTTAGCCATAAATGTCAGGTGTCAAGTATTAGCTTATTCCACTATACTAATCCATGTTACTGAAAATATCTTAAGGGAAAACTCAATCATATTGTAGTCTGTTCCACTATGATCATCTATACTCCATTTGGTTAGGTATTTAACTAAAGGTAAACACTCTTGATGTGTCTTTTTATCTAAAAACTCAGTTTAAAAATAAAATGCTGCTAAAGATCAATGTAAATACAACAATAACGATTACTAAATCAAACTGCTATATACGGATTTTATCGCGTTGTTTATTTGACACTTTATTACAAAATTTTGAAAATTGTTACACTACTACTACTATTAAACTTTACTAATTTTTAAGCTAATTAAATTATTATTAAATCTATTTAGATTTAATTTTAAATTTCTCCCGTGACCATGGCTGCTGAAAAGCAACCGAAACGTCGGGGAAAGTGTAAAAATAAATTAAATATAAATAGTTTTAATAATAATTTAATTAGCTTAAAATTTGTAATGTTTAATAGTAGTAGTAGTGTAACAATTTTCAAAATTTTGTAATAAAGTGTCAAATAAACAACGCGATAAAATCCGTATATAGTAGTTTAATTTCACTGAATAATATTCGCGTAAACAGAAGACAATATTATGATTACTAAATCAATTGAACCGTTAGTTTAAGCAGTAGTTTATTTATTTAATGAGTGTTTGTGTAAAGTCACATCAAGATTGTTTACCTTTAGTTGAGTACCTAACCAAATGGAGTATAGGAGAGCAGCGATAGCTCAGTGGAGAGACCAACAGACTGCAATGCAGAGGGTCTCGGGTTCGAAGCCACGTCGCGCACCTCTGACTTTCGAAAGTTATATGGCTTTTCGAAATTATGTGCGTATTGATTGACAATTATCGCCTGCTCCGTGCCTCGGAGAGCACGTTAAGCCGTCGGTCCCGGCTGCCATGAACATCTATAGCAGTAGTTATTGGGAGAGTGTCGACACAAAAGATCCCACTGGGTCGAAGTGTCGCCGGTCTGCACTGACTGGCCCCCACATAAGGTACATAAGATACATAGATGATTTCACCCGGGTGTTCATAGGCGACCCCAATAAAATTATAATATTGGTATCCTAAAATCACCTTCAAATAAATATCACTAACTTCTTCTCCCTAGCCTTTATTATTCCCAAGTCACTTGGAGTCGGCTTTTCTGGTCTAGCCGGATTTGACTTTGATTACATCTGCGGGTGATCAAAGAACACTAAAAAGTCGTCTATCACCCAGGTGATGATAATATCCTCCAGATGGAGTTCCGGCCACCGCGGCCAGTCTTAACGGAGACGGGCCAACTGCGCAGGAGATATTATAGTACACAAGTGTGTGCGCAAACACAAGTGCACTCTCTGTTCCCTAACTCTCATGATCCGATGGGACGGTAATCCGACACGAGCGGAGAGAGATCAGGCGCGGGTCCAACGGCTTTACGTGCTTTCCGTGGCACGGGGGTATCTTACACCACCGACTTCTTAACTCCGGAGTGCTATTGAGATTACCTAACGGAAAACTCAATACCCAATGCCCTCGGAGGAGGGTGGTATCACCTAGGTGATCATAATGGAATAGACCAACACTTTACCCAACCCGATGATAGATCCCCGTACCTCTTACACACCAGTTGCATTCACAACCACTGCGCCACTGAGAACTAACAAAAGGGGCTTATCACCAAAACACTGTCGCTTATCTTATCACTACGCTCATCATCTCGTGTCGATTATCATTTATCACGCGCTTATCACGTGCCAGACATCTTATCACTTGTGGGAATATTAGACAGACAGTTTTTTTTAAATATTGTGTGTTATCTGTAGTACGGGAAGGACGAAATATCTTGTTATGATAATTATGTAAATAGTGTATCATCACAGTAACTTATTTTATTTAATAGGTAATTTTATATACATCGGCCTCAATAGCGTAGTGGTTAGTGTAACCGACTGCTACGCCTGAGGTGGCGGGTTCGATTCCTGCACAAGTCAAACATTTGTGTGCATGAACATGGATGTTTGTCTTGGTCTGGGTGTTTCTATGTATAATATGTAAGCATTTACAAAAAAAAGTATGTTTGTATGTTTATCCATTGTCTAGTACCCATAGTACAAGCTCTGCTTAGTTTGGGCTCGATGGTATTGTGTGTATGTGATAGAATATTAATATTATCTCTTAAAGCACTACGACATACACTTCTTCTCCCTAGTCTTTATTATTCCCAAGTCACTTGGGGTCGGCTTTTCTAGTCTAACCGGATTTGACTGGATATCAGTTTTTACACGGATCGGCTGCCACCTGACCTCCGCAACCCGAAGGCTAACGATACCCTAAGACTAGACCAGCGTCAGGATATTAGAGGGTACTGACTTTCTCAATAACGACTGCCATAGATGTTCATGGCAGCCGGGACCGACGGCTTAACGTGGTCTCCGAGGCACGGAGCAGGCGATAATTGTCAATCAATACGCACATTATTTCGAAAAGTCATATAACTTCCGAAAGTCAGAGGTGCGCGACGTAGGTTCAAACCCGAGACCCTCTGCTTTTTTTATCCTAAATATTATAAATCTGAAAGTTTGTGAGCACGGATAGATGTTTGTTACTCTTTTACGCAAAAACTACTGAACTTTTTGCGATGAAACTTGGTATGTAGATAGTTGGAGACCTGGAATAAGAAATAGACTATCTTTTATTTCGATTTTCCCACGGCATCGGCACTTACGCAGGTGTAACTGCGGGGCGTAGCTAGTGTTTAATAAATTGGTCTTAGATAGCGAGCTTATTGCGTCCCACGCTACACAGGAATTAAACGTAGTGCGGGTGTTTACGATAAAAAAGGTATATGTCTCTGCTTCCCCCTTCGGGGAAACGGGAACCAGACTACAAATGACTAGACATAAGGAAAATAAAACATATTTTTTATATTTTTTATTATTGATATCACTGTTAGGATTAACCAGTGTTGAATACCTACAGCGTTAATTGAGTCCAATTATTTTTTTAATACAGAGTTTATCAGCGTTTCGCTAGAGGTTATCATGCCGCTTGAAAACACTAGATTTACACCCGTTTTCTAAAAGGCTAATCAACCTGTAGCAAATGTATTTTAATTTTTAAATTAATTCTCGCACTAAGAATAATTCTTGTATCGCGGAGACTTTACAAACATTCAAACAACGGACACAAAGAACACCCAGACTTGGAACAACCATTTGTGGACCGCACCAAGTTTTGTCTCGGGATTCGAACCCTCAACACTCGGTACAATGGCAGTAGTGAGGCGATCACCTAAACCTCTACGCCATCAGTGTTGTGGTATCGAATCCCACACGGAACAAAAAAATTTCATCATCCTCTTGCCCTGGTCCCAATTTATTTGGGGTCGGCGCAGTATGTCTTTCGCTTCCATACTTCTCTGTCACCCATCATCTGATCATTTATCCCTTTACCTTTCATATCCATCCTCACACAGTCCATCCATCTTTTCCTTGGCCTTCCTCTCCCTTTTCGTCCCTCTACCCTCATATCCATCACTTGCTTACCTACATACGTATCATCTCTTCGCACAACATGTCCATACCAAGCCAAACGATTTCCTTTCACCTTCTCATCTATGGGCACCACTTTCAGACTACCTCTTACGTATTCATTCCTAATTCTGTCCATTCTCGTCACTCCACACATCCATCGTAACATTCTCATCTCTGCTACATGCAATCGTTTCTCATCCATCTTCTTAGTAGCCCAACGCTCAGCTCCATACAGTACGACAGGCCTTATAACCGCCTTATACATGCGACCCTTTAATTTTCAAGGCAGTTTAGGATCGTGATGTGCCCGAGATCTGTCGCCATTTCACGGAACAAAAAATTGTATGTACCCACAAATGACAGTATGTGTCATATGTAAGTGCCCACAAATGACAGTATGTGTCATATGTACCCACAAATGACAGTATGTGTCATATGTAAGTGCCCACAAATGACAGTATGTGTCATATGTACCCACAAATGACAGTATGTGTCATATGTACCCACAAATGACAGTATGTGTCATATGTAAGTGCCCACAAATGACAGTATGTGTCATATGTACCCACAAATGACAGTATGTGTCATATGTAAGTGCCCACAAATGACAGTATGTGTCATATGTACCCACAAATGACAGTATGTGTCATATGTACCCACAAATGACAGTATGTGTCATATGTACCCACAAATGACAGTATGTGTCATATGTAAGTGCCCACAAATGACAGTATGTGTCATATGTACCCACAAATGACAGGCGTAAGTGTATGTATAGCTAATTATAAATTTTACGCGCACGCGCAACGAAGCCTTGTGGAAGACCGTTGGACTGCCACGCAGAGGTCTCGAGTTCGAATCCAAGGCGCGCATCTCTGACTTTTCGAAGTTATGTGCGTATTAAATTGTTAATTATCGCTCGCTTTAACAGTGAAGGAAAAAATCGTGAGGAAACCTGCATGTCTGAGAGTTCTACATAATGTTCTCGAAGATATGTGAAGTCTGCCAATCCGCACTGGGCCAGCGTGGTGAACCATAGTCTAACCATTCTCACACTGAGAAGAGCCACGTGGCCAACAGTGGAACAGTTTAATAAAGGGACGATATTATTATATTTTAAAACCGCAACATTCATTCACAATGGTTTGATCCTAATTACGTTTGATCCTAAAAACATTACGTGTTGTCTATTTCGCGTTAGCCGAATCTTTAATAAGTTATGGACTAAGTACATATGGTCGCACATTCAAAACTTATTTAGATTATATTAAGTCACTGCAAATCCGCTTTTTAAAATACCTTGTTACCCCTAAGACAAAACGCAACTGTAAAGATAATTATGATAAATTGTTTCTTGTATGTAAAATACTTCCTGTTCACGAAAGGGTCAAATACTTGGTGGTCCTTGAGCAATTTCACAATGATAAATATAAAACCAAAATTAAAAATACTTATAATACAAAACGTGTAAGAGAACAGAAAGTAGTCCGTCAACCAGTAAAGAACTATTACGGTAAAAGAACCAACAAGTATTTGATCCCGACGTTATATAATACTAATAATTGCCTTCGGCAACTTAATAATAAAACGAGTAAACAAACATTGAAACATAAGTACAAAAATATTTTACTCACAGAGTACGGCATGCAGATAAAAATTTAGAATTATTGTAGTATTTACTGTTACCTTATATTATAACACTAAACATAATACCTACACGGATATATGCATATTTGTAGCTATTAAATAAAACTGTTATTGTTGTTAGCTCATACCAAATGTTTATCGAGCGCTATTCCCGCCGACAAACTGTCACACAGTTTGGTGGGTATATTTATCTTGTGTAATGTATTATATTCAATAAATGTTTTAATTATTATTATTATATTATTAATCAATATATATAAAACTCTTCCGTTACTGAGTGACCGACAGACAACGCACAGCCGAAACTACTGAACGCAAGAAGCTGAAATTTGGCATGTATGTTCCTTGGAGAGTGTAGGGGAGCACTAAGAGAGGATTTTTAGAAATTGCACTCTGAAACGGGTGAAAGGGGTGAAACCCGATATTCACACGGGAACGAGACTTACGCGGGTGAAACCGCGGGAAAACTACTAGTAGGTAATATGAGTAAACTAAGCCCACGCATGGGCAAAGAATCCAACAAATCAATGTATCATCCATTTTCCCTAATTCCATCATAAGTAAACAGCTAGAAGCCTAAACAATGACGTATTAGGAAAATACATTGTTTTGAATTCAATAGTTTTAAGTTATAGGTAAATGCTTTTTTCAATTATTGTTTGATTGTATCTAGTCACGTATACAGGATTTTTTTATACTATAAGCTAAAGTCGGCCATGTTTTATTGTGGCACAGTTTGGTTTATTAAGGAAACAATGCCCGTACCCGCAGGAATTTCGGGATAAAAAGTATACAAAAACACTCTTATAGACATTGCAACATTGTGAGAAAGTTTTAAGACTGCGCCGAGCGTAAGACGCGGTTGGACTGAGTGACAGAGCTCGATATTCAAATCGGCGCGCGGCCGCGATAGTAATATTTTATGGAGGATTTGAAGTGCTTTTTTGATAAATATGTATCTTTATTGTCAACCAATAACTTAAATATTTGGGACGGACAAATTGTAATATAACTATTTATGTTTCGTTTAAGCTGTAAAATAGGATAGATTTCTACTGTTATTAGCTAAAAATCACGTAACACGAGTTTACGTTTTTGCATTTTACGTGCAAATTTACGTAATTTTGTAGGCGAAAATATTATCTTATCTTATCTTATGTGGGGGCCAGTCCGTGCAGACTGGCCACACTTCGACCCATTGGGATCTTTTGTGTCGACACTCTCCTAATAACGACTGCCATAGATGTTCATGGCAGCCGGGACCGACGGCTTAACGTGCTCTCCGAGGCACGGAGCAGGCGATAATTGTCAATCAATACGCACATAATTTCGAAAAGTCATATAACTTCCGAAAGTCAGAGGTGCGCGACGTGGGTTCGAACCTGAGACTCTCTGCATTGCAGTCTGTTGGTCTCCCCACTAAGCTATCGCTGCATTTAGGCGAAAATATTAATTACTTTTAAGTTTTTTACACGGCGTAATAGTAAACACATTCATTGTTATGGTAAATGTATATTTTATATTTGTATTAAACAAAAAGTGTTGATTTTATTCACTTAACTGTGACCGCCTGTTTTAGCACATTTCGCTCGGCGCAGTCTTAAACGTTACTCAGTATATTGTGTTGATATAAGCGTAAAACCGACCGGCTTCATTAAAAAAAGTTTAATAATGTATTTCAGACCGAATTTCCATCATGGCAGTATGACTTGACAAAGACTAGTCCTGTGCAAGAGATTTAGTGCACAAGTGTGTGCTCAAACACAAGTGCACTACATACACTGTTCCCTCACTTTCATAGTCCGATGGGGCGGTAAGCCGACAGAACCGGAAAGAGATCAGGCGTAGAACTACCGGCTTTATGGCTAATTAAAGCCCGGGTGTGTACAATACCGCCATTTTCCTAACTTCGGGCTGTTACTGAAGACTTGTTCAAAGCAAAACCTAATAACTATTTCGCTCGCCGAAACCTGGATTCGAATCCAAGACCTTGTGATCTGTAGCTGCCCAGCGAGAGTGCCCTAATTTCTATTTTCACTCGCACTTAGCCATTTTATTTTAACCCATCCATTTCTAATGTCACGTCTGACGTCCTTACCCCTGACATTGCAGTGCGCATTATAAATATACATCTAGACTCACAATTGGCGCGTCATTGGCAGAGATGTGCCAAGCGCATGCCAGGCGTAAAGAAAGTGGTTGGCATTCATTGGCATGTTTAAATAAACAATGTCTGAATAACATAAAGAATAATCCACGACTTTTTAAAATCTCTTTTATTTCGAATAAGTCCTGTGTTGCGGGACTTACGGGTCTTGTCGGCCTCGATGGCGTAGTGGTTAGTGTAACCGACTGCCACGCTTGAGGTCGCGGGTTCGATTCCCTCACAAGTCAAACATTTGTGTGCGTGGACATGCATGTTTGTCCTGGTCTGGGTGTTTCTATGTACAATATGACCGTATTTACAAAAAAAATATATATTGTATATGTATGTTTATCCATTGTTTAGTACCCATAGTACAACCTCTGCTTAGTTTGGGCTAGATGGTGTTGTGTGTATGTGGTAGAATATTATATTATATTAAATAAAGCTCAGTTTGTTCATTTGAATAAAATATTTGTACTATCTGACTCGCGCAACTTCGTCTGCTTCACATAATGGAATTTTCCCCGTTTTTGCAACAATTTTCATTGATGCTCCGCTCCTATTGATAGTAAGCTCATCACATAGCTCATAGCCTCCCTCGATAAATGGGCTATTCAACACTAAAATAATTTTTCAAATCGAAGCAGTTCCTAGTTCCTGAGATTAGAGCGTTCAACCAAACAAACAAACAAACTCTTCAGCTTTATAATATTAAGTAGTATTTCGCGAGATTGTGTACAGCAAAAAAGGACCGATGACCTCCGGTGACCTTGAAAATGACCTGTTCTGAAAAGATCTCGTTGACCTCTATGACATTTGTTCGAACGCACCCCGCCTATCTCTAACCGTTTCGGAGATATTAGAGGGCAAATTTCGTATCGCGGCCATGTTTTTTTGTATGGATATGTTGTTTTTCCCGTCTCCCCTAAAAGTTCCCAGGGTTTTAGCAAGATTTTGTTCGAGAACGACTCCCGTAGATATCACCGTTTCCGAGATCCGATGGAGTACCACCACCAAGAGCTGTCCTTCCGAAGGTCAGGCTTTTTTCCCGGGCTATGATGTATGACTTCTATTTCTCTAAGTGAGTCAGTGAGTGGTAATTTAAGTTTATATAATATGAATATAGATATTAAGACTGCGCCCAGCGAAATGTGCCAAAACAGGCGGTCACAGTTAAGTAAATAAAATCAACACTTTTTATTTAATACAAATATAAAATATACATTTACCATAACAATGAATGTGTTTACAATTACTCCGTGTAAAAAACTTAAAACAATTAATATTTTCTCCTACAAAATTACTTAAATTTGCACGAAAAATGCAAAATCGTAAGCTCGTGTTACGTGATTTTTAGATTATAACAGTAGAAATGTATCCTATTTTACAGCTTAAACGAAACATAAATAGTTATATTACAATATGTCCGTCCCAAATATTTAAGTTATTGGTTGACAATAAAGATACATATTTATAAAAAAAGCACTTCAAATCCTCCATACAATTTTACTATGCCGGCCGCACGCCGATTTGAATATGCGCCGCACGAGCTCTGTCATTTTCTGTCTTACGCTCGGCGCAGTCTTAAATAAATTTGCACAGTTTGTTAATTTGAATAATATATTTGTATGAAAGTTATGTACTATGTAACAGTTAACATGTCCGACAGTTTATTAAAACTAAGGAATTAGTGCAGTTCGCAACACATCATTACACGTTGCACAGTTCCCTAGCTACACCACACTGCTAAATACTTGGGTAACGAGTTTTTCAGTCGTTCGTGCGTGTATTTCACCAACTTCAGTAATAAAGTTATGAAAACTACTGGTCGAATAGTGGTCGAAATTCTACCGTAATCCATTTAAATTATTCTTGTTCTGGTCTAGGTATAAACTGGCCACGCAGAAGTCTCGAGTTCGATCCCAAGGCACGCATCTCTGCCTTTTCGAAGTTATGTGCGTATTAAATAGTTAATTACCGCTCGCTTTAACGGCGAAGGAATACATCGCGAGGAAACCTGCATTTCTGAGAGTTCTTCATAATGTTCTCGAAGATATGTGAGGTCTGCCAACCCGCACGGGGCCAGCGTGGTGGACTATAGCCTGACCCTTCTCACACTGAGAAGAGGCGCGTGCCCAGCAGTGGGACAGTTTAATACAGGGCTGATTTGATATATAAACTGACCCACGGCTGAGCATGAGCCTCTAAGTGCCCTTATCAAAAACTGAGTAAAGGTTAGCTTATTTACTTCTTTATATAATATTTAAATAAAGACAAGGTCCGCCTTGGAAATAATTTCTGTATCACAAGGGACTTTACAAACATTCAAACAACGACACAAAGAACATCCAGACGCGAAATAACCATTTCTGGATCACACAAATTTTTTAACCGTGTGGAATTCGAACCCACAACTCTCGGCGCAGTGCCATTGGCGAGGTTACTATTTAAACTATTACGCTATGGGTGTAGTGGTCGAAATTTGACCGTAAACCATTAATTCTTGATCCATTTAGTTATAGTACATAATATAATCAGTCTGATATGTATGTATCTCTTTCGCATATCGAGATTTTGTTCAGGCCAATCGCGACAGCAATATTTTTGTTTAGTTATAGAGAAGGAATTATAATATCAGCTCTGTATATAACCTGTCCCACTGCTGGGGCGAGCTTGTTCTCAATATGAAAAGGGCTAGACCACAGTCCACCACGCCGGCCCAGTGCTCGTTGGCAGACTTCACATATCTTCGAGAACATTATGGAGAACTCTCAGACATGCAGGTTTCCTCCCGATGTTTTCCTTCACCGTTAGAGCGAGCGATATGTAACCGTTTAATCCTTACTAATATAATAAATGTGGAAGTTTGTGAGTAGTATGTTTGTTACTCTTTCACGTAAAATCTACTGAACCGATTGCGATGAAACTTGGTATGTAGATAGCTGGAGACCTAGATTAATATATAGGCTTTGGATCCTGATATTCCCACGGCATCAGGACTTACGCGGGTGAAATCGCGGGGTGCAGCTAGTATGAATATAATTTCGATGAACCAAATGCGTGCCTTGGTGTCGAACTCGAGACTTCTGCGTGGCAATCTAATTGTCACCTACTGCTAGATTATCGCTGCTAAGACAGGAATAGATCTGTTAAAAACATTATCTCTAGATGTTTTAATGGCCGCATTTTTTATAAATACATGCCGTATATGTAGACTACCTGAATCGGTTTCACCCACGGTTATGATTACTGCTACACTCTCGTGGCTAGTAGCGTGATGTTATACATTCCACAAGAATAGAGTTGTGTAATTTTCTTAAATCCGAGTTGTAGTTCCAAAGGTTAGCGTCTTCAAACAGACAAACTTAAGACTGCGCCGAGCGTGAGACGCGGTTGGACTGAATGACAGAGCTCGACATTCAAATCGGCGCGCGGCCGCCATAGTAAAATTGTATTGAGGATTTGAAGTGCTTTTTTGATAAATGTGTATCTTTATTGTCAACCAATAACTTAAATATTTGGGACGGACAAATTGTAATATAACTATTTATGTTTCGTTTAAGCTGTAAAATAGGATAGATTTCTACTGTTATAATCTAAAAATCACGTAACGCGAGCTTACGTTTTTGCATTTTTCGTGCAAATTAACGTAATTTTGTAGGCGAAAATATTAATTATTTTATTTTTTTACACGGAGTTATTGTAAACACTTTCATTGTTATGGTAAATGTATATTTTATATTTGTATTAAACAAAAAGTGTAGATTTTATCAACTTAACTGTGACCGCCTGTTTTGGCACATTTCGCTCGGCGCAATCTTAACTGTTTTTCTTAGAAAGAATAATTCTTGCATTGCGAGGCCTTTACTAACATTCAAACAATAGACACAAAGAACACCCAGGGCTTTCCTACCACCTCCAGATAGCATTTATCTATAAAATAACAGTCTCGCCATCTCTCTTCTTTAACCTAACATGAGTGAGACAGCATGCGATTTATCTTTCAGATAACTGTTACTTGTTAGTTGTAGGTCTGGCTACCAGACTCGACCACTATCTGTAGACCACACGTGAGAATTTGTAATTAGCTATCAGATACTTATTAAAATATATTGTCTAACTAGGATAAGCTGTTGGACCTCCATAAATATATAAATACGTAAAACTTTTTAAAACCGGCAACACTCATGACAGTGACCGCCGCAACCCAAAGGCTAACAATACCCTAAGGCTAGACCAGTGTCAGGATATTAGACGGTACTGACTTTCCCAATAACGACTGCCATAGATGTTCATGGCAGCCGGGACCGACGGCTTAACGTGCTCTCCGAGGCACGGAGCAGGCGATAATTGTCAATCAATACGCAAATTATTTCGAAAAGTCATATAACTTCCGAAAGTCAGAGGTGCGCGACGTGGGTTCGAACCCGAGACCCTCTGCATTGCAGTCTGTTGGTCTCCCCACTGAGCTATCGCTGCTATCTACTCCATCACTATGTAATAAACACATATTCATACGTTATCAACCTTAAACACACCACACGCATCCAGCACGATGATTCGAATGATATAATTAATAATTAGCTGCTATAATTAACTGTCTAGTATATATACGGGCAGTGCCACGACACGACATCGAACCACGTAAATATTGGCTTACGGAGCGTGCGTTATCACGCGTCTGCGCAGCGCTGTGTAGTGATCGGCGGTTAGGGTGACAATACGCGAGTGGTTTGGGAGATAATCCCGAGAGACGCCGTGATATCGTGACTCAAGGTGGGGTGACAAAGATCAATGCTGAACAATTATTGTTATATGCACGTATTTACAAAAAACAAAAAAGTATATATGTATGTTTATCCATTGTACAAGCTCTCCTTAGTTTCGGCTACATGATGTTGAGTGTATGTGATTTATTATTTTTTCTCTTTCACGGCCCTTTGGGAGGCTTATACGGGGACATAGGTCTAACATGCAGAGGCCTTTCAAGAGTTTTAGTCAAAGGTGGGATGGAACACCTACAGCGGCGGCATTAACCGCAGCAGGCGTAGGATTATTATTATTGAGATCTTCGGTCAGAATTTTAAATGATATAACTGATATCGAATTTGTCGCAACTTCATTTAATACTACATCCACAACACAATAAAATTATTTAATTACTATCCAATTGGATAGTCATTTATTGACAAAACTTTAAAATGTATGCTTAATATTAGGACGTATCACCGGAAAAATATTGATTTTAAACTTTTGTTGCTACTTATAATTATTATAAATTCTTAAACCGACTAAATATGTGAACATTTTTTATCATGTACAATTTAAACAACTTACATACCGTGTTTCATGCAAATAAATAATCATGATTTTCATGATTTCATGATGAAAATCTAAATTAACGCGAGCAAAGCCGTCGGCAAAATCTAGTAATATAAAAAATGCGAATGTGAGCTTGTTTGTTACGCATTTACGCCTTAACTACTTGACCGATCATCATGACATTTCGTATACACGGTCTATCATTTAGAAAAGCTACTGTGTCCGAGTGAGCGGAGCCGCTGCCAAATACTAGCGCATCATAATAATATTGGAAATAAGTCCCAATGATTCTGTATATAGTTCAAATTAATGATATTAAAATCTCTGTTGATATTTGACTGCGCGCGGTGTTGTGGGTTCGATCGCATCACGGAGCAAAAATATGTGATTTTTAAATAGTTGTTACGGGTCTAGGTGTTTTTTGAGTCCGTTGATTAATGTTGCAATGAGTACTAACACAGGGACTAATACAAGTAAGGGAGTTGCAATTTCTACAAAAAAAAAGTAAACATTCTGTACTCCATTTGGTTAGGGACTTAACTAAAGGTAAACAATCTTGATGTGACTGTTTACACAAACACTCATTAAACAAATAAACTACTGCTTGAACTAACGGTTCAATTGATTTAGTAATCGTTATTGTTGTATTTACATTGATCTTTAGCAGCACTTTATTTTTAAACTGAGTTTTTAGATAAAGAAAGCACATCAAGATTGTTTACCTTTAGTTAAGTACATAATCAAATGGAGTATAGAACAAAACTAAATAATATCTATCTTTGTGCAAAATTTCGTCAAAATCCGTTCAACAGTTTACGCGTAATTGACTAACAAACGTCCGAATATCTTCACATACTGTCACATCCTAATTCTAACTAATATTCTAAATGCGAATGTAAGTTTGTTTGTTTGTTACGCTTTCACGCCTTAACTACTTAAACGAACATCATGAAATTTCGCATACCCGTTGTCAGGGGTACAGAAAAGGAGATACAGTACCATTTATCCAGGTAAAACTGTTACTTACCTAACGTGACGTACATATACGCGAGCGAAGCCGCGGGCAAAAACTATAATATAACTAGTATTTGAAGGACAACGTCTGCAGAATCAATTAAAGAATGAATGCACATATTTATTCAACAACATGTCTTGGAAACATGATGCCATATTTCAAACGTCACATGTTTGTACGATATTGCTTCTTGTTAAATATAATAATAATATTCTATCACATACACACAACACCATCTAGCCCAAACTAAGCAGAGCTTGTACTATGGGTACTACACAATGGATAAATATACATATATACTTTTTTTTTGTAAATACATACGTATTATACATAGAAACACCCAGACCAAGACAAACATCCATGTTCATGCACACAAATGTTTGACTTGTGCGGGAATCGAACCCGCGACCTCAGGCGTGGCAGTCGGTTACACTAACCACTACGCCACCGAGGCCGACCGAATCGAATCGAATCGTTAGCTTTCACGTTTTACGTGAGTAAAATAAATAAGTGTTTGAAATGAGTGCCGTGATTAGAATTGCACATGTATGTAAATACTAAATTTTGCCCGCGGCTACGCTTGCATAAATGTAGATCATGTAAATTTTATACCTCAGGAGCCGTTACTTTTTTTTGGATGAAAGGTACCCTATGTCCTTTTCAGTTCCTCTGACAATGTGTATGCGAAATTGCATGATGATCGGTGGAGTAGTTAACGTAAATAGTAAAAGCATAACAAACAAACTCACATTCCCATTTATAATGTTAGTAAGGATGTATCCTTACCTGGGGCTGTAGCCTTAACTGCTAATAATTATTGCCATACATATTTGTTAGATATAGCTGTTTTCACAAGCCAAAATCTAACTGAAGTAAAATCTGTCTAGAAACTCCCTCTTGCAATCAACAAAAATAATCTTCACATTAAACGTACATAAAAACCTTATAAAATAATGCTAATGTTACTAATTAACAAATCACAAATTTATGAGAAGAAAATATTGAAAAATAGTCATAACAACCTACGTGCACTTAATCTCAAAACAAGCATCATAACGTGAATTCAAACCCATTGTTTACTAAACTAAACAGTATATTTATAGTAATTAACTAATTAAGTTCGACTAATTATCTAATTGCACGTGCAATTATAATATTTATGTCAACAAGGACATATTGCTGACCTCTACACTGAAGTCAGCATCTTAGAAGTTGTCATATCTGTGTGTTATTACATAAACAATATATATTATCCCGGAAGAACTAGCAATTGTATATCATACACGTTGCACTAGATACATATGTACATAGTACTCACAGACATACATACATTCACGCCTGTTTCCCAGAGGCGTAGGCATAGACTACGGATTTCCATTTGCTACGATCCTGACACACTTTTCTGGCTTCATTCACTTTCATCACATTCCACATACATGCTCGCCGGTTTAAGGTGCTCCTAACCTGGCCTTTGTTTGATCGAGAAACGTTCGCCTACGTCTTCCCCATGCGACTGTTCCATTCACACTAGCCTTATAAGTTTTCTTAGTCAGTCTTTTCTCGTCCTTTCTTTTTACAAGTCCAAACCACCTTAAAATACCCTTTTCTATTATTGATACAGTCAGTACAGTTACATGTAGTACATATATATCTTCGAATGAAGGCAGAGTTGTATTAAACCGACAAATCGCTAGCCATGTTACCGTGTCCGGAACCATGATTAATTGCTATATCGAAGAATACTTTACAAACTTTAACTACACGGATGACATAGAGGAATAAGTGGTCGCGTCACCACTGTCAGTACGCCGAGTGTTGTGTCTTCCAATCCCACACAGGACAAAACTTTTTGTAATCCACAAATGGTTGTTCCAAGTCTTTGTGTTCGTTGTTTGAATGTTTGTAAAGTTTCCCGCGACACAGGATTCATTCCAAGTACGGGAGTTGTCTTATCAAAAAAATACTTCTTAGCAACGGACACAAAGAACCCCCAGACGTGAATCAACTATTTTTGGATCACACAAATATTTAGAAGCTATAACTCGGTTCAGTAGCAGTAGCAAGGCAATCACTTAGAGTACTACGCTATCAGTGAAGCAACAAATTCAAAATCAAGCCTATTACTCTCTCTTGAAAACCGGCCAGACTCTACAGAGTATTTCCTAACAAAAAATCCAGTTAACTCACATGGTTCGCGATTGACCCAAGACCCGATGATCTGATTAACTAACGAAATATATCTTCCGAAAATCTCTGCCTATTCCTTCTAGATTAATCAGGCGAGATATTACATTATGTTAATTTATTACATTCATTAATTTCGAATTGAGTATTAAATCAGTACTTACTTAAAACTAAACTTTATGAATCGTAAACTGAAAATTAATGCACACCACTTGAACAAATACTTTAACAGAATCCCAAAATACATTCCCAATATACATTTCCATAAAAACATAAATACAATATCATCCAAGAAATCTTAAGCGCCATGACCCAAATTAGAAATAACATCCGAGAATATCCCACTGCATTGTTACCCTACCTCTATCAATCGCGTGGCTTGTGCGTGCGCATATATAATCCCCCGCGCGCGTCGTACGCCTTTCAGTTTGTGACGGACACACGACGAATTAACACGCATATATTGTTGCAGAATGTGCGCGGCAATCGATATGTTGGCGTCGGAGCATTTCTACGGGCACAGCCCTCCCGCTGGCTTCCTCACTGACTACAGTCTATCAGCACCGAGAAGACCGGCTAAACTAACCACTAGAGGATTCTCAGCGCCGTGTCTGCTGCCACTCAAACCTCTACAGCTGTCTTTGAAATCAGCTCCAAAGTCTTGCATACGGCTATCAACAGAGAAGAAGAAGAAAAGGGTTGTCTTCGCTGATGACAGAGGATTTGCACTCGAACAAGTGAAGTTTATGACAGAACCGTCAAACGTGCCGCCTTACTGGGCTTTGAGGATCGTCTCTAGTCCACCACCGGAGAGGAAATCACCTCCCAAACCCGTCGTAGACTTATGGGAAACTAGATTTGTGCAACCAGCGTCAGATTACGTTGAATTTCGACGAAGGATCACCGAAGATTGTGTGGCGTTAGAAAATGTTATAATAAAACAGAATGAATGCGCCGTAGATGGTACAGTGAAAGTAAAAAACCTGGACTTTTCCAAAGAAGTTGTGGTTCGTGTCTCCTTTGATGGATGGACGACTAGCGAAGACACGTCTTGTGCGTTCGTGGAGTCTGGACCTCTGAATGCGAACGGCGTTTCACAATACGACACCTTCGGCTTCAGACTCCAGTTACCAATCCACTCAAGACGTTTAGACTTCTGCGTTAACTTCAAATGTAAAGGAAATGAATACTGGGATAATAACAAAGGATTGAACTACAAAATAGATAAAGCCTCAGTGCGGAGTTCCCCAGCAATCACCTGCGCAAGAATTAACTACGGAAACTCGTGGACTACAAGATCTGATGGAAACGGGAATGTGCCTTACTGGTGATATTTTGTGGTGCTTTCGTGATTTACCCCGAAAGCCCTGTAGGGCTAGTGTTGTGTCATATGTGAAAAGTGTTTTTCACCCTGGAACTGTCAGGTAACGTAACCAATAAGAATTGTAAACTGAGTAGTGGTATGTGCTTTTGTATATTCTGTAAAATGTATACGATTTCACTTGTGAATTATGAAGTTTATTGAATGCCTAATTGTATGAGCGGCGTTTGTTGACCTTTTCGAACGGTAGGTACCGAATTTAATCAATATCAAATGCAATGAAATAATGATTAATATATGAAAAATACGAAGTTATAAGACTAATAATATTATAGTTAACAACTATTTAATATATTCATTTATATTATAATAAGTTGTAGCTATGCAAATCGTAATAATTATGGTAATTTCAGTGACGAGTTTAACGTCACGCCATTTTTAATTTTTACATTTTAGCGGGAAATTGGAATGTCAAATTCAAAATACTTATAATTTTGTTTTTTTTTTATTTGTCGTCATATTAATTATTCTTTCATTTATTTCCTGATATGTTTTAAATGCCATTAAATAATACAATTATCATTTATTTTAGTGTATTATATTAATGGATTCAATGTTCACAAGAGAGATGGCAATACATTATATAGTTTTTAATACAAATAATGTCAAGGTAATTCCGGTGAATGCCACGACATGGACTTGACTTCATGTTAGATGCAGTAATCCTATAATTACGGACCTCATTTGATAGATACTTCTTTATCTGACAAAATACATAATTTAATAATACATAGACTGCCTAGTAGCCGACGTAAGCGGTTTAGATTGCCGGATGAGGCAAAATATTATTGGGTTTTCTATCAGGAAATTCTCAACTCAATGGAATCTGGTACCTAAGACTGCTATGTAAATAATCACTCACTGAGTCATAGTAAGATCCCAGGCTGCCATAAAATGGATAAAGGTTTATCATTGTTATATGTTCGAAGAACTAATTACAAATTATATATGTATCATAGCAACAATAAATTAACGCGTGACATATTTATAAACATTATTTTATCGATGTTTTGTCTTCGCGCCGCCATTTTGAATTTATGTCAGATAAAGATTGTTTAATGTCAAAACTATTATCAGAAACGTTCGTTATTTATACAAAATATCGCATCCAAGCAATATATTTATAGGACTTGAGTCACCAAAATGTTATTGTCAAAGTTAAACATGTAATATGACATGTTTTGACAACATTTTGACATTTGTAACCGGTTTTGACAGTCGTGAGGTCATTTTACGAATAGCCATGTTATGTCTAGTCATATTTTTAAGCTCGGTTTTGCTTTAATATGGTTAGTTCTCGATGTGCCAATAGTTTTGTCCCTTTATATAATAATAGGTAGCTTATACATAGGTCTTTGGGTGTTGAACTTTTTAGTACCACCTCACTACGTTAAGAGCCAAATAATACTATGATTGTGGTCTGTGCGTCTTCTGCGTATAAAAAATAAAATAAATAATGCTATAATACGAGTAGTTTTTGTAATTTATGACAGAAGCCAAGGCTCGTGATTTGTCAAAATAATATTTTTCGATATAAGGGGTCTTGAGGAAATCTGTCAAAACTAAAATGTGAAACACGCTATTAGATCTTTTGAAATATTTTGACAACACTTACATTTAAAGATAACTTCTTTAGTGTATTCGAATCTGGGATGAAGTACCGTCAAAATATTTTTGGAAATAATGTTTATTCAAAACGGCATAATGCCAAAATACCTATACCAATATTGTTATTTAATTACGACAATTTTTTAATTTAAACTTTCTTTTGTACGGGAAAAATGTAATTTAGATAGACGTTTTGCACGACGTGCTGTGCTAATTACTAGGTAGCCATTAATGCAGTCTCGTGCACACACGGGCGGTGGCTAAACGTGTTGTCACAGACTACGTGGATACAGATCACCCGCTTAACACTACACGCGAAAACAGACACACACACTGTGTACAGCGAACGAGGGTTAAACCTTCGCTAAAAATTATCATCTCAGCTGAAAGGCGTTCACTGCTGGACATAGGCCTTCCCCAAGATCATCCACACAGACCGGTCTTGGGCCATTCGCATGCAACCGCTGCCCACGACCCTTACCAGGTCGTCAGTCCACCTTGTGAGGGACCTACCCCTGCTGCGTCTTCCGGTGCGTGTTTAAAACTATAATCATTTTTATTTGTCGTAATTGTTGTTAGAAACAATACAAAGGTCCATTTCCATGTATTGTCTGTATTTAAGATATAATGAATGATAATGATATGATAGTTGTAGCAAGCAAGACTATTAAGGAATAATTGACTATATATACTTGCAATCGCTGTAAGCATGTGTGTGTATCTATATCTATAATAATAATAATATTCTATCACATACACACAACACCATCTAGCCCAAACTAAGCAGAGCTTGTACTATGAGTACTAGACAATGGATAAACATACATATATACTTTTTTCTTTTGTAAATACATACATAGAAACACCCAGATCAAGAAAAACAGCCATGTCCATGTACACAAATGTTTGACTTTTGCGGGAATCGAACCCGCGACCTCAGGCATGGCAGTCGGTTACACTAACCACTACGCCATCGAGGCCGCCATCTGTTCTGTATCTGTTTAGTTTGTGACGTTAATCTTTTAAACGGTATTCGTATAATGACCTAATCACGATTATAATCTCGACAGTGACAAGTGAAAACCTTAGGCATGAAACATAGAAGAATCGCTGGCATGTTTTAGATGATAATCGGTCAGGCGATTATATGTATTGGCTTGATTATATATGTTGTCCGGTCGCTAGGCTTATTCTAGAGTAGAAGTTTTATCTCTCGTCTGCCGGAATGTCAAATACAATTCAAAAATAGTTGATCCGTTCCGGAGAGAGACGAGAGGTTAAATATTTACAATAGATAAAATACTTTTCTATTGTAAAATGGGTAAAATATTTGTTATTGAAGTGCGTTTGAGCATAGAGGTTTTCTTTTATAAAGAAAATGGTAACTTTTAGAGATTTTTTTAAGGTTTTTACTTGTCGCTGTCATATAGTGTCTTTATATTTCAAGACAAGTGTTTATATAAACTGCCCGCCGGCAGTTTGATACCCAGTTGCGTTATAAAATTGCGTTTCTGGATATTAATATCATGATATTCATAGCTACACCGGTATTCTAAATGAAAATGCATTTTTTTTATATAATAATTCTTGCAGCTTTAACAAAGTTGCAGTTATATTTTGTATTTTATATCAAATGTGAAAATAGTGGTTTCATTTTGAATACTAGTTGGCATGGCAACTTGGATAGACTGCTATATTAAAATATAACGACAGCTAAAACTAATGCTATTGATATTTCTGCATCAAATCAAGAAATATATTTAACAGCATACGATATGAAGCAAGCACAGTATCTATATAAATACATTGTAATTTCGTTATTTTTCCATCGAATATCTATTATTTTAAGGCGTCTAATAGGTAATTCTGTGTCTTTATATTCTGTGCCAATAGATTCGACATAAATGTAGGCGAAATTATCCCGGATATGACATCTCCTACCATATAGATTGTTTTAACAATCATGGCAAGGAATCACTGATAATGATTATAAATATTGATATTTTGGGTCCGGCCGTTAAGATCCCATTCCGGTATGCCGCGGGCCGCGACGCTCCCACAGTGAAAAAATTGTTTTGTTTTTTTTTTTCATTGTACAACAACCGGAGAACACACTTGAGCAAATACTATTGAAAACAAGTGTTTCTGAATTTGAAAACATTGTTTTCATCACAATTTGTTCAAGTGTCTTCTCCGGTTGTTTTATAATGGGACCAACTCGGCCGGGGGCGTAGCGGAATAACAAATTTGGTGCGTGCCGGCCGGGGGCGTATCGGAATGGGACCCTAACGGCCGGACCCGATATTTTTATAATTCTATTTATACTTAAAAATGCCAGCTACCAGTTAATTATAAATATCATATAAAATATAAGACATGCACATCTATTTGTTGTTATAAAAATGATATGTTGTACGTGTATTGTTTTATAAAGTCGCCATATTGAATTTAGATGTGTCAAGAAAAAGTTAATCAATCTATGTTTTTGTGATAGTTACATCTATTTAAATTCAGTATTTTCTGATGAATATGTGTAATTGTATGTTGACATCTTGGTTATAAACACGATCAACTTGCACGCTCTATTTTTAAAAATGTCGATTGATTATTTTGCTTACCATAGATATGGATAAAGAGGATCTAATTTCTTTAAAAGTAAACATTATGTACGCTTTTTGAAGATTTGTAATAACAGATAATTAATAATTATTTTATATATTATAAGTATAGTTAATAGATAGAACTGAATTGTTTTATAAATATAAATAATTAATTTTTAATATGTTGGTACTAAATATCTTGTCAATTGTTTGGTACTAACTTAATTATATAATTCCTGTTAAATGTAAGAAATGATGTATGTTAGTAATTTATTCAGAATGATAAATAAGTGGATACATGGTTTTTTTTTATATATAATTATATTTTTTTTATAATCAGTTAGGTACTACATGTAGGTTTGTACGAATTTTAACGAAAGAACTGATTAATTATTAATAATTGTCAAATAATAGAGTTAATATTTGTTCCTGTATAAAATTGTATAAACTAGGAGAAAGCATGGATGACAGAATTTTCGCAATATAACAATATTGAATTATTATAGCTTTGTTTTATTTTAATTTTTCAATCATCAAGATCAGCCGCAAGACCAACGGCTTTACGTGCTTTCCGAAGCACGGGTATGATAAGTATAAGAACCCAGACTTAGAACGACCATTTGTGAATCGCATAAATGTTTGTCCCGTGTGGGGCTCGAACCCACAATACTCGACGCATGGCAAGTGTCGTGTCGATCACTTAACACACTACACCATCAGTGCAGTGCAGTGAAGATAGCTCAGTAGGGAGACCAACAGACTGCAATGCAGAAGGTCTCGGGTTCGAACCCACGTCACGCACATCTGACTTTCGGTTGTTATATGACTTTTCGAAATTATGTGCGTATTGATTGACAATTATCGTCTGCTCCGTGCCTCGGAGAGCACGTTCGTTAAGCCGTCGGTCCCGGCTGCCATGTACATCTATGGCAGTCGTTATTGGGAGAGTATCGACATAAAAGATCCCACTGGGTCCTATATAAGATACATACATACATACCATGCGCCGAGTGTTGTGGGTTCGATCCCCACACGGAACAAACATTTGTGTGATCCACAAACGGTTGTTCCGAATCTGGGTACTTATACCTATCACCATACAGATATTATCGCTCAGGACTATGGTCTTCTCACACTGAGAAGATACCCGTTCCCAGCAGTGGGACAGTTTAATACAAGGCTGATATTATTTAATTATTTTTAACTAGCTGTGCCCGCGATTGCACCCGTGTTTATAGTTACTGCGTGGCCCCCGTGGGTATTAGCGAGATATTATATAGCCTTCCTCGATAAATAAGCTATCCAACACTAAAATAATTTTGCAATTCGAACCAGTAGTTCCTGAGATTAGCGCGTTCAACCTAACAAATAAACAAACAATCTCTTCAGCTTTATAATATTAGTATGCATTCCCCACGTAAAAGAGTTGTTTTTGAGTTACATCCTGACAAATAAACAAACAAAATATAAAATATCTGCTTTAACAATATTAGTATAGATAGGTCTTATCATAGCTATCACCATGCACATATTATCGCTCAGGAAAGTATCCGTAGTGATATCGTATCCACATAGGAACATCTAATTCAGATGTAAGTACATCGATAATATATATATTACTACATAACAACTCATATCTATAAGATTAAGATCTTTGTGTACATTGTTTGAATGTTTATAAACACCACGATACACTATTTAATCTGATTGCAAGAATTATCTTTGTTAAAAACATAAGGAACATATATATTTAATCTATAGAAGATTGATGAATTAAAAACTTGTTGGCGCGTGCTATCTCCGGCCAATATACACATCAAAACGACCTTACTCAATGTCGAAACATTTGTGCTTTAATAAAACTGTAACAAGGCTGTCTGTAGGTACATCTATAATATGTATGTATTTACAAAAAAAACGTATATATGTATGTTTATCCATTGTCTATTACCCATAGTACAAGCTCTGCTTAGTTTGGGTTAGATGGTGTTGTGTGTATGTGTAGAATATTATCTATATATATAAATCTCTTCCGTTACTGAGTGACTGACAGACAACGCACAGTCGAAACTACTGAACGCAAGAAGCTGAAATTTGGTATGTATGTTCCTTGGAGAGTGTAGGTGAGCACTAAGAGAGGATTTTTGAAAATTCCACCCCGAAGGGGGTGAAAGGGATGAAACCCGATATTCACACGGGAACGGGACTTACGCGGGTGAAACCGCGGGAAAACTACTAGTTATTTTATAAAGAGGAAAGATATGATTTTTTGTTTGTTAGTAAGGATTCAAACCAAAAACTACGCAATCGATTTTAAAAATTCTTTCTCAATTACAAAGTTTTTATTTTTTGCTTTATGCAATGCTTTGACGCATACCTCTCCGCGGGGCGACGGAGAGGTTATGTCGGGCTCACCGGGGAAAAGATACCCCGGTAATACCGACTAAACCTACCACGGTATTCCTTGACATAACCATAGACGGCGGGGCCGCGCGAATCGCTTTCATATGCAATCGCGACCTCGCTGTGGTTACCACTACAGATAAAATACTTCCTCCACAGTCCCCCTGGAAGACCAAGACACGACACAGAGGCGCACGTGGTAAAACGCACGCCGCCTCTCGGACCTGGTGCTGATCGGGTGGCAAGCAGGCCCACGCAGCCCACCACCCCCAGGTCAAACCTCAGGGTGGTTGGAGGTCATCTCGCGTCCTCCGGCGCCCGGTTCTGCGGTTAGGGAGAGGGTTTAACCATTAGAAAGCTTTATTATCACCGAGTAACATGGGCTACGTTTTATTTAAAAAAGTACTGTTAGTAACATAATACAACCTAACCCGCTTTAACGCGAGTGTAGCGGCGAGCAAAAAGCTAGTTGAAAATAAACTGATTGTGCGCAGCGGTAGTGAATGCGACTGTGCATAAGGTTTCGGTTTCGATTCCCGGGTGACGCGAAGTGTTATTGTTTTTCTATTCTCAGTAATGCTGGGGTTAGATACATTAGCGGGCTACGACGAATATTTGTGTTAACGCGATGAGTGTGGCCGGCCAGAGCGTTGCAACGCATTGTATTCGGGCGAAGACGATGTACTATCGACTTGAGCGACGGATGACCACTCCTAAGGTTAAAATCGCATAGCAGGCCAACACTTGGTACCCGGGAGGGCGGAGTCACTTAAAGTCAACATGCGCAAGCGAAAATTTTTCTGAAACCGTCAACCGTCGCTCAAGTCGATAGTACCTATTATCGGAGCCCTGTCGATAAACTGGCGCACATCGAAGGAATATGGCGCGCCAATATTCGCTTGGGTGGCTACACCTACGTTCGTATGTTCGGTTTCTATGAATAGTTGCAGCAGCGATAGCTCAGTGGGGAGACCAACAGACTGCAATGCAGAGGGTCTCGAGTTCGAACCCACGTCGCGCACCTCTGACTTTCGGAAGTTATATGACTTTTCGAAACTATGTGCGTATTGATTGACAATTATCGCCTGCTCCGTGCCTCGGAGAGCACGTTAAGCCGTCGGTCCCGGCTGCCGTAAACATCTATGGCAGTCGTTATTGGGAGAGTGTCGACACAAAAGATCCCACTGTGTCGAAGTGTCGCCGGTCTGCACTGACTGGCCCCCACATAAGATAAGATAAGATAAGATGAACAGTTGTCATCCATCTTCTATTTTTCATATTATTTTGATACTCGTACAACTGTAGTAAGTAATAATTTACTAACATATAATGCAACGGCCGTACAAAAAGTCGAACAACACAACCCGATGACACGACGCGACGTATCGCGTCAACGCGACACGAATTTCGCCCGCTTAATGTAGACAAGAACATACGATGTTTTTAGCGCGCCAACTCGACACGAATCTTCGCCCGCTAACAGAGGCGTCTTTACCTATGGTGCAGGGTATGCGGTGCACACGGGCGCAGCGGTTAGGAGGCGCCGGCCTCGGCACTTTAAATGAACCAGCGCCCGTGTTATAACGCCGGGCGTTATAACTCAACCCCACGTAAAAAGATATGTGGTAATTAGTTTTTAGATTAAACATTTCTGAAATAACCATAAAGTTGTGTTTTGTTATTTTTGTCACCCCTTCCTTCCCAAAAATACTTTTTACCCGTGTACATTGGCCTAGCATCAAGCTTACCGAATCTGTCAAATGTATCCTAATTGATATTGAAATCTGTATGTTTGACATGAGGTCGAAATTAGAATGAAGCAATTTGACAGATGTGGGCAGCTTGATACGAGGCCATGTGTACCTATTGTTTCCGGACATCATTTAAAATTGCACCATTTGCACCCGGATCTCCGATCACTGTTGTAAATATAAGGTGTTTGGTAAACACCCTAACAAGCCGAAACGTTCCCATGTTACCATGTCTTAAATGTTAACATTTGTGCCTATTCCATTTTGACCGCGCGCTTACTAGAGGGCGCTAGGGTAATGACTGCACACGGGCGCTACATGGGCTAGAGACGCCTCTGCCCGCTAATATAGCTTCAGCATATCAGCACGGAGTCCATTGGAAACGGCAATAATGTCAACTATTTGGTGACAGTATTAAGAAGCCTGCAGCAAATTGACCGACACCATGACTTTGTTCCAAAATAAAAATCTTCAATGTTTGTCGGATACTTAACATTTTTATCTTTATGAAATTAGTCGATATGATAAAAACTCAAAAACTCAAACTCATTTATTGCGAAAATGGGTAATTTAGATAACATACAAATAATATTGTCTTCTGTTTACGCGAATATTGAAATTAAACTTAATTAAAAAAAACTTTAATTAAACTACTATATACGGATTTTATCGCGTTGTTTATTTGACACTTTATTACATAATTTTGAAAACTGTTACACTACTACTACTATTAAACTTTACAAATTTTTAAGCAAATGAAATTATTATTAAAACTATTAAAACTATTTCGATTTAATTTAATTTTACACTTTCCCCGACGTTTCGGTTGCTTTTCAGCAGCCATGGTCACGGGTTAATAATAATTTCATTAGCTTAAAAATTAGTAAAGTTTAATAGTAGTAGTAGTGTAACAGTTTTCAAAATTATGTAATAAAGTGTCAAATAAACAACGCGATAAAATCCGTATATTGTAGTTTAATTTCAACATACAAATAAATTAGTATTTCCATATTCCGCCTGAAGGCATTCAATTTTTTAGGTATATTGTCTCTAATGATTGTACATTACTAATAATCACATAAAATTAAATAGAATAATAACTCTATTAAAAATAATAAATGTCAGGCAACATTATTGTGGTACAAGTCAATTAAGAATATATTATATGTCAAACAATAATTAAAAATTGAAATATGTCAAGTCAATAAGTAAATAATACCATGTGTTATTTCTCATTATTATTACATTGCGTGTTATTTATAAATTTGATTGTCTTCATCCTTGTCAAATTAGTCTATAATTACAACATGCTGGCTTTATCTTTGTCTCTTCCCGTGTTATTTTTGTATATTTTGTTTTTACCATGCATAATGTATATAATACGACGACCTCGATGGCGTAGTGGTTAGTGTAACCGACTGCCACGCCTGAGGTCGCGGGTTCGATTCCCGCACAAGTCAAACATTTTGTGTGCATAAACATGGATGTTTGTCTTGGTCTGGGTGTTTCTATGTATAATATGTATGTATTTACAAAAAAAAAAAGTATTTAAGTATGTTTATCCATTGTCTAGTACCCATAGTACAAGCTCTGCTTAGTTTGGGCTAGATGGTGTTGTATGTGGTAAAATATTATTATTATTATTATTATTATTAATGTATATTTGCTATGTATTATATAATATTTGCAACCGTGTTTACTTAAGCTTAACAATTATATAGTGTCAACATTTAAATAACTCATGTGGTGTTTACCTGTAATTAATTGTTACACAGGATATGCTCTTTCCTATAAGTAGGTATGTATTTAATTGTGTATACAATTGTTGGTTGTACATATAAATCGTTAGTTTTACAAAGACGTCAGTGATGGGACTGCTAATGTGTAATATAATACACCATTTTGCGGTTACGTCTTAAGAAACCACGCTCTACATATACAAATATAACTAGGTTTTGCCTGCGGCTTCTTTTGCGTATATGTAGATTAGATTCGATCAGTGAAAGTTCTCTGTCTGGATGAAAGGTACGCTTTGTCTTTTTCTGTTCCCCTGACGTGTATGCGAAATTTCATGATGTTCGTAGTAGTTAAGGCTTGAAACTGCTGTGCATGAGGTCCCGGGTTTTAACGCGTTTATGATAACTGCGCCGACCTCGTAGGTCGTAACGTGATGTTATATAGCCTTTAGCCTTCCTCAATAAATGGGCTATCCAACATTAAAATAATTTTTCAATTCGAAAAATTGTTCCTGAGATTAGCGCGTTCAACGAAACAAACAAACTCTTCAGCTTTATAATATTAGTACCTATAGATGTGAGTAATCTGCCACCCTAAATAAACAATTATAATATCCAAAATTCCAACCCAATGTTATGTTAATGAGAGTATTTGAGCTTGGTAAATACAGATAAAACGGGAAGGAAATGCCATTCATACTGATTATAATACGACCATGACACACAAGTTGCTTTCAAATATATTATTTATTACTAGCTGACCCACGCAATTTCGGCTGCTTCATATATAAGAGAATTTTCCCCGTTTTTGCAACATTTTTCATTGCTGCTCCGCTCCTATTGGTCGTGGCGTGATGTTATATAGCCTATAGCCTTCCTCGATAAATGGGCTATCCAACACTTAAAGATTTTTTCAATTCGGACCAGCCTAAATCTTCAATTACTCTATAGGGACCTTTAAATAATACATCTAATTTTCGACCTGTCTCATTACGTAACAATACTAATTCATCTTTTTGATACTTGTTCGAATTTATAGACTTATCATAAATTTCTTTTCGTTGATCCTTATTACATTTATTACACAAATTTTTCTTCGCATCGGCTTGTGCTAACTGTAATCGGTATTTTCATTGTAAGGGATTATCAATGTTGTACAAAGATTCAATATTATTTCAGAAATATTACTTGGTGTACGATAGAGCTTACCAAAAACTAATTCATATGGCGTGTAATTTGTTTCTTCTTTGTTTCTGACTGTATTATTTAAGCTAAAACAACAAAACGGTAGCCAGTAGCTCCACGTATCTGTTTAACTGACACATTGTATTCTTAAAAATGCGCCCAACGTTTTGTGTGCATTTTCAAGAGCTCCAATGGACTGGTGATGGTGGGCTGTTGAAGATATCTTTTTAATATTTAGAATTTTGCAAGCTTGTTCCATAGTAGCTGATATAAATTCTGTTCCTCGATCTGTTGCTATAACTGCCGGAATACCAAACCTTAAAATGAAATGTCTGACAATAGCCTCTGCTATGGACAAAGTTTCTTTATTTTGTAAAGCAATAGCTATAATTCTACGCAAAACAATAGCATTAAGTAAAATAATTACGAAACAATTTAGATAATAGAATGTCAAACGTTGCAAATTTGCGCGCTTGGTATCATATTCACCGAGTACTTGTGCACGATTATTGAACGTTTTATTTATTAATAACGTAATGAAACATGACACTTAATGGATTTTTTTTGTAACACATTGATGATTTTGAATTACCTATATATAATATATGTATATATATTTAAACACTTTCTTTCTTGAACCAGTAAACTATCGCGAAATATTATAAAAACCCTAGAAATAAACAAAGCTTCGGTATAGACGAACTTCCACCTTCCCTTATCAGACAGTGTACTAATCAATCAATCCTTTGAAGAAGGCGAATTTCCTGATTTAAGTATCTACTAAAGAAAGCCATCATCAAACCAATGCATCAAAAAACTCTAAAACAGATCCAAACAATCACCGACCCATAGGCCTCTTAACAACTGCTTTTAAAATTTTCGAAAAAGCCATGTGCGACCGCGTGTACCTTTACTGCAAAAAATACAAGATTTTTGATGAGAGCCAAAACGGATTCCGTTAACAACGTTCAACAACCCTTGCTGTCTATAAATATATACAGGAAACAATATTAAGTTGGAATAGTCCTAGGTATGACTAAAGCATATGACAGAGTTCAGTTTAACATTCTACTGGATAAGTTATTTCGAAAAGGAATTCGTGGAAAAGCGCACAAATGGTTTGAATCATATTTAAAAAATAGAGAGCAATATGTAGAATTAGAAAATTGTGACCTTAACCTTAAAGAAATTTAAATATTACATCCGACAAAAGAATATTAGATACATCAATACCACAAGGCAATGTAATCGATGGCTTACTTTTTTAAATTTACTTCAACGACCTCCCGAAGATTACAATGGAACCGTGTGTTCTATTCGCAGATGACATATCACTGCTTACCTCATGCAAGAACGTGAATAAACTTAACGAGCGGCTCCAAAACATTTTTGATAGAATTGCAGAATGGATGAAACACTAAATTATCATCCTAATATATCCGTATCAAAAGACCCCCTTAGAAATAGATTTTTCAGCCAATGGCACAAAAATAGAAAATGCCAAAGATTTCACATTATTGGCAATATCTATAGATACGAATTTAAACTGGAAGTCTCACGTAAAAAACATCCGATCAAAAATATCTAGATTCGCCTATGCTCTCCGGGAAATTAAGAACACCACTGACTTTCAAAAATCATTAACCACTTACTATGCCTACGCATATGCTTGGCTTAGCTACGGAATTATCTTGTGGGGAAATAGCACACACACGCCTTCTCTTTTCATTCTTCACAAAAACCTAATCCGTATCCTAACTAACTAAACCAAACCGATAATTGCCAACCCTACTTTAAAAAACATAAAATACTTACCTTACCATGCATCTACATTCTAGAAATATGTAAATTTGTGAGAAACAATATTACCTTCTGTACTAAGCGTGGAGACAGACATGCAAATAGATCACTAAGACACAAAAACCGACTGATATTACCTACTTCTAACATGACCCTTCATTCCAATAGCCCATATGTAATGTTAATAAAAATATATAATAAGCTTTCAGAAGACCTAATAGAAGAACCTAGAAATATAACATTTACAAATAACCTAAAAATAATACTCATAAATAAAGTCTATTATAATATAAAGAAATACACTGATGATAAAGACTTAAAATACATAAATACGGAAACTATAATAAATGTATTATTAAATAATAATAATGATTAAATAACTGACATAACTACATATTTAAATGCATAGTACAATATAACATTATACTAAATATTTTTTTGAGCAGCGATAGCTCCGTGGCGAGAAAAACAGACTGCAATGCAGAGGGTCTCACGTCGCGCACCTCTGACTTTAAAGGGTTATATGACTTTTCGAAATTATGTGCGTATTGATTGACAATTATCGCCTGCTCCGTGCCTCGGTGAGCACGTTAAGCCGTCGGTCCCGGCTGCCATGAACATCTATGGCAGTCGTTATTGGGAGTGTCGACACAAAAGATCCCACTGGGTCGAAATGTCGCCGGTCTGCACTGACTGGCCCCAACATAAGATACGTACTAAATAAATAAAATAAATATATACAATATAAATTTAATGAATAATATGATAATGGCAAAGTTGAAATAGTAATTTAATTGTTTCTATAAATAATAATAATAATAATAATATTCTATCACATACACACAACACCATCTAGCCCAAACTAAGCAGAGCTTGTACTATGGGTACTAGACAATGGATAAACATACATATATACTTTTTTTTTGTAAATACATTCATATTATACATAGAAACACCCAGACCAAGACAAACATCTATGTTCACGCACACAAATGTTTGACTTGTGCGGGAATAGAACCCGCGACCTTAGGCGTGGCAGTCGGTTACACTAACCACTACGCCATCGAGTCGTCAAAATACTACATACGAGTACATTCAATTTAAAATAATATAAAACAAATGGTGCAATAATTAATTTATACAGAGATTTATGTGATATATAAAACAGCATCCTGCTTCCTCTCTTTTACATCGCCGTGCCCTACAGGGCCCATGTTGTACCTACTGTGATATTGTAACACCTTTATATAACATATGGAGTGCAATAAAGATATTAAGTATATAATTTTCACTGAACACTTGTTTGATTTATCACTCACGATTGTCGCTGGACCCGTTATCCACTCGTCCTCTCATGAAAGCTCGAATACGCTGGAACGTGCTAAGACCTATTTCTTTTTTAATCTATTGGCGATGGCAATTCCTGTATAATTTTATTTCGAAATAGATTACCAGAACAGCTATCACAGCGAGTATAATCACAGTGATCAGGCTCAGCCGCTCCACGTGTCCGCCAATGTCCTTGAGCGTGGCGTCATTCTTCCCGCCAGCCGAATTTTGGTTCAGAAACACCTCCTTTTTTTCTACGGTCGAGCGACACATAACTTCCTTTTATATAGAATACTAAATATAGTAAATCAAGCCCCTTGGCAAGCCCCAAGACGAAGGGTCGCTATGTATAATTGGGGGTCCTATGATAAATTAAAAGAACAACCGGAAAGTACGAAATTAGTTTATTTAATAAATTGTTACAATATAATGCGCATTATGAAGTAAATTGTATAAGTAAGCAGAATACAATACTTATTATTATTAAGGAGCATACTTAATAGGTAAATTAATCTAAAGGAGCATACACACTTCAACGCAGACGAAGTTGCGCGGGTCAGCTAGTTTAAAATAATATAATAATAATAATATATTTATTTAAATAATAGGTACAATAATTTATAATAAATGACTCATTAAGTTATAAAAATACATTTGTTGTTGTTTGCCCGAACTAAATTGAACCTGTGGCTCGGGCGAGGAAGTGCTTACGAACTATTTTACCAATATAAATTTACACCTACAATGGGTCTGATGGGATTGGCATATCCGAGCCCTAAAGACTCCAGGCTTCTTTCTCTGAAGTGTACGCTGCGACTGATGCAGTACATTCATAGGGAGATAGCTCAGGGATAGATCTCGGGGCCGACACAAAAGATACCACTAGGTCGAAGTGTCGCCGGTCTACACTGACTGGCCTTCGTAACAAGATAAGGTGAGATACATCTACAATTGAACAATAACATTACAATAACCTGCATAAGCAACTAGCGGTACCGTTAATAAGTGGGTCAATAAATATGATGCGCTCAGACAGATCAGCAAATTTTTATTTACATATTTGAAGTAACTGCTCAGTTTGCTCATACGACAAAATCTGTAAATAATGATGTAATATGTTCTTACAGCTAACATAATTTAATTTATAAATACTTAACACTCCATTTAATCTAATTTATCTAATAAATAAAAATTGACCTAGAAAAGCAAAATAACAATTTGAATAAATGAATTTTGAAACAGACTATTCCTTTTCGTCTGTTGTTAGTAAGATCTACGTGATAGGTAAGCAATGTGTACTGTTTTAGTACTGTGTAAAATATGAAAACTTGGCGAACAGTTATCACCTTGCACGAGTTATATAACATTATTGTGGTAAAAAGGAAAGGCCGGGATGTGGCTACTTTTAGAATCGCTCTTTGAGCTCTTTCTAGGGGCAGATATTGAGTTTTTAGTGCTCCACCTCATGAGGTTATACAATACTGGATGATAGATTGACATAAAGATAAATACACTTCAATGATCAATTTTAAATCGGCTATAGCTTGCAGTTTTTTAAATATATACATTAATTTACGAACTCTACTTACCAAACTATCTATGCGTTTTCTAAATGAGAGGATTCGATTATGATGTCGGTCGTCGATTATGATGTCGGTCGTCGATTATGATGTCGGTCGTCGATTATGATGCCTAGATATTTTATGTTATTGGTTTCCTGGATAGTAGAACAGTTACACAAGGGCACTGACAGATTGTGGTAGGAGAGAGGACAATGGTGTGCGTATATATAAGTGTTAGTTAAAGTGTATTGATTTTTGCGCATGAAAAAATGACTGTATTTAGCCTTGTCAGCATTTAATGTTAAAAGGTATAGACAATATTAAAGCTAGACTGGGCGCTCTTGTATAATTATATAATATAATTCGTTGGTAGTTTTTGCGGTAAAATTAGGGCGGGGTCATCAGCATAGGATCTTTTCATATATACCAGGAAGAGCGTAGGAGCTATGATACTTCCCTGGGGAACACCATATCCTGTTATTTTTCATCATGGCTTACGACATTTTCTATTTTAAAACATTGGTGCCGATTGCTTAAATAATCTGCAAAAATTCTCAGTTGCATATCCCTGATACCAAGAGCCTCCAATTTGTTTAGCAGTGAAGAAATTGAGATGGTGTCAAATGCCTTAGCAAGGTCAAGGAAGATCCTAGGGTCTGATTACCTTTGCCAAGTTTATCAGTGATAAAATTAGTTAAGTTATGCACCGAGTCAGCTGTTGATAATTTATTTCTAAAACCATATTGTGCAGGTGAAAGAAAATTATTATGTTCTAGGTAATTAACAAATCTAATATTTATAATTTTTCTAATATTTTTGATATTGACGGGAGCATCGATATAGGTCTATAGTTGGTGGCTAGGTTTTTGCTTCCAGATTTAAAAACAGGAATAACTCCCGCTTCTTTCAGGCATGTCGGAAAGAACCCTTTAGAAAGGCAGAGGCGAAAAATATACGATAGAGGAGGTACCAGAATGTGCTTAAGACGCTTAAGAATCTTATTACTTATGTTATCCCGGTCGATAGTGAAATTGTCACGCATACCTAAGATGATTCGCTCTATTTCGCAGTGTCTAGCATAACAAAAGATTTTAGACTAGGATTGTTACTTGCTTTTTAAAGAGGTATAGAATGGCTACTAGATCGTTGCAGAGTCAGTTCGGCGAGCTTTTTACCTAATTATTTACCTCGTTAGCTGACAGCAGTGGCAAAGTATTAGCATTCAATAAACTCGAGTTTGATTCACGGTGTTTTGCACTATAAGTGACGTTTTTAATATTTTTCATATTTCTTTACTTTGAATACCTACTCTATGCTATATATATTTATCGTAGTTAATTTTTAATTTCTTCAAAAGATGATTATATATGTTTCTGTACCTCTTGTATGTCGTTTGAAGCGCTAAAAGTATCTGGAGATCGTCGAGCGCTCTGATGGAGTTTGTCTCTGTCTTATACTTCGAACTAGACCAGGGGTAATCCAAGGTTTAATATTGCAATACTTCTGTTTTATGGCAATTGTTGATGTGTTTTGTAATATTGCTTGTTGGACATTATGTATTAAATACGATAAAGATACATACATTAGCATCAGCACAATTGTAAACTGGGGTAAAATTAATATTAGGTACTATTAATTTGTTTACATTTAAATTAGTCTTTGTTCTAAGTCGATTTTGCCTAGCTAGCGTTAAATTTACAGCAAGTAGGATGGCGTGATGGTCAGTAAAAGTAGAGTTAGTAACAAACGTGGTAGATGATAAGCTGGATTTGATCTTCATATGATCGAGACAGGAACCGCTCTGATGCGTAGGTAATGTGTGTGCGGGGAGAAGCCCATGGTATGAGCACAGATTAAGGTAAGATTGTGTTTCTGTATCGTGATGCTCAGATCCAATATTTATGTTTATGTCACCGAACCGTTTAAGCGTTTGCAGAGTCTGATTTAGAGAATTGTGAAAAGCGTCTAAATTTCTTTCTGAAGGAGATCTATACAAAGCAATAATCGCTGTTCGTGCCAATTTTGATAATTAAACAATTAGTCTTGTAAAGGTAGCTCTTTGATTGAAAATTGTAATGACTCCTTAACATATACTATCACACCATCATTCTGATTATGATTTATCGCACTGTGGTATGTATTGTACCCGGATATTACTGGGAGAGTTTCGCGGCGATTAGATAACCAACACTCAGTAAGAACGATTAAACTCTAATAAACTGTCCTACTGTTGGGCAGAGGCCACTTTTGGGTGTGAAAAGACCTAGTGCGATTTGGCTGGCTTCACATAATATATCTTCGAGAACAGCTGTGGTGGTGAGTTTCTTGCAGGTTTCTTCTCATAGGCTCTACCCCTTGCCTGAACCTAGCAACTAACCTAAATGTAGCTTTAGTAACTCAGTAAACTCACTAACCTATATATTTTGACGTTAATAATTAATGTTACTTTGTGACCTAAATGAACAAAAGATTTTTGACATGTAGGTTTTCCTTCACTAGTAGACTTACTGCCCGAGTCGCGAGGATCTTTACAAATATTCATACAACGGACACAAATAACACAGACTTGGAACAGCTATATGTGGATCAGACAATTTTTTGTGTCACTATCTCTACAAGGGACAAAAACTTGAATCGAACCCACAACACTGCGCGGTGGCAATGGCGAGTCGACCACCTAAACCACTACGCCAGTCGTGCATCCCCTCTCTCTACTAGTCCAGTTTATGATATAACATTCCCCTACACCAACCGTCCGGTTATAATAGTGGGAGCCGCTGTACCTTTCAGTGCCCGAGGGCACCTTCCGGGACCATTTATAGACAGGTCTAGTCCCCAAATCTCGATTTCTCCAACCTAACTTCAGAGCTCCGGATCACGTAAGCGAGCTACCTCGTGCCGAAGTGGCACTACTTATTGTCCAAATAGGTGCCGGAGCAATAAAACCGCACACCACTCGCAACTCTGGGAGTTGCTAACGAGAACCTCGCTGAAGCCGACGTCGAAGCCGCCGCCCATATCTCCAGTATGGTACCGGAGCTGTGTAAGGCACGCTCACTTCCCGACGAACATCCGTACGCCTACCCAAATAGGCCAACAAGCCGGGCAGTTAATACACACAACTTCGAAAGGTCAGAGGCGTCTTGGGTCATCCAGACCACTGCGTGGCAGTCCACCGGCCTCCCACTTGTCGCCGCTTAAGTAGAACAAAATAAAACTTCAAAACAATATTTTAAAATATATTTGTATTTATTTCATTAACTTTGTACGCACCGCGGTGCTAATAATACGCATTTGTCATAACCGCGCCGAGAGAGCGCCGCCACGCACACACCGCCCGTACAAAAATATCTGTCTCTTACTTAACCGGCGAGAGGGTCACAGCATCCAGGATACTACAGCATCAGCTGATCTGCCGCAGATGGGTAAAGCGAAAAAGCGTCTTAAGTTATCATATCTATATATAAATAGGCCAAGACAAAATACTTAACATTTTCTTCTCAATTTGTCAAGGATGTTATTTTTTGCAGAAATCATAAAAACAGTAATAAAATAAAATAATAATTGTTCGCAACACCAGTAAATCGGTAGTAAATTACAGTATTTCTCTTATCTGCAATATGAAAAATAAAATTGTACCGATTTTCTTATCATATGTTGTTTTACTGTTATATCCATAAAAACAGTAATTAAATTAAATAAAAATTGTTGTCAACACCTTGCTGAATGTGAGTTTTAAATCTTGAAAAGAGCGTTTGAAAAGAACGACCGTGAGTTTCATGCAGATAGATATATTCTTCTAGGCTACGGCAGTTAATTTTGTTACAAATTCTATGAAAAATATATCGGACTAACTGTCCGTAACTAAAACGATCGCTCGTTACTTAAATATAACTAACTTAACTTTGAAGTTCATAAGTGTTACTTTGTGACCAAAATGATTTTAACTTAAGCTCATATAATGCTATATTTATTCGCGTCCGAGCATCGAACTCGTCATATCACGACTTAGCGTAGATGATCACCAATCCTGTAAGTAGCCTGGCTGCTATCCCCTCACTTGATGTTATGGCAGCGGCACCACCACTCGGCAATACAAAATATTTCTTATCTATAAACTATATTTATTTTAATATCTATATTACAATTTTATACAATATACATTAGATTTAATATACTGATTTCATATTCATATTTTAAAATTTATGATTACTGCGCCGCTCCCGTGGCTTGAACATGTTATACAGCTTAAAATCTTTCCCCAGAATTGGGATACCAAATGCAAAAAAGATTTATTCAAATCCGACTGATATCTCCAGAGATTAGCACGATTAAACAAACAAACTCTTCAGCTTTTATATTAATATAGAATCTGAATATGTTTCGACGATTGCTACCTGAAACTATTAAAGGCGCAGTTCTTATATCAAAAAAACTAATAGCTTTATCTATGGATTGTTAAATTTTGACATATTTATCATACAAAAGTTAACTGTCCGTAGGTAAAACTTATACCACTTTTACAACATCAATATAGGAACCAAGCCTAAACAGATTTGAATACAACTTGCCACATAGATAGACCATGTCCAAAACACATAGGTCTTTTTATCCCAGTAATGCGTTCCTGGGGGATACATACAGGTAAAGGCGCGGTAAATAAAAGCAAGAACTTAATATATGAAAGGCAGAAAATAATGTTAAAATATATAAAACTAACTTTGACACGCGGTCTCGTTCTAAGTAAAGTAACTATCCCACAGGAACAGTAACTTAAATCAGGATAAAAATAATCCCAGTGTCTATTGCCTTTTGAATATAAACAGAAATTCATATTATAATAAAAAAATATTAATATGAAAACAGTATTCTATGATAAATAATAATTATTTCATAATTATATGACCAAACAAATTGATTTAATAATAATAATATGCACTTATTATCTCGTATCATACGCACTTATTTCAAATTGGCTATGTTACAAATCCACTTCTACACATTCCATTATCTATACTAATATTCCAAAGAGGAAAGATTAGATTTTTTGTTTGTAAGGATTTAAATCAAAAACTAGGCAACCGATTTAAAAAAATCCTTCACCATCAGAAAGCTATGTTATCACAGAGTAACATGGACTATATTTTATTTAAAAGGTACTGTTACTGTCATAGCCTTAGGCATATAAACGTGTTTATTTTCTCACATTGTATTCAGTTGGACATCTGCACCTATCTAATCTATGGTACTAAGTAAGGACAAGAACTGCTATTAATAGTTAACATACATACATATAGAGTCTTACGTTTTACCCTCGAAGGGTGCCCCAGGTGTAAAACACTCACTTTTCGCTAACTATGCTTTAGGCTCATATGGGGGCGAGCCTGACAATCTACCCGCACAAATGACTTTGTCTAAACCAGGTATCGAATCTGTATTAAAGCCAATTTGAAACAAACCAATGGCATATATGTAAACACGATTTAACCAAAAAATATACACATTTAATAATAATAATAATTAAAATTAATCTAAATTAAAGTAAATAACAAGGCAAATATTTTTTTTATATAACCCCTTTGGGGTTGAGTAGTCCGGGTTCGATACCTCGACGGGGCTACAAATACTAAGTCTGTATTTTTCATACAAGATGTGTGCCGGCCACGTTTTCCAACAATCATATTTTATTTCATATATCCCGAGCCATCATATATTGACCAGGGCCATCATGATATAATTTGTGTCAATGATACATGTTTCTTAAAAAGACAACTCCCGCACTAGGAATTATTCCTGTGTTGCGGGGGACTTTACAAACATTCAAACAAAGGACACATAACATCCGGACTCGGGACAACCATTTGTGGACCATAAAAATGTTTGTCCTTTGTGGGTTTCGAACCAACAACACTGGGCATAGTAACAGTGGCGAGGCGAGCGCACAATCCATTATGCCATCCGTGCAGCCAAAATAGTGCATAGACACATGAGATTTCATTAGACGTTAAATATTTTAAAAATTTGTTGTTGTTAACTCATTGATTGTTTTTTTTATTAAAGCTCTTGTTATTGCACGAGATTGAAGTGCGGACATTTGTGGACATTGTGATGAGTTTTAAGATAAATGTCACCATTGTCAAACGTTTGGAAGCAGCTGGATTTTTGCAGCGAATTATCAAGACTGGACATTTTCGGACATTTCGTTTTACAACGGACATTATAGGACATTTTGATTTATAAATATCCAGTTGTAAAATATTGTGGGACAGCAGCTTCATACATATTTACAACATTTTAGTATGAAATCAGATTTAAACTCTCTTTTTAGATTAACACAGAAGTAGCCAATGTGAACACAGCTAATAGTTAAATTTTATGTACCTTTTGAGAAAACGACAGAGTTATTAGATCAATTTAAGATAGTGATGTCTAACACAAATATTTTGGACATATATGTATAAAAGTGCCATTTTGCACAATTCATTGTATTTTATATTTTTTTTTTTTTTGAGCATTTTATTTGAGCCAATAGCTCTTCCAAAGATTGTTTAGGTAAAGAATAAATTATTTACAGGACACCCTGTACATCTGGCTTTAGCACAAGCACCATATACATATGTTGCAATATACATTGAAATAATATTATCGCGAAATTCCTCCCACGTTTAAAAGATATTTTATAATAAATACTATAAATTCGAAAGTAACTCTGTCTGTCTGTCTGTTACCTATTCACAGCTAAACCACTCAACCAATTTAGATGAAATTTGAGACAAAGGTGGTTTAAAACCTGGGAAAGGACATGGGCTACCTTTTATTGATGTAGATACCACGCGGGCGGAGCCGCGTGCAAAAGCTAGTATTTTATATACTATCTTCTATTGTATGGCGTATAAGCGTGGCAGATTTTTAACGTCGTATAATGGAACACGAATAATATACCACGTATTATTCGTAATGCGAGTAAAACGCGTATAAAGTATTAGAATTCTGTTAATTTTTGTGTTTAGATTGATATTATTGCTACAATTTAATTCATGCTAAGGCCTTTTGTAAAACGACAGACAATTTGTGGCACAAGGCATAACGCAAAAAGTCTGTTGAAGTTGGTAGTTAAAATACGCACTTTTCTTGCGCGTGAAGAAAGTCTATCATCTGCGGCAAGCCTAAACCCATATAGTCTGTAAACGAACGTCAGCAAAGGTGATCAGGTTATGTATGTACCGGTTAACCTATCGGTTAGTCGGTACTTTTCCACCTTCATCTTGCCCCGCACGATTGTTTCAGTGCAATCGCACGTATGCGTTTGATTTCTCGATAAAGTATGTGTTGATTTCTCGACTAAGTCATGGCTCAAGTGACTTGTCGAGTTTAAAGTTTATTAGTCTTAGGGCCTGCTCCACAACCTTCAAATGGCACTTATCTATAAGATAACAGTCTCACCATCTCTCTTTAACCTAACAAGAGTGAAACAGCATGCGATTTGTCTTTCTGATAACTTTTACTTGATAGTTGTGAAACTGGCCGTAAACAAGATAAAAGCGGTCATAGTCGGATTACTTAACGAGACCTGCCTCGGTTGTTTCGACTAGATCAGTCTCGGATATCTCGAGAAAGTCTCGTCTAGTCTATTCTCGACAAAAACATCTCGGGGTTTTACGATGACGTTTATCATAAGTATAGTCTCGAATAGGTTTAAAATTTCGAATTTCTCGACAAACGTCTCGTCGAGAAATATCTCGAGAATCTTAAAGTACCCTGTTTCGGGTATCTCAACAATATTACAAATAACAATAATGCACTACGCGGCTGCTACACAATATCTCGTGTCTCGTTCTAATATAATGTTGTCTCCGTCGCTCCGCGGTGAAGGGTGAAGCGTGTCTAACACTGGTGTTGCTCGTACAAGTCCGGCTCCAGGCGTCGAACCCGCACCCTTTGTCTATAGTGATACTCTTTGAGGTACAGCCTTAAACGTGCAGGTAGGGGGAGTTTTTCTACGCCTGTAAAACGAAGATTATTTTTATATATAATATATATTTGTTTTTTAGAAAGACTTGTCTTGTCTTGCCTTGTCCGGTATTTGAATGTATATAAAAATCCATTTAAAGATTGTTGTTTTAACAGGCGACTCCTGTACTAAGAATAATTCTTGTGTCGCGGGGGTCTTTATAGACATTCAAACAACGGACACAAAGAACACCCAGACTCGGAACATCTGTTTGTGGATCACACAAATAATAAGGATAATAATTATGTAGTGTAAACAAGACGATTTCTAATCGGCGTAAAGGCATTTTTTGATCATATGTAGCCTTTGAAAAATACTAGTATACATATATCTGAATTTATAATTCTTATTTATATATACACTACCGTCCAAAAGTTTGGAACCACTAGAGTAATTTTAATTAAAACGCCTATAAAATGTTTAAAGTATACTTTATCACACTTAAATCTTAATCAAACCTTAGATTAGCATTCAGTTAAATAGAATCAGTACAAATAAGAACAAAAGTATACAGTCTTCGTTAAATTTTGGCTTCGTCAAAATGGCCACCCTTATTCTTAATTACTTGTTCACAAATTTTACTCATTCTTTTGATTAATTTATTGAAGTATTCCGAGTCCAGTGGCTTCCATTCGCTGTGTCAATTTTCCCACAACTGTGCTGAGCTCGATGGACACCGGTTCTTCACTTTTCTATCCAGTTCATCCCATACTAATTCAATCGGAGACAAATCTGGCGATAGTGAGAGCCACTTCGTAATTTGCAAAACCTTATCATTTCGTTTTTGCTCTAAGAACCCCTGGCATAATTTGGATGAATGCTTAGGGTCATTATCTTGTTGAAAAACAAAATTTCGACCGATCACATTAATTCCAGAGGGAATGGCATTTTCTTCAAGTATTTTCAGATAGCCTTCTTTATTCAGTTGTCCGGTGATTTTGTTCAGATGGCCGGGTTTATTATTACCAAAGCATCCCCAAACCATCACAGTAGTGTGCAGACTGTTAAGCACGGCGGTGGTAGCACCGCCGTGCTTAACAGTCTGCACAGTACACGCTTCTAAAGACCGCTCCTCTTTTGATCGGCGCACAAAAACTCGCCTATTAGATCCAAAAATTTGAAATTTGCACTCTTCCGTCCAATGGACTTTTTTCCAGTCTTCTACTGTCCAGTTTTTATGTGTTTTAGCCCACTCCAGTCTTTTCTTTTATGAACACTAGTCAATCTGGGTTTTTTGGCTGCTACACATCCTCTTAGACCAGCAGATAGCAAACGCCTTTTTACAGTTGTTATTGAAACTGGCTTTTCTCGGGTTTCATTTAAAGTAGCGCCAATTTGAGGTGCAGTTAAACGTCGATTTCGTTTCGATAACGTCACAACGTAGTTATCTTCCTGCTTTTTCGTAGATTTGGGACGTCCAGATCTCTTCCGGTCTTGATTTCCTCCAGTAGCTTTTTTTCGTACAAGAGTATAATGTACACCTTTGTATGAAACATCGACCTTTTCTGCGATTTGGCGCATAGAATAGCCTTCTTCGCTCAAAGTACAGATAGCACTCCGCTGTTCAAGCGAAATCTGTTTCCTTTTTGCCATTTTATGAGCTTGCGAACTTTTGTAACTATCACATGAACGTCACAAATCACACTGAACTCTAAACTGATAATTTTTGCATATATAATAATATAATACACCCATATTCCAAAGATTAGACACTACTCATTACTACAACAATGCATAAAAGCGCCAATGCTAAGAAATCTTCAAACGGCGTTGTCGCAACTTGAGTGGTCATAAAACACGTGTGTCGGTCTTTTTTTAAAACAATGGATAGTTGATAAGAAATTAGTGTTTTTGTTAAATTTTATTGTTAGTACGGTCGTAAAAATACTAATCTCCAATAACAATACGTTTATTGATGGATTTATTGCGGTATAGTTTTTCTGTCGACGAAAATTATGATTCCAAACTTTTGGACGGTAGTGTATATTTATAATTTCTTAATTTATAAAATGTCAAAATTTCTATGATATCTAAATTGATTTCTGGCAAAGTAACTATAATGACCAGTGATCGGAATAGGTAGAGCTAATGCACCTTAAGTACAAAGAACAGAGAAAAAAGTGGAGACTTCCTTACGGCTTGATGACTTGACGAATGACATGATTAGTAATCATATTTAGGGCAGTATTAAATACAGATATTGCATTGTAATTAATAATTATAATGCAATCTATCTATATTTAATACTGCCCTAAATTAAACCGTATTCTTAGTATAACTACTAATTATACTAAGAATACGTTTTAGTTTTGTTTAGATATAGAAAACATATAATATTTAAGTTTATAACAATAAGCTGAAGTTGTTTAAAAATATATTTTTTTTCGTAAGTTATTCTCCACTTATTGTCTCTGTTCTATGAACTTTAGGTACATTAGTTCTACCTTTTTCGATCACTGATAATGACAGTCAATTTTTTTCTTTTTGATGTTAACGCCTTTTTAGAACGTCATTCTCGCGAATAAGTGCTTGTACTATCACCTCCGGATAGCATTTATCTATAAGATAAAAGTCTCGTCATCTCTCTTCTATAACCTAACACGAGTGAGACAGCATGCGATTTATCTTTCGGATAACTTTTACTCGTTTGTTGTAGGAGTGGCCATTAGTGTTATTATCGAAGTAAACATTTTGTAATGGTTGTAAAAATTTTTTAGGATAGTGTATAGAATAATGTGAAAGTGCATATGGAATGTGCTGGTGTGAGAGTCACCGTCGTAGCTGGTGTGCGAGACGACGACGGCGCGCGCCAGCTGCTGCAGCGCGAAGGGCTCGCTGCGTATATTGTATTGTAGTATAGTGTATAGAATAAGGTGAAAGTGCATATGGAATGTGCTGGTGTGAGAGTCACCGTCGTAGCTGGTGTGCGAGACGACGACGGCGCGCGCCAGCTGCTGCAGCGCGAAGGGCTCGCTGCGTATATTGTATTGTAGTATAGTGTATAGAATAAGGTGAAAGTGCATATGGAATGTGCTGGTGTGAGAGTCACCGTCGTAGCTGGTGTGCGAGACGACGACGGCGCGCGCCAGCTGCTGCAGCGCGAAGGGCTCGCTGCGTATATTGTATTGTAGTATAGTGTATAGAATAAGGTGAAAGTGCATATGGAATGTGCTGGTGTGAGAGTCACCGTCGTAGCTGGTGTGCGAGACGACGACGGCGCGCGCCAGCTGCTGCAGCGCGAAGGGCTCGCTGCGTATATTGTATTGTAGTATAGTGTATAGAATAAGGTGAAAGTGCATATGGAATGTGCTGGTGTGAGAGTCACCGTCGTAGCTGGTGTGCGAGACGACGACGGCGCGCGCCAGCTGCTGCAGCGCGAAGGGCTCGCTGCGTATATTGTATTGTAGTATAGTGTATAGAATAAGGTGAAAGTGCATATGGAATGTGCTGGTGTGAGAGTCACCGTCGTAGCTGGTGTGCGAGACGACGACGGCGCGCGCCAGCTGCTGCAGCGCGAAGGGCTCGCTGCGTATATTGTATTGTAGTATAGTGTATAGAATAAGGTGAAAGTGCATATGGAATGTGCTGGTGTGAGAGTCACCGTCGTAGCTGGTGTGCGAGACGACGACGGCGCGCGCCAGCTGCTGCAGCGCGAAGGGCTCGCTGCGTATATTGTATTGTAGTATAGTGTATAGAATAAGGTGAAAGTGCATATGGAATGTGCTGGTGTGAGAGTCACCGTCGTAGCTGGTGTGCGAGACGACGACGGCGCGCGCCAGCTGCTGCAGCGCGAAGGGCTCGCTGCGTATATTGTATTGTAGTATAGTGTATAGAATAAGGTGAAAGTGCATATGGAATGTGCTGGTGTGAGAGTCACCGTCGTAGCTGGTGTGCGAGACGACGACGGCGCGCGCCAGCTGCTGCAGCGCGAAGGGCTCGCTGCGTATATTGTATTGTAGTATAGTGTATAGAATAAGGTGAAAGTGCATATGGAATGTGCTGGTGTGAGAGTCACCGTCGTAGCTGGTGTGCGAGACGACGACGGCGCGCGCCAGCTGCTGCAGCGCGAAGGGCTCGCTGCGTATATTGTATTGTAGTATAGTGTATAGAATAAGGTGAAAGTGCATATGGAATGTGCTGGTGTGAGAGTCACCGTCGTAGCTGGTGTGCGAGACGACGACGGCGCGCGCCAGCTGCTGCAGCGCGAAGGGCTCGCTGCGTATATTGTATTGTAGTATAGTGTATAGAATAAGGTGAAAGTGCATATGGAATGTGCTGGTGTGAGAGTCACCGTCGTAGCTGGTGTGCGAGACGACGACGGCGCGCGCCAGCTGCTGCAGCGCGAAGGGCTCGCTGCGTATATTGTATTGTAGTATAGTGTATAGAATAAGGTGAAAGTGCATATGGAATGTGCTGGTGTGAGAGTCACCGTCGTAGCTGGTGTGCGAGACGACGACGGCGCGCGCCAGCTGCTGCAGCGCGAAGGGCTCGCTGCGTATATTGTATTGTAGTATAGTGTATAGAATAAGGTGAAAGTGCATATGGAATGTGCTGGTGTGAGAGTCACCGTCGTAGCTGGTGTGCGAGACGACGACGGCGCGCGCCAGCTGCTGCAGCGCGAAGGGCTCGCTGCGTATATTGTATTGTAGTATAGTGTATAGAATAAGGTGAAAGTGCATATGGAATGTGCTGGTGTGAGAGTCACCGTCGTAGCTGGTGTGCGAGACGACGACGGCGCGCGCCAGCTGCTGCAGCGCGAAGGGCTCGCTGCGTATATTGTATTGTAGTATAGTGTATAGAATAAGGTGAAAGTGCATATGGAATGTGCTGGTGTGAGAGTCACCGTCGTAGCTGGTGTGCGAGACGACGACGGCGCGCGCCAGCTGCTGCAGCGCGAAGGGCTCGCTGCGTATATTGTATTGTAGTATAGTGTATAGAATAAGGTGAAAGTGCATATGGAATGTGCTGGTGTGAGAGTCACCGTCGTAGCTGGTGTGCGAGACGACGACGGCGCGCGCCAGCTGCTGCAGCGCGAAGGGCTCGCTGCGTATATTGTATTGTAGTATAGTGTATAGAATAAGGTGAAAGTGCATATGGAATGTGCTGGTGTGAGAGTCACCGTCGTAGCTGGTGTGCGAGACGACGACGGCGCGCGCCAGCTGCTGCAGCGCGAAGGGCTCGCTGCGTATATTGTATTGTAGTATAGTGTATAGAATAAGGTGAAAGTGCATATGGAATGTGCTGGTGTGAGAGTCACCGTCGTAGCTGGTGTGCGAGACGACGACGGCGCGCGCCAGCTGCTGCAGCGCGAAGGGCTCGCTGCGTATATTGTATTGTAGTATAGTGTATAGAATAAGGTGAAAGTGCATATGGAATGTGCTGGTGTGAGAGTCACCGTCGTAGCTGGTGTGCGAGACGACGACGGCGCGCGCCAGCTGCTGCAGCGCGAAGGGCTCGCTGCGTATATTGTATTGTAGTATAGTGTATAGAATAAGGTGAAAGTGCATATGGAATGTGCTGGTGTGAGAGTCACCGTCGTAGCTGGTGTGCGAGACGACGACGGCGCGCGCCAGCTGCTGCAGCGCGAAGGGCTCGCTGCGTATATTGTATTGTAGTATAGTGTATAGAATAAGGTGAAAGTGCATATGGAATGTGCTGGTGTGAGAGTCACCGTCGTAGCTGGTGTGCGAGACGACGACGGCGCGCGCCAGCTGCTGCAGCGCGAAGGGCTCGCTGCGTATATTGTATTGTAGTATAGTGTATAGAATAAGGTGAAAGTGCATATGGAATGTGCTGGTGTGAGAGTCACCGTCGTAGCTGGTGTGCGAGACGACGACGGCGCGCGCCAGCTGCTGCAGCGCGAAGGGCTCGCTGCGTATATTGTATTGTAGTATAGTGTATAGAATAAGGTGAAAGTGCATATGGAATGTGCTGGTGTGAGAGTCACCGTCGTAGCTGGTGTGCGAGACGACGACGGCGCGCGCCAGCTGCTGCAGCGCGAAGGGCTCGCTGCGTATATTGTATTGTAGTATAGTGTATAGAATAAGGTGAAAGTGCATATGGAATGTGCTGGTGTGAGAGTCACCGTCGTAGCTGGTGTGCGAGACGACGACGGCGCGCGCCAGCTGCTGCAGCGCGAAGGGCTCGCTGCGTATATTGTATTGTAGTATAGTGTATAGAATAAGGTGAAAGTGCATATGGAATGTGCTGGTGTGAGAGTCACCGTCGTAGCTGGTGTGCGAGACGACGACGGCGCGCGCCAGCTGCTGCAGCGCGAAGGGCTCGCTGCGTATATTGTATTGTAGTATAGTGTATAGAATAAGGTGAAAGTGCATATGGAATGTGCTGGTGTGAGAGTCACCGTCGTAGCTGGTGTGCGAGACGACGACGGCGCGCGCCAGCTGCTGCAGCGCGAAGGGCTCGCTGCGTATATTGTATTGTAGTATAGTGTATAGAATAAGGTGAAAGTGCATATGGAATGTGCTGGTGTGAGAGTCACCGTCGTAGCTGGTGTGCGAGACGACGACGGCGCGCGCCAGCTGCTGCAGCGCGAAGGGCTCGCTGCGTATATTGTATTGTAGTATAGTGTATAGAATAAGGTGAAAGTGCATATGGAATGTGCTGGTGTGAGAGTCACCGTCGTAGCTGGTGTGCGAGACGACGACGGCGCGCGCCAGCTGCTGCAGCGCGAAGGGCTCGCTGCGTATATTGTATTGTAGTATAGTGTATAGAATAAGGTGAAAGTGCATATGGAATGTGCTGGTGTGAGAGTCACCGTCGTAGCTGGTGTGCGAGACGACGACGGCGCGCGCCAGCTGCTGCAGCGCGAAGGGCTCGCTGCGTATATTGTATTGTAGTATAGTGTATAGAATAAGGTGAAAGTGCATATGGAATGTGCTGGTGTGAGAGTCACCGTCGTAGCTGGTGTGCGAGACGACGACGGCGCGCGCCAGCTGCTGCAGCGCGAAGGGCTCGCTGCGTATATTGTATTGTAGTATAGTGTATAGAATAAGGTGAAAGTGCATATGGAATGTGCTGGTGTGAGAGTCACCGTCGTAGCTGGTGTGCGAGACGACGACGGCGCGCGCCAGCTACTGCAGCGCGAAGGGCTCGCTGCGTATATTGTATTGTAGTATAGTGTATAGAATAAGGTGAAAGTGCATATGGAATGTGCTGGTGTGAGAGTCACCGTCGTAGCTGGTGTGCGAGACGACGACGGCGCGCGCCAGCTGCTGCAGCGCGAAGGGCTCGCTGCGTATATTGTATTGTAGTATAGTGTATAGAATAAGGTGAAAGTGCATATGGAATGTGCTGGTGTGAGAGTCACCGTCGTAGCTGGTGTGCGAGACGACGACGGCGCGCGCCAGCTGCTGCAGCGCGAAGGGCTCGCTGCGTATATTGTATTGTAGTATAGTGTATAGAATAAGGTGAAAGTGCATATGGAATGTGCTGGTGTGAGAGTCACCGTCGTAGCTGGTGTGCGAGACGACGACGGCGCGCGCCAGCTGCTGCAGCGCGAAGGGCTCGCTGCGTATATTGTATTGTAGTATAGTGTATAGAATAAGGTGAAAGTGCATATGGAATGTGCTGGTGTGAGAGTCACCGTCGTAGCTGGTGTGCGAGACGACGACGGCGCGCGCCAGCTGCTGCAGCGCGAAGGGCTCGCTGCGTATATTGTATTGTAGTATAGTGTATAGAATAAGGTGAAAGTGCATATGGAATGTGCTGGTGTGAGAGTCACCGTCGTAGCTGGTGTGCGAGACGACGACGGCGCGCGCCAGCTGCTGCAGCGCGAAGGGCTCGCTGCGTATATTGTATTGTAGTATAGTGTATAGAATAAGGTGAAAGTGCATATGGAATGTGCTGGTGTGAGAGTCACCGTCGTAGCTGGTGTGCGAGACGACGACGGCGCGCGCCAGCTGCTGCAGCGCGAAGGGCTCGCTGCGTATATTGTATTGTAGTATAGTGTATAGAATAAGGTGAAAGTGCATATGGAATGTGCTGGTGTGAGAGTCACCGTCGTAGCTGGTGTGCGAGACGACGACGGCGCGCGCCAGCTGCTGCAGCGCGAAGGGCTCGCTGCGTATATTGTATTGTAGTATAGTGTATAGAATAAGGTGAAAGTGCATATGGAATGTGCTGGTGTGAGAGTCACCGTCGTAGCTGGTGTGCGAGACGACGACGGCGCGCGCCAGCTGCTGCAGCGCGAAGGGCTCGCTGCGTATATTGTATTGTAGTATAGTGTATAGAATAAGGTGAAAGTGCATATGGAATGTGCTGGTGTGAGAGTCACCGTCGTAGCTGGTGTGCGAGACGACGACGGCGCGCGCCAGCTGCTGCAGCGCGAAGGGCTCGCTGCGTATATTGTATTGTAGTATAGTGTATAGAATAAGGTGAAAGTGCATATGGAATGTGCTGGTGTGAGAGTCACCGTCGTAGCTGGTGTGCGAGACGACGACGGCGCGCGCCAGCTGCTGCAGCGCGAAGGGCTCGCTGCGTATATTGTATTGTAGTATAGTGTATAGAATAAGGTGAAAGTGCATATGGAATGTGCTGGTGTGAGAGTCACCGTCGTAGCTGGTGTGCGAGACGACGACGGCGCGCGCCAGCTGCTGCAGCGCGAAGGGCTCGCTGCGCGCCAGCGGCGCCGTCAGCATCGGCTCGAAGAACATCACGCACGCCGGGTCCTGCACCACGCATACATTGTATAAACTGCACATTCACTCACTTGCTATATACTTCAGTAGACAGCAGTGATAGACCAGTGGGAGACCGTTGGACTGATACTGGACACAACAACCATAGTATATACAGGATGTCCCAGAATATGTGAATCAAATTGTAACGGAAGATTCCTTAGGTAAGGACGTTCCAAAAGGGATAAATAAAAAAAAAATTAAGACATTTGTGCAAATATAAAAATATCTAAGTTTTTAAAAGTACGACTTTTTCAGACTTTTCAACTACAGCTGCTTCGTTTATGGATAATATTCATTTTTTTCATTATTATTATTTGTGAAGGATTGATTCGTCAAACTACAAACGATTTTGACCTAATTTTGAAATCGCAGCATTATTTTGGTGTATTTTTTTGCACTAAGGAAAATCTTGTAAGTTTGACCAACAACACAATATTATTTTTTATTGTTTTATTTAGCACTTTTGAAATGTCCTTACCTAAGGAATCTCCCGTTACAATTTGATTCACATATTCCGAGACATCTTGTATATATTTTTTTTGTTTTTCTAGCCATCTGCCTCATAATTCCTGTGTCGCGGGGGACTTTGCATACATCGATCACACAAATTTGGTCCCGTGTGGGATTCGAGCCCACAACACTCGACGCAGTGGTAGATGCGATGCAACCACTTAAATTACTACGCTATACGTGCAATCAATATGGAATATCAGCCCTGGATTAAAACTGTCCACTACTAAGCATGGGCCTATCCTCAGTGTGATAAGCAGGGGTTGGAATAGGTAGAGTTTTTAAGTACCAAATGACGTAAAACTACCTACGAAATCTTAATATGGATATGCCTTTTAAACCCGGAATTGGGTGAAAAAAAATATTTTCTCAAATTGCCGGGATTGATATTATTGTCTTATAAAACTCTTTTTTCCTGTGTTAAACACAAACTAAGTAGCGTTACACGTAACACGCCAGCAAATGGCGCTTGACAGAATTTTAGTACTCGCCGCCTGGCGGCTTGATAAAGTTTAATTATTTTCTATTTTATGTGCAAAGAGAGTAGAGAGATGGAAAAATGAAACAAACTTGACTCTAAGTATATATTTTTTTATTAAACAGTATCTTCAAATCAATGAAATGAAATAACAACAAATAAATCAGAATATATTTCAACTATGTTAGAAACACTGGTGGAAGCTAAAGGTTCATCGTCCACATAATTTACTAAAGAATTAAAATATATTATCATAATTTTTAATGTTTTCTTCTTTTAATCGGTTTCGATACGGGTGCAAGACCCACTTATATGATGAAAATGATCTTTCAACGTCAATCGATGTGAGCGGAGCAAATTTAAGCCATGCTTCTTGGTTTGTTTCGCTAATATTTCTAACGACATCCAAGTCTGGATTTCGACTCATAATTTGTTCAAGTTTTGTTTGTAGTGCATCATTTCCCGTCCAATTAATGACTGCTCTCACTTCGTCAAAAACTTCTAAAGCTTCCGTAATAGACAGGTTTTGCTTTTGCAAGTTTGCCAGGGCTAATTGAATGATTTTAAAGTTTTTCTCAATAACAGTTAATTGTGTTTGTAAATTTTCATTGTTCATTGCATTTTTGCTTTTCTAATACAAAGTGCATCCTGGTTGTTTAACATAGTAAATACGTCTTATATTTTTTCAAAATATTTGACATAGTAAAATTATGCCTCTAGCCAGGTGCCCCATCTTGAAATAACAGGCTGTGGAGGCAAAGGTATATCTGGGTATTTTTCTTTCAAAATGTTTACTCTACTTGGCGACTTGAGAAATGTTTTTTTTTACATTCGATATTAAAGTATCAACATTCTTGTATTAAACTCTTGTTTGTTCAGCGTGTCGGTGCAATGCGTGAGTTAAACATGTAATGTGAACAAGTATTAGAAATTTACTTTTTAAAATACGCCCAGCTAACAACATATATGCTACACTATCTGTACACATCAAAACTCTAGATTCAAAAGAATTGCCCTCATATTTTGAAAAGATTCTATAACAAATAGAGTAATTGTATTAGCATTTACTTTTTCTAATACTCTACAAGCTATCAAGTGTGGCTTGTATGGTTTCAAGGGACTTAAAGTCCTGACCATTAAATGCACCATGTATCTACCAAATATATCTGTTGTCTCGTCTAAGGATACCCACAATTTGGTATTTCCTATTTTGGTATAGATTTGTTGAATTCTGTTTTTGTATATTTTTCTAAATAAACTTTTCGCAGTAACGATTCGTCAGGTACAGATCTGCCACTGCATTTGCAACATAAATATTTTGCGGTGTTATTGACCTGAGACTAAGGTATGTTACACGAAATTAAAATTCAATTAAATCAAAATAGAAGTTTTCTATTGGTGATTTTCGAGTTCCTTTATGTGTAGCTCCATTAACATGCCGGTCCAAATTGCTTTTATTTGTAGTTTTCACAGAAGTTTCACACTTCGTACAAAACATTGTTCTACTTGCATGGTCGTAGATTAAATCTGAATCGTCTTTGATCCAGTTTTGCACATCGTCTTCCCTTATACTTGGGTGTTCCGTGACGGCACGAACAAAATGGCGGAAATGGGAATCTTCCTCGATCTTAAAAAGGCATTCGATACGGTTTCAGTACCACGCTTAATCTTAAGGATGGAACAGTTGAGTATTCGTGGACATGCCCTACAAATCTTCAAAGATTATTGGGTTGGTAGAACACAATGTGTAAAGATTGGTACCACCGTTAGCACCTGTATATCCCTAAATTATGGCGTACCTCAAGGCTCAGTCCTTGGTCCGACTCTTTTTCTACTTTACATCAATCCTCTGTGCAAACTCTCCCTTCCTTTCTGCTATATAGTTGCCTACTACTCATATATGGGAAAAATGGTACGATGTAATTTGTCACGCAGAGCAGGCCCTTAGCCAAGTTATGAAATGGTTAACTAATAATTTGCTAACTCTTAATCTGGACAAAACCACTTACCTTACTTTCTCATCTTCGAAAATTACGCAGCCATCTCCGGATTATTTTAATCTTAAAGCTCATACTTGCTCGTCGGCATTGTCTACAGTTTGTAACTGTATGTCTTTAAATAGGGCTACCGCAATAAAGTATTTTGGTGTATATATTGATCGTTTTCTTAACTGGCAATCTCACTTGTATTACCTGACGGGACGAACTCGCAAACTTTTATTTATTTTCAAGAAGCTACGCCATTCAGCAGACTTTGACTTACTGAAGACAGTTTACTATGCTTTGTGCCAAAGTATCCTAAGCTATTGTATTACGGTTTGGGGTGGCGCAGCTAAAACTCATTTATTGCCTCTAGAACGTGCCCAAAGAGCCGTTTTAAAAGTGATGGCAAGCAAACCATACAGGTTCCCTACTGCTCAGTTATACGATGAGTGTAAGGTTCTTATCTTAAGGCAATTATTTCTACTAGAAACAATAACTAGAAAGCATGCATCTCTTGAATACAATCCAAACACTACAAGAAAGCGGCGTTGGTATAAAGTGTGTGATATCCAATACTTTAAGAGCTCTGTAGCTGCAAGGCACTTCAACGTTCATGGTGGTCATATATATAATACAGCCAATAAAGTATGTAACATTTACGAACTAACAAGACCTCAAAGTAGAAAAAAGTAACGGATTGGCTGTTAGGCAAAGGTTATGAAGAAACTGAAAATTTACGCACCACCCATACACACACACACACCTACTCTCGCACTACTACTGCACAATCATGTATCAACCCAATTTTAATTTACTTTTTTCTTAGATTTTGTTTTATTAATATTTTATATTCTTTATTTTTTATTTGTAATTTTTTGAAAACATCAATGTACGTACCTAAATTAATACCAAACTGTTAAGAAACCTGAAAGTGGGGCTTGGTGCCCATAACACAAGTTACATCTTACCTTGGGTACCAGTGTTCAATAATTACTGTGACTTACTTATATGCGATTAATAAATTTCATTTTAAAAAATGTCATTTCATTTCAAATCCAAATACAGGAGAAATATCACGCGTGTTTAGTATTATTCACAACACAACTATCAAAATTTAAAAGTCACCGTCCAATAAACATAGCCAGAATCATCAAGTAACACAGATTCAATCCAAATCTAAAAAACGTAGGCCAAGGTCAATTTATATAAAAATCCAAAAGCGAAAATAAATGCACTCACACTCAACGCACCGAAGCAGACGAGTGAGCCAAAATGTATACCCCACCCTCCCTCCGAACCGATCATCCCCTCACCCCGCAACGTCCACCCCGCACCCCGCCTTGTAGCGGTAGTAATATAGAAAGAGAAAGAAATAATATCTACGCGGCGTACTCGCTGTGTTGAGCAGCAAAAACTGCTATTTGACTTACCGGGCAGGAACCAATCACTTTTATATATTTGTATAAATAAATTATTTCTTAACTATGTTTTTTCGAATGAAAATAAATCTTTTAGTATCCAAAGGTAAACAAATTTAGAATACTAAATCAATCCCGGGATTAAAAAAGGCATATCCATATTAAGATTTTGTAGTAGCATATTTGACGTTATTTAGTACTTAAAACCTCTACCTATTCCGACCCCTGCTGATAAGGGTTAGGCCAAAGTCCACTACGCTGGCCCAGTGCGGATTGGCAGACTTCACATATCTTTGAGAACATTATAAAGAACTCTTGAAAAGTTGGAGGTGCGCGGCTTCGGATCAACCTCAAGACTTGTGATTATTGATTTATCTTTGAGAACATTTTGTAGTAATCATCGGTGCGCCCTCCGACTTTTCAGTTTTGTGAGGAGGAGGAGGCTTGGAATCGACCTCAAGATCTCTGCGTGGCAGTCCTATGATCTCCCACTAGGCTATCGCTCCTATAAAACTTAGTAATACTAGAACAGTATATTGTACCTTGTAATGTTCGATGAGTCCAGTGACGGTGGGCGCGGCAAACACGGCGGGGTCGTGCGAGTCGAAGCTGAAGCGATGCTGGTAGTGCTCGATGCGCGCGTGCAGCGAGCGCCCGTACTTGCGGAACGACACCGAGAACAGATGCTCCTCCTGCGCAGAGTCGCGGAGCAGGAACGTGCCTGCACACACGCACGCACACACGTTAGTACTACTACTGACGGAGCTAAACTAAATACTATAACTATGATATCATAGTTATAGTATTTACTATAACTATGATATCATAAAAATCGAAAATTAAGGGAGTGCCTCAAGGTTCATTTCTATATAGAAATGAACCTTGAGGCACGCCCTTAATTTTTAATTCCAACATGGCTCGGTATAGAACCTTGAGGCACTCCCTTAGTTTAATTCCAACATGGCTTAGTATAGACCCTTGAGGCACTCCCTTCGTTTTAAATTCCAACATGGCTCAATATAGAACCTTGAGGCACTCCCTTAGTTTTAAATTCCAACATGGCTCAGTATAGAACCTTGAGGCACTCCTTTAGTTTTTAATTCCAACATGGCTCAGTATAGAACCTTGAGGCACTCCTTTAGTTTTAAATTCCAACATGGCTCGGTATAGAACCTTGACGCACTCCCTTAGTTTTAAATTCCAACATGGCTCGGTATAGAACCTTGAGGCACTCCCTTAGTTTTTAATTCCTAAATGGTTCGGAATGACCGCTTGGCACATGGCTCAGAATGAAACATTGAGGAGATATTACTAATTCTCCCTTGGTTTTTTTTTTGGTTAACTTGGCTGCCATAAAAAGATTAATTTTAGACAGCTGCCTTAACCATAACAGTCGATTACTATGGTGACTGACAAGGCGTCAATCAAGTTCAAGGTGAGTTTTTCGACTGAGCGCTACTTAAGCCAGCTGTAGTGTGAGTGTGGTGTGGTTACTCTTAAACCACTGCGCTATCCGTAGTTTTTTTAAACTTTGGTGTAGTGTGGTGTGTTTACCTTCAGGTTTATTGTCGAGTAGCCTCTCCGCCTCGTAGCGGTCCATCTTGCCCCAGTAGAAGCTGCAGGCGGTGATCTCCTGCAGATCTGGCACGAGGCAGTGGATGTAGTCCACCTGCGTGTGCACCTTGGTGGAGGGCGTAGGCGCCGGCAGGGATGGGGCACGAATTAGAAGGGCTCTGAGCTCGCTGCCGCAGACCACCTGGGGATGATAAAATGATAGTCTTTTTGAGAAAATTATTGAAAAGAGGGCCTTGCTTTCCTTGTCTGATTGATCTACTCCTAGAAAAAGCTTCTTTTAATGCTAAATTCTGATTTCCTTTTCTGATTATCTACTAGCGACCCGCCCCGGCTTCGCACGCATCGTACAAAACCTTAACAAATTATATACTTAAACCTTCCTCATGAATCTGATGAAAGTCTATTGGTGAAAACCGCAAGAAAACCCGTTAAGTAGTTTTTGAGTTTATCGCGAACAAACGCTACAGGGGACTTTGTTATATATTTATATATAATAATATGAAATGATATTTGAAAAGATTATATTACAACAATTAAAGAACTACTCTAGTGTAAACAATTTATTTCATACAGATCAATATGGTTTCAGGAAGGACGTGGCGAGGCGGGGAAGATTCGCAAGATGTCATTGGCCTATTCTGTGTTCTCTCTAAAGCCTTTTAGTGCGATGACCATCATACCCTGGTGCGAATACGTAGGCATTATGGCATCCGAGATACTGCAGTAGACCTAGTTGGTTCCTATCTAAGCGATAGACTACAAAACATTAATATCAACAGAAGTAGATCTTCTGGATTACCAGTCACAACGGGCGTGCCACAGGGCTCAATTTTAGGACCCAAAGGGGTTTTAGTGTACGTAAATGATTTGCCGTTCTTCTTTATTTTTAAAGTAGATTGAAAAGCACCTTATTTAAATGCTTTTAATGATTCACTCGCGCGAATCCTGGTCTGGTTTATGGGTCCTAACGTAAATATATAATATAAATTTACATAATTAAATGAGAACTTTGATTAAATTTCCATTCAACGCAGTGGCAGAGACAATCACTTCGCCATCGTTCAGTCAATAATTTGATAGAAAAACTCACTCAAAACTTTAGATCGATTCCTATGTCACAGGTATCCTTTTTTTTTTTGCTCATCAAAATGACCACACTCCGCCTGATGGTAAGCGATCATTATGTCCTAAGAGCAGTGGCCTCTACACCGTCCTCAAAGCAGCTAAGGCGATGTTGAGGTCCCTGCCTTGACGGCCTAAAAAGGTGCATTTTCACGCCCCGCTTGAAGGACGCAGGATTCAAGGAAGAAGGCAACATTTACATTTGATCTTTATAAAGAACGGACAAAGAACACCCAGGTTCGGAAGAACCATTTGTGCAACCCACAACACTTGGCGCAGTGACAGCGGCGAGACCAGTTAAACTACTTCGCCATTCGGTACCCGTGCAGTGAACATAGTTGGTACTTTACCTGGAAGTGCGGGTGCAACCGTATAGCGTCGTTAGTCTGTGTGAGCTCACTCCTCCTGCCTTCCTGAGCCGCCTCGCCTTCCGCTCTGTAAACATAAAACAAATCACCTACATTACATATTTGAATAGCCAGGGTTATTTCATTTAATGATATATTCTGTCTGTCTGAGTACTGTCTCATAATATTGAATGTCATTTATGCGAAAGCCTAGTGGAAAAACATTGGATTGCTATGCAGTGGTCTCCATAATGTTCTCGAAGATATGTGAAGTCTGCCAACCCAAACTGGGCCAGCGTGGTGGACTATGGCCTAACTCTTCTCACGCTGAGAAGAAGCCCGAGCCCAGCAGTGGGACAGTTTAATACAGGGCTGATATTATTATTATTAGAACGTAGAACCTCCTCTTAGTGGCGTAGCGTGGGTGTCGGCCGCACGAGGCGGAAGAAATTTTTCCGGACCTCTTATTTAAGTATTTCAATAGAAAACACTTCGGCAAGAACAGAAATCATGATTGTATACTTATTGTACATCAGTCCATTCCTCACATTCGTTATGAAATGGTTCAAATATTTACAAGATATTATATTATTATTAGTTATTGTGATATTTTACCGCACCCTAAAAGTGCCGCCAGGGGCGGGCCATCCCTGCCGCCACTACGCTACGCCACTGCCTCCTCTTATAAAGAGTGTCATTATTTTAATTCATTTACAGTCGCACGCCTTTTTTATTTATTAGGTACATTAAGGTGTATTAAATGCACATTTAGTCAGCAATGGTTTAATTAACAGAAAAAATCTGCTGGCTATTTCTTTCGACGTCGTGAGATCAATGGCATACTATCAATGGTGATGTCACAGGTTCGGTACCATAGTCGGAAAAAGCGACATTATACTTTCTAAGGAAAGGATTAAAAACGACACAGTTGTTTTAATGCTTTCCCTTTTATTTTCCTCGAGGAAATTCTCATTGACAGCACGAGGCCTTCAACCACGCCATACGGTGAATTGTCACATCACTGGTTCGGTACCAAAGTAAAATAAAAACGATATTATATTTCTAAGAAAATGTTCAGTAGCCGCACAAGAGTCGACAAATCTTTTCTCCTTATTAGCTACACTCAACCATAGTGCATAATTTAAGCGTGAAGATATACTGTTAGTTGGTGAAGAAGTCGAGAAAAGCCACCTTATATCCAAAAGAAATTTTCATTGAAAGCACGACGGTTTCAATGACGTTTCAGTAATTTTTTCTCAAGAGTGACCATGGGTTTCTTGCCCGTTCTTCTCATGAGCCCTACACCCTTGCTTTGCTGAACGTGGCAGTAAATGTAAATTCGCAGAAAATATTAGTGTAACTTTGACATTCATAAGTGTTACCTTGTAACCTAATCTGAATAAATTTATTTTGAATTGAATTTGAATTTGACGTATCACCTTTTATTACATACGTCTCTGCCTATTCCCCTTGGAGTTACACAAGCGTGAAGATATACTATTAGCTGTAATACTCACGTCCTGGGCGCTACAGACAGCACATACACTTCGGCGGTCGGCTCGCCGTTCTCTCTATTTGTGTCACCTTCTGTAATTAACGATATCAAAAGTTAATTATAAAAGAATATATATAAAATCTCGTGTCACGGTGTTTGTGGTCGCACTCCTCCGAAACGGTTCGTCCGATTTTAATGATTTTTTATGTATATTTGGTAGGTATGAGAATAGGTCGTATAGTATGTATATTCCATACCACTAAGAAATAATTTATATGTCAGAACAACGGTTGCCGGTTCAGCTAGTATTCATGTAGAGAGTCACCCACTCGATTTGATAAGATAAAACCTAGTGTTTCCCTTTATCGTTATTTTTCATTTAATTTGTGTTTTGAATTCAGTTTAATAATAGGGAAAGCATATACGATTGTTTTTTAATAGTTTTTATACCAAGTTACCACAGGAATGGGCAATTTGAAGTATCAGTCTGAGCTACAGCGAAGCATGGATGGTCTATCACTGAACTCCCCATAAATCGCTGGACCGATTTAGATGATTTTGTGTTTGTTCATGTGAATCCCTGTATAGTGTAAAATCACATTTGGATCTGGTAGATGGCGCCACGATCGGGTTCTGCAATATTTTTATTTTAATCCAACATTCGGGTACGAGTCTCTAATGAAATAACAGACCAACTGTAGGGTACTCGTTTGCTACAGTTATGTATTGTAAATAGTAAAAAAACAGCAGCGATAGCTCAGTGGGGAGACCAACAGACTGCAATGCAGAGGATCTCGGGTTCGAACCCACGTCGCGCACCTGACTTTCGGAAGTTATATGACTTTTCGAAATGATGTGTGTATTGTTTGACAATTATCGCCTGCTCCGTGCCTCGGAGAGCACGTTAAGCCGTCGGTCCCGGCTGCCATAAACATCTATGGCAGTCGTTATTGGGAAGGCACTCAGTGCCCTATAATATCCTGACACTGGTCTAGCCTTAGAGTATCGTTAGCCTTCGGGTTGAGGAGGTCAGGTGGCAGCCGCTCCGGTAAAAAGTGATATCCAATCAAATCCAAAAAAAAAGACCATAAAAGCCGACCCCATGTGACTTGGAAATAATAAAGGCTAGAGAGAAGAAGAATGTATTGTAAATAGTGGATATTATCTATAAGTAATGGCTGGTATCTATAAGTAACGTCCACGCACTAGAACTGTAGCAAACCAGTCGGCCAATATAAGTTGTACAGCGAAGTTGCGTATCATTCCTGAACCTTATATCCCGGAAAGAAAGCGCATTTCTTCTAATACGCCAATTATTATTGTGATTAATATATAAAGTGAGTACATACCAGTGTTTATGACAATGGCGTCTAACTCGCGCCGTAGGTCCCTCGCACCCAGTGTCAGAACCGCTGCCAATCTGGAACATACAAGTAAAACATTTATTAATAAAGCATCAATAACCTAGTTAAGAAAATATTATTCTTTAACATCATAATAGCGCACAGTATTGTCTTAAGTATATATAGACTTCGGCTTAACTAGAACAGTTCTGTAAGGGCCTGTTTCACAAACTCTAAATAGCATAGCATAGCAACAAGAGTGACACAACATGCTATTTATATTTCGGATAACTTTTACTTGATAGTTGTGAATTAGTATCGTGTAATCGTCGTCCTTCGTATCATCTCGATGGGAAAACCTACATGTCACACTTGAGAGTTCTATGTTATATTCATCATTGAAATTAAACTGCTATATACGGATTTTATCGCGTTGTTTATTTGACACTTTATTACAACATTTTGAAAATTTTTACACTATTACTACTATTAAACTTTACTAATTTTTAAGCTAATTAAATTATTATTAAGCTATTTAGATTTAATTTATTTTTACACTTTAACCGACGTTTCGGTTGCTTTTCAGCAGACATGGTCACAGGGAGACTAAGATGGCAGTTGTCTCAATGTTCCAGTGTAGTTATTTCAAAGTACCCGAACATAATTTAATCATTGGTGTTTCTATTTACGCAGAATGAGTTCAAAGTATCATGATGTCTAGCTGTGGTTTGCTTCTTCTTGGGTTTGACTATTTTTATTACTGGATCCCAAGCTGGTGGTACATTCCAACCATCTTCTCTATTAAAATTAGGATGTTTTTTGATTTCAATAGCCTCGCGAAGCATCCTTGGTAGGAATCGGTGTTCTTTAGCGAGGTTTGTCAAATCTCAGGTAGTGGTTGGTCCCCTGTTGCACATGTTCACACACACATACTGTTGCACATGTTCATATTCATCATAATCATAAAATTCTTGAAGATATGTAAAAGTTTGCCAACCTGCACTAGTGCATGTCATGTGTAGACTATGTCCTAACCCTTCTACCCTGAAAAGAGGCTCGTGCCCAGCAGTGGGACAGTTTAATACAGAGCTGATATTATAAACAAATTAAATGAGTCTTTGCAACATCAAATAAAACCGAGAAGACGCCCGTGCTGTGCAGAGGGACAGTTTATATTTTCAAATAAATTGTCAAAAAAAGAAATAAAAATTTTATTCTAAAAAAACTTATAAACAATATACTAGTCTATAAGCTGTACTTAGCTTAAAATATACCTTCATAGTATGGAATAAGTAATATTTTTATAATTAAATTGTTCGTTTTGCTGGAACAAGTAAATCGGTTGGTCGCTAAAGCCGATGAATATCGATAAAGTTACGTCGTTTTAAGCGATATGTCGCTGTATCCAATGTTTTATAGGCAGTATGATTACTTAATTGTTTATATAGGGATTCGGCCGGTCTTTGCCATTTCGTCTTAACCGGTCGTATACCGCCGGCTCGCATACCAGCCGGCAGATTTCTACCCGTCGTAGGCCGGTGGCTCGCATGCGAGCCACCAAATTGGTTTTACGTTAGCTTAAGCTAAAGCGAAGGCGGCGCGCGGCGTTTTGGCGCCAATTTGGTGGCTCGCATGCGAGCCACCGGCCTACGACGGGTACAAATCTGCCGGCTGGTATGCGAGCCGGCGGTATACGACCGGTTAATAACCGATCCGTCGTTATAAACTAATAACCGATCCGTCGTTATAAACTATGTTGTTATATCCGGTTTCGATTGTATTTTTGTTACAAGCTAAAGTAAGCTCACAATATTTGACATTCATATGTGTTTCTTTGTCACCAATATGAATTAATGATTATTGTTTTAGACATAGTAGTGGTACCACTATTGTACTAAGAATGGGATGATTCCTATTAAAATATTGAACACAACCTTTGAAGAAGTTGTTTGTAGTATGTCAGATATCGAGGTAAAACCATTGACCGATTTATATTTATATATATTATATTATATTATATTATATTGTACATAATATATCATTATATTTATATTAATTGATTAAATTTACAACCTGATCTCTAATCTCGATTAATATAAATATTTTTATTTTTATCAAATTTGTGTATATTTCTTTTTTAATTTAATAATTTAAATTGTTATACTTTTTTATGTTAACTTAATGCATGTTGTATTCACCTATAATTAGTTGAGCGATTATATTTTGTAAAGTGATATGCTTTTAGTGAATGTATTGTTGTAACAGCAGTTGGTGAATCTAATAAATAAATAAATGATATATTGTACTATTGTAGGTAGAGAGCCAAATGAATAAATGATTATTGACTTAAGAAGAGGAGTAGATATAGTGACAAGAATAGAAAAAGCTATGTTAAGCTGGTTTGGGCATGTAGAAAGAATGGACGAGAAAAGACTGTCTAAGAAAGTTTATAAGGCTAGTGTGAATGGAACAGTCGTATGAGGCAGACCTAAGCGAACGTTTCTTGACCAGATCGGAGATGTTCTGGACAAAGGCCAGGTTAAGAGCAGCTTAAACCGACGGGCGTGTATGAGGAATGTGATGAAAGTGAATGAAGCCAGAGAAGTGTGTCAGGATCGTAGCAAATGGAAATCCGTAGTCTCTGCCTACCCCTCTGGGAAACAGGCGTGAATGTATGTATGTATGACTTAAATAAGGTGTTGTGTACCTGTCGTCGCTGACGCGTCGGTAGGCGGTGCAGACGCAGGCGGGGCGGCGCCAGCGTCGCCGGCGGCAGGCGCACTCGCGCGCGCTCCATCTGCAACGAGCCAAGTCAAATAAATCATAATAATAATGTCCTGCACACCGAATTTCAGACACGGCAGCTAATCTCTACTCTCTCTTTTTAACACGCTTTTATTAGCTTGGTATGTATGTATCTATGAATCTATGTAACGGAATCTTTGAACGTGATTTTCACCCTTTTTAAACCGTTGGATCGATTTGAAACTTTGCACACTTATCGAAGACCGATGACAATACAATAATTTAGAAAAAATAATAATAATATAATAGTTTTAAAGATATTTTGCTGAGGCTTAAGATATTTTAATAACACCCACCCCACACTTTTTTACATTAAAATTATTAAATTATTTTCTAAAGAGTAGAAGAAAGAAAGCTTTTTTGAGTGTCTTAAACTATTATTTTTAAAAGACAACTTCCGCACTACGAATGATTACTGTGTCGCGGGGACTTTACAAACATTCAAACAACGGACACAAGAACTCCAAGACTCAGAACAAACATTTGTGTGATACACTAATTGTGTATTTTGCTGTCGGTCAGTTCTTCTCATTAGTTATACGACCTTGCTTTGTTGATCATGGCAACGAGCTAATGTAAATGTACATTAATAAGTGTAACTTTCACGTTCATAAGTGTTACTTTGTAACCTATATGAATAATCATATTTTGAAAGCTTCTGCTGTGCATGAGGTCTCGTATTCGTTTCCGTGTCTTGCAAAGTATTCCTGTTGGGAATTTTCAGTAGAATCATCGAGGCTAGAACTGTCCCTGGTAGGCGGCACGGATGAATGCGCGAGCGATCCTTACGCCCCGGCCATAGACCGTGTGAAGGAACACCGTGGTAGGTTTAGCCGGTAGGATCCGGGCCTTTCTACCTTTCACTGGGTGAGCCCGACATAACTCCTCCGCCCGCCCCCGCGAAAAAAACAAGTGAGAAACGGCAATGAATTGCCGTAAATCTTAGAGTTCGAAGAAATGGTTCAAGTGACATGCAAAGGTCACGTGTCACTACGTGACCTTGAGGTCTGAGGTCAAAGGTCATAGTCATTTCGGGAGTATATCGACTATGCTGAGTCGAATGACGTTGACCGCGAGTCTCTATCTCTTACGGTTCTTGAGTTGAAAGCTGTATAACAGACGGACGGACAAGGCTGTTGTATAAGAATTTTCTCGAACTCTAAAAAGAAAAGAAAAGGCGGTACTACGCTCACTCCGTGTATTGTGTGTGTAATGCCTACCCCTTGGGGGAGATGAGGGTGGGTGGTGTGTTACCTGTCAGTGACAGCGCTGACGTACCGGTGCACGCTGCTCGGCGACTCGGCGTAGCGCCGCCGCTCCCACGCGCCGCAACCGCACGTGCACTCGCCGCCTGCTAACATTTATAAATACATTATTAATAACATATTTACAGTACAAGTGGTAGGCCTGTAGCGAACCCGCACAGACAAAGAAGTTCCGCCCACATCTAACAGATGGCGATGGTTATATTATAATAATAAACCCCTCTAGGACAGTCGTTATTTCATCATGAGACTAACGCGATATCGAAGGGCACCTAGCTTTTAAACTATCACCTTCGCCTTGTGATATAAACAAAATATTTATCACCAGGTCAAATAAAAGCGCACAAACCGCAAGGCACCTTGTGCCGAGTTGAATGTGAGTAGCGACACTGCCATGGTAATGTTATCTAACAGTATTCTATCTTTATACAAACGGTCGGAACGCGACTCATACGGTCTACACGCCTTCAGGTCGGTATACACTCGGTACACAACTAGTCGCGAATGCGCCGCACTGACGAACGGACGGTGTGATGGTTTTATAAGCAGTATACGTGCGATTTGTGAATATTTGATTGAAATAAGTACAAGTATGTACTTACATAACAATTATGGCAAAGTGCAATTGCTAACTAAAGTATTTTTAATTAAACTTTTATCCGAATGAGGACTTTTTATGCTATTAAATTTAACAATAAAACATTTTGTACGACCAAGTCGAGGCACAAATATTTTTCAGTCTCAAATTTATAAGGGTGTTTTTTATTAAATCTACTAATCAAAAAACACAACATGATATTTATTGAACACCTATAATAATAATATACCAAAAATTAAAATAAATTAAATTAAAATACTGTAGGCGGGCAGCCCTAACGCGTGTCTACGAACCGTGCGGCTGTAGGTAATTATTTCAAGGACAGGACCGAGTTATAATACTGGTATATAACATTACCGTGACATATTGCGTTATTTTCTTATTAAAAAAGGCAATTCCTGCACTAGGTAATAGTTAGTTAGTTAGTTCGACGTGTGTTATCCGCAATTAGCCCCACAATTGGGCCATTGTGCACTACGTAATATCCGAACAACTATTTGTGGATCACACAATTTTTGTACCACGTGGGGATCAAATCCACAAACCTTGGCACATTGGCAGTGCTGAAACAATCACTTATACCACTACGCCTTCCGTGCAGTATATAGGTTATATTTAGATTATCTCAATTTTCTATCTGTCGGCAATAGTACTATTTCTGGATGAAAGGTACCCTATGTTAACAACTCACCTGTGGACGCTGTTTCGCATTTCACATAAATTTATATTTCACACAACCGCTTTATGTTGTATATTTTACACTTGAGTAATAATTCTCCACAATTAGCAATATTAGATGGTCTCACTAATAATAATATCAAAACAAAAATGACCAAAAAAAATACAGATAGCCTGCAACGCTGAGGTCGATCAGTTTGTTTACGTTTCACTCTACGCATAATATTGTGTCATCAGTGCCTATTATGCAATGACTTATTAATTTTATTTGTACTATCGACTAGAGCGACGGTCGACCATTTCAGAAAAATTTTCGCTTGCACATGTACGGGTTACACGTACTGCACGGGTACGGGTACCAAGTGTTGGCCTGCTATGCGATTTTAACCTTAGGAGTGGTCATCCGTCGCTCAAGTCGGTACTATCGACTTACACCCTTAAAATTTATTTATTTGATAGTGACGAATTTTATTTCCAGCTCGTTCTCATATTTTTGAAATGTACCTAATTTATAAACATAATTTAATATGCCATATACTTTTTCTTTGTGTATCTATGTATGTAGCAGAACCACATTTATTGTATTTTTGTTGTAATTTTATGCATTTGCCTCCGTCCATGCATCACTTGTATCGGGTGACCAACTGAAAACCAGCGCTGGTGCACTCAATTTGGGTGCCCAACTAATGCTGAGGTGGTGACCCTTTTCGGCGAAGGGCATACACATTTTGTTTTAATATACATACATACATAGATTCACGCCTGTTTCCCAGAGGGGTAGGCAGAGACTACGGATTTCCATTTGCTACGATCCTGACACACTTCTCTGGCTCCATTCACTTTCATCACATTCCTCATACACGCCCGTCGGTTCAAGGTGCTCTTAACCTGGCCTTTGTCCAGAACGCCTCCGATATGATCAAGAAACGTTCGCCTAGGTCTTCCTCTTGCGACTGTTCAATGTATAATATTTGATGTTTATTTTGTTTTAACTAATTGTGTGTGCTCTGTACGAAGTAAATATAATTTCTTTCTTTCTTTCTTCTTTCTACGTCCATTTCTATACCCCTGACAACGTGTATGCAAAATGCCTTGATGATCGGTCAAGTAAAGGCGTGAAAGCGTAACAAACGAACTCACATTCGCGTTTATAATATAAGTTAGTATTGATATACGTACTCGAGACGGGTCATAACAATCAATTTATATTCTACAATGGGTATAGGCAGGACATTGTCCAATCATATCGGCGACATTGAAGTACGCTCTCGTCTCGCTATTAATAGACTACTCCCCTTCTTGAGCGAAATATGCAATTACTTCTTGAATCTTCCATTTCTTACTTATTTATCTTATTTAGAAAACAACACAGATGGCTTAGTTAGTTTAAGTTCTCGCCTCGCCACTGCCGCCGCGCCAAAGGTTTTGGTTCGATTAGACACGGGACAAAAATGTATGTGATCCAAGTACCAAGAGGTACCAAGAGGCGGGCGTACAGAATTGAACGGTAATCTTGTTATGATCCGACGGAGGCGACCAGTGCTATTCTGATAAAACAATTCGCACTCCTCATGTTCCAGGTCTACGCGAGAAGCTTGTAGTAGCTCTTCCACTTCCCAAAACCTCTAAACCGCTTGAGAGAAAGCGGAGCCTGTTACCAAAGCATTATCAATGTTCAGTGGAGGGAGAACCCTTAGAACAGGTCCCATCGAAGCAAAACCAAATATAGTCGGTATGGCCACCAGGCCACCTGCCTGCAAGACCCGATTTTTACCCAAAGTCTTGGGTACGCCCAAGACGTCAGCACCAAGTAGCAAATCTACTGGTCCAGGTACACCAAACTTGAGGTCTGCCAGGTCCCAAATAGTTGTTCCGCATCTGGTTGTTCTTTGTATCCATTGTTTGAATGTTTTTAAAGATGCCTATCAAAGGTATTAAAAAAATCGGAATCGGTCCTCGGCGCACTAGTAACAGTGAGGCGAATAAACCACCACGCCTTCGTGCAATCCATACATAGCATTATACTCACTCTTCCTGGAAGTCTGCTGACCCATTTTCAGTGTTGTGCGCGTCTTAGCTTTTACATGAGTTGTTCGTCCAGCGAACTACCATCTGGAATGAGACAACATTCTAATTAATACATATAGGTAACTAGATGTGCCCGCGGTTTCACTCGCGTTTATGGTTACTGAGCCGTCCCTGTGGGTTGTAGCGTGACGTTATGTAGCCTATAGCCTTCCTCAATAAATAGGCTATCCAACACTAAAATAATTTTTCAAGTCGAACCAGTAATTCCTGAGATTAGCGCGTTCAACTAAACAAACAAACTCTTCAGCTTTATAATATTAGTATAGATAACAAGATTTTGCCTGCGGCTTCGCTCGCATAAATGTAGGGTAGGTTAGCAACAGTACTTTTTTAAAATAAAATGTAGACTTAACTCGGTGATAATATAACTTACTAATGACGAAAAATTTTTTAAATCGGTTGATCTCTTTCTGAGTTAACTCCTTACACACAAACAAACGAAAAATAAAATCTTTCCTCTTTTTAATATTAGTATACATATCTAAGAGTTCCTTATCGTGTTCTCAAAGATATATAATGTTCTCAAAGATATGTGAAGTATACCAGTACCCACATTAGGCCAGAGTAGTGGACTACGGCCTAACCCTTCTCACACTAAGAAGAGGCCCAGCAGTGAGACAGTTTAATACAGCGCTGGTAATATTAATTATATTTATGTGTTCAGGGATAGGCACAAGGTGAACCGACGGCCCAAGACCGGTCCATGTGGAAAACCTACAGGGAGGCTTATGACCAGCAAAGGACGTTTTCCTGCTAAGATGATGATGGGTTCGAACTCACAACGCTCGGAGCCGCCAAAGCGTCGAAGCGAACGTTTGTCCGATAAGCCACCTCGTGAAATCTACCTATTTGCCATGGATGTCTTTATTCTATACCAATAAGATGACTGTAGAGTATTCCAAATAAGTATAAACATTTTCACGAGAAAGAAATTACAGCTAACGCCAATAGATGGCGCTATACTCAAATATTATAGTACTAGAGCTATCGCGCTGACAAAATTTGCACGACCAGTTAATATTATATCTATTCAAATTGCCGATATGGGACGCGGGGCACATAAAAACCGGTTGTTATTCGATTGCAATCGAATGATTCTATTCTAACAATGGCACATCACTGCTGTGACATCAGAAACTGTTCGACCTTCAGGACCTTTAGTGTCAACACACGGCCCCTCCTTAACATGCCAATTGTACAGTTTTATTGACTAAGATTGGGACAATGTAGCATATACAATAGTGCTATTATCCTCCTTGCTTATCCGTGCCATACAGTCTATGAATCTGTAACATGAATGTACTTCTGAGGGGTAGGCATATAACTATATATTACACAAACATTTCGCTAGTTATTGTATTCCATGAGAACTAAAATCATCCTAATCCTTACTAATATTATAAATGCGAATGTGAGTTTGTTTGTTACGCTTTCACGCCTTAACTACTGCACTAATAAAGTATTATTTACTTGACTTCAAATTTGTTATTGTTTGGAAACATTCCTTATAAGTATATGGCATTCAACATTACTTTTTTATACCACAAGGTGACAACCATGTATACAACTCTCCTAATAATAAGCAGTTACCGTAAGCTAAGATCAATTGTAATTGCAGGATTGTCACTGCGCATTACCAAAAGTAATTAAAATTGGATGATTGGCAAGAAAATTAATATATGTCTCCAGCACTCTTAGTCACAGGCCAAAATGTAGTGTGACTACAGATAAGCTGGTGCTTTTAAGATATTTCCCTTGGTAAGCCGGCTCATTTATACTGTGAACAGTCTCATTCAAACCATCACCAAATAAATGGCTAAGCACTTCCATTAGGGTTATCTCAGTATATACTATATTGACGGCTCAGATGGCGCAGTGGTTTAAGTGGTCGTATCACCACTGCTATTGCGCCTAGTGTTGTGGGTTCGAATCCCACACAGGTCAAAACTTTGTTTGATCTACAAATGGTTGTTCTCAGGCTAGATGTACTTTGTGTTTGTTGTTTGAATGTTTCTAAAGTACCCTCCGACACAGGAATTAAGCCTAGAGCAAGAGTTGCGTTTAAAAACAAAAAAAGTACTTCACAACACTCCTTATCTGTCCACATCACATAACATATCACAACAAGATTACTCCTCAACGTTTAGTCATAGAACCCGTAACAAACATTAATTTGTGCCCATCATTGAGAGTTGTTACTGTCAACAAATTGTGACAATTAAAAACAATTAAGAACCGCATATTAATTTTAATGGCCTGCGCATCTGAGTCAACCGTGCGACTATTTTTAGACCCTATGGTTTGTTTATACACATACAGACATACATAGACCCATGGCTGATTCCCAAAGAGATATTTATTTAGTTCTCTTATAATTGCTACAGGCTAATATTACTAACTATACACAAGGATTTAACAAGATTTAAATAAAATGAAAACTGTAAAAACCTAAATCTTTTTCACCAAACTACATACATGCTAACAAATGGATCCATCCATTCAAGAACAGATCAATAGTTGGATCTGAACTCAGGAGATTGTTAAGTGCAGTGAGTGTGTATGGTAAGAGTGAGTTGACTCTGGCAACAGTATAGCAAGCGATCAGATGTGTTGTATTGTACCCACACTTCTTTTCCCTAGCCTTTATTATTCCCAAGTCACTTGGGGTCAGCTAGTATTGTACCCACACTTCATTAACTTTAAATCCCACATAATAGGACAAAATTAGTGCTATAAACCAGGTACATTACCAGATCCTGCATTTTTATCACTATAAACTAACAACACTTTCTCTGGCAATAGAACTGGTAATCAATTCTGGGAACTCAATATTTCCATAAACATTCATACATTATCTCACTCCTATATCCTCCATCCAAGCGATAGCCAGCCTGATATGGTTAGGTCCTGTAATAGGCAGTTAGCCTGTTGGTGGTTACCAGATATGTCCTGATTCAGTGCTGTTACCTAGAATAGTTTAACAGGGAAGCCCAGCACTTCACCTGACTTTAGCAGTCTAACCTAAAACCTCATGTAAAACAGTCCTATTCACTACTGCCGCACCACTCTAGCAGTCTGGCAGTCTCTCTACTGCACATTTTATTGCACAGAAGAAACATGGAGTTCACTATCATGCCAAGTAATTGGTAATAGGCCAACATAGCTGGCAACTCTGCCTTCCCCTTAAAAGACGTACTGTGGCTGTGCCACATATATGCAAAACAGCTATTCATCACAATAAATTCTGTGAATAATGACTCTAATTAGCGAATATGTAGAATAAACATATTATTTGACGAATTAGCAGACCTACTTTAGTTTGACAACTAATGATTAATCACATTACATGTTAGTCATTAATAATTGGTACATACTTAAAGATAAGGAACCTGCTACATAGTTAATACCGAATGCTATTAAGATTGCCACTGTATTGCATACTATGTTGACATATTAATTAGGAATACTTTAATTCTAGGAACTTTAATGCACATTGAATATCCGTGTCAGTCTTATAAACATACAGATGCTTTTTCTCTAAGGCAGTGTTTTACAAAATGTTTCTACCAACCCGCACTGGGCCAGTATGATTATGGCCTAACCCTTCTCACACTGATAGGAAGCCCATGCCCAGCACTTGCACAATTTTATATTATTATTATTTAGGGTTGATATTATTATTATATTAGTCATGAAATATCTTAAGACTGCGCCGAGCGTAAGACATAATGACAGAGCTCGTGCGGCGCATATTGAAATCGGCGCGCGGCCGTCATAGTAAAATTGTATGGAGAATTTGAAGTGCTTTTTTGATAAATATGTATCTTTATTGTCAACCAATAACTTAAATATTTGGGACGGACAAATTGTAATATAACTATTTATGTTTCATTTAAGCTGTAAAATAGGATGAATTCTACTGTTATAATCTAAAATCACGTAACTCGAAATTACGTTTTTGCATTTCTCGTGCAAATTTACGTAATTTTGTAGGTGAAAATATTAATTATTTTAAGTATTTAACAGAGTAATTGTAAACACATTCATTGTTATGGTAAATGTATATTTTATATTTGTATTAAACAAAAGTGTTGATTTTATTCACTTAACTGCGACCGCCTGTTTTGGCACATTTCGCATTTAAATTTGCATCTAGTTTAGCCTTATTAGAAATAAATCAATAGATCGCTACAATATCTTCTGCTGTCTATGAGATTTGAGCAGTTTACAACTAAAAAAACTTTATACTATCTTTAGCTGTTATAACTGTGATTTGCATGATATACCACATTGAATTATCTTTCAGTTTCTGTAAGGCTAAGCAAGGAAATGTTAACTTATATTAAAACTTATAAAAATTGATTTTATTGGGCGTCTCTAATACAGGCAGTCAATCACGGTAGCAAATTTCTGTGTTGATTTGCTCTAGGAAACCAGGAATATAAGTTTGATTGAATGTTAATAGATCAAGGTCCGAACAGAATAATGCTCTAGAAATGAAACGCTAAATAGAGGTTGACAACACAAATTCCATCGGAATGGCAAACTCAAAATTACAGCAGGTTGAAACTGAAGAAGAGTTGCAAAAAACAACTAGTAATGAAAGTTGTTAGAGAAAACATTTGCCGAGAGGCACATTGAACTCTGAAATATAACATACAGGAAAAAACAAGATTGGACCTTCAGGATAAAAGGGCTATTGATTGATTAGGCATTGTTTTATTAGGAATATGCACAGCCTATTCAAGGATAGGCTGTCAACACAATGCACATTCATTCAGGCCATATTGAGTGTGTATTTAAAGCTTGTAGAATTAGTCAACTTATATGTATACAAGTGTAGTAATTAAAGACTATATTATATAAATCTTTAAACAGATGTCTCATGTATTTCTTCAACTGTAGTCATTGTGCCCATTAGGCAAAATCAAGATTTAAAGCTATCATAAGTTAAAATACCATAGACATACTTGTAAACATATTGAGTCTGGTCAGTGAGTGAGCCGCTACTGATTTAAGTAAACCAAGCAGTATAAAGTAGTAGCTACCTCAATTTTTCTGAGACCCAAGTCACAAAATGCAGGAATACCATTGTCTGGGATATATGGGTATGATGATGTTACATCACATTTACAGATGTTTATAATACCTAAGATACGTAGGTCTCGGCTGCCATGAACATCTATGGCAGTCGTTACTGGGAGAGTGTCGACACAAAAGATCCCACTGGGTCGAAGTTTCGCCGGTCTGCACTGACTGGCCTCCACATAAGATAGATACATACATACATACATAATACCTAAGATGGAATAGTTATTAAAATTACATAAACAGAATATACCTACTACTTGCACCTACAACAAGAAAGTAAGCCACCTATGGCTTAGTTTAACAGGCACTGATTGCTGTGTTGGTATTAGGGTTATACACATAGTTGTGTAAGGTTTTTGGATAATGTAAATATTTACTAAACAGTTTGAATAGCAATAGGTGTACATCAAATTAAATTTATTACACATACTCACACTACACGTGTCTCGGTCTTTGTTTTTTTCTAGTAATGATGACTTTTAGCGATTTTTTATCAACATGTAAACTTGGACAGGTTTCAACAAGTTCAATAACCTCTTCAACGACCTCTTTCCAAAGTCGGTTAAAATTAATCTGACTGAAGTATTACAGCTATTTAAGGTGACAACAAAAGGTACAAACCAAATAAAACGTGTGGACCGGAGAAATAAACAAAATAATCAAAAGGGCCCACTAGCCGCCATCTTGAAATCATACATCAATAACGTGTGATTATAAACCAATGTAAATAATGAAATACTCACGTCTATTGTTATTTTGTGATGCTGAGTCGCTATTTATAATCTTTTGTGATATATTTCTTTAACAAATCACAAAGAGTCGAAACTCGTTCGTTTAATAACATAACACTATATCACTGCAAGGTTTGTGTGATCACTAAAACACGCCTAAATATTTACAAAAAAGGAAACGCGCATATTATTTACACATTTACAAATTTATTTTATACCATTTTGGTGAAACTAGCACACACTAAAATACGCAGTTCCCCATCGGTGTGACATTTTTGTTTGAGTTCGTTCCGTTTTCAATTACAATTATTGTATGATAGTATCCTTAGAATGATGATAAACTAGTGGTGTAATAAATATAGCGACATAATCTACCAAATCTTTCTAGTATTGACAATTATTTTTAGTATACGTATAGTTATAAGTCAATATTTCACTTGTTCGTTTATTATTTGTTTAAAAAGAGAAAACAAATGTCAAATAAATATTGTTAATTAGCCATCTGCGTATGATTGATCGTAAATGTCAACCTTTTTTTAAACGTTTGTTTATGCCCTATAGAGCATTGTAATAATGAATTTATGTCAAATATCTCCTGCGTTTACGTAATGTTAATTTATATAAAATCAATAAATAGAGCTAAATATAGAAGGAAATGTTTTGTACAATCAACAATGTTTATAATGAGTAATATTAACATTTTAATTCGGTATGATGCAAATGACATAAAAAGACTGATTTGAAAAAGTTCTTTTGTCTAACGTGCAACACTGGCTGTAAACCATAAACAACAATTATACACATTTTTTTCTTTCAAAGCTGTGTCGTCGCCATCTTGTTGGAAGTTAAATTTTATTGAGAAATTCATAGAATTTTCTCGTATTTTAAGTTGTTATTGTGTTTTATGTGTGATAATATATAATGTCTAAGCGTCGCATCGAAGTAATGGATCCTTTTATTAAAAAGAAAAGGTTAGTAGCACGTTTTTAATTGTTTGTTGTGCCATGCTTTAATTTTGAGTTTACATGCATTGTTTGATATTTATAATTTAATTATAAGATCTCTGGCTAAATAGGTACTTCTTCTCTTAAATGCTTCCTCCTTTTCAAGTCGTTATTGGGGCTACCAGGATGTCTAGGAACGTACAAAACGAATATTTACCTTGTCTTGCATACATTTTAAATGATTAACGCCGGTTTTGCCCCCGATGCTGTAAGTCTATTTCGGGGAGGACCCTGCTGTCTATTGAAGAAGTTTATCATAAATATTTTCTCTAGTAGCATTGACGTTTACTCATAACGTCCAATAAAAATAAACACAAACTACGTGCTTGGGATATACCCATAACCATAACGATTTTGTTAACTTTACTAGTAAAAATCTCGTCCAATCAGTTCTTGTATGATTCAATGAACTTCTCTTATATTTTTCCATCTTGCTTATTATTTCGTGGAGATTGCTCCCAAAATTGAGACTGATTTTTTATTGTTTATTGATATCTTTGCCAACATCAGGGTGGAGTAGGGAAGTCGGGAATTAGGAATGCGTATTATTGCATCCGTATTTCGAATACTATTCGATTAGAGTTGTGCACAGCGCCATAGGGACATAATTTACATGGTCAAACTGCGCATAATTTGTAAAGTGCTGTCAATATAATTAAGTGCATGTAAATATAATTGTAATGTAATCATGCTACGCAATGCTAAGGTGGAGAAGAACACAACAAATACAGAATGTAATAGTGTGAAAAAATAGGATGGCTTGAATATGTTCATTATTCTTACTCAATACCACTGGTCAATGTTGCTGTGTGCAGTGTTACCACATTTTTATAATGTCATAGTCAAAGTCAAAAATAATAATAATACTTAATAAAATTCTACCACATACACACAAAATCTTAATTTCCATAAAAACATGCAAACAATTCTTGGACATGACAATTCACTATTATAATAATAAAAAAAAAAAAATAATAAATAGAAGTAAATATAAATTTTGCATTGAACAAAGCCTGTTTGAGGAGTAGAGCTTTCATGAGAAGAATGAGGCAAGAAACTCATGGCCACTCTTTTCAATCGCCAAATGTTTATAGCAATACATGAGCCTTCTATGAGCTGCTGTGTGTAGTTGTTACAGTAATTTATTTCAATAAGATTAAAAAAGTAAAAGTTTGTTAAATCTAAGATACATATTAATAACAAATGAAATAATAGTCACAGCAACTCATATAACAGTTAACTTACTGTAATTTGGTATTGCCAAGTAAGTCTAAGTTTTCTTGCCAGATGAGAAAATTAGTCAGGGTTGTTATCACCAGATACAATGAAGAGGACTTTACTGTTGTTTATTTCTTTAAAATTATGCATTATTACACTTGCTATATCTATATCTTCTTTATTAGCACTTACTTTGTGAACCATAGATTAGGAGCCATTAGTAAGATAAATGTAAACAAGATGAAAGTAATGGTATTTGAAAAGGAGGAGTGCATGACAATGTGTAATATCATGATTGATAGAGGTGGGGCAAGTGAAAGAGTTTGTATATTTGGGTACTTTGTTTACAAGGGATGGTAGACATGAGGGAGATATTGGAAGGAGAATGATTGCTAGCAATAAAGAGAATGGCACTCTTCACATTTTTATGTATCCAAAAAGGCACATTTGGCCGTTCATAGAGAACTATTAGTGCCCACACTTATGCATGGAAGTGAAAGTTGGGTATGGCAAAAGAAGCATGAGAGCAGACTGACATATGTGGTGTGACTCTGAAAGAAAGAATAAGGAATAGTGTGATTAGATAGAGATGCGGCATGAAAGTGACATGAATATTAAAGCGTATAAATGAATGACAAGAATAGAAAAGGGTATGTTAAGCTGGTTCGGGCATATAGAAAGAATGGATGAGAAAAGACTGACTAAAAAAGTTTATAAGGCTAGTGTGAATGGAACAGTCTTAAGAGGCAGACCTAGGCAAATGTTTCTTGACCGGATCGGAGACGTTCTGGACAAAGGCCAGGTTAAGAGCACCTTAAACTGGCGAGCATGTTTGAGAAATGTGATGAAAGTGAATGAAGCCAGGGAAGTGTCAGGATTGTAGCAAATGAAAATCCGTAGTCTCTGCCCACCCCTCTGGGAAACAGGCGTGAATCTCTGTATGTAGTAATTAGAGTTTAACTATTGGGGTGCACTAGTTACTTGGGTAATATGTAGTTATTCATTTAGGTAGTCAATTATATGTGCTGCTTATCGTACCTGTAGGTAATTTGTACCTATCTGTTCCATCTGGTATCACTTGCCATTGTTTACATATCTTGAATAGCTACTATCCAAATATGTCCAGTGTCCCATAATGAAAAGTAACTATGAAGACTTACAAATTCCTGTTGCGCTTACCATGGCTAGATATCCAGTCAGCTCATTGACCATGACATGTACAGTTCTAATAAAAATGGAAGCCTATATTCCTGAAGAGCAGATATGTATTATACCCATTTCACCGGCTATATTGGTCAGAATGCAAGTAGTAAAGGGACACAGGGTGTTGAAAATGTTTCTCATTTTATATTCTCACAAAACAATTTTTTTATTTCTCTTATATAAAATAACTAATATTTAGACAGATATCCTCTGGCCACCTTTTATCTACAAGAAGTGGTTCATCGGTAAATCGCCATTAAGTGTGAAACCTATATATACCAAATAACAGCATTGCTCAACCTGCAATTGGAAAACAGTTTCATGCTCAGCACTTACATTGCCTACCACTTTGCCCAAGGCAGTCACAGCCAGGAATATATATAGAAAATAATAATACGGTTTCAATAAGTGTTATGCAATACAATATCTTTTTACTCATAGTAATCACATAGTTTATAATATAATTCATAAGTTTTTATATACAAATAACAAAGTTTTATAAGTATTGTTTTAGAATTTATATCTATGTATGTATATTATATAGTATGTGCCCTTAATGCCTGTGGCACAGATTTACCCTTTTTTTTTTTTTTTTTTTTTTTTTTTACGTGGGGGAATGCTTGATGCATACCCCTCCGCGGGGGCGGGCGGAGGGGTTATGTCGGACTCGCCGGGGTAAAAGAAAGATGTTAAGAAGAAAATGTACCTCCCGGAATACCGACTAAACCTACCACGGTGTTCCTCGACAAAACCACTATCGACGGGGCCGCGCGAATCACTTTCGCATGCGGTCGCGTCCCCGCCGAGGTTTCGGCCCGCCGTATGAAACGGCAGGCCACTACACAAAAGACCTACCCAAAGGCACTCCTCACAAATTATCCCTACTGTCCCCCCTAGAGGGGAGACGGACTCGAAACAGAGGCGCGCGTGGGAACACGCACGCCGCCTCTCGGACCTGGTGCTGAACGGATGGCGGGCAGGCCCACAAAGCCCGCCACCCCCAGGTCAAACCTCAGGGTGGCTGGAGGTCGTCTCGCGGGCACAGATTTACCCTAGTACAGGCATCTTTATATATTACCTATACGATTTAACCTAAGCTCTGTATCCATTTGTACCAATTTAAGTTGATTAAATTATTATTATTATTATTATATCATCAAGGTTACTTTATTATGGCTCAATATTAAATTAACAAATGTTTATTGTGCAGGGAAGAGAAAGCGGCGGCAGCGGCCAGGTCTGGCGGCAGTGGAGAGACGTCAGACTCGTCAGTGGCTACTCTCGGGACCAGTATGCCTCCTACAGCGACCAGTACACCAGGAGTCAATCCATTCACTGGTGAGCTCTTGTGACATTTCGATTATTTTGGAGATAAAAAATTAACTACGGGTCATAAAAAAGATTAGCCCGTTTGAGGATCGAATCTACGATCCTAGACGCAATGGCAAGGTGACCACTACGCCGTCCGTGCAGGAAGAACTGCTAAATAGTATTTCTCTACTGGTAATTTTGGAACCTTAACAATCCCTATACAGTAGGCAGCCGTTTGTTTGTTACAGAAACAATTGGCAAGACCAATAGTTTCTGTGATATTGAGAAAACAGTCATGTCCGCTACCGGCGGTTAACGCTTACCATACGTGGGGCACAGACATGTCTGAAACTAACTGACAAAAAAATCAGATCTATTCAATGGTTCAAACTTAATTGAATAACAAATATCCAAAATCGTGAAGTTACGTTGCTTTTTGTTTTCGGCGCCCCACGGGTAAGCTGTATTGCCGACAGTCCAATCTGTTGTCCTAAATGTCAAAGAATAATTAACAATGTTTCGAATAATTCGATTTTTGAACGATACTATACGATTGATCGATTTTATACGATGTATTTCTAATATATATTTTATAAAAATAATAAGATTCGCCACTCCTTCTCCATATGAACTTTAACTCTGCCAAATTTCATACTCCGTCCGCGCAATTTTCGTAAAAAGGAGTACAAAGTTTTTGCTCCACGTATTAAATATATAGATTTACTAGATTTTTCCGCGGCTTCTTTTGTGTAAATATAGGTTAGGTTAGTAACAGTACTTTTTTCTGGTTGAAAGGTACCCTATGTCCTTTTCTGTGTACAGAATCATTTTATTCTTTTATCGTGAAAATTCGCATACACGTCAGGTGAACCTGACATACAAAATTGCATGATGATCGTTCGAGTAGTTAAGGTGTGAAAGCGTAATAAACAAACTCAGCGTTCAGCGTGAATGAGACAAAATAACAAAAATATAACGCACTCTCTCGCACGATTGGCAGCGTTCAACTTCTAATAGTTCAAAGTCCAAACAGTAGGTTGATGTGTCGCTGTGTATACTAAGAGATTCCTATCCTTTAAATTAAAAGATAAACCTAATTTTGTACAACACACCTACATTTTGCCATCTGCATTATATGTCTCACGTATAATATAGCCGCTTGGCAATAGACACGTTTCAATGATGTCCACTGTTAGGCACGTTTTTTTGTCTTATGTCACAAGAGGCTTAGTGTCTGACTAATGGCAGTTTTTAAAATCTACGAAATCTCGGCTCCTCCTAAAACTTGTCTGACGCTAATCCAATTCAATTGTATCTCATGATATCGTTCTTGACGCAAACACTAAAGCTTAAACCCCTGACCAACAGTTAATTCAAGAAAACTTGTTTAATTCTTGTCTCCCTTTGCAGGTCTACCACACTCCCAGCGGTACCACGAACTCCTAAGAAGGAGGCTAGGCCTCCCAGTGTGGGAGTACAAAAACGACTTCATGAGACTTCTCAACACTCACCAGTGTGTAGTCCTGGTCGGTGAAACCGGTTCTGGCAAGACAACACAAATACCCCAGTGGTCAGTCGAATTTGCTGCTGTCACTGCTGGCAAGTCCAAAGGAGTTGCCTGCACCCAGCCAAGAAGAGTGGCAGCCATGTCTGTTGCCCAAAGAGTGGCAGAAGAAATGGATGTAGCATTAGGACAACAAGTTGGTTACAGTATCCGTTTTGAAGACTGCTCCGGGCCACACACTATACTAAAATACATGACTGACGGTATGCTTTTAAGAGAAGCCATGTCCGACCCAATGTTAGAACAGTACCGTGTGATCTTACTCGATGAAGCTCATGAGAGGACGCTTGCAACAGACATTCTTATGGGTGTGCTAAAAGAAGTTATTAAACAGAGATCAGACTTGAAGTTAGTTATTATGTCTGCCACATTAGATGCTGGGAAGTTCCAACAGTATTTTGACAATGCACCATTGATGAATGTTCCCGGTAGAACACATCCCGTAGAGATCTTTTACACACCACAACCGGAGAGGGACTATTTAGAAGCTGCTATACGTACAGTGGTACAAATCCACATTTGTGAAGAAATTGCTGGTGATATATTATTATTTTTGACTGGACAAGAAGAGATTGAGGACGCTTGCAAACGGATTAAACGTGAAATTGACAATTTGGGACCTGATGCTGGTGAATTGAAGTGCATACCATTACATTCAACGTTGCCACCTAATTTGCAGCAGAGGATATTCGAACCAGCACCTCCGAATAGACCTAATGGGGCGATAGGCAGAAAGGTGGTCGTATCTACCAACATTGCCGAGACTTCATTGACGATAGATGGTGTAGTGTTTGTGATTGACCCTGGGTTTGCGAAGCAGAAGGTTTATAACCCTCGGATTCGTGTTGAGTCGCTTCTAGTGTCTCCAATCAGTAAAGCTTCTGCGCAGCAAAGAGCTGGTCGTGCCGGTAGGACGAGGCCAGGGAAGTGCTTCCGGTTGTATACCGAGAAGGCATATAAGAATGAGATGCAAGACAATACTTATCCGGAGATATTAAGGTGATTGGTTGTGGTATTGCTTTTTTATTTATTTGGTAGTTAAGTAAGTAGTGTATATGTGTATATTTTAAATGTATCACGTCGATCGCTTGTGGTATGACGGCCGCGCACGAGTCGGGTGGTGGAGGTACCCCTCTCTCGATCCCTCCTTCGGTGCCGGCGGTGGCCGCACTATTTAATAGCGCTGTCTCCTCCCACAAGTACAAAGTTTTAATTACTAGTGAAACAATAATTACAGAATATTATAGCAGTTTCATTAAGCTTTAACTACGTGTTTATTTGCAAAGTTAGGGCGTGGTTCGTGGAAGGCTATGTTACGTGGTCCTGGGTAGAAAGGACCACTTAACTTCGACACGGCAGCACAGCAGAAGAACCATCGTCCGGGTGCGGTCCTCTTAAATAGCGCGGCCACCGTCGGCACAGGAGGGATCGAGAGAGGGGTACCTCCACCAGTCGACCCGTGCGCGGCCGTCATGGCGCAAGCGATCGACGTGACAAATGGATATACGTTGTTGGTGTGTTGTGGGTTCGAATCCCGATAATTATTTGTGTGTTTTAATTATTAGGACTTGGGTGTACTTTGTGTCTGTTTGTACGTTTGTTAAGTCACCGCGACATAGGGTTTGATAGCACGACAGCTGTATTTTTTTTATAAAATACGAAATAGGTGTTCAAAGCGAAGTTCGAGTCGTGGAATAGCCACTTCGCAAAATATCTTTATCTTAAATGGATTTTCGAAAAATGTTTTTTCGAAAATCAATCCAAATTTCCTATAAGTTCAGCAGTTAGACTGAACGTCGGGTCTCATATAAATGTATGAGGCCATGCAACGCCTAAGTGTTTCCGCTTGACGCGACTGTTTCATGGCCTCCATGTTGTATTTGAACTCACGTTCAGTTTAAAATATTTCTCATTAGCGGTACGCAAATTTTAGGATTATCGACTGCGTTCTATTAAAAATGATACTTCAAATTATTTTTCAATTGTAGTACGTCTTATTCGAATGACACTATTGTTATTCGACAGAAACAATTATCGAATCATAAAATACTTTTGCCGCTAACAATCGTGCATCGTTTTCTCTCATTGTCCCGGCTAGTAAGATCTCACTCGCCGCATGGGGCTGTCCGCTGGTGATATCTTATTACAGTACAAGCAATATTGAGCATTATCTTTCAAAATTTAGGTTTGCCCTTAGATTGAAGACGTATTTAGTACTAATGTATACCTCAACCGTGAACACCGTTCATATATTTAGTCACTAGCTTTTGTCCGCGAAAATTAGGATATGTCAAGTACTTAAAAAAAAATATATAGCCTATTCTACTCGCTGATAATATAGCTTTCTAATCGGATGATTAGTTTTTGAGTTAAATCCTTAGAAACAAAAAATATAATATTTTCTCTCTAAAATATTAGTAAAGACTAGACCCGGTGTCTACGTCAGTAGGTCGATGGTTGTGAGCATATACCCGCTAACCGCGTACCAATTGCCGTTGCAGATCAAACTTAGGATCTGTAGTTTTGCAGTTGAAGAAGCTTGGCATCGACGATCTCGTTCACTTCGACTTCATGGACCCGCCGGCGCCCGAGACTCTGATGCGAGCGCTTGAGCTGCTTAACTACCTCGCTGCACTTGGTTAGTATCATGTTGTCATTATGTAGATTAACTTGGGCACTATAATGTTAACTTGGCCTGTAATTCACCAACTTGGCCAGTGTCATATTAGCTTGTCCAGTGTCACGTCAATTTGGCCAGTATTACAATGTATGTATACGTTGTTGGCCTGTATTATGTTAACTTTGCATTATCACGCTATAATTATGTATAATACTTGGCCAGCGTCACGTTTATTTAGCTTGAACTACTATATACGGATTTTATCGCGTTGTTTATTTTACACTTTATTACATAATTTAGAAACTGTTACACTGCTACTAGATACCATTAAACTTTACTAATTTTTAAGCTAATTAAATTATTAAAACTATTAATATTTAAGTTTACACTTTCCCCGACGTTTTGGTTACTTTTCAGCAGTCATGGTCATGGAGAGACTAAGATGGTAGTTGTCTCAATGTACCAGTGTAGTTATTTCAAAGTACCCGAGCATAATTTAATTATTGGTGTTTCTATTTACACAGAATGAGCTCAGAGTATCATGAAGTCTAGCTGTGGTTTGCTTCTTTTTGGGTTTGACTATTTGAATTACTGGATCCCAAGCTGGTGGTACATTCCAACCATCTTCTCCATTGAAATTAGGATGTTTTTTGATTTCAATAGCCTCGCGAAAAAAATTGTAAAGTTTAATAGTATCTAATAGTAGTGTAACAGTTTCTAAATTATGTAATAAAGTGTAAAATAAATAACGCGATAAAATCCGTAAATAGTAGTTTAATTTCAATGAATAACATTCGCGTAAACTGAAGACAATATTACACTATACATATGTCACGATATATGTATAGTGACTAGTGACTAATTAGTTAACTTGGTTACTCTCACGTTAATATGGCCACTTTCATACTATATGTATATTTACTTGGCTGGAATCACATTAACTTGGCCACTATCATACTATATGCATATTTACTTGACCAGCATCACTATAATATCGCAAATATCACGGTATTAACTTGGTTAGTATCGTATTAACTTGGCTATTATCACGCCATATATATTAATTTGTCCTTTATCAAGTTACCTTGGCCAGTATCACGCTATATGAACATGACCTTGAATATATAAACAATAAGAGAGTAGTCTTTTAAAAATTAGAATTTAAAACAACCAAGTTCCTTGCTCTCTTTGTAATATAATTTAATCTCTTATAAATTACACTTCATATGTCATACACATCAATAACGTGTGTGTACCCCGCTTTCAGACGACGACGGTAACCTGACGGACCTCGGCGCTGTGATGGCAGAGTTCCCGCTGGACCCGCAGCTCGCCAAGATGCTGATAGCCAGCTGTAACCACAATTGCTCTAACGAGATCCTCTCCATCACCGCCATGCTTTCAGGTAACCATTACACTTATTATAATATCTATTCTACAGGGTGTCTGGTAATTAATGGATAACCTTGAAATGTCTTATAATCAGTGATCGGAGTAGGTAGATTGATTTTTGGTACTTGTATCATAAATGCACACAGAAAGAATAACATGGATAAGCCATTTTCCCGGAAAGTAATTCCGGTATTTCCGGATTCAATTAAATATTAACAATATTTAATTGAATCTTGGTAGTGATATTATTCCTACTCAATTCAAAATTTAAAGGAAGGTATCAAACCTAAATTAATTCATTATTTATCTGTTGAATAATAAAAACAATCGAATTCCGATCGAAGCTTTAATTTTTATTTTTTTATTTTTAGCCTTTTATGGCTAGAACTTTTATAGATAGACATAAATTGTTGCACTTAAATTTAAATATTTTCATAGGGGTCATGGTAATTTGCATTAAGGGTAGAATACATGACGGGGCCCCATAGAGGGCCAATGCCTGCTGGGGTCGTGAGACTGTTCTAAGGATGCACCACGACTCTGAAACGTAAAGGGCATACGAAGGAACAGGTTGATTTTAGTCAGATTTTAGGACCAAAAAAAAGGGGTAGAATAAAGAAAAAAGATAAAAATCAACATTGTTTATTGTTAAATATGTACATTTTACATTTATTCACATTTTTAATCTTCATCGATTACAATGTCAGCATCCTGGTAATCCTGATCTTTACAATTAAAATATATAACTATGAGTTTCTCTATATTTTCTATTTTCAACCTATTTCTTTTAACATCTAAAGTCCATTTATAAATGGAAAAAGACCGTTCTACATCTGACGATGTCAAAGGAGCAAATTTTAAAAAAGGTATTAAATTATGTGCTTCATTTTTTTCATTGGCCTCACTATATTCTCTAAGTGTGTCTAAATCTGGGTTTCGTTCCATAACACGTTCTATTTTATTTTTTATATTTTCTGAATTGCACTGATTTATAGCATCTCTGACGTTGTCAAATGCTAAAAGTGAATCTGTCAACGATAAATTATGCTTTTGCAATTCTTTTAAAGACAAATGAATTATAAAATAATTGTCTTTAATGTAATTTAAATCTTCTTTTAAATTTTCTTTTTCTATAATATTTTTTGCCTCTCGAATAGATACCGCATCAGAGCTGCTTAAACAAGATAATACTTCTTTTATTTTTTCAAAGTTTTGAGCGTAATAAAATGCTGCCTCTAACCAAGTGCCCCATCTTGTAACAACTGGTTGGGGAGGTAGCGGCAAATCTGGATATTTTTCTTTTAAAATTTTGACTCTACTTGGGGCTTTCAAAAATACCTTTTTAACATTTGCTATTAAAATGTTAACATCGTGATATTCTAACCTAATTTGCTCAGATACGCGATGAAGAGAGTGCGCCAAACATGTTACGTGCTTCATTTCAGGTAAGTATTGTTTTAAATTTCGTCCTGCAGACAGCATATATGCAACGCTATCAGTGCAGAGGACAAGAATGTTACCTACCTTCGATTCAAAAGAATCTTCCCAAAAGTTTTCCAAACATTCTAACACAAATTGCGTGATTGTTTGTCCATTAACTACAGTTAGCATTTTACATGCTACCAAATAAGGTCTAGTCAAATTGCTAGGATGTAATGGTTTTATTAAAAAATGGACTATATAGCGACCTAAAAAGTCTGTCGTTTCATCTAATGATATCCATAGTTTCTCATTTTTATAATTTTGCCGAATCGAATTGATTTTATTCTTAAAAAACTTGTCCAAGTAAACTTTCCGTAACTGTGATTCATCTGGCAGAGTACGATTAGTACACGTACAACAACAAGTACTACACATATATTTTTTAAAGAAATCTTGAAAAGTAGTATTTTTCATCTGAGACCACGGAATATTGCACAAAATGAGAAATTTTATAAGATCGAAATAAAATTCCTCTTCGGGCCGCTTAAACTTTCCCTGGTGTACTGCTCCTTCGATATGTCTTTTAACGTTTCCTTTATTTATGGTTTTCAAATGGCTTTCACATTTTGAACAGTATATTGTACCACTAGCGTGATCGTAAAGTAGTTCGGGATGACCGGATATCCATTTTTCTACAGTTTCAGCCTTGACGTTTGCCATATCTGAACTTTGTTTTAGAGATGGAACCTCGTATATATCACCTAAAACAAAGACATGAAAAAATTACATTTTATTTAGTTTGTTTAGCTTACTCCGTTTGTTTTATTTTTCGTGGATCAAATTTAGTCATTGAAATTTCACCCTCTTCCTGTCAACCGATTGATCTAAAATTTGGTATTCGCCTTTGATTCTGGTGACAATACAATTATGTATATTCAATATTATTGTCAATCCAAAATGGCTGCCGCTACAAGATGGCGGACAACTTATTTTTTTTTTCAATCCCATCAATATGGGTATCAAATGAAAGGGCTTGTTACGTAGAATATTTTGTAGAGAAGTAGATAAGGCCTATAGTAATTTATTTTACCAATACATTGCAAGAGGACACAGGGCATTCAAATTATATACGGATTCCAGTAAAATGTCGGTTAATAGTGGAGTTAGCTGAATTGCGACTACATTACTAGAATATCATAATTTTGTTTCGCACTAAGCTCACTGGTTCATACTCTATTAAAGATTTAACAATATTAAGACTCATGGTATGTTCAGCAGGTTAAGCGAACAAACACAATACTAAAAATATTCTTATAGTACATCCAAACATGCTTTATACTCCTTGTAACTAGTAAAATATTACTTACCAAAGCTTGGTTTAAATATGTAGATCCAATTCAATAGTGAAAAATCTGAGTCCGTATATTCGAGCCAAATCGTGGTTTAGAGCAGAAGTCAGTATGTACACAAGCCAGGGTCAAGTAACGTTTTCACAACACAGTAACAAACAAAGATGCGCACTCTACGAACCGAAGTAAACGAGTGAGCTACCTGGCATGTCGTCGGCGGGCGTACGCATTGTTCTGATAACCGGTTATTGTACCACCCATGATCCTTTGTTCTGATTGGTCGTTGGGTTTTGTCAAATCGTGACTGTGTGCCGTTAAAAAAAATATGAAGAATAATAAAGAATAATATTGCTCATTTTATTACAATTCCTACCTTTTTTTGAGGATGGCAAATCATCAAATGACTCCTTCCACTCTGGCAGAATAAAATTCCTACATAAGTTCCGGTTTTTTTTAAATAATCCACCAATTCCGGAGGAATGTCCATATTAATATATACGTTTCGGATCAATGACCCCATTTCAATCTACCTACTCCGATCACTGCTTATAATAGAACTGATGGCCGTTCAGAAAAATATGAAAACACTATCCTAACTACTACCGGAGATATGTTTTGTTTTTAAGTCTAATATTTTTACCATGTTTAACTTTATTGTGCACTGCGACCATAAATGAATGAATTCCATCGGTTTTTTGTTGTTTTTTTATTAAACACTAATTTTGCTAATAGATAGATAGTCAAAAAGACAAACAAAATAAAATATAAAACTATTTCTTTTAATATTGTCTTCTATTTACGCGAATATTATTCATTGAAATTAAACTACTATATACGGATTTTATCGCGTTGTTTATTTGACACTATATTACAAAATTTTGAAAATTGTAACACTACTACTACTATTAAACTTTATTAATTTTTAAGCTAATTAAATTATTATTAAAACTATTTAGATTTAATTTATTTTTACACTTTCCCCGACGTTTCGGTTGCTTTTCAGCAGCCATGGTCACGAGGAGACTAAGATGGCAGTTGTCTCAATATTCCAGTGTAGTTTTTTTTTTTTTTTTTTTTTTACGTGAGGGAATGCATGACGCATACCCCTCCGCGGGGGCGGGCGGAGGGGTTATGTCGGACTCGCCGGGGTAAAAGAAAGATGGTAAAGATGTTAAAGTACCTCCCGGAATACCGACTAAACCTACCACGGTGTTCCTCAACAAAACCACTATCGACGGGGCCGCGCGAATCACTTTCGCATGCGGTCGCGACCCCGCCGAGGTTACGGCCCGCCGTATGAAACGGCAGGCCACTACACGAAAGACCTACCCTATAGGCACATCTAAAAACTCCCTACTGTCCCCCCTAGAGGGGAGACGGACTCGACACAGAGGCGCGCGTGGGAACACGCACGCCGCCTCTCGGACCTGGTGCTGAACGGATGGCGGGCCGGCCCACAAAGCCCGCCACCCCCAGGTCAATCCTCAGGGTGGCTGGAGGTCGTCTCGCGCCCTCCGGCGCCCGGCTCTGCGGTTGGGGAGAGGGTTCAAACGCTCCCTCTCCCGCTCCGCCGCCTCCTTGATGGAAATGACTTTCTCACAAAAGGAGGCGACGGCGTTCCACGACCTCTCACTCCGGACCATAGACTGAACTACGGCCGGGAGCGAGAGGGCAACCAATCCGACTGCCGCGATCAACTCACGGCGCTGCGATGCCCAGGCGGGGCAAACCGCCAAAGTGTGCAGCGCCGTGTCCTCAACAACGTCGCGGCAGTCGCCGCAGTGGTGACAACCGGGCGTCTCTTGCCGGCGTATACGACACAGGAACTGGCCAAAACAACCGTGGCCAGTCATTACCTGTGTCAGCCGGAAGGTGAGGGCGCCATGGCGCCTCTCCAGCCACTCCTCAAACACGGGACTTACCGCCACGATCGTGGCGTGCCCGGCACTGGGGTGCACAAGTCGTTCCTTCCAATTCGCCACTAGGACCTGGCGGAGCTCGGACCTCGCCGCCTCGAGAGCGGGAAGAGCCGGTCCTTCGCCCCGAGCTAGCGCCTCCCGGCGCCAACGATAGAGAGACGCCAGGAGCGCCGCTTCCAGGTCCCATGGCATCGATCCGGCGAGGAGGCTCGCAGCCTCGAACGAGATCGTGCGGTAACCTCGTATCAACCTGACGGCCATGGCGCGCTGTGGCGCACGAAGCGCGGAAAAGTTACGGGCCGTCAGGTTGTCCGCCCAAACTGGGGCCCCATACAGGGCCATGGACCGCACGACCCCCTCGTAGAGCCTCCGGCAGGAGGTGTTTGGCCCCCCGAGGTTGGGCAGCAGGCGCGAGAGCGCTCCCGCAGCGCCCCGAAGAATGGGAGCCAAACGACGAAAGTGGGCTGTAAAGTCCCACCGGCTGTCGAGCAAAAGACCCAAATATTTCAGGGTCGACTCGACGCCGATGCGGACCCCTCCTACCATTATATGGGCCCCTGGAGGTGGCCGGTTCCGAGGACCGTGAAAACAAACGGCCTCGGATTTAGAAAGGGCCACCTCGAGGCCCAACCGCCGGATACGACCAACGACTTGTGCGACCCCAGCGGTCGCCAGTATGGCCGCCGCCCGGTGCGACTTACCCCTCGCCGTGACAAGTGTGTCGTCGGCGTAACAAATGACGCCGACGCCACGGAGGAGCGCACCTCGCAGCACCCAGTCGTAACCGATGTTCCACAGGAGCGGACCCAGAACCGATCCCTGTGGAACACCGCACGACATCTCTCGCCGACTCCAACCGTCGCGACCCGGGTAGACTACTACCCTCTCCGATAAGTATGCCCCGACTATGCGGCGGAGGTAGGTCGGCACTCGATGGAAAATAAGTGCCTCCCTGATACAACTCCAGGGCAAGGTGTTAAAGGCATTCGCGATGTCAAGAGACACCGCGAAGACGACCTCGCCCCGGGACACCGCATCCTCCGCCAGGCTCCTCACTTGCAGAACCGCATCAATTGTGGAGCGCCCGCGACGGAAACCATATTGGTTGTCCGCCAAATCCGGACCCACAGAAGAAAGACGCTGGACGAGGCGCTCCGCGATAACAAACTCAAACAGTTTAGCCACCTCGTCCAGCAACACAATGGGCCGGTAGGCGGACGGACTGTTCGCCGGGCGCCCTTCCTTCCTGATCAGGACCAGTTTCCCCACCTTCCACTGGCGCGGAAACTGGCCCTGCTGCAAACATTCACTGAGGAGCCCCTTAAGTCGGGGCGCGAGCTCCTCGAGGACCAGGGCCAATGCAAGACCTGGAATGCCGTCGGGCCCTGGGGCGGTGTTTTTCGAGCGAAGTCTCGACACCGCCAGTGTAGTTATTTCAAAGTACCCGAACATAATTTAATCATTGGTGTTTCTATTTAAATTAAATCTAAATAGTTTTAATAATAATTTAATTAGCTTAAAAATTAATAAAGTTTAATACTATTTCTTTTGTTAAAAAAATACCAAAATTTAATTTTTAATCAAAGTCACATCGACATAGACATCTTGGTTATAAAAAAAAGTATGAATACATGAGTGACCAATATTATCAAAATGTCGAATAGAAGAAAATTTTTCATGGTATTATTCCTAATTGTATCTACTGTAAATAGAGAGTTATTGCTATTAATGTAGGAAAGGAGCAAATTTGACTACAAAAACAATGTGTGATATTGGATATTTAAAAAAATTAAATAGTGCCTGGCCTATCGGGATCGATAAAAATAACATTTGACATTAACATAATGATGGAAAGATGGAAGAAGACCCAAAATTTTCAATAAAATGCTGTGGCGCGATGAATCGAAACTCAAAAGAGATTGGTTCCGGCCTTTGCGATTCGGACATTATTTTTGGGATCTTCTGTTATGAAATATGTTCTATAATGAACCCAAAAATGTTTCTATCATATGATATGTTTGCGTGTAGATGTATATATCTTTTAAATACTGCTGTTCCACTAGGATTAAATTTAGTTTTGCTGTGGACTACAAATATTAAAACAACCGCTACAAAAAATACTGACTTGTTGGCTATTTGTGAATTGCACAAATTTTTGTCCCGTGTGACAATCGAACTTACATTACTCTACGCTTGGAATGTAGCAAGGCGACTAGGCCATTAATGCAGTCAGCTTTGTCTGCCTAACGCTTACCCATTTGCAGATATATGTACAGTCCTAATACCTGTAATAATGCATGGATTGGACCTTAGGCTCCAAAATCTTGTGAAAACTCGAATTAGAATAAATATGAATAAACTAGATGGCGTTGTTTTATAAATATTGCAACGTATACTCATTTTAGCAATTAGGTGAAATTTATAAGAAATTATAATCTCAACCGAAAACAGACTCGAACACAGGGAGAGAATAATGTTTGCGTACGGACAGAATAGTGAGTCATCGAAAGTATTTATAAAATAAACTACCCACTATAAATTTAATTGTAATTCTTTGCTTCTTGTTTTACTCTGAGATGTTCTTTTTTAATAAACCATTGAGAAAACAAATTAAAAAATTGTTTATAGTAAGATTATCAAAATTCAGTCTTTCAAAAATCGACTTTATTTTATAGTAGTACACTGCCATCTATTACGATATAAATAAACTACTTAATAATTCTTGTATCGATTACCGTTAGATGGCGTCAATTATCGCCTTGTACCATTTGAGTTTTGAAATGAGTACGCATGTTTTCAGTTGAGTGCACAAGCTTGAATGTACCCTAAGTATAACTCCCTGCCTATGCGCGGGCGTCGTGTTGCAGTGCCGCAGTGCTTCGTGCGGCCCAACGAGGCGCGCGAGGCGGCGGACGAGGCCAAGATGCGCTTCGCACACATCGACGGCGACCACCTCACGCTGCTCAACGTGTACCACGCCTTCAAGCAGAGTACGTACGCGCACGCACACGCACACACACGCATGAACACAACCTAATAATTAAACCGCAGGGCAGCTTGTGGCCAGCTAAATGTGAGTGGCGATACTGCGACCCTGAATGCATCAGAGAGTCGGTTAGGGCCCCGTCCCCGGCAATTTCGAAAATGGCACATGTCTGAAAATGTAGAGTGGTCAGGAAAGAAAAAAATCTAATTATATTCTAAAGTAGTGTAAGATTTATAAAACTATGGAAAATTACATAAATTTTAGATGTGAAATGTTATTTTATATACAGTTGTGGACATATAATTAGAAACAGTACATAAAACATAGGTAAACGCAGAATGAACTATCGTTATGAGTAAAAAATATATAGATTACATCACTATTAACTATGCCAGAATATAGCCAATGAGTTAAAAAAACAAAATATAAAAAAAAAAGAAATCTGTTCTATCTTTAATTATTAAAAGAGTTATAGTTGAATTTCTATCGCTTGGACAACTAATTAGAAACAGGACCCAAGGTTCGAAACATATTTGTAATTTAAAAAAAAAAACCTCTATCTACGCTTTTTCTGTAGTTTCGGCGGCAATTAAACAGCAATTTGGAATTACGTGAATAATAAGTTTTGTTAAAAATGAGTAAAAATAAAAAGTTGTGACGAGGCAACTAGGCAATTAATTGTTAAATTACATTTAGATCGAAAGTGGACTTGAAGAATTGCTAATCATCTAGAATGTTCTGTGAAGAAAGTTTTCAATGCTATTGCTCATTATAAAAGGAACGGAACCAATAAAAGTGTTGTTAGAAAGGCTCGTCCAAGGAAAACGTCTCCCGAGAAGATTTGCAAATAATACGTGTAGCTAAACAAAACCCGTTCAAAGGCTCCAAAGAGATTAGAAAAATGAAGTTTTGCCACCTGATGACCCAAGGAACATTTCCTCGAAACTGGTACGCCGCAGATTAGTGGAAGCTGAGCTAAATTGTTCGGGAGGGTTTCTCGAAAGGTACCGCTTCTTACCAAGCAATGCCGAGAGAGAAGCGATTATTATTTGCAAAGAAAAATCTTAACTGGACCGTACGAGAATGGAAAAAAGTGTTATTCTCCGATGAAACAAAAATAAATATGTGAATTAAGACGACAAACGCTACGTTAGACGTCCAACAAACCATGCTTTTGATTATAAATACACGAGGAGCATAGTCAAACACGGCGGTGGTAACATTAAAGTATGGGGATGTTTTTCTGGTTGCGGAGTTGGACCCGTCCGTAAGATTGAAGGTATAATGGATCAATTTCAATACAAAAACATCTTAGAAGAGACAATGATTCTCTACACCGACGACCGTTTGCCTGTGTCCTGGATCTTTCAGCACGATAACGACCCAAAACACGGCCCGCAGTGTTAAATCCTTTCTTAGTGAACAACGTGTTACCATGTTAGACTGGCCTGCAAATAGTCCCGATTTAAATCTTATAGAAAATTTGTGGTACGTCGTTAAAAAAAGTCTCCGTTTAACGTAATTCCAGTCAAAATAAACTTTACGAAGCCTTTGTTGAACCATGGAACTCGATCCCACTCGATAAATACACTACCGTACAAAATTTAGGAATCACCCTAATTTTCGTCGACAGAGAACTATATCGCAATAAATCCATCAAAAAACGTATTGTTATAGGAGATTAGTATTTTACGACCGTACTAACAATAACATTTAACATAAACACTAATTTCTTATCAACTATCCATTGTTTTCAAAAAAGACCGACACACGTGTTTTCTGACCACTCAAGTTACGACAACGCCGTTTGAAGATTTCTTAGCATTGGCGCTTTTATGCATTGTTGTCTAATCTTTGGAATATGGGTGTATTATTGCAAAAATTATCAGTTTAGAGTTCAGTGTGATTTGTGACGTTCATTTGATAGTTACAAAAGTTCGCAAGCTCATAAAATGGCAAAAAGGAAACAGATTTCGCTTGAACAGCGGAGTGCTATCTGTACTTTGACCGAAGAAGGCTATTCTATGCGCCAAATCGCAGAAAAGGTCGGTGTTTCATACAAAGGTGTACATTATACTCTTGTACGAAAAAAAGCTACTGGAGGAAATCAAGACCGGAAGAGATCTGGACGTCCCAAATCTACGAAAAAGCAGGAAGATAACTACGTTGTGACGTTATCGAAACGAAATCGACGTTTAACTGCACCTCAAATTGGCGCTACTTTAAATGAATCCCGAGAAAAGCCAGTTTCAATAACAACTGTAAAAAGGCGTTTGCTATCTGCTGGTCTAAGAGGATGTGTAGCAGCCAAAAAACCCAGATTGACTAGTGTTCATAAAAGAAAAAACTGGAGTGGGCCAAAACACATAAAAACTGGACAGTAGAAGACTGGAAAAAAGTCCATTGGACGGAAGAGTGCAAATTTCAAATTTTTGGATCTATTAGGCGAGTTTTTGTGCGCCGATCAAAAAAGAAGCGGGCTTTAGAAGCGTGTACTGTGCAGACTGTTAAGCACGGCGGTGGTAGTGTGATGGTTTGGGGGTTGCTTTGGTAATAATAAACCCGGCCATCTGATCAAAATCACCGGAAAACTGAATAAAGAAGGCTATCTGAAAATACTTGAAGAAAATGCCATTCCCTCTGGAATTAATGTGATCGGTCGAAATTTTGTTTTTCAACAAGATAATGACCCTAAGCATTCATCCAAATTATGCCAGGGGTTCTTAGAGCAAAAACGAAGTGAAAACGTTTTGCAAATTATGAAGTGGCCCTCACAATCGCCAGATTTGTCTCCGATTGTAGTATGGGATGAACTGGATAGAAAAGTTAAGAACCGGTGTCCATCGAGCTGTGGGAATATTTACAGAGCGAATGGAAGTCACTGGACTCCGAATACTTCAATAAATTAATCAAAAGAATGAGTAAAATTTGTGAACAAGTAATTAAGAATAAGGGTGGCCATTTTGACGAAGCCAAAATTTAACGAAGACCGTATAGTTTTGTTGTTATTTGTACTGATTCTATTTAACTGAATGTTAATCTAAGGTTTGATTAAGATTTAAGTGTGATAAAGTATACTTTAAACATATTATAGGCGTTTTAATTAAAATTACTCTAGTGGTTCCAAACTTTTGGACGGTAGTGTATATGAAATTACTTGAATCAATGCCACGTCGTCGCAGAGCAGTCATTAATAACAAAGACTATGCAATTAAATATAAATTAAGAAATTTAGTGAACCAAACATTTGTTTCTAATTACTTGTCCATGACGGATTGTACTGCAAATGTCGTTTAGTTGTTTGTACGTAACTAAATATCTAAATGGTAGTTGTAAACTCGGATATTTTTAGATTTTTAATGAATTATAATTTGTTGAACGTATTCTATGCATTTTGTTGTTTTATTTCCAAAAACAAAAGTTTCACGTCAATGTGCCTTGTATAATGTGAAATACGTCGCAAGTGTGTCCACCACTGTATATACACTCGCGTGCAAGTAAATCGACTCAAGCCTCAAGTGCGCATAAAAAGTGATATAACTTAAAAATGCCTTATTATACCTCTATATAATGTTTTACATAATTAAAGCCTAGTAATTGAGCTTTAAAATGGTGTAAGTTGCATTAAAATCGATTCAGTAGTTTAGTAAAAAAGGTTAATGCCAATGATAATGTAAAAAATGTAAAAAATGTTGAAAATTCATACAATTTCACAGTATGGGGTTATTGTGTTTAAATGAAACAAAATGTGCGTAAGATAAAAAATTTATTCGTGTCAATATTTGGTATTTCCTCCTCTAGCTCTGATCACTGCTCTCATGAGATTCTTCATCGACCTTATCAACTTTTTAATGGATGATTGTGGTATTCGACCCCACTCTTCTACCAACGCAGTCTTGAGCTCATTGCTGTTTGTCGGAGCTGGATTCCTCGCTCTAACTTTCCTTTTGAGCTCGTCCCATATGTGCTCAATGGGATTTAAATCGGGGCTGAGCGCTGGCCAATGCATAGTGTGAATTCCAACTTCGTTCAGGAAATCACGTGTGGCCCGAGCAGTGTGACATCGGGCATTGTCATGCATCAAGATGAAATTTTCCCCAATAAAGCCTTGATAAGGGACAACTTGATCCAGTAGAACATTTTCAATGTAACGATCACTGGTCAGACCTCCTCCCCGGCCTCCCCCAGGAACGAAAACAAGCTCCGTTTTGCCTTCTAAGGAAATTCCGGCCCACATCATGCAAGATCCGCCACCATATGCAACGGTTTCCACAAAGCAGCACTGTGAAAACCGTTCACCGGGACGACGGTATACCCGACCTCTCCTGTCGCTGCCATGGAGACACATCCTCGTCTCATCTGTGAACAGGACTGACTGCCATTGCTCTATGCTCCAATCCAAATGCTCTCGAGCAAAGTGAAGGCGTGCTTGACGATGAGCTGTGGTCAACTTCGGGCCTGTAGCGGGTCTTTTCGGAGTAAGGTTAGCTTCTTTCAACCTTCTTCTAACTGTCCACTGACTGACAGTCACCCCGCGAACTTGACGTAGCTCCTGCTGCACATCTACGCCGGTAAGGTGTCGATTTCGGAGAGAGGTCGAGACCAAAAACCGGTCGTCACGCTCCGAGGTGCACCGGCGTCGGCTGGTATTAGGCCTCCGAGTGAAGGCACCAGTCTCTTGAAACCTTCTGTATACTCTCGAGACAGCGGACTGACTCATATTCAAACGACGAGCGACTTCTCGCTGGTTCAACCCTTCTTGCAATAGGGCAACGACTTGAGCGGCTTCTTCAGGTATTGTATCCATAATTTTCTTCAAATGACGGCTTTAATTTGCAAAGATGTGTTCAGGTCAACGTCTAATGAGCGACTGATAAGAAAAAACGATTACAGAGGGTTTTTATAGGGGGTTGTGTCGCGCAAGTTGTGTATAGAGCGCAGAGCAGTTTACGGGAGGTTGCGTTCAGTTGCATTCTAAGTACAAGTGTTTATTTAAATTACTGATATTATGCTACCATTTGAAAGCCTAATTACTAGGCTTTAATTATGTAAAACATTATATAGAGGTAAAATAAGTAATTTTTTAGTTATATCACTTTTTATGCGCACTTGAGACTTGAGTCGATTTACTTGCACGCGAGTGTAGATGTGCCCTTTTCGAAATGTACAATATTGAGAACATATAATTTAACGAAGAAATTTATATACATTTTGCGAATCTTTTATTTTAGGTGTCTAAATCAAACATCAATAACAGACTTTCTTTAAAATCCTCTGGAGGCTCTCTTTCGTTTGTAGTCGGCCATTGCAATATTTCGTCATAAAACTATAATACAGTTGTCAGGGGTACAGAAAAGATCGCTCTTCATTCAGAAAAAAGTAAAGACCCTAATCGAATGGACATGTAAAAAAAAAAGGTAGTATACAAATAGATAATTGGTCGTGTTTCAGACATGGAAGACCCACACTGGTGCTACGACAACTTCATCAACTACAGATCGCTCAAGTCCGGGGACAACGTACGCCAACAACTCAGCAGAATAATGGATAGGTATACACGTTCGATTACTTACTTATCTTATGTAGCTGTCTGGCTGACTGTCATACACAGTTGGCCTCAGTAGTCGAAATTCGACTAGAATCATTATTGTATTCATCGTTTTAAAGATACAACGCCCGCATTAGAAATAATTCCTGTGTCGCAGGGGAACATTACAACTTTACGAACATTAAACAACTGACACAATGAACACGTTTTTTACGATTCGAACTTACAACACTCGGCGCAGTGGTGGCAGGCAGACGACCACTTAAACCACGACGACATTCGTACAGCTACTTTTTGTAGTTGTCTTGGGTGATTGCCTACATGGGACTGTCCGTGTATCAGCACTCTACTACGCAGTAAAGGAAATTAAATAGTGTATATAATAGTTGATGTATATGCTCTGCAACGATGTCTCATTGACTGGCGCTATATAGAAGTGATTAGATGCCTGTATGACACCGCCACAATGACTGTCCAGCTTCAAGACCAGAAAACAAATCCGATAGAGCTGCGTCGAGGAGTGAGACAGGGAGATGTAATATCTCCCAAATTGTTCACAAACGCGCTTGAGGATGGTTTTAAAACACTGGACTGGACTGGACAGGGAATCAATGTGAATGGTGAGTACATCTCGCACCTACGGTTCGCCGATGACATCGTCATTATAGCAGAGTCGCTGGAACAGCTTACCGGGATGCTGCACGGCCTAAATGGAGCCTCGCGACGGGTTGGTCTCGGTATGAACTGGGATAAAACCAAGATTATGTTTAATAGATATGTTATGCCAAAGCCGATTTACTTCGATGGATCGATGCTCGAAATTGTTCAAGAGTATGCCTACCTTGGACTAGTGATTCAACTTGGTAGGAACAAATTCGAGAAAGAAATCGACAGGAGAATCCAGTTGGGGTGGGCAGCGTTTCGTAAGCTTCGTCAGGTTTTCTCATCGCCTTTACCGCAATGCCTGAATACCAAAGTCTTTGACCAGTGCGACCTACCTGTTATGACCTACGGTGCCGAAACGTGGACACTCACGGTAGGGCTAGTCCAAAAATTGAAAGTCACTCAGTGGGCTATGGAGCGAGCTATGCTAGAAGTTTCTTTAAGGGATAAACTTAGAAATGAGGTTATTCGTCAAAGAACCAAGGTTACCGACATAGCTCGCAGAATAAGTAAGCTGAAGTGGCAATGGGCTGGCTATTTTTTTGGAAGGATTTAAAGCAAAAAGTAATTATCCGATTATGAAAATTCTTGCACCAATTTTGAAAGCCATATTATTTTATTTTAATAAAAGTACTTATACTAACATAACCTAACTTACTTTTAAGCGAGCGAGGCCGCGAGCAAGTACTTGTTAAATTATAAAGACATAGGATGGCATAACTGTGCTGTAGTACTGCTACGCTGAGGTCTCAAGTTCAGTCCCAAGAAAATAACATGACAGTATTTTTGTATTGTTTGTTTGAACATAGTCATAATCAAATTTTAAATATCTATGTGTTGTGTTTCAGGTTTAATTTGAAACGGACGAGTACGGAGTTCACAAGCAAGGACTATTATATAAATATAAGGAAAGCATTAGTTAATGGATTTTTCATGCAGGTACGTTGATTGTTTCAGTTATAGCGCTTTGTTGGCCATTGGCTTCTTTATGCTCCTTTTTCAAGGTACGCCTGGCTCTTTAATAACGGCGATGTATATACAACCCTATAATATTTACGTTGAAAGGTCTAAACTTCTATCTCTTCTTGTAAGAGCTTCGGCCGGCAAGCACGTTTATGCCAACAATTAGCAGCCGGGGTTAAACCATTACGTATTTAGCTATACGCATCAATCGACAGACCATACAACCACATGCCGTATCTTCGCCTCTTCTGTATAATTTTAACGGCGTGTTTTTTTTTTTGTAACTAATTTGGCAAGCAAGCATACGGCCCACCTGATGGTAAGTGGTCACCGTAGCCTATGGATGCCTGCAACACCAGAGGTATCACTTGCGCGTTGCCGACCCTTTAGGAAAGGAAAGGGCAAAGACGGTGATTGGGCCGCCGGAACTCTCACTCACCGAACAAAAACAACAGTAGGAATACTGGTATTGCACGTCGATATTCTGTGAGGGTAGTCCGTCCCCGGTCGGACCGCGCACTGAGTCACGAGGGCGTGTAACACTGATAATTAAATCCTTAATTGATCGTCGCGCCACTGCCGCCGTGTCGAGTATTGTGGCCGTTGTAGGTTCGAATCCCACACAGGACAAAACTTGGTGTTTAACAATTGGTTGTCCCGAGTCAGGTTGTTCTGTGTTCGTTGTTTGATTGTTTGTAAAGTGGAGGACTTTACAAACAATCAAACAACGAACACACAGAAAACGCTACACAGAAATTGTACCTAAGTGGGAGCTGTTTTGTATAAATTTAATATATATTTTATGATTGTAATTTTAGGTAGCACATTTAGAGCGAACAGGCCAGTACCTGACTGTGAAGGACAACCAGCCGGTACAACTGCATCCTAGCACGTGCCTCGACCACAAGCCCGACTGGGTCATCTACAACGAGTTCGTGCTCACCACCAAGAACTACATCCGCACCGTCACCGACATCAAACGTACGTAACGCACACACACGCATACACACACACGCATACGCACACACGCATACGCACACACGCACGCAAACACACATTCGAGCGCGGATACACATACGCGCGCGTACACAGTTTCAAACACACATACTTACACGCGTGCGCACACACACACACACGCACACGCACACGCGCACGCGCGCACACGCACGCGCGCACGCACACGCACACGCACACGCACACACGCACACGCACACGCGCACACGCACACGCACACACACACACGCGCACACACACACGCGCACACACACACGCGCACGCACACACGCGCACGCACACACACACACACACACACGCGCACACACACACGCGCACACACACACACACACACACACACGCGCGCGCGCGCGCGCACACACACACGCGCACACGCGCACACACACACACACAATTATTACCAAGTTATTAATCATCATCTCAGCCGAAAGACGTCCACTGCTGGACATAGGCCTCTTCTCACTCTTCTTCTTCTCGTTGGTTTATAATATGTAGTGATTATCATCCTATTAATTTGATTCTTTTATATTTACAGCGGAGTGGCTTCTAAAAATAGCACCTCAATACTACGAGCTGAACAACTTCCCTCAATGCGAAGCCCGGCGACAACTAGAACTGTTGCAGGCTCGCCTAGACTCCAAGGCATACCAGGAGGGCTTCTGAGTCCCCCGGAGGGTCAGGGGGACCATGGGAGGCGCACACACGACCAAACCCCGTCTTTACGTAACACACCGTGTCGCAATATTGGTGGTCATGTTTAAAGGTATATAAGCGATGTTAGATAGCATGCTATGGCCTGCTATAGCTATGGGGCGATGTAGCGTGCTATGGGGCGATATAGCGTGCTATGGGGCAATATACCGTGCTATGGGGCGATATAGCGTGCTATGGGGCGGTATAGCGTGCTATGGACCGCTATAGGATGTTATGGGGCGATATAGCATGCTATGGGATGGTATAGCGTGCTATGGGGCAATGTAGCATGCTATGGACCTCTATAGGATGCTACGGGGCGATATAGCATGCTATAGAGCGCTATAGGATGCTATGGCTCGCTATAGTATGCTATGGGTCGCTATAGGATACTATGGCACGCTATAGCATGCTCTTTCACGTCGCTTACATATCGACGCCAGAAATTGTTGTATTAAAACATAGCATTCCTAATAAAACAGCGACTCCACTCAAATTTGGAAATTAATTTGAACTCTAGATGTGTGACTATAAATTCTAATAGGGATCCCTTCTTTTCTCATTTAACGCATTTTTCGCGTTTATTTTGACATAATAATACTTTGCCATAATTGTTTTTTGGCATAATGTTTATGTTGACATAATTATCTTAGTGACAACCCGCAAAACAGGTTTGAGTTGCCGCGGCCAGTTGTGATAATACACAATTCAACTGTATGTTTATGTCCTCCCTGCGACGAGCCACCGAGCGCGCGCCACACAGAACCTTATCTAACTAACCTTAACGTTTAAAACTGATTTTTTATCGGCTACGAATGGATTTGTTTCTGATATAGGACATATCAAGGTATTACAAAAATATTAATATTTTAAACCTATCGTAGGTTAAAAAAATTATACGTAAGCTGTTATGCGTAAATATGAGTTACCACCATGTTGTATTATCATAAAATTTTATGCAAATGGATAGGGAACCGTTCTAATATTATATTTGTTGTAATTGCAACAAGAGTTTGGATTTGTTGTGTCTCTGTTTTATTAAGAGTGCTATGTGTGAGCGATGTAAAGTAAGCACGCTATGGCCAACCATACCATGCTATTTTACGTCGCTTATATATCGACGCCGGAACTAGTTGCTGTATCTTTAAAATTAAAAATCAAATATATTTATTTATGTAGGTCACAAGATGTGAATTTACATTTGATTTTTGCAGTATCTATGCAAGGCAGCGAGGCTCATATTAAAACCAACTTTAAAATGTAATATTCTTTTATGTTTACGCGAAAGTTATACATTAAAATTAAACAGTTCATACGGATTTTGTCGCGTTGTTTATTTTACTTAAAAACTTTTTATTACATAACTTTTAAAACTAGCAGTATTACTATTGGTGCTATTTAAACTATTTAATTTAATTAAAACTATTTATATTTAAGTTTACAATGTTCTTCGTCTCCCCGTGAACAAATGGGCAGCGATAGCTCAGTGGGGAGACCAACAGATTGCAATGCAGAGGGTCTCGGGTTCGGACCCACGTCGCGCACCTCTGACTTTCGGAAGTTATATGACTTTTCGAAATGATGTGCGTATTGATTGACAATTATCGCCTGCTCCGTGCCTCGGAGAGCACGTTGAGCCGTCGGTCCCGGCTGCCGTGAACGTCTATGGCAGTCGTTATTGGAAAAGTCAGTACCCTCTAATATCCTGACACTGGTCTAGCATTACAGTATCGTTAGCGTTCGGGATGCGGAGGTCAGGTGGCAGCCGCTCCGTGTAAAAACTGATATCCAGTCAAATCCGACCCCAAGTGACTTGGGAATAATAAAGGCTAGGGAGAAGTATTAAATTAAATAGTTTAAATATTATTAAAGTTCAATAACAGTAGTGCTAGTTCACAAAATTATGTAATAAAAGTGTTTTAATGTAAAATAAACGACAAAATCCGTATTAAGTGTTTAACAACTTTAGAATGATCTAGACGATTTCACTAAAGTTTATATTCGACAGATGCTCTTTGCAAAATGGGCTTGCCTGCCGCTTATAGTTTAAAAGTTATAAATAACTATATTTATGCCCACGGCTTCGCTCGCGTAACTCTAGGTTTTGTCAATCAATTTCTATCCCTCGGGAGCTGTCCTTTTTCTGGATGAAAGGTACCTATGTCCATTTCTGCACCTCTAACAACGTGTATGCGAAATTTCATGATGATCGGTCGAGTGGTTAAGGCGTGAAAGCGTTACAAACAAGTGAGAAACGGCCATAAATTGCCGTAAATCTTAGAGTTCGAAAAAAATGGTATCTCTTGTCCTTGAAGTCAGAGGTCAAAGGTCATAGTCATTTCGCAGGTATATATCAATTATGCTGAGTCGAATGGCGTTGACCGCGAGTCTCTAGCTCTTACGGTTCTTGAGTTAAAAGTTGTATAACAGACAGACGGACGGACAGACGGACAAAGCTGTTGTATAAGAGTTTTTTCGAACTCTAAAAAACTCACTTTCGCATTTATAATATTAGTTAGGCTTGAAAACAATGATTTTCGAGATACAACAATTATGCTTTCCAGCGTCGATATGTTTTATTTGAAATAAGAAAGAGGTGGAAAACGCACGCGCCATGTCGGTACCAGACTCAAAGAATAATTAAAGATGTAATAAAAAAAAATTATTATCTTTCTTTAAGAAGACACCTCTCACGCTTAGAATAATTCCTATATCGCTGGGGAGTTCACAAGCATTCAAACAACGGACAAAGAACATCCAGACACGGAACAACTTTTTGCGAATGATACAAATAAGTTCTCTCGTGTGAAGATCGAAGCGACAACAGTCAGCGCAGTGACAGTGGCGAAACGACCACATAAACCGCTATCCGTGCGTTCTTTAGAACTCTCACCTTCCAAAACGCAGTAACTGAGTTACTGTAACGCCGGGGTCTTGTAAGCGGGCTGTACTAACTAGTACTAACCAGGGATGTTGCGGATGCAGATTTTTTGTCATCCGCGGATGCAGATACGGATGCGGCAGCTCCGCAATTGCGGATGCGGATGTTGAAGAAAATTGTTCATCTTATTTAATAAAAAGAGTAATATCACCGCCTTCGCAGGTTCAAGCCTGTTTTGCAATGGGTCATAAATTAAACACGTACTACTGAACAACTGATTTCTTTCTTATCGTAACCTACGCTATATCTGGATCCGCGTTGATTATTGCGGATGCGGATGCAGGTGTCCAAATCGATGCGGAAGCGCCGCGATTGCGGATGCGGATGCGGATATTCGCAACATCACTGGTACTAATCGGCTAAGCCGCGTCTTCGTGGCATCACCATTGTCAATGTCTGGTAATGTTAGACGGCCAAAGATTTGCCTACAATGACGCCGGCACTTAACTGGCCAAGAATGCACGGATAACGACTAGCGTAGTGGTTTAGAGGTCACATCGCCACTGTGACAGTGTAGTGTATTCGATCTCTACACGATAAACAAAGGTATGTTATATTGTTTTAAAATTTTATGCAATTTGATAGGAAATCAGTTCGTGGCACTGACCGGGTTAACATTTTGACCGCCATAGCATAAAAGTAACGCCGTGCCCCCTACGCCAGGCGATGATTAATGTAGTTTTAAATAATGGGCAAAAGAAACACAAAAATGTTCATTTTGTTCTTAAAAACATGTTATTTTTGTCGGCTATACCCGAGTGGCGGTCAAAAGGTTAATGTAATTTCCGGTAAAATCTTTTTGAGAAAGTTACGGGTGGATGGGCGGACGTTCTAGCATCCGTCACGGAGTCGTATTGGGCTGGTTGTCTGTGCTTGTGTAATTTGTGATTACATACTTGAATGTGGCTACAAGAATCTATAACCTGTGCTCGACCGTTTCTGATTGTATTTTAGCCAAGTGATATCTAACTTACAACTTACTTAACTTTGCAGTAGGCTATTTAACAGTAAGAAATACAATGACTTATTTATTGATTTAAAAAGCAATTTGCAATCTTATATATAATTTTTTTAAGTTGGTTCCCGGTGATTGTTCCTGTGTACGGTTTTGATTGGCTACTTTTATTTTGACGTCATACGTTTGTAAACGTCTTCAATTATTGCTTCAATGTTTTATTTACAAACGTGTTACGTCACTTGACGTCTCGACGCCATATTGCCAAAGCAAGCGTTTTGATAGTTTCAATTTTAGAGAACATTTCTGGTTTCTTGAGTTGTGAAATAATTTCTATGATCAGTCAATGTAATGTATGCTAGTTGACCCGGCCAACGTTCTGCCATATAAATTATTTCTTAGCAGTATGAAATATATTTTACAACCAATTCTCATACCTACCAAATATACATAAAAATCGGTCGAGCCATTTCGGAGGAGTGCGATCACAAACACCGTGACACGAGATTTTTATATATGTATATAGATTTAACCGGTCGTATACCGCCGGCTCGCATACCAGCCGGCAGATTTGTACCCGTCATAGGCCGGTGGCTCGCATGCGAGCCACCAAATTGGCGCCAAAACGCCGCGCGCCGCCTTCGCTTTAGCTTAAGCTAACGTAAAACCAATTTGGTGGCTCGCATGCGAGCCACCGGCCTACGACGGGTACAAATCTGCCGGCTGGTATGCGAGCCGGCGGTATACGACCGGTTAATATCTACTAAAATTATAAAGCTGAAGAGTTTGTTTGTTTGGTTGACCGCGATAATCTCAGAAACTACAGGTTCGAATTGAAAAATATTTTAGTTTTGGATAACCTATTTATCAAGGAAGGCTATAGGCTATATAACATCACGCTACGACCCACGGTGGTGGCGCAGTAACCATACACGCGGGTGAAACCGCGGGCATAGCTAGTACATTATATTGACGCATCTCCTTTGCATAGTAATATCACAAATAGGGTCCATAGATACCTAACTAAATAATGTGAGAGGGCTTGCAGAAAGTAGTAACTTGTCAGTACTTGTGTCCCAGTTATTATTATTTACAATATTTTATATGTCAAATAGCCTATAAACATTGCTTATATATAATAGGTATTGGAAGCCATTGACAGATTTCTTATAGTTAATATCTTTAACTACTGTTGTTGAGTGTGTCTGCTGTCGACATGCGCGTGTGGCGTGATGGTAGGATGCGAGTGTTGGAGTGTTGAACAAAGATGTCGGGGTCGCGAGTGTGCGAGTGTATGAGACAAATACATGTACTGTATAAGTTTACATTTGTTTTATTTTAATACCCCTCACTTTTTATATAATAATCCCGTGTTTCGGAAAGCACGTGAAGCCGTTGGTCCTGCGCCTGATCTCTCTCCGGTCGTGTAGGGTTACCGTCCCATCGGGTCATGAGAGTTAAGAAACAGAGTGCACTTGTGTTTGCGCACACGCTTGTGCACTATAATATCTCCTGCGCAGTTGGCCAGTCTCCGTTAAGATTGGATTAAGGACATTATTACCTAGGTAATAATAATATTCTACCACATACACACAACACCATCTAGCCCAAACTAAGCAGAGCTTGTACTATGTGTACTAGACAATGGATAAACATACATATATACTTATTTTTTTGTAAATCCATACATATTCTACATAACCACCCGTACCAAGACAAACATCCATGTTCATGCACACAAATGTTCGACTTGTGCGGGTATCGAATTCGCGACCTCGGGTGTAGCAGTTGGTTACACTAACCACTACGCCATCGAGGCCGACAATATAGCTTTCTGGTTCTTGGCGTATTTAACATGGTAGGTTCCTTGAAGTAAATGTGTTGTCTTCGTCTTAAGACCAGAGTGCCTAGTGCGAATTGAATTTACGCGAACCCGATAAATGAAAGCATGAAAAAAAAACACGCGTTTTTTGTTCTCTGATTGGTTAAGAGCTTGAAGCCAATTGGAGCGCCGAACCTCATAAACGTGTCGATCGCGTTAACGTAAAACAAATTCGCACTAGGCACTCTGGGCTCGGGACCGGTTAAGGAATAGCGGTTAATATTGCTGTTAAAACTTAAACGGTTTCAATTAAATCGAAATTACATCAATTGCCGGTTAATATACGACCCGCAATTTTAAGTACTGCTAACCGTTATTGCGAGCTTAAGGGCTTGTCCTACCACCTCCAGATAGCATTTATCTATAAGTCTCGCCATCTCTCTTCTTTAACCTAACATGAGTGAGACAGTATGCGGTTTATCTTTGTAGTGGTCAAACTCAGACGCTTGGTGTTGTAATAGCTTGCGTTGCTTATACAGCGAGGGCCTCGTGCCGCTGTCACCGGTTAATTTTGTTGAACGGAATCGAAAATTACAGTTATTCATTTTAACCGGTTTAATATCGGCAATGACCAAATCTGTTCCGGGAACAATGACCAAAACCGGTTTTAAAAATTAACCGCTTTACGAGCCCTGCTTAAGAAAAACGTCTACATACCTACCGAAGCTGCTGGTATTATATTGGAATAAATATGCGGGTGATGCTCGCTTGACCCAGTGGCATACTGCCGGTTCAGTCTATTCTACTGCTCCCTACAAACTGAAAATTTCTGGTGGAATCAAGTGGAATTTTCTTTCCATTCTGCCCATGACGTCACTGGTTGGTATGAGTGAAATTATATTCTAGTTAGCCTCACCATGCAACTTATGTAAATAAGTATAGTTGTTGCAACTCACGAAGGCGAGCGGGCTATGTATGTGTGTGTAAGTGTCGCTCGCAACTGACCGCTCTGTCAAACACGCACACTACCGCACTGTGCATGTACACGTAAAGCCCGCTCGCCTTCGTGAGTTGCAAGAACTGTATAGCAGAGAGTAAAAATATTTTTATATTTGCTGTAAAAAAGAAATAAGATACAGAACCCCTGCACCACCCATTTGAATTCTCTCATTTAAGTAGTAAAGGAAACATCTTCAGGCAATCTACGATTCTGAAAGCTTTCTATGACGTTCTCGAATATACAGTGTCCCAGAAGTCGACGTCAAGCCGGAATCTGGTACCTAACAGGCTTAGTTATAAAAGAAATATCAAAGAATCTACACCCGCCACAAGGTGCAGATTTTTGTTTTTAATATGCCTATAATTTTAACATACGTAACTTCGATTTTACTTTATATTTTTCTGATAGCTATTATAAATAAATTTGACTGTTACCTAGTTTCGGCTTGAAGTTGACTTCTGGGACATCCTGTATAATAAGCAGCTATATCCTAGTGGAATCCGTTGGACTACCACGCAGAGGTCTCGAGTTCGATCCCAAGGCGTGCATCTTTGACTATGTGCGTATTCAATACAGCTCAATTTAACGGTGAAATGGACTATGGTCTAACCCTTCTCACACTGTAAAGAGGCCCGTGCCCTGCAGTGGGACAATTTATTAATAAATACGACTGATTTCAATAATTCTTTATCCAGAAGTAACATAGGCTATATAAACATCACGCTACGAGCCACGGGAGCAGAGCAATAAGTCTTATCTTTTCTGTTTTTCTAGTGTCCCGCTTTGATATATATCAAAATGAAATTTTTGTTTCCACTGCTTTAATCTGATAAGGTTCGTTGCGGGTTCCATGACAGTTTAGCATTTCTCAAGTGTTAAAACTCGATGTTTTGTGTGGAGCGGAGCAGTAATCAAAAACGTGGTCGACAGGGAATATAAAATAAAATGTCATATAACAATAACCAACTATATCTGGATCTACTTTCATCTCATACACGTTAAACAGTTCAAACAATTACTCTATACAATGGAATTCTATGCGCTTCGCCATTTGCACACTATCAACTTTTTGTCACACGACAGACCTAGCACGGGGTACAAGACAAATCCATTAACACAGGGATTTATCCATAGTGCGGGCACTTTTTAAATGTAAATTCACATTTATTCGCACACAACAGAGCGAGCACAAGTTACAAGACAAATCTCCGTGACACGGATTAAACCTAGTGTAGGCATTCTAAACATAAATGTAAATTCACATTAAAAAATATAACTTAACATTCATAAGTGTAACTTTGTGACCTATATGAAAAGCATATTTTTATTTTGAATAGGTACATACATATATCTCTAATGAGTGGGGATAGGTGTATTACGCCCACTTTCGTATCCATATTATTTTTATTAACGTGATATACCTATGTATACAGGATGTCCGGTAATTAATGGATAAACTTGCAATGTCATACAGCAGAACTGATGGCCTTTAAGAAAAAAATGAAATAAGGTTTTTATAAAATGCAATAGCTTGTCATACTTTTGACTGTCTATCTATTAGCATAATTAGTGTTTAATAATAAAACAACAAAAAACAGATGGAATGCATTAATTTATGGTCATAGTGTACAAGAAAGTTAAATATGGTAAATAAAAAAAATACATATCTCAGGTAGTAATTAGGAACTGCCATCCTTTCTACTATAAGACATTTCAAGGTTATCCATTAATTACCGTACACTGTATAAATGTAAATGTAAAAATTCATAGTGATATGGGACTAATATTTATTTATATAGAATTGTGTGACTGAAGCTAATTACACCCATATTTTGTGTTTTTAAGTTTAGGTCCGACGTAAGGAGGGCAGGTCTATCATTAGTCAGATTTTAATATTTATTATACCTTTATGTACCTAAAGGATGATTGTATTACACATATATTTAGGATCTGTGATAGAAAGAAACTAATCTATTGCCATATTTCGAGACAAGGTGACTATCCGACCAATTCACAATTTCACAAGTGGTCATACAAAGCCGGACATTGATAAAATACCGAATAAAACCGGTTAAATAAACCTATCTCTCACATTAACTCGTGCTAGGTCTAGACACATAACGTCGACAAAAAGTCTTGCCAGTATGTCAGTCGTAGTCAACGATACTACTTATCAATTATTGGAGGTCCAAACTCATTCGAAATTATGACCAAATTAATTATTATTATATGAAGATAATTGTCGTAATTATTATATTAATATGTTATCACTTATCAGACAAGAAGGTGTATTAGACCCAAATTTCGTAAGCGATGTTTTAAGGTGCTGATAGACGAGCACTTGTAATAATATAATATAATACTCTATCACACACACTCAACACCATCTAGCCCAAACTAAGCAGAGCTTGTACTATGGGTACTAGACAATGGATAAACATACATATATACTTTTTTTTGTATATACATACATATTATACATAGAAGTATCCAGACTAAGACAAACATCCATGTCCATGCACACAAATGTTTGACATGTGCAGGAATCGAACCCGCGACCTCAGGCGTGGCAGTCGGTTACACTGACCACTACGCCATCGAGGCTGCCATATGTAATGTAATAATGAGCATTCAAGCGAATGTTACATTACAGATAAATAAAACAGAGCTGTTCGTTGTTCAGTTCGACCATTTAAAAACGGCGAAGGCTCGATGTTCTGTTACAAGGTGCTCAAGTCAATCAGCACCTTTAGGTCGGAGAATTACCTGACAGAAAAACGTAATAACAAATTGTCCAACCGGGCAATCGTACCCAAATCGGCCAAATACAATATAATTACGGCAGTTACCTCGACAAAATGGAACCCCCTACGCAATAATACATTCACACTCCAGCACCAGACATAATAAAAAAAAAACCAATAGACTTGTTTTCAAATATGTACAAATACATCTTTGGGTATAGACAAAGATTTAAATGATAGACGCGCTACTACGTTTAAATACGGCCACCTTTCTGAATATATAGTCGCACGCTCACTCATATTGAAAATTGTACACTATCGTTCTCTATCATGTTAAAGTAATGTGTGAGCTCACTCTTCTAAATGTGAACACGTTTTCGTACACATCTATGTTTTAAATCTTTGGGTTTTACTATTTTGTTAGTTTACACAAGCAATACGCGATTACTAGTTCCTACTAATAATTCATTCGAATAAATTTGAAAGTCATTCGAAAAGTTATTTGTAGTATTTTTACATAGTAACATAGTAATTCCCGGAAGAGTAGGAGGTGTATTATACCTACATTTAAGATACGGTTTTAGATTCCACGTAATAAGAGGCCCTCCAGACCGAATTTCGGTCACGGCAGCCAGTCTTAACGGAGACTGGCCATCTGCGCAGGAGATATTATAGTGCACAAGTGTGTGCGCATAAAACTTTTTATGCGCTATAATATCTATTATGGGGACATAAAACTTAACTCTCGAAATGTGAGTGTTCCTCACCTAATCGTACTCCTTCGGAGATTATCAGGAATATATTTCATCAGTATCTATGACTTGTGCAAACTTGTAAGTACAAAAAAAACACATTGTCTACATTTTCAATCAATCTATAAATAAAAATATTATATAAGTATTTTACATATATATCGTAAAGATAATTCATTTATTTTAAATCCCCTGTCATATAGGGATGATCCCTATGTCACGGGGATTAACAAACAACACACAGACTCAGCATAACTATGTGTAAATCTATACTATGATTATAAAGCTGAAGAATTTGTTTGTTTGAACGCGCTAATCTCAGAAACAACTGGTTCGAATTGAAAATTCTTTTAGAATTCAAAATTCAAATTCAAAATAAATTTATTCAGATTAGGTTACAAGGTAACACTTATGAATGTCAAAGTTACACTAATTTGTTCTGCGAATGTACATTTACTGCCACGTTCAGCAAAGCAAGGGAGTAGGGCTCATGAGAAGAACGGGCAAGAAACTCATGGTCACTCTTTTTAATCGCCAAGTTTTTGTTTACAAATCATAAGAGCTGTAAAGTGCTGCAACCAGTTAGTGATGGATAGCCCATTTATCGTGGAAGGCAGTAGGCTATATAACATCACGCTACGACTAATAGGAGCGGAGTATCAATGAAAAATGTTGCTAAACAGTTAAATTTTTCATATGTGACGCTGACGAAGATGCGCGTGTTAGCTAGTTAAATATAAACCCAAATTAATGTCGTTAGAATCGAACTGGCATTTCTAAGTGTCGTGACAATGGCGAAGTGACCAGTCTAACCACGGAGCTATCAGTGCAATCGAGTTTGCTGACAGACTTTACGCTATATATGAAAAATCCTTATATCTATAAATGCTTGCGATAAAATCAATTTCTCCTTTTTTCATATGAAAAATATTCAATTTACAGACTTTGTTAAATATATTTATCATTCTACAGAAGCAAGCAGGGATTGAGGGATTAGTCTCGTCTGGCGTAGTGTGAGCGCGCTGACTGTTACAGTCAGCTGGGCTGACTGTACGCTAGGTGAGAATGATCCCTAGTCTTAACCTTAACTAATATTATTTATTGCTGAAAATGGGACGAAGTGATATTTGGAGAGGTCAAAAAAGCAGCGATAGCCTAGTGGGAGAGCATTGGACTACCACGCAGAGGTCTCGAGTTCGATACCAAGTCGTGCATCTCTGACCTTTCGAAGTTATATGCGTATCAAATAGTTAATTATCGCTCGCTTTAACGCTGAAGAAAAACATTGCAAGGAAACCTGCATGTCTGAACGCTATCTATAATGATCTAGAAGATATGTGAAGTCTTCTAAGCCACACTGAACCAGCGTGATAGAGTATGGGCCTAACTTTTAACACACCGGGACAGCATGGTCAAGTATGGCCTAATCCTTAACACACTGAACCAGCATGGTGGACTATGGCCTAATCTTTTACACACTGAACCAGTGGGGTGGACTATGGCCTAACCCTTGACACATTGGGCCGGCATAGTAGACTATGACCCTTCCCACACTAAGAAGAAGCCCGTGCCCAGCAGTGAGACAGTTTATCATTATATTAAGATGGTCCCAAGTTCAGCAATAGAATGTCTACATGACTACATATCCCGCTCGCTCCAGGAGTCCCGCCGCGCCAGGGCTGCGTCCCTCACTTGGCGACTCCGACGAGCGCGGGGCGCACGCAGCGCTCGTGTAGCTTGTACCCCACTTTGCTGACGGCCACCACCGTACCAGCTTCCGCTCCTTCAACCGCCTGAAATTAAAAGTATTATATTCAGATCTTGGTATGGATGCTGCCCAGGGAAGGTCTGGGATGAGCAGCTGCCAATATATATATAATCAAATACTAAAAATATGTCAGTTTACTTGTACAGAGTGTAACAACAACATATGGTCATAATTTTGGATCGCGTGACTAGAAAGAATCAAATTTTATGGAAAATATTTATTTTCTATATTATACAGAGAAAAGATTTGTATTTTTGTTTGTAATGAGTTAAATCTGAAATTATTAGACGGATATCATTGATAGGGTATTTTACTTACAGTTTCTTATTATTTAAGTCAGGTTTCAAATAGCAAATATTTTTGAAATCTGCTCCTAAATAAATATGAAAGAAGTATTTAAAATTATGGTAGTAGGGGTAATTGTTAAATGACAGAAAAAGATACTCAGTGACGTCACCGCTATTTAAATGCAGCTGGGCGAGGGAGATAGCGAGATATCCCCACTACGGCCCACTCTTCAAATCCAAATATAATATATTTATATATATTATATAACTAGGAATATATAAATTGGAAGAAATATAGCATTACCTGTTGGAATAGTGCTTCATGCAAGTTGGGATCGAACTTTTCTCTTAACGGTGACACTGACACCAACCCGTGTCTACTGAACACCTGCAACAAATATATATCATACATGACTAGTTTCTGTCCGCGTATTCACCTGCGCTACATTACTTGGCTATCCGTTGATAATTTCAGAACAAAAATGTAGTCAAATGAATACCAAAACGCATTACTTATGAATAAGCCTGCGTGAACTATATGAACATACTTGGAAAAATTACATGAATTGAATATATACCTGCTTGACTTATCTAAGTATACCTGCTTCAACTATATGAATATACCTGCTTGACTTATCTAAGTATACCTGCTTCAACTATATGAATATACCTGCTTGACTTATCTAAGTATACCTGCTTCAACTATATGAATATACCTGCTTGACTTATCTAAGTATACCTGCTTCAACTATATGAATATACCTGTTTGATATATTTGAGTATACCTGCTTCAACTATATGAATATACCTGTTTGATATATTTGAGTATACCTGCTTGAACTATATGAATATACCTGCATGAACTATATGAATATACCTGCATGATATATTTGAGTATACCTGTATGAACTATATGAATATACCTGTTTGATATATTTGAGTATACCTGTATGAACTATATGAATATACCTGCTTGGTATATCTGAGTATACCTGCATGACCTATGTATACATACCTGCGTGAACTTTGTTAATATACCTGCTTGATTTACCTGGATATACAAGCGCGAGCTTCATGTATGTATCTACTTGATTTATCTAGTTATACCTGCGTGAACTATTTGAATACAAATATGCCTGCCTGATTTGTCCAAGTAAACCTGCATGAACTATATGAATATACCTGCACGAGCTATTTGAATATACCTGCTTGATTTATCTCATTATACGTACATGAACTATATGACCATACCTGCGTGAGCTGAGCGCGTGTAAGTCTCACGCCGTCGTGCAGCGAGCGCAGTGCAGCGGCGGCGCCCGCCTCCGTGCCGCCGCCCGTCTCTGACACCTCGCTTTCTGGCACGCTCTCCGCTGCCGCCGCTAGTGTGTCCGCTACCTAACCATATACAAAAAGACAAAACTCTTATATTACACATATCGCTAACAGGCAATATGTTACACGTGACAGTGTATTTCATTAGTATATACTTATATATACTTGCGACCTGCCCCGGCTTCGCACGGTTAATTCAAAACATTAACAAATTATACACCAAAACCTTCCTCATGAATCACCCTGTCTATTGGTGAAAACCGCATAAAAATCCGTTCACTAGTTTTTTATTTTATCGTGAACAGACAGACGCGGCGGGGGACTTTGTTTTATAATATGTATCGAATAGCATTTACCCGCAGTTTCGCTCGCGTAAATATAGGTAAGGTTAGGATAGTAGCAGTACTTTAAAAAAAAATGTAGCCTATGTCACGTCGGGGAAAGTGTAAAATTAAATTAAATCTAAATAGTTTTAATAATAATTTAATTAGCTTAAAAATTAGTAAAGTTTAATTGTAGTAGTAGTATAACAGTTTTCAAAATTATGTAATAAAGAGTCAAATAAACAACGCGATAAAATCCGTATATAGTAGTTTAATTTCAATGAATAATATTCGCGTAAACAGAAGATTATGTAGCCTATGTTACTCGGTGATAGTATAGCTTACTAATAGTGAAATAAATTTTAAAATCGGTTGAGTAGTTTCTGACTCAAATCCTTACAAACAAATAAAAATCAAATCTTTCTTCTTTATAATATTAGTTTAGATATCGTTTACACTCATGTGAAACCTCGGTTTAGTATATACTATTAAATGGTATTCTGTAAAACAAAATCGTATTGAACAACAGTCTTTTCGGCAGAAGCTAACTAGGAAGCGAGCATGTTCCTCGCTTTCTAGTTAGCTTGTGATCCTCCGACCAGGCTGGGTGATCGTGCCTGACTTGTATATATAGTAACTCGCTGGGAAAACTTCGCTTGCGTGAGTCAGGAATGTAAGGTATAGCGTGTATTCCGTACAGCACCATCTGTTGGCATTTGTCGTAATTTGTTCGTCTGAGAGGAGTCGCAACTTGAGTTTGGTTAGTGAGATTCTACAGAATAATACCGTTGGACTCTACATAATATAGAAAAAGCAGGTCGCAATGTTGCGATGTTTTCTCTTCTCATAAGTCATAACAAAACTTATACAATTTTCTTTTTCTTATCCATACTAATATTAAAAGAAGCCGATCCATGCCTCGGAGAGCACGTTAAACCGTCGGTCCCGGCTGTCATGAACATGTATGGCAGTCGTTATTGGGCAAGTTAGTACCCTCTAATATCCTGACACTGGTCTAGCCTTAGGGTATCGTTAGTCTTCGGGTTGCGGAGGTCAGGTGGCAGCTGCTCCGTGTAAAAACTGATATCCAGTCAAATCCGGTTAGACCAGAAAAGCCGACCCCAAGTGACTTGGGAATAATAAAGGCTAAGAGAGAAGAATAGAAAAAGCAGTGGGACATTCCAACAAAAAAGACGGACTCACATCAAGTAGATCCTTGCAGAAACTCTGTATGGCAAATGACTTGGCGTCTTCGACTTGCTTCATCATGCGCCTGCGCACGTTCTCGCCGTCCGCGAGCGCGCGCTTGTACTTATCCTGCACACAACGTTTAAAAATATATTTTAATATAATTTCTAACTTAAGGTATTTGGAAAGATAATAATTATGGTAGACTAGTTTCGGCCCGCGGTTTTGTCCGCATGCACCCCATGAGAAACTATATCAGTATTCAAATGATCCTATGTCTTAATCTAGGGCATAATTCATCTGTGTCGCAAGTTCCATCCATATTTTATTGAATACCATACACTGAAACAGCCAAATATATGTATATATACTAGATTTTTTCAAGGCTTCGCCCGCACGGAAACAGTGGTTTTGATAAGGATGTCAGGTACCCTATGTCCGTTAGTGTATCCCCAACAAAGTATGCGATCGATTAAGTAGTAAAGACGTGCAAGCGTAGCAAACAATTTATTGTAATACTAATAATAATATAAGCCCTGAATATAAACTGTCCCACTGCTGGGCACGGGCCTCTTCTTAGTAATAATAATAATAATAATATTCTATCACACACACACAACACCATCTAGCCCAAACTAAGCAGAGCTTGTACTATGGGTACTAGACAATGGATAAACATACATATATACATATACTTAATATTGTCTTCTGTTTACGCGAATATTATTCATTGAAATTAAACTACTATATACGGATTTTATCGCGTTGTTTATTTGACACTTTTACATAATTTTATAAATTTGTTACACTGCTATTACTATTAAACTTTACTAATTTTTAAGCTAATTATATTGTTATTAAAACTATTTAGATTTGATTTAATTTTACACTTTTCCCGACGTAATATAGTGTCAAATAAACAACGCGATAAAATCCGTATATAGTAGTTTAATTTCAATATATATATACTTTTTTTTTGTAAATACATACTTATTATACATAGAAACACCCAGACCAAAATAAACATCCATGTTCATGCACACAAATGTTTGACTTGTGCGGGAATCGAACCCGCGACCTCAGGCGTGGCAGTCAGTTACACTAACCACTACGCCATCGAGTCGTCAATGTGAGAAAGGTTTGGAACTAGTCTTCCACGCTAGCCCAGTGTGGGTTAGCAGACTTCACAGTGACATATCTTCGAGAACATTATGTAGAACTCGGACATGAAGTTTTCCTTTGCCGTTAAAGCGAGTGATAATTAACTATTTAATATACATAGAACTTGGAAAAGTCAGAGATGTGTGCCTTGGAGAACTCTGCATGGCTATCCAACGGCCTACCATAAGGCTATCACTGCTTTTAAATGATTATCATATGTATGTATGTATCTTATGTGGGGGCCAGTCATTACAGACCGGCGACACTTCGACCCAGTGGGATCTTTTGTGTCGACACTCTCCCAATAACGACTGCCATAGAAGTTCATGGCAGCCGGGACCGACGGCTTAACGTGCTCTCCGAGGCACGGAGCAGGCGATAATTGTCAATCAATACGCACATAATTTCGAAAAGTCATATAACTTCCGAAAGTCAGAGGTGCTCGACGTGGCTTCGAACCCGAGACCCTCTGCATTGCAGTCTGTTGGTCTCCCCACTGAGTTATCGCTGCTCATTATTACCATATGTAAGATAAATCAATATTTACATAGCACGTGCCTTGGGACTGAACTCGAGACCTTTGCGAAGCAGTTCATTGGTTACACTACACTATTGCTGCTTTTTAGTAGATAGGATAATGTCCTCCAGACCGAATTTTGGCCACGGCGGCCGAATCTTAACGGAGACTAGCCATCTGAGCAGGAGATATTATAGCGCACAAGTATGTGCGCAAACACAAATGCACTCTCTGTTCCCTAACCCTCATCATACGATTGACGGTAATCCGACACGACCGGAGAGAGATCAGGCGCAGGACCAATGGCTTTACGTGCTTTCCGAGGCACGGGGGTGTCTAACACCGCCAACTCCCTAACTCCGGGCTGCTATTGAGATTTCTTAATAGAAAAACTCTATAACTTTTTGTTGGCCCGACCCGGGATTCGAAACTCGAGACCACAGATGCCAAAACAGGCGGTCACAGTTAAGTGAATAAAATCAACACTTTTTGTTTAATACAAATTTAAAATATACATTTACCGTAACAATGAATGTGTTTACAATTACTCCATGTAAAAATCTTGAAATAATTAACACTTTAGCGTACAAAATTACTTAAATTTGCATGAAAAATGCAAAAACGTAAGCTCGTGTTACGTGATTTTTACATTTTAACAGTAGAAATCTATTCTATTTAACAGCTTAAACAAAACATAAATAGTTATATTACAATTTGTCCGTCCCAAATATATAAGTTATTGGTTGACTATAAAGATACATATTTATCACAAAAGCACTTCAAATCCTCCATACAATTTGACTATGGCGGCCGCGCGCCGATTTGAATGTGCGCCGCACGAGCTCTGTCATCTGTCTTACGCTCGGCGCAGTCTTAAGATAGGAAAATAATAGCAGGATTAATACTCACTTCAAAATCCTTGGCTTGCTGTTTGAGAGTGTTAAGTTCATTGGTAAGAGACTCGATCTGTTTGTGACACTCCTCGATGGTGGCAGGCAGCTGCTTGCCATTGGCATCTTTTGTGTTCTCTGCTGGTTTCTCCTCCGTGCTGTAGCCTCGGACTGTGCTTCTGTGAAAATAGAAGCAATCCTTAAGTAACCTTGCGCTTCCAACCATGTTTATGATAACTGCTGTGCTAATGTGGGTTGTAGTGTGATGGTATACTATGTTGCTTCTGGATAAAACAGTTTTTTAATGGTAAAATAATTATGAAAATAAGTACAGTAGTTAATGAGTTTATTAAACAAAAATATAAATCATTTTTCTTTATAAAATTTGTATAGAATATAAAACTGCCTCCGGGCGCAGCAGTAGTGAATGCGACTGCTGTGCGTTAGGTCTCAGATTTGAATCCCGGGTCAGGCCAACAAAAATTTATTAGCTTTTACTGTATCTCAATAGCAGCCCGGTGCGCACGTAAAGCCGTTGGTCCTGTGTCTGATCTCTTTCCAGTCATATAGGATTACCGTCCCATCGAATCATGAGAGTTAGCGAATAGAGAGTGTACTTGCATTTGCGCACACACTTGTGCACTTCAATATCTCTTGGGCAGATGGCCAGTTGCCGTTAAGATTGGCCGCTGTGACCGAAATTCAGTCTGGAGGACATTATTATAGAAAGGAATTGCAACTGCTTTGGCGGCACAGCTGTCACTAATGTTACTGCCATACATGAGATAATTTGATAACCAAATTAGGCAAAATGGAGTCAGGTTTTCCTGCTAAGATATAACAGCACTTAGTATGGAACTTGTAGGTGGCAATAGAATTGTCTCTTTTTATGTGAGATCATAAAACAACTTGTATGTGGGTGAAATGTATTTCACAGAGGTGTACCTCTGCATAACACTAAGGGGAGAGGTGATTGACAATTATCGCCTGCTGCGTGCCTCGGAGAGCACGTTAAGCTGTGTCCCGGCTGTCATGAAGATCTATGGCAGTCGTTATTGGGAGAGTGTCGACACAAAAGATCCCACTGGGTCGAAGTGTCGCCGGTCTGCACTGACTGGCCCCCACATAAGATACATAAGGGGAGAGGTGTAAGACTATAATATCCCCATGACTACCACTCTGAGGATATACAAACACAATCCTACATAATTCCACAGAGGAGATTAATTTGTCTGTCAGGGTATAGGTGTTGATATTCAGAAACAATGCTATGACTTTATGTCTTAATATGTTAAGGTTGACTGGTAAAATAAATAAATATAAAATTTTCTTATGATCTAAGATATATCTATCAGGTTGGTATCTTATCATATAATAATTTTATTAGAAGTGTTTAGTGATGAGGTTTGCGTCCTTGTATGTTAAAATTATTATCAGAAGATCCCGTATTATGATAATCCTGTTGAATATGATATGATTATTGCATTTGATTGTCCTGTTATTCTTGTTAGTAATATGTTGAATGAAGTATTAACCGTTTAGTATTTATAATATAATATCCGAAAACATCCATTTGTAGCCGATAAACAGTCAGTGTTTTAAGCGTTACGGTTAGTAAAATAATGTTCAAAGTGGCATGCACTTGGTAACTCGTATCCGACCCACTGGTAAATAGAGGACACAATGTAGCAGCTTGTTTGCGAGCCGCTGTAAAAGGACAGGTTAAAGAATTGTTTATGATTTATTTGTTCATAGGTATAAAAAGTGTGGGTCTTGAATTAAAGAGATTTAAAAAATTGGATAAATGATTTTAGTACCCGATACTACAATTCTATAAAGTTCCTGTATAGCTTGAATTTGATTTGTTAAGACTGATCTTGAAAATGCTGTAAATGTCTATGGAAGGTGTTATGAGTGTGTGTGTCAAACTTATCTGGTGTTACAAAATTATTATGATCTTATACTAATTAAAATTTTAATTGATATGAAGAAATGGTTATAGCCCATACAAAAACTTAATCATGAGATTATACAGTTGCATTATATATTACACACACATTTCATAATTTATGTTTCAAGTCCAATGTATGAGGAGTAATGCCATAGGGGACATATCTAGACTACATACTGCTACTGAGTACTTTCTAATACTTTGACTGACCCGGAAATCGAATCCTCTAAGTTACTTTCCCAGCATCATATATGATTTACGAAGATAAACCGATGTAATGCTATGTTATCCTTTAATAATGAAAATCTATTTCATTAAGATTCAAAGTTTTGTATATATATATATAAAGTACGACACGGTTTACTTTATTATGACAAGATTTTCTGACAAACAATCAACACTTTCTTCTATTTTATTTATACATACATACATTCTTACAAAGATTCACGCCTGTTTCCCAGAGGGATAGGCAGAGACTAGACTTTTATTTATGCTCAATGCAAATAGAAAGTCGAATACTTATATTAAAAAAATATTACATCAGCCACCAATACCAACTATTACACAGCTAATACATCACTAATATGGATTTAAATATAGTTTTTATAAGATTTACGTCAAAAGCGCTATTTAATAAATAGTATTTTTGCAAAAATAAAGATAATATTCACGATTATAACCTAAAATCTGGTTGCGCAATATTACCTGCACAAATTAGCTCGCAAGGTCCTGAAAGAGGATTCGGTGACGAATTTCGTGAGTCTGCCTACTGAATACACTTTTAATGAAGCCATTGGAATAACTGTTATATAATTTATTTATAACAATTTCAAAAATAAATTCGCGTAAAAAGAGGTTAGTCTGAAACCCTAATCTGTCAAATGTCAAGTGTTTTTTTTTTATAGAATATAGCTGCTTATCTGACAGATGAAATAAGTTTAGAAATCGGTTTAATATGGCTACAAGTGTACTGTAAAAAGTATATAACTTTTAATTTTATAATTATTTGCCTTTTACATAAATTATAACCTGATTTAGGAAACTAGACTATATTTTGGAGATATTAGAATTTACGAGTGATCATGGAACCGAAACGTCTCAAGGTCACGTTCGATGTCAGTCACGTCAAATCGATAGCGTCATTTCAGCGTCAGCTGTTATCTGTCAAAATTCATGTTTCATGATCTCACATTCACAAAACTACACACTACGCAAAAATGATTGCATCATCCGCAAATTCTCCATTTCTAGTTTCCATCGATGTTGACGTCATGTACCATGTTCAGGGCATCGCTTAGAGTTAGAGCTATCAGACATCAGTGTGTGTCAGACCGCAGTGCAGTGCGCGCGTAATTTTCAAAAATGGCGTGTCTAGCTGTGTTTGATTTCGATCGTACTGTTGTCCTCGATGATTCGGACGCGACAATTATAAATAAACTGAAAGAAAATAAGCCTCCGCCTGAATGGGAGACAAGTAACAAAGACTGGACTCCTTATATGAGCGATGTAAGTTTTTATAGGCTCCATAAATTAAGTTGCTTGTGCTTCAAAAAAATAGAATTTTGATTTATTGTACTTTTTAACTTTAAGTCTTTAGAAATGTTACTTTCATTTATGGCTCCTTGTTAATTTAGTTTAGAAAATAATTGTAAGCTGAAACTTATGTCGATTGACCTTGGTGTTTTTGTTCGTTTATTATTACGCGCAGTCATTAGTCGCGATGGTAGGCCAAGTTCAAGACCAGCCGGCTTTCTTCCGCAGCTAAATAAAAATGCTATTAGATGTTCCGGTAAAAAAATAGTAGTATATCTACCGATTCTTAGCAACTGGTTTTCATTTGTTCATTCTATAACTTTTTTTGGACGTAATTAATCGAAATTTGGAAATTCACTGATTACTACGTTCAAAAATGTTAAATTGTGGCCTGAATAATTTAATTTTAACTTTGATCATTCGGCTTTTATGTCTTTCTCTTTGAGGGACTAATTAGAAAGACATAAAAGCCGAATGTTCAAAGGCAAAATGTGTGTTTGCTGTAAGTCAGTGTTATTCAGTTACACTGTTAAGAAATTTTTCGTGCCAAGACAGAATTTGCTTATGTTAGAAAAGTATAAAAAATTAGTAAAAATTACTAATTTTTTATACTTTTCTAACATAAGCAAATTATGATACCAATTTTTAATACTTTTATTATTAAAAGTATTAAAAATTGGTTTCCCTATAGCATAATGTTTTAAACATATAGAGAAATATTAGTGTGATAAGGAGTCAATCTATGTATGTATGTAAAATGGTGCATTATGCTTCCTGCTGAGAAACATCATCACAAAGGTGACGTTCACCTCTAAACATAGGCCTTCTTCAAGGGTTTCACACCGATCTTGAGCCGCCCGCATCCAACCGTTTCCCGCGACCCTAACCAGGTCATCGGTCTGCCTTGTGGTACCTAACCCTGCTGCGTCTTCCGGTGCGTGGCCGCCACACCAGAACCTTTTTGTCCAACGGCCATCGGTTCTGCGCGCTATGTGCTAATGGTTATTGCTAATGGCGAGCATCGGCTATAATTTAGTAAATGTACGAATGAACCCACTCGCCCAAACTACCACCGTCTTTAAGGAACCGGCGTTTGAGTAGTAACACTGTTACTGCGTTTGACCAGTTAGTAAGTGTTCCAGGTTTATATACCAACATAAGCAATAACTTTAATGTTATCTTTAAAAAAATCTGGTATCGATAATGTGCGAGCGATATTCCCGATTTTAAAAGCGACCATGGGGTACAGTAACCTGTAACTATCGGGCTTATACCTGTACGTGTTTTAGTAGAATAAAAAAATTACCCAGTCATTTGTTTGACCCGGCTCGGGCATCGAACCTAAGTCTTTTGCATAGCACTCACATCCACTACCGCTGCGCTATCGAGTGAGTAAATGTGAGTGTTTGTAACGCTTCTATGCCTTAACTACTCAAACGGTCATCATGAAATTTCGCAGATAAATTTTAGGTACAGAAACAGACAAAATACCTTTCATCAAAAAGTACTGTGCCCAAGCGTACTCGCGAGCAAAAGCTAGTAAAAAATACTTTTAAGCTTCTTAGATTCTCCAAGTCAGCTTTGTCATGATCTCATTGTGCTCTGCTTTGTCCCTAAAGATGACTTGATAGGAAACACAAGGGCCGTTTTTCCATACAAATGTAGTCCCCTGTTTCATCTCTGGACAATGCCAGTAGAGCAAAAAAATTTTCCTAAGATGTATGGCCTCTGTTGGCATGTCCCTATGTTTTCTGTTTTGTCATAAATTTATTATTAAAAGGGCCTTCAAAAACTTCAACAATTGTCCAGATTTTCCGCTGTGTTCAAACATCCAGAAAACAAATTTGACTAGATTATATAAAAAAAGAAAAACATAGGAACACGGCCAAAGACTTTTTTTAATTTTAATGGGAAAAGTGGTTAAATCGATCAAGTTTTAGAGAAAGGATCAGAGGACTACGAATCATAGATTTTATGTACTTTTAATAGGTATTTTCGGTCCAAGCTGCAGTTGTCTTTATCGCTCTCTGCGGGCACTGCGCGACAGCAATAGATTTTACAAATACCTATTTTAATTTCTCTCGCCCTTAGTGTTTCTTCGTAAGTAGCTATGAACAGTTCGATTTGGACATGTGTTTCATACAATGTGTAAAAAATTATCTACCCTTTGCGCGTCCAGTTAAAGCCGGACACGGTCAGGCATTTTAATTGCGTGTGCGGCTGAATTAGACGGTTTCTAGAATGTCCGGCTTTTAGAATAGTTTTTACTTTTTTACGTTTGTCTTGTTTTGGTTTCCACTCCGGCCAACTCACCTTGTATCGCTAGCGCAAGCGGGTCAGAGTGTAGCAAAGGGTGTGCATTTTTTTGAGACTTTTAAATCGTTTTTTCCTTTATTCTATCGCAATCCCAAACAGTTGCACACCCATTGCTATACTCCAACCCGCAAGCGAGCAGACTAGTACGGTCCTTTCCAAATTTTTCATGTTATGCTAAGACTAAAAAAAATAAGGGTGCTCACATCACCGTCTAAACTGGTCTATACGGCTTTTCGGTTTTAAGACCTGGCTACACTACCCGAGAGTAAAAGGACTCGTTTCCTGATATAGGAGCTGAGCCATACTGACGTTACGTGATAAGGAAAAACGATGGCCAAAAAACAAAATTTCATATAAAGATGTTGGCTGATGCGTCTTTTTTAACTGATTCCAAATATTTATTGAAATTAAATTACTTTATACAGATTTCGTATCGAAATCCGTATATAGTAATTAAATTTCAATGAATAACATTCGCGTAAACAGAAGACAATATTATGATTGTATATATTATATATATTGATATGTAATAAACTCACTTTCGAAAAGAATAAATTTTTTTTTTTTTAGCAGCAAAGAGGTTTGTTGTTTATAATATTAATATCAAATTCCCTACAGTAATAAAATTTCAATAACACATACGTACGTGCTATTATAATTTATGTTATACGCATGCTAATGAATCTCTTGAGAGCTATTCGTCTATATTTCCTTGTACGAGTCATGGCTGTGTATTCCTTGGGAGGAGGTCAGAGGTGTCTACACCTGTATTTTGAACAGGGATGACGCAGTGGTTTAAGTGGTCGCCCCGCCATTGCCACTGCGCCGAGTGTTGTGGGTTCGATACCTAGAGATAAATATATATTTGTGTGATCCACAAATAGTTGTTCTGAGTCCCAAATTACCAACGACACAGGAATCACACATATTACGCGAAATGTCTTTCAAAAAAGATAGAAATGTTGCCTTCTTTGTTTTTGGTTTTATGTGAGTGTATTGCCGTCTACTAATATTATAAATGCGAATGTCAGTTTGTTTGTTTGTTACGCATTCACACCTTATCTACTCGACCGATTATCATGAAATTCTGTATACATATTGTTATAAGGGGTACAGAAGAGTCCATAATTATGATACCTTTCATCCAGAAAATTACATTTTCGCGAACAAAGCCGCTGGAATAATCTAGTATCCAATAATTTCCTGTCTTATTTTATTCATAAATTTTGACGTTTTCGAAATATTTGATACCAAATTATTAATAAAGTAAGTATATAGCTTTGTGTTCCACAGGCACTAAAGTTAAACACATGACAAATGGCGACATTTTCATAACACGTGATATATAGTTACAATATTACACAACGTTGATAACAAAATGATGTAATATTAGTAAGGGGAATTGATTTGAGTCATCTTGAACAATACATCATTTGTATGTACTCAACTACTTATTAAACAACCACTTATAATTACAAGAGTATGACTAAAAATAGACATCGGCCTCTTAAAGAAAACCTGCGTTAAATAACACCGTAACTGCATTTCGACTAGTAAGAGTGCCAGAAGCTCGCCTACCTATCTCTCTTAAACCTTTCCTTTCATCCTACCTTTGTACATATATATAATAATATCAGGCCTGTATATAAGCTGTCCCACTGCTGGGCACCGGCTTCTTCTCAGTGAGAAGGGTTAGGCCATAGTCCACTACGCAGATCCAGTGTATTTGTAGTCTTCATATATCTTCGAAAACATTATGTAGAACTTTCAGACATGCATGTTTCGATTTAACCTGTGGTATGCCGGAACGTGGATCTACGCGAGACACAATGCTTTTTCTATTATGTCTGGTATTCCGGCATACAAGAGGTTAATAAGCGATAATTAACTGTTTAATTCGCACATAACTTCTAGAAGTTAAAGATGCGTGCGTGTGTTGAGATCAAACTCGAGACCTTTGCGTGATAGTCCACTAGGCAGGCACGCGGCTCTGACCAATCGAAGTTATGTGCGTATTAAATTTTTGATCATGAAAACATCGTGAGGAAGCCTGCATCTCTGAGAGTTCTTTATAAAGTTCTCGAGGATAATTATTTGAAGTCTGTCAGCCCGCACTGGGCCAGCGAGGTGGACTATGTAGACCAGAGGTTCCCAGACTATTTTTCATATAGACCACTTTCTAAATTTAGCAGGTTCCGGTGGACCTCCTGCAGCTACATTTCTACCTACCATATTCCTTGGCATTCGTATTTATATTGGTAAGGAGACCACTAGTACTGAATATGGAATATGCAAGATTTTACAAGTAACAGTCGCTGAGCTTCCTAAAATATTATCTGCCTACAGTGATAGGTGAAAAGTCAAGCCAACATTTTAGGTCTTCATTATCGAAAGCAAATAAATTTTCGTGGACCCCCGCTTACAAATTGCAGTCCCCATTTATTTGTCACGCCAGCATAAACCCCATGAAGAGTCGTACGTGGACCCATGGAGGTCCACCTGGACCACTTTGGGAACTAATGATGTAGACCATAGTCCATAGTCCAGACCCTTCTCACACTAGGAAGAGACCCGTGCCAAGCAGTGTGAGAGTTTATATACAGGGTTGACATACTAACTTCCTAACTAATATTATAAATGCGAATTTGAGTTTGTTTGTTAGTTTATTACGCTTGCACGTCAAACTATTCAAGCGATCATCATTTTTCAAATGCCGCATACATGTTGTCAGGAGAACAAAAAGGACATAAGGTACTTTTCATCCAGAAAAAAGTACTTACTATTAATAATATAGCCTACCCTATAGGTACTACGTTTATGCGAGCGAAGCCACGGCCAAAATCTAGTTATTATTTACTTTGCCAGCTATTTACTCCAGTTTTAGCTGGTATTCTGCTAAGCCCTATGTCTTTTAAATATGTCAGTGCTAAGTATAAATTCGCAAGTTTATAGTTAATATGTATCTTCAGTGAATTTTGGCAGAAGATCAATACGAGATGGCCTTGGACAATGCCAGATATAAAGTCTAGTTTAAATGAAGAGAAGAAGCGATTTCTTGTTTCTATCTAGCATTGGCTATGCAGTGACAAAATACACCAATAAATACCTATAGAAAATGGCGCTACGACTTTGGATGCAATGCGGTAGTTGAATCACTATTTTATTATTTTAGTCGAATAGTTGCATTATCCGAACTCCAAAATAGAAATTGTAATTAAAAAATTAATAATATTGCTACATAATACCTAAATATTACATTATCTATACTAATATTATTATTCTAAATAGAATAGAAAAGGGTATGTTAAGCTGGTTTGGGCATGTAGAAAGAATGGACGAGGAAATACTGACTAAGAAAGTTTGTAAGGCTAGTGTGAATGGAACAGTCGCAAGAGGAAGACCTAGGCGAACGTTTTTCGATCAGATCGGAGGCGTTCTGGACAAAGGCCAGGTTAAGAGCACCTTGAACCTACGGGCGTGTATGAGGAATGTGATGAAAGTGAATGAAGCCAGAGAAGTGTGTCAGGATCGTAGCAAATGGAAATCCGTAGTCTCTGCCTACCCCTCTGGGAAACAGGCGTGAATCTATGTATCTACTATATATTATAAAGAGGAAGGTTTTGATATTTTATTTGTTTGTATGTAAGGATTTAACTCAAAAACTAATTATCCGATTTCAAAGATCCCTTCACCGTTAGAAAGCTAATATATTATCACCGAGTATCATAGCTATATTTTATTAACAAAAAGATCTGTTACATAATTTACGCGAGCAAAGCCGCGGGCATAAGCAAGTTTTCTATAATAGACTAGCTATTTCTCACGATTTCACTTTCGTTTATGATTACTGCTCTGCTCCCGTGACTCGTAGCGTGATGTTATATAACCTAGTAGCTGTCCCTCAGGATGAACATTTATTTTCTGGTTGAAAGGTACCATATGTCCTTTTCTCTAACCCTGTAAACGTGTATGCTATATTTCATGATGATCGGTCGAGTAGTTAAGGCGTGAAAGCCTAAAAAACAAACAATTTCACACTCGCGTTTATAATTTCAGTTAGGCTGTTATTTCTGGGTAAAGTAGCTTTCTAATGGTAAAATAATTATTAAAATCGGTTCAGTAGTTTATAGTTTAGCGAGTAAAAACAAACAAATTTTTTTTTTATAATATTAGTATAGATAAAAAGCCTAAGAAATGATTCTGCATAGCCGCGAACGCTCGCTCCATGGCGCCATGATTAATAGTACTGTGGTTATTCCCAGTACGGTTATATCGTAATATTTCTTGAAACTATATAAAGACTCGCTTCTAAATTGGTTTCGAACATAAACTCTTCCTTATCATAAAGATGGATTGGTTGTTTGGCGTGCTTCCTTCGCCTTGTGCCAGGTGCCACAATACCTATGTCTCCTTGATTATCTGTGGTAATGACGTCTCTCCGGTCATATAAATAAATTTTATTGATCTATTTCTGAATTTTAATTCGGTAATAAACTATTTAGATGGCATCTCGGTGGAAAGTTTAAGATATCTATTTATAGTTTTGTAATATCGTCACTACATAGTATTATAACAAAGTTTCTTTCGTCTGTTTGTAAACTTTAATAATATTGAACGGTTCACTTTTTGCTTTTTATAATGGCTAATTTGATTAATCGAGGAACAGTTCAGTATATAGTTTATTAAATTATGCCTGCGTCTTCGCTCGCGTCAATTAAGACTTTGTCATTCGATTTTTAGCTTTAGGGACTGTAGTTCCTTTCTGGATGAAAGGTCTCTATGCCCTTTTCTGTACCCCTGACATTTGACAATATGTATATGAACTTTCATAATGATCGGTCGAGTACTTTAGGCGTGATAGCGTAAGAAATCAACTTATACCTATTCGCATTTATAAATTATAATATTTTTAGAACTGGCTGCTACCCGCAAATTCGTCTGAGTGAAATTAAACGAAAAAAAACTAAAATAAAAGTATCTTTAATTACTCCTTATAACATCAGCTATCTGCCACAATCGGCCCATTTCAGAGATTAGCCGGAACAAACAGACAGACAGAGGGACATAAAAATTGAAAATAGATTTTATGATATAAGTACCGTATAATATAGGTATTTACTTTCATACGCATTTAGTAAAAGCTGTTATTTTGACACAAACAGACACTTCAAATTTATTTATGTATAAATGTAATTGTTGTATATAATGATATTATATACAGAAAACACGCAGATATGTAACTAGCGCACGTAAAGTATCTAAAGATTCACAAATGTCCCAATTTGGGCGTTTTCTATTTGCCTCTAAACAAAATCGGTTCACCTAAATATCTTGTTAAATATTTAAAGTAAAAATTGTTTAAATAATATCTTTTTACATCAGCTCTTACTTATCTATTGCTACTTAAAAAATCAAATTAATAATAATAATAATAATCTTTATTGATTCAAAAAGTTACAGATACACATTATACATAGATACATATTATATGATATTGGAGTTACAATAAAAGGATTAATATAATAATGTTGAAGATCTGTTAAAGCAGAAATCTGTATACAATTATCTTGAAACCCTGTCTCTTAAACTAGGATAGGACCTGTATTATAAGAGACAGTGTTCGGCTGTTATTTATTGCATGAAATAGATTTGTAACTTGTGTCTAGTGTAATTATATCCATGAACTACAGGTGTGCGTAAATGTAACTTAGGCTAAACTGTGTGAGTGTGGATGTGTGTATCTACATACGTGGATGCGAGCATGCAGTTCTATTTGTGTGTGTGTTTTGTTTGCGTGTGTGTGCGTGCGTGTGTGTGCGTGCGTGTGTGTGCGTGCGTGTGTGTCCGTGCGTGTGTGCGTGCGTGTGTGTGCGTGCGTGCGTGCGTGCGTGCGTGCGTGTGTGTGTGTGTGTGTGTGTGTGTGTGTGTGTGTGTGTGTGTGTGTGTGTTGTGTGTGAGTGTGAAGAGTGAGGGTGAGCGTGTTTCTGAGGGTATATTATATAGTTGTGTGAATGTGTTGATATTTATTTTAAATTATAAATAAAGTTAATCAAGTTAAGTTGTACTTGTGTTTATAATTAGATTTTTAAGTAATTTTAGTAAGCATTTGGTCTAACAATAGTTATTATTAAACCAATATTACTAAAATTCAAATATAGTTAATTTGTGTAGCGTTTCAATCGAGTAGGCGACTGAGATTAGGCGACGTTGAAGCCCTATGGGTTAATAGATAATGCGTGTGAAGCCACGGGATTTAGCTAATTAATATAATTAAGCACGTATGCGTTTAGGAACCATTAGACACTAACATGGACAAATACATATATTTTTTAATAAATAACACTATTACTTATCTAACCTTTTTTTTAACGTGCGAAAATGATTATGATGTCACGCGGGAAGGCGAGAGGGATTTTATTTATTTATTTAATCACCAACAATTTTTACATTGTGTTTGATTTTGTACATTGGCTATATGATAGAATAATATAGTACAATAAAATAATTCAATTAAAATAAAATAAAAGCAAAATAGAATTCATATACACAAATTGCAATATAAATAATAATTAAATCAATATTAAGTGACTAATTGTCAGTACTAGGATATATATTCATTTAATAATATGAACAATAATTACTATCAATTAATTATGATATGTGGGCTCTCTTAAGACTTTCGGCCTACCGACTACAACCACCACGACGTGCCACCTCGCTGCTTTGTATGATGGGTGGGTCGCTGGAACTGAAACTACATCAGCGAGTCTAACCTGTCCTAACTTATATATACGCGAGCAAAACCGCGGGTATAATCTAATATTATACAGGGTGACTGGTTAAACATTGTACGTAGGTACTTAAGGACATGATAATTGATAGTCAGACGTAAAGTATAAAAAAAAAATTAAATCTGTGTAACCTGCAAAGAAAACCTTTATGAAAATTTGTATGAAATATCCACACAGCTGTGCGCGCCGCGCTGCCGAGGCTAATTAATGACCTTTGATAAGAAAAGAACGGTCTGTGGTATAAATTCGGGAGAGTGCGGGGTGCAGCAGGGGGCGGGGACGGAGGTTTTGGTTACTGTACTGAGTCGTTTCGTGGAATAACAGGAATTACCAAGGTTGCACGGCCAATCGGTCATCGTTTGTAACACAGCTGTGGTATATGCGAAGAGTGTCAACACATTCACTTTTTATTGGACAACTAGATCAAATTTGAAGTACCTATTTTTTTAGATATTCGGGTCCAGAATCGTGTACTGAATACCCTCCTTCAATATGTCCAGTCTTTTACAAATCACCCTGTACAGGGTGTCCGGTAATTAATAGATAACCTTGAAATGTCTTATAGTAGAACTGATGGCTGTTCAGAAATAATATGAAAATTCTATCCTAACCACTACCTGAGATTCTTTTAAAAGTAAATTTTTTTACCTTAACTTTCTTGTACACTATGACCATAAATGAATGAATCAATGGGTTCTTTGTTGTTTTATTATTAAACACTAATTATGCTAATAGATAGACAGTCAAAAGTATGACTGAATATTGCACGTCTTTTTTCTTTTTTTCTGAACGGCCGTCAGTTCTTCTATAGGACATTTCAAGGTTATCCATTAATTACCGGACATTCTGTATATTTCCTACCAAAAAACTCAATATCACATTTTCTTAATTCCATTTTCTGTTTCCAGGTTTTCGAACACGCGTTCACGGCCGGGTTGAGTCAGGAGGACATCTTGTCATGCATCGGCTCCATGCGGCCGACTCCGGGCGTGGAACTACTTATCAGTACCCTGGCCAGCGAGGGCTGGGACGTGCTTGTCCTGACAGATGCCAACACTGTCTTCGTGCAACACTGGCTTAAAGTACATGGACTAATGGTGAGAATATTTTACTGTAGCTCAACGTTAAAATAATAATGTGCTCCAGACCGAATTTCGGTCACGGCATCGAATCTTAACGGAGACTGGCCATCTGCGCAGGAGATATTATAGTGCACAAGTATGTATGCAAACACAAGTGCACTCTCTTTTCCCTCACTCTCATGATCCGATGGAACGTCACCGACACGACCGGAGAGAGATCAGGCGCAAAACCAACGGCTTTACGTGCTTTCCGAGGCACGGGGGTGTCTAACACCGCCAACTTCCTAACGGGGCTATATTGACGTTTATTAACAGAAAAACCTAATTACTTTTTGTTGGCCCGGCCCGGGATTCGAACCTAAACCTCATATGCAGCAATCGCATTCACTACCGCTGCGCCTCGGAGACTGCTCAACGTTATGCTAGGATACTCGCACACATCCTAACTATTCCTTATTAATATTATAAACGCGAAAGTTTGTATGGATGTATGGATGTTTGTTACTCTTTCACGCAAAAACTACTGGACCGATTGCGATGAAACTTGGTATGTAGATAGCTGGAGACCTGGATTCCCACGGGAACGGGACTTACGCGAGTGAAACCGCGGGGGAAAACTAGTATTAGATATAAATGCGAATGTGAGTTTGTTTGTTGATTACGCTTTCACAACTTAACTACTCGACCGATCTTCATGAAACGCATACACGTTGTCAGGGGTACGAAAAAGGATATAGGGTAATCCAGAAAAATACTTCTATTTCCAACGACTAGTTATAACCTACAAAAAAGCGAGCGAGGCCGCGGGAAAATCTAGAATTAAGACCATTTATGTAGAAGGCATTGAGTATACTGAAGAAGAACTTTCAAGTAAATTTTTTGTAATAAGTATTATGTAAACACGAATTTAATTAATATTGTTTTCTGTTTACGCGAATATTATTCATTGAAATTAAACTACTATATACGGATTTATTTGACTCTTTATTACATCATTTTGAAAATGGTAGTTGTCGTTGTCACAAGACAAGAGACAACTACCATCTTAGTCTCCCCGTGACCATGGCTGCTGAAAAGCAACCGAAACGTCGGGGGAAGTTTAACTTTAAATATAAATACATTTAATAATAATTTAATTAGCTTAAAAATTAATAAAGTTTAATAGTAGTAGTAGTAGTGTAACAGTTTTCAAAATTATGTAATAAAGTATCAAATAAACAACGCGATAAAATCCGTAGGTATATAGTAGTTTAATTTCAACGAATTTAATTATTTTTATCTGCCTCTTGTCAGCTAAAAAAGGTAAATGTCATACTCTAATATCGTTATTCATTTAAAAATGAATTATGTTTGTATGAAATTAAAGATGATTCGCGCTGCCCGCAATTCCATTTTAAAATGACGATAATGCAAATTTAATATAATAACTTCATAGTAAAAAAGCGCGAAATTCTGTTAAGAACTGTCAACCCATTGTCATGGCAACGACAAAGTCACAGATTATAAAAGTAATAAAACTAAAGAAAATAGTCAAATCACTTTCCATTTAAAATATTTCCAGTCGATTTTAAGTAAATTATGTAATTATTAGAAAAATCTAAGATAATCAGTTGAATTTGTGCTGTATATGCGTTACTTGTCTTATAAACGCTTAAATACTTAGTCTAATAACATTCTGCCATTGTCCCTTTAATATCCCCATAAGTTATTATTACCTACATGTTATTCTAGTTAACACATTTACAGATTCTTCTTTTCTTTCTTTCTACAAAAGAAAAAGAAAAGAAGAAGAAGAAGTTTAATCGGTGAAAATAATTATAACATTATGTATATAAAAATAATTATTGAACATCAACTTACATGCTTTTGTTTGTAAAATTGTTGGACATTAACTAATTCTCATGTGTAATTAAAATGTTATCTAAGGATTATAATAACCAAACATGTTTACAGAATAATCGTGTTAATTATTTTCACGTGTTTTCTTTTCCTTTTATTTTCTATTACTCGGGAATAGTGCTATGTTGGAATCTAAGGTACCCTATGTCTTTTTCTGTACCCGGACAACGTGTATGTGAACTTTCATGATGATCGATCGAGTAGTTAGGCGTGAAAACGTAACAAACAAACTCACATTCGCATTTATAATATTAGTTAGGATTCATAGAATACGTCTTCTTATCATATCCTTTTCTCAAAAATATAACTGCCGCGCTAGGAATAATACTTGAGCCTGTGTAATGGCTGCAGCTCCTTACAGAACTGATTTGTAGAATTAACAATAAGTATTGTTAAATTGGCGATTAAAAAGAGTGGCCGTGAGTTTGTTGCCAGTTGTTCTCATTGGTTCTACGCCCTTGCTTTGCTGAACGTGGCAACAGGTAAATATAAACATACACATAATATGTGTAGCTTGGACGTTCATAGGTGTTACTTTGTGACCTATATGAATAAACATATTCTTGATATTTTTATTTTGTTTTCGGAAACAAAATAAAAATCTCAAGATGCCTTTTAAGCATTTAATAATAATATTAAATATTTATTGCAGACCAGGGTCGATAAAGTGTTAGTAACAGACAAAATCCTTAACCTAGTGTTAGTAACATATCAATTTCACAGGTAATATTATGAGACAGGCCCGGTTTCTGGACACTGTCTACATCGTGTGTAGTCGTATCCAGCGTCCCAAAAACGGACTGTCCCACCGATCACACAATGTGCTCAACAAGCTGTGTGAGCTACCACGCATTCTGCGTAGCAGGGAAGCACACCGTTTGCGGATAATGGCATGAAAACCGTCTACCCTTGCCTCCGCAAACATCCCAGAAGCGCTGCAATAGCGGGGCAGCCCAGCCAGCATTCTGAACGCGTTAAGCATGAGTTTCATTTTTTCAAAAAGAAAATGTTAAGTGAATGCAATCTTTAATATGTATTAAATTAAATTCTGTTGTTGTTCTATTCCATTACAACAACAATAGCCATATATTTTTATAGCAAATGGTTCAGTTATAAACCTACTTACATTATGACTGCCTGTAGCCAGAACACCATAGTATATTAAAAACACTCAAGCGTAGTAATTACATACAGTTTATAGTTTGTTTTTAATTATAATATTAAACAAAGTCCCCCGCCGCGTCTGTCTGTATGTCTGTCTATCTGTGTGTTCGCGATAAACTCAAAAACTACTGAACGGATTTTTATGCAGTTTTCACCAATAGGCAGAGTGATTCATGAGGAAAGTTTAGGTGTATTATTTGTTAAGGTTGTACTATCCGTGCCAAGCCAAGGCAAATATCTAGTTATATAATTTAAAAAAATCCCCCGCCGCGTCTGTCTGTTCGAGATAAACTCAAAAACTAATGTACGGATTTTTATGCAGTTTTCACCAATAGACAGAGTGATTCATGAGGAAGGTTTAGGTGTATCATTTGTTAAGGTTTTGTGTAAATTAGTAAATAATAAATAATAAAATAAATAAATAATAAAATCTTTATTTATCACAAAAAATTTTACAGTCGATAATATAATATAATATAATAATATAATATTAACTAAGCAGAGCTTGTACTATGGGTACTAGACAATGGATAAACATACATATATACTTTTTCGTGTAATTACATACATATTATACATAGAAACACCCAGACCAAGACAAACATGCATGTCCATGCACACAAATGTTTGACTTGTGCGGGAATCGAACCCGCGACATCAGGCGTGGCAGTCGGTTACACTAACCACTACGCCATCGAGGCCGACATAATTATTAGATAGAAGAACAGATATACTTAGCGTAAACATAAAAAGGTACTGTAAACTGATGCCCAAATTAAACGAGAGCTTGTATTTTGGGAGACAGCGTTCAGTCGTGTAAAATGACACAAAGAGTCGTTTCTCGAACGGGTTCGCTACTGAAGGGATCAGGGCCCCGTCTAGCACCGAAGTGCACACGCTGCAGCAATGGACGTCGCCCTCAATGACACATGTAGAATAGTTACGGGCAGCCTAAAACCGACACCACTTAACACCTTATATCCGTTGGCAGGTATAGCCCCACCAAGTGTTAGAAGGGATGTCACCTGCTCGCTAGAAAAATCTAAACAAGAAGCTGACTCTCGACATCCCCTACACGACTATAGGATGGCTGAGGCCCGTCTCAGGAGCCGCAAGAGCTTTCTTTGGTGTACGCAGCCTCTACAGGCCGAACCACCGAAAAAAAGAATAGAGCTCTGGAAATCCAGGCATTCACCACCGCATGATCTTCTGGACCCCGAAGAAACTCTCCCACCGGGAAACGACCAATCCTGACCAGTGTGGAAGTGTTTAAATAGACTGCGAGCGCAAGTGGGACGGTGCAAACATAATTTATGTAGATGGGGAATACTGGATCAGTCCCAAACTCACTGCGACTGTGGTGCACCCAGTCGAACAATGATGCACCTACTGACCTGTCCAGCATGTCCTACATCCTGCACAAGAGCCGATCTCAACATCGCCACTGCTGCCGCCATAGCGGTCGACACTTTCTGGGCCAAGACCATTTGACCGCAAAAGCGGACAAGAGCATTGACTCGAAAAGAAGAAAAAGACTGAAGGAATGTTTCTGGAGTTGAAAATAAATATTTTTCTTGCTGTAACATAATTTGTGGTTAGCCTAGCCTATATATGACGATAATTGCTGAAAATGTCGGCAAAAGTCAAGCCGTCTGGGAGCTTTTATCGAAAACTCTGCCTAAGCCCTTTAAAATACCTACCTATAACAAAACATATCTGAGCGAAGCCGGGACGGGTCGCTAGTAGGGATAGGATCCGTAATTGCGCAGCTTCCGCATTGATATGGACATCTGCATCCGCATCCGGATCCGCAATAATCATAGCGGATGTTAATGCGCATCCAGATATAGCGCAGGTTGCGACAAAAAAGAAAATGGGAGGGCCAATGAATGGCGCGATAATACTTCAAGAAAATGAGAATCAAGACACACCAGAAAACGTATCTTTAGCTAAATTAATGAACCTACCTTTGCAAAACATGCTTGAACCTGTAAAGTTGATAAAATACTTACTTTTTATTAACTAAGATGCACAATTTTCATTAACATCCGCATCCGCAATTGCGGTGCTGCCGCATCAATTTGGACATCCGTACCTGCATTCGAGCATGTGAGCCTTTAAATATCCGCATCCGCGGCGGATGTCAATAATAACATCCGCATCCGCAATTGCGGTGCTTCCGCATCAATTTGGACATCCGTACCTGCATTCGAGCATGTGAGCCCTTAAATATCCGCATCCGCGGCGGATGTCAATAAATCTGCATCCACAACATACGTGGTCGCTAGTTACATATAGTTATATAACATCAGCTGTCTCCCGCGGTTTGACCCACGTTTATGATTACTGCTCCGCTCCCGTGGCTCGTAGCGTGATGTTATGTAGCCTATGTTACTTCTGGATAATGTAGCTTTCTAATGGTGAAAGAATTATTAAAATCGGTTATGTAGTTTTAAAGTTTATTGATAACAAACAAATCTTTCCACTTTATAATATTGTGTATTATATGTAGCATGCGACCTCACTTGCGTTAATGTAGATTTTTCAATAAACTGTAGGTACCTCGAGATCAGTTATAATTTCTAGATGAAAGGTACCCTATGTCCTTTTCTGTTCCTTATGATCGGTCGAGTAGTTAAGGCGTGGAAGCGTAACAAACAAACTAACATTCGCATTTATAATACTAGCTTTGAGTGCGGCTTCGCCTGGTACCTACATTAATAAAAAGTAGCCTATGTCCTTCCCCAGGTCTTAAACTATATCTGTACCAAATTTCATCTAAATCGGTTGAGTGGTTTAGGTTTGAAAAGGTAACAGACAGACAGACAGAGTTACTTTCGCATTTATAATATTAGTTAGGATTAGCTTTTGCCCGCGGCGTCTTCACTCGGAAACGGTTCTATTTTCTGGGTGAAAGCTACCCTGCGTCCTATTCTGTACCCCTGACAAAGTGTATGCGAAATTTCATAATGATCGCATGATAGCACTAAAAAATCATTTTATTAGAAAATCATTGAAATCGTTTTGTTTATAAACAACATGGCCATCTTTTTAAGCTATGACTATAGACAATAATTTATTTATCACATGTATGTTTATGAGCTGCGTGTTACCACATTGCCGGTAGTGACGTAATCGTCCACGTTCAGGAAACTACGACTGAAACATAAGGCTCTAATTATATTTAGATCATAGCACATAGTCACGTTTTTATCATTAAAAGAAATCGTTTATCCTATATATGATTCATTTTCCTTCATATTGTAAGCGAAGGCCCGTCCTGCCTACCGCAGCGGTATTGAATGCGACTGCTGTGCATGAGGTCTCGGGTTCGAATCCCGAGTCAAGCCAACAATAAGTTATTGGGTTTTTCTGTTAGGATATCTCAATACCAGTCCGGAGTAAGGCAAGTTGGCGGTGTTATACACCCCCATGCCTCGGTGCACACGTAAAGTCGTCGGTCCTGCGCCAGATCTCTCTCCGGTCGTGTCGGTGACGTCATATCAGATCATGAAAGTTAGGGAACAGAGAGTGCACTTGTGTTTGCGAAAGAAACCGTTCACTTTTAATGATCCTTTGTATTGCAAGCGATTATAGGTGATAGTGATCGGTACGTTATGTCAATAAAAATATATAGGTAATAAATTATCCAATAATATTAAAAAAGAAGTATAATTATATTCGGGTACTTTGAAATAACGACACTGGAACATTGAGACAACTGCCATCTTAGTCTCCCCGTGACCATGGCTGCTGACCGAAACGTCGGGGAAAGTGTTAAATTAAATTAAATCTAAATAGTTTTAATTGTAATTTAATTAGCTTAAAAATTAGTAAAGTTTAAAAGTAAAAGTAGTTTTAAAAATTTTGTAATAAAGTGTCAAATAAACAACGCGATAAAATCCGTATATAGTAGTTTAATTTCAATGAATGAAGTATAATTTAATACATTTATCAACAAATTTAAATTCGTTTAATACAAAAATGTCAGTATGATTATTTAATACTATTAAAACTACTATTAAATCTATATATTAATACGTGAAGCAAAAATTTTGTGCCCCTTTTTACGAAAATTGCACGGACGGAGGACTATGAAATTTGGTCACAGTTAAAGTTTATATGGAGAAGGAGAGGCGAATCCTAATATTTATATAAAATATGCATTAGAAATACATTAAATTAATGAAAAAACACTACACGCACACAACCATGCATTTGACACACGCAGTCGAATCGCGTTCGTAGTATTTCGACATTGTTTGTCTGACGTAACACCATTCTTTGTAACTATATTACCTATACCTTATTTATATGTAGATAATAGAGAAAAAGAGAAAACAAAGTAGCAAGCTTAGGAATTGTGGTCGAATTTTGACCACTAGGCGGCCGCTAGTAATATTTTAACGATACATTTTCATAGATACAAGACACACTCATCAGCACCCAAACGTGACTATACTGTTACGGGCTGGGTTCGACGGATAGGAATGCAAACAATATTACCGACTAAAACACGTTTTATTCAAACACACAATTAAATTTAAAACACAACAAACACTATACTTTTTCACTGTACTGCTTCAAACACCGTAGTATTTTCGCTTCCGTTCGCTTCGATGAACACTTGACCGCTTACGATTGTAAACTGACTCGGCGGTGCGCGTGCACTCTATTTATACGCGGGTAAAGCGTTTCTAGAGTTTTCTAGTAACGCTATACCCGGTATGTAAACAGTACGATGATTCGAGAAAGTACCAGTGTTCTCTCTATGATTCTCGTACCGTACTACGTAGTTCCGTAAGATGTCAATAGATGGCGGTGTAATAAATTATTAGACGGAACTGCCGAGTATTTCCCACAATGCCGAGAGATGTCACTGGGCGTAACAATACTATCAAAATTAACCGTACCACGTGCAACCCGCTCCTGTGCACCTGCGAGACTATTAAATAGGTTGATTGTATTAAATATCTCGGTATCTTAATTGATAGTACTTATGCTCTCTTTCAGACCACATATTGAACTAGCAAAACGTGTCAGAAAATTGATTCACTAATGAAGCTCTTACGTAACTCAGCCAATAAAAATGGTTTTACAACTCGTTTATGTAGCATTTTGTGAATTGATTCTCAATTACTGCATAACAGTCTGGGGAGAACGAGCTCAGATATTCATTCTCAAGGTCAGGTATAGAAAGCCTTTTAGATTCCCCACAAACTGTCTTAACAAAGAAGCCTCAATACTCAATGTGCGACAATTATATATCCTAAAAATGGTTTTGAAGCAACACAGGATGTATGTCGTATGCACGTCGCGCACCTCTGACTTTCGGAAGTTATATGACTTTTCGAAATTATGTGCGTATTGATTGACAATTATCGCCTGCTCCGTGCCTCGGAGAGCACGTTAAGCCGTCGGCCCCGGCTGCCATGAATAGTTATGGCAGTCGTTATTGGGAGAGTGTCGACACAAAAGATCCCACTGGGTCGAAGTGTCGCCAGTCTGCACTGACTGGCCCCCACATAAGATACATACATACATACTAAGATAACGTAGCCTTACCTATTTTTATACGAGAGAAACCGCGGGCAAAAACTAGGTTTTAATAAAGTTATAATTTATAGCAGATCTGAAATATTGGGCAAAAGTAAACATAGTTTGTTCGTATGACGACTTGGGAAGGCTTGCGAAGCCTGGACAGGTCGCTAGTATTACAACAACGATTCCTAAAGTGGGTTCCGTAGAACCTAGGGGTTCCGTACAAAGGTCACCAGGGTCCCGCCGAACTCTTTATTTTTGGCTGTTAAATAATAATACGGTTAAGTACAAATATTATTTTGTAATAGCGCAAAATGTGATGAGAAGTAATTATTCTTATTTAAATTACAGTGTCTTTGATTTGTAATCATTTGATATGGGTTCCATAAAATAAGAGGTGTTTGGTATTTAGGGACCTCTGTATTACAGCACAATAGCATTCACAGCTATATATCTATTCATATCCGATTAATTAAAATATTTAAAACATACAACAGTCTATACTAAAATTCTAATACAAATATGTTAGCATTCTATCCAATTATTACTGGCTCAGCTATGCAGCAGCCATTTATTTTTAATACTGGCTGGTCGAAGCTACGCCAACGATGTGTTTAAGAAAAAGAAAATGTTAAAAGAGACGAAACTACGACATTATTAATATTAATTTCGTTTGCGAAATACTTTCTTAAAATTAAACTACTATATACGGATTTTATCGCGTTGTTTATTTGACACTTTATTACATAATTTATTTGTCAAATATTTATTGGTCAAATAAACAACGCGATAAAATCCGTATAATAGTAGTTTAATTTCAATGAATAATATTCGCGTAAACAGAAGACAATATTATACATACTTTCTTAAAGTAAAATCTAATACACATTAATCTGCGTTAAGACTGCGCCGAGCGTAAGACGCGGTTGGACTGAATGACAGAGCTCGATTTTCAAATCGCGCGCGGCCGCCATAGTAAAATTGTGTGGAGGATTTGAAGTGCTTTTTTGATAAATATGTATCTTTATTGTCAACCAATAACTTAAATATTTAGGACGGACAAATTGTATTATAACTATTTATGTTTCGTTTAAGCTGTAAAATAGTATAGATTTCTACTGTTATAATCTAAAAATCACGTAACACGAGCTTACGTTTTTGCATTTATCGTAATTTTGTAGGCGAAAACATTAACTATTTTAAGTTTTTTACACGGAGTAAACACATTCATTGTTATGGTAAATGTACCTATATTTTATATTTGTATTAAACAAAAAGTGTTGATTTTATCAACTTAACTGTGACCGCCTGTTTTGGCACATTTCGCTCGGCGCAGCCTTAATTGAACTTTGAAATCATTTGCTTTTCCTAAGACTTCTGTCGCACTAACATGATTGTAGATACGTGTACATTATATCCTTGTTATTTATATTTAATATTAAGGATTATTACTAGTGAGAGCAGTGCGGCTTGCGACTGTGCGACAGAGAGGTCCGAATCAGACTGAAGCGTTAGGAGCCATCAATAAACCTAGATATTTTAAAAGACAACTGCCACACTAAGAATAATTGGGTCCGGCCGTTAGGGTCCCATTCCGGTACGCCCCCGGCCGGGACGCACCCACAGTGAAAAATACGTTATTTCGCTACGCCTCACTGTGGGCTGAAAATCGACCTCCATAGACATAGAAATTAAAGTTGCTAGATGTTCGTTTTGTTGACGGATATGGCTTCTATTAGCTATTATACACATAACAATGTCATCTGAGCTAACTCCGCACAAAAATGAATTTATTATAAGGTTTTTTCGAAAAAAATGTATGGAGCTAGCATGAAAAATCTGAATATCTCTGAACTTGCAAGGAAAACCGTAATATCCTCAGAGATGGTTATAGGACTAATTATTTGTGATTTTTTGACATACTTCATATAACGGTACCCGCTGCAGAATTTTTTTTAAAAATCATCGAATTTTTAATTAATTTTTTTTAACATTAAACGATTTGTTTTGGTGTACATAAGTAATAAAGAAATATTTTCGACAACTGTCTAATGAGGTCGTTAACTAATGTTGGACTGAAATATAAAAGGGTTAACATTTTGCATCATAATTTAGTTTATTCTAAGCTTTGTTACCCCTAACATATCACTGTGAAATTTTATAATGGAAAGTTTAAATACCAATTTAGACCTATTCGTTCTTCTAAAATGTAAGAGTACTTCATTTGATCATGAGGTATTGTTTAGTGAAGTTATATCCCGCCTAGACGTTTGTCTTTCCGTTGAAGATCAAGTGACTCTAAAAGAATTTTGTCGGAGATTTGTACGAGCTACATCACAAAGGTGGCAAAAATCTCACCGAATTCTTGATACTTTTAGAAAACAATACGAAATTTGGCTGCAAGCAACTATCGATTGGCCAAGTTGTATAAATTTAGTCGCTCAAGAACCAACTGTTGCTGAGGGATCAAGATCAATCTCTCCAGAACCCTCAACATCATACTCTATTGGTACAATGACAAAGAGATCACGAAAACCATTCGAAGATCTGGGAAGCAAACAGAAGAAGAGAAGATCTGATGAGCATAAAACTGACAATCCCAGTGAATTGGCACATACAGCAGCAGCGCGTTTTAAGGAAGAAGGTTGTGAGGATATCGCATCTGTAATCGAATATATGCTGAAACATCCTGAAGCAGCCTCTAAAATTAAGGAAACGCTTAAGCAACCGGTGAAAACTATCTTATTTACACCAGAAAAAGCACTTGGATTACTCCTTTCATTAAAATTATCAAAGTGGCAATACATCACTTTACGAGAGTCAGCTATTCGGGAAGGTAGAAAGGATATTTATCCATCCTACTATAAAGTGCAACAAACCAAGCTGGCATGCTATCCTCCGAAGCAATCAGTGTTAGTGACCGATTCATCGGCAAGAATAACCCTTCAAGCTTTACTCGACATTACGGTCAAAAGAATCCTCCAAAGTTTTCCTAACGATGATGTGCAAAATAAGGATTTAAAATTGATATCTAAATGGGGTTTCGATGGTGCGTCAAACCAAAGCCGATACAAGCAGAAAATGGATAGCGATCAAGACGATTCAAGTATTTTCATGACTTCCTTGGTGCCACTAAAACTGACTGATGGAGACAATACTTTGTGGATGAACCCAAAACCATGCTCAGCAATGTATTGTCGTCCAGTTCAATTTACTTTTGTGAAGGAAAGCGAAGCAGTAGTCATCGAACACAAACGACAAATGGATGAAGAAATTAAGGCTCTCATTCCTACAGAGTGCAATAATAGAAACAGGGTGAATCATCACCTAATGATGACAATGATCGATGGTAAAGTCTGCACGTATTTGTCTCAAGCCAGATCAAGTTCATCATGCTATTTGTGTTTGGCAAAACCGACAGAAATGAACCGTTTGGGTGTAGTAACAGCAAAGACCGTATCTTCTGACATATACGAGTTTGGATTGTCATCTCTACACGCCCGTATAAATTGTATGGAATGTTTACTACATATTTCGTATAGACTAGATTTTAAAGAGTGGGCTGCGAGAGGTAACGAGCACAAAGAAATGCTAAGTAAGAGAAAAAAGATTATTCAAGACAAATTTAAAGACGAATTAAATCTATTCATTGACATTGTTAAACAAGGTTCCGGAACTACTAATGACGGCAACACTGCAAGAAAGTTTTTCAAATTTCCCCATAAAACTGCAGCCATTACTGGGTTGGACGAAGAACTAATAAGAAGATTTGCTGTGATTTTACAGGCAATAACTACCGGGGAAAAAGTAGATATAATTAAATTTAAAGATTATGCCTTCAAAACAGCAGAGAGGTACGTGGAATTATATGACTGGTACTATATGTCATCAACCGTCCACAAATTACTTATACACGGGGCAGACATAATCGAGAAGAATGATGTTGTACCCATAGGAAGTCTCTCGGAAGAAGCATCCGAGTCTCGCAATAAAGATTTTAGGAGGTTTCGGAAACATCATTCGCAGAAAAAGAGCAGGCAAGATTCGAATCATGATATCCTTAATATGTTAGTTATTTCTTCGGATCCTTTTATAAATGTACAAAGGCCCAAGTTAGATGCCAAGAAAAAGGAGGATTTATTTCCTGAAACCCTCAATTTAATTCAGTTTCAAGAAACTGACTTTGAGTTTGTAGGCAATCTAGACTCTGATTCAGAAATCGACGAGAGTGATAAGGAAAACTAGAAACTTTTTGTGCTTTTAATTATAATTCTATTCAATGTAATTTTTTCATGATCTTTCGTTATTTAGCTTTGGTACGTAACTATGTTTTGCAATTGATTTATTTTTAAATATTTTATATTACTATTCTTGTACCTATTTATATTTTTGCATACTTTTGTACCTATGTTTTGTTTTATATAAATTTTGTCAACTATTAAAAAATACCTTTTTAATTTATTTTTCTTTTTATTTAATGCCTATTATTAGCGTTAATAAAATAACTAACTTATCGATTGATCTTTACTTTGACATTAGTAGAATTTAATGATTTAAAAAATACCTTCATTTAGACATAATAATAAAATAATTAGACAGTTGTCGAAAATATTTCTTAGAACTCGTAACATGTCTAATTAACTAATTAGTTTACTTATGTACTTACCTGTAAGAATTTAATTAGTGTAATGCGTAGTTACCATTGTGCGATATTGCAAATCACTTAATCTCTTATTCAGAACTCATTAGAAGGCTAATTTATTATTCAGTAGTTTACCTGTATGCAAAGTTTAGTAATGGTATCCAATTACCTGTTTTAAAACATATATACTATGTAAGGCAAAAATAATTTTCTTGATATTTTAACAAATAACTGGCGAAGATTTAGTATTATATGCATATAACGTGTTGTTTCTTTACTTTTACAATAAAACAAATCGTTTAATGTTAAAAAAAATTAATTAAAAATTAGATGATTTTTAAAAAAAAATCTGCAGCAGGTACCGTTATATGAAGTATGTCAAAAAATCACAAATAATTATTCCTATAACCATCTCTGAGGATATTACGGTTTTCCTTGCAAGTTCAGAGATATTCAGATTTTTCATGCTACCTCCATACATTTTTTTCGAAAAAACCTTATAATAAATTCATTTCTGTGCGGAGTTAGCTCAGACGACATTGTTATGTGTATAATAGCTAATAGAAGCCATATCTGTTAACAAAACGAACATCTAGCAACTTTCATTTCTATGTCTATGGAGGTCGATTTTCAGCCCACAGTGCGCCTCCGGCCGAGTCAGTCCCATTGTAAAACAACCGGAGAAGACACTTGAGCAAATAGTGTTATTATTGCCTTGGTTACGGGGAAATTGATCTCATAAACTCCGTAATCAGTAGTTTAATTTCAAAATTTTCAGTTTTATTATGTATAAACATGAAAGTCGAACATAAACCGTTGAACGGATTTGGATGAAACTTGTTACACAGATAGACTATGTGTAGATGTTTATTACCACCATAATTACTCTTTTTGTCCGTCTATAAACCAGGTTGTTAGTCCCCGTGGTGATATTAAATATTTTCTGACTGACTACCCCATAGCAATTTGATTGATACGGAAATCGAATCCGAGCCGTCACGATCGTTCCTAAGTGTACGCGCAAACATAATTATGCCATGTTCGGAATTATAGCTTGAAGACCCAGGCAATGAAGAAGTTAGGTCTCCAAACAATTTACGCGATAAGACAGCGTCTTCATAACATAACTTTTATTTGGTTCGCTAAAAATAAGAAAAATTGTCATGTTGACATAGTAGATAGTGATTGATAGTATTTTTATCACTAAAATATTTAATGTTTAATTACTATAATACTTTATACTAAAACTAGCTGTGCCCACGGTTTCACCCGCGTTTATGGTTACTGCGCCCCCAGCTTTGGATCGTAGCATGATAATATATAGCCTATAGCCTTCCTCGATCAATAGGCTATCCGACACTAAAATTATTTTCAATTTGAACCAGTATTTCCTGAGAAAAAAAACTCTTCAGTGAAATTAAACTACTATATACGGATTTTATCGCGTTATTTATTTGACACTTTATTACATAATTTTGAAAACTGTTACACTACTACTATTATTAAACTTTCCTAATTTTTAAGCTAATTGAATTATTATTAAAACTATTGAAACTATTTAGATTTAATTTAATTTTACACTTTCCCCGACGTTTCGGTTGCTTTTCAGCAGTCATGGTCACGGAGAGAGCCTCCCCGTAATAATATTCGCGTAAACAGAAGACAATATTATGTAAAGTCTTCAGTATTAGGCAATAGTAGTATAGATAGCAGCGATAGCTAATTGGACGACCGTTGGACTGCCACGCAGAGATCTCGAGTTCGATCCCATGGTGCGCGCATCTCTGACTTTTCCAAGTTATGTGCGCACATAGTTAATTATCGCTCGCTTTAACGGTGAAGGAAAACATCGTAAGGCAACCAGCATGTCTGAGAGTTTTCAGAATGTTGTCGAAGATGTGAAGTCTGCCAACCCGCACTGGGCCAGTATGGTGGACTATGGCCCAGCGCCTCTCACACTGAGAAGAGGTCCGTGCCCAGCACTGGTTATAACTAGGGCTGATATTATTAACGTCTCACGATTTCTGTGTAAGTTTTTGGTGAAATTACGTATGAACGTGCAGAGCATCTTCGCGTCTTTAGTACTAAGTGAATCACAGAATATTTTGTCCCGTGTAGTGATCGAACCTGCAATACGTGGTGCAGTGGCGTCCACTTAAACCACTACGCCATCTGTGTAGTTTCAGAGGTTATATACATGTATACTAGCTGACCCGCGCAACTTCTCGAATTCGCGAATTTTCTCTGCTTTTGCCACATTTTTCATTGATGCTCCACTCCTATTGGTCGTAGCGTGATGTTATATAGCCTATAGCCTTCCTCGATAAATGGGCTATCCAACACTAAAATTATTTTCTATTCGAACCAGTAGTTCCTGAGAATAGCGTGATCAACCAAACAAACAAACTCTTAAGCTTTATAATATTAGTATAGATTAAGTTTGGCTTTCCAAGATTTAACAAGTTAAATATCATTTTCCAGGACTCCGTGACGTCAGTGATCACGAACCGCGCTTTCTTCGAGTCAGGCCGCTTGTTTATCGAGCCATGCATGCGTCAGACTGCGTGCGCGCGCTGCCCCACCAATCTGTGCAAGTCGCTTGCGCTCGCGCAGTGGAGCGCCAAACACAGCTACCAGCGCGTCGTGTACACAGGAGACGGGAGGAATGATTACTGTCCGGCGACTAATCTGCCTGCTAATGTGAGTTTATACTCCATTATTCCTTATATGTCTTAAAAAAGGTCCTATAGACCGAATTTCACAGCGACCAATCTTAACGGAGACTGGCGCAAAAGATACTATGGTGCACTAAGTCTGGGTGTTTTTGTGTCCGTTGTCCGTCCCCCGCGACACAAGGACACAAGGACGCCAGCGAGAGCTGGCTTAAAAATAATATACAGTAATATTTAGAAAACAAAACAGAAACGATTTCAAGACTTTACTTGCATGTAAAAACTTAAGCTAAAAAGTAGAGAATACTACAATTATGCTGAAGGGAATCAAAAAAGACAAAACGTCATCAAGGTATATATTTTTTGATTACCTATGTCAAAAAGCGCTGAATCAATTTTGATAAAATTTATACGGGCCCTGGACTGAAGTATGATCTACCAAATAATCATCAAAATCAATTCATGATTAGCTGAGTAATTACGTAACTGACATACAAAAAAAAACATATATACGAATTGAGAACCTCCTCCTTTTCTTAACGTCTGTTAAAAAAGGATTTCACCCCTTACACTATGTAGAAAACACTGAACATTGGCTAAACCCTGAACATTATTTTCCAGGCTATAGTCTTCCCCCGCCGCGGTTATCCACTTGATGACCTCATCAAGAAGACCCTGGCGACTCCTACTCCTCAAGTCAAAGCCAAGGTGGTACCCTGGGATGACTGCTACCGGATACTCCAGGAACTGTTCCCCGGAAAGTCGCCTGCTATTCCATCTTAATTGTGATATTATTTTGTAATTTTCTTGGACATTTGTAACTAGTCGTGTCAATTTGATTGGAATCAGCCTTGTATGTTAACTGTCCCACTGCTGGGGTCGAGCCTCTTTCCAGTGTGAGGTTTAGGTCATATCCGTGAGGCTTGGCAGATTTTACTTACCTTGGAGAACATGAGAGGCAGTCTAAGCGGCCTATGTAGAAATAATAATGGTGTTTGTCATTTGAAATCGTTTATTCTTTAATCCGCCATTTTGTTTTCATGGGGCACGAGTGCGGGGAGAGAGACAGCGTGTTAATGTATAGTGTTGTCTCGCTCTCTCACATACACAACTAGTTACAGTTGTTGAATAGTATTATATTAGATAAAATGTACTAGGCTCGCAGCCAACACGAAGAGGTGTTTCGTTATAAAAGTGGTTCTTATAGTTCGAGAGTGTAATAATCTAATTATTTATTATTATTGTATTACTTGACCACTCTTGTTAGACACATGAAACGATGATCCACACAACACACGTCACACATAAACAAACAGCAATTTACTTTATTGCTGAAATCTGTAAAGTGACAGTGGTCAGCTGTGAGGTACATACAAAGTACCAGGCGCCCAGCAATCAGAAGGAGTTAACGTTATGTAAATGATACTCATAGTTCGACTTGACCACTCTTGTTAGGTACCTGTAATGTCATACAGCACTCCATACTAGGGATGTTGCGAATATTCGCATCCGCATCCGTAATTGCGGAGCTTCCGCATCGATTTAGACACCTGCATCCGCATCCGCAATAATCAACGCGGATGTTAATGCGGATCCAGATATAGCGCAGGTTACGACAAGAAAGAAAATGGGTGGGTGGATGAATGGCACGATGATTCTTCAAGTAAAAATCAGAATCAAGAAACACTAGAAAATGGTATAGGGAAATTAATGAACCTTTGCAAAACAGGTTTGAACCTGCAGAGGTAATATTAGATACTTTTTATTAAATAAAATGCACAATTTTTATCAACATCCGCATCCGTAATTGCGGAGCTTCCGCATCGATTTGGACATCCGCGTCTGCCTCCCCATTTGCGGATGTGAGCTTTAAAATATCCCTATCCGCATCCGCAGATGTCACAAAATCTGGATCCGCAACATCCCTGCTCTACACATAAATAATAATGATTAATACACACAAACAAATACACGTTGATTAACTACAATAGTAAGTTCCAGTGCTTAGATAGTAGTATTTCACAGAAGAAGTACTAGGCTCACAGTGAACATGAGGAGTTGTCACGTTATAGTTCAAACACCCACCCTCCAAAAAAAATAATTACTTTGCGACACTTGACCACTATTTTATTTTATTTTACTATTTCTAGACTATTTCTAGAAACTTTAACACAAACACATTAATGAACAAAATATTGTCAGAACCGCGTAGTGTCTAGTAACCATGGTCAGGCGCCTTACGCATCTCTTATTACATCATTCATCAAGCATCATTATTACATGTGCTAGGAAAAGAGCGTGTTACAGAGTGTATAGCTCTATCCCTTTCTCGGGCAAACAATAACAATGCAAGAAGTCGATGTAAGGTACCTTCCGCAGTATGTTGCATAAAAAGTACCAGGCGCGTAGAAACGTGAGGCGGTATGACTACAATGCATTGTTTATATAATAATATAATATTAATTATGTGATGTTACAGCATCATTAAATAAAAAGCACAATTTCGTCCATTGTACATAACTTATTTATTTATATATTAGCAGTACATAGTTCAATGTATAGTTAGTCAATTAGAAACGCTATTTTCCTTAAGAACTAACAGCTGATATCTTTTCTAGACTATATTTAAATAGCTCGTGGCGTATGCATTGCACTTGAAGTTTCTTAACACAACTAATAGTATAATAATATCTATACAAATAAACAAAATTGAAGTGTCTGTTTGTACTATCAAAATAACAGCTTTTTACTAAATGCATATTAATACTATTAATACTATCTATATGAAGACGACGCATTAAAAAATCAAATTTAAAATTTTTGTCTGTCTGTTTAAATTTGCCTAATCTATGAAACGTCTGGACCGATTTTGACGGGATTTACACTGACATATAGCTGATGTTATAAGGACTAATTTAACCGGTCGTATACCGCCGGCTCGCATACCAGCCGGCAGATTTGTACCCGTCGTAGGCCGGTGGCTCGCATGCGAGCCACCAAATTGGCGCCAAAACGCCGCGCGCCGCCTTCGCTTTAGCTTAAGCTAACGTAAAACCAATTTGGTGGCTCGCATGCGAGCCACCGGCCTACGACGGGTACAAATCTGCCGGCTGGTATGCGAGCCGGCGGTATACAACCGGTTAAGCTACTTTGATTTTAAATATTTTTTTTTGGTGAAGTCTCCGCTTACGAAGTTGCACAGCTATTTTCACATAAATATTCTGAAATTATTACAATAATTGCCGCAATTGTTCCATAAAGTTTAAATAACACGAAGAAACTGGCTCGTGTCTGGCAAACTTTAAAAGACGCCAAGTCAAATACTGGCACGCCACATTCGACATGATGCGATGCTTTGTTTCAGTTTACTTACTGAGTTTGTATATATCCTCCTCACTTGCACATTGCTTACTGTTATCATGACTACATAGTACATATGAGGTATTTATATTAGAGGTATTGAGGGCCCTACCTCATCGAGAAGCCATGGCGACGTCACCGGCTACGTAGGCATGGTTACCCTTGGCTACCTTCGGTTGCCAGGAGTAGCCAGTGGCTACGATCTACCCGTCAGTTCTCTCAGTTTTCCACAACAACATGTATACGCCGTCTGTCTTGGCGCCCGGTTGGACATTGAGTGAGACGCAGCTTGCTCGTGTACATTTGATTGGCGACGTCGCCAGCGTGCCAGAATATCCAGACTCCAAACAGAGAGCCGTTGGTCGTGGCTACGTTTCGAAATTGGCGACGTTGCCAAACCGTCGCAAAGTGAGTTAACTGCCGTACGTTTCAATATTGAAAGATATGTAGTCGTCGCCATTGCTTCTCGATGAGGTAGGGCCCTAATATCTAAACTTGAAATACAAGACAGACTCGGAACACCTATTTGAAAGAAAGAAAGAAAGAAAGAAAATAATTTTATTTGTTCCAGTTTGTGGATCACACACATTTTTGTGTTGCTTAAGAATGGAATCCACACTATGGCAATGTTGAGGTAACTAGTTTATTCACTGCGATATCCATGTATCTGAAAGTAACATGATCTAAAAGTCAATGTTACCAAGTTACTATCGCCAGTTCATTCATACAAATATTAGTTATTATTAAAATAAGTAATATGTATTAATCTCACTATGTATGTACATACAGAATGTACCAGAATATGTTAATCAAATTGTAACGGGCGATTCCTTAGGTAAGGAACTTTTAAGACTTTAAAAAATTGTGTTATTGGTCTAACTTTTTTAAAAATTCGTTTGTAATTTGACGAATCAATCCTTCACAAATAATAAAAGTGAGAAAAAATTAAAATTAGCAATAAACGAAGCACCTGTAGGTGAAAGTCTAGAAAAAGTCGATCTTTTTTAAAACCTTTGAGTTTTTTATTTTTACACAATGGTAATTTTATTTTTGTTCGTACATTTAAGTGTCCCTGCCTAAGGAGTCTCCCGTTAAAATTTGATTCACATATTCCGGGACACCCTGTATATACAACACATCCAGTCATTTATAGATGTTTTTCATGACAATATATAAAAGAGAATATTGAATAAATGTTTTATTTGTATAATAATATCAACCTCTGTATTAAACTGTCCCACTGCTGGGCACGGGCCTCTTCTCAGTGTGAGAAGGGTTAGGCTATAGTCCACCATGCTGGCCCAATGCAGGTTGGCAGACTTCACATATTTTCGAAAACATTATGGAGAACTCTCAGACATGCAGGTATCCTCACGATGTTTTCCTTCACCGTTGAAGCAAGTGATAATTAACTATTTAACACATACCTAACTTCGAAAAGTCAGAGATGCGCGGCTTGGGACCGAACTCGAGACCTTTGCGTGGCAGTCCAACGGTTTCCCACTAGTCTATCGCTGCTTTTTTATTTGTAATTTTATGTTATTATCGATATCAGAAGTCGTTTTTATCTTTTTTAATAATAATCGGCTTGCGTTTCACCGCGATCTCACCTGGTGTTGAGTCGATGGATCACGCTTGCCTAGAAGATTATTCACTCGCGACTTGTAGACACCCAGATTGTACTCATCGGGAAATACAGACTTATGTAATGAGTTCCATTCCTTTGCGGTACGCATTATAAAAGTAGAAGCAAAGCGCGACGTGCGTATATGTGATATATCTACAATGTACCTGTGGCGCTGGTCTGATCGTCCGATGGTAGAATGGAGAAGGAGAAATCAAATCATGTAGTGCCTCTGCACATTCTTTACAATATATCCGATAGAAAACCAAGAGTATGGCAACCTTACGACGACGCTCCAGCTTTGGTGTCGTGCGTTGAACAGTTAGTTGGTTATTTGGACATTACTAATATTAGTTCCGAATACGCTCACTACCGCTCGCAGCGGTACAAAAATGGCTATAGAGGACCATAGTGTGATCTCCCTCCAACACAAAGGGAGGATGCTCCGACCAGGCTGGGTGATCGTGCCTGGCGGGCCGCGGCGCGACTGTTGATGTCGGGAACTTGTATACTTAGTCGCTGTGTAAATTTCACCTGCGTGATTCAGGATTGTGAGGTGAGCGTGATTATGATCGCCTATTATGTACAGCGCCATCTGTTGTCTGTTGCCGGAATTTCTTCGTATGTGTGGTATATGGAGCAACTTTAACTGCCTCCGTGGCGCAGCGGTAGTAAATGCGACTGCTGTGCATGAGGTCTCGGGTTCGAATCCTGGGTCGGGCCAACAAAAAGTTATTGGATTTTTTTTAGTTAGGAAGTTGGCGATGTTAGGCACCCTGTGCCTCGGAAAGCACGTAAAGCCATTGGTCTTGTGCCTGATCTCTCTCCGGTCGTGTCGGATTACCGTCCCGTCGGATCATGAGGGTTAGGGAACACAGAGTGCACTTGTGTTTGCGCACACACTTGTGCACTATAATATCCACTGCGCAGATAGCCAGTCTCCGTTAAGACTGGCCGCCGTGGCGGAAATTCGGTCTGGAGGACATTATATGGAGCAATTCAAATGGAGTCGTTTGGTGCCAGTCGATCGGATTATGAGAGTTAGGGAATAGAGATACACTTGTATTTGTGCACACACTTATGCTATATAATAGGTATCTCCTGCAGATGGCTAGTTTCCGTTAAGTTTGGCGATATCAGGAGGTAAAAAAAAATCATATTTTCAAGCTACAAACTTTCAAAACTACGGGTAAGTGAGTAGGTACAAAAGGTGCACCGATAGGGTTGCCAACCGCACTTTATAATAAAGTATTGTACGTTATTTCAGGTAAACGTACTTTATACTTTATTAGGAAAATGAAATACGTGAAAATACTTTATTTTACCTATGACGACTTCTACAGGTTTATATAATTATTTACTAGTAGCAACGATATAGAGATTCCAAATTTATTCTAAATTGAAGTAAAGCAATTGTTTATCTATCTTAATATAAATATATATTGGAAAGATCCGGTTACGACGTTCCTTGAAAATAAATATTTATTAGATGTCACTAGCATCAATAAAAATATGGTAACAAAAAGGCAGGTTAAACAATTAATACCTACTTTATTTTCAGATCTTTTACTTTTTTTTACCTAATATTGTAAATATACTCCATTCGTTCAAAATAAAGGTGGCAGCCCTATGCACCGACGACCTAGCAAGGGTCGCGGGAAGCGGTAGTTCGCGGATGGTCTGTGTGGAAAATCTTGTGGGAGGCCTATGTGTGACAGTGGACGACTTTCAGCTGAGATGATGGTGATGAAGTGGGTATGTTATTAAGTAAAAAGCACACAAGTATTATACAAAACTGTTATTATTTGACATGATTGCAAGTACACATTACACGTGTCGCGAGCGTAGACATTACACGTGTTATACTGTGACACAGAACATACAGGCACAGAACGCCAGGTGCAATACACTCGCGGTATATGTTACATACTCCGTTGGTGCGAGATGGTACGTGGTAGTCCGTAAACTTACGGACGTAGCATGAAGTATTATCTCGGACTGCAATATGGTCTCGCGTTGTTTTTATTGTGTACACGGATGCTCTTATTTTCTTGGTATCTGTGTATTACGTATTTGTGTGTGCTTTCTTTTTTTATATTAAATAATCCATTTGGATAGGTAATTGTAGAGGTTTGTCATTAGCAATATTGTTAAATATATATTTATCATTATATAAATTGTTATTAGTCTGCAAGGCTTCTTCGAAAACCAATAAAATATAATCACTACTACGCACCGACACAGCATGGTAAGACACTCATCCATGATACCGCAGACGCGTGCGTGCTCGTCCGTTAACTAACGGACGGTAGCAATCCACGTAATAAAACTACGCACCGACACAGCATGGTAAGACAGTTATCCGTGCTATCGCAGACGCTTTCCACGGATACGTGCGTGCTCGTCCGTAAACTCACGGACGGTCACAAATCAAGTTACATGACTACTCGTTCCACAAGGCGTTCTGTGTCTGCCTGTTCTGTGGCCCCGTTATACGTTTATAAACTGAAACTATTCTATGATAACATTGCTTTGGGTATATTGGGTAACGAGTTACTATACATACATATATACACACGCCTGACTGTTGGGGGGTGGGCAGAGATCAAGGTGTGCACTAACTACGATGCTGATATATCGTTACTTTACATTTACATTATGTTCGCTTATACCGCCGAAGGGTAGGCAGCGGGGTTTTAAAAAATATGTAAAAACAACTGCTCTAGGAATAATTCCTGTATCGCGGGGAACTTTTCAAACAACGGACACAAAGAACACCCAGTCTCGGCAATTCTGCGACACAGGATTTATTAATAGAAGCCATTATTCAGAAATGATTATAAGGTAATTGCCCATGAGTAATAGAGCCTCGCTGATTTCAGCATGAATGTGCCGGCTCGACCGGGGAAGGACTACCCTCTCACAGAATATCGACGTCAAATACCAGTATTCCTACTGTTGTGTTTCCTTCGGTGAGTGGACACCATCACCGCCACCGGAGGCCTAATCACCCTCTTTTCTCCTTCTCGCTCCTTCTCCTTCACACTTTCTTTTTATCTTCTTCCTTTCCCAAAGGGTCGGCTACGCGCAAGTGATGCCTCTGGTGTTGCAGGCGTCTATAGGCTACGGTGAGCACTTACCATCAAGTGGGCTATATGCTTGTTTGCAACCTTAGTTGCATAAAATAATCTCGTCACTTCACTCACCCATCACGTTGCTTACGCGCGCACCATGGTTGAGCCTTACTCTGCCTATATCGAAACACAAAATACAAAGAAATTCGTTTATATGGCCTAAACCCTGCCCACATTCTTCAACTCTACTTCTCCCTCTGCCTACCGTTATTGCCACGTGACTCTTTAATACACGGTCACCCATCCAACGATGTAGTGGCAACGTTGCTTAACATCGCAGATTACAGATTTATACATTTAAGTGTATTTAGTAAATAATACACAACATCTAAAGTCAAACAATTTTGACGCATTGCCAAACTCCGGGCTGCTACTTTACCTTAACGACCCGAGATCAAACCCGGCACCTCACGGTCACTTCTAGACTTACATAGTACACTTACACCACGTACTAATAAGTCAGTATAAATATTGAATTTTAATATTGTAAATCGAACTCTACACTTCACAGTCAACAACGAGACGTTTACATAAATATCACCTGATTTTTTTTCAGTATTCCATCTCTCTCTAAGGGGCCATCCATAAATTATGTCTCACTTAACTTTTTGCCCGCCACAGTCATGTGTACATGACAAAGCATGACATGTGTCCAGCACGCCACGGTTACGATTACATGACAGACGTTTAAACGATAATAAATCTTATATAAAGTATTGTTTTTTCTTATTTGTGTTGTTAATTGTGTGAGTCTAGCTGACTCATCCCAATTTATATTATGTGAACTGCTTACTATTTATTACATCCATGTTAGCATAAAATCACAAAAATGATCTTCTCTCTTAGCCTTTATTATTCCCAAGTCACTTGGGGTCGGCTTTTCTGGTCTAACCGGATTTGACTGGATATCAGTTTTTACACGGAGCGGCTGCCATCTGACCTCCGCAACCCCAAGGCTAACGATACCCTAAGGCTAGGCCAGTGTCAGGATATTAGAGAGTACTGACTTTCCCAATAACGACTGCCATAGATGTTCATGGCAGCCGGGACCGACGGCTTAACGTGCTCTCCGAGGCACGGAGCAGCCGATAATTGTCAATGAATACGCACATAATTTCGAAATGTCATATAACTTCCGAAAATCACAAAAATGATGTAGGTAACATTTTGTGACAGGTAACAAATTTCATGACATCACAATATTGTCTTCTATTTACGCGAATATTATTCATTGAAATTAAACTGCTATATACGGATTTTATCGCGTTGTTTATTTGACACTTTATTATTATAATATATTTAAAATGTTGTATAATATAATCACATTTCAAGAAATAATATAAATGTAAATAAATCTAATTTCGGAACTGCTATTTTAATTTAAATAGCAACCCGCCCCGGTCGCACGAGTATGTTTTGTTATATCTCAAAGTGATTAGGCAGCGTTTTCGACATTTGCAAACAATTCGATATTTCAATCACTTTGGTTGGCGAAACCGCATTGAAATCCGTGCAGTAGTTGTTTAGTTTATCGCGAACACACAGCCAGAAGCCGCGGCGGGGAACTTTGTTTTATAATATGTAATGATAATGATAATTTCTAGATGTAAAATTGCAAAATATATGACGTCACGTCGAGTCTGAGTGTTCTTTGTGTCCGTTTGAATATTTGTAAAGTCCCCTGCTATACAGGAATAATTCTAACTGCGAGAGTAGTCTTTTAAAAAAAAATAAGTTTATGGATGACCCCTAACGATTCAGTCTAACTCGGACCTCTCTGTCGCACAGTCGCAAGCCGCACTGCTCTCATTAGTAATATTACTTTAATATTAAATATAAATAATAAGTGTATAATGTACATGTATCTACAATAATGTTCGTTATATACATTAAGTTATGTATTGTATACACGGCGTGACAGTTAAGTGTGGTCATGTATCTGTATCGATGGCGCAGTGGTAGTGAGTACGACTGCTGTGTACGAGGTCTTGGATTCGATTCCTAAGTCGGACAAAGTATAATTCAGTTTTTCTATTTAGAAATGCTTAGTAACACAGCCGTAAAAGGCATGGGCCCTTTTACGTTGGTCCTAAACCTAGTGTTTGAAAAGTGGGTGATGTTTTTTGTGGTTCTTCCAAATCTGGACATTTCAGCAACTCAATAGAGAAAACCCATTGCTCTACCGCGGCACATTTCCACACTGCTACAGAAAATTTTCTAATAGAGAAACCGAATTACACTTTGCACAATCCCGAAATCGAAACCAATAACAAATTTATGGGCTGAAACATGACCACACTTTATATACACACGCTGTACACCACTCAATATATTTAAACGAAGTCGACCACAGTATATAGTTACTCTCTCAACAGACTACAGAATAAAGAGTCACAGAATCACGACAGATCCACATCCGTAAAATCCGTCAACGGATCTGACATCTTAGCATCCACCATCTTCTTCTCACTGCTAGACGCGACAGAATCTTCTAGAATCTCACTTAAAATATCCTCTTGACCTTTATTAATTGTTCTAGAGTCTTCTAGAACGTTAGCGTTTAGAGAGTCGGTCTCTAAATCGAATTTAGAATCAATTCCATCTTCAAATTTAAAGTTGGCATATTTAGAGTCAACAATCTCAACTGGAACGTCCAAATTCTCAATGGCGTTAAATTTAGAGTGTTCTTCAGCTTTAGAGTGATCGTTTTCTAAATTGAGAGCGACGCTCGCTGTTTTGAGTGGATCATCTTCGTGGCTGTCGAATTCGTCGTTGTAATCGCTGTAGTCGTCTAGATCTCTGTCGGTCTCTGTAGGAGACATCTCTGATCTGCACCGTGAAGGAGACAGGTTATTGACGGCTGTTTTGGAGACTGTCTTGAAGATATCGTCAATGTTTGATTCTGTAGCGAGTTTCAACGCGTTCTCCCAGCCGAGGAGGGTTTGTGTGTGCATGTTGACTTGTCTCTCTGCTAGCTCTAAGAGCAGGGATTTGATCTCCGCGTGTGTCTTAGGGATCCAATCGGACAGTTCTGAGCGAAGCGCCTCTGAGGCTTGCTCTAGTCTGTGGACGAGATAAGTGTATTTTTACAGCTGTGCAGGGAATTATACAAGTGGTGTGGGAATTTTAACGGAAAGTTAATTTTCTTAGGAGTTTTGCTTATCATCTTTTTGAGTCCACATTCAAATCCGTGAAAATTCAATTTAATACGGAGTATAGGGCACGCTATGGTTATTTACATGCATAATATAGACAATACTAACCTATTATGTAGGTCATCAGTAGTGTTGGTTCCCGATACGTATGCAGCTGAAAACAAAGAAAATTGTTGCCATTAAAGAAAATTATTATTTAATGCCACTTGTTTAGAAGAGAGAGATTTATGCTTAGTTAGTGTACTTCTTTAAAACGTTTCTGATTATACAAATAGGAGGATTAACAAGAAGCCTTACTTTTTTGTGATCTGTCCAAAGCTTTTGACTGTGTAGTTCATGTGAAATGTATCAGCTATTTATATCACTATGGTGTACAAATTCATCTCTGGGTTTCTTTATCACATATTTGATTAAAAAGGATTCAAAAAGTTGATGTTAATGGAAAACTATCGCGAGCGTCTGTGGTCAATACGGGCGTTCTTCAGGGCTCAACCTTCGCCCGATCTACAGGGCGACTGGTTAAACATTGTACGTACTTAAGGATATGATAATTTATGGTCAGACGTGACGTATAAAAAAATACAATTAAATCTGTGTAACCTGCAAAGAAAACATTTATGAAAATTTGTATGAAATATCCATAAAATGTGGACGCAGGTCGCACACAGCTGTACGCGGAGTGCGGTAGTGGGAGGTTTTAGTTACTGTACAGAATCGTTTCGTGGAATAACGGGAATTGCCAAGGTCGCACGGCCAATCGATCAGCGTTTGTAACACAGCTGTGGTATATGCGAAGAGTGTCAACAACATTAAGTTTTTATTGGATAACTAGGTCAAATTTTAAGTGCCTATTTTTTTTAGATATTCGTTTCCAGAATCGAATACTGAATACCCTCCTTCAATATGTCCAGTCTTTTACCAATCACCTTGTATATTTTTAAAGGACCAGTACTTTAGAGTAAATTACATTGAACCGAATTTGCATGGGTTAGATTCGACTTTAAGCTTGATAAGATAATTCTTATTTCTTTAATTTTTCTCAGTTTGAAATTTTTTTATATTATGTATTATTTAAATAGGTAAGTTGTTGGCAAGCAGGTGTGAGGTGATGTGTTTAAACGAACCGTGTATGTTGTCTCTCTGCTTGATCTTTTCCGTGTGGCTGGCGGCGTACTGCGCCAGCAGCGGCAGCACGGCGCGGTGCTTGAGCGGCGGGCGCGCGCGAGCGGCGGCGCGCACGGCGGCCGCGGCGCCCGCCGCCAGCGCGCCGCCGCCGCGCGCCGTGCGCCCGCGCGCTTGGGACGCCCACGCGTCGCACGCGCGCTTCATGCTGCCGACAACATCCTAGCTCAAAAACCTATCTTCTTAAGTCAACAATCAGTTTGACGTCGGTATTTCAATATAACCATATCTAAACACAATAAAAAGCATACTGTCTGGATGCTGGAGTACGGGACTGTGTGATTATATATATATATTTATTTATTTATTAGGAAGACCAACAGCTTTAAAATACATAGTAGTGTAAAAAAATATGCAACAGAGAGCCAATGATAGGTCTCCACGACTAATTCTTAAATAACAATGCGTGGACAGTAATTATTTTATCAATTAAACATCTAAAATATAACAAGTAAAGTAAGATTAACCAGCATTATACCTTGTAAAAAAATCAAGACTGAGCATGCGCTTCACTGCATCCGGTTGAGTATTAAAAATGTCAATGTCGAACTTTATTACATGTTCGTTTAAAGTATCACTCGCTCGCCAGAGAAATGTATTCTGTCTGTAATTTGTGGATACTAAAGGCAGGTGAATAGGCTTATATCGTCTCGTGCTTATCGTAGATACGTTAAAATTTATTTTGGAAAGTAGGCCTGGACAATCGATTTTGCCAGATAACAAATTCAATAAGTACACGACATCTGCTATGATACGGCGGTTGGCTAACGGCAAGATATGAAATTTAGCACATAGTTTGAAGTAAATATCGGACTTATATTTTATTTTTAACTTATAGCATAGAACTTTCATAAATTTGCGTTGTATATTTTCAATTCGAGTTGCGTATGTATTATATCTCGGGTTCCAGACCTGAGTTCCGTATTCTAATATACTACGCACAAAAGTACAATACAAGATTTTAAAAGTTTTAGCCTCCTTAAAACTATTAGATGCACGCATCACAAACCCTAACGCTCGCAAAGCCTTAGTAAGTGTATTATTAATGTGATCTTCAAAAAGCAACTTAGAATCGTGTATAATACCAAGATCCCGGACATTAAGCAGTTTTATTAGTTTATGGTTGTTTATATGATATTCTGATGGTAATACAACAGGTTTCCTACTATAGGTAACTACTACACATTTAGTAGGATTCAAATCTAACTTATTCATGATACAGTAATCCGTTAAGCGTGATAGGTCTGATTGGAGAGCGAGGCAATCTGTAGGCATTGAAACTGATTTGAAAACCTTCATATCGTCTGCAAAGGAGAGGAAGTGAGAATGATAGAAGCATTGGTCGATGTCGTTTACGAAGATCAGAAATAACAGAGGGCCAAGAAGTGAACCTTGGGGAACTCCGCTAGGCACCATTACCCAGCTAGACACATAATTATTAATCACTACTGCTTGGGATCGATTAGTTATATAAGAAGAAAACCATCTCAACAGGTCACCTCTGATGCCTAGCAACTGTAGCTTAGCTAGTAAGATGGTATGATCAATTCTATCGAAACATTTCGTATAATCTGTGTAAATTACATCTATTTGACTACCTCTACTCATGGCTTCTGTTATATAATCATTTATTAGAATTAAGTTTGAGGTTGTGGACCGCCCCTTGAGAAATCCGTGCTGAAAACTATTAAAACTATTTTTTAAGGCTGGATACATCTGGTTATAAACTACTTTTTCAAAAACTTTTGACACTATACATAATTTAGACACTGGTCTGTAATTAGTTACATCAGATCTGGACCCCTTTTTATGAATCGGAGTAATAAATGCCCTTTTCCATAATCTTGGTACAGTACATTCTGAGAGTGACTTATTAAATAATATATAGAGTGGAATAGCAATGGTATCTGCGCATTTATGTAGAAAAGACGGAGGTATTAAGTCGGGTCCAGCAGATTTATCGAGATCGAGCGATTTTAGAAGTTTTATTACTGTTGTAATGCTGACGTGTACCTTATCAATGTCGGACACGGTTCTGCGTTCAAGATCAGAGTTATGTAATGATAAAGGTGTTGCTTGAGTAGGTTGCAGAAAATTAGATGCAAAGTAATCAGAGAAAATGTTACAAATATTCTCCCCTGTGTTTGCAACTAAGGAACCGTACATTATCGAGCCGGGTATGCTGGCTGATTTATGATGTGCTTTGATGTAGGTCCAAAAATGTTTGGGATTTCTGTTGATTGACGCTTCAACTGATTTAATATGTTTGCCATAACATTCTCTCTCTAACCGCTTGACCCTTTCCCGTAACAGTTTAAATATGTCATAATCCGATCGATTGCCATATATCTTAAACTTCTTATTATATTTATGCTTTTCTTTGATACATTTTTTCAATGCCATCGTATACCACGTAGGAAAAGAATTATTACTTTGCATAATCCGTTTTGGAATACAGTTTACAATTACTTGCCTTGTAAGTGAATAAAACAAATCCACTGCATCATCTTCCGGCATACCTGATAGCTTATTATACCAGTCTATACTTCGTAAGTCATTATTTATTTTATCATAATCTCCTTTTAATTATATTCTACCATCTATCTGATAATGTATTATGTAATGTGTTGTCACGCGGACCAGGTGTGCCTCGGCGGCCGCGCTTGCAGCGGCGTGGAAGCATCTCTCGCCCCGCGGCCACAAATAAAAACTACTGCTACGCCCTGGATCGCCATATTTCGCCTGCCAACGCTCTTCCAGTTAAGTATCTCTTCTGTGCTCCAGCTGGATCTCGCACCGAAGCCTTTTGTAGAAACGTGCCCTGAGATACTTCATATTGTGCTAAACTTCCGTCTTTTGAATTAAGGATCGGGTAATTGCGAATTACAGTAATAAATTTATCTCCGCAACTTAGAATGCCCTAGAGAATATTGACTACGTTTTAGTGTGTATAAATCACGAGTAGAAATGTATTTGTAATTATTTTTCAATAAACCCTGTATACTCTAAGGACTCACCCCATATGCTCATTACCAAGAACGACGGTGCTCTTGTGTAGCTTCGTAGTGAGAGCGCAGAGTGTGGTCAGCTTCTGTTGTAGAGACTGTAGGTAATCCGCCGCCGATGTGAACTCTGGGTCTTTTACTCTGTGAGCAAAGGGTTATGTAAAGAAGATGCAAAGTTAAATACCTACATAAAGCAAGTACGAAAAAATAATGCAAGTAAAATATTATCTTAAAAAGTACTTACATAACTCGCCTTATGTAAGTACTTGCTAAGTTAATATTTTTCTTGAATACGTAAACTAGATGCAAGAAGAGTATTCAATAGGCAAGTACATATATAATAATAATAATATTGATTTATTAACAGAAAAAATAAGATACATCCTTACACTACATCATACAAATTACATCAACAGTATTAAAGCATACCTGCCTTAAATAATTTGAGCTCATATTAAAATTAATTCTTAACTATGTTAATTTATAGTGTATACAAAATAAATGAAGTTCAAAAGGTTATGTTTAAGCCTGCCTGAACTAGGATAAACCTGTGTGACAACAAGCATGAAAAATATATGCAAAAATTTGATTACTTAAGAAAGTACATACATGAAGCGAGTATGCCAAAATGATGCAAGAAGACTATGACGCTTAACCAGTCCGTTGAAATACAACTACTTTAACAATTCTATAAAAAGAGAAGACTAGTAAACGTTCTCTAACAAATGATAACACAATGCAAAGAAGTGTACCTAAAATACTTCCTTGAGGTACACCCATAGGCGTACCTAAAGGAAGTGTTCTAGAGCCTCCTCTTCATACTTTACGTTAGATGTGCGCATAATTGCTTTAAAATAATATTCATATGCAATTGTGCAACACGATACACGGTTGACATGGTTAAGTAGCGCCTACTTATGTATATACTAGATTTAACCTGCGGCTTCGCTTGCGTAAATGAATGTTATGTTAGGTTAATAACAGTACAGTCTTCATCTGGATGAAAGGTACCCTTTGTCCTATTCTGTATCCATGACAAAGTGTATGCGAAATTTCATAATGATCGGTCAAGTAGTTAATGCGTGTACCTTTTATCCAGAAGATAGTACTGTTACTAATCTTTTCTTTTTTTTACGTGGCGGAATGCTTTGACGTATATATCTTCGCGGGGGTGGGCGGAGAGGTTATATCGGGCTCACCCGGGAAAAAATTGCGACATCCCGGTAATACCGACTAAACCTACCACGGTGTTTCTCAACATAACTAGAGCCGGCGGAGCCGCGCGAATCACGTTCACATGCAATCGCGACGTAATGTTACTAACCTACCCTACATTTACGCGAGCTATATATCAGGCAAAATCTAATATAATATAAATATATGCACTGTTTATCTTTATCAAATCGATATTGTGAGTCAGTACCTGGGTCCGTTAGCAGTCTTAGTCTCTCCCGAGCCATATAGAGCACTGCTTAGCCCCCACAGGTTCAGTGCACTGTTCTCACTTTTAAACACCTGTAATGAAAATTTATAGTTAAATATTACTTGCACTGTCACTATATTTTTTTGCACCACAACACTCTTATGATACTATTTAATATTAATATACCTTATCCAATTCATCATCAGGGGTCGTCAGGAATATCCTGAAATCTTCACTGTGTGTCAGGATCGGATGTTTTGCGACGCGGTCTGGGAACAATAACATATAAAAAATTATGAGATTTCATTAAAATTAATATAAATACTATTATATATGGATTTTATCGCGTTGTTTATTTGACACTTTATTACATAATTTTGAATTAATTTTAAAATGAAATAATCTAATAACCTATATTTACAAATGTACTAAAAAAGATAACATAATTAACATAATTACAAAAACACAAATAATTATAATACTAAATATTTACAAAAATGGTTTAGGCATCGTAGAATTCTTCAGCATCGCTGTCAACTGGTAACGTGCCCAGAAGACTGGCAGCATTGCCACGTTGAATGGCAATGCTGATTCTTTGGCTTTGAATAAATCTAAATAGTTTTAATATTTATAATAAATTAATTAGCTTAAAAATTTGTAAAGTTTTATAGTAGTAGTAGTGTAACAGTTTTCAAAATTATGTAATGAAGTGTCAAATAAACAACGCGATAAAATCCGTATATAGTAGTTTAATTTCAATGAATAATATTCGTGTAAACAGTAGACAATATTATGAAATTTCAATTTTCTGTGACGTTTACTAAGGTTAAAATCCGGGTAATTCAGTGGTACTCATAAACTAACTAATGCTAATGGCATGTACTACCCTTTCCTATTGGTAAACTTATCAAATATACATATATCAAAGCTCTTTATAAGTAATAAAGAGTTTTTTATGTATCTTCGACATCCAAGGTCCAATGTCCATAATACTAAAATAGAACCACCAAGAAAATTAATCTTTTAAGATTGGTTTATAAATAACGAAGTACTGAAAAAAAAAAAAAACCGAATTGAGAACCGGCCCTTTTTTGAAATCGGTTAAAAAGGGTAAGATGTTCGTTCAACAAAGTATACACGACAAATTACTATATAACACTATATCCCGACATCAAGAGTGAGGCCGCGACCCGCCAGGCACAGCCTGGTCGACGGATCCTCCCTTTGTGTTGAAAGGACATAACACCACATTCCTCCATACTAAAAAACATAAAATTCATTGGGTACTTACCAAGGAAAGCGTTGAGCGCGTATGTCCTGACTGCTACGAAGGCTGGAGAGTATCTATCCAGTTGTTGTCTGGCAGAGTGCAGGGGCGGCAGCGGAGGCGCTGCCACGAGGGGGTGCGCCGCAGACAGGCGCTTGTGGAGCAACTGAGAAAACAAAACCATCACCAAGTTTCGGTAGAAAGTGCTACGTTGAATCAAATTAGGTGGTACTTGCGGTATTCCATTATAAAATCTTAATTTTATATTATAAATGTGAATGCGAGTTTATTTGTTACGCTTTCACGCCTTAACTACTAAATCATTCCCCATGAAATTTAGCATAGACATTGTCAGTGGTACAGAAAAATACTGTTATTCAAGCAGTCTAGTAAATTAATAAATTATTTTTGACATTGACTACTTCAAACCATGATGATGTTGAAACATACCTTGAAATGGTTGTATCTTCTCCGAACGTGTGGAGGTGTGGGCCAACGCGCGCACACGCACCGCACACGATACGTCACGAATGTCTCCAGGGTAGATAGCTGCTTCATTGGTGCGTCCACCTGCCAACAAACACTACTATAACAACTCTGTGTATCACGAGTTTAATTAAATTCTATTGCACACCAAACCTTATGATCGTTAACATATTAATTAAAAAGTAATCGGTTTTTAGTTACATTAATCATCCAAGCAAAAATGAGCCCTATAACAGAGTGTATAATTTTGCAACATATAATAACATTGCTATGAATTTGTATCTTTGTACCAGGCTCCTATAAACACTAAAGAAATGCTAACCTTAACAGCAATATCATATCCATGCTCCATGATAAGCGGCATTCCTTCATGCGTGTCATCTGTCACCGTTGTGGGCTCCGTGTCCTCGGTATCCGCATCATTCAGCTCCAACACCGCTGAGCTGCTTTCACTGGCCATTATGCTGTAATAAAACACATTTTAGCTTCTTAAGAAATTGATGGTGCAAACAACAAAGAAATCATGATAAGCTTAGTGAAACATAATTAAATGTTATGCTTATAGTGGACATAGGCCCTTGTTTATTTTGTGCCACTTTTCCCTCTACTGAGCCAATCTCAGCTACGGCCATTTTTCCTCCCTGTCCTATATGCTCTGATAACTTACTGCAAATAATTTAATTTTACCTCTTTCTGACACAGCATTTAACACGTTAAACGCCATAACGGAAGTGTTTTTTTTTTGTAAAAGAAAAATCTTGAAATGGATGTATTTTATCAAGTTATGTACGTATACTGTTTATTATAAGAATCTGCCGTAGGGTTTTTAAAATAAAAAACCTCTTGAGGTCACCGGTGCCCCCCGTGGCGTTTAACGTGTTAAGGAATATATAAAATCTCTGTCCACATATATAGTTTCTGAACAAATGGTGCATTGATTTAAGAGGACACACTCAATGTTAAAATTGACAAATTGGAGGTTTGACTCTCGGTGATTTAATATCAATTTCAATAATCATAGATCCATGCAGAAAATATAAGCAGCGAAAGTAAATGAATAGCCTATGCCAACCCCTTTGAACAACAGCTTATAGTAATAAGCCTTTGAGATACTAAGATCTAAGTACTAAATATTTATGTAAATATAATAATAATAATAATAATAATATTCTACCACATACACGAATATTAATAATATAAAACACATTTATCCTTATACTCAAATCAGATATCACTGGCCATAATAAAATGTACTGTGCAATGACTAATTAAGATGGAGATTAAAAATAAACATGAATACATATCATACATAACATTAACAATGACTTAGATACTCTATTAGGAAATACCTTTAACTGTAACCCGGAAGATTGCCTAAAATTTGTGAACTCATCAACCAAGCTAATAACAGTATTCCACTTAAATATACGTAGTTTGAATAAAAATTTTGAGCAACTAGAGGTACTGTTCGAACGTACAAAAATTGATTACGATCTTATAGTACTTACTGAATGCTGGTTAAGCAAAGTAATCAATCTGCCAGTTCTAAATGGGTATGACTCATACTCTACTAAAATTAACTCTAACAAAAATGATGGGGTGGTTTTTTATATAAAATCGGAACTAACTCATAGGGTATGGGAGCCAAGTTTTAAAGATGGCAACTGTCTTGTCTGTGAAATAGATTCTAACTTGGCTGTACTAGGCATTTACCGGTCACCGTCATACTCGTCTCAGGACAATTGCAATGATTTTTTAAATAGTTTAGATATCACATACCAAAAGTTAAAGGACTTTCCTAGCATTGCTCTTGTTGGTGACTTAAATATTGATATTGCCCAAAATAATCGAGATAATCGGTCCCTAAATCTATTGCTCCTAAATGCATCGCACGGGTTGCTACCAACACATGTATTTCCCACACGTATATCCAAGTGCTATGACCATGTATTTCTAAAGAGTAATAAAGCCTCTACAACTCTAGTGCTGGAAACACATGTTACTGACCACAAACCTACCATATTGGTTATCTCTAACTCTAACCCAAACAGGAAAGCTTCGGCCTTTACATCTAAATTAAATTATAAGGCAATTAAATCGGAACTTCAAAGTACTGATTTCTCAGCCATCTATATAGAAACTTGTGCTAATAAATCTGTGGATATTTTTATTACAATAATAAAAACTGTGATTACGAAACATACTTCAAAAATTAAAATTCCCCGTAAAAAATTAATATTAAAACCTTGGATAACCTGGGGTCCTTAAATGTATACAAAATCGTGATAGGATGCACGTTAAGTCTAAAAACAATCTGGATAATTTAATACTAAAAATCACATATACTCGATACCGCAACTATTGTAATAATCTTCTTAATAATTTAAAAGCTTCATATGAACAGATCCAATTAGAAAAAAATAAAAATAATCCTAGAGTCTTATGGGAAACGATTAAACAAATAACTAATACACAAAATAAGCTAAACAATGCATCTGACTTATTAAACGTCAGTTCGAATCCTAAGCACTCAGCTAATAACGTCTGTACTTACTTCAGCAATATAGGAAAAAACCTTGCAGACAAAATATTATCTTCTAATTTCACAAACCTAAATACTACCAAACTCCGCATCCATCAATCCACATCTAACTCCCTTTCCATTCTGGACATAGATAAAGAAGAAATTGAATCCCTCATCTTACAACTTAGAAATGATTGCTCAGTGGGCTGGGATGGAATACCCTCCTCAGTCCTTAAGGATTCCCGGCATATTTTGGCTCCTCACATTACATTCTTGTTCAATCGCTGTCTCATTACAGGTATTTTCCCAAACGCCTTGAAAAAAGCGATCGTACACCCTATCCACAAAGGTGGGGACAGAAGCTGTGTCAGCAACTACAGACCGGTCTCAGTACTGCCAGCTCTCTCTAAAATATTTGAAAAGGTCCTCAATAATAATCTTAGAAAGTTTCTGGACAGACACCAAATAATTGCGCCAAATCAGTATGGCTTCCGTCCCGGCATGTCTACTGAGGATGCAGTACTAGATCTCACAAAACTAGTTGCCAACAAACTAGACAATGGAACTAAATGCTTGGGCATATTCTTAGATCTGGCTAAGGCATTCGACACAGTTTCTGTTCCTCTCCTCATTTCTAAATTGGAACTAATTGGTATCAGGGGACTACAACTTGACATTTTTAAAGATTACCTCAATAATCGCACTCAGCGTGTTAAAATTGGTTCTTGTTTGAGTGATGAAAAAATAATCACCTTCGGTATTCCGCAGGGAAGCATTTTGGGTCCAACGCTTTTCCTAATCTATGTGAATGATTTATGTATGCTTAATCTCCCTGACTGTAAAACCATTGCATACGCAGATGACACTGCAATTCTAGTCTACGGAGATACCTGGGACTTGGTTAAGCGTAAGGCTGAATCAGCTCTAACTACTGTCATGGCGTGGTTGCATGCTAATCTCCTAACAATTAATTTACAAAAAACCTTTTATATTCCTTTCGCAATTCGACACATTTCAGCTCCATCTCAATCCTTCATGATTACAGCTCATTCATGTTCGCCAAATCAGTTGCCCTGTTGTTGTCCGGCTCTTGTTAGAACAGACAACGTGAAGTATCTCGGCGTCTTAATTGACCAGGAATTAAAATGGGACAAGCATATCCAATTGCTGACGCATAAAACTCTTCGTCTCATTCAAGTTTTCAAAGCACTCAGACGATCTGCTGGTTTTGACATTCTCAAACTAGTATATTACGCTCTGTGTCAATCAGTGATCGGATACTGCATAACAGTGTGGGGTGGGGCAGCCAAAATACATCTCCTAAAGTTGGAAAGAGCTCAACGCGCCATTCTGAAGGTGATGTGCAAAAAACCTTTTAGATACCCTACTGTGCAACTATACAGCGAGTGCAAACTACTTACGGTTAGACAGCTGTTTGTACTTCAAATCACTCTCAGGTACCATAGCATAGTACCTCCTTGTAATCCAAACAAACGCACGGTTATCATTCCCACAATAAAACATAAAACTTCCTTTGCTGAACATCAGTTTCCTATATTAAGTTCTTATATATACAAAAAAGTTAACAAACAGCTAAATATCCTAAGTTTAAATAAATATACAACAAAAAACATTCTCACAATCTGGTTGCTCCAACTCGACTATCATAAAACGGAATTATTACTCGAATTCATCAAATAGTGTAATTTCACACACACACACACACACACACACACACACACACACACACACACACACACACACACACATATACACACACACATATAGGTACACACACACAACACACAAAAATAGATGTTACCAAACACTGATCTGAAGAAACAATAGATTGTCATTATGTTCCACTTGCATTGTATAATAATGAGTATATTCTCATAACTGAATTACTGTCTTTCAAGATACAGGTATAACCTAGTTTGGGAGGCAGGGTTCCTCTTATAATGACTAATAACTTTGTTGTAATAATTATAAGTGCTATGTAACATACTTTTTTGCATAAATAAAAATTATTATTAAATTATTATTATTATTATAATTACCCTAAATGCACTTATCAACTAGGCTATGAAATTATTCAAATTGTGATCTCTTCCTGGTAAATAATGGCCATAAAATCAAGCCTACACCTCCTCAGATTGACTATTAAATAACTTAAAAGAAATGAATATTAGTAAGAATTGTACTGAAAATTAAATAACACAGCAGTCGTCTCCACACCCAATTTTACCAAAATTGATTCAGAAATTTACCCATAAATATGTAACAAACAGTCTGGGCCACTTTTTTGTTTATAATAATTATGTGTCATCCCCTTTTTCTTTTAGCTTTGAGTCTGTGTAAAGACATAGTGGTTGGCAGATCCTATAAACTATGTAAAGCTAAAAACATTATATACATGCAAACATAAAGAAATACAAAATGCCACCCACCTTTAGCACGATTTATAACGGAAAACTATAATATCGCAACTAAGTGTATCGCACTAATTATGACTTTTATAATTAACAACAACACTAATATTATCTTGAATCACACAATAACAACGTCCGTCACGTATACAAACAATTAACTCACATACAGTTCTTTGTTTACCTATTTTTAAACTTTATTTCGGAACTTTAAATATCAGAAAGGGGGCGTACGAGTTTCGCTGTTACCTCTAATTAAATTGCTTAAAAACCATCGGGCCTTATCGCTGGTACTACACAAACTTCCCTGATAACGATAATATACTGTTTAATATCATATGACTGCGAAAAATCAGCATAAATATTTGCCCTATTTATTCATAAATGGATCGATAATGACGTCTGACACACTCTAGATATCACAAAAATTAAACTGTTTAGCAATACACTTTGAATTTAATGGGTTTAACATGTCTTTTATTTACCTGAGTGTAGAGTAAAATACGTGTAATTCACAATAATTTCATGTAAAAACAATAAATTCTCAATAAGCGAATGACAGACAACAAATGACGTTCCATTTAAGGAATGTAGTTTGATGATGTGACTTATTTTCTTCGTGGTAAAATGTAACGGTATATTGCGTGAAATGAAAAGTAAGGGATGCAATTCGCAAATAGTTAATATTATTTAGTAGATAATTTTAATATATTTTTTATTTATGTATCTATTGCATAATGAAAGTTTATTTTGGTTATTTACACAATATTTTCATATATATACGTAGCGTGAACTAGCGTTTTAAATCAAAGGCTCGAGTTACCTAACCTCATCTTCTTTTAGTAATTGAGTTACATTTAATACTTAACATAGTTATACCAACTATGTTAAATATTTTTGTCATTACTTACTTATTATTAATTAATTAATTTAAGACATAGTAGTAATTTTATTTTATGATAACCTGTTCGGGATTTGAGTTGAAATCTGTCACTTTGACGGTATACAGAAAAGTTGCGATATGGCATTGTTTTTCTAATTTGCTACAAAGTGCCACGAGTGTCCTAGATAATATAAACTAAACAATTTCATCCGAAAGTCAATAAAAAGCCGTCAAAATTACGTCCAAAATGCAAAGCGTCAGCGCTCCGCGGGAGCCGACGCAGCCCGTCATAAGTACAAGTTCAACAATACTAAACATGAGGGAAAAAGAGAAATACATCGAAGATTTTGACTTCCCATTCTGTGATGAATCTTCAAAATACGAGAAAGTCGCTAAAATCGGTCAGGGTACCTTCGGCGAAGTGTTCAAAGCCCGCGCGAGGAACAGCAACAAAAAATTCGTAGCCATGAAGAAAGTTCTCATGGATAACGAAAAAGAAGGCTTTCCGATCACAGCTTTGCGTGAAATCAAGATCCTACAACTTCTTAAACACGAAAATGTCGTGAATTTGATCGAGATTTGCCGCACAAAGGCCACATTACACAATAAATACCGTTCAACATTTTACTTAGTTTTCGACTTCTGCGAACATGACTTAGCGGGATTATTGTCGAATGTGAACGTAAAATTTAGCTTAGGAGAGATTAAAAAGGTTATGCAACAGTTACTAAACGGTTTATACTACATCCACAGTAATAAAATCTTACACAGAGACATGAAAGCCGCTAATGTTTTGATAACTAAGAATGGGATTTTGAAACTGGCTGATTTTGGTCTGGCGAGAGCTTTTAGTGTTGCGAAGTCGGGGCAGGTCAATAAATACACCAATAGAGTGGTCACATTGTGGTATAGACCGCCAGAACTATTGTTAGGTGAGTAATTAGTTACCTTCTGACCATGGTTTTCATATTCAGAATCACCTGATATATTATGTATCTATAATTTGGAGTCTGTTGGCCAAGAGACCAACAACTCAATTAATGAGATGCTAACTAGAAATTTAATAAAGAGTAAGAACATAGTGCCCTTCAGTCTTTTTTATTATGGATAGAGTCAGGCAGTAAATGTTTTAAAATATAGGGCATGTATAATTATTATTATAACTAGCTTTTACCATTGGCTTTGTATGTAAGTATAGTTCTACAGAACTATCCCATAGTAATTATTCATTTTTAGCTATTAAAATAGGTCACCATACACATAAATTGTTGTAGCTGGAAAGATTATCCAAAAACAACTAATTTAGACACAGTATTGTATTGGTTAAGGTAATTAGCCAAATATTTGTTTACTGCACAAATGAACTGACTTTCCCACGTATGTACCATCCTCTATACTGCCGTCCTTTAACTAAAATGCCGTTAACCCACAGGCGCGCGAATATGACTTTTTAATGGATAGTGCAATGGTTTTGAATTGTCTATCTATAATTTTACTAGAATTTAAAACTATTTATCTATATAATTATCTATCTATATCTATATTCTAGTATAGAATTCAAAACTATATTACTTTTCATTAAAAAGTCATAATCGCGCGCTTGTGGGTTAACGGCATTTTAGTTAAAGGACGGCAGTATAGGATGCTGTACCCTTAGGTTTATAAATGTACTCTAGTTCATCTCACTCAATGTATTTTTCTTCCAACCTGTCATTTGCCAGCAGCTCATATACGAGCCGCTACATTGTGTACCTCTGTTTACCAGCGGCTCGGATACGAGCCACCAAGTGCCACACCACTTTAAAACTTATTTTACTAACCTTAACGCTTAAAACTGATTGTTTTTTGGCTATAAATGGATTTTTTGGGTAAACAGCATATCTATACTAATATTATAAAGCTGAAGAGTTTGTTTGTTTGTTTATATGTTTGTTTGGTTGGACACACTAATCTCAGGAACTAATGGTTCGACTTCAAAAATTCTTATAGTATTGGATAGCCCATTTATTGAAGAAGGCTATAGGCAATATAACATCACGCTGCGACCAATAGGCAAGGCAACGCTACGAAAAATGGCAGCAATGAAAAATATTGCATAAACGGGGAAAATTCTCTTACATACAGACGAAGTTGCGCAGGTCTGTTAGTTATATATTTAAGAAAATATGAACATACAATAGGTTAATCTTCTACAGACAACAAAACATAAGTTAATATTGCCAGTAGCAACTGGACTATTATTCTAAAACTAAGGTAACTGATAGGCAGCAATAGCTCAGTGGGGAGACCAACAAACTGCAATGCAGAGGGTCTCGTGTTCGAACCCACTTCGCGCACCTCTGAATTTCGGAAGTTATATGACTTTTCGAAATGATGTGCGTATTGATTGACAATTATCGCCTGCTCCGTGCCTCGGAGAGCACGTTAAGCCGTCGGTCCTGGCTGCTATGAACATCTATGGCAGTCGTTATTGGGAGAATGTCGACACAAAAGATCCCAATGGGTCGAAGTGTCGCCGGTCTGCACTGACTGGCCCCCACATAAGATACGATAAGATAAGATGGTAACTGATTATCATCAGTCAGTTTGCCATCATAGCCTTTTTTGTATAAAAATTAAAGAGACCTTCACATTAAGAAAATTGTGCTTATGTCCAAATAACACATTTTAAACTGAATTGGTTTTACAAATGTACTATTACCATAAAACTTTTGATACCTCTATAAACTTTTAGTGGATCTTAATTTATGTTAGTCTGGTTATATGCAGGTGACCGTAATTATGGCCCACCGGTAGACATGTGGGGTGCGGGCTGCATCATGGCTGAGATGTGGACCAGATCACCCATTATGCAAGTATGTATACATTATCACATCTAACTGTCAGATATCAAAATTAAAAGAAAGAGTGCACACATGATGCAATGGTTTAAATGGTCATCTTCTTACTCTGTTTTATGTATTACTATTATTACCCAAGGATGATGAATATTTTTACCTGCTTGGTCCATTGTCCAGTATTCCAATGTAAACCCTTGACTGGATAGGGATTAAATTTGACACACAGATAGACTGTATCCAAAATAATAATAATTAATTATACTACTAAAGTGGTAAACAAGCATATGTCCCACCTGATGGTAAGTGGTCACTATAGCCTATGGACGCTTGCAACACCAAAGGCATCACTTACGCGTTGCCGACCTTGTAGAAACCTTTTAACACCCTTTTTGAAGAACCCCATACAACATAGGAAGGAAGTGCATTCCACAACCACCAACAATTAAAGACTATCCTGTATTTACTCATAAGACACAGATTTTTTGTCCATGTCATTTGCCTGTGATTCATACTGTTGAAGCCTGGCTAATCATAATTAATATTATAAATGTGAATATGAATTTGTTACATTGCCACGCGTTAACTACTTAATCCTTGTCAGCGGAACAGAAAAGAGGGTAACCTTTATACAGAAAAGAGTACTGTTACTAACCTAACCTACATTTACGGTAGCAAAGCCTGAGCAAAATCTAGAAATATTTGTTCTCTTCAGGGTCCCACAGAACAACAGCAACTGATCCTCATCTCCCAGCTCTGTGGGTCTTGCACACCAGATGTGTGGCCTGGAGTGGAGAACTTGGACCTATACAACAAGATGGAGCTGCCTAAGGGTCAGAAGAGGAAGGTCAAGGAACGCCTGAAGCCCTATGTTAAGGATCCTTATGGCTGTGATCTGCTGGACAAGTTGCTACAGTTGGACCCTGCTAAAAGGTTAGTACATATATAAGCTGTATATCATCGCAGGGTCGGCTCAGGTTTATTTCATCCATATTTCACCGGCTATGTCCATGGTTCTAGGAGATCACAGCTTGACAACCTTATGATCTGTTCCTTCATAGAAAGGTCAGTAATTTTTTTATGTTTTTGACAAGAAAGGAATAATTTCTGTGTCGCGAGGGACTTCACAGATATTCAAACAGCGGACACAAAGAACACCCAGACGCTGAACAACCATTTGCGGTTCACACAAATTTTTGTCCCGTGATCGAACCGACAACACCCGGCGCGGCTGCAGTGGCGAAGCGACCACTTTAACCACTACGCCATCGAACGCCACGCCACGAAGAATCGGTGTAAGTGGTCACTACCGGTGCACCGAGCCTTGTAGATCATTCCCCATATAGGACTTGAATTAATATGATCCACAAATAGCTGTAAAGAATCTGGGTGTTTCATGTGTCTGTTGATAGAATATGTGTAAAGTCCCCTGCAAATAAAAAGGCAGTATGCTTAGATTAGGCTGAATGATCGTCACTGGGAGGTCACGGCCTGAAGCTTGCTGTAAATTGTATAGTACCTCGTACTGTAAACTTCGCTTGCGTGATTCAGGATAGAGTAGTGTGTTATTGAGTACAGCGCCATCTCTTGTCGTGATTCGTAACTTCTTCGTCTATATCATTACTTCCCTAAGTGGTCCGGTCCACCTGGACCAGGACCAAGGGTCCACGGGAGACTCGACGGGTGTCTACGTTATCGTGACAAAAAAATGGTGGTCCACAATTCGTAAGCGGAGGTTTACAAAAAAATTATTTGCTTTCGATAATGAAGAACTAAAATGTTGGCTTGACCTCACCTACCACTGTAGGCAGATAATAATTTTAAGAAGCTCAGCGACTGTTACTTGTAAAAACTTGCATATTCCATATTCAGTACCAATGGTCTTCTCGAACCTACCGATTTTTCGGTAAATAATGACAAAAAATAAACCTACCGTGGTGGTTAAGTACCGAGATTACGAATAAAAAAAAGAAATCATATAAATGCGAATGCTAAGGAATATAGTAGAAATGTAGCTGAAAGGGGTCCACCGGAACCTGCTAAATTTTGAAAGTGGTCTATGCGAAAATAATTCTGGGAACCTCTGGTTTATATGGAGCCACTGTACTACCTTTTGTTGTTGGTTATCAGGGTTCATCCATAGATTACCTTACACACTAAGGTGAAGGGATAGGGTTGACTAAATGTGACATTGTATGTCAAGGGGAGGGAGGGGGCCCTAAATCTTGACCTTACATTTCAAAACCGAATATATCTAAGTAATAACATCATATACAGAAAATATGTCTTTTGTCTCAAAAATAAAACTAATTTCGGAACTGCTGTTTTAATTTAATAATTTATAAATGTAAAATTGCAAAATAGGTGACGTCACACTAGGAAGTGGGGGGAGTGTCACAAATGTGACCAGATGTGACAAGGACATCATGAAATTCGGGTGACGTAATTTATGAATGGCCCCTTAACTACCGTATAAGAAATATATATTAAATAAATTATATCACTAATTATAATCACAGGTACGACGCCGACACAGCTTTAAACCACGACTTCTTCTGGACGGACCCAATGCCTTGTGACTTGGCCAACATGTTGGCTCAACACACACAGAGCATGTTCGAGTACTTAGCTCCCCCACGGCGTCCAGGCCATCTCCGACACCACCACCACGTGGCTGGGGCCCAGGCCAAGCCTAACCAGCCCGTGCAGGACTCTGGGTATCAAGACAGAGTGTTCTAGAACCGAGGGTATAGGAAACGTCATAGGTGGCGGGTGCATTGAGCCCGGGAGGACGTCATTGGCCCAAAGTACCTTTGCAACGTATGTATATAAAATGGAAAAGTTACTTTGTGTTTCTGTAGAGTTTTGTGTTGCCAGACTCAATAAGGCGTTGTGTTGACAATAGTTAGTTATCGGATACCATTGTGCTGGCAGCACAGCAATATTTCTTTGTAGCGGCGAATATCTGCGAGTGATAACTCTGATGTTGCAAGCGTCGATATTGTACAATTTGTAACAGAATTTTGTGAATTAATATTTACTTATTATTGTTCTATAGTAACCTATTGTGAAATAATTACTATTTAATTGTTACTTGTGTAAAAGATGAGGTATTATAATTATTGTACATGATATATCAATTCAAATTCTCGCAGTTGTGTATCGAATTTGCCTAAGGCTTCGTTAAACTAGATTTTGTCGAAAAATGTCTATCTTACGTGTACAGTACTATTTTCTAGATAAAAGGTACCCTCTACTTTTTTGTATCTCTGACAAAGTGTATGCGAAATTTCATGTTGATCGGTCGAATAGTTAAGGCGTGAAAGCGGGACAAACAAACAAACTCACATTCGCATTTATATAAACCTGCAACCCTGTAACCTGCCTAACTATAAACCTGTTTGCCAACTTAGTTGTATAAAAACCTGGCTATCTACGTCACATCCTTTACTACCAATCATGCAGAAAATTTACCAGCGTATAATACTGTTGAGTCTGATGATGGAGACGGCAGACAGAGTCGTCATCCTGACAAAAATAGTAGTAAGCTACCAAGCAGATATATTTACCTATATATGAAACAGAAAATGGGCTTTAATGCGGTCATGCTCGATATTCCTAGACATGGCATTAAAAGATTGAGGTCCTGTTCCACCACCTCTAGATAGCATTTATCTATAAGATAAAAGTCTCGCCATCTCTCTTCTTTAACCTAACAAGAGTGAGACAGCATGCGATTTATCTTTCGGATATACAAAACTAATAAAAGATATTGAATAAAAGATAGTCAAAACCCTTGTGGGTCTGGCTCTCAATATAAAATATATTTTTTTCTTTCTTGCAATTACAGTAATACTTAAGATTTCGACAGCTTACACTGAGGTGGATACATAGAAAAACAAAATTGGAAGGTAGATTTAGAAACATCTACCTCACAAAGGGAAGCATGACTTAGCCGCCTCAATCTGCTTGCTGGCTGAAACGTCATGCCTTTCAAAAAGGTATGTTGATACCGAGCATGATGAATAGGTACTCATTTTCTGTTTTACAAAACGATCATGCGACGCGAAAATATAAAAGTGACTGCATATATATTATAGAAGTTTATAATATGTAATAATTTGTACATAGTAGATGTAAGTTTATAATGTAAGCTGCAAATGAAGTATATATTCAGACCGAATTTATGTAACACGTCCAGAGGTCCCGAGATCACTGGAACCTCTGCAACTCCGTAGGGACATCGCCTCTTTGGCATGTTTCTACAGAATATACTACGGAGAGTGCTCTGAAGAGTTATTCCACCTTATCCCGCCCTCCCCTTTCCTATCCAGAACAACACGTGCTAGGCTCAGATGCCATCCTTACACGGTAGAGTCGATTAGAGCGCGCACCAACAAGTTTGGGTCCTCATACCTCTGCATAACGATCAAGGCATAGAATTCTCTGCCAAGGCACGTGTTTCCTTCTTCCTTCAATCCTGGGTCCTTTAAGCGGAGCGTGAAAAAGCACCTTCGGCCGTCAAGGTAGGGACCTCAACATCGCTGCTATGAGGATCGTGTGGACGCCACTACTCTTAGACCACATGATCGTTTACCATCAGGCGGAGTGCGGCCATTTGGCGAGCATTGAAACAAAAAAGAAACATCGCATAAGTAGTTCTGTAACAGACTAACCTATTGAGTCGCAGCGGCACACCGGTGGCCACACAATAGGTTTTTAATTATTTCTGGTATTCTATTACTTGACAGATTAATGAATTTAACTTCAACCAGACCAAAATACACAAAACAAACCACATTGAAATTGTTAAGGAACAGAAAGTGCACTTAGTTGGACGTGTGTTATCCGCACTTAGCCCCACAATTGGGCCATTGTGCGTAAGTAACCGACGCGAGAAATTGTTCGGTTACTCATACCACCTCAGCTCCGTCCAGAAAGATAATAGGGGACCGATGATGCGCAGTACCTCCTGCATCGTTTCTGGACTGTTTAGAAGTTTCGCCCGTTAGTTGCTCACGCTTTTACAATGAAGGAGCACGTGAACCGGTGTCTCCTCGGTGTCCATGCAGCCCCTACATAAGGGAATGTCAGTGATGCCGATGTTGGATAGGTGTTTGTTGAGTGAGCAGTGGCCCGTTGTTATACCCACTAGGTGGCGTAGGGTTTTTCTTGTGGAACGTAGCAGTTTGCGTGAGTGAAAGGGCGCTTGTGTTTGTGCCAATGGCCAGTCTCCGTTAAGATAAGCCGTGACTGAAATTCGGCCTGGAAGACAGTAAGTCCACGTCACTGCCACTGCGCCGAGTGTTGTGGGTTCGAATCCCACACGGGACTAAAATTTGTCTGATCCACAATTGATTGTTTCGAGTCTGGATGTTCTTTGTGTCCGTTGTTTGAAAGTGCCCCGAGACACAGGAATTATACCTAGTGCAGGAGTTGTCTTTTTAAAGAGAAGGAAAGAGGAATTAATAATTAATATTCTATCACATACCCACAACACCATCTAGCCCAAACTAAGCAGAGCTTGTACTATGGGTACTAGACAATGGATAACATACATATATGCAATTTTTTTGTAAGTAAATACGTACATATTATACATAGAAACATCCAGACCAAGACACACATCCATGTTCATGCACGCAAATGTTTGACTTGTGCGGGAGTCGAACCCGCAACCTCAGGCTGGCAGTCGGTTACACTAACCGCTACGCCATCGAGGCCGACAAATTACATATGCTTAAAATCATAATAGTATTTCAGCCATGCGGTGTGCCTCCATAAATTAATTACTACTAAGTTTGTGCCCAACTTTTTTAAAATTAGTTCTTAAGTATGTAAATGTGTAGAAAAGTTATCGGTTATAATTATAACAAATATTGCGATACGTAAAATTGAAGCTCGTCTAAAAATATGTTACCTAGAATCAGTACTAAAAGTCAATAATAATAATATAAATAATAAATTTTTTTTCGGATATATCAAGAAAGCTATATTTATTTGGCTGCACGAATGCCGTAGTGGTTAAGTAGTCGGCTCGTCATTGCCACTGCGCCGAGTGTTGAGGTTTCGAATCCCACACGGGACAAAACTTTGTGTGATCCACAAATAGATGTTCCGAGTCTGGGTGTTCTTTGTGACCGTTGTTTAAATGTTTGTAAAGTCCCCCACTACACTAGAACAATACATAGTCCGGGAGGTATAGCATAGCATAGTTCTTGACCGTGTGAAGTAGGTTTAGCTAGGAATGCAATTATATACATCTCTAATTCTATTACTAATTCCAAACTGTATTGAAAATACAAGTTAATTGTACTTATTTTTAAATAGATGTTTATTAAATCACCGTATGTAATGTAGATATCAATATATTAGCATGCGCCTAAATAAACCTAAGTAACGGCGCAAGTGCCTTATGTTTAACTTAACCTCCTACGTCCCGGGCTCAAGTTCGGCGCACACGAATGTGGACCGTATCGGCGAGTGCGAGGCTTGGTCGGAGGGTACGCTCGAGACGCAGCTCGAGCTCGGCCTGCAGAAGGCAGACCTGGTATGATTAACTAGGATGTTTTTCGCAGCATTATAGTCCCTGTCGAATTCGACGTTGCAGTCTGGGCAGACGCCGCGGCGAAGTCGATGGTTCATGTGCAGAGGTGTGTAGATGCCGTCGCGCTCGTTGCACGCAGAGCACGCCTTGCTGGTGTATGCTTCGTCGACGAGGCGCACTTCGATGTTGCGTCTGGATCTCATTTGACGCAACAGATCGGTGTGTTTGAACTTCCGCCCGCTGAAGCAGGCCACGTTGACGAAGTTTACGCCCGCTCCGTACAGCACTAGCACTCGGTCGCTCGGCGTGTCGCCAAGGAACGTCTTCCTCACGATTTTCTCGTTGGTTCGAGCCGTGTTGATGTACTTGTCAAACGGTAGTCTCGTTAGTTTTCTCACTTGTTCGAACGGCCGTTGCCTTGCCGCAAACCACTTCAATCGAAAATCGGTATACAGTTTGACGTGTTCGGCGTTTCTACGCGTCAACCGCACACCTCTTTCACGTTCGATGCGCTCGCGGTCGGCGGCTTCTGCCAATTCGACTGGACGCAATATGCGATTTCTATAGCGGTCTCTTTTCCACTCGAGCGTGTGCGACCGAACCCATCGTTTGGTAATGCGTTTGAATCCGGTGCGCGAATCGCACGCCGCGACCGGCACTCGGCTGCCGGGATCCACCGCGACGATACGGTCTTCGAAAAAGTCCGTATAAGTCTTAAGTAACGATGGTTTAGTGGGTTTCTGATTCCTTTTCCGATTCATCGACAATGAGACTGCCACGCCGTCTGTCTGAATGCAGCAGCCGAACTTGGACATATCGACCGCTTTAGTGTCGAGATACGGGGCCCAAAGCGTGCGCTTGTGATCCTCGATCGTGGCCCAATTAGTCGGTGTCGCGTCGGGTGCGACTCGACGCAGCAGTTCGTGCCATCCTCTCGTCGTATAGGTTACATGTTTCAAACCGTGCCTTGGTTGCGGGAACACGGTGAACGACGCGTCACCGCGCTCGTACATCTCCCGCTGGATGCGCAACCACATCGGTACGGTCGAATGCCAGTCGCTGGACACGTTGATCGTTCGACACACCTTGGAAATCTCGTCGTCGCCGAACTCTTTGCGGTAGTATGCTGCGAATAGCGTCGGGTCGTTGCGTTTCACTTTGAAGTATCTGGCGAGGCGCGAATAGGCATGCGTCGTGATGTTCGTCTTCAATACGGTCATGTACGTTTTGACCATCTCTTGTACGATGAAAGTCCGCAGTCTTCCGTCGTAGTGTTCGATTGTTGTACGATGATTGTGCACCATTTCGTCGAATCGATGCGCATGCGGTCCCTTGCCTTTCAGAGCGTAGACATAATTCATTACATCCTGAAACGTTCGCGCGCTGCTGCTCTCGGCGGGATATGCGTTCCAACAGTGGTTGACGAACACGCCGAGCAATATGTACACCCTGGATATCTCAATGACATCCTCTCGAATAGCCGCGATCAATCGTTGGCGCAGATCTCCGTCGAGCAGCGGACACAGCACTCCGTCAAACCCACGCTTCACCACTGCGACGTCGAAGTCCTCCGATGCGGAGCCGCTGTTGCTCCGTTGTCGGATGGGTGGTAGATAATTTGCACAATATTTAGAACTGCGTCGTGAGTGGTCGGTGCCGCCGCACGACTTGCAGAGCATGATTGGAATGAGACCAGCGGTTAGGGCTACAGCTTTTATAATCTAGGCGCGTGAGCTGATGTTTAACTTAATTATTAAAACCAGAAAAGAACATACATTTTGTTTTTTTGGCGCGCTTTTCATTTGTTTATGATATGTATATAATCGATAATGTAACATCACTAGTTCTGACAGTCACATCTGATTTCTGAATTAACAATTTGTCAAAATCAACATTTCAAGCGATGTGATTAGCTTTCGCTAAATCTGTCAACCAATCATTTGATATACGTTTGACCGTCATCGCGTCAGTTAAAACATTAATGTGTGGTTCTTTTAAAAACCAGACGTCAGACTTGCAGACTGGGACTATATTTTAAGGGATCTATTCTTCACTTATATCTTTTTTTGCTATTATTTTTAATAGCTACTTATTGTGTATACAGACAGTAACCGACGCGGTTAAATGTTAATGTCTAATTTTTGGAAAAATATCAAATATTGTAACGCCGAATCCACTGTCAAAGGGCCATCCCGATAATAAATTAAAATGAAATTAATAATTTTTTAAGATTGATGATACTATATGTCGACTGAATGTAAAAAACTATAGATATGTTTGTAATGCTTAATTGTGTAAATATATAAGTAGTTAAGTAAATAAAAAGTAATTTTTTTACTATCGAAGTTTTCTTTTCTTTGGTTTGCTCCTAACAGAAGACATTAGAAGTTAAATATTAAGTTGATGATTGCTGTGATAGTATACATGCGAAATATCATAATGTGCTCGCAATTCTCAGAAATGAGGAACTGAGGAATAGATATACCTTGTTTACCTGTAAACTGTATCTAAGACTGGAGATATTTATTCCATAAGTAAAGGGGGTCGCCTTTATAAAGGTGAAGCACCGGTTCTAGATTTTTGTTTTCAATACGTTCTAGCATAACGCAAAATCTACTGAAAGGGTTTTGATACCAAACTATGCTTACAAACGTTCTTAGTTTGAGGCATAACTTAGTAAATTTTCGTCAAATTCACTGAAAACTCTAAACTTAGTGCGTCTTATGATGCGCATATTTGTCTTTGCGGTCGCGAAAAATGTGATCAGTGCTTTTCTGTATATCTTCAAGGATATAGGTCGATATATTACAGAAACGTTTAGCGAGTTATGTAGCTATCATGGAGTATTAAAACGTCTTACTGCTACTGAGAATATTATCTCAAACCAATACTTGGAAATCTAGTCACCTTGTAAATAAATGGCAGCTTATGATAATAGTAATGATTAAAAGGTTTTTGATTTTGACAGCCTAATATGTCTATCAGCTAAAGCAATACAGTACTTATATTATTATTCCAATCCTCTTGCGAACACTTTAGCCGCGTTTACTAGATAATCAAAACTGATGAACTCAAGTTTGAAACGAAACGAGATTGGAAGATAGAGCTTTTACAAAATTAAAACGTTTCCTTTCCACGCAGTCTTTTTAAATCAAAAGATATAAAATAAACTATAATATTAAATATATTTTTCAGACTAATGAGTCTGAAAAATATACTAATTTAATTTTATAGTTTCATATTATTTTAAACTTGTGTTCTAATAAATCAATCGATTTAAGTGACACTGTCTACCAGTCTACACATCACTATTTTATTATGAACGCGTCAACAGCGTCAAATTTCAATTCTTACTTTCAGCAATTGGAATTATTTGTATTACCAAAGTTTTACTTTTAAAACATTGCATTGTTATTACTTAACGAGAATAGGGTTAGTGGTATTTGTAAAATTTATTATAAATACAAAACGTTTTCATGCTGAAATAATAATCAGGTACCTAGGTACTTTAGCTAAAACTGTGTTATGGTAGGTATATTTTACAAAAATATTTTTATTAGTGCAATAAACGATGTAATTGGCACTAATATTCACAACTATTATACTTACGAGCATAAACTAGTACGAGTAACAAACGTTTTTATATAAAATTAAGTGTTGGCATAAAAGTTTAGTATTTTCCTAGGTAGCTTAGGTATGCAGCTTAGATAGCAATTTTAAACTGTAATATGATCTTAACCTATTAAATCGCAGCGGCACACCGGTGGTCATACATTGTATTGTTATAGGCTGAAGGAACGAGTTTTGTAGTCATTGTGACTTACCACAAACTATAATTCTTATTTCAAGCACTTATATAAAGAAATATACATACCTAACCTCTACCTCAATAGTAAGGTGGCAAGTTTGCATTAAATTTCGAGATCACAGGGTTGATTGCCAATAAAAGTAAAATCTTATCTTATTGAAAGATTTTCCTTGAAACTTTACTTACCTCTTATGTGGGACCTTAAACATTGCTGGCAAAAAGAAAAGGTGTGATGACCTTATACCCCTTTAGATACATGTAGACATGACCCTCTAGAGGACTAGACAGAGATGTATTCCAGCCACATTTAACCAGCTAAGGTTTCATAACAATAACATCAGCTCAGTATATTTGCGGTAGTAGCCCAATGCATAAGGCATTGGACTTGTATTCGAGAGATTGCATTCAAATAAATGCAATACCAACGTGAGCCCTAATACAAGCATTATAGTTTAGCTGGAACGGTTCACAAGAATACTAGTACTTCGTAATGTAAATTGATAGTCATCTTGTTAAAAAAAAAATAACAGAGTACTACTTTATAATAATAATTTATTTATTGATAACAGTGTTAAAACACGAATACAATCCATAAAGTACTTAATATAGGTAATATAATATGGGTGCGTGTACTAGGGTAAACCTGCGCCACAGGTGTTAAGGGTACTTACAATATACTACTAGGGACTAAGTTATATACAATTAACCATACCCATTATATAAATATATGCAAAAATAGGCCAGGATTATAATTATTATCATGGAACTTGTTTTTACTTATTTAACAACAATCAACAAATCTTCGGTATCCACTTAATAAGGGTGATTAGACCATTACTGCTTACTAGGCATGGTTTCAGACACTACTGCTGAGTATTCTTGATGTAAAAATCCAATAAAAGTTTGCTCAACCTGGGACTCAAACCAGAGAGCTCAATAACTGTAAAATTGTGATTTCAGTGTGACAACAAAATGGCTGACTATGGTCTAAACTCAAGTTCTCCAATAGATATTGATAATAGCAAAAGCAATGACAATCCATCTTATGAAGAAACAGACAAGAGAATTGATAATCTGTCTAATATACTCCTTGAAAATGGATCCAATGACACCAATAATGATGTAGAAGATGGGTGTCTAAAGGAACATATGGGGGTCATTGATAATAGTAATATCAGTAGTAATACAGCAAGTGAAAGCCACAACAGAGATGAGGGGGTCACAGAAAATAGAAGCTCTAATAATAATACAGAAGCTAAGGATCAAAACAATGATATGGAAGAAAACAGAAACCTTAATTGTGGTGTAGAACTTGGGGGTGATAAGAAACATGCTAGGGATAATGAAAATACAGACACAGATGGTCATAATGAAGATGAAGGGGTGATAAAGAACGAAATCTTAAACAGTGATATAGAAACTGACAATCATGACAGAAATGTGGGGGTCATTGGGAACAGTAGTAATACTGGCAATATAGAAGCTGATGATAACAATGATCATGTTGGGGTCAAAGAAATCAGTAAACCTAATGATAGTATTGAATTTGAAGTTCATACCGCAAATATGGAGCTCACTGAGAACAAAAACAACAATCAATCTAACACCATTGAAAAGTCTGATATTATAGATTTTGAAGTTGATGGTAAAAATGAAGATATGGATACTGAACCTATTATTCCAAAGGATAATGTTGAACCGAGTACTGGGAATGGTGCTACGGTTAAAAAGAAGAATAGGGGGGTTAAGGAACTTGAGAGTCTTGGTGTTACTGATTTTAAAGAAGAAGAAGTTTCTAAATATGATGTCTACACAGACGATTCTGACAAAATTTACAGGAAATATAGACTTAGAGATGCAGCGAAACCTAAGTAAGTATTGTTTTATTAAATTCATTGTATTACCGGTGCCTACCCACCAGTGTACGTAAATAAAACATGGAAGCAGTACTTTCATACTAAGCACAGTTTTTGTTAACACCACAGCTACTTACTCAATTCTACTACTCAACAATGGACGTTACTGTAATGTGGCAAGGTAACTATTAGCTTGTGGAGGAACGGAGTGTGATGTCCCTCCAACACAAAGGGAGGATCATCCGACCAGGCCTGTTGGTCTCCCCACTGAGCTATCGCTGCTCTTAGTCTATACTTGCTAATATTATAAAGCTGAAGAGTTTGTTTGCTTGAATGCGCTAACCTCAGAAACTACTGGATCGATTGAATTTTTTTTAAGTTTGTGTAGTGTTGTATGTCCCATTTATCGAGGAAGGCTAACATCACGCTACGACCAATGGGAGCGGAGCAACAATGATAAATGTTAAAATTCTTATGTGAAGCAGACGAAGTAGCGCAGGTCAGCTAGTTTACCTATAAAAGTATAGCTAAGTAATACTTAGCTCTCTTTTCTCTTTCTTCTCTCTCTCTACTGAATAGGTTGAGACCTAATTATTGATCAATGGCCCATCGCTGTTACTTATTTATTGTTCAACTTTCAACACATTGAGTCATTTTTATAGATGATCATTTTACGTTTAAATATTCTAGATAAGTTTATAAGTGAGGCTGTAATTGTTTATAAAAACCTCTAAACACGATAATAACAGAAAAATATATTATTATAGACTATAATTTATTGTTGTTCATTATCTTGTGTTCTGACTAATAGTAATAATATAATTTATGTTTAACATAAATATATCAATATCTTTCATCATCAATCAGAATTTATATGAACATTTTTTTTTGTAATTAATTTTATATTGTTTGTATGCCCAAGTGGCTGATCATGGAATGGACGTTATTAACTACTTATATAGTTATGTAATAAACATCTGTATATAACCCATATATCACAAATAAACTACTTGATTTGATTTGAAAAATATTACTCTCTCAGTTACAGAATCCCAACTGAAATTGAAGAACCAAAGGCTCACAAACCATCCAATGAAACCTTTAAATGTGAGGAATGCAAGAAAAAATTCGTCTCCAAACTAGAATTACGCAACCACCTTCGCAGAGTACACATCGTCGTATACACATGCTCCTTATGCGCCAAAATATTACCCACGAATGCAGAACTTATATCCCATAAGGCCATACATGAAGATGAAGAACGGTCATTCATGTGCCACGAATGCAAGATGGCCTTCTCAGACCACTGTGATTACTTGCTCCACGAACTCACACATTCAAAACCGAGTCATATACACAAATGTCCTGAATGCGGCTTAAGCTACACCAAGCATAGTTATGAAATCCACATATACACTCACTTTAATAAGCTGATGACATGTCCGATATGTGCCAAAGAGATCCAAGGCAGTCACAACTTAAAAAATCATATAAACCGTCATGCAGTTAAGCTTGAGTGCGCTGAATGTGGCAAAGTTATGAATGATAAGTCTAACTATGAAGCCCACATGGCCATACACACCGGTGTGAAGATTCATCAATGTCTTTACTGTGGTAAAGGTTTTAGGACAACTTTGCAGAAGGCCGTTCACACTCGGATCCATACTAAGGAAAGACCGTTTGCTTGTAAAGTTTGTGATAAGACATTTGTGCAATCCATTGACTTGAAGAGACATATGGTTAGGCATCATAGTAAGACAGGAAAAGAGGAGTGTACGGTGTGCCAGAAGAAATGTTGGGATATTGCTGTGCATATGAAGGTGCATGCTACGGAGAATTTGTTTACTTGTCCGGAGTGTGGTAGGCAGTTTACTACGGTGGCTAGCTTGAGAGCTCATGTGCTGTTTGTGCATACTACTGAGAGGCCCATGGAATGTCAACTCTGTGATAAAAAGTTTGTAAATCAAGCACATTTAAACCGACATAATCAGAGTAAATCACATAAAAATTATTTGTATGAAATGTCGTTGAAGAATACTGATGATGCTTAGCGACACAGCATTCTACAAAAGACAACTCCTGCAACTCCTGCACTGTTAATTATTCAAACCGAGTGTACAAACATTTAAACTATGGACACAAAGAACACCCAGACTCTTAACAATTATTTGTGGATTACACAATATTACACTTATTATTATATGTACTAGTGATGAGTGAATGCACATAACAATTCGAACTGATCAAAAACTTTCGAATAAAATGTAAATATAATGTATGTATCTTATGTGGGGGCCAGTCAGTGCAGACCGGCGACACTTCGACCCAGTGGGATCTTTTGTGTCGACACTCTCCCAATAACGACTGCCATAGATGTTCATGGCAGCCGGGACCGACGGCTTAACGTGCTCTCCGAGGCACGGAAATATAATGTAAGGCAAATATAATGTAAGTCGCCCACGATGGCGTAGTGGTTAGTGTAACCGACTGCCACGCCTGATGTCGCGGGTTCGATTCCCGCACAAGTCAAACATTTGTGTGCATGGACATGCATGTTTGTCTTGGTCTGGGTGTTTCTATGTATAATATGTATGTATTTACAAAAAGAAAGTATATATATGTATGTTTATCCATTGTCTAGTACCCATAGTACAATCTCTGCTTAGTTTGGGCTAGATGGTGTTGTGTGTATGTGATAGAATATATTATTTTATTATAATCACTATCTATGAGCAAAATGAACAACACAAATCAACAATTGAAATTAAACTACTGCATACGGATTTCATTGCGTTGTTTATTTTTTATAAAACACTATTATTACATAATTTTGAAACATTAAACTACTATTGTTAAACACTGTTACTAGTTATTGTTTACTTTTATTTGAGCTATTTAAATTATAAAAAATCTATTTCGATTAAATTTTATTTTCCACTATCCCAACATTTCGGTTGCATATAAAATAGTTTAACTTTAATGTATTTGCGTAAACGTAAGACAATATTATACCTACAAATCAACAAACCAAGTATCGAATACTCTATTGTCATTTAAATAATATAATCATTCTTCTTTCTTTCCTTTTGTGTGGTTAGTGGCCAACCTGTTGTCAAGAGTTGTTCAAGCCGCCCGTAGGCCGCTGACATGGCTTTACGACTGCTGTCAATATGACAGCAACCGGGACCGACATTTTTACGTGCCCTCCGAAGCACGGAGACGCTCAGATGAAATACCACTAAGCGGTCACCCATCTATAGACTGACCGCACCCAACGTTGCTTAACCTCGCTAATCATAATATATAATATATTAATATAATCATTGACAATGACAATCATGGACTGCACGCGTGACTTAAGTGGCTACTTCGCCGCTACCACTCCGCCGAGCGTTGTGGGTTCAATCCCCACACGGGCAAAATGTGTGATCCACAAATACTTATCTGAGTCTGTAATTTACGGTTTTGGAACATTCATATAATTTTGTCCTAGCACTTACACATATCGCACCCTTAATAAAACAGAGACTTATCTCAGTATTTTGGATTAAACAAATTTGAACTCTATTGCAAAAATTTAATACAAATAATATTAGAATTTAATCATTGAAATTAAACTGCTATATACGGATTTTATAGCGTTGTATATTTGACACTTTATTACAAAATTTTGTAAATTGTTGCGCTACTACTACTATTAAACTTTACTAATTTTTAAGCTAATTAAATTATTATTAAACTATTTAGATTTAATTTATTTTTACACTTTCCCCGACGGTTCGGTTGCTTTTCAGCAGCCATGGTCACGGGGAGACTAAGATGGCAGTTGTCTCAATGTTCCAGTGTAGTTAAATAGAAACACCAATGATTAAATTATGTTCGGGTACTTTGAAATCCTTTTTCACGGGGGGATTTGCACCTGATGCATACCCCTCCGCCACTAGGGGAAGCGAGAGGGTTATGTCCGGCTCTCCCGTATTTCGGGCATACTAACTCGGACTAAAACCCCACGGTGTGCCCCTTCGCTGCCTTGTATAATGGATGGGCCACTGGTAAAGAAACTACCTCAGCGACCCACCCAGCAGACTACGACTCCTGGACGACGCCCCAGCACTACAGAGGGCGTCAGACCGACTCAATGGCTGGCGGGTGGGAGATCCCCGTTCTCCCGCCCGCGGCCTTCATTACGGCGGTTTGAGGCGCGCGAATGCGCGCCTGCGCCGCCCGGTTCGCCGGCGACGGCTCGGATCCGCAAGGATACTTTCCTCACGGATCCGCTCCGCCGCCTCCTTCTGCGAGATGATGTCCTCGCAGAAGGATGCGACCGCTGCCCACTTCCTCTCGCTGCCGACCATGGCTTTTTCAATTAAAATCCTAGGTCAACCACGCCTCTAAAGCGGGTTGACTATCATAACGTCACAGTCTATATAAGAAAAGAAATGTTATTTTTTTATGATTAAACTTGTTACCTTCGCATCTGTATGAATTGTTTCTATTTCCTATTTATCTTATTCCTAATGTGATATCAGCGATAGCCTAGTGGGAAACCGTTGGACTGCCTCGCTGAGGTCCCGAGCCACGCAAAGCGCGCATTTCTGAATGTTCGAAGTTATGTGCGCATCAAATATGCCTATAGTTAATTATCGCTCGCTTTAACGGTGAAGGAAAATATCGTGAGGAGACCTGCATGTCTAATTCTTCGTAATGTTATCTAAGATATGCGAAATCTGCCAACTCTCACTACGTCAGCGTGGTGGACTATGGAGCTACCTTTCTTACAGTGAGAAGAGGCCCGTGCCCAGCAGTGGGACTGTTTATAATAGGGGTGAAATTATTATTATTTTTGAAGAATCGGAACTCATTTTCTCTTGGCATCTTATCTTATCTTATGTGGGGGCCAGTCAGTGCAGATCGGCGACACTTCGACCCAGTGGGATCTTTTGTGTCGACATTCTCCCAATAACAAGAGCCATAGATGTTCATGGCAGCCGGGACCGACGGCTTAACGTGCTCTCCGAGGCACGGAGCAGGCGATAATTGTCAATCAATACGCACATAATTTTGAAAAGTCATATAGGTAACTTCCGAAAGTCAGAGGTGCGCGACGTGGGTTCGAACCCGAGACCCTCTGCATTGCAGTCTGTTGGTCTCCCCGCTGAGCTATCGCTGCTCGTTTCTCTTGGCATAACCAATGTCATTCCGCCACCTAAGCGTTCATGTTCGAGACTTTCTTTACAACAGCTTGGTACGCCGCTAAAGAGCCAAACTAATTGATAGGCAATCTAATAGCACGTCATAATTATGTCGATGGCGAGTGGGACGATGGTAAAAAAGGCTGTAGCCATAATATCATAGAATTCTTTAGAATCCAACCCGTCATAAATTCAAATTCGATTTATTGCACTCTATAAAGAAGATTTACAGGTGGTGGGCTTAAAAATTTGTAACAAATTATGGATCCCGTCGGGCACAGCAATATTAGGGGAGAGAAGGAGCTGTTGAGTTATGCTATTTTTAAAGGTATCTACTTATAGTTTTGATTCAATTTTCATACCACCAGCGGAGTAATACTAATATCTGTGGATAACAAGCAACCGACCGCCTAATGGCCTAATGTTAAACGGTTACTGTAGCCTATAGACGGTTGCTACGCTAGCGACATCGTACACGGTTTGCGAACCATGCGAACAGGGACTTACTACGTTACCAGTGCAAAGGTTAAGATATACAGCTGAAATCCTAACTAATATTTTAAATGCGAATGTGAGGTTGTCTGTTTGTTTGTTACGTTTTCACGCCCTGACTGTTAGGAAGATCATCATAAAATTTCGCAAACGTTATGTCAGGAGTCCAGATTATGAGTATGTGACGACTCCGCACAGACGAAGAAGTACAGCCTACTTTTAACAGATGGCGCTGTATACACTAAGCGCAAATGGCGTCATACAATTCTGAATCTCTAAAGTAACATTTACAGAACGACTAAGTATATATACAAGCTCCCGACATCAACCGTCGGCCCGCGGCCCGCCAGATACGATCAACCAGCCTGGTCGGAGGCTCCTCCCTTTGTTGGGGGGACATCACACCCCGTTCAAGTATTATTCCCGAGGTATAGAAATTTATTAACAAAATCTAGATTAACACAAGCGAAACCGTAGGCAAAATATAGTATGAAAATACATCCTGAAAGGTACCAAGCATTGTAGTCTTTGTAGATAAGACAAATTAAGCCTTAAGTCGTAGCGTTGCAATAAGTAGAAAAAGAGTGGTCCTTTTCTACTATTCGCAACGCTACAACATTACCCTTATTTTGTTTTAGTCTGCTGTCTGGTGCTACTAAGGCAGGCCAGCTGGCAGGGTAGCATCCACAGATTGAGAAGTGTATGTCTGTAAAAGCAATAGGTCCAATATCTTTATTCATAAATTAAATATTTAGGTCCCACGAAAAGATGTTTACCTTATTGTGGGACTACAGTGCATATGCACAGATGTCATACCAGAAATAAATGACCGTTATATATAAAATGCATACACTTCGTAAAAAAGCAATTCTTTGGTTGTTCTTTACTGAAGTATAATTATTAGTATCGGAATGCATAATCGATCGATTTAGTTCCCACAATATATAGTTTGTTAATCTGTGCAACTGATAAACATCACTACGAAACGTCAAAACTGCTAAAAAAAGATCGAGTAAATATTTTTCCTCGGTACAATAATTTTGATAAATAAACTGAATATTATGAAGATTTTGTATAAATGTGTGTGAAATGAATCTTAAATATTAATATTATTTAGTAATAACAACGTTATTTACGCTCAAGTTGCTTACAAACACAGGTAAGTCGTAATATTTTGATTTTATATTTCTAACCTTCGTATCAATGTTTTCGCGCGTAAAGTAGTGTAGGAAGTGTTTATAAACACCGAAAGTTAGGTTTTTGGAAATATTATGCGCTTAATATCGATTTTAATGTCTCTGAATTAATTATCGGCGCGGTCTTATTCAGAAAATTACATCGTAACGATATCGAAAGGAGTTTATTTTGATATGGCATTTTGACCTTTATGGTGTATAGTAATAAGGTTTATGTGATAGTTTCTATTTAAAAACGATGCAGGTTTCGGAATAAGGCGATACCAGTTATTGCTTTTCGGATGTACAGACTTGGCGACTAGCTAGGGTTGCCACTCGCACGTAATTTTATTAAATTAATTTATTACATATTTATTTATGAATTAAAAAACGTTAAACTTTGTCATTGTTTAAATATAATAATGTATATATCAACATCCAAGTATCCTATTGCACTGGAAAAGCATAGGTCTTGGCTTAACCGAGGCTCACACATTAGTCTTTTTAACATATATATAGGGTGTAACAGAAAGGTGTGGTCATATTTAAGTGTCATATATTATAGCCCCTGTACAATGGAAAACCGTGACAAATAAATCTGTATACATTATCTTCACTAAGATTGGCATTTTCTTTTTACCAACTTATCGATATCAAACAGTCTATTCGATACAAGAAGACTATAAACTGACTCAGGTGCTCACCTGAGTCAGTTTATAGTCTTTAAGGATAAGGATTAATCGAGTTACACAATTGCGCCTGGTCATTTTCGGGTTCAAGGAGCTCTCCTTGAACCCGAAAATGACCAGGCGCAATTGTGTTACTCGATTAATCCTTTTGTTTTGGTATATTAATAATAAAAAATAAAATGTTTGAAATTGTCATGAAAATATATTTTCCTTTTTTTGCTCCTGGGTTTATGCACTTAGGTTGTTTAACACATATACATTAAGGTCCTAAAATATGACCCCACATTTCAGTTACACGCTATATTTAATACTGTCTGTTTGCCCAATGAAGGATAAGAGGTGTATTACATTCACATTCAACCAGCTACGCTTTTAGATCTGATATATAAAATTAATTGCTATTTGCCGGGCACATTCATAGACAAAACTGTTTCTGAACATTTTCTAACCGATAAAGCTTAATGGAGCCATGTCTCATTAGATTTTTACAGGTATCAAACATTGGATCTTATGATTAAACAATTGCCCACAAACATAAACACAAACATGAGCCGGCTTGACCGAAGTGATACCACGGCCTCACAAAAAACAGGCGTGAAATAGCGCTTGCGTTGTGTTTCATCGAGTAAGTGAGGGTACCGGAGGCCAACCCCTCTCTCTCTCCCCAGGGTAGGGGGCAAATTTAATAGGCCAGCAACGCACTTGCGACGTCTCTGGTGTGGTGGGTGTCTGGGCGGCGGTAATCCGCAGGCGATCCGTCCGGTCGTTTGACTCCAACACCATAATAAAAAATATATGTTACAGAACCTATGAAGCAAAACAACTCTAGAAAATATTGGAAAGATTTATAAAGCAATTCTGTGGAGACATTTTATTTCATATGCATATCAATAGCTTGTGAATAACAACCCATTTTGGGTGTTTTTTGAGTCCATTGTCATGGATGATGACATGGATGTCATTGCCTGCAATACAAGAATTATTTCTAGTGCGTGAGTTGTCTTTCAAACCGTGGTTTGGCTTTAAATCTTACAAAAATATTTGGTGACAATGCAAACATAGGCTTATATTGCTCAAACTCTGCGTAAAAATATAATAAAATACTTAATTTAAGTAAACATGAAATATATTCCTTTATGTGGGACAGAAATTTAGTAACTAATTTATATATGACGCATGCATCAATCACATATTTTGCTGGCATTCTTAGTTGTAAGATTCTCTATTTGACCACACGGATAGCAAAGCAAAGTCTAAATCTGCTGCTGCAGCATAAAGTATTATTTACTACTCAAATACCACACGGGACAATAATTTGTACATACATACATAGATTCACGCCTGTTTACCAGAGGGCTAGGCAGAGACTACGGATTTCCATTTGCTACGATGCTGACACACTTCTCTGGCTTCATTCACTTTCATCACATTCCTCATACACGCCCGTCGGTTTAAGGTGCTCTTAACCTGGCCTTTGTCCAGAACGCCTCCGATCTGATCAAGAAACGTTCGCCTAGGTCTTCCTCTTGCGACTGTTCCATTCACACTAGCCTTATAAACTTTTTAGTCAGTCCTTCCTCGTCCATTCTTCCTACATGCCCAAACCAGCTTAACATACCCTTTTCTACTCTTATCACTATATCCACTTTATTTATATATATTTAATTTGTGTGATCCACAATAATTGTTCTAAGGCTGGGCGTTCTGTGTATTCTTTATTTGTATGTTTGTTAAGACCCCGCACAAAAGAGGGCTTGAACTGTAAACCTTGTTATGCTAACATTTATATGACGGCATGGAAGGCGAGCTTAAGTAATTGACTTGTCACTGCCTGCCAAGTAGGTTCTATTACCACATGGGTCAAAAAATTGTGTGACCTACAAATTGGTGTTATATGTCTGGGTATTCTTGTCTCTAATTTGAATGTTTGTAAAGTCCCATGCGTCTCAAGAAATAAGAAGCCTAGTATTGAGGTTGATTATACATGTTGGGCCTATGTCCCCGTGTAAACCTCCCAAAGGACCAGGTATTTTCCCAACGTATTAGGGAAGTACCCGTGGAAGAGAAACATAATATTAACCTTTTATTCAGACAAGAATTCATGCTTTGTAGCTTAAAAGTATTATGTTGTTTTTAATTAATTATTTGTCTCCACAGTTCTTATCTGTGTCCCATTAAAGGCAAAGGTCTCCCCCAAATATTGCCACAAATATCTCCACAACTCTCTGTCCAAGGCTGTTGTAGTCCAAGTATCTCCTGCTACCGCTTATTTAATCTAACCACCTCTTATGTGGTCTACCTCTCTTGCATTTTATATCTCTTGGGTACCAGTGCATGATAGATTAAATAAGATATTAATATTAGGCAACCCTAACTGAGTATTATAATAATGTCAACTTGTCAGGTATGTTATGCTTATGTATAGCACCTGTTATGAATTGAATTATACATAACATCCTACTAGTATCTCTAGCAGCTCTATTATAACATAGTGGAAGATCATTAGACTGCCATGCAGAGATCTTCAGTTTGATTTCTAGGCATAAACCTCTGACAATCTAATCAATCCAATACTTTTAACATCTCTTTGCAATAAACTACTGTTAGCACTACACTATGCAAGAAAAATAAAAATATTTATATTGTTAATAGATTTTTGGCGATTGAAAAGAGTGGCCATTTGTTTCTTGCCTGCTTCTTCTCATGAACGCTCTATTCCTCAAACAAGCTGTTTTCAATGCAAAATTTTTATGTTGTTTCTATTATTCTATTTTTTTATATAATATTGTCTTCTATTTACGCGAATATTATTCATTGAAATTAAACTGCTATATACGGATTTTATCGCGTTGTTTATTTGACACTTTATTACAAAATTTTAAAAATTGGTGCCCTACTACTACTATTAAACTTTACTAATTTTTAAGCTAATTAAATTATTATTAAACTATTTAGATTTAATTTTTTTTTTATTTTTCACTTTCCCCGACGTTTCGGTTGCTTTTCAGCAGCCATGGTCACGGGGAGACTTAGACAACCGAAACGTCGGGGAAAGTGTAAAAATAAATTAAATCTAAATAATTCTATTTTTTATTATTATATTTTATATACCTAGTTAATTGACTTGTCCAAGAATTCCCTGCACATTTTTATGGAAATAAATTAAACTTAAATTGTCAGTTATCACATACCTATCTGTATATCTCATACTTGCCAATAATGTTCTCAAAGATATAAACTCTGCAAAGCCGCATTAAGCTTGCATAAACCTTGCTCATAGTGACAACATGCGTGTGTAGCTTATAAACAGGGCTGATTAATCTTTTCTTTTTATATATACAACGTGTCCCAATATTCAACGATGAGCGGACACCAAAAGTTCGGCCTGCTTATGATTACTCGAGAAAAAAAAGAAAATAGAATGATATGGATGAAGCTGGTGACGTATTAAAATTCGATGTGCAGTACTTTTTGGGATTCCCGTTGCTGCTTGTATGGCACGTACCTGCACTAATGTCACTAAACAATGAGCATCTATCTATATATCTCCCTCTAACGCATAATCTCTCTCTATCTTATTTCATGGACTACGCACATGTCCTATTCAAATTCTAAGAACATGCAACAAAACACCTTTTGAATAGATATTTTAGTAAAAGTTATTATTATCAACACTAACAATTTGAGAAATATGGTTGTTGTTCAGAAAATGTATCGATGCATATTTTTGTAGCTGGTTCGCCTAGAATATTTTTTTGCTTCGCTTTTTTTTTGGCTTTTTTTGGCTTCGCCATTTTGGAATCGTAGATAGATGCGCCAATTTTCAAAAAAATATTGTCATAGTAGTGTCAATTAATTTTTTTTCACCACGATGAGTGAAAGTGAACTGAAAGGCAAAATCTCACATAATTAATAAAACAACATAATTTTGGTTGATTTTTGTTTAAAAACTACAGGCAATCTGAATTTTTAATGATTGTGATGGATAGTAGTGCTTCTTACGTTGCCAATACAAAAAAAAAAAAATGCATTAATTGTAAAATTGTAGCAATGGTACTTACAAATATAATAAGGAGTGTCCATTTTTTAAAGATTTCGCTTTACTTTCCTTAATGAGAAAAAAACAAGATGGAATTATCATTTTTTCTCGAGTAGTTATAAGTAGGTCCACCTTTTGGTGCCCGCTTATAGTTGAATTTTGGGACACGCTGTATATACATATATGTAATATAATAATATCAGTCCTGTATTAAACTAACATTGTGAGAAGGGTTAGGCCATAGTCCACCATGCTGGTCTAGTGGAGGTTGACAGACTTCACATATCTTCGAGAACATTATGTAGAACTCTCAGACATGCAGGTTTCCTCACGATGTTTTTCTTCACCGTTAAACTGCCTGTCTGCAAGCCTGTCTAGTGGGTGCCCGTTACGATTACAATTTTGAGAATACATTATTTGCTCAGACAGTAATCATTTTAGGGTCTGGACCTTCTCTGGTACAATGCTACATAACCCAATGATGGTGACATTTGTGTAAATAACATCATAAAACCATAGACTACACGGTTGGTGTAGTGGTTTAAGTGGTCGCCTCGCCACTGCCACTCCGCCGAGTGTTGTGGGTTCGAATCCCACACGGGAAAAAGTTGTGTGATCCACAAATGATTATTCCGAGTTTGGAAGTTCTGTGTTCGTTGTTTGAATGTCACACAGCACAAAAAGTTGTGTGATCCACAAATGATTATTCCGAGTTTGGAAGTTCTGTGTTCGTTGTTTGAATGTCACACAGCACAAAAAGTTGTGTGATCCACAAATGATTATTCCGAGTTTGGAAGTTCTTTGTGTTCGTTGTTTGAATGTTTGTATAGTCCCCTGCGACACAGAAAATATCTCACGTGCGGGCATTTATTTACTTTATATACCACTGACTCACTTAGAGAAATGGAAGTCGTACAAGGAGGAGTCGTAGGAAAAAAGTAAATATAGCGTCGTATAGGGAATCGTTCGGAAGGCACGGGAAAAATGCCTGACTTTCGGCAGGTCAGCTCTTGGTGGTGGTACCCCATCGGATTTCGGAAACGGTGATATCTACGGGAGTCGTTCTAAAATAAAATCTTCCTAAAACCCTGGAAACTTTTAGGAGGGACAAAAAAACATGGCTTCAATACAAAAAAACATGGCCGCCATACAAACTTTGACCTCTAATATCTCCGAAACGGTTAGATATAGGCGGGGTGTGTTCGAATATTCGTCATAGAGGTCGACGAGATCTTTCCAGAAAAGGTGATTTTCAAGGTTACCGGTGTTATCGTATTTTTTTTTCCGCGGTACCCCCTCCTCGCGGTCCGCTTGCGGGTCGCGCAACCACGCGAAATACTAGTTTTCTTTATAAAATTAAACATACATACAAAATTACATACGTATGACTGCTGTGTCCCTAAACAACACCATCTTCTTCAATAATGAGTCATAAAGATGTATATAGGTTTAAATACATGTATATTTGTACAAGCTAAGCGAAATTCCAACGAATTGGTATCCAAGGGATGGCAAGAGATGTCGAGGACGGCAACAAATGCGCTGGGAAGTTCTTCCTTTTTTTTTTTCCCCGCCTATTGGCCTCTGACATGGCTTAACGACTGCTGTCAATTTGACAACAACCGGAACCGACTTTTTACATGCCCTCCGAAGCACGGAGACGCTCAGATGAAATAAAACTAAGGGGTGACCGACCCATCTATAGACTGACCGCACCCAACGTTGCTTAACCTCTCTAATCGTTCACTGATTAGTGAGTGCAACTACTACAACTATGAGATAAGATGAGCTGAAACTTACTGCGGGACCCAAATGGAGTTGAAAGACATCCTATAGCCAAACGAATCAAACAATACAGTCATACAGATTAATCTCACCCAGTTTAACGGGCTAAATAAATAAATAAATATTTGTACTGTTAATTTCAGATAAATATCCACCATGGGATCGTGTTGCGTGGAGGGCTGCAATGTGATCAGCGAAGACACTGTATACTTTGAGTAAGACTTCAACACTTTTATTGTGCCTAAATGTTGGGTAGCCTAGTAGTCAGTAGTCTAGACGATAGCTGTAGGGCGCCGGAATTGGGAGCCCTAAGGGGAAGACGGCTCATGACTACAATATCCAGATCTCCGCACGGCGATGGATAGGTTATGTCGGACTCACCGGGGAAAGATGGTGAGCGACATCCCGGTAATAACGACTAAACCTACCACGGTGTTCCTCGACATGACCGCAATCGGCGGGGCCGCGCGAATCGCTTTCATATGCAATCGCGACCCCGCCGAGGTCGTCTCGCGCCCTCTGGCGCCGGGCTCTGCGGTTGGGGAGAGGGTTTAAGCGTTCCCTCTCCTGCTCTGCCGCCTTCTTGATGGAAATCACTTCCTCACAGAAGGAGGCAACGGTGATCTACGACCTCTCACTCCGGACCATAGATTGAACTACGGCCGGGAGCGAGAGGACAACCAATCCGACTGCCGCGATCTACTCACGGCGCTGCGATGCCCAGGCGGGACAATCCGCCAAAGTATGCAGCGCCGTGTCTTCAACAACGTCGCGGCAGTCGCCACAGTGGTGACAACCGGGCGTCTCTTGCCGGCTTATACGACACAGGAACTGGCCGAAACAACCGTGGCCAGTCATTACTTGTGTCAGCCGGAAGGTGAGAGCGCCATGCCGTCTCTCCAGCCACTTCTCAAACACGGGACTTACCGCCACGATGGTGGCGTGCCCGAAGCTTTGTGATCTGTTCCAAGTGGCAATGTCCCAATTAAGTGTCGCATATTGAGGTTTTTAAATGTAATAAATTATTTGCGGTTTACTTAAATATATTTTAAAAATAGGTAATTTGATATTAGTTTAAAAATCCTAATATTATAATTGCGAATGTGAGTTTGTTTGTTTGCTACGCTTTCACGACTTAAGTACATGACTGATCATCACGAATTTTTAAATTTTTTGTGCTCTAGTAGGCTTGCCTTTGACCGCGATCTCACCTCGCATATACCTACGTTGTCAGGGGTACAGAAAAGGACATAGACTTCTTTCATACAGACACAAGTGAGAATCGGCAATGAATTGCCGTAAATCTTAGAGATCGAAAAAAAATGGTTCAAGTAATATGCAAAGGCCACGTGACCCTGAGGTCAGAGGTCAAAGGTCATAGTAATTTCGGGGTATATCGACTATGCTAAGTCGAATGGCGTTGACTGCGAGTCTCTAGCTCTTACGGTTCTTGAGTTGAAAGATGGTATCACGTGACCTTTAAGGTCAAAGATCATAGTCATTTCGAGGTATATCGACTATGCTGAGTCGAATGGCGTTGACCGCGAGTCTCTAGCTCTTACGGTTCTTGAGTTGAAAGTTGTATAATAGATGGACGGAGGGACGGACAAAGCTGTTGTATAAGAGATTTTTCAAACTCTGAAAAGTACTGTTGCTAACCTAACCTAACATAATAATATTTACGAAAGCGAAGCCGCACAATCTAGAGCTTAATATTTTTTTTTAATAAATGTAATTCCTCAGTATGTGTGTGTGTATGATGTGTCTAAAGTCCTCTTATACGGCTGGACCGATAGTTATGCAATTTTTTGTGTGTTCGAATGAGTTTCTAGTTAGTCTAGATTCAATTAGACCTGGTAGGTGGCATTGCGATCGGATCCATCAGGTCCGCTAGATAATAGATTAGGAATTTTAGTTTATAAAATACTTGTGCAATGTTAAGTTACTTGTTGCTGACTGTATTACAAAAATGGCTTAGTAGTCGTTTCGCACAAATCGTGGGAACGACAATAAAAAAATTGTTTTTTGTCCTTTCTCACACATGAAATATATTTTCGTGCTAATCGTTCCCGTCTGAAAATGCAGGTGTCGTTACGCAAGTTACGAGAACGTATTTTAAATAAAAAAAATATATCAAAATACAGTCGTGCACACACTACTTTCAAGTGCATATAAGTAATATTTATATGTTCTCTCAAAATGTTCTCTCAATAAAAGCTCAGTTTTATATAAATGGTATGTATATGTATTTTACGCACTATTTCGTAAGAATTTTGTTTTTAAAAAATTATTATATTTTTTTATTTATAGTATTTTTATAAATACCTTGTTTAATTTAAAACTACCACCTTCGTGTGCAAATGTACAATACTTCTACATTTATTAGCATAAAAAAGAAAACGTGGGAATGGACACCTGCGTTTTCAGACAAGGACGATTCGCACGAAAATATATTCCATGTGTGCGAAACGACAACAAAAAGAAAATATTTTAAAAAGTGTCTATTCGCACGATATTTGCGAACAAATTCGTGCGAAACGACTACTAAGCCCCAAAAATTATTAAAGTATGCTTTCAATATTAGAAAGTTTAAATTTTATTAAGGAACAAGAGCAAAATAAAAAAAAAATTAGTTCGTTCGAACCCCACACGGTACTAAATATTGTGTGATCCACAAATGGATGTTCTGAGTCTGGATGTTGTTTGTGTCCGCTGTTTGAATGTTTGTAACGTCCCCCGCGACACAGAAATTATACCTGGTGAGGCAGTCGCCATTTAAAAAAAGTCTAAGGTGTAATTTACATCCATACATAGATTCACGCCTGTTTCCCAGAGAGAGTCGCAGAGACTACGGATTTCCATTTGCTACGATCCTGACACACTTCTCTGGCTCCATTCAATTTCATCACATTCCTCATACACGCCCGTCGGTTCAAGGTGCTCTTAACCTGGCCTTTGTCCAGAACGCCTAGGTCTTCCTCTTGCGAATGTTCCATTCACACTAGCCTTATAAACTTTCTTAGTCAGTCATAGTAATTTAACTTCAACAAAATAGAAAATTTTATTTATACTCTCTTTCAGATTCCCCACAAGTCGTGGTCTTCGAAGAAAATGGCTGGAGATGATAAAGATCCCGTCGAAGATACCCTTAGGCACAATGGTGTGCAGTCAGCACTTCAACCGGGACGACTACGAGATCGTGCGTGGGAAGGTGCGCCTTAAGAGAAAGGTGGTCCCCACACTACGATTGTATAATGTGAGTAACAATTATCATGATGGATGTTTGGATGTATGGATGTATGTGTGGGTGGATGTATGGAAGGCTAGATGTATGTGTGAATGTTTGCATGGATGTATGTGAGAATCGATGTATGTATTCATGGATGGATGTTTCATGAATGAATGTATACATGGATGAATGTATGGATATAGGAATATGTATGGATGGATATACGATATACATCTATGCCTATACATATACGGATGTATTTATGGATGGATGGATGTTTGCATGAATGAATGTACATATGTATGGATCGATGTTGGATGCAATGTTATATAAATGACGTCATTTCTTATGTCCAATGGAAATAATCACATTCAAATATTATTAAAATTAAACTGCTATATACGGATTTTATCGCGTTGTTTATTTGACATTTTATTACAAAATTTTGAAAATTGTTACACTACTACTACTATTAAACTTTACTAATTTTTAAGCTAATTAAATTATTATTAAACTATTTAGATTTAATTTATTTTTACACTTTCCCCGACGTTTCGGTTGCTTTTCAGCAGCCATGGTCACGGGGAGCATATTATTAGCAGTTTAATTTCAATGAATAATATTCGCGTAAATAGAAGACAATATTATACAAATATTAAATAAACTTCAGACATTTGATGCTTTTTGTATTGTTTGAATGTGAAGGCACAGTGATATTGTATGAAATTTTTGTGACGATTATATACCCGAAGAAGTAGACAGAGGTCTATTTCTCAACCACATTTCGCTAGCAATGTTTTTAGGTCTCGTGATAGAGGACCTTTCAACGGCCGAAGTACCAGACGCTCTGTTACTGAAAATTTCTTGACAAGAAAACCAGTAAATACTTTTCTGACCCGGGTATCGAATCAGAAACCTCATGCACAGCAATCGCATTCACTACCCCTACACTACCAGGGCAGTCATGAAACAATGAACTCTAAGTCAGAGTCAAAAGTCATTTATTCATTTAGGTCACAGAGTAACACTTATGAACGTCAAAGTGCCGATCCCAACTTATAATATTATAAATGCGAATGTGAGTTTGTTTGTTTGTTACACTTTCACACCTTAACTACTCGACCGATCATCATGCAATTTCGCATACCCGTTGCCAGGGTATAGAAAAGGATATAAAATACCTTTACCCAGAAATAGTACCGTTCCCGAGGAATAGAAAATTGTCATAACTCACGTGTAAATGTACGCGAGCGTAGCCGTGGGTAAAAACTAGTAATAATATATACATTTGCAGAATCTTACAAAACCACTATCTCCAGCAAAGAAGACTGTCTCCACAGAAGAGAACTCCCAAAAAGAAGAAACATTGCCAGAAATGCCAGTAGAAACATTGCCAGATAAGCCAGATGTAACATTGCCAGAAAACAAAGAAGAAATGTTGTCAAAAAATCCAGAAGAAATGTTGCCAGAAACACCAGAAACTCCACAACCAGACTCAACCACTGACCTTGAAGATAAACCCAAAGATAGCAGTAGGAGAGAGTCGAAAGAAGAAGTTGAAAAAGAAGAAGCAGAAGATAAAAAAGAAAAAGAAGAAGATATATGTAAAGTGATAAATAAAGATAGTAAGAGAACATCGGAGACAAGACTAGAAAGGTGAGATGTTAAACAGCTTCAGTAGACTGATTTGAGTAGTAGAGCCTCACTGATTTCAGCATGAATGTGCCGGCTCGACCGGGGAAGGAGTACCCTTGCACAGAATATCGACGTGAAATACCAGTATTCGTACTGTTGTGTTTCGTTCGGTGAGTGAGAGTGCCGGAGGCCCAATCAACGTTTTGCCCCCCTTCCCGCTTCTTTTCCTTCCCACTTCCTTTTCTCTTGTTCCTTACCAAAAGGGTCGGCAACGTGCAAATGATGCTACGGTGACCACTTCAAACGTCAACGACATCAGGTGGGCCGTATGCTTGTTTGCCACATTAGTTGCATAAAAAAACTGCACGGATGGTGTATTGGCTTAAGTAGTCACTTAGCTGCTTGCCACTACGCTGTTGTGGGTTCGAATCCCACATGATACAAAAATGTATATGATCCACAAATGGTTGTTCCGAGTCTGGATATTCTTTGTGTCTTTTGTTCGAATGTTTGTAAAGTCTCCGCGACACAGGTATAACAGCTAGAGTAGGAAAATAAAAATCATGTCCAAATTTTAATATTTTTTTTAATAATTGCGAAAAGTACTCCACGCTAAGAAGAGTGAGCTCACACATAACATTTACATGATAAGGAACGATATTGTACAATTTTCAATATGAGTGAGCGTGATAATACAATTTTTATAATTCATAAGTCATGTTGACATTGTGTGTCGGATGACAACTTAACGTTCAGAAAGGTGACCGTAATTAAATGTAGTAGGCTTGTGATTTAACAGGAGATAAAGATACCGGAGGCCCAACCATCCCCCCCTCTTTTGGTGGGGGCAAATTTAAAAGGAACGCGACGCACTTGTGACTCCTCTGGTGTTGCGAGTGTCCATGGGCGGTGGTAATCGCTTACTATCGGGCGATACGTCTGCTCGTATGCGGCCTATAAAAAAGAAACGAGTGATAATTAACTATTTAATACGCATATAACTTCGAAAAGTCAGAGATGCGTGCCTTGGGTTCGAACTCGAGACCTGTCCAATGGTCTTCCACTAGGGTACCGCTGTTGTATACCAGTAAATGTAGTAAACTTACTAACCTCTGACGTTCATAAGTGTTACTTTGTGACCAAAATGAATAAAAGATTTCTAACTTAAAAAGAATTACTTTATAAATGGTTTCATACGTTAAGGGGGAGGGAAGGTGGTCGATGAAGTTTGTCGAAGATGAAGCCCTGAATTTTGTGTCGTCACATTTTAAAATTGAATATATCTGAAGTACAGTAATACGCGCGAGAAAGTGGAAATTCCTTAATGTAAATAAAACTAATTAAGGAACTGCTGTTTTAATTTATAAATTTTTTGATGTAAAATTGCAAGATATGTGACGTCACCTTAGGGAGGGTAGTCTCAGAATTGTAGGAAATAAACGAATTCTATTATATTCTTACCATTTCTTTCTTTCTATCTTTAAAAGGCTAGTGTGAATGGAACAGTCGCAGACGGAAGACCTAGAAGAACGTTTCTCGATCAGATTGGAGACGTTCTGGACAAAGGCCAGGTTAAGAGCACCTTAAACCGGCGAGCGTGTATGAGGAATGTGATGAAAGCGAATGTAGCCAGAGAAGTGTGTCAGGATCGTAGCAAAGGGAAATTCGTAGTCTCTGCCTACCCCTCTGGGAAGCAGGCGTGAATCTATGTATGTATGTATGTCTATTCTTACCTTATTGGTATTACAGTATACCGCTGCCAGACCCGATACAGCCTCCAGACTTCGAAGACATGATCACTAACTATCAGATCAAGAACAGCAAGCCGAACACCCTGCTGGCGGGGGACCTTGAGATCGAGGTCCCCCCTATCCCCCTACAAGACGAGCCTATAGTCGTGGATGACAAGGGTGACACAGCACCAGTCTTCATAGAAATATCTGTTGATAAAGGTATGTACTTTAATCTATACTAATATTGTAAATCTGAAGAGTTTGTTTGTTTGGTTGAACGCGCTAATCTCAGGAACTGTGAAGTGTTGGATAGCCTATTTATCGAGGAAGGCTATAGGCTATATAACATCACGCTACGACCATTAGGAGCGGAGCATCAATGAAAAATGTTGCAAAAACAGATGAGAATGTTAAGCAGACGAAGATGCGCGGGTCAGCTAGTATAATATAATCGTCATGTCAGTTCAAAGACATCCACTGCTGGACATACCCTAAGGTTTTCCACACAGACTGATCTTGAGTCTTCCGCATCCAACCACTGCCTGCACTACACTTTTATAATGCGTACCGCTAAGGAGTGGAACTTGCTACCTAAGTGTGTGTTTCCCGATGAGTACAATCTGGGTATCTTCAAGTCGCGAGTGAATAGGTATCTTCTAGGCAAGCGTGCTCCATCTTCGACTGCATCTTCACTTAAGATCAGGCGAGATCGCGGTCAAACGCAAGCCTGTTAGAGTATAACAAATAAAATAAAATATCCCTTACTAGGTCATCGGTGTACCTTGTTGGAGGCGTACCCCATGGAGTTATGAGAGAGACCTTCAACACTTCAAGAAAAGAGCGTACTTCTTTTTAAAAGGCAACGCACTTGTATCCCCTCTGGTGTTGCGGGTGTCTATGGGTGGCGGTAATCGCTTACCATCAGGCAATCCGTCCGCTCGTTTAAACCCTAAACATTAAAAAAAATCTCTTCTTGAATTTTTTTTTCACAAGTTAGTGTGCATGCTCTCCAACTCACCGATTATTGCAACGACACGGAGCATTTCTTTTATTTAAAACATGTTATCATATGTGGTTACTGTTTAATTAATACAGAACTCAATCGTGTCGTTCTAGTAATCGCCTGGCTTAGATGAGCTGAACTAGAGAGCATGCATAACGCATGTTACAAACAATTTCTTCTGTACATGTGTATATCACTGAACTCCCGAACGGTTGGACCGATTTTGACGAGATTTTTTGTGTGTTTGAGTGGGATGCATGGGACGCAGCTTAGATTTACAATTGGATCCGATAGGTGGTGCTGCGAACAGGTTATAAGCTCCCGTTAGGGTTGGAAAACGTCTGTCGGTCTGTTTATAATAACTTATCTATATTAATATTATAAACAGGACAGATTCGTTTTTTTTTGTTTGTTTGTAAGGATTTCACTCAAGATTAGAATTATTTCTTTATTAGAATGTTATATTATCACCAAGTATATAGGCTACGTTTTATTAAAATAAAGTACTGTTACTAACATAATCTAACCTAATTCGGCCTCGATGGCGTAGTGGTTAGTGTAACCGACTGCCACGCCTGAGGTCGCGGGTTCGATTCCCGCACAAGTCAAACATTTGTGTGCATGAACATGGATGTTTGTCTTGGTCTGGGTGTTTTTATGTTTATTATGTACGTATTTACAAAAATAAAAAAAAGTATTCATGTATGTTTATCCATTGTCTAGTACCCATAGTACAAGCTCTGCTTAGTTTGGGCTAGATAGTGTTGTGTGTATGTGTATTATTATTATTATTTCTTTCTCTTTCACGGGTATTTCTCTAGTACGTTAGGAAAATACCCGGCCCTTTGGGACGCTTACACGGAGACATGGATCCAACGGGAAGAGGCCCTTCGAGAGTTTTAATCAAAGGTGGGATAGGACACCTACAGCGGCACTAACCGCAGCAGGCGTAGGATTATTGCTACATATGGATTCTAACATATGGGCTATGGGTATGGGTGTTTGATGGACTGGTATATTGGTAACTATGGATGATAAAACGGCGTCTGCCCTGAATACCCTAATAGCATTAATCGAATGGGCAGACGGTGACTCGCCAACTGACTAGATGGGCCCCCTGAATAGCCACGATAGGCATACAAGCCAGCAGCAGAGGGCAACACCGGTGCGAGTGGTTAGGGGTATCGAGCGGTGCGAGTTTCCCCGTAGTTATGCCCTTAAAAATGACACTTCCACCTCCAAACATGTAGCTCTAGCGGCCCCCTTCCGACTGGCCGACCAAGGCAAGCCAGAGTTAAGAGCCCTACGGGCGCTCTTGAAGTTCCACTCCAGCCGACCAGTGCCGGCAAGCTGGGGACGAGGCCGTAACTGACTCTCTGAGGCATTCAGGACTGCAGTGTCGCCACTCACATTCAACTTGCCACAAGCTGCCCTGCGGTTTGTGCGCTTTTATTTAACCTGATGATACATTTTTTGTTTATATCACAAGGCGAAGGTGGTAGTTTATAAGCTAGTGTACTGTGCCCTCCGGTATCGCGTTAGTCTCATGATGAGATAACGACTGTCCCAGAAGGGATTATTATTATTATTAATTACTTTTACGCGAGAAAAGCCGCAAGCAAAAACTAGTTAATAATATAACATGTGTCAATATTTATGGAAATAAATATTTTTGTTTTTATATGCGTTAATTATTCCTTACAGACACCAACACAGCGGCGGCAAACCAGGACTGCTTGATGGTTCTGGAGAGTGTCCAAGTGGAAGTAGACCCTACGAGCCTCATGCTGCCCGACCGGGAGTATAATGAGGACTCCGACGATGACGTCCAGGTCCAAGAGGATAAGGCACCTGATAAGTAAGTATAATTATAAAGTTTTGAGTGGCAGCGGCACACCGGCGGCCAGGCACAGTAGTTATTTAATTATGTCTAGCTTTACAAGACTGATAGGTTAAATTCGGGATTTTGTTAAAATTTGATTAGCTTGTAAAGTAACATTAAAAAGATAGGAAGTATAAGGCATGTCGGATTCGATGGCGTAGTGGTTAGTGTAACCGACTGCCACGCCTAAGATCGTGGGTTCGATTCCCGCACAAGTCAAACATTTGCGTGCATGAACATGGACGTTTGTCTTGGTCTGGGTGTTTCTATGTATAATATGTATGTATTTACAAAAAAAAGTATATATGTATGTTTATCCATTGTCTAGTACCCATAGTACAAGTTCTACTTAGTTTGGGCTAGATGGTGTTGTGTGTGGTAGAATATATTATCTCGGCGGGGTCGCGACCGCATGCGAAAGTGATTCGTGCGGCCCCGTCGATAGTGGTTTTGTCGAGGAACGCCGTGGTAGGTTTAGTCGGTATTCCGGGAGGTACTTCATCTTTTCAACATCTTTATTTTACCCCGGCGAGTCCGACATAACCCCTCCGCCCGCCCCCGCGGAGGGGTATGCGTCATGCATTCTCCCAGGTTAAAAAAAAAAAAATTGTAGAATATATTATATCCTTCTATATATATATATATATATATATATATATATATATATATATATATGTGTGGGGTAGACCCCCCACAAGGTGGACCGACGACCTGGTAAGGGTCGCGGGAAGCGGTTGGATGCGGGTGGCCCAAGACCGGTCTGTGTGGAAAACCTTGGGGGAGGCCTATGTCCAGCAGTGGACGTCTTTCGGCTGAGATGATGATATATATATATATATTGGATATATATATATATATATACTGGATATATATATATATACTGGATATATATATATATATACTGGATATATATATATATATATATATATAGTCCAGAAGTATGAGTAGAATTAGACCGTAGATAAATAAAATAATAGATGTAGAGTAGATGCAGGACTACGGCAACTCTTCTTATACTTCTGGACTATTGCCTGGTACTTCATATGCTGGCTCAGTGTGGGTTGATAGATAGACATATAATTTTGTGAAGCATAAATAGTTGTTTTATATCTGGGTATTCTTTGTGTATGTTGTTTGAATGTTTGTTAAGTTTACCGCGACACAGGATTTATGCCCAGTGTTGGCGTTGTCAGTTAAAAAAGAAGCAATTTCCATGGAATCAACCAAACTACTTACTACCCTAAACCACAAACAAAAACCGCATGCACTATCGATGCAGTCTTTTCTATAATCTATATCCAATCACTAAACTCCACATCTCTTTTAGGAAAGACGACCCTATAAGTCTGCTGACCTCAAGCGACGAGGATGACGTCATCATCCAGGAACCCCACATTGACACCGTTGAGGTCTCAGACGAAACAGACGAAGACGACGTCCCCCTAGTCAAGTTCCTCAAAAGGAAACCATCGAAAAAGAAACGGAAATCCAAACTACCAAAACCGGGCATCCAAAAACTTGTATGGAGCGGAGTCTATGACTTCTACTGCATGCAGTGCCATTTCTCCACATCAGACAGCATAGAATACAACCAACATTTACAAGAACATCAAAAAGTCTTACAAGTTTGCCATATATGTAACTACACAACTGCGAGTAAAAGCCAATTCATTCGCCACAGCAGAAAACATAAAGAGGAAAAAAAATATAAATGTCACCTATGCGAGTACAGAGCAAGACACAACATGTCTTTAATATACCATCTGCAGTTGCATGAGAAGGACAGTGAACAAATCAAAAGTGTTAAAAAAGGTTTTAAGTGTAAAAAGTGTGGTTACCGAGCGGATTTAAAAAATGTTGTGTTAAAACATGTGAGGATGTGTGGGGTGAAGAAGTTTTCTTGTGACCAGTGCATGTATGTAACGAAGAGGAAATCGGATTTGAAGAGACACTGGCTGTGCCGGCATCAAAGTAAGGTTGTCAATGTTGAATCTGATGGTAGTTGTCCCCCTGATTGGGTCTAATTATGTCTTAGTAAGAGATAGTGATAGGTCTATGTCCAACAGTGGACGTGTCGGCTAAGATGATGAAGATCGTCATCCGCTTGCCCTGGTCCCAATTTATTTGGGGTCGGCGCAGTATGTCCTTCGCTTCCATACTTCTCTGTCACCTGTCATCTGATTATTTACCTCTTTCCCTTTCATATCCATCCTCACACAGGCCATCCATCTTTTCTTGACCTTCCTCTCTCTCTTTTCGTCCCTCTACCCTTATATTCATCACTTGCTTATCTACATACGTATCATCTCTTCGCATAGCACGTCCATACCAAGCCAAACGATTTCCTTTCACCTTCTCGTCTATAGGCTTTCAGACTACCTCTTACGTATTCATTCCTAATTCTGTCCATTCTCATCACTCCGTACATCCACCGTAACATTCTCATTTCTGATACATGCAATCGTTGATTTAAATGCCTTTAAAGGAATTGGCAGGAGATATTGGAGAAATAATTTGGAAATGCATTTTGACCAACAAAGGGATGTACTGATAGGTAAATAATAAAAAATTAGAGCTGTTGCATGGGTGGCGGGTGGCCCAAGACCGGTCAATGTGGAAGACCTTGAGCGAGGCCTTTGTCCAGCAGTGGACGTCTTTCGGCTGAGATGATGATTATAAATGATAGCCTCGTCACTGCTACTCTGCCGAGTGTTGTGGGTTCAATCCACGGGACAAAAATTTGCTTGATGCACAAATGGTTGTTCTGAATGTGAGTGTTCTCTTTGTCCGTTGTTTGAATGTTTGTAAAGATGCCTGGGATACAGGATTTAGTCCTAAAGCGGGAGTTGCCTCAAACAAACACAGTACACCCAGACTCAGAACAATAATTTAGGAGACAAATATTTGTCCAATGGGATTCGAACCCACAACACCTGGCGATGTGACTTGCCCGGTACGCCATCCTTGCAAAGACTGTTTATGTGTCCGTCTATTATTGTCGTACCTACGTTTTATACCAACGTTCTTCTTTGTCTAACTAATCTGTGGTAAGTAGGTCATTGCTGGACCTTTTCTGCTAATACATATTTTATTCTCTCGTCTGCTGAAATCTCATATAAATATAAAGAGTGTGTGTCGTGTCGAGTCTGCGTAACGACTTAAAAAGGGTAAAATATGTATATAAATTTCTGTATAATGCTGTTTGTACAGTTAGCAACATAAGTATCTGAACTATAGAATTACTAGTACTTTTGCCCGCGCTTTACTCGATAGTAGTTCCTTTTCTGAATGAGGGTACCTTTCATTATATATATGTATATATGTCCTTTTCTGTAGCCTTGCCACGTGTATGAGAAATTCCTTAAGGTTGGGTCGAGTAAAGGCGTGAATGCGTAACAAACAAACTCACATTCGCATTTATTATGCGAATGTGACTTTACTAGATATTTTCGCCCACTGCTTTGCTATTTACATTTTTCAATAAACTTCTATCCCTCGGAAAACATACTTTTTCCTGGATGAAAGGTATCCTATGTCCTTTGCTGTACTCCTTACAACGTGTAGGCGAAATTTCATCATGATCGCTTGAGCAGTGAAAGTCTTAATTATTATTTACTCTAATTTTAAATTGCGATTAAATCAATTATCTTTTAACTATTACTGCTATGAAAAATTAACATTTCGCACTTGTAATGAAAGAAATACCTATCTCAGTATTTTGGTTCAAACAAATTTAAACTCTGTTGCGATTACTTAACAAAAATACAATATTAGAATTTTTTGTCACACAATTAGAGTTCAAATTGCCTAACTTCCAAATATCGAGTTAAGTCGCCGATTTGTTATAATTTTCAAATATAACGGCAGTCAAAATTTTGAAAGTATCGACTTATGCTGCTGACTGCACCAATATGGATTTGTAAAATTTTGCAATTAGTAAATAATAAGAGAGGAGAGGCTTTTGAAATTTTGTACTTCAAAGTTACTGTGTAACTTGTATTAATATTATAAGTATTATTTAATAAAAGTTTGACAGATAATACCGGTAACTGAATATTATATGAATTATTGTTAATGTATAGACCGATTTTATTTAAAATGTAAAGTTTTCATTTTATTCAACTAAGGTCGCAAACAAGCATACGGCCCACCTGATGGTAAGTGGTCACCATAGCTTATGGACGCCTGCAACACCAGAGGCATCACTTGCGCGTTGCCGACTCTGGAAAACCTTTAAACACTCTTTTTGAAAAACCCCGTACTGTAGTCCTGTGGGAAAACCACGGCAGAGAGTTCATTCCACAATTACCGCAGTAGAAAATTTCTTTGGAACCGGTTGTTAAAAACAAATTTTGGTTAAAGTACTGCTTATAATAAATTTTATTGTAAACGGTTATTGAAATGGATACTATTATATATGGATTATATATAACACAGCTTAATTAACACAATTTTTCAAAAACAATTTTCTTATTTCATAAACATAATACTTAAAAAAAAAACAAGTAAAGCGCGAGAAAATCTCTTGTAATATAATTTCTCCTGAATAAGTGAAATTAAATGTTGCTTTAGCCATAACCGATTCTACACATCAATGTTTTATATAATTTTGATTGTTTAACGAAACCGAATCTGTGGAATATTGAATTACTTATTTTGGTTTATATTTGAAATAACCTTTAACCGAAATTTTCGGGTAACTGAAATTAAATATAATTCTTTCTTCGATCCTGGGTCCTTCAAGCGGGCTGTGGAAAACACGTACGCCCACCTCGGCACCACTTCAAGTGAGGATGTGGTGTGGTGGACTCTGCTTATGGACTATACGACTGCTTACCATCAGCTAAAGTGTAGTAATTTTGACAAGTTATAATGAAAATATAACCGAATCCAAATTGCAAGCAAATGTTAATCAAACATAATTGTTTTTATCTATATGGTGGTGCATTGCCACTACTAACTTACCAGAATGAAAACGCGATAGCGTTCAATATTGCTCGTCCAGAGTTTATAATAGCTTTACGCCTATAAATTATCTAAGGGTAGTTAGAGGTATATATTTCACCAGCTGTATAGATTTGTCTGTTATACTGAATGCCGTTTATTATGTGAGTCCAGGGTTGATTAGTTTTATCAAAGAAAATAACACAAAGATTCTTAGCGATTTGTGTTACAAATTAGTAAATTCTCATTCTAGAATATACAATGAACAAATGTAAAATAGTGTATAAAAATATTGGAAAAGTAAATTCATGTTTAGCTAAAATTTTCTATAATGATTACGGTAAAATTTTAACTCGCTTGTCATTATAGATAGTGCAATTACTTGTAATTGTAATTGGTGTGTATCGATAACACTCAAACAGTGTCGGAAGTTTGCACACATATACTATAAACGGTTAGGAGGAATAGTGGGGCGCGTCTTCGTGGATTGCACTATCGATCCGTGCCTCGGTGGCGTTGCGGTAATGAATGCGGCTGTGCATGAAGACCCAGGTTCCATACCCGGTAACATCTCAGTAGCAGGACGGAGTCTGGAGTTGTGCCCGGTAGACAGCAATAAGCGAGCTTATTACATGGGCTTATTACACCTAAAACCATAGAGCTGGTGAAAAATAGGTGTCATCCACCTCTTCTTACCCCTTTGGGGAAATAAAGGCGTGAAGGTCTATTTATAGTCTATACATAGTATAAGGTAATGCCGGCTGAAAAGATCCATTTTTTACATAATGAAATATATCTTTATTTAACCAACTCGACTCAAAAAATTGATTGTTTCTAAATACAAATAAATACAGTTTTTACGGTAATTATAATCAAAATTTGCATTTTTTTAACGTTTTGTAGAACTATTATTTTGGGCTGTATTAAACAAGCTGTGTCTGATAAAGCCCGTGAAGTTTTCACGTCATTTATCAGGTAAGTAAATAAAAAGCTTTAAAATATATCAATATGGAAATTGTAATTTTCGTCAATATTGATAAAGATGAATAGAAACTAAGAACATCAAACAAAGCAGCGATAGCTCAGTGGGGAGACCAACAGACTGCAATGCAGAGGGTCTCGGGTTCGAACCCACGTCGTGCACCTTTGACTTTCGGAAGTTATATGACTTCGGAATTATGTGCGTATTGATTGACAATTATCGCCAGCTCCGTGCCTCGGAGAGCACGTTAAGCCGTCGGTCCCGGCTGCCGTGAACATCTATGGCAGTCGTTATTGGGAAAGTCAGTACTCTCTAATATCCTGATACTGGTCTAGCCTTTGGATTGCGGAGGTCAGGTGGCAGCCGCTCCGTGTAAAAACTGTAATGCAGCCAAATCCGGTTAGACTAGAAAAGCCGACCCTAAGTGACTTGGAAATAATAAAGGCTAGGGAGAAGAAGAGACTTAGAACATCAATAGTCAATGAAAAAGAAACTCAAAACAAAATGGCACTTAGTTTAATAGTCTCTGTTCCAACTATATCAGTCTTAACTTAGTTTTTGTTTCTTTATAGGTACATCTATTATTCTGAACTAAATCAACTTAGTGCAATCTTGGTAAATGACAATTACTTATATAGTACAAGTATGCACATACAAATTCTTTGCCGGCTTTTGTCAAACCAACGCAGGTCTCTTGGTACCATTTATTGCATAGACTGCAACTTCTCACTCATATCCTCAACTTTCTCGTAGAGACAAGCATGACAATACCATCTGTCCTCATCATTTCGTATTTTTATGTCATTTTCTTAACTTTTATTTTTGATCTTTTTATCCTTTTTATCACATAATTCTCTATTGGATATAGTTTTTACAGATTTATTTTTATTTTTATCTTGGACGAAGCCTCTACACATTTCTTGTTACCCTTTTCTACTGTTTCGTTATTTCCTTGAATAAATCTTTTGTGACTTTTACACCTTTGTAACTTATAGCTTTTTTGCGAGTGTGTTCAGATTTTTTTTTGGCATAATTAGGAGTAGGCATTAGTTTATGAAACGAAACGTCACTTTTATTTTTGGTAATGTCGATTAAAGGAATATGATCATCTGAGCTACTAGATGTTTCTGAGAAATTGGCGTGATTATCATGTTCGACATATGGTGTAATTGACCTTTTAGGGGTAACATAGCCTTCATGGATAGAACAATCTGTGTCATCATCCGATGAAAATCTATAGAAATCTCGTACACAATATGCAGGTCCCTGTAGCATTTACACACATTGCTATAGTTACGTTTTCAGCGTGCTCGGGTGCGATGAGAGGTACTCTTGTACTGCCCTTCGCAGCTAAAATCCCTTTTCGTCCATGTTATACAGACATTTATGGTGATCGAAGATATCAAACTCATTTCTTGAAAATGATGCTGCACAATTGGCTTATTTAATTTTTGCGCCCTAGCAGGGATCATAATTTGGGAGTTTCTCTTTGAGATTGAGGGATTACGTTTCAGAAAAAGTCGGACCCAATCGGGTACTGCCATTTCCTTTTTGCGATTGGAGTTGTGTTGTATATCAAAACATTCACAAAATTGAAATGCCTGCTTCCTTATAAACATTAGAGCAAGAGGCAATCCAATTGCAGCAAATCTTCTATTTCTTTGACATAATTATTGTTCCTGATGTTTAGAAAGGGTAGTCTGTTTGCCTATAATTTTTGAAGTAACGCCTAATTTTAAATGATTTCTTAATGTTCGCCTCGGAATCTTGTACATATCAGCTGCTTTTAAATTATCTTCGGACCAAAGTCCTGGTTTTTCTTAGGCGAAGATATTTCGTTGTCAACCTAAGGTCAAATAAGAGTTGATTTTTAATAGGAATATAGTTTGGACAGTATTAAAAAAACATTTAAATTTGTGCACGATTAGCATGTTGATGATGTTGCTGAACATACCATACCACCAAAATAAAAACTTATAAATAAATTAAAAACCTTTACCAATTTAAATTCGGTTAAAAACTATTACTCAGATTAAGTTATGTTGTTTTTAATATAATATATCCCGGTCAACTATTGAAAAACTGGAGCCTTATCAAACCACATTTGGGTTGTAAGGCCCGACCAAGCGTTGTAAGGCCCAAGCTATAAACATGGTGGGCCTTCCAAGCCGACGAAGGCCTTGAAACACAAATCCAGCGATTTCTATACAAATAAAATCACACGAAATTATTGTGTATTCTAAAGAGTAATTATCAAATGATCAAATATACGAACAAAACCAATATCTACTTAATAATCATAAAATAAATAAGTAAAACTTACGTTTTGTGGCTACTAAAATTAGCAAAATGAGTGACCGCGTCCGAGGTTGGCGGGCAACGGGGCGAGACTGACAAGATGGCGGCCGGCCGCAGAGCACTACCGTGTTCCCTGTGTTTCTATTAGTCCGTTCCACATGTGACTTGAGCAGAATTGTAGTCAAATCAATTTTAATTAGTTTTCTGGCACTTGGGCCTTTTATGACAGTGGGCTTTCTCAGCCAGCATTACCTTACTATGTTTTTACTTCCATTATTCAGAGTCCTGTATCCTTAACTATTTTGTACCTAAATAATCATAGTTAGTTATTTAAGAGAAGGCGCCGGCCGCTGTGTTTTTTGTATAATTAATTATGGATAGTGTTAGTAATTGTTATTTTAATGATAATTAATGTGAAGATATAAGTATATGGGCGTATGGGTAATAATTTTAGAGTATACTATATAGGAAGGCAAGTTTTTTAATTAATTGTATTAATGTTTAACGAAATCTGAAATATAAATATACTATCGCAATCGATACACATTGTCCTGCCCATACTTTGGTTGGTAACCCGATTACAACGCCACCTAGCGGGTCTTATAATGAATTTAAACCATGCACCAGGCACCCACTTAAACACATACAGAATTTTATTAAAAATCAGTCCAGCCGTTTAAGTGAAGTTCAGACATAACATACCAACACACATACCTACAGATAATTTTATATATAAACTATCTTTTAGCCGCGACTTCGAACGCGTGGCATTTGGAAATAACTTCTAGGTGTATCAAGACGAAACATGCACCAGATTTTAAGTTACACCTCTAGTAATACAGCTGGGAATACTGCATTAAATTTAGTACAGTGGTTTTTGCATTATGTGCGTACAAACATAAAGACAGACAAACATTCTAATTAATATAATATTGTCTTCTGTTTACGCGAATATTCTAATTAATACTTCTTGTATAGCTCTTATAAAGACCCCTCACATAAATTTTTCTTAAATATCTCCGATGTACAAACATCGACCAGTTACAATGTTATTAAGGTGCTGATAGACTTCAGCATTAACTTAAAATGTGCATTCTAGAATGTGACATTACAGAAAAATAAACGGGAGCGTTTTAGCGAGCATTCTAGCGAAAGGACAGTAAATTTGCTTCGAGCTTTATCCTGCGATTCGAGCGCTATCCGAGCCATTCTATCATTGTTCGTGAAGACTACTTTTTTGACGAGCTTGGACTAGAGCAGTGGTTGGCAACCCACGGCTCCCGGGCCGCTTGCAGCTCTTTGACTCTTCGGCTGCGGCTCTTCCACGAAATGTTTAGTGCAGGCACGGAATATTACTTGCCTTATAAGTATGATACTAAATTTGATTTAATGTAATGTTAGACGTTACGACTTATTTGACTAATGCAAGCTCGAGAAAACCAAATTTTTTTCCGTAATAATGTCCCGAGCTAAAGCAAAGCTTAAGTCAAAAAAATTTCTCTGAATATATTTTACTTGTGGATTGTCTATATTTGGCTCTTTTGGACGACATGGTTGCCGACTACTAGACTAGAGCGTTCGCCTTTATGCTTGGCTCTGTTCGTTGTTCAGTTCGAAATTTAAAAACGGCAAATGATCGATGTTGTATTACAAGTGAATGCTCAAGTCTATCAGCACCTTTATATGTATAGATTGTAAGATATTTTTATTTTAGATTCCGCTAGATATTTTGCAGTCAAATGCTACAACATTTGTTATACTGTATAATTATAATTTTGTAAATATGTGTTTAATTAATGTGTAAATATTAATGTGATTAACATAAGATTATAATAAGGACAATTTGTGTAAATAAAATAACACACTGGTGAGATTTTTATTTATTTATACCTACCCACTTTTATGATTACTGCTCCCGAAGCTCGTAGCGTGATATTATACTGGGTGAAAGTGACGGCGCGCGGCGTACCGAAAACTTTAGCAAGACCTCTTTCTATAGGACGCAAACTTATATTAACCTTTAAATATGGACGTAATTTTTTTGTCCGCTATGTTCTGAAGTCAAAATATTACGTGAATATAAATTTTATCTTAAATTTTTTTCTAAATATATTACTATGAAATAATTTTGATGCTTTTAATTAAATCTTTATTCATTTATTATATAATTAAAGGACATTAACAGTTAGAGGCACTATTTACTTGAGATCAGTTTTAGGACTGAAAACTTAAACAAAATAATCTTTTTCAAAAAATCAACCATATTATCTATAAATTTAAGGCTTATTCTAACATAAAAACAAATAATCTTACTATATTGCAATATGTGTCAAATTATTGGTAGTCCTTGCACAATTGTTTGGAACACTGTAAACATATGATCTGTTTACAACTTATACAAGTATAGTTGGACTTCCTCTTTAGTTTTGGGGTACATGTTTTTCGCTTTGACGAGTCAGTCTCCTGAATTGGTGGTTCATGTGGAGCCATATCCTCAAAATAGTGGAATTTTTCGTCAAGAAGTTTATTCTAAATATTGAGTGGATCATTTCGTTCTTCCTCAGATAAGCGTGAAACAGATCTGATGGTAACTATATTGTGCTGAAGAGTTCTGACTCTGCTCAGAGGGTGGATTACTAGCCCACTTATAGCAGCTTTTTCCGCAGTAATAATTAGGTCGCTGTTCTTGCAGTTCTAATAAGGGCACGTTATCATCTGAGCTATCACTATTGGGACTGATACTTCTAATAATGTTATGGATATTGTTACGGTGTTTTCTTCATAGTCTTCGTGATCATTTGTATGATTTTGGATAAAATCAGCTTCATTTCATCAAGCAATCCTTAACAGTTTCCACATTATCAGACTAGTCCGACTCTAAAAGTAGATCATTCACTTTTCGACAGAAGGGCCATCGACTCGCCACATTTTGCTCTCAATGTCATTGTGAATTTTGTCTTGAATACGAGCTTAGTAAACTTCCTCGAAATAATAATAATAATATTTTATCCTCCAACCAGTTTGATTTTCGGAAGGGAAGAAGTACTGAAAATGCTCTAATAACTTTGTCTGGAAATGTAGTCAGGACTGTTGATAGTAGGCGTAAGTGCTTAGGTGGTTTCCTTGATTTAAGTAAGGCTTTTGACACTGTATCGACGACAACCTTACTTATGAAGATGGAGGGCATTGGTATTCGAGAAATAGTTTTGGACATCTTTAGGAATTACTTGTCGGACCAAACTCAAGTGACAAAATTAAGCCAATATGAGAGTACTGAGCTTCCTATTACATACGGTGTACCGCAGGGCAGCATTCTAGGACCCACTCTTTTCCTTATTTATATTAATGAGCTCTGTAATATGTCTATTGAATACTAAAATAATTACGTATGCCGACGACACTTCCCTGCTAATTGAAGGAGTAAATTAGCTCCAATGCTATAAAATTCCGAGGCGGCTTTAAAACTAACTTACTTTCGCTTAACCTCAACAAAACAATTTATTTGTCATTTGCTATAAAGTCAAATTTATCTCCTTTACCTTCACTTAATATTAAAGCTCATGTATGTGACCGCACTTCTCTTTGTAACTGCAGTCCCATCACTAAGTCGAGTAACGTTAAATATTTAGGTGTGTATATTGACCAACATCTGAACTGGCACGAACACCTGGACACACTTTCCAATAGGACACGCAAGCTTATTTATATCATTAAAAAATTAAGGTCTGCTGATATGGATACGTTAAAATTGGTATACTTAGCTCTTTGCCAATCGATTTTAACGTATTGTATCCCCGCTTGGGGTGCAGCCGCCGAGTGCTGTTTCATAAGATTTGAACGTGCGCAAAGAATAGTGCTTAAAGTTATTTTCTCACGGCCGCTTAGATATCCTACGATACAGCTATAAGCGGAATCGAATATGTTAACAGTTTAACAGCTTTATGTTCTTATATACACCCTGCGTAAGCACACATCTCGCCCCCTTTCGGAGCCAGTTGGCAGATTAAAACACAAAATCTTTTCTCAAGTTTCACATAACACCTCATTCGCAAAATGATACCCCTACGTGGCAAGTACTAAACTTTAAAATAATTTAAATAAAAACTGAAAAATCATTCCAAAACTAAATTTCAACTTAAACTTGCTCTAAAGGATTTTCTTAAGAAACTTACCTTCCGTAATACCGAGGAACTCCTGTTGGGGAATTAACAGTTGGATAATACATATACACAGTTATGTACAAAAATACTCTCACACACTCATATTTATTTATATATACACTCATACACACTCAAACATCCTTATAAACACCCACACACATACACGACATACAACAACTAATTATAAATCTCACACTTTTATTAAAGCAGACACTTTCAGATTTTGTATTCCTACTATACAATAAAGCAAGATCTCCATTTTCACTAGCCCTTTTTTGAATTTAGTATTTTCTCACTATTTATGAGAGTATAGATGATTGTAACCATTTGTAAGGCTTATATAAATGTAAATGTGCGTGTAGTGTGAGGGCCACTTTCTTAAATCTCTTTGAAAGTGTGCTTAGGATTTAGTGAATATGCCCAAAGAATTGTGAAAGATGAAATCAGATTTTGTGAAAGTGAAATAAGCGAGCTATGGACCCGTAAAGTTGGGCTCTCAGTTCTCACATATAGGATTGAGGGCCCAGCTGTACCGGATAAACTATGGACACTGCAGAAAAAGTCTTTATACCAAAATCTAAGTTAATGCCAAACAAAATTTGTGGAAACAAGATATTATCGCAAAAGACTGTCCTACTTTGTACATCTTCCTTCAAAATGGGCCCTCAATTCTCATACTCCTAAAAGCTTACTCGGCAAATAAAATGAAACCATTAACTTACAGCTGCTGTTTGAAATTGTATAAGCTACTAAATAAATTGTGAACATTTGTGAAAGCAAGAACAGGTCACTACATGTTGTTTTTAAAGGTATGAACTTGATGAAATTCCGGCCTCCAGTCCTCAATTTTCTTTTGTTTTTGTTTTATTACGCTTAACGTATGAAATATAATACAAACACAGAATTGTTGTTTTGTGAAAAAAATTGTGCAACGTATTCGATAATAAATCTTTTTGTGTCTTATTCTAAGTTCCAAGGACCGTCATGCTCACTCAAATGTCATTGCTTGTGGTGGCGTCATGGACTAGGTCGTTCCCTTCCCTTCAGAATGGCGAAGGAGGTGATGGCTGGCCCATGCGTCGTACTCGTGAATGGGTGCTACTTGTGGTGTCTGGTCGACCTTGGTATCGTTGAATTCGATAATTTACTTACTACATTTTTATTTAAACAGTTGGATTAAACTTCGGGCTACAGTCATGCCTTGTCTTGATTATTTATGTAAGTGGATGCTCCTATTTACCATACTGCTGCTTTAGAGGCTACCATCAAATTTGATTAAATGCTGGAGTATGCTCAGTAATAGTTCATGGAGAAATGGTTGCAGCACCTTACAGCTGTTATAATTTGTAAACAAAAACTTGGCGAGTAAAAAGGGTGACCATGAGTTTCTTGCCCGTTTCTTCTCATGAGCCCTACACCCTTGCTTTGCTGAACGTAGCAGTAAATGTGAATTCACAGAAAAAATTTAGTGTAACTTTGACATTCATAAGTGTTATCTTGTAACCTAACCTGAATAATATATATATAATATGTAACGGGTATTAAAGCGATCATGCATAATGTTTACCTTTTTTATGCTTGACGTTTCGACCAGGTTACACCGGCCGTGGTCACAAGCTGACTTGGACCCTTACCCTTACCCTTACCCTTTGTTGTATAAAAAATCTAAAAACATTTTATTCTCTGAATTAGGCAATAAGGTGACCACAATTTCTTTTGCAAAGATTAGTAAATGTAGGTTTTAATAAACGCTCTTCGAATTTTCGCTTACAACGTCATAGCAACTGCCTCCCTGATAAAGCGGTAGTGGATGCGATTGCTGTGCATGAGGTCTCGGGTTCAATCCCGGGTCAGGCCAACAAAAAAGGTAGTAGGTGTTTCTAGGGCTATCTCCAGGCTGATATTAAGAAATCTTAATATCAGCCTGGAGTTAGGAAGTTGGCGGTGTTAAACACCCCCTTGCCTTGGAAAGCACGGTCCTGCGCCTGATCTCTCGCCGGTTGTGTCGGATTACCGTCCCATCAAACAGAGAGTGCACTTGTGTTTACGCACACATTTGTGCACTATATAGCCATATATAGCCGATAGCCAGTCTCCGTTAAGATTGGCCGTCGTGACCGAAATTCGGTCTGGAGGACATTACTAGGATTAGCATTTGATATTACTATTAATTAATACATAACAGCTGTCAGAAGACGCAATTTGTTTTAACGAATCATTTAAGTCTTGTCTTACTTGTGGTTCTAACGTAGCACTACGAATAATAACGTAACTACTAATTACATTTTGTCATTGCATTTCATTTAACCGGTAAGTACTGGTGAGTATTGCCTGCAGTAAATACCGCACGCACTAAGAATAAAATAAAATCGAAGGTGTACAAACTTATCGGAGCAATTGAATTCGTTTCTCCACTTAACGCTGATAGTATTGGTCATTACAAATGTCATGTACTAATTAATGGTAATTTCAAATGCTATGACGATTTAACACGTAGAGCTTTTACTGCTTCAACTCTGCTCTCCCATCGAGTATTTGAGAGTGGTTTTAGATTTAAGTTGGCACTTCTTTGGCAAATAGGTACTTGCCAATGTGTCGTTGACGCAGAAAAAAATCATAATTTTATTGCACAATTGAAAATAAATTAACAATTTCTAATAAATTTTTGGCAGCATCATTCACTACTAAATTTAGACTGTGTGCTATACAAGGTACATAAAATGCGCAAGGGTTTAAGTCTAAAATGCGTTTTTTTGACCTATATTTTTCCCTTTCATGCTTGCACCATTATCGTAACCTTAAACGCGCATATCTCATATGAACTTGTAAAATAAAATATTCACGCCGAGCTAAACTTGTTCAGAATATTGCCATAGATGTTCATGGCAGCCGGGACCAACGGCTTAACGTGCTCTTCGAGGCACGGAGCAGGCGATAATTGTGAATTAATACGCACATAATTTCGAAAAGTCATATAACTTCCGAAAGTCAGAGGTGCGCAACGTGGGTACGAATCCGAGAGCCTTTGCATTGCAGTCTGTTGGTCTTCCCACTGAGCTATCGCTGCTTTCGTTGCCTACCGGAAGGAAAAGGGGAATGGAGCAGGAAGGGGTTTGGGAAGGGAAGAGTGACTGGGCCTCCGGCACTCTCACTCACCGAATGAAACATAACAGATAGGTACTGTTATTTTGGAGGCGCTCATAGCCAGTTGCACTCACGATCGGTAAACGATTAGCGAGGTTAAGCAAAGATAGGTGCGGTCAGTCTATAGATGGGTGACCGCTTAGTGGTATTTCATCTGAGCGTCTCCGTGCTTCGGGGGCAAATAAAAAGTCTGTCCCGGTTGTTGTCAAATTGACAGCAGTCGTTAAGCCATGTCAGAGGCCTACGGGCGGCTTGAACAACTCTTGACAACAGGTTGGCCACTAACCACACGAAAAGAAAAGAAGAAGACTGTTATTTTACGTCGATCTTCTGTGAAAAGGTGGTACTCCCCCGGTCGAGGCGGCCCATTGAATCTAATGAATGTAAAGTTCCTTGCGACACAGGAATTATACCTAGCAAGGAGAGGAAAATTTAAAAATATGATTTTGAAGTGTAATTGTTGAGGTGCATAACTCCCACATGACGCCATTGATGTTTTTAGTCTAAACTATGTCAAAATTAATTTTCCTCAGCAAAAACCACTCGGTTTCTTGTTATACAAACTGGGCCTCGTCATAACCCTGCAGATAGAACGGTGTAGTAAAACATCGTGAGGAAGCCTGCATGTCTGAGAGTTCTATATAATGTTCTGGAAGATAATATGTGAAGTCTGTCAACCCGCACTAAGCCAGCGTGGTGGACTATAGCGTAACCCTTCTCACACTGATAAGAGGCCCGTGGCCAGCAATGGGACCAGGCTGATATTATTATTATATTTTTAATCCTGTAGTTTAATAGACACTATCATCTTTCGACATTAATAATCTTGAGAATTTGGTACTTTTCATACAATGTAATTCTAAAACAAACAATGTGTAATATACATTACAATGATTTCTACGAACCATTGTTTGTTTTTTATTTTCCTATTATGCAATATGGCCGCCAACGATTTTTATAAACTTCGTAAGGTAATAAAACTGCACAGATAAAATAAGTACTTATTTATTACAAAAAGAAAAGTACAAAATAAGTTCTTAATTATTAATATACTATAATCTCTCACTCTGCTTATAACTAAACGCTTAAATTTCCAATTTTAGTGTGCGCTTGTACTTTTATTATAAAATATATTTGTCAGTAAACTACTTCTAAATGCGTTGACCAATTTATTATTTTATTCAGATTTTATGGATGGTATTAATATCAGTATATATTTAAAAGGGATAATGTTAATGCTGTCAAATGCAATGAAGATTTTTGTGGCAAATATAAAGCGCTGTCATAATTATATATCATCGATGGTCCTGTTAAAAAATCTTTGTTAGGCGTATACTTAATACGCTTTGGATAAGGATATTTGCTTGCAATATGGCTACAAATTCTGAGGCGCATGTTTTTAAAACTTTAATTTATTATCAACGAACAATTAATATTAATGAAAGATTGTCTTTACTGGCTAAAATAGATCACAGGAACAAGTTCAAATGGTTTTAGAATAGAGACAGTCATTTTGTAATATCTAGATGTTTTTAATTATCTGCAATCTAGGATTCTGCTACTAGATAACGCTTGGTCAGATTAAACCATTGTTTTCAAAATTTGAAACAAATAACGCTCTATTTACCCGAGTATACGTTCTCATTGCAAGTTACTTTGACCCATGTTTGGCGGGAAATTTGTCAGTAAGTTTGACAATATTAAAATTAATCGTCTTTATATCAAAATTACGTCTGAGATTTGGAAACTGATTTCAATTTCAATTTACATCACTTTTAATGGCATTCAAAATAAAAAGGCAACTAAAAAAGATTATAATTTTAAATCATGAAAACAACAATTGTGGATTTATTGTAAAAGTAACGTTGATAAGTCTGTCATATTGCAAAGTCATAATTGGTGACAGTAACCACTTACCATCAGATGGATGGTATATATAGTAGATGGTATACCTATGGTATGGTAGGTATATCTCAGCTATAAAAATAACAATATAAATCTGAGTTTGTCACTTAACGTTTACAAAAAAAGAAATTAATATCCTTTTAAAACTATCAACATATTTACACAAATAATATCTGAATAACTGTCTTTTCAATCAGATCTATAATCTATGTAGGTATTAAGGTGTTGTAGAGTTATGTGTGCGAACTTAACAGATGTCTGGCTTGTTCACCGCGACGCGGCACACGACTGTTTTGAGGTTGTTGAATGATTCATCCTGGACGGCTTGGTCGAATTTCTGTGAAAGAAGTACATATGTTGTAGTATTATACACACGAATGCACACTTGTGGGCGTGGTGTTTAAAAAATAGCGGTTTATAATTATTTTTTCATTCTTGCGGCGACACGACAATTTCCGCATCGCCAGCTATCCAGCTAGCCCAGTGGGACATCGTTGGTCGACCACGCAGAGGACTTGAGTTTGATCACAAGGCACGCATCTCTCACTTTTCGAAGTTATGAGCGTATTAAATAGTTAATTACCGCTCAATTTAACAGCGAAGGAAAACATCGTGAGGAAACCTGTACCTATGTCTTAATTCTCCATAATGTTCTTAATGTTCTCGAAGATACGTGAAATCTGTCAACCCGCACTGGTCCAGCGTGGTGGACTATGGCGTAACCCTTACACTGAGAAGAGGCTCGTGCCCAGCAGTGGGACGGTTTAATATAGGGCTGATATTATATACCTACACCACAATTGCCCCATGTTAGCTACGTATTTTCTGCGTTCTGGTGTGACTAAGTTTACATGACTCGCAGTTCATGGTTCCCTCACTCCAACAGGGGTGTGTAGTCTCACCTCATTGATTACGATGGTGGGCACGAAGGCCAGAGGTCTCTGCACACTGTCGGTCTTGTCTCCATACGCCGCTAGGAGGCTGGACCCTTGGTCACCAGACGCGCAACGCTTCAACTTGTCCGATTCCGCTATCTTATTCACTTGTGTCAGGCACTGCAATTAGATATGTAAAGTAAGAGTCAAAATCATTCATTTATTATGTCACAAAGTCACACTTATGAACGTCAAAATATTGATTAGAGAGTTTACTAAGCTACTGAAGCTACGTTCGGGTTAGTAGCTAGGCGGGATCGCGATTGGATGTGAGAGTGATTCGCGCGGCTCCGCCGGCTCTGGTTATGTCGAGGAACACCGTGGTAGGTTTAGTCGGTATTACCGGTATATATTTGGGGGAAAGATATCCCGGTAATACCGACTAAAGGAGAGTCCGACATAACCTCCCTGTCGCCCCGCGGAAAGGTAAGAGTCGATGCATTCCCCCACGTAAAAACGACAAAAAAAGGTTAGTAGCTAAATGCATTTCCTCTTTCCTTGCCTAGTAGCGAACCAGCTACCAGGCTATTAAAGGTGACCATATTTAGACCTAGTACGGCTATTTAAATTGAGGGTTTAGAGAAGTGTCGTTCACTTACCGTGTCCAAAGACTTGTCAGGGTTAGCCTGGCTCATAAGACAGATGACCAGCTCCATCTTTTCCGTGTCCAGAAGGTTTTTGTCCTTCAAGATGCATGATTGGATCTATAAGTAAATAAATACAACGTTAAGAATAATACTGATGGAGAAAGAGTGAACTAATATGTCATCCAGACCGATTTGCAGTCACGGTAGCCAATCTTAGCGGAGACTTGCTATCAGCGCAAATGCCTTACTACTGGCTGCTATCGAGAATTTCTAATCAGAAAAACCCAATATTTCTGTCGCATTTGCTGCAGCTGTGCCACAAAGGCAGTCAAAGCAATAATGTTAACATGGCATAGGCAATGGCATATTTTTTTATTATTTTTGTTGTAGGTATGTATATAAGACAACTGCCGCACTAAGAATAATTCCTGTGTCGCGTGAATTATAAAACATTCAAACAACGGACACAAAGAACATCCAGACCCGGAACAACTATTTGTGGATCACACAAATCTTTGTCTCGTGTGGGGATCGAACCCACAACACTTGACGCGGCAGCAGTGACGAGGCGAGCACTTAAACCATTACGCCATCTGTGCAGTCTAGTTTGTTTAATAAACCAGATGGGTGTAAAACCCAGGATTCAACCTCTCCGTCTTCGTGTGACTTCCAGTTTTATTTTATTCATTATGTTTTTATAATGTTTCACTGCTGGGTAAAAGCCTCTCCCTTGGACTTTCAAATCACTCTGTTGGTGGATATCCCCTGACCGTATGACCTTGTGTCTCCTATATCTCGGGGGTCTTTTGAACCACAGGGCCCATATTCAAACTCGACCGAGGGATGACCCCAAGGTGTCTGCACACCAAGTTACAAGACAATCGGTCCAATGGTTCTGGAGCTATGTCTGCCACTAATAGACAGACACACTGACCCACAAAGTGTTTCATTAACCTCTTCGAAGTAGACTCAGAGGTTAATAGGACAAATAAGAAAATATGGATTGTACTTATTGCATTGTTTATGTATGCCCATTACTTGTACCTACTTCTGTACTGATTTAATTGGAGCACAAAGAAAAGGGTAACGTTATCTTATCATATAGAGGTTAGTTAGTTAGTTAGTTGGACGTGTGTTATCCGCACTTAGCCCTACAATTGGGCCATTGTGCGTAAGTAGCCGACGCGAAGTATTGTTCGGTTACTCATACCACCTCAGCTCCGTCCAGAATGATAGTAAGGGACCGATGTTGCGCAGTACCTCTTTCATCGTTTCTGGACTGTTTAGGAGTTTCGCCCGTTGGTTGCTCACGCTTTTACAATGTAGGAGCACGTGAGCCGATGTCTCCTCGGTTTCCATGCAGCCTCTACATAAAGGACTGTCAGTGATGCCGATGTTGAACAGGTGTTTGTTAAGTGAGCAGTGGCCCGTTATTATACCCACTAGGTGGCGTAGGTTTTTTCTTGTGGAACGTAGCAGTCTGCGTGACAGATGTTTGTCTAAGGATAGAAGGGCTTCCTTCATCTGTCTACATTCTTTTGTTTCTGTCCACTGTTTTTCGTGTAGTTTCGTGGTTCTATCGCATAACCATGTTTTGAGTTGGCAGAAGGGTATCGGGACAATCGGTTCGGGTCCTACCATTTTGATGTTCGATCCTCTCTTTGCCAGTTGATCTGCAGCATCATTGCCATAAGAGTTGCTGTGACCGTGTATCCACTGCAACGTTACCCGATTTTTTGTTGCAATACTTTGCAGCTCACGGTGACACTCCAGGATGAGTCCACTGTTGAAGCAGTTGCTCTTAAGAGCTTGTAGTACTGCGGCACTATCCGAGATAATGCGTATTGACTTATCGCGTATACCTCTTGATGTAACCGCTGTTGCGGCCCAGGTAATCCCAACACATTCTGCCTGGAAGATAGTGTTGAGGTTTCCCAGGGTCGTTGAGTAATTGATGTTTAGGTCGTGGGAGAAGACTCCGACTCCTGTTCCTGATTTTGTTTTGGATCCATCCGTGTATATTCTCATTTCATCTCATTTCATAATATAGAGGTAACACGGTTTGTCACAAGTTCAAGTCATTGTGATAATACAATGAGCCGGTTCGGAACAAAAATATTAATTATTAGCTTTTGCCCGCGGCTTCACTCGCGTAAAATTAGGTCAGGTTAAGTTATGTTAGACACTTGTCACGGTCGGGCAAGCCACGATCGTGGCGGTAAGTCCCGTGATTGAGGAGTGGCTGGAGAGGTGGCATGGCGCCCTCACCTTCCGGCTGACACAGGTAATGACTGGCCAAGGTTACTTTGGCCAGTTCCTGTGTCGCATAGGCCGGCAAGAGACGCCTGGTTGTCACCACTGCGGCGACTGCCGCGACGTTGTTGAGGACACGGCGTTGCACACTTTGGCGGATTGCCCGCCTGGTCATCGCAGCACCGTGAGTTGATCGCGCCTGTCGATATGGTTGCCCTCTCACTCCCGGCCGTGGTTCAATCTATAGTCCGGAGCGAGAGGTCGTGGAACGCCGTCGCCTCCTTCTGTGAGGATGTCATGTCCATCAAGGAGGCACCGTAGGGTGCGAGATGAGATCATCTCGCAGCCGCCCTGAGGTTTGACCTGGGGGTGGTGGGCTTCGTGGGCCTGCTCGCCATCCGATCAGCACCAGGTCCGAGAGGCGGCGTGCGTGTTCCCATGCGCGCCTCCTTGTCGTGTGTCCGTCCCCCCCACTATGGGGGACAGTAGGGCTTAAATGTAGTGGTGCCCAAAGGGTAGTCTGGTTGTGTAGTTACTTGCCGTTTCATGCGGCGGGCCGAAAAGTGATTCGCGCGCCCCGCCGATTGCTGTTCCTTCGAGGAACACCGTGTTTCCATGTTTCTCCGGTGAGTCCAACATAACCCCTCTGACGCCCCGCGAAGAGGTATGCGTCAATACATACCACCACGTAAAAATTAAGAAAAGGTTATGTTACTAACAGTAACTTTTCTTCAACATAAAATATAGCCTACGTTACTTTGTGATAATATAGCTTACTAATGGCGAAAGAATTTACAAAATCGATTGTATAATTTTTTATTTAATCATTATAAACAAATAAAAAATCATATAGAAAGAAAGAAAATTATTTATTTTGGCACACACAAGGGCATACGCAAAACATGAAATAAAAAATAAAATAATTATACAAAATGAAAAACTAGAAATATAAAACAAACGCTAACACTATAATTTCATTTCCGCTCACTGGCAACAAATCTATCCGCTTTATAATATGAGTATAGATATTTTCCAAAAAAAAAACAAACTTAATTTATTGTAGTTGGGACCACGTGATCGAAACTGTGATAGGCTCAATTTATTTTGACAGTCATTGCTTGCTCTTCTATGTTTATTTACAAACTTGTTACTTGACGACTCTATGCTATATTGCCGAAGCCAGTGTTTTGAACGGTTAGGCCGTTTTAATTTTAAACAAATATTGATTTAGTAATGATTTAAAATAATACTTTGAACAATTCTACGTAATATTATAAATCCAAATGTGAGCTTGTAATTAAGACGCACAAGTTGCCAACGGTACAGAAATGGACAAAGGATACCTTGCATAGAGAATAAAATGCACTCTCTATTTCTTAAATCTCATGATGCGATGGGACGGCAATCCGAAACAACCAGACAGTTTCCGAGCCACGGGGGTGTCTTACTCCGCCAACAGCCGAACCTATACAAGGTTCGATTCTTGGGTCGGGCAAGTCATTAGGAAGTAATAATAATAATATTTTATCACATACACACAACAACATCTAGCCCAAACTACAGAGCTTGTACTATGGGTACTAGACAATGGATAAACATACATATATACCTTTTTTTTGTAAATACATACATATTATACATAGAAACACCCAGACCAAGACCAACATCCATGTCCATGCACAAAAATGTTTGACTTGTGCGGGAAACAAACCCGCGACCTCAGGCGTGGTAGTCGGTTACACTAACCACTACGCCATCGAGGCCGTCAAAAACTACAGTTGTCTGTAAGTGTAAGTAATGTTATGTTAAATTATACAACGCGTTTACCGGTATCTTGACGTAATTACGGATTTTTATACTGTAGGTACGGTAAATATATACCGTTAAGGTAGGTGATATAATACTTTTCACCATACAACTATATCTATATGAATACATATTATATATGAGTATATAATTTATAGGAAACCCTTCCATCCTTAGACATACATCTGTCACGCAAACTGCTACGTTCTTCAAGGAAAAACCTGCGACATCTAGTGGGTGTAATAACAGGCCACTGCTCACTCAACAAACACCTGTTCAACATCGGCATCACTGACAGTCCTTTATGTAGAGGCTGCATGGAAACCGAGGAGACACCGGCTCACGTGCTCCTACATTGTAAAAGCGTGAGCAACCAACGGGCGAAACTCCTAAACAGTCCAGAAACGATGAAGGAAGTACTGCGCAACACCGGTCCCTTATTATCTTTCTGGACGGAGCTGAGGTAGCATGAGTAACCGAACAACTTTTCGTGTCGGTCACTTACGCACAATGGCCCAATTGTGTGGCTAAGTGCGGATAACACAAGTCCAACTAACTACTAACTAACCGTTTTAAATGTATTAAACTTAGATCCAGATAGTGTTATAGCAGTTAAGATGTGTGTAGTACAGACATGGCGTGCGGGTGACCCAATCACTTGCAATGTGTCCCAGTTAAGATAATATCTCGCTCATTGTGTCACGATTCGTGTGACCACACATTGTTACTCTAACGTCATCATTTGTTTCAGATTTAATGGGCAGGCAACACTGCAATGCGTTTTTTAAGTACTTCTTCTTCTCTCGAGTCGATGGTACAATTATGTTATATATGTCCTGCCCAATGCCCGATGTGTAGCCACGGCAATTGCATCAACAGTTGCGTCCATCAAGTCCTCCATGGTGCACCTACAGGGACAATTTGGGCATTTCAACAGATGTGACATGGTTTCATTGGGATCACCACATTCACACTGCGCTTTGTGAGGGTCCCTGATTCCACATTTTACCAGCACTTATTTCACGTTACGTACGTTAATCTTACGTTTAAGAGAATGTATAACATTATCTTAAACGTAACATTGAAATAAAATAAATATATTTAATTGTTTGTATATATAAATAATTAAATAGCAGCGACAGCTTAGTGGGGAGACCAACAGACTGCAATGCAGAGGGTCTCGGGTTCGAACCCACGTCGCGCACCTCTGACTTTCGGAAGTTATATGACTTTTCGAAATTATGTGCGTATTGATTGACAATTATCGCCTGCTCCGTGCCTCGGAGAGCACGTTAAGCCGTCGGTCCCGGCTGCCATGAACATCTATGGCAGTCGTTATTGGGAGAGTGTCGACACAAAAGATCCCAATGGGTCGAAGTGTCGCTGGTCTGCACTGACTGGCTCCCACATAAGATAAGATATATGCAATTAATACTTACTACAAAACTTCAAAGTAAATAATTTTAAAACCTTAAGAGTAATTTGCGTACAACGGTGATTCCGTTATGTTTTGTGATAAAAATGTTTGTTCAAGTAGTTAGAGGTGGCCATTTTCTATTTGCTAATAACTTTGAATGACGTTATTTTTCGTATAATCTTGTATATAAAATTCTCGTGTCACAATGTTAGTTACCATACTCCTCTGAAACGGCTTGACCGATTTTTATGAAATTTTATATGCATATTTAGTAGGTCTGAGAATCGGCTACTATCTATTTTTCATACCCCTTAGACATAAAAAAGACCCTTAGACATAGTAAACATAAAAAAAAGAAAAATTACTTTTGACAGAACGAAGTCTGTCCGGGCAGCTAGTAGTAATTATAATAATGTCAAAAATGTATTATTATGCAAACTGCCTCTATGGCCCAGCGGTAGTGAATGCGACTTCTTTGCATGAGGTCTCGGGTGCCACTCCCGGGTCGAGCCAATAAAAACTTATTGGGATTTTTTGTTAAGACTTCTCAATAGCAGCCCGGAGTTAGGAAGTTGGCGGTGTTAGACGACCCGTGCCTCGGAAAGCACGTAAAGCCGTTGGTCCTGCGCCTGATCACTCTCCGGTTGTGTCGGATTGCTGTACCATCAGATCATGAGAGTTACACGCTTGTGCACTACAATATCTTCTGCGCGATGGTCTGTCTACGTTGAAGTTGGGCGCCGCGACCACAAAAAACCGGTCTGGAGGACATTATAGTGCACAAGTGTGTGCGCAAACACAAGTGCACTCTCTGTTCCCTCACCCTCATGATCCGATGGGACGTCACCGACACGACCTGAGAGAGATCTGGCGCAGCCTCTAAGCTAACTCCGAGCTGCTATTGAGATTTCTTAGAAGTAAAACCCAATAACATTTTGTAGGCACGACGCGGGATTCGAACCCGAGACCTTATCGCATTCACTACCGCTGCGCCACGGAAGCAGAAGTTAGTATATAATATCTATATATATGTATATAAAAATGAATCCCTGTTTACCTTGGTCAGGCCATAACTTGAGAACGATTTTACCGATTTCATCCTTTTTTTAAGGTGTGAAACCTTTGTAGCAGGTTCTTCGCGATTGCATGTGAAAGTGATTCCCGCGGCCCACGGACCCTGGTTATGTCGAGGAACACCGTGGTAGGTTTAGTCGGTATAACCGTGGTTATCATTTTGTGAGTAGTAGAGCCTCGCTGATTTCAACATGAATGGGTCGGCTTGACCGGGGAAAGACTAACGTCTCACAGAATATCGACGTGAAATAGCAGTATTCCTACTGTTGTTTCGTTTGGTGAGTGAGAATGCTGGATGCCCAATTACCCTCTTTCCTCCTTCTCATACCCCTTCCTTTTTCTCTTCTTTCTTTTCCTAAAGGGCCTCTGGTGTTGCAGGCGTCCATAGGCTACGGTGACCACTTACCATCAGGTGGGCCGTTTGCTAGTTTGCCACCTAAGCTGTATAAAAAGAAAAATCATTTCCCGGTGAGTCCGGCATAACCTCTCCGTCGCCCCGCGGAGAGGTGTCATACGTCAATGCATTCCCCCACGTAAAAAAAAAGTTCTTACGGAAAGAAAAGTTAAGAAAATTGGATAAATTCAGGAAACCTAACGACTATTTTAACCTCGCGAGTTTGACAGTTCGTCTTAGACAGGACAACGTCTGTTGGGTCAGCTAGTATTATATAATATACTAGTAGTTTTCCCGCGGTTTCACCCGCGTAGGTCCCGTTCCCGTGTGAATATCGGGTTTCACCCCTTTCACCCCGTTCACGGTGGAATTTCCAAAAATTCTCTCTTAGTGCTCCCCTACACTCTTCAAGGAACATACATGCCAAATTTCAGCTTCTTGCGTTCAGTAGTTTCGGCTGTGCGTTGTCTGTCAGTCACTCAGTAACGGAAGAGTTTTATATATATATAGATGTGTTTACCTTGTTCCCGTAGCACTCATCAGGTCCGTGATGACACGTGAACTGCCATTGCTGGTTCACTTTGTCGTGCTGAAACAATATCACTATTATTTAATAATAGAAAAACAACTAATTAAACTATACAGACAAACAAAATCATTCTCATACTGTTTATGAACAACACACATTTATTAAAAACGTTTTGGAGGTGGGAACTGGAGAATACAAGCTGACGATTTCAGAGATATAATCAGTCCCAGCTCTAGTCATCTCTTTCACACATTGATATTTCGTTCGGAACCAGCGAGACCACAATATATATCTTAAAAACCTTTTCTTTAACCTCTCAACCAACGTTAGGACGGCGGCATCCGAGCATAGCTATAAGCTATTTAAAACCTAAATTTTGTAATGATGTTCTTTTGTTTGAATAGCTTTTTTGTGTTTTCTGATAACTGGATTAGATGAGACGTTAAATGTTATAATATCGGTATTTTTGCTAAGTATCCTATAAAAAAACAATAACATCTGAAAGCTAGAAGGCCACGTTTATGGTTCGCTTATGGTCACGTTAGTCATCGCAGCTAAGTATTTAAATTGCTCGTATATATGCAACAGCATGCGCAGGCGCATCATAGGTTTAATTGCGTGTATTAAAATAAATCAGTTTGCATTTGCTGCGCACCTACAAGGAGTACTGTTTAGTTTGTAGTAACAAAAGATTTTAATCATAAATGTGCCCTTACCTTACTTAAATGTGTTCACGCTAAAAAGAGTGAGCTCACACATTCGATAGCGAACGATAGTATGCTATTTTTAATATAAGAGAGCGTGATAATACTATATTTATAATTCAGAAGTCATGTTGACATTGTGTGTCGGATGACAACTTAGCGTACAGAAAGGTGACCGTAATTAAACGTAGTAAAACGCTTTAAAAACTAGTATTAACTTCGTATTTGTTTAGTGTCCGTTTTCACCAACAGATAAGTATCCCTTAAGTACTAAGCAGCGATAGCTCAGTGGGGAGACCAACAGACTGCTATGCAGAGGGTCTCGGGTTCGAACCCACGTCGCGCACCTCTGACTTTCGGAAGTTATATGACTTTTCGAAATTATGTGCGTATTGATTGATCTATTATTGATTATTATATTATTAATCGCCTGCTCCGTGCCTCGGAGAGCACGTTAAGCCGTCGGTCCCGTCTGCCATGAACATTTATGGCAGTCGTTATTGGGAAAGTCAGTACCCTCTAATATCCTGACACTGGTCTAGCCTTAGGGTATCGTTAGCCTTCGGGTTGCGGAGGTCAGGTGGTAGCCGCTCCGTGTAAAAACTGATATCCAGTCAAAGCCGGTTAGACCAGAAAAGCCGACCCCAAGTGACTTGGGAATAATAAAGGCTAGTAAGAAGAAGTATTATTGTATAGGTACCTGCCTAACAGTCTGTCAGAAATGAACATCTACACAAAACAAATGACTCAAGTCAGTCCTTAGTACATACCTACCTAATGATGATGACATAGTAAATCTATACTAAGACTCGTGAAAGATAAACTGTTAATATTACTTTTAAGTTTTAGTGGTTCATACCACCTTTTATGCAATAAATATAATTATCTAAACAGTCTCTGGTGTTAAGTAGTATGAAGTAACTTGGTAAAGAAGCATTAAATGATCATATATCAGAATACCATTAAATATTTATATAATATATCCAATGGAAATATTTTAGAATGTATTTGTAGCGTTAATATTTCGGAACGCTTCTGTCAGTTTTGACAGATGAGCGCACCAAAAAAGATTGTGACAAGAGATTGATACGCTCACCGGCTATGTATAGTTTTTATGTTAGCTAAGCCTTTACATGTGTAATAAATAAATACAGCTTTAACCAAACCGCCTCAATGTCATTAGTATTCCCGCTGCACACGACATCTACATATTGTTATATACAGAATTACATAGGAACTGCTGAACCTGTGTGAATATTTTTTTTATAGATTGATCAACCTGACTAAATGTAGTTTTCATACGTAGATCATTTACTATTTTGGTCAAGAAAAACAAACTCAGGTTTTAGGTACTAGCTGCATTATTAACCTTTCTTTTTTACAGTAATACAAAACAATTTCCACACGAACGATGCTGCGCGCAGAAACTTGGGTTATTTCGTCCATAAAGTTAAAATAAGAAATAATTGTTTAAGACTGCGCCGAGCGAAATGTGCCAAAACAGGCGGTCACAGGTGAATAAAATCATAACTTGTTGGTTAATACAAATATAAAATATACATTTACCATAACAATGAATGTGTTTACAATTACTCCGTGTAAAAAACTTAAAATAATTAATATTTTCGCCTACAAATTTAGGTAAATTTGCAATTACGGGAAATCCAAAAACGTAAGCTGTTGTTACGTGATTTTTAGATTATAGTATAACAGTAGAAATCTATCCTATTTTACAGCTTAAACGAAACATAAATAGTTATATTACAATTTGTCCGTCCCAAATATTTAAGTTATTGGTTGACAATAAAGATACATATTTATCAAAAAAGCACTTCAAACCCTCCATACAATGTTACTATGGCGGCCGCGCGCCGGTTTGAATATCCGCCGCACGAGCTCTGTTATTATCTGTATATATCTGTCTTACGCTCGGCGCAGTCTTAATAGGTATACCTTAATATGCAATAGAGGCACAGAATAAAAACAAAGAATATGACATTTCGCACTCTTAATAAAACAGCGACTTAACTCGAAATTTGAAAGTAAGGCAATTTGAACTCTAATTGTATATGTTAAATTCTAATATTATATTTGTGTTAAATCTTTGCAATAGAGTTCAAATTTGTTTAATCCAAAATACTGAGATAAGTCTCTGTTTTATTAAGGGTGCGATTTGATACACAAGACTGTGTTCGACAGTTGAATTTTGAACTGAATTAATTAATGTGGAGCTACTTATTTTTAAATCAGAGTTTTCTAAAAATCTCGGTACTTTTCGTAAATCATATTTATTTTTCTTGAAAGTATTTATTATACGCTATTCAATGAGGTAACTTTTATCTTGGACCAACAAATATTTAAAGTAATTTAAACCGGTACTAGAATCCATACAAGCCTGCGCGTTCTCCTTTGTTTGACATTGTAATTGCTGCATGCATTGACATCCTTAGTAATTGAATTTTATTTTGTAATTAGCTGCATTAACATATTTAATTCCTAAATTTATTCGTATTTACTGTATTTATAATTAGTAAATTGGCAGCTATTAATTCTGCATATTTTAATTTTTATTTTATGCTAAAGTGAATTTAATATGTTGTATTGTTTTAATAGAAGTTTCAAGATTCAAAAGTATTATTTTTGCATGTTTTTAGTGATCTGACAAATTAATTTTAAATTATTGTAAGCCTAATTGGCAGAACATAGTTAATCATCACCATTACTGTAAACATCATATATATACCTATGTTTCACAATAAAGAATATTTGATTTGATTTAAAACAAAAACGCGAGCGCCGTCGTAGGCTATGCCAGTTTTTGGAGTAGGGTTTTATACGCTCATCACTTCGAAAAGTCAGAGGCGCCTTGGGATTGAAATCTATATCTCTGTGTAGTAGTCCAACGGTCTTCCAGTAGGCTATCACTGCCAGCTGACTTATAAAATGCAGGAACTAGCATATTGATGTAAGCTCCATTTAAATAATTGTACTAATTTATAATCAGTCTATGTTTATAATATATAATACCAATAGGTACATTGTTAGACTGGCAACATTAGCCGCCTCGGATGTATAATCTGTGTTATTGGTTAGCGCGGGAAAGCCGCGACTTGCAAATTGAGATTAATTGATAATAATTGAATATTCTTGCGGATTGATAATAAGTTGTAAACAGTGATCTTTCATTGAGAGGCAGCGGCACACCGGCGGCAAGGTTAACAATTAAGTATGTTTAGTTTTCCAACAACAGGATAGTGATAGCGAAAAGATTTCTGTCGATTGCTATTAGATCTTGTGTTTAAATTAACTTACCGTGCTCTTGCCGTAGGGCACCAGTTTGACTTTAACGACTCCTCTGAAGTCCCTCCAGACCGGCGCCAGCTGGTTCACTATGAATCTCTTGCTGTCTGGACACAGCGACTCGTAGTACACTGCTATCTTCACCTGGAAGAAACAAGAGAGTATTAGAATCTATACATATGATAAAACTAGCATTTGTCCGCTTGGAAACAGTAGTTTATTTCTGGATGAAAGATACCCCATGTCCTTTTCTGTTCTCCTGACAACGTGTATGCAAAATTTCATGATGATCGGTCGAGTAGTTAAGGCGTGAAAGCGTTACAAACAAACTCACATTCGCATTTTAATAGGTACGATTGTTATGGTCGGTGTTACACAAGCGATATTTAAGTAAACTGTGACATGTAAGGTTGAATTTTATAATATCAGCCCTGTTTTTAACTGTCCCACTGCTGGGCACTGGCCTCTTCGCACTGTGGGAAGGGTTAGGACATAGCCCATCATGCTGGCCCAGTGCGGATTGGCGGATTTTACATATCTTCGAGAACATTATGTAGAACTCTCAGACATGCAGGTTTCATCACGATGCTTTCTTTTACCGTTAAAGCGAGCGATGATTAACTATTTAATACGTATATAACTTCGAAAAGTCAGAGATGCGCGCATTGGGATCGAACTCGAGACCTCTGTGTGGCAGTCCAACGGTTTCCCACTAGCCTATCGCTGCTTTTCTTATATATGATATTGCTTCACGACCTTGTCGGGTTTTTATAAGAGCTATAAATTTATTTTATTTGATTTTTATCTGTCTGACTGTATGTTTGTTTGGGCGGCACGCGAAAAGTACTGCTCGAAATTGAATGCGGTTGGCCAGTTGCATGGCCAGATTTTAAGTTAGATCTCCAGAGGTCTAACCTAAAATCTGGTGCGTGTATCATCTTGATACGCTGCTTAGAAGCCGAAACTAAAACCCACGACACTTGGGCTGTAGCATTGACATTCATATGTGTAACTTTGACATTCATAAGTGTAACTTTGACATTTATATGTGTCACTTTCACATTCATAAATGTAACGTTCACATTCATAAGTGTAACTTTGACATTCATAAATGTTAAGTTGTGAGTTGTGACCTATAAGCAAAAATGTATTTTTAGTTTGATTATTTGAGGTATTTACACTTACATTTAGCAGCGATAGCTCAGTATGGAGACCAACAGACTGCAATGGGTTCGAACCCACGTCGCGCACCTCTGACTTTCGGAAGTTATATGACTTTTCGAAATTATGTGCGTATTGATTGACAATTATCGCCTGCTCCGTGCCTCGGAGAGCACGTTAAGCCGTTACTCCCGGCTGCCATGAACATCTATGGCAGTCGTTATTGGGAAAGTCAGTACCCTCTAATATCCTGACACTGGTCTAGCCTTAGAGTATCGTTAGCCTTCGGGTTGCGGAGGTCAGGTGGTAGCCGCTCCGTGTAAAAACTGATATCCAGTCAAATCCGGTTAGACCAGAAAAGCCGACCCCAAGTGACTTGGGAATAATAAAGGCTAAGAGAGAAGAAGACACTTACATTTACCGACCTGCCTCTGCCCATATCGTAGCGGATATAGGTCGTGAAGCTATGTCATATTATTAAAAGTACCAGGCTCGCAGAATTTAGAAAGAGGTTTTGAGTGTGGGTCAATGTTACATACCTTATTGTCGGGTCCTTTGGAGTTCTTGGCCAGTACGCAGTAGAACATGGCCGCTAGGCAGAGTATCGCTATTGTTTTCATTTTGTTCTGAAACAATACAAATTATTATATTATTAATTGTATATTAGCACGTGTGGTGACGGAGTAAGAATACTAAATGTCACCACCCCATTTCATCCCGTGGGTGTCGTAAAAGCCGACAAAGGGAGCACATTAAGCAGACAACAACTCTGCAAAGAGAGGGAAAACTCGAAACAAACCCTATACCAACCCGTCTGGCCAGCGTGGTATAGTAGGCTAAAAATCCTCTCATGAACAGAAAACAACAAAAATGGCCCCCAGTTCCCGGCAGTCCCGCTATTCCCAGCCACGGCAGCGGTCGCGGTAACGGCGGGATAGGGGGTGCGAAGAATCTCCGGGCTACGGAAGGCTGCCAAAAACAAATACACCTGGCGACGTATAACGGCAGGTCACTTCGGCTCGATCAACACCTCACCGAACTCGAGGTAGAACTAAGTCGCATTAACTGGCATATAGTGGGGTTGTCTGAGGTCCGAAGACAGGGGGAGGACACGATAACCCTTGAGTCAGGCGACTTGTTCTACTTTCGAGAAGGTGATCGGCTCTCCCAGGGTGGTGTCGGTTTCCTGGTCAATAAGGCCCTCGTAAGCAGCGTTGTGGAAGTCAGTAGTGTGTCGACACGGGTAGCGTACCTTGTACTAAAGCTCACCGCTAGGTATACCCTGAAGGTGATACAGGTATATGCGCCGACCTCGACTCATTCTGACGAGACAGTCGAGGCCATGTACGAAGATATTGCAAAAGCAATACATGGTACGGCCAAGGCTCACTACAACGTTGTGATGGGGGACTTTAATGCCAAAGTGGGAGTACAAGAACGCGGCGAAACGATACTCGGACTCCACGGTCTGGGGCGTAGGAATCACAGGGGGCAAATGCTAATCAACTTTCTAGAAATGCAGGGGCTCTTCTTAATGAATTCATTCTTTAAGAAGAAGCCTCAACGAAAGTGGACTTGGCAAAGCCCCGATACTGTGACAAGGAACGAAATAGATTTTATCATTACGGACCGGAAGCATATATTTAGAGATGTCTCCGTGATCAATAGGTTCAACACCGGCAGCGATCACCGACTTGTCCGAGGCACTCTAAATATAGACTTCAAAGTAGAGAGGGTTCGAATGGTGAAATCTACTCTTCGACCTACACCGCTCCAAATAGCTGTGGGCTCCAAAAAGTTTCAATTGGAACTTCAAAGTCGCTTCGATTCGCTGGAAACCACAGGCAATGTTGATAAGAAAACCGACACAGTGGTCAGAACGCTAAAAGAGCTGTCTCGGAGATGGATGCCCGCAAAGTGTAAGAACAGGGAGTCTAAGCTCTCGCTCGAGACTCTCGAACTAATGAGGGAACGACGAGAAATGCCATCCACTGAGTCGTCTTCGTCAGATAGGAGAGTCTTGAACCTACGCATACGAAAGCTGATGCGACGTGACCTTCGTCGCTCTAACTCTCGCCTCATCGAGGCAGCGATTGAGCGAAATAGAGGGTCAAAGGTTTTCGCTCAGCAGTTAGGAAGACCACATCTGACGAAACTCAAGACTACCGATGGCAGAGTCATAACCTCAAAGTTCGAGATAATCGACGAAGTCGAGAGTTTTTACAGACACCTGTACGCATCACGTATGGCGAGCCCTTCGGGACATAGCGGCGATGACCACAGAGCCCCACTCACGCGCCACGGTCTACTGCCTGCCTGGTATCGACCAGAGCGAGGTTAGAGCGGCTCTCGAGCAGCTTAAGAATAATAAATCTTCCGGTGATGACGGAATTACAACAGAACTCTTAAAAGCGGGCGGAATCGCAATCCTGAAGGAGCTAACTAGCCTGTTCAATTCCGTCATCCAACAGGGCTTAACACCTCAGGCGTGGAGTGGGAGTGCGGTGGTTCTGTTCTTTAAGAAAGGTGATAAAACCTTACTTAAGAACTATAGACCCATCTCACTCCTAAGCCACATCTACAAGTTGTTCTCGAGAGTCCACACAAACCGTCTCGCTAGAAAACTTGACGAGTTCCAGCCTCCAGAACAAGCCGGGTTTCGAAAAGGCTTCAGCACCGTGGACCACATCCATACTGTTCGGCAGATTGTACAGAAGACCGAAGAGTACAATCAGCCGCTGTGTATGGCTTTCGTGGACTACGAGAAAGCCTTCGACTCCATCGAAACTTGGGCAGTCCTGGATGCTCTGCAACGATGTCGCATTGACTGGCGCTATGTAGAAGTGTTGAGATGCCTGTATGACACCGCCACAATGACCGTCCAGCTTCAGGACCAGAAAACAAACCCGATAGAGCTGCGTCGAGGAGTGAGACAGGGAGATGTAATATCTCCCAAATTGTTCACCAACGCGCTTGAGGATGTTTTTAAAACACTGGACTGGACTGGACGGGGTATCAATATAAATGGTGAGTACATCTCACACCTACGGTTCGCCGATGACATCGTCATTATAGCAGAGTCGCTGGAACAGCTTAGCGGGATGCTGCACAGCCTAAATGGAGCCTCGCGACGGGTTGGTCTCGGCATGAACTTGGATAAAACCAAGATCATGTTTAATAGACATGTTATGCCGAGGCCGATTTACGTCGATGGGTCGATGCTCGAAGTTGTTCAAGAGTATGTCTACCTTGGACAGGTGATTCGACTTGGTAGGAACAACTTCGAGAAAGAAATCGACAGGCGAATCCAGTTGGGGTGGGCAGCGTTTCGTAAGCTTCGTCAGGTTTTCTCATCGTCTTTACCGCAATGCCTAAAGACCAAAGTCTTTGATCAGTGCGTCCTACCTGTTATGACCTACGGTGCCGAAACGTGGACACTCACGGTAGGGCTAGTCCAAAAATTTAATGTCACTCAGCGGGCTATGGAGCGAGCTATGCTAGGAGTTTCTTTGAGGGATAAACTTAGAAATGAGGTTATCCGTCAAAGAACCAAGGTTACCGACATAGCTCGCAGAATAAGCAAGCTGAAGTGGCAATGGGCTGGCCATATCTGTAGAAGGACCGATGGCCGTTGGAGCAAGCGAGTCCTAGAGTGGAGACCGCGACTTGGCAAACGTAAGGTGGGACGCCCCCCGGCCAGGTGGACCGATGACCTAAAAAAGGTAGCTGGGTCAGACTGGATGCGGAAGGCGGAAGACCGGATGTTGTGGCGTAAAATGGGAGAGGCCTATGTCCAGCAGTGGACTGCGGTGGGCTGATTGATTGATTGATATTAGCAAAAATGTAATCAGGACCGTGGTATCCGGAAATAGGTAGGTCTGTGCCTACCTCTGCGCGAAAAGCGAACGTATAGGTACATATAGTTTGTAATCTTTAGATGTTTAAATAAATATGTGAAGAGAAATCTCCCCGTTTTATGCATTTTATTAGCATGGAGGATTAAAAGATTTATGGCCAGATATAAACATATATTTATTGCATCTATCAAGTAAAAGTATATAAATCGCATGCTGTCTTATTCTTTTTATGTTAAACTAGTAGTTTTCCCGCGGTTTCACCCGCGTAAGTCCCGTTCCCGTGTGAATATCGGGTTTCACTTCAGGGTGGAATTTCTAAAAATCCTCTCTTTGTGCTCCCCTACACTCTCCAAGGAACATACATGCCAAATTTCAGCTTCTTGCGTTCAGTAGTTTCGGCTGTGCGTTGTCTGTCAGTCACTCAGTAACGGGAGAGCTTTATATATTATAGATAAGAGGGATAGCGAGAATTTTATCTTATAGATAAATACTATTTGGAGTTTGTGGTACTTCGGATAGTTTAAGTTTGTATAAAGGAGTACACACCGTGAAAATAAAATCTTACATTCTTCCCTTTTTTTTTTTCGTGTGATTAGTGGCCAACCTGTTGTCAAGAGTTGTTCAAGCCGCCGTAGGCCTCTGACATGGCTTAACGACTGCTGTCAATTCGACAACAACCGAGACCGACTTTTTACGTGCCCTCCGAAGCACGGAGACGCTCAGATGAAATACCACTAAGCGGTCACCTGTCTATAGACTGACCGCATCCAACGTTACTTAACCTCGCTAATTGTTTACCGATCAGTGAGTGCAACTGGCTTTGAGCGTCCTCTTCCTTTATAAAATAATAAAAAGGTAATACTTTTATATAACTATTTATGTTATGGTGTTTGTTATTATAATGTTTGTGTCCGACAAAACTCTAAAAGTAATGGATACATTGATTTGTAATTTTACACAACATTTCTTATTTTATATATAAGAGTGTCTTATATGTATACTTTTTATCCCGAAGTTGCCATGAGATCAGACAGAACAGTACTTTTCCCGAAAGAAAGGTACCCTATGTACTTTTCTGTACCACTGACAACGAATATTGCAAAATTTCGTGATGATCGGTCGAGTAGTTAAGGCGTGCAAGCATAACAAACAAACTCACATTCGCATTTATAATATTAGTTAGGATACAAGTGCTTTGGTTATGAGCTCTTAACTTGGAAGTAATTTGAATAAATAAATAAATACGGCCAGCTTGATCGTAAGTGGTTACTGTGCTTATCGTCTGATACCAATAAAATTCATTAGCACCAAAAATGCGTGGCGATTTACAAAAATTTGTTACAGCCAGAGTCTCAGCTACTTTGCTATGATATAACAATGGTGTGTTCGTTGATAAACCGGTGCAAACAATTATACAGAGCTGGCATTGTTCCCACGAAACAGTTTCAACACAAACTTACTAAACGTTGTCTTGAACTATGTTGATTTAGGCGAGTATTTTTGACGGAAACTCTTTGGAAAACAATTTGTTTTTGGATCTTTGTGGAGTTCCGCTTTAAATGGTAGAAAGGGGAAGGTTTTGGCGCATCTTAAATGTCACAGATACTTGTCTTAGCATTAGCTAATTAGCTAATGTAAGCATCCATAAATGCTTGTACCAATCTATGCTTCTACACCTAATATTATAAAGCTGAAGAGTTTGTTTATTTGGTTGAACGCGCTAATCTCAGGAACTACTTGGTTCAAATTGAAAAATTATTTTAGTGTTGGATAGCCTAATCGAGAAAGGCTATAGGCTATATAACATCACGCTACGGCCCACGGGGGCGGCGCAGTAATGATAAACGCGGGTACATCTAAAAATATAATAAGGTAGTCTGTATTTTATTTTATTTCACACACACAAGTCCAAATAGCAATCAGAATACATATTTTTGTACAAACAGTATCAACATATAGCCAGTTGCACTCACTGATCGGTAAACGATTAGCGAGGTTAAGCCGTTAACCGCCTAGTGGTATTTCATCTGAGCGTCTCCGTGCTTCGGAAGGCACGTAAAAAGTCGGTCCCGGTTGTTGTCAAATTGACAGCAGTCGTTAAGCCATGTCAGAGGCATACGGGCGCCTTGAACAACTCTCGACAACAGGTTGGCCACTAACCACACGAAAAGAAAGAAGAAGAGAAGGTTGTAAAATATGGAAGAAATAATCTATACCTACTAATATTATAAAAATAAAGATTTCATTTTTATTTGTATAAGGGTTTAACTCAAAAAATACTAAACCGCTTTTACAAAATCTTTTACCAAAAGAAAGATATATTATCAGTATCAAAGTATCAGTAGGACTAACTTAAAGATGTTTTCAGCTATTTCCCGAATATCAAAAACATACAACACAATTTGCGGAGAAGTTGATATTTTTGCTGACACACTGTCAAAATTCAAAAAAGTTGTGTTAAGTTTGTTGAAGGGCTAAAGGTGCTCATGTTTAAAATATTTAAAATGTTTATAATGTCTTGTTTTTGTTTTTTTTCTTACATATATTTTTGTTTACTTGATTATTCATGGTGTAGCCTTCTTTTGTTTTGCATTGGTGTTTTAATGTTTGGTATTGTTATTTTTTTTATATTTTTGATATTTTAATAACTATCTTATAAACGCTATAATATGATGCATGGTGTGACACCTTAAAATGTTGTGCATTTATTCTTATTACTGTGTAAAATTTTTAATGTATAAGCACTAATGTAACAACTATTGGTTGTCCAAATAAATAAAGAAATAAAAATAAATCAAGGAGACTGCCCACTACCCCGTCTCATACCATGACCGTGCTGGAACGTTTCAGGCAAAAACATATTCTTTGTAAGGAAATGTATAAGACTATGCCCACTGGACCGTTCCGTCACCGACCAGCAGTTCCTGTAGCAGGGCGTATCGTGTTGCTTTTCGTGTCTGATACGTTCCTACCACGGTCATGGTATGAGACGGTGTAGTGAGCAGTCTCCTTGATACAGATAATATTTCTTTCTCTCTTTTTTTTTTTGGCGCGGTCCTTCACTGATTAAATTGACTATATTGTATTTAAAAAGTAGGTTCTGTTACAAACATAACCTAACTTACTTTTAAACGAGCGAAAACTGGTAAGTAATTAATAATTAATAAATATTTGAATATAAGAATAAAGTTTAAAAACTATACCCGACTACGTTAAAAAAGGGGTATAAAACGGACGAAATTAAAAATTTATATAGTTTATGTCACCCGGGTCATTATTAAGAACCTATTGACACCTTATTCATTAAAATCGGTTCAGTAGTTTAGGCGCTACGGTGGAACATACAAACATACATACCCCGACAGCCAAAATCATTACCCTTCCTTTTGGCTTCGCCGTAGTCGGGTAAAAAGTGGGCGTGTAACGTGGATATCTCGCTATCTCCCTCGGACAGCTGCGTCTAAATGGCGCTTACGTCACAGTTTTAACCGTGTATGTATCCTTTTTTTTAGCCCTTATACTAAATTTTAAACGCTTGTATTTGATTTTATTTTTAGTAGAACATTTCATAATATTTTTGTATTTTGTAGTTTGACTTAAATAATAAACGAAGAGAGATATTTCTATAACATCTTATATTTCATTAAATATTTCGCATACACGTTGTCGTGTTTCCAAGCGACCCAAGCCGCAGGGAAGAGCTAGTAATACATATGCAATCTATACTAATATTATACAGGGGAAATATTTGACTGTTTGTTTGTTTGTTTCCAAGGATTTAACACAAAAACTGCACAACCGATTTCAAAAATTCTTTCACCATTAGAAAGCTATGTTATCACAGAATAATATAGTCAATATTTTATGCAAGCGAAGCAGCAAGTAAAAGCTAGTTATTAATAAGTTTAATGTAGATACTATCATCGGTTATCAATACACATCCAAAATATCCACACAATTATACAGTCAAACCCACTTAAAACTGTATTTACCACTTCCGTTACATTCAATACACATACATACATAAACCAACAGGTCAAGATAAAAACTACATGTTTAAACGAAGCCAGACTTGACAGAGTGATGTGTGAATTGTAAAGCACAGTTATGTGTGACAACACGTCTTAGAGAAAACACGGACGATACTGGACACTGCAGTGTGCGAACTGGTAAGGAACAGAATCGAGTCATAAGGGAACCGCGATTGTAGTATTTTAAGTAGTATTAAGCCTTTATCTCTAAAATGTAGGCAAAAGAGTGGACTTATGCAATATCTAACTATAATAATCTATAATATATTATCGCACCTCTGACTTTCGGAAGTTATATGACTTTTCGAAATTATGTACGTATTGATTGACAATTATCGCCTGCTCCGTGCCTCGGAGAGCACGTTAAGCCGTCGGTCCCGGCTGCCATGAACATCTATGGCAGTCGTTATTGGGAGAGTGTCGACATAAAAGATCCCACTGGGTCGAAGTGTCGCCAGTCTGCACTGACTGGCCCCCACATAAGATACATATATGCAATATCTATTGTATGTCAAATTTACACAAAATCTAGGCAAAATCTTTTTAATAAAATTATTGGGAACAGAGGAATCTGCCACACGCCGTCGGGTTGCCTATCCAAACTATTATTACAATAGAAGAAGGTTGGTTGGCCAAAACTGTCTCGAAGATGCCTCGTGCTGAGGCGAATCACGTGTCAACGAATATTTAATTTTCTAAGCTATATACTGCAAGTTGAAGTACACCCGGGTCCCACATCGTAACTGTCTCTATCCAGAGGAGTTCGGTATTGTCAAACTTTTTCTATTGCAATAGTTGTGGTGGGTAAGCCGAGGGTGCGTGGCGGGTTCTTCTTTGCCCAATTATTTATTAAATGGCTTGCTGCCAAGTAATAATGCCTAATTCCATTCAAAATCTTCTTGTAATAAACAAATATACCTCACACAGCAGCTCATATAGAGAAAGAAATAAATACATTGACTTGTATTGTTAACTACAGTACAGTTGTATTGTATGATATTAAAACTCTCCCTTCGCTAAATAAAGACAGCAATCATCATCATCATCATTTGTAATCATCCATTAAGGTTTTTACTATCTTCCTCGCAATTTTCCATATTTTCTCACCGTTTAAGCCTTCCCTGGACTACGACAAACATTTCCAAACTAAAATCATCGGCCCAGCTGTTCTCGAGATTTAGCGAGATAAACGAACAGCAATTGATTTTTATATATATAGAATTAAGAATCATGTAGTAAGCATTTGGCGTTTGAAAAGAGGGGCCAAGAGTTTCTTGCCTGCTTCTTCTCATAAGAGATCTAGTCCTCGAACGGACTTGTATCCAAATCAATTATGATTTTAGCTTTTTTTTATTATAATACTTGATTATTAATTATTATAATAATTGATCATTGAAGTGTCTATGAAGTGTTTACACATTTTGGACTTACAAAAAATGTTGGACGCGTTTTTAAAAAGACGATATAATTCACATTATGTGTTATTAACAAGTATACATCGAAGTTATGATATAGTCTAATCAACGTTAAATGTGAACTGAAATGCAATTTATGTTATTCTAGATCAGAGGCTCCCGGACTTTTTTTCTCATAGACCACTTTCAAAATTTAGCATGTTCCGGTGGACCCCCTGCAGCTACATTTTTACCATATTCCATGAAATATACAAGTTGACAAGTAACAGTCGCTGAGCTTCTTAAAATATTATCTGCCTACAGTGATAGGTGAAGTCAAACCAACATTTTAGTTCTTCATTATCAAAAGCAAATAAATTTTCGTGGACCCCCGCTTACGAAAAAAATGAGAGCCTACACCCCATTTTTTTTGTCACGCCATCGTAGATCTCCTTCGAGTCTCCCGTGGACCCCTAGGGGTCCACCTGGACCACTTTGGGAACTAATGTTCTAGATTTTGACTCGCGTAAATGAACGGTACCCTATGTCCTTTTCTGTACCCTTGACAACATGTATGCGAAATTTCATGATGATCGGTCGAGTAATTAAGGCGTGAAATCATAACAAACAAACTCACATATTAGTTATGATTTTTATTTTATATAAGTAATGTGTGTATTTTTATGTTGAAATTAATAAATAAATAAATAATTCTACCGCTGCCATTTTATCAATTCATATGTAAATAAATTTGATCGCTCGCTAGCTCTTACCACTTGCCTCGCGGGTCACCATTTGACCCACAACGCACGACACGTTTGTAGAAAGTACATCACATACATACATAGGTACATATATACCAGTATTGTACTGCACTCTCGTCACTTAGAAACTCAGTACAACAGTTAACCTCCATAGAGAGTTACACTCTAATATATTCAAAATCGCCAAGTAAGTTGAAAGTTGACTAGATTCCGTATACAGTAGGAATGCTAGTTTCTACTAACTCGTTTTTATAACCCTGCTAAAATATAGGTTAAGTTAGGGTCGTAGTCTGCTGGGTGGGTCGCTGAGGTAGTTTCTTTACCAGCGGCCCATCCACTATACAAGGCAGCGAAGGGGCACACCGTGGGGTTTTTAGTCCGTATGCCCGAAATATGGGAGAGCCGGACATAACCCTCTCGCCTCCCCTAGTGGCGGGGGGGTAAGAATCAGGAGCATAAAAAAAAAAGTTTAGTAACGGTAGTTTTCCTGAATGGAAGGTCCTCTATGTCCTGTTCTGTAGCCCAGACAACGTGTATGCGAAATTTCATGATGATCATTCGAGTAGTTATGACTGCGCCGAGCGTAAGACACAATGACAGAGCTCGTGCGGCGCATATCCAAATCGGCGCGCGGCCGCCATAGTAACATTGTATGGAGGATTTGAAGTGCTTTTTTGATAAATATGTATCTTTATTGTCAATCAATAACTTAAATATTTGGGACGGACAAATTGTAATATAACTATTTATGTTTCGTTTAAGCTGTAAAATAGGATAGATTTCTACTGCTATAATCTAAAAATCACGTAACACGAGCTTACGTTTTTTTGCAAATTTACTTACGAAATTTTGTACGCGTAAATATTAATTATTTTAAGTTCTTTACACGGAGTAATTGTAAACACATTCATCGTTATGGTAAATGTATATTTTATATTTGTATTAAACAAAAAGTGTTGATTTTATTCACTTGACTGTGACCGCCTGTTTTGGCACCTTTCGCTCGGCGCAGTCTTAAGGCGTGAAAAGGCGTAACAAACAAACTCAAATTCGCATTTATAATATGTATTAGTAAGGACGGTCACGTTAATATTGAAAGTTACAGTTACTTAGGAACGCACGTTAAGCCGTCGGTCCCGGCTGCTATGAACATCTATGGCAGCCGTTATTGGGAGAGTGTCGACACAAAAGATCCCACTCGGTCGAAGTGTCGCCGGTCTGCACTGACTGGCCCCCACATAAGATACATACATACTTAGGAACAGCTATGGGGTTCTGGTAGCTTGGAATTCTGGTTTCTTTAACTCGTTCCTATATTGCTATAAGAAAACTGAGTCAGGGGTCCAGTTGATGGTTAGTGGAAACCGCTGTTCATGAACGTGGCATCTCGGGTAGATACATTAATGTCGTTACTTATACCACTGCGCTGCCTCCGTGACGCAGATAGTGAATGCGACCACTGCGCATGATCAAAAATCAAAAGCAAAATATCTTTATTCATTTAGGTCACAAAGTAACACTTATGAACGTCAAGGTTACACATTACACATTTACCTGTGACCACGTTCAGCAAAGCAAGGGCGCAGAACCAATGAGAAATCTCTATAATATTGATAACTTATTATTGTTATTATCTTTAGTTCTTTAAAGTCAGTAGCATGTGTTATAATGGCTGCAACACTTTGTTAATACGACTCGTAAAATACTGAAATTATATTTAATTGGCGATTTAAAAGAGTGTTCGTGAGTTTATTGCAGATATCTTCTCATAGGCTCAACCTTTTGCCTGAACCTAGCAACTGACATAAATGTAGCTTCAGTGAATTAGTAAACTCACCAACCTATATATTTTGACGTTCATTTATTTATTTATTTATTTATTTATTTTATTTAATTTATTAATTAAAACGGTATAACACCAATTACATTAATTAACACAAAACCATAGTTGGTAACACACACATAAATAACAATAACAAAATGGAACACACAAATAAATTCAACATAAATAAAATATACACAGAAAAAAAAGAACTAACAATCATAATGTATAAACAAAACACAATACACGAAACACAATCAATACACAAAAATAAGTTTAGTTAGTGTGTGTGTTACTTTGTGACCTGAATGAATAAATTATTTTTGACTTTGACTTTGAAGAAGGACCAAGGAACTCACGGCCTCTCTTTTTAATAAACAATTTTACAATGCTGATTGTTTTACAAATTATATTTGTAAGGAGCTGTAACCATTATACCATTTGTCTACTACTAAATGGAACATACTTAAGCATAAAAAGCAAACAAAATAGAAATTGTATCTTAGCCTCTAACATCAGGCAAGGCAAAATAGGAGCATTATGAGGTCTCGGTTTCGAATCCCCGGTTAGGCTATAAGATTTCCAAATCTTTATATGATATTTTGTAGAACGGATGTAATATCAGAACTTGTTTGAGAGATTAATTATTGCAAAAGATTATATAATTGATACTTTACTGTACTCAATTTCTATTTTGTTAATTAACTTTTAAAGTCGGTCTCGATGGCGTAGTGGTTAGTGTAACCGACTGCCACGCCTGAGGTCGCGGGTTCGACTCCCGCACAAGTCAAACATTTGTGTGCATGAACATGGATGTTTCTATGTATAATATTTATGTATTTACAACAAAAAAGGTATACATGTATGTTTATCCATTGTCTAGTACCCATAGTACAAGCTCTGCTTAGTTTGGGCTAGATGGTGTTGTGTGTATGTGATAGAATATTATTATTATTTTGCAAATAATACACATATAAACTGCTGATGACATTCTTTCTAATTATACACATGTTACCGATAAATATACGTATAGTAAATATAGACAGATTTGTTTGGACTTCCATACGAACTTCCATCGTCTCTTTCATCCCCATGTAAGTCGAAATTTTAAAAAGGCGTGATCTAATTTTTATTTACTTCATAACAAATATCGAAATACAAAGTTTCATGGATTTATCTTCGATAATGACGAACTCCCATACAAACTTCCATCGCTTATTTCAATCCCTTCATGCCCTTTTTAACACGGTTTTATTAGCTTGGTATGTATGTATGTATCTATGAATCTATGTAACGGAATCTTTGAACGTGATATTCACCCTTTTCAAACCAACGGGTTGATTTGAAACTTTGCACACTTATCGAAGACCGACGACAAAACAATGATTAAAAAAAAATGAATAATTGTCAATTTAGTTTTTTTAAACTAATATTTATTTACAAGCAAAGGTAACTTATGTCGTAAACTTATTTCCTTTCCCAAGGCCTAGACTGTCTCTGTACCACATTTGATCAAAATCGGTTTCGAGGTTTAGGCGTGAAAGCGTTACAGACAGACGAAGTTACTTTCGTATTTATAATGCCTATAACCTTTTTCAAGAGTTGGGCTAGCAAATACAAAAATATATTTTGTATTGCAACCCTTTGCAAACGACTCCAACTCACTCTTGACTGGGTTTTTTGCTCTAGTGTTATGAATCAGAGAGACAATAGAGGAATACGTCGGTATAGACTAAACGCTGCCCGTATTTTTCTTAAAGCACCTCATTCCTTTGTTATATAGAATGAAAGTCTCTAAAACTGTTAAATTGATTTCTTTTTCAATGTAAACACTTAAAATCATTCGCTACATTGTGAAATACACGAATTATATAACGCGACTAGACAGTTATTGTACACTAAGTTTTCCCGCGGCTTTGATCGCGTTTATCTAAATTTAACAATTAATTTCTTTCCTCTTTCCTGAATGAAAGATACCCAATGTCCTTTTCTGTACCCCTGACAACGTGTATATGAAATTTCATGATGATCGGTCGAGTAGTTAAGGTGTTAAAGTGTATAAAACAAACAAACTTACACTCGCATTTATAATACTAGCTGGCCCCTCGGTTTCACTCGCGTACGTCCCGATGCCGTGAGAATATCGGAATAAAAAGTAGACTATATGCTTGTTAAAGCAACGCGCTATGCTCAAAGACACACGCATAAACAGCCGCCGACGTCATACACACTACGTTGCGCGCCCGCCACTACAAGCGAGCGCGCGATTCGCCGCGCCGCGGACGGCCAGTCTTCAACGAGTCAGCAGTCGCCACGCGCAGAGCTCAACCTAACTTTTTAACGTTGTTCTATCTAAAACCCCCTTTGAAAGTATTGTATAAACGATTATATTATACAAGTTATAGCAAAAGTAAAGTTTTATTTAAATCTACTCTATTCCGAAACATTTGGCGACCGTGACAGGACTTTCTGTGCGGGAAGCACAGATACCTACTCGACGAACGAGAACAATCGAAGCACGCGGCGAAGGCGTGGCTGGTTGAAGACTCAGAAACATGCAGCGAAGCGAAGGATTAGCAAGTTAGACGACCATTCTCATTCTACGAAGCTGAGAAGCACGCGGCGAGGGCGTGCGTTCGAAGAATCTAGAAGCACGTGCACGTGTCGTGGGTGATTGGCGCTTGGTGTGTGGAATCCAGTGGCTTGGCAGCACGTCGGCTTCATTCAAAGGAAGTTTGCCCGTTCCTTATTCCGCCCAATCCTAACCCTATTTCTTTGTCCTACAATCCTTTGTGTTTCAACTGTGTGAATTTTGTTGCAAGTTAATGTTAAACTATCTACCTATCTGTAATTTAACTCAACTGCAACTACTATCTGTCTGTCTGTAATCTAACTTCACTGCAAAAATAACAGAACTGGCTACGAAAATAATTTGACCTTGACTTGTTGAACAAGTGCGAGTTTTGTAATTTATTAAGATTGCCATCAGCAACGTTTGCAATCCGCTTTATGCACATGCATAACGTTTTCTCTCTTGCACGCTTGCTCTGCTTGGGGATTGACGCATAAATTTCTGCAATTTCAGCTCGAAATATAAGTATATACCTACGAATACCGCGCGCGGCCTGCACACGTGCCCTCAGGCGGGGGCGCCCGGCGACGGGCCTACTAGCCACGTGGTGGCCGCGTGTTAGCAGTGCCAGCGGATAGTGCAGCTGTTTCATAGAGGTTTGCGTGGAGTGCAGGTATTTAGAAATTGCATTATTAATCTATTTGAAAGTTTTCTCTGCATTATGTCTGACACGGAGGTAAAGGAGTTGATTAGGAAACGAGCTTCAGTAAAAGGTAGACTTACTTATTTTAATAATTACCTGACAGATTTTCGTAAAATTGAAGACGTTTCGAAGCAACAAGTAAATGAGTTAAAAGTCCGTTTGAGCAAAATAGAAGTATTGTTTAATGAGTATGATACAATTCAATGTAGGATTGAGCTTTTACAAGATGAAGTTTTAAGTGAATTGACTCGAGAAACCTCTTATGAACCTGAAAAAAGTTCAGAGAGGAATGTAACTGAAAACTTATTTTATTTTGTAATAAGTTCTGCTCAAGAACTAATTGAAAGTCAGGAAAGTAAGAATCCAGAGAGTGTTAATTCTCATGATAGTCAGGCATCCACTAACTGCTGCGGGAATAACTTGAGTGTTAAGTTGCCTACTATAAAGCTACCCATCTTTGATGGCAATTACAACAAATGGTTAGAATTTCATGACACATTCAACTCACTTATTCATAAGAATGTGGGTTTAAATGAGATAAATAAATTTCAGTACTTAAAAGTATCCTTGACGGGGCAAGCAGCTTCTGTAATAGAATCTCTCGAAATTTCTTCAAATAATTATGCGGTTGCCTGGAAATTGATCTGTGATCGTTACAACAACAAACGACAATTAGTTCACAATCATTTAAAATCATTATTTAATATACCAACTGTTAAGGAGTCTGAAAAATGTCTAAGATTTATAATTGATCACATTTCAAAACACATTCGGGCATTAAATAGTTTAGAGGAGAAAACTGATAATTGGGATACATTGATTATTTTTATGTTCAGTCAAAAGTTAGATCAGGTAACAAATACTAAATGGGAAGAACATAGGAATAGCTTATTGAACAAACCCACATTAGTAGACTTCTATGAATTCTTGAGAAGTAGGGCTGATGTATTGGAAATGGTGAATGCCGGTGTCAGTGACAGGCCGCGTAGAGAAAATGTAAAGTCAGATAAATCTGTTGACAAACAACATAAAACATTTGTTGCTGCTGCTTGCGACAATAAAGCTATTAAATCAAAGTCTAATGCATGCCTCATTTGTGAAGGAGATCATGTAATGTACTATTGTGAGAAATTTAATAGTATGTCACCGGAGGATAGGAACGCAGAAGTAGCTAAATTGAGAGTTTGCATAAACTGTTTACGGGGTGGTCATTTTGCTCATCAGTGCAAGTATGGTCCATGTAGAATTTGCAAGCGCAAACATAACACCTTGCTTCACAAAGCAAAAGTGTCCACACCAGTTACCATAGAAATTAGTCCTAGTGCTAGTAGTACCTGTAATCCTATTGTACTATCATCCTGTATCGAGAACCAAGTTCTACTATCAACAGCAATAGTAAAATTGCATGTAAACAACAAATGCCATGAAATACGGTGCCTGCTGGACTGTGGCAGTCAATCATCATTCATCTCTGCATCACTAAAAGCTAAGCTATGTATAAACAGTGATACTATAAATTCAATCTCTGTAACAGGCATAAATAATATGTCATTTTCTGCTCTTGAGTGCTGTAATCTCACTGTTAAGTCACGCACTAATTCTTACTGTAAAGATGTAAAGCTGTTTGTTATCCCACAAATAACAAGCACCATACCTAGTTCTAAAGTTGATGTAATGACACTAGATATACCAAAAAATATCACACTTGCAGATCCTACATTCTATAATCCATCAACAGTGGATATGTTGTTGGGAGCTGACGTTTTTTGGGATGTCATTTGTCCTGCCAATCAGATTAAATTGGGAAACAATAAACCTGTATTACAAAACTCCCAGTTTGGTTGGTTGGTGGTAGGGCCTATCATGTGTCCAACGAATGAACCGCCAAGGGAAATATGCTGTAATTTCAGTCAAGCTATACGAAATCAACTGAAGCAGTTCTGGGAGCTAGAGGAGCTGCCAGACAAACCGAAGCTCACCTTGGAGGAACTAGCCTGCGAGGAGCACTTCAAGCAACACACCCACCGCATGGAGGATGGGCGATTTTGTGTCACGTTGCCTTTACGTGATAATCCTAAATTGTTAGGAAATTCATATCCTAGAGCAAAGCATTGTCTTGATTCCCTACAAAAACGATTTAAAAGGCAACCTGACATAAAAGAGCAGTATGTGAGTTTTATTAACGAATATGCTGACCTGGGCCATTTGACTGTAATTGAGAAACCTGAAACCGCCAATCTATTACCACATCACCCTGTCATTAGAGAACAGAGTGAAACAACAAAGTGTCGTGTAGTTTTCAATGCCTCATCAAAAACGGATTCAGGTGTCTCTTTAAATGATTTGCTTATGATTGGGCCCACTGTACAGGACGACATTTTCTCCATACTAATGAGATTTAGACAACATACATATATAATTACTGGAGATATAGAGAAAATGTATCGTCAAATTTTATTAGAGGAATCTCAACGCTATTTGCAAGTGATACTGTGGCGTGATGATGAAAATCAGCCGATGAAGTACTTACAACTCAATACTGTAACATACGGTACCTCATCGGCACCTTTCCTCAGCACAAGATGTTTGGTGGAGTTGAGTCGGGAATGTGATGATCCAGAGATTAGAGAAATAATGTCACATGACTTCTATGTTGATGACTTAATATCTGGATGCAATGATGAATCAATGCTACTTAATATTTATCAGAAAATAGTAAAAAAACTTGACTCAGCTTGTCTACCTCTTAGAAAAATCAAAAGTAACTCCACTCAATTTCTAAATTCTATTTTAAACACTGACTGTAATCAAGATAATTTTAAAATAATTTCATCACCAAGTCATGCATTAGGAATAGAATGGAATCCCAATACTGACAACATTCTAATAGTTTCTTCTAAACTGCAAGATTGTAATAATGGAATGCCATTCACTAAGCGTTCCATTTTATCTATAACTTCTAGTTTTTTTGATCCATTGGGTTTGATCAGCTGTTGTATTATTGTATGTAAAATGATTATACAAAACCTATGGTCTCTGAAATTAGGCTGGGATGATGAAATACCTATGTATACCCATAAGTCATGGAAGAAATTCATTGATAATGTTCACCACTTGCAAACCATTGAGATACCTCGACATGCCTGTTGTAGTAATCCTGTAAGAATAGAATTGCATTCCTTTTCTGATGCTAGCATGAAGGCTTATGCCTGCTGCATCTATATGAAGTCAACTGATGCTCTAGGCAACTTGACCGTGAAACTATTATGCGCTAGAGCAAAGGTGGCGCCACTGAAGACTACAACTATACCCAGGCTGGAGTTATGCGGTGCTCTTCTAGCCGCAAGACTATGTAATAAAGTTGCTAAATCACTGCGTTGTGAAATAGCCTGTAAAACTTTTTGGTCTGATTCTAAAATTGTACTAGGTTGGTTGTGCACGCCTTCACTAAAGTTGGAAACTTTTGTAGCACACAGAGTGGCATCTATTCAGGAATTATGTATTAACTGTAAGTGGCTGTATGTCCCCACATCACAAAACCCTGCTGATATAGCATCTAGAGGTGTAAATCCAAATGAGATAAAATTATTATCATTATGGTGGCAGGGACCTACATTCATACAAGAAAGGGAAGAACATTGGCCATGCCAAAGTACTCCGGTAACCCACACAACAATACCTGAGTTACTTGTCAACACTTTATGTGTTGACACGTCACAATCAGTTAATTTGGTGATTGATATAACAAAATATTATAGTTTTTCAAAATTACGTCGTATAGTAGCTTATATATTTCGGTTCTATAATAATACTAAAAATGTAAAGAATCAAAATAAAGACAATTTAACTGTAGAAGAATTAGCAATAGCCGAAAGTAAGCTGGTATACCTTTCTCAACAAGAAAGCTTTCCTAATTTTGAAAAACAAAGTAAAGCAGCTCCACTACTAAGTTTGACACCATTTCTTGACGATAAGGGATTGATAAGAGTGGGAGGTCGTCTGGAAAACTCGAAATTCAGTTACGAGAAACAGCATCCAATTATTATAGATTCTAGGCATCACTTGTCAAGGCTAATTTTCTATTATTTTCATGTAAAACATATGCATGCTGGTCCTCAACTGCTTCTTTCACTTATACGAGAAATTTACTGGCCTATTAAAGGCAGAGCTTTAGCGAGGCAGACATATAGGAAATGTACTACTTGCACTCGTCTGAATGGAGTAGTTGCTAAGCAAATAATGGGAAATTTGCCATCTAGTAGGTTAACTCCAGGCTATCCCTTCGAAATCACAGGCACGGATTTTGCAGGACCATTCCTGATAAATGATAGAAAGGGACGCGGATCTAGGTTAATCAAATGTTATTTATGTATATTCGTATGTTTTAAAGTTAAGGCTGTACATCTAGAACTAGTTGGTGACCTCAGTACAGAGGCTTTTATTCTAGCATTACGTAGATTTATTAGTAGAAAAGGTAAACCTCGAGAAATTTGGTGTGACAATGGCTCTAACTTTGTCGGGGCTCACCGTCAGTTAGGAATGTTTGTTGACTCTAGCTGGAACTCTGTGTCAGAACCTTTTGCAGAGGAAGGCATTAAATTTAAATTCTCACCTGCATATTCTCCTAATTTTGGCGGACTTCATGAAGCAGCTGTAAAATCTGCAAAATATCACATGAAAAGGGCCTTGGGAAATTCACATCTAACATACGAAGAACTTGCAACTCTGTTCACTCAGATTGAAGCAATTCTCAACTCACGGCCCCTTTCCCCTATGTCTTCCAATCCTCACGATCTGTCTCCTCTCACCCCAGGGCACTTCCTGATCGGAAGACCGATGACGTCGCTGCCAGCACCGGACCTAACGGAAGACAACCCAAACCGCCTGCATCGGTACGCGAGGATCGAGCAAGCCCGTCAGCATTTCTGGGCTAGATGGACCCGGGAGTACGTCTGCGAGCTACAACAGCGCACCAAGTGGCAGAAGCGCCACCCAAACTTCCAACCGGGCCAGCTAGTACTCATCAAGGAAGAGATGACCCCACCACTTAAGTGGCCCTTGGGACGAATAGAGGCCGTGTACCCAGGGTCGGATGGAGCATGCAGAGTTGCTGATATAAAAACAACAAAAGGCACACTGCGTAGAGCTGTGAATCGTATATGTCCTCTCATGGAAGCTTGAAAACGGGCGTTTCAAGGCGTGGGAGGATGTTAAAGCAACGCGCTATGCTCAAAGACACACGCATAAACAGCCGCCGACGTCATACACACTACGTTGCGCGCCCGCCACTACAAGCGAGCGCGCGATTCGCCGCGCCGCGGACGGCCAGTCTTCAACGAGTCAGCAGTCGCCACGCGCAGAGCTCAACCTAACTTTTTAACGTTGTTCTATCTAAAACCCCCTTTGAAAGTATTGTATAAACGATTATATTATACAAGTTATAGCAAAAGTAAAGTTTTATTTAAATCTACTCTATTCCGAAACAATGCTAATCCAGGTCTTCAGCTATCTACATACTAAGTTTTATCGCAATCGGTTTAGTAGTTTTTGCGTGAAAGAGTAACAAAAATACATCTATCCTCACAAACTTTCACATTTATAATATCAGTTGGATCAGTTAGGAGTACGGAATATGAAAGTCTCTAAAAATGATTAAATTGAATTATTTTTCAATGTAAACACTTAAAATCATTTACTACATCACGAAACACAAATTATATCATTTGTGTTTCGTGCTACATTTATTGTAGGTACAGTGAGCTGCAAAAATGCATACCCATGTCAAAACTAAAATGGTATAAGTCGGTAATTGACGCCATCTAACGGAAATCGATACAAGAAGTTGAGTAGTTTAGTTATATCATAATAGATGGTGGTGCATTACTATAAAATCTATAAAATAAAAATAAAGTAGATTTCTTAACAACTCAATTTCGTTTAATTTACTTTAAACATTTTATTATCTCTATTCATAAGTTTTTGTTTGAAAAAGAACACATTTCTTACATGGATGGAAACCTGAGGATATACCTACCATGGATCACCATGGACGTGACCTATCACGGACCATGAATACCAACAAAAAGCAAAGAATTACAAATGAATGTATAAATGTATAGTGGGTAGTTTATTTTATAGATAATTTCGATGACTCGCTATTCTGTGTTCGAGTGTCTTTTCGGTTGAGATTACGATATCTTATAAAATTTCACTTATTTCCTAAAATGAGTACTGTCGATACCTAATATTACATTAATTTAACTGCCTCCGTGGCGCAGCGGTAGTGAATGTGACTGCTGTGCATAAGGTCTCGGGTTCGAAACCCGGGTCGGGCCAACAAAAAGTTAATGGGTTTGTCTGTTAAGAAATCTCAATAGCAGCCGGGAGTTAGGAAGTTGGCGGTGTTAGACACCCCCGTGCCTCGGCAAGCACGTAAAGCCGTCCCATCGAATCATGAGAGTTAGGGAACAGAGAGTGCAATTATTGCGCACACACTTCTGCACTATAATATCTCCCGCACAGATGGCCTGTCTTCGTTAAGATTGGCCGCCGTGACCGAAATTCGGTCTGCAGGACATTATTACTACAATAATTTATAAAACTAAGCCATCTTATTCATTCTAATTATTATTCGAGTATTCACAGGTTTTTAGACCTTAAGGAATCCATGGAATATCGCAGCTGACTATACATATATTTTATAATAATTAAACCTGTTTACCGCAGTGTTCTCATTTAGCAATTACGACACCAGACCGGTCCAACACTCGAATTATTTAAATTGAGTTTATAACATTACTAAGTTGGACTGTCACGCAGAGGTCTAGAATTCGATCCCAAGGATATTAATTTAAAAACTGCAGTTGCTATATTTTCCCAAGAAATCTCGTTTTGAGAATGCATGCTTATAGAAGTAGCGATAGTCTAGGGGAAAACCGTTGGACTGCCACGCAGAGTTCGATCCCAAGATCACCTCTGACTTTTCGAAGTTCTGTTGCGTATTTAATACTTAAATTATCACTTACATTCATAATATTACAATTTTTCTTTATTTCTAGAATTTATATTTATATGGACAGTAACATATGGCATAATGACTGCAAAACCTAGTACATAAATGAGTTGTAAAATACTGAAATTATAAGTTGATGACGATTTAAAAGAGTGGCCGTGAGTTTCTTGCAGGTATCTTCTCATAGGCTCAACCTTTTGCCTGAACCTAGCAACTTACATGAATGTAAATTCAGTAAATGTAATAAACTCACTAGGTATACCCTTTGACGTTCATAAGTGTTACTTTGTGACCTAAGTGAATAAATTATTTGTGACTTGACTTGAAGGAAAGCATCGTGAGGAAACCTGCATGTCTGAGAGTTCTTTATAATGTTCTCAAAGATACATATGTGAAGTCTGGCAACCCGCACTGGGCCAGCAAGGTGGGCTATGTACTAACCCTTTTCACACTGAAAAGAGGCCCGTGCCCAGCAGTGGGACAGTTTATATACAAGGCTGATATTATTGTATAACATTAATTACTACTTAAGTATTTTATCTACACTAATATTATAATGAGGAAAGATTTGATTTTTAGTTTGATTGCATGTAAGGGTTTTACTCAAAAACTACCCAACCGATTTTAAAATAAGGCAAGCACCCATAGTCCGCGTAAAGTTGTCAAGGCCATCTGAGGCCAGGCCTAACACACACACCAAAAAAAAAGGCCACGAGATTAATTACAGTGTGAAAAGGGTTAGGCCAAAGTCCACCACGCTGGCCCGGAGCGGGTTGGTATACATCACATATCTTCAAGAACATTATGGAGAACTCTCAGACATGCAAAGGTGCGTGCGTTAGGTTCAGGATTCCTAACTTTTTGTACGAGAAATGAAGTATATTAAGATCGAAGAAATAATAATAATAATAATAATATTCTACCACATACACACAACACCATCTAGCCCAAGCTAAGCAGAGCTTGTACTATGGGTTCTAGACAATGGATAAACATACATATGTACGTTATTTTTTTGTAAATATATACATATTATACATAGAAACACCCAGACCAAGACAAACATCCATGTTCATGCACACAAATGTTTGACTTGTGCGGGAATCGAACCCGCGACCTCGAGCGTGGCTGTCAGTTACACTAACCACTACGCCATCGAGGCTGACAAAAGGAACAGTGTTTTACAAAAGAAAACAGTATTTTATTTTATATTAATTTATAATATTAATTATATTATACATGATGCGTTCTGCGCTGCGCATGCGTGGCAATCACTTTACATTGAAAGTTTCGTTCTAAAATGTAGTTTGTATACGGACGTTTACATTTTATACAGACTTTACGTATGGCTCCAGATATCAACGGACATAAAAACAGTATTTTGTATACTTTTTTATAGAACAGTAGAAAGTATTAACGAACGAAAAAATGTATAATACCGTTTTTAACAGTATGGTTGGGAATCCTAGTTAGGTTCGAACTTTGAGACCTCTGCGTGGCAGTCCAAGGGTCTCCCGCTAGACTATGTGTGTATAAATTATGATTTAGGTACTTACCTTAAAAATAATATTCACAATACCATAAACTAAAAATTTCATTATATTTCTAAATCCATAGACAAAACATTTGCTATAAACAACTTATTGAACTGAATTTAACGGTTATTTAGCGAAATAAATGTAATTACATTATTTAAAGTGTATAAACAAATAAATGGACTGTACTGTGTGAAGCGATAAATTCGACTGTTTAAATGATAACAAATGACCCGAAGGGGATTCTTATCAAAGTATAATTCAAACAATGTCTGAGGTATTTTTATTTCAATGTTTATCTTATTTCATATCTTTCTTGAGATCTAGATCATAGTTAGCTCGGAAAGGATTGGCAGAAATGGATACTGTAGAGAAGACAGAAAGAATACAATTTTTTTTTATATTGTATCACATACACACAACACCATCTAGCCCAAACTAAGCAGAGCTTGTACTATGGGTACTAGACAATGAATAAACATACATATATACTTACTTTTTTTTTGTAAATACATATACATATTATACATAGAAACGCCCAGACCAAGACAAACATTCATGTCCATGCACACAATTATTTGACTTGTGCGGCAATCGAACCTGCGATCTCAGGCGTGGCAGTCGGTTACACTAACCACTACGCCATCGAGGCCGCCACACTCACATTTGCATCAATAGTGATAAATATAAATAACAATATATTAATGTTAATATAAATACACATAAATAATTGTTCTATACTTTAAATAATATTTTAATAATTATATCAACCCTGGATTAAACTTGCCCACTGCTGGGCACAAGCATCTTCTCAGAATGAGAAGGGTTAGGCTATATAGTCCACCACGCTGGCCCAGTGCGGGTTGGCAGACTTCACATATCTTCGAGAACATTATGGAGAACTCTCAGACATGCAGGTTTCCTCACGATGTTTTCCTTCACCGTTAAAGCGAGCGATCATTATTATTAATCACTACAATTAAATCCTGTGCATAGCAACATAACAATATTTATTTTATTTATAATTAACTTTCACAACAAACACTCATTACGTGAATAAATAATATTTATCTTAATGGTTCGCGCCATGACAGTTCAAAGATCACTGACATACGAAGATCCCTCGACAAGAACAAACTATTCAGAACACGAGTTCATATTACACTGGACATTAACACCAGTATAACAATACCCCTCACCTCAACCTTTTGATATGGAACGAAGGACCATATTATATTGGAAGATTATCTTGTAGTTCAATGCTTCTACGTGATACAACCTGTATAATAAGACCCCTCAACTCAACCATTTGATATGAAGTGAGGGATCTTATTATATTACAATTCATTTCTTGTGCTTCTACTTGACAAACCAGTATAACAAGACTTTTTAGCTTGAACTTTTAATATGAATCGCCGGTTCTTATTATATTAGTCGATTTTATAAATACCAATTTAATAAGGTCTGTCTGTGGAAACTAAATGTATTGATATAGAGGTCTTTCTACGTTGGTGTATAATATTATATTGGTAGATAATATGAAAGAGTAGTTTAACAATGTCTGTCCGTGCAAACTAAATATATTGAGACAGAGGTCTGTCCACATTGGTGTCTTATATCAATTTGTTATATGACCTCCTTGGTGTCATCAACGTATCACCGAGATACAAAATGGCAACTTAATAACAATATTATAAATCAAATTAAAATGTATCTGACTGTCTTCTTAAGCCAGTAGTATGAAATTGAATTTTCTGCAGGCGATTGTGAAGTTTAAGGTTCGATTCTCGGTTCGAGTAATTTGCTGCTGGGTTTTATCTTAGGGCACAATACTGTGTATGAGGTCTCGGGTTGGATGTCCAGATCGGGAAAAGTTAGTTTAGAATGTTTCTGTTCCCCTGATAACGTGTATGCGAAATTTCATGGTAATCGGTCGAGTAGTTAAGACGTGCAAGCGTAACAAACAAACTAACATTTGCTTTTATAATATTAGTTAGGATTACATTTACAGTTCTGTGCTATTTGTTAGTTTAACGACTCTTATCAATCCGTAGGTTAGTAATAAAATTACTTGTTAACATTTTATGTGAATGTGACTTATATTATACCAAATAAATTTTTTGAATGCAGCGATAACATAGTGGGTGACTGTTGGCCTGCCACGCAGAGGTCAGGAGTTCGAACACGAGGCACGCACCTCTGAATTCCCGTTATATGCGTCTGAAATAGTTAATTATCACTCGCTTTAACGGTAAAGGTAAACATATCGAGAAAACCTGCGTTCCTGAGAGTAATTTTATTTTATACACTGAAGTGGCTACCACGCATATGGTCCACCTGATGGTAAGTGGTCACCGTAGCCTATGGACGCCTGCAACACCAGAGGCATCACTTGCGCGTTGCCGACCCCGTAAAAACCTTTTAACACCCTTTTTGAAGAACCCCATACTGTAGTCTTGTGGGAAAACCTCGGCAGGGGGAGTTCATTCCACAACCTAAGCGTCCGCGGGAGAAATTTTATTTCGCTTGGTGCGGCACCATTAGGTTGTAAGGTGTGAGAATGAAATTCCTGCCGATGGCGAGCATGCGATGATAAAATGTAGCTGAGAGTATCATATCAAACAACTCCTCAGAACACAACCAATTCTCCATAATGTTCTCGAAGATATGTAGGTATGTGAAGTCTGCCAACCCGAACTGGGCCGGCGTGGTGAACTATGGCCTAACCCTTCTCACACTGAGAACTGGCACGTGTCCAGAAGTGGGACAGTTGATATTTGTCGGCCTCGATGGCGTAGTGGTTAGTGTAACCGACTGCCACGCCTGAGGTCGCGGGTTCAATTCCCACACAAGTCAAACGTGCATGAAAATGGATGTTTGTCTTGGTCTGGGTGTTTCTATGTATAATATGTAAGCATTTACAAAAAAGTAATGTATGTTTATCCATTGTCTAGTACCCATAGTACAAGCTCTGCTTAGTTTGGGCTAGATGGTGTTGTGTGTATGTGATAGAATATTATTATTATTAAATATTAATTTTAAAACCCCAGATGCTATATTTTCTCAAAGAAACATCCATCGCGTTTTCGTATATTTTCCTCTTTGAATTTATAGTTAGTGTATTTTCACAGTTGCTTCTGCATCACTAAGCCATTAAACTGTGTGGGGTCAGCACATACGTCACGGAGTTATCTTCCCAGTCAGCCTGTCTCGGTGACTGACCCGTCAATTGTCGAATCAAGATGTATGTCCCGTGTCAGGCTGACATTACGACCTCACGTCACGTGAGAATCAAGTAGTGATTCATCCTATATTAACAAGGGCACGAGATTCATCTAATGTTGACAATTACTTAATAAATGGCACTATGTTACTAATTCTACACGTTGATCCCGTGATATACTGCCTCCGTGGTGCAGCGGTGGTGAATGCGAATGCTGTGTATGAGGTCTCGGGTTCGAATCCCGGGTCGAGCGAACAGAAATATATTGGGTTTTTCTGTAAAGAAATCTCAATAGCAGCCCGGAGTTAGGAAGTTGGCGGTATTAGACACCCCGTGCCTCAACAAGAACGTAAAGCCGTTGGTCCTGCGCCTGATCTCTCACCGGTCGAGTCGGTGACGTCCCATCAGATCATGAGAGTTAGGGAATAGTGCACTTGTTTGCGCACATACTTGTGCACTATAATATCTCCTGCGCAGATGGCCAGTCTCCGTTAATATTGGCTGCCGTGACCGAAATTCGGTCAGGAGGACATTATTATATATTTGATGCCCTTGTCAAACTTCCTCTCTTGGCAAACTGATTTAGCCTTTTTTCTAAAATAAAAGTACCCTAAATTACTCCTAATAACAACAGCTATCTGTCAATAAAAATCCCGTCGAGATCGGACCAGCCGTTTTAGAGATTTACCGGAACAACGAGGCAGACAAAACAATAAAATTTACTTTTTATAGTACCGTATATATACTTTCATGTGCATTTAGTAAAAAGCTGTTATTTTGACATTACAAACAGACACTTTAATATAAGTTATTGATATAGATAGTAAAGTGTTCCACTGCTGCGCACGGGCCTTTTTCCGGTGTGAGAAGGGTTAGGCCATAGTCCACCAAGCTGGTTCAGTGCGGGTTGACAGACTTCACATATCTGAGTACTCTCACACATGCAGATTTCGATGTTTTCCTTCACCGTTAAAGCGAGCGATAATTAACTATTTAATGCGCACATGTCTTTGAAAAGTCAGAGATGCGCGCTTTTGGATCGAACTCAAGACCTCTGCGTGGCAGTCCAACGGCGTACAACGGTCTCCCAATAGGGTATCGCTGCTTGTTATCCTATTGAATATTATGAATGCGAATGTGAGTTTGTTTATTCCGCTGTCACGCCATAACCACTCGACCAAACGAATTAATCATTCCGTCTATTGTTGAAAACCGCATGAAAATCCGTTCAGTCGTTTTTGGGTTATCCGCGAATAGACAGACAGACGCGGCGGGAGACTATCTTTTATAATATGTAGTGATTTCTATTTCAAAAAGTTAGGACCAGAGGTGGCCATTTAATCCACTGATCTTGTGTAGTATCCGGATTTAGTGTCTATGGCCTATAAGATCAAATCTGTTAGGAGTATCACAATCTGTCGGTTAGTCAGTCGATGGCATTGACCCAGTATACGAGACCACTTACAGACGACCGCAGCTCTCGAAGGAAGTCGCCGCCCGTTGTCATGTCGGCTATTGTGAACACACCTCTATTGTAGGACCTACTGTGTAACATACAGACAGTATTGACGATTCTTTGTTTAGAGACAGGTTTCTGACCGCGGATTTGCTCGCTTAATTCCTAGCGGGATGAAAGTAGCAATCTAAAATATGTTCTATGTGTGTGAATGTGTTTTTATTCATATCCATTTAGCGGTTGTTTAACTTATCCTAACTAATACTATGAATGTGAATGTGAGTTTGTTTGTTACGTTTTCACGTCATAACTACTTTACCGATCATCAGGAAATTACGCATACTTACTGTCAAGGTTACATAAAAGGACATAGGGTACCTTTCATCCAGACAAAGCACAAAAAAATTAATAAAATCATGAAACGATAAGCTACTCGCCCGAACATTAAAAAAATGAGATGAATTGACAACCTCCCCTTTTTGAAGTCGGTTTAAAAGGCACTAAATTGTATTTCTTCTTGTTTAAAAACTTATATCGTCATGAAATTCGGTAACATTTTTTTTTTAACAAATTCTTGTTTCTTTTTAATAATCCGAAGTCCGAGTCATGGTCTATTTGCGCTTCAAGTTCCATCCAAATCTGTTCAACGGTTGTTGTAGCAAATATTCAAAATCTTTATATTTGTATTATAAGTAGGGTAAACCAATATGTGCCTCTTCAATTAGGATTACGTTGAAGATAGATTACCGTTAGTATTCAACTTATTGATAAACTAGGTTTTACCTGCGGTTTCGCTCAAGTAAAAGTAGGTTGGGTTATGATTTTTAAAACAAAATGCAGCCTAAGATGTTACTCGGTGATAATATAGCATCCTATAGGCAAAAGATTTTTTAAATTGACTTAGTAGTTTTTGAGTTTAATCCTACAAACAAACAAACAAAAAATTTTGACTCTTTATAATATAAGTATAGATAACTTTAAATTTTTTAAGTATACCTATTAATTACAACTAGCGACACGGGTAGTTCAAAACCTTAAAAATTATACATCTAAACCTTCCTCATGAATAACTCTGTCTATTGGTGAAAACCGCATGAAAGTACGTTCAGTAGTTTTTGAGATTACCGCGAATAGACATACAGACGCGGGCGGAGGACTTAGTTTTATAATATATAGTGATAGCAACTTACCGCTAGTGTTTTAGTCGCGTACCTCTCACTTTCGGAAGTTATATGACTTTTCGAAATTATGTGCGTATTGATTGACAATTATCGCCTGCTCCGTGCCATGAACATCTACGGCAGTCGTTATTGGGAGAGTGTCGACACAAAAGATCCCACTGGGTCGAAGTGTCGCCAGTCTGCACTGACTGGCTCCCACATAAGATACATACATACATACCGCTAGTGTTATTCTGTTACATTCACTCAAAGTATAAATGAATAGGTCTATAGCGGCGAGGACATACGCATTTTGTTTTAATCCGTATAAATATTTCTTCTTTTTATATTGTTTAACTAATTATATAGTATATAGCAGTGATAGCTCAGTGGGGAGACCAACAGACTGCAATGCAGAGGGTCTCGGGTTCGAACCCACGTCGCGCATCTCTGACTTTCGGAAGTTATATGACTTTTCGAATTTATGTGCGTATTGATTGACAATTGACGCCTGCTCCGTGCCTCGGAGAGCACGTTAAGATGAACATCTATGGCAGTCGTTATTGGGAAATCAGTGCCCTATAATATCCTGACACTGATCTAGCTTTAGGGTATCGTTAGCCTTCGGGTTACGGAGGTCAGGTGGCAGCCGCTCCGTGTAAAAACTGATATCCAGTCAAATCCGACCCTAAGTGACTTGGGAATAATAAAGACTAGGTAGAAGATTTTGTTTTAATTAATTGTTTGTGCTCTGTACAAAATAAATATTTCTTTCTTTCTTTCTTTAGGTGTAATAGCTTTCTGCTTACCCCTTCGGGGTATAAGTGTGAGACTGTACGTATGTATTTGTAATCACTAATCAGCCACGATGTGGGAATACTCTCACGATGCACACACAATGAACCACTCTCGAATGATTTACCGGGAAATTTTACTGTCAATATTTCTTCATTGATTTCCCAAAAGATATTTGATATTTCCTTATTTTACATAATGCCGTGTTTTGTTGACATAAGCGTTAAACTGTAAATAAACGGATTTATTTGCCGCATTAAAAATAAGCTTGCGTGGATTTAAAACTATATTACATTTTACCTGACGTTTCGGTTGCTTTTTATCATAATAATCATCATTTATTTTGTAAAACGTTGGTACATAGTTGATTGTAGGAATACAATATAGAGATGTATGTTTTGCCAATGATTGGCGTACAAAATACTTAAGTCTAGCATACAATACAATCCTTACTAATACTTGTCGGCCTCGATGGCGTAGTGGTTGGTGTATCCGACTGCCACGCCTGAAGTCGCGGGTTCAATTCCCGCACAAGTCAAACATTTGTGTGCATGAACATGGATGTTTGTCTTGGTCTGGGTGTTTCTATGCGTAATGTGTATGTATTTACAAAAAGAAAGTATATATGTATGTTTATCCATTGTCTAGTATTGTATTGTATGTTTATCCAAGGGCTAGATGGCGTTGTGTGTGAATTGTGCGGGAATCGAACCCGCGACCTCAGGCGTGGTAATTGGTTACACTGACCACTACGCCATCGAGGCCGCCAAATATCTTCGAGAACATTATGGAGAACTCTCAGATATAATACCTCACGATGTTTTCTTTCACCGTTAAAGAGAGCGGTAATTAACTATTTAATGCGCACATGACTTCGAAAAGTCAGAGATGTGTGCCTTGGGATCAAACTCGAGACCTCTGCGTAGCAGTTCAACGGTCTCTCACCTATCACTGTACTATATAAACTTTATGCCAGCTATGTAATAAATACGTTTTCACATAATCGTACATAACGAACATTGCAATATCGTTGATTTTGCAACAAGCCTCACATTACAAGACGGCGCGCGGCCATTTTAAGTATATACGAGTGGTCAAGGCTTCACAAATCACATCGATATGTTATACCATTGTCTAATATTATGCTGTCTCTACATTATAAATAACTAGCGACTCGCCCCGGCTTCGCACGGGTAACTAATAGTACAAAACCTTAACAAATTATACACCTAAACCTTTCTCATGAATCACTCTGTCTATTGGTGAAAACCGTTTCAAAATTCGTTAAGTGGTTTTTGAGTTTATCGCGAACAGACAGACGCGGCGAGGAACTGTTTTATAATATGTAGTGACTAGTCGCGCCCAGCGGTTTCACCTACCTCTAAAACTGTTAAATTGATTTCTTTTTCAATGTTAACACTTAAATAAATAAATAATAATATTCTATCACATACACACAACACCATCTCGCCCAAACTAAGCAGAGCTTGTACTATGGGTACTAGAGAATGGATAAACATACATATATACTTTTTTTTTGTAAATACATACATACTATACATAGAAACACCCAGACCAAGACAAACATCCAAGTTCATGCACACAAATGTTTGACTTATGCAGGCATCGAACCCGCGACCTCAGGCGTGGCATTCGGTTACACTGACCACTACGCCACCGAGGCCGACAAGTATTAGTAAGGATTGTATTGCTCGCTACGTCGTGAAATACACGAATTCTATAACGCGACTAGACAGTTATTGTACACTAAGTGTTCCCGCGGCTTTGATCGCGTTTATCTCAATTTTTCAATGAATTTCTTTCCTCTTTCCTGAATGAAAGATACCTAATGTCCTTTCCTGTACCCCTGACAACGTGTATACGAAATTTCACGATGATCGGTCGAGTAGTTAAGGTGTTAAAGCGTATAAAACAAACAAACTCACACTCGCATTTATATTACTAGCTGCGCCCCGCGGTTTCACTCGCGTAATCGTCCCGATGCTGTGGGAATATCGGGATAAAAAGTCTATATGTTAATCCACGTCTTCAGCTATCTACATACCAAGTTTCATCGCAATCGGTTCGGTAGTTTTTGCGTGAAAGAGTAACAAACATCTATCCATACAACCTTAAGAAACTTTCACATTTATAATATCTGTAGGTTTAGTAGGAGTAGGATTAGTAGGCCCTGTATTAAACTGTCCCACTGCTGGGCAAGTCTCTTTTCAGTGTTAGAAGGGTTTAGGTAGGGATTATTAATAGGTTTATTATTTGACTAAATTTTGACCGCGGTGTCGCTCGCGTTAATGTAGAATACTATACCTCGGGAAATACTTTTTCTGGATGAAAGGTACTATATGCCCTTTCCTATACCTCAGACAACGTGTATGCGACTATATGATGATCTATATATAGAGCAGCGATAGCTCAGTGGGGAGACCAACAGACTGCAATGCAGAGGGTCTCGGGTTCGAACCCACGTCGCGCACCTCTGACTTTCAGAAATCATATGACTTTTCGAAATTATGTGCGTATTGATTAACAATTATCGCCTGCTCCGTGCCTCGGAGAGCGCGTTAAGCCGTCGGTCCCGGCTGCCATGAACATCTATGGCAGTCGTTATTGGGAGAGTGTCGACACAAAAGATCCCACTGGGTCGAAGTGTCACCGGTCTGCACAGACTGGCCCCCACATAAGATACATACAGATATGATGATCGGTAGAGTGGTAAAGGAGTGAAAGCGAAACAAACAAACAAACTCACATTTGCATTTATAATAATAGTTAGGATGCGATTATTAAACCGACGTGCGACGTATTATTCTATTAAATTTATTTTATATAAAAATAGCTTAAATTTTAAAAAGAACTGTATGTTACCGCCTCAGTACCGCAGCGATTAAATACGCCTGCTGTGCAATAGATCTCGGGTTCGATGTTTGCCGAAATTCTTCTCATACTGTTTATAAACAAGTAAGAATCGGCAATGAATTGCCGTAAATCTTAGAGTTCGAATAAATGGTTCAAGTAATATGTAAAGGTCACGTGTATCACGTGACCTTGAGGTCAGAGGTCAAAGGTGATAGTTATTTCGGGGGTATATCGACTATGCTGAGTCGAATGGCGTTGACCGCGAGTCTCCAGCTCTTACGGTTCTTGAGTTGAAAGTTGTATAAGAAACGGACGGACAAAGCTGTTGTATAAGAGTTTTTACCGCGGCTTCGCTCGCGTAAAAGTAGGTTACGTTGTATGAGTAACAGTACTTTTTGCTTAATAAGATAAAGTCTATGTGGTGCTAATACCTATAGCTTTATAAAATTATTTCACCGTTGGAAAGCTTTATTATCACCGAGTAATAAGCAGCGATAACTCAGTGGGGAGACCAACAGACTGCAATGCAGAGGGTCTCGGGTTCGAACCTACGTCGGGCACCTCTGACATTCGGAAGTTATATCACTTTTCGAAATTATGTGCGTATTGATTGACAATTATCGCCTGCTCCGTGCCTCGGAGAGTACGTTAAGCCGTCGGTCCCGGCTGCCATGAACATCTATGGCAGTTGTTATTGGGAGAGTGTCGACACAAAAGATCCCACTGGGTCGAAGTGTCGCCGGTCTGCACTGACTGGCCCCCACATAAGATAAGATAACATTAGGCTATATTTTATTGAAAAATAATCTACCTACTTTTACGCAAGCAAAGGCGCGGACAAAAGCTAGTCTTTAATATTTTGATGACCGTAATACCTCTTAAAGTATGCACACCTTTTTATACTTAATCATTATTTTATGCGTTCTGTCTCTATAACACAAATCCTTGAAGATTTAGTCATGTCTGTCATGACTTTGAAGTTTTTCCTCATCACGGCTCAATCACAAGGAATAATGACATACAATATTTAGACTGCACCGATGTAGTAGTGGTTTAAGGGGTCAGCTCGCCGCTGCCACTGCGCCGAGTGTTGTGGGTTCGAATCGCACGCGGGACAAAAATTTGTGTGATCGACAAATGGTTGATCCCAGTATGGATGTTCTTTGTGTCCGTTGTTTGAATGTTTGTAAAGTCCCCGCGACACAGGGATTATACCTAGTGCGAGAGGTGTCTTTTTAAAACAAAAAAGCCTTAATGATATTTTGTTTCTCTCTTTCTTTCAATTTAGTCATGTCTGTTTTGACTTTGAGGATTTTATCCTCGTCACGGCTTTATCACAAGGATTAACGATAATGTTTTAAAATCAAATCTAATTCACAAGTTAAAAAACTGCTTCAGCAGGTTAATTGTCTATACCAGAGGTTCCCAGAATTATTTTCTCATAGACCACTTTCAAAATTTAGCAAATTCCGGTGGACCCTCTGCAGCTACATTTCTACCATATTTTTGTATTTATATTGGTGAAGAACGACCTTTTTGCTCTACGAAGCACGGAGCAGGCGATAATTGTCAATCAATACGCACATAATTTCGAAAAGTCATATAACTTCCGAAAGTCAGATGTGCGCGACGTGGGTTCGAACCCGAGACCCTCTGCATTGCAGTCTATTGGTCTCCCCATCGTTATCCTGCAGCCCCTATCGCTGCTGCTGTTATCGATATAAGACCATAATCGTAATTTTACCTATTTTTAACAAATAAAATTCTATTCTATTCTACTTTCTTAACTTATGTTTACGCGAACGAAGCCGTCGGCAAAACATAGTGTTTTATTCAACACAGCCAATTCCATAAGCAGGAGATATTAATTAATCTAAAGTTTTGTAATAAAAAAGATATTGCACAAAGTAAAACGATCGAATTTAAAGTTAAGATGCTATTGACCTCAAATAAGGCTAAGCTATCTTTTGCATCGTGCACAAGTTTCTAGTTGTCACAAACAACTAAATAATATACAGGCTTATTGGTAAAAATAGATACTTTAAATTTGACCTAGTTATCCAATAAAAACTTAATGTGCGGACACTCTTGCGCATATACCAAAGCTTAACAAAACTCCGCCTCCGCCCCCGCTACCGCACCCTGCACTCTCCCGAATTTGCACCCCCGTCCGTCCTTTCCTTATCAAAGGTCATTAGCCTCCGACAGCTGTGTGCGACGCGCGCAGTGTCCACATTTTTGGTAATTTATACAAAGTTTCATAAAGGTATTCTTGGCAGGTTACACAGATTTTATTATTATTATTTTATACGTTACGTCTGTTTATAAATTATCATGTCCTTAAGTATGTATTTACAATGTTTAACCAGTCACACTGTATAGATACTAACTAATTATCAATACATATTATACAACAATGTCCCCCGCCGCGTCTGTTCGCGATGGACTCAAAAACTACTGAACGTATTTTCATGCGGTTTTCACCAATAGACAGAGTGATTCACGAGGAAGGGTTAGGTGCATAATTTGTTAAGGTTTTGTGCTACCCGTGCGAAGCCGGGTCGCTAGTATTTACTAAAAACCAAAAAACTTACAGAGCATTTGAAATGGCAGCAAAAAATACTGTTGACGGCGGCCATATTGAATTTATTACGAGCGTTTGCAGATTACTTTGTCTTTGAATATGTTTACGTGGTACAAAGTACAAACCGAAATTAGTATAGGAATCAGCATTTTAGTACTGACTAAACAGAAACAGCGGATGTGTTTAAATAGTAATATTAAATGAATCCTAACTAATATTATAAATGCGAATGTGAGTTTGTTTGTTACGCTTTCACGTCTTAACTACTCGACCGATCATCATAAAATTTGCACATAGGGTACCTTTTATCCAGAAAGTATTGTTCCCGAAGGGTAAAAATTTATTGACCAAGTCTAGATTAAAGCGAGTGAAGTAAAATCTAGTATATCGCTGATTTCAGCATGAATGGGCCGGCTCGACCGGGGAAGGACTACCCTCTCACAGAATATCGACGTGAAATACTAGTTCAAAATAAATTTATTCAGATTAGGTTACAAGGTAACACTTATGCATGTCCAAGTTACACAATTTTCCTGCGAATTTACATTTACTGCCACGTTCAGCAAAGCAAGGGTGTAGGGCTCATGAGAAGAACGGGCAAGAAACTCATGGTCACTCTTTTTAATCGCCAAGTTTTGTTTACAGATCATAGAGCTGTAAGATGCTGCAACCATTTCTCCATGAACTATTACTGAACTTAGTATTCCTACTGTTGTGTTTCATTCGGTGAGTGAGAGTGCCGGAGGCCCAATCACCCTCTTTCCCCCTTCCCGCTCCTTCTCCTTCCCACTTCCTTATTCTTTTTCCTAAAGGGTCGGCAACGCGCAAGTGATGCCTTTGGTGTTGCAGGTGTCCACAGGCTACGGTGACCACTTACCATCAGGTGGGTCGTATGCTTGTTTGCCAATTTAGTTGTGATAAAAACATTTTTTTACTAATCTCCCCGTTTGGACTCTTGATCAGACAGATAAGTAAATAAACAGATTTAGTAGCTATAATCTATACATAAAATAGAAATGTAACTGGTCGATGGCTCTACATCTACACTAATATTACAAAGAGGAAATATTTGATTATTTATTTGTAATGAATAATGATCTTTCTCAATAACAATTCAACAGATTTTTAAATTCTTTAACCATTAGAAAGCTACATTATCACCGAGTAACATAGGGTACATTTAAAACAATTGTGAAACGGCCATGAATTTCCGTAAATCTTAAAGTTTGAATAAGTGGTATCACGTTACCTTGAGGTCAGAGGTAATTAAATAGTAATTTCAGGGTATATCGATTATGCTGAGTCGAATGGCGTTTACCGCGAGTCTCTAGCTCTTACGGTTCTAAGTTGAAAGTTGTATAACAGACAGACGGATGGACGGACGGACGGACAAAGCTGTTGTATAAGAGTTTTACGAACTCTAAAAAGTACTGTTACTAACATAACCTAACCTACGTTTAATATTATTAATAGGGAATTAGACGAAGCAAACCACAGCTAGACTTCATGACACTTTAGCTCATTCTGCGTAAATAGAAACACCAAAGATTACTTTGAAATAACTACACATAGAACATTGAGACAACTACCACCTTAGTCTCCCCGTGAACATGGCTGCTGAAAAGCAACCGAAACGTCGAGGCAAAGTGTAAAATTAAATCAAATCTAAATAGTTTTAATAACAATATAATAAGCTTAAAAATTTGTTATGTTTAATAGTAATAGTAGTGTAACAAATTTTCAAAATTATGTAATAAAGTGTCAAATAAACAACGCGATAAAATCCGTATATAGTAGTTTAATTTCAATGAATAATATTCGCGTATACAGAAGACAATATTGTGTACCTATGTTTTGAAAAATAAATACTTACTTACTTACTTAAATACTTACTTACTTACTTAAATACTTACTTACTTACTTACTTAAATACTTACTTACTTACTTAAATACTTACTTACTTACTTACTTACTTAAATTGTAGTAAAGTTCTATAAAAGTAGTGTTAGAGTTTCAAACAAGTAAGTTAACAAGTTTTATGTAATAAAAGTGTTTTAAAATAAACAACGCGACAAAATCCGTATAAAGTAGTTTATTTCAATCTACATTAGCCGCAATTCACACTTCAATACGAACGCTGAACAGTTTACTAATGTGCTTTTACTATAAGAAGCTAACTAGTATAATCAATGTGAAAGTTTGTAGCAAAGGATCAACGAACTCACGTATGTACGTAGCTTAGCTGTTTCTTTTCGCGTGAAACATAATTAATATTTATTTATTTATTTTACCTATTTGGTTAAGCATCGATTAGTTACACTGATACAAATTATACTATACACAATTTTAGAAATATAGATAAGTGCACTAATCAATTACAGGTTAACACCTCATGCCCAGATTTTATGAATATTGAAAATATCAAAACTATTAATAGAGATACATAACAAATAATTCAATCAAGACCAAAGTTTACATTAATGAATGATGAAGATTTATGTCAGAAATTGGGTACAGAGAGATTAAAATTAAATTAATTATTTACAAAATTTAAAAAAGTAGCTTTTATTAACTAATTGAATAAAATCGAATAAATAATAAGAAAATCAAATTAAGGATAACAATATAATCATATTGAAATTAAATATAAAATCAAATTAAAAATAATAGATAATAAAATCAAATTAAAATAATAATGAAATAAATCAACATAACAATAAAACAAATCAAATATGGTAGAGACCAAGCAAAATTGGACAAAATTGAAAAATAGCACAGAGCATGCTGCATTAAAAAAATGTTTATGATAATTTAATTTCAGAGAATTCATTGAGTATAATTCTATAAAATTTGCCAATACTATTTTCATGTATATCGATCAAGTCACTACACTGATTTAGGATCTTAGCGAGTCTAGGTATTGGGGAATTTGCTACGAGGACTGTTCTTCTCAGTGGGGGACAAAGTGGTGTCAAGCGGTGTCTTGGATACCTCGAGAGCGCACGAAATCTTACAAAACCCAATAGCTTAGGGCAGTCAATTTTATTTCTTTATAGCTTGTAAAGAAATAATACATCTATTATTTTGCTTCGTGTTGATATAGTTTGTATCTTGAAGTATTGCAGGCGGCTTATGTAGGAGGAAAATTGTTTCGCTTTCCCATTCGCAAATGCCATGTGCCATATAAATCCTTTATGGTTAGGGCAATGTGCGTGGCAAAGTGCGGCCGCCACACGACGCTGCAATACTCCAAGACACTTCGTACTAGGCAATTGTACAACATGATTCTTGTTCCACTTTGTTTGAAACCTTTCGTATTCCGGATAACGAACCTTAGTATCTTTGATGATTTTTTAACAATGTGTTCAATATGAGGAACAACAGTTACTTTTTTATTAAATAGCATGCCTAGATCCTTAATAGTGTCAACTTCTTGGATTTTATAGTTGTCGATGTAATAATTAGAGTTAATATTCACGAGCTTTCTTGAGAATTTTAAATGGTAACATTTTTTATAATTTAAATCTATATTATTATTCTTACACCATTCCACCGGGTGGTTTAGATCCTCTTCGAGTAATTTAGGGTCAGCTAATGAAGTGATCTTTTTTAAAAACTTTAGGTCATCGGCATATAAATAACATTCAGAATGGTGAAGGTGGTGTGAAAGATCATTAAAGAATATATTAAATAGAAGAGGGGCTAGATGCGAGCCTTGTGGGGCACCAGAAATTATATTTTTTTATGCTGATTTGAAACCATTTACAACTACATAATAATAATAATAATAATAATATTCTACCACATACACAACACCATCTAGCCCAAACTAAGCAGAGCTTGTACTATGGGTACTAGACAATGGATAAACATACATATATACTTTTCTTTTTGTAAATAGATACATATTATACATAGAAATATAGATCCTTTAGATAGGACTGCAACCAATTTAGTAAGGATCTAGTGACTCCATATGTCGCAAGAACGCCTTGCTGACATCTGTGTACATATATCACGTCACATTGAAGATTTGCATCAACAGCCTGTATAAGAGATTCCGTGAAGCTCACTAGGTTTGTTGCCGTTGACCTGGAGGCAACAAAACCGTGTTGATGGTCACTTAGGTATAACCTAAAGTGGTGATAGACGTAGAGGCAAATCAGCGATTCAAAAAAAATTGTGAAACTTGAAAGAATGGAGATGGGCCTATAATTAGAAATTAGATCCTTTTTGTCAGATTTATACACAGAAACAACATGTGCTTTTTTCCATTCAGGTGAAAATGTACCTGAGGACAGTGATGCGTTATAAATATATAGCAAAGGAGGGGCAAGGGCTGTCATACATTTTGAAATGAAGAGTGGTGGAATACCGTCTGGACCGGCCCCCTTGTTAGTGTCGAGGGATTGTAACTTTTTCAGTAAGAATTCGTGTTCTAGAATGGGACAAGTTAGGCTTTGACTGTATTGTTTTAAAGATTCTAAGAAAACAAAGTCGTAGTTTTTGTGTCATTATCGCGACTGTAGATTGACGAAAAATAGTTGCAAAAAGTTCGCAGGTCGTAGAGCCATTTAATGTTGTTGTTTGTCTGTCTGTCATAGTTAACGGGTATGAACTTGATCCTCCGCGATTAGTTTTCACTTGAGTCCAAACAATTTAGGGTTCTTTTACATTCCAGCTTCAATTTCTTTCATGTTATTGTTATACGGTTCATTTGCTGAAGTTTGGCATCTTTTGGCAACTAATTTTAGCTCTATTTCATCAATGGAGTTTTATTTTTAATGAAGCGTAACCTGATTCTATTTTTCTCCCTCAATAATCCGACTAATGATTTGTTAAACCATGGAGTATAGCTGGTTCTTTTTTCTGCAGATTGGTACAAAATTATCAACGGCAGTTTTCACTGTCTCATAAAACACCTTCACCATAGCATTAACATCATTTCCATCGAAAAGATGCTTCCAATCTTGTTCGTTAATACGTTTTTTAATATGTTCATAATCAGCTTTGTGAAAATTTGGCCTGGTATTAAACGTGTTGTATGGGAGATTTATAATATTATTTATTGAAAGTATGATTTCTAAAGAGGGGTGTAGTTTATCTATAGGGACTAATGGACTAAGAGATTCAGATACGCACAATATTGATAGCTTACCGCTAATGGAGACCCGTGTCATTTAAAATACATTAATACTTACATTAGAGATACAATGGAGTTGTTGTCTATGTTCGATTTTGTACATTATTTACACACAAGAGCAAATAGTAATCAAAAGAAATCTGTTTAAACAATAATATTTTATTACATACACACAACAGCATCTAGCCGAAACTAAGCAGAGCTTGTACATATAGCGACACATCAACCTAGACTGTTTGGACTTTGAACTATTAGAAGTTGAACGCTGCGAATCGTGCGAGAGAGTGCGTTATATTTTTGTTATTTGGCTCATTCACGATGAACGGGACGCGACGCTCTATCCTTACCATTACATCGACACCACTATGCACTGTCCCTTTCCAACAATTCTCTATTTGTATGTAGCGTAGTTATGCGACTAACTTGATGTGTATCCGTGTGTACTATGGGTACTAGACAATGGATAAACATATATACTTTTGTTTTGTAAATACATACATATTATGCATACAAACACCCAGACCAAGACAAACATTCATGTCCATGCACACAAATGTTTGACTTGTGCGGGAATCGAACCCGCAACCTCAGGCGTGGCAGTCGGTTACACTAACCACTACGCCATCGAGGCAGACTAAACAAAAACAGTATCGAAATTGGTTGCAAAATAAGGGAGTAATTATATATTTGGATATAACATAGTGTGGTTGGGATATCTTGCTATCTCCCTCGAACAGTTGCGTTTAAATAGCGATGATGTCATAGTGCATTATTTTTCTGTCATTTGACAATTTACTTCTAATTTTGAAACGCTTGTACATTATTCATTTCTGAGTAGTATAACTACAACTCGGATTCCGGATTCTCCTGTTCTACTTGCTCCTTTCCTCTCCCCGAAACTAAACCGATCAGAACAGCTAAATAATATGCGAAAGAAGATGAGATCTATTATTGCCATATTTTCCAAATATCGACCAAAGTTCAGCCAAACAAATACGTCTGCTTCTTTAATAAGGAGAATAACTTAATCAGCACAGATTTTTTTTGTATATCTATTATTATAAATGCGAATGTGAGTTTGTTAATTACGCTTTCACGCTAACTACTCGACCGATCATCATGCAATTTCACATACACGTTGTCAGGGTACAGAAAAGGATATATAATTTTATAATATTGTTTTAATATTACGAAAATGTTACACTTGTTTACATTGAAATTAAACTGCTTTACAATTCCATACTAAGATAATAAATAATACATTTTGCTTGTAGCTTCGCTTGCGTAAATGTACGATAGGTTAGTAACAGTACTTTTTTCAGGATGAAATATACCCTTTCCCGTACCCCTAACAAAGTATGGGAGAAATTTCAAAGATGATCGGTCGAGTAGTTAAGACGTGAAAGCGTAATAAACAAACAAACAAGGTCATAATACCACTGACTTTTGTAATAATCCTTAGGGAACCCATACCAGTATTATAGTCTGTCTATGTGCAAAGTTTCATCCAAATCCGTTCATCAGTTTACACGTGATCGAGTAACAAACGTCACAAACTTTCTAATTTATGATATTAATATTACATTTATTAAATTACCTAAATATCACGGAACCATAGAGAAGCTGATATATTAAAAAACAAAACTAATTTCCACACATACAACTAATAAATGCATAAAATATCAAATCGATTATTTTAAATATGATTGATATTTCACGAAAATACATAAAATAACATAATATAAGGTTTATAAAATGCGCAAACTTTTTGCATAACTTATTATCACGACAGTATACTGCAGTAGGCTTGGTTGAGATGTAGGTTCATCATTCTTACTAATCCCAACTAATATTATAAATGCGAATGTGAGTTTGTTTATACACGTTGTCAGGTACACAGAAAAGGTCATTGGGTACCATTCGTTCACAAAAAACTACTTTTACAAACAAAATCAAGTATTACAATAAAAAATCTAAAGTAACTCTGTCTGGATGTACATATTATTATGTTTGTTGCCTTTTCACGGCTAAACCTGTCAACCGATTTGGATGAAATTTGGTACAGAGATAGTTTGAAACCTAGGGAAGGACTAGGCATTTTATTGATGTAGGTACGACGCGGTCATTTATGTAAGTTGAAGAGACAGCCAATTATTTGGTGCTGGTATTATTAAACTGACTCGCCCAGGAAACAATCATTCTGTTACGGCAATGGCATATGGTTAAAGCGGCGCCTCTCTACTGCCACTGCGCCGAGTGTTAAGGGTTCGATCCCCACGGCACCGAAATGTGTTTCGAGTCTGGGTGTTCTTTGTGTCCGTTGTTTGAATGTTTGTGTCCTGCGACATACGAAATACGGCTGGTGCAGTAGTCTTTCAAAAAATACTGGAACCCAACGTGTAGGAATACCGGAGGTTTACATACGCCTTGCTTTTAAGCCCATTCTCTATGCATGTTATTTCAGGATAACGCGCAAGGAATACCGTGGTATTACAAGTAATCATAGGGTACTTCATCTGCCATACACTAACTAAAAGGTCGGTAACTGCTATGGAACGCATATTGCTTAACGTTTTTTTAATTAGCAGAATTGTTTACCTTAAGGTCGGGTTGTACATACATACATAGATTCACGCCTGTTTCCCAGAGGGGTAGGCAAAGACTACGGATTTCTATTTGCTACGATCCTGACACACTTTCCTGGCTTCATTCACTTTCATCACATTCCTCATACACGCTCGCCGGTTTAAGGTGCTCATAACCTGGTCCAGAACGTCACCGATCTGATCGAGAAACGTACGTTCGCCTAGGTCTTCCTCTTGCGACTGTTCCATTCACACTTGCCTTATAAACTTTCTTAGTCGGTCTTTTAGTCGGGTTGTATGCTTTTCTTTTATTTATTTATTAATAGACAAATCAATTCCGGCTTAATACTTCCTCTATCGCGCGGACTTAACAAAAAGAAAAACAACGGACACAAAGAAGACCTAGATTCGAAACAACCATTTGTGAATCACACAAATGTTTGGTCCGATTCAAACCCACAACACTCGGCGTAGTGGTAATGGCGACACTATTTAAAACATTATCCGTGCAGCTATTTGTTGAATAAACAATAAGAAAATCAGAATTTTTCATGCTTGCCTGATTTACAAAGAAAACAATGTCCAATGATTACTATAATGTTTTGCTTTATTCGGTATCAAACCCCCGACCTCACGATCGATAGTACGTATGTTATCTCCACTGGATCGTAAACGCAGTTACACTTACTCCATTTGGTTAGGTACTTAACTAAAGGTAAACAATCTTGATGTGACTTTTTACACAAACACATATCAAACAAATAAACTACTGCTCAAACTAACGGTTCAATTGATTTAGTAATCGTTATTGTTGTATTTACATTGATTTCTAGTAGCATTTTATTTTTAAACTAAGTTTTTAGATAGAAAGACACATCAAGATTGTTTACCTTTAATTAAGTACCTAACCAAATGGAGTATAGGCAGATTGTTTATTTAATTAAATCAAAATAAATTTACATTATCTGTCAATTGCGCAGTGATATATCAATAACTTCTGCGCAGATTTGAATCTTACATAAAATAATTACTAACTATTAACTAAGTTAGAATATTTCAAGTCACCCGCAGTTCTCAAACCAAGCTCGTAAAAAACAACACTTCACAAAACGCAAACGGACTTGCGCAAAAAAAGTTTCGTCGAAAAGAAAAATAAAATGATTTCGCGACGAATTATTTAGTGTCAAATTATTTGAATATAGAATTCGACAAATTGAGATGTTTTTTATAAAATGGTTGCTGAATAGACTTACCGTTTCGGTTCTTCAGCCTTGGTTGTAAGTATTCGTTTATAAAAACTTATATTTCACTATAATGGCGGCGTGTGGTTCGCTCACTACGCAATCGCGGACTGGCGGTGGCCAGCGTTGGGAAGAAAAAGTTGTTTGCGCTGTATCCCCCCACTACGCGTGTTAGGTCGGTTGTACACTTAAGAATTGTCTGATGCGATTGTAGTTAGGTTTTTGTGTGTAGTAATTGAGTATAGCTATTGTCTTCTATTTACGCGAATATTATTCATTGAAATTAAACTGCTATATACGGATTTTATCGCGTTGTTTATTGGACACTTTATTACAAAATTTTGAAAATTGTTACACTACTACTACTATTAAACTTTACTAATTTTTAAGCTAATTAAATTATTATTAAACTATTTAGATTTAATTTATTTTTACACTTTCCCCGACGTTTCGGTTGCTTTTCAGCAGCCATGGTCACGGGGAGACTAAGATGGCAGTTGTCTCAATGTTCCAGTGTAGTTATTTCAAAGTCACACTGGAACATTGAGACAACTGCCATCTTAGTCTCCCCGTGACCATGGCTGCTGAAAAGCAACCGAAACGTCGGGGAAAGTGTATATACTTTTTTTTAAAACCGACTTAGGCGGAAAAATTCTCATATTGTGGAGGATTGAAAAAAACCAATCCCACAGTGAGCCAGCGTAGTCCCTTCCCATGATGAGATGAAGCCCGTGCCCAGCAGTGGGATTGTTTATATACAAGCCTAATATTACAATCCCAAACGATACCAAAACCGCAAAAAAGTCTCAGCGTTGCAACCCGCCTAACAACTGATTCAAGTATAATCCTACAAATTAGAATGTGCAATGTCCTTAACACGAATTATTGGAAGATGTATGACAATTAATTACTCCTTAATTTATCAGCATTATACTTAATTAAAATTGCACTGACAGGAAGTGAAACATGATTGTTTTGTTAACTTAATTCATGATCGTTCTTTATAATAAAATCTTTGTTTATCTTATTAAATGGCGATTGACAGAAAGACGTTTATATCAAAGGAGTGAACGACTTATTCTCATGAGGTAATCTTTTTGTCTAATAAACATTCTGTACTATTTAAAACTAAAACTATTATAGTATTAGTTGACCCGCGCAACTTCGTCTGCTTTACATAAGGGAATATTCCCCATTTTTGTAACAATTTTCATTGCTACTCTGCTCCTATTGGTTATAGCGTGATGTTATATAGCCTATCGCCTTCCTCGATAAATGGGCTATCCAACACTGAAAGATTTTTCAATTCGAACCAGTAGTTCCTGAGATTAGCGCGTTCAACCAAACAAACAAACTCTTCAGCTTTATAATATTAAGTATAGAAAAGTATAGATAAGAATAATATATCACTCGAATATGGTTCATTAGCTGACCCGCGCAATTTCTTCTGCGTCACAAAAGATAATTTTCCTCGTTTTAGAAACATTTTGCATTGATGCTCTGCTCCTATAGGTCGTAGCGTGATGTTATACAGCTTAAGCCTACCTCGATAAATGGGCTATCCAACGCTAAAAGATTTTTCAATTCGAACCAGTAGTTTCTGAGATAAGCGCGTCAACCAAACAAACAAACTCTTCAGCTTCATAATATTATATTATACAGCGTGTAACAGAAAGGTGTGGTCATATTAAATCATCACATAATATAGTCCCACTACAATGGAAAACCGCGATAATCAAATCCATATACACTATTTTCACTGAGATACAGTATTTATTAAAGGCTATAACATATATAACATTACGCTACGACCCACGAGGGCGCCGCAGTAACTATAAACGCGGGTGGAAACGAGGTCACTTCTCTTTAAATAAAAACGATACCTACTGTTATTTTGTAATAAATGGTTTGTATTGAGATTTTGTAGTTTATTTTAGCTATAACTAAACTCATAACTCATTTACTTCAGAACAAATTACATTTGTGTTGAAAATAATTTTGCTTTTAGTAAAATAAAAATATATAATATTATAAAACCAGTCAGAACAATGTTAAAAGTAAAAAATAAACGCTAGAGTACACAATATAATTATGTAATTAATTAGCAATGTCAAAAGAAATATGCTTCAAATGGATTTAGATGTCAATATAGATTAAAAAATATTAACATTAAAGTACATAGAAAAGATAAAAATAAATTTAAATGAAATGGAAATTACTACAATATATTTTGTTATTTATCATTTCAAATTAATCTATACTATAATCGCATTTTCTTAGTAAATATGTTTTAATAATATTTTGAATAGAATTGAAATTTGTATAACTTTTAGTTCTGTTGGTAATTTGTTGAACAACAATATAGCTTGATAACGAGTGCTATGATGAACTACATTTAATTTAGAGTGTATTATTGTAGGAAGGTCTTTTATGCGAGTTGTTAATCTGTTTTCTCTCTGTGTTGCTGTTTCAAAACTATGAAGGTGTTTGATAAAGTTATCAAATAGTACTAAAATATAGACTTGGTGCCGTTAAGATTCCCAGTTCCAAAAAGTGGGTTTTACATGACTTGGTTTGTTCTAATCGTAGCATCGTTCTTGAAGCCCGTTTTTGTAAAATAAATGCTTCGCTTATTTTATACTTGTAGCTATTACCCCAAGATTGAATACTATACCTAAGCTTACTTTCGGAAGTATATAACATTTCGAAATTATGTGCGTATTGACTGACAATTATCGCCTGCTCCGTGCCTCGGAGAGCACGTTAAGCTGTCGGTCCCGGCTGCCATGAACATCTATGGCAGTCGTTATTGGGAGAGTGTCGACACAAAAGATCCCACTGGGTCGAAGTGTCGCCGGTCTGCACTGACTGGCCCCCACATAAGATACATACCTAAGCTTGGATTCTACTAAAGCATAGTATACCATCTTAAGTTGGGCTACCTCTCTGAGACTTCGAATAGCATAGCAAGCTGAACTAATTGTAATGGTAAGGAAGGCTATTTCTTGTTTCCAGTTCAAGATCGCGCCAATAATAACTTCTAGAAATCTGACACTTTCTACTACATCAATTTTGACACCCTGAGACGTAACACTTAGGCTTGCACTATTTCTAGCTGTAGATTTAAAAAGTATACATTTTGTTTTATTTGTATTAGGTATTAGGTTATTTGCCCCAAACCAATTTCCAAAAGCTGTAAACACTGTGTGTATTTTAATTTATAAATTTGTTATGTTATCTGCAGCTATTATGGCATTGGTATCATCAGCAAAAATCACTAGTTTTGTCTCTGATTCAACTTTCCTAATCCTACTCTGTCAGATCATTTATAAATTAAATAAAGAAGATTGGGCCTACTACAGAGCCTTGGGGCACACCACGATATACAGTCGTTAGATTCGATTTGTATGTCTGTTCAAATCCTTCCACAACTGACTTAATTTCGATAAATTGCTTCCTATTTTTTAAATAGTACAGTTAACAGTACAGTTTTAAATCATTGTCTCGTATTCCATAGTGCTCGAATTTTCTTATCAATATCGCGTGATCTACAGTATCAAATGCGGAACTAAGGTCTAAAATAATACCAGCAACTTTTTCTCTGTTATTAAGTTTGCAAACAACATCATTAATTAACGTTTCTATTGCTTCCGTAGTTCCGATGGATTTCTAACAGAAAAATGATGTTAGTTTAGAATTTTATTTTTGAAATGCCTCATAAGTCAGTCGCTCTTTCATTATTTTTCAAATAGCTTTGACAATACCAGCAACAAAGAGATCGCTCTATAGCTTCCTGGATCTGTCCTGGACCCTTTCTTAAATATCGGCAATACTCTTACAATTTTTATTTGATCAGGAATGATACTTAAATTAATGCATTCATTAAAAAACATTGATAATGGCTTAGCTAATATGTCAATTTTTTATTTAATATTTGTCGGGGGATTTTCATCATAGCTAAACGAATATTTATTGGCCATACACCTGACCAGTTTAAACATTTAAGTCGGTGTAACTAAATCGAAGCAATTCACTGAGTCAACTCTCTGTATATTGTCAGTTAAATAAGCAAATGCCAAAATTTCATTACAGTTGTGTAAAACTACTTTATTCTTAAAGTTAATTGAAAATATGTTTGCTATATCTAATGGATTAGTAATTATTTTATTATTAACTTCAAGCATAAATTCTTCGGATGTGACATTGTTTTGAACGTTACACCATAGATTAACTATTTTCCAAATAGAATTGCTACAATTTGATGCAACTGCTATTTTCCTCTGGTGTTAATCTTGTCGTTTTGCACACCCAACAACTTTTCTATATATTTTAGATAGCTTACCAGTACTTTAGTATTGATTTGTCACAATATTTTTTGTTTAATGTGTTTAAAAATCGTTTTACTTTACTTGACGTTTTAATTCCATTAGTTAACCATGATGTCCTTCATAGCTTTTGCAAATAAACTTTTATTTTCTGTTTTATAAATACTTTTGAATCAGTAATTTTTTTTAAATGTATGTATTCCACTGTTGCTTGAGTAGACTTTGTCTAAATAGTTCCTTTTTAGAGTTCGATAAAACTCTTATACAACAGCTTTGTCCGTCCGTCCGTCTGTTATACAACTTTCAACTCAAGAACCGTAAGAGCTAGAGACTCGCGGTCAACGCCATTCGACTCAGCATAGTCGATATACCCCCCGAAATGATGTGACCTTTGACTTCTGACCTTAAGTTCAGGTGATACCATTTTTCAAACTCTGGGATTTGTTGTCTTTACTACAAATTCTATTATTAATGGTGCGGGTTTGAATCACGACAAACATTTGTGTCAACTACAAATATTTGTATCATGTCTGGGTGTTTTTTGTATCCGTTGCTTGTGTGTTTGTAAAGTGTCACATAAACACAATCTTATGCAATTAACACTATCTATATCTAACCATAGTCTTATCGAAATCTTTTGGACTGCCACGCATCCTAAGGCATGCATCTCTGACTTTTCGAAGTTATGTGCGTATTAAATAGTTAATTATCGCTCGCATTAACGGTGAAGGAAAACATGTAAAGAATAAATGTATGTGAAGTCTGCCAACCCGAACTGGGCCAGCGTGGTGGACTATGGCCTAACCCTTCTCATACTGAGAAGAGGCCCATGCCCAGTAGTGGGACAGAAAATATAAAGGGCTGATGTTATGATTATAAATTATACCTAATACTAGCTAGTACAGAGAGGAACAGAGATACTATAATATAATATTCTACCACATACACACAACACCATCTAGCCCAAACTAAGCAGAGCTTGTACTATGGGTACTAGACAATGGATAAACATACATATATACTTTTTTTTTTGTAAATACATACATATTATACATAGAAACACCCAGACCAAGACAAACATCCATGTTCATGCACACAAATGTTTGACTTGTGCGGGAATCGAACCCGCGACCTTAGGCGTGGCAGTCGGTTACACTAACCACTACGCCATCGAGGCCGTTAATAAGAATCGAATTACTTATTGTCTAACCTTATAATCAAACTCGGTACATGTAATGTAAATAAATAAAAACCATTGAGGATCACTTAATACCACTGCGCCATTGAAGCACATAAACGACATTTTGTTTGTCTCATAAGTGGTACAAGCGAAGGATATAAAGTTATAAACAGGTCTATTTATAATTAAAATTGAGTTTCTTAAAGGTCTGTCATTTATAAAGGCATTGCTAAAGGGCAGAGGTATTTCGATAACCTTGTATTTTGATAATATACATACATATACTCAGACAAGTATATTTTCTTCTTTATAAAAGACACCTCTCGCAGTAGGAATAATTCCTGTATCGCAGACCAGACACACCCAGACTCGGAACAACCATTTGTGGATCACACAAATTTTGTCCCGTGTGGGGATCGAATCCACAACACTCGGCGCGATAGCAATAGCGAGGTGACCACGTTAAACACTACTCCATCTGTGCATTAGAAGGGGTAAGCAGCTGTAGGGACACGACGACGCATAAGCTTTTCTATTTATTTTCATTTATTTATTTAGGAAAAGAAGAAAAGAAGAAAGTAAGAAATAAATAAAAAAGACTGACTAAGAAAGTTTACAAGAATACTCGCTGGTCCTGGAACAAATGTATGAGGATAATTTCAAAATAAACGTGGAAAATACTTATACTTCTAAAAGCGTTGGACAATATAAATTTATAATACCTACAGTAAGACATTATTATGGAAAAAAGTACTAGCAAGTATATCTGACCCCTACAATGTTTAACAAACATGCCTGGCTGAGAACAAATGTTGATTTAATAAAGAAATTAACTGTAAAAAGTAAACTTAAAAATGTATTGCTGAGTTAAACCGCTTAATTTTGTAATTACTTGTTACTTTATTGTTTGTATTTTATTTTATTGTTATTACCATTAGATACTCTTAATTGTTAAGTCACTGTATTTACCGAGAGCGTAAAACTGGTTGAATATATGTTATAATCGAGCGCTAATCCCGCCGACAAACTGTTATGCAGTTTGGTGGGTTTAAAATAATTGTAATGAGTTTTAATTTAATTAAAATTCTTAATTATTATCATTATTATTAAAAGGCTAGTGTGAATGGAACAGTCGCAAGAAGAAGACCTAGGCGAACGTTTCTTAATCAGATGAGAGACGTTCTGGACAAAGGCCAGGCCGACGGGCGTGTATGAGGAATGTGATGAAAGTGAATGAAGCCAGAGAAGTGTGTCAGGATCGTAGCAAATGGAAATCCGTAGTCTCTGCCTACCCCTCTGGGAAACAGGCGTGAATCTAGATATGTATGTATTTAGGAAAATTTCTCTGTTTTACAAGTGCACTTATATATATTTTCCTAACTAAGATGACTTAGTTAGGAAAATATATATAAGTGCACTTGTAAAACAGAGAAATTCAGAGGATGGAATTCAGAGAAACAGATATGAATCTGTGATTTGAGCGAGACAGTATTTACATATTGTTTTCCGTTTAGTTTTCAATGGTTAATGGAGACCATTTGTTGCCACAATAACTATATATTTATTAACCTTTTGAACGCCACGCCATAACGGCACCTCCATGTCCTGTACGCCAAGCCCGAAAATCGATATATTATATATTGTTTTTTATGATGAAATATTTCAATAACTAATAACAATTTTGTTTGCTGTATACAATTAAGTAATAATTGGGGATTAAATTTTTAAGTTGTATCACTAAAACACAGAAAACTGATGATTTAATATGTTTATTTTGTATTTTTCTGTGAACCGACAAAAAACAGTTTTGTCGAGTATAGACGACGTTGGCGCACAGGGCACGCTTGCGCATGTCGAGTATAGACGACGTTGGCGTTCAAAAGGTTAATGGAAACTACTTATTTGTGTATTTATTTTTATTGTTGTCATTTATCGCTTTTGTGTAGTCAGGCGCAAGTATGTAATAGCGCTCGCGCCGCAGTCGTCTCCCCACAACCACTGAGTTTCAAGCAAACATGTACACATACCCTAATCTTTTACTCTAGAAGTCTAAACATTCTCCCACTTGTTAGCTATGGCAATAAAAAGGAAAATAAACGTTTATGTTACAACTAAAATTGTAGTTTAGTGAAAGCGTCCGTTATTTGAATGATCGTTATAACGATACGTTATAACTATTGTAATTATGTTACTGTTAATAAATATATTCACGTTGTTGGGAATCAGAAAGTGTGTCAATCTGTTTCTGTATGACGATGGCTGGTATATTTGGAAATAGATACACTGTAATTTAGATCTGAATACAATGGAAGAATTGGTGATATTAAATATGTATTATATTTAAAATGGTTGCAAAATCTTGCGTTATTTTTGACAAATTCAAATAATTTTGATCACCGTGCTCAATAATATTATACACAAGATACAACAGAAGCTTTAGTAAGTTCTGCTTCTTCTTCTTTTCTTCTTTTCGTGTGGCTAGTGGCCAACCTATTGTCAAAAGAGTTGTTCAAGCCGCTCGTAGGCCTCTGACATGGCTTAACGACTGCTGTCAATTTGACAACAACCGGGACCGACATTTTACGTGCCCTCCGAAGCACGGAGACGCTCTGATGAAATAACACTAAGCGGTCACCCATCTATAGACTGACCGCACCCAACGTTGCTTAACCTCGCTAATCGTGTACCGATCAGTGAGTGTGCAACTGGCTATGAGCATCTGCTTCTAATAATTATGGATTCGTGCCAAAATAGTAAAAAGGAATCCTTTATCGGTCCGTCTGTCTGTCAAAATTACAATAACTATTAAATCCTATTGACTTGAACTTGAAATACATAATGCTAGACCAACTTTCAAATATAAAAAGAACTGCTAAATAAGTTTAATATAATATAAATTACCTAAGATACTATGTAATGTCTAAGATTCCAAGGCTCACAGACATTACTTATCTTCTCAGAAATAAAATGAAGCTGGCGTTGTATGTAAATAAAACGCTGGGCAGAGGCCTCTTGTGACAGTAAAAAGGGTTTGGCCAAAGTCCACCACACTGGCCCAGGGCGTGTTGGCAGACTTCACATAACTTCGAGAACATTATGTAGACCTCTCAGACATGCAGGTTTCCTCGCGATGTTTTCCTTCACCGTGGCAGTAGACCTCTGCGTGGCAGTCCAACGGACTCTCACTAGCCTATCACTACCTTATAAGCAAGTGTGCATTTCATTATTTCTTTTCAACGCGAAGACTGTCCAGAACCCACCTCTGCAGCAATCGAATCCAAAACCTAAAAAAAACCTTGTGCACAACATTAACTACCGCTGCAACACCGAAGCAGTCTTAATGTTCAAAAGTAATTAAATAATAATTAAGACGCGTCACAGATAGCAATCGAGATTGTACGCTGATAAACAAGAGAATCGTATTGTTCTTAATTATTACATTATGTTCTCTAATTATTGTGCCGTTACGTTAGTAACGCAGATCTGCTCCGGGAAGGTTAATGTCGGGTGCTAAATCACGTCGGGTGCCGAATGATCACGTCGGGTGCTAGTTGATCACCTCGGGGGCTGGGTGATCTCGTCGGGACACCACTTTGGAGGAACAGGGTGTGATGTCCCTCCAACACAAAGGGAGGATGCTCCGACCAGGCTGGGTGATCGTGTCTGGCCCGCCGCGGCCCCAATGTCGATGACGGGAACTTGTATACTTATATGGGTACTTAGTCGCTGTGTAAATGACATACATTGATTTTTATTATTTGACTAGCTGACCCGCGCATCTCCGTCTGCTTCACATAAGAGAAATTGCCTAGCTTTGCAACATCAATGCTCCGCTCCTATTGGTCGTAGCGTGATGTTATATAGCCTATAGCCTTCCTCATAAGATAGCTGTTCTCTAGTCACAAGAATAATGCCTAGTGCAGGTGTCTTTTTAATAAGTATAGATTTCTAGTACCTATATAATTCCTAGATCAGGTAACTTTAAAAAAATAATAAATTTTTAGTATCTAATACCAAATAATGTTGTCATTTTAAAAATTACAGAAATTTAGTATATAATGATAATGTCCTCCAGACCGAATTTCGGCCATGGCGGCCAGTCTTAACAGAGACTGGCCATCTGCGCAGAAGATATTATAGTGCACAAGTGTGTGCGCAAACACAAGTGCACTCTCTGTTCCCTAACTCTCATGATCCGATGGGACGGCAATCCGACACGACCGGAGAGAAATCAGGCGCAGGACCAACGGCTTTACGTGCTTTCCGAGGCACGGGGGTGTTTAACACCGCCAACTTCCTAACTCCGGGCTGCTATTGTGATTTTTTTACAGGAAAACACAATAACTTTTTGTTGGCCCGACCCGGGATTCGAATCCGAGACCTCATGCACAGCAGTTACATTCACTACCGCTGCGCCACGGAGGCAGTTATATACATCGCTGTCAAACAACACAGCCATTTTTTAAGCTGGTAAGTTATAGTCAAAAATCATTTATTCATTTATGTCACAAAGTAACACTTATGAACGTCAAAATATATACATAGGTTAGTGAGTTTACTAAATTGCAAGGTTCAGGCAAAGGGTTGAGCCTATGAGAAGATACCTGCAAGAAATTCAAGGTAATAAATAAAACTCCATATTCTACACATGTGTCTTTATTTTCTCCTCCCCGTCGCCCTCTCCCCTCACATATTGCACCAATTCCACCTCCGTGAGGAGTTGTACACTGGAGTCGCTGGTTTGATTGGAGGAGTATACCTCGTACCGAGGGGGACTCTCCTGGGTGGACTTGCCGCATACTACGATGTAGGGATACCCCATTCTGTGGGCAAAAATTATATTATTATATATGAATAGGGCAAAATTAGTTCAGTACCTTTTTCTCCTCAGTTTGTCAAACGATTTTTATGTTTTAATAGCGTCATACCGTAATCAATAAAAAAATATGTAAATAGTTAGTAATTTAATGTAAATTACTAGCCTTTGCCCGCGACCTCGCTCGCGTAAATGTAGGTTTTGTTGATACCCTAATCACCTAGAGGTATGAAATATACTTTACGACATATTCTCATATTCTCCATAGTCTATGCCCACGCCTCTGGGAAACAGGCGTGAATCTATGTATGTATGTATGTATATTCTCATACCTACCAAATATACATAAAATTTCATAAAAATCGGTCGAGCTGTTTCGGAGGAGTGCGGCCACAAACACCGTGACACGAGATTTTTATATATGCCAATATATACAGATGTAACTATGTTTTATTCAAATGTTTAATAAAGATTATACACATACATGCTTTTGTGTAGCCCATTTAAGAGACCAGTACTGAGGGTTCCTTACCATATTAGAAAATATAGAAAATTTCATTTATTTATTTATAAGATGTGCCTGCGGTTTCACTCACTTTTATAGTTATTGCCCCGTCCCCGTGGGTCGTAGCGTGATATTATATAGTCTATAGCCTTCCTCGATAAATAGGCTATCCATTACAAAAATATTTTTTCAATTCGAACCAGTAGTTCCAGAGATCAGCGCGTTCAACCAAACAAACAAACAAACAGACTCTTCAGCTTTATAATATTAGTATAGATTTCGTGTTTATAAATATAGTGTTATGCTTGTATTTTCATAAGGAAAGGCAGATGTGTACCTTCAGTAAACTCACTAACCAATAACCTTTGACGTTCATAAGTGTTACTTTGTGAACTATATGAATAAATAATTTTACCTATATTTGCATTGTTATGTCATAATTATGCGGCCTCGATGTCGTAGTGGTTAGTGCAACCGATAGTCACGACTGAGGTGGCGGGTTCGATTCCCGCACAAGTCAAACATTTTTGTGCATGGACATGAATGTTTGTCTTGGTCTGGGTATTTCTACGTATAATATGTATTTACAAAAAAAAAGTATAATTATGTATGTTTATCCATTGCCTAGTACCCATAGTACAAGCTCTGCTTAGTTTGGGCTAGATGGTGTTGTGTGTATGTGATAGAATATTATTATTATTGTATACTGACCTGTCCGCCATCATGAGTCGTTTCCCGATAGTCAAGTGATGTCTGTCGTCTATCACGATGTCTCCTTTATGTTGAGTAGCGTCAGAGATCGTGTCGTGCAGGCGGCAGATTGACTCCCAGCCGTAGGACTGCCATTCCCGGGAACCTTCCTGACAATACATATAATATATAGAAAGATAGATAATAGTTACAGCGATAGCCTAGTGGTAAGCCGTTGGACTGCCACGCAGAGGTCTCGAGTTCGAACCCAAGGCACGCATCTCTGACTTTTCGAAGTTATATGCGTATTAAATAGTTAATGATCGCTCGCTTTAACGATGAAGGAAAACATCGTGAGGAAACCTGCATGTCTGAGAGTTCTCCATAATGTTCTCGAAGATATGTGAAGTCTGCCAACCCGCATTAGGCCAGCGTGGTGGACTATGGCCTAAACCTTCTCACACTGAGAAGAGGCCCGTGCCCAGCAGCGGGTCAGTTTAATACAGGGCTGATATTATTATAATATTATAGATAATAGTTAAAGATTGCCTCAGTTTTTTTGTTATAAGATTATTTGGATAAAGACAATATGTGTTACAAAATACTAGTATTTTAAACCCACTCAGCTAAACTAGAATGATTGTATTAGGAGTGGATTCACGTCGCTAGTCTGATTCTGGCGGCATCGCGTAAATTTTAATAGTACTTTTTTCTAAATGGAAGATACCCTACGTCCTTTTCTGTGCCTTGACAACGTGTATGCGAAATTTCATGATGAACGGTCGAGTAGTCAAGTGGGAAAGCGTAACAAACAAACAAATTCGCATTACCATGTAGCTTTGAGTAGCACAGGCTGTGTTTGTGTTTAAACCCGCGGACAGTACTAAGTGAGTGAGCTAGTGATATATAATAGTAAACTTACTTTAGGTCCTATAATACATATGGTGTAAGGCGCTATGAGTTTCGGCCACCGCAAGCTTTTCTCACTCGACAGCGCTTCTAACGCTGCTGCTAATAGCCTGAAACGTCAAAGTTACACTTATGAACGTCAAAGTTTATTGGTTAGTCCACAGAGATACACTTATGAACGTCAAACTTTATTGGTTAGTCCACAGAGTTATATTTATGAATGTCAAAGTTTATTGGTTAGTCCACAGAGTTATATTTATGAATGTCAAAGTTTATTGGTTAGTCCACAGAGTTATATTTATGAATGTCAAAGTTTATTGGTTAGTCCACAGAGTTATATTTATGAATGTCAAAGTTTATTGGTTAGTCCACAGAGTTATATTTATGAATGTCAAAGTTTATTGGTTAGTCCACAGAGTTATATTTATGGATGTCAAAGTTTATTGGTTAGTCCACAGAGTTATATTTATGAATGTCAAAGTTTATTGGTTAGTCTACAGAGTTACACTTATGATCGTCAAAGTTATTGTTTGGGCCAGAACGTTATACTTATAAACGTCAGTTTATTGGTAAGTAAGTTTACTGAACATATATCTGTAATTACAGAGTACACAAGTTGGTTTGCTTAATAAATGCACCTCATTTAATTTCTTCTAGACAAAATTTTAGTACCTGCGTCAAAATTAACGGAGTCTGGCCATCTGCGCAGGAGATATTATAGTGCACAAGTGTGTGCACGAATACGTGCACTCTCTATTCCCTAACTCTCATGATCCGATGGGACGTCACCGACCCGACCGGAGAGAGATCAGGCGCAGGACCAACGGCTTTACGGGCTTGCCGAAGCACCAGATTTTCTGTCAAGACATTCTTAGAAGCAGCACGAAGTCTAGAACTGTGCGCGGTGCCTCAAAATTAAAGTCAAAAATCATTTATTGACCTCCGAGTCTTCTTTAGAAGTTAATGAAAACACTATGTGGGTCTGTGTGTCTGTCTATTAGTGACAGATTGGTGTTAGTGACAGGCATAACTCCAGACCACTGGACCGATTGACTTGTAACTTGGTGTGCAGACACCATTCCTCGGTCGAGTTTGAATGTGGGTCAAAAGACCCCCGAGATATAGGGGTCACAAGGTCACATGTATTTTAAATGCTTTTACATTTAAGACGAAGAAGTTGAATCCTGGGTTTTTACACCCATCTCTTTCATTTAGGTAACAAAGTAACACTTATGAACGTCAAAGTCTATCATGCACAGGAGACGCATTCATTACCGCTGTCCCATCGAAGCAGGATATATACGCACGGATGGCATAGTGATTTCAGTGCTCGCCTCGCAGCTGCTGCCGCGTCGAGAGTTGTGGGTTCGATCCCCACACGGCGTAAAATTTGTATGATTCTCAAATTGTTGTTCTGACTCTGGGTGTTCTTTGTGTCCGTTGTTTGAATGATGAATGAGTCTTTTTTTAATAATAAGAAATATTGTATGACTCTTGGGATATACCTGGTAATTCCTATCCCGTAGCAGGACATGATGATGGGTTGTGATGTTCCACTGGCGGGTGTGAAGTGAGCCCCAAGTGGGGAGCTATACTTCGTACCCAGGATGAACGTGTGACCCACCTGGAACGGGCATTTTATTGTTAAATGAAACCATTTATTTATTTAGGTCACAACGTAACACTTAGGCCGTTCGCTGCGTGTGCACGTGCGCCAGTCGCGAAGCCCCGCGCCGGGCTCCGTCACGGACACGCGTGCGCCTGCCGCGGAGCCCTGCGCCGGGCTCCGTCACGGACTCGCGTGCGCCTGCCGCGGAGCCCGGCGCCGGGCTCCGTCACGGACTCGCGTGCGCCTGCCGCGGAGCCCTGCGCCGGGCTCCGTCACGGACTCGCGTGCGCCTGCCGCGGAGCCCTGCGCCGGGCTCCGTCACGGACTCGCGTGCGCCTGCCGCGGAGCCCTGCGCCGGGCTCCGTCACGGACTCGCGGGCGCCTCTCGCAGCGCCGGCAGTAACGAAGCAGCGCTCACTGGTTGCCTAGAAGCGCCGCCCGCGTGCTACCCGTAGTCGGCGCGGCGCACGCGCACCCCTGACCATAGACAACAGCGCGCCGCGCACACGCAGCGGACGGCCTTAAGAACTTCAATGCTTATGTTAATGAATAGAGTCGTCTGTGTTTGATTTAGTATATTACTATATTTTGCCCGTGACATCGCTCGCGTAAATGTAGCATATATTAGGTTAGTAACAGTACTTTATTCGGATAAAATGTCCCCTGTCTATTTCTGTAGTTCTGACAACGTGTATGCAAAGTTTCATGAAGACCGGTCGAGTAGTTAAGGCGTAAAAAGTACTGTTACTAACTGCAACTACATTTTCGCAAGCGAAGCCGTGAGTAATATCTACTTCAATAACACTTAGCCTGACCTGGGAACCATGCCTGAGACCTCACGGTGCAGCTTACACTACTGTTTCGTTACCACGGCAGTTCTAAGATATAAGTTTTAGTAGGTAGGAATCCTTACCTCTATACTGCCAACGGTCTGGACCTTCTCCCCACACTTCTCACAGGTCTCCTGACTGTCCAGGGTCGCGTGGGAGCATCTCCCGCAGACCGCTAGCTGGTCTTCTCCCGCGGAGGCTGGCAGCTGCCACTCGTGGGAGACTGAACCTCCCATGTCGCCTGATGGAGCTGACACTGGAAATATCCAAATTCCCGGGTAAATATAGCCCGTAGTCTGAAACCTAAAAATTTCGGCGAAATGTAGCCGTAATATCTATCTGCATTCCTTTTTAGGGATGGAGGGTCCATGGATGTACCTATTTAGAGTTCGGAAAAACTCTTATACAACAGCTTGGTCCGTCTGTCTGTTATACAACTTTCAACTCAAGAACCGTAAGAGCTAGAGACTCGCGGTCAACGCCATTCGACTCGGCATAGTCGATATACACCCGAAATTACTATGACCTTTGACCTCTGACCTCAAGGTCACGTGGTATCACGTGACCTTTGCATATTACTTGAACCATTTTTTCGAACTCTAAGATTTACGGCAGGTCATTGCCGATTCTCACTTGTTTTAAAATTATTTATTTCCTTTGCTACAGCAATTATTTAACGGCGAGATGCGCTCTTGAGGGCCTCCTACGCGCCAATGACCTTGAGCGTTTAACGTTTGCGACTCACGTCTAAACATTTTACTATAATTTACCGCCACGTAGTGAGATGTAGCTGTACTATAATAATTTACAGACAATCCAAAATAAAGAAATTGTCCTATACTACTATTAGACTAATTCTAAACTATTTATTATCTTAGGTTAATCACATACACTCAAAGATTGATAAAATTACGTAAATATACGAGAGCGTTTTGGGGAAAAAATTGTATACGTCGGTCCGTCACAAAGGCTGGCGCCGTATGCCGCCCGTCGCCCGCGCAGAGACCCCCTAGAATGGTTCTACCGAAAAATCGAAAAAACAAATTTTAAATGAAATATCATGGTTAACAAAAAAAAATTTGCACGCGATTTACAATAAATGTATTCTCTACATATAAATGTGAGTTTTATATTCATACTTCTACAGATGAGGAAGTTTATACATAAACTTTATGAAATGAATCATTTTTAATATTGCTTGTACATCTCATAAAAATAAAATATAAATAATATAAATGTATGGAATTAAAGTTTATAAATCAAAGTATTGTTTAAATGTTGTTTGAGAATTTTGGGACATCATTTAAGGTACTAGATACGTGTTGAAAATCGTGTATTTTTACGTTTTGTGGTAGGAGGCCCTTAATTCTATTACATAACCTACGTTACACACATTAAACAAAAAAAAAAAATTAAAATACAATAAAAATATAAAACGAAAAACAAAAGGTAAAACTATATGTATATCTAACAATAAATATCACTATTGTAACCTGTTAAAGTATTTATAATTACATTTCATAGGTATTTCATTCCAATTATATTGTTCTAAACGCGTCACGCGTTCACGCGTACATTTCATTAACGGATAAACGCCAAAATATTGTTTTATAATTTCTAAATTAATAATTTTCTTATTGTGACTTTATTCTATTATTGTTTTATTATTGTATTGCATTTATTATTCTGTTTAGTCACATAATTTTGATATTTGTACGCCGGCCTTGGCAAAACATGTTGATACATAACAATTACGTATCATGAACAACTTTATAGGATGTACGTCTTGTAAACCATACATGTCTTATACAAATAAATATATCTTTATCTTTATCTTTACGCATTAGGAATAATTTTCAAACAACGGACACACAGAACATCCAGACTCGGAACAACTTTTGTAGAACGCACAAATTTTTCACAATCGGCGTCGTGCTTTTTTCGGGTACTTTGAAATAACTACACTGGAACATTGAGACAACTACCATCTTAGTCTCCTCGTGACCATGGCTGCTGAAAAGCAACCGAAACGTCGGGGAAAGTGTAAACTGAAATATAAAGTTTTAATAATATAATTAGCTTCAAAATTAGTAAAGTTTAATAGTATCTAGTAGTAGTGTAACAGTTTCTAAATTTTGTAATAAAGTGTCAAATAAACAACGCGATAAAATCCGTATATAGCAGTTTAGTTTCCATAAACTATTCAGATTTAACTTTACACTTTCTCCGACGTTTCGGTTGTTTTTCAACAGCCATGATCACGGGGAGATATTTATAATATAATTTAGTCTTATAGTGTTTTATGAACATTGCTAACACTTCCTTATTCAGACGGCTCCATTAAGAACTATCGCGCTTGAATTCACCGGAGGTCTCTAGACCTTAAACTCTATAGTCACGTGAACAGTAACCATAGAAACCGACAATAATAATAATATTCTATCACATACACACAAAACCATCTAGCCCAAACTAAGCAGAGCTTGTACTATGGGTACTAAACAATGGATAAACATACATATTTCTTTTTGTAAATACTAACATATTAAACATAGAAATACCCAGACCAAGACAAATATCTTTGTCCATGCACACAAATGTTTGACTTGTGCGGGAATCGAACCCGCGATCTCAGGCGTGGCAGTCGGTTACACTAACCACTACGCAATCGAGGCCGATAAATACGGCTTTGACAGCAGCTGTCAAAGGATTGACAAGACCTTACGCTCTAGTGGCGCCGTCTGGTGAGCAAAAACGACAGCCCCCATTTAAAGGAACATTCCAACGTGCTTACATATGTAAATATACAGGAGTATATACCAGTGGCGTAGCGTAGTAGGGGCGGCAGGCGCGGTCCGCCTCGGGCGGCACTTTTAGAGGGACAGCAAAATTTCACAAGAAATAATAATATCTTGTAAATATTTGAACTGCAATACACAATATTGATTCCTTGCCGAAAAGTTCTTTAGAATTATTGACAAATATTAGTCTTTTAAATTGAATTTCCTACATAAAGGGCGGTAAAAGAAGATTCCGCCCGGTGCGGCTGACACCCACACTACGCCACTGATATACACACATACTGGTTCAAATTGTACACGGGACGAAACATTTTATGATCCACAAATAGTTGACCCGAATCTTAGTGATCTACGTGTCCGTTGTTTAAATGTTTGTAGAGTCCTACGCGACACAGGAATTAGTCTCAGTGCGGGAGATGTCTTTTTAAAAAGCTAATAAGAGCTAATTATCGCTCACTCTACAGGTGAAGAACAAAACACGTGAGGAAACCTGCATGTCTGAGAGTTCTACATAATATTCTCGAAGATATGTCAAGTCTACGAATCCGCAGTTGGGCGTGCCGCACTAACTCGCCCCACACTGCGAAGATGCCCGTGTCCACCAGTGGGACAGTTTGTATACAGGGCTGGTATTATGGCGACTCCGTACAGACGAAGAAGTTTTATCTACATTTAACAGATGGCGATACAATCGCGCTTAACATAACGTCATACATTTCTGACTCGCACAAGTAACATTCACACAGCGACTAAGTATATAATATACAAGCTCCCGACATTAACAGTGGGGCCGCGGTCCGTCGGGCACGATGACCCAGTCTGGTCGGAGGATCCTCCCTTTATGTTGGAGGATCATCACACCTCGTTCCTCCCCAATATAGTTACCTCTGTGCACAGGTAGCTGTAGCCTGTCGAACAGCTGTCGGTACGCGTCCGTGACGGCGTCGTACAGTGCCCGTGCACTGTCCGTGGCGGCGTGCACGCCGTACGCGTCGAGCATGGAGAACTCTCGCGCGCGCAGCAGACCGTGCTTCGGCCGGTGTTCGTCGCGGTACTTGTTACTTATCTGTAGGGTAGTGTCGCGACTGTTAGTTTGGAAGGGTAACATAAGGAACAAATATAATCTATACTAATATTATAAAGCTGAAGAGTTTGTTTGTTTGGTTGAACGCGCTAATCTCAGGAACTACTGGTTCGAATTGAAAATTCTTTTAGCGTTGGGTAGTCCATTTATAGGCTACATAACATCACGCTACGACCAATAGCAGTGGAGCATGAATGAAAAATATTGCAAAAACGGGGCAAATTATCTTATGTGAAGCAGACGAAGTTGCGAGGGTCAGCTAGTGTTTTATATAACTAGCGACATGCCCCGGCTTCGCACGGGTCATACAAAACCTTGACAAATTATATTTTGTCTGCATGAATGGCGTACCTAGTGGTTTAAGTGGTCGACTGGCTGCCGCCGCTCCGAGTGTTGTGGGTTCGATCCCCACACGGGACAAAAATTTGTGTGAACCACAATTGTTTGTTCCGGGTCTGGGTGTTTAGTAATTTGGTTAACTTTAACCCATAAATGAATGTTGATTAGTCGCTGTATAACTAAGAAATACGAGTCCTCATTATGTGACAGCTAAAGCGTCAGGATTGACGTAATGTCGGACGTAATGTTGGAAGCTAAGGTGGTGGATATCCTACATATGTGTATTTGGTATGTATATCAGCACTAGGTAATGTTCAGGTGGTTGTGTCCAGCCTCAGGTAAGTGTACGGGATTCCGGTGACTAACAGGAGTTACCTGTTGGCCTCCAAATTATAACACCAAACTAAATATAATCTTCTTCTCCCTTAGCCTTTTATTCCCAAGTCCCTTGGGGTCGGCTTTATCTAGTCTAACCGGATTTGACTGGATATAAGTTTTTACACGGAGCGGCTGCCACCTGACCTCCGCAACCCGAAGGCTAACGATACCCTAAGGCTAGACCAGTGTCAGGATATAAGAGGGTACTGACTTTCCCAATAACGATTGCCATAGATCATGGCAGCCGGGACCGACGGCTTAACGTGCTCTCCGAGGCACGGAGCAGGCGATAATTGTCAATCAATACGCACATAATTTCAAAAAGTCATATAACTGCCGAAAGTCAGAGGTGCGCGACGTGGCTTCGAACTCGAGACCCTCTGCATTGCAGTCTGTTGGTCTCCCCACTGAGCTATCGCTGCTGCTAACCTAACCAAACTAAATATAATAATACGTATAATTGTTTATAATGTACAGGTGGTCTGTACACGGCACAACAGATAACTGGTGAACCCAAGTCACCTCACGCGACAAGTAGTTATAGGTATACGTTTAACACAGTCAATATGCATATAATATGCAACTACAGTGGCATCACTTACCTGGTACAACAACAGCGGGAGCTGCTTATAAGATAATGGACCCACATCTGCTAACAGATCTGCCAGGGCCTCTTCGTGTGTCTGAAATTATATACAATTGAATAATATCAATTATGTTTATTGATTAGTATAGCTGCTTCTGTAATACATCTCGGTGGCGCAGTTGTAGTGTATGCGACTAAACCAGCATATCGAGGTCTCAAGCAAAATTTCGTAATAGGTAATTCTGTAAAAAAAATTTTCAGTAGTTGCACTTAGTTTGGAACTGTCAGAACTGTGCCTGGTAGTCAGCAATATGGTGTGTACCTAAAACTATAAATGGTAAAATGTGAGTGCTATACATTTTTGTCTTGCCCTTTAGGGATATATATATACATATATACAGTACAGGTATATACAGTGTGACTGATTAAACATTGTACACACTTAAGGACATGATAATCTATGGACAGACGTAAAGTATAAAAAATAAAAATAAACTGTGTAACCTGCAGGTTAATTGCAAAGAAAACCTTTATGAAAATTTGTATGAAATATCCATAAAATGTGGACACTGCGCGGTTCGCACACAGCTAACACAACTGTCGAGCGCGCCGTGCTACTGAGGCTAATGACCTTGGATAAGAAAAGGACAGGCGGGGTTACAAATTCGGGCGAGAACGGGGTGCTGTAGCGGGGGTTGGGGGCAGAGGTTTTGTTTAGCTTTGGTATATGCGCAAGTGTGTCTGCACATTAAGTTTTTATTGGGTAACTAGGTCAAATTTTAAGTACCTATTTTTTTTAGATATTCGGTTCCAGAATCGAGTACTGAACCCTCCTTCAATATGTCCAGTCTTTTACCAATCAGCCTTCATAGATATAGTCGTTAGACTTATATTTTTTATACGTCTAAGGTAGCAAACAAGCATACCTACGGCCCACCTGATGGTTAGTGGTCATCGTAGCCTACGGACACCTGCAACACCAGAGGCATCATTTGCGCGTTGCCGACCATTTAGGAAAGGAAGTGGGAAAGTGAAGGAACGGATATGAAAGGGGGTGATTGGGCTTCCGGCGCTCTCACTCACTGAACGAAACACAACAGTAGGAATACTGCTATTTCACATCGATATTCTGTGAGAGGGTAGTCCTTCCCCGGTCGAGCCGGCCCATTCATGCTGACGTCAGCGAGACTCTACTACACAATATTAACTCAACTTATATGTACAAATTATTTCGCAAACTATGTTTTGTGGTCCCACGTAATAGGGGGCAGGTCTATCGTATTTACCGGGCAAAAATTCAGACTGTGCATTGCAGAATTTCTTGTCAGAAATGGACAATGACACTTTTACTCGACTCGGGATTCCAACTGGACAACTTAAGCACAGCAGTCGTATACATATCTGCTGCGCCACCTAAGCAGAGGTATCTAGAACTATAGGCATGCACCTCAAATATTAATAATGTTTTACGTTTTCAAGAATGCTAAACATTAATGGTCCTATTCATAAATAAATATGTTACTAAAGCCTTAATACGATGGGTAGTTCAAATAATGTGTCTAATAAATGCTTTGTAAAATACTTTATCCTTAAATTTTCTGTAAACATTTATTATATACAGCCTTGTTATTAGGCAAGCTAGCATTCTTAATTATTATTATGAACAATACTTTTAAGAATTTTAACTTCTAACAATATTCTAACTGTCTTGTAAGTTTAATGACTATGGTTGTAGAATTAAACTCCCGTTTATGGATTACATACTTTTAACTTTGTTTTTGTTAGTTAATAACCCCCTTGAACACCTTATATAGAATTATATAGTAATTTAATTTGAATATGTTCAAATATTAACTCACCGGAGCCAATAAAAACTTCTTCCCATGTCTATCCTCCATCTTTATAAGCTCTGGGCCAATATCCTGGAGTCTACCAGTCTTCTCCCACAAGGAGGCAGCTGTGAGATGTGGCAGGGACATCCTCTGAGCACCGGCTGCTTCTATACATGAGCGGATCTGAGCTTCAAGCTTGTCAAGTGCTCGTTGGGCTAGGGGGAGGATTGTAAAGAGGCCTGAGCTTGTGGGCCGGATTAAGCCACATTCTAGAAGTAGCTGAAATTATAAATTATATAGTAAGGTACGGAAGGTGGGTTCTTCAAGCTAACTTTTAAAAATTCTAGCGGCCCGCCCAGGCTTTTATAAGACATTTTACATTTTCATAATTATTTAGTTACTTATAACCACTTGGTTCCTTATTGATTATATATATACTGCTTGATACTAAGTATGATAAAGATAAATATATTACCTTATTTTCTGCATTATTTTTCTATAAGTTAACACTAATTACGAGTCACAATTGCTATTATATTCCAGCTGTTTACCTAATTATGAAACGTAAATCTCTATTATTTTTGTTATTCTTAAGTAAAAGGGTTCAGTTATTTACTCACTCACAGTCACTGGGGAAAATAATTTGTAACCAACTATTTCTATTAAGATTATAAAGTATAGGTACTAAGTGTATTGGGGCCGATTTATATTACAAATATAAATAAATATGATTATAAAGGGCGGGAGAATCAAAATACAGTAATTCTTTTACAAAAATAAGTATTCCTAACTAAAAAAATCAATACGATATGAAAAATAACTTACTTTTTGACTTTTGCATGTGATTTCTGTATTCTTGATCTTGGCGTTTTTTGGTATTGTGATAACAGGTTGAAATATACGCGATAAATAACGCATTTTGAGTCAATTATGATTATTCCTCCCTATGTTTATGTCCGACTTTGAGGTTATAAAAATCAGCTGGACTCGACGTCAAAATGATTTTAGTTTTTGCGTGGTGGTTAGAAGATGCTTATGCAAGATTTAATATTAATTAACAAATTCATATCATCATAAATTTGTTTCGTATAGTTTATTCGTCGTGTTTATCTGTGCTGTAATATAAATTTATACGATTTTGCAATCAATTAAGGCCATACATACCTATAAGTAATTAAGTATGCATGATGCTACTAGTAATAAAACGTTGTTCGAAATAATAGGCTGATATAGGCCTGCGACGAGCAGTTATAGCCGACTTAGAAAATAAGAAGGTTTTGTGTTTGACCCATATGTATTTATGATAGTTTATATTACAAAATATATTTATTTTAATGGTAGGGAAGTTGAGAGGCCGGTTCTTTTTAAGTTCTGGCTATATGCATTACGAGTAACGCTAAACGATTTGGGTACCTAAGTACTAGTTTTGCAATCTGTAAGTTCTTTACTTGTTTTCTGTTAAGTAATATAGGTACCTAAAAATTTTTAGAGTGGGCTTTGTTGTTACAAAAAAAAAAAAACATTGTGTCTATGCATGACCATTGCATTTAAAGAAAAAGTAATAATTATAAAATAAATTACTTACATTAAAAGTATAATTTATGACGGTAACAGGACGCAGTCGATCAGACTTAATGATACTAGCGATCATCGAGTGCGCGCTTAGCCCACCGAGTTCCAAAAATTATAAGCTGTAAACATATAATATAGGTAGCTAGGTAAGAGGTACAATATAGGAAAGAGGACAACCGCTCTAGTTATTGTTCTTGATAGCGGCGATCTTTCAAACAACGGATACAAAGAACACGTAGACTTGGAACAACTACCAACTATAATGTGGATCTCAAAAATGTTTGACCCGATCAAACCCACAACTGTCAGCGTCAGTGGCAATGGCGAGGTGAGCATATCAACCAGCCCCATAGTAGGCATTTAATCGGTAGATACACGGTGCCTACGGATGTTTGTCTCCTACGATATTTCAGTCGTCAGTAAATTTGACTTTTTTATATGTCTGTTCATATCTAATCTATCAAATCAAATAATTTTCCTGGTAATTATGGCAAAATTAGCTACTAATTAGCAATATATAGCAAACGCCTTGGCCTTTATACCTATCAGTGATATAATGTATTGCACTGAGTGATTTTACAAGAGTGGCATTATTTGATAAATGTTACAAACTTATATAAATTTATTATAATAAGATTTATGTGACACTATCGCATTAGGTAATAATAATATTAGCCTTAAATATCGAGCAGCGATAGCTCAGTGGGGAGACCAACAGACTGCAATGCAGAGGGTCCCGACTTTCGAAAATTATATGACTTTTCGAAATTATGTGCGTACTGATTGACAATTATCGCCTGCTCCGTGCCTCGGAGAGCACGTTAAGCCGTCGGTCCCGGCTGCCATGAACATCTATCGCAGTCGTTATTGGGAGAGTGTCGACACAAAAGATCCCACTGGGTCGAAGTGTCGCCGGTCTGCACCGACTGGCCCCCACATGAGATAAGATAAGCCTTAAATATAAAATGTCCCACTGCTAGGTATGGGATTTTCTCTTTCAGTTTACCACGCTTACCCCGTGCGGGTTGGCAGACTTCACATATCTTCGAGAACATTGTGGAAAACTCCCATGCATGCATGATTTGTACCAGGAATATCGTAGCAAAATTATAGGCATCTAATCTTCACCAAAATATTAAAGAATGATTCCGCCGAGTCATAAATTAAAAGGTTAATCTACCATTATAATCACCGTTCCGCACCCCTCTGTATTATTTATCGATTGCAACATCAATGAAGATCTATGCGGTTGCCACGGGAACCAGAATGAACCGCTAACAATAAATTATGTTCCCGATAAAGACGTCAAAATTATGTCACGTCACTACGAGGGGTTCATAAATGATAAAATGTCACAATTAAAAACAAAATGGCGTATTTAGTTCCCGCTGTTTTCCATTAACGTTCGCGCCACAAAATGGCCGAGTAAATGACCTGTGAACGTGATAAGTGAAAGATTGTGGACATAGTGAGTGGTAAAGCGATTTTGTATTTAACTACTATTAGTGATATTAACTACTGAAGTATAAAATAAGGTATAGACACATCTTATTGGAGCCGGACTCCAGACAGGATTTTTGGTTACATGTCTAGCCAAATTAGACAGAGCCCGGCCCGATCGGTATTTGTTAGGCTTTTATAAATTTGACCATTCCTTTTCTACATTTATTTATTTATTTATTTTTATCTTACGAACTCCAATAAAGGATACACAGTACATGCAATAATTTAAAAAAGTTGTTTGATGATTTGTGCTCCTTCAATTACAGGAGAACACGTCGTGAGTACATCATCATTTCAAATGGTTTACAAAAAAAAATTATAACATATTATACGGGTTGGTAAATTTACACGAATACAGATACAAATTTAACAAAACACAGGCAAATTAAAAATGAACGTTAATAAAAAATATCATAGAAATTCAACAAAAATAAACTCCAAATAAAAACAGAACATAATATGGCAAAATATAGAAAATAGGAACCATAAAGATCTCACATCTGTAAACATCTGTCTAAGAACTAATCCTTCATCAATTTGTCATGTATTGGTTTCTTCTTTGCCCGCTTTACCTTGTATCGCAAGTACAAGCGAGCGGACTAGCACTGTGCTCTCCTAAAATAATATCGTGTTATACCAAAACTAAAAAATGTCTTACTAAAGATAACACTCAAACAAGCTTACATTAATAGTGTTTCTGCAGTAAGTAAGGCATTGAGGCACCTTAGAGACGCGCTTTGCTATCAGCAAGAAGTACCTAATAAGAGTGTTTAATTCATGATGACGACATTACCCAGCTGTGCCCAGGTACCGCTGAAACACTGTTGTTTAAAAAGTAAGGCACTAGGTATATATTACTGTGTCGCGGGGGACTTTACAAATATTTATACAACCGAACAAACAAGACCTGGAGTCAGAACATCTATTTGACACCCATATTTGTCCCGTGTGAGGATCGAACCCACAACACTCGGCGCGGTGACAGTGGCGAGGCGACCACTTAAACCACTACGACATCCGTGCAGTCTGTAGCGTACATGTTTCTATGTTGTAGGGTTCGACGTACTTCCTTACTCTTATTAGCAAAGATTCCGTTGTGCTTGGTGGCTCTACGTAGCAAAAAATTCTAAGAATATTTCTTAAAATCCACTTTGCTCCTATGTCATAAATTTCTCTACGCTCTGGCGTAAAACACCTATTCTGCGAGGGTTAATCAAGTCGATGATGTATCGATGTTTACACAACTGAAGTGTATCTTGGGTAATAAGGTTAGTTTCTTCTAAGGATGCTATTTTTAAAGACAAAGCGGCACGAAGATTTTTTCTCGAGTTTACCTTTAAGTTACAAGATTGGAAAGGTTGCAAACAGCTGGCATAAGTAAATTTTTTAATATAATTTTGACTACATTGACTGTTTGTTTTATTCGGTAGAACCTGGAGCTTATCCGACATACTCTCTCCGCTCTCCTCCCGCATAGAATGATTAATGAAATGCGTAAATGACATTCTCCATTAAAAAAAAGGTAACTTTAAAGCTTATTCCCGCCCTTGCTTACATTACTAAGCTCCCTACCTAACTTCTAGCCGAAATGATCTCCGGTGGGCATCGGCGAGGTTAAACGGTTCGAAACGCGAACGATAACACGTAACGAGGAGGGCGCCACCAACACAGCAGACATGTTCGATGATTTCATGAGCCACACTATCGCGGAGCCAACAGGAGATTGACTGACGCTCACTTTGACACCTAGACTTGATTAACTCACGTCTGGGTTAATTAAGAAATAATCATAAGTTGTGTATCAGTAAACAGCTAAGTATTAAGTTAAAGGAAAACATCGTGAGCAAATCTGTGTGATCGAAAGAAATAGTTTAAATGGACACAGTACAAGCGACAAAATAGCAACATAAAAAGAAAGACGAAAACGATGTTGTTTTCTCGTGAAACTTGCATTAAGTCTTGTGTCGCGGGGGAATTTAACATACATTTAAATATCAGACTTTTTTAAGTAAAGTAAGTAAGTTTTTTAAGTACACACAGACTCGGAAAAACGATTGTGTGTTCATTAGTATTTTCTATCTGCACTGGATCTTATGATAGACTATGGACTAACCCTTCTCATACAGTCAATAGACCCGTGCCAGCAATGGGAGAATTTATGGATGGCTCTAATTATTATATAACTACATATTATATTTCAGAAATAATTATATTGTTTTTATCTATGACATAGCATAGTGTCATAGCATAACATGTAGCCATATTTTTGGTTCAAAAAGTATTAATAATACCACGATTCTAAGTAGCGACAGTGGGAGACCGTTGGATTGACACACAGAAGTCTCGAGTTCGATCCCAAGGCGGACGATACAGGGCTGATGTTATTATTATAACTGATATCGTAAACTAAATAAATACATGTTTATGACTGCGTGTCTTTGTGACGTAGATACACAATTCTGAACACAGTTAGGTTTGCATGGCGACGTCAATAATATATCTCTATAAATTTTGTGTTGTAAATTTTCAGATAAATTCGGACTTGACATCAGCACCCTTGATAGTCATTTATAATAATTACATGACATCTACGTATCAAAATATCGAATAAATGTAGAAATTCGGCATTTTCCAGGTCCAAATTATTATAGATATTCAACTATTTTCTTTTGTATGGCAAAAGACATGATTATAATTAGTTTTACGTTAGTAACTAACATGCTAGGTAGAGTAATTTAATCTCATTTAATAGGCGTCTTTATTATTTTACACGGGCATTTTCTGATATGTCTGGACATTCTAGTAAAATCCTCGAATTTAATGGCTTTTTAACAACTTTCGCACTGGGAATAATCCCTGTGTCGCGGGGACATTACAAACATTTAAACAACGGCCACAAACAACACCCAGACTCGGAACAACCATTTATGGGTCACACAAAGTTTGGTCCCACGTGGAATTCGAACCCACAACAGTCAGCGCAATAGCAGTTTTTTTTTAATTGTGTGTGTATTAGTTGTTGGCCTCAGAGGGCCTTTACAACTTTACGCGGACTGTGGGTGAGCGCAGAAGACTCCGTTGCAATGGCAGCGGCAATGGGCACTTAAACCATTACGCCATCCCTTATTATGTTTTACTGTCTCACCGTGCAGTGACATAAGCTTGCTTATGTTTTCGTGCATACATGAAGTTACCCATTAAAAGGCAGACAATGCTTCTTCCCCTAAAACATAAACGTAATTAGCTGAATGAATAGTTTAATACAACTTTGCGTACGCTTCTGAGGATATAGAGACGTTAATAGATATATAAGTATTTTGAGAATTTACTTCACAATTAAATTAGGTATGTTCGGATACTTTGAAATAACTACACTTCATTCAGACAACCACCATTAGCTTAGTCACGCCGTGACCGTTTTGGTTGCTCTTCATCAGCCATGCTAAAAAGAAACCGAAGCGTCGGGGAAAGTGAAAACCTAAATTACCAATTAAGACTGCGCCGAGCGAAATGAGCCAAAACAGGCGGTCACAGTTAAGTGAATAAAATCAACACTTTTTGTTTAATACAAATATAAAATATACTTTTACTATAACAATGAATGTGTTTACAATTATTCCGTGTAAAAAACTTAAAATAATTAATATTTTTGCCCACAAAATTACGTAAATTTGCAATGTGATTTTTAGATTATAACAGTAGAAATCTATCCTATTTTACAGCTTAAACGAAACATAAATAGTTATATTACAATTTGTCCGTCCCAAATATTTAAGTTATTGGTTGACAATAAAGATACATATTTATCAAAAAAGCACTTGAAATCCTCCATACATTTTTACTATGGCGGCCGCGCGCCGATTTGAATATGCGCCGTACGAGCTCTGTCATTATCTGTCTTACGCTCGGCGCAGTCTTAATAATTTAAATTGCTTAAATAAATGTAAAGTCACCAGTACTAGCTTGATGTGAGTGTTTTAAAATAAACAACGCGACACAACGCGACAAAATCCGTATAAACTAGTTTATTTTTAATTATACATTCGAGTAAACGTAAGACAATTTTATTGTTTTGTAATATATCAATCTCAGTAGAACTAAAAACACAGTTAGCGAATGGTGTAATACTTTATAGTATGAATGTCTTCGCAGGATCTACTTTATTAACGTATTGAGTCGCACCGGCACACCAGCGGCTACATAGATGTTTAATTTTGCCTGGCATTCCAACCATTGATAGGATAACAAGTACTACTAAACTCATCTTACTTATAAACACAGCTTTGATCGTCGCCTCGCCACTGTGGTGGATTCGAATCGCACACGGAACAAAAATACGTGCGGTTCACAAATAGTTGTTCTGTGTCTGAATGTTCTTTGTGTCCGTTGTATGAATGTTTGTTAAGTCCCCCGCGACACAGGCATTATTCCTAGTTCACCTAATATAAAAAAAACCTCCGATTTGAATCCTAGCGGGTATTCTAGGCGGACTTAACAAACGTTCAATGTTCGTTAGGTCCTATGCGATACAGGATTTTTTCCTAGTACGGGCGTTGCCCTTTCAAAAATAAATTAAATCAGCTTCCCTGGTACACAAACTAGGTAGATTCATCTCAGTTTAGTTCACAACAAGCTTCACTTAATACATCCGTCTAAAGAGCTCAGCTAAGATTACTGGCGGACGGTTCAGGTGTACAGTACTGTCCGTTTAGCCAGCAGAGCTCCATTAATCACTGCCTACCTCGTCATGGATGGCCGTGATGATGGATCGTATAGGATTCATTTAGCTGTGTACTAATTATGTTGTTTTTAAGTAAAGGTTTTGGTTAATCTTCTAGGTTAAAATGTTTATGAAGCTGCCCTATAGATAAGTTTAGAGACTATTGTTCTTATTTACATATATTATTTGGAAAACAAACGCTTATTTTATAATAACTAGATTATGCCCGCGTATTCGCTAGCGCTAATTTTGATTTTGATAAAATTTAATTCCTCGGGAACAGTACTGCTTTTCTAGATTAAAGTACTTGATTTCCTTTTTATACCCCTGACTATATGTATGCGAAATTTCATGACGATCGGTCAAGTAGTTGCGTGAAAGCGTAACAAACTTGCATTCGCATTTATTTATTTATTTATACTATTATATTTCTAAACTTAAATGACCACTCACTCACTCACTGACTCACTTAGAGATATAGAAGTCATATAAGGTAGAGTCGTAGGTAATAAGTAAATATAGCGTCGTATAGGGAATTGTTCAGAAGGACCGGGAAAAAGCCTGACCTTCGGAAAGTCAGCTCTTGGTGGTGGTACCCCATCGGATCTCGGAAACGGTGATATCTACGGCAGTCGTTCTCCCAACAAAATTTTCCTAAAACCCTAGGAACATTTAGTGGGAGCGAAAAAAAAATGGCGTCCATGCAAAAAAACATGGCCGCCATACAAAATTTGACCTCTAATATCTCCGAAATAGTTAGAGATAGGCGGGGTGTGTTCGAACAAATACCATAGAGGTCAACGAGATCTTTCCAGAAAAGGTCATTTTTAAGGTCACTGGAGATCATCGGTTTTTTTTTTGGCTTCGGGGCCTGTCTGATCTTCCCCCTCGCGGGCCGCTGGCGAGCCGCGCAACCACGCGAAATACTATATACGTATATATACGTTTATAATATAAGTTAGGGTTCATCTTTGTTGGTTTCAGACTAAAATATTATGAAGTACTACTCTTCTCAGTCATTTTACTAAATAAAGTAACTATTGTCAATTATTTCTTCCTTGTCTTATTTATTAAACAAATATGTCATATTGGTAGATAGAGACAATTCATATAGAGATTGTGCACTATGTATTGTCTTCCTTTTTCCCACAAATATTTATTAAAGAACGCATTTATTCTGAAAGCAGTAACTGTAAGTCTTTTATGAGTTTGGCAATAAGACAGGTAACAATCAATGGTGTCACGACATATAAACACTTGCGCCTATTATTATCTTTTGACCACAATGTCAGTGTCTATGAGAGGCTAATGAGAAATTCTTGTAAGGGGCCCAATGAGATTTTGTCCGACCCGGGTATTGAACTCAAATACAAAAACCCAAAACTGCAATAACAGAATATCATATCAATATGCCTTAAAAAACAAAATATCAGGTGATCGAATTTAAGGACGAATCATGATAAATCTATCAACCCGCTTATTCTGCAGCGATTTTGTAAATTTTTATCCTACGGGAACGGTGAAGCTGTACTTTTTTCTAAATTAAAGGTACCCTATGTCTTGTTACCTTTAACAACACGTAGGTATGCGAGATTTCATAATGATCGGTCAAATAGTTAAGGCGTGTAAGCGTAACAAACAAACTCAAATTCCCATTATAAAGTCAGGATTTCAAAAATAAAATCTATCAAACCGTTTATTCTGCAATACATATCAAAGAAAAAGACGTACAGTAGTCGAAAAATTTGGTTTACCTTACGGTTGAAGTTCATTTGAACGTTATGAAGCAATAAGGTCGATTTTCTCTTGCAATAAAATTATGACAGTGACCACTGCTCTCTTTATCATTTATGGCATGCCATATGTCAAGTTAGAAATGTCAACATAAGCGATAATTAGATCTCACAGAAACGTTTGTCAAAACTGGTAGACCATTTTCTTGGCCGACTGTAGATACGTCCAAAAACCATTACCTCCCCTTCTTCCACAGTCGAGTAATAACTGTAGGCCGGAGCTAGACTATAAACTATAAATCAGCGGCGCGGCGGAGCGGATTATCTGACGTTTATACGTCATTTGTTCCGACGCCATTTTGTATGCGCCGTTCCCAGTATTCACTCGCTGATGGTTTATTATTATGGTTTATTTAGTTGAGCTGTTCGCTTTATATATTTTTAATAATTATATAATATATATTGATAATGTATTTTTGAAGCATTTTCGTGATAAAAAAATGGGAATTACATCCTTTTAGCAATGTATTCTCTTAGGCACAGGTTCTGGAATAAACTGCCAGCCGCGATATTCACTGATTTAATAAGTCTTTTATACTGGAAACAATGCTTGTTCTACCCTCAAATCGTTTCTTTTTTATTAGTTGCCATTTAACATGACTACACTGCGCCTGATGGTAAGCAGTTGTGTAATCCACGAGCAAAACCCTCCACACCACGTCTTCATTACATGCTGAAGTCTTTATTAAACGGTCTAATTTAGTATTTCTGGGTAAACACAGAAAAAACCATAAGTACTCGAAAGCTTAAATCTAGGACGGTCGATTGCGAACATACTAGCGATATTAAATTTATTAATTACTTTATTTTCATAAATTGTGGTATTAATCATGACAGTGTGCCTTCGGTAAAAGGACCTAATGGGTTTAAAAGAATTACCTCTAGAGAATAATATAATAATAATAATATTCTATCACATACACACAACACCATCAGAGCTTGTACTATGGGTACTAGACAATGGATAAACATACATATATACTTTTTTTTTTGTAAATACATACATATTATACATAGAAACACCCAGACCAAGACAAACATCCATGTTCATGCACACAAATGTTTGACTTGTGGGGGAATCGAACCCGCGACCTCAAGCGTGGCAGTCGGTTACACTAACCACTACGCCACCGAGGCCGACAAAATAATTAGGCTTTCGTAATGCTTTCGTATGTCTTCCTTGCCATGGTTTTACTACGAGACACAGCGTAGGTATGGTTTTTTAATAAGGACATACAATTTATTTCGCCAACTATGTTTCGATGGTTGCAGCTCCTTACAAAACAAATAAGTAAAATAAACAAAATTGTAACGTGGCTATTAAAAAGAGTGGCCGTGAGTTTCTTGTCAGTTCTTTTCATTGGTTCTACTCTTCTTCCCTTGCTTTGCTGAACATGGCAACAGGTAAATGTAAATCACATTAATAAGTGTTACTTTGTGCCTTTTTGTACCTACTTATATGAATAAACATATTTTTGTTTCTAACCTCAAGTAATTAGAGGTCAGCCAACTGAAGTTGGGTACCTACATTTCCAGCTTCTATGCTGCAACTGAGAATATTATAATAAAATCTAATAACACTTTGCTCAAACGGTATCGAACTCGAGATCACACAAGCATAAACACTAATTTTAAGTACTTATGCCACGGGTCCAACAAGCCAATTTCTCGATAAACGGTTTTTGGATTAATAATATTCTTCCATCAATTAAGTAACTAATAATTATGCACCAGCACCTACATAGTAAGTCACTCAATAAAATCTATTTGTGTTAAATTTTACATGTATCAAACCTGTCGGCTACCTAAAGCGATATAACCTCAAATAAATAACGACTAAAACCAAAAATATGAATCAAACGCACAAAAGCAAAATTCTTTAAAAAATTCCTAAATTCCTATTTGCGCGCCATTTCGACGCCAGTCACGTGTCCTCCATGGTTGTTTTACTTTTTCTAAACAATGCGGCACCGTAATTGCGCTGTGAGCCAACGACAAGGATTTTTTAAAATATATTTTTAATGTCCAAAGCATGCGGGAGGGATGTTTCCATTGTTCCAGAATGACGGAGATGGATTTATTGCTTAAAATGTAAAATGGTGAGATACAATGACCATAGGACAAATAAAATTATGATATTACGTATTTACATATATTACATTATTAGAAGTAGGTATTGCCTTAATTGTAATCTCTGATACACACGGTTTCTCAAGATCGCAAGTTCAAGTGCTGTTTTATGGATTGTCTATTTCCTCTGTTATAATTTACATTCAACTTAGCATGTAAAATGCTTATAAAATATATCTTACAATACTATATGTTGCCACAGTGGTTGTAAATGGGCTGGTGTGCACGGAGTCTCGCATTCGATACCTGTAAGTGTTAGTGGGGGTTTTTTATTAAGATATTCTCAGTACTAATTCTGGAACTGTGCCCGGTGGATGGCGATAGGCACGTACAAACATATTTAGCTTCATAATATACATATATCTACTTAGATTACATCTTCCCATTGAAAGAACATTCTCGATCTGTGCACCCTACATAATCTAAGAATCCTAAGTACTATTATAAATGCGAATGTAAGTGCGAGTTTTTGTTACGCACTTTTGTTGGAAAAAGGTCAAAAAGCGATTTTATTATCCATATTAATATCCTACCGAATTTTTGTTAGGCACTTTAGGTTACAACATGCTTGGAACTAGGCAGACAAGTGATCAAATAGGGACCATGTTAAAAGTATGTCGCGGTCTGATTGATGCCCCAGACCTCCATAATGGGCTGGTTCGACTTAATGTACCGAGCAATTTTTTGCGAGCCAGAAGACACAGACTGCTCGCTGTGCCCACATGCCACACGGTGGCACGGGCTACATCACCGGTGCCGCGTGTACTCTTTGCACTTAATACTCTTGTGGATGCCAACCCAGACTTTGATATTTTTGCTGACGACTTGAAAGTCGTCATGAATGTTTACAATGCTTTTTATGAAAAGCTATCTTAAATTTATACAATGTAAATATTTACCTGAATTATTATAAGTGTAATTGGTTGTAATTGTAACCGTTCTAATTTAAAACATAAATAAAATAAATAAATGAAATTTCGCATGCTCAGGTACACGTTGGCAGAAGTACAGAAAACGGTTAGTTTGTTTGTCAGAAATGGATATAAATTACCCTTTATCTAGAAACAAGTACTGCTCCCGAGTTAAGCCGCGGTTGAAAATAATATGTAACAATGGAACCGCGCCCTCACGCGGCGACCACAGATTACGAAACTCCTCTTATTTGGCGCGCGAATTAATAACGCGTCCGCGTCGCGCGAGGTTTGAATTATTTCCATAGATACACAACAGGTACGCTTTATATTCTGTGGAGCAAAATGCGCGCCTTTTTTTTATTAATGCCTTTTGATGACAATAAAAAGGACTTTGCATTTTTAATTTCGGTAATTTGTGTGTTTCGACATATTTTAATGTTGGACGAAACGAAACGCAGTATTTACAAATTATTACAGTACAAGATATTGCCCGCGGCTTTGCCCGCATTAACGTACCTAGATTATTTCAATAAAACTCTGTCCCTCAGGAACAGTACTTTTTCTGGATAAAAGGTACCCTATGTCCTTTTCTGTATTCCTGGCAACGATAAATCAGATACTGGTGACCTCGATAGCTCAGTGGTGTAAGCTTACGTTTACCTTGACCATCGTAGAATACCGGTTCAATACAGACCTAAATGTGTTTAAGTGTTTATCGTGTATTTGATCACGAAAATCTCAGCAGCGAACATGGACTTCAGAATTGAATAATGATGTAAGTTTATTATTGGTGCTAAGTAGCATACTACTTCACTCAATCAGGCCAGAAGACGTTTTTGTTTTATATTATTTTAAAAAGATTTCGGAGAAGTAATTTCTCTTCCGCTGTGTATTTTCAATCATTTAACAGTCATTCAAAGCACTGACACAATGAACATTTAGAATCGAGTCTACCATTAATTGTGAATCACACAAATTGTTCCGTGTGAGAATCAAACTCAAAACTTTTTGATTTAACATAAATAATATGTAAGTAGATGAAACGTGGAAAATGTTGTGAGCTACACAATTACACATAATTATACATAATCTTGGGGTCTGATCTTGGGGTGGTGGGCTGCGTGGGCCTGCTTGCCACCCGATCAGCACCAGGTCCAAGAGGCGGCGTGCGTGTTCCCACGCGCGCCTCTGAGTCGTGTTTTTGTTCCGCCACAATGGGGACAGTAAAGGAAGTGTCACATGTAGTGGCTTACTGTTTCACACGGCGGGCCGAAACCTCGGCGGGGTCGCGATTGCATGTGAAGCGATTGCAAGCGATTCGCGCGGCCCCGCCGTCTATGGTTATGTCGAGGAACACCGTGGTAGGTTTAGTGGGTATTACCGGGGTATCTTTCCCCCGATGAGCCCGACATAACCTCTTCGTCGCCCCGCGGAGAGGCATGCGTCACTGCACTTAAGTAAAGTAAAGGCAAGTAAAAAAAAAAACTGTTTGTTTTTCCTTTTTCTTTTTTGGTTTTTTCTCCCTTAGCCTTTATTATTCCCAAGTCACCTGGGGTCGGCTTTTCTAGTCTAACCGGATTTGACCTGATATCAGTTTTTACACGGAGCGGCTGCCACCTGCCCTCCGCAACCCGAAGGCTAACGATATCCTAAGGCTAGACCAGTGTCAGGATATTAGAGGGTACTGACTTTCCCAATAACGACTGCCATAGATGTTCATGGCAGCCGGGACCGACGGCTTAACGTGCTCTCCGAGGCACGGGAATAATATAAATAATAATATAAAATAAAATAAACTCAAAACACTCGTCACTTGGCGCAATGATGGTGCCAAGGCGACCATAGGTGGTCGCATTGGCACCATCATATCACTACCTATGCCTTTCGTGCAGTAAATATCAAACCTACATAATATACAGGGTTAATTAGAAAATACTAATAACCTTTCACCCTACACTTGTGTGAAAAAAAGTTAAGTAAGTAAATAATTAACAATCGAACGAAAGTGACAAATCAAAAGTTGATAAGTAAGGCATAAATTAAATAAGTCACGAGAAAAAGGTTACTTATTCGTATTTTTATTTAGGGCGCTCATAGCGATTAGCGAGGTTAAGCAACGTTGGGTGCGGTCAGTCTATAGATGAGTGACCCAGTGCTGGGCACGCCACGATCGTGGCGGTAAGTCCCGTGTTTGAGGAGTGGCTGGAGAGGCGCCATGGCGCCCTCACCTTCCGGCTGACACAGGTAATGACTGGCCACGGTTGTTTTGGCCAGTTCCTGTGTCGTATACGCCGGCAAGAGACGCCCGGTTGTCACCACTGCGGCGACTGCCGCGATGTTGTAGAGGACACGGCGCTGCACACTCTGGCGGTTTGCCCCGCTTGGGCATCACAGCGCCGTGGGTTGATCGCGGCAGTCGGATTGGTTGCCCTCTCGCTCCCGGCCGTAGTTCAGTCTATGGTCCGGAGTGAGAGGTCGTGGAACGCCGTCGCCTCCTTCTGTGAGGAAGTAATTTCCATCAAGGAGGCGGCGGAGCGGGAGAGGGAGCGTTTGAACCCTCTCCCCAACCGCAGAGCCGGGCGCCGGAGGGCGCGGGACGACCTCCAGCCACCCTGAGGATTGACCTGGGGGTGGCGGGCTTTGTGGGCCTGCCCGCCATCCGTTCAGCACCAGGTCCGAGAGGCTGCGTGCGTGTTCCCACGCGCGCCTCTGTTGTTTCGAGTCCGTCTCCCCTCTAGGGGGGACAGTAGGGAGTGTTAGAAGTGCCCTTGGGTAGATCTTTCGTGTAGTGGCCTGCCGTTTCATACGGCGGGCCGAAACCTCGGCGGGGTCGCGACCGCATGCGAAAGTGATTCGCGCGGCCCCGTCGATAGTGGTTTTGTCGAGGAACACCGTGGTAGGTTTAGTCGGTATTCCGGGAGGTACTTCATCTTTTCAACATCTTTATTTTACCCCGGCGAGTCCGACATAACCCCTCCGCCCGCCCCCGCGGAGGGGTATGCGTCATGCATTCCCCCACGTAAAAAAAAAAAAAAAAAAAAAATTGATTAGTGACCGCCTAGTGGTAATTCATCTGAGCGTCTCCGTGCTTCGGAGGGCACGTAAAAAGTCGGTCTCGTCGGCTGCCAAATTGATAGCAGTCGTTAAGCCATGTCAGAGGCCTACGGGCGGCGTGAACAACTCTTGACAACAGATTGGCCACTAACCACAAGAAATGATAAAGAAGAATTTAAAAATATACATAATGAATATACATTTCGCAAACGATGTTCTTACTTTTTAATAGAGACTAAGAGAATACTTGTTAACAGAGAGTGAGCTTTTTGGTGTTTACCGGAGACATTGTTAGGCTCCTTTGACTCCTTCCAGACAGGAAAACCCCTTTATCGTTTTGCTTGGCTTATAACTCGAAAACGAGACTCCACTTTAGCAAACATAAGTGTAATCTTACTAACAAGTTGTCTATTTCTGAATTATATAATAATAAAAAACGTTGAGAATTTAAATAAGTAAATAACAAGTGTAAACAATCTGTAAATCAGGAATTGAATCTGCGACTTCGACAAACCATATCCGCGCCCTGCCAGCTGAGCTATTCATGGTTCTACGTCAGGAATTGACTTTTGCCTCGGTGTGTTGCATCTTATGGTCTGATAGACTTGAACATTCACTTGTAATAGAACATCGAGCATCCGCCGTTTTTAAATTGTCGAACTGAACAACGAACAGAGCCAAACATAGAGACAAACATCGCTACGAACATTTTCACGATCATTCTAGCGAAGGATGTAATTTCGAAGCAAATTTACCGTCCTTTCGTTTTACGCTCCCGTTTATTTTTCTGTAATGTAACATTCGCTAGAATGCTCATTACAAGTGATGTCAAGTCTATCAGCACCATAAGACGATGCCATGCGTCATCTATCGTATCGTATTTGCTGTTAGAGATGATCATCCATGCTGCATGTATACAGTAGTTCTAACATACAATACATAGATTTATTCACACCAAAATAAAAGATCGACAAATAATAAAGTGTACGTAGGGTAAAACACCCAGTAGTTAGCCTTTTAACGCAAATTAAAACTTTATTTAACTGTAGTTTAAAAGTTTATTACTACTAGCGGTCGCCTAGTGGTCAAAATTCGACCATAATCGATTTAAATTTTAAGTTTGATCGTTATCAAGGTTTTATTGTTTATAACTTTACCCTTATAATGACATTTCTTTTATCTTTATTTTTTATTTTGCTTGTCTAAATGACCGCCTTATGGTAAGCAGTCGTGTGGTCTATGGCGAAAGCCATAGTATATCATAGTATAGTATAGTACATGCAAACGTGATATATATAACTTGTTATTAGCAAAGCAAAATACTACGTGCCGTAATACATAATAGTTAATATTGTTAATTATGCAAATAAAGTAAACATCATAATTTCCCTTTCCTATATAGGTCCGTACTACGTATGTATAATAACTTAGTATATAAGCCTTAATTAAGTAACAATAAACTAGTCAATATTCAATCACCACATCGTCGTTTTAATTGGTTCATAAAGCAACACGCAATATGGTCTAAGAGCAATGGCCTCCACTCCGTCCTCATAGCAGCCGAGGCGATGTTGAGTTCTCTACTTTGACTGCCTGAGAAGGTGCTTTTTCACGCCCTGCTTAAAGCACCCAGGATTGAAGGAAGAAGGAAACACGTGCCTTGGCAGAGAATCCCATGCCTTGATCGTTCGGCAGAGGTATGAGGACCCAAACTTGTTGGTACGCATTTAGATTTCGCCAAGGCTATACAGGTTAATTTATCTATCTTTTTAAAACAAATTATTATTTACTTAACTATACTCTTTCATTGACATTGATATTCCTTAGCTTGCTACTTTGTTTTCTTTTTTCTTTATTACATATAAATAAGGTATATATGTAACCATAGTTACGAAGAATTGTACAACGTCAGACGAACAATACCGAAATACTACGAACGCGATTCGACTGCGTGTGTCAAATGCATGGCTGTGTGCGTGTAGTGCTTTTTAATTAATTTAATGTATTTCTAATGCATATTTTATAAAAATACTAGGATTCGCCACTCTTTCTCCATATAAACTTCCACTGTGCCAAATTTCATATTCCTCCGTCCGCGCAATTTTCGAAAAAAGGAGTACATAGTTTTTGCTTCACGTATTAATATATAGATGAATAAAACCTGCTGAAAATTAAATAAATAATGTTTTCGTAAAGAGTGTTCTTTACAAAAACATTATTTATTTAATTTTCGAATAAAATTAACAAAAATGCAATAATTACACATAATCATATTAAAAATCAACATTAATCAAAATATGGCACTTTTCACCATTACACAGCTTTATTTTTCCACAAGTCAGCCTAATCTTATCCTATAGTCAGCCTCTTAATTACTAAAACTGCATGTTTGACATATAAAATGTTTATTAACTTTTATTTCGGGTACAGGACGGCATGCGGCAGTGCAAATGAACGAGTATAACTCGATGCCCTGAGATGCTATTGGTTTGTAAAGGTACGTATTAAACAATAAGAAGCTATGGATTTTAACGAATGTTAAAGTTAACGTGTAAACAAATAATTACACTATTTATATGGTATTTAAACCCGAAAAGGCCGAGTACCTACTGGAGCGGGGCTGACTACCGGGTACCTTACCCTATAATTTTAAAACTGCAACAAATTGCAGAATATACGTTGGGGTGACTAGAGAACCCTTGAATTAATACCTATAGTTAATATAGATCAATGAATCTGATCAGAAATACGTACCTAGTAGGATTTGGTATTTTTGATAAATTAAGCTTAATTATATGGGCTTCAAAATATTGTTTCTATATTAAGAATAATTGAGATGTTTTATAAAAATTTTATGATTGCTTTTTTGATTAAGATACGCTTTACGTTAGTCATAGGGTTCGAAATTCTACCTTAATATATGACTACATCTCACTATAACACGTTGAATAACAAAAATACGTATATTACGTAAAACAGTAGCAAGAAGAAGACATCCAAGTATATCAATCTTAAAGAATGAATCATCATCATCAGGCTATCCACTGCTGGACATAGCCCTCCCCTAATGAGTGCCATAGCGCCCTGTCTTCAGCTTGCCGCATCCAGCAAAAGAATGAATACCAAAAAAAATTTACTAACAAGTGAATTATGTAGAAAAGAAATCAGTTGCTACCTAACCTTCCATGACACAGTCGTAAGTCTAAATAAGTAAGTAAATAAGGATTTTTCACTTGTTTCTACAACACTGGTCAATATTCCACGCGATTGCCTGCTCTGTGTCGCGCGGCGTCTGACATTGACGTTTGAGCAATTTTTCCCGCGCGAGTGTAAGTGTTGCCACCCGTGAAATACAATGTCACCAGCAGCTGCGGGCGTTTGTAAAAAAATTACATTTAATGTTAGTAAGTCGAAATGTGTGTTGTGCGGTTGTTTACTGGTCTATGAACGCACGTACGGCCTTTAATAAGAAGAATATGGATTCTAAAAATGCTGTATTTTGGCGAAAGTAGTACCAACTTACATCTATTGGATTTTATATTTTTTATCTTGGTATTTGGAATGTTTATTTCTTAACATAATTACTGTATGATGATATAGCTTAAACTATTATCTGTATCTAGGTAAATATTTTAACTTTTATAAATTCTACCAACAATAAAAAGTGTGTGTAATGTGTAGTTAAATTGTATTACAAAGTAAAATACATACATAATAGAAAATCATATGTATTAATCTAATGTATATCTAATGTACCACTAGCATAAAATATTTATTTCAGCATAAATTGTGAGATGGTTGACTTCTGTAACACAGGTATTCCATACCTAGCTCTGAAGTCAGAGTCACAAATATTCTGTATACCTAATAATTTTATGCAAATAAACGTTATTTATTACGTCAAGTTACATGTTCCTCGTCATGTACCTAGGCGTGCGATTGTCAATGCAGGCCTTTTACATCAGCCATATGCTAGAACCAACCTATTACGATTTTCTACCATATTCCGATTGCCGAAAGGATACAACGTTATTTGTGGAGAGGTGGATGAGTTTGTCGACAAATTGCCAACATTTAAAAAAGTTGTTTTGAGGTTGTTTAGGAAGCAATAAATTTATGTTATGTACCTACTTTGTGTTTTAATTGTTATCACATAACTGTGTCTGCAATTACTTTACTTTTAAAACTTTTTCTTTTTTACCTTACTTTTAATTATATAATAATAATACTAAATCTACTAAATTCAATAATAATAATAATATAATAATATTCTATCACATACACACAACACCATCTAGCCCAAACTAAGCAGAGCTTGTACTATGAGTACTAGACAATGGATAAACATACATACATACTTTTTATTTTGTAAATACATACATTATATACATAGAAACACCCAGACCAAGACAAACATCCATGAAACCCGCGACCTCAGGCGTGGCAGTCGGTTACACTAACCACTACGCCATAGAGGCCGAAGGCCATACTTGCAAATGCTTTTAATCTGATCAGCATTTAACTATTTTTACTTGAATATGTCATCATTTTTAAACATGTTTGTATAACCTTAAAGTTACCGTAATATCAGTGTTATCTCGTGACACCTGAAATGTTGTGCATTTATACCCTTTTTATAAAATATTTTTATATGTGCATGTATTAATGTAACAACTAATTGGTTATCCTAATAAATAAAATAAAATAAAATAGAATAATTTTTTTATTAATATTTTATCTTTTTAGTACTAAGAAGACATAAAATGCATTCTATAGGTACTTACCATATTTTGGAAAATTGAATAAAGACATTTTAGTTACACTTTGTTTTATGTTGGTAGGTACATATTTTTGAGGTGACTGCACCTTGCTAAGATGTATGAGCCAACAATAGTATGGATGTTAATAATATCCTCCAGACCGAATTTCGGTTACGGCGGCCAGTCTTAACGGAGACTGGCCATCTGCGCAGGAGATATTATAGCGCACAAGCGTGTGCGCAAACACAAATGCACTCTCTGGTCCTTAACTCTTATGATCCGATGAGCGTCACCGACACGACCGGAGAGATATCAGGCGCAGGACCAACGGCTTTACGTGCTTTCCGAGGCACGGGAATGTCTAACACCGCCAACTTCCTAACTCCGGCCTGCTATAGAGATTTCATAACAGAAAAACTAAATAACTTTTTGTTAGCCCAACCCGGGATTCAAACCCGAGACCTCATGCACAGCAGTCGCATTCATTACCGCTGCGCTACGAAGGCAGTTATGGATGTTACCATGGATGTATTACCATATAATTATTAATCTTCTTCTTCTTTTCGTGTGGTTAGTGACCAACCTGTTGTCAAGAGTTGTTTAAGCCGCCCGTAGGCCTCTGACATGGCTTAACAACTGCTGTCAATTTGACAACAACCGACTTTTTACGTGCCCTCCGAAGCACGGAGACGCTCAGATGAAATACCACTAAGCGGTCACCCATTTATAGACTGACCGCACCGAACGTTGCTTAACCTCGCTAATCGTTTACTGATCAGTGAGTTAATAAATACTTACTTGTACAAAAGTACATTTAGGCACTAAAAGTATTTCGCAAACGTTTGATGATGTTGATCGCCTACTTGTTTTACTAATAAGGTACTTTCACAAATAATTAGTCTTACTGGTATAGGTACCTAATAAACGACCATAGTCTTCCTACAAAAGTGCTTACGGACGCCGCGCGCCGCGCCATAGGTATGTTTGTTTGCCAGATAGATAATAAAAAATAACTATATTCGTACATAATTCATCGTGTAGTATTGAATTAACAGTGTTTGTGAATTAATATGTCTAAAAATATCTTCAATCTATTGTATTTTAACGATGAATGCAACTTGATCTGTCGGTGGTAAGTTTTATAAAGTTTATTAGATAACTCTTAGTGGTAGCACGGAGCTCGATTTCTGGCGACTTTATTATAGATTAGGTAGTGAAATGTGCCTGCCTCCTTTAGGGGAAACAGGTGTGAAGATGATGATGTTGAGAGAGTCCATAAGCCACTTACAGTCAGGATACGCTCGCTTGCCACCTCCGTTGTACAAGAGAATAGAGTGCTGTAACTCTTTTTGTGCATTGTTTTTTCTATTTATAGTTATAAGGTACCTACACTTTACTTTAACCACATATCTTCGTTTATCTGGGTGCGTCTGATGGCATAAAATCTTTATTTTCACTTGAATAACGTTCACAAGATATAACAACTATACGATATACCAACTGTTGATATAATTTTATATAACATTAGGTAGATGTTAGCTTAACACGTTCGCTGACAGTGACTCCCTACATCACAAAAAGGCAGTGAAATTCTCAAAATGATCATCTCATCTCAAATGTCTCTTGACGGAGTCTCATGTTGGATATATGTTTGCTTATCTATATGTGACACTACGTCGTCAGACGTGAACGTTTCTCAACGTATTGTCATATTGGCCACATATTTAACTGCCTTAAAGCTGGCACTACGTCTACAGACGTCAACGTCTCTTGACGTACTGTCAAGTTGATCAATTCGGGTATGTTATTCGTCTTTGGGATCGAGTGTTTAGAAAACGCAATTTGTATTGACGTTTCCTTTACGCCTTGTCTTACTTGTGGCTCTAACGTAGCAGTCAACTACGAATTACATTTTGTCATTGCATTTGATTTAAATGGTAATAATGAGTATAATTGCCTGCATGATATACATACCTACCGCACATACTAAGAATAAAATAAAAGGTGTACGAACTTCTTACACTGATAGTATTGATCATTACAAATTTTATGTATTACTGTATTTAACAAAGTGGCCCTCAGACCACACGCACACACATACCACACGTATGTGAATGAATTATGTAAGTATCAGATTTAAGTTACACCTTCAGCAATCAAAACTTATAGAAAACAGCCCAATTTTAAAATGGTTTCGGGTTCGTGGTCTAACTGTCATGTCTAACATAGTTGGAATACGGGTCTTCGCACTCTATCCACTAAAATCCATTGTAAAGATCCATTGATGGATCTTTTTGCACTCTCATGTCTACTTTGATCCCTGATCCAGACATTTTTGTAAAGTGGATTTTTTAAGAACTAACGTGTGAATCCAGGGTTGGTGACCACATGCAATCTTATTTTATCAAACACTTTCGACTAGATCACAAGACGGCAACATCGTAAAACGTCCAGATCATATATGAAACAAAAAATAAATCTCAAGAATAAGTATATTTCATAAACATTTCATTTTAGACATAAACATTCTCATAGTTACAAAAATTGAAAAAACAGGTAAGGAGAATCTAATAAATATAGAAAGAAAGAAAGAAAGAAATCATTCTTTATTGCCACAAAGAAATATGATTACATATTTTTCTTACAAAATAGACAAAATAATAAAAAAGACAATTAAATAAACAGTTAGTAATCAAAGAAAAAATATATATATATACATATTATGCTATTGTGGCAACAAATGGTCTCCATTCAGCATTGATGTTGCGATAAATTATATAAATCTTTTCTTTCAATTTCTATCAATTAAATCTTTTTTATTATATTTTTCCAAAAAGTGCAGCATCGATATTAACTCTTCGTTAATCAGTGCCATTTCACAATCTTGAATAAAAGCATCGTATTTGATTTGATCTTTCCTTCTTTTGTTCAGCTGTTATTGACTGTTCGAATTGCGCTATAGTCTGCTTCTTCTTGCAATTTATTTGATAAATATATTAAATTCAGCTTCTTGCGACCAACACTTTTATTGAGACTTGAATGCCAAGATTCTACGCAGTTGTTTGTCCGATGACGTTCGCCGAATACGGACCAAATATTCGTGACATTTTAACGTATTATCAGCCGGCGGGCATAAGCCAGGTCCGTAGCTAGTAACCGTTAGGGTTATATTAAAACACGTAGACTGATTCAACTGAGAATATATTTACAACTTTTAAGCCTTCTTATATCCCATTTATTGTTCTTACAAGTATCGCTAGCACTAATGTGTACAATAATCATTTACATTTTACACCAATCAGCGACAAGTAAACAAAATTCTAACATTTACGAGGTAATTCTCGGAAATACTTAGGCGTGTGTGCGTGCGTATAAACTGTGCTACTATAAAAACAGATGGTAGCTTCGCGCATCGCCAGTTCGTGAGATGGTTTTGGCGCGGCTAGATATATGACGCGCCGTTCGATCGCCTTCGCGCGTCGCTTGATTACGGCGCGAAATAAAGTATGAAGCCTTTGACGTTTGATGATCCTTATAAACTTATGTTGCTTGTGCGTATATACATACGCCACAACATATTTGTATTTAATCCAGAATCGTCCCATGTAATTCCTTAATTTCGTGAAAAATACATCGCGCCGCATTATTTCACTCATATAAAACCATCTTCTTCTATCATTGTAGATGGTAAATACCCCACACAGATAGATACTGCAATTTTCGAAAAAAGATGCACGCTGTGGCGACAAAGTCTTTGTTTAGCCCTTCATAAAAACTGTTTCGTTTGGGATACAGGTGTAGTTTTTATGTTGTTTTAAAGCTTATTAGATACAGATTAATGTCAATTAAAAAAACTAGGGGCAATGAGGACGCTTTCATGAGTTTTTTAACAATGTTTAAAAAAACATTGTACGAAACTCAGTTTTGGTCTAAAATGTTCCTTATTTTTATGCCACCGGTATTTTTTTGGATGTGAATAGTATACCGTCGTTATTGTCTACACATTGCGTATTATTATGGTTTTTGTTTCAACACGATTAACCACCTGGTTCAAAAGTTACAGGGATTTCTTGGTACAAGGTCCATAACTACTAAAGAAAAATAGAAATATGTATAAATCTAAGAACCTTTTTTTTATTATTTTTACTAGCGATAAAATGTTGTCTAGTTTCACTCATTTTCATATGTGCACTTTATGAAAACTCACACTGTATAAGACACAAAATACATAGCGTGACAGACAACTGATATTACGTAGGTACCTATAAGTATGATTCAGCCCGGGTAATTGGAAGTGTTTGATAAAGTACCTAATATTGCATGTGATCACCCATTCTACTACTGACTAGGAGATCCTGGTGGACAACATCAGAATTTCACTTTCAGACGTGTTAGTTCTAAAGATCCACTTTGCAAAAAGGTCTGGATCAGGGATTAAAGTGGACATGCGAGTGCAAAAAGCTCCATCAATCTTTACAATGGATTTTAGTGGATACAGTGGGTCTTCGGTAGGGGCGGTCATACAATCAGTATTTTAGTTTGACAATGAAAACCATTAGGTAGTAGACTCGTGGTCCAATTGATTTATTTTTATATTATTCAATTAATATTAACTGTATTTCCCTAATGAAATTATCATATTTTCTATTTTTTCAATGTGGTTTGATGTCATGCAGGTACTTACATTAACGATATTTTAATTAAATACTTACCTAACCCTACTTTGATTTCAACGAATCCGCCTTGGTAGCGAAGGGTGGATCACTTTCACCCACCAGGAGGACAGCTGGCAGTGACTAGTGAAACAGACTACTTGTGTGTTCAGTCTTACCGTCTCATTGGAGGATGAGAAAAGAGTGCACTAAGAACTCCTGTGTACATGACTAGTCTCTATTAATTTCGTCGTGACCGAAAGCTAGGGTTTCAAGGACATTATTAGTTATAGAACCGATCAAAACCCTTTTTGAGAGCATTCATTGATTTACCATACTTACGTATTATGTCGGTCGAGAGAGTCAATAAAAATACAAAAGTGAATGTAAACCATTTATTAAACGTTTTGTTCAATTTGAAACTGCGTCGAGGCGGCCGACATTACGCCGGCGGCCAGTAAATAATTAGAATAAATATATTAGAAGCAGAAACTCTCCGTTACATTACATATAATCCTCTTCACAATTAAAAAACTACATGACTAGTATTTTACGAATATAGGTGGCGTTGTGATCGCTTTGAAAAGATGTCAAACTATTTTTGCATTGGCAAGCATTCGCTAATATTGCCAGCTGACACCAAATTGGTTTTCTTTTTAGCGTTTATTTATTACGAACATCTGTTTTATTACATTATAAAAATTATTATCGGTTGTCACAGTAATTTATTTATTTTGCATATATTTAAATAAAATATTTTAATGAGCCGTTTTACCCGTGGGTATTAGTTTATGTTTCAAAATGATCACCGTTCGCCACTAAATACCGTTACCGTCTCAAAATGTAAGATATAGTAAAAAATCTATACATTCCGTTCAATGTATTAATAATTACAAATCACAAACTACTGCCTAATGAATGTAAATAGAACAATGAGCTTACGTTATACAAATTCGTGGGGCACTTTGTTATTTTAGAGATTCAATTACTGGGTAAGCTTAGTGGACTAACAATATCACAAAACAACAAGAAAATCTTCCGTCAGTTATTGAGCATAACATCAATCCAACAAATACAAAACCGATGGTTTCTCTCTTTATGCAATATAAAATGAAAATCAATTTAATGATATAACCAACACTGGCAACATAAGCCATAGTGTATAAAATTAATGAGTATTGTCATATTTCAAATATAGAATCAAATTAGTAGTTCTTAAAATCACGTTTAGTCCACTAAACCCCGCCATACTTATAGGAGATAAATCTACTTTCAAATCGAAAGATTCAAACGAGAGAAAGAGATAGATATACCTAAGTTTCTAAACCACCCTATACAAGTAACGTCAATACATGAATAAAATACGCCACACATTATTGATCAATAACAATTCTTACACTAGATTATTTACAGGTTCTTAAAAACAACTAAGTATTCATCGACATTTTAAGACTCCTCTGAAAAAGAACTATAAAAAAAATAAGATTGGTATTAACCAATTCCATTGTTACGCAAGTTGTTAACTTTTTAAATGCCGGAGTCTTAAAATACGGTAAAAGAAAACAAAATACCTACTCTATCGAGGTTTGAAAATTAAATTTTTACAATATTCTCGTTGTGACTAGACTATTTATTTGGTTCAAACTAAATGCGATTAAATTACTTTTAATGTTTTATATCTGTGGTCACTAGAATCTTATGCTGAAAATAGCTATGTCTATCTTTCACAGACGTCAGTACTATTAGAAAGTAATTTGACTTCTCATCATAACAAAATTAAGTCCAAATCTATTTCCTGTATAAGATTCTTTAACTACCTATATCCAAATCAGAAGTTAGTTTGATATTACTAACTTATGTGACCATTACTAAATGAAAGAAAATCAGGTGTGATGTGGATATTGTCACACATAGGCACTCTCCGTACATAGATTCATTGTACTGGGGTTTATTTCTACTGAACACTTCAACTACAATGAGAGAACTATGATTACTCTCCGAGTTTATTACAAAAAAGCACTTTTTCAGACCCTTTTTCGTAGTAGGCTGTATATCACTTGTTTGAGTATTTAAAAAATAAAATTGAATGTCAATGTCATTAAATAGCGGGAAGTACAATCAGCTTTACGAGAATAATATTGTGGTAAAACATTTTGAACAATATTAAGACTTAGAAATATTATAATTTGAAAGAGATCTAAATAAGTGCCCTTTACACAAAAATATCTTAATAAAATCTAGTGCATCCCAGCGAAACGGGATATCAAAATCAAAATTACATGGGTCACTAATAATTTCAGTCTATTTTATCAAGGAAGACTTTAACATTATGCAGATACAAAATACTTAAATTACTTTGTACTACTACAAAACAGGATTCCTACGTTCATTGTATAACTCGTTTACATTTCATTTCTATTTAATACACTACCGAGACAGCTAAGTCGTTTCGAACAATTTCCTCTCAACAATTTCAACGGAAAATAAATAGTACAAAAAATATGTCTTTATTCATTTATATTTTCAAACTTATTGAACTTTTGGTCCGTATTCTAAGAGACTCTAGTTTTAAAAGCAAATCGTAATAAAAACAAACTATTAAGGCACAAGACGATTGTGTCTTGGGGTGTCTCTCGGTTGATATGACTTTCTCTAAAACTACGAAAAAATTCTAGACTACTTATTTAAAAGATTGAAAAAAAATTATAAGCGTCTCCCATGGAGATTTATACATCACAATGAATATTATTTATTTGTTTACCGTACTAATCGATTCGACCATTCAACTAAAACTACGAAGTCGACTTAATGAAAAACCCAGCACCGTTTGTACCACGTCTATAAGTCTACTTATCTAATTACTGGGATGCACTGTACTGGAGATGGGTACTAGAAATAAAAACTAAGCGATATTTTCAACAGCATATCTGGTTATGTGAATGACAATACTGATTTTCGTATTCATTTTTAGGTTCAACAGTCCATTGGTGGTTGCAGCTTCTATTTACAAATGAAAATAATTTTCTTTACCCTCAAAGATCTTGTCGATAACGTTTGGTCCGACGACAATGATCTGAATACAGAACCTGCTTGTAGACTTGTATATTCAGTAAAAAATGTAAGATATTTTACTTGTAACATGTTTTTCTAACCTTGTTACAACCAACGATCAACTGTTTTCCTTTTCTAAATCTTAATACCATGCCCTTCTTTTTGAAAACATCTGACCTCTTGTCGAACTTGTAACTTCTGAAGGTAATTAAAGTACCCAATCACTTGGCGTAGTGGTGTTTGTGTGATTGATGTCATAATTAAACTATGCCCATGTGTGTCCCTGTTATCTGTGACATTTTGTTAGGGGTGGGGTGTAGTTTGACAAGAGATTAGAACACTTCAGTATTGCCTCACCGTTGATAAAAAATGAAACTTCATCTTCGTCTTGAGGGTCCGGCGCCGCGCAGACACCGAAGCATGCACACTCCACCGCTAAACACTGCTCCGTATGACGTCATGCATCTATGTCCAACCATAGAGTCTCATCTCCAAATATTACTATCACTACAGATTCGGGGTAAAACTCTTACTGGCCACCTTGGCTCCAAAAGCTCTATAACTACAAGTCTCAATAAAAAAATATTCTTCTCCAAACTATGTTTTAACTAACGAACAGGTACAAAAACTAACGAAAAAGCGGATAAATGAAAGAACAGCTGTGTTTTGTGTTACCATTTTTATTTTTTCTAATACTTGTCACTAAGTGAAGATGAACCATAATATTGTTAATGGCTGAAAGAGGCGCGCGGCCCACGCACTACTGCGTCCACTAGCTAGAAGGGGCGCTAGAGAGCCCGACTATGCCTAGGAACGCCTCTTTTGACTCAAAAAAGACGTTTTAAAATAATAATCTACATTAATTATACAAAACATTCATTAATAATACTCCTTGCAGCAAAGCTTGCTCCCTGCGCATAGACGTACACACCATTCTATGCTCGGGGATCGGTGGCTGTCGTAGATGTGCTACGCAGCTACAGAAACCAAACCCGACCGTAACTACGGGGTACCTCAAAATATACATAAAATATTCTGTTGTATTGCACAAATGAGCTTGGGCTTCCAAAGTGAGCCGCTAGATGTCGCTACGTGATGTGACCACACTAAACAATGTCAATCAATAAAAATATCAAAAATGTAAGCTTCTCTCAGACGCTAAATTAGGCCAAAGCAATATTATTTACTATCCTCTTACGATACGTACATATGTAAATGAGATCACAAATTAGAATATTCAATATGACGCTAATATCGAATATACATATTTATCTATTTGAACTCCTGCACATCACACTACCGCCATCTAGCAACAAAAATTAAGGAAACCTCTATGAGCCAGTGGATACGAAAAAACAAAAAACAGCCCATCACTAATTCTATATGATAAACTATTATTTTTATATAACTACCATAAATAAAATGCAGTAATTCGTTCAAAAATATACATAAAGGAATGTAGACATATGACTACGCGGAGGTCGACGCTAAATCATATCTGTGCCGCCAAGTTTCTAAACGCAATTATAATTTTATGGCGTGTTGTCATACATCATTCAAACATATTATACAAATACAAATCAAAACATTCAATTTCAGAATTTCTTAATATGACAGCAGACGACACAACACGCCAGAGATGAGAAAATATAAAAAAAAAGATGAAACATGGCCGCACGCCTTTAAGCGTCGGCGCGAACGCCCTACACAATAAACACTGCGTCACATACTGTCGCTTATTCAACAATGTAATTGTCGGCTGATGACGTCAATACAGGCGGTGAGATGTGTGACGTCAAAGTCAGTGTTTGTCGATACAGGTCAATGACATAGACGTTATTCTTTTGAAAAGTACTAGGTACTTAGCGAAGCTCGTTAACTTATTTCGCTCTAAAGAGTGAGAATACAAAAGTCAAGGTATTCTGACAGGCTTTCACCAAGCAGTCCTCTCAGTCACATGATTTGAAATAATTGAGCTGGAAAAAGTATGCGCTTAAAGCTTATTTGCTCATTTACTGATCTATCAATTCCTTTATGAGGCGTGGTTATATGAATAAGGTTTATCAGATATAAAAGCAGAATATTCAGATTTATGGTAGATGGATGATGGTAAGTATCATTAGTGTAAGTTCAAAAAATGAATCCGATTCTGACGTCACACTTTGAATTGCCAAAACTACCCGCATTTCCGTCGTCAGTCGTTTAAAAATACAAGATTACCAACACTCTACGATTACACAGATACCTATTATACAAAAATATTTGTATTTGTATGCATGTGTGTATAATTATAATAATTCTAACATTTGCGCGCGCTGCCGTGCCCTGTCTTTACTTAGCCGAGTGCTCTATTTTAATTTTAAATTTCATCATTAACTCTCTAATTTAGTGTGTCGTGGTAAACTCGTAAAGAGCTCTTTCTATCTCTCTCTTCGTGTCTTAGAACAAGATACTTTGACCAACGTTTAATTTGTATTCCGTAGAACATACACCAATAGCTAGCAGTCTGTTATATATTGACTAGAAATTCTTATCACCCATCTACCCTCACTATATTTTCGCTACACAACACAATAAATCCATCGCTTATTCTCTCTAATATTGGTGCAAGCTGCAGCGCGCGCGTGCTGTAGTAATAGTAATGTTATTGCTTTCGGTTAGTTATATTTATTTATCATATGTATGTAAAACTTCAAAATGTCTACACTACATCACTACTCTAGCATTGCCATACATTAAAAACACACAACATAGTATTTTTTATGTTTTAATTTAACATTATACCAATCCAAAAATTGTATATTTATGTATATCTTAGTAATCTTACATAATAATGAATATATAATATATTTTTTACGAATGCTGTTTACATTGGTCCAGTGAGGCCTGGAGCGAACAAGCATCGCTAGAATCGATTGCGTGCTATGGCATATCTGTGTATGGCACATCTCTACTGCGTCAAGCTTATTATCCATAGAAATAAACTACAACTAGGCAAGAATAAGTATTGAGCAAGATAACACTCTGTATTCAGTTTCCCGCCAAAAAATTTAATGAAAAAATATAAAAAAAAATGACTAGAGAGGAATGTATTCTCGTATATGGCAACGAAGTGATTAATAGTAACAGCGTCTTAGTTGGCATCGTCCCGTCGTATTATTGTCACATTCTTAAGCTACACTGGCAAAATTGCTGTTTTTGGCAAAATATATTTTCTCTAACCGATTTAGTCGCAGCATTCTTATTTAGGCATTTTCCCGCTCAACTGCTAGCAAAGATAGTATCGCTCTTGCGACGTCTACTTGTTGAGCAAAATTAACAGTTTTTTGGCTAAATTTTGGCCTGTATTTTTGGCAAAACAATTGTTATACCAGGAAGACCTGAGGCCCGAAGCGAAGCGTCTAAAGGTCTAATCTACGTGTCTACATATACAATATTCCTTTTAGAGATGACTTTAAAAGGAATATTTTTAATAGCACGCATCACAACCAACGTGTGGCTATCGCCTTATTAAATTGACAGTGAAGTATATTGTATGGAAGAATAGATTTTGTTTACGTATTCACTCATGCCAACCATGCCTGGATACCACGCGAATTGACGAAGTTACACTTTAAAGTGCGCGTATATATTCCTCGGCCGTAGGGGCCGAAGTACAATTGTCAGTGTCTCGGATAGTGGAGTCGTCAATGCGCGCTATCCTAATTTCTCTCTGTGAAGTGTTGAGTTAGTCTCGAATATGAAGACGCGCTTAACTACAGCGTAACACTATAATATACAAATGTTATACGCATGCCTGGTTCGCGTTAAGACTTACCATACGTCCGGTCTGTCCCACCCTCCTATACCAACTGAGGTTTTTGGCGCCCAACGCGGGGCAAATTATAGTTCACACTTAGGGTTGCCAACGTTTTTAGTAGAAATGTTATAATTTCGATTAGTGCCTGTTGATGCGTCCACCCTAATATAAAGTAGTTAAATCACAGTTTTAAAGCCAAAGTGTAGATGGCAACCCTACAACTAAATACTACGAGTTTCAACGTGCAAACTATCTAGAAAGATAAAAAAGTGTAAATACAACAAACCAACCCAGCGGGAAGTTCCACGCTAAATAAAACACACAATTTTAATTTCTAATATTATATCCATGTAATGACACATCAGGTATTACTAGGTGCTCCTTACAGCGGGCAAACTCCTTCTAAAACTACAAACTAAACCTACTGCCGGCGTCCGTCGCGATAGAGTGACGCGCCAACCACCGGACACACCATCACAATTAAAAATTCCCACTTCACACACAAACAAAATCCAGAATCTCAAATAAAGTGTGAAAATTCCAATTGAAACTTCCAAGCCCGATGATTGGTGAGGTCAGCCTATCTGTTGACAAAGCGACGGACAACAGCGACCAGTTACCGCGTGTAACTATGACAGGGTGAGTGGATTATTGCCACCCCTGAAGGGAACTTGGAACAGTACAATATATGAAAAAATAAAACAAAGTTATAAGTACATTACAAACACTAAGTGCGGGGACGCGAGGCGGCTAGCGCATTGTGGAGTCTAGATATGTGCAGGTAGGTGTGAAACAAGTTATGTTTATTACGTGTCGTTCAAGTTATGTATGTGCAGGAGATTTAGTCAACGTGCCAAAAAATCATCGAGCATTAAATACGTCCCGCTCGCAACGATAACCAGCACACAACTGACCAAATCCCGTTGGGAAAGCATTAATTAGATCACGTAAACAGCTCGTTTATTTGAATTTTATGTAGAACACTGAACACAGAATATCTAGAATTATTAGGCCTGTTTATTCTAATATTGGATAAATGTAGATCTACCCTCAACATATTTTTTCTCGACTACCCACATCCGTTCGCCAGGCTCGGGTCCACGCACTCGCCGCCACAATCTATCTAATTTGGCAAGATACTAAGCATTCGGGCGGCGGACACAGTAGTCAACCATTCTAATACTGTTTTGGGAAACGATCGCTAATGTACAAAAGGTGTAGTTGGGTAACCGGCGGCGCGCACTTTCTGGCCATAAATACTTCGAATCAAATAAACATCGACATAATGCTGTTCAAAACTACACTAGTTCTAATAGAAATTAAAACTAACCCTTATGACAACAAATTAGCTGCACTTTGTAAGAAAATAAAATTGAAGTTAAGTCCGCCATTGAGAGCTTTAACTCCAGTTACAATTAAAATAGCAATTAACTTACAAAATAAAAGTAGAATACTCAATTAACAGCCTATCACTGGAATGGAGTGACTCACTGGATATAAACTGCGATTGTGAACAGCTTTTTACAGTGATTAAATTTTCACTGGTTTTCGTGTTATGTGACGAGAAAGCGCGCGCCGCCTATAATCTCAGGAGGTTCTAAGCCTACTTACACTAACAATACTGCTATAATAAGGGTAGGTATGTGTATACATAAGTGAATATCATAGCATACGGTACTCGTGACATGTGGGGAGTCATAGTTAGCTTACATATAGTAAAATAATGAAGGTAGTTCTATAAAACTTAATCATAGTACATGTTTCAAATACTGTTTCCTTAAAAACCTAAGCAAGATCGTTTAACCTTTAAATTTAACTAAGAATATCCGTCTACTCTCTAAATAATAAAATAGAAAACTTAGGTTCTTTTTCTAAACTTGTATCCAGTTATTCATCAAATGTCGAAATCTTAAGATCATAATTCAAAGTGAAGTTTTCTACTACGATGTTGTAAAATTGCTTAGTTTTTAAATCTACCCACACATCACGGTTACAAGTGCGTCGGCGGCAGGATTGCCGACCAAGCTACCACATGCATACTGCACTACTTTGCCGCACGGCGTCGCCTCTGTCGAACCAAGCTCGTACACGCTAATATAAATACCGTAAGTACTTTAGTAATAGACAATTTCCTGCCAATGGGACATTTCCCATCGGATGATATATTTTTTTATATTGCTTTTTCCTTGAAAGTTAAGATTTATTACCAGATATTTAAAGAAAGTTTTAATAAGTATTTTTCAGATATATTAAAGTTTCTTGATAAAAAAGTTATCCATTATTGAGAGTTTTAACTATGTGATTGGAAATGTCTTTTTTCAACCTGTAACAAGTAAGTACGAGTTTCCCATTATGTAATTAAGTAAAATCTAAACAAATTTCCAATTAACGAGTATAGTCTCGGGTTCTAGTTGCTGAAACATCTTTTAACTACAATCTAACTGGTTTTTCATATAATTTTTACAAGGGACTATAAGGATTGCCGAAACAAATCACTCGAAAATGTAATACTGCTGTTACATGGGTCCTGGACCGTTAAAAACGTCTTAAAATCTAAAAATTGCACGAACACAACCACATTGTCTTTTATACACTCTAATCACATCACGTGTATTGCTTTGAGTCTAATAACACTACTTTGATAAATTAAGTACTTTTAATTATAGGACGTAATGTTTGAAATAAGAAATTTTGGACAAAACTGTCTTTATGAGTATATGTTAAACTACCCACTTTGGAAAAAGCGAAAATAATAAATACCTTATTAATACATTAAGTTCCTCGCTTTGTAAATTAATGGTCACAGGTTTTAATAAAAATTATAGCTGTTGGTTTTTTTACCACCGTATCAAACGCCTTTGTTGTTTGGACCTGGGGTTTTACCACAATTTCTTTAAATATTGTTGTTAGTTGTCCAAGAACGAAACAACGCATTACAGAACGTATAACTTTGTCTCGTACTCGCCTGTTATAACAATGTTTTCAGAGATGGTAGTGCGGTGTCTGCCAGATGCAAATGTCTTTAACAGTCTCTGTGTATGTTAATTAATGATCAGATGTGATTCGAATTAAACAATGTTTCAAGAAGATTTAAAACAATACTTTATAAGGTATTTAATATCTTGTCTTAATACAAATAAATATCTAGAAAACTCTAGGGTAATTAAGTTTAGCAGTATAATTGTAACATTAATTGAACAACTCGACGTGTTGTTAAAATTGGATATAGTTCCGTCTCTTCTACTCTCTTAAGTAGGATTACAATAACACTGCAACAAGATATTGTGGATTAACCCTTGATAATTCGATGACTGAAATACCCATAGAGACAGTTTCACCCCTATGCCTAGTGGGAGACTACCCTGCTATAAAAACTCACCGAAATCAAAGCGTTTTACTTCTAAATATATTAAAAAACAGCAGGCGACGCCACGGGGCCATGACAATCTACAGCGGCTTAATATTTAGCTTATTGTCACGGTACAAGGGTTGTTAGTCCATTCGCTCATACACACTAAACTAAATTAATATTAATGTAAACTAATACGCCATAATGTGGTCCTGGTGTGTTTGGGTTTTAATAAAAATAATTAAGTACTAAAAGTATCTATGTTAAAAATAAGACGCTCAAAGCGTTAGTACACTAAAATAATATCATAAGTAATCGGCATCGTTTTAAAATCATATTAAATTGCACTGAACTGCAAGTTACGAATAATGCACTAACTAAATATATTTTACCGAATAGACGGTAGAGGAGTAATGTTTTTATTCCAAAACACACCACAAACACTGGCATTTATAACTACGTATGTCAATATATAATACTATATGTAGAATGAGATTGCTTTACGCTCATGTCAGATATGTATGAGTGTGTGAGCCGAGCGGTAGACGCCATGTGACCGAGCGCTGTTTTACGAACAACACGTCCGTTCGCTACGAGGTACCAGCCCCAACTGACTAAATCAGGTACTCCGAAATTAGTCAAATAAGATAAATATACTTTTTAGAAAAAGATAGTATTCGCGAATGATTAATACTTCATACCGATTTAACCGGAAGGATTACAATGAGCAATTAAATTTTTAAATACATATTTGGACATATCTTAGAAATTAATGACATAAAATGAGCATAATTTGGCACAATCGTGTTTCAAATTTAATAGAAATGGCACAATAGTTTAATAATACTGATTTTCTTAGACCATTTCTTTTCAATTTTAAATGGGGGCGATAAATATTTTATCATCCATATTTTTTAGACACATTTGGATCGTATTTCTACTCGTTTTTAATGTAAAATATAGTAAATAGCGTAGTCACACAGCGTCGTTTCCCCGCGTAAATATGTATAATATATATTAATTCCTATGTTTTACCATTTAAAAAATACATAGCTGCGAATGAGATTCATAATAATACAGTCGAGTTATAAATATTATCATGTTAACGTATTGCCAAACGATCGTGCACTAACTCTACCACTAAATTACAAAATATCAAAGACAATAAGAAAAAAAATTAGTTTTTTTCGCAACTAAATTACTTGAGATCTTCGCCTTAACGTTAAGGGTCAAGGGACACGCAACGACGCGAATTCGCGGGAAAATCAACGATACTTTATTAGTATTATTCGACTACCCACATTAAAAAACAAAAAATCTGTTACATATTATAATTCAAAATCAGAAAATGAACGCTCAATCAAAAATACGGAATAAAACTACCGTCATTTCCCCGCATTCTTGCGTTAGTCGTGAATCGCCTCAATAAATTAACTTTTTAATAAAAAAAATGAAATGCGTTCTCTTTGACGCCCTGCGCGGGCAAAGTATTGCTTGTAACTGTCTTACACTAAGTTTATGAGCCAATAAACACCTTAACTACTTCAATACTGATCATTCCCCCTCGTGGCCACTGCGAGTCGCGGCAAGACAAACATCTTAATTAAAAAAAAAATAGTACGTAGGAACTCTATCGTAAGAAATAAAATATGCTCGCTAAGAACCTAACCTGTAAAGGCGGGTGGGCTTATTCTTCTTCGTGACATCTAGATGTACATAGGGAGGCCGTACATGGCTCCCCAGTCCACCCCTTGGAAGGAGGACATGTCGACACCGGCCAGAGAGTACGCTGTTCCGAATTGGGGTAAAGTTGGTGGAGGCGCGGGCGCTGCGGGTGCCACGACCGGGGCGCCTTGCCCGACGGCGCCGACAGCTCCCACCGGCAGCGCGTACGGGGCGTATCTGTACGCGTGGGCGCCCACAGCAGACACTCCTCCTACTGCAGAGACCCCTCCGACTCCTCCAGTCGCGTACACCAAGCCGCGGCCCGGCCGTAAGACCAGTCTCTTGCCGAGAGCTAGCGGCGCCGCTGCGACAGCCTCCTTGGGCTGAGCGCGCTTGCACTCCACCTTTTTATTCTTGATTGTGTGGAAGTGTATGTCGCACACGCGTTCGACTGCCTCCTCTGAGTGGAAGGTCACAAAGCCGAATCCTCTGTGCCGTTTAGTCTGCTGGTCCATCAGCATCACAGCGTCTTCGACGAGACCGAACTGTGAGAAGTAAGACCTGACTTCCTCGGCCGAAGTATCTTGGCCGACGCCGCCGACGAATATCTTCTTCGTTTTGGCGGGACGCGGGGCCGATTTTGGGGTCGCGTGCTTAGGGTCGATGCGTTTGCCGTCCAGCGTGTGAACGGGGACCGCAAGGACCTTGTCGACAGAGGAGGCCTCCTGAAACGTGATGAAGCCAAAGCCGCGCGATCTCTGCGCGCGGCCAATACTTAGTATAGGGAAGGTGGTCAAAGATAACTTGAGAGGCATTAGGCATTTTAAATACTAATCTTGAACAAAAATGTCATACTACCCTCAAAATCGGAATAAGGAATAATACTTTAAATTTGCAAAATAAAGGAAACTACTATTCTGACATCATTAGGTGTTTTAGTGTGTCAAATTTAAAAGTAATAAACGTGAAATGTGGTCACACAAGCCGATGCTAGGTCTATTTAGTAAGACGTATACAAAAAAGCCTAATACCTCTGTACGAAATGTAAGGAGCTTAGATACATACTCGTATATCTACCTACTAGTGAAACATAGTCTACGGTATTTAAACAATTAATTCAAAATCCAACGGTTAATTCCATAGACAATGTACCTACTCAAACTTAAGACAAACAGAGCGTAATACCAGCTAATATTGTAAAGGTTAAATATACCTAACTATTTTGGTAAAATAGTACGTAGTTTAAGGAGATAATGAACTATTGTAACGACGATTTAGTAAGGAGGTTACTAGAAAGGTAATAAAAAACATTCTGGATACTATAGTTGTTATACGTTGTGATTTTTTAGGCTGGTAACTAAATAGTGTTTTCTACTATACGACGGTAGTATGATAATTGTTTGTGTGGTATGTGGCAATTTTTATACTTAGTATTGTTAAGGAAGGACTAGGGAAGGATTTTTATAGGTAGTCTTCCACTGCCATACACTAATAGCATGCTGCGGTTGGAATATGAAGGTTTTCTTGGTTATGGACGATTGTTTATGTAAAACTATGAGCGGATGGATGGATATTGTATTGGCACTATTCTTAATATAAAATTTAGTATGTAATATTACAAGTATTAAGAGCATCTTTTACAATAATTATTATACTTAATATTAAATAACAAAAAAGGGAACAGTGTGTGTACATATGTATATGTATGTACTCGAACATCATCATATTAAAATAAATATACAATGATACCTAACGACTCTGAAAGTGGGTACAAATCTAACTGAAGTTCAATTATTTAACAATATTTTAGCATACATTATCGCAGACGAGACCGCAGGTAGTATCCAGTAAATACTGATATTACACGTCGAACGCGGAAAACGCTTGACGCTTCGATGAAAAGTTAAAATTGTTTCAAACTTGGCGATTCCAGTTCCACAACTTTCAAATTAAATCTTCTGTAACAGATTAAAGTTTCTCTTTGTGGAAACCCGTTTTAGTGCCTGATTATTTCTGCTAAGCTAAATACTGCCTGGTTCGACGTTAAGACATCGTCAGCGTTTTTCAAGACACTATCTGGCTGGACTGACTAAGCGTGGAATATTGAAGATACTGTATTCTAATTTCACCTGTTTTGATTGAGGAAATGGAATGTTTTAAACAGACGTATAATTTTATTGTCACAAAAGGAACTGTGGTATTTTGTAAGCGGCGGAAGCGCAATACAAAACGCATTGGACTTGCGATTCGAGAGATGTGTTTGAATCTCACCAATTACACTACCGACGTGGACTAAGTCCTGACATAAGCATTCTGCAAACTTCTATTGGAAATAATCTTTAAAAGGAGCAGCGATACAATATACAATTACACTGAGTTCTATTTGCTCATCTCTGCAGAAGAATGGCTGTGTCGTTTGTTTCCACGTAATAAGTCTCTTATCCTCAATTGTGCACATTAGCAGATTCTGTTCTCTTAGAGTTAAAGAGCTCGGGCGGGAAAACTTAAACTATGACCCACTTCATGATCAAACTTATCCCAATTGACCAACGAGGTAGCTTCCTCAACGTTTGTCAAATATAAAATTCCTGCATCAGAAAATCGTGTCCTCGCGCCTATTAAATAACCTTACAGGTCACGGGACGCCAAATAGCAATCAGCAGATTCAATCCGCCATAAAATAACCAATAATGTTGTTATATAATTGAACCCACGGCGATTTATAAATGAGATGTAGAATTATACAGACATTTTAAGGCAGACTTTGGTACAGCCAAGATATTCTTAATTTCCTGCAATGGATAAACGTTCATATTTTTATTGCAATTTGTCCTTTGATTTAGGAATTGACGGACACTATCTTGTTAAAGTTTTGACGCAGAATAATGGCGGGTACATAAGTATGCGTGAGTGAATATAATATTTTAGTAAAATACAATCAATGACTGACTTTACTACGTTAAAAAGCCTCGCTTTTTCTTTACGTAACAATTGCTATTAATATGACTGTTGTTGTATCTCGTAATGTGGGCTTATCGTTGAATTGCAGTAGTGTGAGTGAGATGTACGAGCGGTGTGGGTTGGTACTGAGAGGGGACAGTTTCTATTTTAGGACGTGCCGAGCATAAACTTTAGAGTTCACAAACTCCAAAAGTCAAGTTATAAGTAAGACTTTGTAGCCCTATGTGCTCATGCAACAGGGTCATCACTCGCACATATGAATGGAAACATGGTAAGAGGAACAGTAGGAATCGATAAAATTAAAGAAAAGGTTTAACAGATCTATTGCTGTCACGCTGGGCCCGAAGGGAATATGAATAGAGCCAAATCTATCCAACAGAGACATCTGCAGCTCGGACGATTATAACTCTAAAATCATCATCTCGTATTCCCCTGTTTACTCCTCCAAAACTAAGCCAATAATAATGTTTTCATAAACAATATGAGAAGGATTTTAGCTATGTCTGCAACAATTTAATTGTATTGATAGTATAAAAAAAATTATTGGTTATCTGGCAACAACTGTCTAACTAAATTATTTAGTAAGTTTTGAAGGCTTAGTAATAAATAAAAAATAAAAAAGCAAAATAGAGGGACACGGCAGTGATATATAGGGACTATATCTTAAGCTTCTGTACGCTTTCGTTATTCAGGGCGATAACAGCGGAATACGTTTGTATGGATTTCTTTTTCGGCATTTCTTCTGAAGTGGGGAGTCCGAGAGCCAAGAGTCTGCGATTTAAAATATCTTTGGATAGATTTTCTAGAGGTGTGAGTTGTGAGTAGGTATATAGAATAAGGTACAATTTGTGAATAGACACCTAAGCAGTGTTTCATGCTGTTTCGTGTGATACTATACTATGTAGAGTGAATATTAGTAATGGTTGTATCAATCTTATGCACTAACATACTTGACAGACAAAACTATTCTTATTATATATAATTAGCACCAATATCGTTCTAACCGAGCAATGTTACCCTCAAATAATACCTACGTAATTTCTACCATTTTCATCTGAGCATCTCAGTATTACCAGTGAGAACACTATTTTACTTGTATTTTCTACCAAAATATAGTAATTTTTCTATTATGTGATTTTAGCTAAGGTTACTATTAATTAATTGATAGAAAATTCATACTTTGTAGATAAAAGGAAATCAGTGTTGCCGTGTTTGTAACTAATACTGTTCTTCGACATAAAATAATAAAAAAGCATGCATATAGAATATACTTTATATGATGTATTAACAAATAATTTAACTAAACCGCTCGTATTCTACAGTTTTTAACACATAAATAACCAAAACCAGAAATAAAAAATAGTCAATTATAAATTATACTAAAACGCATTATTATTTGTTGTAATGTGTTCCAGTAAACGATTAGACTCACTTGAGGATTCCCGTTTTGTTCGACTAGTTTTGAACTCAACTAGTGTTTTTAGGTTTATACCATAACAAATTAAATTTAATTAATGCTTAAGTCATACAGAAAAGGTATATCTTTACAATGAGGGCTGCTTTGATATATTATAGTATGAAATGTATATAGAAAGGTTGTGATGAATAATATAAATCAAAATATTGACGGAGCGTTTTATCTCTCTTGTAGAACAATACGATCTCATTTATGACTTGCGTTTTTGCACCAAATTTTATAGAATATTATGATATTCTATTTAAAAAGATTACTAGCAGTATAGGTTAATAAATACTAGTATACTTGTTAAAACTTTGCGCTTTAAAGGTTATAACGCTTGTATTAGAAGAATATTCACGACGGTAGTGTGATAGTTGCGGTTTGAACCAATAGTACAAAAAGCCGAACGCTTCATAACTTAAGCGTTTGACTCCAAATAGTTCCAAAACTAAACAGTCAAACCCGAATAATACACTTAAGTCTAACAGTTTCCTAGAACAAATCATGGACAATAACTCACAAAAATGTTTATAGCAATATAATTTCTACTAAAACAAAACAGAAAATCTACTAAAACAGTAATTACTTAAAGCACAGCAACACTGCAAAGGGGATCTACCAGATTTAAATATAGAACAAGTTGATAGAAAAGAGTTTTGTATCATAATCCATATAGTCTATGCCTAACGAGTTGTCTATGTTAGTGAGTCTAGCATGCCGGTCTTGTCTATGTTATTTCATTAGTGTAAGTTTTACTTTGGATCAACCATAGCCCAACTAAGTGTGACGACTTTGTGGTACATGTGCAAACGAATTTTGATACCATTTAGAAAATAAATATTTTCCTGTTAAAGCTGATTTATCAATCGTGGTATACACATAGACCATGGTCAAAAGACGTTTAGAGGTTTTTTTGCTCCTGGTCCTATTTTATATACCTAGTACCACGAAAGATTTGATAAATTGTATGACAATTCTGGGTTTTCTTTTCTACGAAGCCAAATTCGAACAAATACAAAGGCTTCGCTGTAATCTTCTGTAAATTCGAAGTACTATCACAGTCGGATCGTTCTAAATCACCAGAGCGAGGATTCATTTAATCCTAGTAGATTTCTAGCAATTCCTTCAAAATGACTACTGAGACATTATTATGCCTGTAGTTATAACAAAGATAGCAAACAAGCATTCGGGCCACCTGGTGGCAGGTAAATAGTTCCCGTAGCTGTGCGCCTGCATCACCAGCGGCATCTATATAGCCACATAAGATGATGGGTATAGCGAATAGAGGAAAGGGAAAGAACCGAGGTGGTAATTGGGCCTTCGGCATTGACCGGAAAACTCCGTGAGAGAGTACTAGCTCCTCGGTCGAGTTACTCAAAGCTTACTAACTTATGGCTCATTTACTTAGTAGTCTGCAGACTTCGACTTGCCCAAGGTGGCTCGGTCAAAGTGTTCTTACACAGACTTGACAGCTTGCCTTGAACTTGACCGATTTTGGCTACGAACTGACTTATCAAATAACTTGACGGTCGATGGACGAAACAGGATACGTCCTTTCGACCTATTGTAAATGAGCTATTAATCTTAAAACTTAGAAGAAAACCCAGTATCATTTCAAATATACAGGCTACGATACCAATGATTGTTTGATCGCGTTGCACATGCCCCAGGAGTCGACCACACGTACCTACAGTACTACCTATTCCAATCAACCTATACCTATGCAAAACTATGACTGACCAATGGATCGCCGCCGACTGCCTACTGCTGTAGTTTGGAAAAATATCGCATTATATTTCTTATGGTTATATGAAGCTCGCACACACTTTATAAGTATTTTATTGTAATAGCATGAATTGGATTTAGATATGTGTTTTAAAGATATTCAAATAGAGAACACCCAAATGCAGAAATATTAATTATGGATCGCACATATTTTGTAACGAGCACGAGCCTTGTGCTGCATATTATTGGCGAACTCATGTATTATACCTATGTATACTAATATTATAGAGAGGAAATATTTAAATTTGCGTTCTCTAACCCTACTGAACCAATTTTAAAAATGCTTTAGGCATTGGAAATCTATCATATTCGGCAGTAACATAGTATATTGAGTGCATGTTGACTACGAGTACCATATAATCATGAACGAGTATGAAACCGCGGGGAACACCTAGTGCGTTATAAATTAAATTTAGTCAAAAATGAAATTATAGGCGAGTTATATTGAGCCTATGTTCTGACTCCATCTGTTTTGTGACAGCACTGTACTTTTAGAATCACAAAACATAATGTCCTCCATACCGAATTTCGGTCACTTCGGCCAGTCTTGATAGCGACTGTCAATCTGCGCAGGAGATATGTTAAAGTGCGCCATGGTTTGTCTTCCTACTGCGGGTGGGCCATAATACCAAATTTACAACTCTTGACAAACCGCCTATCTCACAAATGTTCAACCTACAGCAGTATTTTCAGACTTTATTTCTGTAATCCATAGGATAGTTAACGCATCTGGGTGTTCTATACGTCGCATCGTTTGCATCATAGTAGTAGTATTGCGTGTGCGAGCTTTAATAATTGCTAAAGATCCAGGAGTTGTTTTTATAAGACGAAAAACGTTTCTAAATATTTTAAGTCATTGAAATATTGCAGGTCAGGTCGGTGATGCCTGGCGCTTGCGGGGTCTCGTTTCTGACCTATAGCGATACCCAATAAGAGATCATGGTTGAAATTGACAATATTTTTAATGAATTTATGTGAAATTAATTTTTATTTTAATATGTGTGATTCGCGTACTTCAATGTATAACTAAAATAAAATTAGGATAAGAACTCCTGGATTTTAACAAAAAATATTTTAGGTTGTCTTAGCAACATGCTAGTCATATTTTAATACATCTGATAGTTTTGACTTAAAACTAAAATATATACAAACCTTATACTGCGAAATTAATAGACTTTCAATGGAAAAGTGTCTAAAACTAAAAATGTTAAGCAGGATTTGAATCTACGACCGTACACACCGTTCTGCTAACAGAACTACTGCACATGGACGCTGTAGTACTGCTAATCGTACTGCTGCGTGAATGTGTAGCTTCTTTAAGTAGTAATAGTTTTAATGCTTTGACAGAACTATCCATAAATAAACGATACTTCATCATCATCCTTTTGCCCTGGTCCCAATTTATTTATGTCCCTTGCTTCCATACTTCTCTGTCACCCGTCATCTGGTCACTTAACCCTTAACCTTTCATATCCATCCTCACACAGTCCATCCATCTTTTCCTTGGCCTTCCTCTCCCTTTTCGTCCCTCTACCCTCATATTCATTACTTGCTTACCTACATACGTATCATCTCTTCGCATAACGTGTCCATACCAAGCCAAACGATTTTCTTTCATCTTCTCGTCTATTCCTAATTCTGTCCATTCTCGTCACACCACACATCCTTCGTAACATTCTTGTTTATATCAGCCATGTTTATAAAATGCCTCACTGCTAGGCACCCGTGCCCAGTAGTGGCCCGCCACTCCTTAGTATCAGATTAGTGATCTAGCCTGCAGCTGGAAGACATCATATATCTTCATCAAAGCATTATGAAATACTCTCAGACATACAAAAGTGTACTTCATTATCATATCATATATTTTAGATTTCAAATAATAAGCTAGCCTATTATGGCATACTTTACACATTTCCAAACTTCATGTTGTCAATGAGTTTTCGTACATGAAAACTGAATATCACTACTAGACTCGGCAATCGTGCTAGCTACTTCAAGCAAAGGTCGCAAGCAAGCTTATGCCACTCATAGCATAAGCCAAATTGGCCTCAACCAAAGCCATAGACATTATTAAACTAATGAGTTAAAATAACTTTCCTGCCTCGTTGGTCCAGATTCAAATTCAAATTCAAAATAAATTTATTCAAGTTAGGTTACAAGGTAACACATATGAATGTCAAAGTTACACAAAAAAGAATCTGTGAATTTACATTTACTGCCACGTTCAACAAAGCAAGGGTGTAGGGCTCATGAGAAGAAACGGGCAAGAAACTCATACATAGCCACTCTTTTGGTAGTGTATACGACTGCGGATCATGAGGGTTCGGGTCATGGTCTCGGGTTCGATTCCCGGGTCAGGCTTGGAAAAACGTTACTAAGATTTTCCGTCAAGAATTTCTTAGTAGCAATTTATTAAGAATTTCTGTCAAGAAGTTCTTAATAATTAGCCCGGAGTTAGGAAGTTGGCGGTGTTTCACCCCCGTGCGTCGGAAAGCACGTTAAACAGTGGGTCCCGGCTGTCATGAACATCTAAGGCAGTCGTTATTGGGAAGTCAGCGCCCTCAAATATTCTGACGTCTGGTCTAACCATAGAATGATCTTATCCTTCTAGGTTACGGAGATCAGATGGCAGTCGCTCCGTGTAAAAACTAATATTGAGCTAAATCTCGTTAGACCAGAAATAAGCGGACCGACCCTGGCATAAGCTGGGATTAATAATCGCTAAGAAGAAGAAGTTAAAATTACTTTCCTGACATAATTACAAAACGACGGATACAGTTTACGCAACGCCCAGGTTCAAATCCTGCTTTACCATTCCCAAGTCCTTAACATGTCATAAAATATCCATATTATATCATATAATGCCAAAGGGTAGGCACAAAAGGATTTGTTCAAATATTTGTCGTGTCCACATACATTTGGCCCAGAGTTTGTTTATTTGTACACCAACATTGTCAATGTTGTAAAGGGTATTTCGCATGTTGCTAAAACATTTTATATGTAATGTCTACTGAAAAATGTTAGTCTAACTTTTACTTATGGGATGAAATGCTGAATTAGATGTACAAACACATTATTATATATTGAAATTAACCTTACGGCTAAAATAATTTAAAATTTTAACTATTTGTGACTAGCGAACCGCCCCACCTTCGCACGGGTCGGGTCGTACAAAACCTTAACAAATTATACATCTTAACCATTAGTTCCCAAAGTGGTCCAGGTGGACCAGGTGGACCCCCAGGGGAGACTCGACAGGGGTCTATGCCGGCGTGACAAAAAATTGGGGGTCCACAATTCGTAAGCGAGGTCCACGAAAATTAATTTGCTTGCGATAATGAAGAACTAAAAAAAAGCTCTGCCCGCCTACCGTGGCAGGTTCAGACCAGAGAATAAAAAATAAAAACAGTTCCTTATTCACCAATATAAATACAAATGGCCAAGGAATATGATAGAAATGTAGCTGAAAGGGGTCCACCGGAACCTACAAAATTTTTAAAGTGGTCTATGAGAAAAAAGTAGGGATCTGATCTAAACCATTCTCATTAATCACTATCTATTGGTGAAGACCGCATGAAAATCCATTCAGTAGTTTTTAAATATATCGCGAACAGACAGACATACTCGGCGGGAGACTTTGTTTTATTATATGTAGTGTTTACACTTTCCACGATATTTTCACTGCTTTTCAGCAGCCATGGATGGTCACAGGAAGATTGTGGTGGTGGGTGTTTCAATCTTGAAGAGCGATATTATTTGAAAGTACCCAGACATCGTTTCCAGATATCCCTCGGAAACAGTACTTACTATTTTCTGGATTAAAGGTACCCTATGTTTTTTTCTGTAGCCCTGACAACATGCATGCGAAATTTCACGAAGATCGGTCGGTCAGTTAAGGAGTGATAGCGTAACAAACAAATAAACTCACATTCGTATTTATAATATTAGTTAGCATTGATGTTTCTATTTATGCAGAAAGAGGCGAAAGTATCATGAAGTCTTGTTGTGTTTTGTCTTTTCTTGAGGAGTACATTCCAAACATCTTCTTTTTTAAAATTAGTATCAAGTAGCCGGACGAAATCATTGAATTGCAGCCAGTATCAATGTCATTCCATTACTAGCAACACAATTCCATTAGTAGCAACACAATTTCTTTCCTACTAATAGGTTATGTTAATAAATTCAAACAACGGACACAAGGAACACCCAGATTCGGAACAACCATTTGTTGGTCTCAGACAAATTTTTGTTTCGTGTTGGATTCGAACCCGCAAGACTCGGTATGGTAGCAGTGGTGACTGGCGAGGCGACCACTTCAACCACTAAGCCATCCTTGCAGTCAGGTTTGGATGTTTATTACTTAATCACGTATAAACCGCGACGCCCTAGATTGCAATGATACGCGTCTTCGATAAAATTGACTGCTGACCGTGCAGTATGTGTGTTGGAAAATCAGGCTAAGTTAACCGAGCTTTAGTCTTAACAGAGATAGACTTAACTAGACCGTTTATCAGGACATTTCACAAACACGCTGTCAGATGAACAGAAAGGACATACTCATCCACTATGATGTATTCATCCAGGGAAAGTACTTTTCCCGAGGGATGGTTTTTTTTTGACAAAGCGTATTTTAAAACCAGCAAAGCCGCGAGAAAAATCCAGTAAAGTTGAAATTGGAATATTTTACTCTTTTTAATGTGCTATCGCCATCTAATTCAGCATCCCACCCTCATCTAAACCAACACCGATCACCCCTCACCTGTGTGACAGGATCTTTCATGATAAGCACATCAGTGACGGGTCCGAACATAGCGAAGTACTCTCGGAGCTTCTCCGAGCTGGTCTGCCAGGACAGGCCGCCGACGAACAGCTTGCTGGGCGACGGTGACGTAGTGCCGGTGGATGTAGGAGCTGTGCCGTTGGCAGTGCTCGTCACTGGGGTCGAACGCCCTGAAGAGGGCGACGTTTCTGTGGGACAAACAGAGGTACGAATTTCAATAAGTATCACTGCATATTATAATTTTATTTCTTAAATACTATGCCTATTTACTTTTGTCGGCCGTCCCATCGCTGGAGTGATACTGTGGAAGCGGATCTGCGACAGCTTCAAGCCAACGACTGGCGGGTAACGATCAAAGACCGAATTAAGTGGCATTCTCTCCTCTTAGCGGCCAAGACACTCTTTGGGTCGCTGATCCAATAAAGTAAGTAAGTAAATACTATTCCCGCACTGGCAATACTTCCTGTTACGCGGGGCACTTCACAAACAATCAAATAACGGTAAGCAGTGGTAGTGGGGAGGCGACCACATTAACTAATTACGTCATCTGTGCAGTCTTATGCTTCTATTATGGAAGGGTAGGAAAATGTGAATTGCAGGTACCACGTATGGTTTCAGTTTTTGTATAGTAACTGAGAATTTCTGGACAAAAAGCCCCAAAAACTCGCTCAAGCCAGGAATCGTACTTGGAACATCAAGGCAGTTTCAATAAATATATTTATCTAATGTGATCATAACGGATGGCGTAGCCAGCAAGTGGTTGCCTCGCCGCTGACGGCCGCGTTAAGTATACATGGCTTGACACTATACAAACATTCAAACTATAAAAATAATAGGTACGCAGCATCGGAACTATTGGTGAATCGTACAAAATTTTGCCCTGTGTGGGAATCGAACTCACCGCCCTCGGCGCAAAGGCAGTGGCGAGGCAACCATTTAAACCACTACGCCATCCGTGCAGTCTCGTAGTTGACACCATCAAGCTAACTAAAACACTTACCTAATCTTTAATATCAAAATGTAAGTGTGATGCACTTAGATAACAATTCAGAGTATAAATCTGTCATACAAAATTATGTTTTAATAGGTTCTGCACTGTATGTTCACTAATTAAATTATACAACATTAACTAATTTAATATCTCACTTAAAACAAACATACATATTAACAGACCTCAATCTGTGAAAGGGTAGGCGCAGAGGTATAAAAACCTTATTTCTTTATGGTTTTAGGTCCTGTGTAATAGAGGGCAAACAGTTTTAGACACTATACTGCTCTGAGAAGTTGTTTCAAAGGTTTTAATAATTGGCACACAGAACATGCACACTGTGTCCAAATATTTGTGGCCTACATTTCTTTTCTTGATTCATTATTAGAGGGGTTTCAATTCATGACTATTGGTGTACTAGCCACTATGAATACTACCACATCCAAAAATTTTGGTATCTTAAAATTCTAGATATATATTTTTAGGTTAAGATTATATAATATATTTATCTAATGTGATCATAACGGATGGCGTAGCCAGCAAGTGGTTGCCTCGCCGCTGACGGCCGCGTTAAGTATACATGTCTTGACACTATACAAACATTCAAACTATAAAAATAATAGGTACGCAGCATCGGAAAAACTATTGGTGAATCATACAAATTTTTGCCCGTGTGGGAATCGAACCCACCACACTCGGCGTAGTGGCAGTGGCGAGGCAACCATTTAAACCACTACGCCATAATCCGTAGTCTCTGCCTACCCCTCTGGGAAACAGGCGTGAATCTATGTATGTATGTGTATACTATATATATATATGTATATACTATATATATATACTATATATATATACTATATATATATACTATATATATATATATATATACTATATATATATATATATATACTATATATATCTAGACTATGTATATCTAGACTGGGCTGTAATTCTTTGTAATAATAAGAAATTACAATAATAAATAGTATCTTTTTTGTCGAGTTTATACAGATTGTACAAATTTAGTAATAATTCTCAGCAGTGTCATCTGCTATGACTTGTCCATAAACTATATTATAATTCGTACATGTTTTGGTCTCTTATAACTGAACGAGTACACATACAAGATGTTTAAGTCTGCCATACCTTTTAATGTACATAATTATATTCTTTGTTGAAGATCCTCAATAAATTAAAATACCTAAATCCACCATTTTTAAATTACCTGAGGTTAGTTAGAACAGAACAGACATTTGCATTTTGTTATGACAATCTCTGGCTAGAATAGAAGACATTCTGATGAATGGCCAGGGCAGACCAACTACAGCATAAAATATAATGTGAAAGTAAAAGAAGCAAGAGAGATAAGCTACGATTCTAGCAAGTGGAAATCCATCTAGGATCCCCTCTGAGGTGTATCTGTTGTTATAATGTTAGTAAAGTGCCCTGAGACACATGGCTTAAGTAGAAATTTTCTTTAAAATAAAATGTTCACATTGGCTATCTGTCAAGCTAAAATACCAAATATAATTAAAATCTATTGTGTCTGGCCACCGGTGTGCTACTATGACTCAATAGGTTAGGTAATAACTGTGTAATCTAACATTGACCATCATGGACAATAAGAGAAAGTACTTGGAAAAGGGTGAAACACAATAGCTTGGCACAGGTTATAGGGACCAAAATGGAATGAAACCTATTATGTTTTAAATAATATATTATTATGCAAATCAGTTATGTGAATTACAGGTTCATAAAATTGACTCATTTATTTATATATATTTACTATATGGCCAATACAAAAGAAACTTGGAAACTTATTTGAATGCTTTTTATCAATTTCAATGTATTTTAGCAGATAAAATAGGTATTATCTAAATTGCTAGTGCTAAGTAATTTGTTTAATCTTGTTCCAAAATGGAAACAACTGGAATACTGTAGTCTGTGCCTATCCCTCTAAACCTTTGTAGCGGATTAAGATAATATAAGGAGTAAAAAAGTATTGAATGACCTACAGTGGGACTGCTTTTGCAGACAAAAGCAGTCAGTCAGACATAAGTCGGAACTTAGCCAAATTCAGTATTGCAGTCCTTAGCTAGACTTGGGACTATTACAATAAGGGGCATCTTTTTTGGAAACTGCTTAAAATGGCGTTAAGGTTTTCAGGTAAAACAAAGGATCAGACAAGTCAAACTTTTAAAGCTTATGTCTGTAAACTCGTCACCATATTGAACAATGTCTTGCAGACATCATAACAGAGACTTATTAGGACTAAAGAAGTTATTGTAGGAACGAGAAGGTAAAGACTACTCACTTATCTGCTGCACGGCAATCTGCTGTTGCTGGTGCTGCTGGTGCGCAGCGGCGGCGGCGTGAGCGGCGGCCTGCGCGCTCAGCACGTGCGCCGTCAGCTCACCACCAACCAACCCCCGGCCCAGCTCGCCTCCCACCAATCCACCCACCGCGCCTTCCAGCACCTCCACGCCGCCCAGCGCCCCGCTGGAATATAGCCCCATCATTATCACCGACCACTGCACTCAACACCCAATCTAACACTAAATTTACGTAATGTTCGATGGCCGAACGACGATTCGGTCCACCGACGCTTTCACTTCGAGCCGTCGAAAGAAGAATAAGAAAAAAAACAAAACACTATCCGTTTATATTCAGCCAAATTTCCCGCCAATGCTATGTGTAAAAATGCTGGCGATTAAAATAAAAACGAATCTACAAATTAATTATTAGCTAATATTATTACATTTCATATACCGCAAACATTTATTTGAGTTGTAAATAAAGTGAAATTTTAATTAATAAACGTTAGAGGTCGCCCTTAAAAATGTATTGTTTATGACACGCGCACCTGTGTGACAGTTAAAAAAATATATTGCGTTAGAACGTAAATATTTACGTATGAAAATAAATAACGTTATCTCGGTGAGACACCAATCAGTTTAAATATATTATATCATCGTTATTTCAAGTCTAAAGTTCGACGTATTTCATTTATTTTATTATATTGTTGCTGTACTGCTTAACATTTTCTGTTTCTAGACAAGTTTCAAATAACTTGTGGCTTTGTTAAGGCAAATATTTGGACTTCGGTGAAATCAGAGTGGGTATGTTATACGATACGCAGTTTAATGATAAATCGGATTGCAATACAAATGTAATAACTTATGTTAGTGATTTTGATTAATCTACTAACAGAAACTAATATGAAAATAATTCCTAGACAATTTTTTAACTTCCGCTTCGGAATTTCTTCTCTGCACTTAACTCTCAACTCAAGAATATGTTCTGACGAATGAAGTGAATGAAGTTTTAAAATCAGCTTGATTTTTTAGAGCACTGGTTTAGCTAAACTAAATATAAAAAATAAGATAGCAGACCTGTATCGCTAGATTATTATAACATGTATCTGCCAACGTTTGGATAATAGTTTAAACATAATGTAGCAGCGATATCCTAGTGGAAGACTTTTGAACTGCCACGCAGAGGTCTCGATTTCGTTCCCATTGAAGGAAAAGATCGTGGAAAGATCGTTTTTATTAATTCTTTGTTTAGGGAGCTTCATCAATGAAGTGGTCAATTATATGACTATGCCACTCCATTGGACCTACTTGTACGCTATAATTCACAGCAAAAACTTAAACAATATGTGACTAATCAAATCACTGTACACATCGTCGTAAGCCAACTTGTACAGTACGATACAATAATTTTGCTGTATTAGACAGCGGGTATGTAAGAACACTATTACAGCATCCGACATTTTTTAAATCTATTACTTGGCTCAATACATCAAAATTTCTACCTAATACAGTAAAAGATTCAGTCGTAATGTTTTAATTTTTTAGTTTAGTAAGGCTGCAATATAATTGAGCACATACAATTCTTTACTATTCGTATGAGCCAACAAATTTTCATAATAAACATAAATTTTGTTTACTATATAACTACGGTACTTTTATGATTATAAAAATACAAAAGTTGCTCTTAATTATTATTACAAGACGAGGAAGAAAGGAGCTCTATAAGCATAAAGGAGTAGAAGGAAAGAAGGATGAAAATAGGGCAAGGACACGGTGAGGTAAAAGCCCTCCCTTTGTCCTTCCAATCCATGGCTGCTTATATCGAGTAAAAGTAAAATAGTGCTTTCTGCAACAAAAAGTAAACGATGGCTTAAAACGTCTAGGGAAAATAATTTACTTTTCAAAATTCTAGACGGTCATGCCTAATAGCAAAACCAACGTCGTCGCCGGAAAAGCTTTTATTTTATTGAAAATGCACTTATCCGCACAGCTGCTCCACAAAAATTACCCACCTACGAGTTGCGCATTTCATCTCCATGAGAATGTTAATGTCTCTTTCGCTCGTATAGATTTTCCTGCGGGAATATGCCACTGTCTCGCTCTTAAACAAATATGTTTGACCTTTTTACGCTGGGGCGTTGGTGTTGTTGCCGTCTCGCTCACAGTTTAGGGGTGTGGAGGGTAAATCCTCCTTGTTCTGGGCGCCTGGTGTTCGCGCGCGGTTTTTATCATCAAATATTTGAGTTTGCGTGTCGTTTTCATTGAATTTAGCACGTATTATTTACAAGTTGGCATGGATAAAATACATAATAATATGAATATAAATTTTATCGAAGCACTGTATAATATAAATCTACCTTCTTAGCTAATACTAGCTAGTTTTTTTAAAGTATAATGGAAGACATTTGGCGGTATTGTTTGCAAGTCAATGAATTAGTTACTGTATTCAATATTATATAAAAGAATTTATCTAAACATTTTAGATTGTATATAACTAATATTATGAAACGGCTATACGAATGTATATATTTCGCGATTTACCTACAGTAGAGTGTCTGTACAACAGATTTCCATTTCTCGTTCCATAATTTATGCAACAACATGAATCTTCCACATCTGCACACAGAAGTTTTAAAGCTCGCTTTAACACGAATTAACCGGTCGTATACCGCCGGCTCGCATACCAGCCGGCAGATTTGTACCCGTCGTAGGCCGGTGGCTCGCATGCGAGCCACCAAATTGGTTTTACGTTAGCTTAAGCTAAAGCGAAGGCGGCGCGCGGCGTTTTGGCGCCAATTTGGTGGCTCGCATGCGAGCCATCGGCCTACGACGGGTACAAATCTGCCGGCTGGTATGCGAGCCGGCGGTATACGACCGGTTAAGAAATATAAAATGTTCTAATCTTGTTCGCAAAGTTTGATAGATGCTCAACTCCGAGGGTTCTTTTTAAGAATACCCCTGTCCGACTATAAATCAGAACAGACTCGGGCAATTTATCTCTACCGAATACGGGGCTATTTCGTGATAATAGAACTGAAGACATTTTCTGTATACTATTAAAAACGTCGCATATATGTATACGTATTCCCTATGAAGGGGTCGTTAAAAATACATATTTCATGCGCCGAATATGTGTAAGAGAGTTTTCCATTTGCAGCTGAATAAATTCTCATGTATGAGCTGGTGCTGAATTGTTTTTAATTAATATTAATGTGTACACCGTGTAAGTACTATCAGAATATATTACTCTTGTGTTTACTATTTAGAAGTCTTATGGGATGTCGTTCTTGGTGGTTCATGTCCAAGCTTATTACTTTTGAATAATGTGAAAGTACGAAAATGTATTAATCTCAAATATAATATTGAAAGCTTACAATCTTATAATTAACATGTTTATTAAACTTTAACAAACTAAAAGATTTGATGGTTATTCATAAGGCAGATTTTGCAGGCATTTTACAAATATATTAAAACATTTATTGAACCATGCATAATACGTATAAAATCATGGGTACGGTTTATATTTAAGGCGGGATGTCCCAGTAAAGGATTTTATTAACAAACATTCTCAATGCATAAAACTTTAAAGCTGAACAAGGTTCAGTCTTATAAAAGATTCGGTTATCTTAAGAGAAAAATTACGTAACTTAACTTGTTACAGCAATAAATATAGTTCGATGAATTAAGAGACCGCAAAGAGAGAAAAACGTCGCAGGCGTGACTAATAGTCGGTATAATTCGCTTTCGGGTCAGAGGCGAGGCGGGCGACTGTTTGTTACGAGTCGACGGTATCGATAGTAGGGCTGAAGACATAGTGATTGGAATTTTTTTGTTCAAGAGTAGAAATTGCCCGGCATTATGTGTAAATTTGTCTTCCAAATCGGTGTGTTAAGAAATAAGTAGTGCGTGCAGTTTTTGTAGTGTGGTTGTGCGACATGCTGAAAAATACATTCAAACAAAATTTTTGTAGGCTTTCTCTGAGATTACAGGCATGGACCCAACGTACAGATTCTTAAAGAGTTTAGACTGCCGCGGTATCGATATGCTGAGGTCAACAACTCCACTATTAAATACAGCCATGGGTTAGCCACGGCAGGTTACAGCAATGGGTGTTTACTAAGCCATATTGCTTTTTATTAATACTAATATTTTAGTATAATTTATTCGTAAATAACTTAGTATTTATTATTTCTTGTGGGTACAAGTTTCTTTGATTTTGATTACGACATACATAATCTTTATCAAAGAGCGCCCTCTTTACAAAATAAAACAATTTTCTCACTCTTTCTTTGCGACCGGTTTGGATATTTGTTTAAGTAAGAATAATAAATAAAAGGATTTACTTACTGAGAATTGTGTAAAAGAAAATGTGTTTCCTAACAGAAGAAAGCCATTTAAAAATTATCATATAACGTATCTCGGACTTACCTCCTACGGACTACTATGTAAGTTGTATTTGGTAAATAATTATTTATCAACAAATTGTTCATTTGAAATAGGCAAATAAAATATCTGATGTGTAAATCAGAGGTGTAAAACAAACCGTATTAATAAATAATACATAAATAATTCGCTGTATTCTTACCATACTTTTATACTCGTATAGCGATTTTTTATTTAAGATTAAATAAGTGTACAAAACCTTGTTCGGTGTTTAATAGTTATTCTACAATTTATTTCGCCGTAAAGCTTAAAACGTTACGTACTATTACTTGCAAGCGCGTCTGGTTTCTACTGTCTTTGGTTTGAATAAAATGACAGTTACATTTCCGCTTCATTTAAACTTTAAAAAGTTTGATCGACAAATTCAAAATGGAGCATCTATTTCACAGCAAGAACTGAATAAAGTTTATTAAAACTTAGTATTTTTATGCAAATTTTAGTAAAACTCCAGGCTAGCATGGACTTTTTATTTCCACGTTTAGGCTAGTAGAAATGCTGTTATGCTTCCACCCGCTACGATGCTTACTGAGCTATAACATTTGAATAGTAGAGATTGCACTTAGCTGACATGGCTTTTAGATGACATCATAATATTGCGCTCAGCTTGTTTACGGTAACCGATTTTACAGATAACCTATTTTTAAATAGGTACATCCAAATAGTTTTCAGACATGATAGGTACCTACAGTAGGTACCTGGCTGCCGTGCGCCTGGGGATAAATCACTATCCCTAGTCTTAGTATAGAGCGAGTAGCCATGAGATCGGAGTGCCGCACAGCGCCATGACTCTTCCCGGGAGAGCACATGCATGCTTAATACTTATACATTTCCATTTGGAAGCACTCCCGTATTCCTCTTGTGATATGCTTTCCGGGTGTATTGGGGAGCCTTTTTACTCACATACATATGGTGTAACATCATTTTAAATAGTTTTTGCATGAAGCGACTACGACTTAACCCTTGCATCATAAATACCGTAAGGTTTGGAGTACATATGTACATCTTTTGTTATTATAATTTATTTACAGTATTAAAAATACTTAAAATAATTATTACATCTGCGTTATTTTTTTGTTTACATATTTTCAGGTAATTCAGTATACCTATCAACCTAATAACTGATAAACTTTGACGTTCGTAAATGTTACTTGGTGAACGAAACGAAATAATAATTTTTGATTTGTAAAATGTTATTTATAGGTTAAAATGACAACCGAACCGAATTTATTGGACCAATGGCTTTACCCACTCCATCATCCATGAGCATGAGCACGAGCGGGTGGTGAATTTTATCATTTAGAACCATTTGAGTAATGAATGTAAACTCGTAATAAATCAGGTACCTAATTTTATTTATTTATAGTCACGTTCATAGTTAAGGCAAGTTTAGGCCGACTTAAGAATGTATCTATTAATATATAGTTTTTTGTTTGATTGTGGAATTCTACAACTTGTAGGCAGTAGGGAGTAGTTATAAATACATCATGTAGGTACGTATTTACTTATTGATTAAGTTTCACCTGTAAAATTAGCTAAGTATAATTCAAAATGAAACGCTTTCGACGACACTCATAATATTAGGATTAAGACGTCTATTAGATGACCACATTTATCACAAAGTTTTATGTATGTACTTGTATATTCAAAATAGGTTTCTGTGACAATTTGTGACTCAATTCTCTGTGAATAAACACAATAAAACGTAATCGTCACGGTTATTCGTTGTCTCCCTCACTCTCAGTCTACATCCGGCGATAAGAAACGGCTCGACACGAAGGAAATACTTAGCGCAAAATTTTATCATTTTCGTTTATATAACTTAAATTAGAATTTCCTTTGTTGTTGAAGGTATGTACTCACACTTTGGAAATTAGTAGGTAAAAATGGATAAATGCAGAAATTATTAAAATATGATGATATATTTTTCACAAATAATATAACGGTTTTTACGCGGGAAATCATTAAACTTTTAATGAGGCATAGATAAAGATATAAATAAATACTAGAGATTAATCAAATACGTCTAATTGAATAACAAAACAATCGACTAAAATAGAATTTCGAAATAAATATTGCTCTTTATTTGGAATATTCGCAACAAATATTTGGGAGTGCGTCGCGAGGGCGACCACCCTCCCGGTCGTTGACCTGACATAGTTTGTTCTAATCGTTCGGGGATGATTCCGTCCTAACGTATAATAAAGTTGAATGTATGCATTTATTTAGATAAAAAGGGTACAATAGCAGTCGACAATAACATAAAGTTAAGTATGGATGTAAATCGTTCGGTTTATGCCTCGGTATAATATTAGAACGCAAAATTAACGGTCATCCTTATATTTTGAATAGTTATTTGCCGGAGGTAACAACCTAAGCTAGTATTATATACGGAAATTTGTTTCTTTGTCGTTCGTCTACGCTGTGAAGCCGTAACAAAATTGTTCAAATAGTAAGTTGAGCTTTATTTCATATAGAGGTAATAAATAAGTAATATACTAGAACAAAAAATAATTATTACTCTTCACTTTCACTTGCTAGCTCTTTAATGTGGTTTATGGAAGCTTCCGCAAGTAGGTAGGAGGTATCATTTGCGCATTGCCGAAGTTACTGAAAAGAAATTTCTACATCGCTTGTGCAAGAACTAATGAAGAATAGACCTTTTGTTGGCGTCACATACTTTTACACAGTATACTTCAACTCTACTCACCAGAGAAACATAATACTATATTATTTAGCTGCAAAATATGGCTGAAATTCTGCCATGCTTTTCCTCTTTAGCTATGTGAAATATTTACATACTTCATGTTAGTTACTTCAAGAAATGTGTGTAAGTCTTTGTTTAAAAATTGACATTCTAAATATAAAAAACAGACCGCAACGAACACATTAGTATGCAAGATCACGGCTGACCTCGGTCTCACGGAATAAAAACTCAGGGGTTTTGTGAAATGCATAATTTCGCGATATATTTTGTACTTAGGTCGACTTTGGGTATGTTTAGCTGAACTGTTGATACTTATGGCACCCTAGTACCTAACCTTTAAGCAAATAATATGAGCAATGTTGTTGAGGTCATATTTTTGCATGATTTTTTTGGTCTTTGTGATGACAACGACAGCCTGTGCTCATGTTTTAAAATTATTTGAGACGATAAAATTTGCTGTATGATGTAGTATGTTCTTAAAAAACAGCCAAGATTTTCGTCTGAATTATTCTCATAGAATTACTTTGCCTAACTTGCCACGCTTGATTAGAAATAAATAAGCACTTTATTCTCATAAATGTATATAGAAGTTAATGGTCAATAAGCTTACAGTACGGGTATTAGTAAGTATTTAGTTGTTATAGCAGTAGTATAGCGTGAGTTTAGCCAGCGCAAGAAACAAAGACTACTTATTCACTCGGTGATCTACATACCGCCTTGAAAAGCATCTCAAAATTCTTACTGCAAGTACACAAGATATGATAATGTTCTGTCAAACGAAGATATTCCTTCAGTTAAGTCATTCGGCATTTGGACGGCAATACCGTTGGACCTTGTCTAGTAGCACTAGATGTGTAGTCTTGAATTGTGTCCGATAGATAGCTCGCCCTATTGCATAGGCGTTAAAACACAGCTGGCAAAATATCGGGGTCCCAGACTTCTGCATCAACCTTTAAAGAAAAGTACGACGCGTAAAGTCATGATGCAATTTGGCATTATTATGATTAAAGGTTGTGTTGCAAACTGGTATTCTTATCTTATCATGTTTATTACATAATTATGTCTGCTTAGCATCATATAACACGATAGTACTTCATAAGAAGTGGAAAAATGAGCTGAAGCTGTTGTGGCGCTTCTCGTAGGATCAATAACTTGCACTCGGCTACTTGTAGAAGAATCAGACTTGTTGTGCTTGTGGTATAACTAGATCTTATTAAACTACCCCATCCGTCCCGGTTCATGAAAAGCTACACTATTATGAGCTATACAAAAATAGATTTTCTGTTTCCTTGCTTTTTCAACATCACATTTGTATATAATTTAACCAATGAACCCAAAGAACAATCCGATCCGAAAGAACTATCTATGGAACACACAAATATTCGTCACGTCTGGGCATCGAATCCATAATACAGTGCGTCATAGTGGATCTTAAACCATTACGCTATCTAATTAGGTAACATTTGTACGCCTTTGTTCAGCAAAAACAAAATAAGACTTCTCTTTCTTTCAAACATGATGGCGTAGCCTCCGTTGGGCGCCAATATCACTCAATTCTCCTTCCATGTTTGTTTTCGTGTGGTTGGTAACCCAACCTAATGTCAGAGCTTTTAAGCGATGACCTCATTTCAACTTTTGCAGCCAGATTTGCTGGATATTTTACGGATACTTAAATCTCATATCGCATATCATAAACGTTCATATCAGGACCGATGTATTTGACCTGTAAATTACTGAAAATTGAACAACTGAATCTATGTACATATATGGCAATCGAATATAAGGCCATGATCATCTCCCGTACAAGTTTCTATACTTATACCACTAGAGCAATTCAATACTCATATTATTTAGACAGAAAATTTTATTTTTGTTTGTAATCAATATATTAAAAATCTACAGGAGCGAATTTAATACTTATTTCACTATTAGAAAGCTACTTTATCCAGAAGTAACATAGGCTATATAACATCACGCTACGGGCCACGGACGCGGAGCAGTAATTATAAACGTGGGTAAAACTGCGGAGGGAGCTAGTAGTTATATAAAATAGGTACTGTGTGTTCGTAAAATTAATACCTACCATAGCAAAACAGTCTAATACATGCAAATACAAAATCAATAAGTTCTTTGTCTGATTAACAAAATACCTAATTAAGGTGACCTATTTTGATATTCTACAGGGATAAGCGCTGCTTTAAATTAATTAAATACTCGGTAGTTTAGCTGAGTTCGTAACAATAATCTATATACTTATTTAATTTAAACATATGGCCACGCCTATATATGTTCAAAGTAAGGTCAGCTAAGAGGGCGAGTCTGTTGCCGTCAATCGGGCACAAGTCTAGACTCCATTTTGCTGTAGGAAGAAAACCTAATTAAAAATAGCTTAATATTAAATTTGTGTTAAAATTTGTAAAGAAATGAGGCAGTGACGGAAGCTTAAGCTATGATTCCAGTGTTACTAAGTTTCTTTCAAGAAATTTTCTGTAGCAGTTTGAAGCCACGCTCAGTAGAGTGCTATAGAAATTCCTTTTAGTTCGTGAGGTTTAAATAAAGCCAAAGAAAAGGAAACGTATCTGCCTAAATCTTCGTGAATATTCGGGGCAAAAATTAATTACGTGCCTATCTTGGCTTAAATATAGAAGGCAAACCCAAAAAAATACTTACTCCACCCAGATTTTGTCAATAAGATTTGTAGAATACTGCAATTGAACTTGAGAACGAAAACAACAATGGCTGAGTTTCTTGCCAAGATTCTTATAAGCTCAACTTCTTCCTTTACTTAAAGCTTACAACTGTAAATGTAACTTGAGCGTTCATAAGCGTTACTTTGTGACCTGAATGATTTCAAGCTCGAGCACAGAAACCGACACATCCCAAGAATCAGACAACCCCAGAGATGCGTGCTGATGAATTAAACCATTTTTTTTTACTGGAAAATCGATAGTTGATTGTGGGCGTTCATTGAGGGTGATGTAGGCGGCCGAGGGGGGTCGCGTCGCGCGTGCGCGGGGGCGGCGGGGCGCGGCGCGAGCCACGCTGCTTCACACGCCCGCGGGCCGCCGCCACCGCCGCTCGCCACGACCATATTGTCCTGTCACAGCAGTAAAATCTGTCTACTGCTGCGCCCGGACAAGCCGGTCGTGGCGATGCACTCTCATCACTAGAAGAATACTCAAGAAGTCTCAGAAGACATTGTTTATAACTTGTATTGTTTTGTACTAATAATTTCTTGCAGGTTGTCAAGTCAACACGAGGGAAGAAGAGAAGAATCATTTTTGTTCTAACTGTGTTCCAATTAAAGTGTTTATGTGCTTTAGTGTCAAGTGTTCGTCGTAACGATACGAATAGTCTGATATTTAGTTGATTTAGCATTGATATATCTGTGTTAACACATGATTGCCGTAGGGTGCATATATCGAGCGGCCGAGTACGCATGCGCGGGCCATTCGTACGCTGCATCCCGAACTCGGCCATTTTCTACACGCGAATATCACGATTTTGATTCTAATTTATCCAATTTTAGCTTCAGCAGTATCATTCTGATAAAATTAACGCAATTTTATTGATTAACTTCGCGTAACTAAACTTCCATATTGTAGCTTAGGTTGTAACATAATCAATGGTAAATTTTAACGTTTAAATGCTTAAAACTCGACTAAAATGAGAAGTTTACTCGATTATTTTAATATTTTTCCACAGACAGAGGCGTTTGCAACAAGGAGGGTGAAGACATTGAGATAAAAGGGATTGGTATTGATTGGGAGACCTCCCATGGGTTGTATCCAATGGGGTTAGCTTGTGTAGAACAGTGTAGCCGCCCGGTTTCTTTATTATAACAATTGATTTTCTTAGCTACAGCAAAACGCCTTCTTATTATCGTGGATGGAAAACTACACGATAGAGAAACTACGAATGGCTTGCTGTTATAGGATGGGTTATCAATTTTGATTCAAAACTTTATGTATGTAGATGGCAATTTTAATGATATTTTCCAGTGAGTACTAATCGTAGATAAGTTTTTAATAAATGACGATTTTGATTCGATTTCTTAACTAAACTATTAGTTTTTGGAATAGGGTTATTAGATATTGTGTCTGTTTTAAATATTTATACCTAATGTCATAGACATTGACGTTTTCTAGTAAATAGCATCTAAATTAGTGTTAATAGTTACAATAATTTGTGAGAACTGTTTAGGTTAGGTATAAATCAAACATTTAGGTTATATTCTGTGAAATAGTCATTTTAGTACTCGTTATTTTAAATAATGGACTATGGCCTGTCCATTCTCACATTGTGAAGAGGCCCGTGCCCAACAGTGGAACAATTTATTTACAGGGCTGATATTATTTTAGAATTAGATATCTTGCGTTTGACTGTGTATTTTAAGTACAAAGAAGTATTAATAAAAAGCTAAGATATATAGATTTTGTGCATATTTAATTCGAATCGCGATCATGAACATGGACATGTGAACAAGGCAAATAGATAACAGATTTTATGAAGCCTTTATGTGGTTGTAATACAGTTCTGCTTACCCTTTTAGGTAAACAAAGGAATAATTATACGTATGTTTATCTTAGTTTTATCGTGAATTTAGGTTGAGAGCTTGATATTACTTGTAAAAGTAAATATTTTTCTATTAAATATATTAACGTCTTTCATAACTATCATATAGGGCGCACTTAATAATTATATAATATTACTAGCTCACCCACGCAACTTCGTCTGCTTCATATAAGAGAATTTCCCCCGTTCATGCAAATTTTTTCATTGATAATCCGCTCCTATTGGTCGTAGCGTGATGTTTTATAGCCTATAGCATTCCTCGATAAATAGGCTATCCAACACTGAAAGAATTTTTCAATTCGAACTAGTAGTTACTGAGATTAGCGCGTTCAAACAAACAAACTCTTCAGCATTATAATATTAGTATAGATTATCTGTAAAGCAGTGGCATTTGACAGTAAATATTTACTATATCTAGGAAATACACATTTTCTTTGTAGCTTTTATATTTTGTGGCGTAAGAACGTTAATTATTATTCAATGATCATATACATAATTATGTCAAACCAGTGGTGTGATGTTGGGTTCGATTCCCTATTCGCGTAATCTACCTGTATGACAATTCACAGTAGTGTACGTGACCTAAGCTTTGTTAGTTAGAGTACAATGGACACACCCTTAAAACGAGGGAGCTAAATGAAGTGCAGTATTTTAGTTATTTTAAATTAATGTACGACTAGTTTTGTTTTCTTCTAAATCTTGCACTGCCTACTAGAATTGGGTATTTTAAGGTTAGATGCTGATTTAAATATTATTAGCGGTAATATATGTAGCTATACTGACAGGTACTGTAAGCCAACTTGATACCAAAACTCGATCGACCAAAACATTTAATGAGATTGTACAGCCAATCAGAAATATAATATAAATCGTCTGTAATATTTTGATCTCTTGTAGATTTCACAATCTTAAGATAGTGTATCATTCGTAACCTTAAATAGAAGTATGACTTATTCAGGAAGAATTAGGTTAGCCATTTTATTATTAAACGCCGTTGTTGTTCTTATTACTGGATTCGAGCCCTAAATGTATATAAGAAAGAGACAAGCGTATATCAATATATGAGACGAGTAAACGAAACAAAAGATATGTGATAAAATAGTAGTATATGAATATCTGTGTTCTCTGCCTACCTCTTTAGGTAACAGGCGTAAAGATACCATTCGTTTAGGCTTTTATATCTTAACAATCGATAACATAGCCTGCCGTGCCCATAGTGTTCATTATACGCTGTATGAGAAGCAACGTACACTAATATTCAAGAGTACTTTGGACAGTGAATTATTTATGGATAGGCAGATAAACTAATGAACCTATAATTTTCTTATGTATCTATTTTCTATAATATAGATATAATACATAGGAACATACGTCTGTATCCTAACTAATAATATAAATGCGAATGTGAGTTTGTTTGTTACGATTTCACGCCTTAACTACTCAACCGATTGTTATGAAATTTACGCATATATGTGGTCAGGGGTACATAAAACGACATAGGGTAACTTTATCTAGAAAAAAGAACTGTTACTAACAAAACCTAACCTGGCGTTAAATATGTAGATTTACGGAGCCGAAACCGCGGGCGAAATCTAATACGTCTATATTTTGTAGCTGAGAGGTCAAGGAAAATAAGTCCTTGATAAGGACTTATTTTTGGTAACCACTTTCTAGAGATCTCATTAAGAATGTGAAGAAGTAAAAATAGTTTTAATAATAATTTAATTAGCTTAAAATTTAGTACAGTTTAAAAGTAAAAGTAGTGTAACAGTTTTCAAAATTATGTAATATAGTGTCAAATAAACAACGCGATAAAATCCGCATATAGTAGTTATATATCAATGAATAATATTCGCGTAAACAGAAGACAATATTACGTACATATTATACATAGAAACACCCAGACCAAGATAAATATCCATGTCCATGCATATAAATGTTTGACTTATGCGGGAATCGAACCCGCGACCATAGGTGTGGCCGTCGGTTACACTAGCCGCTACGCCATCAAGGTCATCGTTTAAGCCCCATGTAATAGTAGGCGAGCCTTGCATCAATTGTTGGAATGTGAGACATAATTAAAAACCTATTGCGTCTGGTCGCCGGTGTGCCGCTCCGTCTCAATAAGTTAAACACCTGTCTATCGAAATTTTCATACTTCAATTTGATAATATATATGTTTTTATATTTGTTATTTTTATGTAGACATCTTCCACATAAACCTCTATGTAAGCAGGATCGAGCTTACCCCACGAATAGACATAACAACCGCAATCTCATGCCATTGGTTCAACAAAGCACTCAGTTAATTCTAACTATATTAAAGTACTCGTGTTAATTAAAAAGGTAAGGTAATTGCATATAGCCTAAAAAAAGTCTGAGTATAATTATAGCTAATAACCGTAACAACAGGCCAAGGAAGGCTAAAATTAGCTTTAAGAAACGCAAAAGGTTAAAAAGTCCACATTAACAGGGTAATGGTTTACTACCTCATTCGTACAATCAGTAAAATAAGTAGCTGAACATTGAATACATTTGTAAACACATTTTATGAATGTAATCCGTCAAGTATTAGCGTAATTCAAAATCTATTGTCTGACCAACGGTGTGCCGCTACGACTGATTAGGTTAAATCCTAATTATTATTATTTTATGTTTGTTTTCTCTAAAACTTTTAGATGTGACAGACAGACACGTGTGAAGTGTGATTGCTTGAAAATAATTTTAACGAATATAGTTTATTACACATTTAATATATTCAGTTACCTATTACTGTTTAATTAGCAACATCAATTGTATATACCCACAATATGTATTTCGTAATACTATGAACGAAATAAACATTATCAATTAATTAAATAGATTTATTATTTTTATATTTGATTATATCAACTACCTATATTTTAGCTAGTACTACTATTAAATCTAAATCTCACAAGTGTGTATCGACTTATATTGCTGACTGTACAGTTGTGCGTGAGCTTGCTCAACTGACACTAAGGTTTCAGGTTCGTTTCTAAGACTAATGGTATACGTTTTTAGACTCCATGTTGATACTGAGAATTTCCTTGTAGAAAATCCAAGAACATTTTGTCAGATTTGGGAACTGAACTCAAAGCATCACGATAACGATGTATTTTAATCCACGCGTCTCTAAACACAGCTGAACTGACAAAATGTGAGAGTATATAAATGTGTGAGAATATAAAACAACTCTGCCTTACCTTTCTAAGCGAAGCGTAACGTTACATCACGCTTAAGCACACGAAAAACCACAGATAAGCAAAGCTCATTTGTAACAAACACAAAAAGGCTTGCATTGTTTTGTTTGTGGTTTCGGGGAAATGGGGCAATAGCCGCGGTAATACCGGGGAACGTGGCAACATCAGCCGTTTTATGTGTCACGGATAAACAGGAGTCATTCTAAAGGAGTTACAGCCACGGTATTGCCAATATGGGATGTAGGGGGATCAGGGTTTGGATCTGCGGGTAGAGAGAGTTATTTGACGGGAAGTACTGGAAAATCTGTATTGTTTCTGTTGAAATACGATGTGTGGATGTTGCTTTTTAAATATTGGTCCACAGTTATCAGAAATCGAAAATGTATACATGAATTATTCCAATACACTAATCTAAATGTAAATTCGGTAGCTTTGGTTAGCTCACCAACTATTAAATTTTGACGTGATTAGAAATAGAGATAGTATTATGTAATTTATTTATAACTAATAATTTACTATAAAATACTATATTTACTATAAAATGTTTGGGTTAACATAACCCAAACATTTTTACAATTCTCCCTTAAACTAAATAGCCAATATATTAAAAAGACAAATAAAATGTAACTTGCTGAAAAAGCACGAAATTGCGTCCTCTATCAGCCCTAATCTAATGAAAAAAGAGTCGACATGACGCGCCGTTTTCTTTTTTTTCGCGACACTGTTTCATTGGGCATGTGTCATTAGTTAAAAGACCTAAAAAGTTGCCCATCCCTACAAGTTAATTTGGTTCAGAGCGTAGAGCGTTTCATCGGATAGACATAACATATTGTTCAGTATTAAGTATGTTTTTTTTATGGTTTAGGTGGCAAACGAGTAATCGGATCACCTGATGGTAAGCGATTACCACCATTCATGGACACCCGCAACACCAGAGGAGTTACAAGTGCGTTGCCGGCCTTTTAAAAAGGAGTACGCTCTTTTCTTGAAGTATTGAGGGTCGTATTGGTCCGGAAATACCGCAGGCGACAGCTCATTCCACAGTTTTGTTGTGCGAGGCAAAAAATTCCTAGAGAAACGCACAGTTGTGAACTGCCAACCATCTAAATGATGGGAATGAAAATGCTGTCGTGCAGGACGATGGCGAAAAGAGGCGGCAGGGATCAGTCCGAACAATTCCTCGGAGCACTCCCCATAGTAAAAGCGATAGAACATGCATAGCGGGGCCACATGTCTACGCAGCGCCAAGGGGTCTAGCCGATTTGAAATATCCTGGCTGTCGACGATTCGAGTCGCTCTCTGTTGAATGCGGTCGAGAGGGAGACGCTGGTACTGGGGTGCCCCTGCCCAAAGATGAGAACAGTATTCCATGTGAGGCCGAACCTGCGCCTTACAAAGCAGTAGGCAATGGGTCTGCGTGAAATACTGTCTTGATCTGTTGAGCACGCCAAGCTTTTTTGAAGCTAATTTAGCCTTACCCTCTAAATGGTCACGGAACTGGACTTCACTCGATATGTTGACTCCAAGAATTCCAATATCGACTGAGGCAGTTATGGGGATGTTCTCAAAATGAGGAAGTATGACTAACGGCAGCTTTTTTGCTTTATATTGGCTGTAGGCAAAGGTCGAAAGGCTAAGGTAATTACAGCAAATATGATGTATTATACTCTCAATTTTGCCATGTTTTTTAATATCACATAAGGCGAGGCTGTGGTCGTCTATCAGACATTTTGTAGACATTGTGCTGCTACTGAGGATTTCCTTTCAGAAAAACTGTACCGGAATTCGAATGCGATGCAATCTTAAACGCAAACTTATGCCACTGGACCAACTAGACAGACATAATTATATTGCTGCACGCGTTAAAGTAGAATATGTTGTCACAATTCAATATTTAGCATCAATATACTACCTATATGTGAACAATAAATAAATGTAAACAGGAGTAATTGTTTGAGTTTGAGTATGGTAGTGCCTCGTGCCGATTAGCCTATATGCGTTAATTTTTGGCAATTGTGCCAGCATTCGCGTCCGAATATACGATGTATATGGTTTATACGTTTGCAGAAAATATGTTATTGCTTAAATGTTTAATTGCAAAGTAAATTTTAAAATATCAAAAGATATAAATATGTTAAAAAATACCGAATAAAATTATAGTAATAGAAATTATAAATAAGTAAACTATAAGTATGTATGTTATAAGTAAAATAAGTAAATTAAAACACTATTATAGGTGGCCTACCTATAATAGTGTTTTAATTTTTATCAATCGTATATCATAAATATCAAATATATAGAACAAAGCTCGAGTGTATTGAATTGATTGAATAGTACACGTGTACATTAAAATGCAGATTTCAGCAAAATTAGACAAAATTGACAATACTTTCGTTCCTTTTATGCGCCTGTCTGCTGCTGGTGTCGAGAAAACTCCTCCCTCAAACGTTGACAGAATTGTTCACTGAAGATATCAATATTACGTCTATTAGATTCAATGGTCTGTGGTATCCACTAAATCACGATGACTTTTGCAAAAGCAAAATGCTTTCGTCAAAGTAGTCCTTACAAACTTAACAGCGTCGTTAATCAAACAAAGTTTTTACAAAAACCTACCTTAGTGCTTGGATTTAAGAATTGTTTTACAGTTTACTGATGGCGAGTCTTAGTTTGTATGGTTGTTGCCAATAGACTAATGAAGTGGTAAAAACGGGAACGAGGGATTTGATAAAAAGTAAAAACAAGTTCCCAGGATAGTAACGAGCGTTGGGATATGGTCACGTCACGCCTGTCGAGGGTACGTTTTTTATTGGGAAAATTACATCGGAAATAGAGATTTTAGTTCAGTCTTATTGGATTTTCTTATATGCTGAGCCATTTTTATAATGCTGCTCAATGACAAACTTATCATTTTTTGTTTCTATTAGGTATTGGATAGGAATAATCGAAAATAGTCTTGTTTAAGATAATGGCAAGTTAGCAGAAAATTAGTTTGGAGTTTTCAAAAACGAAACATTATTAAGCTTAAATAGATTGGTTGCTTCTGTTGTATAGTATAGTATAGTTTATGCTAGTGTCCGATCGTAAGGTCACTGCCTTCGATTTCCAAGTAAAATAAGCGATATGGCGTTTCTCTGTAAGTAAATTTTTAGTGGCAGCGGCAGTTTGTAAACCTATGTTAATTAACTATTTTTAATTTTAATTTACTTATTACGTGTTACCTAAGATGGCTGAAATATTAGCCTAGACAGACGTGAGATATTTTATTTCTACTCACTCTAAAAACCTAGATAAAATAACGTATGTAGTAGTTTTTAGCAATTCCCTCGTACTTGAGTTCCGGTCCGCACGCATTTTCACCAGACGGACGTTGCTATCCTAAAATCTCCATCCAATCATAAAGTATATTACCAATTGAAAAGCAAATAATCGAGACTCCAAACAACTAACGGAACAAAAGCCACCAATTCGACGATAGACAAAAAATCTGAAACGATATCACAATATACTCCTCAAATCAGAAATCTAAGTGCACACTCTTGTCACTGGAACAACGAATCACTCTTATTCTTTATTATTTGGAATATTCAGGTAACAAAATCGACTAAAATAATAACGCGCCTGTCACGAACGTCAGGTGCATTCACCGCTGACAATGACAGTTAATGCAACGCGAGCGAGCGGCGAACTGACATTTATAGACGCGGGAGTCGCGGGAAACAATACACATTAATCTAATTCACATTATTTATGTTGTGCTTGTGATAAAACGTGAATGGAACGTTAATTCATTTCAATTACATAGTTTTAACTATTAGCACGCCGCACGGTCTTGATAGTATCCTGAATGATTTCGAACGTATGTGTAAATATACATATTTATCGAGATTTTAGTGCAACAAGACGGAATAACTAATAGCTAACAACTATTTGAAAGTGATAGCTTTGTTTATGGTGTTATGGCCGTTTTTCAGAAGTTATTATAATAATACTATCTTTTATTATCATTTTCTCGATTTAAGAAGCGTGTCCGGCACCATGGAGCTTCCGGCAGTAAAGACAAAATTGCAACTTGAAAACTACGCCATTTTAACATTTTTTACTCGGTCATCGGTAAACAATTCACAAATACTGCAAGAATGATGCAGTTGTTTAAATGATCGCAACTGCCTGTGAGTTCGTGCAAGTTTTGGGATAGAACTTGAGCCATCTGTTTATGGAAAACACAAATTTTTCGAATCCCATACCGGACTAACATTTTTGTGATCCATACCTAAATTGTCGCGAGTCTGAATGTTCTTTGTGTCCAATGTTTGAATGTTTATAAAGTCCCCCGGGACGCAGGAATTACATCTTAAGCGGGAGTTGTCTTTTATACAATCAATTAATAGAAAACTTCTGCATGACAATTCAACCAATAATATAATAATAAATATTAAGCAAATATAATAAAAATATGGAATGAATACCTACAAACATCCATAAAGGAAAAATTTAAATACATTTAAATAAAATATGTTGAATTACGAATAAACTTCCGTCAATTAAAACTGATACGGTTGATTTCTCTTTTAAAACCTTTTCCATTCAATTATGTTGAATGTTTGAACAGTATTATGGCGGCTGTATTTACAGAAAGATGGTGATTCAGGTCAAGTGAAGTACTTAAGTTAACCAATTTATTTAAGTACTTAGGTATTACACGAAAATGAATGCAAGCCTATTTTGTGTTTTTTGTAACTAGCTTTTGCCTGCGGCTTCGTTCGAAAACAGTACTTACTTTTTATCTGGATGAAAGGTACCTTCTGTCCATTTCTGTATCCCTGACGTGTATGCGAAATTTTGTGATGTTCGGTGAGTTCGGACGAGTAGTTAAGGCGTGAAAACTTAACAAACAAACTCACATTCTCATTTATAATATTAGTCAGAATGATAGTAAATAAGTATACGGTTTGCCTCTTGATGAGCCGTTCCCGTAGCCAAAGAGCGTCTATCATATCACCAGCATCTTGGCGTCCTTAAGGTTTAAAGAAATGGGAGAAGTAGGTACTTATGTGAACCACCAGAACTTTTCACACCAGAATTCATTTGGCAAAACACAGTAACAGTGCAACAACTTAAGTCAGTTTCCCCAAGAAAGGGTTGTAGGTTGGCTCATTCTTATCGTTATCAAATTCTGTTTCTTTCTTTTTAGTTATGAAGTCAACTCGCGTAGTAGGAATAATTCATGTGTTGCGGGGGAGATTACAAATAATATAACTATTTGTGGATCATACAATTTTTGTCTTGTGTGGGTCAAACTCACAACACTTGGCGCGGGGCCAGTGGCGAGGCGGCCACTATAACAACTACGACAATAACTGTGTCATCAATTGGTGACAATGTGAGCTTTTTTACTTATCTATATATTAATACATGAAGCAAAAACTTTGTACCCCTTTTTATGAAAATTGCGCGGACGGAAGAGTAAGAAATTTGGCACAGTTAAAGTTTATATGGAGAAGGAGGGGCGAATCCTAATATTTTTATATAATATGCATTAGAAATACATTAAATTAATGAAAAAACACTACACGCACACAATGCATTTGACACACGCATTTGAATCTGGTCTGTAGTGTATTATCTATGGTCGAATCGCGTCTGACGTCGTACAATTCTTTGTAACTATGGTTACCTATACCTTAATTATATGTAGATAATAGAGAAAAACGGCAAAACAAAGTAGCAAGCTTAGGCATTTCGGTCGAATTTTGACCATTAGGCGACCGCTAGTAATAATAATATTCTATCACATACACACAGCACCATCTAGCCCAAACTAAGCAGAGCTTTTACTATGGGTACTAGACAATAGATAAACATATATATATACTTTTTTTTGTAAATCCATACATATTATAGATAGAAACACCCAGACCAAGACAAACATCCAGGTTCATGCACACAAATGTTTGACTTGTGCGGAAATCGAACCCGCGACCTCAGGCGTGGCAGTCAGTTACACCAACCACTACGCCATCGAGGCCTTAAATTTAAGTGAAATGCCGGATTTTGGCATAAATTGACCATGTGCGTCGTGTTGACTTTGTGCTTGGTTTTGGTTAAAGGCACTTAGAAACGTGTATGATACATGATTATATGTACGTTGAAAGTTACGTTAATTTTCGGTGATTTTTATCCTTTACCGAAAAGTTGCCTATGTCATGGCATTTATAAAAAATGTCGACTACCTAAGATTGCTTAAAACCCCACCATCTCCAAAAATAAAATATTCCGCAGTCTGCACATAAGTGTTATAGGGATCATTGTCTATTGACAATAAGGGGTCGTACCATAGAGTATAAAAGACGTATAAATTAATGCCAGGCTGTGAGTATTATCTCGAGTTTTTGCTAACGCCTGCGTTTTATGGCGCCCTGGTACTTCGCAGGGATGGGATGAGTCTGAGTTTTATTTATATGGAGATTTTTTGTTCAAGTGGAGGCTGAATTAATTCGCGCCTCATCTTTTAAAAGAGTAGGTAGAGATTTTAATGTTCAGATAACGTAGTGGTTTTGTGGTCGCCCCGTGACTGCGTTGCCGGTTTGATCCACAAGAAACGTTCAATCAATGAATTCTCCAGTAAATGTGATCAATGCTGAACTTATTCACTCAATTTTAACAGACTCTAAAAGTTAATAATTAAGACCGATGTCGCAAAAAACTTCATTGTGTGTAATTTGGTGACATACATTGATTAATGATATAGCCCCGGCTTCGCATGGGTAATACAAAATCTTATTAAATTATACCTTTTTCAAGAATCACTCTATTGGTGAAATCCGCATGAAAATCCTTTCAGTACTTTTTGAGATTATCGAAAACAGACAGTCAGGCGCGGCAGCGGACTTAGTTCGATTTAAGTTAAAATATGATTATTGTGTACATTGTAGGATAAGGTACGCTTTAGTTTACGTATTCTAAAGAATATTAACAATTAAGATAAAAAAGCAACATAAAGTAGAAACAGTTGTTTCCAATCAAATCACTTGACATGCGTTTGAATTTGACACGTCACTGATTAACCTCTCAGAAACAGGATGTAAATAAATAGAAGTGCTCTTGATCCGTGGCTTAACTAAGTGGTCCCAACCCTGTGTCTGCTCATATATCATCTTATGTTTAACCCCCCGCCTGCGATTGATACGTTGTTTATAGCTTAAGCAAAAATAGGAGTTGTGCACAGTGAGTGAGCGATGCTATGGCGAATTTATAGCTTAGTATAAAATATACTTTCTCTATATCTCATCCGCGATTTCCAACTCTTATAAAATGCTTGTATTCTTATTCAGGATAAACAATCATATCAGCACTGTATATACTATATATAGACAATCCCACTGCTGGACATGGGTCTCTCTCAGTGTGAGCAAAGTCAGTTGATAGTCCAAACCACACTTGACAATGTTGTCGATTGTGGTTTGGCAGACATGACATATCTTCAAGAACATTATGGCTAACTCACAATGGTTTACTTCGCTGTTAAAGCAAGCGGTAATTAATTATTTAATACCTACATACCTTTGAAAATCAGAGGTGTGCATGGCACTCCAACGGTCTCCCGCTAGGCTATCGCTGCTGTTTTAGGATTTACATATTTTGAACTTTTAATCTAATTTACAATCCATCTCAATACAGTAGGACCGGGTATACTTAAATATACAACACGTTAATCTGCATTCTATCTGTAACAGGCAGCATTTATTCATACAACATTACTTAGTCTGATCTACATTTATTTGATAATCATAATTTCTATCAATGTATTTAAGTAATACCTAAGAATAAAGTTGTGCAATGCGCGGTATAACTCCAAGAGTACTTGGTTGGTGATGGTTTATTCCTTACTATAGTAGTTCGACTCAAGACCGGTCTGTGTGGAAAACCTTGGGGGAGGCCTATGTCCAACCATCTACGTCTTTTGGCTTCTGGCCGCTGCCGCTACGCCAAGTGTTGTGTGTGATTCATAAATACATAGTTTTAAGGATTTGGGTGTCTGTGTCCGTGGTTTAAATATTTTTAAAGTAGGCGACACAGGAATTATTGCTAGTGCGAAATATGTCTTTTTAAAACAAAGTAAGGTAACGAAAAGACTGGTTCGAAGACTTACAGTAGCTATAGCGCCGCTGTCTCTATGCTACAAGCACGAGTAAGTTTGCTCACAAACGATGTGTAGCATGGCGGCCGCGCCAAGTTGGCGCCTCGCACTATCGTTACACTTTATAACTACATCTAACCGCTGGGAAAGCTCATCACTGTATTATTAGTCAGTGATAACTTCTATCCGCGGATTTGCTTGCAAGGTTTCACGTTATTGAGAGCTACCTGTAGGATACCGTCAAATATTACTAGATAAAAAGAACCCTTTATCAATCGTCGGCTCATAAGCTATATCTTTGCAAAAAGTTGCGTTGTTGTGCCTGATTCTGTGTTTTAATGCACGATATGGTCTATCAGTTTGCCTAGTTTAATCTGATTCTGTTTAATCGTTTACGCATAATTGAGTTGATTATGAAAACTTTTCATTTACAATATTATCTATCAGTTTTGTTGGAGGTTAACACAAACAATACCACCATTTTGCAATCAAATAATTTACGAAATATTTTTATTTCTGGTGTTTAACCTCTGGTATGCCGGAACGTGGATCTGCGCGAGACACAATGCTTTTTCTATTATGTCTGGTATTCTGGCATACAACAGGTTAATTGTAATTTCAAATACACAACGAACTTATAAAACATTGTTAACTAATACTTATTCAACTACCTATGAATTGGACAGCTCTTAAATCCTAAATCAATGATTAAGTTTTAATCAACGACCCGCCGCCGTAACTTACCTAACTATTAACTTAAGCTCAACACTAAGTAATGATTACAAGAAGAATCTTTTGCCGAATAGTCACTAATTAATACTTAGCTATCACTTAAATATTCGAGAGTGATTTATAAGTAAGACTGAATATTTACAGTCATTCATATTTTGCTGCATTTCCATCGTTTAACGTATTTCATCTCACCGAGTTAACTGAATGTAATTTAGCCGCCATAAAAAAGTGTTATACTCATGTAATGGCCCATTTACTTGTCGTAAAGCAGACACATTAGTTAAAAGTAATTTTGTGTAAATTACAAATCTATAACGATGTCAAAATGGTGGCTATGCTTCCAATATAATAAATATTATATATACGACACTTTTTACGGATGGGCAATTATTGATTGGAAAATGTTAGATATGCCATGCTATATAATATAATATTATATAATATTCTACCACATACACACAACACCATCTAGCCCAAACTAAGCAGAGCTTGTACTATGGGTACTAGACAATGGATAAACATACATAGATACTTTTTTTTTGTAAATATATACATATTATACATAGAAATACCCAGACCAAGACAAACACCCATGTTCATGCACACAAATGTTTGACTTGTGCGGGAATCGAACCCGCGACCTCAGGCGTGGCAGTCAGTTACACTAACCACTACGCCATCGAGGCCGACTTGCCTATGCCCCGTGGTTTCACCTATGTTTATGACTATTGCTCTGCTGCTATGGCTCGTAGCGTGATGTTATATAGCCTATAACCTTTCATAATAATTGAGCTATCGAATGCAAGATTATTTCAAATCCGGCTAGTAGTTCCAAAGATTAATATTTCTAATAAACATACTAAATCATACCACATATACATATATAACGCGCGATTATAAACACATTTCTTTACAAATATAGCTTAAATTGACAACTATCAACATACGTCCATAACAAATTTCATAAAAAGTTCTCCTTCCTTTAAAAAAATACAAATCCTACACTATGAACCATCCCTATATCGTAGAGGAATTTACAAACATTCAAACAACGTACACAAAGAACATCCAGCCTCGGAACAACCATTAGTGGAACACGCAAATATTTGTCCCGTATGCGATTCGAACGTACAACATTCGGCACTTACAATAGCGAGACGGTCATTTCAACCACTACGCGTGCAGTCGAAGTATATTAAAACATTACCAATACATATCATATAGTAGTTAACTCGTACAAGCTCACACGGTCTACGAGTGACGTCACACATGCTACACAACCGCTACGAGCGTAGAAGTTGTAGCGACACTCGTAGCAGCCTCTACGAAATCTGTTCTACATACCATAGAGTAACATTTCTTAATAAGCTTTTTCTTGTAGAGTTCTAGGAAAAGCTCAAATTTGCGTACACGGCATTGAACTTAGCACTCTCACGTTAGTTAATGCCAAGGGACGAACGAGGTAATGAACAAGAGAACTTTATAATAATATAAGAACTTATAACGCTGTGCATGAGGTTCTTGTTTTTACAAATGTTTGTTCCGTGTGGAAATTGAACCCAAAACACTCGGCGTGGCGGCAGTGGCGAGGCGACAATTTCAACCTCTGAGCCATCTGTGCAGTCACTAACTACGGTTTTGGATTCTACGTAACTTATGCTAATAAAATTGAAGATATATTTTGTTTGAACGTGTTTATCTCAGAAACTACCAGTCGGATTTCAAAAATGCTTTTTGTATTTGATAGCCAATTCTAGAGGAAGGTAAAAAGCTATATTACATCACGCTACGAGCCACGGGAGTGGAGCAGTAATCTAAAATGTGGGAGTAACCTGGGCGGACACCTATGATGTAGCCGAGTAAAGTAGGTATTTGATAAGCAAATAAAACCTTTTTTAACCCTACTTATATATTCTTCGGGTCAAAGAACAAGTAGCTGGGTTTGTTTCAGTAAATTGTTTAAAGGAAGGGTAGTAATCCTTATATTTCCTTTGAATCTTATAAAGTTTGACCTCTAAGGGACTTTATAACTGGAAGCCTAGACAAATTAGGCTTAGGTAACGATAAAACCCGCGGGTAGATTAAATATATACAAAGTTACACGTCTATAATATGTCCAAATGGGTAGGTTAGCGACAACTTGCAGATGCGTCTTTTTTTACTGATGCCAAATATGTAAATAGCTAAATTTCGAAAAATAATGTTAGACACGTCTTTTTTCCTTATGACGGCAGCATGGCTGACGGAATGTTGGTGCAATACCTACCTTGTATTACAACTAGGGTTGCCAACCCTACTATTATATTATATAGCATTGTACTATATTTCGAGTCTGCGTACTATGAATTACCGTGTTGAAGAAATATATAGTATGCAGAAATACTATATTATTACAAATATATATTTTTACAAAGGAAAACAATAAACTACAACCTTCATTTAAAAAATGATGCGCGAGCACGTATCCGTACTCGTCGTGCAATAATCCGTTTCGAACCGTAATGTCAAATTAACAAGGTCAAACCAATTCTAAAATCAGTAACAAATAAATGGTTTGTTTTTGTTTGCCATAAAATACTATATTTTTTATAAATCTATACTAATATTATAAAGATGAAGAGTTTGTATGTTTGGTTAAACGCGCTAATCTCAGAAACTACCTTCTGGTTCGAATTGAAAATTCTTTAGCCTATTTATCGAGGAAGGATATATAACATCACGCTACGACCAACGAGGGCGGCGCAGTAACCATAAACGCGAATGAAACCGCGGGCACATCTAGTGTAATATATATTTAGTTATAGCTTATTTAAATAATCTATATTTCGTTGAAAATATGTTGGCAACCCTAATTACAACCACATTTCGTCAGCTATGGTGTTAGATACCACGTATTTATGAGTAGGGTTACAAATTACAAAAGTATACAAAATACTGTTTTCATCATCGCTGGATACGAAGACAAAAATAACAACAGATTATTAAATCGTGCAAGAAGCTTGATAATATAGATTTTGGCTTGATAAATAAAACCCGACCGAAGTTGATAAATCTCCATTCAGTAACATTTATTAAAAATTAGTTAATATAAATATTGCCAAGTAACAAAACATTAGATGACGAAAGTTGATAAACTTTCTTCTTTATATTCAATATAATATTTTGTAGAATTTAGTCAATATAAATACCTTTATAAACTAAATATTCATTGACGGAATTTGATGAACCTCCACCCAATAAATATAAAATATCCATCAAGAATTAGTCGACATAAATACTTTTAAATAACTAAACATTGGATGACGGCAGTTGATAAACTTTCGTTTAGAGTTTATAATCTAAGTATTATTTGATGTGCTGTGTAAATTAATATTCGTATATAATTATAAATATTAGTATGTTGCTTACAATCCGTATAAAGTTATTTAATTTCAAAGTATAACATTCGTGTAAACGCAAGACAATATTATATCAATGTTCTTTAAAAAAAGTTTGTTTATACTAATTACGAGACAAGTCTAGTGAAGCCCACTGGGCACAGTTTCAGACGTCGTGTTGCCGCTGAGAATTCACTGACAGAAATACCAAATAACACTTTATCCAACCTGGGAGTTGAAACCTTATGCACAGTAGCAGATACCAGTCACTTTGACGTTCATAAGTGTTACATACTTAGTCAGCTAAATGAATAAATGATTTCTGACTTCGACTTTGACTTAGAAATGCAACGTCATGTAAAAATTTTTAGTCAATTCATCGATTACTTTTCGAGTTTTCCGGACACAAACATTCAAACGCTGTATTTTCAAGTATACAAAGATTAAGTACAAGCAAATAGACGCTGAAATACCTTTCCTGCCATTATTTCTTCCCTTATAGTTTTATATAGTTATAAGTTCGTTTCAAAGGAAACCTATTAGGGTTCACAAGGTCGATAAGTTTACGTTATTTACGGTTCAGTTAATGTCTGCCGAAGTTTACGGTTTTGGTAATAAACTAGTGCTGGGGAACACTTCCCGTTTCATTTAGTTTTAGTCAGTTTTGGGAAACATTAACTGTTTGTTTATGAATTTAATGGCCGTGTTTAATTGGGTTGTTAAATAATTTATAGCATAGATTGTGATTTATTAAATTAATATTTAATATAAAAGCGTTTACTGTTTTATTATAATTTATAACTGCTGTCAAAAGAGTATTAAATTTTAAAACAAAAGGTAGGTACTTCCTTAAAATATTTTGCCTTTGAATTTATCAAGAAATCTTCATGTTTAGTTAAATTTAGCTATGTCAGAGACTTATGGGCGGCTTGAACAACTCTTGACAACAGGTTGACTACTAACCACACGAAAAGAAGAATAAGTTAAATTACTTACCATTTATCTTCATAGAATACGTTTAGCAAAATTATTACTTGTTATAAGCCATCTGAAGTAATAATAATCAATTTACCTGAAACAAAAACACAAATCATTAGCAAACTGATAAAACCGCCATCTATCGGTCGTAAAACAAAAACAAAACAGCGGCGAGTTTAACAGGATACGCTGGTAGTACAGTTACCCTAAACGAGATGGCGCTCTCCTAAATTCCAGCGGGACAATGAGAATTATTGATTTTAAGCACCGGTTTTGGGGAGGGGGTGGTTTTGCAGACTATTTGGCTACGTCTGTATAAAATTTAATGTTGACATGAATCAAATTATATATGTTTCTCATCTGGCAGACGGATAAGTGTGATGCTTTCGACGCTTATTGATTTTTCGCCTTTCGTTTATTCAATGCCAGAGTATCTATTGAATTTTGTATGAGAGAGCTACTGTATTTGATAAATTGTATCAGAGTGAAAGGTTTATTATATTTTCGGTGTCATTCGGGTGAATAATTGTCTGATAGGCAATCTACGACGTTGATTTGATATCAATTTTGTTGTTACAAAATTTAAGGTTAATTACAACTAAAAACAAAGGTCTGCACCGATTCATTTTAGTCAATAAAGTATATTTATAAGACCTTGTTAGTTATTACAATCGTATTAGATGAAATAAAATAATACTAAGTTAATGTTAGTAATTATTATGAAAGCTGTTAGATATGGCGGACATTGTATGTGCAAATTACTTTTTGTGTTACCTTGATAGCTAAGAACTTTGTATCCGACGGTAAACCTCTAGTACAAGAGTGCATCGACGATCTTTAAAAAATGCAGTAGCTGTTTTGACAGTGCAAAGGTTACATCGATCTTATAGATAGCACAGCATCTCTTTAACGTTTTGAGTTGCAGCAACACACCGGTGGCGAAACACGATAGATTTTTAATTATGCCAGGTATTCCAGGACTTGACAGACATTAAGTAACTCTCATTGAATAATTGAATATTTTTCTATTGTGTTTGCTACGCCTCATGTGTTAAGGAGGGTTGTGCTATGCAGCAGACACATAACACAAGGTTCTTTGTCAGTCGATGTTGTGTAGGGTAGGTATTATCTACTTTGCAACTGTTTCTAGCCATTTATGCTTTTCTACTGTCATATGTGGCCTTATATTCTATACTTACAACATATTTAAAAATATCTCTGTGACATTCCTGTATCATAGTGATCGATACCGACGCAAAGGCTAATCTATACTAATATTATAAAGCTGAAGAGTTTGTTTGGTTGAACGCGCTAATCTCAGAAACTACTGGTTCGAATTGAAAAGGAATTTTCTCCGTTTTTGTAACATTTTTCATTGATGCTTTGCTCCTATTGGTCGTAGCATAATGTTATATAGCCTATAGTCTGCCCCGGTAAATGGCCTATCCTACACAAAAAAAAAAACAATTCGAACAAGTAGTTTCTGAGATTAGCGCGTTCAACCAAACAAACAAACTCTTCAGCTTTATAATATTAGTATAGATAATAGTGATGGTCTATAGAGGTGTTAATGAATCATATAGTAACCTTTTTGATTCAGGACGATCCTTGTTATGCCAGTAAACGATAAAAAAGTCCCACTCTGATTATGATCCTTTTTTTGTTCTAGCTATCGTTTTTAATTAGCTTTAAATCATAATATTTTCTTTTTGTTGTTTATTTGCTAGTATTGTTGTAACTGTTACAATGGAATAAATAATTTCTTTATTAGATTTTTCCTCGCGACTTTACTTTGCAACATTACATTATTTCTGGATCAAAGGTAACCTGTCGAACCTTCGAACGTCCTTTTCCCCCTGGCAACGTGTATGCGAAATTTCATGATGCTCGCTCCAGTAGTTAAGGCTTGAAAGCGTAATCAACAAACTCACATTCGCATTTATAATATAAGTTAGAAATCTGAAACCACCTCATTATCGTTGCCCATTATATTCAAATAAACATCCTTATTTATGCTACGTGTGTAAGCGTCTGCAAAAACTCAAGGTGATATCAAAGAGGCCATTATTATACAAAAGATATGACATCTTAGTAACAAACAACGGAATCAATATTTATAACGAGCAGCTTTTCATTTGTAAGAACTCCGTGGCAGTCGGGTTGGAGTTAAAACCGATTCGTGCCAGTTTACAACTTTTTAATTGATGGCGAAGATCATTTGTTCGATAATTTATTATTTAGAGCTATGCTAACTTCGTGGTATAAGATATTCTGACCTCTTTAGTATAAAATACAAATCCAGCTCTAGATAAAATGCCCATGTCGGAGACTGCACAGACGACAAAGTGGTTTAAGTGGCTGCTTCGCCACTGCAGTCGCGCCAAGTGTTGTAGGTTCGAATCCCACCCGCGACAAAAAATTGTGTGATCCACAGATGTATGTTCCGGGTCTGGGTGTTTTTGTGCCCGTTGTTTGAATGTTTGTAAAGACCCCCGCGACACAGAATCAATCACAGAGCGGGAGGTGTCTTTTAAAAAGAAAAGCTTTGTCTTTTTTTTAAATGAACCACAGCCAATTGTTCGACGAATACAAAGAGAACCTAGTCTCGGAATATCCATTTGTAGATCACCCAAAGGAAAACCGGTATTAGATGTCATAAAATATAATTCTTCTCTCAGATAATGCTACGTGATTGTCCGTCCTCCTTGCGACAGATTTTTTTTGCCCAGAAACATTGCTCAAGAATCGAATACAGAAGGAATTTAGCCCTCATCTGTCAGAGAACCCTAGCAGGACTTATGAATCAAAATTGGACGTGGTTGAAAGTTGTCCCAGCTATGGAAAAACATAACTTTCTCCCAAAATACTAACGAAAGTACAGCTATATCTACTTTAAACAGTAATGCCCTCATTCCGAGTGTGGTATCTAAACAATTATAAATAAACACCGGAACGACGTCACACCGCGCCGGAAGGGACCGCCCAGTGTATGGACATACATTCTAACGATGTTTCACGGAGGGAATGTCAAAATTGACGCGGTTTTCCAACATGGCTGCCGGTTACGTCGGTGTGTGCAAATATAAAATAGTTACAGGTATATACATTTGGAATATTATTTTGGTTATATTGATTGTGTGAATGGCGCAGAAGTTAATATGGTTTGACTTAATACCTTACCAACCCCTCACTGTGGCCAAGACACCTCTAGCCATCTCATCTAGCGAGTCTGCACGTCTGGCAGTGAGTTATCTATCCTCATCCTGGACATCCCGTCTACTCTCCGCCTGTTACCATAGGACGCATGGTGCAGGCATCCCGAGTTGAGCTATTTATTTATTTATTCATCACATAGTAGGTAGGCTAGGACCTTAGGGTATTAGGGCTGATAGGGCTGTAGGGTGACTTTAGGGTTCTCTAGGTTCTTGTCATATAATTGGCCGCATACAGTCCGTTACTACTAAGGTGACAGTGACCGTGGCGCAGCGGTAGTGAATGCGACTGCTGTGCACGAGGTCTCGGGTTCGAATCCCGTGTCGAGCGAACAGAAAGTTATTGGGTTTTCCTGCTGAGAAATCTCAATAGCAGCCCATAGTTAGGAAGTTGGCGGTGTTAGACACCACGGAAAGCTCGTAAAGCCGTTGGTCCTGCGCCTGATCTCTCTCTTTTCGGTCGTGTCGGTGACGTCACATCGGATCATGAGAGTTAGGGAACAGAGAGTGCGCTTGTGTTTGCGCACACACTTGTGCACTATAATATCTCCTGCGGAGTTGGCCAGTCTCCGTTAAGACTGGCCGCCGTGGCCGAAATCGGTCTGGAGGATATTATTATTATTATTACATGGTTGCTAGTGCGCGGAGTAGTGTGGGTTCGATCGCTGTATGATAAAAAATATTTGGTTTATAAATATGTAGTTTTTTTCGGATTGTGTACGTTGTTGCAATCTATGATATGTAAAGTCCATAGGCAAACAAGGATTTTACCTAGTGGAGTGGTCGTTTTTATATAAAGAGAGAAGTAAGTGTGTTACAATTAGATTAAGCCAGCTTCCTTTTTATATGCCCCATATGTAATATGAAGAGGCTATGAAATACTTGACAGACAAACTCAATATCACTTTAAATTACTCAGGAATTGATCATAGGATCTTCTAATCAGCTGCATAATTATGCCACAGAACTGCCGAGGTTACTTACCGTTAGTCAGTTTTTCCTTACAAGTTTTCCCAACTCAAAAAAAGACAAAATAACTAAAGATCACTATAACTATCTCACTTCAGAATAAAATCAAAACGTACCTTCAAAAACACGTCAACTACCTTCATAAAATAAACATGCAAGGACCTTTCGCGCCATAAATCCGTGCGCCATTTTGTGAATATGGCGGCAGCTGTCAAAAATTAACGTTCTAGGTGTTTTGAAAGTAGAAACGCCTGATTGATGGCGTCCAGTGATCGGATTAGAATATTTTTGCCATTAGAAGCATGTGTGTGGAATGGGCAGGGTCCAGGGTTAATGGAGGGCGTGTGGGAGATTGGTTTTGACCTGTAACCTCGGAGGGAATAAGGTATTAGGTGCCAGGGTGAGATAAATTGTTCGGGTTAATTTTATTGACTGGCTATCTTCCTTTTGTTGGTGCATTTGGCAAGAGTTTCTAGCAGGCGTTATATAACATAATAATATTAGGGATTAATGTATGAAATTGCCGAAATGTACTGAAAAATTGAAACTCGTTTTTTTTTCTAAGATATACTATGTTTATTTAATCGAAATATTTACTCTCATTATCTATACATTGCTGCCATCTAAACGGAAGTTCATTTATGCTTTTACGACAGAACTCCGGGGATCTAGATTCGACAAACTGTGTGAAAGTATTTTGTACTGCCTCCGGGGAAGAAAACTTTTGACCACGTAGAAAATTGTCGAAATCACGAAAAAAATGACAGTCCTTTGGAGCTAGGTCTGGCGAGTACGGAGGATGACGTTTGGTTTCTAACTGCAGCTCCTGTAGAGTTACAACGTGAGGCGTGAGGTCTTGAGTTATCATGGAGCAATAATGGTGAAGATCGATTCACGAGTCGGGGCTGTTTCACTGTCAGTTTCGCCATCATTGTTCGAAGTTCGGCACAGTAAACATCTACTGTTATTGCTTGACTAGACCTGAGAAAGCTATGGTGAATAACACCATGAAGAGATCACCAAACAGTAGCTATTACCTTTTTATTGGTAAGCTTTGCTTTAGGGCACTGTTGCGGCGTTTGACCATTTTTCGCTTACGGTTATCGTAAAGAATCCACTTTTTGTCACATGTCACAATTCGATCCAATATTCCTTCATTTTTGTACCAATTCAACAAGGCAACACAAGTTTCAACACGTATTTCTTTCTGCAGATCAGTCAAGTCATGAGGCATCCATTTTTCATATTTTTCCATCTTATTAATTTGATGCAAATGGACCAATATTGTAGGTAGGGTAACGTTAAACCATCGCGCTAATTCCTGGGTAGTTTAACTCGGATCGGCTTCCACCATCTCCTTCAACTCAGCGTTATTCACTTGTGTGAGCTGTCTTCCACGTGGTTCGTTCTTCAAGTCGAAGTTTCCATTATGAAAGCGTTTAGGTAAACCAAAAACGCACGGTGCGTTCATTAGCAGTTTTCTCTCCAAACGCAGCGTATTCAAAAATGACTCGGATTTTCGAAGTAGCCATCTTTCCCGTTTAAACTGAATAAAAAAAAACAATTGAACGCCGAAAATCGAACGTTGCACATTTTTTAAAAGAAGAATATTACAGGTATCATGTGAAAAATGTTTCACTCGAAAATCTCACACCATGAAGGTTTTATGTCAATTCAAAGTATCTATTAATTACTACACAACGGCAACTTCATACTTTAACCCCTATTATTATCTATACTAATATTATAAAGCTGACTAGTTTGTTTTTCTCTATATCTAATCTCAGGAACTACTGGTTCGAATTGAATAATTATTTTAGTGTTGGATAGCCTATTTATCGAGGCAGGCTATATAACATCACGCTACGAACCACGGGGGCGGCGCAGTAACCATAAACGCGGGTGAAACCGCGGGTATAGCTAGTAATATAATATAATGTTTATTTTGTATAAAGTAGCATTCTAATATCAGTGTAGATGTATGTATATAGAAAAAGACTAAGTATTTTATATCCCGTTTACTTTAAGTATGATGAAGTATTACTAATGCGCCATCATGGATGCAGAAGACAGGCATTCTCTTTTCTCTCTTCTATTTTCACCACAAACTCACGCGAAAGTGTGTACACCTATTATCTTAACTGTGATCAAACGATACGCATCCAATAACCCATAACGCTAACCGCAGATAGCCGTGCTTCACGGATGCATTGCTTGCGGTGACACGCGCGCTCGTAAACACTCGCGCGATAAGGCGGTGCTCTACGATCAAACTAGTGCAGTTTGTGATCTGTAGGTACCAGAGTAGCAGCACGCTGTAGGTGTTATCGGATGTAGACTAATAGAAACTGGCTGTTGTCTTAGCGCGGTGTCTATATTATGCAAACGCTTGTGAATAAATTTAACACGAGGCGATTATTTTTTATGTTCAGTGTTCAGACTCGATTGCTTTGTTGATTTAATGCCAACATGAGCTTTGGGAGCGAATTGCGAGTCTGGCACTAAAGTTGTTAGCATTTTACGTTAAGTAATTATCAATAAACAACCCAGAGTTAGGAGAATAAAGATGCTATATCGCGGTGTCTCAGAAAGCATGTTGTAATAGACTTTTGCTCATCGACAGATCTTTTTCTAGTCATTTAGAATTGTCGTCCCATAAGATTATGAGAGTTAGGGAACTGAGAGTGCACTTTTATACACAAACAATTACGCACTAAGATATAATCTAGTCATAGATGGCTAGTCTCTGTTTAAATTGACCGCCGTGAACAGAATTTTAGGGGTCGCTATTATTATTTATTATTAAAAGATGGTACATGCGGCCCGATTGTAGGTGACTGATTGCTTTGGTCGATTGCCACACTAAGGATAAATCTGGTCAAAAACTACTTCTTCCTTGTTCAAGGCACCTTCTATATTTCTATATAATCTTTTGTAGAGGACAACATCCAGGTCTGAATGGAGAATCCACATAACTTCTTAAAACAAATTTAAAACGGTAGAAGGTAACTGATTACCATCCAAAACTTACCATGCCTATGCAGTTACTGTCTAAGTTCCCCCGAATATAATAAAAAAAACTACAACAAAAGAAAAAGAAATGGTTTCTTCCCTAAATCACGCATCTAAATTATCCGGCGCCCATAAATATACAGGAGTAGTTTGTTGGCGTCTGGCTGTCTGGGGCGTATTGATTGTGTACTACGGATGTGTAAGTACGCACTTTCCGAGGGGAGCTTATAGGAACATAGTTATTTTTTGTGACCTGTAATCCTAATAACGGCGACTTTACTAGGACCATTTTATTGTTATTTATGTTTGATGATAATAAATATAAATTAAATGTGTGTGCGTGACCTTTTAACGTTTTTATTAGTAAACCAATAAATTGATTTTGATAAAATTAAATACGAAGATAGTTTCAGCCTGGGTTAGGACTTTGGCCAGGACACAGGATATATACATACTTTAAAAAGCTAAATCGCTTCAAAAAGCTATTATTATAGATATTATATTTATATATATATATTTTACGATATCTCCCAATTAGGTAAATTGTTTCATCGCAGAGGACAAATATTGAAACATCAGTCGCAAAAGCCAATCAGAACTATTTTTTGCATCGGGACTATATTTTCGCGCCATGTCACAAACCAATCAATCAGTTAGCATATGCAATGCATTGGTCATATTGGTGACGGATACAATTTAGCAAATTTAAATAAATTGTACTTTGTGTAAAACATTCTATGATTCATCATTCTAATGGCTGAAAACCTTGTTGATATGAGTTGTAAAGTACTGAAATTATATTTAACTAGATTTTGCCCGCGGCTTCGCTCGTAATAGTAACAGAACATTTGTCTGGATGAAAAGTATTTTTTAATGCCGCTACTGAAATTTTCATGACTGAAAACGCTTATAACTCTTTGCCTGAACCAGGAATCTAACCCGAGATCACATGCCTAGCAGTCACTACCGCTACGCCATCGCCGTACTCTACATTAAATATCAAACTACCAGGATATAATAAGTTCAAAAGAGGTTACACAAAACACAAATTTCAAACTTAGAAAACACATAAGTTGTTATTGGCAGTGTGTGTTTAGTGAGTGGTGAACAGCTAATATCAGGTTCACACACGATTAACGGCGACAGAACAGTCGCATAATGAGATAGTCGTTATTTATGAACCCGTCCTTATCTACGTGTTTCGAAGCTAGTTTCAACAGCTAAATGGTTTCATGATTTCCTAGTACGTGAGGTTTGTATGGTGTTCTGATTAATGGGGTATAATTGTTGCAGCACTGTGAGTCTTCCATACAATTTTAGTGGACCCTAATCAAAATTAAAATCAAAAATCATATTACCATTTAGGTCAAAAAGTAACACTTATGAACGTCAAAATATATAGGTTAGTGAGTTTACTAATTCACTGAAGCTACATTTAGGCTAGACGCTAGGTCCTGCATCTAAGGGTTTGAGCCTAGAAGAAGATACCCTGCAAGAAAGTCACCACTCTTTTAAATCGCCAATCCTAACTTATTAGTTAGGATTGGCGATCGAAACGTATAAACACACATTTGCATTTATAATATTTTATAAATGCAAATGTGTGTTTATACGTTTGTTTGTGACGCTTTCACCGCTAAACTACTCGACGGATCTTCATGGAATTTCACACAGATACAGAAGACACAGATACAGAAGAGGACAAAGAATACCTTTCATCCAGAAAAAAGTACTGTTGCCGTTGGATACTTACAGATAACCTAGCTTGAAATGTGAGTAGGAAGTCAGAAACAGTTCTACAGTAGCTGATATGATAGATAGATAGAAGGCACATATCTCAAGGCAACGTCGTAATTTTCCTTAATTAACAATGAAACTGTTCTTAGTAACGGAATTATATCGATCGGCATAACGCCGCGATGTCGCCGCCACTCGTGTCGAGAAACGAACTTTCTGAGGTCTGTCCTCTATTATTTATGACACGCTATGGCATTGAATACATGCTGTAACTTCAGTGTTGTTATCATTATTTCGTTTATTTATTAAGTTTCACGTAAAATAATAATTATCGTAAATATAGATTAGATTTTCAATGTTATTTGTAAAACGTACGACGGCGCTTTGGTAGTGAAAGAAATTGCTAGAATATTTCTGTTTATAAATTCTTAGCTATAAGGCTCGCTCGCTAATTCGTAGTACATATTTTATTCTTTTTAACCTATTTGAATAATTTACGCTCCTCACTTTGCGGAGAAATGGGAGTGGAAGGGATATTTGACTTACCCGGGCAAAATGGAAAGTTCTAGGTCTTACAGGCTAAGCCTACGACGAGATATATCATGGGACCTGAAGCATATCTGCCGAAGTCTGTGTGTCTTTTCTGTGTGAACTTTGCCTATCTTTTCCTGCATATGTATGTAGGTGTGAATATAATTTGTAAGTATGTATAAGATGAAGTGTTAACCTTATCTTGTATCTTATGTGGGGGCCAGTCAATGCAGACCGGCGACACTTCGACCCAGTGGGATCTTTTGTGTCGATACTCTCCCAATAACGACTGCCAAAGATGTTCATGGCAGCCGGGACCGACGGCTTAACGTGCTTTCCGAGGCACGGAGCAGGCGATAATTGTCAATCAATACGCACATAATTTCGAAAAGTCATATAACTTCCGAAAGTGAGAGGTGCGCGACGTGGGTTCGAACCCGAAACCCTCTGCATTGCAGTCTGTTGGTCTCCCCACTGAGCTATCGCTGCTCAAGTGTTAACCTTACTGCTAAAATATCCATAATTTCCTGTCTCTGATTAACATGCAATAATATTTTATCTTAAACATACATAGCCTCACGCCTGTTTTTTTAGAAGGGGTAGGTAGCTGTGTATTACATTCAAACGCCAGCTATGTCAACGTAATAGGGGGCAAAACCGTTGCCGTGCATTAGACACATTTCCAGACTCCATAATGTTATTAAGATTTTTCTAAAAGACTAAACAAATTTGCCCTAATTCCCAGAATCACAACGGAGGTCTCATCATCGACTTTTATCTTTGAAAAATGCAGAGTTCCTGTGATTTAACCTCGGAATTCAAAATGGTGGAATGGTATTAGTGGTGTGAGTTAAACCCAAAACCGTGACAGGTACCAGGACTGCAGTAATATTGAAATGACTATTATGATATAACGTCTGCGATATAGCAGAGAAGCTGCAGGAGAGAACTATCTGTCCCCGGAACGAGACTTTGAGGAAGACCAAAGGCCACCTGGATATATGTGAAATGCAGAGGCCTGAAGGCATGATATCCTTCTGAAAATAAATCAATGATTGACAGGGCCAACTAGAAGAAGAAAACAAAGAAGGCTGACACCATCACCATAATATGGGATAGATAGCCAGGAAGAGAGACAGATAGACTATAGGAGAGAGCGTAACGTAAACTGATCTAGGAGAAGATCCTAAAGTACCAGGCGAGCATGAATACTATGGAACTATAGAACCAAGTCTTCAAACATTCATGACTCGTAAGTCCGAAGTTTTCAGACCATTTGTGTGGCGTGCTAAAATACTCATTCTAAATATACCGCGGTACAAATTGTGTGGATCGATACAGAGATACGAGTTGCGGAAGCTTCGGGTCATCTATTTGTGAGCACCGCTATAATTCATGTTAGTCGCGGCATTATTACAGCATGCGATTAAAATGATTTTAGGATGTTGATAATATACATAATATATACTAGACTAGATTTTGCCCGCGGCTTCCCTCACGTAAATTTAAGTTAATACATGCATAGATTCATGCCTGTTTCTCAGAGGGGTAGGTAGAAACTACGGATTTCCATTTGCTACGACCCTGACTCTCTTCCCTGACTTCGTTTACTTTCATCACATTCCTCATACACGCTCGCCGGTTAATAACCGTACTTTTTTCTGGATGAGAAAAATTTCCTTTTCTGTCCCCCTGACATCGTGTATGCAAATTTTCATGATGATCGGTCGAATAATTAAGGCGTGCACGCGTATAAAACAAACTCACATTAGCATTTCTAATATTAGTTAGGATTATGATAATAATATGTAGGGTAGCATATCTAATGGGCGCCTTCCTGTTATATTACCATGAGTATTTCTTGACCCAATTTTGAAATCCAAACGTTCTTGGTTTCGATTACCAAGATTCTTAGGCAGTTCATATAAGAGGCAATCTTATCCCATGACAATATGGAAGTCATGTTTTTACGCTCACTACCTATTTACTTATCCTCTGTGAAATTACGAGTATGTATCTATGTATATTTTAAGCAATACGTAATATGTAATAATTGCCTGTAAGATATTGTTTTTCTGTCAAGCCGCATGCAATCTGGAACTTTACTGACAAAAATAGATTTGCCAGCTTAAACTTTTCACAAAACCAGCGAATTATGGATGCCATACATTTCTGCCTACACCTAAAGTGAAATATTATAGGTCTTTAATGCACTCCCGGGATCGAACTCGCTATACTTATAATAACTATTTATATACTACTACCGACAACATGTAAAGATTTTATTAATACACCTGCCTCACTGCCTACCCCCAAAAGACGTAGCATAAAGTAATCTGAGGTACCAGGCGCGCATATCGAAGCAGAGTTCTATCAACATAAAGAAGGATTTGTTCGACACACACAAAATAGGATCCTTATACGCCAAAGAAAATTATTACTTTTACGAGGTACATTGTTTTGGCTTTTTGTTTTTGTTATACACTAGCTGTGTTCCGTGGGTACGTTCGCGTTTCTGTAAATGTCTATGTTCTTGTCAAGGGTTTAAGCTATCTGTATGCTAAATTTTATTAAAATCTATTCAGCGGTTCATGCGTGAATTGACATTCAAATATATCAAACTTTTAGATAAAACATTTATATGTAGGTTTAAGCAATATGGGATTGCGACAATAAGGTCTTGTATTCGATGACACGACACGCATTTTTAGCTTTTCTTAGTTATGTGCGTGTCAAATAGTTAATTATCGCTAGCTTTAACGGTGAAGAAAACATCGCAAGGAGATTTGTATGTCTGAGAGTTCAACATAATGTTCTCGAAGATATGTGAAGTCTGCCATCACGCAGTTGGCCAGCGTGGTAGACTTTGGACTAATACTTCTCACACTGAGAAGAGGTCTGTGCCCAGCAGTGGGACAGTTTATATAAAAGGCTGACATTATTGTTGTGATATATGTGCTTGTGTTATGTGTAGAATGTGGTCAAGTGTGTGATGGGATATTGCTGGTCCTGTTATTAAAAGCTGTAAGTAGAACAACATTTAATTTATATATGAGAGTTTATAGTTTCTGTTATTTCTTATTTAGAGGTTCCATACTTTAAAAGGAATCCATATAGGATCACTTTGTTGAAATTAATATGCTGTTGAATCAAATACTCAGGATTACCTTGGAGCTGTGAAAGTTAAACTTCTAAATCAACTCAATTAAAGGATACGGCTGTTTTTGCTACATATTTCTACAACCATATAGGGAATCAAAACTTATAGAGTACTTCCTGTTGACCTAGAATCATGTTATTTGGCAAAAAGTAATGTCTTATAAATCAGGTAAAAGGGAATAATATCCATAAATTTGTAGAATAAACATTTTTTTGTACGGTTCCTCGGTGCTCGATTCTGACTCGCATTAGGCCGGTTCTTTATATGACCTACCTATCTTGTTTTTGAACATTTGCATGTATTTGTAGTGAATGGTAATAAAAGGAATGAGGAAGCTATCGTGACGCAGTATTTACTAGTACGGGGGATCTTTTTAATCACAAACCATAAATCTAAGCAATGATTTGGAAAGATAAAGAATGGCCATAAAGTGTAAATGTCTATATATTAAACATTTAAATGGCTATAATAATACAAGTGACATAATTAAATGTAATTTTTGTAGCATTTTTACTGATATTATAAATGCGAATGTAAGTTTGTATGTTTCTTACGCTTTTACGCCGTAACTACTCGACCAATCATCATGTAATTCCGCATACACGTTGTCAGATAGAAAAGGACATGAAGCACCTTTCATCTAAAAAAAGGTACTGTTTCCAAGTGAAGCCGCGGGCAAAGGCTAGTTCTAAATAATAATTTGCGAATGTGAGTTTATTTGGTTGTTTTTACGTTTTCCAAGCCTTTAACTACTTGCTTACTACTTAAAATTCGCATACAGCTTATCAGGGTTACAGAAAAGAATAGGGTAACTTTTCTTCAAAAACTATACTGTTCTCAAGCAAAGCCGCGAGCAGAAGCTAGTACTACAAAGGATAAATTATAATCAGTCTAAAAACACCAAAATGATAATGTTCAAACAGAGCACGTTCCAGCGTCTTGCCGACAGATGTCACTGTAATTAATTAGTGATTTGAGAAGCGTTGGCGCTCTCTCAACGCTTTTTCCTTACAATTAGCATATCTTTGTCTATTAGAGCACTTTTTATACATTCTCATTTAAATAATACTTGTAATTACATCGCTTTTTCATTTAAACATTACGAGTTCTTACCCAAAATGGCAGAGTATTATTCTTAAGCATTTTAATATTATATATTTAATAATATCAGCTCTGTATAAAACCGGGCACGGGCCTTTTCTCAGTATGAGAAGGGTTAGGCCATAGTCCACCACGCTGGCTCATTGTGGGTTGGCAGCCTTCACATATCTTCGAGAACATTATGGAGAACTCTCAGACATGCAGGTTTCCTCACGATGTTTTCCTTCACCGTTAAAGCGCGCGATAATTAACTATTTAATACGCACATAACATCGAAATGTCAGAGACGCCTTCGGATTGAACTCGAGACCTCTGCGTGGCAGTCCACCGGTCTTCCCACTTAACATTTTAACATTTTAACAATACAACATTTTAGCAAAGCTATTTTTGTTTATATGACTAGAAGTTTTTAGTTGCAGCATGAACTTTAGGTTTTAACTATTAAGACTGAACTTCTAAAATCCTATCTGTGTGCGAAGTTTCATCCAAATCTGTCCAACAATTTACGCGTAATTGAGTATCAAACATACAAAAATCTTCACAATCTTTTACAGTTGTAATATTATCGCGTTCACACGGTACTTGTAATAAAATTGCTTGTATGCTCTGGTTTCGATATGTTACTCTCTAAATACCGTTTTCTCTTAAACATGTTTAAGAGACAAGGAAAAATATTACATTTGCCTGCAATATCGATTTTATTCTGTTCGATTTTGTGTCGAGTAATGTGATATAGTCTTATTCTGCGTAAATAGAAACACCAATGATTAAATTATGTTCGGGTACTTTGAAATAACTACACTGGAACATTGAGACAACTGCCATCTTAGTCTCCCCGTGACCATGGCTGCTGAAAAGCAACCGAAACGTCGGGGAAAGTGTAAAAATAAATTAAATCTAAATAGTTTAATAATAATTTAATTAGCTTAAAAATTAGTAAAGTTTAATAGTAGTAGTAGTAGTGTAACAATTTTCAAAATTTTGTAATAAAGTGTCAAATAAACAACGCGATAAAATCCGTATATAGCAGTTTCATTTCAATGAATAATATTCGCGGAAATAGAAGACAATATTATGTGATATAGTCTTTTTTCTGTTAGGATATGATCAACCGCGGATCTAATTGATAAGAATGGGACTCTTGTATTTATAAATAGTTGCAATTTGCCTGCGGCTCGGGTCGCGTAATAATTGTAGGTCAGGTCAGATGAGTACTTGTTTCTGGATGTAAGGTAACAGTATAACATTGTCTTCTGTTTACGCGAATGTTATTCATTGAAATTAAACTACTATATACCTACGGCTTTTATCGCGTTGTTTATTTGACACTTTATTACATAATTTAGAAACTACGACTATTAAACTTTACAAATTTTTATGTTCTCCCCGTGACAATGGCTGCTGAAAAGAAACCGAAACGTCAGGAAAAGTTTAAACTTAAATATAAATAGTTTTAATATTTTAATTAGCCTTAAAATTAGTAAAGTTTAATACTCGCAGTTTCTAAATTATGTAATAAAGTGTCAAATAAACAACGCGATAAAATCCGTATATAGCAGTTTAATTTCAATGAGGTAACAGTATGACCTTTTTTGTTCCTCTGACAACGTGTATGTGAAATTGCATGACGATTGGTCGACTAGTTAAGGTGTGAAAGTGAAACAAACAAACTCACATTCGCATTTATATTATCTCTTGATTTTGCCCGTGGCGGCGTTCGCGTAAGTGTAGGTTAGCTTAGATGATTAACGGTACTTTTTTCTAGATGAATGTAAAGTAAAATATCCTATATCCCTTTTTGTACCCCATACTCGTCGTATGCGATCGATGTAGTTTCTGATGGTCGGTCGAGAAGTGAAGGCGTTAAAGCGTAACAAGTAAACTCACATTCCCATTTATAATATTAGTTAGGATTGATTTTATTCTGTTAGATTTCGTTTTGAGTTAAGTGATATAGTCTTTTTTCTGTTAGGATATGATCAGCCGTGAGCCTGAGAATGGTTAAAAAAATTGAAATAATATCGGCCCTGTTATAAACTGTCCCACTGCACGAGTCATCTTTAAAATGTAAGAAAAGTTAGCCCATAGTCCACCACGCTGGCTCATTGCGCGTTGGCAGACCTCACATATCTTCGAGAACATTATGGAGAACTCTCAGACATGCAGGTTTCCTCATGATGTTTTCCTTCACCATTAAAGCGAGCGATCATTAACTATTACGTAGATAAATTCGTAATGTCAGAGGTGGCTTTGGAATTGAACTCGAGACCTCTGTTTCGCAATCTCCTAGACATATGTGATCTAAATATAATATTCGAAATGAAGGTGTAAAGGCAGCTCAGGTTACTACAGAATTCTCCCTAGATTAATGAATATATTTTGATTACATTGAGATATTTTGATTGAGAGTTTGGGCATATAGAAAGAAAGGACGAGAAAAGACTGACTCAGAAAGTTTATAAGGCTAGTGTGAATGGAACAGTCGCAGACGGAAGACCTAGGCGAACGTTTCTCGATCAGATCGGAGACGTTCTGGACAAAGGCCAGGTTAAGCGCACCTCAAACCGGCGAGCGTGTATGAGGAATGTGATGAAAGCGAATGAAGTCAAAGAAGTGTGTCAGGATCGTAGCAAATGGAAATCCGTAGTCTCTGCCTACCCCTCTGGGAAACTGGCGTGAATCTATGTATGTATGTACATTAAGATGATTAGTAATACAATAGACTTATATGTATACCTGTTCCAATTAAATCAGTTTTGGTAAATTCAAATTGGTTAATATCAAAACTGACTGCACGGCTGATGTAGTGGTTTAAGTGGTCGCCTCGCCGCTGCCACTGCGCCGAGTGTTGTGGGTTCGAATCCCACACGCGACAAAAATTGTGTAGTCCATAAATAGTTGTTCCGAGTCTGAGTGGCCTTTGTGTCCGTTATTTGAATGTTTATAAGTCCCCGCGACACAGGAATTATAACTAGTGCGAGAGTTGACTTTTTTTTAAAAAGATATAGAAGTCCTTTTTGCGCAGCACCTATAGAATTTTGGAGTCAAATAATCTTCTATATGGGTAAAACTCTTAGTTATTAAAATACCCATACAAATTACCTTATTATAATCATTATACCCATAAATCGGCGTTACAAACTGAATATTTTAAATACATTTTAAAATAAACTTTATGATGTTCAAGATACGGGCGAAAATTAAATGCACGGTTCAAGGGCCACAAATTTAAAGCTTAATTGGAGTTCAGATTATTATTTAATTATTGTAACGATGTAACGTTTCGTTCTATTAAACGTACCAGGAGCTCAGGGAACGGAAGAGATTAAATCGTGTGATAAATGTTCACCTGACTCACATATTATGAAGGTAGAATGTATTATTCGTTTAAATCTCTGCGTTCGCTTATACTCTGGTACTTGTTCTTAATAATTAGAAATAATTCACGGCTGGAGTAGGCAACTTGAATGTATTTCATGATCCTGAAATATTTTTGGCAGTTCCTTTGAGGGGGGAAGGGGTGGGAACCTTTTGTATTAAGGAGGATATAAGGAATGTTTGCTAAAGCAGTTCATCATGGATGGATACAAGCTGATTGCCTCACAGAATTACTTTATATACATAACCATATTATTATATATACCCAAAAAGGTAGGCAGATGCTTGTTAGCTATTATAGATTTTAAATTCCGCGTCATAGCCGTCAGCCTATAGCCTTTTATCGGACACATTTTCAGACTCCGTGTCACACCTAATAAAACTACTCAACCCAGTAATCAAATTCCATATTTCATGCAGAACAGTACCGCTGCGCCACTAATTCAGATGCAAAAAGTATGCTATATGATAATCAAGGATCTAACTAACTGTGTGCTAAGTTTTATCCAAATCTGTTCAACCGTTTACGCGTAATTGAAAAACAAAGACCCAAACATCTTCCCTGACTTTGGAATTAAACTACTGTATACGGATTTTATCACAATGTTTATTTTTTGAAACACTATTATTACATAAATTTGAAACCTTTGACTACGTTAAACATTATTACTGTTTACTTCTATTTAAGCTATTAAAAGAATAAAAACTATTTAGATTTAATTTTACACTTTCCCCGACGTTTCAGTTGCTTTTCAGCAGCCATGTTCCCCGAGAGACTACAAAACAATCAACGCGATAAATCTATACTAATATTATAAAACTTTGTTTGTTTGGTTCAACGCGTTAATATTAGGAACTACTGGTTCGAATTGATTATTTTAGTGTTGGATAGCCCATTTATTGAGGAAGGCTATAAGTCTATATAAGATCCCGCTACGACCAATAGGAGCGAAGCATCAATGAAAAACGTTGCAGAAACGGAAAATCTCTGATGTGAAGCAGACGAAGTTGCGCGGGTCAGCTAGTGCCGTATAAAATTGTTTAATTTCAATGTACCTATAGCATTCGCGTAAGCCGTAAACGTAAGACTTCTATAATATCAAGAGCATAATAGAATGCCATCAGAATGCAAGCAAAACCAAATCTTAAAATACAATGGTGCACTAAATATAATAATTCATTTATACAGCTCTCAGAACCAGATTCACAAAAACTACAATAATTAATCAAGAGTTACGCAACCGGGATGCGAACCCGTCACTAGCAGAGGGGCGTGTCTGCGAGCCATCTATTATGCGGTCGCATTGTCAGTGACAATGTCGTTCTGGGGTGGGCAGAGAGGGTAGTTATGGAGGGAGATAATGGTCAAACGATCGTGACATTAATTATTGAATTATAAGCGATTAGGAGTATGCTTTGTGTTATACTAATTAAAAGGAAAGGAATTATCTAATAAAATTTTGGGAGCTATCTTTCACAAAACTAGCTCCTATCCGTGGTTTTGCTTACGTAAATGCTATAAAAACGCATACCGGGTTGAACTACGAAGATTTTTATATTTTCAACGAGTAATCCCGCTCCGTGAATAATTCCTGTATCCCGGAGGACTCTACAAACATTCATACTCGGAACGAGCATTTGTGGATCACACAATCTTTGTCCCGTGTGGGATTCAAACTCACAACACTCGGCGCAGTGGCAGTGTCGCGTGACCACTTTAACCACATCGTGACATCCGTAGGTCGTCAGATTGAAATCATACATAGATGCGCTATGTACTACGTTTAAATACGGTCACTTTTCTGAACGTTTAGTTGTCAGAACACAATGTCAACATGACATCTGAATTATAAATATCGAATTATCACGCTCACTCATATTGAATTGTACACTATCGTTCTCTATTATGTAAATGTAATATGTGAGCTCACTTCTTTTAGTCTGGACACATTTTTGTGTGATCTAAGTACGGTGAGGACACAATGACATTTATGATTTGACGTGAGACCTAGAAACGAAGTAGGCGATATGTAAGTGCGTTGCACCTCTCTACTCTTCGGGATATATAAATATAGTATTATGACGCTCTCTCATGTTGAATCTCTATCGTTTTCTCTCACATTAAGTTGGTGATATGTGAGTTTTAATTATATACTTTCCTATATACTGAATTTATAACCTGTATATATATATGTATATATCGGTTATGTATACAAAAGTACCAGGGCAACAGATTCTTAGAAGAGATTATGATATCAGTAGAATTTTATCACAGTCTGTTCGTCTTAGCGTAAAAACGTAATAAAAATCTAAATTATTTCTAAATTTATAATAACCAGCGGTCCACTGGTACAAATTCGACCATACTTGATTTAAATTTGAAGTTTGATCTTTATTAAGGTTTTATTGTCTATAACTTTAATAAAATCACATTTCATTTAGATTCCACCAAGGCTATACAGGTTAATTTACCTATATTATCAAACAAATTATTATTTACTTAACTATACTCTTTCATTGATGATATTCCTAAGCTTGCTACTTTGTTTTCTGTTTTTCTCTATTACATATAAATAAGGTATATATGTAACCATAGTTACGAAGAATTGTACGACGTCAGACGAACAATACCGAAATACTACGAACGCGATTCGACTGCGTGTGTCAAATGCATGGTTGTGTGCGTGTAGTGCTTTTTCATTAATTTAATGTATTTCTAATGCATATTTTATATAAATAATAGGATTCGCCCCTCCTTCTCCATATAAACTTTAACTGTGCCAAATTTCATACTCCTCCGTACGCGTAATTTTTGTACAAAGTTTTTGCTTCATGTATTAATATATAGATAGTACTTACGTTGACTGCCTGTCTTTGAGGCATCAGTCTGCATTGAGATCCCGGATTCGAATCCCGAAAGTGTTATTAAGTATTTTGTTAGGAAGCTATGTAGGTACAGGAACACAAAGATAGAAATGGTTTCTCCCTATAAAAAGCATCTTTAAGTCTGAGCGGCATTTTTCCAAGCCTTCTCTTTCTTATAAAAGAACATAACAAGAATATCTATTAAAGTAAGAAAGAGAAAATCAATACTTTCAGTATTGAAATAACAAACTCTGTTGACATGGCAACCGGTTTTGGTGTTTCCGTTTTGAATATAGCAATGTCCTTGTATTTATTATGCTAAAGAGAAAACAATTTTCCAAACCTTCCATTAGATTAAATGTGATGTTTTCTCGGTATTTTGTCTTTGGTTCGAGAAATTATGAGTAGAAGTCGAGAACATGATGCAATATAACAATATTTCTCGATTCTTGAAATGTGGTTATATAGCAGAAAAGGTCAAATTTAGATACAATGAATATCGAAATTTTAAACAGTAACTAGTGGCTCTCAGTATTTTCAATGGCAAAGATGACAACAGAGAAGCTTTTTCAAAATTCTAGATACGAGAAATTCCTGAATCGGGACTTGACGAGACGAGACTCACTAGATATATTGAGTCTAGACTTTCTCGTGTGAAAGATATTGTTGATACGCCCTAAATATGTCAGCTCTACAAATTCTTGCCTTTAGGCTCTTGGCTAGATGCCCTTAAAGTGTCGAGTCTAGACATTCTCGTGTCAAAGATATTGTCGAGACGCCCTAGATGTGTCAGGTCTAGGAATTCTCGAGTCTAGACTCTTGTGCAGACGCTCTAAACATATCGAGACTAGAAATTCTCGCGTCGAGAATATTTTCAAGACAATCTAGACATGACGTAAATCTAAAATTCTCGTGGCGAGAATACGTCGAGACGCCCTAGATATGGCCAACATTTCATCTGTATGTATATATCTAAGTAGTTTAGATGGCGGCTTACATATCAGCGTCATCTGTGGCTGACATTAATAGGTAATTGTGTCTGTCTGTCACGAGCAAGGTGTGCGCCGTTGTGGGTAGAATTAACGCACATTTAACATACGTAAATCATATAACATCAAGCTGGCATAATACCGAGGGAATAGGCAAACCCAGATTTCGTAGCCTAGTTTACGTAATAATAAGAAGATGCAACAGTCAAACGATGGTTTCTGTGGTGAGCAGAGCTACCAGGCTTGCATAAATGCTGTGCAGTTATCAGGAAACTTAGAATTTGATCACTTCTCTTCTTTGTCTTGTCGCTACATCTCTTTTACACTAATGCGAGCCGACAAAAAGCACTATATTGATGAACATAGGCAGCATTCAGTGCCGCTGATTACAACTATTCTGAACATCGTGCTGCTTCTGATAAACAACGTGCTTGTTTCGGAGGTCGAAGGAGTGGCAGTCGCATTAGGAATGACGTTCTATAATAGATTTGTAACGTTCTAATAATTTTCTAAACGTTAATGTTACAATCCTTTTTGTTGAAGAGAAACAGACGGACAACAAAATCCACAAACAATTTTATGATGAAACATGGGCTTCGTAAAAAACAATGTACCAACCCTAAAAAAGTAAAACAATGTTCCAGTTTGAAACGACAGGTACCAGGGCGACAGAACACACAAAGAGGCGGTCACCGGATACCGTTGGCGACGCGGCCGTACGTACTACAATACATCTACAATATGAAACAATGCAAAAGCAATGCGACACCACCCGCAAGGCCTGGACGCCTATTGCACACACAGTGCAATTGTTGCAGTTATATAAAAATACTTATAAATCGTTTGTTTGTCTATATTATGTTCGTTAACTACATACAATAGTGATTAATGTAGAGAGGAATTCAGTTTTCTTAATTATTCTAGAAATTAAGTTTATTTTGCGACTAGCTGTTACGCGCGACTTCGCCCGCGGGGAATAAAAAAATAATTTAAAATTAAACTAGCCTAAGTTACTCATAACATCAATTGTCTGCCAGTGAATATGAATTCAGTAGAAAGCTGTCTATGACATTACAAACAGACACTTCAATTTTATTTATTTAAATCATAGACTTATTAGAATATTTTCGCATGATTTAAATAGATAATGCAAATGATGTTTTAGTCAGTTGCACAAAATGGCGCTGACGTTTAAATTAGAAGTCGCAACTGCTAATGTGCCAATTGCTGCGGGTTCTTTATCTGCATTAATTAATATTCATTCTTTTTAACGAGTTGAGACGAAACCTGCTGCCTACCTTATGGTAAGCAGTAACTGCCTCTTAAAGAAGCAAGACTGTTTCTTTCGTATTTAATATTAAACCAGTAAGAACACTTCTAAGCCGTTTACCGCAATGGACTTAATTAAAACCTTCCGAACACAAATCTTGTTTGGAGACTGAAATAAAATGAAGAAGTTTATTATGTAAAAAGTTCAGGCGTACTAAATAACTTAGTTGACGTAATAATCGTAAGCCTGCATTTTATGTAATGTTGTTAATAGTTAGGTACCTATTTCAGGCCCGAAAGCCGATGCCGAAGGGCTAGGCTCTAAGAAAAACAATTTTTATACGAGCATTCGCTGTTTACCTATTCATTATTTATTGCTGTTATCACAGCGTTGCTTACATGGAGATCTACTGGACAAAGATCTAGATACCGTACTACAAAAATATCTTGACGGAATACTCAATATTATTACCCGATCTGGACATCGAATCTGAGACCTCACGATCGGCAAGCAACTACAGGTCTAGAATTTTTATACAACCTATGCATCCTTATATTATGATCACATTTTCTTGTTACGCTAAACTTTTAAACTATAAGGCGTTATATAAACTTAGGTACCTTATTCTTAAAACATAATACGACCACATTTACTAGTTACGCACTATTTTCTTACAGAAAAGTATCAGGACATCAGAAACTAATAATGTGTTATATAAACTTAGGTATTCATTCAAACATGATATGCCGCCCACATTTACTAGATATATATTCTTCTAGAAAAGTACCAGGACATCATAATCTATAAAGCGTTATATAACCACTAACGCGCCCGCCGCCACTCGCAGCTCTATAAGTTATTAACGTTGATAGCATCTATGGCGAAGGGCTTGTCTACGCATCTGCCGCCGCACTTACAAGGCACTGCGATATACATATATGACCTACCGTTTGCCATACTAGTAATACACAGAGGGTTTTCTTGCATAAAGCATATAAATAAATATTAGTATGTTAATAAACGACTTAAGTTGGTCAGGTATACAGTACTTTCTAATAGATCATGTTTTTCAAAATCAGTTCGGAAGTTGCAGATATTGTACTTTACAATTTCTAAATAATGGTAATGGCAAATTGGCATGTGAGTCGCCCGATGGTAAGTTGTGACTGGTCACCATAGGCCATAGGCTATAGTCACTTGCAATACCACTCCTGTTTCCCTGGTATTGCAAACGTTAGTCGCTAGATCATAATACCTGTTTACTGCCATTCGCTGACATTCTAGCATCTCCCGTTCCCCTGGTATTCTGAGCATACGGCTATCGCTTACCAAGCAGTATTTACTATCAAAGCTGACTCGAGCATCTCTTGTTTCCCTGGTATACCGTCCAATACATTTTTAACATGGGTTCGTTATCCTCTTATTACTTACTAGCAGCTTACTAGGCGATATACTACTTTCTATAGGCTCACACTCCAGCATTGCCTGTATCCCTGGTATTCCGTCCAAACAACTCATAATTCTTTACCATAAAAAGTAGCACAAAAATACATAACCAACAAACACATTTTAAAATACTTGCACTTGGCACGTGTTTTTATGTAGGCCACTGAAACCTGATATAGAATTTGTAAGGTTTCAGCACTCAGCGGGCTTCTCTATCGATCGGTTTAAATATAAGGCTTAGGAAGCAACTGTGGCAAGCAGTTCGGATTAAATTGATTCAAAAATAAATTGGACAGAGAATTGCACTCAGATATATTATTTTAACTGTATTCAAAGTGAGTTATTTAAAGGTAGCTTGCACAAGTGTATGTTTATTCCGTAGACAGAAAAAATAGTCAATCATACCACGTTTCGTTAGATATGTTTTAGGTTATAGGTATAAGCGAGCAAAATGCATATCTGCAAGGCTAGAGAGATTTTCTTTACAGAGAGTTGCATAAAATACTTTTCACGACCTAGGAGTCGAAATTGGGATATCACGATTGCAAGCACACATAACATTATATGCCACGGAATGAGCAATCGTATTAAATAGTTGTTAAATCTCGTTCGTTTAAACGGCGAAGGAAAACATCGCGTGGAAACCTGCAAACCCACACTGAGTCTGGTCTGCGTGGTGGACTATGGCGGAACAATTCTTATATTAATAACAGATGGAGGTATGCCTAGTGTTGGGACAGTTAATAAATAGCTCGTACTACATATTGTACAATTATTATGACTTCAGATCAAATCATCAGTAATTTTGTTTCTTATTTTTTTACCCAGCCATTTTCTGACAAATTCAGCCAAACCATTAGCACTCTCGAATCGTTGCCTATAGTTAATTCAAAACTATTCATCTATATATATCATTAGAAATTCACTGTAACGCCGACATTTTCCAGATCCAAATGTTCATTTACAAAATATATTATTTTCTGCAATAACTTTTTTAAAATTTAGCGTTATAGCAGATTCTATGGCCATAGAATATGCTATAACGCTAAATTCTAAAAAAGTAAATACCCCCTTTAATACATACCTATAAAAAAAACTGTGACTGAGCTAAAACGCATAGTAAAAAGCCTACTCCAAACCCGTGGGGCTGGCACATCCTTCGCAAATAAAACCTACAGCCACCATAATCTCTATTGTTAACACCTTTTCTTCATAAAAAGCGACTTGCCACTTCAATATCTGCTCTCCCCACTTAGTCAGCAGATCACCCCCACCCTTGAATCGAGGGCTGTCGGCAGAGGGCCCTTCACTTCGAGGATTTCCGATCAGACATGGCCTATCTCGGTTTAAACACTTTAAAGATGTCAAAGATAGATTATGGGAACGTGGAGACACATTAATGCGGTTTTGTCTTTATAAAGTACTAAATTTTTTCTGCAGCTTCCCTCGCTTTAATGTATATTTTATCAATGAATTTCTATCCCTCAAAAGTACTTTTTGTCGATGAAAGGTACCCTTTATGTCCTTTTCTGTACCCCTGACATATGTATATGCGATATTTCATAATGATCGGTTGAGTTGTGAAGGCGTGAAATCGTAACAAACATACTCACATTCCCATTTATAATATTAGTTAGGATTGGAAGAGAAGGTAAGTAAAGATTTTTTTTGACTTGTCTTGATTTAGTTATTGCTTTCAGACTATAGTTAAGTATAGTAATGTGTATTATGTGGATGGAACAAAATAAAGCGAAAAAAAAATCCTATTAGTCACACTGGTGTGACAATCTGGTGTGACCACGAGACCGCAATGGTAAGTCTGGTGTTTTGCAAGAGAAAATATGCTAGGTTAGTTTCTATATCAATGTAATTATAATATTCTAAATGAATCAATGTTTACCGTTATACCATCTAATTAACAATAAATAAATATGCGTCCCTTAATTAGGTAATAGTCATTACAAATAAAAAGACAATAATAGAATAATATAATCGGATCTCTATGTGTTGTTTCTAACTACCCAGTACACCATATTTGTTAACTAACTGTTAGAAAAAGATAATCAAGGCAAGGTCTTGTTTATTTATTTAGCAAACTTTTCTGAGTTTGTTGTCAGATCACGTAGTCCTATTTAAAAACGTATTTCATAGTTTTTAATGTTGCGAGTACTAGGGTAGCAGAAATTAGATATACTAGCAAAACGTGAATTTCATAGTTTTTAATGTTTCGAGTACCAAGGTAGCAGAAATCAAAAGATGTTCATAATATAAAATGTCTGTACCACGCTAAGTACTTAGAAACGTTTAATATACATACATATTTCAACTCCTGCTGCCCTAGTACTCGCAACATTAAGAACGATATACTCGCTTCATTAGATCTAACGAACGACATTTAACTGTCCAACTAAATGTCCCAATCGCTTTCCCAACGTGACGTGTGCTCTCTTCAAATTAAAGATTTTGATTACATTAAAGCTCGTTCAGTCGGTGCACGGGTGAGTTACTGGCGCAAGTGACAGATTTACTAGCTCCACGAGGATTTTCATTAATGAAGAAGCGATGTAGAAATTCTTTGTTTTATTGTCTTTGACGTTTCTTGTTCAAATGTTTTCGTCTGACGGTAATAGATGGCGTTACTGTGACGAAAGACGTTTAATTAAAATAATTGGCCCTAAACTAGAATTTAAAAATAAAATGGGACTGGTTATAACTTCTCCAAAATCTACGTAATCTTTAAATAGTGGAACTGAGTCTGGGTCTTCTTTGTGTCCGTTTCAATATATATAAAGTCCTTCTCGACACAAGGATTTTCTAACGTTTAGGAGGTGACGGCCAAATAACTAGCTTTTTAAAAAAAATCCTGTGTCATTCTACACAGACACGAGAATCGAATACGAGACTAGAATTCTAACTCTTCTTCTCTCTTAGCCTTTATTATTCCTAAGTCACTTGGGGTCGGCTTTTCTGGTCTAACCGGATTTGACTGGATATTAGTTTTTACACGGAGCGGCTGCCACCTGACCTCCGCAACCCGAAGGCTAACGATACCCTAAGGCTAGACCAGTGTCAGGATATTAGAGGGTACTGACTTTCCCAATAACGACTGCCATAGATGTTCATGGCAGCCGGGACCGACGGCTCAACGTGCTCTCCGAGGCACGGAGCAGGCGATAATTGTCAATCAATACGCACATAATTTCGAAAAGTCATATAACTTCCGAAAGTCGGAGGTGCGCGACGTGGCTTCGAACCCGAGACCCTCTGCATTGCAGTCTGTTGGTCTCCCCACTGAGCTATCGCTGCTTGAACTGACTGACTGACTAGTTTTTTAACTAACATTATAAATGTGTATGTGTATTTGTCAGTTACGCTTTCACGCCTTAACTGCACGACTGATCATTTTGAAATTTCACATACACGTTGTCAGGGTTACAGAAAAAGACATAGGGTATCTTTCATCAGAAAACATTCTGCTGCCAACCTAACTCATACATTTACGCGAGCGAAGTCGCAGGCAAAATTTAGTCACCCATAAACCACAGATTCACCATTTACTATACGCGAACAACTAGTGTTAATATAATATATGGTCTATAAATTCTTTTTGTGATCTTTGTCGAATAGATTAAGTAATGTTTTGATGTGAGCGGAGCCGGGGTATTAGACGAAACTATAAATAACTAGTAATAACAAATCTAGCGAGAAATGTCCGTCCGTGCGTCACGCCAGACAATTTATTTTATAATTATTGCTGTTTCAATTTCGTTATATTTTAGTTCAATAAAATTTACTGGACGGGAAATGATAAGTGTTTCTTCATATTTTAGCATTTTAGAAATTAGATTTTGTAATATTTAAGTAAATTATTGACTGAGTTGTTTAGTCTTCAAATTGTTGTGCAATTACTGCTGTTTTTAATCCTCGTTTATTAATTAAATAAGGTGTTTTAGGTTTTATTTCGTTTTGCTATTTTTATCAATCTTAACATAGCATCGAGATTAAAAATATATTTTTATCTTTACAAATATTAAAAGGCTAAAGAGTTTGTTTGGTTGAACGCGCTAATCTCAGGAACTACTGGTTCCAATTGAAAAATTATTTTAGTTTTGGATAGGCCATTTATTGAGGAAAGGTATAAGTTATATAACATCAAACTACGCACGACTAATAGGAGCGCAGAATCAATGAGAAGGTTGCAAAAGCGAGGAACATGTTCTTACGTGACGCAGACGAAGTTGTGCGGGTAATCTAGTAAATAAATAAATAAGATCTTCTTTTAAAATCAGATAGCGGGCTGTATCTCATAATTTCATGAATATAGGTAAGGGGGTAGAAATTTTCACAGATGTTGTATTTCTATTGCCCCTGTAACAATAAATATTTTACATAATATTGTATAATAATATTTGTTGCTTCACACCCGACATGAATTTAAACAGAGCTTTCGCGTCATCGCTATTTGGTTCGGTTCTGCCTCCGTGGCGCAGCGGTGGTGAATGCGACTGCTGTGCATGAAGTCCCGGATTTGAATCCTGGGTTGGACTAACAAAAAGACATTGGCTTTTTCTGATAAGAAATCTCAATAGCAGCTCGGCATTAGGAAGTTGGCTGTGTTAGACACCCCGTGCCTCGGAAAGCATGTAAAGCGGTTGGTCTTGCGCCTGATCTCTCTCTGGTCGTGTAGGTGACGTCACATCGGATCATGAGAGTGAGGGAACAGAGAGTGCACTTGTGTTTGCGAATACACGCGTGCCCTATAATGTCTTCTGCACAGATGGGCAGTCTCCGTTAAGATTGGCCACCGTGACCGAAATTCGGTCTGGAGGACATTATTATGTGGTTCGGATAAAATTATATGAAACATCCTTGAAGCTCCATTAAAATTTAAGCCGGACGCTACTAAGAGTCGGACTTTTGTATGATGCTACGAAACCTTTCGTATACAAACCCTAGTCTCTCTCGCCCGTTTGTATTATGTTATTGGATGTTAATTTTTGCTCTTTATTTAGTGTTACGTATAAAATAATATGTAATTTGATTAATATGCAAACACCGAATATATTTAATAAATATTTAGCAGAATAATTTGTCTAGAGTACTTAACACTTCAGTCGTACAATAATTGTTGTGTGTTTACCTGAAACAATTAATAAAACAATTAATTATATTATAAAGTTAAATTTTTAATATTTTAATTATTATTCACAGTATAAGGAATATTTTAATGGCATCCATTACAAATTAAAATTAAACCCTTTTTACTCGTTTAGCTTATTCCAAAACAGATTTGTAATGTTATATTCTAAACTTGGCGATTAACAAAAATGGCCGTCAGTTTTTACTGTTCGTAGAACTACCCGTTTCTGAATATAAGAAAAGGCCTAGAAAAATGAAAAATATAATAGTATGAAGGCTCCATCTTCATACAGATGTAATTTGTATAATAAGCTGCAGTATTGTAAAGTTGGCGATTAAAAAGAGTGGCCGTGAGTTTCTTGCCCGTTCTTCACATTGGTTCTGCGCCTTTGCTTTGCGGAACATTAATAAGTGCAGAGTAAATTTAAATTGACAATAAGTAAAAGTTTGTCATTCATAAGTGTGACTTTGTGACCTATATGAATAACATATTTTTGAAATTGATTTTAATTTGCAACTCAAACTTTAGTCCAGTGGAGACAGTTGAACTGCCACGCAGGGGTCTGGAATCCGATCCTACAGCGCGCACCTCTTTTATTTTTCGAAGTTATGTGCGTAACAAATAGTTTATTATAGCTCGCTTTAACGGTGACGGAAAAACATCGCAAGGAGATTTGTATGTCTGCGAGTTCTCCATAATGTTCTCGAAGATATGCGAAGTCAGCCAACCCGCACTGGGCCAGCGTGGTGGACTATGGCCTAACGCTTCTCATACTGAGAAGAGGCCCATGCCCAGCAGTGGGACAGCTGAATACAGGGCTGATATTATTATTAAAATCTTTATCTATAGAACTAGGAATGTAGTTGATGGATTGACTTGAAATTTAATACAACGTTGCTTTTATATAAGCGTGTTATATTATATACTACATATGCCGAAGTTCCCACGAGAACTTGAAATATAATACATTTGTTTACTTGCCTTATCCTAACTAATATTATAAATGCGAATGTGAGTTTGTTTGTTTGTTACGCTTTCACGTTTTAACTACTCGACCCATTATCACGAAATTTCGCATACACGTTGTCAGGAATTTAGAAAAAGACAAAAAGTAACTTTTATCTAGGAAAAAGTAATGTTGCCGAGCAAGCAAAGCCGCAGGCAAGAACTAGTAATATTATAAATATGAATGTGTTTGCATGTTTATTAGTTAGTCACGCGTAAACCGCTGAACAGTTTTGGCTGTAATTTGGCATACATATAGAACTTGCCAGAGTTCCTGTGGTATAAAAGATGGCATGATAATGGTGAAAAGTACTAGGCTAGCAGAAAAGTCCAGAGTACTTTGTGAGCAAACACAATAAGAAGTACTAGGGTCTGTCTACGGCTTTGTCCTTAAGACTGCGCTGAGCGTAAGACAGATAATGACAGAGCTCTTGCGGCGCATAATCAAATCGGCGCGCGGCCGCCATAGTAACATTGTATGGAGGATTTGAAGTGCATAACTTAAATATTTGGGACGGACAAATTGTAATATAACTATTTATGTTTCGTTAAAGCTGTGAAATAGGATAGATTTCTACTGCTATAATCTAAAAATCACGTAACACGAGCTTACGTTTTTGCAAATTTACGTACTTTTGTAGGAGATAATATTAATTATTTTAAGTTTTTTACACGGAGTAATTGTATACACATTCATTGTTATGGTAAATGTATATTTTATATTTGTATTAAACAAAAAGTGTTGATTATATTCACTTAACTGTGACCACCTGTTTTGGCACATGTCGCTCGGCGCAGTCTTAAGAATAGAAAATACACAAATTCATTCTCTATTCCCCCACACTAATAGTCCGATGGCACAGCAATGCCGATGCTTGCCGTTCCATCGGACTGAGGGCAGAGAGAGATTGGAGATAAGCATAATCGCGAATTCCTAATTCTGAACACTGGATAGTTATTAGGCAAAACATTCTCTAATTTCTAAACCGAGAACTCTAAATTCTTTCAGGATATGAACCAAGACTTAGTCGCATCCACTAACGCTGCAAACAGACAAGAAATATTTACAAAGCTTTTTCTAATTCCTTTTTTTTAAATCTGTAGTGCGGGATTCTTAACAAACATTAAAATCAACAGTCACAAAGAACACTCAGGTTCGATACAACCATTTGTGGTCACAAAGTTTTGTTCTGTATGGGGATCTAACCCACAACAGAAGTTGAAATATCATGCACTATCTAAGCTTATAACATCCAGTTTATAAAATATATGTATATATAAACTAGTAACTTAGTATATAACGTGAGATCAAAGAGATGTAACGATCGTATGTATCGCGTGATCTATGGATCTACGGCGGTGACGTCACGCAACATGGCGGCGCTATTAATAACGAGCGCGCGCGCCGATTGATCCGCATTAGCTTTATATTGATGGAAATTGTATTAAAGCGGGATTGCGTTAGATTTTTTTATTATTATAACAGAATTTTTAATGGAACTTCTTTTTATATACTTAATACTACATTTTGCCGGCGACTTTGCTTGCGTAAATGTAGGTTAGGTTATGTTGGTCGGGCACGCCACGATCGTGGCGGTAAGTCCCGTGTTTGAGGAGTGGCTGGAGAGGCGGCATGGCGCCTTCACCTTCCGGCTGACACAGGTAATGACTGGCCACGGTTGTTTTGGCCAGTTTCTGTGTCGCATAGGCCGGCAAGAGACGCCCGGTTGTCACCACTGCGGCGACTGCCGCGACGTTGTTGAGGACACGGCGCTGCACACTTTGGCGGTTTGTCCCGCCTGAGCATCGCAGCGCCGTGAGTTGATCGCGGCAATCGGATTGGTTGCCCTCTCGCTCCCGACCGTAGTTCAGTCTATGGTCCGGAGTGAGAGATCGTGGAACGCCGTCGCCTTCTTCTGTGAGGAAGAGATTTCCATCAAGGAGGCGGCGGAGTGGGAGAGGGAGCGTTTAAACCCTCTCTCCAACCGCGGAGCCGGGCGGGGGAGGGCGCGAGATGACCTCCAGCCACCCTGAGGTTTGACCTAGGGGTGGTAGGCTTCGTCGGCTTGCCCGCCATCCGATCAGCATCAGCTCCGATAGGCGGCGTGCGTGTTCCTTCTGTGCGCCTCTGTCTCGAGTCCGTCCCCCCCTCCAGGGGGAGGGACAGTAGAGTTTATAGTGAGTGAGTGCCTATAGGGTAGATCTTATCGTGTAGTGGCCTGCCGTTTTATACGGCGGGCCGAAACCTTGACGGGGCCGCGACCGCACGTGCAAGTGATTCGCGCGGCCCCGTCGATTCCGGTTTTGTCGAGGAATACCGTGGTAGGTTTAGTCGGTATTCCGGGAGGTCCATTATCATCATTTAAACATCTTTCTTTTACCTCAGTAAGTCCGACATAACCCCTCCACCCGCCCCCGCGGAGAAGTATAAGTCAAAGCATTCCAACACGTAAAAAAATATTTTTTTATTTCTTTCTCTTACCCTTTTTCTTTTCTGTACTCCGGACAACGTGTATGCGAAATTTCATGATAATCGGTCGAGTAGTTAAGGCGTGAAAGCGTAACAACCTGTCGCTGCTTCGAACTACGGAATAATTAAATAAAATATTGAAATCACTGAATCGTAATTATGTGAAGACGTTTCTGTTTTCTATATCACGCAGGAATGCTCGGCCATTGTGCATTGTGGAGACTGAAAACTATTTTATTGTCAATAAATCGTTTTATTTTTCAACAGAGCGACAAAAACATTCTATGCTTGTTATTCTGTGTGGATAATTTGTGAAGGTTAGGAGAATATTTGACGAAGAGTTTGTAGCATATTTTAACTCTTATATACGGGATATACCGGGATATAAAGTATACTACGTATTATTCCAGGATATGATCTATCTGTGTACTAAAATTCATCCAAATCTGTTTAACGGTTTACGCGTAATTGAGTAACAAACATTCAAACTTCTTTATAAACTTTTACATTCAGAAATAATCTCTGACAAAATATAGTACTTTGCTCTGGGTAAAAGGTATCCCTATGTCTTTTCTGTACCCTTGACAACGTGTATGCGAAATTTAATTATGATCGGTCGAGTATTTAAGGAGTGAAAGCGTTACAGTCAAACGAACTCACATTCACATTTATAATATTAATTTATATCAACGTACTTAATATTCCGTACATTCCAAAATCAACAGACAGTCAGTCACAAACTATTAGCTCAATGAAAACTTAACCTTATTTACAAAATAGATAGCAATAGAATCAAAGATATCAAGGAAACCACGCCACAGGAAATTCCTAGCTATTAAAAATATAGGTCGCGCTTTGAACCTACACCGAATCACCAGGCGCCCAGAAATGATCAGAGATATCGCTGTAAATATAGTCCGGCTAATTAGTCGCGTGTAGGATTAATGAGCGAATACATCACGCGGTGGCGGACACCTGTCTGTCATGTCTGCTCGCCTGGTACAGCTGGCGTTGAATATCTGCGGATTTGCTTGGAAAATAGTTATTGTTTAGATTATCCCGGTCAGTATTCAATCTAAGGATTCAAATAACTTTATAAACCTTAAAATGTCAGTCTTCAGCAGAGTTGTTAAAATAATGGGGCAAGGTTAAGATTTCTAAAGATTATCTATAAGTAATGCTAACTGTTGCCTAGGTAGGATTGGATTTCTGAGTCAGGCAGTATTTAATAATTGTTTGTGTGAACATATTGTGGTATAAAAAAGTGTCGATGTATTAAAATCTCTGCGATATAATAAACTAGCGATCCGCCCCGGCTTCGTACGGGTAGAACAAAACCTTAACAAATTATACACCTTACCCTTCCTCATGAATCACTCTGTCTATTGGTGAAAACCGCATGAAAATCCGTTCAGTAGGTTTTGAGTTTATCGCGGTGGGGGTACCTTGTTTAATAATATTATGTAGTAATAGTGAAAATATAATAAATAAAATGTTTTACTTTATTAAGTACTAAAGTACAATTATATTGAATTATTATTTAATTATTCTAATTATTTAACCTTCCATATTTATATTTCTTCTATATTTGCTGCCAAGATATAGGCTTGCCTAGTTTGGGGGTCAATCTAACGCTGTATTTTGCATTATCTTTTTGGAAATAATACAGGTGAATACTTCATAAAATCACAATAATTTTAGTCATTTAAGTAACAAAGTAACACTTATGAACATCAAAGTTACACTAACTAAACTATGCTATGAATTTACATTTACTTGTTACCACGTTTAGCAACGCAAGAGCGTAGAACCAATGAGAAGAACGATCAAGAAACTCACGGCCACTCTTTTTAATCGCCAATTTTACAATACTGCTTATTTTACAAATCTTATTTATAAAGTAGCGATAACCCAGTAGGAGACCGTTGAACTGCCTCTGACTGACACGCACCTCTGAGTTTTCGAAGTAATATGCGTATTAAATAATTAATTATCGCTCGCTTTAACGGTGAAGGAAAAACATCGCAAGGAGATTTGTATGTCTGCGAGTTCTCCATAATGTTCTCGAAGATATGCGAAGTCAGCCAACCCGCACTGGGCCAGCGTGGTGGACTATGGCCTAAACCTTCTCACACTGAGAAGCGCCCCGTGCCCAGCAGTGAGCCAGTTTAATACAGGGCTGATATTATTATATTTGTAACCATTATACCATTATATTTTTTATTTTATCTAGGCCTGATTCCTTTATTCAGAAACTAGTCTTTTTAGCTACGTACAGTTAATTTTTGACACATATGATATGAAAAATATGTCAAAATTGAAATGTTCACAGCTAAAACAACTCGTCTCTGAATGTAGGCACCTAGGCAATTCTGCTCAGTTCGCGTATATTTTTATTGTAAAGTATATTTTTACTTGACCTTAAACATGATTATATCATTAGGTATACATATCAATGTCAAAATGTCATGTTGTCATGTGTTATACATTGTGGCTACATTTTTAACAGCGATGTAGTTTAAGTGATCGCCTGGCCACTGACATTACGCCGAGAGCCACCGACTGGGCTTGAAGCACGGGTCAAAATTTGTCTGGTTCGCAATTGATTGTCCTGAGTCTCGGTAAGTGAGTGCGGTTAAGAAATCTTATAGCAGCCTGGAGTAAGGAAGTTGGCGGTGCTAGACACTCATGTGCCTCGGAAAGCACATTGCGCCGTGCTACCTTTAGGAAGCTGTATTATCAGCAAAAAAACATAGACAGTATTTTATTTTTTTAAAGTTTTGTTACTAACGTACTTTAACGCGAGCGATGACGAGAGCATAAGATCATTACAGAGAAGAAGAGAGTTATCATTACAAAATGCTTTTAAACTCCATACTCCACGCGAATCGCAATGTATAAGTAATTATTTTTCATACTGTAACATTGCCTATGGGTATATATTCTAGTTTAAAATAGAAGTAACGATCCCCTCTTCCCAAACGAGTGTTTCCCAACACCGTGAACAGCTGTCCACTGTCATATTTACTCACAGCAGTTAGTTGAACTCCCACGACACGAACGTCAACTATTTATAACACACACTCGTTTCAAATCTATTTTTAATAACATTTTCATGACAGGCAGTTTTCATCAACTAGTACTGTATTATAGATGAATGGCATGAGTTTGCTTGCAATATCATTTAGTAACTAATAGTTCATACTGAATGAAATGGAGTGAAATGAATGGTTTGTCTTAGATTTAAGTTGTACCCTAAGCTATTAAAGTATGTAATCTATATACATATGTATATAAAACTCTTCCGTTACTGAGTGACTGACAAACAACGCACAGCCGAAACCACTGAACGCAAGAAGCTGAAATTTGGCATGTATGTTCCTTGGAGAGTGTAGGGGAGCACTAAGAGAGGATTTTTGGAAATTCCGCCCTTAAGGGGGTGAAAGGGGTGAAACCCGATATTCACACGGGAACGGGACTAACGCGGGTGAAACCGTGGGAAAACTACTAGTACTATATAAGCTATTAAAGTATATCAAAATGTACATAATCATAATATCAGCCCTGTATTAAACTGTCCCACTGCTGGGCCCGTGCCCAGTTCCCCGCTCTTCTCAGTGTGAGAAGGGTAGGTAGAGCACGCTGGCCCCGTGTGATTGGCAGACTTCACATATCTTTGAGAATATTATGTAGAACTCTCAGACATGCAGGTTTCCTCACGATGTTTTTCTTCACATATTTTACTATATTTAATACGCACATAATTTCGTAAAGTTAGAGATCCAGCCTTGGGATCGAACTCGAGACCTCTGCGTGGCAATATAACGGTCTATCACTAAGTTGCTTTTTCTCTCATTATGTATATATTCATATAATAATTATATTAATGGATGTATTTATCTTGTTTTAATGAAAGTTGACATGACTTATTCTTTTTTTAAGGCAATTCCCGCTTCATTCCTCTTCTGAATTAACGCTGTGTGGCAGAGGATTATACAAATACCATACCATATTCAGAACAGTCATTTTTGATAACATAAATAATTTTCGCGTATGAGATTCGAATACAGACTACGCGCGGTGGCAGCGACTAGACGACCCAATATGCCATCCGTGCAGGCGCATAGTTGAGTCGTTAATTTTTTTAAGTTTAGGAATACTAATGTGGTAATTATGTATAAACGATATTTAAGTAACTATAATAATATTACATAACACCTGAGCTGTAGGTGAACGACGGGAATTCAAAATTTCCATTTACCCGAACTAATAGCTAATAGCTACCAGGAGTATATAACCACTAGGCGGTAGTACAGCAGCAAAGTTTTAACGTTCGAAGTATAAACTAAGCTATCTGACATGTGCTTTCGCGCGGCTGGGCGCGGGCACTGGTTCGGAATATCGCGGGGAGATAACACTTGCAGCGGTTTCATGACGCCCTGGTATAAAAGTTTTATATTTAACGTTGGAATTGTTGCTTGTAGGGTATTTTGGGATGGGTGAGGATTTAAGTAACGATATTACAGGATTATAACAGATAGGCCAACGAATAAAAATATTTTTTTTGGATCATAGAGTATTTAATCTTCATCTCATCTGTATTCATATCTTCAGGGTGAAGTTTCGGTAGCATTTTTTATGTGTGCATCTGTGACAAGTAGGTAGTATGTAGGAACAAATTTTCATGAAATCAAATCAAATATGTTGAATTAGATTGATTCTTTATTTTGACTATTAATTAGATGTAGGTAATCAACGTTACCGATGCAAATGGTATATACGTTTGGACAGGATAAAATCATAAAATGACATTATATGTGCTTCAGTAATATATCTAATTAACCGAGGCACCTAATCTCAGGAAAAGCCTTTCTGTGAAATCTATTACTGTCGCACCGTGGCCGAACAAAATATCAATGTACAAAAGAGATTACTACTGCTTGGACTGTGTATTTTTACACACAAACGGTAAGAGTTAAATACTAAGATTGAGTCGTAAAACACACGAAATACAACCGCACAAATCCACACAACAACATCATTCAGAACCAAAATTATTTAAATTCAATCTGCCTAGTTGCGCTGCTCGAACAATAGATGGCATGGTACAAAGGCGGGGGAAATTTACGATTGTCACTTTACAAATGAAATTCTCCTATTGAAGTGAATCACTTGAAATATTGTCTCACCCGATGTTCAGCTAATGTGTGCGGATGCTGCGAAGATATATATGAGCTGGGATGAAGAGAGATGAATGGTTTGCTTGTAAAATGTGTTAAAGTTTATTGAAATGGTATATTCAGAAGCTTCATTAAGTAGTATTTTACACATATTTTAACCCCAGTCGCAAGAACCTATCTAATATTATAAATGCGAATGTGAGTTTGTTTGTTAAGCTTTCACACCATAGCTACTCGACCGATCATAGTGAAATTTCGCATACACGTTATCAGAGTAACAGAAAAGGACATAGGGTTCCTTTTATCCAGGAATAAGTAAAGTTACTAATCAAACCTACCTTCTTTTTCGGTGTGCCAACTCACTGCTTTGTATCGTAGGTCAGTATCTGGAAGTGAATCTAACCTAACCTATATTTACGCGAACAAATCCACGGGCATAATCTAGTATGTTATAAAAGTAACGTGTATAATTGAACTGCTCAGTGCAATAACGGCCCAACCCACAAAATCACTATAAAATAGTTAACTACTTATTGTATTGGTATTTGAACATAACATTAAAATCACACTGGCCCAACTACAGTTCTTAATAAAGGTTCAAAGATGGCGCTTTAAATGTTGTTCTTGCGTTTAGATTACAAATTATATTTCAAAATTACAGTGGACCATGGTCGCTTAGGCCATTATACTTTTTTAAAATGACAGGAAAATATTGGCCTAAGGGAGGTTAGGCCGGACTTATTTTTTAACATTTTTGTTTGATTAAAATACTGACACTTGGGCGATTTATTTTTTTATTGTAGCAACACTGTTATGGGAATTAACCGTCACTTACAGCAACGCCAACTTCACTCCATTCCCGTGCAACTGATTTGAATGCTGCGTGACTACTGAGTACGTTTAGTGTAGTGTTAAGTGTTAATTAAATAATAAAAGGTGTTCAAAGTATACAAAAGTAAGTATAAATCGTTACATTGTTTTCATGCATACTTTAATGTCGTCCGGGTTATTATAACAAGAAACATTTTGATATCTTTTACTTAAAATATTAAGATGATAGATCTATCTTATTAATAAAATAAGAATATTTATATGCCATTGCTTGACAAAATAATTATTTGCCTAACGTGATTTTTTACAACTACATATGTCTAGTATATCGCTTAAATACGTTTTTTGTTTTGTTATAGAAACATGAGTATGTCAAGCTCAGATTTTGATAGTTTCTCGGACTATCAGGATTCAGGATCAGAGTATTTGCCATCCGCTGATGATGACAACAATGTGCAACATCAACAACCAAGGAGACGCCGATATGGAATAATTCGTAGTTCCTCCGATGAAGGTAACGATGTTGAGATGAATCGTCCGTCTACATCTATTAATATGTCTCTTCAAGAAAAAAGGAAAGTAAGTAGAAAACGACTTAGAAATCAAGCAGAATGGAAAAGAGAAAAAGCAAAGTCAGCTAGAGCTCGTGGTTTAGAATATGATAATGTTAAAGGCAATAAAGTACCCGCGAAAATATTTTTTTGTGGTGATTGTTCTTGTCCGAAGAAATGCCACACATTACTAACAATGGAACAACGAAAAAAAATTTTCGATAATTTTTACGGCCTTGGTCAGTATGATTTACAGACTGCTTTTTTGTTTGGAAATATCAAAGTAATACCAAAAAAACGTACATATGTACGAAATGTTGTAGGTGCTAAACGCCAATATACACGTATTTATCAACTACCCAATGAAAATGGCGATGTTACTGTATGTAAAACTTTTTTTAAGAAGACTCTATGTGTTTCCGATGGTAGATTAACAAGAATTTTACGCAACAAACTAGCTGAAGACAACTTTGAAGTCACTGCTCCATTAGACAAAAGGGGTAAGAAGTCATCCATTAACAGAACAGGGGATTTGGCTATTCAAGTAGTTGAAGACTTTATCAAAAAATTTCCAACCTATATATCACATTATAGTAGAGCTAACAACCCTAACAGAACATATTTAGCTCCAAATTTGTCCATTTCAAAATTGTATCATTTGTATTCCGAAGAAATAATTGAAAACAAAGTATCAAAATTTATATTTACTAAGGTTTTCAATGAAAAATTTAACCTACAATTTCGCCAACCACATAAAGATACCTGTAAGAAGTGTGATATTTATAATATCAAGTTACGAACCTGCGTTGGTACAGAAAAACGCAATTTCGAAATTGAAAGAGAACTACATCTCAGAAAAGCTGAATTAGCGCGCTCAAACTTAAAAAAAGATACAAAGTTTGGTCAACAACACGAAAATGATACTAGCATTATTGCCTTCGATTTAATGAAAACCCTGCCGACCCCAGACCTAACAACAAATGAAGTGTATTACAAGAGGCAATTATGGACTTATTGTTTCAATATTCATGACCTCGTTTCAAACATAGCATATATGTATATATGGCATGAAGGAGTGGCTTCTCGGGGTCCTGCTGAAATTGGTTCATGTCTTTTACATTTTGTTGCACACGTTATTAAAACTAAAAAGATGATTATGTACAGCGACCAATGTGGAGGACAAAACCGGAATATAAAACTAGCTGCTATTTGCAACTACATAACTGGTTCCGATAAATTTACCTTGGAGCAAATAGACCACAAATTTTTAGTTTCCGGCCATAGTTTCTTACCCTGTGATCGTGACTTCGGGGTGATCGAAAAACAGAGAAAATATAATACAGAAATTTGGGTGCCAGACGACTGGGCCAAGTTAATTGCCTCAGCAAAGAAGACAGAACCGAAATTTCAGGTTATTAAGATGGGATCAAATGATTTCAGAAGCACTACAAATCTGGAGAAACTAATAACTAACAGAAAAGAAGATATCTCTCTACCAAAAGAAGATCGCACTAAAATTCAGTGGCTCAAAATTCAGTGGCTTCGCTACATGTCCTCAAACCCTTATACAATATATTATAAATACACCAATAATGATGACGATTCCTGTAGATTCGACTCAATAGATATAGAAAAAAAGAAAACCCGGCATTCTGCCAATCTTTCGGACATAGTTTTGGATATGATTTACCCGAACGGGAGATTCATAGAGAAAAACAAACAAAAAGACTTGCTCTCACTTTTGAAATACATACCACCAATACATCATGACTTTTATAACAACTTAAAGACCAATGAGACTGCTACTGACGATGAAGTGAACTATCATGACCAACTACAAGGCGACCCAACCGACGACACAGTTTAAACAACATTAAAATTATGAAAACTATAGTGGCCTAAGCCACATCGATTTTTCTTATTATTAGTATTTTAACTAAACGCAATTAGTCTAAAGAGACCATTTACCAACATAATTAGGTAATTGTAATCCTTTAAAACGTTATTTGTACCAAAATTTAATAATAAAAAAAAACAAAAGTTGTGTTTTATTTTTTGCCCTTTATTCGAATAGGAGTTTTATAAGGTTGGGCCACTATTGCGCTGAGCAGCTCAATTATCTTATCTTAGATTTTTAACAAGTGAAAAACAGCCATGAATTACCGTAAATCCTAGAGTTCAAAAAATGGTATAACGTGACCTTGAGGTTAGAGGTCAAAGGTCATAGTCATTTCGGGGGTATATCGACTGTGCTGAGTCGAATGGCGCTGACCGCGAGTTTCTAGCTTTTACGGTTCTTGAGTTGAAAGATGGTATCACGTGACCTTGCGGTCAGAGGTCAAAGGTCATAGTTATTTCAGGGTATATAGATTGTGCTGAGTCGAATGGCGTTGACTGCGAGTCTCTAGCTCTTACGGTTCTTGTGTTGAAAGTTGTATAACAGACGGACGGACGGACGGATAAAGCTGTTGTATAAGAGTTTATTCGAATTCTAAAAAGACAATTCCCGCACTTGGAATAATTCCTGTGTCGCGGGGACTTTACAAACATTGAAACAACGGACACAAAGAACACCCAGACTCGGAACAACCATTTGTGGATCACACAGTTTTTTGTTTCGAGTGGGGATCGAACCCACAGCACTCGTCGTAGTAGCAGTATCGGGATGACCACTTAAACCACTACTGTCATATCTGTGTGTCTATTTTTGGCATCGTAATCACACAAACTGCTATTAAGAACAACAGAACATCCTAAAAAAACAATATTTCTTCCCCGGACCCGGATCCCGGTACACAGCCAAACGATGCAGCCTAAACTTACATTGAATAAACGACCAATCCATTACATCAATTTGTCTATTTGTGTGGCCATTTCTCAAAACTACTGCGCACATTCTGCATGAAATAGTAAGAATAACGAGACTTTTGTGTGCCCACAAATGATTCATAGGAAAACTACCTCGATAAAGTTGGCACGGCGAGAAAACTCGGTACCTACGAAGTTGTATTCTTTCAAAGCTTGCTATTTCGATTTATTTAGGTATATCTCCCCGTGACCATGGCTGCGGAAAAGCAACCTAAACGTCGGGAAAAGTGTCAACTTAAATATAAAGAGTTTTAATAGCCTAAATAAATAAATATATTATAAATATATTAAATTATTATTATATAACTTTACTATCATTTATATATATAAATAAATAAATGATAGTAAAGTTATATAATAATAATAGTGTTACAGTTCAAAATAATGTAATGAAAGTGTTTGAAAATAATCAACGCGACAAAATCCGTATGAAGCAGTTTAATTTCAATGTATAACTTTCGCGTAAACGTAAGACAATATTAGGTAACTGTAAAAAAATAAACTGTAGTCAGAAATTTTCAAGTTGTCGTTATAATAGCCCGCTTTTGCCTTGATAATTGATTAAGTAGGGACCTCAACATCGCGTCACGACCCTACTTCATATGCGGCGTTAGACCCATTTGAGATATACATATGTATGTACAACAACGACTTCCTCTGTCTCCTATCATTACATAGTAAGTTAGTATCTTAGAATAAGCCACGATGGGGCTAACATATTATTAACCTCTGAATCTTCTTTGAAGAGGTTAATGAAAACACTATGTGGGTCTGTGTGTCTGTCTGTTAGTGACAGATTGGTGTTAGTGAGAGGCATAGCTCCAGCCCACTGCACCGATTGATTTGTAACTTAGTGTGCCTTGACATAGACCTATGACCTAGGGGTCATCCTTCGGTCGAGTTTGAATTTGGGCCCTGTGGGTCAACAGACCCCTGAGATATAGGGGTCACATATTTTAAATGGAAAAATTGACTTGTAACTTGGTGTGCAGACACCATGGAATCATACCTCGGTCGAGTTTGAATATGGGCCCTGTGGGTCAAAAGAACCCGAGATATAGGGGTCACAAGGTTATAAGGTCAAGGAATATCCACCAACAGAGTGATTTGGAAGTCCAAGGGAGAGGCTTTTGCTCAGCAGTGGGACATTACAAAAAGCAGATGAAAATAAAAATTTCACATGGAGACGAAGTAGTTGAATCCTGGGTTTTTACACTCATCTCGTTCTGTAATAAAAGTCTCTAAATAAAAAAAGATAAAAAATATAACATCGTCTCAGTTGCTATGAGGATGGTGTGGAGGTCACTGCTCTTGGACCACATGACTGCTTACCATCAGGCGGAGAGTGGTCATTATGACGAGCAAAATAAAAAAGAAAATGTCAGTACAAGTAAGCAGTTTGCCTAGATAACTACCCCCAACCGATAGTTTCCTAGCGAGCTGCACGGAGTTACTGGGGTAAGAAAAATAACTGTTCGGATGGCGTAATGGTTTAATTGTCGCCTCAATATTGCTATAACGCTGGAGGTAGTGTGATTTTGAATATTACACGACGCTAAAATTTGTGTTATCCATAAATATAAGTACATAATTGTTTCGAGTCAGAGTGAAGTTTGAATGTTTGTAAAGTTCCCCGCGACACAGGAATTATTCTTATAATCCTAATGCGGGAAATTATGTGCAATTAACAGTTAATAATGATCACTCGCTTCAACAGTGAAGGAAAACATCCCAACACACACCAACATAACGTTCTCGAAGTTAATATGTGAAGTCTGCCAACTAGCGTAGTAGACTATGGCTATTAGAGCAAAAGGATTATCTTTTACACTGAGAAAAGGCCTGTACCCAGCAGTGGGACAGCTTGTAATATGTATATCATATATAGAAGGGAGACCTATAAAAAACACTGTTAATCGGCTTGCCTGCGTTAGCGAAACGCATAGCAGTCTAGTATTACAATAAATTCTACATTTATTTTAATTTCTCGGCAGTGTTCGTCACGTAGTCAGACTAACGACGTACTTTTTAATGAAATTCAGTCTGAACTTTAATTAGGCTTCAGTAATGTCAATAGCCCAGACTTTAAGGAGCTTTCATTCTTTTGTTTTTATTCTTGAAGTCTTTATGTAGTTTTTATTTGAAAGGAAGTAGTTTACTATGAAATTTATGACTAGAATAGCCAGGAAAACCTTCGGCTTTACAGGATCAAAACAGGAGCCCAATTCTCATATTAAAAGTTGTTCAAAATAGAATTCCAATCAAGTGTAATTCGACGTCAACCATGAACTGAAATGCAATCTATGTTCACATTTAACATTTAATTTAATTTAACAGAATCCCAAATGTGATATTTATATCACTGAGACTAAATGGACTCTATTTTAAGTAGATTTTTACGAAAATTTACATTTAGACAAAACGTGACTTAGAATTTAAGATGAACTCTGAGCTATTAAGTTATGAAGACTGCATCAAAATCCTTTTCGCAGTGATTGCGTGAAGCGCTAACAAGCCATCAAGAAAAATAACAATTCGGTTTCAAAAACCTTTTAGCAGCTAGTCTGGATCGTATTTTAATATACTGACACAACTAAATAACAGTTTAATAAGATATACCTAGATGTGAATATTTTATTTAATATCTCACCATTTAATTATCTTTAAGAGCTGTAAAAGTCAGAAGAAACCATTGAAACCAGAAACAGAGAATTTACAGAGCATAGCAGCCAACAATTTTGTATTATTTCCTACAAATAATTTGATGTTTTAGCTTATTATCATTTAAAGATTAAAGAGATACCTAGAAATTATATAGATTAGTCAAAGAAAATATCATATCATTCATGATTAAGTTGACAGGTAAAAAGCGAAAATTAAATTACACTGCCCGGCTAAAAGGCTCCGCTTTTAAATAAATTATGTACTTCTTTTTGATAAGATAGTAATTTCATCGGAAAATGGAAACTCAATATTATTAATTAGAGCTTTCTATGTAAAAACCCATAAATTTATGAAAATCATTTACGATTCCACGAATTTCATTGAAATCTACTTCCCTATTTTGGCTGCACAATTAAATATGGCTAACAATACTAAAATATTTGAACACCATAAATTACTATCATAGTCTAATAATATTTTACATCGAATGCGGTGTCCTAAAGGGAGTTCAGTTGAATGAATATTTTGGCCGTTTTCCGCCATTGTACGGGACAATGGGAACCCATTAATTAATAGAAATTGCTGTGATGTATGTACCAGGGGGACAGAACACCGCAGGAGTGCTTTGGAAAGCGATGGAAGGTATTTGGGAAGGTGTCGTAGCTAAATATTTCTGTGATATATGTACTAAGGTATCAGGGCAATAAATATCGGTGGGGTATTTTTGAATGACATTATAATAATAATTATGATGTTGTTTCGCGTAGTCAGGATTTTACTGCGGTAAACTTATGACTTATGAGTTCCTTGTACGATCAATTTTTGTACGTTAATTTTATGGGCGTCATATTCAATTATTTACAAAGGCAATAAATAATTCCTGTGTTTTGGACATTTTACAAATATTCAAATCACGTATACAAAGTACTTTCAGATTCGGCACAACAACTATTTATGGATCACACAAATCTTAGCCGCGTGTGGGGATCGAACCTACAGACCTCAGCACAGTGGCATTATCAAGGCGACCATATCAAACACTAACCCATCAGTGCAGTCGAATTGATCATTCACATCTATAAGTAATCTTTAAAGATCAAAACAGAGCACGGCAGTCTTTCTTTTCATTCTTGATTGTTTTTCCTTGTGCTTTTGTGATAACCCAGTAAAGAAACCCTTGTCCTTTAAGCTGACCGAGCACGTGATCTAATAGATCGTGATTCCTGGTTTTGATTCCAAGTCAAATAGAACGTTGTTCGTATTTATTAGAAAACGATCAACAGCCCTCTACAACGTCTGGAAGCCTGGTAGCTGCCAATAGGTTTTCCTTCAGGTCAAATTTATACTACTACCCTTTGAGCTAATTCTAATGTTCTGGAAGTCTGCTACAGTGGGCCAGCGTGGTGGACTATGGCTTAACCGTTCGCATACAAGATGAGGCTCGTGCCCAGCAGTGGGACAGTTTAGTACTTTTTCTCCCTAGCCTTTATTATTCCCAAGTCACTTGGAGTCGGCTTTTCTAGTCTAACCGGATTTGACTGGATATCAGTTTTTACACGGAGCGGCTGCCACCTGACCTCCGCAACCCGAAGGCTAACGATACCCTAAGGCTAGACCAGTGTCAGGATATTAGAGGGTACTGACTTTTCCAATAACGACTGCCATAGACGTTCACGGCAGCCGGGACCGACGGCTCAACGTGCTCTCCGAGGCACAGAGCAGGCGATAATTGTCAATCAATACGCACATAATTTCGAAAAGTCATATAACTTCCGAAAGTCAGAGGTGCGCGACGTGGGTTCGAGCCCGAGACCCTCTGCATTGCAGTCTTTTGGTCTCCCCACTGAGCTGGCTGATATTATGCCAAATGTATCACTGAGGAATTTATCCACAGTGACTATTACTTAAATCTATGCATTAGGTAATTCTCATACATTTTCATTTAATACATCGGTTTTATACCGGCGTTGTAAGAAATATTTCAATTAGATTTTCAATTTAAAGTTTATAATGAACTGATAAGGTATTATCGTAAAATTAATCATTTCTTTTGATAGCACTCGCTGCTTGAACCTTGCAAAATAACTTAATGTTTGAAAACATACGAATTTGGAAATCCAGTGCTGATAATATTCAAAACAACTAATTTATTTAGCCGATTACTGCACGGATGTCGTAGTGGTTTAAGTGGTCGGCTCGCCACTGGCACTATGCCGAGTGTTGTGGGTTCGAATCCCGTACGGAACAAAAAATTGTGTTAAATAGATAAATAATGATTTATTGACAGAAAAATTTAGTAGAAGGTGTAACTTATTCTAAGACGTTAGCGAGCTAGTGTGTGACCCACAAATGATTGTTCATTGTGTCCGTTGTTTGAATGTTTGTAAAGGCCCCGCGACGCAGGAATTATTCCTAGTGCAGGAATTGTCTTTTTTAAAGATAAAGAAGAATTAAATATTATATCGATCAGACACCAAACGGCTCAAATATGTAATCACTAATAAGTAGTGATTACAGAGCCGTTTGGTGTCTTAACGCTGGAACTATGGGGTCCAAGTGCTAGGTCCGTTTATAGAGACCCAGATAGGCTACTAATCGAATCCTCACATGAAGGTGGTCCCACGAGGATTCGATCGGCTGGTATTTGCTTTACGCAAAGAATAAGCATTGCTTTCCAACGCGACAATGCTGCCAGTCTTCTAAGCACGCTGCTAATAGACGGCGAGACGGAGGCATAATATAACGCTTTTTAAGTTTTGTATATTGTATATTTGTGTAATATTTCTAATACAGATCAATCGCATTAAAATTGAGAATAATATATGGACATAAGCAAAAGTACAGTGAAGATTTCATTAAATGAATAAGCAGATTTGAATGATTACACCTAACGGCCCTGAAGGTGCTGATTCCGCATCCGAATTTATCTAGAAAATCATTAAATAAATAAGAAAACTACATTACTTATATTGACACGCAAACATCAAAACTGACCTCAGAGTTGTGTACCTTTAAAGATGAAAGCAAAAATAAAAGCTATTGTTTTAAACATCCAAAGAATCAATTAATTTCGCTCACAAGACTATTCATCACTAATAAATACTGAACGTCCCTTAAACACGACCACGGTTAACAGTGGCACTATATATATTTTCCCACAGTTTGTCCGTTTACGTCACCGTAAAAGCCTGCTTCACAAGAACACTGCAGCCATATTTTTGAGACTCCATATTTCACAATAAGAGGTTGGCAACGATCCAACTCTCCGCTGAGGGTGGGTCGTAAATAATAGCGTTTACGAGGTAGCGTGTTCGATGCCGGAGCGAAGCAAACTTGTTAAGTATTTCACTAATTTACTGTGCCAAATTAAAATTGTGTGAGTTTAAAAGCTGTTTGGAGGAGGCATGCGAGGCCTAGTGCTGTTACGACTAGGCGATGAGTTTGTTTATACCTATATCGTGTAACTATAAATATGATAATACCAGCCCTGTATATAAGTTAGCCCACTGCTGGGCACGGGATGCCACTCACTGGGAGAAGCATTAAGCCATATTAATATAATATGAGTTTTAAAAATATTTACATACATATAAAAATATAGCTTACATATTACATGTTTGTGTCCGCAAAACTCAAAAAGTATTCGATCAGGTGTAAAATTTATGTCAAACAACGATGCGATTCTATAGAAAAGTGTTTTAATATACTTTTTTATACCGGAGAAGCCAAGACTTTGGAAAAGGAGGCACTGTTTTGCGTATACACAGATAGTTTAATAATTACTTCGAGGTTTTACGTGACCCTAAGAACGCGGCGGTGCTTAGCTTTCTAGTGACAATAAGCGATTAGTGAACAACTTTCAACGTTGTCAAAATATTTAAACTTCTTACTTTACTGCGAGCCTGGTACTTGGTTTCAGGAAATCGAATGAAAAATAAATGACATTAATTACTCTTTTTCTTTCTTTTATTAATGACTTCTTCCACATTAGGTAATTTACGAACATACAACGGACACAAATTTGTGAATTACGCAAAAAAATATTCTGTGTGCGATTTAAACCGTTACACCATCCATGCACATAAAAAGGCTTATTTTTATTCTTCTGCCCAAATTTTAGACTCATCTCGATATAAACTCGAAAACTAAGTAGGCTTGTTGGCGCGATCCGTCATTCAACCCAGGACCACATGACCACTAGACACTGGACCATCTCCGCAGTAAACTTTTTATGTAGGTATTCCTTGCTTCGAATGGTCAGTCATATCGCTGACCTAATCTTGATGCTATGCGGAGTATATCAATTTACATATCCTCAGCGATACACGATATTTATAAATGTCCAACAGCTAAAAGGTTTGCAAAGTTCAAAAGGCCATCCATCACAGATAGCAATCCATCTTAACTTGCGAATTGGCAAAGACACGGAATGTGTCTCGATGAGCGATCTTATTTATACGAAAATAAGCGGAAAATAAACTTATCTTAAACCTATATACATAGTGTAACAGAAAAGTGTGGTCATAATAAAGTGTCACGTGTTATAGACCGCGTACAATGGGACGAGCGAAGCCGCAGACAAAATCTAGCAAGTTAATATATTATGAATAATCGGTAAAACTCACGTCTGAAATTTAAATTTATTTAAATTCATGTGCACGTTTCGCATGCACGTTCGCTAGATGGCGTAGGCGTCTACTTCAATATCGCCTGTGAAGTTGTATGCGCGACTGCATTCAAAATGGAGTACGTTTCAGAATTAATATTAAGTTATATGAGCGCTGTAGTGCTGTGTCGTTTGGCTGGATTGTATTATTGTTTGTTTGTTATTAAAGTTTATGGTGTGACGCGTTAGTTGGGTACCTATAAGTTTGCTGTCGTAAGGTCTTGCGTTGTTTCTCGGCTTGGAATTAGGTGAACGGTTTGCCTGATAAGGCATTCTTAATAGCTGTATGAGATTATATCAATGGTAGGTTAGTTTTAATGGTCATTGCCGTATGTTTTAGGTTAAGTCCGAAACAAAATGTTAAATTTATGTAATTTACAAATGATTGAGACAGATTTGTTTCCAGTGCAAGAGTAGTTCTAAAAATTAATAAGTTGTTTGTGTGTATTCTTAGTAAATAACAATAGGTTCCCCCTAAATTTACGTAAGTCTCAATATCGCTAAAGATATGATAGTATTCCACCTACAATCTGTCTGCTGTGTCTCTGGCTTTATGGTCTCACTTGACATAATATTTGTAAGTTTGCATAAGTTACTTAACAAGTATATTTGACTTAATTTTATTGACATCGCAAGTAAAAGCGAGTCGTACCAAACCTGAAGCATATTGACGTATCTAAAGCTATTATTCAGGCTTTCCCTGTATAATATACTCACTAGGGTATCTGAAGCAATCCAGTTCCTTCTTCGATCATTCATAGCGATGGCTTATAATATAGTCCTAATCCAAATTCTAGGGCTGTATACCTTAGAATTTTAAGCTCAAGCCTAACATTCTGGGGTGAGCACTAGACAATATTGGGATAGGCACAAACCACCTGGCCTCCTACCCAAACAGAAGACATACACAACACCAATAACTAATTAATCAGAAACGTATAAAAACCGATCGCTCACAGTTGGCCGCCGCGCGGACGACAAGTCGCATCTGCCGCGTGATTAACGACTAGTCGACTGACGTGTATCGACACGTGCTGTGTCATTACTCGTTAAAATATACACTATACCACGTGTTGATATGAATTGTCGACTAATTTAGGGAATATAAACAGAATCCTAACTAATATTATAAATGCGAATGTAAGTTCGTAAGTTTGTTACGCTTTCAAGCCTGAACTACTCGACCGATCATCTTTAAATTTCGCATACACGTTGTCAAGTGTACCCTTCAAAGGGACATACCGTTCATCCAGAAAAAAAAACTGTTTGCGAGGGATAGAAATTAAATAATTAGAAACGCGAGCAAAGCCGCTGGCAAAATCTAGTTATATTACATTTCATTACTTTATATTTATTAGTAAAGATAGTTTGTCTTCTTGGCTCCGTAGCATAAATTAACGCTGCTAATTGTTGGCGCCGCCGTCGGCCCGCGAGATTTTGGGTTCAAATCAAAGTGTTTTCTGTAAGGTTAGGTTCGATCCCTAATCGAGGCAGTGTAGTTGGCATTTTGTCAAATTCTCAGTAACAGTACGGAGACTGGCATTTTGTCGAGTATGTACCAATAGTATACTTTTATAACGTGAGCCTTAAAACATAGCTGGTAAAAATAAAGGTATCATACACCTTTAACTGCACTTTCAACGATAAAGACGCAAAGCTACTTACTCTAAATATTTAAAACGGTACATATGTACCTTAAGAGGCAATTCTAAATTAATTAAAACTAATTATACTTCATTCTAAAAACACTAAATCTTCACTTAATTAGCAAAACTATATAATTAACACTAAAACCGCTTTCCAATAGAAACTACCGCCATCTAGTAACAAAAACTGTAAACTTGAACAATAATAATTATAACATTAGCCCTGTATTAAACTGTCACACTGCTGGGCATGGCCTGGGCCTCTTCTCATTGTGAGAAGGGTTAGGCCATAGTCCACCACGCTGGCCTAATGCGGGTTAGCAGACTTCACATATCTTCGAAAACATTATGTAGAACTCTTAGACATGCAGGTTTTCCACGCTGTTTTCCTTCATCGTTAAAGCGAGCGATAATTAACTATTTAATACGCACATGACTTCGAAAAGTCAGAGATGCGTGCCTTGGGATCTTGAACAATGAAAAATAAAATTTATAATTTACTATATTGACATATTATGGTTTAAATAGTAAGTCCGGGATAACGGTGAGTCCCAGATTCGAGTACTGTTTGAGACTTTATGTTTACCTTTGTCTTGTCAAAGCAATGCAATAGAGAATTAGGAAAGATTTACATTGACTGGTTATAGACTATTTTACGAAATTATGTAAAATGCGTCGTGATTGCGACAATGGCACAGTGGCATACATGTGAACAATGCCTGATTATAGTGTTATTGGATTTTCGTATTGGAATTCTCAATGCGAGTTATCGCGTTGTTTCTAGGGCGTAGCATTTGAGCTTATGGTACGACTTATAGTACAGTTTTGATGCCCGAGTTGGGCAATATTTCTCTATTAGACAGTTTACAGTTATTAGGCTAGCCTCCTGATACATAGGTTTGTAAGACTAAAACTGACCTAACGAGTGTTTACTAAACTTTTCCGGCTACCCTTCTTTTTTAATAACTGACGCACTAGAAATAATTTCTCACATTCAAACAACGGACACAAAGAACACTTAGGGTTTGTCCTACCACCTCCACCTCCTCTTATCTATAAGATAAAAGTCTCACCGTCTCCCTTCTTTAACCTAACATGAGTGGGACAGCATGCGATATATTTTTCGGATAACTTTTACTTGTGAGCTGTAGGACTGGCCATTAGACTATATGTCTCGGGTAGCATTTGAACCTATACCACTTAGTTAGCCACCATTTGTCCATTGAGACATTTGTGCATTCATCGCTATTAAAATATAACATAATTTCGTCTTGTTCTAAACCATAGTATCTCTATATCCTAACTAATATTATAAATGTGAATGTGAGTTTGTTTATTAGGCTTTCAGACTTTAAATACTCGATCGATCATCATGTTTTCAATTTCGCATACACGTTGTCAGGGGTACAGAAAAGGACATAGGCTACCATTCATCCAGAAAAAGGCACTGTTACTAACCTAACGAACATTTATGCGAGTAAAGACGGAGGAAAAATCTAGTTGGAGATATTTTAGAAAATAATGAGAGGTCTCTTAAGAGCTACAGAAGCCAAAGCATATATTTTAGTATTTTTGCCCATGTCTGTTATGTTGGCAAAAGTACTGTTCTCTTGTGAAAGAATTTCTTCGACAAAATCGACTTTAAAGCGAGCAAGGCCGTGGGTAAAATCTAGTTATGTACCTATACGTTATGTTCGTGTCCGTCACACCTGCGTCCAACGTTGACTAATGGCTTCTGCCCACCACCTAACCACTGCCGTGAATATGCGTACATGTACGATATCCATCACAACACTACACGATTATTCTAAGTCGTATTAGTAACGAGAATGTGTTTGTAGTATTAAACTGCGACCTTAATTGAGCAAAGATAGCACTGATTAGGAAGTGATCAAAAATTTTAACGTGGGAGAGCCAAGCTTCGGCACGACTGGGCCGGCTCGACCAGAGTGATACCACGGCCTCAGAGAAAACCGGCGTGAAACAGCGCTTGCGTTGTGTTTCGTCGAGTGAGTGAGGGTACCGGAGGCCCAACCGTGCCCCCCTTCAGGTGGGGCAGATGTAAAAGGAACACAACGCACTTGTGACTCCTCTAGTGATGCGAGTGTCCATGGGCGGCGGTAATCGCTTACCATCAGGTGACCCGTCTGCTCGCCCGATAAACGGTTCGCCCTAAAGCCTAAGCTGGCGTGTGTGTTATCTCTGCCTACCTCTTCGGGGAAGTAAGTGTGAGATTGTGTGTGTGTGTGTGTAGAAAAAATCTTAAGCAATATTATAAATGCGAATGTGAGTTTGTTTCTTACGCTTTCACGTCTTAACTACTCGACCCATCTTTATGAAATTTCGCATACTACGTGTATGCAAGGTAACCTATGTCGAAACCTATGTATATAGAAATTGATTGACAATATCTATATAAACACGAGCGGAGCTGGCGCCAAATGTAATAGAATATAAAGTCGCGAAAAAAACGTAGCATAATAAAAAAAATTAGATCTTAGTCAAAATATGATTTTTATAAATTCGAAAGCATTTTTCAAACACGGGATGGCCGTTACTTCAAATAGCGGCCATATTCGAATTCCTAATTTCAATCACGATCAAGTTTCGGTACATGTCAAGCCGCCATCTTGATAAATGTTATTCTGGCATCTTCTGGCATATATTCCGAGATGAACTATGATTATAATCAGTGCGTGAGTTATTTCTACGCGAGTACGTCACACAGTTCGACCGCTGGTTCGTTCGAATTAATTAAATGCTCCAGATTATTTAATATTTAGATTATATGTTACATTTTGTGAGATGAAAGTGAAACGGAATGTTGTGCGACACTTCGAGCTTCCTTTACTTTTAAAACATTTAGTTGTCGATGTTTGTTGTTAGTTTAAATTTTGTAATTGTAATAATGTGTTTTCCGCCATCGAACTAAGCATCTTCATTTTTTTATAGCCTAATGGGAAACCATTGAATTGCTACGCAGAGGTCTCGAGTTCGATCTCAAAGAGCGCACCTTTGACATTTCAAAGTCATGTGGGTATTAAATAGATAATTATCGTTTTAACGGTGAAGGAAAACATCGTGAGGAATCATGTCTGATAGTTCAACGTAATGTTCTTGAAGATATGTGAAGTCTGCCAACACGCACTGAGCCGGTATGGTGAAAGAATAATTTTAAAAGAGTCGTTTGTGAGTAAATCCTCACAAACAAACAAACAAGCATCTCGTAGCACTTCAGTGATACCCTGGAGTACGGTTTTCAGTTTATTTCCGTAAAATGTAGGTTACTAGTAACCGTTAAATTTGTAACGTAGTTTTATCGGTTTAACGTTCGAAGTGAACCACTTTTACGGTATTTATCGCGGTTTGTTTGGTATACGTTTTAATTGCGTTTGAGTACCTCGCTATGTTTACATATGATCGATTTGATTCCCGGATCGGGAATATATTGCGTTGTTTATGAGTATGTACGCTGACGTTAAGGAGATTCTGTGATTATTCATTAAATATTAAGTTTTCAGTTGCTTTTTCGCACATCTAGACAAGTACATATATCAGACAAACGAATCAGTGTCTCGAAAGTGAGTACGACTGCAGTAATATCATGGTTGATTGATTGATTGATTCCCAGGCCGGGCAAAGGGTTATTATGTTTTTTAGACAGCAATTTAGGCCTCCTATTAGGACATGAAACCATAGCTGACTAAATATAGGTGTGATGAACCACTGTCTCTTTAGGGAAATAGGCATAAGAATATTTTTGTGTGTATACAGAGAAATTTAAAAGAAATTTGCGGAGTTCATTAGGCTTTCTGTCTATTTGTCGGTCTGTCTTGTCACAGTCTTGACAAAGACATGACGGAGAATGTAAAATTACTTTGAATATTTTTATATTGTTGAAGCTTATATAATTATAATTTGGACAGTTAACGATGGAGAAACATAATCATTTTTGAAATATTTTACGATTGTATTTTTACCATTGAGAGACCGCTAATAATAATAAATGAGAAAGTTTATAAATAGTTAAATAGATTTTGATGAAACTTTACGGAAATGTAAACGATATCCTGGATTAATACATAGTATATTTTTATCTCGGTATGAGTTTTTATGGGATTCACGCAAGCGAATCTTTGGATAGAGTTCATTTTCTTTATGTATAATTTAGCTATCTTTCCACTTTTCTTTCTTTTGGATGAAAGATACCCGCGGTCCTTTTCTGTATCCCTGATAACGTGTATACAAAATTTTATGATGACTGGCCAAGTAGTTCAGGCGTGCAAGCGTAACAAACAAACAAATTCACATTAGCATTTATAATATTAGTAAGGATTGAGCATCTATATGTTTGTGTCCTCAAAACTCGAAAAGTATTTAATAGATTGCCCTGAAATTTTTACACACGGTTTCATTTATATATACGAGTGTTTTTATGTACTTTTAATCCTGAAATTCTTATGGGACGTGACATAAATCATAACAACAAGATAGATGCTAGGTTTTTTTAATAAATAAAAAAAATAGCTTCAGGAATAAGGTTGAGCCTATGAGAAGATACCTGCAAGAAAGTCACTCTTTTATATCGTCATCAAATTATAATTTCAGTATTTTGCAACTCATTTATGTACCAGGTGTTGCAATCATTAAGTATGCCATATGTAAAATAAGGGAAAATTAATAATATTTTGAAAGAAAGTATACAGTGTTATAATAACATTTGACTAACCCTAAAAGCGTTGACGAAGCTCTTATAATGTTTTTACGAGTGACACTCGCTCGTGTTTTCTTTCAAAAACGATAATAAACCACTGTTACGTGTGTAGCGGTTTGGTTTATTTACAACTTTTCATTTACACTTTTTAGTAGATGCCGAGAATTTATCAGCCATGATCACGGGGAGATGTTAGTTTTCTATGTGTGTAGTGTTTGTAGGTCTGAAAATACATAGCTTAATACCGGTGACCCCGAAGGGTAGGCATAGGTGAGTAACCTGTACATTTTATAAGTTAGTTCCCATGTAATGATGGATCGAACAATTCTTAATAGCCTGATCTGTGCCTGAAAACATGACCTAAGACACCATACTGTTAACTTCCTAACACAAAAATACAATAACGAACCGAATGTCTAGTATCCAACCCGGACTTCTCTCAACTCGACTCTCAACTTTAAGAACGTAAACCTATGTATGTCGATAACCCAAAAATGCGGTATTTATAACTAAAGAGCTTAACAAATTTATAGTAACACATATTTTAACATTGATCACTTATTATTTTGCCCTCATTTCACCACAAAATATAATTTACCAAAAGCACAACACAATAAAACTTAATTATACTTTCTGCGTAAATAGAAACATCAATAATTAAGTAATGTTCGGATACCTTGAATAACTACACTTCAAGATTATGAGAGGACCACCATCTTAGTCTCTGTAACCACGACTGCAAAGGCAACCAATTCCTGTGTCGCGGGGACTTTACAAACATTCAAACAATGGACACAAAGAACACCCAGACTGGAAACAACCATTTGTGGAACAGACAAAGTTTTGTCCCGTGTGAGATTCGCACCCACAACACTCGGCGCGGTGGCAGTATCGCGCGACCACTTAAACGCCATCCGTGCTGTCAGAATAGGGCATAATGTGTTCTGTTTTCACAACAAAATTTAAGTTTGCTGCAAATTTAGCCTTACTGTATCCATATTTATAAAATGGGGCACAATATCCTCTATTTTTACAACAAAATTACGCATTTATAACTAATATTTGATCTCGATAATACAAACCTTTGGTGTGATATATGTATGTGCAGTTAGTATATATTATTTATAGCTTGTGAAGCAATTCTATGAATATTATATTTGATTCATTCCCCGTACGTGCAGGATTAGGCAATTAGTGTTGCCAAGCTACGCGGCTTTTATATGTAGAGCAGTACTAGGGTTGCCGCGTAAAAAAACAAGTAAGAAAATGTTACTACAAAATATATTTGATATTTGGTAGTAAAGTTTCCTTACTTGTTTTATTTAACAAAATAGCTTTTGCTCGCGGCTTCGCTCGCGTAAAAGTAGGTTAAGTTAGATTAAGTTAGTAAGAGTATCTGGGCACGCCACAATCGTGGCGGTAAGACCCGTACTTAGAGAGTGGCTGGAGAGGCGTCATGGCGCCCTCACGTTTCGCCTGACGCAGGTGCTGACCGACCACGGTTGTTTCGATGTCGAATAGGCAAACAGGAGACGCCCGGTTGTAATCACTGCGGCGACTGCCGCGTCGTTGTCGAGGACACGGCGTTGCACACATTGGTGGCTTGCCCTGCTTGGGCCACGCAACGCCGTGTCATGCACGTGGCAGTCAGTAGAGTCGTCCTTTCGCTCGAGGCTATGGTTCTGTCCATGATCTCGAGTGAGAGGTCTTGGAATGCCGTCGCCTCCTTCTGTGAGGAGGTGATGTCAGTGAAAGAGGCGGCAGAGAGGGAGAGGGAACGTTCAATCCCGAGCGCGCGAGACGACCTCCAGCCACCCTGAGTAGAAGCCTGCGGGCGGTGGACCCATTGGGGCCGTCCACCGATCAGCGCAGGTCCGAGTAGGCGGCGTTCGTGTTCCACGCACGCTTCTCGATGTCGGAAAGGGGACTAGGTCCCCCCGCTTTGTTGTCGGGACCAGGTCCCCCAATTATGGGTATAAATTTTTATTGTGCTTGTGGGACCCGCCACGTCCATTGGCGGGTCAAACCTTTGACGGGGTCGCGATTTGAATGCGAGAGGGATCCGCGCGACCCCGTCATAAAGGTGTGAGGAACACCGCGGTGGTTTTAGTCGGTTCAGCTCAAATTTCCATCTTATGGGCTGGATCCCGACATATCCCCATCGCCCGCCCCAAAACCGGCGATGGGGAATGTGATTTGCACATTTCACCCGTAAAAAAAAATGTAAGAATATCTACATTTAAAAAGAAAAATATAGGCTATGTTACTCGGTGATAATGTAGCTCTCTAAGGGTTAAATAAAATTTGTTTAAATCGGTTGTGTCGTTTTTAAGTTAAACCCTTACTAACGAACAAAACGTCAAATATTTCCTGTTTATAATATTACTATAGACAAATATGGTCTACTGGTAACTAGAGACTGTTGTCTCTAGCTACCAGTAGGACATACATAGAGATGAAAATAGACCGTAGGAATAATTCCTGTGTCGCGGGGGACTTCGAGGCTCGGAACAATCATTTGTGGATCACACATTGTTCCCTGTGGCAATCGGCAGCTTATTGGACACTTTCGAAAAAAAATTGAGATCATCTTTCTTTAAGTGTCGATTCGCACACATCCTCATAATATGAGTGCGAAAAGATCTGAAAGAGAAAGTGTGCGAATCGACACCTAAAAGCATATTAATTTTAAAAGACGCATCGCACAATTCGTCCGTACAGATTCGTGCGAAATGACCAATAACTCCAATCGGTAACCTCCTAAACCACTAAGACATCCGTGCAATACTTTTAAAGTTATAATAATATATATGGCCGTTAGAATTTAAATTGGGGAGCTTTAATGGTGGGCAGCAGTTCTAAACAATGGTTTAACTGTAGCTCATTAAACAGCGAAGCCGTAACCTACATTCATTAGCTTTTAACTAATAATAGAGCTGGAAACCGAAGCAGCGACAGACTAGTGAGAGCCCGTTGGACTGCTACGCAGAGGTCTCCAGTTCGACCCAAGGCGACCTCTGACTTTTCGAAGTCATGCGCGTATTAAATAGTTAATTATCGCTCGCTTTAACGACGAAGAAAACATCGTGAGGAAACCTACATATATGTCTAAATTCTCCATAATGTTCTCGAAGATATGTGAAGGCTGCCAACTCGCACTGGGCCAGCGTGATGGACTATGGCCTAACCCTTCTCACACTGAGAAGAGGCCCGTGCCCAGCAGTGGGTCAGTTTAATACAGGGTTGATATTATTATATACTGTAGCTAGTGTATGACTGTGCTTCTATAGCCCAGCTGTGGGTTACCCCATTTATATTGCTTTAAGGTAGACGAGCTAACAGTCTAGCTGATGATAAGTGGTTATGCCCACTCATGAACTGTAGTGCTGTTTTATACACAGCTTAGATCAAAGTCAATAATGGGTTCGATGCTCGGATCGGGATTTTCCGCGACGGAGGGATTATTAGAGAGATTTATTCCAAGTATATTTGTATTTTTTTTTTTTTTTTTTTTACATCCTTAGGAAAACTTACAGCTAAATTAGTATCATAGACAGATGTATGTATGTATGTATGTATCTTATGTGTGGGCCAGTCAGTGCAGACCGGCGACACTTCGACCCAGTGGGATCTTTTGTGTCGACACTTGCCCAATAACGACTGCCATAGATGTTCATGGCAGCCGGGACCGACGGCTTAACGTGCTCTCCGAGGCACGGAGCAGGCGATAATTGTCAATCAATACGCACATAATTTCGAAAAGTCGGAGGTGCGCGACGTGGTTTCGAACCCGAGACCCTCTGCATTGCAGTCTGTTAGTCTCCCCACTGCGCTATCGCTGCTCTTTAAGTATATATGTAGGCATATAACGTAAATACGCCTCTACATTTGCCGATTGTGATATGCCAGATTTGATGCTCAAATCGGGCAAAGCGTTACAAGGATATCTTGTTAGGTAATTCTTTATAGCACAGCGCCAGCCAAGACCTCAGTGCTTTGCTTAGTGGGTTAGTCTCGGCTTAAGAAAACATTATAATAATAATAATATAATAATAATATAATAATAATAATGACATACACATGGGTACTAAGCAATGGATAAACATACATATAAACCATTTTTTTTTTTAAATACGTACATGTTATACTTAGAAACACCCAAACCAACACAAACATCCATGTTCATGCACACAAATGTTTGATTTGTGCGGGAATCGAACCCGCGACCTCAGGTGTGGCAGTCGGTTACACTAACCACTACGCCATTGAGGCCGACAAACATTACTTATTAAGATTTTCTGTTAGAACATTTAATACAGTAGAAAAGAGTTATAATAAGACCAGGCTCCGTGAGCTTTGAATTCAATTCCCGGTTTGGGAAAAAGTTGTTAAGATTTACGTTAGAACATTAAATATAGTCACGGAGTCTGTAAATGAGTTCCTAAATAAAAACATTTTTATTAGTTGGGATAGTGGTGCTAACAGTGTCTTGAAAATGAGTCTATAACGGCCCTAGATAGACATTACCTAAACACAGCTACAGAAAACTTAGTGTAATGCGCCACAGTCTTTAGTAATATACTGCATATAAACCCTTCAACAACTAGACAGTAATTACAATACTTTAGTTAATTATACATTATAGACATAATCAGATCGTTTGGCAGCGGGAGCGGCCGCGGGACGATTATTATAGTAATTAGCCGACAGGTGGCGCGCCCCTTTCGTCTTGCCGCCTCGTAATTGTTACTTCACATAAACGATCGATGCAGACCACTAAACATATTATACAGTCTATATACACACTTTGCCAGATATTAATCCCACGTGTGGGGTACGCTCGCAAACTACGTGCTGCTATAAAGATTTTTCTGACAAAAAATGCCTATCACTTTGCTTGGGAAACGAACTTGAAACCTCATTGCAATAGTCACCATACACCGCTGCGCCACTAAGCTAACCGCAAGAAGAGAAGGGATAACGCGTCAAAATCTGTTCAGTAGTATTTACGTGAATTACAAACAAACAGATAATATGATAACTTAATCTATACTAATAACAGAAAGCTGAAGAGTTTGCCTGTTTGGTTGAACGCGCTAATCTCAGGAACTACTGGTTCGAATTTAAAAACACTTTTAGTTTTGGATACCCGATTTATAGAGGAAGATTTTAGGCTATATAACATCGCGCTACGACCAATAGGAGCGGCGCATAAATGAAAAATATAGCAAATTGTCTTATGTGAAGCAGACTAAGTTGCGCGGGCTAGCCAGTTAATATAAATTAGTTTTATAATAGTACAGATATCTAGTTTTACTTATAAGCTGTCCCACTGCTGGGCTGCGTGTGAAAAGGATTCAAAACACCAGACCAGCGCGGGTTGGTAGCTAACATATCTTTAAAAACACTGAAAATCTTGGCGTTGTATCAATTACACACAGCAGCTCAATTATAAGAAAAATAATATAAAATTGAATTGTATTGTTAATAAACATTTGGCGATTGAAAGAGTGGCCGTGAGTTACTTGCCTGCTTCTTATTAAAGCTCTACTCCCCGAACAGGCTTTATTCAATGCAAATATTTAATTTATTTTTATTTACATTTTTTATTAACATACAAATTGACGTGTCCAAGAATTGTATGCTCATTTTTATGGATGTTTGACTTATCTAAAATCATTTAACACTAAAATCTCACTTCTGCACGACCCGAGTATCAAATCTGTTGCAACTATTCAATCAGCAGTAAGCGTAACCGCAATATTATGCCACTGGGTCGACGAGACAGCCCTAAACATTAGATTTTATAGTATAAATCCGCGTGGATTGACGAGATGCGCCGGCGCACCGATATGTGGACGATACTGCACATTAAATCCGATATATTTCATAGATAAACGTTGTTCCAATCATTTATTTTAGACTCGTTATCGCCTCTGGCATCGTTTGCTGTGTATTTAATGATAAAATAGATTTTAGCGCCACCTGGCGACATTTTTAACATGTTTTTTTTACTAATATTATAAACAGAGACTTGATTGTTCGTAAACTCTGAAACGATTTTCTTAATTCTTTCACCATTACAATCTATTTTATCCAGAATTCATATATATAACATCACGCTACGAGCTACGAGATCTTAGCAGCATAAGCGTAAGTGAAACTGCAGGGTACAGCTAGACCAGATAAGTAGATTTACTAGAAACATCTTGATTTAACATTAGAAATACGTACAAAAAATTCATGCCTGTATATTCCCGAAAAAGCATTTTGCCAACTATGGTTTTATAAATTCAACTATTTAGGTGCCTTGTAACAACATATACAAAATTCTATTATTGTTCACTTGCCATAGTTCCAAAATCACTGCTGATAATAAGAATGTTATTTTCATTTTATTCAAACAACGGACACAAAGGACGGCTCCAAACAACAAATTGCGGAACACTCGAATGTTTGTCCCGTGTGGTGATCGAACCAACGCTCACCTCAGAGTCACCTGCGAGGCGATATCTACTCATCCGCGCAGTCAAATTTATTGATATAATAACGAAATACAATTCTTTCTCGAAATCGAATTCGAAATCAGCCTTCGACATTTACGACGGTGGCACCAGGGTAGCATTAGTACAAAAGAGATCCACTTAAACGTTTTCACATCACATAAATGTCTAAGAAAAGCCTACCTCTAAGAATAGCTCCACGCCTCTACAAGTATGCACATACCTACAGTTCTGCCGGTACCTCGAGCCAGTATTGATACGCTTTGCTCCGACCAGACTCGAAACAACAAATTGTGGAACACTCACATTTTTTACCGGTGTGGGAATCGAACCCACAGCACTTGTCCCAGTGACAACGGCGAGGCGACCCCTACCTACTTATTCATTGAATCCTAACTCAAAATTATGCACAGCCTTCGCATTTACGACAGTGGTACCAGGATAGCAGCAGTACAAAAGAGATCGTTTTCACATCACATAAACGTCTAAGAAAAGCCTACCTCTAAGAATAGCTCCACGTCTTTATAAGTATGCACATACCTACAGTTCTGCCGGTACCTCGAACCAGTATTGATACTCAACGGAAGGCGACGCTTTGTTCAGACCACTCTCGATAAGTGCCGCTCTGGGATGCTAGCACTTCCGCGAATGCTTAGAACTATACCTACTCGGTTTTATGGACGCCTAGTACTTTTTTCTAGACGTTTTAGCTGCATAAAGTTTTATTTAGTAAACGTCGCGTCGTAGGTATGTTGTTGACAAATGTAGTGTTTTTTATACCGTTTCTTATTATTTATTATAAACTAGCTGCGACCGCGGTTTTACCCGCGTTTATGGTGACTGTTCCGCCCCCGTGGGTCTTAGTCTTCATTGATAAATAGGCTATCCAACACTATCGAACCAGTAGTTCCTGAGATTTGCGCGTTCAACCAAACAAACAAATAAACAAACTCTTCAGCTTTATAATATTAGTGTTGATGCGAATGTTAGTTTGTCTGTTTGTTACGCTTTCACCCCTTAACTCCTCGACCGATCATCATGAAATTTCGCGTACAACGTGTGTGTGTCAGACGTACTGAAAAGGACATAGAGTTACGTTTCATCTAGAAAAAAGTACTGTTTCCGAAGTATAGATATTTATTGACAAAATTTACATTAATTCGAGGGAAGCCGCGAGCAAAATGTAGTGAAAATATACTACCAGATCGGACTGATAGTTTTTGAGATTAGTGCGTCCAACTATACAAACTTTTGAGCCTTAAATATAAACACGTGAAGAAAACAATTCAGTATATTTTCCTTCTCTATTCGTCTACAGAGTTTCTTTTTGTTTCTAAATGATTTAGCAGCTTTAGTGTTACCAGTAAAATAAATTGGAAACAATTACTTTTGCTTTTTTAAACGTATATTCATATATTTATGTTTGCCACGCAAGGAGTTTGCCCCCTGGAGTACGACCTCAAAGCGCACCTCTGACTTTTTAAAGTTATATGCGTTTTTAGTAAGTAGTAATTTATCGCTCGCTTTAACGGCGAAGGAAACATCGCGAGGAAACCTACTTATCTGAGAGTTCTACATAATGTTCTCGAAGATATGTGAAGTCTGCAAACTCGCACTGAGCCAGCGTGGGGACTATGGTCTAACTGTTTTCTTACTAACAGGAGGCCCGTGCCCAGCAGTGGTACAGTTTATATACATAATATTAATATAGGCCAACTTTACATAATAATGATGAAAGCTTGTACTAGATACTGAATATCCGAGATTACCGAGTCTAAACTAGAAATAGATATTGTGATGTCAATAGCGGCGCGTCTGGTCGCGACCAAATCTGCTCTAGTGTCGGCACTCGACGCTACATTTTATTTCCGTCCCTACATCCGTCTAGCGTGCCTGATGGAAACATAGTGAGGGGACACGCGCGGACATCCGCCCGGATATTTCTCGGATATTTGATGATTATGTAGCTGGATTTTTAGAATATTTTATTAAGACTTATATTCCATCGTGTATTTCTCCGAAGAGGTGTACTGCACTCATATTTCACCAGCTTTTTTGTAAGCCTTATGTTATAGTAAGCGAGCTGCTAGTCATATTGCTAGACGACATTCTGTTACTAAGCATTTTCTAACAGAAAACTCCAATAAAAGGTTGCCTGATTAGATAATCAATACTAAGACCTCACGATCGTATACTTGTCCGACACGCGAATTAAAACAAAGACCTCAAGATGCACACAAAATAATCAATTGGACATTTTAGATTAAAATATCGTTTCAAAGAAGAATTTTTATTATGGTTAGCCAAAAAGTTTGTATATATATGTACATACATACATATGTACGCCTTAATCTTGGGATCTTTCAAACGATTGCAATATACATATTTTGCGTTAAATAGCCCGTTTGTTTAGAAAATTTTTAGGTTATATAACATCGCACACGCTGCAAGCCAACAGCAGAAGTAGTCATAAACGTTACAAAATACGAGTGATACAGCGAGATGCATCTAGTAAACTGATTTACAGTTTGTAATCGTATTTAATTAAACATTTGTTTAAATTTTTTGCGTTAATCATCGTCTTTATTTGTTCAAATAATTATTTATCGGTTAATTGGTAGAATTACAACAATTATCCTCATATATAATAATAATAATAATAATAATAATATTCTACCACATACACACAACACCATCTAGCCCAAACTAAGCAGAGCTTGTACTATGGATACTAGACAATGGATAAACATACATATATACTTTTTTTTTGTAAATACATACATATTATACATAGAAACACCCAGACCAAGACAAACATCCATATTCATGCACACAAATGTTTGACTTGTGCATTTGTGACATGTAATTGTGTGAATCGAATATGAGACAATTGTCCGACAATTACTGCACGACACATTATACTTACAGCATATGATATCAGATAACTGCTCTTTATTACGTTGGCAATTGTTTAGAAGAATAAATACCTATTCACTGTCCGGCGCTTGAATTGGCTGTATCGGCCACAGTGCATAGGATTATTTATACAAATTGCGAAAGTATAAAAACATTTTAATCGTGGGTTCGATTCCCGCACACGTCAAACATTTGTGTGCATGAACATGGATGTTTGTCTTGGTCTGGGTGTTTCTATGTATAATATGTATGTATTTACAAAAAAAAAAGTATATATGTATGTTTATCCATTGTCTAGTACCCATAGTACAAGCTCTGCTTAGTTTGGGCTAGATGGTGTTGTGTGTTTGAATATTATATTATATTATATTATATTATATTATATATTACTATTTCGCTACCAGTGGAAAACGTTTCGGATAAATATCCGAAACATCAATCAAATATCCGCACGTCACATCACTAGTATAAAACAACATCAATTTTATAGATCATTGATCCTTACCATCTATTAATAAACTCTAGCGCACGTGTCTTGCCTCTCGCTCGCACACTCATAAATCTTCTACAGCAAACAGAGACAGCTATACTACGGTACATCTATCTTCAAACGCATTTCATCTTTATTACGCGTATGGGAATTATGTAAGAGAAAAAAGGATGGGTATACAATCATTTTGGGCTACAGTTTTTAAGCGTGTTGGCTCGAAACATAACTAATATTATAAATGCGAATATAAGTTTGTTTGTTACGCTTTCACTCCTTAACTACTCGACCGATCATCATGAAATTTCTCATACACGTTGTCAGGGGTACGGAATAGGACATAGGGTACCTTTGATTCAGAAAAAAGGACTGTTATTAACCTAACCTCAGCTTTATTTTACGAGTAAAGCCGCGGACAAAATCTAGTTATGAAATATTTTATTAGTTGGTCGTTAGCGAATGCTGAGCTACTTAAAGTTTTGATGAATGATAAATATTAAATATTAATGTGGCTGCGTTTGATTCGCGAGTGACCTTGGGGTCATAAATATAGAAGCACTCAGCGCTGTGAAGCGTTGTTTGTAATAAATCAATTTTATTTTATCCGTCGTATGGTACATGACAAAATGCTGCAGTTGCTTCAGTGTCAACAGGCCACGAGGCCAAAGTATGGGTTCAAATTTTGAAACTACCGTGTTGATATGAATTATTGTATTTATATATTGATTTCTGTGAGCTTACTTAAATTGAGACATAACTATAAAAATTGTGTCTGGTCCGTACGCCGCTGGACAAACTGAGTAGCCGTGAGTTTCTTATAGATACATTCACTAACCTGACTGTGATGTTCATATTTATGACGACGTTTATGACGACTCGATGGCGTAGTGATTAGTGTAACCGACTGCCACGCCTAAGGTCGCGGGTTCGATTCCCGCACAAGTCAAACATTTGTGTGCGTGAACATGGATGTTTGTCTTGGTCTGGGTGTTCGTATGTATAATATGTATGTATATACAAAAAAAAATAAGTATATATGTATGTTTATCCATTGTCTAGTACCCATAGTACAAGCTCTGCTTAGTTTGGGCTAGATGGTGTTGTGAGTATGTGATAGAATATTATTATATTATATTATATTATATTATATTGTTACTGTGTATATTATTATACAAACACACATTGAATGGAGGTATGGCTTAATGTGTTTAAGGGGTCGCCTCGCCACTGTGTTGAGTGTTGTGGGTTCGATCCCCAGACAGGACAAAAATTAGTGCTCCACAAACTGATGTTCCGAGTCTATGTGTACTTTATGTGCGTTGTAGGAAAGAATGTTTGAAAAATCCCCTGTGACACAGAATTTAGTTGTCAAACCTAGTGCGAGAGTAGTCTTTTTAATATAGATAGAGTAGAATTACGGCAATATGACTACAGATTTCCTAGGACCCCTGGAGGGGTGGCAGAGACTACGGATACCCACTAGCTGCGATCCTGTCATACCTCTCTTGTTGCATTCACTTCCATTATATTCTTCAAGTTTGCTCGTTAGTTTAGGGTACTTTTAACCTGACCTTTCTTCAGAACGTCTACGATGTCGTCAGAGAATATTCGCCGAGATTTCCTTCCCTGTACTTTGCGACATGAATAAATTATAATTATTTATATTATAAATGCGAATGTGAGTTTGTTATGCTTCCATGCCGTAACTGTCAGGGGTACAGAAAAGGACATATGGTACTTTTCATCCAGGGAAAGTACTTTTCCCGAGGGATAGTTACATAAGCTGCTTTAACGCGAGCAAACACGCGGCAAAATCTTATCATTATTAATGTACACGGAATGAATTCTGTCGTATTTACAGACACTTGTACAATGTCTGGATATCCATCTTTTATGTTTTTGTTGATCCCTGCGACACAGGGTTTATATAAAAATAATTAATCTCAATTTACAGTCTAAATGAGTTATTATCGTATTTATAAATGAAAATCTTTACAAGTCAACACAATGGTTATTTAAAATGATCGTGTCGATAGTAATCCCTCAATTATTTACTGTACGTATTTATGATACCGTCGTTGACATCTTAGTGGCCTAAAGGTATTTCTTGTGATGGTTTTTGCACTACTGAGCAGGAAGCACAATAATATTACGTCTAATACTTTGTAAGTTGACATAGATTTACAGATGTGTGGATAGTTAGATATTTACATATATTTATTTTATAGCGACGTGAAATAGCAGTATTCCTACTGTTGTGTTTCTTTCGGTGAGTGAGAGTGCCGGAGGCCCAATCATCTCTTTCCCCCTTCGCGCTCCTTCTCCTTCCCACTTCCTTTCCTAAAGGGTCGGCAACGCGCAAGTCATGTCTCTGGCGCTGCAGGCGTCCATAGGCTACGGTGACCACTTAGCACTAGGTAGAGAGCAGCGATAGCTCAGTGAGGAGACCAACAGACTGCAATGCAGAGGGTCTCGGGTTCGAACCCACGTCGCGCACATCTGACTTTTGGAAGTATATGACTTTTCGAAATTATGTGCGTATTGATTGACAATTATCGCCTGCTCCGTGCCTCGGAGAGCACGTTAAGCCGTCGGTCCCGGCTGCCATGAACATCTATGGCAGTCGTTATTGGGAGAGTGTCGACACAAAAGATCCCACTGGGTCGAAGTGTCGCCGGTCTGTACTGACTGGCCCCCACATAAGATACATACATACATACCATCAGGTGGGCCGTATGCTTGTTAGCCAAATTAGTTGTATAAAAAAAAATATTTTCTTTTGTTGGGTAATCGTAATCATTCATACGAAGCACGTAGGTTTATAACATACGTAAATAGAATAATATCAGCCCTGTATTAAACTGTCCCACTGACGCCGCAGCCTCCTCTCAGGGTGAGAAGGATGAGCGCACAGTCCACCACGCCGGCTCACTGCGGATTGTCACACTTCACATATATTTGAGCACATTAGAACTCCTAGATATGCAGAGTGCCTCAGGAAGTTTTCCTTCGCCGTTTAAGCGAGGACATAACCCAAACAATAAAGTATAAGACATTTTTGAAATCTAGTCTAATATACATTTGATACAGCTTGCACAAAAATATTTCTTTAACTGCTATTTGCTGTTGTGTGCAAAATAATGTACAAAAAGCAACCCCGCTATTTTAAATGCAATAAAAATAACTATACGGAAGTACGTAGGCTGCGTCATTGCTGTGGTAAGTAGCTACCGCGGTATGCGTGATTGCTGTATTCGAATGAATACCTTTCGAAATCAATTGTAGGCATAATTAGTAACTATTACTATCTGGTTGTATGCTTGTCAGCCCTTTTGGTGTAAATTCATTATAATTCTTGAATAACGTTAGTTTTGCTCATGACTATATAGCAATAATACAATAATACCGTTTTACATTTACGCGAAAGTTATACCTACATTGAAATTAAACAACGTTATACGGATATTACCGCGTTGTTTATTTTTCATAAAACACATTATTTTCATATTATTACATAATTTTGAAACTTTAAACTGTTATTTTAAACACTTACTAGTTACTGTTTAAGCTTCGACGACGTTTCGGTTGTTTTTCAGCAAAGTTGTTTGATTTAATTGCATTAATAAGTTAGAAATCTATACTGATATTATAAAGCTGAAGAGTTTGTTTGTTTGGTTGAACGCGCGAAACGGCGCGTTGGATAGCCCATTTATCGAGGAAGGCTATAGGCTATATAACATCACGCTACGACCCATAAGAGCGGTGCGGCAATGAAAAATGTTGTAATACGGAAAAAATTCTCTTATGTGAAGCAGACGAAGTTGCGCGGTTCACCTAGGTAGATTATAAAAGTGTTTTATATAAGAAATAAATTACTTAATCGCAATTTTATGTTAAAAGCTATTTATTTTACAGTCTTTATTTATTGCAAACATTATACAATACTGAAATATAACGTGTCTCTATGTTATACAAATAAATTATTGCTGTAATAAAATCACGATGATTTAATATTAATAGAGCGTAGACAAGTGCCTCGGTGTGCATGAGTGCTGTGCATAATATACCGTATTCGATTCTCAGATCGGACAATGACTAACTGAGATTATTTGTAAAATTTAATGTCTGCACGGATGTCGTTGCGGTGTAAGTAAACGCCTCGTCGCTGCCACTGCGCCGAGTGTTGTGGGTTCGATTCCCACACGGGACAAAACCTTGTGTGATCCAGAAATGATTGTTCCGAGTCTATGTGTTCTTTGTGTCCGTTGTTTGAATGTTTGTAAAGTCCCCGCGACACAGGAATTATCCCTAGTGTTGTATTTAAGTTTGTTTAAATCACTACTTCAACTTTTGATAACAGCGCGCGTTATGAATCTGTATCATTTAACAAATAGCTACAACATTGGAGTAAGATACGTTTCCGTGCGACGGCATTGGGCATATAACACATGTTGCCAAATATCTAATCAAGGACATGCGCAGACATTAGCCGAGTTACCGACAGACAAGACTAAATAATTCACTGCCGCGCACACACACACACACACACACACACACACACACGCACACAAACTGCGTCATCTGTACGTACACTACTCTGTAACACACACATCTAAAGCTTCATTCAGAGCTGTAATTCCTAAAAGTTAGAATTGTTGTTTCTAAAAATAAATACTGAGCTCTAATGTTTGATGCAACAATCTTAGTACCTGAGTTAATTACGGACTATTTTAATATTTAGATATAATAAGAAAGTAAGAATATTATGTCAGTGGCGTAGCGGTTATGAATGCGAGTGCTGTGTATGAGATTTTGGCCCAGATTTACCGATCGAGCAAAATATCATTACCAAAAAAGTTTTATAAGGTATAATGGAGTGTCTGGGAAACACCAATAGGTTCACCTTTAGTTAGTCTTAAAACTATGTTACTATGCTATTAAAATGTTGGTGTAATACACCTAAGCCTACAACTTCGGCGGAACAGTCCTGAGCCAAAGACATTATAAAAAAAATAGAGTCTTTTTCGAATTGCAGCCCTATTTACTCTGCCACATACACAGTAACTTATAAAACATTACTCTATAACACACATACAACCATCGGAACACACACAAACAAAGCTGAATCTATACACTCACTAATCTATGACACACACATAAACATTGCCACACACACTTACACGTCGACGCGCACACAGACACATTGATAGATGTGTCGTAGAGTGGACTAAAAGAGATTTTTATTAATTCCTCTGCGCGCGCGCATGATCTATCGCGGTATTAACTAGCGTTGGCGCGGGCTTTGTTTCTGTCCTATTAAAAGTAATGACTGCAAATTAAACTGCACTTTATAATTGTTTTGCAGATTGTTTTGTAAAATCTTTTTTCACGTACGCTTTGAATCAGGGTATTAAATTTTTATGATTCATAAAGTATGTTTTTAAATCCTACGCAGAAGTGGCGTTCTAAAGAAAAGTTAATTGAAATGGCGACGCTTTGTAGGTACTAAAACATCACAAAAGGACACCCTTAACCATATTTATCAAATCGTACTCATCATAACTAATATAAATGCGAATGTGAGTTTTTTTGTATGTAACTATTTCACGCCATAAGAGCAGCGATAGCTCAGTGGGGAGACCAATAAACTGCAATGCAGAGGGTCTCGGGTTTGAACCCACGTCGCGCACGTCTGACTTTCGGAAGTTATATGACTTTTCGAAATTATGTGCGTATTGATTGACAATTATCGCCTGCTCCGTGCCTCGGAGAGCACGTTAAGCCGTCGGTCCCGGCTGCCATGAATATCTATGGCAGTCGTTATTGGGAGAGTGTCGACACAAAAGATCCCACTGGGTCGAAGTGTCGCCGGTGTGCACTGACTGGCCCCCACATAAGATAAGATAAGATAAGATTTCACGCCGTAACTACTTGACCAATAATCATAAAATTTCGCAGACACTTTCAGGGGGACAGACAAAACATGGAGTACCTTACATCCAGGAAAAATGAGTGAAGCTGCGTGCAAAAGCTTGTATTATTATAAATATGGCAACTTCTAAAGATGTTTAGATGTTTTTGTTACTTAATCTCGCTTCAACCATTAAACGGACTTCAATAAAGCTTGAACAAATAGACACGCCATACACGTGTCCTTGATAAACACATTGAGTACTTTGTAATGCATTCCCATGGAAGTCACGCTAGCGAAGTCCAGGACAGAAGCTACTAATTAATAAATCAAATTATATCTTTACAATGAACATCTTGGGTCCTTCAAGTCAAGGAGAAGTGTAGTGTAGAGCCTCGCTGATTTCAGCATGAATGTGCCGGCTCGACCGGGGAAGGACTACCCTCTCACAGAATATCGACGTGAAATACCAGTATTCCTACTGTTGTGTTTCGTTCAGTAAGTGAGAGTGCTGGAGGCCCAATCACCCTCTTTGCCCCTTCCCGCTCCTTCTCCTTCCCACTTCCTTTTGTTCCTAAAGGGTCGGCAACACGCAAGTGATGCCTCTAGTGTTGCAGGCGTCCATAGGCTACGGTGACCACTTACCATCAGGTGGGCCGTATGCTTGTTCGCCACCTTAGCGATATAAAATAAAAAGTGAGCCTTTAAAAAGCACTTTCTTAGGCCGTGAAAGTAGAGACCTCGGCACCACTTCACGTAAGGACATGGTGACACACTTGTGAACTAGACGGCTGCTTATGATCAGCAAGAGTAGAGTCATTTTAACTCTAAACTAATATTATAAACTATTAATATTTAAAAGCAGCGGTAGTCTAATAAGGCATTGGACTTGCGATCGATAGACGCGGGTTCGAATCCCACCCATTGCACTACTGACGTGAACCCACTCCTAACACAAACATTCTAGGTTAGCTGGAGGGGCTACTAAGAATACTAGTAAATTGAAACGCAAATTTCTAGTAAACTTTAAAAAAAGAGAGGTAAGATTTGATTTCTTTGACCGTTTGTTTGTAAGGATTTAACTCAAAAACTATACAACCGATTTAAAAAATTCTTTCACCATTAGAATGCTGTGTTATCAACGAGTAACATAGGCTGTATTTTAATTGAAAAAGTACTGTTACTAACGTAGCCTAACCTACTTTTACGCAAGCGAAGCCACGGGCAAAATTTAGTGGCAAATAAAACGAAATTCCTTACGAATAGTTCTTCATTTTAAAAGTATAAATCAATGCGCACTGAGACGTATATACACACCTGTTATATAATAATCCTGTCAAATCCACCTCACACTACGTAAATTACGTTGTGACATACAGACAAACTATTTTATTATATATTTTACACATGTTCACCGAGAGAATTGTTTACATTATTTTTCATTCGGGCAATAAATTTCTTTTCAAAATGGTTTCTGTGTCGCACAGGCGAAATAAAAATTAAATTGTACGCAATCATTTATTTTCTCAATGGCTCATTGCTTTTTCGGTTAGTTTGCGTGTGATCACACACGTGTTCGGTTCTTGAGAGTTGTATTTGATTATACATCAGGAAATGCCCAGAAGAGATGAGATAAAACTTTTTTTTATTGTACTAAGCTTGCCTTTGGCCAATCGATCTCACCTGATCTTAAGTGAAGATGCAGTCGACGATGGAGCACGCTTGCGTATAAGATACCTATTCACTCGCGACTTGAAGACACCCAGATTGTACTCATCGGGAAACACAGACTTAGATAATGAGTTCCACTCCTTTGCAGTACGCATTATAAAAGTGGAAGCCAAGCGCATCGTGCGTAAATGTGGTATATCCACCATGTACCTGTGCCGCTGGTCTATTTGTCTGGTCTGGAATCAAATCATGCAGTTCCTTCAAACACTGCTACCGGAAAGTCTAAAGACGGACGAAGAATCGCGTATAATTAAGTGGGATTTCAAAATATCTAGTGGTAGATATGTGTAATATCCTTCTGCCTACCGTTTCGTGGTATATAGTCGTGTGTCTATGTATATAAACTATTGCATGGAGTGTGTTCCGTCGTGACATGTTGATAGACGATAATTAGCATCCTTTATTACGTGTGACCGAAAACAGACGGCAAATTAACTTAGATTTGATTTGCCTCTGCATATATTAGGATGGAATATATTAGCGAACTAGCTATAACACGCGACTGCGTCCACATGGAATTTATTAAAAAAAAACTAATATAAAAGTAGCCTAAATTATTTATTCCATCAGCTATCTGTTAATAAAAGTCACGTCAAAATCGGTACAGCCGTTTCAGAGATTAGCCGGCACAATCATGCAGACAGACTAAAATTTAAAAAATTGAGTTTTTGTTGTTTGTGCCTCACCTATATACTTTCATATGCATTTAGTAAAAAGCTGTTATTTTGTCATTACAAACAGACACTTCAGTTTTATTTATTTCTGTAGATATGTAGTCTATGTATGCTTACCAAGAGCAGTAGTGTTCATTGATATATAAACAAAAATAGAACCAACTGTGGCTTATATATAGTATCTTATCTTATCTTGGGACCAGTCAGTGCAGACCGGCGACACTTCGACCCAGTGGGGTCTTTTGTGTCGACACTCTCCCAATAACGACTGCCGTAGATGTTCATGGCAGCCGGGACCGACGGTTTAACGTGCTCTCCGAGGCACGGAGCAGGCGATAATTGTCAATCAATACGCACATAATTTCGAAAAGTCATATAACTTCCGAAAGTGAGAGGTGCGCGACTTGGGTTGGAACCCGAGACCCTCTGCATTGCAGTCTGTTGGTCTCCCCACTGAGCTATCGCTGCTCTTATATATAAGTAGTTCACGATTAACGAACATGTACCATATTTGGCAGAACTTAGCAGTTGTTGTCTTTGTTCTTGACGTGTTAACCCATCCGAATAATTGCTGAACTGTATTTACCTGAAACAAAATAAACATTTGTTAAAATCATTGTCTATAATAATAATAATCATTTATTTTGTGAAACACGAGTATACAATACAAGTTACATTAGCTTGCATGCAAGGTGGTGAGTTATAATAAGTTCTACATGTTTTACCATACGGCGTACAAAATTCAATAATTGCAATAAGCATTATACATTAATATTATAGAAAAAGGTTAAAAGAAAAAAGGAATTAAAAGTAATAATAAAAATAATTTTAAACAAGAAACAAAACAATAATAATATAAATGTCAATAGTCAATAGATTATGAAATGTCATAATGTGGAATTGGTATAATAATATGAAATAATTATTTTATTCTTTACTATAGAACGTTACATTTACGAGTCATTCAGATATTCCGCTAAACTGTAATAGGTTTTATCAATTAGGTACTTCTTTAAACGTATTTTGAAAAATGAGACATTTAGTTGCTTAATTTCTTTTGGCAGTTTATTATAAATAATCGGCGCCATACAAAAAATACTTTTATGCATTAGGGTGGTACGAGATTTTACAACACACAGTCTCTCATTATCTCGTCGATTGCGACGGTTAACTTCGGATAGCTTGTTAAATAAGTGTGGATTTAATTTAGTAAATACTGCTACCTCATATATATACAGCGAAGGTACTGTCAATATTTTATATTTGTTAAAATACGGTTTACAGCTATCAATAATGGTAAGTCTAAACATGGCTCTGATGCATTTCTTTTGCGATTTAAATATTATGTCCTTGTTTGTAGAATTGCCCCAAAATAAGATTCCATATCTTAATATGGAGCCAACCATACCGTGATATGCTGTAATTAGGGCATCGGTATTAATAGTAGTGGTGAGTTTATAAAGTGCGTAGACCAGTGAATTTACCCTCTATATATCTATACTAATATTCATTTCTAAATGGCCATGGTCTAGAGAGACTACCCGTGACCATGGCTGCTGAAAAGCAACCGAAACGTCAGTGAAACTGTAAACTTAAATATAAATAAATTAATTAGCTTAAAAAATAGTAAAGTCTAGTAGTATTTAGTTGTAGTGTAACAGTTTCTAAATTATGTAATAAAGTGTAAAGTAAAAAATAAACAACGCGATAAAATCCGTATGTAGTAGTAGTTTAATGTCAATGAGATAACACTCGCGTTAACAGAAGACAATTTATAACAGATTTAATAATTTTTAATTAATATTGATTTAATTTATAACAGAAGGCAATAATATTATATACTAATATTATAAAGAAGAAAGATTTGTATTTATGTTTGTCATGTATAAACTCAAAAGACTACTACTGGACCGATTTTAAAATGCATTTTTACCACATGAAAACATCTTTGTCCAGAAGTAGCGTGATCCATACAGAAGCTACGGGAGCGGAGCATTAATCTTTAACATGCGTGAAGCTGCCGGGGGATTGCTGGTAATATATAATAACATAGCTCTTTCTTTAGGAATAATTCTTGCGTCGCGAGAAACTTTACAAAACTATAAAGCTACGGGCACCTAGAACAGCCGAGCACAGAACAACTGTTTGTGGATCTCAGCCAAACCCGTGTTCGGTACCCCAGCAGTGATAAGGGACCGCTCTAACATTTACATCTTTCGTACACTAGTGTTTTCTTCAGGAAATGTCTGACATATAACATATCTTCTTCTTCTTACAATAATTTTATTTAATTTACATTACACCGTATAATTTTGAATCTGAGTTACAATATTTTGCTGTCAGAAACTCCACTACACTCACCGTTACAAACTTTTCAACACGATAGAACGCTCACATAAAACTCGGCTAAATATCCGAGTTACAAGCACTCTGGCCATCACTACGCCCCCTATTTTGCAATAACAAGCATCGCAATTTATGCACAAGCTATCCGCAGCTATTCGCGAGTTATCCGAGTTACGACCGTGCCGAGTCTCATCGTTGACCTGTATATTTTGTTTCACAAAAGCCCGGAGCCCGCACAATTAATGAGTTGTATTTTTCTGTTTGTTGTTTGTTAATGTAATTAAACGTTCAGTCTCAATACTTGGAGAAAATACTGGCGACTGTATTTTGCTAGTTTATTCTTTAAATAAAATATTATACAATAGTGTTGGTAGCATTTGTGTAGCATGCTAAGGGTTATACAATATGGCATGACCGACATATGTAATGATATTAAAAACATATCTGTTTGTTCGGTGCAACCCAAACGATGTCGTACCTTATATTGTGCCCTGAGTGCCCCAACAACTGCACGCATGAGGGCTTGATGATTGCTTCAGATGATGCAATCAATATGGCTGCGTTCTGGGCCGCAACCATAAAATATTGAGCAATGATTGCCACCGAAACGCTAAGAAGAAGTGATATTATGATAAATAGGCAGATGTGTATTAAATATATATTTGAATGTCACCAGATTTACCTGTAATAGGGGGCGAGGGTATTTTGTTTCTGACACTTCTTGATCGCAACAGAACGGCATGGAACGCGATGGATCGCCAGTAATGTGTGGTTATCAGACGAATATCGGCACAGCATTGAATCAACCGAGCTTATTGAAAACAATTCGCTTTTAAAGTTACCATGACCCGTAATTATGGAGTACTCATTCAAATAACAACCAGAGATCGGATATATCTCTTTGTATCAGGTCTACATTTAAATTCGTTATTTCTATACAAGATGCAACTATTATTTTGCGGTTATTAAAGATTTGAATAAAATATCAGATATTTAAGGCGCAGATGCGCTCCACTCCGTAATGTTATCTATAAAACGGTTAAACTTACATGTTGTTTCGGGATTACCCGACAAGTTTCAAACTAAGTACTACGTTTAAATATGGTTACCTTCCTGAACGCTAGGGTCGCGAGACGACCTCCAGCCACCCTGAGTAGAAGCCTGCGGGCGGTGGACCTATTGGGGCCGTCCACCGCCCGATCAGCGCAGGTCCGAGTAGGCGGCGTTCGTGTTCCACGCATGCCTCTCGATGTCGGAAAGGGGACTAGGTCCCCCCGCTATGTTGTCGGGGACCAGGTCCCCCAATTATGTGTATAAAGTTTTGTGGGACCCGCCACGTCCATCGGCGGGTCAAACCTTTGGCGGGGTCGCGATTCGAATGCGAGAGCGATCCGCGCGACCCCGCCATAAAGGTGTGAGGAACACCGCGGTGGTTTTAGTCGGTTCAGCCCAAACATATGGGCTGGATCCCGACATATCCCCATCGCCCGCCCCAAAACCGGCGATGGGGAATGTGATTTGCACATTTCCCCGCGTTAAAAAAAAAAAAAAAAAATAAGGGTGCCGACACACAATCCATTATTTGCCCAAAAGTCAAGGTACTATGCATATAAAATATAATTGAATTCATATTGGCTGTTACAAAAAAGAATGAAATACGTTTGTATGAAAAAAGAAAATTACTCTTCTACACGTAGTGCTGGTGTTGAAAATTGCCATACGGGAATACTAGATAATACTTTTATCGATCCTATATCAAAATAAGGATAGTTGCACGTTTTGCACGTTTGCGTGCAGTCATAAGCGCCAACTAGCACTGCAGCAGTCTTAGAAATTCGGTTGTCGAATGATGGTGTTACATCTGCAGAGTGATCTGTGTGGCTTATGGCAGATCGGTAGCTCGCGTTCGCACCTACGATTAATAAACCAATCGATAGTTTAAATTTTCTCTCATTACAATCTTGCTGTACAATACTTTCTCGTCGTAAAAACGTTTTCTATAAGTATGACAAGAGGCTGCGGTTGGTTTCTAACTGTTAGCTAATAGAGCAAAACGAATGATTGAAAAGTTGCATATTATTGTGAGGCAATTTAGCGGTTTTAAGTTCGTGACTTACTTATAGATTATTCAAAAGCGTAAAGGTATTAGTATAATCGAAACCTGCACTACACTTAAGAAAAGATATGTAAATGTTGCTTTTACTAACCTATATTGATCTATTTGACAACCAGAATGTACGCCAAGTACATACATATGTACATATAGTCTTTTATACGTAGATACTGTACATTATTTCTGTAAATAAATAAACAATAATAATATGTTTAAACATAGATTTACAGCTATTTGTTCGTAATATATTACGACTTTACGTATATATACGTAAAGTCCGAATGAATAGATACTAGTTAGAAAGATATTCTAACTTTCTGATAAAAAAACTATAATTCACCATCAGTGAGACTTGAATTAGCCAGAGAGAAAGTTACATTTTCCTGAGGTGTGATGTTTTTTGTATGGATTCTTTGAATATTTGTAAAGTGCCCGCAATATAACATTTATGATGATGGTTGATATAAATCAATTATATTTCAATCAACATAAACCATGTTGTAGGCGACGAATAGTTCACGAAGAATCGTAGTCAAAAGCTAATATAACATAAACTATCCCCATGACAGTAAATATTTAAATAAACAGCTGTAGATCAACCGCCGATCTGTCCCACGAGACGATCGGCGCAGACCCATGACGCGCGAGCCGCGGCTTTGCGCTTAAATCATCTCTCATATTTATACCAACACGTATTTCCTCACATAAACTGTAATATGTTATTATTGGAATTGTCATAATATATACATGAAAATACTCATGGAAAAATTAAGTATTAACAGACGATATATAACATTACAGCTGGTTAATCCCCAAGGGGGTAGATAGAGGAGTATTACAGCAATAAGATCGGAATAAAAAATACGTCTATGAATGTAGGTCTTAACAGTTACGAACGTAAAGTAGTTGCTGCGTTTGCTCAAAAAGTAACACTGCCAGAGGCTAACGTTTCATAATATAATAATAATATTCTACCACATACACACAACACCATCTAGCCCAAACTAAGCAGAGCTTGTACTATGGGTACTAGACAATGGATAAACATACACTTTTTATTTGTAAATACATACAGATTATACATAGAAACACCCAGACCAAGACCAACATCCATGTTCATGCACACAAATGTTTGACTTGTGCGGGGATCGAACCCGCAATCTCAGGCGTGGCAGTCGGTTACACTAACCACTACGCCATCGAGGCCGACAATACTACTGTATATTATCATCTCGTATTTATATTTTAGTGGCTTCGGCCAAGCAAAGTATTTTCTGGATGAAAGGTAACCAATGTCCTTTTCTGTACTCCTGACAACGTGTATGCGAAATATTTTGATGATCAGTCGAGCAGTTAAGGCGTGAGCGTGTAACCAACAAACAAACTCACATTCGCATTTTGAATATTAGTTGGAATTTTCATGACTTTTAGTCTTGGATTAAAGAATTTAACAAACACAAACATCATCCAATCTCAGTTATGACAATGGATATATATAAACTGTTTAAACACACACATATACAGGGTGCCCGGTAATTTATGGATAACCTTGAAATGTCTTATAGTAGGACCGATGGCCGCTAAGAAAAAAAATTAAAAAAATAATATTCTAACTACTACCTGAGATATGATTTTTTTTTATTACCATATTTAACTTTCTTGTACACTACGACCATTAATGAATGAATTCCATCGGTTTTTTGTTGTTTTAATATTAAGGACTAATTATGCTTATAGATAAACAGTCAAAAGTATGACTAGATATTGCACTTTTTAATTATTTTTGTCCATGTTTTTTTTATATATACAGAATGTCCTAGAATATGTAAATCAAATTGTAACGCGAGATTCCATAGGTGAAAATAAAATCTATTTTTGGTGCAACCAAAATGCACCATAATAATGCTGCGATTTCGAAACCACGTCAGTTTTGAAAGAGAAACGATTTTAGTTTGACGAATCATTCTATCACAAATAATAAAAGTGGAAAAAAAATAAACTAGCCATAAATGAAGTACGTGTAGTTGAAAGTCTGAAAAAGTCGTACCTTTTTAAAACTTTGTTTTTTTTTATTTTGCCACAAACGTCATTATCTGTTTTTTTAGCACATTTGAATGGTCCTTACCTAAGGAATCTTCCGTTACAATTTGATTCAAATATTCTGGGACAACCTGTATATATAACTGTGCTAAAATGACGTAGGTCGTGCGGCTCTGCAATCTCAATCTATAGACCACCAAATGGAGTTTGGTTAAATAGTCCCTATCCATGACTTTCAAAAATCATTAAATAATTAACATGTTGTTACTGTTATATGTACTAGTGGTTGCAAGGTGCTGACATTCGATTGCAATTCATAACATTTTAAGATAGGTACTTGTTATACTTAATTTTTTCCTTCTCCTTATAACTAATATCGTCCGTGCGCGCAATATTCTTAAAAAGTGGCACAAAGTTTTTCCTCCTCATATTAATATATAGATGTTAAAGTAACAAAACACTTGTAAATAAAAAATCGTGAACGAAGAACAAAGAATGTAGGTGATCATATTGCTAAAAACGGATATCCGAGTGCGGATATCCTTCCCATCACTATTCCGTGGCGGATATACATACATATCTCCGAGTCCTCACTGCTCTTCACTTCATACGAAGGTTCCATTAAAAAAAGAGTGTTATATATTCATAATTATATGTATGTATGTTGCTAAGATTTTTTATGTCACAAATTATGCCAATTTTGCATGTACGTTGGCCGCTGCTCCAAGTGTCATGAGTTCGGATCCCAAACTGGACAATATTTGTGTAATCCACAAGTAATTGTGGCTCTAAGACTGATACAGAGGCGGATGTAATTCAACTACTTGACACCTTCCACCATAGATTAGAATCTTAAAAAGATAATTGTTTTGGAATTAAACGAATTTTATCGCGTTGTTTATTTTAAAACATTTTAATTGCATAGCTGGACCGTGTTTTGCAGAAATTATCCAGGGGTTCTTTATTAATTTATTTATAAGTATGATGGTCTTTTGAATAAACATCAAGTAATGTAAAATCTATATTTAATTGTTTATAAAACTAATGACATGATGTGGTAGAACAAGAGTCACAAGAAAATGAACTGATGTTTCAAACCACCATAACTTTTATTTATGTTTTTGTGGATTGGATCATTTCTGCACAACACGGTCCAATTATAAACTAGTTATTAAGATAATTGTTATTCTTACTTATTCAATGTTTTTGAACTCTCTTTATACTTTATGTTATTCGCGTGGCATGAACATATACAAATATAAATTGCCAGTACAAACTGTTTCAAACCTCCCGTTCAAGTAAAGCTTGCATATGAAACTTAGCACAGCTGGCTTCGAACCCAATTAGCCCGTATGGCAAGCTGTAAATCGATTACCTATGAGCCGGCGCTGACCGTTAATTAAATTAAGGGCCAGGCACTCAGGGCAAACATCGAATTTTCATAGGTATGAAGCCTCTGCGTGCGTTGAGTCTAATAATAATTATTATAAAGCTGAACTTTGACTTTGTTTGTTTAGTTGAACGCGCTAATCTCAGGGACTACTGGTTTGAATTGAAAAATTATTTTAGTGTTGGATAGGCCATTTCTCGAGGAAGGCTATAAGTTATATAACATCACGCTACGACCAATACGAGCGGAGCATCAATGAAAAATGTTGCAAAAACGGGAAAAATTCTCTTAAAATGTGAAGCAGACGAAGTTGCGCGGGTCAGCTAGCTTAAGATAAAATAAGTAAACCCATGCGAAAATCGCAGTATTTACCGTTTTGTTGTCGTGTAATCACATTTATCTCCACAATTCCGGGATCTAGTCTCTACACTCAAAATGCTTAGCTGCATAATTCCGGGGTGCGTCCCGGGTGTCCCCGCCCTAGCCGGCAGCCTGTAATGAGGCGCAGATCGATACCTGCCGGCCTCTCGGAGCACTAACTACTTGAGATGTACTTTTTATATCTTTTTATGTTGCTGTACTTCAATCTTTAGTATATATATATATTTTTTTATTATGACCTCGTTGGTTTAATAACTAGAGATCATATTCATAATGCCGGTCCCGGATTGGGAATCTGATGTGGGCCATGATCACAGATAGACAATTTCACGTTAAAAACCAAAATTATGTAAACAATTTTCGAATAAACAACGTGATAAAATCCGTATATAGTAGTTTAATTTCAATGTATAACATTCGCGTAAACAGAAGACAATATTATATAAATGTAATTTAACTAACTTATAAACTTTGACGTTCATAAAAATTACTTTGTGACTTTAACTTTATGATTGTTGACTTCAACTTGACTTCGTGAGCCTTCGGAACTCACACACGGGCGGTACATCGGCAGGCTCTTCTATATATGTCTTAATCAACCGAAACGACCGTTTCCAAGCATTGTCCCTTTACTTACAATTCAAATAAATAAATAATTGTCAGTAGACAACCAAGTAACCGCTACTATGAAGTCTTTCTGACGAATTCATTATAAACTTTGACACAAATGTTGTTTCAAATATACGTTAAACGTTTGTTAATGAAACATGACCTGAAGCGGCCGCCCAATGGGTAAGGCATTGGATATGCATTATCGATTCTGTCTGAAACAACAAACATAAATGTAACTAGAAATGCATATTTTGGAAATGTTTATCCCTTGTTACTGTATGGTATAATCTATTGGAGGAACTCGACAAACATTCAATCCACATTTATTCTTCAAAAAAGGTGTATTATAGTTTGACCGAAACCGCTGTACTGCGCCTTAGGTATGTGCGCGGCAAGACGGGCGGGGAACGCAGGCTAATAGGCCGCTGTCATTCGTCAACGCTCACGGCAATCGCCCCCGTCTCGCCGTGCACATACCTAAGGCGCGTACAGCGGTTTCGGTCAAACTGTAGAACAATACAGAGTCCTTACGAAATATTTTAAAACTGAGGGTTACCTTACATTAACTAATATCTACATCTTAGAATTACGCCTATTCATGAAAAATAACATGCAATATTTTTATTTTAAATCTACTTCAAGGAGTAATATCCGTAGTAGATATAAGTACAATATAAATCTTCCCACGATAAATAATACGCTGTTCTATAAGAGTACTTATATCACCGCCATTCGTGTCTTCAACAAATTACCAACAGCTATAAAGGAATTAAATGGAAATATATTTACATTTAACTTAAAGAAGTGGTGAATTGAAAATGTATTTTCTAACCTTAAAGAGTTTTTTGAAAAGAAATAGTAATGACATGAAATGTATTTATAATATTTAAGTTTGTTGCCTTATGTCCTTATATGTTGTATGTCCGATATGGACAAACTGTTGGGTCCGAAAACATATGTTTTATTAATACGATCAGTTACTGTATACAGTTATGCAATAAATAAATCTTTATCTTTATCTTGGTATCGAGAGGTCTCGGGTTCGAATTCGACCCATTGCACTACCGACGCGATGACGTGAACACACTCCTAACACAAGAACTCTAGCTTAGCTGAACGGGTTCACAAAAATACTAGTCATTTGTAACACATATTGATAACAACCTTTATAAAAAATAATGTAGTACTTACTCAAATACATAGTTGATACCGAATGTCGTTTGTAATAAACTAATTATCGTCTTGTCATGCCAGAGTTAATACTTGTAACACATTACTACTCTTTTTTTGTAATAATATTAATATTGCGGACAACGATGTTGGTTGTGCATATATTTAACTAGCTGACCCGCGCAACTTTGTCTGCTTCACATAAGAGAATTTTCCCCGTTTTAACATTTTTCATTGCTGCGCCGCTCCTATTAGTCGTAGGGCGATGTTATATATAAATGGGCTATCCAACACTAAAAATATTTTTTTATTCGTACCAGAAGTTTCTGCGATTAGCGCGTTCAAGCAAACAAACAGACAAACAAACAGACTCTTCAGCTTTATAATATTAGTATAGATTAAGTACTCTAGTAATAAGCAGATTGATTTAGCGTAGTATACAATTATTGTTGGTTGTCCTGAAAAAATAAAATAGTCTTTCACGCATATATCTTTAAAAAGGTTGTCAGAAATGTATTACACCTGTATTATACTAATTATATTTATAGATCGCACGTAATACGGGCGAGTTTGTTCAGAATTTCCTAACTGAATAACTCAATAACACCTTGATCAATCCGGATATTTAATCTAGAACCTCACGATCATACGCAAACTAACCACACCAACGAGCCATTCGTTAATTTATCGCACCACTTCTTTCCCAAATAAAAATTACATTTATTTTTGCTCCCCAAGACATCAATTTTCGAAATCAGATAAGTGAAGTGCAGCAATTTCCCGTGTTCCCGGGACGACAGTGTCGCGTCCCTATCGCAGGTAGTCCGGGAGCCGAGGCCACTTCCGCAGCACTATCTCGTGTCAAACTGTGGTGCTAACTTATATTTCTTTATGGAGCACTAGGGATGCGCATTTAGTGATGTTTATATCGATATATTTTAATGAGTGTTTTTATTGATCTAGAGGTGTAAGTTTGTGGTTGATTGTTAGGTCTGATGTTTGATTCCCAGGTCGGGAAAACTATTATTGGGTTATTTAATTTAAAAAAATGGCTATACAATATATACTATGTGAGCAAGGTTTAATAAGTAATTAATAAGTAGCGGTCCTCTACGGTTTCAGCTAGTACTTTTAAAATTACTGCTCCGCGTGGTTCGTAGCGTTATATGACCTATAACCGTTTAAGGAGTGGGTTGTCAAATGCAAAAATAATTTTCAAGTTCGACAGCAATTCCAGAGATTACTGTATTCAAACAAAAAACAAACAACCCTTTAACTTTATTATATTAACTGGTATGTATAAGAATAATGCGCTAAAGAGGGTTGAATTATACCCAGGATATGTAGGTAAGCCGTAAACATACAAATAACGCAGACAAAATCGCGGGACACAGCTAGTATATAAATAAAAAAAATGATATATATCGACATGACACGAGAGTGGTATCAGTGTCAGTACAAGACCAGCGCTGGAGTTGAGCCAACACTCTTTAATACTGAGCATTTCATGTAACTGTACTAACATCGACGTTTTATGAAAAATATATGTATATTATTTATGCTTTTTATTGCTGTTGATGGTAGATGGTCTATCTGATGGTAGCGGTAACTGCCATTCGTAAACATGGTTGTTGTCTTGACATCACTGAAGTAATTCCAAGAAGACACAGCCACAGTACATACATATACAGTATTGTAACTCGGTCCTGTCCTTGAAATAATTACCTACAACAGCGCGGTTCGTAGACACGCGTTAGGGCTGGCCCGCCTACAGTATTTAATTTTATCTACCTACTTTCTAATTTAGTGATTGTATATTATATTATAAAAATTAAATTCGTAATAAATGTAATAGAAAGTGTTCAATAAAATCAAATTATCACAAATCGTACGCTTACTGCTTACAAAACAATCACACCGTCCGTTCGTCACTGCGGCGCGTTCGCGACTGGTTGCGAACCAAGCGCATACGAACGCCGAGGCGCGTAGGTATAACTCGAGCTCCGACCGTTTGTATGAAGATAGAATACTGTATATGTATGTACTGTGACACAGCCAAGCTGCTGTCTCCCGAAATCCATATAATTGGAGACAACTGGAGATAAAAGAAAACTAAGCCTTCATCGATATCGTAACTCATGTCATAAACACGAATATGAATTATTTCGTAACGCTTCCACGTGTCGGCTACTCGAACGATTTTCTTGTACGCGCTGACGACGTGAATTTCGCTTACATGTTGTCAGGGGAACAGAAAAGAACATACAACCTTTTACCCCGAGGGATAGAAGCTTTTTGATTAAATCTGCAAAAACGCGAGCCGCGGGCCAAATCTAGTAATTGTTATGTTTAGTTTTTGACGTGAGAGCAATTGTTGTGTAAGAGTGGTTCTGGGGGTCTGGGGTTATGTTATGCGTGGATAAAATGTTATTGAAACACCCCACAACACTTTGCCTAACCAAGGAATCGAGCCGGGCTTAAAACTGAGAAATGGAAATGGAAGCTACTGAGCACCAGATCCAAAGACATTATGTTTTTTTTAGTCACGTTAAGCCGTCGGTCCCGGCTGCCATGAACATCTATGGCAGTCGTTATTGGGAGAGTGTCGACACAAAAGATCCCACTGGGTCGTAGTGTCGCCGGTCTGCACTGACTGGCCCCCACATAAGATACATGTGTTAGATGAACCCGGCCACGCTCTGCGATGGCTCAATCTGATATACATTTTTCAGATAAAAAAGAACAAAAGGTTCCTAGGAAAATATACCATTCCCGTAAGAGCCAGCGTTTAAACATAAACATCATGACGGGATAACATTTTTATATAAACACTCTTATATATGAAACATGATACAAAAATATCTAGTCAATCCATCAACTACTTTTCGAGTTTTAATTATCACCTATACCACAAACATACAACTGCCGAGAACGTAACCTACTTCCATCCGACGTGTGGGAGAAAGCTAACAACACTGTCCGAACTATACGACACTACTCTGGAATACTATTAAAAAAAGCTTGATTGAAAATCCAATGAACTTACGACCTCATACATAGCAGTTGCATACACTACCGCTGCGCCACGGAGGAAATTCTTGATCAATGATTAACTTATGATCAACGGGTAGACACTGTTACTTGTACTTAACTATTATTCAACTTACACTCAGTGCTGAGTTATATATATATATGTGACATTTTATCTGATTACTCGTTAATCAATACTTATCTTAAATATTTAAGAGTGGTTTATAAGTAAGGCTGAGATAATTAAAACTTGACACTCCTGCGTACCCTCGCTGAAACATTTATTAACACTGCTATTTATCCCTCGACCGAACCGTTGATTAAAAGACCTCTGAGGTCAGACGGACCTTGTAATTTAGTACTGCTGTGTCAGGAGGTCAATTAATAAGGGGTAAGAATTGCCAGAAAGATCTACGAGGGGTACACGGCGAATTAAACGGATTTTTGGGGTAAACTCGGTAAAAATTTTCGATTGAAGAGTTAATTACGAATTAGTGGTGATGAAAATGTAATAAAATATATTATTACTTATTTTTTTACGTTTTAATGACATTCAGTCACCGGTGACCGGTTAAATCCTTACTAGTGAGTTTGTTTGTTACGTTTCGACGTCAACTACTCGATCGATAATCGTGAAATTTCGCATACACGTTGTCAGGGGTACAGAAAAGTGCATAGGGTACCTTGCATCCAGAAATAGTACCTAATAATCCTATAATATACAAATATACATACATTGTCTCACGAAGCTTACAAAGAGGTGAGTTACACTCAAATGTTGCCAGCTTTTGATACTTTTTATTATTACTTCTTCTCCCTAGCCTTTATTATTCCCAAGTCACTTGGAGTCGGCTTTTCTGGTCTAACCGGATTTGACTGGATATCAGTTTTTACCCAGAGCGGCTGCCACCTGACCTCCGCAACCCGAAAGCTAACGATAGCCTAAGGCTAGACCAGTGTCAGGATAATATAGGGTACTGACTTCCCAATAACGACTGCCATAGATGTTCATGGCAGGCGGGACCGACAGCTTAACGTGCTCTCCAAGGCACGGAGCAGGCGATAATTGTCAATCAACACGCACATAATTTCGAAAAGTCATATAACTTCCGAAAGTCAGAGGTGTGCGACGTGGGTTCGAGCCCGAGACCCTCTGCATTGCAGTCTGTTGGTCTCCCCACTGAGCTATCGCTGCTTACCATGCTATTTTGTTTTTATATGCTATATTTTTTATTATTTAAATTGTTCAAATCATGCTTTTAGGTCTTACGTACTAGGAGGAGCCGCTTTCACTTCATTTTCTGATCATAGCTTTGGTGTCTGGTGACCGTGAGCTCCGCGTTCGAATCGCGCTCCTTGCACTCGCAGGGACCGCGATTCGAACAGTCGTTTTAGCGTCAGTAAGACTAAAACACATATGTTTAAACAAACAACATACATATATGTATGTTTGATCTATTGAGTGGCGGCGGTACACCGACGGCTAGATACAATAGGTTTTTAATTATGTCTCGCATTTTAGCAATTGACAGGTTAAGTGTGAAGTTCCTGTATTGCCCACTCACTCACACACATTCCTCTATTTTAAAAACATTATTACATATTGTCTCTATCTTCTCTATACTCACAATTTATTTGTCTTGTCTGGGGATCGAACTTGCTTATTGTTTGTATTATTAAAAAGACATCTCCCGCTCTAGGAGTTATTCCTGTGTCGCGAGGGAAATTACAAATATTCAAACAACGGACATAACTTAATGAATACCATACCTCATACCTCAGAGAAGAATACCCAGAGTCAGAACAATTATTTTTGTCCCGTGTGGGATTCGAACCCACAACACTCGGCGTGGTGGCAATAGCGAGCCAACCCCTTAAACCACTACGACATCCGTACATATATTCCATCGACTTTATTTACATTTCCATTTTATTTCGCCAACCGATTGTTTTTATAGTTTGAACGCGTTTTTATTATCATTGCTATGCGATCAATAAAAATATAATCTCAACTGCCTAACTATTAATATTATAAATGCGAATGTGAGTTTGTTTGTTACGCTTTCACGCCTTAACTACTCGACCGATCATCATGAAATTTATAAAGGATATAGGGTACTTTTCATCTAGAAATGTCACTGTTATTAACCTATATCCCACATCTATAAATATGAGTTTGTGAGGATGGATGGATGTTTGTTACTCTTTCACGCAAAAACTACTGAACAGATTTTGATAAAACTTAACAGTATTATTGTTTATATACCAGAATACCAAATCTACATTTACGCTAGCGAAGTCGCGGACAAAATGTAGTTATCTATTAATACAAAATACATAGGATATTTTTATAATCTATATATTAATACGTGAAGCAAAGACTTTGTGGGGTACGAAAAAATATGTAGTATGAATATTTAGTAGTATATGGTAGTATGAAAATATGTAAAATAAGTATGACATTTGGCACAGTTAAAGTTTATATGGAGAAGGAGGGGCGAATCCTATTATTTTCATAAAATATGCATTAGAAATACATTAAATTAATGAAAAAGCACTACACGCACACAACCATGCATTTGACTCGCACAGTCGAATCGCGTGTGACGTCGAACAATGCTTTGTAACTATGATTACCTATATCTTATCTATATGTAATTAAGAAAAACAGAAAACAAAGCAGCAAGCTTAGGAATTTCGGTCGAATTTTGACCACTAGGCGACCGCTAGTAATAATAGTATTCTACCACATACACACAACACCATCTAGCCCAAACTAAACAGAGCTTGTACTATGGGTACTAGACAATGGATAAACATACATATATACCTTTTTTTTGTAAATACATACATATTATACATAGAAACACCCAGACCAAGACAAACATCTATGTTCATGCACACAAATGTTTGACTTGTGCGGGAATCGAACCCGCGACCTCAGGCGTGGCAGGCGGTTAAACTAACTATTACGACATCGAGGCCAACAATGTCAGAATCTATAAGATAAAACCTATCACATGGAACATTGGTATAGTTCTAATTAAAAGAAGTCTTATGTCGGCATTAATGGGTGTTGGATTCGATTCCTAAACTCTATCTGAAGGAAATTAATAAATAAAGTCTTAATTAAAAGATGTCGTCAATATCTGAGTCAGAGAGGGCGCCACCTCTACACGACTATTCATTACACAATTAATTAGAAACCATGTAACTGCAATTTATATTATCCTAGTGAAATCGTCTGCTGTGCATGAGGTCTCGGGTTCGAGTCCTTTACCTTACCCAGGAATCGAATCTAAACCTCATGAACAGTAGTTAGATTTTATTTATTGACTCTGGCAACATAACTTTATGTACATTTTCTCTTTTTGTATTGATATGTATGATATGTAGTAGATAGTCTAAAATTAAATTCTGTTTGATCCTTACAGTAAGCAAGTCTTTTATGTAATCTGTGGATAACGTTATGGGTAGTGTATTTTTTAGTTTTAAATGTATTTTTAAGCATCGATTGTTAATACATAATATACTACTGTTTGTTTTCCTTAATAAAATAAAATAAAATAAAATAAACAGTAGTCGCGTGCACTACTGCTACGCAAATTCGTTATTAAAACATAACTTGTAGTTTAAAATCAGCTATAGCCTAGTGAGAAACCGTTGCACGGGCACACAGAGGTCTCCAGATCGATCACAAGGAACGGAAAAATGGAAATTCACATTGCTTGATCCGAGAAATTAATCATAGACTTCACACACAGCAGTTGCCTTCAGCACCGCTACACCAGCGACACAGCATTATGGATTTTACTACTCCAACTGGGATCGAACCCAAACTATCTCTTGCGTCGGGCAAAATGATATTTTGTCGATGTTACGACCCTGTGGTCGTACCAGACAGGTCGTACAGACCTGTTACAACTATTCATGGATCACAAATAAGCGCCTGCCTAATGGATAAGGCATTGAACTTGCGAACGTGAGGTCGTCAGTTCACGTCCCACGCAGGCACTGCCGACGTGAACTCAGTTCTAAGACAAGCATTCTAGCTTAACTGAAGGTTTACCAAGAATTTTAGTAACTGGCTTTTGCCCGACTTCGCTCGCCTAAACGAAAGTTACGTTACGTTAGAAACAGCCAGGTATAAAAAAAATTTAGTTACAGTACTTTTTGTATATAATGTAGCTTAAGTTACTCGGTGATAATATAGCTTTCTAATAGTGAAATAAATTTTAAAATAGGTTGTGTAGTTTTTGATTTAAATTCTTACAAAGAAACAAACAAAAATAATCTTTCCCTATTTATAATATTAGTATAGATCTGATACAAACCAGAAGTATAATATTATCAGCCTTGTATATAAACTATCCCACTGCTGGGCACGGGCCTCTTCTCAGTGTGAAAAGGGTAAGTCCACAGTCCACCACGCTGGCCCAATGCGGGTTGCATATCTACGAGAAAATTATTAAGAACTCTCAGACAAGCAGGTTTCCTCGCGATGTTTTCCTTCACCGTTAAAGCGAGCGATAATTAACCATTTGATACGCATATAACTTCGAAAAGTCAGAGATGCGTACCTTGGGAATGAACTCGAGACCTCTGCGTGGCAATCCAACGGTTTCCTACTAGGCTATCGCTGCTTCTAAACTTCAAGTAATGTTTAAAAAGAATTTGGCTCGATGGCTTAGTGTCTGGAGTCCTATTCGCGGGTCTGGCTAAGTATTATTGGCTTTTCTCTCAAAAATTTCTTAGTAGTAGTAGTACAAAGTCTGAAATCTGGTAGACTACATACAGGTTACGCTTTCACGCATCAACTAACTACTCGACCGATTATCATGAAATTTCGTATACACGTTGTCAGGGGTACAGGAAAGGCCACAGCGTACCTTTCATCCAGAAACAAATACCCTACCCATTTACGCGAGCGAAGCCGCGAGCGAAATCTACTACGTTATGTACCCAAAAGTACCAGGATAACAGATTCTTATAAGAGATTGAACACTTGGTGATACGGTACCCGTTTGAAACAATAACGTAATGTTCAATGGAGCGACATGTCTTGCTTCAATGCGCAGGCGCACCCAGGTCTTGCGTCACCGTGACGTGTCGTGCGCATTTGTCTGTCTGTCCATTTTGTCTGTGTGCATATTTACTGCTTGACTGAGTGATGGATAGGCATCAATGCGTTGAGTGTAGGTTCGCTCCAGGACATACATACATATGTACATAGATTCACGTTTGTTTCCAAAGGGGTAGGCAGAGACTACTGATTTCCATTTGCTACGATCCTGACACACTTCCCTGGCTTCAATCACTTTCATCACATTCCTCATACACGCTCGCCGGTTTGAGGTGCTCTTAACCTGGCCTTTGTCCAGAACGTCTCCGATCTGATCGAGAAACGTTTGCCTAGGTCTTCCTCTTGCGACTGTTCCATTCACACTAGCCTTATAAACTTTCTTAGTCTATCTTTTCTTGTCCATTCTTTCTACATGCCCAAACCAGCTCATATTTTACTAGCAAATACATCAAAGACTTTAAGTCTTTAATAGATGTATTCTCACCGTACTCACATAGATTGCTAGAAAATGTGTCCACATTTAAAAGAGTGACCTCACACATTAAGTGAGATGAGGGCACATCTATAAATCAAATTTTTAGTAGTTTACTCATAGTAAAAATTTTACACTATCGGTCTCTATCATGTAAATGTGTGTGTGAATTCACTCGTTTCGCAGTACAGTAAGGGCAAATCGAGTATTTATACTTGTGGAAGCTGACTTATATTAAACATTGTACACTAAGTACAGTTATCTATCTTGTCAATGTAATGAGTGAGCTCACTGTTCTTAGTGTGGACACTGTTTGATGCGGTCTAAATACGGGGTATATATATAATAAATAAATGACGACCATTATTCATTTAAAAAAAAACTCTCGCACTAGGTATAATTCCTGTGTCGCGGGTATTTAACAAACATTCAAACAACGAACACAAGAACACCCAGATTCGGAACAACCATTTGTGGATCACACAGTTTTTTATGGTTTAAATCATTGCCATCTGTCGTTTAATTATAATTGTAACACAATGCTGCCTACGCCCTCGGCCAGTTACGAGCGTGACTTGCCACACGTAAGCAAGCGCAGCCAGGTGCGAAAGAAAGTCGTTCCGAGTGGTTAACGAACACTTCCTGTTCCCTCATTGGTATTACTTACATTCAGCAGCGATAGCCTAGTGGGAGCCCGGTGGAGTGCCACGCTGAGCTCTCGAGTTCGATCCCAAGGCGCGCGCGACTTTTCGAAGATATGTGTGTATTAGGTAATATTCGCTCGCTTTAACAGTGAAGGAATAGTGAGTAATCATGTCTGAGAGTTCTCCATAATGTTCTCGAAGGTATGTGAAGCGTGCCAACCCGCGCTGAACCAGCGTGGTAGACTATGTTCTAAAGCTTCTCACACTTAGAAGAGGCCCGTGCCCAGCGACAGTTTAACACAGGGTTGATATTACTGCATTAGCTCACAAAGTTCCCAGTTTCTTTCTTTTCCAGTGCCGGTTGGCAGACTTCACATATCTTCGAAAGCATTATGTAATACTCTCAGACATGCAAGTTTCCTCACGATGTTTTCCTTCATCGTTAAAGCGAGCGATAATTAACTATTTAATACGCAAATTACTTTGAAAAATCAGAGACACGTGCCTTGAGGATTGAACTTGAGACTTGGACGTGACATTCTAACGCTCTCCCCACTAGGCTATCGCTTCAAACTCCATATAAAGCTACATAAATATGCTGTATCTAAATATAGTCAGTCTTTGTTAACTCAAATGTATAATGGTCCGCTATTTTTTACACACACGTGCGGCCAGACGGCGTTATCACACCTGTTGGCCTTGAACTTGGAATGTTAAGTGACAATAGACTGATTTTTTGGCTGACACGGTTTACATTTTGATAACGCTTACCTACCTGTTGGTTAACATGCTCGGCAATTTACAGCTGGTTTTATATTTTCCTCTTTTTTTTCTTGAGAATAAAAAAGAAGACGTCTTGCGTCGCCATTTTTTGGAGGGAGTTATAAAAAGGTAGTTTACCGAAACTTTCAGTTTGTGACAAAAGAAATATTTTTATGTTGTTTTAAATGTAAAAATATGGTCGTACCTTCTCGGAAATCCCTCAGGAAGAAACCTGGATAAATAATAATTTATGTTTAAATAAAAGCACTGGGCTTTTTATCTGTTTACTGAGTTTCCACATAATTGTGAAAACTATTTTATCATTTATAATATTAAAATTTTTAAAGCTTTCAAATCATTTCTTAAATGGAACAATATTTATGGAAAATAATTAGCTTATTACGAAAAATAGATTTTTTGTTCAAACTATATATATAAAACTCTTCCGTTACTGAGTGACTGACAGACAACGCACAGCCGAAACCACTGAACGCAAGAAGCTGAAATTTGGCATGTATGTTCCATGGAGAGTGTAGGGGAGCACTAAGAGAGGATTTTTGGAAATTCCACCCCGAAGGGGGTGAAAGGGGTGAAACCCGATATTCACACGGGAACAGGACTTACGCGGGTGAAACCGCGGGAAAACTACTAGTTACTATAGTACATATAAGTTTTTACACAAATTTAGGATTTTAGGCGTACCTGTTAAAGATAAATTAGGATTGTTTTGATGGAATCCTAAAAAATCTGGACGGCTCGTCATGCAAGTCGGGTAAATGCAAGTATATGAAAGATTATTTGTGCATGGCAACGCAACTTATATAATTTTATGTATTTCTTTGAAATTTTAAATGTTTTTATTTAAGTAGCAGTACTTAGGAAAACATAGACACACAGGAGATAATAAAATAAATATGTACTTTAAACTCCTGTGTTATCATGATTTCTTAGTACACCCAGTAACCCATTTTGATCAAATTTCAAACAAAAACGAATTGTTAACTATTCAGTTAACCCGTGGGAACCAGGAAACCCTCTCAATCAATGGTCATCTTGAACCAGGAAGCCAATGCTGAGCTGATACACGTGAGGTTTCGAGCGAACAATAGCGACGAGGTGAACGACCGCGGTGACAATGACACACGTCACGGACGCCGCACTGATCATCGGTTACACAGCCTCTGCGTTTAAAAAATAAACATTGTTTATGGCGGAATATTATATTCTCTGGCGTGTTACAAAAAAGTATAGTCTACTCCGGAGTAGTCAAGGAAAAATAAAACTCTTTCGCAACTGGTTGTGAAACGCAATTAGTTGGCATGGCGACCGATTTCGTTTTATTTTCTAAAGAAATCGACTGCTGGTCTCGTCGGTCGCGTAACTTGCGCGTATTTTTTCAGGTAGGCCCTGAGTTCGATGACCAGTCGTAAAAGACCTAGAGCTCAGTGAGGTACCAATCCAGTCGAATTGGAGTTAAATCCGATGGCAAAATATTAGGACAAATTCTCGAGGTAATTAGATATTCTAAAACTCTTTAGCAGCCATTGTGTAAGATCTAGTATTCTGTCCTATGATTTGGCAACAAGCGAATGATACCCCTTTTTTACTTGTTCCACCTTAAAAAATGGCATTCTAATTGTTAACCTTACTTATTATTATACATACTTTCTACAAAATTGTGAATGTTTTGAAAGGTAATTTTGATGTTTAAATGTTTGCTAGTAATCAGGTCTAAATCACTGATCGAATTTGAATAAAATTAACCACACGTCACACAGATAGACGATTTTTTACCACATAGGATACTTTTTATGCCGTTCATACCGGCAAAGCTGCGGGCAATGTTCTAGCGATATTATAATTTATTAGAAAGTATATTTTCTTTCTTCCTTCTTACATAGTAAATGAGAAATGGAGAGACGTAATTTTTTTAAATATATTTATTTAGGCCGAAAATTATTAAGATTCGTGCCGAAAATTCCAGTAGACTACTTTTATAATCCCGATAAAATTCACGTTTGAAATCTCAAAAAGCAACATAAGTGGCATGTCCTAAATCGTAAAAAGTACTAGGATAGCAAAAAGCCTGAGGGATAGATTAAGAACACCAAGGTGGGACCCACCGTCAAAAGCGAATAAATAAATATCTATCTACACAAAGCAAATACGTGAAACATGATTCACCTTATCTTCTTAGCACACGTTTTGTGTAAAAACCACTCTTTGTTTCAATCGGTTTTTGATAATAAACAAACTGCATTCGCTGACATGAATACGAAATAATGATTTTACATACATACGTAGAATCGCGTCCATTTCTTGGAGATATAAGCAGACACTAAGATTTTCCTTAATACCTGTTTTCACGCCGTGTTTCTTCGACTTAATGATTTACAGGAACAGAACACAGGTAGCGAGTTTTATTTAGTAAAGCCACTGTACTAGCTGCTACAGTTTAAACGGAATTTTAGGTTTAAGCGTACTCGCTCACACCCGAATTGCCCTGTTTTCGTACCTCGTAGTTTTTTTCGTTTAATCTTCATACAGGGCCAAACCTTCTTCGTACTTACATTTTTGCCAAGAAGACCACATTTCTTTCGTAATGTTCAAAATAGCTTAAAAATCATCACTGTTTCTCAGAAAACGATCGACGCGACGAGATTTTTTGCATAATATAGTTAGTTTATCGACCGGAGAGAGACAGGCTACTTTTGATCTTTACAAAATGCATGCTTTCTGTAGTTTCGATTTCGTTATAAAATCAGAGAGCGAATCCTCAAGTAAAATTGGTATAAATAATATGCAAAAACAACATAAAATGTATTATAGAAACACCAGGGAGGGACGCATGAGCGACATAAAAATAATTTTCTCTCCAATGAGGAAGTGTTTGATTCGTTGTTCACTCGGTTGAAGGTTATGCTTACCATTATGTTGATTACAAGTACAACTGATTGGTTTTTCCATCTATTAGATAAGTAGCATACATTTGTAAATTTGTTCATGTTTTTGAGGTCTCAGGCAGCTAAATGTTTATAAATTTTGCGCCGCTTAGGAAACTTAGAGTAACAACGCGGCGTCAATATGTTACTTGTAGATAAAGCATAAATAACTATTCAAATTTCTGAAATAGCTTTGTAACTTTATTTCAAAGGGGGAGGGAGATAGGATTGGGAGAACTTGGCCAGGTAAATAAATCAAAATATGCGTTGTAGTGTGCATGTCCTGTACCAGGAGTGCAGAGCGCGCGGGAGTTGTACCGGTCGACCGTGAGCGAGGGCGTCGACCCGCGAGTTCATTGCCGACGAGGTCGCGCACAGATTGCACTGATATACACAGCCTGTTTTGTCATACTATTCACGTGTTATTCTGTCCTGGTACTTTTATCTAGGATGAGCTTTTTGGTAAGCTTTGGATTGGTCTGACTGCTTGAAAATATATTCTGACTTTTGGCAATGCGATCAAAGCTCAAACGCTGAACAGTCACTACTCGCTTTACTGGTCACTGAACAGAACGATCTGCGTGTCATTGCAACATTAAAATGCGATCTAATATTACGTTATTTAATCGCATGATCCCGTAATCAAATCAGGCGATATACTCGCTACGCGCCACTGGGGTAACAGAATTACAAGAAATTCTCTTCAAAGGACTTACGTTTTCATTTAAAGTAAGTTACAATTTGTATTTCTTAGAAAACATAAAGCTCATACATAGCTGTGAAGTTCTTACTGTAGGTATAAAGTCTCTCCCGGAAACACTACATATGATCGTTCTGTATAATGACAATGTATAACATTTTATTTTGCGTTCGTCCGAATCGCAAACTAACTCAGACGCTAAGGACAACTTGTAATAACATATAATAAGTATTTATAACTCGTTGAACCAGTGGTTTGCGCTTATTTTTGCGGCCAAACTAGAGGTGCAGTGTTTAATGCCCGAGTTGAGATTTGTCTGTCTGATTGGTAAGCTTAGGCTTGGGGCCTTGAATAATAGCAACTATGATAATTAAACACTATTATTATTATTAATATCAATATCAAATAAAGTGAATAATTACTAATTAAATTATCAGAGATATACCTCAGTAAGTGACAATTTAGTTTTAAGTTGATTTGTCTAATTTTACTGATGCATATAAGAGAATGCGGTCGGTCGCCTTTGAAGTAAGTTATTATAATTATATTTTGATATTCATAAGTGTTACTTTGTGACCTAAATGAATAAATGATTTTTGACTTTAACTTTGATTTACGACACAGGTAGCAAATAAGCATACATACGATCCGCCTGGTAAGAAGTTTTCCTAGTCTCTAAACGTTTGTAATACCAGGGGAATAGAAATTAAAGAAGGTTTACAAGGAAAGGAATGGCAGAGATATAAAGCCTCAAAACTCTTAATCACTCTAGGCTTCTTCTTTCCTGCAGTGAGTAAAGTTTTAAGCTCTGTGCTATACAGTGATCATTCTTTTACGCCGAGTCAAAATGAGTCCTTTTTACTCCTGCTCGACAACTCATGAGTACAATCTCCTTCTACAGATGATCATTGCCACTCATTATCATCAAGCAAGTCATAAACTCGTTTCCCACCTTATTAAAGACAACTCTCGTTCTAGTAATTCCTCTCCTATGTCTGGAAGTTGATCTGCAAACATTAAAACAACGTACACAAAGGTCACAAAGTACACCCAGACTCAGAACAACATTCGTGAACCACATAAAATTTGTGCCTTATAAGAAACAAACCCGTAACACTTGGCAGATTTGAAACTTGAATCAACAATTTGTAAATCACACCATTTCTACTTTGCATGAGTATCAAACCCACTTAGTAGATAAAAAATCAGTCATTATACTTACTCCTTTAGGGAAAGGAAGTCCAGCTATAACCGTAGCATAGTACCAGGCTGTCATAAAATCTCAAGGAATTGTGTGAACCTATGGCATATTTTTCACATATAGAGAGAGACCATAATAGAAAGGTTCGAAACAACAATTTGAAAATTACACAATTTTCTTCCATAATATGAGAATCAAACCCAGTGCTCCAAAAAAAGCAGTGCTCATCATACTTTCTACTCCTGCTATAACCGTAGCATAGTACCAGGCTGCCATAAGCTTTTCGAAGCTGTGTGAACTTATGGGGAGGCTGACTTGAAACATCAATTTGTAAATCACATATTATTTTCTGCCGTACGAAAATCAAACCCGGCGGTAGATAAAAATGCAGTCATAGTCATACCTGCCTTACCCCTATAGGAAGAGGAAGTCCAGCTATTACCGTAGCATAGTACCAGGCTGTCATAACTGCCTAGAAGCTGAAGGAAGCCACACAAACATTTCTAAGACTACCTTCAAAGATAGTTACGTATTTAATAATAGTTAGCCTTGTTCATAAACTTCTTAGTATCGAAGTATTACAATAGCTTGCCAATTGCGTACGTATGTACTATTATATGTATACTATATTTATGTGTGTGTGTGTTTGTTATTATGCTAGTTAAAGGCAAGCGAGCGACGGCCCTGACCTTGTATTTTGGTAAAAAACGAGCTAGCGACGATATAAGCAGATATACGCCATAATGCATAGCTTCATATGAAATTAGTAATATTTTTGGTTATATTACATCCTAACTAATATTATAAATGCGAATGTGAGTTTGTTTGTATGTTTTTACGTCTTAACTGCTCGACCGATTATCATGAAATTTTGCATGCATGTCAGGGGTACATAAAAGAATATAGGATACCTTTCATCCAGAACAAAGTACTCTTACTAACCTAACCTACATTTACATTTACACGAGAGAAATCGCGGGTAAGTTCTAGTATTAACTATTATACTATTAGCTATAAATGCGAATGTGTGTTTGTTTGTTTGTTACACTTCCACGCCGTAACTACTAGACCGATCATCATGAAATTTTACATACATGTCAGGAGTACAGAAATACCTTTTAATGATACCTTTTAAGCAGAAAAAATCTGTTGCCGAGCGAGCGATGCCACGGGTAATATCTCTATATATAAACTTATATCTTAGTAGCGGTGGTAACTGCTGTGCAGGAAGTCTTTACTTCGAATCTCGAGTCGAAGAACGTTACGTAGTACGTTTTTTGTTCTGAATTCTCAGCACGAATGGTCTATTACCATGTCTAGAACATGGTAATAGACTCGCCCTTAAACTATTGCTCTCAATAACACTTTCTTGTACAGGGAATCCAACCTAAAACTACACGAATGAACAACCAACGCAGCCGTCAATAACTAATAATAACTTGCTGTAAACTAGAATTGAACCCCAAACTCCACACTTGAAAGTTTCAGCTAAGCATCCACTGGACCTTCAGGATAATTACCTACATAATAATTAACACGAATCTGTTAAAACTGTTTATAAAGTAGAATTATAATTTGTGCGCAGTGTGAGTTCATTCATTTGCGCAGTTAGCTGTGTGTTAGCGCATAGTGCGTAATTGTGTTAGCGCAGTTTGCGCACAATTAGTTAATGAACTATTTAACAAGACAAACTTACTGAGGAGCTGTGTGAAATGATTGACGTCCAATTCTTGACAGACAATTTGACTGACTGCTTTGGTGGTGATGGTGTAAATACAACTGCTGTCTTAAGTCCTGAGTTTGATTATCGATTGGATTAGTTAGCATAGAAAAATATATTTAGCCCGTGGCTTCGCTTGCCTTATCAATAATTTTCTATACCTCAAAATGAGTACCTACATTTTTCTGGATGAAAGGTCTGGATGTCGGTTTCTGTACCGCTGACAAGTTTGCAAAAATTTCAACATGATCCGTCGAGTAGATAAGGTGTGAAAGCGTAACAAACAAACAAACTCACATTTTCATTTATAATATTGGTAAGGATATTCGGTAGCAGTACGTAGTTTGGTATTGTGCCCGGAAGATGGCGGTAAGCTCAATTCCTATAACATTCCACCTAAATTCATATACTTAGGTTTTTCTTTTTATTTGAACCACTAAGAAGGCAACAGGTATACCGCCTGATGGTAAGTGGTTCTCCTAGCCTATGATTGCTCTCAATACTAGATGGAAAAACCCGTTTTATCTCTGACTTTTCGAAGTTATATGCGTATTAAATAGTTAATTATCGCTCGCTTTAACGGTGAAGGAAAACATCGTGAAGAAACCTGCATGTCTGAGAGTTCTCCATAATGTTCTCGAAGATATGTGACGTCTGCCAACCCACACTGGGCCAGCGTGGTGGACTATGGACTAACCCTTGTCACACTAAGAAGAGGCCCGTGCCCAGCAGTGGGACAGTTTAATACAGGGCTGATATTATTATAGTAGAGATAGGTATGTGAGTATCCAGCTCTCTTAAACATCGGGCGAAACGCAGTAACAGCGTTACTTATCTTAAGAGAGTAGTGCTTTTCTAATCAAACCGACTTGTTGATATACTGTCGCCAAATAATGTATCTTTACTTTAAAAACGAAGGACTTAAGACAGATGCTTTAACAAATATTCAGACAACGGACACAAAGACAACACAAGACAAACCTAGACTCGGCACAACCATCTGTGGATCACCCATTTTATTTTCCCTTGTGGTATTCGAACCCACAACATACCTTAATAACTACGCCATCCATCGTCGAACACTATTCGTATAAAGTAGCTAACAAAATGGAAATATAAACCCGGGTCCTATATTTAAGGCATGTCGTTATACCTACAAACAACGCAATCTATACTTTATCTGTACTAATATCATAAAGCTGAAGAGTTAGTTTATTTGGTTGAACGCGCTAATCTCAGGAACTACTGGTTCGAATTGAAATATTATTTTAGTGTTGGATAGCCCATGTATCGAGGAAGGCTATAGGCTATATAACATTACGGCATTAGTAGCGGAGAATCAATGGAAAATGTTCCAAAAACGGGCAAAATTCTCTTATGTGACGCAGATGAAGTTGCGCGGGTCAGCTAGTTTTGACATACATATCTTTCATAGAATATGAGTCAAAAACGAACTGCCCATGGCATAAACGACTCGATTCTTGAATATAGATACCAGGGCTAAGACAACTTCTACTTATGTATCTACCCAAACCCTTTGGGGGATGTAGTATGTATATATAAGCGCCGTCAGTATTTACGCAGAAACACCGAATGTGACTGTGCAAACAGATTACAAACTCCACAGGTTATTAAATGTAATTACAGCCATTCCCAAAATGGCGACGCCTCTAAACGTTTAACGTTATATTATAAAGCCTGAATATCCTTGAAAGACGAGAGGCGCGTAACACTCATATTTTATACGCTTTATTTACGTCTTAAATAATAGGAAAATGCTGAGAATCAGATGTATAAATTAGAAAATATTTAAAACTTAATAGATGATGAGAAATAACTGCTAAGAACTATATAATACTTACTGAAGTTTGCTTGTGCATTTACACAAGCAAACTTCAGTATTATATAGGTGAGGTTAGCGAAGTAACAGTACTTTTTCTGAATGAAAGGTACCCTATGTCCTTTTCTGTACCCCTGACAACGTGTATGCAAAATTTCATAATGATCAACTCACGTGAAGTGATGCCGAGGTCTCTACTTTGACGGCCTAAGGAATTACTTTGTCACACTCTGCTTGAAGCACACAAATGTGTGCGCAAACACAAGTGCACTATCTATTACCTCACTGTCATAGTCTGATGTGACGACGTTCGACACGACAGGACAGAGATCAGTCGCAGGACCAACAGCTTCACGTGTTTGCACGGTGGTGAAATATAACCTACTTCCTTATTCTATTGTTAAGAATTTTTGCCGGCAAAACCGAATACCTTATTTTAGTGTCACGGCCGGGCTTCGATTCCGAGTCTTAGAGATTTATAGCCATATACTTTAGCAGATAAACCAACGTACCAATCGCATAATGAAAGAGACAGACGATGAATACAATATACTCGTCAAACTCTTATTAAATTTCGTAAATACTGACGTTATAATGAGAAAATCTATATTTGTTCAAATGAATAAATGAAAATATACTTTGAGATTAAATTAATGATGGCCTTCTTAGCTCCGGGAGGAGGCCATGTCAATTTTAATGAATTTGTCTCTCAATTTATGATTTAGTTTATATTTAAAAATAACGACAGCGATTTGGCGCTCTCATTTCGCAGATTAAAAATATGTCAATGTTTTTTTTTTGGTTTTGCGCTTGTAACGTAACTGTTCCATCCAGTCTTTCTAGGTTAACTTGTTTTCGCCCGGGGCTCAGTTTACGTTGTTGTCGGTTGTGACAAAAAATGTAACGTATATGCTAATTATCTGACACGGTTTGTATTATTTTTATAAAGACAAATCTCGTACTAGGAATAATTCCAGTGTCGCGGGGACTTTACAAACATTCAAACAACGGACACAAGTAACACCCAGACTCGGAACAACCATTTGTGGTACACACAAAATTTTGTTTCGTTTGGGGATCGACCCATAACACTGACCACAGTGGCAGTATCGAAGCGACTACTTAAGTCAATACGTCAGTCGTGCAGATCAAATGCATTGATTTATACTAATTTTGCAATGTTTTGAGGTGAAAATATATGCTATATGTCATGTCACGTAATAGTCTGCTCGCGTGACAGATTTAATCAAATTCTATTCAGCGTTTAAACGCTATTGAGTGCAAACATACTCACTTTCTCGTTTATAAGCTATACTCTCCGCGGTTTCGCCCGTGTGAATCCTACGAGATTAAAATAATCCTTTATGTTAATACATAGAAAAGGGAAGGATATGGTCTACGTGTGCCAACTTTCATCCAAGTCATAAAAAGTAAAACAAAGGTATATCACACCAATATTTTGCCAATTATGCTTTTAAATGTTACGTAATACGGCAGGGCAGCGATAGGCAAGTGGGAGACCGTTGGACTGCCACGCAGAGTTCTCGAGTTAGATCCCAAGGCGCGACCTCTGACTTTTCGAAGTTATGTGCGTATTAAATAGTTAATTATCGCTCGCTTTAACGGTGAAGGAAAACATCGTGAGGAAACCTACATGTCTGAGAGTTCTACATAATGTTTTCGAAGATATGTGAAGTCTGCCAACCCACAATGGACCAGCGAGGTTGAATGAGGCCTTTACATTTCTCAAGCTGAGAAGAGTTCGCAATAGGACAGCTTAATACAGGTCTGAAATTATTATAATACCTCGACCCTGCTGTCTACAGACCACAATTGCAGGACACTGTTGTTAGCCTTCATGCACAGCAATCGCATTTACTATCTATGTAAAAATGCTAACTTGTGTTAAAATGTATAATGAAGGTTTACAGAACGCACATACCTACCAGAGAGAAGGACTATTATATAAATTATTTTAACTGAACGATTATAATATCATTATGTGCACGTATAAGCCTTTTGGAGGATTTTATGAATAAGATTATTTATTATTCGGTTAACCAAAGATTTAAACTTTAGATGCTTTACTACGTTTAAATATCCCAAATAAACAGATAATTAAAAAAATACGGTCACTTTTCTGGACGTTAAGTTGTCATCCGACACACAATGTCAACATGACTTCTGAATTATAAATATAGTATTATCACGCTCTCTCATATTGAATTGTACACTTTCGTTCTCTATCGTGTAAATGCAATGTGTGAGTTCACTTTTCTTAGTGCTCTAAGTACGGTAAGAACACATCTATAATTTAAATATTTGTCACAAATCACAAATAAGCTGAAGAGTTTGTTTGTCTGTTTGGTTGAACGCGCTAATCTCAGGAACTACTGGTTCGAATTGAAAATTATTTTAGTGTTGGATAGGCCATTTGTCGAGGAAGGCTATAGGCTATATAACATCACGCTATAACCAATAGGAGTAGAGCATCAATAGAAAATGTTACAAAAACTGAGATAATTCTCTTATGTGAAGCAGACGGAGTTGCGCGGATCAGCTAGTGAATGTATAAAATACGATATCGAACGGTTCAGTAGTTTGTGAATAATTTTCTAATAACTTTTACTAATAAACGCGTTCACCATCATCATATCAATTAGCGTGAACATAGACAATAAATACTTATGTTTATGGTCCATTCATTCTCACTTTCGCTGTGTGTGTAAACCATAAAGTTTAATTTTTATTTTCTACACATTTGGACCAATTTGAATTATAGATTCAGAAACAATATTTTTGGCATCTGTTTTTTTTTCGGTTACGTCATGACTTCAATAGAGATCTGGCGTAAAGTGTAACTATGGTTAAGTGCTAGATTCGATTCCTGTCTTCTTTATTGAGCATTAAATAATATCTTGCCAATATAGACTGTCGCACTGCTAAGCACTGGTCTCTTCTCAGCGGAAGAGTTAGCCTATAGTCCACCACGCTGGCCCATTACGGATTGGCATACTTCACATAATCTTCGAGAACATGACAGAACTCTCAGACATGCAGCTTTGGTCACGATGTTTTCCTTCATCGTTAAATTGTGTGATAATTAACTATTTAATACGCACATAACTTCGGCAAATCAGAGGTCGCCTTGGAATCGAATTCCGTTCCGTTCTGCGTGGCAGTCCAATGGTCTCTCCCACTAGCCTATCGCTGTATAAATACTAGGATATCATGTAGACTAGGGAATCAATAGTGAAGAACCAGACGATATGTGGCTGTCGCTGCTTTTAAAAAAGCATTATTTGAATTTATGATTTTTTTTTTTTTTTATTAATAATAATAATAATAATAATAATTATATTAATTTATTAATCAGTTAGCAGATTCTTTTTGAACATGTAATAAGTAAAACGCCAACTAATTGAGACTAAATGAATCGATTAAGCAATTGGTCTCACTCGCCTGCTACCAGGACTGCAGAAATACAAAGGAGTTATTTATTACAAATAATAATAACTTTAGTATCTGTTTGACTAAATATTGTAGTATCACGTTTAAATATCTCTTAAGTGCAGAAGCAGAGCTATTGAGCTCACGTCACCAATGTTTAAATCACTACATATTATAAAACAAAGTGCCACGCCGCATCTGTCTGTCTATTCGCGATAAACTCAAAAACTACTGAACGGATTTTCATGCGGTTTTCACCAATAATAGGCAGTTAATTTGTTAAAGTTTTGTGTAAATTGGTTAAAGTATGACGATAATTCTCTACTACCCGTGCGAAGCCGGAGCGGGTCGCTAGCTAGTACAGTATAAACAAAAAAAAAACAAGCAGTATATACTGATCCGAGAACCGAACTTTGGAACTTCATGGTCATTGTGTCGAAGTACTGCATGATCTATTACTGTCTTATCACAATACCTTTATAAAGAAGATTACCTCAACTTAGAATCAATTGTCATTGTCTCATTGACGACTCGATGGCGTAGTGGCTAGTGTAACCTACTGCCACGCCTGAGGTCGCGGGTTCGATTCCCGCACAAGTCAAATATTTGTGTGCATGAACATGGATGTTTGTCTTGGTCTGGGTGTTTCTATGTATAATATGTATGTATTTACAAAAAAAAAGTATATATGTATGTTTATCCATTGTCTAGTACCCATAGTACAAGCTCTGCTTAATTTGGACTAGATGGTGTTGTGTGTATGTGATAGAATATTATAAAAAAAACCTAACATCGCCTATATTAAACTAATCTAAGATCTAAGTTGCGTCAGAAACGAAGGGCGGTTAGAAAAACACTGGCACATCCCGCAAAAAAATAATATCTAAGTAAACGGTAGCCATGATGACCACCCATCCAATTCCAGGCCGCTATTACAGCCCACAACTTCATTCACAAGTACCAGGCGCTCATAAATGCCAAAGCGCAGTTAATTTCCTCCGCAAACACGCTGTAATTATTTCTTCCACTCAGTTTCGCTCTTGGCCTTCGTATGAACAGCGTAGTTTTTGTTGGAGTTTTTATACATCCATTGTGTTTCTTCGCGTGTGAATCCTGCACATATTAACTATATTATCGATATTATTCCGCCATTATGTTAAGAGAATGTTTAAATACAATCGTTGTTTCCTCTTACAACATTTTAAAGCAAACCAACTAGGAAATCCTGTTGTGCCTGCCTGCATACAGGGTTAACGCCTTCCTTTAGGTAACTTTTTGGACGGCTTGTCCACAAAACTCCCTAAAGGCAACCGGCGTTAACACTCTATTACTGAGTTTCAACCCGTAGTTAAGAATTCTAGATGTTCACAATATCTTACCTTGCCAATTGCATTTCTTTTTCTAGGATTGGCAACGCGTGGTATCTCTGCTATTAAGCAATTATGCCACCAGGCAGGCGATTTTCCTACCTGCTCCGGCATATAGAAATATACCTACGATAATTACCTTCAGGCTATTTGAGATGGTGAGCTGATAGAAGGGCCTTATAAATAATTACTGCTTCGCTCCTGTGGCTCGTAGCGTGATGTTATATAGCATAATATGTTACTTTTGGATAAAGTTCCTTTTTGTAAGAATTTTCCAAATTGGTCTAGCAGTTTTTGAGTTTAATCATTGCAAACGAAAATACTAATTTTTCTTCTTTATAATACTAGTATAAATATCAGCCGTATATTATAAACTGTCCCACTACTGGGCACGGGCCTCTTCTCAGTCGCCATAATCTACTACACTGGCCCAGTGCGTATTGGCAGAGTACACGTATCTTCGAAAACATTATGCAGAACTCTAAGGGCTTGTTCTACCACCTCCAGATAGAATTTATCTATAAGATAAAAGTCTCGCTCGCCATCTCTCTTCTTTAACCTAACATGAGTGAGACAGCATGCAATTTATCTTTCGGATAAATTATACTTGTTAGTTGTAGGAGTGGCCGTAAGACATGTGTTTCCTTATGATGTTTTTCTTCATCGTTAAAGCGAGCGATAATTTTAAACGCATATAATCAAAAAGTCAGGGTTTGCTTTGAGATCTAGGAGAGATCTAACACTAGCCTATCGCTGTATAAATACTAGGATATCATAAAGTCTAGAAGGTGATATCCGAAGCGAAGTATGGCTCAGATGATAAAAACTAATTGCCGTATCAAATTCCGTTTAAGAAAAATAAAGTTTTCGTAAAGCCAAAGGTTGGCTTGGGATCAAACAGGAGACCTCTCTCTGCAAAGTAGTCCACCAGTCTCCCACTAGGCTATCGCTGTATAAATACTAGGATATCATATAGACTAGGAGTCGATAGCGCAGAAATATGACTCAGATGATAAAACTAATTGCCGTCAAATTCCGTTAGAGAAAAGCAAAATTTCCGTAAAATTGCATTGGGATCGAACAGAAGACCTCTGCGTGATTCAAATGCTATCACTATACATACTAGGATATCATATAGACTAGGAGATGATAGCCGAAGCGGAATATGGCTCAGATGATAAAAACAAGTTGCCGTATCAAATTCCGTTCGAGTCTGAACGAGTTATTCGTACGTTAATATAAATATTTAATGACCGTGGGAATACCTCCGCGCGTGTAGCCATGCAGATGTTATTTTGATATCATATTTAACCTATACCAATATCATAAAGCTGAAGAGTTTGTTTGTTTGGTTGAACGCGCTAATCTCAGGAACTACTAGTTCCAATTGAAAATTCTCAATTTAGTGTTGCATAGCCCATTTATTGAGAAAGGCTATATAAGACCAATAGGAGCGGAGCATCAATGAAAAATGTTGTAAAAACGAGCAAAATTCTTTTATGTGACGCAGACAATGATGCGCGGGTCAGCTAGTCTACATACAATATGTAGAAACTGATTTGTTCGTCCCTTGACTTACATTTGCGGGTAATCTTGAGGTCTTAGATACGAACAGAGTTGGGAAATCTGTTATTGGGATTACCGAAATACATCGACAAACTTAAAAAAAGGACAACTTTTACAAGATAACTCCCGCGCGCTAGGAATACTTCCTGTGTCGCGGGGACTTTACAAACATTCAAACAACGGACACAAAGAACACCCAGACTCGGCGCAATCCTAACTAATATTATAAATGCGAATGTAAGTTCGTAAGTTTGTCACGCTTGCACGCCTGAACTACTCGACCGATCATCGTGAAATTTCGCATACACGTTGTCAGGGGTAAGAAAAGGGTATCTTTTATCCAGAAAAAGTACTGTTATTAACCTAACCTACATTTAAGTAAATGCAGCAAGATTTATCTCCGTTCGTGTCGGATTACCTTTCACATAACTGCAGTTTATATTGTCCTAGTGAATTCGAGGTCTCGGGTCTCGGGTCATGAGGTCTCGGGTTCGAATCCCGGGTTGAGCCAACAAAAAGTTAATAGGTTTCCTGTTAAAAAATTTCAATAGCAGCCCGGAGTTAGGAAGTTGGCGGTGTTAGACACCACGGAAAGCACGTAAAGCCGTTGGTCCTGCGCCTGATCTCTCTCCGGTCGTGTCGGTCACGTCCCATCGGATCATGAGAGTTAGGGAATAAAGAGAGCACTTGTGTTTACGCACACACTTGTGCACTATAATATTTCCTGCGCAGCTGGCCAGTCTTAAGATTGGCCGCCGTGACTGAAATTCGGTCTGAAGGACATTAAATGAAGCAAGATAGGTATCGTATCGGATCGTAGCTATTGGGAATCCTGCTTACCCCTCCAGGAAAAAGGCGTGATATATATCGAACCCAATACCCAGCGGTTTAAAAGTGATGCGGTGCACTACAGCACTATTAGTCCCTATTATATATTAGATACGGGTTTCCGTGACCTGTAGATGTTTGAGCTATTAATAAATAAAGTTAATTATTATTAGTTATGGTTATTATGAAAGAATGCCTCGGCATAGCGGTGGAATGCTGCAGCCGTTGTTTCAAGGTACATTCCCGGGCTGTACAAGTAATTTTTAGTATTTCAGTCAAAAAATAGTCGGAAGTATGTTCGGTAGACGTAGCAAAAGGCTCGCCACCTTTTAAGTTTTAGAATACGACTACTGTAATCATAAATTCGATTACGTCGGGGCCGTGCCAAGTTAATTTCGGTACTACTTTATACATATGTTACCTAAAGCGAAACTAGAATTTTTTTTTTGGTTGGACAGCACGTTTGTCGATATAGGCTATAAGCTATATAACATCACCCTACGACCAATAGGAGCGAAGCATCAATAAAAAATGTTGCAAAACCCGGGAAAATTCTCTTATGTGAAACAGACGAAGGGTCAGCTAGTTTTGAATAATTTGACATCTATCAAACACGAAAATGGCGGGACGGAGTAACCGCGTTAACTTGTTTGAACAAATACTAGTATAAATGTATAATATGTTTCGTTCTGGCTATTTTCTTGTGAGATACAATATAATAGTATTGTGTTACATCAAGTTTTATGTACACATGTTAACATACAAGTACAGAACTAGATTATCTGATGCATAAATAAAAAAATTGGTAGGGATGCCAGTGGTAAAAAGAAAATGCTATGGAATTTATTTCTTTTTTGACTGCTAGTAATTTATGCTGCCTTAGTATTTGTCTTTTATAAATTTAAATAAATAAAATGGGAGTGTCGTTTATAAAGTAAATAAAAAAAATGTTTGTCTATTTGTCTGTCTGTTTGTTTCGACTAATCTCTGAAAGGGCTTAACCGATTTTGACGGTAGATACTAGAGTAGAAATTTTCACTAGCAGATAGCTGATGTTTAGGCTACCTTTATATCAGTTATTTGTTAATTTTCACGCGGACAAAGACGCGGGAGACTTTGATAATATAGTAGTATTTGTGGAAGGTATTAAAGAGATTGGAATGAAGTAATCGAATTTATTCCATTACTAAAGTAATAATATTGATTGTTATTCGAAAACTATTCAGCTTTGTAGCTCGTGGCAATAATTTATGTTTTCTTTGCGTGAGATCTGGAAGACCCGGTGTCGATTTTCAAATTATTGACATTGTCTGCTTGACAATAGTCAATTGCAATGCAATACAGTTTCTGAAAATATGTAATAATCTCACCCTCTATTACGTGGTACTAAATACAGTTAGCGTAATGGTTGTAACCGACTGCTACGCCTGAAGTCGCGGGTTCGATTCCCGCACAAGTCAAACATTTGTGTGCATATGAACATGGATGTTTGTTTTGGTCTGGATCTTTCTATATATAATATGTACGTATTTACAAAAAATAATTATATATGTATGTTTATCCATTGTCTATTACCTATAGTACAAGCTCTGCTTAATTTCGGCTATATGGTGTTGTGTGTAATTAATGTGGATGTAAAGTAAAGCACCTCTGATTTTCTCGACGCTATATAAATATGGATATATGTTAGTAAATACAGTTTGATAGCTGGTAACCCTACAGTTAGTTTACGCACCCGAGCGCCACACTGGGTGCGTCTGAAAGTAAAATTATATGCTACACAGTAAGTTTATCGTTATTAAGACGCGTTCACTGCGCTACACATGTTTACACAAACATCTAAACGTCATAACTTTTATCTATTGTTTCTATACGAATGCTCAAAATTGTTTTATTTTAGTAGTTAATATGATTGTGAATCTTTCTTTTATATTTTATTTTAATTTATTTGTTTAGTGTGTTTAAAGTGTATGTTAGTAGTATAGCACTAAAGGCGTGTTGGTACAGATGCTGTAAGCCTCTAGTGTTTATAAAATAAATAAATAAATAAATAAATAAATAACAATTACTGATTAACATAAAATGTTGAGGAGTTTTGCCAATTATTTGGTATTAGCTTTTGTGGTATCGCTTACTTGGGAATGCAGTTTTTCTGGTTGAAAGGTACCCTTTCACAAAGGTACCCACCCCCCTTTCACAAAGGTACCTTTTCTTTATGTCCTTTCCTGTACCCCTGAAAACGTGAATGCGACATTTCATGATGATCGGTTGAGTAGTTTGGCTTGAAAGTTAAACAAACAAACTCACTTTCACATTTGTAATATTAGTTAGGCTATGATCCTGGGGACGGTAGCATCCTCTTAAAGAGTATCGGCCGCTTTCTATATTCAATCCCAATCCCTATTTTGCTGGTCGAGATTGATATTTCAATCCATTTCTTACTTTTAGTATTTCAATAACCGATCGCTGAATCGTTATCCCGATATTTTTTTTTCAATCCATCTTTGGGCGGGCGGATCGGGTTTTAGATTGGTTTTTGTATGAAAGTGACAGTTATGCGTATTCTATAACCGATTTCTGATTTTGACAAATCGATATTTGATCGTTATTGATCTTTATTTGCGATCCTCCAACTTTGACCGATTGTACTGATGAAGGCGTGAAGACGCCTGCAGTCCGTGTGCATTCTTCCATCTTTATTTTATTATTGGTGGCATTGGTCTTTTTATTATTTATTATCTTGCTCCCCTCAATTAAGGAGAGCAGCCCTTTCGTCTCTTCCTTCGAGAGAGGTTTGGTTTTACTCTACAAACAAATAAAATAAAGCTTAGTAAGTTTTGTACGAAATGGCGCGAAGTACCGCGTCCCCACGCATTTATTTTTTACAGCAAAAAATAATACATGATATTTGCGGACGTGAATGTTTATTGCACGATTATTTAGTCATAATTATTTACTTACAGTTGCTGGCTCCATTTTCACTTTTCTTCTTTTGCAAGAAACAAACAAACTTAAGATTTTATAATGTTAAATGTTACTGACTGACGTTTTCGAGTGACTGACGTTCCGTTCCTCTTCAACAAAACTTTTATGTTTTACCAATATCGACGTATAGTTATAATACTTCACCGCTGCTACTTCGCAATCAATTATTATTTTTACTGTGTATGCAATTTCTTGTGATTGGCAACAGATCTCGGGCACAATATGTGATCCTAAACTGCCTTTGAAATTAAAGGGTCGCATGTATAAGGCGGTTATAAGGCCTGCCGTACTGTATGGAGCTGAGTGTTGGGCTACTAAGAAGATGGATGAGAAATGATTGCATGTAACAAAGATGAGAATGTTACGATGGATGTGTGGAGTGACGAGAATGGACAGAATTAGGAATAAATACGTTAGAGGTAGTCTGAAAGTCGTACCCATAGATGAGAAGGTGAAAGGAAATCGTTTGGCTTGGTATGGACACGTAATGCGAAGAGATAATACGTATGTAGGTAAGTAAGTGATGGATATGAGGGTAGAGGGACGAAAAGGGAGAGGAAGGCCAAGGAAAAGATGGATGGACTGTGTGAGGATGGGTATGAAAGGCAAAGGGGTAAATGATCAGATGACGGGTGACAGAGAAGTATGGAAGCGACGGACATACTGCGCCGACCCCAAATAAATTGGGACCAGGGCAAGAGGATGATGATGATGCAATTTCTTGTGATTATACACTTAATAGAAAACTGTTGTTTTTAGTTGCTTTAAGAAACCAACCGCCATTTTACTCATTAATCGCTGATGTACTTTTACTGCAAATGCGTAAAACAAATAGTTAAGGAGGGCGCAAATTTATGACCAATCTCTTTTTGCCAATGGATTTGCAGATGAGATCGGCGTATTGAAATGCAGATTCGACATCAATCGAGGGATCAGATAAAATCTAGATCAATAGAAATCTTAGATTCACGATCGAATATTAAAAGCGCCCGTAAGAGAGTATACACTATTGAGCTAAAAGTTATAGTCATACGTTTACGCGATACGGATTTTGTCGCGTTGTTATGTTGTATTTTTGACTTTGACTTTGACTGTCCCGGAAAACAAAGTGCCACAATTTGATTTAGTTCAAGATAATTGTAGCCTGGTTTCGTTCACACACTGACGTAAGGGTAATTCCGTGGCCCTCGAGACCACCGGACCTAAACCCGGTAGAAAATCTTTGGGGCCTTGTGGTCCAAAGATGGTGTCATCAAAATAAAAGAATACATCTATTTTTAGCTTTTCTTTCTGACAATATAATAAAAACTAATCCTGTCCTTAAACTGTTTTATTGAACGCATATTGTAATTACAAGTTTACATAATTTATAAATTCCGACAGGTGGACTCGCCTTGTGTCAGAACTTTACAATTACAAATTTGTAAATACAATTTTGGCATCAAAATCTACAGGTCTTTTCTACACATGCTAACGTTTATTAAACAGCATTTGTAATAATAATATTTGTAATGCTTTTCCTTGTAAAACTCTTACATAATTGTAAGGTTTATTAAACAGCACTTGTCGTAAAACTTAACAAATATATCATGTATTTACAAAATTGTCGGATTGTAATGTTTATCATCCCTCCGCCATTGATTTTACGACGTCATTGGTTCGATCAAGTTCAAACTAAGAACAGCTGTCACGTAACATACAGTAATTATTATCGTTATCAATAGTCAGATAAAGATGGCAATAGAAGTTGTCAGATCGATCTGCAAGCGAAACTAATCTTTATCACCTATGAGTCTGCAAGCGGCATTCAACCTTAGAGTGGTACACCACTTTCTTGGCCGACCGTATCTGCGCCTAATCTCTCTCCGGTCGTGTCGGTGACGTCCCGACGGATCATGAGAGTTAAGGAACAGAGAGTGCACTTGTGTTTGCGCACACATTTGTGCTCTAAATCTTGTGCGTAGTTGGCCAGTCTCCTTTAAGATTGGCCGCTGAGACCGAGTCGGTCTGGAGGACATTATTATTATTGTATGCTTGCACGCCGCTTTATATACTATCTTGATATTTTTACTTTGTGTATACTTAGTGAACGGTTCGCCCTATTGCAACATATTCAATTTAGTTATTGCAATAGCCGATCGAGCAGTGACTAGGGCTACATAAAGTTGAAGGAGGTCGGCTTGGTATTTTAATGTAGTAGAAAGGATGGTCATATTAAAGCGTATTTACATAACACCAGAGCTGCATATATCCGAAGAGGTAGGCAGATATCCTCCTAATCCTAACTAATATTATAAATGCGAATGTGAGTTTGTTTGTTACGCTTTCACGCCTTAACTACTTCACCGATCATCATGAAATGTTGCATACCTACACATTGCTAGGGGTACACAAAACGACATCTGTCCTTTACCTTTCATCCAGAAAAGGAGACTGTACCCGAGGGATAAATATTATTAATCTATCTAATAAAAAATGTATATTATTAGGTTAACAGAACTACTACGAAGACGATTATAAATATGCTATAGATAATATATACACTAAAAGGGTTAGAGAACGAAAGCTATTAAACCAAAAGTAAAGAACTACTACGGTCACAGAACAAATAGGTATCTAGTCCCTAAGATTTTTAATGATATAGATGAATTAAGAAAAACACCTTAATTAAGTATGAATACTCTTAAGAGAAGACTGATGGCTGTATTGCTGGGCGGTGTACGTGTCATCCAGCGGTGCAACTTTCAGTACAAAGTATATAAATAATAATTGTATGTAAAGTCTGTCATATTTTATTTTGGTTTTATACTTAAATATTGTTTCTATTCTTTTTTTTTAACTTTTGTGAGCTGAGCTACTTTTTTTAATGTATTGTGATCATTTTTACTAGAATTTAAGAGCGTGTCTCGCCGTTAAACTTAACTTTTAGCGAGTATTATGTATAATGTTACTGAATTACCACTGTATAGTACATAATAAAAATAATAAAAAATGTTAATTTACGCAAGTGAAGCCTCAGGCAAAATTTAGTAAGTTGTATGTAAATTCCACGTAACCTATTCAGTAGCAGTGGCACACCGGTGGCCAACCACTATATTTTTTATTGTGTCTGTTATTCTAACTCTTGAGAGATTAAGCGTGTACTGTTTACATTGCCAGAATCCATTCTGACTATAGATTACCTAAAACTTTTGCTTAACTGAGAATCAAATATAAAACCTACAATGAAATTTATACGATACTGGACGCACATCTTTATAATAAGCAGTTGTTTACAACATCTAAACCTCTTCAACAATCCTGCACTCCTAGTACTCTGCGAGCGAAATTGTTCAATAAATATTTTAGCAGTTAGGAATCGACTCTGCGCTTCTCAAACTAACTGCCAAGAATAGTCATAAAATATGTATTGGTTCGTTATTGCCGTGAAGGTAAGCAATGTTAGCGCATTCGGTCATTGGATTGATAACCTTTCTTCAAAAACCACGTAGCGAAAGACTGAATTGATTTTAAATTGAGCTTTAATAGTAAAAACATATTATTCTAACTTAATATTATAATGCGAATGTGAGTTTGTTAGTTTGTAACGCTTCATGCCTCAACTACTCGACTGATCATCATGCGTTGTCACGGGTACAAAAAAGAACATAAATAGTCCTTTCATCCAAAAAAAGTACTGTTCCTGTGTAATCGAATTTATTGACAAAATCTGCATTAAATCAAGTGAAGCCGCATTCAAAACCTAGAATTATGTCATCTTTTGTGTGTATTTGTCACAAAAATCCTCCAAAACGGCTGGACCGATATTGCTTAAAGGTAGGTAGCACTGGCAGGCTAACGTTCGGGCAAGACAATGGCTGTCGAGTTCGCTATTATACTATAAATCATAACATATCCAGGGACTATAAAATCCATTTACCAAATTCTGACTTGCTTCTTCAATCTTAAATAAAGTCATATAATTATGTACGCTCGTCTCATGCAATCGAAATAAAACGAGACAAAACTATACACTGTGAAGCTATCTCTTTTTGTATGAAGACTGGCTTTTACTCGCGGCTTCGCTTGCGAGTAGGTTAGGTTAGGTCATGTCTATCAGTACTTTTTCCAAATAAAATATAGCTTTCTAATAGTGGAAGCATTCTAAAATCTGTAAAGAAGTTTTGTGTTAAATCATTACTTACAAACAAAAAATTCAATATTTTCTCTTTATAATATTAGTATAGATGTTGGTGAGGCCCCGGGTGTGTCTCTAGAGCCTCTTTGGAGAAGTCAAAGTAAGTTCGAAATCTGTCAACCAGTTCAGAACTATGTTTAAAGTTTCAAGGTGTCAGTTCATTGGAAACTTAGTTTCAAATCGATAGCTATATTTGGAACAACCAATTTCTCAATTTTATAAAATATCTTATAGACATTTTCGGCACTATTATTAAGTCCTGTATCGCGGGGAACTTTACAAACATTCAAACAACGGACACAAAGAACGCCCAGACCCGGAACAACTATTTGTGGAACACACCATTTTATGTCCCGTGCGGGATCGAACCTACAACATTCGTCGCAGTGGCCGAAATGGCGCGAAACATACATATGTATATCTGTATATAGGAAAATATGTTAGGGGGCTCTTTATAAGAGCTGCAAAAGCCAAAACCATTATATGAGATTTTTGTCTGTACGTTTGTACGCGCATCATGCCAAAACTACTGCTCGAATTTGAATGCGGTTTTATCAGGCTAAACCAAATGCAATCCATGTTGCCGAAAACTCGTCCAAAATGGTATAAAATGTGTTGCCATCGACACGATAAGTAATTAACAGTTGTATTGCTCAAGGTCTAATTTAAAATCTGGTGTATGTTTCATCTTGATAGGCCACCTTTGTAATAATCCTAATAATGAACACATACTTCGAAATTCCACGTGAACGATGTCGCGGGCTAAAATAAAATAATTTCTTACCGATACCCATATAAATTTTATAAGAATTAGAATATCCTACCCAAATACGCTTAGAACAAGCTTATTTGTGAATGCTAAGCTCCGGATATCTTCTGTGTTCCTAGTACTTAGCATTTCAAATGTCTCCTAATCTAAATGGGCTTATTTGTTTGTATTTGTAACACAAAAAGGTTCCTTCGAAAGCTCTCGAAAGCTGGATTTTGCGTAAATAAATACAACCCTGTGTATTGTTTCTGTGAAATACTGAAATACATAAAATTCGTACTTGTAACCTGAATATTTGAAGTTTTCTTGGCAATGGAAATTGGCTACTTAGGTATTCTGTAAGTACCAACCACCCTAGTAAATAATGAGAATTAAGAACTCCTAGATTGTGATGAACTCCTGGTATTGCAACTCAGGAAATCTTTAAGCTTTGTTTTTTTTATTACTGTTCAAACGGTCTCCAAGTCATGGTAAGGAGTAACTGCCCCTTATGGACATGGCTGTATTTTCACATCACAGAATTACTTCAAAGTCAAAGTCAAAAAACATTTAACCATTTTTTGCAAAGTAACATCTATGAACGTCAGAAATATGTATATCAGTCTGTCATAAAAATCGTCTTCTGAGCTTCTGAGGGTAGTTGTAGTTGTCTGTGTTTGAATTTATGTATCGCCACAATAAATAAATAGTATTCAGAAGAAACCTTTTTGTGAAAACAACAACAAAATTGGTTCGACAATAAAGGAGCAATTAATATTTTAAATTTAGCTCCAAGAAAAGGAGTTTTGTTTGTGCATCTGGCTGTCTCGCTCACGCGCCTTAACACAAACAGCAGTTACGTCACAACTAAGTATGTGCGTTGTATTTCTGTCATTTGACAATAATCCCTTCCTCGAAAATGTTTTTCTTGTTTTCATTTAACTATTCTTTATCTTTATCTTAATTTACATCTTATTAGTTTCTTTATCTAGAAGTATCATAGGCTATATAACATCACCCTATGATTCCCGGGAGCGGCGCAGTAATCATAAGTCTACGTAAAACCACGTAAGAAGCTAGGCTAAAGAAGTATTTCTTCACATTTACAGTTAAAAAGACATTTCCGGGTGTTGCTAGCCTTCTAATTAAACTATCAATCATTTATAATTGTTGGCTAATTACGTCGAAAGTAAACAAACAAATCAGTGCGCTGTCCATCGCTGGGCCGCGTCCAACATATCTATGTTGTATATCCGGCGGAACACGCAATGTATACACAAATAGGCCTTGCTCTATTTACTATGAGACCATGTATTATATAAAGGAGTATACGTATTGAGCGTATAGTTTGCTATTGGAATATTCTTAACTCTTGCTTATATATTTCCGGAACAGTTGGAATAAGTGTTTCGAATTCACTAGATCCTTATGGTTTGCTCTTAATTATTAATCAAAAACTATTGCCGCAGTAGTAATAATTCATATGTCGCGGGGGACTTTACAAATATTCAAATAACGGACATAAAGAATACCCAGAGTCAGAACTACTATTTACGGAACACACAAATTTTTTGTCTACTATCGAACCCGCAACACTCCGCTTAGTGGCGGACTGATTTGGCCTCCAGCGCTCTCGCAGCGTATAATTATTTTCTCGCTTATCTCTTTCAAAGATTTGCTACACATTTTCATAGCATTATACCAGGATCTCATAAGTTGTGATGAGCTCTCTAAACAAAACAAGAAACGCTTGAAAGGTTTTTGGCGCCAAATAGATAATCAGCAAAAACAAGTTTACCTTACCTATGTGCTAATTAAACGTTTTTTTAATGATACAGGAAATCATTAGTTACCGTAGTGTCTTGAACGAGAATCTAACACATTTACATGTATTACATTCGTCAACTATTTTGCACCGTACACATGACTGTTGTTGTGCACTATAATATCTCCTTTGCAGATGGCAAATCTTCGTGTTTGGCCGCTGAGACCGAAATTCGGTCAGGAGGACCTTTATACCTTTTCCAATTCTCGTCACAATCCTAGCACATCTTCCTTAATCGTAAATGTTGTATTTACCTGTAAACAAACAAACACATTTGTTATAAATATATCATAAATGTCACCGAGAGGTGTGCGGTTAACCGACTACGTTCTTGAATCTGTGTATAAGTATCACAAGTGTTCTTATTGCCTTTGATGTATTAATTAATAATAATAAGACATGTATAATCTTCTTTGGAATTACATCCTTACAGAAAATGTCTGTTATGTCATTTTTAAAGGGAGGTGAGCTTTTTCCGGCGCGGCGTAAGAAAGTTCCAAAGCATACGTGTCAATTTAGTGCATTACGTTGCTAACACAGCTATTTTTATTTTCATGCTCGAATTGTATGGCAACACCAAAAAAAGCAAGAGGAACCGAAAACTCACAAAAAAATGAACACCGTAGCCTTATACCAGGATATCATAAGTTAATAGGAGTTTTCTTTGTATAACATCGAAAATGTTTCAAAAAGCATGTTGAGGTTATCTATCTGTCAATCAAAAGTTGAGGTCAAGTGCTAAAAGCATTGGGTCAATAGTTACTATAGTGTATTGACCAAGAAACAAACTTATTTACGCGAGCGGGGGAATGAATACCCACGTCTAGACCGCCGTTGTTATATTATTTAGAAAAATAAATCGTTGGTATATTGTTAAAACAAAACATTCCAAGTACCAGGAATGCATAAACAACTAAGAGTTCAAATTCACAGACTGAATATGAACCGTAAACAAATATCCCTATTTATCCCTATAAGTAGTAATAATGAATGCTAAGTGTGTTTAGAAGGAATATATCTACATACTTTATGGGCTGCTAGTATTTTTATCGAGACAAGAAAATATATGGCGCCTAGTTAAATATTCTTGCAATCACGAAAGCGAGGCCACGGTTTAAAGTTATAATTTTAACCAATATTAGAAATGCGAATGTTTTGTTTGTTTGTTTGTTACGCGTTCACGCCTTAACTACTAGACCAATTATCATGAAATTTCGCATAAGTACACGTTGTTAGGGCATGAGAAAAGGACATTACCTTTCATCAAGAAAAAGTACTGAATACTAACTTAACCAAACCTATATTTACGCGAGCTCACAGCCAGTTGCACTCACTGATCGGTAAACGATTAGCGAGGTTAAGCAACGTTGGGTGCGGTCAGCCTATAGATGGGTGACCGCTTAGTGGTATTTCATCTGATCGTCTCCGTGCTTCGGAGGGCACGTAAAAGTCGGTTCCGGTTGTTGTCAAACTGACAGCAGTCGTTAAGCCATGTCAGAGGCATTCGGGCGGCTTGAACAACTCTTGACAACAGGTTGGCCACTAACCACACGAAAAGAAGAAGTAAAAGACGCGAGCGAAGCCGCAAACAAAATTTAGTAATTTTATATATACAACATTATACTTGTTGGTAATTAATAATTAATTAATACAAAATATGAATTACGCTGCATTATTCTTGAAGAGTATAGCTAACATCACACTGCAGTAGATACGTTTAAGTCGCATCTAATTAGGAACGACACTAATTGCTGTGAAAAGCGCAGTTCCAGAACATTCAGATCCAATATCACCGAATCCGAACCGAGATCAAGATCGGTGGTAAATAACCAACTTAATTGAGAAAAATAGCAAAACTGAACTTACGTATTTTTCACAGATTCCAATTTCATCGAATCGCTATCAACTGAGCATTCATTTAAGTATATAATATAATGTTCAAATATCTACTTAAATTGTATTACTGTTTGAACAAACTTAATACAGTAACAAAAAATATGTTTTAGTATTAGTACCTAGGTAGCCCGCGACTTTACATGTAGGTTTAGGTTAGGGTAGGTTAGTAACAGTACTTTTTTCTTACCACTGACAACGTGTATGCGAAATTTCACGATGATCGGTCGAGTAGTTAAGTAGTAAAGCGTATCAAACAAACTCACATTCGCAGTTATAATATTACTTAGGAAGTAGAGTTTGTTCTCAACATGTAATTCTTAATTCAGGAACTGGAGGTATATTGAATATTTATATCTATTTCAACAGGTACTTAATATCAACGCTTCCACGTATTCCGCGGGTTGTCATCGACCGGATATGAAGTCGCACTTTTGACAGCGCGCGCTTTTTTACCCACAGATAAATAAGGTAACTGACTTTTATATTCCGCCTAGCAAGATACAATAAAAGAATTTGGTATTTGTACCTGTGTTTTCTTGAGCAAAAAGAAAAACATCTATGAGTGAAAACACTTTTTATGTGGTAGTGTCCGACCAAACTTTTGGTTTCGGTTTCAGCCAAAACTGAGACCGACGCCAAAATTCGGTTACTGCTTCGGGTGTAGAAACTATACTATACTATTGGATACTTGGCTGTACCATTATGCATATTTTCTGCCCCTTGTTTTAGTCTTCTTTAGCCGCGCCCTTTTTATATTTTCTATATAATATTGTGTGAAATTTTAATGGTAGTAAGGTTCGCTTATTAAGCCTACGGCTTGCATGGCAAGCGACACATATCGCGCTTTGTCCACTAAGCGGAAAAAGTCGTTGCACTATCAGCTCAATAATAATTAGTAATTTTCTATAGAGAGCATTTTGCAATTTCTTCTTAAACTTAAAATTGTCCTAATTATCAGATCTGTGCTCTGTATCTAAGTTTAAGAAGATTATGGAGTGTTTCTCCATTTGTAAATCTGAAATATCTATCGTTATATCTCAGCTGAATAATTATTTTTGACAGCCATTTCATCAGATTTCTTTAATAAATAAAGCGCTGATACATATGTATGTCCTTGAGAGGCCCGTTACATAGTGCCGCGGAGATCGAATGATCTATGAGGTTGAACTACTGAAAAGATGTTACCCTGAATACGAGTAAGTGAATGTAGAGCGCACATATCACTCGCAGAGTATCAACTTAGCACCAAGCAAGATATTTTTTTTGACTTCACGCATGTCGTAGTGGTTTAAGTGGTCGGCTCGCCACTGTCACTGCGCCAAGTGTTGTGGGTTCGAACCCCACACGGGACAAACATTTGTGTGATCCACAAATAGTTGTTCCGAGTCTGTGTGTTCTTTGTGTCCGTTGTTTGAATGATTGTAAAGTCCAGGAATTATTCCTAGTGACAAGTGTTTAAAAAAATAGATTTAGTTACTCTCACATCAGCTTAAAGCGGTATTAATATTTACTTTACTTTTAAAATCATTTTGAAACAATATATTGAATGTGTCGTTTGCCAATCAAATACTTAGAAATATATTTTACTAGAGACCCGCCCCGGCTACGCACGGGTAAACTTAACAAATTATACACCGAAACCTTCCTCATGAATCACTCTTTTTATTGAAGAAAACCGCATGAAAATCCATTTAGTAGTTTTTGAGTTTATCGCGAACAGACAGACAGACGCAGCGGGGGACTTTATTTTATAATACTATGTAGTGATAGTGATTTTCAATGTGTTTTAATTTTTACATTCATTTATCACATTTTACCGCACATGTCCGACATGGATGTTTGTCTTGGTCTGGGTGTTTCTATGCGTAATGTGTATGTATTTACAAAAATAATGTATATATGTATGTTAATAATATTGTCTTCTGTTTACGCGAATATTATTCATTGAAATTAAACTACTATATACGGATTTTATCGCGTTGTTTATTTGACACTTTATTACATAATTTTGAAAACTGTTACACTACTACTATTAAACTTTACTAATTTTAAGCTAATTGAATTATTATTAAACTATTAAAACTATATAGATTTAATTTAATATTACACTTTCCCCGACGTTTCGGTTGCTTTTCAGCAGCCATGGTCACGGGGAGAGAGAGGAGAGTCTCCCCAGTTTTATAGTAGTAGTAGTGTAACAGTTTTCAAAATTATGTAATAAAGTGTCAAATAAATAACGCGATAAAATCCGTATATAATAGTTTAATTTCAATATATGTATGTTATCCATTGTCTAGTACCCATAGTATAAGCTCTGCTTAGTTTGGGCTAGATGTGTGTATGTGATAGAATATCATTATTATTATTGTTATTATAAAGTCTTTAGGTACCAAACTGTAAGATTGGCTTACAGATAAAGTCATATCATAAACATGCTTCGACAAAACCAGAACCTAACCTAAAAACCTATTTACTTGTCTATTATTCTTGTTTGTCTATGCCTCTAGTTGTACAGCGCGCGCTTTGGCATCACAGATAAATAAAGCACTGACACATATTCCGAGTTACCAGCAGAAATAAAAATATATCGATGCTTATAAAGATTGGTTGAATACATGTGATGTTTACATTCGTAGCACGCTATGTAAACACCGCGGCGTTGTTTGTGTTAGCAGCGGTGTAAACTAGCTGCCACTTTTATTATTATTAACTCTTTAATTAACTGTCTGATGGATCGCTATTATTTTATATTGAGTTTTTTGTAATCGCATTGTACTGATTGTAATATTATGTATTATCTCCAGCCAGATGGCTGGAGAATACTACCTAAGTTTTAAGATGTTAAAGCCGCACTAATTCTATCTAATTTGGAGTCTTGGTGTATTTAAGATATTACGCTCGTTCTATATTATATTATGTTGGGATTTAAATTTATATTAATAATTTCATAAAAACTTGATGATTTCATCATGAATAGCTCGACCGAAGAAGTACTCTCCTTTCACAGGATATTCACGTGCAGTATCAGTATACGTGCTGGTGCGTTTCGTTTGCGGAAGAACGGCGCTGGAGGGCCAACGGCATTCTTCCTGTTTTATCTTCTTAAAAAGGCAACTCTCGCACTATTAATAAGTCCTGTGTCGCGGGGACTTACAAACATTCAAACAACGGACACAAATAACACCTACACTCGGAACAACCATTTGTGGATCACACAAGGTTTTGTCTCGTATGGGGTTCGAACCTACAACACTCGGCGCAGTGACAGTGGCGAGCCGACCACTAAAACCACTACGACATCCGTGCTGTTGAAAGTGAGCCTTCTGTCGGAAGTGTGACTTCCACACCATTCCACCTCTCTTTCATACAGACTACCAGCTTTTGCGCGCGCCTCCTGCTGGTACGGTACATCAATAAAAAGTAGTATATGATTTTCCTCAGGTTTTATATCTCATCTGTACCAAATTTCATCTAAATCGGTTGAGTGGTTTAGCAATAAAACGGTAACAGACAGACAGAGTAACTTTCGAATATTAATAAGGATGGTTATTGTTTATCATCAGACAGACTTAGATTTGTTTATTTTAAATGTATAACACTTGCGTAAACAATAAAAACATATAATATTCAACATGCATTCTTCCATTTGCCACTACTCTGTGTCCGCGGCTTGATTCGCTTGGTTTCATTTATGTTACTTGTTGCTGTTTTTATTTAAGTGAAATAAGTTTTAGAATCGATTCTATTTTAGAAAGATTACTTCTTGCACAAACCAAGAAAAGTTAATATTATAAATCCGAATGTGAGTTTGTTTGTTACGCTTACACGCCTTAATTACTCGACCGATCATCATGAAATTTCGCATACACGTTATCAGGAGTACAGTACAGGACTAAGGGCCTTTATTCCAGAAAAATTCAGTTTCTGAGGGATATAAATTTATTGACATAATCTACATTAACGTGAGCAAGGCGCGGGAAAAATCTATTATCTTAATTTATTACTAGCTAAACACGGCTACGACTCGCTATCTTGAATTTCCCGTTGCCGAAGTAACGTGTAATTAAAAAATATCTTATATAGATATGCAACGTAATTTAAAAAAAGACAAGTCAATCCACGAACTTCTTTTCAAGATTTGCAGACAAACATACAGAAGCGTTTTTATATATGTATAATGATTAGCGCAGATAAATGAGTCTTCTATTTGCATAAAACCTGCCTTAATTTCGTTTTTATGAGGCTTTAGTGCACGTAGGCGAAACCGCAAGCTAAAAATAGTGCAGCACTTAGTACAAAATTGTTGTGTAAGTAATTTAGCGACACAGACTATAGTTAGACCATACTCCATTACAGACCAAAGTCTAATGGATACTATCACAAACTGGCCGGCCAAAGTGTGTAGCCGCACTGAAACTAGCCGCGGGTATTCAAATAAGACCGGCTATTTTGAAGTATCAATCGTCTATATTCTATATCCTAACTAATATTGTAAATGCGAATGTCAGTTTGTTTGTTACGCTTCTACGCCTTAATTACTCGACCGATCATCATGAAATTTCGCATACACGTTGTCAAGAGTACCGAAAAGGACATACCTACACAAGATACCGAGAAAGAAAGAAATTCATCAAGAAAGAAAGTACAGTTGCCCAACAGCTATTTACCTGACCCAGGCAACAGACCTAACTACTCATACACAGCAGTTGTTACCTGTGTGTGATGTGGGTCTCGGGCTCGAACCCACGTCGCGCACCTCTGACTTTCGGAAGTTATATGACTTCGGAATTATGTGCGTATTGATTGACAATTATCGACTGCTCCGTGCCTCGGAGAGCACGTTAAGCCGTCGGTCCCGGCTGCCATGAACATCTATGGCAGTCGTTATTGGGAGAGTGTCGACACAAAAGATCCCACTGGGTCGAAGTGTCGCCGGTCTGCACTGACTGGCCCCCACATAAGATACTTAGATACCTGTGTACGCAGTAAAATATGTTACACTGTTCTATTAAGTAACTTAAAACTACGTGAAAGTACTTTAAAAATATTATTGCGCAGATATATGTATAGTGCAGATCTTAGATGGCACATAAAGTGTCGTATGCCGAGTAGTATACAGCGGGCGAAGCTGCAGGGTTAAACTAGTGCAATATGAAATACGAAACTGCCTCGTTGATCCCGAGGCTTAACTTTACGCTACGTCGCTATCGTCCTTGGTTCAATTCGTGCTGTGATAATTCGTGCGGTTCTCTGTAAAGAAATTCTTGGCCGCAGCACGAAGTCTGAAATTATTCCCAGTGGACTGATACGATTGCCCCCTAGCATCGTAAAAAAAAGGTAGGCAAGTGTGCGTGTGGTACATTTCTGCCTATCCTTCGAGGATATACTACCGTGAGTATACAGATAATATTCAATACTTTTCATAAAATTGAGCGACCACATATCGACCGATCTCTGTGGTGAACCAACGTTGTCGCAAACAAGTCTATAGAAACTGATTACAAAAGGCAGGTGCGAAACAGGTTAATTGAATCAATTTTTGTATAATTTTGTGTACACGCTTACAGTAGGTTATAGGCCCAATATAAAAATCGGGTCTAAGACTTTAAGATTGATCACAATATATAAACATCTTTTTTTTTTTTACTCTCTTAGCCTTTCTTATTCCCAAGTCACTTGGGGTCGGCTTTTCTGGTCTAACCGGATTTGACTGGATATCAGTTTTTACACGGAGCGGCTGCCACCTGACCTCCGCAACCCGAAGGCTAACGATACGCTAAGGCTAGACCAGTGTCAGGATATTAGAGGGTACTGACTTTCCCAATAACGACCGCCATAGATGTTCATGGCAGCCGGGACTAACGTGCTCTTCGAGGCACGGAGCAGGCGATAATAATTGTCAATTAATACGCACATAATTTCGAAAAGTCATATTACTTCCGAAAGTCAAAGGTGCGCGACGTGGGTTCGATTCATATTACAATATATAAACATATGGATGCATAAGTATACATAAACAAATTACCTGATTTATTATTCTAATAGGTACTAGAAATCAAATCGAATACAAGAAATGTAACCAAATATAAACGTCACAAGATGTGAAGAGATACCTTTACGCGCGTCCCCATAACATCTTTACAACTCAAATACATGTAAAATACAAGTCGAAACGAGAAGACATCAATACATTCAAATACAAAACGTTATCACCGACACATGTCGTCATCAATAAACGTATTCTTACGTTACAGTTCCGACGCAGGCCTCCGACATGGTAGCGCTCCGGTAATACTGCCTGAGGGACGTCATCAACATCTGTTCTCAAACGTACACCTCGCTAAAGTACCCTAATATTACACCTCTCTCGCTCACACAACTGAATTTGACAATAGCTCGGCTCGTGAGTGAGGAAGACAGCGATACCTGTTGGGCGTCCCTCAGGGAGCGATTCTTGGGACACTTCATTCTCTTTTTATACATTGTTAAAGTTTGAAAGGGTTGTTTTGGCGACGCGTTGTTTCGGGTTTATACTTTTTCTTATTGTCGCCTGCCTCCGCCCGTTTCTAGGTTAATTAATTTGGGCAACAATGGATTTTTTGTAATTGCTACCGAACTTTGTGGAGTCAGTTCTTTTTCCTTTGGATGCGATATTAAAACTTACTATAATCGTTATATTTGTTAATTAGAATTTGTTGTAAACTTTTTAAAGGTTGGATAATGGGAACTCTTGTGACTGAAAGGCGTTTGACGTGAAACGTGACGTGAAATGAAACTTGACTGACGTAAGTTTATAATTAAGTAAAATATAATATATACAAAGAGATTATTTGATATAGGTAAGTATTTATATAAATCTGTCAAACAAAAGCATCCAGTTAATTAAAATAATAATATTCTATCACATACACACAGCACCATCTAGCCCAAACTAAGCAGAGCTTGTACTATGGGTACTAGACAATGGATAAACATACATATGTATATGTACACTTTTTTTTCGTAAATACATACATATTATACATAGAAACACCCAGACCAAGACAAACATCCATGTCCACGCACACGAAGGTTTGACTTGTGCGGGAATCGAACCCGCGATCTCAGGCGTGGCCGTAGGTTACACTATTCAATACGCCATCGAGGCCGCCATTCTGTCATCAGAGTCCCAATTCAAAATTACAATTGAAAATATATATACCTACTTATAAATTATTTATTAACATATTATGTATGCATACATACGGACGCCGTGCTGTGTCGAGTGGTAGCCTCGCTACTACTCCTTTGCTGAATGTTATGGGTTCGATTCCCATAAAGACAAAATTTGTGTGATTCACATATAGTTGCTCTGTGTCCGTTATTTGAATGTTTGTAAAGCAACACAGAAAATATTCCTAGTGTGGGAGTTTTTCTTTTTAACCAAAATATCCTATAGCCTTGGTGATAATATAGCTTTCAAACAGGGCAAGAAAATCGGTTTAGTAGTTTTTGAGGTCAATCCTTGCAAACAAACAAAAAATCACATATTTCCTTTTTATAGTACCAAAATTTTTTTTAAATTGTATTTTCGGCATACGAGCAGACGGGTCGACTAATGGTAAACGATTACCGCCGCCCATGGACACCCGCAATACTAGACAAGACACAAGTGCGTCGCCAGCCTTTTAAAATTGCCTTCTCCCAGGAGGAAGGGTTTTGCCTCCGGTACCCTCACTCACTCGACGAAACACAACGCAAGCGCTATTTCACGCCGGTTTTCTGTGAGGCCGTGGTATCACTCCGGTCGAGCCGGCCCAGTCGTGCCGAAGCGTGGCTCTCCCACGGATAAAACCTTGGTATAGATAAAGTACTCCGTCGATCTTATATATAAAGTATAAGCGCAACTGCCGATCGTGTTGTCCTGGGCTCGATTCTTAGCCCAGAAATCTGTTATCGCCATCAGCACATACGCACATCATTAACCATTCGTTATTCTATAGAAATTATTCTTAAACTAGCGATCCGCCCTGGCTTCGCATACGAAACCTTAACATACACCTAAACCTTCCTCACGAATCATTCTGTCTATTGGTTAAAACCGCATGAACATTCGTTCAGTCGTTTTTGAGTTTATCGCGAACAGACAGACAGAACAGACAGACGCGGCGGTGGACTTTGTTTTATAATATGTAGAGATGGTGAAATATACAAACAAACACAGATAATAAGATAGATATAATTAGGGATAAGGCAGAGATACCTATTATCGTCTGCCGCGAACATTTCCATCGTACGTGCTGATAGGAAATAAATTGTAGCAGAAAACCAAATAACAGTGTTTAGTGGGTAGGTTCGTCGTAGCCAATTATTTTGTGCTTAAGGGATGAATCCCCCAATTAGCATTTCAGTATTGGGGTTACGAAAATTGACAATTATTTGGTGATGAATCGGCGATACACAATCCTCTTACAGAAGCAAGTCTTCGATGCTGTAAATTTGATATGTTTTACTGTGAATACACTTTTTCTTTCATTTTTACAAGAAACATTTTGATTTTTTGAACATAACATTTACATTGTTATAGCATTACGACTGCACGAATGGTGTATTGGTTAAAGTTGTTGCCTCATCTCTGACACTACGCCTAGTCTTATGGGTTTGAATAACACATCGGACAAAAATTGTGTGATCCCCTGAGTCTGGCTGTTCTTCGTGTCCATTGTTTGTAAGTTTGTAAAGTCATACAGGCAATGGTCTTAGTGCAGACGTTGGTCTTTTTTAAAAGTTAAGATTTACCAGGTAAGCATGAATACCGAAGGCTTACATACCTACATATTCCAATATTTTCCTTTTATACCAACTTAGATTCCTTTTACCTAGAGTTGGTAACGCGCGAGTGATACCTCTTCCTCTGTCATGTACTCCTGGTACTATAAGCGATTATATGATGCAATAACCACTTACATCTACGTGATCCATATAATTATTTGCCTCTATTGTATAAAAAAAAACACTTAATTTGACCTCCCAAGGGTCTTTAATTAACTACAAATACATATGTCCCAGGGACTTATGAGTCTGGAACATAGCTGTAATATATTTTGAAATAGCCATTTTGGCCGAATATTATAACAAAGATGAAAATCAAAGATCGCATCGCTCTTAGATTTAAAAGAGTGGCCGTGAGTTTATTGCAGATATCTTCTCATAGGCTCAACCTTTTGCCTGAACCTAGCAACTGACATAAATGTAAATTCAGTAAATTTAGTAAACTCATCCCCTTTAACGTTCATAAGTGTTACTTTGTGACCAAAATGAGTAAATGACTTTAACTTTGACTTTGATCGCACAAACAAAGTGCTCACACTAGAAGAGTGAGCCCACACATTACATGTACATGATAGAGAACGATAGTGTACAATTTTCAATATGAGTGAGCGTGATAGTTCGATATTTATAATTCAGAAGTCATGTTGACATTATGTGTCGGATGACAACTTAACGTTCAGAAAGGTGACCGTAATTAAACGTAGTAAATAGTAGTCTATGATTCAATTTTTTATTTTTAAAGTAACCCTACCGTTACCTAGCTTTTAGGTTATATCCTTACCAAATAACATCAAAATCGGTGCAGTGTTTTGTCTGTGAAAATGTCACAAAGAGACTAAGGCTTAAAATTTATAATATTAGTATGGATTTACTATTTCAGGATAAGGTGGAATGGTGTAAAATTATATTATGATAATTATATTTATTTATATCTAGATTTTGCACGCGATTTTGCTCGCGTAAATATAGATTATGTCAATTTTTAATCTCTCGAAAACAGTTTTTTTTGGATGAAACGTATCCCATGTCATTTTTTATACCCCTGACAACGTGCATGCGTAATTTCATGGTGATTAGTCGAGTAGTTAACGCGTAATAAACAAACATAATTATAGTCTTACGCATATGTCTCCAAAGTTGGGAGCAGCAGGGGTGCATTGCACCTACATTTCGATAGTTATTTAGGTGCATGTTACGGCGCACAATTACTTTGACGGCATTTCTTAACTGAAAATCTCTATAACACTTTGCCCTTTGTTAGACCAAAGCAGCCGTATTCACTACCAATAAAAATACGTATATTTATTTAAAAATATCCATTATAATCTCCATGCCGTATTTATAATGTTTAAATCGCGTGGCTATATGAATAGCGCATTCTTCCATTTGTCAATAACAATTGTTTATATGCGCGTCATCGAGATTCCGAGTATTGTGACGGCACAACGGTGCTCGCGAACTGATAACTGAGCCGTATTAAGAGTTTCAAAGATAGGTTAAGGTTTTAACCTTATAAATCGTATGAATAATAATATCAGCCTTGTAAACTGTCCCACTGCTCGGCACGGGCCTCTTCTCGGTTTGAAAAGCGTAAGGTTATGCCAGGCCACGCTGGCCCAGTGCGGGTTGGTAGACTTCACATATCTTCGAGAACATTTTGTAAAAACCTCAGATATGTAGGTTTCCTCACAACGTTTACTGTTAAAACAAGTGAAAATTAACTATTGAATGCCCATATAACTTCGAAAAGTCAGAGATGCATGCAGTTCAACGGTTTCCCACTAGGCTGTATCTATCTATCGGTGCTCTTAAAAGCATGGATTTTGGAAATAATATGTGATTCTTTGTCTCGTTTACGCGAATGTTATTATACATTGAAATTAGAGAACTATATACGGATTTTATCGTAGTTTATTTTGAAAACAACATTTTAACTCATTTTAAACTATATTTACACTTTAGACGTCATTTCGGTTGCTTTTCTGCAGCCATTGTCACGACGAGACCTAAGACGGTGGTCGTCTCATTGTCTTGAAGTATTCATTCAAAGTTCTTGTTCTTTTAACTCAAGATTGGGCATTTGGCCGATGACTTTGAGAATTTATGTCATAAAATTCACAATAACATTTTATCTAAATCAGGTATCAAACCTTGACCTTCTCGATGGACTACAAACTTATGCCACGGGATCATTGAAACAATGTTTCATGTCATTATGCATTGTATAGAAATCGAATTCCACAACGCGAGCGAGTGAGTAAGTAACAAGCACATTACAAACAAAACGAATAAGATAATCCAATCTCGTTGTTATTGTACTAGGAGCGCATACAATCGTGGGGTTAGTCCGTTGCGCGTTGTCCAGTACTTTGGAACTCGATACCTGTGCGACGTTGCCGCTGCGGGCGCGCACCGCGCCGCGCGGAGCGGCAACGTGTGCAGGTGTAGGGGCGCGCGCCCCGCGGACGTCACACGTTCCATGTTTGAAATCTCACTTTTGAATCAATTGAGTGCCTTTGTTGAGTTTGTCATTACTCGCCATTTAGACATGTTTTCTTATAATATTAATTTACTGTGATAATGATAACTCATTTTGTTCTCATGGGAAAGTTAATTTTCTTTTATAAAGACTAATATTTTTGAGTATAAAACTGAAATTAAATCTAAAAGACAAAGTGCAGCCATCCATAAATTGTATTATAAATATAGACAACCCCGCTTGGAAATAGAGTGCTCTTACTCGACGCTAGACATAAGTTAATATTATCATTATTTATTTCGTTATAGATGAAACTATTAAAGTTTTCTTTTGACTAGTATACTTATCTACTTAATACCATCTATTTAATAGAGAGTAAGTGCTTGAAAAGATAAATTCCACGCTACAATTTCTTATTTTGTGTATTGAGGACACGAAGTAAGAAATCCTAGCGTCAGAATTTTCATGCCGCTAACCTCTGACTTGATTTAGGTATTTAGGATAAAATCTATGATTAAAGGTCCATAAGGAATTTTCTAACAGAAAATCTCAAGAAAATTAGTCCTTACTTAAATGAGATACTAAGACCTCATTCGCTAGAAGTATGAAATCAAACAAATTTTATTAAAAATTCCCTAGTTTAAATTCGCACTCCTCCTAATTCATGTACTCCTAGTAACTGTCACATAATATTGATAAATAACTATCATTTTATATATAAAAACTCGCATTTGTACGAGTCCGGCATCGACCTTGGTACTTCACAGATCGCGTTACTTGTCAATTACCGCATATATCATGCGCAATGGCAAGGCCATAGAGTTTATATCAAAAGACCGAGTTCAAAATACACGCGATATTTTTTTTATATGTCTAAAAAGATCAATGACGTTGTTTTTACAGCAATGAAAAAAATACTGCATTAAATTTTCATATTTACTACATACATACATAGATTCACGCCAGTTTCCCAGAGGGGTAGGCAGAGACTACGGATTTCCATTTGCTACGATCCTGACACACACACTTCTTTGGCTTCAATCACTTTCAACCCATTCCTCATACACGCTCGCCGGTTTGAGGTGTTCTTAACCTGGCCTTTGTCCAGAACGTCTGCGATCTGATCAAGAAACGTTCGCCTAGGTCTGCGACTGTTCCATTCACACTAGCATTATATTCATATTAACTATTTGAAGAGGAGTCTGTGATGACCGCGCACATCCGAAGCGCAGTAAAGCAACTTTGCCATCGCCAGGTTTATAGATGGGTGGGCTTTTTTAATAAGCAATCTGAGGAAAAGATTTTAACCATAGATATGCTTATAAAGGTATAAATATACTACCTACTAGATTTTGCCCGCGGCTTCGCTCGCGGAAATGTAGGTTAAGGTCACATATTTTATCTCTCAGAAGCTGTACTTTTTCCTGGATGAAAGATGTCTATCCTTTTCTGTGCCTTGACAACGTGTATGCGAAATTTCATGATGATCGGTCGAGAAGTTAAGGCGTGAAAGCGTAACAAACAAACTCACATTCGCATTTATAATATTAGTTAGGTTAACCGGACATACATAATATGTACATATATACCCGAATGAAAATCTCTTGCCATAACACCCCAAAAAACACTTTGCTTTACCTAGAAATCGAACCCGACTGCCCACGATCGGCTCGACATGAGTGCACATACACCACGGAACTAAACAATACTAATTAGCAGTAAATGATTTATAGGTGACTAATCGTCAGCATAAATAATAATAAATAATGTCGGAGTACTTAACATATAATCGTGCCATTGCGGCACAGTTACACGTGTTCTTATAATTGCGTTGTTTTAATTAGACTGCCGCTGTGGCGCAGCGGTAGAGTATGCGACTATAGTGGGTAAGGTCTCGGGTTCTAATCCAGGGTCGGGGTTTGTGTTATTAACCTTTTGAGCGCCAAACCTATGCTGAACGCGATGTGTCCTCCAGCGCCAAGCTATCAATCTACAAAAGTTGAAAATGTTTAGGTATATCTTTTTTGCTGTTTTTAATATAAACAAATGTACCCTAGGGTCATGGGGTCCCAGTGCTCGTGCTCTCTCTCTAGCAAAAAGGTTAATCGACGCTTCCCGTGACGAGAGGGCTGGTCTTTATTTCACGGAAAGGACAAGTATTGCCATTCAACGTGGCAATGCTGCCAGTCTTCTGGGCACACTACCAGTCGACTGTGATGCGGAGTTCTATGACGCCTATTAGAGGGTTTTAGTTTTCTATTTTATTTCTGTTTTATTATATTTTAGGTATAAGTTAGTTTTAAAGAATTGTGTTTATACATATGCGTGCATAGTTGATAATTTAAATAAGTAGTCTCCTAGCCTTCCATACGTAATCACTGTAGAAATCATACTTTTGTAATAATTAAAAATATATAATATTAGACCTATTGAAATAAACAGTAATAGTAGAGTTATAGGCAATAGTAAAATTACGCATGCAATAAAACAATCTATATTTTTGATGTATTTTTAAATAAATGTTACGATTAGACATTGTCTTCTAATAAAGTCGTGGCGCGGAGGGCACGGAAACGTTTGTCTGCTATACGAGACCGTGCCGCTCAGAAGGTAAAGATTTCTGTAATTATCAGTAGCTACACAGCTACCAACAATACTGAAAGAGTCAGGGATTGTGTCCGATAAAGGAGAATATGCTCGGCTCTATTGCATGGGACTATAAACAATGTAACTTTAACTGATCGAGCAATTGAATCTGAGACCGCATGTCCAGCAGGTATTTACTGCAACTGCGCCACAGAGCCAGTCAGACATGTTTTACTCTACATTGACTAACAATACAATTTCACAGATTTACTTAAAAAAATTTTGCTAACCAATAACTAGCTGGCTCTCAACACCTTAATCAATGATTGAACCTTTGATCAACGGCCCACCTACTAACTATTATTAGTTAAAATTTAGATTTAATTATTAGATAAAAAACAAAACTCTTTGTAAATTAACTCTTTTTGTTTCTAAATAGTCATATTAATAATTAACTACGTCTTAAATATTTGAGAGTGGTTCATTCGAGTTTTATATCCAGTCATTAGTTAATATTTTTGTATAATTTATTAAAGTATGTAATGTATTAAATTTTTTAATTTCTGGGGGAATTCAGCATTTGTACAGCACGCATTTATAACCCAAAAGAAACGCTATCTGTAAAATTAAACCAACAGATAGTTGTTGATCCTTTTTTATTATACTAAACATTCTTACTCTACCAGGTGTATGTATTTTGGAAACTGAATTGTTTGTAAAAAAGAATTTATATATGTTTGAAAATTTAAAAAGTAGTAGACATACTTTTAAAATAAGTGTACCGCCGCACACAACGGTGTATTTCAATAAAAGTGTATTTTGTGTGGCGCCCAGAATCTATAATCACTTGCCTAAGTCACTTCTTGAAGAACAAAATATAAAAACTGTGAAGAAAACTTAAAGCAAATCTTGCTGCAAATATGCTATTACACTGTTGAAGACTTTTACTAGATACAATGTAACACATATAACAAATCACATTACTTTTATATTAATTATTGCATGCCGCAAGGCTAAGTGCAGTGTTACCTAATCGTATACATACTACCATAACACCCCATACTACCTGTATTTGCAATTTATATAATAAATAAATAAATAATTTCTTATTTCTTGCTCGGTTTGGTTGTTTTTTTGTGGGTTTAACCACGCAATGGCTAACTCTAGCAATCGCGTGAAACTATAATATTTGTGTCTTTTGCCTTATTAGCAGTTCCCCGCGGTTTCATCCATAATAATGATCACTGCTTCGCTCCTGTGGCTCGTAGCGTGATGTTATATAGCGTACTAGCGATCTGCTCCGGCTTCGCACGGGTCGCAAACCTTAACAAATTATACACCTAAACCTTCCTAATGAATCACTCTGTCTATTGGTGAAAACCGCATGAAAATTCGTTCAGTAGTTTTTGAGTTTATCGCGAACAGACGCGGCAGAGGACTTTGTTTTATAACATGTAGTGATGTTACTTCTGGATAAAATAGCTTTCTCATGGTGGAAGAATGATTAAAATTGGTTCAGAAGTTATAAGTTTTTTTAATAAAAATATTCTATCACATACACACAACACCATCTAGCCCAAACTAAGCAGAGCTTGTATTATGGGTATTACACAATGGATAAACATACATATACACTTTTTTTTGTAAATACATACATATTATACGTAGAAACACCCAGACCAAGACAAACATCATGTAACATGTCCATGCACACATATGTTTGACTTGTGCGGGAATCGAACCTACAACCACAGGCTTACACTAACCACTACGCCATCGAGTTTAATTCATTACAAACAAAAAATCTGATTTACATTATACCCTGTTTTCGTCGGATACGATTTTACGTCCCACGTCATAGAGAGCAAACCACTGTACAAACCACAGCTCCAGACTCCATCCTGAGAATTGCCTGCCAAAATCCCACATATCACTTTGCTCTACTCAGGAACCGAATCCGAACACTCCTGACACAGCAGGCGCATTCACTACCTCTACAAGTACATAGTTTGTTCCACGTAAATAAAATGTCGGTCCAAACCGGATGGAGTGCCGTGTAATGGATAATGTGATATAATCAGTTGTTTGAGCCGATAATTAAAAGTCAGATAGTAATGCAATTACTTTCTATCGTTACACAAAGCTACGTCCTACTATTTCAGTGATCCGTATAACAAAATGGTGATCAATATTAGTGTTTCTTCCTTAAACCTTTTGAGCGCCATGATCTTTTACAAAAGACAAACGTTTCCGTGCCTTCGACGACTTTATTAGAACACAATGTCTAATCGTAACATTTATTAACGAAAACACATCAAAAATAGTTTGCTATTTTCTAAAACTCTATTCTTACATTTTTATTTCAACCTTTGTTCATTTTGAAAAGAGCAAAACGAAGGGCGCCAAAAGTTTTCAACTGTTAGGTACCTATAGATTTATAGCTTGGTACATCGCGTTTGACATAGGTTGACGCTCAGAAGGTTAAAAGTCATTTACAGCACTCGGTATAGTTCCAGTGTCGCGGGGACTGTACAAACATTCAAACAACGGACACAAAGAACACCCAGACTCGAACAAATATAACTGTATTACTCAAATTAATATTTGAGGATTGAACCCACTACCCTTACCACCTTAGCAGTGTCTAAATGATTACTGAACCCACTGCGCCATACAGTTAAGTCAGACTGCGCCCTAACGTTCAAAAACATAAATAATAAAATCTAAACTTCGCCAATAACGGTATTCTACGTTCACAATGAAACGTTCGCTCACGCTTGACCGTTGTTTTATTTTTTACAAAACGAATTCGCGAAATCGATACTTTCTAATACTAGGCTGAATGTGTATCGCCTGTGTGCAGTTCATTGAACACTGGATCATTTGAAATGGACTGCTCTATGGTAGTTCAATGTTGAAATATTTTTGTAATGGCGCGAAGGTTTTGGGTATATTGTGTCGAGAGTTGTGGGTTTGGTTGTCAGACAAGACGAAATATTTTGTGATGGATATATGTACATAATATGTATACGATGTCAGTCAACATACAGATATGTGTTTTAGCCATTGCCTTCGATTGATGCAAGTCGGTCGAAACTTCGGAAAATAAATAGGTTTATTTTTTATTATATATTGTATTATCGATGTATTATACCTATGTAGGTGCAGATCATTTTGCCGAGTCTTGTTTCTCGTATCTTTGTATAGTGGTAGCGTGTCTTTAAAGTCTTACAAATATTATTAATGTGAAATTTTCGATGTTCGTAGCTCAATTACTCCCAAACCGCTGAATGAATATCAATGGAAAGCTGTATGGCGATAACTGAAACTATGGGAAAACATGTATATAGGAAGAATATGCTTTGTTTTAATTATTTTATGCCATGATTACAATTCTATAATACAGTATGAAAAAGCATGATGTATTTTATCGCTAAGTTTGCCAAGACAAGAAAAGACAATATGTGGAAAAATATTGACCAAGATAACCAACTTACTCAGGTTCCCTTACTTTACTTAAATAAGACGATCATGTGTGATAATTTAAATGGGAAAGTATAAACTATAAAGCAATAGAAGTTACATGTTACGAGTAAATTAAATTTTATTGGGCAGGTACAATAAGAGCAAATTTAAATTTTGCTGAAAGCAGGCGTCGTCTAACAAAGTTCAGTTATTATCGTAGCATTTTATCAGGGTGTCATAAGTTGTTAAGAGCTCTTGGAAGCCACACAAATGTTCTAAATATTCTTAAATCTTAGCGGCGTGAGAACAAAACATTTATTGTTTTTTGTTCGATATCGGACCGTGGTATCTTCGATGTGGTATTGACACAAAAACTCATTATTTTTATTCTTTGTCCGTAACACAAAAGAATTGTTATTGTCGTTACTCATAGGAAGATATTTCTGTGAATATTTCTTTGGGAGTGAATATTGTCGTTGTATGACCTTAGAAGGCCAAGGAAAATATTAAAATGATGTTTCAATATTTATGTATATTGTATTTAAAAATAAATGTAGGCATATAATATCTATCTGCATATTTCATTCTAGATATATTTATGACTAAAATAAACTACAATAATTGTCGTGGAAAAATAATTAAGCTTTAGTCATTTTTACCAGCACGAAACAAAGGTAGAGCTCTCTTCTTGGTCAGCGTTTATCTTTACATAAGGAGTATTCAAGAAGTGTTAGGTACCAATGTAAGGAAGCAAACAGCACACCACCTATTCCAGCTGATACTCTAGTCATCGTAGGAAGTCCCACAAGTCTGTAAACTTTGATAAGTCAGTCTAAGTCAAAAATAATTTCATACATTTCGTTCACAAAGTAATACTTATTGTAAACGTGAACGGGGTTAGTGAGTTTACTAAATATAGGTACTGAATTTATATTTATGTTAGTTGCTAGGTTCAGGCAAAAGGTTGAGCCTAGGATAAGATACCTGCAAGAAAGTCACGACCGTTATTGAAAAACGCATCAGACACTCCTTAACTCCTATTTGACTAAATGCCAGGTTTTAAACAGAGAACCCGCTATTCTCTACCTTCAATCTAATATCAGAAAGATTTAGCAGGTATTTAAATATGATTTTATTAATAATCTATTTACTAAAACATCTTCAGCTTGTCTTTATAAATAATATACCGCTCGCATTGCCAATGTGTTACACCGAACATCTGGGCTGCGGCTAACATTAAATTTCATACAACACAGATAAATGATTCTGTGTAACAGAACTATTACTGAACGAAACTGTCACAATCGCAATTCATTCATAATGGACGCTCGAGTGATTTTGGACGAAATACCAACTGTCAAGGCGGCCATTACCGACTTCAGTTAAATGAATCTTAATCATAGTTATCTACGGCTGTAGTGTCCATCACGCTTATAGTTTCTGAGTATAGGCAGAGATGTTTCACAGCTACACTTCAGTAGATATATTTTCGAGCATATTCTACAGAAGTATGCCTAATATCACAGTATAAGTTACTAAAGCAATGCATACAATCTGCTACCGATCGCATTGAAACTATAATGCAAGAGTGCTATGGGGCAGTTCGGCTGTGGCAAGTTCCTACCAGCTAATCGGGTAATAAATTGGTAAATTTGATCACCTGTCAGTTATTGTGGACAGTTCTTAGCAGATCATATAAATTATATAACAAGCTAGATTTTTCTAATATGTTACAAGTAGTCTGCCATCATTGTAAGTAAACAGTGCATCTAAAATGTAAGTATTATATAATGTTCTACCTATTATACAATGAGTTGAGTTTTAAGGTATCATTAGAGACCCACTACAATATTTATTGTACACCCTCGCGCTACAGCATTAGATTTCAAGCAATTTGTTACCAAGAACGCTGTTGGTTGTGGAACGATCTTCCTGTCATAATTTTCCCTAGAGACTACAACTACCTATGGAGTTTCTTTAAGAAGGATATGAAAGTGTTTCTGTCTAGTTGACAACGCGCGTGTATATATTATGATACTGTTACCGCTTACCATCAAGATGTACGCTTATTTGCTCCCTTGGTGGTAAGAAAAGCAGAACCCTTATAGATTATGGTTTCGAATAATTGTTAAAACTCGACAGATAGCTCAACAATTAATTATTGTTGTTTTGAATTTAACTAGCCTTGGCCCGCGCGAACGGTCGCCTGAAACATAATTACGCTACGCTTCTATCAAATGGAATTATGTAAAATGTAGCGTAGATCTTCAGTGGAAGCCTACGCTACTAAACCTTGAAAACTGCATCTAAATTCGTTTATAACTATTTGCCTAAAACTCGAACAAACAAACAGACAACCACATAATTATTCCAGCTTCAATAATACAAGGTACAATGTAGTAGGTACTACACCTTAATAGTTTTATAATAGTACCTATGTATACTGCCTACCCCTTTCAGGGATTAACTAACCATCATGAATGATCTGCAGTATGAGCACCAAAGTACCAGGCTCGCAGCAACACGTAGGAGTGTACGCATTCGTTAATCAAGAGCTACATCTGTGTGTCGTGTGCGCAGGACATTGGACTCACAATTAGATGACAAGACATATTGATTCGACGAGCAGATTGCATCACAGCACTTTAAGTATCAAATTATTGAACGAAATTGGTGACCATTTCGTCAAAAGATTTTTAGAGTACATACATTCTATTTAGGATAAATTAAAAAGGATAAAGAAGCAGCGATAGCCTAGGAAGACCGTTGGACTGGTATGCAGACTCCTCGAGTTCGATCTGAAGGCACGCCTCTGAATTTGCAAAGATATAAGTGTTAACGCTCGCTTTAACGGTGAAGAAAAACATCGTGAGGAATCCTGCATGTCTGAAAGTTCTCTATGATGTTCCCGAAGATATTTGAAGACTGCTAAACCGCACTGGGCCAGCGTGGTGAACTGGCCTAATCCTTCTCATAGTTAGAAAATGCCTGTGAAAACCACAAAGTGTAAAAAGCCTCCAAACGGAATTTCGGTCACAGTGACCAATCTTAACGGAGACTGTCTATCTGCGCAAGAGATATTACAGTGCACAAGTGTGTGCGCAAACACAAGTGCTCTCTCTGCTCCGTAACTCTCATAATCCGATGTAACGGCAATCCGACACGACCAGAGAGAGATCAGGCGCAGGACCAACAACGGCTTTTACGTGCTTACCGAGACACGGGGTTGTTTAACACAGCCAGCTTCTTAACTCTGGGCTACTAAAGATAATTTATTTAATACAAGCCCGTATCTTTTTGTTGGCTTGAACTGGGATTTGAACCCAAGACCTTGTGCACAGCAGTTACTACCGATGCGTCACAATATAAGCTTCTATAAAGTCTTAGTACCTACTTCCTTTTAAGACCGGGATTCCGCTATGCACAACATTCTAGCTTAAGAAGGATATCCGGTTTCGTAATTAATTCTTATTTTAACTACAACAGGATCTTTGAGGTTTATATAAATAATATCAAGGCTTTAAACTATCCCACTGCTGGGCACGGATCTCTTCTCAGTGTGAGAAGGGTTAGGCCATAGTCCGTCCAGTGCGGGTTGGCAGACTTCACATATCTTCGACTATATTATGTAAAACTCTCAGACATGCAGGTTTCCTCACGATGTTTTCCTTCACCGTTAAAACAAGCGATAATTAACTATTTAATTGAATTTTGTTTATAAATAAATATAATTGAATATGTAAGCAATTGATACGCCTGACATTTTCCTAATAAATCAGATAATTGAAAATACTGTCTCGTACTAGAGGCGTAAGCTGGCATTACGCAATTGTAGATTATGAGATGCCAGGTTTGAAACCTGCGTCAATCAAAATGTTGTTACTTCTTTTCATTACATAAGTAGCTTTCGACCGTGGTTACGCTCGCTCGGGACTAATATTTTTTCAGGATATAAGATATCTATATTTTATAAGATATCTTATTGCCTTTTATGTACCGACCCCTGATATCGAGCACAATTTCATGATGATTGGTCGAGTAACAACTACTGAATTAATTTTGATGCAGTTTTTAAACTTAAATAATTTCAACTTAAAACCTAGGCCACGTTTTATGAAGTTCTGTTCAGTATGTAGCTGTAGCTATAGTGAATTGTAAGATCAGAATCTCTAAACAGACTTCGAACTCAGGCCGGTGCTAAGAAAATATGTTCAGGTGGGGATTCTTAGACGATCCCAACCTGGGCTGTTTGTGCGGTGCAACCCAAAGGATGTCGCACCTTATATTGTGCCCTGAGTGCCCCAACAACTGCACGCATGAGGGCTTGATGGTTGCTTCAGATGATGCAATCAATATGGCTGCGTTCTGGGCCGCAACCATATAATATTGAGCAATGATTGCCACCGAAACGCTAAGAAGAAGTAAGAGTGACGTTATTGGCGAACTTTCGTGAACCAAGTCGCGGGCGTTACCTAGCGTACGATAAAATACACTTAATTATTACAATAGTGTTACGTAATAACTAAAATTATTACACTACAATAAATATTAAAATCCATGTTTTATTACGTTTCGCGTATAAATATCGTTATCTTTTAATACTTACCCGTTTTATAACAATTACAATTGTGTTCTAACTGTTATCAATTAATTAGTAAAGCGATACATTCATGTATTCGTTACAAACAATAAAAAGATATAAAATGGTTACTTACATTAAAAATATTTTTAGGGCCGACTGTCGTGTTAATTATAATAGTTATGTGACTGCTATGCTCATGGTCTCAAGTTCAAAGCCCGAGTCAGGCAAATCATTATTGGGATTTGTCGTCACTGTACTCTGTCCGATAGATTGCAATGTGATGATGAAATGTCTCAAACCCACGTTTTTGGGACCTAAAACTATTTCTAACCAAATGTAAACCTCTCTGCCAACCCCTGCAAGCGTAAAATAAAATAAAAGCGTGAAACTATGTGTGTGTATTAAAATAAAATACCAGGGGAGCAGATACTTCTACAGGTAAACGGTTCTGCCAAGGAGTGTAGTCGTCAAAGTCTGTGTAGAGAGGGTCTCTATGGTTTCTGAATTTCTGATGAGTATAATCTGAGTGTCTTTATGTCGTGAATGAGACGAACCTTCTAGGAAAGCGTGCGGCATAGCCATTAGTTTCTGGAAGTCTAATCAACAACGTTTCATAAACTCATGTAGTTTCTGGAAGTCTAATCAACAACGTTTCATAAACTCATGTAGTTTCTGGAAGTCTAATCAACAACATTCCATAAACTCATGTAGTTTCTGGAAGTCTAATCAACAACGTTTCATAAACTCATGTAGTTTCTGGAAGTCTAATCAACAACGTTTCATAAACTCATGTAGTTTCTGGAAGTCTAATCAACAACGTTTCATAAACTCATGTAGTTTCTGGAAGTCTAATCAACAACGTTTCATAAACTCATGTAGTTTCTGGAAGTCTAATCAATAACGTTTCATAAACTCATGTAGTTTCTGGAAGTCTAATCAACAATGTTTCATAAACTCATGTAGTTTCTGGAAGTCTAATCAACAACGTTTGATAAAATCATGCTTCAAATAATTTGATTTGGTGTTTCTAATTCAGGCTGCCAATCAAAGTAGTTAAGATGCGTTTGATCGTTTGTCAACTGTTTTAAATAGAACTAACTGTCTTTAAAAATGATCTGAAATTCATAGATTCACAATTTTTTTAATAAAAGTCATCGCCTGCATTAGTTCTGATTCTTGTGTCGCGGAGACTTTACAAACATTCAAACTGCAACACAAAGAACACGCAGATTCGAAACAACTATTTGTGTATCACACAATTTTATCCCGTTTGGGATTTGAACACAACATACCAACAACCGATTCTCTTAAAACTACTACGCCATCCGTGTATTCGATAGATTTTCAGAAACTCTCCTGTATGAGCTGGTTTTCTTTAAAAGGTTTAGTCTTATTGAATTAGTAACCCGGTTACGTGAGGTGCCGGTTTCAAGTACAGGTACCCGTAATGTAAAGGAATCAACAAGGCCGACCTTCAGTAAAAGATTTGGAGTTTGATATTATACTTTAATATTTGTTTCTTCACCAAAAGGGTAGTTGGCTGTTTCATTTTGTACGTTATTTTTACACACAAGAGCAAAGAGCATAATTTATAAGAATTCTTCTTTGCAAATAGTGTCAATATTGCAAAATAAGGTATCATTTAATAATTTAAATCTATACTAATATTATAAAGCTGAAGAGTTTGTTTGTTTGTTTGTTTGAACGTGCTAATCTCAGGAACTACTAGTTCAAATTGAAAAAATCTTTTAGTGTTGGGTAGCCTATTTATCGAGGAAGGCTATAGGCTATATAACATCACGCTACGACCCACGGGAGCGTTGCAGTAACTATAAACGCGGGTGAAACCGCGGGCACGTCTAGTAATAATATAATTTAAATGTTGCGTTTGACGCGAGGCGTATGGCTTAGTGGATGAGGCGTTCGCCTCGTCACTGTTACTGCGCCGAGTGTTGTGGGATCGAAACCCACACGGCAGATAGAATCGTGTGGTCCACAAACAGTTGTACCGACTCTAGGTATTCTTTGTGTCCGTTGTTCGACGTTTGTAGAGTGTCTCGCGACACAGGCTGTAATATTTACGCAAACGTTTTCATTATTTAGGAAAGAAATTTAGAAAAATATCCTCGTTTATGGTGTGTTTTTCTTTAAAGAAAAAAGGAGCCCTTCTTTAAAATGACAACTTCTGCATAAGTATTACATCCTGTGTCGAAATGTGGATCTATTACAGTTCTGCTTAGCCCATCAGGAATATACGCGAAAGCATTGTATGTAAAATTCGTAAAAACTTGATAAATTGTAACCACATTTTAATATCTATCTAAACTGTTCAATATCATTTTATGTGCAGTGAATAGTTATTGGAACGCTGTGTAAGGCCTCACCCGACAATAGCCTTTGAAATAGATATTGAAGTCTTTTATTGACTAAGTACCTACTGACTCATATATCATATGGCATCACATCGGAAGGTCTCCAGTTCGCTTTCCAGCATTACACACCATTATTAGGTACCTATCACTACATATTACAAAAACAAAGTCCCCCGCCGCGACTTTACGCGATGAACTCCAAAACTACGGTACGGGTTTCTATGCGGTTTTCACCAATAGACAGAGTGATTCATTAGGAAGGTTTCGGTGTATAATTTGTTAACGTTTCGTACTACCCGTGCGTAGCCGAGGCGGATCGCTAGTGTTTTAGGAAATTTGAACGAAAAATTGTTTAAATAATTATATTGCACATATTATAGTGCACAAGTGTGTGCGCAAACACAAGTGCTCTCTCTTTACCCTCACTCCCAGACTCCGATGGGACGTCAGCGACACGACCCTAGAGAGATCAGGCGCAGGAGCAACCGTGTGCGCACCGAAGCACGGTTTTCAGCAGCACCATCAAGATCTTTGAGATTTTTTTTGACGATAATACTCGTTAACTTTTTGTTGGCCCTACCCAGGGATCGAACCAGAGACTTCATATACAAGCACATTCACTATACCTGTGTCACTGAGGCAGTTATTAATTATTAACTAGCTTTTGCGCGCGGCTTTGTCCACGTGGTACCTAAAAAAGTATGTCCTTCCCCAGGTTTTAAACTATATCTGTACTAAATTTCATCTAAATCGTTTGAGTCGTTTAGCCGTGAAAAGGTAACAGATAGCCTGACAGACAGACAGAGTTCCTTTCGACTTTATAATATTAGTAAGGACTAGCTAATGCTTAGCTTTTAATATATCGGTTCTTTGTTTACAGAAATGAACGCGTAAAACATTGAGTACTGAAATTATCGATCGAGCCCAGTATTGCCCTATAATTCAACACACATACGGATTGACACATACCTATGTACGTAGTGTCTCGTCTATATGATACCTAAGAAGCAAGCATGGGTGTATTACACATACTTCGGCATCTATGTGTTTATGTCCAACGTAATAAGCAAGCATTCGAGGTTATGTAATCCATTTATATATCACTTCTTAAGTATCATCACTCTTTATAATAACCACTAGCAAACCCCAGCTCAGTCTGATATTTTTAACGTTCTATTTCTGTGATAACTCCTATGTAAAAGGTATATAGAAAACCAATCCATTTACTACTTTTCCAGTTTTGCGGACACAAAAATACGGAAGCTGGATTTTTATATATAAAGAAAATATACGTCATATTGTCGAAGATATGTGAAATCTAGCAACCCACACTGGGCCGCGTGCTGGACTTTAGCTTAAATCTTCTCACACTGAATAGAAACCTGTCTGCCCAGCAGTGGTACTGTTTCAGACAGGGTTGGCATTATAAACTATCTGTATAAATACACAATCAAATCATCAATGTATATTAGTCAAAAAGTGTTAATGTATTCCTCCACAACATCCAGTTCTACTCCTTTCTTTCACATCCAGACAAATTCAGTTCAGATCATCACCCTTTCATACCTCTGTCAAAATTGTTATCAATTTGCAATAAGTATTTTATGCTGTAGTGCTCTAAGACTATAATGGCATGATATTTGCAATAAAATGTCAACTAATATCTTCTGCCCAGAGATTATTAATGCCAGCTTATGCCAGAGTGCGCTTATTGTCAACAAATATGCTGCACATTATGTCATGTTAAATATTAACATGACGACTCGATGGCGTAGTGGTTAGTGTAACCGACTGCCACGCCTAAGGTCGCGGGTTCGATTCCCGCACAAGTCAAACATTTGTGTGCGCGAACATGGATGTTTGTCTTGGTCTGGGTGTTTCTATGTATAATATGTATGTATTTACAAAAAAAAAAAAAAAGTATATATGTATGTTTATCCATTGTCTAGTACCCATAGTACAAGCTCTGCTTAGTTTGGGCTAGATGGTGTTGTGTGTATGTGGTAGAATATTATTATTATTATTATTATTATTATTATTTTTATCACTTTTAAACGAGCAGTTACTCTGTACACAGACTTGTTTCAAATGCCATTAGCAAAGATTTAAATGATAGATACGCGGCGCTACTACGTTTAATTACGGTCACCTTTATGAACGTTAAGTTGTCATCCGACACACAATGTCAACATGACTTAAAAATTGAACTATCACGCTCACTCATATTGATTGTACACTATCGTTCTCTATCGTTTACATGTAATGTGTGGGGTCACTGTTCTTAGTGTGGACATTTTTTGAAACTGTCTAAGCACGGTTAAGGCACTTAGCTATGATTTAAATAATTATCTAGAAGTAAAGACTTGTTATTGGCTATCAAACTACTGTATGGTTGCTATACTGTCACTTGAGCTGTGGGTGTATCACAGTAAATAAATAAATGATATTAGAAAACAAAATACTGTGCAAATATTATTAAGTACCTACTTATTTTTTACAAACATCACATATTATCTTAATGGTTAGAGAGATTATTTTCAAGCTCAACTTGTTTCTTCAACCTGTCAACTGTCAATTTAAATTTTATCGCATTTTTATATTTGACATTCATTTGTGTTACACTGTAACTTATATGAAATAATAATTTGATAACAAACTTTAATGATTCTATCAGATTTCTAAATAATTGGCAACAAAACTACAATTAGAATTAAATATCAGATAGGAAACAGTTACTTATAAAGTCATTTAAAATTTAGGAATGTTACACCTGCACAGCAGACAATTAAATGAAACATTGTAAATTTGTACTTGAGAAATAAAATACCTAAAGTTTTCCCCAGCCTTCTTTTTATAAAGTCTATCCATTATTTTCTTGTAACTTTCGTATAAGTTTGATTTCATGTGAATGTGAGCTGCTGTGTTTGTGATTATTATTATCATCCACTGGTATAATAAACAGTTTATTTATTTTTCTGTAAATTGAATATTTTAAAAACCTTATACTTATCCTGTGTTGTATGCGTTAATACACCAGGGTAGGTATAAGAAAGAAAATAAATGAAGTTAAACAAAAATTACTTATTTCCTACCATTTAACAATTGCATGAGTTACAATGAAACTGAATTAATGCATAAATAGTTTTATATAGCCATTAAGTATATACTTTACTCGCAGTAATTGTGGCGCTAATTGAAGTATGTCTAATGTAAGACTCTATCTCCTAAAGGATGATAATGATGAAGGAACACCTACGCCTATATCTCAATATAGGCCTGTAGGCGGTAGTCTGCAGGCTTACGCCTACAACCCTACATCTCAGGAGAGATAATTTTGTTATTGAAAAATTCATGAAGATTGTTGACGGTGGTTTTGGCTTATTCTTCTCAGGTAAGAACTGGCTTTATACAATATTTAATCAATTCCAATTTCATTTGCTCTTTAATTTAGTCGTGTTTTTTTAACACGTCGCGCGCCATATGCTCCGTATAGGTGCATAAGCGCCAAGAGCATGTTATAACTTTTTTAACATGGCTATCAAAGTTTGTTTTAAATATATTTAAATTTAAAGTGACACTGATGAACGTCAAAATCCATAAACAAGTGTAACTTAAGTGACCTACATTCGTTTTGTTTAAACCAGCAGGAGCGAGAGCACAAGTGCCGCTAACCTTTTTGTATATGACAAGCTCGTAAAGGCTCTGGCCATTTGTCCAACAGAGGATTGTAACGGCGTGTTAATGAAATGTAATGAATGCTTCACAGTTTACGCTCAAACATTGTACTTGTACACAAACCCAACGTTTGTTCTAAAGGGATATAATAAAAAGTGTTTGGGGATGCTTTGTTTAGCTAAATTAGGGGACCCGAGAACCGCCGTCGTGAAGCACAGAGAACCATGTTTTTTAGTAATTTCTATACGTTTTATCTTTTTAATTGAGCAGGAAATTAAATGAAATTGGTTACTGTTATATAAAAAGTCAATTTTCTATCACGAGTTTTAAATATTTCTTGTTGAGGCGAAGAAATCCTAGGATTTTCATTTAGAAAATTGCAGTTAGGGTTTTAAATTTGGCCATGTATCTAACCTCACTAGCAATACATTTGTCTTCTGTTATATGGAACCTAAACTAAGAAATAATTTTATTATTTGTAGAAGATAAATGTTATGTTCAGTGTGAGATAAATAAAAAGAGATAAATTCATGAGAAATCATTTGTTGGTCCAAAAATTGTTGAGGTATTCTATAAACGTGTTTATCTTAATCTCTAATGTCAGTTCGACAGTTGCTATTGTTGCGATAGTTATCACTGCCGTTTTAAAAGTGTGTTCGATTATATGATTTTACATACTGATCATTTAATCTCAGTTCTTTATTTTCTGATACTACTAAGGCTTATTTGCTTTTGCAATATTTAGAGATAGTATTGTGACCGTTTTCTCCAATAGTTCAAATTAACTAGGAGGAAATAAAACTTAAACTGTTAAATCGTATCGCGAATAGTTTGTATGAAATGACAGAATTTTGTTAGCAAATCATCAATATATGTATGTGCAATAACGATATGCAGGTAGTGCTAAAGTAATTACACGAATCAGAGACACCGCAGTTAAAAATAGTAATTATTTCATCATAATTTGTCTTCCAAGAAGGCGCACATGACTTTGCGACCCACATTTCATTATTTGAATGAATTTTCGTCAGAAACTTATTAATTAGTCGTGCGAAATTAGTTTTCCAATAAGTAGCTTAGCATACTACTACAACATTTATAAATAGATAAATATAGATATAATAGATAAAAGCTTTTTGCCTAAATAATGTCAATCAATGGAATAAAATAACACGTGCAGGCAACATAATTCTGGCCCGAAGTAAGTCGTAGTTTGCAAAAGTTGTACCCAAACTTTACTGGATTGAGAGGCAATTGAAGGAGAATTATAAATAGATCAGTAAATAATTAATTTATTGTGGCACTTAAACGTATTTGCTGGCTATGAAGCTAGTCTTGTCACCTATGCATTCAGTACATAGCCAGAAAAAGTAGCACTGTCCTAAATTTGAACTCGTATCTTAGTATCCAAACAATAATAATAACATAATATTCTACCACATACACACAACACCATCTAGCCCAAACTAAGCGGAGCTTGTACTATGGGTACTAGACAATGGATAAACATACATATTTTTTTTTTTGTAAATACGTACATACTATACATATAAACACCCAGAACAAGACAAACATCCATGTTCATGCACACAAACGTTTGACTTGTGCGGGAATCGAACCCGACGATATTAATAACGTTAAATGTATATATTTTCAATTAGGTTAATAAAAAATCGGTACTCGTCTCCAGACTGCCTCATTGGCCACATGCCATAAGCTTGCGTTTATGGGTTTTCCAGAACCAGCAACATTTTTCAGTTAAGAAATTTTCGGTAGCTGTATGAAATCAAAAACTATGTCCGGTAGTTCGCTGTCTTTTACTTGAGATGATATTATAGGTGATGAAATATTGATGCAATACATATATGGTGACCCCTTAGATTTACAGGCGTGGGAGAATTTTTGTAAGTGATTTGAGTAAGCATGTAACTCTTTGTGGATAGTAGCTTAATTCTGTTATTTTGTCGGAGTGTTTGAATAGATAAAACAACTGTGTAATTAGAAGCCAAATGTCGTTACAAATGCGTTATGGAATCAGCTTCCAGGGTTCATATTTCCAGTTATTATGCATTAGCAAGAATGTTATGCACTCAGTAGCAAGCTGACTCTTTCTCACACAAGCAATTATTTAAGTGATAGTAACAAGGCCTCAACTTTCAATTAAGCTGATTGATCCCCAGACATCAGTGACTATCAATATTAGGACCTTAATAAACAGAAAGATTCAGCTGTTTCCAACTGATTCATTGCAGTTTCCTAATTCTTTTAAAGTATATATCAAAATACATTCTCTTGGGTATTATTATTATTAGGAATTTGCTTGAAATATATTTCCATTGATACAAAGGTAGACAATTTTCAGTGCAAGACAATGATGGTAACTGCAAAAGCTCGTTTTTTTTACTAAAATGCTTGATCCAGTATAATATTTTAATATTGGATCCAAAACTGGCATGGCATGCTAGTTTTAGATTTAGTGCAAGTGTAGAACTAGCATGCCTTCAGAGTGCACATTGAAGGCATGATTTAGTTCAAGTAAAAAAGAATTTCATGTACAAAATGCAAATGAAATTAAAGAATAAAGAGCGAATAAGATGGATTTCAATTAGTTTCCTCTTCAAGGAACATACATAATGTTGTTTTTGCTTTATTTTTAAATACTATGCACGCCATTGGTACAAATGGTCCGGCAATTTTAAATGCGTTGCAGTCATGTTTTGGTATCAAAAATGCATGACAATTTATCATAATTATTGGAACCAAAAAAGACTGCTCTATATCATACTAAACTCATAACTGCTACCCAGACAATGCAAATCAAACCAGTTTTTGGAAAGTCACAGGAGAGGCTGTCGCTACCTTCACAATGTAGTTTATAGGGTACAGTGACACAGGAAAGTTGCAGCAGCAGACAAAAAGCGATTAAATGTCTATGTTTGAAGTTCATATAAGTTTATTTGTAACCAAAAAGAATTTGAGAGAGTGTATATGCCATTGCCGTGGTTGTGCAATAAACAATAAGAGCGTTGGCTACCGAGAGAATGGTGGCCTCACAATAACAAGGTGTAAGGAGACATATTAGATCATATGTCCAAGATGTGTTTACATTTCAACTGACTCCGTGAGCCTCGCTACATAAACACGCGAGCCATTGGCGGCCCCGAAGCGTCGCCGCACCACTAACGATTTGTTCAGAACTTGAACTCTCTATATAGGTGTAGCAATCCTGAGCTATGCGGCCCGGCGCAACAGGAAGTCATCGTGTTTACACCGACGGCGACGACACGACCACGATTCGGCCCCGACAACCGAGGAATCGATTGATCGACGAGAAACACTGACATTGAACGTTCCGCGACGTTTGAACCGAATCGATTGTCCCGAAGCTCGATCGAACATAATATAATACTATTTTTAGTCGGTAACTTCCGATCATGAAACCGCTCGGATGTCGAGCACGAGTCTCGTGGCGGACGCCATCGATGTGTAATTTACGTTCAAACACAATAATGGTCGGTGAGAGAAAAAAATATAGAGCGGCTTGGAGTTATCGACGTTTCATTCGGCGGCCGCTGGAGCGTTGCCGGACAGACGCATTGTCGACTGTCGCCCCGTACATAACAACACTTTGTACGCATTTTTATGGCTTCGGCGAGAACTAAGAACACTGACACTTGAACACACTGTGGGACCGGTGAGGTCGGCACTGCTCACCTGAGCCTCACGGGCGGCGGGATGTTGAACGCCGGGAACAGTTTCGCGTTGGGACTCTCAAACAGCATCGCGATTGTTTTTTTTTCACCGCGCGCGCATCGTGCAAACGTCAGCACGGTGTGTCGGCCGGCCGAACACTGCCGGCGCAGCGCCGCCGCCGCCCCGCGCCCCCGCGTGCCGCGCCCCTCGCCGCGGTGCCCCGCGCCCCGTGACGTCACGCCAGCTAGGCTTCTTCGCGCGAAGCGTATCTCCATCCCTCTCTGCGAGGTAGCGGCGAGCGAGAGGGCACGTGTCTTACAAAGGATGTTGCGTCGATGCGTATTAGCAAGTCGGGCGCCGTGGCCGGGTCCCTGCCGCGTGGGGCTTCGCGGCGGATGCGGAGCCCCCGCTACAGCGCGACTGGTTTATTTATACGGCTGTGTGACCTCCACGAGTTTGGCGGCGCACACCATCAAATATAAACGCACTCGCCAGTTAAGGGTTGAGCCACCCTTCGTGGAGACAGAACCGCTAAAAAGGTCATGAGGACCACCTAATGTTCGTAACACAAACATTTATCTGACAGTTTCACTTCTCACTAATCTTAGATCGCCTTTATATGTACATCTTTATCACCAGGGTATGCATGCATCCAGAGAATATTTGACCATCTATGAATATGAGACGGCGTGGAAACAAAAAGAAAACAACTGCATTAAAGATTTAAAGCTCTCCACGGAACAAGGATTACCCCTGATGCTAAAATATAATATTCAAAATATAAATCCATTTTTTGCCGCCTATATATCCATTTTTTATTTCAGGCTTTACCTTTTTTGTTTACAAAACAAGGCAGCCAAGCATCAGGTAGGCCTGATAATAAGAGATTTAGGTTATGATCGCTTGCATACTAGGAGAATCATTTGCTCGTTGCCTTAACCAAACCTTAGTCAAAAGGACTTGTAGATGAGATGAAAGGAAAGGAATGAGAGAGATAGCTATGTGAGCCTTCAAACCTCGTCACCGCGGAACAGTAACAATAATTAATAATTCAATAATATTTTTTTGTTAATTTACTTTATTATCTATTGTTTTTTAATATGTATTCTTAGCAGAAACAGTAAGTACATCGTTTATTTAGCCCGAACTACAATTATACCTGTGTTCCGAGCGAGAAAGTGATGACCTACTATTTTAGTTTAATTACTATAATATAAATAAAATTAAAATAAATAAATTTACATTTCAATTACTTTTATACTTTTATAAAGGCAAAAGTAAAATATTCTACTCTAGAACTAATTAGCAAATTTTATTTATAAATTGCAAGTAAATACTCAATATAATCATAATATGACAAAGCTTGAATGTAATTATAAGTTAAGTTCTTACAGCTGAAAAATTTAATTAATTGAAAAATGCTGTGTTCTCAATTTAGTCTATTATACAAAAAAACACTAATATAAATAAATTGTCCAACATAACAGAGTTACTACTCGTACGCCAGATTTCGATAAGAAGCTGGTAGTTATTTCATTTCCTATATTAATTCATCATATTAGCTTAGATCATTATTATCGTTCCAAATACTTGATCAACTTCCATCGATAAACACATCTACCTAATATAACAATAAGCAGTCGTTACAAACAAAATAATATTAAAATCATTTAAGTGTTCATCTGTGTTACAACGTAACACATATGAATGTCAAAGTTAACATTACATTTGACATGTTGTGTGAAGGGTTAAATCTTACCTTCTCAATAACTTTATCAAATAATATTACAAAGAAAAGAAGCAGATATTTCACTAATGTATATTAAAGCGAAAGCCTCCAGAAAGGTAATATTTATATTGTCTTTCGTTTACGCGAATGTTATCTAATGAAATCAAACTACAATCTACAGGTGCCATAGGGGTTATTTAAAAAAATATTACATACTAACGTTTTAAAACCAGCGGTTTTATTAAAAAAATATCTTATTGAAGGCTTAGTACGATGTGTAATTAAAATACTTAGTATGTCTTATAAATGTAAACCTTTATAACATACAGCGTCGTCACTAGGCGAGCTGGCATGCTTATACATTATTGTGAGCAATATTTATTAGACTTTTTACTTAAAACGACGATAAAACCCTCTTGCACGTTTTTTAAATATGTCCGTAGGTATTCAAATTTATTTTGCTGACCTTTGAAGTTAGACGATACTGTAGTTTTTAATGAGCTGCGATACAATCTGTAGACCAGTATAATTTCAACTCAAAAATCTCTCATTTGTGTCGTTCTGCTATTGTACTCAAAATAAATTCGATATAGTAAAGCTTCTTGCAAAACGTTAGCAGCAAAATCATTAAAACTATTGCTAATATAATCTGTCAATAAGAGAGCAGTTGTTAAGGAGACAGTAGTCTGAGTACCAGATTTTCTACGTTCTTTAATATACCCTATGTCCCCGAAACGGTGCGCTAGATGAATTATCCCGAGATTTCGCCCGTTATTATTTTAGATCTGATTTTATAAGAGAAGAGAGAGATCTCAAAATTCGATCCCAGGATTCACACTTGTCAATTTTTGAAGTTATTTGCTTATTTCAAACGTAAAGGAAAGTTTAAATAGTTAAAAATCTAAAGTTTTAATAGTGTTTTAAAAATCGCTAGCTTTGACGGTTAAGGACAACATCACAGGGAAGCCTGCATGTGTGAGCGTTCTCCGTGAAGTTCTCGAAGATATGTAAATTCTGACAACCATACTGCTAACCCATCTTATACCGAGGGAAGATCCATGCCTAGCAGTGAGGTAGTTTATTTTATTATCTTCTAAATGTTGTTATCATTACACTAGTTTTAAATTACATCAGAACATAATGATTCAGCATACGGTAGTACCCACATGTCTATCAATGCATTGTATGAGGGGCGTATTCATGTATACTTTGTTATTTATGTAAAATCAACACATACTGAAGGTATGTAGGAAGGTTCAATGCTTGGATTTGTACATAAAGTTATAAGAATAGAAATATAAATTGCTTTAAATGTAAATTCACAGACAAAAACATTGCAAACACATGGTCAGGGGTACAGAAACGAACATAGAGTATCTTATATCCAGAAACAAGTACGGTTTCCGAGCGTAGCCGCGAGCAAAAGCTAATCCAAGATAGGTATTTTAATAAAACTAACTTAGATCTACTCATATGTTGATGTTATTTGTGGTTTTGAATCCGACGTCGACATCCGACAGGTACATACATTGAATGGTTTTTCGGATGCCTTACACTGTTAGTGCACACAGGCTACGGTAACCGCTTACCAGACACACCGTGTGCTTACCACCTATCTAGTTAACGTAATCAATCGCTTGGTTGTATTACCTTGGAGAAGCTGTGAGGTCAAGAAGTGGCGGTCACCATAAGGTGGACTTCTGGCACAGATGTACATAAATATTTCGCTTCACCGCTGCCACTGCGCCGGGTATTGTGGGTTTGGCCTGCACACGGAAACAAAATATTGTGTGATCCACAAATAGTTGTGCCGAGTCCGGATGTTCTTTGTGTCCGTTGTTTGAATGCCTCTCCCGCGATACAGGACTACAGGACTGAGCGCCTGCACATGGAATTTAGTCCTGTATCGCGGTATCCTGTCCTATATATATATTTTCATTTCTATAATTTACTAGTGAAAACTTTTAATTGGCCGTATTATGTTATAAATGTGTATACTGTACCATTTCAGCTGTAAGTTTTCCAAAAATAATACAATAAAATAAAAATAAAAATAAAATATCGTCTTTAAAAAGAGATGATGTCTTGACTTTTATACATCATTGCGTCTGAAACACAGCAAACGCGCTGGAAAATCTCACCGCATCTATCACTGACGTAACCGTGAGACGTATTACGCGTTGTATATTTAATGAGTTTGTCTGTCCGGCTATCACAGTTCACGGTCAAAGCTGCAGGTTCGCTGTATGCTAATCACTTGTAACTGTGTCAATGATTACTGCCTCAGCCCTAACCGCTAGTGACGAGAGCTCATGTGTCAGTCCCACGGCTGTAACTTTCGAATTTAGAAATATCTACATTTCTTTATATATTCTTTTACTCTATCTTATAGTTTCTATCATATTTAATATTATAAATGCGAATGTGAGTTTGTTTGTTTATTTGTTACGCCTTCACGCCTTAATTACTCGCCCGATCATCATGAAATTTAGCGAAGCCGCGCGCAAAATCTAGTACAATAATAAAGCTGTGATAATGATGTATTAGTGATATGTATTAGACTAGCTTTCGCTCGTGACTTCGCTCGCGTATGAGTAGGTTGCATTAGGTTATGTTAGTAAGCCTAGTCGGGCAGTTTTAGGGCGGGTGGAGCGGTCCAACATGGACAGAAAGAGGCGGAGGAGAATCAGACTCCGAGCGCCAAAGTCAGCTGCCGTGGCTATCACGGTGCTACCGGAGGCGGCTGAGCGCAGCCTGACGTACCAGGCCGTGCTCTCCACAGCGAGGCGGAACACCGGGGACGTTACGCACCGCGGAGCCAGGATCCACCAGGCTCATAGAGGAGGCCGCATCCTGGAGGTTCCCCGGAGCTGACAGAGGTGAAGCGGCAGACAACATTGCCACTAAGCTCAGGAGTCTGTTTCCTGAGACGGATGGTGTGATGATTACGAGGCTGGTAAAGTGTGCAGAAATGCGCATCACCGGCCTCGATGACTCGGTGTCCGCGGAGGACGTCTGTGGTTAACTGGTTGTGCTGCGGCCGCCATACGGATTGGCACCATCCGTCCCGGCCCTGGGGGGGGCGGCGCCGTGTGAAATTTAGTATTTATTTTTCATATACAACCTAATGAAAATATATCAAAGGCAATAAACACGCCCTGTCTTAGCAATATAAGATAAGGTAGCGTTTATCAGGCTCACCCGGGGAAAGATGGATCCCGGGAACTACGGACAAAAAATACCATAGTGTGCCAACTCGCTGCTTTAAATTGTGTGTGGGTCGCTAGAACTGGAACTACTTCAGGTATAATGCAGCTTTTTTGTACGTGGGAAAATGCTCCTGATGCTTACCCCTCGCCAAAAGGGGAGGCGAGACGATTATGTCGGACTCTCCCGAGACTGGAGTCTACCACGGTGTGCCAACTCGCTGCCTTAAATGGTGGGTGGGTCACTAATACTGAAACTACATCAGGTGTAATGAAGCTATGCCCACAAATTCGGAGATTTAAGCGACTATGTATGTATTTAAAAATAGTAAACAATACATCATAACACCTACAACAGAGGTCATGTGACGTGTCCGTGTGAAAATATCGCTTATACAGACATAGCTATACTTATATTATAAATAGACAAGGTATGTTTGTTTGTGACCGATAAACTTTGAAGGTACTGGACCCATTTACACCATCAGAAAGCTAATTCATCCAGGAATATTATAATAATGTCCTCCAGACCGAATTACGGTCACGGCGGCCAATCTTAACGGAGACTAGTCAGCGCAGGAGATATTACAGTGCACGAGCATGTGCACAAACTCAAGTACACTCTCTGTTCCCTAACTCTCACTATCCGATGAGTCGGCAATCCGACACGACCGGAGAGAGATCAGGCGCAGGACTAACGGCTTTTACGTGCTTTTCGAGGCACGGGGGTGTCTAACACCGCCAACTTCCTAACTCCGGGCTGTTATTGAGATTTCTTAACAGAAAAATCCAATAACTTTTTGTTGGCCTGACCCGGGATTGGAACCCGAGACCTCATGCACAGCAGTCGCATTCACTACCGCTGCGCCACGGAGGCAGTTAGGCTATATAACACCACACTAAGAACCACGAGAGCGGAGCAGTAATCTATACTTGATATTATAAAGCTGAAGAGTTGGTTTGTTTGTTTGGTTGAACACGCTAATCTCAAGAAGTTCTGGTTTGAATTGAAAATTATTTTAGTGTTGGATACCTCGTTTATCGAGAAAGGCTCTATAACATCACGCTATGGCTAATAGGAGGGGAGCATCAATGAAATGTTGCAAAAACGGGGAAAATTCTCTTATGTGACGCAGACGAAGTTGCGCGGGTCAGATAGTCGTAAATATAAGTGAAACCGCGGCGAACAACTGGTGATTATTATGTCCGTGAGTTGAAACAACAATAACTTGAGATAATTGTTAATTAGAATACATTTTAATTAAATATTTGAGTGTGAAGAGAACTGGTGTTGACACACGCCATTGTGCACACAAGTATTTAGAGCAAGTGGCTCTTTGGCAATTATTTATGTTAACTTGTAACATTGGAGTAAGTGAAGCGGTTTACTTAGTCAACATTTCAACAGATATCATTTTACATCGATACATTTTTATAATAAACACCAATAATATACATTTTATAACTAATACCAATAATTTGAATAATATAATTATATTTCTTGTTAGATTTGCATGCCATATCCAATGAACTGAGAAAATTAACGAATTTGATATCACCGAACATGTGCGGTGTACCATTTATCCACATATACTAATATTAGAAAGCTGAAGAGTTTGTTTGTTTGGTTGAACGCGATAATCTCAGGAACTACTGGTTCGAATTGAAAAATTATTTTAGTGTTGGATAGCCTATTTGTCGAGGAAAGCTATAGACTATATAACATCACGCTACGACCCACGGGGGGGGGGGGGGCGCAGAAACCACACACGAGTAAAACCGCGGCCATAGCTAGTCGCAAATAAAATGATTTGATTTGATCTCATCGCGGTCAATATTAATTAATTTATGTAATTTACAAATAGTTTTACCGAGTTAATAGGGTCCCTATTAACTCGGTAAAACTATTTGTCCTGTGTGGAATTCGAACCCACAACACTCGGCGCTGTGGCGCGCCGACCACTTAAACCACTCCGCCATCCGTAAAATCAAAACAGTACTGTACTGGTCACGGGGAGACTCCCCGTGACCATGGCTGCTGAAAAGCAACCGAAACGTCGGGGAAAGTGTAAAAATAAATTAAATCTAAATAGTTTAATAATAATTTAATTAGCTTAAAAATTAGTAAAGTTTAATAGTAGTAGAAGTGTAACAATTTTCAAAATTTTGTAATAAAGTGTCAAATAAACAACGCGATAAAATCCGTATATAGCAGTTTAATTTCATTGAATTAATTACTTATTTTTATGCAAATTTTTAAACCACCACACTCACTTACACGCTTGAAACACAAACTAACACTTTACAAATAATACTTATCCTAAATGCGATTATGCTTACAGACATTGTATTCCAATTAGTTCTCAATTACAAATTATGTATGCTGCGCTTTACTATCATATTTAACATATATCTATCAGTTGTGCCAAAAATACTATCATCTTAAGATGGACGCTACAAACGCGATAGCCGACGACTTGGACCACTTTACATTCTCGGAATCGCTGTTATGCAATACGGAACAGGCCAAATTAAAATTAAATTATATGGATGATAACTTTAATATAGTGTCTCAAAATATCAGAAGTATTGCCTGTAACATGTCTCAACTAGAAGTCCTGTTAACACAACTACAGTTAGATTGCGATATAATTGTTATTTCAAAATGTTTGTTGAAAAATATCACTACTCTACACTACTCGTTTTTCCATCACAGCACATAAAACCCAGAATGAAGGCGTAGTTGTCTATACTAAAAAATGTCTGCAGGACCTATCTTATGAATATATAGCATAATGTTTAATACCAAATCCCATAATACAACTTTCGCAAAAAGCACTACTACACCCGTATATTGCAGCTCCTTATATTTATAATTAAATTAACAAACAAATTACACTAAATGAACTATTTCGATTTAGACTTAAAAATTTTGTAAAAACCTATTAACCGAACTAAGTTATTCTGAGACTGAAGATATCTTATGTGTCTACTAATAAATGAAATAACTAGCATCATAATTGCACATTATTCCTAACGCACACACCCTCGCGTACAACAACTCACGCGCACGTAAACAAACACACACAAAGACGCACACGCACACACTCACACACATACTTTCACACAGAGAAACACAATCCTCACAGAAAAGATTCCGTACCAATTATTAACTTTTGCTGTAGTATATAAATCTTCTTAACTTATACAAATGTAAGTTTTAAAAAACAGTACTTATAGCACAGGTTAACCTAGTTTAAATGACAGTGTTCATGATTGTAAATCGAAATATAGTTATTCAATACAAGTTTATTATTATTATTCGCATTATAATATTAGTTAGGATGTATATAATAAAGTCTTGTTCGTTATACCACCTTTGATTTGACTTTCCCGCTACACAATCACGCCAATTTCTCTGTAGTGCAAGTATTCATGTGTAGAGATCCTTACCAAGACCTCCAGATTCAAAACAAGAAAACGAAACCCAAAGGAGAGAAGCTCCTTAACAGCATAGCCTGCAGAATGATGTTCGGTAAACAAAGGCTCTATCTTGATAAACTGGAACCTGATAACATAACTAGTGAAAAAGTTTAAACGGTGTCGTAGTGGTTTAAGCGGTCATCACGCCACTGTCGCCGCGCCGAGTGTTGTGGCTTCGAATCCCACACAGGACAAAATAATTTGTGTGATCCACAAATGGTTGTTCAGAGTCTGGGTGTTCTTTGTGTGTGTTGTTTGAAAGTTTGTAAGGTCCCCCGCGACACAAAAATTATTCTAAGTGCCTGGATAAAGCACTTCCATTGCACTACAATTGTGTAATTTTTCAAATAAATACAAGAGCGAAAATAATATAATAATAATTATTATTTATTGTGGATCATAGATAGGTACTATATACAGAAGTTATAGCTCAAATGATTTAGTACAGCTATGTCCCGCCCATTAGGCATACAAAAATAATAATAATTGGAATATAGGTACATGCAGTAAATAATAAAATTTATTATGTCAATATGGATCGCAATGTCACAGAAATTATAAACAGGCAATAATAATGTAAAAGTAGATATTACTGAACACGTCATGATTGAGGTACCTATAGAGTAATGGAGCAGAGAATGATACGCGTGATCGTATGTACACACCCACAACTAGTTAGTTACACCAACGAAACGACCTTGTCCAATACTTATGTAAAACAATTATGTTTTTTGTTCGTCTCGTCGCGCGCCGCTCTGAACTCCAAAACGGCTGTATCTAGGTATACTAATGGACATTTAATGAGTTCGAATATGAGTGTTCGTTCGTCTGTCCCATAGTTACACGGAATCAACGCGCTTGTTGTCATGGTACTCAGTACGGACGCGTTTGTTATACGTGTAAAGTGTAGTTTGCCTCTATGTCAATGTTTCGGCTGCAAGAATAGCGCAGCGGTTTTAATGGTCACCTATCTGATTGTGAGTGTAATCGGTTCAATACTCAGATGGAACAAAAATTTGTGTGATCCACAAATACATATTTAAGGTTGGTGTTCTATAATAATAATAATAATAATAATCCATTTATTTATATTGAATATAGGTTCATACATTACATGTTACATACTTTAGTGATCTGCTACATTCTGCCTTCAGTAGGCATGCAAATTTTATACATTAATAGATTTTATTAGATTGCAAATTAACTAAATGGTACAAATAGTTCACGTCATAATTAATAATTTAAAATAAATATATATATAATATGTCATAATAATTCTTTGTAAATGTTGTTTATATGTCTGTTAAACCCCTCGCATGAAGTATTCATTATCCAACACATGATCGAGAGAGTATTACATCCTAACTCAATATAATTAATGCGTATGTGTTTGTTTGTTACGCTTTCACACCTTAAATACTCGACAGAATATCATGAAATTCGCATACACGTAGTCAGGGTTATAGAAAAGGACATAGAATAAATTAAATCCAGAAAAAGTACTATTTCTTAGCGAGCAAAGACCCGGGCATAAGCTAATTTTGTATAATTTTGTCTTGTTTTAGTGTCTGCAAGAACAATGATATAAGGGGTGGTGATAATTCCCCTAGACTTGAAGCTAGAGTTATGTTGTTTACGATATAACCTAATGTCAAGTCTGTACATCTCTCAAGCGGGAGGGAAAGGTGTGTTAACAGCTACGTACATTTTCAGACTTCGTCGCTACTGAGACTATTCTAAAAGAAAATCCAATAAGTGAAGTTGCTATTGAAATAATATTCTGCGATTATCAATCCCAAGGCGCGCGCGCACCTCTGACTTTTCAAAGTTATGTGTGTATTAAATAGTTAATTATCGCTCGCTTTAACGGTGAAGAAAACATCGTGAGTAAACCTGCATGTCTGAGAGTTCTATAAAATGTTCTCGAAGATATGTGAAGTCTGCCAACCTGCAATAGGCCAGCGTGGTGGACTATGGACTAACCCTTCTCACACTGAGAAGAGGCCCGTGCCCATCAGTGGGACAGTTTAATATAGGGCTGTTATTATTATTATTATATAAGTTATGAGTTTTGAAATTAAATTACTTAATACGGCTTTTCTGTGGCAGTCTATTATAAAACACAACTTGTTGGTATCTTTAAAAACTATTTGAATTATTAAACTATTAGATTTTCACTTTCCTCGACGTTTCGGCTTGCTTGTTTTGCTTTTCAGCAGCCATATTTCGCGGACAGACACCAGTCAAGTGAAACAAAGCGATAATACCCATATTAATGAATGAGTTCTTTGAGACATAGCAGTGTCGTCAAGTAACCAACAAGCCCGACCCGCTTCACTAAATCTACGTTTATTCTAATATTATAAAGAGCAACGATTTCAATTTTTGTATGTTCGTTTGTAATGTATAAATAAATGGACCCATTTTAAAAATTCGTTCAGTATTATGAAGCTACTTTATCCAGAACGACCAGAGGCAGGAGGAACGAGCGGAGCAGTAGTCGTAACCATGGGTGTAATAACAGGAGACGGGTAGTCAGCTCATTTATTTATTTATTTACTTATTTATTTATTAACATCAAATAGAACGACTTGCGTCAATTACACTATTTAATAATATAATATAAACTAAAAATTTAGCATTCACGCATTCTGCCATCTTATGCCAATTAACGAGGTACTCCATCTGTAAAACTATTACCGTATATTCGTAGGTTGTCTCCTACATCCCCAAAGGCAGAAACACAACACTCAGATTTCGACAAGTATGATCTTATGTTTATTTATTTATTTATAATAAGGTACGCTTACAGCAAGACATACAAATGTTACAAATATAAGCACTTACACTATGGATATAACAGTTGGTTTATATGTTTGCCTATTAAAAGTGTACACAGCATTCACATGATATAGGCAACGTTAAAAGTAAACTTAAACTAAATGAAAATATGAAATATAATTTTATATGAAAGTAATAAAAGTGAGGTATCAACCGCGACCCAACTACAAACCTGAGTGGTGACGTTATTTTCCAATATATATCTACTTTTTTTGTATTCTGTTATAATATTTGTATAAGAACGTGTACCTACGTTTTGATAAATAAATACTTACTTACTTAACAATCGAGCAGTTCCAGCAAATTGTTTCAAATTTCAAAAAATATATCCAATTCAAACTCCGTGTTAAAGCAATCGTAGGTTGTGCACATTCTAGCCAGGGGGTGATGAAGAGTTAGTTCGAGCAGTGGGCGAGATGAAGGTTTTTGTGATGGCCTGCCTAGGGTCGACGGGGTACATTTAAGGTAATGGAAGATAGGAGATCAGGGCATGTGATCTTGTGGTTTAGGATTTTATGGAGAAACAGTAAGTCTATCATCATCTTTAAACACGAATCTACCCAGATTGTTTTTAACTAGCTAACTACATCACTCAAGGACTCCACGAGACAGGCTCGACGTAGTGTGGATTCCACAACTAAAACTGATTTATGTTTCCAAACAATATATGTATTAGCTAGTATCTAATTAATTTGTAATAGTTTTTAAGGAAATGTAAAATAATCATGGTTCGGTAAATAAATGATTTATTATTATTATTATTATCAATGTACGACGATTTTTGAGAGAGATCATGCCAAAGAAGGACAGTTGCATGTTGTGTTGCCGCACGACATGCAGCTGTCTTTGTCCCTGTGATGTATACCGGAGGAAATATATGCTAAGTGTCTTGTGAAGGCACGTTGGATGCTCTTGGTCCTTTGAGAAGAATAACTGTACACAGAGTTCCAAGCCACAGACGCGAATGCCAGTCTGCTACGTACAAAGCTATTGTAAAGAATAATTCGTGTCTGCTTATGTTGAAATCCCTGTAAATTCCGTTTAAGGAAGCCCAATATTTGAGCTGCTTTTTTACAATGGTATCCACATTCGTGCCACTACTACGTACGGGCCTTAGTTCCAGATGCCGTGATGTGAGAATTACTTGACAGAAAATTCATTAAAACTTTGCTCGACACAGGAATCGAATCCAGATGCACAGCAGTAGCACACTACCGCTGCGCAACTATACATTTGTTTATTTGAATGCTGTTTTGAAGTTAGTGTTTCCCGACTACCCGACAAACATTGACGACTAGGGTTACCAGTGTGTCATTAGATAATTAGCTGTTAATTACGAAAGGTTGTCGAGTGCACAAACATCGGCACATTTGGAACTAGCCGCGGTCTGTTGTGTGTTTGTTCCGCTACACACCCGCACACACGGCACACAGGTAAGTAAGGCGTAAGCTCACAAAACTAGTTGTAAGCTCGTTACTTTGTTTAACCTTTGAATACATATGTCACGAACACATTTGATGTATTGAAATTAAACGACTCTATGCGGATTTTATCATATAACAACTTAGCACTCAAATAGACCATGTACTAATTTAAAACACATAATTTTATTTATCCTGCTTTGTCTGGGATTCGCACTGGCAAATTCGCATGTAGAAAGAAGTTATGTAATTTAAATAATGAAAGAATCCAGAATAGTTTTACAAACACTTGATTTTAGCAATCATTTTGAGGTGTTCGCGGTTCCAACAACCTCAAAGATGGAGTAGTCGTTACAGTAGTCGGCTCGCCATAGCTACTGCGCCGAATGTTGTGGGTTCGAATCCCACACGGGACAAACATTTGTGTGATCCACAAATGGTTGTTCCGAGTCAGTGTGTTTTTTGTGTCCGTCGTTTGAATATTTGTAAAATCTCCGCGATACAGAATTTACTCCAAGTGCGAGGATGTTTTAAAAAAAATGATTTATTTATTTACTTTGTGTAGCATAATTTCTTTATTGATTTATTTATTTCTAAACATTAATTTATCATTACAGGTTCTTAACTAAAGTGTTCACCATTACCAGTACGCCAACTGTAGCTGATTCCAATAATATGTGTAAGTGAGAAACGGAAATGAATTGCCGTAAATCTTAGTTCGAAAAAATGGTTCAAGTAATATGCAAAGGTCACGTGGTACCGCATGACCTTGAGGTCCGAGGTCAAAGGTTATAGTCATTTCGGGGGTATATCGACTATGCTGAGTCAAATGACCGCGAGTCTCTAGCTCTTACGGTTCTTGAATTGAAAGTTGTATAACAGACAGACGGACGGACAAAGCTCTGCATAAGAGTTTTTTCGAACTCTAAAAACTATGAAGACGTTTGAAACGTAAACTCTATCACGCATAAACCGTTACACTGCTTAGTTTTAAACTTGACACACAAGTAAAATATATTCAAAATTAACCTATTGATTAACTTCCCCATCAGCCACCACATTTTTTATTTTTTACGTCACCGTTATGCCTTTACGCACCGTCCGCGCCCGGGTAGGGCGCGGGTGTGTGGGACTCGAGCCAGTGAGGCCGGCCCCATACCCACTAAACCCCTGACGACGTTCCCCATGTACCGGTGTCGGTGCCACGGGATTCACGCTAGTATTCACCGCGACACCGACAGGTCTTGGCCCGCCACGTAGCTAGGCGAGCCCCAGCTGTTTGGGGGAGGACTAGATGGTACAGCCCTCCCCTTCCCATCACACACCAGCCCCAACCACGCACAACCGTCGATAAACCTCGTCACAACGTTGAACAACCCCAGCCCATCCGTCCTGTAATCCCATGGGAACACATGATGGTAGTTATGGAATCCTTCCCCTAAGGTCAAGTAGAACAGAATCCTGTTCTGTCCCGGCGCAATCCTCTTGTCATAAGGTCTATAGCCCAAAGCTGTTGATCATAAGGGCCATGTTTAAGTTTATGATGTATCGGAATAGATTGATGTTCCACGCGTTGGAGAGGGTCTCCCCCCCAGAAGTATACAGGGATGAGAGTTGGAAGACCAAAGGCGAGGAGAGGAATGAACCACGAGCTGTGCCTGTAAAAAAAAGATCTGGTTAAAATTGCAGAAGACCATGGACTGCACATGTTTCGTAGTGGTTTAAGTGATCGACTCGCCGCTGCCACTTCGCCGAGTGTTATGGGTTCGAATCCCACACGGGACAACCATTTGTGTGATCCACAAATGGTTGTTCCGAGCCTGGGTGTTCTTTGTGTCCGCTGTTTGAATGTTTGTAAAGGAATTATTCCCAGTGAGCACTTTCTAATAAAAAAAAATGGAAGAATGTTACATACAAAGATTTACGCCTGTTTCCCAAACGGTTAAGCAGAGACTACGGATTTCCATTTGCTACGATCCTGACACACTTCCCTGGCTTTATTCGCTTTCATCACATTCCTCATACACGCTCGCCGGTTTAAGGTGCTCTTGACCTAGCCTTTGTCCAGAATATTCTTATTTCTAAATTATGAACATAGGTACATATACATAGAACATACTGCGGAGCTAGTAAATACAACTGCTGCGCATAATGTTTTGGGTTATGATCTCCGTTATGGACGACCGTTGTGACCGAAATCCGGTCTGTAGGACCTCACTGTAGTAGCAGACAGAAGTTTATCACACTAATATTTCCCTAACCATCATTTTAAGTCCCACGTAAAAGCAGGCTAATGTGTTGCTGCCTAACAGACACACTACCAGACTACGTGCTGATGTCAAAATGGTTTGAAAACCCCAGTAACAACTTGCCCATCCCAAATATCTAAACATTCACAGCGGTCGCAACAAATACCACTACGCCACAAACACAATAGAAATACATTTATCCGGAGGCCCAATCACCCTCTTTCCCCCTTCCCCGCTCCTTCTCCTTCCCACTTCCTTTTTCTCTTCTTCTTTTCCTAAGGAGTCGGCAATCTGCAAGTGATGCCTCTGGTGTCGTAGGCTACGGTGACCACTTACCATCATTGACCGTATGCTTGTTTGCCACATTAGTTGTATAAAAAACATATATATATTCACCTATGCTGAAACATCACTATGGGATTTGCATCCAAATCCGACATATCAATCGCCTTCCCCCTTCTTATTAATTCTGGGTGCTTCTTGACCAACACCCATCCTATATGAGAGAAGAAAAACCGTCGGCTCGCGTTGTGCGGGTCAAGGTCTGTGTCGTTAAACTTGTGGTGAAGGCGGTGGTCCCTGGCCCAGTACAGTACGGATCTCTGGCCGGCGATGGAGTGGCACAGCATGAGGAACAGCTGGAGGGGCCATTTGGCCTGGTAGGAGCGGTGGGACCACAGCCGGTGCGCCCCTGTCGTCACCCCCATGATAGATAGCAAGAAGCATGTGAAACCTGCAATTAAAATAACATAAAGGAAAATGTAAACTATAGTTGCTGATAGCCCTCTGGATAGCCAGCTGAAGGGGCAGTGGGCGGGGCACATCACGTCAGTCACAGTCACCGTCCATCGACTTAAGCCACAAGGTGGACTGACGAACTGGTAAGGGTCGCGGGATGCTGTTGGATGCGGGTGGTCCAAGACCGGTCTGTGTGGAATACCTTGGAGGAGGAGGCCTATATCCTGCAGTGGACGTTTTTCGGCTGTGATGATGAAAGGAAAATGAAGAGATAGCCAGGCCTCTTTAAGTCTGGCATATGCTGTCCCATTTGACGAAATTTATTTATTTTTCTGATTATGTTATTTTGGACCAAACGTATTATTTTCCTTACTTTCTTTTCTCTCTTTTGAGGAAGGAGTTCTCTCTTGGACTACTACGCTGAAGGCTCGAGGTAGATCATCGCTTCTGACCTTTTATAATATAATATAATATTCTATCACATACACACAGCACCATCTAGCCCAAACTAAGCAGAGCTTGTACTATGGGTACTAGACAATGGATAAACATAGATATATAATGTTTTTTTTTGTAAATACATACATATTATACATAGAAACACCCAGACCAAGACAAACATCCATGTCCATGCACACAAATGTTTCACTTGTGCGGGAATCGAACCCGCGACCTCAGGCGTAGCAGTCGGTTACACTAACAAATACGCCATCGAGGCCGTCAAATTTTTGAATTTGAATTCATTTACGTATTAAATAAGTAGTTAATTATCGCTCACTTTAACGGTGAAGAAAAACATCGTGAGGAAACCTGCATGCCTAAGAGTTCTTCATAATGCATTTGAAGACGTGTAAAGTTTTTTTTTTTTTTTTACTTTTGGGGACGCATTGACTCTTTCCTCTCCACGGAGGGCGGGCGAAGGGGTTATGTCGGACTCACCCGGGGAAAGATGGCGACATCCCGGTCATACTCGGTCATGTCGGCCTCGATGGCATAGTGGTTAGTGTAACCAACTGCCACGCCTGAAGTCGCGGGTTCGATTCCCGCACAAGTCAAACATTTGTGTGCATGAACATGGATGTTTGTCTTGGTCTGGGTGTTTCTATGTATAATATGTATGTATTTACAAAAAAAAAGTATATAAGTATGTTTATCCATTGTCTAGTACCCATAGTACAAGCTCTGCTTAGTTTGGGCTAGACGGTGTTGTGTGTATGTGGTAGAATATTATTATTATTATTATTATTATTATTATACTAACTGAACCTACCACGTCCTCAACATAACCAGAGTCGGCGAGGCCGCGCGAATTATTTTCATATGCAATCACGACCGCACCAAAAGATATGTGAAGTTTGACCAACCCGTCCTAAGCCAGCGTGGTAGACTATGGCCCGTGCCTAGCAGTGGGACAGTTTATTAACACAACTGATTTTAGATTGTGTGATGCATTATATATCTAATCTAAAAATTTACATTTACACAAACAACGTTGTATATAAGCATACGACTCACCTGATTGAAAATGGTTACTGTAGCCTGTGACGACTTGAAATTCTAGGAGCATAACTCGCGCGTTTGCAACCCTATTTAAGAAACATATTTATATAAGGGATAAAGGAAAGAAATCGGAACGACAGACAAATAAGCCTCTAGAACTCTTAGTTAGCACAGTTTTGTAACAGAGTTACTACCTCAGGGTGTAGGAGTCTATTTAAATAATATTACCACTTAGTAACATAGGCTATTAATATTTTTCTAATAGTACTTTTACACGAGCAAAGCCGCGGACAAAAGCTAGCCTCTAAAATATAATGGTTTAAACATGCAATGGTCTAACAAAAACTATTATTAGAAGTAAAATAATCAAAAATGACGTTTGCTTTAATGGCTAGCAGCTAACTCTGGTGGCGTTCGGTGCAACAGTCCGCGAGTAATGTGATCTATACATGTGTGTGTACTCTGGGGTGGTTTCCTGTATCAGGGTGGCACTCTCCCGGCGAACCGCGTCATCCCTGCGATCGATAATTGCAAAATAATTGGCAACAACCTGCACTCTATAGTATAAAAAGCAGTCTACTTCGATATTCGGATGACACAGCGGATTATTTTACAAGAGTGCTTTTATTTATGCTTTTCGTTATTGTTGAATGAAAATACGTGTCTAAACAATTAAAGTAAACTTTATTTAAGACAAAATACGTTGTTTTAGTAATGACCACAGAGTAAAGAGAATAAAAAACATAGACTATATACTAAAAACGCGTAGCATAGATTATAGAAGGTTATTAATTTTATTACAACATATTTGATATTATTTTAAGCTTATGCTTCATGCTCTCGTTTTAAGAAGCCTATCAACCACAGGATGGGTAAAACTGATTGTCCAGCAAGAAAACAAGCTGAATATAGGTACATAAACTCATATAATAGGTAAATAAGATTATGAGGGTGCCTAGATCGCCGTTTATTTATATTTTCATCACTTACACTAGTTAGCTTAGATGCCCATTATTAGACATATCCTTTGATTATTTCATTAGCATTTTATATGCCAAACAATATTTAAATACAAAATTATATAAATATGTAATATTATTTTCATTGTAATAGTAACTTATTATAAAATAATCTATAGTTGTTAATATTGTTAAGAATGCTCTTCCTGTTACACTATAATAGCACATCATTATTATCGCTTGTGATACAGGTATAACACCGGGCACGCCACGATCGTTGCGGTAAGTCCCGTGTTTGAGGAGTGGCTGGAGAGGCGGCATGGCGCCCTCACCTTCCGGCTGACACAGGTAATAACTGGCCACGGTTGTTTTGGCCAGTTCCTGTGTCGTATACGCTGGCAAGAGACGCCCGGTTGTCACCACTGCGGCGACTGCCGCGACGTAGTTGAGGACACGGCGCTGCACACTTTGGCGGTTTGCCCCGCCTGGGCATCGCAGCGCCGTGAGTTGATCGCGGCAGTCGGGTTGGTTGCCCTCTCGCTCCCGGCCGTAGTTCAGTCTATGGTCCGGAGTGAGAGGTCGTGGAACGCCGTCGCCTCCTTCTGTGAGGAAGTAATTTCCATCAAGGAGGCGGCGGAGCGGGAGAGGGAGCGTTTAAACCCTCTCCCCAACCGCAGAGCTGGGCGCCGGAGGGCGCGGGACGACCTCCAGCCACCCTGAGGTTTGACCTGGGGGTGGCGGGCTTTGTGGGCCTGCCCGCCATCCGTTCAGCACCAGGTCCGAGAGGCGGCGTGCGTGTTCCCACGCGCGCCTCTGTGTCGAGTCCGTCTCCCCTCCAGGGGGGACAGTAGGGATATTATTGTGAAGAAGTGCCTTTGGGTAGGTCTTTTGCGTAGTGGCCTGCCGTTTCATACGGCGGGCCGAAACCTCGGCGGGGTCGCGACCGCATGCGAAAGTGATTCGCGCGGCCCCGTCGATAGTGGTTTTGTCGAGGAACACCGTGGTAGGTTTAGTCGGTATTCCGGGAGGTACGCTATCATCTTTACCATCTTCTTTTACCCCGGCGAGTCCGACATAACCCCTCCGCCCGCCCCCGCGGAGGGGTATGCGTCATGAATTCCCCCAAGTATAAAAAAAAAAAAAAAAACAGGTATAACACAGTACACGCGACTAAAGTAATGTATCCCATTTTAAATATTTTGAAGTCCTATTGTTGTTATTCATATTTGGGTCTGGGAAAGAGCATAACCTATTTTAACTTATCCCTTCTAAGTAAAAAGCGTACCTCCTTTCAAACAGCACGGTGCCAAGTCGCGGACTTCTGCACATACATATTAAGTGAATAGAGCCAAAGAGCTTGATAGTATTTTTGTTTAAGAGCGCTAATATCTAAAACTTCCAGTCGGAATAGAAAATGATTTTGCACCGGCGCATATTTCATCACATCACATTTACCGTGTCCACTATTTGCGCGACATGTAGGTATATATTAAGACGACATTTTTACTAATTAATTATACAATGTCGCCGAAAAATATACCTATTGCAAAAATGGAGGGCTTCCACACGAACTTTCGTCTCCTATTTCATCCCCATGTGGGTCGAAATTTTAAAATAGCATGCAACACATGCAACAAAAAATAAATACAACAGCAATGCTTACTTATTGATTTCTCATCAAGTGCCTTAATACAAAGTCTCATGGTTTTATCTTCGATAATGACAAATTCTGATACAAACTTTCATCACTTATTTCAACCCCTTCATGCCCTTTTTGTACAACAAAAGGTAACCGAGTCTATATTGTACTGCTCTTCTGTTCTGTTCTGCAAATAAAGCCAAGCGCTTTCGAAGCTTTTTCCACAACAGTATCTATGTGAACATCAAAAGTAAGTTTAGACTCAAAAAGAGAGTAATATTGAAACGCCAAATGGTCTTTTTACAAGAGAGCGTTTAAAATGCTGACAACGCACCAGACGCGAATAAAATAAATTATATTAACTATACCTATTATATATAATACTCGATTTAATAATTGATTGCTTCTTTTTATATGATAACTAGCTGATCCGCGCAACTTCGTCTGCTTAACATAACAGAATTTTCCCGTTTTCTAAAATTTTTCGTTGATGCTCGGTTCCTATTAATAAATTCATTTATTTCAGGTTCATAACCCATATTACATCATACATCATACACACAAATAAATACAACATCAACACACATACAAATAAGATAAACCAATAATACTAATTCAAATTCATTCACATAATCAATTAATTACAGTAGTCTCTTACGTGCGACACTATATGTAACTTGACTTGAGAGGGTCTCGGGTTCGAACCCACGTCGCGCACCTCTGACTTTCGGAAGTTATATGACTTTTCGAAATTATGTGCGTATTGATTGACAATAATCGCGTGCTCCGTGCCTCGGAGAGCACGTTTAGCCGTCGGTCCCGGCTGCCATGAACATCTATGGCAGTCGTTATTGGGAGAGTGTCGACACAAAAGATCCCACTGGTTCGAAGTGTCGCCGGTCTGCACTGACTGGCTCCCACATAAGATACATACATATGTAACTTGTCTGTCACAATAGTGCCGCACATAAAGACAGTCCAACCTGTTTGCTATCATACTCAGAACGGTATTGCAGCTGGCCCTCACTCTGCGTACAAGAGACGCGCAGCGCTTCCGCATGGTCGCATAGAAGTCCGTGCGCGCCCATGCGAACATACCTGAAGCGCTGCAGTAGCGAGGCAGACCCAACACAGCTCTGAAAGCGTTGTTAAACTGAACGCGGAGGGTGCTGTAGCTTCTTTGTGTGTAATTAGCTCACAGGCTACAGGTGTACATGGACGTCCAATATGCTCGGAAAAGAGTTATTTTCACGCCATCCGAGCAACGCGCGATCCTGCGGGCCAGCATATTAGCTCTTTTGGATAAAGCTCTCCGCTCCCGTTCCAAGTCAGCATGATCCCTCAGCCGTGACTATATGCCCTAGGTATTTAAACTGATTTACCCTGTTTAAGGGTACACTATTTATACTTAAAAGAGATACATAGTCCGGGCATCTAGCACCACCGGTCTCAAAAACCATGTACTGACTTTTTTTAATATTATAGACAAGTCCATGATTAACAACGTAATCCTCACATGTCGCTATCAACCTCCTTAGGCCACAGATCGACGCGCTCAGCAGCACCATGCCGTCTGCATAGCTTAAATTATTGACACACACGTCGTCTACATGATAACCAACGTGCTGACTGCTCAGCGCGACGATCAGCGCGTCCATATAAAGGTTGAATAACATGGGTGAAGTCAGTCCGCCCTGTCTTACACCGCACTGCAATCGATATGGCTCCGACTTTGCCCCCATCCACCTGACACTGTTGATTTGGTGCGTATACCAATACTTGAGGATGGTAACAAGTTCTGATGGTGGGCCGATACTCTTAAGTTTTTCGCACAAGAGATCATACGCCACCAAATCAAAGGCCCTGGACAAGTCGAGAAAACACGCATATACCGGGGTTTTACGGTCATTATAGTATCAGACAGTATGCTTAACCGGTCGTATACCGCCGGCTCGCATACCAGCCGGCAGATTTGTACCCGTCGTAGGCCGGTGGCTCGCATGCGAGCCACCAAATTGGTTTTACGTTAGCTTAAGCTAAAGCGAAGGCGGCGCGCGGCGTTTTGGCGCCAATTTGGTGGCTCGCATGCGAGCCACCGGCCTACGACGGGTACAAATCTGCCGGCTGGTATGCGAGCCGGCGGTATACGACCGGTTAAGACACAGTATGGCACTTTCCGTTGATTATTGGGGCCTAAATCCAAACTGATTATCGTGCAGGGATATATAATTACTTAACTGTGTATTAAGCACACCGTCAAACACCTTCGTGTAACTGTAGCTAGAGATATGGGCCCATAGTTACTTTTATCAGCTAAGTCACCGGTTTTATTTTTAACTATAGGCACAACCACAGTTTTCATAAGATCCGGCGGAAGATAAGAGTGGCTCAGGCATAGTGAGTGGAACATAGCTAATACTCTGTTTATATGTGGGCCAGCGTGAATAAGGTGTTCAATGGATAAGGAATCATGACCTGGACTTTTGCCTTTAGTCATGTTCTTAAGGGTTACAGCCACATCTTTGCCACTAAACCTCACCCCTACTATTCCTTCCGGTAACTCACCATTTTAAACCTCACACGCCGGACCCGACGGTGACTGTATAGTAAATTGACTCTTAAAGATATCAGCAATGCCTTTACACACTCACCCCATCGACACTCACCAGAAGTCCAGGTTTGGCGTTAACTTTGTTCGTGCTTTTCCAAAAGCCTCGAAAATCACGATCAGCGTTCTTTGCCGCAAGACTATCCTTTTTAATCTGGGCTTGATTATCTTGACACCACTTTAACTGTGATTTAAAAAGTCTCCTGCTGGCACACATGTCGCCATACATGGGGCCAGCGGCTTACTAGGTGTATTAGGTTTACCGCACGATACCCATTCCGTAAACTTTATTCTCGCCTTCCGGTGAGCCTCGCTGACGTGTTTATTCCAACCCACCACGCGCGGTCCACTACCATTCCTCACAACGCCCTCCCGACCTGCCAAGGACGCGGCACGAAGGGCGGACACAATGTCAAAGTATATCACATCAAGAAAACGATGGTGATAGGGGTCATTGCAGGAAAAATCAGCACAATTAATACACTCGGTAGTAAAGTTAACCAACCTTAAACGTTTATGACACTCGGTGGTATATTTCGCGATCTGTACCTTATTTCGAGTGCCCCACGATACCTTGCTATCGTTCGATAATATTTTAGTCTGTAATTTAGGTGTAAGTAAATTAAGGTCACACTATGATTAGAGGAAAATGATCAGACCACAGCGTATCATAATTAACGTAAACATTAGTGACAGATCGTTTTGCTGCTTGCGTAACTATACAATGATCTAACCAGCTGCACGCTGCATGCGCATCACTAATGAAAGTAATGAATGTGTATGTACCCGAGTCCACATCGAGAATATCAACATAAATACATGTCCTATATTGTTCACTACAGAAACTAGAAAGCTCATTATGAAATAATTCGTATAGGTCAGAATTATAATCACCTAACATAAAAACCGATTGAATATTGTGTTCGTCTAAAGTAGCACTTACCGCACTTAAACAGTCCGGTAGTTTATCCGCACAATTAATAGGCATGTATAAACTCATCACATGCACAGGTCGGTCTTTTGTTGTCACTTTTTATGCACTAATACAGGCTATTAATACGGCTATTAATAAATATATAATTACGGGATAATAATTATCGCACCGCAACACTGACACTTGTTGGAAAACACTGCTTCTCCATAGTAACGCGACGCCGCCAAACGGCCTCCCGCGCAGTATGCCGGCGGACGTGTCCACCGCCGACGTCCTTGTGTATCCGAAGCCGCTGTCGATCGTGCCTAGATACGTTATTTCCTCAGGCAGTAACCAGGTTTCTTGCAGTGCAATTAGGTCACAGGTGCATAGCTGATGTTAAACACCAACGCTCGTTGAAGTCTGCTGTGTGTGAACATGTGCAATAGGGGACCAACCACTACCTGAGATTTGACAAACCACAGATTCTCGCTAAAGAACACAGATTCCTACCACGGATGCTTCGCGAGGCTATTGAAATCAAAATATCCTAATATCAATAGAGAAGATGGTTGGAATGTACCACCAGCTTGGGATCCAGTCATTCAAATAGTCAAACCCAAGAAGAAGCAAACCACAGCTAGACTTCATGATACTCTGAGCGCATTCTGCGTAAATAGAAACACCAATGATTAAATTATGTTCGGGTACTTTGAAATAACGACACTGGAACATTGAGACAACTACCATCTTAGTCTCCCCGTGACCATGGCTGCTGAAAAGCAACCGAAACGTCGGGGAAAGTGTAAACTTAAATATAAATAGTTTTAATTATTAAATATTATTAAATATTTTATTCACAGGCTACCTAGGCCCACATTGTGTTAGTTCTACATTATCTTATAAACTATGTTAGTAAATATTAGGAACACAGAAAGAAAACAAATTATTATATTACGACCACATATATTTTCATCAAGCCCCATGTAATACATGAAGCTTGATGAACCTATCCATGGTAGGCCCATCCAGCCTTTCAGCAAACACCCTCAGGATACTGTTGGTGCTTCCTCCCACTCTGCTTGTCAACGACGCCACCTTCTTACGCATTATTGCGAAATAGTCGTCAGTGTGCGCATCGGCGAACATACCTGACGCACTACAATAGGGTGGAAGCCTCAACAGCACCCTAAAGGTATTATTGTATTGTACTCGCAGGGCATTGTTTGCCTTTTGGGTATGATTAGCCCAAAGGCTGCTGGTGTAAAATGTTTGGCAGTAAGCCTTGAAAAGTGTAATTTTTACTGGTACTGAGCAACCAGCAAACCTTCGAGCCACCATATTTCCCCGCACGGCCAATGCCCTGCGCTCCCTTTCCATATCTAGGTTGTCTTTTAGGTCTTCGGTAACAATGTGGCCCAGATATTTAAACTGGGTAACTCTCTTTAAAACTGAACCGCACAGCGCAACTGCAGGGATATGTGATGGACTTTTATTTGTACCTCTAAACACCAACAGTTCACTTTTCGTAGGGTTGTACTTTAGTCCATACTGCTGTGCATAACCCTCACAAACAGAAAGCAATTTTCTAATTCCACAGATAGATGGGCTCAGCAACACCATGTCGTCTGCGTAGCTTAAGTTATTGACACTAATTCCATCTATGTGGCATCCGACATGTGTGTTGCTGAGCTCAACCAGTAGTTCATTGACATAAATGTTAAAAAGTCGGGGGGAGGTCAAACCACCCTGTCTGACCCCACACTCTAGTTTGTACGGGTCAGAGAGCGCATTTGACCATTTTACAAAATTTCTCTGCTTATCATACCACATAGATAAAGTGGACACCAACGAAGCAGGAACACCAGCCTCCTGAAGTTTTCCCCACAGGGCATTATAGGAAACCAGGTCAAATGCTTTTGACAGGTCCAGGAAACATGCATACACAGGTGTTTGTCTATCCGTATAATACTTGACAGTATGCTTCAACGCAAAAATGGCACTCTCAGTAGACAACCCAGCACGAAAACCAAACTGTGCGTCGTGTAACTGGGTATATTTACCGAGGTGGGCGTCCAGCACACTGTCAAGTACCTTGGCTATAACGGTCGCCAGTGAGATAGGCCTATAGTTACCCTTGTCTGCGATGTCCCCTGTTCTGTCCTTCACAATAGGTATAACTACTGTATCCAGTAGCTCTTGTGGTAAGTGAGAATGTCCCAAGCAAAGATTGAAGAGCATAGTCAACACTCGAGGCAGGTGTATACCAGCGTTTTGAAGATGCTCGATGCTGAGCCCGTCGTGACCAGGAGATTTGCCCCTCTTCATACTTTGAATAATAGATTTTATTTCTTTACATGAAAATCGTAAGGGTGATCCTGAACGACAGTACTCAGCACCGGTCCTCCTCGGCCCTGTACCGAGAGGTGAACTCATTTGAAAGTGCTCTCTAAAGGTATTCGCTATCTCAGTGCAGTCATTCTTTCCCTCCACGCTAGCCGAAACGCTTGGGGTATTATTATTCAGTTTTTTAGTCCCTTTCCAAAATGACGTGAAACTTTTATTCGAATGCAAAGTGGCTAGAATGTCCATTTCAATTTTGCTTTGATTTTTAATACACCAATTTAATTTTGATTGAAATATTTTCCGCGTTATTTTCATTTCTTCAAAAATAGGCCCGCCAGTGGGTTGACCGTGCCACATCCAAATTTTAAACTTAATCTTTGCTTGGGCGTGAACTTCCTTTACATGTTTGTTCCAGCCCTTTATACCTTTATTTTTTCCTATAATTTTAATAGTTGTAATAATTTAATTATTTTAAAAATTAGTAAAGTTTAATAGTATCTAGAAGTAGTATAACAGATTCAAAAAAAAAATTTTGTAATAAAGTGTAAAATAAACAACGCGATAAAATCCGTATATAGTAGTTTAATTTCAATGAATAACATTCGCGTAAACAGAAGACAATATTATGTAAATACATAAATATTCTATAAATAGAGTTATATGTCCAGTAGATATTATAAGCTTCAGCTATGAGTATTGTTGTCGGAGTATTATATACATAGGCGCCGGTAACAATGGGTCCAAGGGCGCGGCGGCGCTAGACGTCGCGGCGCCATCTTCGTGGCGCGAACTTGTGCCCCTCGATACTAAATATATAAAAATAGATAGGTAATGAGGGTGAAGGTTTTGATTGGCTACATTTATATTAACGTCACACGTTTGTAAACATCTTGTCATTACTTGCTGTAAAATCATTTGAAAAAAGAGATTAGTGCGTTTAAACGAACAAGTTAATAAGATTCAGCAGGAATAGAACTTTACCGAATGGAATACCTTACATCTTTTCATACAAAAAACTACGTGTGTTTTTTTCATGATAATTGGTCGAGTAAGTAGTAAGGATTATAGATATGAAAGGCCATACTTTTAGTGAAGTTTCTTATTAATATAGTCAATATCTGATGATTTGTTGATGATGTCTTTTGATGGTATACCTAAGTAGTTATTTAGATACACAAATGGAAAATACGACACGAGTTGAAGAACTCCTCCATTTTACACGTCAGGTTCGATTGAAAGATTAATTAAGAGCGTGTAATCGATTGTAGACGAAATCTTGATGATTTATGGTTTTTCAAAGGTCATATCTTTATAACGTCGCAGAATAATTCCATATAAATTACAGTTCTACAAAGAATACCTAATAATGAAGTGCACTAACAGAATAAAAGTTACCATTTTAATTAAAGTCTTATAAAACAAACTCAATTTCTTCATAGCGTTTTACGAAAATTGACGTCAGAGGGAACTTTCAGATTTTGGAGAGAATTTTAACTGTTTTTATTAGATAACTACTTAGTTTAAAGCGACAATATATTAATGGCAGAGTGCAAAATAGATTCATATTTATTAAAATATCGTGAACGGATTCAAGACATCAGTGCTAAATAAACACAAAATTGGCAAACTTTTACACATTTTATTTACTAGTTTATGATATTAAATTTATTTTTATCTTATATTATGATAAAGCATGTAATATTTAATATACAGTATTTTTTTTAAACTGGTAAACCGCGTTTTTATTACCACTTTAAAACCGCGTGCTCAAGCTACGTCCGGTCATTCCATTCTACTACGCTCGCTTCCGTGTATGGATAGCGTCGACAATCTATAGGGCAACATAACGATATTGATACTTTTTGTGAGCATTTTTTTTAATTGTTTTTGTTTAATAGTAGATAAGGTTCATTCTTATTTTTAGAAATTGGGAATAAACGTAAGTATTTGGAATACAAGTGAGTTTCAATGTATATCTAATGCTATAAGAATCAAAGTCCATACCGGATGACTGGCAGATAACGCACAGCCTTTCACGTTTATTCTTTCAGGCAGATGAGTGATTGTAATCAAGAACAATCACGTGTATCTAACTATGTATCAAACTTTGATTATGCAAGTCATGTAAGTAACTTAGTTAATTGTGATAATAACATTTCTTTTCCAATTTTTCGTATCTTGTGGAATATTTTTGTAAAATTTTTGCCTAATTCTAATATGACGTAAAAAATATTTTTTTATTTTATTTGTAAAAATTATATAATTGATGTAGTTTTGTCTCATTCTTATAATCAAAAACATGTTATAGAGATAAAATATGTAATGCAATTTGAGAGAAAGGGTTAACTTTGCAGGTTGGTACATCGGATACAACAAAGTCAGACCAAAATAATGAGAAATACCAATATTTGGATTCTACAAACAATTGTGTTATTGATAATACAGCGCAACATGTATGTAAATGTGTATAAATTTTCCATTGTAAGCAATATATAGAATATGATATAATAATTGTACAAATCGTTATAGGATGTATATTCAGCATTAATAGAACATCTTGATAAACTGGGCAATACTGAAACAGTACAGTGTGATGATTTGCATGCTGTAGAGAATCGAGATGATAATGAAGATTTCGAAACGGTAAGTATCGACAGTTACAATAAAATTATTCATTATAACATAGTTTACACACCGATGTTAAGGCACACATTTGCACAGTGTATATTTTGACTACGTTTGTTTAAGAATATAGAACCAAGTGTACCAATAATTCCACCATTACAAATCGAAGGTCGAAGAATTGTCGATTTTAATTACTTTTTTACCAAATAAAAGTTTTATCCCATTACAACCCGGGTTTGGGTTATACAATAAGCAACCTGTGTATTATAAGAGAAAAGCTTATTGGATTAGACTCAATTATGTATTTTCAATGTAATATGTGCAAACTTATAATGGAAATAAAATCGTGCGTAAACGTATTTGACGATATGACCGTAAATCATGCAGCAGTGACTCGTGCAATGTTGATTGGTTGCGGTTACGAACAAATTTAAATGAATTGGTAACAGCTAGATTTACCAAATTTATGTCAAAATATCTTCAATAAGTGTTATAATGACGTCTCCGATTGGTGGCAAGTTGCTGCAGAAAGCAGTATGAAAGATGCAGCTAATGAAGAATGTCAGCTAGCAACTGAAAGTGGAGAAGTCAAAGATGGGATTCCGGCAATTACAGTTGTAGCTGATGCATGCTGGTCGAAAAGGTCGTATCGGAATAATTATACTGCAGCATCTGGGGCAGTTGCAATTATTAGCTTCAAAACAGGCAAAGTATTATATACTTATGCAGGTAAAAAATGAATATTGTATTGTATGCACGCGATCAGCATTAAAAAATCGATCGCCATCTACCCATAGAAGTACTAAAAACCACGTGGGCTCTTTTTCGAGCATGGAGCAGTCAAGCATAGTTGAAGGATTTAAGACCTCAATAATGACCCACAATTTAATATACAAAACTCTCATAGCAGATGATGTAAGCACTTATACAAAATAATAGAAAGCCGGCCATATCTCAATGTGCAAGTGCAAAAAATTAATGTACAAACCACATTCGAAACTACAGTAGTAAACTAATGCAGCTTCAAAAAGATTCCTTCATTCCACTTTCTGAAAGAAAGCTACTTACAACGGAACGTATTACTCGACTTCGTACAGCCATTAGAGCAGCAGAAAGAAGACTCATTTAAGCAAAAGTAATTTAATATATATTATATAATCAATTATTCCACTATGTTTAAAATACAATATAACTTGTAGAAATCAGAATTGGATCGATTAGAAATTCTGTGTTAATTTTGTGTAAAGCACGCACAGTTAATGGATTTACCGAAATTATACACCTTAAGGGGTGAAATGGTGTGAAAATACTAAAAATGAGTAATAATAATAATAATAATAATTCATTTATTTGCATAATATAGGTCAGTTTATAGGTCTTACAGTATTTTTAGGGTTTCACCATATTATTACCATTTGGTGTGCAAATGCTTCAATTTTTGAAAAATGACAAAACAGTTACTTACTTATTATTATCACGTAAAAATAAAAAATAAAAATTTATTACATGCAAACAAAAAAAATTAAATTTAAATAATACACAAATAGCTTTAAATATGCAATAACAAACAGATGTCAAGTTTAATTTAGTACTTACTTCAAAATGTCAATAGAACTGTACTAATAGTAATAGAATATTCGTCATAGGTATATTACAAATAATTAGTATGTCAATATTGGATTAAATTAAATTGTATTGAATGAAATCTATTAATAAAAATAAAAAAGGTTTGATTTAAAAAGAAAAAAAAAAAAAAAGAGAGTATAGATGCTATTGAGGTTTCTTGAAACACTGAGCACAAAAGTGAAATTTGTTTCAAAGACCAACGGCAGATATAACGTAAACCTTATACGAAACCGTATACGAAAGCTTAAAAATTGAAAGATTTTTTTTGTTTGTAATTGACAAACTCTAAAAGTATTTCTTCGCTGATCCGACTTTAATCATTGTTTTACTATTAGAAAGCTACTTGACCCAAAAGTACCATAGACTATATTACATCACGTTACATCCACAAGAGCGGAACAGTACCTAATCACAGGGACAGATAGTTTATAACATTACTAAACGAATATTACACATTTTAGACTACATTTAACCAATGAGGTAAGATCGTATTAAGGTTTTTACGTCGTCTCACTCTCGAAACCTGTAAATAGTTACGCTTAAGAGCGCGAGCAGCATCTAGTATTACAATAAGTTAAATCATTACCTCTCGCACCTACTTAATCAAATGAAGCCATTACTAATTACCTGAGTATCGGCGCACTGTGATAATAATTATTAATGTTTAATTATACGACGCACAACACGGCGCAACGTCGCCTCGTCGCTTGGCATCACGTGTCGTTTTGACGCAGAGGATGATCGTTGCTAGGGGATAAGCACGACTATATGTAAGGTCCTTCCGATCAAATTTCCGACACGGCGGCGGCCAATCTTAACGAAGACTGGCCATATGCGCAGGAGATATTAGTGCACAAGAGTGTGCGCTAACACAAGAGCTCTCTCTATTTCTTAACTCTCATATTCAGATGGGACGGCAATCCGATACGACTGGAGAGAGATCAGGCGAAGAACTAACGGCACAACGCGCACACCGAGACACGGGGATGTTCAAAAATGCTAACTTACTAACTCTGAGCTGCTATTGAAAATTTCTTTTCAGAAAATCATAATAATTTATACTTTTATTTAGACCTCATGCACAACAGTCGTGTTCACAACGGCTGCGTTACCGATGCAGTCAACTACTCTATGTAGGTAACTAACGAGTGTATGCTTAACTTTATTTATATTAGCAATATAGATATCCTTGTGAACTGTTATGAAACCATTAGGTACCCATGCGGAATTCTAATGATATAAGAAGACCGGCGTTATCCTTTACTTGGCGGCGGTACCTACTTATGATTTTACTCTCCTTGCGAAGTACTACATTCTCGCAGGAATCCAGTAAACGGAAATAACTCAGTTGAGTCACCTGATGCGGTTTGAGTGCAGGAATCGCGGTTCTGGTATGGTGGTTCAAGTGTCCGCGAGTCGAGAGTTCGATCCCCAGGCGGTATATTATACATACACAGGTACGTGTGATCCATAAATGAGGCTGGGTGTTCTTTGTGTCCGTTGTTTCTTTGTTTGTGAAGTTCCATGACCAAGGTTTATTTCTTTTCTGTATATACTTAATACCAGATTTTGCCCGCGGCTTTGCTCGCGTTTATGTAGATTTTGTCAATAATTATTACATTCGCAAGTATACCTATCTACTATTGGTTAGGATAATTTTTTGTTTGTAAACAACAATCTAATTTGAATTGTCTTTAAAAATAATAAGTAAGTAAAGAAAAAGCGTGAATAGTTCTGGTGGCTCTAACCTGCTCCTGAATTTTAATTCCTTAGGCTCGGCACTACCAAGTTATTCCTCTGGCACTGCAAGCGATCTTAGCCCATATCGTTCTCTATCTAATATGTAACCTCACTTTTCTTGTTGTGGACACTTTTCCGTGCGATCTAAGTACGACGAGAGCACATCCATAACTTAAATATTAGTTAACTGAGCGTAAATCACGCGTAGGTACAATTACATCAGTCACGATGGTAACAACGTTGTTGTCGTTATAACGTTGGGGCAACGCGCCGCGTGGCGGGCGCGGTGACAGTGTGCACCGCGGCGCCGTTGCATCATGGCGATGTAATTATTGCACTGCGGACGACCTACAGACTTGTATGCGATAGGTAGATGGTTTGTTAACGATTATATTCTTCTTATTTACCGTCGCACTACCCTTTTACAGGATCAGCTTCATCGTTTGACTCTACTTGCTACGATCTTGTGCGTCATCTCAAAAACGCAATCCACACAAATGGCGTTTTCTTATTTCGAACAAAACTTAATATCGCTCGATCAAATCTAACGCTCGTATACCCATGTAGATACTATAGGTACTCTACACCACTAGAGCCTGGCGCCATTTCAGTGTGGCTGGCGCCTAAAGGTGCTCATAGACTTGAGCATTCACTTGTGACAGAACATCGAGACTCGTGTCTCAGGGTCAGAAAATGTGTTACCTATTGGCTTACCTCAATAGCAGCACGGTATCTGATACTTGTTTCTCTACAAAGACCGCTTACATAATGTCACAAACAGTGCGCGACCCGCCGCGTCGCCCGTCGCCGTCACGAGTTGTTACAATTTCAGTCATCACGATTACTTTCGTTAATGCCATGTTTTAACTATTAAGACATTTCTTATTGCCTCATTTGTGAAACTTATTTTAAGGTAGATGTAATGTTGTTACTAGCAATAGTTATATCAGATGTGGTGTTTGCCTTAAGTGTTTGTTACACTATTGTTATTGTTCGTGCTCCGTTTATTGTGTATATTTAGTGTGAACAACTGTTGGTGAACCGAATTAATAAAAAGGTAGCAGTAACCACCGGTGGCCTGCCACTCTCTCTGTTGGTCTCGAGTTCGATCCCAGGGCCCGCATCACTGACTTTTTGAAGTTATGTGCGTTGTAAATAGTTAATAATCGTTCGGTTTAACGGTGAAAAACGTCGCGAGGAAGCCTACATGTCCGAGAGTTCTACATAATGTTCTCGAAGATATGTGAAGTCTACCAATCCTTACTGGACCAGCGTGGTGGACTATCGCATTATCCTTCTCACACTTGAGAAGAGGCCCGTGCCAGCAGTGGGTCAGTTTAATACAGAGCTCGTTTTTAAATAGTATACTATTTTAAATAGTATTATTACAACATTATCAAAACTATAGTAGCTTGGCTTTGACTCGTTCTAGGGAAAGTGTTTAGATCTACTAATATTATAAAGCTAAAGAGCTTGTTTGTTTGGTTGAACGCGCTAACTCAGAAAATGGATCGAATTTTAAAAAAAATTGTCTTGGAAAGCCTATTTATCGAGGACAGCTAAAGGCTATATAACATCACGCTACGACCAATAGGAGCAGAGAGTCAATGAAAAATGTTGCTAAAACGGGGAAAACTATCTTATGTGAAGCAGACGAAGTTGCGCGGGTCAGCTAGTATAGAATAAAATAAGAAAAGGAATGAGGAGAGGTAGCCCCCGGCACTGCCGACCCCGGGAGAAGCGCGGTCATACGTACGTACGTCGCGTCGGTTCCCTGTAAGTCCCGGACGAGCTGGCTCCTTCGTGGTGCAGGAGTCGCCGAAGATGTAGAGCGAGGTGCATTGCATCTAGACTTAGCCAACTATAACTGAAAGTCAGGAATTATGTGAATAGGGAGCGTGACTATTACCGTCTACTTCCTACTTGTATGACATTAATTATTAGTGGTTTGGGCATGTAGCAAGAATGTACGAGAAAAGACTGACTAAGAAAGTTTATAAGGCTAGTGTGAATGGAACAGTTGCAAGAGGAAGACTTAGGCGAACGTTTCTCGATCAGATCGGAGACGTTCTGGACAAAGGCCAGGATAAGATAAGCACCTCAAACCCGTGAGCGTGTATGAGGAATGTGATGAAAGTGAATGAAGCCAGGGAAGTGTGTCAGGATCGTAGCAAATGGCAATCCGTAGTCTCTGCCTACCCCTCTGGGAAACAGGCGTGAATCTATGTATGTTTGTATGAATTATTACGACATCATGAGTTAGGATCAATTAAAGACAAAAATAATTTGCAGTGGTTTCAGACTCTGGTGTCGCTACAGAATGTTTCTTAAAGCGACAACATCCTTCGAACTGAGCATAAAACCCGTGAGGTTGCACAGCAGTCGCATGCACTGGACACCATTGCAGTCTAAATAGGTATTAAATCAAACAATACAATTCTATAAACCAATCATTTATTGTTAAATTAATTTAAACATATCACCAGATCATAAAGCGTTAAAGACATTTGATACAAACATACAAACATCACTTTTATTTTTACATTGCACAATATTGGGTACCTAATAGGTACCTACTCTCAACGGGTACCTAGAAGTACCTTAAACCCTCTGCTATCATTGACAAGTTACTGTTAACAATTTTCTTATATATTTACGAGTGAATAACGTATTTTATATAACGGAGTTAAACAAGTATACAGGCCTGGCATTCCTGGCAATGAGGGGTTACTAGATATTATGAACACCCACAACAAGGGAAATACCTGTCAAGGCCTGTCCCACTACCTCCAGATAGCATTTATCTATAAGATAAGTCTCGCCATTTCTCTTCTTTAACCTAACAAGACTGAGACAGCATCCGACTTATCTTTGTGATAACTTTTACTTGATAGTTGTGAAACTGGCCATCAGTGTTGTAGGCTATGTTCCCATATTCAAACGCGAGTCGCTTCACCTATGGACAGTTCAATTTTGACACAAATATGTCAAAATGTAACTGTCCTGTCCAACTTTATGTAAAATTTGACATATTTTACGAAAAAAAGATGTTTGTACTGTTTCGTCAGATAACAATTTATTGATAAATCTAGGTCAACGCGAGTGCAGCCGCAGGCAACATATAGTAGCAATATATAGTAGTTATAGTAATAATTATATTTTCAACATTTAGTATGTATACACTACTAAATGTTGAAATATAATTATTAAGTCGGCAACATTCTTATCCGTCGTCTACCTAACGCCTGAACAACATCTCTTTCAAAGGCCGTAGTTTCATCAACATTCTCGATATTATTATTTATAGTAAGTTAGTAGGTCGTCAGTATGGATGGTTGTGGTCTGCTGTGGGGGTAGCGAGGGTGGTGTGATGTTCTACCGTCCGCAGCCGCCGCCGCCGCACTTGGAGCGCTTGGGAGGACGGTACGACGAGGTGGAGGGACCCGCGCTCAGCGGCAGGTAGTCGCCTGGAACATGCAACGTTACACGTTAGGTGTTTGTTGGTCCCGCATAATATTGTGGCATGTCGCATGTCACAAGAGGCATGTCGCATGTCAAATGTATCACGTGACGTGTGTGGCGTGTGACGTGGCGCGTGGCATGTCGCATGTGGCAAATCGCATGTGACATGTTACTCGTGGCATGTGGCAATCGACACGCCGCATGTGGCGTGTGTGGCATGTTGTATTTTGCATGTGATATTATGTGGCGTGTGACATGCGATATGTATCATGTCACATGTGTCGTGTGGCATGTGTCGTGTGACGTGTGTGGCGTGGTGCGCGTACCGTCGGCGTCGTCCCGCTCGCCGAGTCGCTGTCCGGCGGCGCTGCCGTACTTCTGCAGTCGCTCCGCCGCCTCCTGGCGCTTGCGCTCCTCGCGCTAAGTACACAAACAATCTTTTATTATAATAATAGCTAAAAGGCTCTCTAGCCCTACGCCGGTCATGGTGACCAATACTGACAAGACTGGCTATATACGCAACAGATATTATAGTACCAACACAAGTATGAGCGCTACCACAAGCGCACTCTCTATTTCTTCACTATTCACATTGTCCCCAAAAGTGCTCCTGTGGCTACTCTCTACTCCCTCAGGCGTAGGACCAACAGCTTTACGTACTTAAAGCATCACTAACTCCGTAAGGGAGCGTTTCCACTGACGCGGAGCTGGACGGAGTGGAGCGGAGAAAAGCAGTGAAAAGTAGTAAGTGCTTCCATTGAAGCGGAGCGGAGCAAAGCGGAGTGGGGCGCAGTGGAGCTGAGCAGATCAGAGCTGCAGTGATCTTGTAATCCGGTGTCTTTCGCTATGATTTCCCACACCGTATCTTTGGTTTCATTGCATTAGTATGTTGTCAGTCTTGACACTTCCAATTAGTTGCTCATCCATTTTGATTCACATATAATGTCGATGACGTGTAAAGTGTATGACGTAATATCACTAACTAAACTAAAATGCAGCACACGAGTCCTTTCGTAACAAGTCTACCCTAACTGCCGCGCCTCACCGTCCCGCCCCCTCCGCTCCGTTCGGCGCCATAGCCTGCCCGACTACGTTCTGTCCGGCTGCGGGCCGCATGTTTATATATTTTATTTGAAAGTCCGCTTAGCTCCGCTCCGCTCCACTCGCACTGTTTCCACTGATGAGAAGTGGAGATATCGAGCACTGATTGGCCAGGTCACGGTTCGCTCCTCTCCACTCCGCCCAGCTGCGCGTCAGTGGAAACGCATCCTAACTCTCATGAGAATTTCTTGACTTTAAACTAGACAGAACTCTATTTATAATCGTCATCCTATGTAATAGTTGTTAATATCGACTTAAATAAATAAATAAATAATAAATTTATTGCCAATAAGTACATAATATACAAGTTCTTATAATAAGTGACAGTTTATCAAAAATTATATATTGTTATTTAAAGAACCTGATTATGTCAGATTTTGCAAAGCGTCCTGCACTAGGCAAAGCCTGTCACGCAGGCAAGCTTTAAATTACAATTTGCCAATACGAATAAATGACAATATTTAAATAATAATACAAACAAATCAGAAAAAGTAAACATGCAACTATTAGAATTTATACAAATAAAAAAGAAAAGGAAAAAGAATAATTAAATACAGCGATATTATCAACAAATTTCATACACAAAAACAAGAAATCAATGCAAAACTATTTAGTAAAAATAACAACAATCAAATTAAAGACTTTAAAAAGCTCTCGGTGTCGTTGTAGGTCCAGGTAAGCAATTTTTTTCTTACAGCTATTTTAGCATCGCGCACCGATAAGTTGGCTAACGGCAATAGCCTGTTCATTTTATTATAAATATACGGCTTCAGAAAGACACAGAACCGCCTGGCAAAAGCAGTATTTGTCTTAATAATAGGTAGTTTAAAAACCCGTTTCCTGATCATGTCCTCGTAGTCACTAGAGGTAAGAACAAACTTATGTGTTAAAAGTGTTATTTTTTGTATAAAAAGCTTTCTAACACTTAGTAATTCAGTTTCTTTATACAGGAGAGTCGTAGGAAAACGGAAAGGCTTTCTCAGCATAGTTTTCAGAACAGCACGCTGGGCTCTTTCCAGATTTATTAGATGGGATGCAGCAGAGCCTCCCCAAGCCGCGATGCAGTAAGTTACGATAGACTCGCAAAGAGCCGTGTACACATTCTTTAGCAAGCACACCGGAGCCACATCACGTAGTATTTTCATAATGTGGATGATTTTTCTGACTCTTGCCGATGTGGCCACAATGTGCTCCCCAAAAGTGAGTCTCTCGTCTATAATAATGCCTAAATATTTAATTGACTTTACTTTGCTTATGCGCACACATTGACATCTTGGGGAAGTATCTGCATCGGTGGCAGTGGAGCAAGAGTGAGCTATAATTTCCAATCCTGCGGTTGGGGCTGAGGCGGCTGTTTTATGAAAACATACTATATTAGTCTTAGTAGTGTTGAGCGATAGCAGATTATTATTTAACCAGTTTACTATTCTATTAAAACCGTCCTGTGCAACTTCAAACACTTTTCCCCATGATCTTTCATTGAATATTATTACTGTGTCATCTGCATAGTTAATAATATTAGCATTCCTAAGGTTAATTTGTTCTGTCAGGTTGTTAATATAAACGAGAAATAGCGTAGGTCCCAATATACTACCCTGTGGTATTCCGAAAGAAACGTTTTGTGCCTTATAATTTATAATCGTCATCCTATGTAATAGTTGTTAATATCGACTTATAATTTATAATCGTCATCCTATGTAATAGTTGTTAATATCGACTTATAATTTATAATCGTCATCCTATGTAATAGTTGTTAATATCGACTTATAATTTATAATGTCATCATATCTATTAATTTGTATGACATTATTTGCAAAATCTACGCAGTTTGGACTCTTTGTCCAAGATCATTGTATGTGAATACAATGTTTAACAAATAAATGATTCCTGTTTTCTAGAGCACTAATATTTTATTTTATACATTTCTGAATGGCTAATAGATGAGTTGTCAGAATCACACCCATGTGAAATCATTTAATTGCCAGGCTAATTAGCGTGTCCCGTGCTAAATAAATCATTTCTGATTTTTAGGTCACTAACCATTTTATACCTTATACATATACATATCTGTCGAATGGATAACAAACGACTTGTCATCATGTGAAATCATTTGATTGACTCCGTGGCGTAGCGTAGTGGAGGCGGCTTTTTCGGGTGCAGCAAAATTTCATCAATAATAATAATAACATTTTGTAAATATTTGACCTGCCTACTACACAATAAGGATGACTGTTCTTGCCGAAAAGCTTTTTAGTATTACAATATATTACCTATAGTCTTTTATATTGAAATACTAAAATAAGGGAGATGCAAAGTTTTCTGCCGCCCTGAGCAGACACTCATATTACGCTACTGGATTTCGTTGCTAACAAACGCGCTCCGTACTCTATGAGTAGGTAATGCATGATACCTCACCTCTCTCTGCTGTTCGAGAGCGCGCTCGGAGGCCGCCAGTAGTTCTCGCTGCTGCTTCTCGCGGGCGCGCTGGATCGCCTCCATGCGAGCCAGCGCCACATCAGGGTCTGCGAACATTGCACGTCATCATTATACACATGGATAAGTGTAGAACTATCTCTAGCACTATGAATTTGCAACAATAGTGGGAGACTCTGCCACACAGAGATCTCGAGTGCACTCCCAAAGCACAAAACTTAGCAAAGTTATGCATGTATTAAATAGTTAATTATCGCTCGCTTTGTACATGAGGGAAACACAGTGAGCAAACCTGTATGTCTAAGAGTTCTACATAATGTGCTTAAAGATATGTAACGTCTTAATAATGCGTCAGCCAACATATTACATTTAAATTAATTGTTAATGGTAGCTGCATGCTTATTATTTAAACAGGCTCTGTCCGTTCTGGTAATTTTGCCCTGTAGATATTCTCATATCTGCAAAGTACATACATAGTTTCACACTGATATCCTTGAAACAATAAGCAGGAGTGTATGACAACAACAATTAGCCAATTCTTCTTCAATTTAAGAGCCAAGCTCTTGTCGGTGGAGTCTCTTCCATAATGTCCTATCTTCAGCCAGCGCCTTGACTTCTTGATACAACGTAACTTTTACCTTTTCTTTTATTTATTTTATTTATTTAAACTTTATGCATAAAATTATACATCGGCGGACTTAATGCCAAGGGCATTCTCTACCAGTCAACCTTAGGGTGATGCAGAGATCAAATAAAGTAGGTGCATAAAGTAGCCTGATGGACACAATATATACATACCAATAAACATATTTAATACACTAAATAAAATATATACTCACATATATATATATTTATATATATATATTCATATAGATATAGCTACATGCATACATAAATACATACATACATATCATACGTATTAAATTAATGATGAGAAAAATCTGATAAACGGTCGAGGAGGAGAGCACGTACTTTTAACTTGAAAGTGTAACGGATTGTGGACATCCTAACTTCATGAGGGAGCGCATTCCACAGTATAACAGACTGGACAAAGAAAGAAGAATGAAGGAAACCAGAAGTATGAGAGGGACAAAGTAAGAGAAGGTTATTAGTAGAACGAAGATTTCTATCATGATTAGAACATAGGTATTGGAAAAGGCAGGTTAAATAACTGGGGGCATTTGGTGAAGTTAGAACAGAAAATAATACTGTAAGGGCACGCAAACTACGGCGTTGACGAATGGGTAACCATTTTAAAGTGGATCTATGAGATGAAATATGGTCATATTTACGAAGATTATAAATGAATCGAATGCAGTTATTTAGAAGTCGGTCATATTTATTGAGTAGATCTGCATTCAGGTCATAGTAACACACATCACCATAGTCAATTAAGGGAAAGATCAAAGTCTGTACAAGCATTATTTTACTTGATCTATGAACGTCCTCCTTGGAAAATTTATAATTAGCCAATTATGCATTTTAAATTCCCACATAATAAGTATTACTGAGCACCGTTCTAGGCTATATGCTGTTATTGGGAACTTCTATACACAAATATCTACAGGCCAACATTACCAGAACTGACAAAGCCTGTTTTAATAATAAAGAAAACAATAATATGGTGGGCTGTATGTTTGTTAAACACTTTAGTATCATAAAACCAACTTACTCTTGTGGTACTCAGCATCCTCCCGTGCCTGTCTCCATTTGTCGATGGTGGGCCTCAGCCTGTGCAGTAAGTACAGAGATGCAGCCGCACCGCCCACTATGAACCATCCGTACGACGCCAGGAACTGGAACACTTCACAACAGACCAGTGGGTTACAACTATGTGACAAATGTGGACCCTAGTCCACAAAGTGGACAAGCTCAATAAATAATACATAGCCTGTTATATTGTATCATTGAAGACAAAGATGGACGTTGCACATTTATGTTTACTGAGAGCATTTACAGGTCAGGTGTAGTTATGGGTATCCTAATATCACATTTATATCGCTTTGTCTTTTGATAAGGTATATAAAATACTAAGCATCATCATGTTAATTACTGGTTTCAGTGATATGAGTATTCCATTAGGCATTTCTCAGAGGCAGTATGGCAACTATAAATATAGGCATTGTTTTGCAATAGACTCATCCATTGCAAGGTGGACCCTAACAGATAGATGGAATGTGAGTGTAATACACTTCTACTTAGGGCTTTGGGAATATGATGTATGAATTATTGATAATATACTTACAAGGAAGACCATTAGCCTAGCCCTGAGTATGAACAAAAGGGGCATCCATTTGATCAAGATTGCATTCTCGACCCACAATTAGAAACAAATAAGACGTTTGCTGCACTTAATAAATATGCCTAATCCTTGAGATAATAATTATGGGTCACACAATTATAATGAAAAGGAATAAAAAGTCCATTATCATACATGTTCTAAATTAAATTAAATACAAGGTCAGTTACTGCATATATGCAAAACAGGAAAGTTATTACCTGTTTAGCAAGTGAAGTTTAGCTCTGCAAGCATTTACCACACATACATGGTTGAGATGATATTGTGTACTGCTTTATGTATATATGTGTGTAGTTGTAAATATAATGCACTGTTTGCCTTTTTGTTTTGCTAATAAGTAATAACCTTTAACATCTATACAACGTTCATGTAAAATTATGTTTTTATTGTAATTGTAATAAGAATTGTATTCTTACCGATTGTAACAGGGTTGACCATAGTAGTGCTTGCCGTCTGCACTTCCTCTTCAATAAGCGGATTCATTATAAATATAAAAACTTATTTTTATCACCGTTTACAGGATATTTCACAATCGCCGCTGCCCACACACTAACAAACAGTTATGAGAACAACCGCGATTGAACTTAATCGAGCTCGTGCACTCAAGTGACATTAATTATAATAACAAATTGTTATCAAATGAATAATGAATTGGCGTCTTTTTCAATATTTTCTAGTGTTTTCGTTTAGTTTCAAGTTTGTATCGGAAGAGAAAGAGAGGAACATACAAGAAACATATATTTTGAAAGGATGACGTGTGTCAATGACTGCCAATGTCATTTATAATTGATACGTGTTTTCTTCTTTATGGAAAACATGACTTTTGAGTAAAGCAGTAACGAAACGTATCAACTACTATGACGAGCATTATCATGAAAAACTAAAATAGTCTAAAATACGTGTCTTTGTGCTTCGGTGAGCTTTTGCCGGCATTTTGGACCAGCTTCTTCGCCTTACACATTTATTCTTAACTTCATGTTTTTGGAATAACCATTAAAATATCTAATCCAATATATTTATTATAAATAATAACTGAGGTGTTTTTCCATAACTGTAATATGCTTAAACCACTAACAATGAGCTGGCCCGCTAACCAGCCAGTCGCCAGAGGCAGCAATAGTCTAAATCTAAAACAAGAAACTATTTTCCGTGTAAATTCCAGCAATAACTAAAACGGACTAAAACGTACCGTAGCAAAATAATATAGACATTGTAGACTTATAATATGATTTAAAGTTAGATATCCTTGTCAATTAGAGTATCTCTTAGTTATATAGTGTCTTATGTTATCAAGTTACACTTCCGGCCTCACATATCCGGTCGTATACCGCCGGCTCGCATTCCAGCCGGCAGATTTGTACCCGTCGTACCAAATTGGCGCCAAAACCGCCTTCGCTTAAGCGAAGGCGGTTTTGGCGCCAATTTGGTGGCTCGCATGCGAGCCACCGGCCTACGACGGGTACAAATCTGCCGGCTGGTATGCGAGCCGGCGGTATACGACCGGATATACTGCTAGTTCGGGTAAATTTTAACCACTATAAGTACATTAAAACCTATTATCGTTTTATAATTTAATTAATAATTTTATAATCAATAATCTATATAGTTATTTCATATTTCTTTATTAAGTATAAAGATTATATTTATTAGCTTGGCGCCTTCCACTTGTCAGCTTCCGGCGCGATTAATAAATAGTACGTATTGTTACTGATCTCTGTACTTTTTTTACACTATGTCGAATAATCAATCCTATAATCATTTTGTTTTACTATGTATTATATAATGATAAAGCTATTACATTCTTACTGATTTTGGGTTAGCTATAATTTTGTCACACCGGCGCCTCTGCTTCCGGTGTAATAAATCCTTAATGTTACATAATCCTGTATTATTAAATAATAATTGTATATAAATAATCATCAGAATAATTAAGATAAACAATGTTTAATATTATCTATTGAGTTTGTGAATTTAGTATTAAATTAGGTCAAATGTTTGTATAAATACCGGCGGTTAGAATGTTTTGGGGACATTCATATTCTAACCGTTGAAACGTGCATTCAAGATAATATAAGTGCTTTTCTGTACAACTTGACTTCATTGTCGCCGCCACCCTGACTATTTACCTTTTTACACTTATCTATGGAGTATCTATAGTCCAACTCAGAACATAATGTGTACGTTTACGTTACTATTAGGTATGTGGCGTACCTATGTATCTACGCACAAGCAACATATAAGTTTATAAGGAACCTGGAATCGAACGGAGCGTCATACGTCTAGCCGTGACGAAACCATCTCACGAACTGGGAACTGGCGACGCGCGAAGCTACCATCTGTTTTTATAGAGGCACAATTTATACGCACGCACACACGCGTAAGGATTTCCGAGAATTCACTCGTAAATATTAGAATTTTGTTTACTGGTCGCTGATTGGTGTAAATAATTATTATACACATTAGTGCTAGCTATACTTGTAAGAACAATAATTGGTATATAAAAAGGCTTACAAATTGTAAATATATTCTCAGTTGAATCAGTCTACGTGTTTCAATATATCCCCAGCTACGGACCTGGCTTATGCCTGCCGGCTGATCTATAACCCTAACGGTTACCAGCTACGGACCTGGCTCATGCCCGCCGGCTGATAATGCGTTAAAGTTACTTTACATTAAACATATTTTACTTTAAGAATTTGATTTAGGTACTTATATCTATAATAACTAAAACCTTTTAATTTGCATATATTTAAGAATCATTTTATTTAATTTTCTTTTTGTTATATTTATTTGCATGATGAAAATTTGTACGCCCTATCGGCAAAACTGCCGTCCCTTAACCGATTCCGTGCGGATGATGCCGCACAGGCACCATGTAAATCTATTGTGTATGGCGTATGGTGCCCGAGAGGATACAAAACTAAAACATAAAAAAATCGGCTAAAACGACATTTGTCAAAAGAGTCCCGTAAATAAAAGTGTCTTTATTTGTCACCCATATCATGCCTACAGTGTTCGTTTCAAGTAATTTCGTAAATTAGCAGACTTCAGGGGTTGTAAACCAAGTTGTCGAGTCACATTTTATTATTGATTATTGCAACGTTAATCACTAGATAATTCTAACAGTCAACTTTCTGGAATGTTTCTCAAAAAATCAAATGCTTTTGTCATAAGGTTCATTTTTGCCTCAAAACATGATGGGGTTACAAAGAGTGCGGGGCGGATCGGCGACTTAACAAACAATGGGTTTTACCCATTTTTTTGCGCTGTTCGCCGGCTTTTCGCCTACAAAGTTCCGTATGCCCTTGCGTATACGGTTGATTATTGTTTAAAACTACGCACCGTTCATAATTGCTTGCGCCGGCGCGGCGCATAATTTTTTCACCCCGCACTTCTGTCTTGCTACCCTTTCTAAACAGACGTGATCTTACTGCTTATATTATCGACGACATTCGCTTGTGCACTTGGACTCCGTGATTTCCGTGATGTGATCGTAGCAATTCGTTGGACACGAATTGTCCAAAATATTTGCAACCATGCAAATCAATAGTTGTTGGAATCCGCTCATCTATTTCTTCCAGGGTCTTTTCGGTGTTCGTGAAATTATCTTTTGTTAATTTTTCTGTGCATGTTGCACAATCCTTCGTTGTTTTTTTTATAGTTCCACTATCCTTATTCACTTCTGGTTCCCAATCGTCATATGTTTGTGAATTCTCATAAAACACGTCGTCGTCGTCGTCGCATTGAGTTTCGACTTCTGACTGAGGAATATATTTCATTTTTTTTCTGGGTAACTCTACAACAAAATAAAAAGGTTGTCAATTAAACGCTCAACAAAAATCCACATTTTTAAATAGTTAGACATGGATATTTTTATCAATAAAAATACATTTACATTCTTATCCAAATAAAACACTTCATAATCATGTACCTAAGTGTTTGTAGGTACGAGTAGAATATTTTTGATTCATTAGAATTGGACCCATAAGACATCCCATTTAGTTATATGTTCTATATTACAGTGTTTTGTAGAGAAACAATGTTACCATCAAAATAGCGGATTTAATCCTTAAGTCCCCAAGCGGTAGCCGGCTACCGCGAACAATAGTTTTTTCTATTGTGTCTGGTTTCTGTGTAGTCAATAGGTAAGATTGTTTCCCTACAAAACACTGGAATATAGAACATATAACTATAAATAAGTATCAAATCGCTGCAAACTCAAATGGTACGTGAACAAATTCTATATAACACTTTTGAATAAATAAATCCATAAAATAATGCAAAAAGGTTTACAACACCTAATAGAAATTAGTCACTTACCTTCCATTTCCATAAAAACACACAGATTGTCACATTTAAACGCTCTGGAGGAATTTACTGACCGCGTACGTTCGATACACAATGGCAAATGACTCTTTAACAAGTGGAAACACGAGAAAAAGCTAAAAGTTACAATTCATGGCGGATGATTCCCCAGGGGAATCATCAAAGTCTCTGGCGCTTGGTGCCCCAGAGGCATCACGGAATTTTTGTTTGACGCCAGGCACTAAAGATTGCTAAAAAGACCTCCGCACGGAATCAGTTAACTAAAATGCCGTTAACCCACAAGCGCGCGAATATGGCTTTTTAATGAATAGTAAAATAGTTTTAAATTGTCCATCTATAACTTTTATCTATAATACTAGAATTTAAAACTATAATTATGTATCTATATCTATATTCTAGTATAGAATTCAAAACAATATTACTTTTCATTAAAAGTCAAAAGTCATAATCGCGCGCCTGTGGGTAACGGCATTTTAGTTAAAGGACGGCAGAAAACATGACTGAGCTACTATGTTTTATATTTTCAAACTTGTATACCTACCAAATAATTAGCAAATTATTATGTATGTGTATATTAATCAAATTATTATTCATTATTATGTATGTGTGCATACTCATGTTGTAACAAATAAAACTATCTATATCTTTAAAGCAGCGGTCGGCAACCCGCGGCCCGCGTGTCTCCTCTTTGCAGACCGCAACTGTTTTGTAAAAAAAAGGTCTTTCATTTAATTTTGGTATTATTTTAATATCGCGCCAAAACTGAAATCATCTCCATCCGCGAAAGCCGGCCGGCCGACTGGGCCACAAAATCACCTCAACATTTGTGATTGTTTTCTTTTTTTCATTTTAACATAATCGATAAAGGTAAACAAAGTTATAAACATGTGCAGCCTCTATTTAATTTAGTCACTATGTGGCCGGTGTGCGCCGGCTAACAGGTTGCGACCGGGCGACCGCTGCTTTAAAGCATCGGCAGCGGCCTCAGTTTAGGGTCAGGCAGGAATGAGCGATTGATCCGAGGGCCCCAGGGCGTTTGTACAATGAACCTCTCCATCATTGTAATACACAGGTGGAGTCGACATTGAAACCACATTCGAAAAATTAATTATGTGTGCATGTAAGTCTTTGTCAAGAAACAGAACACCATTTTTATTTCGTCATTGCCCATCTCTAGAGGTTTGTTAAGTTTTGTTCAGAGCTATATTACTAGCTAGTAGAGCTACAGTAGTGCTAATTATTTAAGTTCACGCACTCACAGGTGCGGGGCGTAATTACATTTTCTCCAGAGCACCCAGTAGTATTATAGCCCGTCTTGATATCTATACCTACTAATATTATAAAGCTGAAGAGTTTGTTTGTTTGGTTGAACGTGTTAATCTCAGGAACTACTGGTTCGAATTGAAACATTCTTTCAGTGTTGGATAGCCCATTTATCGAGGAAGGCTATAGGCTATATAACATCACGCTACGACCAATAGGAACGGAGCATCAATGAAAAATGTTGCAAAAACTGGGAAAATTATAATATGTGAAGCAGACAAAGTTGCGCAGGTCAGCTAGTGTATTATATAATTTACGACAAATAGGTATTTTTATTGCATCTAATAGCAATCAGCAGCCTTCCTGGTTTAAGTTGTACCCTCGCCCGTGGACTTACCAGTCAATAGCGCTCTCGGCGAACCTCGGCAGGTCGGTTGAATCTTGAAGAACCGCAGCCGGTAGTTCGTTTGAGAGCCTGCATGCACGATCGTTGGAGAAAAATAGCTGAATGCGCAACGTACTGGACGACTGCAAGTGGTAGGGATGTCCGCGCCGAGCGCTAGAACTCTTATATAATAAATAAAACGCTTCGATGGAGTGGTAAGGGTCACTTTACTGTTGCTCACACACACATACGTACGACACGAACACTGCTATGCAGCTATTGACATCACTGACATATCATTACATCTATTTATGTACTAGAGCTGCCTGTCTGCACCGTCGCGAGGTATGCGCCGAACTTGAACGAGCCATGTTACACCATATGCTAGCGGAACTAGTCCATAGTCACTAGTGATGTGCATAATTCTATTCGAATGATTGTACGAATGGCTCATCAAACAAGCAGTCGCTAGTCGCCTCACTGCTGGGCGCACTGAGTTCGAATCCCACACAAGACAATATCTTTTACTTGAATTTTAAAAAGATTACTAGCACTTTCCGTTTAATTGTTCAGTATTATTGTTAATATCCCAGCTAAGCTAGGGTTCTTGTGTAAGTAGTGGGCTAACGTCGGTAGTGCAGTTAGGATACGAATCTACAACCTTTCAATAGCGATTGAAATTCCAATGCCTTATCCATTGGAACAGCCCGATCAATAATAATTCGAATACAATTGGTCACATCAGTAATACTTAATAGATCTAACGTGTTTAGAATGCAGGGCACGAGTTTCAGCTACTCGATAAAAACAAAACTACCCATTTTATTTCGACTACTAATAGTGGTTGTTGTTGTTTGTTGTACGACGATACTAATAGTGGTTTGTTCTAGACGTGTCTACTCAGATACTAAAGGTTTATAGGGTAATGTTTTACGGAAACTACACAAAGTGTTCATAAATTAATTGAGCATACCTAATTACCAATAGCATACACTTTTATTATATTTCATCCTGATACAGAGGAAATAAATTCGTTAGATTATGTTATACTTATAAATAATAAGAGAAAATACACAGAACCTACATGTATTTCTGAAGAGTAAGTCTTATAAGTATATTTATAATGTCCTTATAAATATACATTTCCAATTTTAGTTATGTTTATTAAATCTAATGCCATAGGGTGCCAATATAATGCCATCTTCCGCTCTAATGTTAATAATCACTTCGACGATTATTCTGTATTTTCATATCTGTGCCCACTATATGTACAGAAATGCACAAATCGAAAAAAAATTTATTTTTGTCTTACTAAGATCTTGCTCAAATAATTTATGAACACCTTTATTTATGTATACCTATACCATCAACGAATACACGATTACAAAACAAGTGTCATATTTTAAGGTTATTCAATGTAATTAATTTATATGGACATTTTTTTAAATGCTCTCTATAGACTAAGTTAAAAGTGTATTAAGGAATCCTAGCTAATATTATAAATGTAAATGTGAGTTTGTTTATCACCCTTTAACGCTTAACTACTTGACCGATCATCATGAAATCTCGCATGCCTTGAGAGTACAGAAAGGGAAAGGAACCTTTCATCCCGAAAGAAATCCTATTCTCGAGGGATTCAATTTGGATAAATGCGAGCGAAGTTGCAGCCATAATCTAGTTAATTATATTTAAAATCTCAAAATGTTACACTTTTCTGCAACGTTGTCGTTCAGAACAGGCGGCAAAGTGATAATTAATACTAGCAATAACTGTGGAGAAGTATCAGATGCACTACACTTATTTCAATTTGGCAAAAGATTCAAACCGGGAAGGGTCGGGGGAAGGTTCACCTATAGTAGTTGAGGGCAACATAACTTTCTTGCCACATATCCGTGTATTCGTTGATATATTGAAGTTTAACTCGCTCGCATTCGGCACAACCATATAATCAGTCGGCCAAAATTATGATCTACCGCCCTACGGTTGAGCTTTATTTGAACGTCATGAAACAATAAGGTCGGTTTCTCCTTGCAATAATATTATGACAGTAACCACTGCTCTCTTTATCATGTCTTTATATATTTGCGTCATGCCATGTGTCAAGTTAGAAAACTCAACCTTAGCGATAATAAGATCTCACAGAAACTTTGGCAACACTGGTAGACCACTTTGTTGGCCGAATGTGATGCAACTTTTGTTGCATATTCTAGGGTGCTGGTACTAACAACACATTTTGTCCAGTAGTATTGTAGGACCACAAATTATATAGACACAGAATTACAGCCGAAAATCATCGCTGTATTCGACGGAATTATGTTTCTCTTATCACAGATATTTTTCTAACATATTAGAAAAATATCTGGCCCGTTGGGAGGCTTACACGGACACAAGGGTAAAAAATGAAGAGGCCTTTCGAGAGTTTGAATTATCAATATTATTATGTTTTTTAGAACTGTTAGCTCCCTTTTTGGAGGGTAAGTCCATGTCACGCGGGCCTGGGCCAGGCGTGTCACGCTAAATAAAGTTATATTATTATAGACTAGCGACCCGCCCCAGCTTCGCACGGGTAGCACAAAACCTGAACAAATTATACACCTAAACCTTCTTCATGAACCATGACTCTGTCTATCGGTGTCCGCATGAAAATCCGTTCAGTAGTTTTTTAGTTTATCGCGAACAGGCAGACAGACATACGCGGCGCGGTGGAGGACTTTATTTTAAAATATGTAGTGATATATTATTATTATATGATATTGCTTGCTATACACGAGTTTGTATGCGTGTGTGTTCGGGCATAGTTTTTGGTAGAGCAGGTTTCTCTGTGTCTATATTATTTGTGGCACTAGTCTTACTGTTAAACTATTAGTGGGACGGAAATATCTCTGAAGTATTCACCGAATCTAATGAGAGAATAATTTCAATTTTTTTCAAAATTTACATTATTTAATTCGGGCAAAACCACAGCGCATAACTACATAGATATGAATAAATGAAGTAAGTAAAATTTAGTTAGTAAGTACAATAAAATACTGATTTATCCCAAAAATGGCAATGCCATGGTAATGTATAATTTCGTAATGACATTAATATTAATAAAGAGGAAAGATATGATTTTTTGTTTGTAGCGGTTTAACACAAAAACGACTCAACCGATTTTGATAATTCTTTTATCATTGGTAAGCTTATTTATTATCACCGAGTAACATTAACATAAGGTAAATTTCTAGTATATTATAAAACCACATTTCCCCAGCAGTGGGACAAACAAAAATACCATATCCAGTACTAGATTCAATTTGAATAGAGATATTTCCGTCACTTACGCACACTGTATTGTATTATCCTGACATAATTATTTAGAGTCACATCGCCATAAATAACATCTGTAGCCTTACGTCTACTGATTTAGAACAAGAATCATTCACTTATATATACATACTCTATACATCACCACAAGAATATAGAAGGGCTAAGGGTTTGTCGACCTCGGTGGCGTGTCACTGCCACGCTTGAGGTCGCGGGTTCGATTCCCGCACAAGTCAAACATTTGTGTGCATGGACATGGATGTTCGTCTTGGTCTGGGTGTTTTTATGTATAATATGTATGTATTTACAAAAAAACGATATACATATATATGTATGTTTATCCATTGTCTAGTACCCATAGTACAAGCTCTGCTTAGTTTGGGCTAGACGGCGATGTGTGTATGTGATAAAATATTATTTTTATTATTTTAACAAACAAGTTTGTGTCCATTATCAAAAAATTCCAGTCTATCGCAGCTTATGAGGTCTTACAGAACCACACTTTTCTTAACTTCAAAATTGAACTTGCGACTTTACAAACGGTCTCTGCACTTATACTTATGCTATTATATCGAATAAATATTTTTTAGTTTTCTATATTCTTGTGGTAGTGTCATCTATTTCTTTCTATCTAATATCGGATCTCTCGCTCGTACGAGGCTGAGCATATAGCTAGGGAGTCAGAGCTTAATCTTCTGCGAATCCTTCGTCTTGGAGACGTATGGCCGACATTTTGGATTATTCTATAATAAATGCAAGAATAACATTACTTGAATGTATACATCCAAATCGTATACGAGCCCCTAAATGTAACAAAATTCTGGGTATTCTTTGTATTTTTGTTTCGATGTTTCTAAAGACTCTTACAAAACTGGAACAAGTATTTCCTTTTTAAATTAGGTAAATAATCGCTATTACTAAACAATAAAAAAATAATGTTAAGAATTCCGTTTGCCTGTAGAGTCAAACACCATATTTTCACTTATGCGCAAATGCACCTAACCTGTGAGTCGAAACGGCACATCGGCAGCTAGACACTATATGTTTTCAATTATGTCTGGTATTCCAAGACTTGACAGATTAAAACACATCCAAAATGGCGGCCAACCCATCACTAAGAACAAACTGAATCGTATCGCGCTCTGTAATACCAGGAGAACACATATCATAAGGAGGTGGCTCATCATAGTCACTTGGCACTTCACACTAACTCCAGCACTTTTATGGTCCCCTGCGAGTTGGCGGCCAGCAGCACGTGCGTGTCAGGAGCCCTGCGCCAGCACACCGCTGACACGAACTCCGAGGGCTCCTCGTCCCTCCTCTCCCTCTCCAGGAACCCTCTCACAGCATCAAACCTATAAGCCAGCAGCGGCCTGGACAGTCCACTATAATACACGTAAAGCGCGTTGTTCTCAGACCCGCAGGCCACGTACTTCCCATCCGTAGCCAGCCCAACAAAATTCTTCTCGTTGGCGTGTCCCGTGAACGATCTGACGCATCTTGGAGACTCCACCCTCCACAACTTGAGTTGGGAGTCTGTTGAGGCGGATACCAGGGTTCTGGCATCGAGGAACTTGACGTAGGAGACAGCTTTCCGGTGGTCCTTGAAGACGGCGAGGGGAGTCCTGGGGGCTCGAAGGTCGTAGTAGTGGACGCAGTGGTCTGCTGAGCCGAACGCCAGGTGGCAGGACGAACGCGGGTTGAACCTCACACAGCACACGTTGAACTTCGCTTCCAAGGTCGCCACTGAGCGTTCCGCGTTTAACGCCCACAGTTTCACGCGAGCGTCGTCTGAGCCTGCGGAAAAAGAATTGTGTAAGTGTAATGTTGGGAACGGGCAGCATGGTACAATGAGGCGGCATCAAGCAGCACAGACCGTTTGTCCAACCTACAACCGTTTGTTGAACGACACCACACGCGACACGTGTCGTATGTAGTGTGCACAGTGAACCATAATTGACGCATATAAGCCGGTAATTGACGCCATCTAACGAAAATCGAAACAAGAACTGTTTACTTATATCGTAATAGATGGCGGTACACCTAAACTAAAAATAAGTAAATTTCTTAATAACTTAACTTTGATAAATGTACTTTAAATAATATGTTAATCTCTATTTACAATAGTTTACATTTTAGGGTAAAACACGAAGCAAAGAATTACAAATGAACTTATAAAATAGTGAGTAGTTCATTTTATAGATACTTTCGACGCCTCGCTGTTCTGTTCGCACACAAATATTATTCTGTCCGTGTTGGAGTGTCTTTTCGGTTGAGATTATAATTTCTTATATATTTTACCTATTTGCTAAAATGTGTACGCGTTGCAATATTAATAGAACAACGCCATCTAGATCATTCATATTCATTCTAATTCGAGTGTTCACAAGATTTTGGTCCTTAAGGTAACCATGCACCATTACAGGTGAGTATTTCGAGTGTTCGCAGGGTTTTGGACCTGAAGGTGAGTGTACACACCCGAGGCCAACAGACGCACGTCGGCGCGGTTGAAGTGCACGGACCAGCAGCGCTTGTCGTGCTCCTGCAGCGCGCGCGTGCGCTGGCCCGTGCCCGCGTCCCACACGGACACCGTGCCCTCGTAGTCCGACGACGCCAGCACGTTCTTGTGGTACGCGTTCCACGACACGCACGAGATCTTGTGCGAGCACTGCATCTCCGCGCACGGGTAGTGCACGTCCACCGCGTCGCGCACCACCGACTCGAACTCGAACACCTGCCGACACACAACACATCCTATATACCAACTGAAACTAGCAATGGTCTCAAGCCGAAAATTGGATATCGCTATTTAGAGCAGATAGCCCTGATTCGTAAATTGGCAATCGCTATTCTAGAACAGGGATAGTCTCGGGCCGCAAATTGGAGATCACTATTTTAGAACAGGGATACCATCCATTTCAGTCTTAGTTGTTAATTTGCTTTTTATTGCATGCTATCATTGAAAGATCTCCTATAATTGAAGGAGTACACATCCATAATACTTATATGAAAAATTCTTTGTAAATTGCAGTGTATTTTCTTTGTTGGAGATCCAACATAAATAAAAATAAGAGTTGACTCTACCATCATGTGGGCTACGTAGCCAGAAAGATAGAGACTCTTCCTTACTTTTTGTTCGCTAATAAATAGAGATGACAAAAAGTAAGACTATACAAGAGCTGGGTCTCTCTGTGTGGTGTAAAGGATGGGCGTGTGGGTACCTTGATGCGCTTGGTGACGCCGGCGATGGCGAAGAACTCCTCGTCCTTGTCGAACTCTATGGTGGAGACGATGGTGCTGTAGTTGATGGCGTCGCTGCAGTAGCTGAGCGTGGCCAGCGGCCGCAGCGCGCGGTAGCGCGTGAACGCCACCAGGTCTTCGCGGAACGCGTCGAGACCACGCGCGCCGCTACCGACACCTGCCGACAACACCACGGTCAATATTGACAGCAGATGTCTCGAATCCTCCACCAACAGAAAGTCATTGGATTTTTACAGCAGATATCTCGCAGAATGCTCGGTTGAGACAACAAGCAAATGCTATAACGGTTGCAGCTTCTTATAAATATAATGAGTAAAACAAGCAGCATTGTGAAATTGACGATTTAAATGAGTGGCCGAGAATTTCTTGCTTGTTCTTCTCATTGGTTATACGTATGTAAATGTTAATTCATATTATAGTTGAGTCAGTATAACCTTGACGTTAATAAGTGTTACTTTGTGACTTAAATGAATACAGATATTTTAATTTTGAACAAAGTTATTGGATTTTTCTGCCAAGCAATTTTTAGTGACAGCGCCGAGTTAAGAATTTGGCGGTGTTAGCACTCTTGTGCTTTGGAAAGCACGTAACACCGTTAAACCTGCGCCTGTCATGTCTGATTGTCGATGCTTGGTTGAGCGGATTGGATTTTTGTGTTAAGATATTCTCAATAGCAGCCCTGAGTTAGGAAGGTGGCGGTGTTGCAAGCCCCGTGCCGCGGTGCGCACGTAAAGCCGATGGGCCTGCGCCTGATTTCTTTCCATACATGTCTGATATTCGTCCCATAGGACTGACGTGACCGGACATGAGAGTGGGGCAATAGAGTATTCTTGTGTTTGCGCACACACCTGTGCTGTATAATATCTTCTATATTTAATAATATTCGTGGTCACCTCGCGGTGATGTTTCTGTTTATCTCTTTGCCCTCCTCCTTGTAGACTAACTTTACTAAGTCACACACTGCCGTTCGGCCAATGGACTAAAAAGAGGTTAGTATCGTTTATTTTTACGTATTTCTTGTCTTGTGTGGCCTTGCGTTTCTCGCTTGTTCTGCTCAAAGGTCCTACGACCTTGCATTACCGAATATTGCAACTTGGGCGATTAGAAGTCAGTATATGTAACCCGTGTTATTCTAAATGCAAGACCCATATTTATCTTAACTAAACAATATATGCATGCATCACCTGCAGGCGTCCTGGTATTGCAACTCTCTAAGTTGTTGACAGTCTCTGGCGCGTCTTCCGGCGCCCGCTGGTCCCCTCCGGCCTGGCTGCTGGCGGGGGGCGCTTGAGGCACCTGGTCTTCTGTGACGGGGGTCGTGGCAGTCGCAGGGGTCGTGAGCGGACCCTGCGTGGCACACGGCGTGTCTGTGGCCGCGATGGTAGGAGGTGCAGGGGTCACAACCCCTGATGGAGGGAAGTATAGCTCGTCGGCTCGGTGCGCGAAGTAACACTGATGAAGTAAATTGTAGGTATTATTGAACCGAAGTAGGCGTTACTTGGCGCGAATCCATTGTAGTAAAATTATTGGGAAAAAAGGACGCATCAACCAGCCACGCACCCTCAGATTGACCACCCAAACTATTGCATTAGAAAAATGTTGACATTATCGAACTCATCTGGATAGGGACAGTCGCGTCGTGGGACCCGAGCGTACCCCAAATTATAGTATTCCACTTCGAACACAAAATATGCGTCGACAAGCGTTCCGCCTTAGCGCGAGGCATCTTCAGGGCCGTTGGGCAACCAATGCGTCATTCGTTTCGGGTAATTCGAGTGTGCATGACGGGTTCTCCTCTCTTCCCAATAATGTTATTATTGTTGTATTGTAAACTATGATAGTAGTGATTGAGCTTACGGACCGCTTGTGTATAAGTGCTTCGACTGCAAACTTTGTTATAAATTATATTATCGCTGCCCACAATGCGACCACATAGGCTGTATCGTCGACAGCCATCAAGCTTGCACTGTTGCTTGGTGCTGTATTTTTCGGAGTTATTACTTTATTGTTGGCTGACAAAATGACTACATGGTACTGATGGTAGACAGTCGAGTAGTTCACAAGCAGAGTCCTCCACACCACGTCCTATTTACAGCTAGAATGTAACCGAGCTGTCTACTTTGACGACCTAAAGAATCGAAGAAAGAAGAAAACACGTGCCTCGGCAAAGAGTTACAAGTTTTACCAGTTCTGCAAACATAAGAGAAGCCGAACTTCTTCTAATCGGTTCTACCGTGTAAGGGTGACACCTAATCCCGGCACGAGTTGTTTTGGATAGGCAAGGAGAGAGTGGAATGAGTCCCACAACATCGATTCTGTATAATGTTGTTGCAATACTATGGGTAAGAGACGAAACTGAACTCTACTGCTGGCAATATAGCGCTTCCTAAGGATATTTGAAACCTTGCCCTTGCAACACATGTGTCCTATCTTCTGTAGTGTAGGGTAGACATTCTTGGACTGCTCCTTGGTGGAGCCATACCTGTCAGTCCCTTTGGAGGTTGAGAGTGGAGGTTGCTACTCTTTAGTACTACTAATATTATATTTGTGAGGATGAATTGACGTTTGTTACTTAGTAGAGCACGAGGGCGGTGCGTGTGTGCGTGTACCTGCACGAAGTCGTCGAAGTGCGCGTGCAGGCGCCGCCAGCGCGCGGCCAGCGCGTCGCCGGGCGGCGCGGCGCCCCCCGCGAAGCTCTCCTCCTCCGAGCCGCCGCCCAGGCTGCTGCCCGTCAGCTCGCCTGCACACATACACACTGCTTATGTCATAGCGCGACCGCCAGCTACAACAGGTACGCAACCAACTACATCGAATAGAACAATATAATGATGTAGAACACACATAGTATTAACCATGTAGTCACCAGGTCTCATGGAGAGCAGAATATAACGACTTCAGGGAGAAGTCAGTTGGATGCAAGATATACCACACAAACAATCATTACAAAGAGTATGTCTGTCCTATCATTGCCATGATACGCTCAGACAGTTAGCCACCAGTAACAAGGTACCAGGAGAGCACTCATTATAAAGAGTTATGTCAGGCGTATCCCATTGTCGTATGAAGACGACAATGCGGCGGACAGTTAGCCGCCAGTTACAAGGTACCAGGCGAGCAGAAAGCACCAGGCGTTACGCGGGTTGTATGTTATACAGTATGCCAGACATAACAGGCCAAGAATATCGCGGTCAGTTAGCCACGCCGTAACAAGGTACCAGGCAAGCAGCAGCGAGCAGCAGTAGGTACTTAGGTACCAGACGATAGCAGGAGTGTGTCGGTACGTACCGTCGGCGTGCGCGGCGGCGTCGCCCACGCTGCCGGCCAGGTCGGCGAGCTCGCGGCGCACGGCGTCACGTCGCCAGTAGGTACCAGGCGAGCAGCGAGCAGCAGGAGTGTGTCGGTACGTACCGTCGGCGTGCGCGGCGGCGTCGCCCACGCTGCCGGCCAGGTCGGCGAGCTCGCGGCGCACGGCGTCACGTCGCCAGTAGGTACCAGGCGAGCAGCGAGCAGCAGGAGTGTGTCAGTACGTACCGTCGGCGTGCGCGGCGGCGTCGCCCACGCTGCCGGCCAGGTCGGCGAGCTCGCGGCGCACGGCGTCACGTCGCCAGTAGGTACCAGGCGAGCAGCGAGCAGCAGGAGTGTGTCGGTACGTACCGTCGGCGTGCGCGGCGGCGTCGCCCACGCTGCCGGCCAGGTCGGCGAGCTCGCGGCGCACGGCGTCACGTCGCCAGTAGGTACCAGGCGAGCAGCGAGCAGCAGGAGTGTGTCGGTACGTACCGTCGGCGTGCGCGGCGGCGTCGCCCACGCTGCCGGCCAGGTCGGCGAGCTCGCGGCGCACGGCGTCACGTCGCCAGTAGGTACCAGGCGAGCAGCGAGCAGCAGGAGTGTGTCGGTACGTACCGTCGGCGTGCGCGGCGGCGTCGCCCACGCTGCCGGCCAGGTCGGCGAGCTCGCGGCGCACGGCGTCACGTCGCCAGTAGGTACCAGGCGAGCAGCGAGCAGCAGGAGTGTGTCAGTACGTACCGTCGGCGTGCGCGGCGGCGTCGCCCACGCTGCCGGCCAGGTCGGCGAGCTCGCGGCGCACGGCGTCACGTCGCCAGTAGGTACCAGGCGAGCAGCGAGCAGCAGGAGTGTGTCGGTACGTACCGTCGGCGTGCGCGGCGGCGTCGCCCACGCTGCCGGCCAGGTCGGCGAGCTCGCGGCGCACGGCGTCACGTCGCCAGTAGGTACCAGGCGAGCAGCGAGCAGCAGGAGTGTGTCGGTACGTACCGTCGGCGTGCGCGGCGGCGTCGCCCACGCTGCCGGCCAGGTCGGCGAGCTCGCGGCGCACGGCGTCACGTCGCCAGTAGGTACCAGGCGAGCAGCGAGCAGCAGGAGTGTGTCGGTACGTACCGTCGGCGTGCGCGGCGGCGTCGCCCACGCTGCCGGCCAGGTCGGCGAGCTCGCGGCGCACGGCGTCACGTCGCCAGTAGGTACCAGGCGAGCAGCGAGCAGCAGGAGTGTGTCGGTACGTACCGTCGGCGTGCGCGGCGGCGTCGCCCACGCTGCCGGCCAGGTCGGCGAGCTCGCGGCGCACGGCGTCACGTCGCCAGTAGGTACCAGGCGAGCAGCGAGCAGCAGGAGTGTGTCGGTACGTACCGTCGGCGTGCGCGGCGGCGTCGCCCACGCTGCCGGCCAGGTCGGCGAGCTCGCGGCGCACGGCGTCACGTCGCCAGTAGGTACCAGGCGAGCAGCGAGCAGCAGGAGTGTGTCGGTACGTACCGTCGGCGTGCGCGGCGGCGTCGCCCACGCTGCCGGCCAGGTCGGCGAGCTCGCGGCGCAGCGCGCGCACGGCGTCGCCGGCGTCGGGCTGCAGCGCCGGCTCGTCGTCGGCGGGGCCGGCGTGCGGTAGCCGCGCCAGACCCTGCGCGCCCGTGCGCAGTTCCCTAACAACACATATCACATGTTTACTACAGTAGTGACAAATGATGGTGAGGCTACAGAACAACGTCACAAATCTTGCACACACGAACAAAGCATATTTCGTTAGTGTATGCTGATTGATTGATAATCTCTTCACGGTTCATCACCCCGCAGATGCCTCTGGCGTTTCATTCAAGCATCATTAACTAAGTGAACCACTTATCTCCGGCAGAGCGCGTGCAACCTTGCCACTTTGCTGTCTCTGACATAATATACTAATCAGCATTTTTCATTGCATCATACAGTTTCAGTTCTGACCTGAGCACGGAGGCGACGTGGTCCATGTCCCGTCTGACGAGTGAGGCCTCCCGCGCGAGCTGGTCGAGCTGATGCGTGCGATGCCGGTGCAGCTGCGCCAGGAACTCGTACAGCAGGCGGTGGTGCGCCGCCGCGCACTCCGCCTCCAGCAGTCGCTTGCGCCGTGTCAGCAAGTCCAGCATCGCGTCCACATCCGCTAGAGGCAACCGACGTGCTTCTGCAGCCACCAACGCACGGACCCTCTCTGGTCCCCTAACAGCAGCCACGCCACTCCCAGCATTGCTAGTACTCCGCCTCGCCCTCACCCGCCTCCTAGCCACCAGCTCGTTGAGCAGAAAGTTGGGGAATATGTGGTCTCGTGACGCGAGGGCAGCGCCACACTTGGGACAGCGGCGGTGCAGTTCAACGGCCTTGCCGATGCAGGCGTAGCAGAAGGAGTGTCCGCAGCGCGTGACGTAGGCCTCGTCGATGAGCTCGAAGCACACGGGGCACAGCAGGTCACAGTCCTTGTCCTCGAGCGAGCCGCCGAGCCCGCCCAGCGCGCTCACACCTCCCGCGCCTCCCGCACCGCCCGCACCGCCGCTTGCGCTCGCCGCCGTGCCGGACATGTCGGCCGAGTCTGGAAAACAATATATCATAAATACCCCGTCTGACATATCTATATTGTTACAGCCACTGCCATGTAATTCAAATATTCAAATAATATTAACAATATTAATATTACATCATGCCATCTATTTACTATGTTATATATCTAACGCGTAGCTTGATAGTACGCGAAGTGTGCTAGCACTTTCTCTTATTGTTTTGAGGAACATCCCGGAGATGGGCGCTTCTAGAAAAGCCCAGAAACACTTTTAACCACATATAAAATGAGGCACGCGCACCACCAAGGCAGTTTACAATAGTAAGCGGCCAAATTCATTGAAGCGAACGGAAGCGAAAATACCACAGAGTTTGAAGCAGTTAGAATGGAAAAGTGATTCAGTAGTGTGTGTGTGTGGTGTTCTAAATCTAGCTAGAATAAAACGTGTTTTAGTTTAGATCCATAAATAGATGTTCCAAGTCAAGTCAATCAAGTCTATATTAGCGATAAAATATTAGTTCAAGGTTATAATGACTACCACAATACAAGAATAAAAGACTCAGCAGAAACTGCATTTAAAATATGTGATAGCTGCTTCGCTGATACTGCTGTGGGTGAAATGTTGCTGGTTCAGTTCTCGTTGCTCCATTCTTTTTTGACTGTACGATCACGTATTGCATATTAATTATTTAACTATTGTTCACTTTAAAAGTGAAGGAAAACATTGCAAGGAAACCTGCATGTCTAAGAGTTCTCTACAATGTTCTCCAAGATATGTCAAGCCTGCCAACCCAAACCAGGCCAGATTTTTCTTTTTTGTTTTGAACGATGTTCGAATGCTTTGACGTATACCTCTCTGTGGGGCGACGGAGAGGTTATGTCCGACTCACCGGGGAAGGATGGTGAGCGACATCCCGGTAATACTGACTAAATATTCCACGGTGTTCCTCAACATAACCGCAATCGACGAGCCCGCGCAAATCGCTTTTACATGCAATCGCGAACTCGGCGAGGTTTCGCCGTATGAAACGGCAGGCCACTACACAAATAGACCACTAATTTTATCCCTGCTGTCCCCCTGGGACGGACACACGATACAGAGGTCCCCCAGGTCAAACCTCAGGGTGGTCCAGCCACCCGGTCGTCTCGCGCCCTCCAGCGCTCGGCTCTGCGGTTAAGGAAAGGGTTTAAGCGTGCCCTCGCCCGGTCCGCCGCCTCCTTGATGGAAATCATTTCCTCACAAAAGGAGGCGACGGTGTTCCACCTCTCATTCTGGACCATAAGACTGAACTACGGCCGGGAGCGAAAGGGCAACCGATCCGACTACCGCGATCAACCAGGCCAGCATGGTGGACTATGCCCCAACCCTTTTAATCTAAAGGGCTAATATTATTGTTTTTGTTAAATATTGCTGTTATTATTAAAATTAAGATCGGCCTGTTTCGGCAAACATGTAATTGTCTTCTTTGTCATTATGTTTAAATGTAGGTATTCTAAAAAAATATATAAATATTGTACTTCATTATATATCATTCAATCTATATATTAAATTTAAAAAAACTATACTTATATACTAATAAAGTATTTATTTCACTGTTACAGTATATTATAGAAGACATAAAATGTTTTAATAAATCAAGAAATGTTGAAACATTAGGATTATTAATTTTGCAAAGTGTAATTAATTGTGTTTGCATGTCTATATGGCTGAGCAAAGTGAACGGTGAACATATGTTTGTAACAACTTTATGCATTTGTTCTACTTGTGTACATTTATTCATCAATAATGGGCTTTTTGATTTCAGATAAATAATGTAGTAACTCTTCGGTCACCTGGTGTCTGTGAGTATAGACCTTCCATTGTGTTTACTGTGTCTCATTTAATCTTTTTAATGCTTTATTGGTCAAGATTTAGGAACTGTAGTTTGAATGTATACAATGACTAAGCTCCAAATGCAGTATATACCTATATAGTAATATTATTTAATAATCAAATTATATTACTTCAGACTCCCGCACTGCTACCCTAACATGGAATTGATATAATTAAATTAATAACAAGTTAATAATTATGAAAATTGCCTAAGTAATAAATAAAACATTTGTTCATAATTAAGAGGCCTATCACAAAATTTGTATGCTCTAGTTTAGGTAAATAATCTGCAGCGTTGGGTGTGTGTGAGTAGTTAGCGCTAAGCTACGCACACATATACAACTGGCGCCTACGTTGTGACGGACTAAATAATTTTGAGCTGAGCTATGAGCGAGGAGACTTTATTTTTATAAAATAAAGTATTTAGTGATAGTGATAATAATATTTAGTGATAGTATAAAATGAAGTCGATTCCTGTGTTTGTATGCTTCAATCTTTTAAACTACATAACGGTGTTTAATGCGGTTTTCAGCAATAGATTGAGTGATTCAAGAGGAAGGTTTATGTGTATATAACTACCGGGAGTGATGTCGCGGGCAGCAGCTATTATATAATATAATTATTATTGTAAGTAACACCAGCTAAAAAGTACATGACACCGAGTCAGCTATATCTCACGAAGCACAAGACATACTTTACACTAATTGGTGAGTCAAGCCTATAAACCTTGTACCTGAAATTAAGGTAATTATAAAATAAAACGAGATATATATGTATAAAAATGTTGTATTTGTAAAGACGAAGAACTCTTATAAAAATATTTGTCTCAGGGGCATAGATCTGGCTTTTCGAGAATCTATGATTTCTGGGAGGATACACAATAAAAATGTGTTAACTTTGGTAACATTTGATTTTCCCAAAAATGCTTGTCCCGATGAATCTACACTACTTATAGTGCGTAATTCAGACCAGTCCACACTCCAAATAAGCATACATTTCTATTTGTAATATGCCAGCTTGCAATATGGTACTACGCTCGATTTCAAAACGGTTCAACGTTTGTTGTTTTAGATTATTTAATAATAAATCTTTAGCATTACTGTAATCGGCTTGGTCCATATCTGGTCGTTGACATTCACTGCCATAGTGTTCGTCAGTCTTATTAAAATGCAGTTTGGTTTTACTGCACTTTGGTCGAGTCGTAGTGTTAGAATTTGTTGCGCGTCATTTTTCGTTTCTTTTTGGTCATTTGGTATTATATTTAAATTCTTCATAAATGATGACGGAATTTAGGTATCTAAAACAGAAATAATACATGTTACTTGACAACTTTCGACTATACAATAGTAAGTTCTTAGCCATACAAAACCTTACCATATTAAAGTCTTTAAAATAGTCAAATCAAAATACCAGATAGCACCTAGAAAGTTAATGAACAATATAATTATTGTTTTCACTTGAGATGAACTTGACGCTTGAGTAATATCGACGTTCTGCTTATCCTTTACATTGATACTGTTTTCCAAGTTGTAATGATTTAAACTTTGCCTGAAAAATAAGTAAATTTTAAATACTGCTGAAATGTTATAAACAGTTCTACAAATATTCTATCATTTTGTGAGCAATATTACCTTGCATCATTTGCATTTTTTAAATTAGCTGCATACCTTTTCTTCCTAATACATCTGTACACAGTGACTTTTCAACCCATGCTAAAAAAAATATCTAATTAGTGAAATAATGATGTACCTACTAATAAAGTGAGTATATACAAATAATTGTACATGTTAATTAACATAATCGTGAATTTTGTTTACCTTACGAGTGCAACCCAGCTGAAACGCCAATCAATAAGGTAAACAAAATGCATAAGTAACAAGTAACGTGAAATTACTAGAATTTAAAATTTTTAACGAAGTATAGTAAGTATACATTAAATTAATATCAAAAATTATTCAAAATCTTGATGAAAATACTCGATCAAGACTTGGTAGTCGCTATAATTTTCAAACGATTCGCGTCGCGCGTAACTTGAAAGATGATCAAAAATTCGACACTCGTCCTGCCTCGACAAGCGCCCGCGCGGCACTAGGTGATGCATTCGTACACAATCAAATTTGTACAAATTTTTTTTAGTTATTGTAATTGGTTTTTTAATAAATTACATCGATATTTTTACTGTGTTCGTTTGCGGAAAGTGTGAACTTTAACATGGTATAAGTCTTATTTACTAAACATTTTTAATTTCTGAGAAAATGGACATAGTTTAAGGCCCATTTTGTTTGAATTATGTGGATACAAAAGTTAGTTATACGTAATATATCATTAAAAAAACGGAAAAGTGAAGCCGGGGTGTACATTAAGAATACATAACAGACATAACATTATTTTTAAATAACAGATTACATTCAAATTATTTAAGTTGTGAGAGCTCAAAGATACCCTTTCGAGCATTTTAAGAAAAACGCCATTCAGAAATCAGCTGAAATTTAATAGTAATATTGGATAAATTTAAAATATAAAGCCGCTATGTACAATGACAGGAAATGGTCTATGTGAAGATATAATTAAATTTTTAGAAAATATTTATTGTCTCGGCATTAGAACATCAAAGTTCCATATTTATTGTAGTTCTGAGCAAAATATGTCAACGGCCTCTTATAGTATCTACCTTATAAATAAATTAATCGCATGTATGTTTTTATCATATAGGTACATTATGGTATCAATTTATGATTATTTTTGTTGTGATGAGTTACTCATTTAGCAATTAATGCTTGGTCAGTTTGCAGGGTTAGGCAATAATATTGCTTGCATTTTTTGTGAATGGACAATGTTGGTATAATGAAAGAAATTACGTGTTAAAAGTAACATGCAATATTTTACAAGTAAGAGCAAGTACAAGCACTTCTAACCAGATTAAGTTTACTTGAAGAGTTGGTCTTCTGATATCCACACTTTAAAGTTTTCTTTTACTGAGAGATGGTAGCAAATTTCTTCAAGGCAAGCTCGTTTCGCAGTAACCACCTGTTACGCACTGTCAACATTACAAGAACGATCGTTTCGCGCGTATTTTTAGTGTAGAATCGATAAATATTGATCATAGCACGAGCGATTAAACATGACTGACCTAAATGTATTAGAGCGTTAATCAATGAGCACGTACGTGTTGTTGTCTAGCGAGCTGACCGGACTGTCATGCTAGCCAGTGTGAGACGCCCGTGGACTCAGCTTGGGCTTTGCAGGCCTGCCCAACATCAGCCGACGACACCGCCCCGGCAAACACGAGTCGCGCTAAACTGCCACGCAAAAATGTCACTTGTACTATATTCCACAATCAATGTTTCTTTCACTAAACACCGCCTAACACTCAAACTCATCGTTTAATTACGATTAATTGCATTTTATTAAGATTTTCTGTACGACACTTGTATATCGTTCCACTTTGACATTTAAGTTCTAAAGTTGCCAGGAATAAATTTATAATTAGGTTAGTCTGGGGTCAAGGACTTTTATAAATCAGGTCATTTATTAGGTCACGTTCGATAATTAATCATAATTACACAGACAATGTGTATCGATCAATGAATATTTAATATTTTTATTGTACCACTGTATTTAATTGTTTATTTACAATACCAATTTCATCAAATATTTACGCTTAAGTAGCGACATCTATGTAATTAAATTGGAACGACGTACTAACCTGTTTGACCGACGCCGTTTGCCCCGGAACTGTTTGACTGACAGCTCAAACGCCATTTTGCTATTATTACAGGAGGTTGCTTTATCTGTTCGTCAACAATGTAAAGTGAAATGTTTGCTGGAATTTTATAGTGAATGTGATGTGCAAGTTCAGTTTTCACCACTTGGAAAAATCCTAGGACGATGGAGGAGTCTAGCGAGGAGCACAGGGTCGTTCCCGGTAAGCGTGACACATAGAAAATAATGCTCGAAAATGTGAGTGTCCGTCAGACGAGGTCGTGTAATGTTAGCTTTCCCGATTTCAGAGCTCTACTTTCTGATAGCAAAATTTCTCTCCGGAGGACCCCTGAAGGAGACTGCGAAGGTAAATTGGCTTGGATTAAGTCTAAATTATTGTCTAATGTGGTTCATAGTGCTAATAGAGATGTTTTCTGTTACAGACTTTGCTAAAAGAGCTCGAGTCTATAGAGGTAGGTTTGAGCTTTTCCTAGTGCCGGGTTTTGAGCTTATTGTTGTTTTGGTCGCGGACGCACGTGGCTGTGGCTGTCAAACTCGCTGAAACTTCGCTGAAAAGTTTTTGTAATGTTCGCGCTGTTGCAGGTGTTGCCCCGACGACTCGACTGGGAGGGCACCGAGCACACCCAATCTTATGAAGAATTGGTAAGTTTAGCGCAGTTTTTAGACTTAGACGTTGTTTATTTACATTTTCCTTATGTATTAATGATGAGAAATAACTTAAATTTCGCGAAAACGACGAAAAATCTTAAAACGTGTTATGTATGAAAATGACCGTGAAAATACGGTGGAACATCGTGAAAAATGTTTTTATAGTGTTTATGTGATAATTTGTAAGTTTTTGGCTAATTTGCGAAAATTTTGTTATATCATGCACTATTGGGAAGGAGCAGCGTCGTAATTAGAAGTACTTCTATCTCCTTCTTACGCACGGTTTCGTTACGGCCTTGCATGTGCCATCTCGTTCTGGCGGTCGTTTGCAGTAGATCTCGCTCGTGATTGGCTGATAAGAAAGCGATGGCGGGCGAACTGTTACGAGTGCTGCTTGAAGTAAAATTAGCGCCAAGTTTGAATTGGAGTCTAGTGAATAAAATTGTTTAGGCAGTATAGGTATAAAATTATTAGTACACAAGGAAAATAATTACTATAAAAGTTTATTAAGTATTTAAGTATTTAAGCCGTACTGGTCCTATTACAGTATGCAAAGATTTTGTCTAAAACAGATATAAACAATTTAGGAGCAAGCGGGTTGTCATAATGTACGTCTATATTAATTCCTTAACTTATTGAGTGATGCATGGCCCAGCACACTGGCCACCAGATACAATATTTTAATTATGTCAATATGTCTGGTTTTCTATGACTTGACAGGTATTTGATAACGATACATATGTGTATGTATTGTGTGTGTGGAGCAAGGGGGTCGCCGTAACGAGCGTCTATATTTATTCCTTAACTAGCTGACCCGCGACGCTGACGCGCACAACATAAGATATTTTTTCCATCATTTGCAACATTTTTCATTGATGCTCCGCTCCTATTGTTAGCTATATTATATAGCCTTCCTCGATAAATGGGCTATCCAACACTAAAATGATTTTTCAATTCGAACGTGTGGTATTAGCGCGTTCAACCAAACAATTAAACAAACCCTTGAGCTTTATAATATTAATATAGATATTTATATTGAGTGGCAGGCGGCCAGACCCTATAGGTTTTTAATTAGGTCTGGTAGGTAGTCCATAACTTGTCAGGTATGGATGAAGATATATTTGTGTATTGTGTGTGCGTGTGTGTGTGCAGGCAGAGCAGTACTCGGACGTGTCATGGCACCGGCTGGCCAGCGTGTGCGAGCGCGCGCTGGAGTTGGCGCGTCGCGCGCCCAACGCGACACATTCGATACTCGCGCCAGCCGCCGGGGACGCGCCGCCGCCTGGTATGTACCCTGAAATATGTGGACATGGTTGATAATATTAATTGTGCCGATAGTCATATCTGTGAATGATCTAATAGCCAAGAGCCTCGATCACCATTTAAAAAGGCTCACGTTAGGTGCTTGGATCAAGGGTTTGATGCAAAAGGCAGTGCTTTTAGATATGGTACGCATTGTAAGGAGGTTCCTGTCTCTGGAATCCTAACCACCGGCAGCTTGGACCCGATATCCCGATATCCCGATGCCGGACATTTAAAAATATAAAATGTATGGTACCCCACCATGCATTTTGTATTTTAAATGTATTTTTATATAATTATATATTTAAAAACGAAAAATGTGTTCTAAAGATTGAAATAAAGATTACAATAGCAGTGAGTTGGCGAATCACCGTCTGCCCATTCGATTGATGCTATTAGAGTATTCAAGGCAGACGACGTTTTTCATTCATAGTTACCAATATACCGGTCCATTAAACACTCATCCCATAGCCCAGAGTTTATATGTAGCAATAGTCCCACACCTGCTGCGGCTAGTGCCGCCGTAGTAGGTGTTCCATCCCATTTTAGATTCAAACACTCGAAGGGCCTCTTCACGTTGGACCCATGTCTCCGTGTAAGCCTCCCAAGGGGCCAAATATTTTTGTAATATGTTAGAGAAATATATGAGAAATAATAATAATCTTTATTGTAGCCATCAATAACACTTTTACATAGAAGCACTCCCCTGAACTAAGTTCAGATTCAGGAATAAGTTCAAGAACCAGGTTCAGAAGACAGTTCCTTCCCACATTGCATGTTAACTTATAATGTTATATTTACAGATACAGAAGGTTACAAAGAGAAAGAAAAATTGTTTGCTTTAAATAAACTCAGGTGTATCGTCGAGTAAAGCAAAAAAAAGAATCGTTTTATTGAAACACAAGTTTTTATAATTACAAAATGTCTTCGTCTATTAAAGTTGTTTCTCTTTGTTGCGAATTAAACTTGTGGAGGAACGCGGTGTGATACGTCTCCAACAAAAAGGGAGGACCCTCCTACCAGACTGGGATCGTGCTTGGCGGGCCGCGGTCCAACTGTTGATGTCGGGAACTTTATATACTAAGTCACTGTGTAAACACTTGCGTGATTTAGGATTGTATGGCGGGCGTGTATTGTATACAGCGCCATCTGTTGTCTGTAATGGTACTGATGCGTGTAATGATGTCGCTTTATGATTCATTAATTTAATTGTTAATGATGTTGACAAGTATCACTGTAACTTACCGAAATTAAAAAAAAGTTGCGAAAATTAATTTAATGTGGTTAATTTTGTAAAATTATTTTTATTGTCTTAAGGCTCCTACATACTATACCGGCGGCACAGCCGGCAGATTTTCGCCGCGCGGGTATGGGTTCAATCAGGCCGCCGGCTCTTGCCGCTGGCAGCCGCAGAGTATCGTTTCAGTTTTAACGGCCAGGTAGAACGCTAGTAGTTTACACTTTGTGTTTCTAGCTCTTAACGATGGACAATGAAGCTGTCAACATCGTCATCGCGATTACTAGGAATTTTTGAAAATTCCACATGTTGGGTACGTCTACTGTCCTGCGAGCCAAACATCAACGACACGAGAAACTTGGTGAAAATATTCAATTAGAAGCAACACAGCTTCTTCATTTCTTTATTTAAAAGAATCTCTAACAAGAAATACACATACATTGCAATTAAAAGCTAAGTACAATAATTGTAGGACTTATGTTTTCTTACTAACAAGAGATCACAGCATGCGACATAAAATAGAACATACCTATATGAGTGAAATCAATTTCATCTCAATTAAATGATATTTTAATTGACCCCGCGCAGCTGGCAGGCATACATTGGCGGCCATGGCAGCGGCTCGTTTGTGCGGCAAGCCTGTCGCCGGCCGGGCCGCCGGCGCAGTGTGTAGGAGCCCTTAGTTACATTATATTATGTATACTTAGCTTATAATATCGTTTTAGGATATCCTGTAAAGATATGTGTGGTGTTAGGTTTGGCGGCGCGGCTGTCGCTGCTAAGCGAGTCGCTGGTGCGGCCGGCGCCGAGCTACGCGTCCCACAAGCTGGACCACACACTGGTCCGACGGCTGGTGGCGCGCGAGCTCGGCGCGGGCGCGGCAGCGCGGCCCGGCGCTCGCGCCCAGCAGGCCGTGTTCGCGCCGCGCATGTTGGGTACGTCTACTGTCCTGCGAGCCAAACATCAACGACACGAGAAAATACCCAGAAAATTTATTGAAAATGTCCTGAAAATACATTGAAGATGATGGTATCGAGCAGTCACTTTATTTCTTGGCTGTAATAAGACCCTTGAATATAATAACATTTCATTTACACAGTGTATAGAGACTCACTCTACCAAGGGCACACATTTGATTGGCGGCATATTTTTCATACATTTTATAAAAGCACTCCTTGTGATAACATCTGTGGCCTAATGAAAAATTTATGATGAGGCGTGCTGACGATCAAACAGGTCGGAGTGCGTCGACAGCTGCGAAAACTCATGAGCGCGTTTGTAGCGTTTTATAATTTTCTGTTATTATAAACACATATCGTATTTATGTTTGCAGCCTCGTTGACTCTGCAACGTCGAACATTGGGTCACTTGTCCGCGGTGTACTGCGTCGTGTTCGACTGCACCGGACGTTACGTCATTACCGGAGCTGACGACATGCTTGTTAAGGTGCGGCACTGTTTACATAATATTAACAAATTTTTCTGTCTCTTGTGTTCTTAAAGAGTTACTAAAGCGGTTTATAAGGCAAGGTGGATGACCTTGGCTTACAAACGGCTTTAGTAATTCTGTTTCTAAATGGCAGATCAGATTAATAGATTGTTAAACGCATGTCAACTGTTGAAATTGGCTGACTGAATTAGTAATATCCAATGTAATTTTTGACATGAGTTTCATTTTGACTTGTTGATTAACCTTTCGGAAACAGTATTACTATGTACAAACTTAGATGTATTAAAATATTTGTATTTTTGTGCTACATTTGACATAGCAAAGCTTTCTATTACATATACTAGGGATCGACGCTCTGTAAAATATTAATATGATATCAAAAATATAGGCCGATGATTGTCTTTAAAGTTACCTCGGTAGCTGCAAGCTATTTATTGATACTTAAAGTCAGTTCAAGTTATTAGCAGATGACAATTTAACCTAAAAACGTATTGGTGTATCTATAAGGTAGTAGTGCAGGACCTGTCCTGTCGTTTGCAGGTGTGGAGCGCGGTGGACGGGCGGCTGGTGGCGACGCTGCGCGGCGTGGGCGCGGAGGTGACGGACGTCTGCGTGTCGGCGGACGGCGCGCTGGTTGCGTGCGGCTCCGTGGACCGCCTGGTGCGCGTGTGGAGCCTGCGCTCGGCCGAGCCGCGCGCCGTGCTGGCCGCGCACGCCGGCACCATCACCTCCGTGCACTGGGCGCCGCCCGCGAGACACGACGTGCGCTGGCTCGCCTCCACCTCCACCGGTACGTATACGTGCACGCGGGAGCACGCGTGTAGAGCACGTGCTATAGTACAAGTGTGTGTGTACGCAGACTGCTCGGTGGCGTTCTGGACGTGCTCGCCGGACGGGCACTTCCTGTCGCAGCCGGTGCAGTACGTGGAGCGCATGCGGCCGGGCGTGTGCCACATGATCTGCGCCGCGTGGTCGGCGGGCGGCGCCTTCCTCGCCGCAGGCTCGGCAGACCACCACGTGCGCGTCTACACCGTCGAGCACGAGCCTGGTGGGCCCAAGCGCGTCAGTACCAACTCCTCTATTTATTATCTGCTACTTACATTTTACTATTTATGTAACAGGCAACGAGAATTAACAGTCATGCTTGCTATTTACATACGAAAGGCTTCAAATTTCCGGCCAGGTTGCATTGGTTGTGATGGTGCCCAACTGTTTTCTGTTACATAAGTCATGCAATGCGAAACTTTGATAACTAAAATTATAATGTTGTCTTCTGTTTACGCGAATATTATTCATTGAAATGAAACTACTATATACGGATTTTATCGCGTTGTTAATTTAACACTTTATTACATAATTTTGAAAACTGTTATACTACTACTATTAAACTTTACTAATTTTTAAGCTAATTAAATTATTATTAAAAGCTTAAAAAGTAGTAAAGTTTAATAGTAGTAGTAGTGTAACAGTTTTCAAAATTATGTAAAGAAGTGTTAAATAAACAACGCGATAAAATCCGTATATAGTAGTTTAATTTCAATAACTAAAATTATGCTTGAATTATTTAATGTTTTATAAAGATCTTTGTCTTTTGCATAGTTTCAACACGACCAAAAACTGAGCCCTGTGGTACTCCTATTGTATATAATACAGAATAAAATTATTGATAGTTACTAACGAAACGAGTGGGCATCAATATTTATCGAATGACGTATCTACTGTTTGATTTTAGGTCGATTTATGTAATATTTCTTTATTGATGATGGTAAATAATTGCTTTTCCATTATGTATAAAAATTTAGAGGCCCTTCGGCAAAGGGAACTTGTCTAAGCTATCACTGGTTAGAACTCTTGAGACAAGACCTCTGCACAATGTGGGGCCGTATTTAGAAATACTATCTACCGCAAATTTCTTGTGAGGAACTTGTGTATCCGCTTGTAGCTTATTTCGCCGCGTTACTTAAAACCATTTATTACATACTATCATGATACATATATTTTGTTATGGAGACATGACATGCGCACACACAAATACACACACACACACACACACGCACACGCACACGCACACGCACACACACACGCACACGCACACACACACACGCACACGCACACACACACACACACGCACACACACACACACACACACACGCACACACACACACACGCACACACACACACACACACACGCACACGCACGCACACACACACACACGCACACGCACACGCACACGCACACGCACACGCACACACACGCACACATACACACACACCAACATCACACTACTCACTGCTCATACTTTCGTACGCACTTACTGCAAGACGCCATGTGTTCATCATATAATTTCTGTTTTGGTTTAATTTTCCTTTATTGTACATATAATATGTTAGTTATATTATATCTTTTGAACCACGATGAAAGAGACTGGCCTCCATGACACAGGGAATCCTAGTGTGGAGACCAGTGATTTATCTGTATTAGCTATGTATTGTTTATGAACAATAAAGATTATTATTATTATTACTTTGTGGCCTTTTTATAATCAGATCATGTGATTGTTTTGGATGCTTGACGTCCAACGTCGCTGCGCTCACAGAGTCCGCTTAAAGCGTTGGTATTGTGGTTCAGCGGTAAGAGTTATGGCTCTCGTATATTACGTGGGTAAGAAGCCCAAAGCAAGGCCTTTGAGCGGGTTGTATGCATCTTGTATCTGACCGACGCGAGCCACGCGAGCAAGTACTCCATATGCGTAACATGCGCATATAGCCAACGTAAATAGCCCACGCCAGTTACTTGTGTTATTCACTAACAACTGTACACGGGACAGCAAGGCAGGAGTATCACAGGGCTTAATCGTTGGACCAGTACCGTATAGCACTTGTAATTTTCTAATATCTTTTACTGTTGATAGCTAATATATAATATCCGATTTGAGGTCTATTGCTATAAGGTCCGAGTTTAAGCTCTTAAGAACTTAAAAAAAGTCTTTAATAATATCCGCTTTAAATGTGATCTGACTATATGCAGTGTGTTGGTTAATCACCGTGAGGTGTGGTGCAGGTGCTGGAAACGGCTGTGCACGACGACGCGGTGGACTCGATTGCGTGGGCACACCGCGGCCTGCGCTTCGTGTCGGGGAGTAAGGACGGCAGCGCCGCGCTGTGGACGCTGCACGCCACGCAGTGGCGCCACGTGCTGCTGCAGCCTAGCTCCACCACCAACGATGGCAAGCGCCTCAAGGTACCATCCATCCACACGCACGTCACACGTCCCACCGCGTGTGGCGGCACGAGGTAGCAGAACTGTGTTGTGTTGATACTCGTGTATTTGTTGTCAGATGACAATGGTGTGCTGGGACTGTAGCGATGCGTACGTGCTCACGGCCGTCTCCGATAACACCATCCGCGTGTGGTGCTCGCGTTCCTGCACACAGGTACGTGCTCCTTATGTTCCACGGGACTAAAGAATTCTATTATTCTCTCATTAATCTAAATAATAATAATAATAATAATAATATAATAATAATAATATTCTATCACATACACACAACACCACCAAATATTTGAACACATTCATCTTTGATGCCGAGTGATTTATTTGATTACTTGTTGACTTATGTATGTTCACGCGGTATAGATCTATAATCGTATGAAAGAATCGTCAACACAATTGACAAATATTTCATCAATTAATTAAATTAATTTTCACATGTTAGATTATGAATAGAAATACAAATAATGACTACGAATTAATTATCATTTAGATATGGCATCACACAATATTGGAATTTCTTATTTTGTAGCAACACGTTGTTAATACAAATTTTCTTTTGCAACCATACTGTATAATTGTAATTAACTGACCGTCGGACAGTCTAAACACGTCGCGGCGTCGGTTGGTAATTATGGTATGTCGTACGAGTGTGTTGTGTGGTATGTGTAGGTGCGCGCGCTGTCGGGGCACCGCGACGAGGCGTACGTGCTGGAGTCGCACCCGTTCCTGGGCGGCGTGTTCCTGTCGGCGGGCCACGACGGCCAGCTGTTCGTGTGGGACGCCGGCGCCGACGCGCCACTTGCGCGCTTCCACAACCGCATTGACGGGCACGGCGACGGCGCCATCTTCGACGCCAAGTGGGGCGGCGGCGCCAGCGTGGCCGCCACCGACTCGCACGGGCACCTGCTGCTGCTGGGGCTGGGCCGCGGCCACCGCCTGTACTCGCAGCTGCCCACCGAGCTGTTCTTCCACACGGACTACCGGCCCGTGGTGGTGGACGCGCTGGGCGGCGCGCACGACGAGCAGACGGACACGCCGCCGCACCTGCTGCCGCCGCCCTTCCTCGTGGACGTGGAGGGCGCGCCGCACGCGCCCGAGTACCAGCGCCTCGTGCCCGGCCGCGAGAACCTGGCGCTGTCGCAGCTCATCCCCGCCGCCGACGCGCCGCGCTCGCAGATCAACTCGCTCATCGAGGCGCTAGCGGCGGGCCCCGCGGGGCCGGGTGCGGGGGCCGGGGCGGCGCGCGGCGTGTGGCGCGGCGAGGGCGTGCGCTACACGGCGGGCTCGTGGCAGCGCGGCGACCCGCTGCTGGTGCCGCAGTGCACGCGCCCCATCGTGGCGCCGCCCGCGCCCGCCGCGCTCGAACACCTGCACCGCGCCTGCGCCGAACTCAACGCGCTCGAACAGGTACGCGTCTACTATACACTCGTGCGCTACACGGCGGGCTCGTGGCAGCGCGGCGACCCGCTGCTGGTGCCGCAGTGTGTATCACAAGGTTCGATATTAGGTTTATCTATGATTTCAAATAATAATAAAATATGTTTTTGTTTCTATGCATAATTTATTGTTATGGTTTGGAATGCGAGAAAAGGCAAATATACTATCAACATTATTTTCTGGTCTAGGCGTGGTATCGTCGCGAGATGCGTCGGCGGCCGCTGATGATCAGCACGGCGCCGGACGGCGCGGGCGGCCCGCGGCGGCGCGCGGGGCGGCGGGCGGGCGCGCGGCCGGCGGCGCGCGCGGCCCCGCGCCCCGCGCCGCGCCCCTCCCCGCCGTCGCCCGCGGCCGACAGCGCCAGCGGCAGCGACACGAGCGACGAGTGGGTGCAGCGCGCGCCGCACTCGCGCCACTCGCGCACCACGCCCGACAGCCGCGCCAGCGCCTCCACGCTCGACCTCGACACCACCTCCAGGTATGTTTGTCATGCAGCGAGGCGACACAGCCGACGAGAGCCCGACGGCTGCCATCCATTCCACTGCTGCCGCATCGCGAACTCTGCAAAGTCACACACACAAGTGGCAAATGTGCGTGAATGACACGACTTGTTGTAATGTTACGCCGAAATCACACGACTTACTGTATTATCATCAGTCATCAACTCATCACACACGCGACTAATATTCAAATAAAATGTTGCACCGCAATAACACCAATAGTAAAATTTCACACCGAAATAACATGTCTTACTGTAAAGTCACACCGCAATGACACCAGTAATATTGAGATGCCTCACCAAAACAACGACACACCGGGCGAACACAACACATGACATGTGTACTACTATTAGGTCACAACCTAAATGAATAAATTATATTTGAGTTTGAATTTGACACACCAAAGTGATACGACTTACTATAATGTCACAAGGAAATATCACTTGTGATATTACAATGTCGCACTGACATGTCACAGGATAATACAAATGGTACATCGATGTCACACTGCTAATTTTAATGACACAGAAATGGCATGACTAATAGTCAATTGTCACTGAACTGTCACATGACAACGTAAATGTCACTACGTAGTGACACGGCTTAATTTAATGTGACACAGAAATGTAACATGTCACATTTCACATAGGAGAGACATGGTTTATTATAATGTGACATATAAATGTCACGGCAAATGTCACACCACAATGATACGGTTTATTTTTTAACATGGATTATTATGACGTCACACTGAAATGCCACACCCGAGTGACTCAGCTTGTTATAATGTCACACAAAAATATCAAGTCACAGCAAATGTCTCACCCTAGTGACTCGTCTTATTATAATGTCACACGACACGAAAAATGTCACATCTCAGTGACACAGGTTATGTGACATTATTCACATCGTAATGACAACTAATATTATGTCTCACCGATATAACATGTATTTTTTTAACCCCGTTAAACCTCTTGCTCTTGAGACCATGAATAGCTTAATTTGTCAAAGCAACGACACGGTTTATTGATATCGCAGGTTCAAGCCCTGCTTCATGGATTGTCTTGCCCCCGTTTATTATTTACATTTATAATATACATTATAAACTTTTGATAAATTTGATGAATAAGAGTTAAAGATTATGTGGCGAAGCCATTGTATGTGTTGTGTGTTTGATGTCACGTCGATCGTTGTGAGTAACTAGTGTGTCGTTTGTCGCAGCTCGCACTCGTGCAGTCGGACCGGCAGGTGCGTGCCACTCACTGCGTCTAGCGCGACTCTATATACCTCTGTTACATGCCTTTGTTCTCTATATCTAGCCTTTCAATGTTTATAGCAAGTAGATAATAATAATATTATTTTATTTTTATTAAGAAAGGAACACCAAAAGCCACACTACATAATAAAAACAACAGAATCACTTAAAACTACGTAGTAATGTAGCCCACGGCGATGTTTGCAGATTACTATATAAACCGCATAAATGTTGTCCGCGTTGTGTACAGCTTTCGAAAGAATTATTGTTAAAATAGTTTTCTTATATTGTTCTAACTTTAAAGAAATATAAATTTATTGTTACTGTTACTATCCCAGAAAAAACATGAAGTTATTTTAATAAATTATTAAAATAACTTCATGTTTGTGTTTTAATATGACTTACCAAAGAAATCCTGTTATTTAAATACCGCTTTATAATATAAAATTGTTTTTTTATGAACTCATATTGGACATTCGTTCTGTGTTAGACCTGTTATCACAAGCAGATATTATTCTATTTTAATATACCTGTCCTCAATATTCACCGTACTTGCGATGTATGCAGACTCGTGATAGGTTACAATGTGATCAAAGTTTTGTATAGGTATACAATTATCTTAATGAAACAGAGACTCAACTCCCAATTTGGAAGTTTGGCAATTTAAATTCTTACGAACACGCTATTGGAGCTCAAATTGCCTAAGTTCTAAATTTCGAATTAAGTCTCGAGTTAACTTTTTTGCAGGTGAACCAATATTGACGATTCTTTTTTTTATGGTCCCGTTTAAATTGGATCAAGATCTGACCAGTAGCTGTTAAGTAATCCTCAACAACGCGGATGTGGCGCACTTCGAACACATTGATGATTCTCAATTTATTACTTGTCTAGTTGAAGTAGCGTTTCCATGTTGACATTTTTGTTTGTTACGAGAGCGATATGTATTTATGTAGTATGTGTTGTGTGTGTGAGTGAGTGAGATCGTGTTGCGTCGTTGTATTAATGTAGAATGTTTGTATTGGTCCTGTAGCAGTTCGTCGTCATCGTCGCAGTACTCGGACTGGGAGGCAGGCGCGGCGCTGGCCCCCCCCGCGCGCGCGCGCCGCCGCCCCCTCAGGCCCACCAAGAGGTACCACAACATGTTCATGTTATTCATTATTCATTATTATTTGTCAATGCTAAATGTGGAGATGGTTTAATAGTATAGTAATAGAACTCAGGTGTACCGTCGAGTAAAGTAAAAAGAGAGCATTTAATTGAAATACACAAGCTTTTATACTAAGAAAGCTTTTCTACTAAAAACATCTTAGTCAGCGATCCTTTATGCGATTCGAGTTATGTTGTAGCTAGCATTAAATAATTATAAAATGATACTGTAAAAGTATATAAGAAGATAATTCATACATAAGATCAATGTATAAATTTTAACTATTTGAGTAACCTCAAATTAATGTAATAATATATAATTAATTTAGTAAAGAAAATAATATTACTCTGAAATACGCAGTATTTTAAATAACATCACTGCTAATGCCCGCCCCTTCCACCGCTTGCATTTATTTTTATCCATACCTTAATAATTGCGACAAGTATCGCGAGGCACAGAGTTTATTGCGGTGCGGGAGTAGTCCAATTAACAATAAGATAACCCAACCGACGGTGTGCAGGTACAGCCCGAGCCACGCGCCGCCCAAGCGCCCGGAGCGCGCCGCCGCGCCGCCCGCCAGCGCCGCCGGCCCCGCGCCCGCAGGTACTGCTGCTACATGTGTTAGGTCCAGCATAGCGAGGGTTGAGCCTATGGACGTCTACAACCATTTCTAACAGCTGCCTGAGATCAGTGTTAAAACTGGTAGCAAAATAAAGGACTAATTAATATTGAAATTAAACTATTTTTGACGAATTTTATCGCGTATAAAGTAGCTCAATTTCAATAAATAACATTCGCGTCAACGTAAGACAATATTAAGTAATTAATATTTTAAATTTGAATGTGAGAAAAAGTGGAGTGGTAGTGATTATATCTCACTATCTCCCTCGGACAGCTGCAGTTAATTAGCGGTTACGTCATAGTTTGTATTATGCATCCTTTTTCTGTCATTTGAAAACTACCCTCACTGCCAGATTTTAAACGCTTTTATCTTTTTACTATTGAGTAGATTGCAAAAATTCGTTATACCTTGGACAATGTAGCTATTTAACTTTAAATAATAAATAAATGTTAAGCTATAAATTAATTACAGCTTTTCACAATCTCTTCTTTGTGGTATGTTTCGTTCCCACAGTGGCGGAGGCGCGCGGTCACATAGAAGACCTCCCGGACGCGTACCGGCCCGGCGAGTGGATCACGGCCGTGTCGCCGCGTAAGGCGCCCTACCACCCGCAGATGGGCGACCAGTGCCTCTACTTCCGACTCGGACACCAGAAGTACAAGCTAATTCTTTATGGGATTAAATATAATAACCACCAAAAATACTAATTGCAGGTTAGGTTGTGCTAGGTTCCTTTTTAAACCTACCCAAAAATAGGAGCCCCGCGAAGCGGGGTTCCGTCGACTTAGTTTGATCGCTTTAAAATATTATAGTAAGCGTATTTTGCTGTGCAATTAGTATTTTTGGTGGCACAAAGGCAAAATATTGAGGAACAGTTAAATACCCATTCTTTATATGTCGTATCACACTTACATTAAAGTCTTGCAGCCAGTCTAAACAGAGACCGGCCATGGACCAGGGGATTTTATAGTTCATATGTGTGTGCGAACACAAGTGCACTCTCTATTCCCTCACTCTTATAGTCTAGAAGTAAGTCGCAGAACCAACAGCTTTTCGTACTTTCGGAGACATGGTGGTATGTTAAAGTGACAATTTTATAACTCCAGTCTGTTATAGAATATTTCTTGACATACATATCCCAAAAATATTGACTTGGTCGGACTTGACATTTGAACATGAAGTTCCGCTCCGCCACTGAGGCAGTATCCTACTTATACTATGAATAAACTGAGATAACACGCCATTTAAGAATCTCGCCTCGTAATTGCTAATTCAGCATTCGCTGTACAGTGTGATGTGTGTATGTTCAGGTACTTCGAGGCGGTGGCTGAGAAGGACGTGTACAAGATCATGCCACGGGACAAGCCGTGGGAGTGCACGCACGTATATGTACGTATACTGTTATATCACTAAGTGTTTTGCGAATTTACTCCATATTTGTTTATGCCTTTATAAATTTGCACCATAAGATCAGGATAAGAATCTACAATATTATGTATATCAGAAACAATAACGGATCCACGACGATACCCTGTTGTACACCATATTGTATTTGCCTTGTTTAATTTACTTTTTTATACTCTAGGACAGCTTGTACGTTTCTGCCTATATACTTGGCGTTCATTCTAGATTACGACACATGTTTTCGGTGCCATAGCCTTGAAGTTTATTAATATGTGTGTCGTCGACAGTATCAAAGGCCTTACTGTAGTCACTATATGTAGTAGTTAATAACTGTGAGTGTTACGTGTGTGTTACAGGAGTGCGAGCTGGTGAAGGTGGTGGGCATCAAGTACGTGATTAAGCCGCCGCGCGTGGTGTGCCTGCGGCTCGCTTGCGAGCTGGGCGCCCCCGGTGCTGGCGCCGGAGCCGCGCCGCGCACCATCACCGTACGCTACCACGACATGCCCGACGTCATCGACTTCCTTGGTAACACATACTTCCCTCCTCTATTACTGGTGATTTCTGGGATTAAGGATGTTCTTTCTGATGATCAGGATCAGCATTGTGACTGTAAAATCTAGTATTTGTATTTGCGTTAACATTTGCTAATTTCATAATTTGAGTTAGGAGTCTATTTTGTTAAGACTATAATTATGTATGCGTGTGTGCAGTACTGCGACAGCAGTACGACGCGGCTGTGGCGCGGCGCTGGGGCGCCGGCGACCGCTTCCGCTGCATGATCGACGATTGCTGGTGGACCGGGGAGGTACACCACATATACTTACATTATCTCTTTTATTGCTATCGTGGTCAGAGCATAGAATCATGGTGCTGGGCTGATATTTGTGATGCAATTCGAATTCAAGTTTCTTACTGACACGTATCATTCAAGAGGTAGGGTCACTCGATCTTTTGATGACTGCTACATTTACTCGAGTTGTTACGTTTCTTATTTTCGTTCTTTAAATTACAATTAAGCGTTAAGCATGTAGTTTTTGTGGATTATACTGTTGCGAATGTAAAACTACATTTACTAAAATCTTATTTATATTGGCAAATAAACAATTTGTATTGAGTTACTAGCAAAATTTTAAAATTGAATTTATTTGTAGCATGTGATTTGACTTGCTGAAAGACCTAGTGAATTCCAGCCTGTATTTTTTTTTTTGACCCGTTTACCAATTTGACGACATCATTCGAGTTACTCAAGTTAAGAATGCTATTAAAAGAATTTCTCTCCAGTAGTGACTATACTGTGCGTGTGTGCGTGCAGGTGCTGGAACGCGCGGGTTCGCCGGGCGCAGGCGCCAGCTCGCTGGGCGCGGGCGCGGCGGGGCAAGCGGCGCACGACTGGGCCGCCGCCGCCGCCGCGCATTTCCTCGCGCTGCGCGTGCGCTGGGACAACGGAGAGGTACCGCCCACCTCTCCCGCACAACATAGAACTATGTGTAGCATGGCGACTAATATGTATTACAGCGCGGCAGGTTGTAGTTCGTACAATAAGTGAATATGTGTTGTAGGTGGAGCGACTGTCTCCGTGGGACCTGGAGCCGCTGGACCCGGCGCGGCTGCCATCGCAGCCGGGCGGCGCCGTGCCCGTGCTGCCGCGCGAGCTGGACGCCGTGCTGTACCGCGCCGCGCCGCACGAGTGGGACGGCGAGCGCGCGCACGCGTGCCGCGCCATCGCCGACCACATCGGTGCGTACTGCTGCTCGTACTGCTAGTGTGTGAGTGACGTCCCTACAGCCGGGCGGCGCCGTGCCCGTGCTGCCGCGCGAGCTGGACGCCGTGCTGTACCGCGCCGCGCGCACGGTTCGTACTGCTGGCTGTACTGCTAGTGTGTGAGTGACGTCACTAAGGTGTGTGTTGTTGTGACAGGTTCGGTGATGTCGCTGGCGGCGGCGGAACCGTTCGTGGCGCCGGTGGACCTGCAACAGTACCCCGCGTACGCGCGCGTGGTGCCGTACCCCGTGGACCTGGCAACCATCCGCGCGCGCTGCGAGCAGCTGTTCTACCGCCGCGCCGCCGCCGCGCAGTTCGATGTGCGCTACCTCGCCACCAACGCCGAGCGCTTCAACGAGCCGCACGCCATCATCGTCAGGTACACACCATATTAAAATTGCTTAAGTTCACAAATTAGGACCCAAAACAGATCCAGGTAACTACCAGCCTATACCAAAAATCCTGGATAAGATTCTTTATGCTAGATTGGATAATTATATGTAAACGCTATTAACTACAATTTTCTAAACAACAGTATGGTTTTAGGCCCAAAAGTAACACATCTACCATCGAAATTGTCACCAATATAAAAAAAAAATACTTTAGGTTTTAATCAAACTTTCAATACCATAAGTCATAAACGCCTCTTGGAAAAGCTAAAATGTATTTGTATCATATCTTTTTCATATATCACAAGTAGTTAAAATAGACAACAATAACCACAGCACATCACTTGTGGCATTCCTTAGGGCTCAATATTGGGTCCATTGCTCTTTGTCATTTACATAAGCAACATACACGACAATAAACGTTTTTCGACTCGTGAGTTGTACACATACTTAATATAATGCTAGGTAACGGATCTTACTCGCGATAAAGTATTTAAAAGGTAATAATATAAATATAAATACCTATTGATTGCTCGACGTTTCGACCGACATGCATCGATCGTGGTATTTATTACTTATAAAATTTTTTTTTGCGCTTAAGATCCGTTACCTATCATTATATTAAGTAAACATACATGACTTAGGTCCACACGGACACATTAATTAATATGCAGACGATACCTGTTTGGTTTATTTTGGCGCCTGGTTCATTTTGGTGCCTGTATTATACATATATCACGAATTGCTAAGTGAGTTATTGTTGTGGTAAAACAATATTTTGATTGATTTGATATTCTATGGTAAATCAACAACAAATGATTTATCATCAATTTTGTACTTCCGTGTTGCGTGATTTAAAAATGGGTATTTAATCGATCTTGCTCGCTATTTACACACCTTTCCAAATTGTTATATAAATTCTGAGCATGAGACAATTTTTTTTTTGCTACCATATTATCAAAATCGAAGTTTGACGTTTTAATGTATATTATCGTCATGTGTATATGTTTGTGTGTGCGTGTGTGGCGCAGACAGGCCCGGCTGGTTACGGACCTGCTGCTGTACATAATCGCGGCATGGCGTGACTGCGACGTGCTGGCCAAGTACCACGAGCTCGCCGACAACTACCACTCCTCCGACGACGAGCCGCTGCGACCCGCCAAGGTACTGCACCACTACTTACACCTACCCTACCGGTCGTATACCACCCGTACCATAGCCCACCTAGTTGTCATCTACCTATTGTCTAGTACTAGCTACCTGTCTATTATCTGCATATATAGGTATGTCCACACCTATCACCTACGACCATTTGTTTCTTTTTCCATCACTTAAATACCGTCACTATTAGTACTTGAGACTTGAGTACGTTTTGATAATATAATATTTTAATAATATTTTACCACATACACACAACACCATCTAGCCCAAACTAAGCAGAGCTTGTACTATGGGTACTAGACAATGGATAAACATACTTAAATACTTTTTTTTTTTGTAAATACATACATATTATACAAAATTATATTATTTTATAAATTTTATGTTTTATATTTATACATTTACCAAGTTATTTATCAATACCCCTATAACAAGGGTCCTATATGAGAACCCGTGTGCTACTCCCACGGTCTAATATTTGGCAGTGATTTGAAAATTTGGTGGCTTGAGTGCCTACGATCCGAGAACCATTATGCAGGATCGAATAACACCAGCGCAAGTGCGACCCGTGAATACCCTTATGACTGAGTTAGCTACTAAGATATAACAATGGATAAGGTCAAATGCCTCGCTCCTACTCTACCGTGGGAGAGCGTGGCGAGGTGTTTGGGTAAGCGGTGGGTACTGTGCCGCCGAGCTCAGGCTGCATCCGACCCGCGTACAGCTCCCGGCCCTTGCAGGCGCGCAGCCGGCGCGCGCGCGGCGGCGAGTGGCGCGGCGCGTGCGCCTGCGTGCTGTCCGAGCTCGCCGCGTCCGCCGACGCCGAGCCCTTCCGCGCCGCCGTCTCGCCCGACCAGGCACCAGGTGCGACTATCTTTATTTATTTATATCAACATACAACTGCCTTTACAGGTATCTACCCAATGCGACAACGTAGCTACATAAGTGGCAAATACATTAGAGTTACTCTTATGAACTCCGCCAATGTACAATTAAATATATCGATACGCTGAGAGACGTTATTTAAAATATTAAGTGCGCGCCCGACTGGTGAGTATTTTAACAAGTTAGTGCGAGCCACTAGAACATCGAACAATTTTCCTCGCGGCGCCTGCCGCAGCCTCGTTTTAGGAACCACTAATTTAATTGAATCTAATATTTCAGGGTTATTTAGTTTCCCACAAAACACTAAAAACATGTATTTGGCTAGTGCCAAGTCTCTCCTAGCTTCCAACTTATTGTACCCCACCATTCCTATCACAAAAAGAGTAGGATACATCAAAGGGTAATAAGGGTAGACTCCATATTGTTTCATATACAGGTAACGGGTAAACTTATTCTGAATCTTCTCCACCATGAGACTATATTTAATTTTATAGAGATTCCAGATGATAGCACTAGTTTCCAACCTACTTCTAACTAGCGCATTATATAAAGACTTTACCGCTGATGTGTTATTAAAGTCTCGAGTTTCTCGAATGATAAAGCCTAGGTTTTTAAAAGACTTTACACAAATTTATTGTATGTGAGTACGAAACATTAGTTCCTTGGTAAATAGAACTCCGAGATCTCTCACTGATTCTACACGTGGTATTGTTTGACCCTCGATCTGATACTCGAAGTGCATTGACCGTAATGCGCGAGTAAATGATACAACATTACACTTCGATACGTTAAAATGTAGCTTATTAATTAAACCCCACTTTGCCACATGATCTATATTTAGCTGCAGCCGTTTATGGTCCGTCATGTTGTTAATTTTGAGGAACAGCTTTAGGTCGTCAACAAAGAGAAGACAACCCACATCTTCGATCACTTCTGGGAGGTCATTTATCATAATAATGAACTCTAAGGGTCCTAAGTTACTTCCCTGACTCACCCCTGTTAAAGTGCGATACGGTCTATAATGACAACCAGCATACTCTACAAATTGCTGTCGATTCCCTAAGTAACTAGCAAAAAACTTAAGTAAGTCTGGAGTAAAACCCATCTTCGCAAATTTTGTTAACAAAACATCATTGTCCACCATATCAAAAGCCTTCCGATAATCAAAATATGCTACATCAATCTATAAATAAATAAATCTTGCCACCCAGATGTAGTATGTAGCGTGTTTCATCACCCGTACCAGTTCAAATTACTTCTGACGTAAAATTAAGTTCATAGTTGTCACTTTTTGACCTGATAGATTAAATTATTTTTGTCTTTCGATTCGAGGGAGAAAAGTGGAGTGGACATCGGTTTTATAACACTTGATTATTAAATAATATGCTGTGTCTTTTATCACAAATCTACATTTATTTCATAAGTCAGTAGAGACGCGTGTGTATCATGTGCGTGTATGTGTAGACTACCTGCTGGTGATATCGCGGCCGATGGACCTGGGTACGGTGTCGGCGCGGCTGGCCGCCGGCGAGTACGCCACGCCGGAGCACTTCGCCGCCGACGTGCGCCAGGTGTTCGCCAACAGCCGCCTCTACAACACCAACAAGCGCAGCCGCGTACGTACCACCTATCCTTAGTACTAGCGCACCACTCTATCTTTAGTTTAGCGCCTCTTGAAGTGGATAGCTTTATTTAGTTCATACGAATAAGTAGACTTCAACATTCTTTATGATTTCAAAATGAAAAGTAATAGCGGTCCTAAGTTAGAGAGCCTTGAGGTGACGTATTTTGTAGCTCTCTGGTTGATGGCTACAAATTTCAAACTTTTGGTGAGATCGGGTTTAATAGAATGAAAAGTACTAAAGGATTACAATATAAAAACCAATATTTGACGTTGTTGAAGGTTAGATTATGGTCGACCCTATCAAAAGCTTTACTAAAACCTATAAGGATTTATCCAAGGAATTGGAAATTTTAGTCATCTAATGCACAATTTTGGAATAAAATGTAAATCTTGTTACATCACTTTGCATATCCCGCCCGTATTAGAGAGAGTTGTGATCAGCTTGTGTGGTGTCGCAGATCTACTCGATGACGGTGCGACTGTCGGCGCTGTTCGAGGCGCTGTGGTCGCGCTACTCGCGGGCCGCGCGCCCCGCGCGACCGCAGCGCGCGCCGCGCCGGCCGCGCCGCGCCGCCAGGGCCAACAACTGTGCGTACATGGGCTGCGGCCGTGGCCGCTGGTAATGGACTGTCTCTATATATGTATGTAACGAATCCTATGTCTTGGCGCAGCGGAGTTTATGAACGGCTCGTGCGCGCTGGGGTCGGTCAGCGACAGCTCGGAGTCGGAGACGCTGGCGGCGACGTCGCGGCGCGTGCACGCCGCCGCCTCGCGCCTGCGCGCCGGGGCCGGCTCGGGTGACGAGACCGGCGCGGCGGCGCGGGCTCAGCGTGCGCGCGACTCGTGGGACAGCGACGCGCCGCTACACACGCACAGCAAAGGTGACGTCATTATCTAGCGGCGACTCCCGCCTCGCGCCTGCGCAAGAACCACACCTCCGTCACAGTAAAAGTACCCTAGCTCACGGTGATTCAGTTCATACTCGCCTACATTCAGCGATAGTAGGTTATTTAGCCAATTTGCTCATTATTGGCACACGGTAAGAGTATTTCTTTGCAAGCGTTTCCACCTATCTCCTGGTCTTTACCTGTTAGTTGATAATATGATATAACTTGCAGGCAAGGGCGTCGGCAAGAAAAGTAAAAGCAGTAGCGCGAGCGCTAGCGCCAGTGCGAGTGCGAGTGCGAGCGCGAGCGCGAGTGCTGAACCGGTAGCAGGCACCAGCAGGGACACACGGCACGGTCAGTATAACATTGACTCCCCACTGGCGCACTCTCACACTCTGTCTCTTGTCGTGTACTCGCAATCTCCCACTCCCCTTATATCTTATCCTACCAAGCTCTCGTTGTCTCTCTCCTCCAAATTTCATGCTCTATATTATTCACCCACTCTTCTTAATGTCACTTTTGCACTGTCTTATTCGATAAGAATATGTTTACTACATTCGTAAAATTGCGGTACTCTGACAGGCTTTGGTGTACTGAAATATTTCAAATTGTAACACCCAAAATGTACACATGATATATGCAATAAAAAAAATATTTATTTATTTATTGTGGAAGATGGACATATATAGTATGGACATGTTATGCGAAGAGATGATACGTATGTAGGTAAGCAAGTGATGGATATGAGGGTAGAGGGACGAAAAGGGAGAGGAAGGCCAAGGAAATGATGGATGGACTGTGTGAGGATGGGTATGAAAGGCAAAGGGGTAAATGATCAGATGACGGGTGACAGAGAAGTATGGAAGCGAAAAACATACTGTGCCGACCCAAAATAAATTGGGACCAGGGCAAGAGGATGATGATGATGATTTATTGTGGAAAACTTACAGCTAATATAACGATATAGGAATAGATGTAGTATTTGACAGCCAATTACAAGTCATCACCTCTAGTTATCATAGTAAAAAAATATAACTGTATGTGAACAACATGCACATTTTACACATCTAATCACTTTATACAATATAAATAAGTGAAGTTATCCGTCAAGTGCCAACTACCTTTACAAGATGCAGGGGTCTATAAAATAGATTGTGACTGCGGACTCTCATACATTGGTCAAACCAAGAGAAACATAGGCACCCGCATAAAAGAACACATAGCTGATGTAAAACACCAACGCTCGTTGAAGTCTGCTGTGTGTGAACATGTGCAACAGGGGACCAACCACTACCTGAGATTTGACAAACCACAGATTCTCGCTAAAGAAAATCGATTCCTACCAAGGATGCTTCGCGAGGCTATTGAAATCAAAAAACATCCTAATTTTAATAGAGAAGATGGTTGGAATGTACCACCAGCTTGGGATCCAGTAATACAAATAGTAGTATACAGTATAAATATAGTATACCCAAGAGGAGAGCAAACCACAGCTAGACTTCATGATACTTTGAGCTCATTCTGCATAAATAGAAACGCCAATAATTAAATTATGTTCGGGTACTTTGAAATAACTACACTGGAACATTGAGACAACTACCATCGCAGTCTTCCCGTGACCATGGCTGCTGAAAAGCAACCGAAACGTCGGGGAAAGTGTAACATTAAATTAAATCTAATTAGTTTTAATAATAATTTAATTAGCTTAAAAATTAGTAAAGTTTAATAGTAGTAGTAGTGTAACAATTTTTAAAATTATGTAATAAAGTGTCAAATAAACAACGCGATAAAATCCGTATATAGTCGTTTAATTTCAGTGCAGTATAGAATTTTGAGCGTCTTGGCCTCAGCAAAACACTTTGACAGCCTCATCACAAAACCTAGAGATTCTTCTTCTTCTTTGCCTGTGGTTCGTGGCCAATCTGTAGAGATTTGGAAGCTTTCTTTATAAGCGAATCTATATGTTCGTCAAACAATAGTTTGGAGTCATGGTACATGGCCAGATCTCGCACAGTGCTACATCGGGATAATGTTTGGCCACCTAGTGTGTAACTTGCGGTCAAAGTGCAACCCTTACGAGTGTACGTTATAACTGAGCATTTGCTAGGTTTGCGGTCCAGTTTATTATGCATGCAATATCTTTCTAACTGTTGTAAGTCACTTTGGAGAGATAATATATCTGATTGTGATGATACGGTAGTATACATTTTCATGTCGTCTGTAAGGTATAGTAGTTTAGAAGATTTAAAGCACGAATCTATGTCGTTAACATATACAATGAAAAGTAACGGGCCCAGCAAGGAACCTTGGGGAACACCGCTAGGTACCGTAACCCAACTAGAAATGTAGTTACTCACCACTGTAGCCTGCGATCTGTTATCAATGTAAGAGGAGAACTATCTGAGCAAGTCACCACGTACTCCCACATCTCTGAGCTTTAAAATTAGTAGCCTGTGATCGATACGGTGAAATGCCCTGCTGTAGTCGGTATATACGACGTCTACCTGGCTACCCTTGTCTATAGCATCTGTAATATACTCATTAAATAGTACAAGATTCGAAACCGTGGATCGACCTTTTAAAAACCCACGCTGGAACGGACTGAATGATTTTCAAACGTAGAATATACTTGATTATAAACTATTCTTCCGAATAGCTTTGCTTAGATTTTGATTAGACATAGCTTAGATATTGGCCGTTAGTTAATTATTTCAGATTTGGGACCCTTTCTGTGAATTGTAGTAATGAAGGCTGACTTCCAGATTTTAGGAACGACACACGTAGACAATGATTTCGTAAATAGCATCGCAATTGGTTTGGCTATAGATGAAGCAGACTTTACTAAGACCTTTGCTGATATATGATCTGATCCTGGTTTGGTTTTGATTTGTTATAATTGTACTGACGTGTGGTTGTCGGTGCGTTCCCAGAGGCGTACCTGTCGGTGGCGGGGTCTGGCGGCGCGCTGTCGGCGTCGTGGCGCTCGTCCAGCTCGTCGGAGGAGTCGATCGCGCGCTCCGACCTGCACGTGCTCGAGGAGCAGCTGCACGACGAGGTGGAGCTCACCTACACCGACAGCGACCAGCGCTACCATCCGCCGCACGTACGTACCACCCACACCACACACCACACACTACACTACACCTTACTATTGTTACGCCCAGTGATATCTCTCGGCATTGTGGGAAAGACTCGGCAGTTCCGTCTAATAATTTACACCGCCATCTATTGACATCTTACGGAACTACGTAGTACGGTACGAGAATCTTAGAGAGAATGCTGGTACTTTCTCGAATCATCGTACTGTTTACATACCGAGTACAGCGTTACTAGAAAACTCTAGAAACGCTTTACCCGCGTATACATAAGGCGCACGCGCACCGCCGAGTCAGTTTACAATCGTAAGCGGTCAAGTGTTCATCGAAGCGAACGGAAGCGGAAATACTACGGAGTTTGAAGCAGTACAGTGAAAAAGTGTGGTATAGTGTTTGTTGTGTTTTAAATTTAATTGTGTGTTTGAATAAAACGTGTTTTACTCGGTAATATTGTTTATATTCTTATCCGTCGAACCCAGCACGTAACACTATACAGCTGCACGACGAGGTGGAGCTCACCTACACCAGCGCTACCATCCGTCGCACGTACGTACTCCCACACCACCCATCACACCTTACTATACAGCTACCCATACCTACCATACACTACACTAGGATATACTCGTACACCTTACTACAACACTCTGTTAAATATGTATTGATTCAGTATATGGCCTGACTTTGTGCCAAGTTTCATCAAAATCCATCAAACAGTTTACGAATGATTGAATAACAAACTCAGCATTTAATATAAAAATTGAACCTAAGACCACATGCAACTCAGTCGTATTTACTTCTGCTGCACCACCGATGAAGACGGCGCAGATAAATTTCGAATGTAATTAAGAAAGTATAGAGGTCCAATCACGTTTCCTCGAGGAACTCCATAGGCATTTTAAGTCTTTATTTTGTTCTTATTTTTATAAAAGTATATATTTTCATATAAGCGACTACATCAAACAATTTTTGACCATTCTATACCTTATTTGTTTTTTTTTTCATATGAGTTTATAGGAAACGAACTCAAAAGCGTTTGACATGTCAAAGATGATGATGGTTGTAGGAATTTTCTTAATAAAATATTTGACAACATTCATAAATAAAATATCGAACTAATAACACTAGTGGAGTGTTGTTGGTTTATATATTATTATTTTCAAAAACCTTTTTCGCATATTTTGTAATCATATAAGTAGCAATTTCATCGTAGCCAGTGGAATGAGTATTATTTTAAACGCACACAAAAAATTACAAATATCGTTCCATGCGTTTATGAAGCTTTATGATAGTTTACAGAAGAACTATATATATAAGAGTTTACGTATTATTCCAGAGCGGTCCCCGGCCACGAGCGCGAGCGCGTGCGTCGCGCATCCCGCGCGCGCGCAAGCGGCGCCGGCGCAGCAGCGGCTCCGCCAGCAGCACCGCGCCCCTCAGCGCGCACCGACAGAAGCTCAAACGGTAACGTGATCCTTCTAGCTTTACTTACTTGTATCCCGCGCGCGCGCAAGCGGCGCCGGCGCAGCAGCGGCTCCGCCAGCAGCACCGCGCCCCTCAGCGCGCACCGACAGAAGCTCAAACGGTAACGTGATCCTTCTAGCTTTACTTACTTGTATCCCGCGCGCGCGCAAGCGGCGCCGGCGCAGCAGCGGCTCCGCCAGCAGCACCGCGCCCCTCAGCGCGCACCGACAGAAGCTCAAACGGTAACGTGATCCTTCTAGCTTTACTTACTTGTATCCCGCGCGCGCGCAAGCGGCGCCGGCGCAGCAGCGGCTCCGCCAGCAGCACCGCGCCCCTCAGCGCGCACCGACAGAAGCTCAAACGGTAACGTGATCCTTCTAGCTTTACTTACTTGTATCCCGCGCGCGCGCAAGCGGCGCCGGCGCAGCAGCGGCTCCGCCAGCAGCACCGCGCCCCTCAGCGCGCACCGACAGAAGCTCAAACGGTAACGTGATCCTTCTAGCTTTACTTACTTGTATCCCGCGCGCGCGCAAGCGGCGCCGGCGCAGCAGCGGCTCCGCCAGCAGCACCGCGCCCCTCAGCGCGCACCGACAGAAGCTCAAACGGTAACGTGATCCTTCTAGCTTTACTTACTTGTATCCCGCGCGCGCGCAAGCGGCGCCGGCGCAGCAGCGGCTCCGCCAGCAGCACCGCGCCCCTCAGCGCGCACCGACAGAAGCTCAAACGGTAACGTGATCCTTCTAGCTTTACTTACTTGTATCCCGCGCGCGCGCAAGCGGCGCCGGCGCAGCAGCGGCTCCGCCAGCAGCACCGCGCCCCTCAGCGCGCACCGACAGAAGCTCAAACGGTAACGTGATCCTTCTAGCTTTACTTACTTGTATCCCGCGCGCGCGCAAGCGGCGCCGGCGCAGCAGCGGCTCCGCCAGCAGCACCGCGCCCCTCAGCGCGCACCGACAGAAGCTCAAACGGTAACGTGATCCTTCTAGCTTTACTTACTTGTATCCCGCGCGCGCGCAAGCGGCGCCGGCGCAGCAGCGGCTCCGCCAGCAGCACCGCGCCCCTCAGCGCGCACCGACAGAAGCTCAAACGGTAACGTGATCCTTCTAGCTTTACTTACTTGTATCCCGCGCGCGCGCAAGCGGCGCCGGCGCAGCAGCGGCTCCGCCAGCAGCACCGCGCCCCTCAGCGCGCACCGACAGAAGCTCAAACGGTAACGTGATCCTTCTAGCTTTACTTACTTGTATCCCGCGCGCGCGCAAGCGGCGCCGGCGCAGCAGCGGCTCCGCCAGCAGCACCGCGCCCCTCAGCGCGCACCGACAGAAGCTCAAACGGTAACGTGATCCTTCTAGCTTTACTTACTTGTATCCCGCGCGCGCGCAAGCGGCGCCGGCGCAGCAGCGGCTCCGCCAGCAGCACCGCGCCCCTCAGCGCGCACCGACAGAAGCTCAAACGGTAACGTGATCCTTCTAGCTTTACTTACTTGTATCCCGCGCGCGCGCAAGCGGCGCCGGCGCAGCAGCGGCTCCGCCAGCAGCACCGCGCCCCTCAGCGCGCACCGACAGAAGCTCAAACGGTAACGTGATCCTTCTAGCTTTACTTACTTGTATCCCGCGCGCGCGCAAGCGGCGCCGGCGCAGCAGCGGCTCCGCCAGCAGCACCGCGCCCCTCAGCGCGCACCGACAGAAGCTCAAACGGTAACGTGATCCTTCTAGCTTTACTTACTTGTATCCCGCGCGCGCGCAAGCGGCGCCGGCGCAGCAGCGGCTCCGCCAGCAGCACCGCGCCCCTCAGCGCGCACCGACAGAAGCTCAAACGGTAACGTGATCCTTCTAGCTTTACTTACTTGTATCCCGCGCGCGCGCAAGCGGCGCCGGCGCAGCAGCGGCTCCGCCAGCAGCACCGCGCCCCTCAGCGCGCACCGACAGAAGCTCAAACGGTAACGTGATCCTTCTAGCTTTACTTACTTGTATCCCGCGCGCGCGCAAGCGGCGCCGGCGCAGCAGCGGCTCCGCCAGCAGCACCGCGCCCCTCAGCGCGCACCGACAGAAGCTCAAACGGTAACGTGATCCTTCTAGCTTTACTTACTTGTATCCCGCGCGCGCGCAAGCGGCGCCGGCGCAGCAGCGGCTCCGCCAGCAGCACCGCGCCCCTCAGCGCGCACCGACAGAAGCTCAAACGGTAACGTGATCCTTCTAGCTTTACTTACTTGTATCCCGCGCGCGCGCAAGCGGCGCCGGCGCAGCAGCGGCTCCGCCAGCAGCACCGCGCCCCTCAGCGCGCACCGACAGAAGCTCAAACGGTAACGTGATCCTTCTAGCTTTACTTACTTGTATCCCGCGCGCGCGCAAGCGGCGCCGGCGCAGCAGCGGCTCCGCCAGCAGCACCGCGCCCCTCAGCGCGCACCGACAGAAGCTCAAACGGTAACGTGATCCTTCTAGCTTTACTTACTTGTATCCCGCGCGCGCGCAAGCGGCGCCGGCGCAGCAGCGGCTCCGCCAGCAGCACCGCGCCCCTCAGCGCGCACCGACAGAAGCTCAAACGGTAACGTGATCCTTCTAGCTTTACTTACTTGTATCCCGCGCGCGCGCAAGCGGCGCCGGCGCAGCAGCGGCTCCGCCAGCAGCACCGCGCCCCTCAGCGCGCACCGACAGAAGCTCAAACGGTAACGTGATCCTTCTAGCTTTACTTACTTGTATCCCGCGCGCGCGCAAGCGGCGCCGGCGCAGCAGCGGCTCCGCCAGCAGCACCGCGCCCCTCAGCGCGCACCGACAGAAGCTCAAACGGTAACGTGATCCTTCTAGCTTTACTTACTTGTATCCCGCGCGCGCGCAAGCGGCGCCGGCGCAGCAGCGGCTCCGCCAGCAGCACCGCGCCCCTCAGCGCGCACCGACAGAAGCTCAAACGGTAACGTGATCCTTCTAGCTTTACTTACTTGTATCCCGCGCGCGCGCAAGCGGCGCCGGCGCAGCAGCGGCTCCGCCAGCAGCACCGCGCCCCTCAGCGCGCACCGACAGAAGCTCAAACGGTAACGTGATCCTTCTAGCTTTACTTACTTGTATCCCGCGCGCGCGCAAGCGGCGCCGGCGCAGCAGCGGCTCCGCCAGCAGCACCGCGCCCCTCAGCGCGCACCGACAGAAGCTCAAACGGTAACGTGATCCTTCTAGCTTTACTTACTTGTATCCCGCGCGCGCGCAAGCGGCGCCGGCGCAGCAGCGGCTCCGCCAGCAGCACCGCGCCCCTCAGCGCGCACCGACAGAAGCTCAAACGGTAACGTGATCCTTCTAGCTTTACTTACTTGTATCCCGCGCGCGCGCAAGCGGCGCCGGCGCAGCAGCGGCTCCGCCAGCAGCACCGCGCCCCTCAGCGCGCACCGACAGAAGCTCAAACGGTAACGTGATCCTTCTAGCTTTACTTACTTGTATCCCGCGCGCGCGCAAGCGGCGCCGGCGCAGCAGCGGCTCCGCCAGCAGCACCGCGCCCCTCAGCGCGCACCGACAGAAGCTCAAACGGTAACGTGATCCTTCTAGCTTTACTTACTTGTATCCCGCGCGCGCGCAAGCGGCGCCGGCGCAGCAGCGGCTCCGCCAGCAGCACCGCGCCCCTCAGCGCGCACCGACAGAAGCTCAAACGGTAACGTGATCCTTCTAGCTTTACTTACTTGTATCCCGCGCGCGCGCAAGCGGCGCCGGCGCAGCAGCGGCTCCGCCAGCAGCACCGCGCCCCTCAGCGCGCACCGACAGAAGCTCAAACGGTAACGTGATCCTTCTAGCTTTACTTACTTGTATCCCGCGCGCGCGCAAGCGGCGCCGGCGCAGCAGCGGCTCCGCCAGCAGCACCGCGCCCCTCAGCGCGCACCGACAGAAGCTCAAACGGTAACGTGATCCTTCTAGCTTTACTTACTTGTATCCCGCGCGCGCGCAAGCGGCGCCGGCGCAGCAGCGGCTCCGCCAGCAGCACCGCGCCCCTCAGCGCGCACCGACAGAAGCTCAAACGGTAACGTGATCCTTCTAGCTTTACTTACTTGTATCCCGCGCGCGCGCAAGCGGCGCCGGCGCAGCAGCGGCTCCGCCAGCAGCACCGCGCCCCTCAGCGCGCACCGACAGAAGCTCAAACGGTAACGTGATCCTTCTAGCTTTACTTACTTGTATCCCGCGCGCGCGCAAGCGGCGCCGGCGCAGCAGCGGCTCCGCCAGCAGCACCGCGCCCCTCAGCGCGCACCGACAGAAGCTCAAACGGTAACGTGATCCTTCTAGCTTTACTTACTTGTATCCCGCGCGCGCGCAAGCGGCGCCGGCGCAGCAGCGGCTCCGCCAGCAGCACCGCGCCCCTCAGCGCGCACCGACAGAAGCTCAAACGGTAACGTGATCCTTCTAGCTTTACTTACTTGTATCCCGCGCGCGCGCAAGCGGCGCCGGCGCAGCAGCGGCTCCGCCAGCAGCACCGCGCCCCTCAGCGCGCACCGACAGAAGCTCAAACGGTAACGTGATCCTTCTAGCTTTACTTACTTGTATCCCGCGCGCGCGCAAGCGGCGCCGGCGCAGCAGCGGCTCCGCCAGCAGCACCGCGCCCCTCAGCGCGCACCGACAGAAGCTCAAACGGTAACGTGATCCTTCTAGCTTTACTTACTTGTATCCCGCGCGCGCGCAAGCGGCGCCGGCGCAGCAGCGGCTCCGCCAGCAGCACCGCGCCCCTCAGCGCGCACCGACAGAAGCTCAAACGGTAACGTGATCCTTCTAGCTTTACTTACTTGTATCCCGCGCGCGCGCAAGCGGCGCCGGCGCAGCAGCGGCTCCGCCAGCAGCACCGCGCCCCTCAGCGCGCACCGACAGAAGCTCAAACGGTAACGTGATCCTTCTAGCTTTACTTACTTGTATCCCGCGCGCGCGCAAGCGGCGCCGGCGCAGCAGCGGCTCCGCCAGCAGCACCGCGCCCCTCAGCGCGCACCGACAGAAGCTCAAACGGTAACGTGATCCTTCTAGCTTTACTTACTTGTATCCCGCGCGCGCGCAAGCGGCGCCGGCGCAGCAGCGGCTCCGCCAGCAGCACCGCGCCCCTCAGCGCGCACCGACAGAAGCTCAAACGGTAACGTGATCCTTCTAGCTTTACTTACTTGTATCCCGCGCGCGCGCAAGCGGCGCCGGCGCAGCAGCGGCTCCGCCAGCAGCACCGCGCCCCTCAGCGCGCACCGACAGAAGCTCAAACGGTAACGTGATCCTTCTAGCTTTACTTACTTGTATCCCGCGCGCGCGCAAGCGGCGCCGGCGCAGCAGCGGCTCCGCCAGCAGCACCGCGCCCCTCAGCGCGCACCGACAGAAGCTCAAACGGTAACGTGATCCTTCTAGCTTTACTTACTTGTATCCCGCGCGCGCGCAAGCGGCGCCGGCGCAGCAGCGGCTCCGCCAGCAGCACCGCGCCCCTCAGCGCGCACCGACAGAAGCTCAAACGGTAACGTGATCCTTCTAGCTTTACTTACTTGTATCCCGCGCGCGCGCAAGCGGCGCCGGCGCAGCAGCGGCTCCGCCAGCAGCACCGCGCCCCTCAGCGCGCACCGACAGAAGCTCAAACGGTAACGTGATCCTTCTAGCTTTACTTACTTGTATCCCGCGCGCGCGCAAGCGGCGCCGGCGCAGCAGCGGCTCCGCCAGCAGCACCGCGCCCCTCAGCGCGCACCGACAGAAGCTCAAACGGTAACGTGATCCTTCTAGCTTTACTTACTTGTATCCCGCGCGCGCGCAAGCGGCGCCGGCGCAGCAGCGGCTCCGCCAGCAGCACCGCGCCCCTCAGCGCGCACCGACAGAAGCTCAAACGGTAACGTGATCCTTCTAGCTTTACTTACTTGTATCCCGCGCGCGCGCAAGCGGCGCCGGCGCAGCAGCGGCTCCGCCAGCAGCACCGCGCCCCTCAGCGCGCACCGACAGAAGCTCAAACGGTAACGTGATCCTTCTAGCTTTACTTACTTGTATCCCGCGCGCGCGCAAGCGGCGCCGGCGCAGCAGCGGCTCCGCCAGCAGCACCGCGCCCCTCAGCGCGCACCGACAGAAGCTCAAACGGTAACGTGATCCTTCTAGCTTTACTTACTTGTATCCCGCGCGCGCGCAAGCGGCGCCGGCGCAGCAGCGGCTCCGCCAGCAGCACCGCGCCCCTCAGCGCGCACCGACAGAAGCTCAAACGGTAACGTGATCCTTCTAGCTTTACTTACTTGTATCCCGCGCGCGCGCAAGCGGCGCCGGCGCAGCAGCGGCTCCGCCAGCAGCACCGCGCCCCTCAGCGCGCACCGACAGAAGCTCAAACGGTAACGTGATCCTTCTAGCTTTACTTACTTGTATCCCGCGCGCGCGCAAGCGGCGCCGGCGCAGCAGCGGCTCCGCCAGCAGCACCGCGCCCCTCAGCGCGCACCGACAGAAGCTCAAACGGTAACGTGATCCTTCTAGCTTTACTTACTTGTATCCCGCGCGCGCGCAAGCGGCGCCGGCGCAGCAGCGGCTCCGCCAGCAGCACCGCGCCCCTCAGCGCGCACCGACAGAAGCTCAAACGGTAACGTGATCCTTCTAGCTTTACTTACTTGTATCCCGCGCGCGCGCAAGCGGCGCCGGCGCAGCAGCGGCTCCGCCAGCAGCACCGCGCCCCTCAGCGCGCACCGACAGAAGCTCAAAGGGTTACGCGCCTTGACCTCCTAGTTTTATTAACTTATGATACGAGTTTGTATTGATGTGTATGTTTTGCAGGACGTATAAAGAATTTAGCAAATATTATGAAGTTGTAGTAATAAATAGGTTTGTATGTATGTGCGCAGGACGCGCGAGCGGTTCACGGAGGGCTCGTCGTCGTCGTCGTCGTCGGGCTCGCGCGCGTCGGCGGCGCGGCGCTACGAGTCCGACCGCTCCTACCGCCCGCGCTACTCCACCGACGACGACCGCCCGCTGCACCTCTACCGGCGCCAGCCGCGAGTGAGTGCGCGCCTTCTCTCTGCTGCTACATACTACATACACACACTCGAAACTTGTGTTCGGCGAGGACACGTATTGCTGATCTAGCAACACATTTTTTTGTACCTGGGGGAATGCTTTGACGCGTGCCTCTCTGTGGAAAACGGAGCGGTGAGGCTCTGTCGGGCTCACCCGGAAAAATATGGACAGTTCCGGGTACTACCGACTAAACCTACCACAGTGTGCCTGCTCCTTAATGTAACTACGGGCGACGACTTACTTCGTAGGATACTGAAGCATCTACGTGATCTAGAAACCTATTACGGCCGCGCCGAGTGCGCAGCGACATGAGTGCGAAATCGGACAGCGAACCGGGTGCATTCATTATTAGCAATTCCCTATTAGCAATATCATCCACTAGCTGACCCGCACAACTTCGTCTGCATAAGATGGTCTTCGTTTTTGCAATATTTTTCGTTGATTCGCCGCTCCTATTGGTCGTAGCGTGATCTTATATTTTATTTTATTTATATTTTATTTTGTTTTGTTCGGAAAACAAACAGTTTGTATTATTATTTTACATATCTTATAAATTATCTATAAACCACTTATATGTTTTCGCATATGGTTATCTAAGACTTGATAGATTTTACTTATAGTGCTGTACAAAATTAACATTTATATAACATTTCTAAACAATTAAACAATTACAATGCTGATGTAACGAAAATTAATTACGATTGAGAAGCTTAAGGCACCGATTTAAACCATTGATTGGAAAGTGAAAAAGAAGTGTTAATATATTTAGATGGATGTATGTTAAATAAGTCAAGTTCAGAGCAGTCAACCAGTGTGTTGATAAGATTTGCTGATCTTACAAAAAATAAGTTGTCTCTATAGTTAGTGGTACCGTGGGGAACATTGGGGAGAATTGGTGTTCTAACCGATCTGGTGGGCACTCTGAGGTGTAACATAGAAAGGAGGTAGGGCGAATCTATTTTAGATTGGGCAATTTTGACCAATAATGTGACATCTGCAACTTTTCTCCTCTCATACAGTGGTAGTAAGTGGTGTCTCTTACACCTTCTTCGATGGCTATTGTCATACTTCTGGCATTTGTATTGAAGAAATCTTGTGAATTTGCGCTGTATATACTCTAATCTATTTATATAAACGTCATACTGTGGATTCCAAATTTGGGAACAATACTCGAGGATACTACGAACATAAGAACAATAAACTACTATAATAATTTTTAAATTTGTAAATTTATAGCATGATCTCATAATGAAACCTAAGGCGTTTTTGGCGATGCTATCTACGTGCTTTTCATAAGTGAGTTTTGTGTCATGTATAACACCTAGGTCTCGAATGTCATTTACTCTATTAAGTAACGTGTCTTTAAGAGTATATTTGTAATCTAAAGTTTTGGGTTTCCGACTAAAAGATATAAAGAAACATTTTGAAGAATTTATAAGTGAATTATTCTCAGGAGAATATTTTTCGAGTCTGGCAAGATCTTGTTGTAATAGGAGACAGTCATTAATAGTTTCAATTTTCTTAAAAATGGTCATATTATATGCATACATTAAAAATTGTGAGTTTATGAAACAAAAAATAATATCATTAATAAATAAATTAAATAATAAAGGACCAATTAAAGAACCTTGCGGAATGCCAGAAGGGATGCTATTCCATGCAGATATGGCACCGTTCACTGCGACCGTTTGAGATCTGTTCTCAATATAGGAAGTGAACCATCTAAATAAATTGCCATGTATTCCCGCGCGTAATAGCTTCTGAAAAAGTATTTTACGATCGATCCTATCAAATGCCTTACTGTAGTCAGTAAATATAGAGTCTACTTGGCCACCCGATACCATATTAGTTGTAGTAAAATCAATAAATGACAACAGCTTAGTTGTAGTAGATTTATTTTTTAGAAAACCGTGTTGTTCGGGTATAATTGTGCTCGATAGTGTATTATAAAGCTGACTATAGAGCAGCCGCTCGAGTAGTTTTGCAAGTATACATAATTTAGATATAGGTCTATAGTTAGTTACATCTCCTCTGTCACCGTTTTTATGAACAGGCGTGATTAAGGCCGACTTCCAAATATTGGGTACGATTCCTTCTGATATTGAACGCCGAAATTAAATAGTAAGCGGTCCAGCCAATTGATCAGCACAACTTACAATCAATCTTGGCGCTATGTGGTCTGGACCAGGTCCTTTAGTGAGGTCTATAGATTTGAGTAACTTGCACAACTTAACAGGACATATTTCAATGTCGCATATTGTTTGAGTACAGTTCGAGTTTACATAGTTACTGTTAGAGACAAGAGTTGTGATAAGTAGACGCGGGTAGGAATTGCGACTGGAAGTACATAGCAAACAGATTACACATATCATCAGTTGAATTCGCCAATCTATCTTCGTATGTCATATTGGAAGGCAGAGTATTTATCACCGCCTTTTTTATTAGATTTAATGTAACTCCAGAATAGTTTAGGTATCATAACTTATTGAATCTTCAAGATTTTTAATATACGCGCGATAGCATTCTTCTTCAACGCGCTGAGCCCTTTTTCGAAGTAAGCTAAATGCAATATAGTCATCTGAGTTACCATACGTGCCAAATTTTTTAGGAACTTGTGTTTTCCTTAAGAATCTTTTTAAGACACTTATTATACCAAGGCGGGCAGGACGAGGAATGAATAAGTCTGTGAGGTATGAATTTATCTCTTAATTCGTATAAATAATTGTAAAACCATTCCACAGCCTCCTCAAGTGATTTATTAGTCAAACAATGCGCCCAGGCTATCTCATTTAAGGTTGTCCTAATTTGATCATAGTCTCCACGTTCATAAAAATATTTTAGTCTCGGATTACTTTTGAATGATTTAACATTGGTACAGGTTAGAATAACTTCTAGGGCTTTATGATGCACATCTTCAGGCACTAGCGGACTTTCACAGGAGGATACTTCTAACTCGGTATTACAAAACATCAAATCCAAAAGCCTATTATTTGCGTTTCGACATAAATTATATTGGTTTAGATTGCATTCGGATAGTGTGTCGAAAAAGTAAACCTGGGCTGAACCTGAAATGCCTGAAGGCTCCAGGCAATTACCTATATCCGTCCAGTCAACATTACTAATATTAAAATCCCCCATAACTACAAAGATGTCATTGGGACATGAGTTAACAGCAGTTGCCAATCTATTCGTTAAGTTACTAAGCTGAGAATTAAATGAATTGCCATGGTTTTCAGTACATAAATATAGCGTACATACATGTATTTTACGTGGTGGGCAAAGATTGCTCTTGCTGGTAATTGTTACCCAAATATCCTCCGTTGAGGAGCTCCATCCTGGCATGTGTGCTGCGGTGAGCCCCCGTCGCACTGCTAAGAGGACACCAACCCCATATTTTTCTAGAGTATTTAAATAATTTCTATCACGACGCCATACTAAATACCTGTCGTCCAAAAGTTCACTATTGCTAATGCCATCAAGTAACCATGTTTCCGTTAATGAAACAACATCGTACTGGTTCATAAGCAAATTACGTTTAAATATATGTGTTTTAGTTGGCAATCCTCGAGTGTTTTGATAATAGATATTAAGAGAAGCCATCATTAAAGTTAGTTAAATAAAAAATAAAGCAATTTAGCAAACTAAAAAGATCCACAGTATCATGATCGAAGTGTATGTGTCTGATCATTAAAGCGCGTAACTAGAAGCTTAAACAGTTGCGAAATATAACAACAGCTTGGCAAACAGGCAGAAATGTTACTAGTTTTACAATTACACGTCATTACCCGGCGCGACGCAAACGACGCAGCTTCAGTCAGTGGCTAACTCACTGTTCTTGTCGTTAGTTGAGTGCAGTGCACCAAATGAATTAACCAACAGTTACAAAACCACTAATGATAAATCAAAGGTTGGGTACACTTAAAAACATAATGTGCTACAAGCGGTGTGATAAGAACACACAGGTAATAATATAAGCTCAGTTCGCCGCAAGCGCAGGCGAAAGTGACCGATGGGTAGCTACGAAAGCTTGCGCGGTAGGATGACAATAGTATATAATGCAAACTTACTTGTCTACACTGGTTGAGCGCACCGCTATGACTCACACGACAAAGCGATGACAATAGACTCTAATGGTGACAACGGTTCTCAAACTATACACAACATTGTAAGCTAATGCTTTGAAACAAAATATGATAGACTGTGTTATAATGTAATTTTTGACAAATCCTTTTCGCACTTTATAAAAAACGTAGGCGAAGTATCTGATTTCTTGGCCATAATTTTACAGTGCTTTACCCAGATGTATTGGAAATTATGTTCTTTTGCCAAATTCTTCGCTTTGCTCAGTAATATTTTGTTAGACGGTGTCAGATGGTCGATGACATAAAAGTTTGCTGTTGAGGAAAAGCCCAATTGAGATACGCTAAGTTGCTTCGTCTTTCGAGAAGAGGCTATAAATTCTTCTTTCATGTAGCGGTTATTAAATGCTACCACTATAGATTTGGGGGCATTAGGAATTCTGGTAGGTATTCGAACCAAATAATTTATATATTAGCTTAGTCACGGTCTGGTTAGACAATGAACCAATCTTCTCAACTATATCGTAGAGGTTTTCATTTTTCTTTTCGTATACCCGAAAAGAAAAATGAATCTCCACATTATTTGCCCTGGCCCATTGATCTCTGACCTGCAATTCCTGGGTAAGTCTACTAACTTCGGATCGAAGAGTAGGAACTTTACTCGCGGCTTTCTCGACCTCTATCATCCTTTTCTCAATGTTCTTGACTTTCTCTGTAAAGTTGTTAATAAGGTGATGTGCCATATCCACAGAGTCCTTAAGTAAGTTCAGCTCATCCTTTATGACCTTCACGTCCGCTACGAGCGTGGGCAAAGATGTAAGCTGGAAAACAATCTTATTAAGTTGATCTTGTATCTTATTCAATTGGCTTGGTTGAGGTGAAGTTGCCACCGGGGTGGGTGATGGGCTAGACTTGCATTTCAAGCAGCGCCAGTTATTCTTCCTGTCCCCGAGCTTTCGATATCCAGCTTCGGTGACTCCAGAGCATTGAAAGTTATAATGGCGCTTACAAGCACTGCAAACAGGGCCCTCCGTATGCAGAGTACCGCAGCTAGCACAGACGAACATTGTGCAAAGAAGTTTGAGAACCACTGATATTTTTATAAAACCGTTCATATATATATATATATATATATATATATATATATATATATATATATAGCTTCTTTCTTGATAAATTGTCTATCCAACACTAAAATAAATTTTCAATTCGAACCGGTAGTTCCTGAGATTACCGCGTTCAAACAAACAAAAAAAACTCTTCAGCTTTATAATATTAGTATAGATTATCATTTAACCTAGCATAGATAAGGTATTCTTTGAGCGGCATAACTTATAAGTGTTTTCCAATCAAAGTGTTTGTTTAGGTATGTCCTTAAGCATAGCTCCAGCCCAGCATTTAGGTAACGTACCGCACACCTTGACAACTGAGCTGATAGGCAGTGGCTAGTTGACGTCAGTGGCGATTAATGATTTGTTAAGATTGTCTTTTGTAAATAATTTGCTTGAGTTATTATTAGTAAAAAGTGTTTATAATTTGTAATATAGATTACTTATGAAATCTAGATGTTAGAAGGGATCTAACACACTGCCTTGTGAAACTCCCAACTTTATTATGCTTGTAGTCGGATCAATGTGTTTGAAAGAATTGATTTAAGGTTATTTGTGTAACGTATACATATTACTTTCTCTTGTGAAAATGTATGCTCACTGATTTAGATTTGAGCTACAGTTTTGTTATTGTGTACGGATTCTGTGTTTGATAGATTGATAGAATTGAAAGAGGTTTAGAGATTCAGAACTAGTTATTGATATAAAGGAAAAATTATAATGTTATGATATATTAGTTGAGTACACACGCGGCGCGATTGGTTCCGGTAATGAACTAAATATGAATTATATGAAGTTACATTATTTTTAATAAACTACCCATTTCAATAATAAATATACCATAACTCAAATTTAAAAGTGCCTTTAAAATGCAGCTACGCCAGAAGGATTATTATTCAGTCAACGACTACTTAAATGACAAAAGCTCATGGCACTAGTTACTTATTCCATACAGGTTCAAAGTTCTGTATTATTTATAAGTCCATTTAGTAATATAGAGGTACCTCGTGATTATTTGTAATGTTATCTAGTATCTTGCTTTCCATTTCGATTGTTATGAAAATAAAATTAAAAATATGAATGCTCAACCGCATTTAATTATGGACTGCCTTTGCATTGTCACAAAGTGTTAGTGTATGCGCTCTCTTGCCATTCTACTGTCTATTTGGTTAAAAAGTATTTACAAATTTTACCAAATCTAATTATTTCAGTTCCTTAATACTATTAAATAATTTTTGTTATTATTTTAGATTTTTTGTAATAGTCAGTAATATATGGTATAATGGCTGCAACACCTTGTTGATATGAGTTGTAAAATACTGAAATTATATTTAATTGGCGATTTAAAAGAATGGCCATGAGTTTCTTGCAGGTTTCTTCTCATAGGCTCTACCTTTTGCCTGAACCTAGCCACTAGCCTCAATGTAGCTTCAGTAACTTAGTAAAATCACTAACCTATATATTTTGACGTTCATAAGTGTTACTTTGTTACCTAAATGAATAAATGATTTTTGACTTTGACTACAGAAATATGCTGACACGAGCGCACGAGCGTACAAAGTGGTGATGTACGGTGAAACCGTACATATTTTGTGAAACAATATCGAAAGCTTTCGTCGAATAGAAAATTTGTTTTTACTGACGATTGGTGTCATTCTTTGTTGTATTTATTGAAGGCTTTCATTCAAATTCATTAATAATGTTAATCTTATATTTTTAATACATTAAGCGATGTCGTGGTATTTAGAAGTATCAACGAGTCCGTTAGTGGCAAATATTTTTACCATGACAAGATGGCTTGGTATATTGAGGTATGAATGTTGTTTCCTGCGTGCAGTCCGGTGCCGGTAGCAGTGGCGGCGGCGGCGGCGGAGGCGGAGGCGGAGGCGTGTCGCTGCGCGCGCGGCGCTCCCAGCGGCGGTACAACGAAGACAGCGAAGAAGACTCGGTGGCCGCCATCAGCAAACGTCTCCAGCATCATGCGCGCGCGCACCACGCGCACCACGCGCACCTCGCCACCAGGAGGCGCCACCACGCCGCGCAGGTACACATATAATATCAGCCCTGTATTAAACTGTCCCACTGCTGGGCACGGGCCTCTTCTCACTGTGAGAAGGGTTAGCCCATAGTTCACCGCGCCGCCCCAGTGCGCGTTGGCAGACTTCACATATCTTCGAGAACATTTTGTAGAACTCTCAGACATGTAGGATGCCGCGCATTTTTTTTTACCTTTTATACGAGTTATTTGTAACTATTTAATACGCACATAACTTCGAAAAGTCAGAGGTGCCTGCCTTGGGATCGAACTGGAGACCTCTGCGTGGCAGTCCAACGGTCTCCCACTAGGCCACTTATATCCTACTAATATTATAAATGTGAAACTTTATGACGATCCGTTCATCCACGCATCCAACTCTTCCCGCGACCCTTACCAAGGCGTCGGTCCACCTTGTGGGGGACCTACCCCTGCTGCGTCTTCCGGTGCATTGTACATTTACGCGAGCGAAGCCGCGGACAAAATCTAATAGAATATAAGTTTAGATACAATGTTGTCGACAACGTCGTTCAATAAGGTTGCTATACGTTTCCTTAATACATGTAGTTCATAAACCGACTGTACGGATGGTGTTGTGCTCTAAATGGTTACATCACCATTGCTACAACGTCCAGTGTAGCGGACTCGAGTCCAACAAGGGCAAACAATATTGTGGGTGATCAATATTTTTAAGTAATATTATTTTTTGGTTTGACTAGAGCGGACATATCAATGTCGTATAATAATGGGTAGGTAGTGGTATTTCACAGTCACATTTTGTTAGTTGTGGTTGTACATCTGACGTCATGGGTTAGTTATCTTTAGTTTGATTATAATCATTAGTGGAAAGTATTGTTTATATTTACATTAACCTTTTGAACGCCAGAGTATAAACGCATCGCCGTACCCCCGACGCCAAGCCACTTTTCCTGTAAAATTACCTTCAAAAGTATAGGGATTCCAAAACTTTATCGAATATCAACTGTGTTTTTATTTTCGTCTTAAATTTTCTAATAAACCCTACTCATGACACTGATATTTATTTAACCTTTCACTACTTCCCACTGTAGTAATCATTACACGGCATTTTACACAGACTTTATCAATGTAAACGCAGATATTAAGAGATACAAAATAAAAACAAAATACAATATGGTACAACACTATCTTATACCTGTAGTCTTGATATTGTGACAATGGCGTGGCCTACCAGTCAATTTTACGACATTCTCGCATCAGAATAAAGATGTAGCAGTGTACATGTCGCTTATCGATTCTATTAAGTATGGATCTATAAAGTATGCTTAATATAATAACTATTATAATAAAGCATAAGGAATTTTAGTTTTATAATAAAAAGTTAAATAGAAAGCAGTATTTTAATTATTGTTATTAATATAAACGTAATTAACAAAGATATACATTAAAAACCAACAGTTATTTACAATAATCATAACTACCAATCAGTCTTATAATATCACATTATTTTAATGGCAGAATAGGAATAACAAAGATGTAAGATAACAAAACATAAACATAATGATTATAATTATTGATGTAATATCACAAGCCTTCAACAAATAGCACCTGATAGTAAAAAAAAGAGAAAATATATATAAAATTAACGATGCAAATAATTATCATAATATGATAATTATATGCAGTTGTACATATATTATATGTACCAACATACAAACAATAGAATGTCATATCTTTAAATATAATTATAGTAGCGATAAAATTATAAAATATCACACATAAGAAAATCGTATCACTAAGGTAATAAGTAGATGCGACATTAACCTAACTAAAGAAAAGTATAATTATAAAGCATGGTATTTTTCAAAGCATGGCGCAGCACATAAATCAACTTTACACACACCTTGCAACAGAAACGGGTATTTTTTCGATGGTTATTTATGGCACATTGCTTACATCTTTGGTATTTCCCCAGACTAGTCGGCATGTGATCCTTTGCGTCCTTTGCTGCTACTGAGAATTTCCTAACAGAAAAACCCAATAACACTTTGCCCGACCCGGGAATCGGACCCGGAACCTCACGATCCGCAGTCATAGGTATACACTATCACAAAAATCCATTTCATGAGTCTAGATAATATTTTCGACGATATTTCATGTAAGTACAATGATAAAATTTACTAAAAGCGTAACAGATCGCGTAACAGCTCATGTAACAAATTTTTGGTTGAATGTATATATGTTAAAACATTTTCAATCAACATACTTAATATCACCAATACTAGATAACATAATATTTACGGATTTTTCTTGATTTCAAGAACATGTTGATAAGACGTTTTGTTATCATAGTTTATAAAATAAAAGTTTTGAAAGTACATAACTTACCTCTAAATCATTTTCTCGCAACGATTCCGCTTCCGAGAACTCATCATCGCCTCTAATACCTTCTAATATTCGAAGAAGTTCTTCGGTACTCATTACACTCATTGCACTTGCTATTACGTTTAACTTTTAATAAAACAAATAAATGTCACTTCACTAAAAGTGATCGCCTTCGCTTATGACGTCACCGTTTTGTCGTCTATTTGTGACCATGGCGTACAAGGGACTGCAAATCGGTGTTGCACTAGGGATGCCCTAGAGATGCTATTAGCGAATATCGAAATTAGGCTGGCGGACATTTTATTTTTGATTGTGTAGCTAGTGGCATGCTTGCATAAGACTCAGTTGTTATAAAAATCTATCTGGTTTATCCTGATTCCAACTGATAAGCAAATAATGTATTCTGAATTAATGTTTTGACACTTATCTTTAAAAGTTTTTAAGGATATTACCATCATGCGTCACAACACTAGCTGTCACATATAGAAGAGAATGGCGTGCGAGACACTACCTTTTTACGAATTTATCATCTCGTTTTTTATCTTCAAATTTCTCAATATTGATGGTATAATTTAATTCGTTTCATGCAATCAAATATAGATGGAAGCTTACATTTTTAAAGTATATCAATAAAACACACAAAAGTAATGGTTTTATTGTTCATTTTTATGTTATGGTGCGACGTATTTTTTGTCATACCTACATATGTGACGTTGGCGTTGAGGGCAAGATTTCGTTTGTCACGTATATGTGATAATGGCGTCCAAAAGGTTAAACTGAAATCATATTTTCCATTTTTCTGTTTGTGTTTTGACGATACTAAAATAAAGGAAATGTATTGATAAATAGTAATACATTTGTTTTTTGTTATGTAAAGATTAAAAGTAAAATTGATGAACATGATGTGTGTACGAGCAAACCCGTACATATTAATAGTTACAGTTTTATGCTGACATCGACCCGCAGCGAAACACATTACATATAAATTAGTACATCAACGATATTTCAGTAGTAGTTGCAAACACCTTTACGGGCGATCTGTCGCACAATTTACTCTTGCGCCGCGTATCGATCATAATCAAATCCGTTATAATTTGTTTAATTCTTTTCATGCAATATCATTACTTTTATTCTATCAGTTTATCTTTCATTTATAATACGAAACCGTACAATGTGTAATGAATGACTGCTTTTACACTTTCGAGACTGTAGGCGTGGAATTATGTATGAAAGGCATTCTTTATTTTTATTTACTTAACAAATGTGACGGAGGTATTGGTAATTGGTACAATATACATAACTATATAGAGATTTATTTTTATGTTTTATCATTATTTTCTTTGGTTTGTATTTATTATAAAACGAATATAATCTGAAGATAGTAGTAGAATAATTTTATTTATTTATTATAGGTATATAGGTGGCCTCAATGTGACAGATCGAAAGGTTGCTTAGTAGTTTTTTGTGATCGTAGTTGTGAGCAACGGATGCGAGGGCTGGGGTCTGCGCCGCCACTCTCCAACATGTCCCGCCATTATAACATTACACTCCTTCAACATCTTAGCTTTGTAACGTCGTTTGAGATGCTTATGTCGTGATCAGCTCATTAGCTTGTCTACTTGAAGGTGTGTGTTCGGATTACTGTGTGCAGGAGATAAATGATAATTCGAAGGTCAGCTATGAAAGTCTATATTACGTGTCGGTAGCGGTATACGATCGATGACTGAATACGTTCTGCAAGGCTTGAACGATGTGACGCGCATTTGTACAATACCAACAAATATGCGTCAGCGTTGCCACTTCACTTATATAAGAACATTTTAACTCTGAAGGTCAAACCGTAAGTCTATACTAATGTTATAAAAAGGAAAAAAAAAAAGTTATTTGTTTGTTTGTAATCATTTAACTCCAACACTGCGCCCGATTTTACAAATTCTTTCACCATTAGAAAGCTATAATATCACCGAATAACATAAGCTATATTTATTTATCCCACTTTTACGCAAACGAAACCGCGGGCAATAGCTAATAGTATATATAATAAAACCAAATAATTAAATATTTTACAATTTTTTTAATTACGAGTATCTGTCATTCAATAACACTGTATTATTTCAGAGCGCGAACACGGAAGGAGCCGGCGCGCACACTACGGACCACAACTACTTCAATGGGCACGCGGCGCACGCGTCGCACGCGGCGCACGCGTCACACGCGTCACACGCGTCACACGCCTCGCACGCAGCGCACGGGTCACATACGCCGCACGCCTCGCACTCCACGCTCGTCGCACACTCTTCACACACCAACGGTATGTTACAATCTTCATAATAACATATATACATTTAATATTGCCTCTTTAAAATATGAGTTAGCGGGGCATACTTGTTGTCATGTCTCTATTGAAAAGCATGGTCAACTGAATCTATTACCTCAAAATTTCAGAATAAATTGCCTTTTAAATTTTAGATAACGCAGTTTCTTTTGAATAACTAAAAAGGGCTTAAATTTTAGTCCACCTTTTATGGCAGAACTTTCGCATAACAACGGATAGCATAAACTTTATTTCGCAGAAAATCCTTTGGCATACACTCATTTATGATACATTCAAAACTTATAATTTTGTAAGTCAGAATCATCTTTAGGCATAAAGTTAATATTAAAAGGCAGAACCATCATATCTCAGAAAGTTCACTGTTGGAATCATCTTCTAGCATACTTTTCATATTCATAATAATTGAGAGACTGATCTATCATATCATCTAGTCAGTATAATATGGAGGTGTTTCTTTCCATAATAATAAAATTGATTGAACACAATTTTTTTTCGCCATGGACATACGACGATTTTATGTGTATTGCTAAGCAAGCAAACAAGCGTACACTATGCGTGCGGCGTGCGAGCGTAATATAAATACTTTTCTTTGTTTGCATATAAGAACCAGCTGATCCACACATATAATACTCGACTCGTAGGCGACGTGCCAGGATGAAACATGCACCACATTTTAAGTTAGTCCTCCACTAATACTACTGGAAAAACCGCATTCAATTTCGTGCAGTAGTTTTTACATGATGCTTGTAAGTGCATGCTTCTTGTACATACAGAAAGACAAATATTATCGATAATGAATTTTCATTTTTGTCACTTTCGACTACACAAAATTGATGATCTGTTCTTTACCCTGTGTATGATTTGCATCGACGGTGGAAGAGATAATGTCTTCCAGATCGAATTTCGGTCATGGCCGCCAATCTTAACGGAGACTGGTCATCTGCGCAGAAGATAGTATAGTGCACGAGTATGGTGATAGCCAGTCGAGCTTACTTGTGCTTAGTAATATAAGTCGACTACACACCTGCGACATAAAGATTGTTTCAATAATTCAAAATTAAGACAAATATTAGTTTTTAATAGAAGTAATAGTTAAATATAATTTATATAAACACATTTAAAAATAGTAATTGAAATTTTAATTAATGAAACTCTTGTAAAATTTGTTAAATGGTTAATTTCTTAAGATGATGATATTTTGATTTGATTTTTAAACGCGTATAATCACATACTTGTAAACATATAAGATATTATAACGCCGTTCAGATTATATGCCTTTGGAGCGTGGATGTCGGCCTGCGTGATGTTGGACAAACGTTTTAGCATATTGTAGATGAGATGCTACGTGGGCCGAACTTGTGGACCCTGTATTTGGACGTCTTAATCTTCTTGTCAGACTCAGTGTAAAAGAGGTCTTTGATAGACTAAAGAAATATTATATGGTTTTAACATTTCTAAGTCAACCAGAAGATGACATTTATTTCTAAAAAATAGCGGGTCAAATTACTGCTCATTTATTACTGAATTGTGTGCAGATGTGATAAATGACACTGTACAGCGTCGATGCCTAACTCGTAAACAAGTGTATATTTCTGGACACGCACGAGCGGATGTGTTCAGAAATGTATATTTGTTAGGTAACTTTGTAAATGTTTAATAATAATAATAATAATATTCTACCACATACACACAACACCATCTAGCCCAAACTAAGCAGAGCTTGTACTATGGGTACTAGACAATGGATAAACATACATATATACTTTTTTTTTGTTTGTAACTGCATATTTAAATATTTTGTACGGAGTGTTAATAAATTAACAAAATACGTCATTAATTATAATTGAACTTTATGCAGATGTTATAATGTCTACTATGGCGTAATCGTACAGATTGCAAGGAAAACAACGTGTGTTCGCCTCGAATATTTATTAGCAACTGAACTTATAACTAATTACATTGACGGGCTCGACATGCCGCCCACCAAAAGGGATATAGCCCTTTTTTGAAACAATCATTCTGTATAATTTTAGAAGTATGAAAGTTACTATGCGGGCAGAGCCGTGGTCAAAGCTATATAATGTTAATTTTACAACCTCTCGGGGATCAGGGAAGTAAAACCACTTACAATAAAAAAAAATCAAAATACAAAACAGACTGACTAAAATGTAAGCATATGGATACATTATTGTAACATCGCTTTTAGATTACTCGGATTTGAAGTCAACAGGCAAATGACATAATTTACTGACACATCTTTTAGTTACAGTATCCCCAGATTTTACACTATATTCGCGAGTATTACCATCTTGTCCTGGATGTTTGGTTAGAATACGCCCCATCAACCATTTACCAGGAGGTATATTATCTTGTTTCACTAATACTATTTCACCTACGTTGAATTCAGCCTTTTCCGTTAACCATTTCGGGCGCTGCTGTAGTCTCGTGAGGTATTCATCTTTCCATTTGTTCCAGAAATCACCCAATATCTTTTGCAGATATTGCCATCTAGCTAAGTGATTGATATTAACGTCTCGATAGTCAGGTGCGGGCACAATAACTGTGGCCTCTCCAATAAAAAAATGTCCTGGAGTTAATGGGCTTACATTGTCAACATCTGTATCGTCGATCGGACATAATGGGCGCGAATTTAGGCAAGCCTCCACTTGACATAAAATTGTCGCCAATTCTTCGTATGTCAGGGTTGTAGTAAATATTCTTTTCAGATGGAATTTAATTGATTTCACACCAGCCTCCCATAAGCCGCCAAAATTAGGACTGTAGGGTGGTATGAAGTGCCACTGCGTACCGTCCGGTGCAAGTGAATGGGCTACATCATCCTTGAAGCTAAGACACGCCTCAGTCCACGCATTCACCAGCTCTTTATTAGCGCCAACAAAGTTTCTACCTTGATCGCTCCATAGATCAGAACACCGACCTCTCCGTGCAACAAATCTCCTGAATGCAGCGATAAATGAGTGTGAGGTAAGGTCTCCAACTAGTTCAATGTGTATGGCTTTTGTACTCATGCATATAAAAATTGAAATGTATGATTTGATGGTCCTCACGCCTCTTCCTCGTGACATAAGTATATTGTACGGTCACGCAAAATCCACGCCACTGTGTAAAAATGGACGAGCAGGAGTTACTCTCATCTTGGGTAAGTCTCCCATAATTTGAGTTCTAGATTTAGCTCTAATCTTAGCACATATTAAACATTTGTAAATATGATTTTTGACAGCACTTTTAGCCCTTATAATCCAATACCTCGTTCGCAGGTAACATAACATTAGCTGGAGCCCTCCGTGAAGTGTCTTCTGATGAGTGATGCTCATGCGCTACGATGAGTAAGGTAAGTGAATTTTTATTGCTAAGTATTAAAGGATTTTTATTTTCAGAGCTGAGGTTGGCATGCCGCAATCTACCGCCTACTCTAAGTAGGTTTTCTTCATCCAGGTAAGGATTTAAAGATTTTAGATTACTTCTCTGTTTTACTGCTTTCTGCTTTTGTATTCTTTCTATATCTTCACAAAAATCTTCAATCTGTGCCTTTCTTATAAAAATCTTTAAGGACGTATCTAATTCTTCAGTAGTTAACGCCTTGCTTGTATTATTCCACTTTTTGCAATAGAGAAATCTTCTACAATATGCAGCAACATTCTTCAATTCGGTAAGTGATTCAAAATTATCTACATCAATGCCTGTTTTATCACGCTCTTCTGTATTCAATGTAAGAAACATTGTTTTGTTTGAATTCCGTTTCTCTAGATCCGTTGGTATGATATCTGGTCTGGTAAGTTGTAACTTCTTTTGTACCAACCAACTCGGTCCTTGCCACCACAATTTGTTCTTTTGTAACTCCGTAATTGTGGACCCTCTTGATGCAACGTCGGCTGGATTATACTCTGATCGGACATGGTACCAACGATTATTATTTATGTTTTCTATAATTTCGACGACTCTATTTGCAATAAACGGCTTCCATCTTCCAGGTTCTCCAAAAAGCCAAGCCAATACGACGGACGAGCCTGTCCAGGCATATGTTTGCATGAGTGGAATTCTCATGGCCTGAGCTGTATGATGAAGAAGTTTTGCAAGTAATACCGCGCCGCATAGTTCTAGGCGTGGTAATGTCACCGTTTTGACTGGTGCTACCTTCGTACGAGCAGCCACGATGCTTACAGTGATGGACTCACCAGAATTCTCAACTCGACAATACACGACGGCAGCGATTGCATGCATGGATGCGTCACAAAATCCTTGAAGTGATAGTTTGTCTTAAGCGGTGTGGTAACTATTGAGCCATCTGTTTACTTTGATTGTTTTTACGTTATTTAAATCTTCTCTAATTGCTATCCATTTATTTTCTAAGCGCTCGTCTATTTTATCATCCCATCCTACTCCTTCTAACCATAATCATTGTACTAGTATTTTGGCCATAACAATAGCAGGTGCTATCCAACCCAATGGATCAAACAGACGTTGCAGGTCAGCCAATATTGTTCGCTTTGTGATATTTTTTGGGATGGGAGGTAAGTTCAAAGAATAGTGAAAATTATCTTCTTTTAGATTCCATGATAAGCCGAGAGCTTTTACGGTGCCATCTATTGTTATATCCACTTTTGCATTCGTCGATATCAACTCTGGACTGATAGACTTCAAAAACTCTAAATTGTTAGATGACCATTTTTGCAGATCCCTCCTTTCTGTAGTATATTTTGTAATTGTTTACTAGTTTCGATAGCTTCTTCAACGGAGTCACAACCTGAGATGACGTCATCGACATACATATCTTCTTTTAATATCCTTGATGCCCTTGGATAACATTTACCTTCATCTTCTGCAATTTGTATTAATGTTTTGATAGCCAAGTAGGGCGCTGATGCTGTCCCAAACGTAACAGTTAGAAGTCTATATTCTTTTATAAAATTATTTTGGTGCCATAAAATACGTTGAAAATTTGCATGTTTCTTCTCAACTAAGATCATTCGATACATTTGTTCAATATCGCTGGAGAAACAAATCTTATGCATACGCCATCTCATTACTATACTTCTTAAATCATCTTGAAGCAATGGACCAGTCATCAGATCGTCATTTAAGCTTACTCCAGCGCAGCTCTTGCTAGAAGCATCGAAGACGACACGCACCTTGGTCGTCTCTTTATCTGCGCGAACCACGGCGTGATGGGGTAAGTAAACCGAACAATTATCAATCTCATTTTCTGGGATTTCTTCCATATGTCCTAGCTCCAAATACTCATTGATGACCTTAGTGTATGACTGTTTTAATTTTTTATTTTTATCTAATTTTGTTTGTAATTGTAATAATCTTTTCAGTGCTATACTTTTGGTATTTTCGTCTGCGGCTCGTGGAGGATCAACTTTAAATGGTAAGCTTACTACATATGTACCCTTATCATTTCTTTTGTGTATCTTTATATATCTGTTCACAGATTGCTTCTTCCTCAGTTAGTTTTCTTTTTTTATCTATGTCTTGTTCCCATAAAATCCTAAGCATGTCTTCTATTTCTATTTTCTGGTGCATTACTAACATAACTGACCGCTCTGGATTTTTGTCATTGTTTATTTTGCCAAATAAAATCCACCCTGGTGTAGTTTTTTGTGCACACGGGGAACCAGGTGGACCTTTTATGACGTCATTCTGAAGGATCTGGGCATACTCATCGACTCCAAGAAGCAAGTCAATGGAACCTGGCGTGTGGTACTCTGAGTCAGCCAGGGTGAGTCCTTCTAGATGCGACCAATTCTGTGATGGTAAGGTATATGTGGAAATCTGTGCCGTCAAGCGCTTGGATATAACAAAAGCTTTTATCTTCAAGTTTGTTTCCGGTTGACATCTTGACGAAACTTCAACTTGAACAAAATGCTTAACTCTTGATGACGTAGACCCCACGCCAAGTATTGTGCCGTTAATGGGATGTCTTGTACATTTCAGCAGCTGTACCGCTCTTTCAGTAACTAAACAGCCTTGTGACCCAGGATCGATCAAGGCTCTGAGTATAGTTGAATAGCCTTGTTCATTCTTCACGATTACTACTGCAGTTGCTAACAAGGCTGTACTAGTTGTTGCAGTAGTAGAGTTGCGTGACGTCATCATGTTTACTTGAATGTCCTCCGTCTCCGCTACATTGGAATGCAGTATGTGGGGCTGTGGAATGTCTTGCGGGGAGCCACCATCATTATTCGTAGTACGTGGTTCATGTAGCAGGGTATGATGTCGTTTTCTACAAATTCTGCACGATGTTGATAATCTACATGTTTTTACAGCATGTCCAGGAACCAGACAATTGAAGCAAATGGAATTGTCTTTCACAAAAATACTGCGTTCAGCTAGTTCCATTTTTCCAAACTCCTTGCAATGACAAAGTCCATGGTCTTCGTTACAAAAAGGGCAATTTCTTATAGTTGGAGTAGCAACATGGTATGTTCTAACGGCAGATTTCTCTTTAGGCGAAGTAGGTGTAATTAATTCTAATGTACGGAATCTTTTTTCTAGGAATGTTTGTAACGTAATGAATTCAGGCAAATCATTCTCATGTGTTCTACTTACGTAATCTTCCCATTCTTTATGGGACTCAGAATCTAGTTTTTGTACCAACAAAAATATGATCATAGGATCCCAGCTGTCCACACCAATTTGTAGATTTTTAAGATTGTTCAAACATTCGACTGTGTTGTCTAACAGCGATTTAATATGGTGTGCCGTTTGGCGCCGCGCGAGGTACTGTAGCGACTACACGCTGCGCTGTCCCGGCAGGTGGCGCGGAGGCGGCGAGAGGCGCCGTGTCCATCTCGTCGCGCGGGCGCGTGCGCAAGCTCACGCCCAAGGCGCGCGGCCTGCTGCGCGACTAGCGCCGGCCGCGGCGCCGCGCGAGGTACTGTAGTGACACAATACTGTAGCGACTACACGCTGCGCTGTCCCGGCAGGTGGCGCGGAGGCGGCGAGAGGCGCCGTGTCCATCTCGTCGCGCGGGCGCGTGCGCAAGCTCACGCCCAAGGCGCGCGGCCTGCTGCGCGACTAGCGCCGGCCGCGGCGCCGCGCGAGGTACTGTAGTGACACAATACTGTAGCGACTACACGCTGCGCTGTCCCGGCAGGTGGCGCGGAGGCGGCGAGAGGCGCCGTGTCCATCTCGTCGCGCGGGCGCGTGCGCAAGCTCACGCCCAAGGCGCGCGGCCTGCTGCGCGACTAGCGCCGGCCGCGGCGCCGCGCGAGGTACTGTAGTGACACAATACTGTAGCGACTACACGCTGCGCTGTCCCGGCAGGTGGCGCGGAGGCGGCGAGAGGCGCCGTGTCCATCTCGTCGCGCGGGCGCGTGCGCAAGCTCACGCCCAAGGCGCGCGGCCTGCTGCGCGACTAGCGCCGGCCGCGGCGCCGCGCGAGGTACTGTAGTGACACAATACTGTAGCGACTACACGCTGCGCTGTCCCGGCAGGTGGCGCGGAGGCGGCGAGAGGCGCCGTGTCCATCTCGTCGCGCGGGCGCGTGCGCAAGCTCACGCCCAAGGCGCGCGGCCTGCTGCGCGACTAGCGCCGGCCGCGGCGCCGCGCGAGGTACTGTAGTGACACAATACTGTAGCGACTACACGCTGCGCTGTCCCGGCAGGTGGCGCGGAGGCGGCGAGAGGCGCCGTGTCCATCTCGTCGCGCGGGCGCGTGCGCAAGCTCACGCCCAAGGCGCGCGGCCTGCTGCGCGACTAGCGCCGGCCGCGGCGCCGCGCGAGGTACTGTAGTGACACAATACTGTAGCGACTACACGCTGCGCTGTCCCGGCAGGTGGCGCGGAGGCGGCGAGAGGCGCCGTGTCCATCTCGTCGCGCGGGCGCGTGCGCAAGCTCACGCCCAAGGCGCGCGGCCTGCTGCGCGACTAGCGCCGGCCGCGGCGCCGCGCGAGGTACTGTAGTGACACAATACTGTAGCGACTACACGCTGCGCTGTCCCGGCAGGTGGCGCGGAGGCGGCGAGAGGCGCCGTGTCCATCTCGTCGCGCGGGCGCGTGCGCAAGCTCACGCCCAAGGCGCGCGGCCTGCTGCGCGACTAGCGCCGGCCGCGGCGCCGCGCGAGGTACTGTAGTGACACAATACTGTAGCGACTACACGCTGCGCTGTCCCGGCAGGTGGCGCGGAGGCGGCGAGAGGCGCCGTGTCCATCTCGTCGCGCGGGCGCGTGCGCAAGCTCACGCCCAAGGCGCGCGGCCTGCTGCGCGACTAGCGCCGGCCGCGGCGCCGCGCGAGGTACTGTAGTGACACAATACTGTAGCGACTACACGCTGCGCTGTCCCGGCAGGTGGCGCGGAGGCGGCGAGAGGCGCCGTGTCCATCTCGTCGCGCGGGCGCGTGCGCAAGCTCACGCCCAAGGCGCGCGGCCTGCTGCGCGACTAGCGCCGGCCGCGGCGCCGCCCGCCGACTAGCGCGTGAGCTACTGTGCGTGCGCGGGACGGGCTCGACTCGTCTGACGTGCATCGGCCCCGCCCTGCGTCGACGTGTAACCGAAACTGAGCGTTGTGATATCATGTTCGTGACCCGCGGGTGCTCCCCCGACCCGCACCTGACATATTTTTTATTTTTGTAATCGCCGGTATCGGCTTTTGTGTGAACGATTGTAATTTATTTATGTATTAGTACCTGCTATTTGTAATTATTAAATCTCAGTACGATTAATTATTATTGTTAATTACTCTGTGACATTAATTGTGAGTTGGCACGGTGGCGCAGCCGGCGTGGTGACCGCGTCGCCGCGTCGAGTGCCGCAGGATTGACGCGCGGCACTAATTATTGTGTGATGTTTGTGAGGCCCCGCGACGTAGGAATGGCCCGCGGGGGAGGGATTTAAGCTCAAAACAGTCCGTTGCGAGTAGTTATTATTGTAGTACGTATATAATAAGCTAACATTGTGTAAAAGCTGCTCGCGCTACGACCGCCGCGCGGGACTCACGCTTGTGTACAGGGAGGGTAGGCAGAGAACACATCATTGCTGGAATAAGGAGATATATAACCATGTACCAGTTTATACATACAATTAAATAATATGTAACACGAGCAATGTGAAGTTAATCATTAGATCCATGGTATATCTTTAGTATTTCAATATTAAACACTGAGCCCTCGCTGTTGTCACCCCTCCTATGACTCGCGGTGTAATGTTATATAGCATACCTATGTTACTTCCGAATAAAATAATTTTCTAATGGTGAAATAATGATTGAAATCAGTTTAGTAGTTTTAATATTTATCGATTACTAACAAACAAATATGTCTTCTGTATAAAACTATTATAGATTTACTATTAGTATCTATTGTAGATAGATCGTCTGCATCATGTATTCTCTCAAATGTTGTGCCTCGATGGTTTAGGACAGAAGAAAAGAGGAATGGAAGGGACAGATTATGGTTTGGAAGATGGGAGTGTCGAAAACGAGGAAATAGGTGTAACATATACAATACGGGTGTATGAATTATTATTGTAGAAAGACATTTTGTAAATTTAAGAAGCTCACTGTTATTAAATATATGTTATCACATACATATATCTATAAGTGTCTGTCCGGATATACAAGCGTGACGTCACGCTGCAGGCGCCACTGCGGGGGGACTGCGGCGCGGCGGCGCCGGGGGCTCGCCACGTGCAGTGTGCGTGTGTGCGCGCCCCGGTCATACCAAACGGAATTAAATAAATGATTATTTTGTAGTACACGCTGGTTTCATTGCAATTATACACGAGGACACACACTGCCTGTGACGCACTTGATCCTGCTACTTCCACAAGTCGTGTCGTCGCCTCACTCGGCTACCCTTCAGTCTACATCAGGGAATGAGACCATTGCTCTGTATGACGATGATCAGCGCCATCTATCGGATAGGTTTTTTTATTGTAAGGTTTACCAACAGATTTTATGGCGTGCGACCAGCAAGCACATACTTGTATAAAAATAGTTGTTCCCCACGGATTCTCCCACAGGAATTTCCATTTTATTAACATCAACAAAGCACTGGTTGCTCCCGTAGAGTTACAGCTACAGGTAGGTACATGCGATACGCGCATTTAGATAGACAACTAATGCGACTGATATGATACTCAACTCGCTCCATCAGCGACATTAGAGATTGTGCTGATTACGCCATGACGCCACCTGGCGGGACGCCAAGGCCAGTTACCTAAGTTTTCAGTATAAGGCAGGCCGGCAAGCAATAGTAACGGTTAAAACAATACGTGTTGGTTATAACCGTCAATACAATCTTATATATATTGCTCATTTTATTCTTTCGACTCCACTAGTACGCCGCGCGCTCGCCCAATTACACCACAGGGAGGCGATAGACGCGACTGCTAAGTGAGCGTGCTTGTAAATACTTTGAAGATAATGCTCTATTATATAATGAACCCGTGACAACGATGCAAGTCGGAATCAATAGGTATTTATTTCCTATTGAATATCTAATCGCGAGTAAGACTGGTTATATAGTATTGTTACGTCCAGTGACATCTCTCGGCATTGTGGGAAAGACTCGGCAGTTCCGTCTAATAATTTACACCGCCATCTATTGACATCTTACGGAACTACGTAGTACGGTACGAGAATCTTAGAGAGAATGCTGGTACTTTCTCGAATCATCGTACTGTTTACATACCGAGTACAGCGTTGCTAGAAAGTTCTAGAAGCGCTTTACCCGCGTAGAAATAGGGCGCACGCGCACCGCCGAGTCAGTTTACAATCGTAAGCGGTCAAGTGTTCATCGAAGCGAACGGAAGCGGCAATACTACGGAGTTTGAAGCAGTACAGTGAAAAAGTGTGGTATAGTGTTTGTAGTGTTTTAAATTTAATTGTGTGTTTGAATGAAACGTGTTTTAGTCGGTAATATTGTTTATATTCTTATCCGTCGAACCCAGCACGTAACAGTATTATTGAAATATTATAAAGACAACTCGCAGGCTTTTTCAAAAGTATATTTCGTAGCGCCAGTCTACCAACAGCCCCAGCCCCCACCAAAAATTATCATGCCTCCCTATTTATACTGTTACCATTAGTGACGTCACAGCTTGATCAAATAACAATCTTTCAGAAACAAAATATACCCTGACAACTAATCCAATATTATTTTGATATTAACAAAGTATGAATATTTAAGCAATGTATATCTAAGTACAAGCGACGAACAATTAAGTAACTATCATAAATGTTGTTTGAATGACGCAATTGACAGAGAAACCCAGTCAATGTAACAATCTATTAAAACCAAAACATTATTACAATATATCAAATAATTTTTCGATATTAATTAAATGTGAATATTAAATTTTTTAAATTTATAGAATTACGCATTAAATTTTAAAAAAAAATTTTAACTTTTTAAAATTTATGGCGTAATTCTAAAACAAGCGGTTTAACAACTATTATTTTAATGTGTGCCTCAGTCACATGCTGGTAGGGAGAGCTCGCTCGTCTTTATAACATCAGACTACTATATAATATTCGCCGTCAAGCAAGTTTAAGGGAAGCTGGATCTCGGATTGCTGTCGTCACCGACATCTTATCTCTTAGCCTTTATTATTCCCTCCTATATTCTTCCTCCCTATAAGTCACTTGGGGTCGGCTTTTCTGGTCTAACCGGATTTGACTGGATATCAGCTTTTACACGGAGCGGCTGCCACCTGACCTCCGCAACCCGAAGCCTAACGATACCCTAAGGCTAGACCAGTGTCAGGATATTAGAGGGTACTGACTTTCCCAATAACGACTGCCATAGATGTTCATGGCAGCCGGGACCAACGGCTTAACGTGCTCTCCGAGGCACGGAGCACGCGATAATTGTCAATCAATACGCACATAATTTCGAAAAGTCATATAACTTCCGAAAGTCAGAGGTGCGCGACGTGGGTTCGAACCCGAGACCCTCTGCATTACAGTCTGTTGGTCTCCCCACTGAGCTATCGCTGCTTACCACCACCGACATATGCACGTATATTATAATGACATCAGCCCGGTATTAAACTGTCCCACTGCTGGCACGGGCCTCTTCCCAGTGGAGCAAAGTTAGGCCATAGCGCACCACGCGGGCTCAGTGGTGTGCATCTAGATCGAGGGCCCCCACCTTTTAAATCCTTGCGGAACGAAATAAGATTTACAGGGAAATTAGTAAAAATAGTAGAAACTTAAAACAGAATGCCATGAATTTCTAAAACATGAATCAAAACTGTAATTGTTAGTTAACTCGGGCGCTCAATGCAGACGCGTGCATAAAGTGGCATAGCCTAAATCTCAGAAAGTAGGTGCTAACTCTGGGTTAATAATTTTTATTTACGTATTTAGTTAACATTTACTTAAATATTTTAAGAAATTCTCATATCTGTAGAAAATTACATTACAGATTTATGGCGGTGTATTCAGATCCCTCAATTCATTAATGTCTTTACTGAGGAATCTGGAAAACGTGAATTTATCTAAAGAAATACATATACATATATGCCTGTAATACATTTTGTAGGGCCGATATAATTTTGTTACCTTTTGGACTGATCGGTACCGATGTACTCTCATAGTAGCTATTTTTAAGCGACTAAGTAAATATTTGTTGCTTGCACTGTCGGAAGCGATCGTGTTTTGCGTGGTGCAATAATTGAATAGTGCAGTAAATATTATTATTATCAGTGTTGCCGTTTTGTGATATCGAAGTAAGTACCTAGATCAGTTTATGTGGATTGTATGTATGTATGTATTTATATATCTATCACTTTCTGTGATGATGTAAACGCAATGGAGGGACGTTTATTTTTAAACTAGATCATCTATAGGTACTTATCATTATTTTGAATATATATTTTGAAGAATGATTCTCCAAGAAACAACGACAACGTAACACTACGCACAAAAACATTAGCCACTCATCCAACGACTTCTGGAGATCCAAATTCTCGTCTTTCTGATACACTTACCAAAGAAGATGTAAGAGAAATCTTCAGAGATGAGTTCAACCTGATGAGATCTACATTAGATCATGTTCAAATTCATTCATTCAGTTTCAAAAAACTCTCGAGTAATGGTAAGGATTGAACTTCAGTCATTAAAAATGAGATAACTAGCCTTGAAACCAGTGTAAAATTTTTGGACGACAGCTATGAGGCCACCAAAAGCGTAGTTTGTTCATGCCAGGATACACTTAACAACTTCAAATAGAAAACGCTGATCTGACCAGTACTACTAATGATTTACTTATCAGACTCCAAGTTATAGAACAACACAACAGGTCTAACAACATTGAAATACAGTGTGTTCTGAACGTAAACAAGAAAATCTGATTTCAACGATTATGAAGCTAGCTAAGACACTAGAATGCAAATTGGAGGAAAATGACATAGATCATTGCACTCGCGTGGCGAAATCTAATAAGGATGACAAAAGACCTCGACCTAGCATTGTCAAACTTGCAACTACGAGACACGTTTTAGCAAACACCATCATGTTTAACAAGAAAAATGTGCTAACAATAAACTTAATACTGGTTATTTGGGATTTGAATGCAATAAGACACCAATTTATGTTCTAGAACGTTTATCATCTTCGAACAAAAAGTTGCATGCAGCTGCTCGTCATACAGCTAAAGAAAAGGGATACAAAGTTACTTGGATCAAACAAGGTAGAATCTGCATGCGGAAGAAGGAAGCAGACGACGCGATATATCAAGAACCTAGAAACTCTTCACAAGCTTAAGTAACTACTTACATTTTATTTACTTTTTTTAAATAATAGCTGTACATCATTGTATATTTTTTACTAAATTCGACTTATTAACCCGGCGTCGTTGACGCTGGGTAATATTTACCCGAGGTGATTTTAAGAGGGTATATTTATTTTTCCTGACGTCCATCTTACTTATCCGCCAGTATAGCTGGAGATACAACTACCCTCTATTTGGATTATTGTTTACATCATTATTACGCCGCTCGTGTAGTGAGATACAAGTGTTTCAATTCAAAACGGGTAAGTTTTACCCACCGTAGTAGATAGTGATAGTGTAATATTTTCATGACGTATTTTTATTCGTGTTTATAATAGTTTTCGTGTTATAAATAAAAAAGTTATTTTTCATTATAAATTGGTACCATCTTTTATTTTATCACATGCGTAAATACTGTTTCACCAATAATCAATTAAAATGTAATATAAACTATGTATAAAACTATTGAAAAATTTTCAAATTAAAATTCGGGTAAAATTTACCCGATGTCATCGGCCGGGGAATTTTTTTCACGTCATCGGCGCCGGGTTAAATATTTACTACCAAAATGTCAGAGGTCTTAGAACCAAATGTCACACATTTCTTAGAAATATTGGTATCACTAATTATGATGTAATAGTATTAACAGAAACATGGCTAAATGATAACATTAATGATGCCGAGCTGTTTGACAATCGGTACACAGTCTATAGACGTGATCGGGCCAGTACAGGATGTCATGCCAATAAAAATGGAGGAGCAGTATTGATAGCTGTGGCAAATAAACTTTACTCATCTCGTTGTACCAACATGAAAAGTCTCTGTGAGGATATTTATGTAAAAGTTGAAATAAGTATAAACTGCCATATGATCTTTTGTGCTGTATATCTTCCTCCGCCCTTAAATAGAAAAATACTAGAACATTTTAAAGTCAATTTGAATGGGGTTTCTGATAATATGGAAAATGTTTGTATTATGGGCGACTTTAATTTAAGTTGTATTACCTGGCCTGATTGCTATGCTAATAGTGATATTCCTATTGATTACAATGGTTCCTCTTTGGGTCAGATTCGTAGTGATTTTATGTCTCTCAACAATTTATCACAGTATAATAATGTTACAAATAACAGGAAAAATTTTTGGATCTAGTCTTGGCCAATACTTCAAATATTAGTGTTAGAGAATCTACATACACATTAATTTCCATTGATCCATTACATGCGCCAATCGATATATGTTGAGTTTGCTAAAAACATAGCATTGAAAAATTATAAATATAAAATTAAACATAACTTTCATAAAGCAGACTATCTTAAACTCATACCGGCATTAGATAATATACCCTGGTCAGCAGGCTTGACGAATGTAATAGCGTGGATGAAATGGTATCTTTTTTATATGAAAGTCTCAATAATCTTATTGACACATACGTACCTAAAGTCCCAATAAATAATGGTAAATTGCCGCCGTGGTTTAGCAAACAATTAATTAGGTTAACAAAAGAAAACAAAAAATTTCTTCATAAATTCAAAGTTTTCAAAAATCTTTTGGATAAAATATCACTACATATGTTAACTAAAAGATGCAACATTTTGGCAACTAATTGTTATAAAGATTATATTAACAAAATTGAATATATCATAAGTCAGAACCCTAAATACTTTTATTACCCACTAAAAATAAACGCAATAACACCTCTCAGTTTCCTCAATCCATGTATTTGAATAACAGAATTGAGTCAGACGATCTAGGATATGTGACCTATTTGCCTCGTTCTTCTCGTCGACATTTAACTAATCCACAGCAATTAACAATCAAATTACCAGCAATATTGAATTGTGCTCTAACAGTAGGTATTGAAAAAATATATATAACACAAATTAATATAGAAAAGCATTTAAAAAGATTAGATGTAAGCAAGGGCGCTGCTCCTGGTGACATTCTCCTTTCTTCATTTCTAAATGCTCTTCATATTGAATAATGAATGAATAAGTCTTTGTCGTCAGGAACATTTCCTACCTACTTTATGGAAGCTGGCTAAAGTTGTCCCTATAACAATAATAATAATAATAATAATACATTTTATTTCCAAAAGAATAACCATAATATAAGAATAACCATAATATAAGAATAACCATAATATAAGAGTAACCATAATATAAGAATAACCATAATATAAGAATAACCATAATATAAGAGTAACCATAATATCATTCAGACTCAATACCATATTGAAAGAGACATGCTCAAAGAACAAACTGTAGTTAAAGACCTGGGTATATTGTTTGATAGTAAGCTGACATTCTTCCAGCATTGACTACATCATTAATAAATCATTCAAAATGAACGGATTTATTATTCGCAACACAAAATTAAAAAACAAAAAAAGGTTATTTCATCTAATATTTGTATACACACTGATTTATTTATTTATTTATTTATTTATTTATTTATAATAGGTACACAAACAGATTACAGTCTTAACATAGTAGGTAGTAATAAAGAACATAATATATAAACCGGACAGTAATCCTAAGGTAGTGTACACAACATGTACATATTAAAGCAGATTACTCGTGCAAAAAATAAACATTAATCTTAAATTTGTTAGCGTAGGATACAAATGAATAATTAAAAACGGGTAATAACTTAATAACTGTAATTTTACATTATAACAGCTAGGCTTGGAACTTTTCGGAACTAAGTACACCTGATACAATCTTTTTATATCTGTTAAAATTTATTTCAAAAATATCGACTTCTTTATTTACACGTGCTAATTTATTATATGATCTGCACATTCTTACTATTGGATTATAAAATGATGTATTATTTTTATATGTCTGAATTGCAAATATGTTAGGATTACGAGATCTATGTGAAATATTAAAGCTGAGAGATGAGAGTAAAGCCGGAGCATCGATAGATGAATGAATCAATTTATGCAAATAGAGTAAATCGTATCTCTGACGTCGGGTTTGCAATGAGACAACATTAAATTTACTTAACCTCTCAGCATAATTTAAGCGACCATAACTGAATTTACGAGAAAGGAATTTTAAGCACCTTTTCTGTACTCTCTCTATGTCATATATATGCGTTTTATAATAAGGAGACCAAATTGGGCAACAGTATTCTAAGATACTCCTCACCAGACTGAAATAGAGACACAGGGTACTTTGTGCATTCTTAAACTCTTTAGTGGACCTTATAATAAATCCCAGAAGTTTGCTACTTCTCTTCACAACATGCTCGTAATGTGAACGGAATGATAACTCCCTATCAAATAAGACTCCCAAATCTTTTACCACCTCTTTTCTATTTAACACACTATTTTCTATAAAGTAAGGGTGAAACAGTTTGTGCTTTTTTCTGGTAAAAGAAATAACGCAACACTTGTCCACATTGAGGCACATATTGTTTGACAAGCACCAGTCCGTAACGATGTTGAGATCTCGCTGAAGGGCCAAACTATCTGTGGTCTCGTTTATCTTATTATAAATCTTTAGGTCATCAGCGTATAGCAATGCAGGACAAGATAATCGATTTATAAGATCGTTAATAAAGACTATAAAAAAGAGCGGACCAAGATGTGACCCCTGTGGAACCCCAGAAGAGACGGGTACGGGAACAGAAGAATAACCCTTAATAGTTACAAGTTGGCTCCTGTTACTCAGGTACGAAGTGATCCACCTTAACAAACACCCATGTATACCGTAGTGTGCGAGTTTAAGACATAACAGCGAATGGTCTACTTTGTCAAAAGCTTTACTAAAGTCTAGATATATGGCGTCCACTTGCCCGCCAGAAGCAAAGGCGCCGCAAAGATAATTTTTATATTCAAGAAGATTACTAAGTGTGGATCTTTTTTTGACAAAACCGTGTTGTTTGTTGGAAATATAGTTACATAAATGATTATAAAGTGGAATATATACTAAAGATTCAAAGAGCTTCGCTATACACCCGAGAATGCTAATGGGCCGATAGTTAGAGCAGGATGTCTTATCGCCAGATTTATGAATAGGGATAACATGCGCAATTTTCCAACGGACGGGAAAAACGCCTGAGTTGATTGATTTCTTAAATAATATGGTTAATGGGACAGATAATTCCTCAGAGCAATTTTTAAGAAAAATTGGAGGAATCCCGTCTGGGCCAACACCTTTACGTTCATCCAAATTCTTAATTTTAAGAAGGATATCCCTTTGGCTGATTTCAAATGGATGAAGCGTAGTGTTAGAAGTGTTGGGCAAATTTTCCCACAGATTTGGCTGAGAGGAAGATGAATCGAAAACCGAACCAAAATACTCCGAGAAAAGTTCACAGATTCCTCTACCGTCTGAAGACGTTTTGTTTCCATGGGTCATAGACTGAGGTATGGTATTTACCCCCTTTCTATCATTGACATAACGCCAGAATATCTTAGCATCATGGGATAGTGATTTCTCTACAGAGGATAGAAAAGTCTTATAACATTCATTGATCAGAGACTTGCATCTGGTGCGGAGTAAAGCAAAAGTATCATAGTCTCGCGGGTTAGCAAATTTTTTAAAACGCTTGTGAAATTTAGCTTTTTCCTTGAGGCAACGAATTAAGGAGTTGTTATACCATAACGGGTATTTGAAACAGTTGTTTTTTGCCAACGGTGTATGGTTAACTATTATTTCATTAATAATATCATAGAACCCTTCAACGCTGTCATTAACATCAGTGAAAGATAAAATCTCAGCCCATTTCACAAGTCGTAATTCAGATTTAACACTTTTATAATCGCACCTTTTAAAATTAAAACGTTTATTATGCGTAGGCCTAAGAGGTTTGTCCAATAGAACATTTGGAAAGGCTATACAATAAGCTATATGATGGCTATCCACTCTGCAAAGACAGTCGGTTTCCGATACTTCAACAACGGGTATGCTCGAGAGGACAAGATCCAGATAACGATTATTATTATTGGGAATAGTATTAAACTGTATCAGGTTGCAGGTATTAATCAGGTCGGATAATAATATCGCTTTCCGATCCCGGGCGTTCGTGGGAATTAACGACAATGGGTCACTCTGTAACTTCCAAGTCAAGTTAGGGGTGTTAAAATCTCCCAGCAACAGGAATGTATCCCTGTTCGTAGCGTTAAGAATCAACCTCTGACAGTTGTCATAGAAAGCAGCGATATCGTCAACAGGCAAGTCTGGAGGCAAATAACAGAGGCCAATATTCAACAATTGTTCATCAGAGTTGCGCGGCAGTATAGTGATCCAGATATCCTCAACCCTAGAATCCCAAGATGTCTGACGGATAACATCAAAATGCTTCTTGGCAGCAATAAGTATACCTCCACCATCCGTCTTAACAGAGCATGAGCTTTGACGATCCCTTCTAAAAATATTGTATCGCTCATCAATAGATTCGCCATCGAAAACACTACTATCAAAATTGGTTTCCGTAAAACATACGATGTCATAATCATTAATTAGCAGATTTAAGTAAATATCTTTGATTTTAGATCTAGCCCTACCCAGATTTTGATAGAATATATTATACATAATGAGTTAATGGATGTCCAATTAACAATGCACTATATGTTGAAGATAAAATAAAACTAGAAATAAATTATTTTAATTTGGTAAGAGACTCCAAATTTTTTATGAGAACTGCACTTGCCGGCTCATCCTTGCGAACATATATTTGACCGTACTTGATCCATACAAATTTATAATTTAGCTCCTTGGCCCGTGCTCTTGTAGCGGCATGCAGATGCTTTTGCTCAGGAGACAGATGCTCAGCAACAAAGATCCTACAATATTCTCCAGAGATTTCGAGGTCAGCCGACGACAGCCCACGGCCAGGATGTGCCCTATTATAGCGATGTGATGCGGATAGTATCAAATCCCTTATGCGTGGCGTTGATAACGTCACAATGATGTTACGTGGCCTTGTAGAGGATTGATTAAGTTTTGCCACTCTGCGACAGGCACTTACGTGACTGTCCTCTACCGGAACCTTCAAGAAGTCGCATAGTTTCTGAAATAATTTTAGCACATTCTCGTTCTTGCGCTCTGGTACAGCTTGTAGTTCAATGTTGCAGCTGCGAGATATTTTTTCTATACTAGATAGCTTGCCATTCAAACGAGTGAGTTCATTTTTGAGTGTATGTTTTTCACTCTCTAGCTCCTTGATAATTTTGCTGCTCCGTTCTAATTCTGAACGAATCGAAGATTGTTCTGCGCATATAAAGTCTGTACTAGCAGTAAAATCGTCCTTGAGGGATTTTAGCGCTGAGTTTACCTCATCTTTGACCATGGCTTGGATGTCCTCTTTAAGCGCCACTCGAAAGTTTTCCATGAAAACCGACAACGATGCGTTAAGCTTAATGTCTAGTAATTCACTAATTTTATCCATTGTTACATCACTGGGCTTATGTGCAGACAAAATACATGGGGTCGCCACAATAGGGGAAAGGGGCAGGGCTGCAGCTGTAGTACTGTTATCAGAGTTCTCGTAAGACATATCCATGGCATTATCAGTACGTGAAAATAGTTTATTATGACGTACTGGAGTATTATCTCTTGATCTTGGACGACGAGTAACATTAACACACAGAGGGCATATCCATGCTAAGATATATTCTTTAGTGAATGCAGAATATTGTTCACTGTTGATATTCAGACATTCCAGGTGAAATTTGCCCACACATAATCGACATTTCATAAATACTTCAGTGTCTAATTTCTTATGACATGCATTACAACTCATTGTTATTGTTTGTAAATAAAACAGGGGTTATGTCTCACCGTATAGTTTCAAAGTTCCAAGTAGGATAGCGGTTGACAGTTCGCGGCAAACTCAAGCGGCGCGAGAAAGAGACAGCAAGGCGCGACAGCTAATCCTCCTCACTCACACTCAGCGAGACCTCAACGCGATGACGTCGTCGTAGGCGATAGTACTCGTAGCACTCGTTGACTGCGTAGATGGCCGTAGCGGTGTCGTCGTAGCGCACTAGCCGTCGTCGTAGCAGCTCAGCGCGACAATCGGCCGGCCTGCCTGTGCTTCGAGGCGCGGTAGACAGAGACAGAAAATCGCACCTGTCTCTTATTGCAGCGGTGAGGTGTGCTGACCCCGCGCTCGCTGGCTCCAGCCGTGACCTTCGCTCACTTGTTTAACTCGAATATAGTTAATAGATGAGTTAAAGTGAATTTATAACTACTGATGACTATTAATAAGTACTAATATTGTTTATTTGGTAAATTGAATTTTAAAATAAAATGCGTAGCACGTCTACTCTCTAAGCCGTATGGACGAAAGAGGATGATTAATAATTGTAATCAATTTATATTATTTAGTACAATGTCGCAACGCCTAACGTAAGTACCGATAGTTGGCAAAGCATGACAAAACGAAAATAACAAACAACAATATAATAAACAATTTATTTTAAAATATACATTTGCGAACATAATCTTCAGATATAATCAGATCTCAACGCGCACACTGTCTTATCAATATTGTTTTGTTATCACTTTACAATATACAACACGGTGACGTGCGCGTTACACAAGTGCTCGGCACTCCACAGCTGGGCATAGTTGCCCACGATTGCGTGTACTACACTATACAACGTGATATGTAAAGAGAAAATAACACGACGAACAACGAAGGAATCATATAGTGAGTCACATACATAACATTACACCCACAACCCTCCAAGGCTCAGGCAGAGCTGTAGTACACACTAGTAGCACACAATTGTATCAATAAGGTATTATTGTCGCGGCGCAAGATATGCACATAACTAAAACACACAAATTAACTTTCTATATATTTACTTACACAAAAACAAATAATGCTCCAGATATCGAATCCAGAATACGTGGGCTGTGAGAGAAAATGCTATCTCATACACAACAGCGTTAACGAGACGATCACACAATTTAAATCTTTAATTATAATATATTAATTATAACATAGTTTAAATTGCCAATTTGCCTAGTTTTCAACACATTTTAATTAAATTTATATAATGTCGGTATGTTTCATAGTATTCTAGCTGAACCAGTCTTATACAGCTAGAATATTATATTATATATTTAACTTCAAAAGTGATACAGATTAAAGTTATTAAGATTAGCCTGAGCTATTGTTGTAGAATTTTTAGAATAAGGTACGACGGGGTTGTCGTTGTCATTATTTTGTACAAAACCCTTACAATGAACAAAGATTAACAAAATATAGTTTCCATTTGTGGGTGGGTTGAATAATGCTCAGAGGGTAGGCTAGTAGTAGTAGTAGTAACTTACTACTACATACGGCTTCTATTGCGGTTTATATTACAAACACTGCATTTAGATATTTTTAGATCTATTAAACTCCGCAAGGACCTCGAAGGGGTCTCATCGTGACCATGGCTTCTACAAAGCTGCCAAAACGTTGGGAAATGTGTTTTTAACAGTAAAGAAGTACAAAAAATATCTAAACGTCGTGTTTTAAAATAAACTGCGACCAATTAAACTACTATTTTAAATTATAATTAACTATTTTAAAGTATAATTCGCGTTATCGTAAGACAATATTATAGTCCATCACTTGGAGCGTCGCTGGCCTGTCTAGTTGCATTGCAAATACAAAATTAAGTTTACGGCTCGGCCAAACATAGAAGCGATACTGCCGACATCTACCGGCCACAGTCACAGGCTGCGTTACAATCCGATGGCTATATAGAAATAAGCCACTGCAAGGTTTAATACTTATATTTATTCGTTGTTTGAAGCTAGCAAAATAACGTACGTGTAACTTTAACGAAACCTTCAATGACTTGACGTCACAGGAGGCATTCATCAGGCAGTTTATAGGACGCCAAGGTGTCTCCGTGTCTCTACCTGTCAGATAGGGTGTCACCCAGCTGTCTGGCCGAGGAACTAAAGAAGTACTCCTCAGTCAAGCGACCTCCCTTCGAGCCAAGTGAACTCGACGCGACTCTTAACTAAATAATAATATCATAATAAACTAATAATATTTACATATTCTTAGTCCAGCAGGTCTATCTTATTCTATCGGAAGTGGTTTTAAAGTCTAATTTGTAGAACAACTAGGAAGTCTCCGATATCATCCCCGAAGTGGTACCGACGTGCATGAGTGCGCGCTACAGTTGTAGGTGGCGCAGTAGCGGGCGAGCCTACTGCCAGCTTCCGGCCGCAGTACCAAACTTCCTTACTAAGAAATAAATGACAAGAATGAACTCGAGACCTCGCGCACAACAGTTGCACTCACTAACACTGCGACACCCACGCCTATATAATATCTTTCTGTTAACGTATGCACATTGCCGACACTTTTATTGCACGGTCACCCATCCACGTGTTGTCGAGCCAGTTTTACACTGAACACTGTTCACTAGCTACAACAGTTTAGTCACTGCTCACTATACCCCAGTGGGCAGGCAGCCATGTCATGTCATGTCACGTGGTGTGGTGTGCGGGGGGCCGCCATCAAAGAACCATCGAGGGGTTGAACAGCTTCCTGGTGCGCGATGCGCCGGCGCCGCGCGTGCCCGGGGCCGGGTCGGGGCGAGGGGGCGGGGCGGGGCGGGGGGGAGGAGCGGGGGGCGTGGGGACGGCCGACGTGCGCGGGCGCAGCGAGCGCCGGGCCTGCGCGGGAGCAGGCGCTGGCTCTTCTGCAACACAACACGATGAGAAACATTATCCAACACGTATAATACCGGGTGTGAGGAATAATATAGATTATTATTCCGAATTAGGAAAATCGTTTATATTTTCTGCAATTTAAAATATATCTGGTCGTATTTTCGACGTAATGTATAAACAATCCATTTTTTATTACTGAAAAGAAAATGTAGCATATTACTTAATTAGCTGACCTGCGCAACTTCGCCTGCTCACTGCGCACATAAGAGAATTTTCTCCGTTCTTACAACATTTTTGCCTTATATCGCCTTCCTCGACAGATGGGCTATCCAACACTGAAAGGATTTTCTATTCGAACCAATAGTTCCTGAAATTAGCGCGTTCAACCAAACAAACATATGTTTAATATACAGTTTACGTAATCAACCGTACACTAGCGCGGTGCGTAGAGATTATAATGAACTGAACATTGCATCGAGATATACTTATTTAGGAAAACGTATTGCAACATATTCAGTAGACGCGCCGCTGGGTGTAACACCCAGTACAGTACAGTTAGCATCAACATTTGAATCGCTGTTTGAGATCCTTACCCTCATCAGAAGTAGAAGAGGTCGCTGGCTCAGGTGCTGGAGTGGGTGCGGGCTCGGGCTCGGGCGAGGTGGCGGGTTCGATGTCGGGCTGAGCTTGGGGGCGGCGCGCGGACGCGGTTCGTATGCTGGCCATCTTGAAGATGGAGTTACGCCGCGACTTCGCCGCGTCGCCGCCGCGCTTGCTCTTTATCTCACCTGCATCGGCAGTACGTATTATCGTTTCATAGTCATACCTACATGTTGACTGCACGGAACACGCAGCGGGCTAACGGTCACTACCAACGCGCTGTGTTGTGGCTCCGAATCCCAAACGTGTCAATTATTTTTGTGTTATACAAATGATTGTTTTAAGTGTAGGCGCACTTTGTCTCCGTTAATTATTATGTTAATAGTCTTGCTCGACACAAAGCTTGAACTAAGTGCGGTAGTTGTGTGATTAAAATTATATGACTCCTGCTTCTCTGAAGTGTGGAGTAAATACCTCACTTAGTACAATATTCTGATACTCATATCTTTTTAAAGTAATTTTCCGCGCTTGTCATAATTCCTGTTTCGCGGGGAACCTTACAAACTGTCAAACAACGGACACAAAGGACAAACGGACTCGGACTAATTGAGGCTCACACAGGTGTTTGTCCCGTGCAGGAATCGAACACACAGCACTTGACGCAATGACAGTGGCGTGGCGACCATTTTAACTACAGCGCTATCCGTGCACTCAGTTAACTATCTAAATAGAAATGTACTTAAACCACTACTTTAAGGTAAACCGAGGTGATTGCATTAGTAACATATTAACACGTGAGCTGTAAATAAAAATGGTTATTTCACGTTTTGTTAGTACGATACGCAGTTAGTGCACAAACTAAGTGTTAAGGTGAAGCGTTACCCGTGAATATGACCGCGTGAATGTTGCAACGTCAGCACAGAAAGAATCATAGGTTGTTGTATTGCCTGAGGTAAATCATCGATGTTACTTAGAAATAGAAGTGGCCCAACACCGCTACCCTGTGGAACTTCCATACCTCACTTTTCTTAAGTTACATCGCAAGTTGATGTTTATAGTAGAATCATAGGCAGGTTGTAATTAAATTTAATTTATAAAGGAATTTCTAGCATTTATTATTGAGTTATGATTCCTAGCTACTAGGTGCTACCGACAGGTGTGATCTGCATGGCGCACGGTAACGCCAGCCGGGCATTTATTTATTTATTTGGATCGAACAACGCCAACCAATTATACACATTTCTTACATCTAAATAGTAATTAACAGACATGCCTTGTGCTCATTTACTTACAAGCAACCACATCTAACAAAAATTAAAGTATCGCCACTAAAATGAAATAAAACTCTAAATACATTAACATACAATTAAAAAGAAATTATAACGTTAATCTAAAAATATAAATTCAAACCTGGTCTAGTGTGATATCATAATCACCGAAGCCTGGAACCGAGGTATTCATTCATTTTTTTCTTACATCTTATATATACAAGTTATCACCAAAGATATCTATCTACATTAGCCAGTCACTGAAAACTATTATATGATATAGCTGTTCTTGTTTAAGTTGAATTAAGACGTATGTTAGTCTTGCATCTACGTACATTGAGCAGCTTCCGACACCCGAGCGCGGGAGCCTCCTTGGAACAGAGGTATTAATTCTGGACGATCTACTCTATTGTTTAACAGCTATATAAGAATAATAGATCAAGTTGTTGACGACTACCGTTCAGCGAAACCGTTTTAAAATGTTCAAGACGACAATTGTACGATTTTAATGAATTATGTAAATTCATGTCAAAGGCAAGATGACTGACGAATCTCCGTTGTATTCGTTCAAGTCGGTTTTTGTGAACCTCATAAAATGGAGACCAAACCTGAGAGCAGTGCTCCAGTGTGCTACGGACCAATTAATAAAATAAAATAATCTTAGTTCTACGCTCTTTTTTTTTACGTGCGAGAATGCTTTGACGCATACCTCTCCGCGGGGCGACGGAGAGGTTATGTCGGGCTTACTAGGCAAATGATACCCGGGTTATACCGACTAAACCTACCACGGTGTTCCTCGACATAACCATAGACGGCGAGGCCGCGCGAATCGCTTTCACATGCAATCGCGACCCCGCCGTGGTTTCGGCCCGCACAGAAGTACTTCTTCCACCGTCCCCCTGGGGGAGACAAAGACACGATACAGAGCCGCACGCACGCCGCCTCTCTGACCTGGTGCCGATCGGGTGGCGAGTAGGCCCACGCAGCCCACCACCCCCAGGTGAAACCTCAGGGTGGCTGGAGGTCTTCTCGCGCCCTCCGGCGCCCGGTTCTGCGGTTGGGGAGAAGGTTTAAGCGCTCCCTCTCCCGCTCCGCCGCCTCCTTGATGGAAATTACTTCCTCACAAAAGGAGGCGACGGCGTTCCACGATCTCTCACTCCGGACCATAGACTGAACCAAGGCCGGGAGTGAGAGGGCAACCAGTCCGACTGCCGCGATCAACTCACGGCGCTGCGATGCCCAGGCGGGGCATTCCGCCAAAGTGTGCAGCGCCGTGTCTACAACAACATCGCGGCAGTCGCCGCAGTGATGACATCCGGGCGTCTCCTGCCGGCCTATGCGTCACAGGAACTGGCCAAAACAACCGTGGCCAGTCATTACCTGTGTCAGCCGGAAGGTGAGGGCGCCATGCCACCTTTCCAGCCACTCCTCAAAAACGGGTCTTACCGCCACGATTGTGGCGTGCCCGGCACTGGGGTGCACAAGTCGATTTCTCCATTCTTCCACCAGGACCTGGCGGAGTTCGGACCGTGCCGCCTCTAAAGCGGGAAGATCCGGCCCTTCGCCCCGAGCTAGCGCTTCCTGGCGCCAACGGTAGAGCGACGCCAGAAGTGCCGCTTCTAGGTCCCAGGGCATCGATCCGGTGAGGAGACTCGCTGCCTCGAACGAGATCGTGCGGTAGCCTCTAATTAACCTGACGGCCATTGCACGCTGTGGCGCACGGAGCGGCGATATATTACGGGCCGTCAGGTTATTTCCCCAAACTGGTGCCCCATAAAGGGCCATGGACCGCACGACCCCTTCGTAGAGCCTTCGGAAGGAGGTGCCTGGCCCCCTTAGGTTGGGCAGCAGACGTGCGAGCGCGCCTGCAGCGCCCAAAAGCCCGGGGGATCTTAGTTCTAGGCTGTATCAACCCTTTAGAGTTTCTGGCTATAAAACCACACATCTTAGTCGCAATCAATATTATTTTATCTATGTGTGCATTGAATGTAAGTTTACTGCCCATTAAAACTCCTAAATCACGTATACAGTCGACTTGTTTAAGTGGGTGATCATTTATTGTGTATGATATACGTATCATAGCCTTTTTTTCTTTTTTGGTAAAGGAAATATAATTGCGTTTCTCAGCATTTAAAGACATTTTATTTTGTAAGCACCACTCAACCAGACGGTCAATGTCGTCCTGAACTAGTCTACCATCCTCGGAACTTTGGATAGGTTTTAGAATTTTAAGGTCGTCGGCAAATAGGTAAAACTTTGTATGGTGGAAACACTCGGAGATGGAATTAATGAGAATTAAAAAAAAAGAGGTCCTAAATGCGATCCTTGTGGAACACCAGAGATGATGATGAATTCGGATGAATGCGCACCATTCACTACTACGTAGGATCTTCGGTTGGTAAGGTACGATTCAACCCATTTCAGAATGGATCCTCCTATTCCAAGGCCCGCAAGTTTCGTAATCAGTGTTGTATGGTCTACTTTGTCAACGGCTTTGCTAAAATCTGTATACACGGTGTCTACCTGAGTATCCAGATCTAGATGATGAGATATTGTACCTGTAAACGCTACAAGATTAGCAGTTGTAGACATTTTTTGTATTAAGCCGTGTTGTTGTTCAATAAATCGCATTTTGGCCCAACTATTTAAATATCGGTAAATTAATGACTCAAATATCTTCGGTATTATGGATAAAATTGATATAGGTCTATAATTCTTATCAATGTTTTTAGGACCATCTTTATGAATAGGCACAATTTTGGCCGTTCTCCAATAGTTAGGAAATTGTCCTGAACGGAGCGACTCGTCGAATATAAGCCTTAGAGGAAAGGATATTTGTTTGGCACATTCAGTTTAAGATACAGGTGGGCGATCACCCGCTCCAGGCCCTTTAGTTAAATTATTTTTTCTAGTTTATGAAGAATATCTGATTCTGGTAAAATCAATGTGTTAAGAGAGAGGGAACTATTATCAGAGATATAAATTGTTGAATTTGTAGCAGTCCGAGAGTCAAGTGTATAAATCGATAAAAAATGTTTTGCAAATAAGTTACTAACATGAAATATATCAGTAGCTTCTTCATCGTCTAATTGTATATAAGATGGTATGTCGCTTCTACCATTACGTTTTTATGTTTAATGAACGTCCAAAAATATTTTGGATTCTTAGCTATACTCTTTTTTAGATTATTGCAATAATTGGTAAAACATTGCTGCATCAGTTTTTCTGTTCTGCCCTTTAATAAATCAAAGACGACTTTGTCCAAAGGATTGTTATATTTGTTAAAACGCATCCCAGCTCGGTTTTCTTTAAGGCTTCTGATGAGACTACTAGTATTCCAAACAGGATATTTGTCGCATCTGAGTTTAGTCTTTGGTACAAATCGAGTTATTGCAACCTGCAAAATTCTATAAAACTGTGTTACCATCTCGTCTATATTGTTGCACGATGAGAATAAGTCGGTCCAGTTAATATTATGTAATTCATCGGACAATTGCATCATAGTCGGCTTTGTAAAAATGATATCTAGAGAGTTTGTGTGATGGCACATTATTTTCTGAATAATCAATTGTAAGTTCGACTTCTAATTATCTATTGCAGTTAAAATTTCGTTAGCTTCAATAACAGATAAATTGGATTCTGACGAAAGAACCAAATCGAGAATTCTAGATTTATTATTCTTTATTTTATTATATTGCTTCAAATCGTTTATGGCCATGAACTCCGACATAAGATGATAAAGTGGGCACGAAGCACTTAGTTAAATATAAAGATTATCACTATTATTAATCCATGTTAAATTGGACATATCATCAGGCATCTCGAAACCACCGAAACCACTCAGTTTTACACCGGAGGTCATATTTAGACAGCGTTTGATGCCCATCGACGGATTTCATTCATCCATATTTGTACATCACGGGTATTTGAGCCAAATACAACATAGAAAGTTATATTGGCTTTGACCGCCATAGCGCTGAGCCAAGAACCACCGTCGATGAGATAGCAGAGTGGAGTGGGCGGTACCTGTGGCGGCGGCGGCGCGCAGGCGCGACACGTGCGCGGGCGGCAGGCGCAGCGCGGCCAGCGCGGGCAGGATGTAGCGCAGGTAGCGGTTGCGCAGCGAGTGCCACGAGCGCGCGCGCCCACCCACGCGCTCGAACTGCTCCTGCAGCTCGCGCCACAGCCGGTTGCCGTTGACGAGGCGCGCGCGCCCGCCCACGCTCACCCACGACACGATCGCGTGGTCCTCCAGGTTCGAGTACTCCTTGGCGCCGTGCGCCGACGCGCTGCAACACACGCCTCATCCCATCGTCATCGTCGCTTTGACCTGCCATTTCGCTCAAACAGTGCTAATCCAGACGCTCATTCTACAGAAAACCGCCGTGAGCAGATTATCCAGGCTGTATATGATACGCAAAACTATACTGTCTGCAAAGGACCACCAATGTATAGCCCTCTCGCTGACAGTAATGTCGCTTTAAGTATCAACTTTGAGGTTACTGTCGGCAGTAATGCCCATACATCAGCACAATATATTATATTGATATTCTAAAGACAAAGTTTAGTATATTTGTGTGTCTGATGTTGTTTGTAATGAATATAACATCACGCTACGAGCCACGGGAGCGAGCCAATATCATAAACGAGGATGAAACCGTACGGAACAGCTAGTTGATAATTAAGTAAAACTATCTTTTTTCATTTAGGTCTCATAGTACACTTATGAACGTCACACTAGATTACACTAACAATAACATGAATGTACATTCGCCTGTTGCCACGTTCAGCAGAGCTAAGGCGTAGAACCAATGAGATGAACGTGCAACAAACTCACAGCCACTATTTTTATCGCCAATTTTACTATTCTGTTTCTTTTACAAATTAAATTTGTAAGGAACTGCAACCATTTGCCTGCTGAATTGAAAACAAATAAGCATCAAATTTAAAAAAATAAAATTGATGCACTAAAATAGAAAATTATAATATTAGCCTCTAACATCAGGCAAGGCAAAATAGGAGCATCTAATCACATGCACATGAGGTAACAAAAACAATGAGCGACCATATTGTAGTCCGGGCAACGAGATATATTTCAATTAGAAATAAATATAAACCGATAGCTCAGCGAGGAGACCAACAACCTGCAATGCAGAGGTCAAAATAAGGTCGAAAATCGCATGCACCTGTTTTTTGTAAGCACTATCGATGGCTGATCATTTTCTGATAGTCATTTGTTTTGTAGACGTTCATGTGTTTTGAAGACACGTGCATTTGTTAAAAAAAATATATCGTGTGATAATCATTGAAAATTATTTATAAAACATAACAATTTATTTATACATATTAGGTACATAATATTGATATCAAAAGGTTATTAGATAATTATGTAGAGCAATTTTTAATGTGTATCTGGAAATGACATTTCAATCGGTGACACAAAGAGGAAATGGAATTCCTTCTCGTATCACTGGTGGCACGAGTTTGTGGTGCGACGAGGAGGACGCTCAATATTTTGGTTCTTCGAGCCTGAGATGATGGTAATAATAACAAAACAAGCATAGCGGTCTTCAAATCGAATCCTGTGAAATTGCCCAATTGATGTTACGAATATCAATTGTTACCAAATGTAAAATAATATATTGTGAGATATCATTGTGTCAATGTAGAAATCATAATAGCACACTACCGTAAACTTAACTATATATTTATGAATATAGTATCAAAGACCTTCAATAAATCTAATTTAATTTTACCTACGTACAATACTGTGCATATTAGTAATTGCGTAAATAAGACAGGTGCGTGTGTGACATGACTGTGTAACACGAGTGCGCAGTTCAATTTTGTATTTACAATGTAAAATGTTACTTGTAATGATGACCTACATGACCATCTGGCAAATAAGCACATGACCCATGCAAGCTGTTAGTTTAGCAACATCGGCGATAACACATGCATCGCTGATGCTTCAAAGTAGAAGTCACTGTGTTGGCAGCGCAAAGGACCAATGACACAGATATCTTGATGACAACACTGCACTTCCGTGAACAGCTCTGATATCTGTACCAGTTGCTGGAACACGTCAAAATGGTTGGCGGCAATTACCTCGTAGTAGAGCGCGGTATTTTCCTGCATCGAGCAGCTTTCAATTTGAGCGAAATGGTAAGCTAAAAATTTACGTGATTTTGTCTTAAATATGTTACGTACTTAATGCGGATTTATAGAACAAGACTGATATTGATCAGAAGTCGAATGTTCCACGTCTCCTTTTAGTAGAATTACTCTGAATTAAAAATATATAGTTGTAACCTTATGCAGAAACTAAATGTAACATTAAAGCGAATATGATTTTATGCGGCACTTTATGTGTTGCCTTACCTAACCATTTGTTAGAGTGTAATGAACGACTACAAGTACAAGTACAAGTAATATCCCCGAAGTGTCTCATTCATTTAGTTTATCTAAGCCCATTCATGATTTTAGTGTTAGTAGTAATTTATTACAGAGACTTAACTCACCGCTTACTGATGGTGTGCGTGGGTGCGTCTTCCTTCCTCGGGTCGGCTGTGCCCGCACCGGTCTGCGTGTGCGCGGGAGCCTTCTGCGCCATAGGACGCGCAGGTGTACTGGACCTTGGCGCCGGCCTCGTCGGCTTGAACACGTCTGCACCGCTGTCACTGTCGCTGTGTTTCACTGCCGGCTGTCGGCTGGCGGCGCGCTTGGACGACGACGCGCTGCTCGTCGCCTGAGGTTTAGTTACACTGTTTCCAGACTTTGTTTGTGAGCGTTTCTTGGTTGTTTCGTGTTCGCTGTCACTATCAGACTGCAAGTCTACTACTTTAGCGTGTGCCTGCGTCGCTGTTTTCTTACGCGAGAAGTCACGCTTCTGGTCACTGGACTTGTGACGTTTGGCCGAGCTTCGATTATCTTCTCTGCCAGATTTACGCCACGTATTGGTCTTGGTTCGTAGAGAATCGCGTTTGTTGTCACTGGATATTTCAACTGATTCGTCACTGTCTGACTCTTCTACAGTGCGATTGGGCTGCGTATTAGTCTTGCTTCGTAGAGAATTGCGTTTATCGTCGCTAGAATTCGGAACTGATTCCTCACTTTCTGAATGTTCTTTGTTATGATTACTTCGTCTATAATGTTTGCTCCGTGAAGAATCGCGTTTAGAGTCACGAGACTTCTGAAATAAATCCTCACTTTCTGAGTCTTCTACGATACGTTTACTCCGCGTGTCAGTGTTGCTTCGTAAAGAATCGCGTTTGTTGTCACCGGAGTTCTGGGTCGAGTCGTCACTATCTGTATCTATTTCGTTATGTTTACTCCGCGTATCAGTGTTGCTTTTTAGAGAATTGCGTTTGTCACCGGACTTTTTAACTGATTCGTCACTCTCTGAATTTTCTACGGTAGGTTTAGTTCGAGTATCAGTTTTGATCCGTTGAGAATCGCGCTTATTATTATTGGATTTCTTAATTTTCCTTTGATTGTCTTCACTACCAGAGTCTTCCTTGTAACGATGAGTGTTCGTGGTACTCCTTCGAGGTAGCGAGTCGCGTTTACGCTCACTAACCTGACCATTTGTTTCTCGTTTGTCCGCAGAACCTGGCTCTCCCACGCGAGTAGCACTTCGCAAGGACTTGCGCTTATTTTCACTAGATGAGTGCGCCTCATCGCGTTCCTTGTCACTGTCCTCTACATTATGTTTAGTGTTCGCGTTTGGACTCGAGGAGTCGCGCTTGTTCCTACTGGTACTAGATTTTTGTGTCGGTTCGTTACTGTCCGAGTTGTGCGAGTGTTTGGTTTGCGCCACAGTGTTTTGAGCTACAGCAAGTTCGTTGGCGGGCGCGGCGCGCGGGGCATGCCTGTTCTCCTTGTCGGTGTCGCCGCCGGAGCTGCGGTCGCGGCGGGGCGCGGGCGCGCGGCGGCGCGGGCGCGGCGCGAGCCCGAGGCGCGCCGCGAAGTGCGCGCGCGCCATGTCGTGACGCTCGCGCAGCGCGCGCTCTGTGCGCGGGCAGCGCGCCACGTCCACGAGCGGGTTGATCGCGTAGAACAGCGCGCGCTTGTAGCCGTCGTCCGCGTCGAAGCGCGCCAGCGCGCTGCTGCGCGTGCGCGCCACGAAGCTGCGCAGCGCCGACACGTCCGACTCCGAGATGGTCAGCTCCTTGCACACGTCCGAGTTAGACGTTGCGCTGCTCTCGCTGTCTGACCTCTTCCTCTTATCTCGCTTATTGCAACCACTATTTTTTGTATTATTCCGCGGCTCCTTGATCGGTCGCCGCTGGGAATGTTCTGTGTCAGAGCTGCAACTCACTTTGGTCGGCTTCTTGTCTGCCGAGTCGTCGCTGGGTGCGTCAGGTCGCGCGCGCTTGGCGGGACTCGCGTGCTTGTCCAGCAAGGTGTGGAGGGGCGGCGCGCGGCCCCGCGCCTGCGGGCCGGCGGCGCTGCGTGGGGCTGTGGCGGGGGCAGGGGCGGGCGCGCTGGTGGCGAGGCTGATGGTGAGCGCGCACGTGTCGCGCGGCGCGTGCTGCACGGCGACGTCGCGCGCGCCGCGGTGCTGCGTCGCCGCGTCGCAACGTCGCGTGACGACACTCGACGCGCTGTCGGCGCACGACTTGCCGAAGTTGTTGTTGTTGTTGCAACTGAAGCAAACAGTTATAAACAATATTTTGTGAGCAACTTAATAAATATTAATATTGTTTGACTGCCGCTCATGGACATGATTGGGTTTCTTTGGAATTACAGAAGAAATTTATACTAATATTTTTAGTTGATTGTTTGGTTTGCATATTGAGCTACCACCACCTAATTTAGTGGTTGCGGGAAGACGACTAGCACGCAGTGCTGCTGCATGCGCCCTAGGTACTATACAAAACTAAAGCATCACGAGTATTGCCTACAGGTTCAATAAATGAATGTGATAGAACATATACATTATATTATTATAATACAAACAGATAAGTCTCCTGTGCACTCCGTGACTGATGAGTGTACATATCATGCATAAAATAACTATAATATGTCTTCTCGACTATCTTCTGAGCATATTTCCAGACTCTGTGCCATTTGATTCTCCATTTGGGATCCAAATTGTATTCGGCTATAATCCAGGTATAATACAGTATTGCCTACCTCTTCAGCGTGTATTTTAAATAAAGAAGGTTACCCATTAAAGTGCATGCAGCAGTGATAGTGAGCGCAGGCGAGCGGCGCCGCCGGCGACTGGGCCGGGCGCTTCGTCTTCAAATGCGCCGCCGCACTCTCTATGCTGTAAGCAGACAGCACATAACCATACACTACATGCTTAGTTTGCACTTCTTAGCACGAGCTCCATGCTCACAACCACCAATCTTAACTAACATTTAATTCCCAATGCAGAGGGCTATATAAACATAGTCGTGATAAACCGCATATTACTCATGGATGGTGTAGTACTTAAAGTCTGCGCCTAGGCTCGGACTGGAGGAATTGAACACAACTCTAGAGTTATGTTCAATTCCTAAACCTGTCAAGCATTAATAGTGTGATCCACAAATTGTTGTTCTGGGTTTTGACCCGGTTTGAACTGTTTCTCTGTTGCATGACCCTAGTTTTGACTAGGGCCATGCAACAGAGAAACAGTTACTCATTATGGGAGTTGTCTATTTTAGGAAACACTTTGTGTATGTAATGTTCTCTTGTCAAGAGGTTTGACAAGAACAAGAACAACTGAACAAGAATTCCCAAATACTTTTAAATGTCACTGCACTCACTGCACTCACCGCCAAATGGTTTAACCCCTTCGGCCGCCATCGTAACCGTAGTTTCGTAACTAGTTTCGATGACGGCTTTTTTTTTACTTGTACGTAACCAGTTTCGATCAAGGAATTATTTATCTTCGTACGAAATTAGTTATGATGGAGCATTTTTTTATACTTATACGAAACCAAGTTGCGATGCAAAAATAAACATTATTATTGTGAAACCGGATATGCAACCTCTTACGAACTGAGCACATTTCAAAAAAACACATTAAAAAAAATGTGAACCATAATATTTGTTGAAATTTAACTACTTTATATGAGTTTTATTGCATTGTTTATTTATGAAACATGATTTAATTTATTTAACTATTAAATCTATTCTGATTTAATTTTACATTTTCCCCAATATTTCTCAGCAGCCATGTTTACAGGGAGACTGAACATGCTGAAGTTAATTTTAACAATATTAGTTTAAAGAATCCAAATTTTGTAATTATAGTGTTTTTGATAAAATGCATATAAAGTAATATCATTTCAATGTATAACATTAGCGTAACCTTAAGACAATATTATATTATTATTTGTTGTGAGTCTACTATTGTTCTCCATGTCCATTGTGTAATAAATGTGTGAAAGCTTCCAACAGGATGGAGACTATGTATGCCTAGTGCTCCTGTACTGAAGACAGATGCTATGTAGTGTTGTCTATTAACATTATAGAATAAACAAGCCTCACTTATCCATTACCTAGTAGAAACGGAGTATAACAGCTATTATGAGAGATGATATTTGGTATCATTTTAGATGCAACATTTAATATACATAGAGCATACATAGAGCAAGAAACAGCCTAGTTGGTGCAGCAAACTAACTGTTTATAGAGAGCAAGGGTTCTGTGCCGGCTTCATAAATCTTACTGCTTGTTTGTGATGTGTGTTAAGTACCTGTATGTGCTCTAGTTATGTACGTACCTGTATGTGTTAGTATGCAAATGAATTGATTGACAATGTGCATCAAACAAAGTAACCAACATAATATATTACACAATTTAAGGAACATGGTTATAAGGTAAATCATACTTCAATCTATTGGCCAATGCTGGATCCTGCTACAATGTCCAGTCCAGATACAATGCTATTGATGTGTATGGTTTCCAGCTAATCAATGAGTTTATAATTATGTCTATTGACAGTGAATTAGCTCCAAAACATTATGTGTATCAAGTCATGAATAAAATCGTATAACAAGGCTCAACTACTCTACAGCCAGCCGTATAGCGTTTGTGCTGATGCTTGAGCCCTCCGGCGAGGGTAACCAACTTGGAACTATATCTGATTGGAATGCAAACAATCACACAAAAATGTGTTGGACGAGCGCAGGGTTAGTAGTGAGAGACGTGTGAGGGGCACAGACCTGCGTGCCGCCAGCCGCGGGCCGAGGCGGACGGCGCCGGAGCGGTGCGCGGCGTGCGCCTCGAGCGCGGCCAGCACGCGCCGCCGCGCCGCCACGCGCAGCTTCCCGCGCTGCACGAACACGAAGCGCGGCCGCCGCGACCAGCCCTCCACCGACCCCGACGACGCGTCCAGCTGGCGCCAGCAGCCCTCGGCCCACACGAAGTACTTCGCACCGCTCATCACGACACTATGCACAACACACTAGCTCACCGAGCGCGTTTCCACACTCCGAGATGCGCTCTTTCTATCCATTTAATCCTACGCTCGGTTTGTGTTGCTTAATGTCTTGTTTTCCATAATAAACAGTGTATGTTACACGAAACGCCACATTCCCGCCGAATACAGCTATGCAGTTTGTTTGACATTGCAGTTTTGACAATTATGACATTTGATGACGCGTTTTATAAATCGTAGAGTCTATATTGAATATAAGTCTTTCAAGTCCACAATGATTGTGCAATTTAAAATATTATGTTATATTTATGTTGACAAGCCGAAGCGACTTATAATCACATGCAAAATATCACTATTTTATACCTAAGCGTCTCGTGTACCTAATTACTGTGCAAGTATAGAATATTATTATTATTATCACCTTTATTTATCACCAATCAATAAAAAATATTTTTTTTAATATATTTTTAAAAAAACAAAAAATATTAATATCATGGAGTCCCACCAGCATCGAGACAAGGTCCAAGCTGTCGGTGGTTAGGGGACCAGAGAGAAGAACCTCCTCACTATGCGTGCCGTATCTAGGAGGACTGCCCCTGCATCTGGCCCTTGACCCAAGCACCTAACGCGAGCCTCTACAGATGTTGATCGAGGCTCTTGGCTATTAGACCGTTCACCGTAACGACTATCGGTACAATGATTGCCGAGTCCACATCCCACATATCGACAACCTCGTGTGCTAAGTTCAGGTATTTGAACCGCCGTGGAGCTAGAGTTATTCATGGACCTGGACATGGTGGTGAAAAGGCAGATACCACGTCAGGTCCTCCTAATAGAGGACCTGAACGCCAAGGCCGGGGAATGGAGCAACTGCTCCACTGACACTCGAGGGTAGATAGTCAGGGAGTGGGCGGTTGCCACAGGATTGACCCCCCTCTCGAGGCAGATCCGTGGGGCCGTCCGTACAAGGCGGTCAGGGGCAAGTTGCGCCTCTGGGCACCGCCGGTCACCGGTCTCCAGCCCCGGCAATTAGAGGAGGTGGTCTCCGCTCTTTTTCCTTCGAGAACGGAGCACACGCTAATTGCTAATTGCAGAGCTCGGCGCGGCAATGATGCGGCTCTGGGGCAATAACACCGCCCCGGGGCTGGACGGAATTCCTGGCCGCGCCCGAGTTTTGGCCTACGATGCCCTAGGGGACCGGCTCCTCAGGCTATTTAGCGCCTGTTTGGAGTCGGGACGGTTTCTTTCCATGTGGAAGACGGGTAAGCTGGTCCTCCTGAGAAAGGAGGGCCGCACCGCGGACTGCCCCTCCGCGTATCGCCCCATAGCGCTGTTGAATGAGGTGGGCAAGCTCTTTGAGCGTGTAGTGGTTGCCTGCATTTCCAGGCACCTGGTGCGGGTGGGCCCCGACTTGTCCGAACTCCAGTTCGGATTCCGGGATGGCCGATCAACGATTGACGCGATTAGTTCGTCAAGGCCCTTCCGGAAGAGGTCGTCGCCTCGCGCGGTGTCCTTGGACATCGCCAACGAGTTCAACACCCTGCCGTGGGCGACTATTAGGGAGGCGTTCCGATTTCTTGGGGTGCCTTCCTATCTGCGCCGAATAGTCGGAGACTACCTGCACCAGAGGAGTGTATTTTGTGTGGGGCGGAACGGAGAGACGTTTTGGAGGGAGGTTTCGTGCGGTGTTCCACAGGGTACGATTCTCGGACCGATCCTGTGGAACATCGGCTACGACTAGGTGCTGCGGGGCGCTCTGCCCAAAATGACAACTCACTCACTAGAATCTGTACTCCTTTTACCGGTATTTTGATTTTTTTTAAGTATAGAGCTAATAAGAAAAGATGCTCAGTCGGCGAGGGAAGGCTCGTAACTGGTTTAGGTTTTTTTTAATTTTTTTTATAAGTATTTTTATCACTCCACAGACTTGGGTCCGTGCCTTTTTAAGAGTGGTTTTACTTATTAGATTTAATTCTTTTGTTAAAATTTTAATACATCATTGATGTGCCTGCTGTTGTTGGCTTTTCAGGCAACATCATAAACAACTTTCCTATGTTACTTCTTTTAGTTGGTAATAGAAGAATTGAATGTTTAAGGCTTGAAGCCTTACGAATAACAGGGGGACTTTGTCATAGTCCGGCCTTGATGTTGTTGATAGTGCTGCGAGTTTTGCGAGCTCATCTGCACGCTCGTTACCGATTGTTCCTGCGTGAGCTCTGAGCCAAAAGAGTCTTACTTTTTTGCCTTGCTTTGCTATGATGTTTATGTTCTGTTTTATTTCTCTTGATAGGGCTGTGGTCTGTTTGGGATTCTTCAGCAGCTCCAGCGAAGATCTTGAGTCGCTCAGGATGTTGATGATGGGTTCGCTGCTGATTCTCGCCATTTCCACTGCCCTGTGCAGAGCGTATATTTCTGCTTGGAAAACAGAATAATAGTGGTCTAGACTAAAGGTTGAAGATGTTATTTCCTTGCCTCCTTTCCACCACGTGAGTGCAGCTCCAGTCTTTCCCTCAATTTTGCTGCCGTCTGTGTAAATTTGAGGGCCGGTGATGTGGTGGGACTCGATTGTTTCGGGATTCATGTTTTCGAGAAGCTCGAACTCGGTGGTTTTAAGTTCGGAGGGGTGAGGTTGATGGAGATATCTCACCTTTGGATCCAGATGGTTCCCTGGGGGGAGGTAGTCTAGACTGATGCCCTATTTGATCTTGTAGAGACTTGCTGTTTCTTGGATCCTAAGATCGATCGGTAGCAAGCCTGATAGGGCCAAGGCTGATGTTAAATAGACTGTCCTATAACCTTTGCAGATTTTCAAGGCGAACCCTCTTTGGGTAGAGTTTAAGATGTCATGTACAGTGTTTAGGTCCGTGGCTGGAGCCCAAACACTGGAGGCATATATGATTATTGGCGCCGAGTTTGAGCGATTTTTGGGCGCGGTGAGGGCCTTGATTCATCGGTACCCATCGCTTCCGGTCGTGGTGGCGGGGGACTTCAATGCCAAATCAACGGCTTGGGGATCCCCTGTCACCGACGCTCGCGGCGACGCGCTGGAGGAGTGGGCGATTACGACGTAGCCGCGACGTAGTTGAGGACACGGCGCTGCACACTTTGGCAGTTTGCCCCGCCTGGGCATCGCAGCGCCGTGAGTTGATCGCGGCAGTCGGATTGGTTGCCCTCTCGCTCCCGGCCGTAGTTCAGTCTATGGTCCGGAGTGAGAGGTCGTGGAACGCCGTCGCCTCCTTCTGTGAGGAAGTCATTTCCATCAAGGAGGCGGCGGAGCGGGAGAGGAAGCGTTTATACCCTCTCCCCAACCGCAGAGCCGGGCTCCGGAGGGCGCGAGACGACCTCCAGCCACCCTGAGGTTTGACCTGGGGGTGGCGGGCTTTGTGGGCCTGCCCGCCATCCGTTCAGCACCAAGAGAGAGGCGAGAGGCGGCGTGCGTGTTCCCACGCGCGCCTCTGTTTCGAGTCCGTCCCCCCTACAGGGGGGACAGTAGGGGTAATTGTGAGAAGTGCCTATAGGGTAGGTCTTTTGCGTAGTGGCCTGCCGTTTCATACGGTGGGCCGAAACCTCGACGGGGTCGCGACCGCATGCGTAAGTGATTCGCGCGGCCCCGTCGATAGTGGTTTTGTTGAGGAACACCGTGGTAGGTTTAGTCGGTATTCCGGGAGGCTCATTATCTTCTTAACATCTTTCTTTTACCCCGGCGAGTCCGACATAACCCCTCCGCCCGCCCCCGCGGAGGGGAATGCGTCATGAATTCCGCCAAGTAAAAAAAAATTAAAAAAATTTAGGTTAGATTAGATTAGGTTTATTTCGTGTTTTGTTACCTTTCGGATTATTTACCAGCAAATTTCGTAAGTGAGTTTTTGAAAAATTGTAATGCTAGTCTCTGTACTACGTCTGAGCACTTAACCTGTATTGTGGTTGACTTCAATCTCGGCAATACAACTTGGTCAGCAAAGACAGGTTGTCCTGTAGGCTGTAACTGTGAGAAATCGAAGTCTCTCCTTGATCTATTTCAGATGAGTTCGATACGTCAATTAAATATCAATTTAAACCAAAACAACCGGGTTTCTGACTTAGTAATAACTGACGTTTCTGACTTTATTAGTCACGCCGACCACATATTAGCCGTCTCAACGTTCATCACCTACCTTTTTGATATAACAATTCGAACCAGTATTACTTCACTTTTAAAGAATTCTTCTAGGTACCTACCTAGAAGAATTCTTTAAAAGAATTAATCTTCTTTACCTAGGTAGGTAGGTAGGTAGGTAGGTAGGTAGGTAGGTAGGTAGGTAGGTAGGTAGGGTGCGTCTCATAACGTATAAACTCATTTGGTCTAATTTCATTTTATTATCGTACATAAGATATAATCAACGTGAGATATACCAACTGTTGATATGATTTCTTTACATATAACATTTATTTATTCTAAAACTTAATTAATATAACGTTGTTTGATATAACGTTTATGTAATCGAAAATAATTTGGTCTAACGTTTAATATGTATATTGTTTATTTAATCGAAAATCATTAGGTCTAACGTTTAATATATATAAAAAAACGTCATTATGGTTAACACCCCGACTCAGAGTACCCCGACTCGGATAGGTTAGGTTAGAAGGCTAAGGCGAAAGAGGAGCGAACCGGAGCGGAGCTCCCGCCTTAGCCTTCGCGGTAATTTTTTTTTAAACCATTCTGAAATATGAGCCCGCGAAGCGGGGCTCCGTCGACCTATCTTAGCGCAGGTGGTAATCAGTTAGACCAAATAAGTTTTATATCTTTTGAGTGGTATGTTAAACGATTTTATATTTAATGTATGTTATGTCAAACGATGTTATATTTAATGTATGTTATGCTTATAAAAATTAGTTATTTTAAAATTATATCAATCGTTTATTATACTGGGTGTAAGGAACAGCGTACCGAAAACCGATACCAGTGATTCAGTACATGATACTGAGGCCTTTGGCGGTCGAATTATCCGGAAAAAATGTCATGAATTTTCCGATTTTTTTGGCATTGTTTTCCATATAATGTAACGCAATAGTTACTATTGTCGACCCGCACTTAATTTTACATAAAATTCTAAGAATTAAACAATTTTCCAAAAAACAGCTATGTAGATATGAACACGAAAACTCGCACTATCAGCTGTTACGGCGGCAAGTACAATGGCACGGTCGCGCGTACGCTACAACATTGTAGTTACATTGTTGCAGCGGCGAACGCTCGCTCAACTCAGTACCTACGTTTCCCGAAGATTTCCGAAGTGATACGAAGTTGCGCGAAATTTGGTTAACAATAATGTGTGGATAAGTTAACTAGGTACTAAATTTAATTATTACAAAGATAGACGAGGGCGGTGTAAAATTTGATGAAATGTATATAAATGTATATGTTGATAAATAATGCATAATTATTCAATTTAAGTACATAATTATCTAGTTTTGTTATTACGCTGTATCAAATACCTACCTGCTCCAAAACCAGCTTACACGTTTTATGAGCGTTACGTTGGCAAATGTTGTTGCCAACGTTTATTGTAGCAAAGGTCAAAGGTCAAAGTTCGTTTGCCAACGTCAATCGTTGTAAAGGTCAAAGGTCATTGCTTAAGTTCGTCTTAGTCGAAGTCAAAGTTCAAAGGTCGCAGCAAAGGTCAAAGGTCGTTGCCAACGTCTATCGTAGTAAAGGTCAAAGGTCATTGCTGAAGTTCGTCTTAGTCGAGGTCAAAGGTCAAAGGTCGTAGCAAAGGTCAAAGGTCGTTGCTAACGTCTATCGTAGTAAAGGTCAAAGGTCAAAGGTCGTTACTAATGTCGGTCGTAGCAAAGGTCAAAGGTCGTTACTAATGTCGATCGTAGCAAAGGTCAAAGGTCGTTGCCAACGTCTATCGTACCAAAGGTCAAGGGTCACATGTCGTTGCCAACGTCTATCCTAGCAAAGGTCAAGATCAAAGGTCGTTGCCAATGTCTATCGTAGCAAAGGTCAAAAGTCGTTGCCAACGTCTATCGTAGTAAAGGTAAAAGGTCAAAGGTCGTTACTAATGTCGATCGTAGCAAAGGTCAAAGGTCGTTGCCAACGTCTATCGTACCAAAGGTCAAGGGTCAAATGTCGTTGCCAACGTCTATCGTAGCAAAGGTCAAGATCAAAGGTCGTTGCCAATGTCTATCGTAGCAAAGGTCAAAAGTCATTGCCAACGTCTATCGTAGTAAAGGTCAAAGGTCAAAGGTCATGGCAAACGTCTATCATAATAAAAGTCAAGGGTCAAATGTCGTTGCCAACGTCTATTGAAGCGAAGGTCAAAGGTCAAAGTTCATGGCAAACGTCTATCGTAGCAATGGTCAAAGGTCGTGGTTAACGTCTGTCGTAGCTGAGGTCAAAAGTCAGAGGTCGTTTGACAACGTCAATCATAGTAAAGGTCAAAGGTCATAGCAAACTTCTATCGTAGTAAAGGTCAAGGGTCAAATGTCGTTGCCAACGTCTATTGTAGCAAAGGTCATAGGTCAAAGTTCGTTTGCCAACGTCAATCGTAGTAAAGATTGAAGGTCAAAGGTCGTTGCCAATGTCTAGCAAAGGTCAAAGGTCGTTGTTAACGTCTATGGCAGCTGAGGTCAAATGTCAAAGGTCATTGCCAACGTCTACCGTAATAAAGGTTAAAGGTCAAAGGTCGTTGCCAATGTCTATCGTAGCAAAGGTCAAAAGTCGTTGCCAACGTCTATCGTTGTAAATGTCAAAGGTCAAAGTTAATTGCCAAAGTTTATCGTAGCAAAGGTCAAAGGTCGTTGTTAACGTCTATGGCAGCTGAGGTCAAAGGTCAAAGTTCGTTTGCCAACGTCAATCGTAGTAAAGGTCAAAGGTCATTGCTTAAGTTCATCGTAGCGTAGGTCAAACGTAGTTACAAACGTCAATCGTAGTAAAGGTCAAAGGACAAAGGTCATGGCAAACGTCTATCGTAGTAAAGGTCAAGAGTCAAATGTTGCAAACGTCTATCGTAGCGAAGGTCAAAGGTCAAAAACCATTGCTTAAGTTAGTCTTATACTAGGTCAAAGGTCAAAGGTCGTAGCGAAGGTCAAAGGTCGTTGCTAACGTCTATCGTAGCAAAGGTCGAGGGTCAAATGTCGTTGCCAACGTCTATCGTAGCAAAGGTCAAAGGTCAAAGTTCGTTTGCCAACGTAAATCGTAGTAAAGGTCAAAGGTCAAAGGTCGTTGCCAATGCTATCGTAGCAAAGGTCAAAAGTCGTTGCGAACGTCTATCGTAGTTAAGGTCAAAGGTCAAAGGTCATGGCAAACGTCTATCGTAGAAAGGTCAAGGGTCAAATGTTGCCAACGTCTATCTTATCGAAAGTCAAAGGTCACAGTTCATTGCTTAAGTTCGTCTTAGTCGAGGTCAAAGGTCAAAGGTCGTAGCAAAGGTCAAAGGTCGTTGCTAACGTATATCGTAGCTAAGGTCAAAGGTCGTTGCCAACGTCTATCGTAGCAAAGGTCAAAGATCATTTCTTAAGTTCGTCTTAGTCGCGGTCAAAGGTCAAAGGTCGTAGAAAAGGTCAATGGTCGTTGCCAACGTCTATAGTAGCAAAGGTCAAAGGTCAAAGGTCGTTGCCAATGTTTATCGTAGCAAAGGTCAAAGGTCGTCTTTAACGTCTATGGCAGCAGAGGTCAAAGGTCAAAGTTCGTTTGCCAACATCTATCGTAGTAAAGGTCAAAGGTCAAAGGTCATGGCAAACGTCTATCGTAATAAAGGTCAAGGGTCTAATGTTGCCAACGTCTATCGTATCGAAAGTCAAAGGTCAAAGTTCATTGCTTAAGTTCGTCTTAGTCGAGGTCAAAGGTCAAGGGCGTAGCGAAGGTCAAAGGTCGTTGCAAACATCTATCGTAGCAAAGGTCGTTGCCAATGTTTATCGTAGCTAAGTTCAAAGGTCGTTGTTAACGTCTATGGCAGCAGAGGGCAAAGGCCAAAGTTCGTTTGCCAACGTCAATCGTAGTAAAGGTCAAAGGTCATTGCTGAAGTTCGTCTTACTCGAGGTCAAAGGTCAAAGGTCGTAGCAAAGGTCAAAGGTCGTTGCTAACATCTATCGTAGCAAAGGTCAAGGGTCAAATGTCGTTGCCAACGTCTATCGTATCAAAGGTCAAAGGTCAAAGGTCGTTGCCAATGTTTATCGTAGCAAAGTTCAAAGGTCGTTGTTAACGTCTATGGCAGCAGAGGGCAAAGGCCAAAGTTCGTTTGCCAACGTCAATCGTAGTAAAGGTCAAAGGTCATTGCTGAAGTTCGTTTTACTCGAGGTCAAAGGTCAAAGGTCGTAGCATAGGTCAAAGGTCGTTGCTAACATCTATCGTAGCAAAGGTCAAGGGTCAAATGTCGTTGCCAACGTCTATCGTATCAAAGGTCAAAGGTCAAAGGTCGTTGCCAATGTTTATCGTAGCAAAGGTCAAAGGTCAAAGTTAATTGCCAATGTCTATCGTAGCAAAAGTCAACGGTCAAAGTTCGTTTGCCAACGTCAATCGTAGTAAAGGCCAAAGGTCAAAGGTCGTTGCCAATGCCTTTCGTTGCAAAGGTCAAAGGTCAAAGTAAATTGCCAACATTTATCGTAGCAAAGGTCAAAGGTAACGTCTATGGCAGCTGAGGTCAAAGGTCAAAGTTCGTTTGCCAACGTCAATCGTAGTAAAGTTCAAAGGTCATTGCTTAAGTTCATCGTAGCGTATGTCAAACGTAGTTACAAACGTCATTCGTAGTAAAGGTCAAAGGACAAAGGTCATGGCAAACTTCTATCGTAGTAAAGGTCAAGGGTCAAATGTCGTTGCGAACGTCTATCGTAGCGAAGGTCAAAGGTGAAAAGTCATTGCTTAAGTTCATCGTAGCGTAGATCAAACGTAGTTACAAACGTCAATCGTAGTAAAGGTCAAAGGACAAAGGTCATGGCAAACGTCTATCGTAGTAAAGGTCAAGGGTCAAATGTCGTTGCCAACGTCTATCGTAGCGAAGGTCAAAGGTCAAAGGTCATTGCTTAAGTTCGTCTTAGTCGAGATCAAAGGTCTTTGTTAACGTCAATGGCAGCTGAGGTCAAAGGTCAAAGGTCATTGCTCAAGTTCATCGTAGCGTAGGTCAAAGGTAGTTACAAACGTCAATCGTAGTAAATGTCAAAGGTCAAAGGTCAGAGGCCATTGCCAACGTCAATCGTAGTAAAGGTCAAAGGTCGTTGCCAATGTCTATCGTAGCAAAGGTCAAAGGTCAAAGGCCATTGCCAACGTCAATCGTAGTAAAGGTCAAAGGTCGTTGCCAATGTCTATCGTAGCAAAGGTCAAAGGTCGTTGCCAACGTCTGTCGTAGCAAAGGTCAAAGGTCAAAGGTCATGGCAAACGTCTATCGTAGTAAAGGTCAAATGTTGCCAACGTCTATGGTATCGAAAGTCAAAGGTCAAAGTTCATTGCTTAAGTTCGTCTTAGTCGAGGTCAAAGGTCATTGCCAACGTCTATCGTAGAAAAGGTCAAAGGTCAAATGTTGCCAACGTCTATGGTATCGAAAGTCAAAGGTCAAAGTTCATTGCTTCAGTTCGTCTTAGTCGAGGTTAAAGGTCAAAGGTCGTTGCCAACGTCTATCGTAGCAAAAGTCAAAGGTCATTGCCAACGTCTATCGTAGCAAAGGTCAAAGGTCAAAGGTCAAAGTAAATTGCCAACGTTTATCGTAGCAAAAATCAAAGGTCGTTGCCAATGTCTATTGAGCAAAGGTCAAAGGTCATTGCTTAAGTTCGTCTTAGTCGAGGTCAAAGGTCAAAGGTCGCAGCGAAGGTCAAAGGTCGTTGCCAACGTATATCGTAGCAAAGATCAAAGGTCGTTGCCAATGTCTATTGAGCAAAGGTAAAAGGCTTAAGATCGTCTTAGTCGAGGTCAAAGGTCAAAGGTCGTAGCAAATGTCAAAGGTCGTTGCCAACGTCTATCGTAGCAAAGGTCAAAGGTCAAAGGTCGTTTGCAAACGTCAATCACAGTAAAGGTCAAAGGTCATTTGCCTACGTCTATCGTAGTAAAGGTCAAAGGTCAAAAGTCATGGCAATCGTCTATCGTAGTAAAGGTCAAGGGTCAAATGTTGCCAACGTCTATCGTAGCGAAGGTCAAAGATCAAGTCATTGCTTAAGTTCATCGTAGCGTAGATCAAACGTAGTTACAAACGTCAATCGTGGTAAAGGTCAAAGGACAAAGGTCATGACAAACGTCTATCGTAGTAAAGGTCAAGGGTCAAATGTCGTTGCCAACGTCTATCGTAGCGAAGGTCAAAGGTCAAAGGTCATTGCTTAAGTTCGTCTTAGTCGAGGTCAAATGTCATTGTTAACGTCAATGGCAGCTGAGGTCAAAGGTCAAAGGTCGTTGCCAATGTCTATCGTAGCAAAAGTCAAAAGTCGTTGCGATCGTCTATCGTAGTAAAGGTCAAGGGTCAAATGTCGTTGCCAACGTCTATCGTATCGAAAGTCAAAGGTCAATGTTCATTGCTTAAGTTCGTCGTAGTCGAGGTCAAAGGTCGTTGCCAACGTCTATCGTAGCAAAGGTCAAAGGTCATTACTTAAGTTCGTCTAAGTCGCGGTCAAAGGTCAAAGGTCGTAGCAAAGGTCAAAGGTCGTTGCTAACGTATATCAAAGCTAAGGTCAAAGGTCGTTGCCAACGTCTATCGTAGCAAAGGTCAAAGATCATTTCTTAAGTTCGTCTTAGTCGCGGTCAAAGGTCAAAGGTCGTAACAAAGGTCAATGGTCGTTGCCAACGTCTATAGTAGCAAAGGTCAAAGGTCAAAGGTCGTTGCCAATGTTTATCGTAGCAAAGGTCAAAGGTCGTCTTTAACGTCTATGAGTAGGTAAGTATTGGGGGTCTCGGATCATACGAGATCCGATCCCCCCAATACTTACTCTATTCGCATAGATGTTATTATTCAATTAAGTAAAGGAAATTACTTGCAATGGTGTCTAGTAGTGTAATCAAAGCGATAATTTACGCCTCGATATGATATGTATATATTAGAAAGGTAGTATTTATTTAATTGTTGCACTAATTAAGAAACGAATTTCATATTAAAAGTAATAAGGATGAAAATATATAGTGGTGTGTATTATCAAAATAATATAATATCCATTCATCAATTCATAACAGTTTTGTTTTATTCTATTTATAGCATAGTTCACAGTAAAGTACATATTGTCTATTCGGCACATTCCAATTCGAATGGGTAAATGCGCGCAAACATTCTCCAATGTCATCTTATATAGAACTTCGAATATGCATACTTACCTACGTTACAATCTACCAAGTGAATATTATTTAGACACGTTTATGTTTAAGTATTACAGATGATGCATAATTATGCCTGACATATAGAGATTTTCATGTTAAACTTATTTTAAAAATAAGTATTTTTATTTTGTATTAGAAATCAAAATGTATCAGTACTTTCAACCACTTAATATGTTGGGTTTGAATAAGTTTATGTAACAATTACATTATTAGTCATGAGCAACCATTTATATTGACGTAGATTACTCGACACAAAGTATTGAAATGCAAACAAAATATCGATTTGGTTTAGGTACTATTTATTATTAGTGGTTTCTACACGATAGAAATAAAACCATGGATTACTGTTTTTTGTATATTCACATTTTCTTATACAATTTATTTATGATATCCTTTACACTTTTATAAATATCATCGTTGAATACGCTCGCGACAACATGTTGGACGCAAACATTAGCAGCACAATCACACGGTGAATTGGTGAATTCTTCAGCGTCGAATACCTGAATGCGTATTATTTTGCCTCGCGGACCTTTCGAAGGCTTTTTTATATATGAATAGATGATGTCGTCTCCTCGTCTCTTATTATTGTTGTCGTTGATATTATTGCTTTTAGACGCTGTTTCTTCAAATTCAAATGGACGAAATTGTCTATCTCTCTCCAAATAATTCACTACTCTGCTACGTAGAGTCTCTTCAACTGGGATCGGTGAATATGAAGAATTCGTGATAAGCATATCATTGGACTCCTGAAACAAAAATAAGTAAACCCATTAGAAGACTAAATTTATATTAAATAACATTTAAAAAATATTAAGTGCATATATTTTTACTTACCGACATTGTGCAGCAGGCAGACAACTTTAATGTGATTTTTATTCTGATTTTCATTACATATATACTTACCAAAATTTTTTTTTACTGGCTTTAGAGTTCAAAATGTACTGTAATTTAGTTTATGTTTTTGTATAGAAACCCAATACGAATATTGATTCATTTTAGATCCACGTGTCGCCATATATGTATGTATCAAGTTTGCAGAGATCAGCATGGTATGATATGTGAGGTACATTACAATGCAGACGAGCGTAAAACTAATGTAGTGGTCCTCAAAGTATCTTATATGAAATAATAACAGGTTATAATCTTGTATAGCTACATATCGGATATATTTTAATGAACGCGTTTCTTAGCGTTTAAAACGTTGCTATTATAACGCTCGTCTAGATTATTTTTTGACGCAAGATTATTTATATACTTCTTTTACCTACGACTTCGTTCGCTCGTAAGGTGATTTATTTTGTATGAAACCTACTTGTCAAATACAAATCTGTGATATAATAAGTATCTTTTAAAATGTAAGTATTTGCAATATTATATACAAAATTAATCGCTAAGTCAAGAAATGATATTAATCTAAGTATACTATTAATTTATAACTTTGCAATAAACCCCATTCCACTATTGATTGTGAATTTCAATCGAAATCAAATAGACAAACTTAATAACATTTTCTGTCTCAGTAATCGAACCTTGAATTTGACGATTGAGTACAAACATAAGCAAAGACTCACGGCAACCAAACTTAGAGGTAAAATTAATGCTTCAATCATAGTCTCTTTGGTACAGCACAACTAGGGTTGCCACCCATACTTTAAGATAAAGTGTTGTACGTTATTTTACGTTACGTTATTTACGGACAAACATACTTTATACTTTATTAAGCAAATGAAGTAAGTCAAAATACTTTATTTTATCTATGTCGTCTTTTAAAGATTTTATTTAATTGTTAACTTCAATCAAGGCTATAGAGATTCCTTAAATTATATATAAAATCAATTATTTATCTATCTTAATATAGACATATACTATATTGTAAATATCTCGTTAAGACGTTCCTTGATAATAACTATTTGTTAGAAACATCTAGCAAATAGTTAGTAACCATATTTTAGTGTTACTAGCATCAACAAAAATATGGTAACAAAAAATAAGTTACATAAATAGTACTTTATTTTCAGATCTTCTACTTTATTTTCTTACCTCGGATAGTAAATATATCCTGTTCGTTCAAAATAAAGGTGGCAACCCTAAGCACAACTGACGAAATCTGCTTTACTTTCAAGTATAATACGCATTATATTACATAATTGTTATTATTAAATCTTCTAAGGGTACAAAGTCCAGAGCTTTGTACGATATACTTATTTTTTAGTATGTCAGCAATTTACAAATTAGGATATGTGTGACGTGCTTTTACACCAATATAAACCCATCTGCGACAAACTAGACTACCATATCACTTCTGAAAGCCCCAGTGCTCCTAAGTTTTCTCATCAAATTACTACGAAGCAAAATTCACTAGGACTCGAAATGTAAGTAATATCAAAATTTAATTTAATTTGTTCATGATTTGTCTATTTTAATGCTAATTTAATCTTTATAAATTTTATTATATAATTCATCAGTCGGCCTCGATGGCGTAGTGGTTAATTTAACCAACTACCACTTCTGAGGTCGCGGGTTCGATTCCCGCACAAGTCAATCAATTGTGTGCATTAACATGGATGTTTGTCTTGGTCTGGGTGTTTCTATGTATAATATGTATGTAATTACGAAAAAGTATAAATATGTGTGTGTTTATCCATTGTCTAGTACCCACATGGTGTTGTGTGTATGTGATACAATATTATTATTATTAGCGTAATTTATATGTATATTTAATTAATTTCATATCGTATTGTATCTGTTCATTATATACAATATCTAATTTGAATTAATTGAATGTGTTGCGGCTATTGCCTCACAGATCGTCGACTAGCTGCTAGTGGTGTTTTGCCAGGCGTATGCGAACTCCGCGTCACCGTATTCATTGTCGATTCATTCCGCTACCGATACCACGTCGTACGCACGGTTTATAATAAAACGTTATTTTTTGTAATTGGACTTTGATTAAGCCCCAGTGTATAAGCAAAAATACATAAATGGTGGCCCATGAGGGGAATAAAAAGTAAGAAAACCAGAATAAGAAGAAAACAGCAAGAAAATCGGATGAGAAATCTGACCAACACGTCATCGGCAAAATTGATGAGCGTGCTTAGTTGGCGTGAATGAAGATTGAAGAAGGGGTTCAAGATCCAAGGTGCAGTCAGAATCATCTACGAGTTCAGGCTGAAGCGGGCAGTGATTCAGCGAAAGAATCACATCGCACATCGGACTTCTGTGAAATCAGATAAGTGCCCTTTCCTTCCTATTTTCCTAATCTTCGCATATATCCGATCCAAATTCCTTTAAATATTGTTCCTAGTTATTGGAAATTGAATTCATTTGTGCAAATCAAGGTTTTAAATAGGTTTATAAGGTTAAATTGCTTAAAAAATTGCATCATCATTTTATATTTTTTCAACCTACCTACGAGTAAAAAATATTTTCTTTGTTAAATAATTAACTTCATTTTTGCAAGTCATTGATCTTAACGTTATTTTACGTTAATTAAACGTTAGTTAATTTCAATTTGAATTATTATTATTAACTGAAGTATGCAAAAACCTAAGTTTCATATTATTTAAATTTTTTTTTTTTTTTTTTTTATTTTTTATTTAAAGGTAATTTAAGAACCAAAGTCGCTTACGTTTTCCTAGTTCGGTAATTATAAATACTTAAGTATTAACGCCGATAATTTCAGATTGTTATCTGCGCCGAGCCGAGTGCATTATCTTCCCATCTGCAATCAGCTGTGCGAGCGTAACCGGTTTCCGGCTGCCAGATGTCGTCGAGTCGAGGAGCGTGAGCCATTCTTTTGTTTAATTATTACTCACTTGTTTTGATAATTTATTGAACTTAATATTTTGTTCGTGTGTACTCACAATGCCTAACGAATCTGTAGATAAATGTCGTTTAAAGGATTTAATTGTGAAAAGGTCGTCTATTAAAGGACAGATAACAAAATTTAAGAATTATTTAAGTAGCATCACGGAACTCACTGAACTGAACACCATACAAATTACTGAGTTAAAGTTAAAACTTGCAAAATTCGAGGCATTGTCGGTTCGAGCTGATGACTTGCAGAATGAGATCGAGGTCTTAAATGCAGGTAATTTGACATCTGAAATTGATGAACGCGAAAGTATCGAGTGCGACATTATTGTTAACATTGCTACTGCGAAAAGTTTAGTGGATAAATTTTCAAAAATCGAATGTGAACAAAGACGTGGTTCCATTCATGATAATTCTTGTTGTTCGGATCATCATGCAACTGGCATAAAATTACCTCAAATCCAAATAGCCAAGTTTGACGGTTCTTATTTCCGATGGTTGGAATTCCGTGACACCTTTGAGAGTTTGATACACAAGAATGCACATATAACATCAATTCAGAAGTTCCATTATCTTATATCCTATCTAGAAGGTGATGCCGCGAGAATTATTTCGAACCTCGAGGTATCAACCGCGAATTATACGGAAGCATGGAAATTACTTTGTAATCGTTATAATAATAAAAGAATTCTAATCAATCATCACTTTAATTCATTAGTTAACATAAAACAACTCACACGTGAATCCGAGAGGTCTTTGAGATTTTTAGTTGACCATGTCACAAAAAACTTGCGTGCTTTAGCCAGTTTAGGACAGCCCACGGACCAATGGGATGGTCTACTTATTTTTATATTGTCTCAAAGGTTAGACAGTAATACTGCAGTAAAGTGGGAAGAATATATTAAGCATGTAGACGAAGATACTCCAACGTTAGAACAGTTCTATAAGTTTATGACTGACCGCGCAGATGTTTTAGAGTCATTAAATCGCAATAAGCAAGATAGCAGTCAGCCCAAGTGTAACACACACCCAAGTGGTGCGCGCAGCAGTTCTACTGCAGTATATAATAATAATCAAAAACGTCCCGGTCAAAATACTTATACAAAATCATTTGCTGCTTCTAATACTAAATTAAATAAAGCTAAAAATGCTTATAATAATAGTTCCAACACCTATTTATGTGTTATTTGTAACGATAATCACAGAATTTTTGATTGTCCCACTTTTAAAGCAAAGGGAATGGATGAAAAAATGTCAGATGTTAATAAATATAAATTGTGTGTTAACTGCCTTAGACAAGGACATCATGTAGGAGCATGTCGCATGGGACCGTGCCGTGAGTGCAATAAAAGGCACCATAGTTTGCTGCACCGCCCTACGGCAAGTACTGATATTAATAATCTTGTAGCGGTAGACCAGCCTAGTCGTAATAATGATGAAACGATTGCGAGTTTTTCAAGACGAAACTCGAGTCAAATACTTTTATCAACGGCTATGGTTGAAGTCTCGAATCCATTGACCCAGCAAAAGGAGCAGGTTCGAGCGCTGCTTGATTGCGGCAGCCAATCATCTTTTATTTCAAAGGCATTAAAGGATAGGCTTTTAGTAAAATCTATACCTATTGACTCGCTAAAGGTCGTAGGAATTGGAAACACAATTTCTTCTCACATCGCCGAAAGTTGCAATGTGCGAATCAAATCTCTAGATCATAAATACAACGCAAATTGTAATTGTCTTGTTTTAAAGGAATTAACCGGCGTAATGCCAAGGTACCCGGTCAATATTAATGCATTGAATTTGCCCAAAAATATCGTACTAGCTGATCCTACATTCGGTCAACCTGCACCTGTAGACGTCTTGATCGGCGTCGATCTATTTTGGGACATCCTAGGTGACGAGCAGTGTTCCCTAGGCCCACGAAATCCAAAGCTGATAAATACGCAGCTAGGCTGGATTATATCCGGGCCTATAAATTCATATGCTAGTAATAAAAATGCTTACTGCAATAAAGTCATTGTGTCAAATCATAATGATATTGAAAATTCATTGAGCAAATTCTGGGAATTAGAAGAGGTTCCCACAAAACGTGTAATGAGCGAAGAGGATAAGATTTGCGAAGAACATTTTATCACTCACACTCGTCGAGAAATCACGGGCAGATTTTGTGTAAATCTACCACTAAAGGACACTCCAGACTGCCTCGGAGATACTTATAGCTTAGCTAAAAGGCGGTTACATTATTTAGAAAAACGTTTTAGGAAAAATCCACAGTTAAAATCTGAATATGCAGAATTTATTAAAGAATACGCCGAATTAGGTCATTTGTCCTTAGCTAGAGAGAACCAAGGTCCGTCGTATTATTTATGTCATCATGCGGTATTAAAACGAGAGAGTGAGTCGACTAAGTTACGTGTAGTTTTTGACGGGTCCGCACCGTCCACGTCAGGTTATGCCCTTAACGATATTTTAATGGTAGGTCCGACCCTCCAAGATTCTCTCTTTGCTATATTAATCCGTGCTAGGCAATACAAGTACCTCCTAACTGGAGATATTGAGAAATTTTTTAGGCAAGTTTCAGTAGCTGAAAAGGACCGTTGTTTACAGCGTATTCTATGGAGGGAGAACGAATCGCAACTTATAAAGGCTTACGACTTAAATACACTCACTTATGGTACCGCAAGCGCTACCTACCTTAGCACACGTTGCCTATGGCAACTAGGTGAGGAACAAGATGATGAAATGATTAAATGCATCATCCAAAGGGACTTTTTTGTGGATGATCTAATTACGGGCGCTGATAACGAACAGGATTTACGTTACATTCAAAAAAGTGTCTCAGAAGCTTTAAAAAATGGCTGTCTTAATTTAAGGAGGTATAAAAGTAATGATCCATCCATTTTTGAGAATCTTAAATTAAATCAAGGCAACTTAACCATTAGCGAATCATCAAGTACGCTTGGTCTAGGATGGACACCATCCAGTGACACGTTATTCTTTCCCATTAAAGGCTTTACACTTGATAATCAAGCAACTATCACAAAACGATTTGTTATGTCAAATTCTTTTAAAATTTTCGACCCTTTAGGAATTCTCAGTCCGGTTATTATGCAGCCTAAAATCATATTACAAAGGATGTGGCAACAAAAATTAGATTGGGACGAACCGGTAACCGAAGATTTAAGGGACGATTGGCTAAAGTTTACTGATAATCTAAAATATTTACATAAGTTTCAGATTCCTAGATTAGTGTTATGTGACAAGCCTGAAATTATAGAATTGCACTCATTTAGTGATGCGTCTCAATGCGCTTATGGTGCATGTATTTATTTAAAATCAGTAAATGGTAATGGTGACAGTACTATTAAGCTATTATGCGCTAAGTCAAAGGTATCGCCTATAAAACCAACGACAATGCCGCGCCTTGAGTTATGTGCTGCACTATTGTCCGCTAAACTTTGTAAATCTGTTATAGATTCACTCCGGCGCCGGCCGGAAAGGTTGGTACACTGGTGTGATTCCAGTGTCGTTCTGAGTTGGATAAACAGTGATCCAACAAAATTGAAAATGTTCGTAGCGAATCGTGTCTGTGAAATAGTTGAACTAACTAAGGCGTCTTCGTGGCGTTATGTGCCCACTGCAATGAACCCTGCAGATGTAATATCTAGGGGAGTGGATGCAAAAAATTTGATGTCCATGGATTTATGGTGGTCAGGCCCTAGCTTTTTACGTCAAAATGAATCTAAATGGCCACTCTTAAAGGAATGTAAGGTGGATGACTTACCTGAATTAAAGGCGTTCACGTCAATAGCTGTTAGTAATAATTTAATAAACTTTGATAATTTTACATCATTTGATAAACTTCGGAAACTGATTGCGCATTGTCGGCGATTCATATATAACATGAAGCATCCGAATGACAAACGTGTAGGCATACTTACAGCAGATGAGCTGTTGGAATCATTTCATTTATTATGCGTTACCGCCCAGCGCGAGTCTTTCCCTACAGAATACAATTTACTTATCAGAGGTAAACAGTTGCCAGCACGAAGTAAAATATTAGCATTGTCTCCGTTTTTAGATAAAGATAATTTGATTCGTGTCGGTGGACGCATAAATGCATCCGCGTGTAATTTTGAAAAAAGGCATCCAATACTTTTACACGCTGCGCATAAATTAACCAAATTGTATTTTACTAAAGAACATCTTGTAAATTTGCACGCAGGTCCCCAATTGTTGTTAGCAACAGTAAGGGAAACAGTTTGGCCTGTCAATGGTAAACAGCTGGCCAAGCGGACAGCTAACAACTGTGTGCGATGCAGGCGCCTAAGTGGCAAAACGCTGTGCCCGAAAATGGGTGACTTACCTTCACAGCGCGTGAACCCAGATTTTCCATTTTTTTCCGTTGGTTTGGATTTTGCTGGACCTTTTTTAATTCTTAACCGTAAAGGGCGAGGAAGTCGCTTAGTAAAATGTTACATGTGTCTTTTTGTGTGTTTACGTTACAAATGCATTCATTTGGAGGCAGTTAGCGATTTAAGTAAAGATGCATTTGTGATGACGCTAAAAAGGTTCATTGCACGTAGAGGAAAGCCATCGGAAATATTTAGCGATAATGGTCGTAATTTTGTCGCTGCCGCGAAGGAGATAGGCGATTTTATTAAACAAAATACAGAACCTATATCTGATTTTGCAAGTCAGCAGGGTATTAAGTTCAATTTTATACCTTCTTACGCTCCTCACTTCGGCGGCATTTGGGAAGCCGGTGTCAAATCGGCTAAATACCACATCAAACGGGTTATTGGCAACAGTAATTTAACATTTGAAGAAATCATAACTTTGTTTGCGCAAGTGGAGGCCATTCTTAATAGCCGTCCCTTGTGTCCTTTATCATCCAGTCCTAATGACCTCCTCTCCTTATCCCCAGGGCACTTCATCATAGGTCGGCCGTTAACTGCGCTGCCCTTACCAGCCTTGGAAGAGAATGATGGCAACCAACGAGACAGATATAAACACCTCGAAACAATACGGCAACATTTCTGGCAGAGGTGGCAGAAAGAGTATTTGTCGGAGCTGCAGCAGCGAACGAAGTGGCGCAAAGGAAATGCTCAGCTCAAGGTGGGCGATATGGTACTGTTGGCAGAAGATAATACGCCTCCACTAAGCTGGCGTCTTGGTCGAGTTCTGCGGCTGTTTCCTGGACCAGATGGAGTGGCACGAGTCGCTGAAATTCAAACTACGCGAGGCTGCGTTCGTCGTCCGTTCACCCGCCTGTGTCCGCTGCCTACCGCTGAGGAACTAAATGCTTGAAAGGAACCTTTCAAGGGCCGGGAATATGTTGCGGCTATTGCCTCACAGATCGTCGACTAGCTGCTAGTGGTGTTTTGCCAGGCGTATGCGAACTCCGCGTCACCGTATTCATTGTCGATTCATTCCGCTACCGATACCACGTCGTACGCACGGTTTATAATAAAACGTTATTTTTTGTAATTGGACTTTGATTAAGCCCCAGTGTATAAGCAAAAATACAGATGGCGTTGTGCAAGACAAAACGAATGAAGACCTTCTGCTGAAAACCCGGTAAGAATATTTGAATATTTACTGCTTTTAGACGTTAAAATATCTGAAAAATCGATGTACCATTACACCTCGGTACTGATTTGTATAGGAATTTAGACAACAAAATTTAGCAATTCCCACCATCGGGGGCGGTCGAGGGGGGTGCGGATCGACGGGGAATAATTCCTGGCGCCGATTAATGACGGTTTGCTGAAAAAAATTTGACAAATTTCAGAGTTTTTGACAAAAAACAAAAAAAATTTTAAGGCAAAAAAAAATTCTGAAATGTTTGCACACTGAAAATTTCGATGGCGTTGTGCAAGACAAAACGAATGAAGACCTTCTGCTGAAAACCCGGTAAGAATATTTGAATATTTACTGCTTTTAGACGTTAAAATATCTGAAAAATCGATGTACCATTACACCTCGGTACTGATTTGTATAGGAATTTAGACAACAAAATTTAGCAATTCCCACCATCGGGGGCGGTCGAGGGGGGTGCGGATCGACGGGGAATATATCCTGGCGCCGATTAATGACGGTTTGCTGAAAAAAATTTGACAAATTTCAGAGTTTTTGACAAAAAACAAAAAAAATTTAAGGCAAAAAAAAATTCTGAAATGTTTGCACACTGAAAATTTCGATGGCGTTGTGCAAGACAAAACAAATGAAGACCTTCTGCTGAAAACCCGGTAAGAATATTTGAATATTTACTGCTTTTAGACGTTAAAATATCTGAAAAATCGATGTACCATTACACCTCGGTACTGATTTGTATAGGAATTTAGACAACAAAATTTAGCAATTCCCACCATCGGGGGCGGTCGAGGGGGGTGCGAATCGACGGGGAATATATCCTGGCGCCGATTAATGACGGTTTGCTGAAAAAAATTTGACAAATTTCAGAGTTTTTGACAAAAAACAAAAAAAATTTAAGGCAAAAAAAAATTCTGAAATGTTTGCACACTGAAAATTTCGATGGCGTTGTGCAAGACAAAACGAATGAAGACCTTCTGCTGAAAACCCGGTAAGAATATTTGAATATTTACTGCTTTTAGACGTTAAAATATCTGAAAAATCGATGTACCATTACACCTCGGTACGGGACTGATTTGTTTAGGAATTTAGACAACAAAATTTAGCAATTCCCACCATCGGGGGCGGTCGAGGGGGATGCGGATCGACGGGGAATAATTCCTGGCGCCGATTAATGACGGTTTGCTGAAAAAAATTTGACAAAATTCAGAGTTTTTGACAAAAAACAAAAAAAATTTAAGGCAAAACAAAATTCTGAAATGTTTGCACGCTGAAAATTTCGATGGCGTTGTGCAAGACAAAACGAATGAAGACCTTCTGCTGAAAACCCGGTAAGAATATTTGAATATTTACTGCTTTTAGACGTTAAAATATCTGAAAAATCGATGTACCATTACACCTCGGTACTGATTTGTATAGGAATTTAGACAACAAAATTTAGCAATTCCCACCATCGGGGGCGGTCGAGGGGGGTGCGGATCGACGGGGAATAATTCCTGGCGCCGATTAATGACGGTTTGCTGAAAAAAATTTGACAAATTTCAGAGTTTTTGACAAAAAACAAAAAAAATTTTAAGGCAAAAAAAAATTCTGAAATGTTTGCACACTGAAAATTTCGATGGCGTTGTGCAAGACAAAACGAATGAAGACCTTCTGCTGAAAACCCGGTAAGAATATTTGAATATTTACTGCTTTTAGACGTTAAAATATCTGAAAAATCGATGTACCATTACACCTCGGTACTGATTTGTATAGGAATTTAGACAACAAAATTTAGCAATTCCCACCATCGGGGGCGGTCGAGGGGGGTGCGGATCGACGGGGAATATATCCTGGCGCCGATTAATGACGGTTTGCTGAAAAAAATTTGACAAATTTCAGAGTTTTTGACAAAAAACAAAAAAAATTTAAGGCAAAAAAAAATTCTGAAATGTTTGCACACTGAAAATTTCGATGGCGTTGTGCAAGACAAAACAAATGAAGACCTTCTGCTGAAAACCCGGTAAGAATATTTGAATATTTACTGCTTTTAGACGTTAAAATATCTGAAAAATCGATGTACCATTACACCTCGGTACTGATTTGTATAGGAATTTAGACAACAAAATTTAGCAATTCCCACCATCGGGGGCGGTCGAGGGGGGTGCGAATCGACGGGGAATATATCCTGGCGCCGATTAATGACGGTTTGCTGAAAAAAATTTGACAAATTTCAGAGTTTTTGACAAAAAACAAAAAAAATTTAAGGCAAAAAAAAATTCTGAAATGTTTGCACACTGAAAATTTCGATGGCGTTGTGCAAGACAAAACGAATGAAGACCTTCTGCTGAAAACCCGGTAAGAATATTTGAATATTTACTGCTTTTAGACGTTAAAATATCTGAAAAATCGATGTACCATTACACCTCGGTACGGGACTGATTTGTTTAGGAATTTAGACAACAAAATTTAGCAATTCCCACCATCGGGGGCGGTCGAGGGGGATGCGGATCGACGGGGAATAATTCCTGGCGCCGATTAATGACGGTTTGCTGAAAAAAATTTGACAAAATTCAGAGTTTTTGACAAAAAACAAAAAAAATTTAAGGCAAAACAAAATTCTGAAATGTTTGCACACTGAAAATTTCGATGGCGTTGTGCAAGACAAAACGAATGAAGACCTTCTGCTGAAAACCCGGTAAGAATATTTGAATATTTACTGCTTTTAGACGTTAAAATATCTGAAAAATCGATGTACCATTACACCTCGGTACTGATTTGTATAGGAATTTAGACAACAAAATTTAGCAATTCCCACCATCGGGGGCGGTCGAGGGGGGTGCGGATCGACGGGGAATAATTCCTGGCGCCGATTAATGACGGTTTGCTGAAAAAAATTTGACAAATTTCAGAGTTTTTGACAAAAAACAAAACAAAATTAAGGCAAAAAAAAATTCTGAAATGTTTGCACACTGAAAATTTCGATGGCGTTGTGCAAGACAAAACGAATGAAGACCTTCTGCTGAAAACCCGGTAAGAATATTTGAATATTTACTGCTTTTAGACGTTAAAATATCTGAAAAATCGATGTACCATTACACCTCGGTACTGATTTGTATAGGAATTTAGACAACAAAATTTAGCAATTCCCACCATCGGGGGCGGTCGAGGGGGGTGCGGATCGACGGGGAATAATTCCTGGCGCCGATTAATGACGGTTTGCTGAAAAAAATTTGACAAATTTCAGAGTTTTTGACAAAAAACAAAAAAAATATAAGGCAAAAAAAAATTCTGAAATGTTTGCACACTGAAAACTTCGATGGCGTTGTGCAAGACAAAACGAATGAAGACCTTCTGCTGAAAACCCGGTAAGAATATTTGAATATTTACTGCTTTTAGACGTTAAAATATCTGAAAAATCGATGTACCATTACACCTCGGTACGGTACTGATTTGTATAGGAATTTAGACAACAAAATTTAGCAATTCCCACCATCGGGAACGGTCGAGGGGGGTGCGGATCGACGGGGAATAATTCCTGGCGCCGATTAATGACGGTTTGCTGAAAAAAATTTGACAAAATTCAGAGTTTTTGACAAAAAACAAAAAAAATTTAAGGCAAAACAAAATTCTGAAATGTTTGCACACTGAAAATTTCGATGGCGTTGTGCAAGACAAAACGAATGAAGACCTTCTGCTGAAAACCCGGTAAGAATATTTAAATATTTACTGCTTTTAGACGTTAAAATATCTGAAAAATCGATGTACCATTACACCTCGGTACTGATTTGTATAGGAATTTAGACAACAAAATTTAGCAATTCCTACCATCGGGGGCGGTCGAGGGGGGTGCGGATCGACGGGGAATAATTCCTGGCGCCGATTAATGACGGTTTGCTGAAAAAAATTTGACACATTTCAGAGTTTTTGACAAAAAACAAAAAAAATTTAAGGCAAAAAAAAATTCTGAAATGTTTGCACACTGAAAATTTCGATGGCGTTGTGCAAGACAAAACGAATGAAGACCTTCTGCTGAAAACCCGGTAAGAATATTTGAATATTTACTGCTTTTAGACGTTAAAATATCTGAAAAATCGATGTACCATTACACCTCGGTACGGTACTGATTTGTATAGGAATTTAGACAACAAAATTTAGCAATTCCCACCATCGGGAACGGTCGAGGGGGGTGCGGATCGACGGGGAATAGTTCCTGGCGCCGATTAATGACGGTTTGCTGAAAAAAATTTGACAAAATTCAGAGTTTTTGACAAAAAACAAAAAAAATTTAAGGCAAAACAAAATTCTGAAATGTTTGCACACTGAAAATTTCGATGGCGTTGTGCAAGACAAAACGAATGAAGACCTTCTGCTGAAAACCCGGTAAGAATATGTGAATATTTACTGCTTTTAGACGTTAAAATATCTGAAAAATCGATGTACCATTACACCTCGGTACTGATTTGTATAGGAATTTAGACAACAAAATTTAGCAATTCCCACCATCGGGGGCGGTCGAGGGGGGTGCGGATCGACGGGGAATAATTCCTGGCGCCGATTAATGACGGTTTGCTGAAAAAAATTTGACAAATTTCAGAGTTTTTGACAAAAAACAAAAAAAATTTAAGGCAAAAAAATATTCTGAAATGTTTGCACACTGAAAATTTCGATGGCGTTGTGCAAGACAAAACGAATGAAGACCTTCTGCTGAAAACCCGGTAAGAATATTTGAATATTTACTGCTTTTAGACGTTAAAATATCTGAAAAATCGATGTACCATTACACCTCGGTACGGTACTGATTTGTATAGGAATTTAGACAACAAAATTTAGCAATTCCCACCATCGGGGGCGGTCGAGGGGGGTGCGGATCGACGGGGAATAATTCCTGGCGCCGATTAATGACGGTTTGCTGAAAAAAATTTGACAAATTTCAGAGTATTTGACAAAAAACAAAAAAAATTTAAGGCAAAAAAAAATTCTGAAATGTTTGCACACTGAAAATTTCGATGGCGTTGTGCAAGACAAAACGAATGAAGACCTTCTGCTGAAAACCCGGTAAGAATATTTGAATATTTACTGCTTTTAGACGTTAAAATATCTGAAAAATCGATGTACCATTACACCTCGGTACTGATTTGTATAGGAATTTAGACAACAAAATTTAGCAATTCCCACCATCGGGGGCGGTCGAGGGGGGTGCGGCTCGACGGGGAATAATTCCTGGCGCCGATTAATGACGGTTTGCTGAAAAAAATTTGACAAATTTCAGAGTTTTTGACAAAAAACAAAAAAAAATTAAGGCAAAAAAAAATTCTGAAATGTTTGCACACTGAAAATTTCGATGGCGTTGTGCAAGACAAAACGAATGAAGACCTTCAGCTGAAAACCCGGTAAGAATATTTGAATATTTACTGCTTTTAGACGTTAAAATATCTGAAAAATCGATGTACCATTACACCTCGGTACTGATTTGTATAGGAATTTAGACAACAAAATTTAGCAATTCCCACCATCGGGGGCGGTCGAGGGGGGTGCGGATCGACGGGGAATAATTCCTGGCGCCGATTAATGACGGTTTGCTGAAAAAAATTTGACAAATTTCAGAGTTTTTGACAAAAAACAAAAAAAAATTAAGGCAAAAAAAATTCTGAAATGTTCGTACACTGAAAATTTCAATGGCGTTGTGCAAGACAAAACGAATGAAGACCTTCTGCTGAAAACCCGGTAAGAATATTTGAATATTTACTGCTTTTAGACGTTAAAATATCTGAAAAATCGATGTACCATTACACCTCGGTACTGATTTGTATAGGAATTTAGACAACAAAATTTAGCAATTCCCACCATCGGGGGCGGTCGAGGGGCTGCGGATCGACGGGGAATAATTCCTGGCGCCGATTAATGACGGTTTGCTGAAAAAAATTTGACAAATTTCAGAGTTTTTGACAAAAAACAAAAAAAATTTAAGGCAAAAAAAAATTCTGAAATGTTCGTACACTGAAAATTTCAATGGCGTTGTGCAAGACAAAACGAATGAAGACCTTCTGCTGAAAACCCGGTAAGAATATTTGAATATTTACTGCTTTTAGACGTTAAAATATCTGAAAAATCGATGTACCATTACACCTCGGTACTGATTTGTATAGGAATTTAGACAACAAAATTTAGCAATTCCCACCATCGGGGGCGGTCGAGGGGGGTGCGGATCGACGGGGAATAATTCCTGGCGCCGATTAATGACGGTTTGCTGAAAAAAATTTGACAAATTTCAGAGTTTTTGACAAAAAACAAAAAAAATTTAAGGCAATAAAAAAATTCTGAAATGTTTGCACACTGAAAATTTCGATGGCGTTGTGCAAGACAAAACGAATGAAGACCTTCTGCTGAAAACCCGGTAAGAATATTTGAATATTTACTGCTTTTAGACGTTAAAATATCTGACAATTCGATGTACCATTACACCTCGGTACTGATTTGTATAGGAATTTAGACAACAAAATTTAGCAATTCCCACCATCGGGGGCGGTCGAGGGGGGTGCGGATCGACGGGGAATAATTCCTGGCGCCGATTAATGACGGTTTGCTGAAAAAAATTTGACAAATTTCAGAGTTTTTGACAAAAAACAAAAAAAATTTAAGGCAAAAAAAAATTCTGAAATGTTCGTACACTGAAAATTTCAATGGCGTTGTGTAAGACAAAACGAATGAAGACCTTCTGCTGAAAACCCGGTAAGAATATTTGAATATTTACTGCTTTTAGACGTTAAAATATCTGAAAAATCGATGTACCATTACACCTCGGTACTGATTTGTATAGGAATTTAGACAACAAAATTTAGCAATTCCCACCATCGGGGGCGGTCGAGGGGGGTGCGGATCGACGGGGAATAATTCCTGGCGCCGATTAATGACGGTTTGCTGAAAAAAATTTGACAAATTTCAGAGTTTTTGACAAAAAACAAAAAAAATTTAAGGCAATAAAAAAATTCTGAAATGTTTGCACACTGAAAATTTCGATGGCGTTGTGCAAGACAAAACGAATGAAGACCTTCTGCTGAAAACCCGGTAAGAATATTTGAATATTTACTGCTTTTAGACGTTAAAATATCTGACAATTCGATGTACCATTACACCTCGGTACTGATTTGTATAGGAATTTAGACAACAAAATTTAGCAATTCCCACCATCGGGGGCGGTCGAGGGGGGTGCGGATCGACGGGGAATAATTCCTGGCGCCGATTAATGACGGTTTGCTGAAAAAAATTTGACAAATTTCAGAGTTTTTGACAAAAAACAAAAAAAATTTAAGGCAATAAAAAAATTCTGAAATGTTTGCACACTGAAAATTTCGATGGCGTTGTGCAAGACAAAACGAATGAAGACCTTCTGCTGAAAACCCGGTAAGAATATTTGAATATTTACTGCTTTTAGACGTTTAAATATCTGACAATTCGATGTACCATTACACCTCGGTACTGATTTGTATAGGAATTTAGACAACAAAATTTAGCAATTCCCACCATCGGGGGCGGTCGAGGGGGGTGCGGATCGACGGGGAATAATTCCTGGCGCCGATTAATGACGGTTTGCTGAAAAAAATTTGACAAATTTCAGAGTTTTTGACAAAAAACAAAAAAAATTTAAGGCAAAAAAAAATTCTGAAATGTTCGTACACTGAAAATTTCAATGGCGTTGTGCAAGACAAAACGAATGAAGACCTTCTGCTGAAAACCCGGTAAGAATATTTGAATATTTACTGCTTATAGACGTTAAAATATCTGAAAAATCGATGTACCATTACACCTCGGTACTGATTTGTATAGGAATTTAGACAACAAAATTTAGCAATTCCCACCATCGGGGGCGGTCGAGGGGGGGGCGGATCGACGGGGAATAATTCCTGGCGCCGATTAATGACGGTTTGCTGAAAAAAATTTGACAAATTTCAGAGTTTTTGACAAAAAACAAAAAAAATTTAAGGCAATAAAAAAATTCTGAAATGTTTGCACACTGAAAATTTCGATGGCGTTGTGCAAGACAAAACGAATGAAGACCTTCTGCTGAAAACCCGGTAAGAATATTTGAATATTTACTGCTTTTAGACGTTAAAATATCTGACAATTCGATGTACCATTACACCTCGGTACTGATTTGTATAGGAATTTAGACAACAAAATTTAGCAATTCCCACCATCGGGGGCGGTCGAGGGGGGTGCGGATCGACGGGGAATAATTCCTGGCGCCGATTAATGACGGTTTGCTGAAAAAAATTTGACAAATTTCAGAGTTTTTGACAAAAAACAAAAAAAATTTAAGGCAAAAAAAAATTCTGAAATGTTCGTACACTGAAAATTTCAATGGCGTTGTGCAAGACAAAACGAATGAAGACCTTCTGCTGAAAACCCGGTAAGAATATTTGAATATTTACTGCTTTTAGACGTTAAAATATCTGAAAAATCGATGTACCATTACACCTCGGTACTGATTTGTATAGGAATTTAGACAACAAAATTTAGCAATTCCCACCATCGGGGGCGGTCGAGGGGGGTGCGGATCGACGGGGAATAATTCCTGGCGCCGATTAATGACGGTTTGCTGAAAAAAATTTGACAAATTTCAGAGTTTTTGACAAAAAACAAAAAAAATTTAAGGCAATAAAAAAATTCTGAAATGTTTGCACACTGAAAATTTCGATGGCGTTGTGCAAGACAAAACGAATGAAGACCTTCTGCTGAAAACCCGGTAAGAATATTTGAATATTTACTGCTTTTAGACGTTAAAATATCTGACAATTCGATGTACCATTACACCTCGGTACTGATTTGTATAGGAATTTAGACAACAAAATTTAGCAATTCCCACCATCGGGGGCGGTCGAGGGGGGTGCGGATCGACGGGGAATAATTCCTGGCGCCGATTAATGACGGTTTGCTGAAAAAAATTTGACAAATTTCAGAGTTTTTGACAAAAAACAAAAAAAAATTAAGGCAAAAAAAAATTCTGAAATGTTCGTACACTGAAAATTTCAATGGCGTTGTGCAAGACAAAACGAATGAAGACCTTCTGCTGAAAACCCGGTAAGAATATTTGAATATTTACTGCTTTTAGACGTTAAAATATCTGAAAAATCGATGTACCATTACACCTCGGTACTGATTTGTATAGGAATTTAGACAACAAAATTTAGCAATTCCCACCATCGGGGGCGGTCGAGGGGGGTGCGGATCGACGGGGAATAATTCCTGGCGCCGATTAATGAGGGTTTGCTGAAAAAAATTTGACAAATTTCAGAGTTTTTGACAAAAAACAAAAAAAATTTAAGGCAATAAAAAAATTCTGAAATGTTTGCACACTGAAAATTTCGATGGCGTTGTGCAAGACAAAACGAATGAAGACCTTCTGCTGAAAACCCGGTAAGAATATTTGAATATTTACTGCTTTTAGACGTTAAAATATCTGACAATTCGATGTACCATTACACCTCGGTACTGATTTGTATAGGAATTTAGACAACAAAATTTAGCAATTCCCACCATCGGGGGCGGTCGAGGGGGGTGCGGATCGACGGGGAATAATTCCTGGCGCCGATTAATGACGGTTTGCTGAAAAAAATTTGACAAATTTCAGAGTTTTTGACAAAAAACAAAAAAAATTTAAGGCAAAAAAAAATTCTGAAATGTTCGTACACTGAAAATTTCAATGGCGTTGTGCAAGACAAAACGAATGAAGACCTTCAGCTGAAAACCCGGTAAGAATATTTGAATATTTACTGCTTTTAGACGTTAAAATATCTGAAAAATCGATGTACCATTACACCTCGGTACTGATTTGTATAGGAATTTAGACAATAAAATTTAGCAATTCCCACCATCGGGGGCGGTCGAGGGGGGTGCGGATCGACGGGGAATAATTCCTGGCGCCGATTAATGACGGTTTACTAAAAAAAATTTGACAAATTTCAGAGTTTTTGAAAAAAAACAAAAAAAATTTAAGGCAAAAAAAAATTCTGAAATGTTTGCACACTGAAAATTTCGATGGCGTTGTGCAAGACAAAACGAATGAAGACCTTCTGCTGAAAACCCGGTAAGAATATTTGAATATTTACTGCTTTTAGACGTTAAAATATCTGAAAAATCGATGTACCATTACACCTCGGTACTGATTTGTATAGGAATTTAGACAACAAAATTTAGCAATTCCCACCATCGGGGGCGGTCGAGGGGGGTGCGGATCGACGGGGAATAATTCCTGGCGCCGATTAATGACGGTTTGCTGAAAAAAATTTGACAAATTTCAGAGTTTTTGACAAAAAACAAAAAAAATTTAAGGCAATAAAAAAATTCTGAAATGTTTGCACACTGAAAATTTCGATGGCGTTGTGCAAGACAAAACGAATGAAGACCTTCTGCTGAAAACCCGGTAAGAATATTTGAATATTTACTGCTTTTAGACGTTAAAATATCTGACAATTCGATGTACCATTACACCTCGGTACTGATTTGTATAGGAATTTAGACAACAAAATTTAGCAATTCCCACCATCGGGGGCGGTCGAGGGGGGTGCGGATCGACGGGGAATAATTCCTGGCGCCGATTAATGACGGTTTGCTGAAAAAAATTTGACAAATTTCAGAGTTTTTGACAAAAAACAAAAAAAATTTAAGGCAATAAAAAAATTCTGAAATGTTTGCACACTGAAAATTTCGATGGCGTTGTGCAAGACAAAACGAATGAAGACCTTCTGCTGAAAACCCGGTAAGAATATTTGAATATTTACTGCTTTTAGACGTTAAAATATCTGACAATTCGATGTACCATTACACCTCGGTACTGATTTGTATAGGAATTTAGACAACAAAATTTAGCAATTCCCACCATCGGGGGCGGTCGAGGGGGGTGCGGATCGACGGGGAATAATTCCTGGCGCCGATTAATGACGGTTTGCTGAAAAAAATTTGACAAATTTCAGAGTTTTTGACAAAAAACAAAAAAAATTTAAGGCAATAAAAAAATTCTGAAATGTTTGCACACTGAAAATTTCGATGGCGTTGTGCAAGACAAAACGAATGAAGACCTTCTGCTGAAAACCCGGTAAGAATATTTGAATATTTACTGCTTTTAGACGTTAAAATATCTGACAATTCGATGTACCATTACACCTCGGTACTGATTTGTATAGGAATTTAGACAACAAAATTTAGCAATTCCCACCATCGGGGGCGGTCGAGGGGGGTGCGGATCGACGGGGAATAATTCCTGGCGCCGATTAATGACGGTTTGCTGAAAAAAATTTGACAAATTTCAGAGTTTTTGACAAAAAACAAAAAAAATTTAAGGCAAAAAAAAATTCTGAAATGTTCGTACACTGAAAATTTCAATGGCGTTGTGCAAGACAAAACGAATGAAGACCTTCTGCTGAAAACCCGGTAAGAATATTTGAATATTTACTGCTTTTAGACGTTAAAATATCTGAAAAATCGATGTACCATTACACCTCGGTACTGATTTGTATAGGAATTTAGACAACAAAATTTAGCAATTCCCACCATCGGGGGCGGTCGAGGGGGGTGCGGATCGACGGGGAATAATTCCTGGCGCCGATTAATGACGGTTTGCTGAAAAAAATTTGACAAATTTCAGAGTTTTTGACAAAAAACAAAAAAAATTTAAGGCAATAAAAAAATTCTGAAATGTTTGCACACTGAAAATTTCGATGGCGTTGTGCAAGACAAAACGAATGAAGACCTTCTGCTGAAAACCCGGTAAGAATATTTGAATATTTACTGCTTTTAGACGTTAAAATATCTGACAATTCGATGTACCATTACACCTCGGTACTGATTTGTATAGGAATTTAGACAACAAAATTTAGCAATTCCCACCATCGGGGGCGGTCGAGGGGGGTGCGGATCGACGGGGAATAATTCCTGGCGCCGATTAATGACGGTTTGCTGAAAAAAATTTGACAAATTTCAGAGTTTTTGAAAAAAAACAAAAAAAATTTAAGGCAAAAAAAAAATCTGAAATGTTTGCACACTGAAAATTTCGATGGCGTTGTGCAAGACAAAACGAATGAAGACCTTCTGCTGAAAACCCGGTAAGAATATTTGAATATTTACTGCTTTTAGACGTTAAAATATCTGAAAAATCGATGTACCATTACACCTCGGTACTGATTTGTATAGGAATTTAGACAACAAAATTTAGCAATTCCCACCATCGGGGGCGGTCGAGGGGGGTGCGGATCGACGGGGAATAATTCCTGGCGCCGATTAATGACGGTTTGCTGAAAAAAATTTGACAAATTTCAGAGTTTTTGACAAAAAACAAAAAAAATTTAAGGCAATAAAAAAATTCTGAAATGTTTGCACACTGAAAATTTCGATGGCGTTGTGCAAGACAAAACGAATGAAGACCTTCTGCTGAAAACCCGGTAAGAATATTTGAATATTTACTGCTTTTAGACGTTAAAATATCTGACAATTCGATGTACCATTACACCTCGGTACTGATTTGTATAGGAATTTAGACAACAAAATTTAGCAATTCCCACCATCGGGGGCGGTCGAGGGGGGTGCGGATCGACGGGGAATAATTCCTGGCGCCGATTAATGACGGTTTGCTGAAAAAAATTTGACAAATTTCAGAGTTTTTGACAAAAAACAAAAAAAATTTAAGGCAATAAAAAAATTCTGAAATGTTTGCACACTGAAAATTTCGATGGCGTTGTGCAAGACAAAACGAATGAAGACCTTCTGCTGAAAACCCGGTAAGAATATTTGAATATTTACTGCTTTTAGACGTTAAAATATCTGACAATTCGATGTACCATTACACCTCGGTACTGATTTGTATAGGAATTTAGACAACAAAATTTAGCAATTCCCACCATCGGGGGCGGTCGAGGGGGGTGCGGATCGACGGGGAATAATTCCTGGCGCCGATTAATGACGGTTTGCTGAAAAAAATTTGACAAATTTCAGAGTTTTTGACAAAAAACAAAAAAAATTTAAGGCAATAAAAAAATTCTGAAATGTTTGCACACTGAAAATTTCGATGGCGTTGTGCAAGACAAAACGAATGAAGACCTTCTGCTGAAAACCCGGTAAGAATATTTGAATATTTACTGCTTTTAGACGTTAAAATATCTGACAATTCGATGTACCATTACACCTCGGTACTGATTTGTATAGGAATTTAGACAACAAAATTTAGCAATTCCCACCATCGGGGGCGGTCGAGGGGGGTGCGGATCGACGGGGAATAATTCCTGGCGCCGATTAATGACGGTTTGCTGAAAAAAATTTGACAAATTTCAGAGTTTTTGACAAAAAACAAAAAAAATTTAAGGCAAAAAAAAATTCTGAAATGTTCGTACACTGAAAATTTCAATGGCGTTGTGCAAGACAAAACGAATGAAGACCTTCTGCTGAAAACCCGGTAAGAATATTTGAATATTTACTGCTTTTAGACGTTAAAATATCTGAAAAATCGATGTACCATTACACCTCGGTACTGATTTGTATAGGAATTTAGACAACAAAATTTAGCAATTCCCACCATCGGGGGCGGTCGAGGGGGGTGCGGATCGACTGGGAATAATTCCTGGCGCCGATTAATGACGGTTTGCTGAAAAAAATTTGACAAATTTCAGAGTTTTTGACAAAAAACAAAAAAAATTTAAGGCAATAAAAAAATTCTGAAATGTTTGCACACTGAAAATTTCGATGGCGTTGTGCAAGACAAAACGAATGAAGACCTTCTGCTGAAAACCCGGTAAGAATATTTGAATATTTACTGCTTTTAGACGTTAAAATATCTGACAATTCGATGTACCATTACACCTCGGTACTGATTTGTATAGGAATTTAGACAACAAAATTTAGCAATTCCCACCATCGGGGGCGGTCGAGGGGGGTGCGGATCGACGGGGAATAATTCCTGGCGCCGATTAATGACGGTTTGCTGAAAAAAATTTGACAAATTTCAGAGTTTTTGACAAAAAACAAAAAAAATTTAAGGCAAAAAAAAATTCTGAAATGTTCGTACACTGAAAATTTCAATGGCGTTGTGCAAGACAAAACGAATGAAGACCTTCAGCTGAAAACCCGGTAAGAATATTTGAATATTTACTGCTTTTAGACGTTAAAATATCTGAAAAATCGATGTACCATTACACCTCGGTACTGATTTGTATAGGAATTTAGACAATAAAATTTAGCAATTCCCACCATCGGGGGCGGTCGAGGGGGGTGCGGATCGACGGGGAATAATTCCTGGCGCCGACTAATGACGGTTTGCTGAAAAAAAATTGACAAATTTCAGAGTATTTGACAAAAAACAAAAAAAATTTAAGGCAAAAAAAAAATCTGAAATGTTTGCACACTGAAAATTTCGATGGCGTTGTGCAAGACAAAACGAATGAAGACCTTCTGCTGAAAACCCGGTAAGAATATTTAAATATTTACTGCTTTTAGACGTTAAAATATCTGAAAAATCGATGTACCATTACACCTCGGTACTGATTTGTATAGGAATTTAGACAACAAAATTTAGCAATTCCCACCATCGGGGGCGGTCGAGGGGGGTGCGGATCGACGGGGCATAATTCCTGGCGCCGATTAATGACGGTTTGCTGAAAAAAATTTGACACATTTCAGAGCTTTTGACAAAAAACAAAAAAAATTTAAGGCAAAAAAAAATTCTGAAATGTTTGCACACTGAAAATTTCGATGGCGTTGTGCAAGACAAAACGAATGAAGACCTTCTGCTGAAAACCCGGTAAGAATATTTGAATATTTACTGCTTTTAGACGTTAAAATATCTGAAAAATCGATGTACCATTACACCTCGGTACTGATTTGTATAGGAATTTAGACAACAAAATTTAGCAATTCCCACCATCGGGGGCGGTCGAGGGGGGTGCGGATCGACGGGGAATAATTCCTGGCGCCGATTAATGACGGTTTGCTGAAAAAAATTTGACAAATTTCAGAGTTTTTGACAAAAAACAAAAAAAATTTAAGGCAAAAAAAAATTCTGAAATGTTCGTACACTGAAAATTTCAATGGCGTTGTGCAAGACAAAACGAATGAAGACCTTCTGCTGAAAACCCGGTAAGAATATTTGAATATTTACTGCTTTTAGACGTTAAAATATCTGAAAAATCGATGTACCATTACACCTCGGTACTGATTTGTATAGGAATTTAGACAACAAAATTTAGCAATTCCCACCATCGGGGGCGGTCGAGGGGGGTGCGGATCGACGGGGAATAATTCCTGGCGCCGATTAATGACGGTTTGCTGAAAAAAATTTGACAAATTTCAGAGTTTTTGACAAAAAACAAAAAAAAATTAAGGCAAAAAAAAATTCTGAAATGTTTGCACACTGAAAATTTCGATGGCGTTGTGCAAGACAAAACGAATGAAGACCTTCTGCTGAAAACCCGGTAAGAATATTTAAATATTTACTGCTTTTAGACGTTAAAATATCTGAAAAATCGATGTACCATTACACCTCGGTACTGATTTGTATAGGAATTTAGACAACAAAATTTAGCAATTCCCACCATCGGGGGCGGTCGTGGGGGGTGCGGCTCGACGGGGAATAATTCCTGGCGCCGATTAATGACGGTTTGCTGAAAAAAATTTGACAAATTTCAGAGTTTTTGACAAAAAACAAAAAAAAATTAAGGCAAAAAAAAATTCTGAAATGTTTGCACACTGAAAATTTCGATGGCGTTGTGCAAGACAAAACGAATGAAGACCTTCAGCTGAAAACCCGGTAAGAATATTTGAATATTTACTGCTTTTAGACGTTAAAATATCTGAAAAATCGATGTACCATTACACCTCGGTACTGATTTGTATAGGAATTTAGACAACAAAATTTAGCAATTCCCACCATCGGGGGCGGTCGAGGGGGGTGCGGATCGACGGGGAATAATTCCTGGCGCCGATTAATGACGGTTTACTAAAAAAAATTTGACAAATTTCAGAGTTTTTGAAAAAAAACAAAAAAAATTTAAGGCAAAAAAAAATTCTGAAATGTTTGCACACTGAAAATTTCGATGGCGTTGTGCAAGACAAAACGAATGAAGACCTTCTGCTGAAAACCCGGTAAGAATATTTGAATATTTACTGCTTTTAGACGTTAAAATATCTGAAAAATCGATGTACCATTACACCTCGGTACGGTACTGATTTGTATAGGAATTTAGACAACAAAATTTAGCAATTCCCACCATCGGGGGCGGTCGAGGGGGGTGCGGATCGACGGGGAATAATTCCTGGCGCCGATTAATTACGGTTTGCTGAAAAAAATTTGACAAATTTCAGAGTTTTTGACAAAAAACAAAAAAATTTAAGGCAAAAAAAATTTCTGAAATGTTTGCACACTGAAAATTTCGATGGCGTTGTGCAAGACAAAACGAATGAAGACCTTCTGCTGAAAACCCGGTAAGAATATTTGAATATTTACTGCTTTTAGACGTTAAAATATCTGAAAAATCGATGTACCATTACACCTCGGTACTGATTTGTATAGGAATTTAGACAACAAAATTTAGCAATTCCCACCATCGGGGGCGGTCGAGGGGGGTGCGGATCGACGGGGAATAATTCCTGGCGCCGATTAATGACGGTTTGCTGAAAAAAATTTGACAAATTTCAGAGTTTTTGACAAAAAACAAAAAAAATTTAAGGCAATAAAAAAATTCTGAAATGTTTGCACACTGAAAATTTCGATGGCGTTGTGCAAGACAAAACGAATGAAGACCTTCTGCTGAAAACCCGGTAAGAATATTTGAATATTTACTGCTTTTAGACGTTAAAATATCTGACAATTCGATGTACCATTACACCTCGGTACTGATTTGTATAGGAATTTAGACAACAAAATTTAGCAATTCCCACCATCGGGGGCGGTCGAGGGGGGTGCGGATCGACGGGGAATAATTCCTGGCGCCGATTAATGACGGTTTGCTGAAAAAAATTTGACAAATTTCAGAGTTTTTGACAAAAAACAAAAAAAATTTAAGGCAAAAAAAAATTCTGAAATGTTCGTACACTGAAAATTTCAATGGCGTTGTGCAAGACAAAACGAATGAAGACCTTCTGCTGAAAACCCGGTAAGAATATTTGAATATTTACTGCTTTTAGACGTTAAAATATCTGAAAAATCGATGTACCATTACACCTCGGTACTGATTTGTATAGGAATTTAGACAACAAAATTTAGCAATTCCCACCATCGGGGGCGGTCGAGGGGGGTGCGGATCGACGGGGAATAATTCCTGGCGCCGATTAATGACGGTTTGCTGAAAAAAATTTGACAAATTTCAGAGTTTTTAACAAAAAACAAAAAAAATTTAAGGCAAAAAAAAATTCTGAAATGTTTGCACACTGAAAATTTCGATGGCGTTGTGCAAGACAAAACGAATGAAGACCTTCTGCTGAAAACCCGGTAAGAATATTTGAATATTTACTGCTTTTAGACGTTAAAATATCTGAAAAATCGATGTACCATTACACCTCGGTACGGTACTGATTTGTATAGGAATTTAGACAACAAAATTTAGCAATTCCCACCATCGGGGGCGGTCGAGGGGGGTGCGGATCGACGGGGAATAATTCCTGGCGCCGATTAATGACGGTTTGCTGAAAAAAATTTGACAAATTTCAGAGTTTTTGACAAAAAAAAAAAAAATTTAAGGCAAAAAAAAATTCTGAAATGTTTGCACACTGAAAATTTCGATGGCGTTGTGCAAGACAAAACGAATGAAGACCTTCTGCTGAAAACCCAGTAAGAATATTTGAATATTTACTGCTTTTAGACGTTAAAATATCTGAAAAATCGATGTACCATTACACCTCGGTACTGATTTGTATAGGAATTTAGACAACAAAATTTAGCAATTCCCACCATCGGGGGCGGTCGAGGGGGGTGCGGATCGACGGGGAATAATTCCTGGCGCCGATTAATGACGGTTTACTAAAAAAAATTTGACAAATTTCAGAGTTTTTGAAAAAAAACAAAAAAAATTTAAGGCAAAAAAAAATTCTGAAATGTTTGCACACTGAAAATTTCGATGGCGTTGTGCAAGACAAAACGAATGAAGACCTTCTGCTGAAAACCCGGTAAGAATATTTGAATATTTACTGCTTTTAGACGTTAAAATATCTGAAAAATCGATGTACCATTACACCTCGGTACTGATTTGTATAGGAATTTAGACAACAAAATTTAGCAATTCCCACCATCGGGGGCGGTCGAGGGGGGTGCGGATCGACGGGGAATAATTCCTGGCGCCGATTAATGACGGTTTGCTGAAAAAAAATTGACAAATTTCAGAGTTTTTGACAAAAAACAAAAAAAATTTAAGGCAAAAAAAAATTCTGAAATGTTTGCACACTGAAAATTTCGATGGCGTTGTGCAAGACAAAACGAATGAAGACCTTCTGCTGAAAACCCGGTAAGAATATTTGAATATTTACTGCTTTTAGACGTTAAAATATCTGACAATTCGATGTACCATTACACCTCGGTACTGATTTGTATAGGAATTTAGACAACAAAATTTAGCAATTCCCACCATCGGGGGCGGTCGAGGGGGGTGCGGATCGACGGGGAATAATTCCTGGCGCCGATTAATGACGGTTTGCTGAAAAAAATTTGACAAATTTCAGAGTTTTTGACAAAAAACAAAAAAAATTTAAGGCGAAAAAAAATTCTGAAATGTTCGTACACTGAAAATTTCAATGGCGTTGTGCAAGACAAAACGAATGAAGACCTTCTGCTGAAAACCCGGTAAGAATATTTGAATATTTACTGCTTTTAGACGTTAAAATATCTGAAAAATCGATGTACCATTACACCTCGGTACTGATTTGTATAGGAATTTAGACAACAAAATTTAGCAATTCCCACCATCGGGGGCGGTCGAGGGGGGTGCGGATCGACGGGGAATAATTCCTGGCGCCGATTAATGACGGTTTGCTGAAAAAAATTTGACAAATTTCAGAGTTTTTGACAAAAAACAAAAAAAATTTAAGGCAATAAAAAAATTCTGAAATGTTTGCACACTGAAAATTTCGATGGCGTTGTGCAAGACAAAACGAATGAAGACCTTCTGCTGAAAACCCGGTAAGAATATTTGAATATTTACTGCTTTTAGACGTTAAAATATCTGACAATTCGATGTACCATTACACCTCGGTACTGATTTGTATAGGAATTTAGACAACAAAATTTAGCAATTCCCACCATCGGGGGCGGTCGAGGGGGGTGCGGATCGACGGGGAATAATTCCTGGCGCCGATTAATGACGGTTTGCTGAAAAAAATTTGACAAATTTCAGAGTTTTTGACAAAAAACAAAAAAAATTTAAGGCAAAAAAAAATTCTGAAATGTTCGTACACTGAAAATTTCAATGGCGTTGTGCAAGACAAAACGAATGAAGACCTTCTGCTGAAAACCCGGTAAGAATATTTGAATATTTACTGCTTTTAGACGTTAAAATATCTGAAAAATCGATGTACCATTACACCTCGGTACTGATTTGTATAGGAATTTAGACAACAAAATTTAGCAATTCCCACCATCGGGGGCGGTCGAGGGGGGTGCGGATCGACGGGGAATAATTCCTGGCGCCGATTAATGACGGTTTGCTGAAAAAAATTTGACAAATTTCAGAGTTTTTGACAAAAAACAAAAAAAATTTAAGGCAATAAAAAAATTCTGAAATGTTTGCACACTGAAAATTTCGATGGCGTTGTGCAAGACAAAACGAATGAAGACCTTCTGCTGAAAACCCGGTAAGAATATTTGAATATTTACTGCTTTTAGACGTTAAAATATCTGACAATTCGATGTACCATTACACCTCGGTACTGATTTGTATAGGAATTTAGACAACAAAATTTAGCAATTCCCACCATCGGGGGCGGTCGAGGGGGGTGCGGATCGACGGGGAATAATTCCTGGCGCCGATTAATGACGGTTTGCTGAAAAAAATTTGACAAATTTCAGAGTTTTTGACAAAAAACAAAAAAAATTTAAGGCAAAAAAAAATTCTGAAATGTTCGTACACTGAAAATTTCAATGGCGTTGTGCAAGACAAAACGAATGAAGACCTTCAGCTGAAAACCCGGTAAGAATATTTGAATATTTACTGCTTTTAGACGTTAAAATATCTGAAAAATCGATGTACCATTACACCTCGGTACTGATTTGTATAGGAATTTAGACAATAAAATTTAGCAATTCCCACCATCGGGGGCGGTCGAGGGGGGTGCGGATCGACGGGGAATAATTCCTGGCGCCGATTAATGACGGTTTACTAAAAAAAATTTGACAAATTTCAGAGTTTTTGAAAAAAAACAAAAAAAATTTAAGGCAAAAAAAAATTCTGAAATGTTTGCACACTGAAAATTTCGATGGCGTTGTGCAAGACAAAACGAATGAAGACCTTCTGCTGAAAACCCGGTAAGAATATTTGAATATTTACTGCTTTTAGACGTTAAAATATCTGAAAAATCGATGTACCATTACACCTCGGTACTGATTTGTATAGGAATTTAGACAACAAAATTTAGCAATTCCCACCATCGGGGGCGGTCGAGGGGGGTGCGGATCGACGGGGAATAATTCCTGGCGCCGATTAATGACGGTTTGCTGAAAAAAATTTGACAAATTTCAGAGTTTTTGACAAAAAACAAAAAAAATTTAAGGCAATAAAAAAATTCTGAAATGTTTGCACACTGAAAATTTCGATGGCGTTGTGCAAGACAAAACGAATGAAGACCTTCTGCTGAAAACCCGGTAAGAATATTTGAATATTTACTGCTTTTAGACGTTAAAATATCTGACAATTCGATGTACCATTACACCTCGGTACTGATTTGTATAGGAATTTAGACAACAAAATTTAGCAATTCCCACCATCGGGGGCGGTCGAGGGGGGTGCGGATCGACGGGGAATAATTCCTGGCGCCGATTAATGACGGTTTGCTGAAAAAAATTTGACAAATTTCAGAGTTTTTGACAAAAAACAAAAAAAAATTAAGGCAAAAAAAAATTCTGAAATGTTCGTACACTGAAAATTTCAATGGCGTTGTGCAAGACAAAACGAATGAAGACCTTCTGCTGAAAACCCGGTAAGAATATTTGAATATTTACTGCTTTTAGACGTTAAAATATCTGAAAAATCGATGTACCATTACACCTCGGTACTGATTTGTATAGGAATTTAGACAACAAAATTTAGCAATTCCCACCATCGGGGGCGGTCGAGGGGGGTGCGGATCGACGGGGAATAATTCCTGGCGCCGATTAATGACGGTTTGCTGAAAAAAATTTGACAAATTTCAGAGTATTTGACGAAAAACAAAAAAAATTTAAGGCAAAAAAAAATTCTGAAATGTTTGCACACTGAAAATTTCGATGGCGTTGTGCAAGACAAAACGAATGAAGACCTTCTGCTGAAAACCCGGTAAGAATATTTGAATATTTACTGCTTTTAGACGTTAAAATATCTGACAATTCGATGTACCATTACACCTCGGTACTGATTTGTATAGGAATTTAGACAACAAAATTTAGCAATTCCCACCATCGGGGGCGGTCGAGGGGGGTGCGGCTCGACGGGGAATAATTCCTGGCGCCGATTAATGACGGTTTGCTGAAAAAAATTTGACAAATTTCAGAGTTTTTGACAAAAAACAAAACAAAATTAAGGCAAAAAAAAATTCTGAAATGTTTGCACACTGAAAATTTCGATGGCGTTGTGCAAGACAAAACGAATGAAGACCTTCAGCTGAAAACCCGGTAAGAATATTTGAATATTTACTGCTTTTAGACGTTAAAATATCTGAAAAATCGATGTACCATTACACCTCGGTACTGATTTGTATAGGAATTTAGACAACAAAATTTAGCAATTCCCACCATCGGGGGCGGTCGAGGGGGGTGCGGATCGACGGGGAATAATTCCTGGCGCCGATTAATTACGGTTTGCTGAAAAAAATTTGACAAATTTCAGAGTTTTTGACAAAAAACAAAAAAATTTAAGGCAAAAAAAATTTCTGAAATGTTTGCACACTGAAAATTTCGATGGCGTTGTGCAAGACAAAACGAATGAAGACCTTCTGCTGAAAACCCGGTAAGAATATTTGAATATTTACTGCTTTTAGACGTTAAAATATCTGAAAAATCGATGTACCATTACACCTCGGTACTGATTTGTATAGGAATTTAGACAACAAAATTTAGCAATTCCCACCATCGGGGGCGGTCGAGGGGGGTGCGGATCGACGGGGAATAATTCCTGGCGCCGATTAATGACGGTTTGCTGAAAAAAATTTGACAAATTTCAGAGTTTTTGACAAAAAACAAAAAAAATTTAAGGCAATAAAAAAATTCTGAAATGTTTGCACACTGAAAATTTCGATGGCGTTGTGCAAGACAAAACGAATGAAGACCTTCTGCTGAAAACCCGGTAAGAATATTTGAATATTTACTGCTTTTAGACGTTAAAATATCTGACAATTCGATGTACCATTACACCTCGGTACTGATTTGTATAGGAATTTAGACAACAAAATTTAGCAATTCCCACCATCGGGGGCGGTCGAGGGGGGTGCGGATCGACGGGGAATAATTCCTGGCGCCGATTAATGACGGTTTGCTGAAAAAAATTTGACAAATTTCAGAGTTTTTGACAAAAAACAAAAAAAATTTAAGGCGAAAAAAAATTCTGAAATGTTCGTACACTGAAAATTTCAATGGCGTTGTGCAAGACAAAACGAATGAAGACCTTCTGCTGAAAACCCGGTAAGAATATTTGAATATTTACTGCTTTTAGACGTTAAAATATCTGAAAAATCGATGTACCATTACACCTCGGTACTGATTTGTATAGGAATTTAGACAACAAAATTTAGCAATTCCCACCATCGGGGGCGGTCGAGGGGGGTGCGGATCGACGGGGAATAATTCCTGGCGCCGATTAATGACGGTTTGCTGAAAAAAATTTGACAAATTTCAGAGTTTTTGACAAAAAACAAAAAAAATTTAAGGCAATAAAAAAATTCTGAAATGTTTGCACACTGAAAATTTCGATGGCGTTGTGCAAGACAAAACGAATGAAGACCTTCTGCTGAAAACCCGGTAAGAATATTTGAATATTTACTGCTTTTAGACGTTAAAATATCTGACAATTCGATGTACCATTACACCTCGGTACTGATTTGTATAGGAATTTAGACAACAAAATTTAGCAATTCCCACCATCGGGGGCGGTCGAGGGGGGTGCGGATCGACGGGGAATAATTCCTGGCGCCGATTAATGACGGTTTGCTGAAAAAAATTTGACAAATTTCAGAGTTTTTGACAAAAAACAAAAAAAATTTAAGGCAAAAAAAAATTCTGAAATGTTCGTACACTGAAAATTTCAATGGCGTTGTGCAAGACAAAACGAATGAAGACCTTCAGCTGAAAACCCGGTAAGAATATTTGAATATTTACTGCTTTTAGACGTTAAAATATCTGAAAAATCGATGTACCATTACACCTCGGTACTGATTTGTATAGGAATTTAGACAATAAAATTTAGCAATTCCCACCATCGGGGGCGGTCGAGGGGGGTGCGGATCGACGGGGAATAATTCCTGGCGCCGATTAATGACGGTTTACTAAAAAAAATTTGACAAATTTCAGAGTTTTTGAAAAAAAACAAAAAAAATTTAAGGCAAAAAAAAATTCTGAAATGTTTGCACACTGAAAATTTCGATGGCGTTGTGCAAGACAAAACGAATGAAGACCTTCTGCTGAAAACCCGGTAAGAATATTTGAATATTTACTGCTTTTAGACGTTAAAATATCTGAAAAATCGATGTACCATTACACCTCGGTACTGATTTGTATAGGAATTTAGACAACAAAATTTAGCAATTCCCACCATCGGGGGCGGTCGAGGGGGGTGCGGATCGACGGGGAATAATTCCTGGCGCCGATTAATGACGGTTTGCTGAAAAAAATTTGACAAATTTCAGAGTTTTTGACAAAAAACAAAAAAAAATTAAGGCAATAAAAAAATTCTGAAATGTTTGCACACTGAAAATTTCGATGGCGTTGTGCAAGACAAAACGAATGAAGACCTTCTGCTGAAAACCCGGTAAGAATATTTGAATATTTACTGCTTTTAGACGTTAAAATATCTGACAATTCGATGTACCATTACACCTCGGTACTGATTTGTATAGGAATTTAGACAACAAAATTTAGCAATTCCCACCATCGGGGGCGGTCGAGGGGGGTGCGGATCGACGGGGAATAATTCCTGGCGCCGATTAATGACGGTTTGCTGAAAAAAATTTGACAAATTTCAGAGTTTTTGACAAAAAACAAAAAAAATTTAAGGCAAAAAAAAATTCTGAAATGTTCGTACACTGAAAATTTCAATGGCGTTGTGCAAGACAAAACGAATGAAGACCTTCTGCTGAAAACCCGGTAAGAATATTTGAATATTTACTGCTTTTAGACGTTAAAATATCTGAAAAATCGATGTACCATTACACCTCGGTACTGATTTGTATAGGAATTTAGACAACAAAATTTAGCAATTCCCACCATCGGGGGCGGTCGAGGGGGGTGCGGATCGACGGGGAATAATTCCTGGCGCCGATTAATGACGGTTTGCTGAAAAAAATTTGACAAATTTCAGAGTATTTGACAAAAAACAAAAAAAATTTAAGGCAAAAAAAAATTCTGAAATGTTTGCACACTGAAAATTTCGATGGCGTTGTGCAAGACAAAACGAATGAAGACCTTCTGCTGAAAACCCGGTAAGAATATTCAAATATTTACTGCTTTTAGACGTTAAAATATCTGAAAAATCGATGTACCATTACACCTCGGTACTGATTTGTATAGGAATTTAGACAACAAAATTTAGCAATTCCCACCATCGGGGGCGGTCGAGGGGGGTGCGGCTCGACGGGGAATAATTCCTGGCGCCGATTAATGACGGTTTGCTGAAAAAAATTTGACAAATTTCAGAGTTTTTGACAAAAAACAAAAAAAATTTAAGGCGAAAAAAAATTCTGAAATGTTCGTACACTGAAAATTTCAATGGCGTTGTGCAAGACAAAACGAATGAAGACCTTCTGCTGAAAACCCGGTAAGAATATTTGAATATTTACTGCTTTTAGACGTTAAAATATCTGAAAAATCGATGTACCATTACACCTCGGTACTGATTTGTATAGGAATTTAGACAACAAAATTTAGCAATTCCCACCATCGGGGGCGGTCGAGGGGGGTGCGGATCGACGGGGAATAATTCCTGGCGCCGATTAATGACGGTTTGCTGAAAAAAATTTGACAAATTTCAGAGTTTTTGACAAAAAACAAAAAAAATTTAAGGCAATAAAAAAATTCTGAAATGTTTGCACACTGAAAATTTCGATGGCGTTGTGCAAGACAAAACGAATGAAGACCTTCTGCTGAAAACCCGGTAAGAATATTTGAATATTTACTGCTTTTAGACGTTAAAATATCTGACAATTCGATGTACCATTACACCTCGGTACTGATTTGTATAGGAATTTAGACAACAAAATTTAGCAATTCCCACCATCGGGGGCGGTCGAGGGGGGTGCGGATCGACGGGGAATAATTCCTGGCGCCGATTAATGACGGTTTGCTGAAAAAAATTTGACAAATTTCAGAGTTTTTGACAAAAAACAAAAAAAATTTAAGGCAAAAAAAAATTCTGAAATGTTCGTACACTGAAAATTTCAATGGCGTTGTGCAAGACAAAACGAATGAAGACCTTCAGCTGAAAACCCGGTAAGAATATTTGAATATTTACTGCTTTTAGACGTTAAAATATCTGAAAAATCGATGTACCATTACACCTCGGTACTGATTTGTATAGGAATTTAGACAATAAAATTTAGCAATTCCCACCATCGGGGGCGGTCGAGGGGGGTGCGGATCGACGGGGAATAATTCCTGGCGCCGATTAATGACGGTTTACTAAAAAAAATTTGACAAATTTCAGAGTTTTTGAAAAAAAACAAAAAAAATTAAAGGCAAAAAAAAATTCTGAAATGTTTGCACACTGAAAATTTCGATGGCGTTGTGCAAGACAAAACGAATGAAGACCTTCTGCTGAAAACCCGGTAAGAATATTTGAATATTTACTGCTTTTAGACGTTAAAATATCTGAAAAATCGATGTACCATTACACCTCGGTACGGTACTGATTTGTATAGGAATTTAGACAAGAAAATTTAGCAATTCCCACCATCGGGGGCGGTCGAGGGGGGTGCGGATCGACGGGGAATAATTCCTGGCGCCGATTAATGACGGTTTGCTGAAAAAAATTTGACAAATTTCAGAGTTTTTGACAAAAAACAAAAAAAATTTAAGGCAAAAAAAAATTCTGAAATGTTCGTACACTGAAAATTTCAATGGCGTTGTGCAAGACAAAACGAATGAAGACCTTCTGCTGAAAACCCGGTAAGAATATTTGAATATTTACTGCTTTTAGACGTTAAAATATCTGAAAAATCGATGTACCATTACACCTCGGTACTGATTTGTATAGGAATTTAGACAACAAAATTTAGCAATTCCCACCATCGGGGGCGGTCGAGGGGGGTGCGGATCGACGGGGAATAATTCCTGGCGCCGATTAATGACGGTTTGCTGAAAAAAATTTGACAAATTTCAGAGTATTTGACAAAAAACAAAAAAAATTTAAGGCAAAAAAAAATTCTGAAATGTTTGCACACTGAAAATTTCGATGGCGTTGTGCAAGACAAAACGAATGAAGACCTTCTGCTGAAAACCCGGTAAGAATATTTAAATATTTACTGCTTTTAGACGTTAAAATATCTGAAAAATCGATGTACCATTACACCTCGGTACTGATTTGTATAGGAATTTAGACAACAAAATTTAGCAATTCCCACCATCGGGGGCGGTCGAGGGGGGTGCGGCTCGACGGGGAATAATTCCTGGCGCCGATTAATGACGGTTTGCTGAAAAAAATTTGACAAATTTCAGAGTTTTTGACAAAAAACAAAAAAAAATTAAGGCAAAAAAAAATTCTGAAATGTTTGCACACTGAAAATTTCGATGGCGTTGTGCAAGACAAAACGAATGAAGACCTTCAGCTGAAAACCCGGTAAGAATATTTGAATATTTACTGCTTTTAGACGTTAAAATATCTGAAAAATCGATGTACCATTACACCTCGGTACTGATTTGTATAGGAATTTAGACAACAAAATTTAGCAATTCCCACCATCGGGGGCGGTCGAGGGGGGTGCGGATCGACGGGGAATAATTCCTGGCGCCGATTAATGACGGTTTACTAAAAAAAATTTGACAAATTTCAGAGTTTTTGAAAAAAAACAAAAAAAATTTAAGGCAAAAAAAAATTCTGAAATGTTTGCACACTGAAAATTTCGATGGCGTTGTGCAAGACAAAACGAATGAAGACCTTCTGCTGAAAACCCGGTAAGAATATTTGAATATTTACTGCTTTTAGACGTTAAAATATCTGAAAAATCGATGTACCATTACACCTCGGTACGGTACTGATTTGTATAGGAATTTAGACAAGAAAATTTAGCAATTCCCACCATCGGGGGCGGTCGAGGGGGGTGCGGATCGACGGGGAATAATTCCTGGCGCCGATTAATTACGGTTTGCTGAAAAAAATTTGACAAATTTCAGAGTTTTTGACAAAAAACAAAAAAATTTAAGGCAAAAAAAATTTCTGAAATGTTTGCACACTGAAAATTTCGATGGCGTTGTGCAAGACAAAACGAATGAAGACCTTCTGCTGAAAACCCGGTAAGAATATTTGAATATTTACTGCTTTTAGACGTTAAAATATCTGAAAAATCGATGTACCATTACACCTCGGTACTGATTTGTATAGGAATTTAGACAACAAAATTTAGCAATTCCCACCATCGGGGGCGGTCGAGGGGGGTGCGGATCGACGGGGAATAATTCCTGGCGCCGATTAATGACGGTTTGCTGAAAAAAATTTGACAAATTTCAGAGTTTTTGACAAAAAACAAAAAAAATTTAAGGCAATAAAAAAATTCTGAAATGTTTGCACACTGAAAATTTCGATGGCGTTGTGCAAGACAAAACGAATGAAGACCTTCTGCTGAAAACCCGGTAAGAATATTTGAATATTTACTGCTTTTAGACGTTAAAATATCTGACAATTCGATGTACCATTACACCTCGGTACTGATTTGTATAGGAATTTAGACAACAAAATTTAGCAATTCCCACCATCGGGGGCGGTCGAGGGGGGTGCGGATCGACGGGGAATAATTCCTGGCGCCGATTAATGACGGTTTGCTGAAAAAAATTTGACAAATTTCAGAGTTTTTGACAAAAAACAAAAAAAATTTAAGGCAAAAAAAAATTCTGAAATGTTTGCACACTGAAAATTTCGATGGCGTTGTGCAAGACAAAACGAATGAAGACCTTCAACTGAAAACCCGGTAAGAATATTTGAATATTTACTGCTTTTAGACGTTAAAATATCTGAAAAATCGATGTACCATTACACCTCGGTACTGATTTGTATAGGAATTTAGACAACAAAATTTAGCAATTCCCACCATCGGGGGCGGTCGAGGGGGGTGCGGATCGACGGGGAATAATTCCTGGCGCCGATTAATGACGGTTTACTAAAAAAAATTTGACAAATTTCAGAGTTTTTGAAAAAAAACAAAAAAAATTTAAGGCAAAAAAAAATTCTGAAATGTTTGCACACTGAAAATTTCGATGGCGTTGTGCAAGACAAAACGAATGAAGACCTTCTGCTGAAAACCCGGTAAGAATATTTGAATATTTACTGCTTTTAGACGTTAAAATATCTGAAAAATCGATGTACCATTACACCTCGGTACGGTACTGATTTGTATAGGAATTTAGACAACAAAATTTAGCAATTCCCACCATCGGGGGCGGTCGAGGGGGGTGCGGATCGACGGGGAATAATTCCTGGCGCCGATTAATTACGGTTTGCTGAAAAAAATTTGACAAATTTCAGAGTTTTTGACAAAAAACAAAAAAATTTAAGGCAAAAAAAATTTCTGAAATGTTTGCACACTGAAAATTTCGATGGCGTTGTGCAAGACAAAACGAATGAAGACCTTCTGCTGAAAACCCGGTAAGAATATTTGAATATTTACTGCTTTTAGACGTTAAAATATCTGAAAAATCGATGTACCATTACACCTCGGTACTGATTTGTATAGGAATTTAGACAACAAAATTTAGCAATTCCCACCATCGGGGGCGGTCGAGGGGGGTGCGGATCGACGGGGAATAATTCCTGGCGCCGATTAATGACGGTTTGCTGAAAAAAATTTGACAAATTTCAGAGTTTTTGACAAAAAACAAAAAAAATTTAAGGCAATAAAAAAATTCTGAAATGTTTGCACACTGAAAATTTCGATGGCGTTGTGCAAGACAAAACGAATGAAGACCTTCTGCTGAAAACCCGGTAAGAATATTTGAATATTTACTGCTTTTAGACGTTAAAATATCTGACAATTCGATGTACCATTACACCTCGGTACTGATTTGTATAGGAATTTAGACAACAAAATTTAGCAATTCCCACCATCGGGGGCGGTCGACGGGGGTGCGGATCGACGGGGAATAATTCCTGGCGCCGATTAATGACGGTTTGCTGAAAAAAATTTGACAAATTTCAGAGTTTTTGACAAAAAACAAAAAAAATTTAAGGCAAAAAAAAATTCTGAAATGTTCGTACACTGAAAATTTCAATGGCGTTGTGCAAGACAAAACGAATGAAGACCTTCTGCTGAAAACCCGGTAAGAATATTTGAATATTTACTGCTTTTAGACGTTAAAATATCTGAAAAATCGATGTACCATTACACCTCGGTACTGATTTGTATAGGAATTTAGACAACAAAATTTAGCAATTCCCACCATCGGGGGCGGTCGAGGGGGGTGCGGATCGACGGGGAATAATTCCTGGCGCCGGTTAATGACGGTTTGCTGAAAAAAATTTGACAAATTTCAGAGTTTTTAACAAAAAACAAAAAAAATTTAAGGCAAAAAAAAATTCTGAAATGTTTGCACACTGAAAATTTCGATGGCGTTGTGCAAGACAAAACGAATGAAGACCTTCTGCTGAAAACCCGGTAAGAATATTTGAATATTTACTGCTTTTAGACGTTAAAATATCTGAAAAATCGATGTACCATTACACCTCGGTACGGTACTGATTTGTATAGGAATTTAGACAACAAAATTTAGCAATTCCCACCATCGGGGGCGGTCGAGGGGGGTGCGGATCGACGGGGAATAATTCCTGGCGCCGATTAATGACGGTTTGCTGAAAAAAATTTGACAAATTTCAGAGTTTTTGACAAAAAAAAAAAAAATTTAAGGCAAAAAAAAATTCTGAAATGTTTGCACACTGAAAATTTCGATGGCGTTGTGCAAGACAAAACGAATGAAGACCTTCTGCTGAAAACCCGGTAAGAATATTTGAATATTTACTGCTTTTAGACGTTAAAATATGCTGAAAAAAATTTGACAAATTTCAGAGATTTTGACAAAAAACAAAAAAAATTTAAGGCAAAAAAAAATTCTGAAATGTTTGCGCACTGAAAATTTCGAAGGCGTTGTGCAAGACAAAACGAATAAAGACCTTCTGCTGAAAACCCGGTAAGAATATTTGAATATTTACTGCTTTTAGACGTTAAAATATCTGAAAAATCGATGTACCATTACACCTCGGTACTGATTTGTATAGGAATTTAGACAACAAAATTTAGCAATTCCCACCATCGGGGACGGTCGAGGGGGGTGCGGATCGACGGGGAATAATTCCTGGCGCCGATTAATGACGGTTTGCTGAAAAAAATTTGACAAATTTCAGAGTTTTTGACAAAAAACAAAAAAAATATAAGGCAAAAAAAAATTCTGAAATGTTTGCACACTGAAAACTTCGATGGCGTTGTGCAAGACAAAACGAATGAAGACCTTCTGCTGAAAACCCGGTAAGAATATTTGAATATTTACTGCTTTTAGACGTTAAAATATCTGAAAAATCGATGTACCATTACACCTCGGTACTGATTTGTATAGGAATTTAGACAACAAAATTTAGCAATTCCCACCATCGGGGACGGTCGAGGGGGGTGCGGATCGACGGGGAATAATTCCTGGCGCCGATTAATGACGGTTTGCTGAAAAAAATTTGACAAATTTCAGAGTTTTTGACAAAAAACAAAAAAAATATAAGGCAAAAAAAAATTCTGAAATGTTTGCACACTGAAAACTTCGATGGCGTTGTGCAAGACAAAACGAATGAAGACCTTCTGCTGAAAACCCGGTAAGAATATTTGAATATTTACTGCTTTTAGACGTTAAAATATCTGAAAAATCGATGTACCATTACACCTCGGTACGGTACTGATTTGTATAGGAATTTAGACAACAAAATTTAGCAATTCCCACCATCGGGGGCGGTCGAGGGGGGTGCGGATCGACGGGGAATAATTCCTGGCGCCGATTAATGACGGTTTGCTGAAAAAAATTTGACAAAATTCAGAGTTTTTGACAAAAAACAAAAAAATTTAAGGCAAAACAAAATTCTGAAATGTTTGCACACTGAAAATTTCGATGGCGTTGTGCAAGACAAAACGAATGAAGACCTTCTGCTGAAAACCCGGTAAGAATATGTGAATATTTACTGCTTTTAGACGTTAAAATATCTGAAAAATCGATGTACCATTACACCTCGGTACTGATTTGTATAGGAATTTAGACAACAAAATTTAGCAATTCCCACCATCGGGGGCGGTCGAGGGGGGTGCGGATCGACGGGGAATAATTCCTGGCGCCGATTGATGACGGTTTACTAAAAAAAATTTGACAAATATCAGAGTTTTTGAAAAAAAACAAAAAAAATTTAAGGCAAAAAAAAATTCTGAAATGTTTGCACACTGAAAATTTCGATGGCGTTGTGCAAGACAAAACGAATGAAGACCTTCTGCTGAAAACCCGGTAAGAATATGTGAATATTTACTGCTTTTAGACGTTAAAATATCTGAAAAATCGATGTACCATTACACCTCGGTACTGATTTGTATAGGAATTTAGACAACAAAATTTAGCAATTCCCACCATCGGGGGCGGTCGAGGGGGGTGCGGATCGACGGGGAATAATTCCTGGCGCCGATTAATGACGGTTTGCTGAAAAAAGTTTGACAAATTTCAGAGTTTTTGTCAAAAACCAAAAAAAATTTAAGGCAAAAAAAAATTCTGAAATGTTTGTACACTGACAATTTCGATGGCGTTGTGCAAGACAAAACGAATGAAGACCTTCTGCTGAAAACCCGGTAAGAATATTTGAATATTTACTGCTTTTAGACGTTAAAATATCTGAAAAATCGATGTACCATTACACCTCGGTACTGATTTGTATAGGAATTTAGACAACAAAATTTAGCAGTTCCCACCGTCGGGGGCGGTCGAGGGGGGTGCGGATCGACGGGGAATAATTCCTGGCGCCGATTAATGACGGTTTGCTGAAAAAAATTTGACAAATTTCAGAGTTTTTGACAAAAACCAAAAAAAATTTAAGGCAAAACAAAATTCTGAAATGTTTGCACACTGAAAATTTCGATGGCGTTGTGCAAGACAAAACGAATGAAGACCTTCTGCTGAAAACCCGGTAAGAATATTTAATATTTACTGCTTTTAGACGTTAAAATATCTGAAAAATCGATGTACCATTACACCTCGGTACTGATTTGTATAGGAATTTAGACAACAAAATTTAGCAATTCCCACCCTCGGGGGCGGTCGAGGGGGGTGCGGATCGACGGGGAATATATCCTGGCGCCGATTAATGACGGTTTGCTATAAAAAAATTGACAAATTTCAGAGTTTTTGACAAAAAACAAAAAAAATTTAAGGCAAAAAAAATTCTGAAATGTTCGTACACTGAAAATTTCGATGGCGTTGTGCAAGACAAAACGAATGAAGACCTTCTGCTGAAAACCCGGTAAGAATATTTGAATATTTACTGCTTTTAGACGTTAAAATATCTGAAAAATCGATGTACCATTACACCTCGGTACTGATTTGTATAGGAATTTAGACAACAAAATTTAGCAATTCCCACCATCGGGGGCGGTCGAGGGGGGTGCGGATCGACGGGGAATAATTCCTGGCGCCGATTAATGACGGTTTGCTGAAAAAAATTTGACACATTTCAGAGCTTTTGACAAAAAACAAAAAAAATTTAAGGCAAAAAAAAATTCTGAAATGTTTGCACACTGAAAATTTCGATGGCGTTGTGCAAGACAAAACGAATGAAGACCTTCTGCTGAAAACCCGGTAAGAATATTTGAATATTTACTGCTTTTAGACGTTAAAATATCTGAAAAATCGATGTACCATTACACCTCGGTACTGATTTGTATAGGAATTTAGACAACAAAATTTAGCAATTCCCACCATCGGGGGCGGTCGAGGGGGGTGCGGATCGACGGGCAATAATTCCTGGCGCCGATTAATGACGGTTTGCTGAAAAAAATTTGACAAATTTCAGAGATTTTGACAAAAAACAAAAAAAATTTAAGGCAAAACAAAATTCTGAAATGTTTGCACACTGAAAATTTCGATGGCGTTGTGCAAGACAAAACGAATGAAGACCTTCTGCTGAAAACCCGGTAAGAATATTTGAATATTTACTGCTTTTAGACGTTAAAATATCTGAAAAATCGATGTACCATTACACCTCGGTACTGATTTGTATAGGAATTTAGACAACAAAATTTAGCAATTCCCACCATCGGGGGCGGTCGAGGGGGGTGCGGATCGACGGGGAATATATCCTGGCGCCGATTAATGACGGTTTGCTATTAAAAAATTGACAAATTTCAGAGTTTTTGACAAAAAACAAAAAAAATTTAAGGCAAAAAAAAATTCTGAAATGTTCGTACACTGAAAATTTCGATGGCGTTGTGCAAGACAAAACGAATGAAGACCTTCTGCTGAAAACCCGGTAAGAATATTTGAATATTTACTGCTTTTAGACGTTAAAATATCTGAAAAATCGATGTACCATTACACCTCGGTACTGATTTGTATAGGAATTTAGACAACAAAATTTAGCAATTCCCACCATCGGGGGCGGTCGAGGGGGGTGCGGATCGACGGGGAATAATTCCTGGCGCCGATTAATGACGGTTTGCTGAAAAAATATTGACAAATTTCAGAGTTTTTGACTAAAAACAAAAAAAATTTAAGGCAAAAAAATATTCTGAAATGTTTGCACACTGAAAATTTCGACGGCGTTGTGCAAGACAAAACGAATGAAGACCTTCTGCTGAAAACCCGGTAAGAATATTTAATATTTACTGCTTTTAGACGTTAAAATATCTGAAAAATCGATGTACCATTACACCTCGGTACTGATTTGTATAGGAATTTAGACAACAAAATTTAGCAATTCCCACCATCGGGGGCGGTCGAGGGGGGTGCGGATCGACGGGGAATATATCCTGGCGCCGATTAATGACGGTTTGCTGAAAAAAATTTGACAAATTTCAGAGTTTTTGACAAAAAACAAAAAAAATTTAAGGCAAAAAGAAATTCTGAAATGTTTGCACACTGAAAATTTCGATGGCGTTGTGCAAGACAAAACGAATGAAGACCTTCTGCTGAAAACCCGGTAAGAATATTTAATATTTACTGCTTTTAGACGTTAAAATATCTGAAAAATCGATGTACCATTACACCTCGGTACTGATTTGTATAGGAATTTAGACAACAAAATTTAGCAATTCCCACCATCGGGAGCGGTCGAGGGGGGTGCGGATCGACGGGGAATAATTCCTGGCGCCGATTGATGACGGTTTACTAAAAAAAATTTGACAAATTTCAGAGTTTTTGAAAAAAAACAAAAAAAATTTGAGGCAAAAAAAAATTCTGAAATGTTTGCACACTGAAAATTTCGATGGCGTTGTGCAAGACAAAACGAATGAAGACCTTCTGCTGAAAACCCGGTAAGAATATGTGAATATTTACTGCTTGTAGACGTTAAAATATCTGAAAAATCGATGTACCATTACACCTCGGTACTGATTTGTATAGGAATTTAGACAACAAAATTTAGCAATTCCCACCATCGGGGGCGGTCGAGGGGGGTGCGGATCGACGGGGAATAATTCCTGGCGCCGATTAATGACGGTTTGCTGAAAAAAATTTGACAAATTTCAGAGTTTTTGACAAAAAACAAAAAAAATTTAAGGCAAAAAAAAATTCTGAAATGTTCGTACACTGAAAATTTCGATGGCGTTGTGCAAGACAAAACGAATGAAGACCTTCTGCTGAAAACCCGGTAAGAATATTTGAATATTTACTGCTTTTAGACGTTAAAATATCTGAAAAATCGATGTACCATTACACCTCGGTACTGATTTGTATAGGAATTTAGACAACAAAATTTAGCAATTCCCACCATCGGGGGCGGTCGAGGGGGGTGCGGATCGACGGGGAATAATTCCTGGCGCCGATTAATGACGGTTTGCTGAAAAAAATTTGATAAATTGCAGAGTTTTTGACAAAAAACAAAAAAAATTTAAGGCAAAAAAAAATTCTGAAATGTTTGCACACTGAAAATTTCGATGGCGTTGTGCAAGACAAAACGAATGAAGACCTTCTGCTGAAAACCCGGTAAGAATATTTGAATATTTACTGCTTTTAGACGTTAAAATATCTGAAAAATCGATGTACCATTACACCTCGGTACTGATTTGTATAGGAATTTAGACAACAAAATTTAGCAATTCCCACCATCGGGGGCGGTCGAGGGGGGTGCGGATCGACGGGGAATAATTCCTGGCGCCGATTAATGACGGTTTGCTGAAAAAAAATTGACAAATTTCAGAGTATTTGACAAAAAACAAAAAAAATTTAAGGCAAAAAAAAAATCTGAAATGTTTGCACACTGAAAATTTCGATGGCGTTGTGCAAGACAAAACGAATGAAGACCTTCTGCTGAAAACCCGGTAAGAATATTTAAATATTTACTGCTTTTAGACGTTAAAATATCTGAAAAATCGATGTACCATTACACCTCGGTACTGATTTGTATAGGAATTTAGACAACAAAATTTAGCAATTCCCACCATCGGGGGCGGTCGAGGGGGGTGCGGATCGACGGGGCATAATTCCTGGCGCCGATTAATGACGGTTTGCTGAAAAAAATTTGACACATTTCAGAGCTTTTGACAAAAAACAAAAAAAATTTAAGGCAAAAAAAAATTCTGAAATGTTTGCACACTGAAAATTTCGATGGCGTTGTGCAAGACAAAACGAATGAAGACCTTCTGCTGAAAACCCGGTAAGAATATTTGAATATTTACTGCTTTTAGACGTTAAAATATCTGAAAAATCGATGTACCATTACACCTCGGTACTGATTTGTATAGGAATTTAGACAACAAAATTTAGCAATTCCCACCATCGGGGGCGGTCGAGGGGGGTGCGGATCGACGGGGAATAATTCCTGGCGCCGATTAATGACGGTTTGCTGAAAAAAATTTGACAAATTTCAGAGTTTTTGACAAAAAACAAAAAAAATTTAAGGCAAAACAAAATTCTGAAATGTTTGCACACTGAAAATTTCGATGGCGTTGTGCAAGACAAAACGAATGAAGACCTTCTGCTGAAAACCCGGTAAGAATATTTAATATTTACTGCTTTTAGACGTTAAAATATCTGAAAAATCGATGTACCATTACACCTCGGTACTGATTTGTATAGGAATTTAGACAACAAAATTTAGCAATTCCCACCATCGGGGGCGGTCGAGGGGGGTGCGGATCGACGGGGAATAATTCCTGGCGCCGATTAATGACGGTTTGCTGAAAAAAATTTGACAAATTTCAGAGTTTTTGACAAAAAACAAAAAAAATTTAAGACACAAAAAAATTCTGAAATGTTTGCACACTGAAAATTTCGATGGCGTTGTGCAAGACAAAACGAATGAAGACCTTCTGCTGAAAACCCGGTAAGAATATTTGAATATTTACTGCTTTTAGACGTTAAAATATCTGAAAAATCGATGTACCATTACACCTCGGTACGGTACTGATTTGTATAGGAATTTAGACAACAAAATGTAGCAATTCTCACCATCGGAGGCGGTCGAGGGGGGTGCGGATCGACGGGGAATAATTCCTGGCGCCGATTAATGACGGTTTGCTGAAAAAAATTTGACAAATTTCAGAGTATTTGACAAAAAACAAAAAAAATTTAAGGCAAAAAAAAATTCTGAAATGTTTGCACACTGAAAATTTCGATGGCGTTGTGCAAGACAAAACGAATGAAGACCTTCTGCTGAAAACCCGGTAAGAATATTTGAATATTTACTGCTTTTAGACGTTAAAATATCTGAAAAATCGATGTACCATTACACCTCGGTACTGATTTGTATAGGAATTTAGACAACAAAATTTAGCAATTCCCACCATCGGGGGCGGTCGAGGGGGGTGCGGATCGACGGGGAATATATCCTGGCGCCGATTAATGACGGTTTGCTATTAAAAAATTGACAAATTTCAGAGTTTTCGACAAAAAACAAAAAAAATTTAAGGCAAAAAAAAATTCTGAAATGTTCGTACACTGAAAATTTCGATGGCGTTGTGCAAGACAAAACGAATGAAGACCTTCTGCTGGAAACCCGGTAAGAATATTTGAATATTTACTGCTTTTAGACGTTAAAATATCTGAAAAATCGATGTACCATTACACCTCGGTACTGATTTGTATAGGAATTTAGACAACAAAATTTAGCAATTCCCACCATCGGGGGCGGTCGAGGGGGGTGCGGATCGACGGGGAATAATTCCTGGCGCCGATTAATGACGGTTTGCTGAAAAAAATTTGACAAATTTCAGAGTTTTTGACAAAAAACAAAAAAAATTTAAGGCACAAAAAAATTCTGAAATGTTTGCACACTGAAAATTTCGATGGCGTTGTGCAAGACAAAACGAATGAAGACCTTCTGCTGAAAACCCGGTAAGAATATTTAATATTTACTGCTTTTAGACGTTAAAATATCTGAAAAATCGATGTACCATTACACCTCGGTACTGATTTGTATAGGAATTTAGACAACAAAATTTAGCAATTCCCACCATCGGGGGCGGTCGAGGGGGGTGCGGATCGACGGGGAATAATTCCTGGCGCCGATTAATGACGGTTTGCTGAAAAAAATTTGACAAATTTCAGAGTTTTTGACAAAAAACAAAAAAAATTTAAGGCAATAAAAAAATTCTGAAATGTTTGCACACTGAAAATTTCGATGGCGTTGTGCAAGACAAAACGAATGAAGACCTTCTGCTGAAAACCCGGTAAGAATATTTGAATATTTACTGCTTGTAGACGTTAAAATATCTGACAATTCGATGTACCATTACACCTCGGTACTGATTTGTATAGGAATTTAGACAACAAAATTTAGCAATTCCCACCATCGGGGGCGGTCGAGGGGGGTGCGGATCGACGGGGAATAATTCCTGGCGCCGATTAATGACGGTTTGCTGAAAAAAATTTGACAAATTTCAGAGTTTTTGACAAAAAACAAAAAAAATTTAAGGCAAAAAAAAATTCTGAAATGTTCGTACACTGAAAATTTCAATGGCGTTGTGCAAGACAAAACGAATGAAGACCTTCAGCTGAAAACCCGGTAAGAATATTTGAATATTTACTGCTTTTAGACGTTAAAATATCTGAAAAATCGATGTACCATTACACCTCGGTACTGATTTGTATAGGAATTTAGACAATAAAATTTAGCAATTCCCACCATCGGGGGCGGTCGAGGGGGGTGCGGATCGACGGGGAATAATTCCTGGCGCCGATTAATGACGGTTTACTAAAAAAAATTTGACAAATTTCAGAGTTTTTGAAAAAAAACAAAATAAATTTAAGGCAAAAAAAAATTCTGAAATGTTTGCACACTGAAAATTTCGATGGCGTTGTGCAAGACAAAACGAATGAAGACCTTCTGCTGAAAACCCGGTAAGAATATTTGAATATTTACTGCTTTTAGACGTTAAAATATCTGAAAAATCGATGTACCATTACACCTCGGTACTGATTTGTATAGGAATTTAGACAACAAAATTTAGCAATTCCCACCATCGGGGGCGGTCGAGGGGGGTGCGGATCGACGGGGAATAATTCCTGGCGCCGATTAATGACGGTTTGCTGAAAAAAATTTGACAAATTTCAGAGTTTTTGACAAAAAACAAAAAAAATTTAAGGCAATAAAAAAATTCTGAAATGTTTGCACACTGAAAATTTCGATGGCGTTGTGCAAGACAAAACGAATGAAGACCTTCTGCTGAAAACCCGGTAAGAATATTTGAATATTTACTGCTTTTAGACGTTAAAATATCTGACAATTCGATGTACCATTACACCTCGGTACTGATTTGTATAGGAATTTAGACAACAAAATTTAGCAATTCCCACCATCGGGGGCGGTCGAGGGGGGTGCGGATCGACGGGGAATAATTCCTGGCGCCGATTAATGACGGTTTGCTAAAAAAAATTTGACAAATTTCAGAGTTTTTGACAAAAAACAAAAAAAATTTAAGGCAAAAAAAATTCTGAAATGTTCGTACACTGAAAATTTCAATGGCGTTGTGCAAGACAAAACGAATGAAGACCTTCTGCTGAAAACCCGGTAAGAATATTTGAATATTTACTGCTTTTAGACGTTAAAATATCTGAAAAATCGATGTACCATTACACCTCGGTACTGATTTGTATAGGAATTTAGACAACAAAATTTAGCAATTCCCACCATCGGGGGCGGTCGAGGGGGGTGCGGATCGACGGGGAATAATTCCTGGCGCCGATTAATGACGGTTTGCTGAAAAAAATTTGACAAATTTCAGAGTATTTGACAAAAAACAAAAAAAATTTAAGGCAAAAAAAAATTCTGAAATGTTTGCACACTGAAAATTTCGATGGCGTTGTGCAAGACAAAACGAATGAAGACCTTCTGCTGAAAACCCGGTAAGAATATTTAAATATTTACTGCTTTTAGACGTTAAAATATCTGAAAAATCGATGTACCATTACACCTCGGTACTGATTTGTATAGGAATTTAGACAACAAAATTTAGCAATTCCCACCATCGGGGGCGGTCGAGGGGGGTGCGGCTCGACGGGGAATAATTCCTGGCGCCGATTAATGACGGTTTGCTGAAAAAAATTTGACAAATTTCAGAGTTTTTGACAAAAAACAAAAAAAAATTAAGGCAAAAAAAAATTCTGAAATGTTTGCACACTGAAAATTTCGATGGCGTTGTGCAAGACAAAACGAATGAAGACCTTCAGCTGAAAACCCGGTAAGAATATTTGAATATTTACTGCTTTTAGACGTTAAAATATCTGAAAAATCGATGTACCATTACACCTCGGTACTGATTTGTATAGGAATTTAGACAACAAAATTTAGCAATTCCCACCATCGGGGGCGGTCGAGGGGGGTGCGGATCGACGGGGAATAATTCCTGGCGCCGATTAATGACGGTTTACTAAAAAAAATTTGACAAATTTCAGAGTTTTTGAAAAAAAACAAAAAAAATTTAAGGCAAAAAAATATTCTGAAATGTTTGCACACTGAAAATTTCGATGGCGTTGTGCAAGACAAAACGAATGAAGACCTTCTGCTGAAAACCCGGTAAGAATATTTGAATATTTACTGCTTTTAGACGTTAAAATATCTGAAAAATCGATGTACCATTACACCTCGGTACGGTACTGATTTGTATAGGAATTTAGACAACAAAATTTAGCAATTCCCACCATCGGGGGCGGTCGAGGGGGGTGCGGATCGACGGGGAATAATTCCTGGCGCCGATTAATTACGGTTTGCTGAAAAAAATTTGACAAATTTCAGAGATTTTGACAAAAAACAAAAAAATTTAAGGCAAAAAAAATTTCTGAAATGTTTGCACACTGAAAATTTCGATGGCGTTGTGCAAGACAAAACGAATGAAGACCTTCTGCTGAAAACCCGGTAAGAATATTTGAATATTTACTGCTTTTAGACGTTAAAATATCTGAAAAATCGATGTACCATTACACCTCGGTACTGATTTGTATAGGAATTTAGACAACAAAATTTAGCAATTCCCACCATCGGGGGCGGTCGAGGGGGGTGCGGATCGACGGGGAATAATTCCTGGCGCCGATTAATGACGGTTTGCTGAAAAAAATTTGACAAATTTCAGAGTTTTTGACAAAAAACAAAAAAAATTTAAGGCAATAAAAAAATTCTGAAATGTTTGCACACTGAAAATTTCGATGGCGTTGTGCAAGACAAAACGAATGAAGACCTTCTGCTGAAAACCCGGTAAGAATATTTGAATATTTACTGCTTTTAGACGTTAAAATATCTGACAATTCGATGTACCATTACACCTCGGTACTGATTTGTATAGGAATTTAGACAACAAAATTTAGCAATTCCCACCATCGGGGGCGGTCGAGGGGGGTGCGGATCGACGGGGAATAATTCCTGGCGCCGATTAATGACGGTTTGCTGAAAAAAATTTGACAAATTTCAGAGTTTTTGACAAAAAACAAAAAAAATTTAAGGCAAAAAAAAATTCTGAAATGTTCGTACACTGAAAATTTCAATGGCGTTGTGCAAGACAAAACGAATGAAGACCTTCTGCTGAAAACCCGGTAAGAATATTTGAATATTTACTGCTTTTAGACGTTAAAATATCTGAAAAATCGATGTACCATTACACCTCGGTACTGATTTGTATAGGAATTTAGACAACAAAATTTAGCAATTCCCACCATCGGGGGCGGTCGAGGGGGGTGCGGATCGACGGGGAATAATTCCTGGCGCCGATTAATGACGGTTTGCTGAAAAAAATTTGACAAATTTCAGAGTTTTTAACAAAAAACAAAAAAAATTTAAGGCAAAAAAAAATTCTGAAATGTTTGCACACTGAAAATTTCGATGGCGTTGTGCAAGACAAAACGAATGAAGACCTTCTGCTGAAAACCCGGTAAGAATATTTGAATATTTACTGCTTTTAGACGTTAAAATATCTGAAAAATCGATGTACCATTACACCTCGGTACGGTACTGATTTGTATAGGAATTTAGACAACAAAATTTAGCAATTCCCACCATCGGGGGCGGTCGAGGGGGGTGCGGATCGACGGGGAATAATTCCTGGCGCCGATTAATGACGGTTTGCTGAAAAAAATTTGACAAATTTCAGAGTTTTTGACAAAAAAAAAAAAAATTTAAGGCAAAAAAAAATTCTGAAATGTTTGCACACTGAAAATTTCGATGGCGTTGTGCAAGACAAAACGAATGAAGACCTTCTGCTGAAAACCCGGTAAGAATATTTGAATATTTACTGCTTTTAGACGTTAAAATATGCTGAAAAAAATTTGACAAATTTCAGAGATTTTGACAAAAAACAAAAAAAATTTAAGGCAAAAAAAAATTCTGAAATGTTTGCGCACTGAAAATTTCGAAGGCGTTGTGCAAGACAAAACGAATAAAGACCTTCTGCTGAAAACCCGGTAAGAATATTTGAATATTTACTGCTTTTAGACGTTAAAATATCTGAAAAATCGATGTACCATTACACCTCGGTACTGATTTGTATAGGAATTTAGACAACAAAATTTAGCAATTCCCACCATCGGGGACGGTCGAGGGGGGTGCGGATCGACGGAGAATAATTCCTGGCGCCGATTAATGACGGTTTGCTGAAAAAAATTTGACAAAATTCAGAGTTTTTGACAAAAAACAAAAAAAATTTAAGGCAAAACAAAATTCTGAAATGTTTGCACACTGAAAATTTCGATGGCGTTGTGCAAGACAAAACGAATGAAGACCTTCTGCTGAAAACCCGGTAAGAATATTTGAATATTTACTGCTTTTAGACGTTAAAATATCTGAAAAATCGATGTACCATTACACCTCGGTACTGATTTGTATAGGAATTTAGACAACAAAATTTAGCAATTCCCACCATCGGGGACGGTCGAGGGGGGTGCGGATCGACGGGGAATAATTCCTGGCGCCGATTAATGACGGTTTGCTGAAAAAAATTTGACAAATTTCAGAGTTTTTGACAAAAAACAAAAAAAATATAAGGCAAAAAAAAATTCTGAAATGTTTGCACACTGAAAACTTCGATGGCGTTGTGCAAGACAAAACGAATGAAGACCTTCTGCTGAAAACCCGGTAAGAATATTTGAATATTTACTGCTTTTAGACGTTAAAATATCTGAAAAATCGATGTACCATTACACCTCGGTACTGATTTGTATAGGAATTTAGACAACAAAATTTAGCAATTCCCACCATCGGGGGCGGTCGAGGGGGGTGCGGATCGACGGGGAATAATTCCTGGCGCCGATTAATGACGGTTTGCTGAAAAAAATTTGACAAAATTCAGAGTTTTTGACAAAAAACAAAAAAATTTAAGGCAAAACAAAATTCTGAAATGTTTGCACACTGAAAATTTCGATGGCGTTGTGCAAGACAAAACGAATGAAGACCTTCTGCTGAAAACCCGGTAAGAATATGTGAATATTTACTGCTTTTAGACGTTAAAATATCTGAAAAATCGATGTACCATTACACCTCGGTACTGATTTGTATAGGAATTTAGACAACAAAATTTAGCAATTCCCACCATCGGGGGCGGTCGAGGGGGGTGCGGATCGACGGGGAATAATTCCTGGCGCCGATTGATGACGGTTTACTAAAAAAAATTTGACAAATATCAGAGTTTTTGAAAAAAAACAAAAAAAATTTAAGGCAAAAAAAAATTCTGAAATGTTTGCACACTGAAAATTTCGATGGCGTTGTGCAAGACAAAACGAATGAAGACCTTCTGCTGAAAACCCGGTAAGAATATGTGAATATTTACTGCTTTTAGACGTTAAAATATCTGAAAAATCGATGTACCATTACACCTCGGTACTGATTTGTATAGGAATTTAGACAACAAAATTTAGCAATTCCCACCATCGGGGGCGGTCGAGGGGGGTGCGGATCGACGGGGAATAATTCCTGGCGCCGATTAATGACGGTTTGCTGAAAAAAGTTTGACAAATTTCAGAGTTTTTGTCAAAAACCAAAAAAAATTTAAGGCAAAAAAAAATTCTGAAATGTTTGTACACTGACAATTTCGATGGCGTTGTGCAAGACAAAACGAATGAAGACCTTCTGCTGAAAACCCGGTAAGAATATTTGAATATTTACTGCTTTTAGACGTTAAAATATCTGAAAAATCGATGTACCATTACACCTCGGTACTGATTTGTATAGGAATTTAGACAACAAAATTTAGCAGTTCCCACCATCGGGGGCGGTCGAGGGGGGTGCGGATCGACGGGGAATAATTCCTGGCGCCGATTAATGACGGTTTGCTGAAAAAAATTTGACAAATTTCAGAGTTTTTGACAAAAACCAAAAAAAATTTAAGGCAAAACAAAATTCTGAAATGTTTGCACACTGAAAATTTCGATGGCGTTGTGCAAGACAAAACGAATGAAGACCTTCTGCTGAAAACCCGGTAAGAATATTTAATATTTACTGCTTTTAGACGTTAAAATATCTGAAAAATCGATGTACCATTACACCTCGGTACTGATTTGTATAGGAATTTAGACAACAAAATTTAGCAATTCCCACCATCGGGGGCGGTCGAGGGGGGTGCGGATCGACGGGGAATATATCCTGGCGCCGATTAATGACGGTTTGCTGAAAAAATTTGACAAATTTCAGAGTTTTTGACAAAAAACAAAAAAAATTTAAGGCAAAAAAAAATTCTGAAATGTTCGTACACTGAAAATTTCGATGGCGTTGTGCAAGACAAAACGAATGAAGACCTTCTGCTGAAAACCCGGTAAGAATATTTGAATATTTACTGCTTTTAGACGTTAAAATATCTGAAAAATCGATGTACCATTACACCTCGGTACTGATTTGTATAGGAATTTAGACAACAAAATTTAGCAATTCCCACCATCGGGGGCGGTCGAGGGGGGTGCGGATCGACGGGGAATAATTCCTGGCGCCGATTAATGACGGTTTGCTGAAAAAAATTTGATAAATTTCAGAGTTTTTGACAAAAAACAAAAAAAATTTAAGGCAAAAAAAAATTCTGAAATGTTTGCACACTGAAAATTTCGATGGCGTTGTGCAAGACAAAACGAATGAAGACCTTCTGCTGAAAACCCGGTAAGAATATTTGAATATTTACTGCTTTTAGACGTTAAAATATCTGAAAAATCGATGTACCATTACACCTCGGTACTGATTTGTATAGGAATTTAGACAACAAAATTTAGCAATTCCCACCATCGGGGGCGGTCGAGGGGGGTGCGGATCGACGGGGAATAATTCCTGGCGCCGATTAATGACGGTTTGCTGAAAAAAAATTGACAAATTTCAGAGTATTTGACAAAAAACAAAAAAAATTTAAGGCAAAAAAAAAAATCTGAAATGTTTGCACACTGAAAATTTCGATGGCGTTGTGCAAGACAAAACGAATGAAGACCTTCTGCTGAAAACCCGGTAAGAATATTTAAATATTTACTGCTTTTAGACGTTAAAATATCTGAAAAATCGATGTACCATTACACCTCGGTACTGATTTGTATAGGAATTTAGACAACAAAATTTAGCAATTCCCACCATCGGGGGCGGTCGAGGGGGGTGCGGATCGACGGGGCATAATTCCTGGCGCCGATTAATGACGGTTTGCTGAAAAAAATTTGACACATTGCAGAGCTTTTGACAAAAAACAAAAAAAATTTAAGGCACAAAAAAATTCTGAAATGTTTGCACACTGAAAATTTCGATGGCGTTGTGCAAGACAAAACGAATGAAGACCTTCTGCTGAAAACCCGGTAAGAATATTTGAATATTTACTGCTTTTAGACGTTAAAATATCTGAAAAATCGATGTACCATTACACCTCGGTACTGATTTGTATAGGAATTTAGACAACAAAATTTAGCAATTCCCACCATCGGGGGCGGTCGAGGGGGGTGCGGATCGACGGGGAATAATTCCTGGCGCCGATTAATGACGGTTTGCTGAAAAAAATTTGACAAATTTCAGAGTTTTTGACAAAAAACAAAAAAAATTTAAGGCAAAACAAAATTCTGAAATGTTTGCACACTGAAAATTTCGATGGCGTTGTGCAAGACAAAACGAATGAAGACCTTCTGCTGAAAACCCGGTAAGAATATTTAATATTTACTGCTTTTAGACGTTAAAATATCTGAAAAATCGATGTACCATTACACCTCGGTACTGATTTGTATAGGAATTTAGACAACAAAATTTAGCAATTCCCACCATCGGGGGCGGTCGAGGGGGGTGCGGATCGACGGGGAATAATTCCTGGCGCCGATTAATGACGGTTTGCTGAAAAAAATTTGACAAATTTCAGAGTTTTTGACAAAAAACAAAAAAAATTTAAGACACAAAAAAATTCTGAAATGTTTGCACACTGAAAATTTCGATGGCGTTGTGCAAGACAAAACGAATGAAGACCTTCTGCTGAAAACCCGGTAAGAATATTTGAATATTTACTGCTTTTAGACGTTAAAATATCTGAAAAATCGATGTACCATTACACCTCGGTACGGTACTGATTTGTATAGGAATTTAGACAACAAAATGTAGCAATTCTCACCATCGGAGGCGGTCGAGGGGGGTGCGGATCGACGGGGAATAATTCCTGGCGCCGATTAATGACGGTTTGCTGAAAAAATATTGATAAATTTCAGAGTTTTTGACAAAAAACAAAAAAAATTTAAGGCAAAAAAATATTCTGAAATGTTTGCACACTGAAAATTTCGATGGCGTTGTGCAAGACAAAACGAATGAAGACCTTCTGCTGAAAACCCGGTAAGAATATTTAATATTTACTGCTTTTAGACGTTAAAATATCTGAAAAATCGATGTACCATTACACCTCGGTACTGATTTGTATAGGAATTTAGACAACAAAATTTAGCAATTCCCACCATCGGGGGCGGTCGAGGGGGGTGCGGATCGACGGGGAATATATCCTGGCGCCGATTAATGACGGTTTGCTATAAAAAAATTGACAAATTTCAGAGTTTTTGACAAAAAACAAAAAAAATTTAAGGCAAAAAAAATTCTGAAATGTTCGTACACTGAAAATTTCGATGGCGTTGTGCAAGACAAAACGAATGAAGACCTTCTGCTGAAAACCCGGTAAGAATATTTGAATATTTACTGCTTTTAGACGTTAAAATATCTGAAAAATCGATGTACCATTACACCTCGGTACTGATTTGTATAGGAATTTAGACAACAAAATTTAGCAATTCCCACCATCGGGGGCGGTCGAGGGGGGTGCGGATCGACGGGGAATAATTCCTGGCGCCGATTAATGACGGTTTGCTGAAAAAAATTTGACACATTTCAGAGCTTTTGACAAAAAACAAAAAAAATTTAAGGCAAAAAAAAATTCTGAAATGTTTGCACACTGAAAATTTCGATGGCGTTGTGCAAGACAAAACGAATGAAGACCTTCTGCTGAAAACCCGGTAAGAATATTTGAATATTTACTGCTTTTAGACGTTAAAATATCTGAAAAATCGATGTACCATTACACCTCGGTACTGACTTGTATAGGAATTTAGACAACAAAATTTAGCAATTCCCACCATCGGGGGCGGTCGAGGGGGGTGCGGATCGACGGGCAATAATTCCTGGCGCCGATTAATGACGGTTTGCTGGAAAAAATTTGACAAATTTCAGAGTTTTTGACAAAAAACAAAAAAAATTTAAGGCAAAAAAAAAATTCTGACATGTTTGCACACTGAAAATTTCGATGGCGTTGTGCAAGACAAAACGAATGAAGACCTTCTGCTGAAAACCCGGTAAGAATATTTGAATATTTACTGCTTTTAGACGTTAAAATATCTGAAAAATCGATGTACCATTACACCTCGGTACTGATTTGTATAGGAATTTAGACAACAAAATTTAGCAATTCCCACCATCGGGGGCGGTCGAGGGGGGTGCGGATCGACGGGGAATAATTCCTGGCGCCGATTAATGACGGTTTGCTGAAAAAAATTTGACAAATTTCAGAGATTTTGACAAAAAACAAAAAAAATTTAAGGCAAAACAAAATTCTGAAATGTTTGCACACTGAAAATTTCGATGGCGTTGTGCAAGACAAAACGAATGAAGACCTTCTGCTGAAAACCCGGTAAGAATATTTGAATATTTACTGCTTTTAGACGTTAAAATATCTGAAAAATCGATGTACCATTACACCTCGGTACTGATTTGTATAGGAATTTAGACAACAAAATTTAGCAATTCCCACCATCGGGGGCGGTCGAGGGGGGTGCGGATCGACGGGGAATATATCCTGGCGCCGATTAATGACGGTTTGCTGAAAAAATTTGACAAATTTCAGAGTTTTTGACAAAAAACAAAAAAAATTTAAGGCAAAAAAAAATTCTGAAATGTTCGTACACTGAAAATTTCGATGGCGTTGTGCAAGACAAAACGAATGAAGACCTTCTGCTGAAAACCCGGTAAGAATATTTGAATATTTACTGCTTTTAGACGTTAAAATATCTGAAAAATCGATGTACCATTACACCTCGGTACTGATTTGTATAGGAATTTAGACAACAAAATTTAGCAATTCCCACCATCGGGGGCGGTCGAGGGGGGTGCGGATCGACGGGGAATAATTCCTGGCGCCGATTAATGACGGTTTGCTGAAAAAAATTTGACAAATTTCAGAGTTTTTGACAAAAAACAAAAAAAATTTAAGGCAAAACAAAATTCTGAAATGTTTGCACACTGAAAATTTCGATGGCGTTGTGCAAGACAAAACGAATGAAGACCTTCTGCTGAAAACCCGGTAAGAATATTTGAATATTTACTGCTTTTAGACGTTAAAATATCTGAAAAATCGATGTACCATTACACCTCGGTACTGATTTGTATAGGAATTTAGACAACAAAATTTAGCAATTCCCACCATCGGGGGCGGTCGAGGGGGGTGCGGATCGACGGGGAATATATCCTGGCGCCGATTAATGACGGTTTGCTGAAAAAAATTTGACAAATTTCAGAGTTTTTGACAAAAAACAAAAAAAATTTAAGGCAAAAAGAAATTCTGAAATGTTTGCACACTGAAAATTTCGATGGCGTTGTGCAAGACAAAACGAATGAAGACCTTCTGCTGAAAACCCGGTAAGAATATTTAATATTTACTGCTTTTAGACGTTAAAATATCTGAAAAATCGATGTACCATTACACCTCGGTACTGATTTGTATAGGAATTTAGACAACAAAATTTAGCAATTCCCACCATCGGGAGCGGTCGAGGGGGGTGCGGATCGACGGGGAATAATTCCTGGCGCCGATTGATGACGGTTTACTAAAAAAAATTTGACAAATTTCAGAGTTTTTGAAAAAAAACAAAAAAAATTTAAGGCAAAAAAAAATTCTGAAATGTTTGCACACTGAAAATTTCGATGGCGTTGTGCAAGACAAAACGAATGAAGACCTTCTGCTGAAAACCCGGTAAGAATATGTGAATATTTACTGCTTGTAGACGTTAAAATATCTGAAAAATCGATGTACCATTACACCTCGGTACTGATTTGTATAGGAATTTAGACAACAAAATTTAGCAATTCCCACCATCGGGGGCGGTCGAGGGGGGTGCGGATCGACGGGGAATAATTCCTGGCGCCGATTAATGACGGTTTGCTGAAAAAAGTTTGACAAATTTCAGAGTTTTTGTCAAAAACCAAAAAAAATTTAAGGCAAAAAAAAATTCTGAAATGTTTGTACACTGACAATTTCGATGGCGTTGTGCAAGACAAAACGAATGAAGACCTTCTGCTGAAAACCCGGTAAGAATATTTGAATATTTACTGCTTTTAGACGTTAAAATATCTGAAAAATCGATGTACCATTACACCTCGGTACTGATTTGTATAGGAATTTAGACAACAAAATTTAGCAATTCCCACCATCGGGGGCGGTCGAGGGGGGTGCGGATCGACGGGGAATAATTCCTGGCGCCGATTAATGACGGTTTGCTGAAAAAAATTTGACAAATTTCAGAGTTTTTGACAAAAAACAAAAAAAATTTAAGGCAAAAAAAAATTCTGAAATGTTCGTACACTGAAAATTTCGATGGCGCTGTGTAAGACAAAACGAATGAAGACCTTCTGCTGAAAACCCGGTAAGAATATTTGAATATTTACTGCTTTTAGACGTTAAAATATCTGAAAAATCGATGTACCATTACACCTCGGTACTGATTTGTATAGGAATTTAGACAACAAAATTTAGCAATTCCCACCATCGGGGGCGGTCGAGGGGGGTGCGGATCGACGGGCAATAATTCCTGGCGCCGATTAATGACGGTTTGCTGAAAAAAATTTGACAAATTTCAGAGTTTTTGACAAAAAACAAAAAAAATTTAAGGCACAAAAAAATTCTGAAATGTTTGCACACTGAAAATTTCGATGGCGTTGTGCAAGACAAAACGAATGAAGACCTTCTGCTGAAAACCCGGTAAGAATATTTGAATATTTACTGCTTTTAGACGTTAAAATATGCTGAAAAAAATTTGACAAATTTCAGAGATTTTGACAAAAAACATAAAAAATTTAAGGCACAAAAAAATTCTGAAATGTTTGCGCACTGAAAATTTCGAAGGCGTTGTGCAAGACAAAACGAATGAAGACCTTCTGCTGAAAACCCGGTAAGAATATTTAATATTTACTGCTTTTAGACGTTAAAATATCTGAAAAATCGATGTACCATTACACCTCGGTACTGATTTGTATAGGAATTTAGACAACAAAATTTAGCAATTCCCACCATCGGGAGCGGTCGAGGGGGGTGCGGATCGACGGGGAATAATTCCTGGCGCCGATTGATGACGGTTTACTAAAAAAAATTTGACAAATTTCAGAGTTTTTGAAAAAAAACAAAAAAAATTTAAGGCAAAAAAAAATTCTGAAATGTTTGCACACTGAAAATTTCGATGGCGTTGTGCAAGACAAAACGAATGAAGACCTTCTGCTGAAAACCCGGTAAGAATATGTGAATATTTACTGCTTGTAGACGTTAAAATATCTGAAAAATCGATGTACCATTACACCTCGGTACTGATTTGTATAGGAATTTAGACAACAAAATTTAGCAATTCCCACCATCGGGGGCGGTCGAGGGGGGTGCGGATCGACGGGGCATAATTCCTGGCGCCGATTAATGACGGTTTGCTGAAAAAAATTTGACACATTGCAGAGCTTTTGACAAAAAACAAAAAAAATTTAAGGCAAAAAAAAATTCTGAAATGTTTGCACACTGAAAATTTCGATGGCGTTGTGCAAGACAAAACGAATGAAGACCTTCTGCTGAAAACCCGGTAAGAATATTTGAATATTTACTGCTTTTAGACGTTAAAATATCTGAAAAATCGATGTACCATTACACCTCGGTACTGATTTGTATAGGAATTTAGACAACAAAATTTAGCAATTCCCACCATCGGGGGCGGTCGAGGGGGGTGCGGATCGACGGGGAATAATTCCTGGCGCCGATTAATGACGGTTTGCTGAAAAAAATTTGACAAATTTCAGAGTTTTTGACAAAAAACAAAAAAAATTTAAGGCAAAACAAAATTCTGAAATGTTTGCACACTGAAAATTTCGATGGCGTTGTGCAAGACAAAACGAATGAAGACCTTCTGCTGAAAACCCGGTAAGAATATTTAATATTTACTGCTTTTAGACGTTAAAATATCTGAAAAATCGATGTACCATTACACCTCGGTACTGATTTGTATAGGAATTTAGACAACAAAATTTAGCAATTCCCACCATCGGGGGCGGTCGAGGGGGGTGCGGATCGACGGGGAATAATTCCTGGCGCCGATTAATGACGGTTTGCTGAAAAAAATTTGACAAATTTCAGAGTTTTTGACAAAAAACAAAAAAAATTTAAGACACAAAAAAATTCTGAAATGTTTGCACACTGAAAATTTCGATGGCGTTGTGCAAGACAAAACGAATGAAGACCTTCTGCTGAAAACCCGGTAAGAATATTTGAATATTTACTGCTTTTAGACGTTAAAATATCTGAAAAATCGATGTACCATTACACCTCGGTACTGATTTGTATAGGAATTTAGACAACAAAATTTAGCAATTCCCACCATCGGGGGCGGTCGAGGGGGGTGCGGATCGACGGGGAATAATTCCTGGCGCCGATTAATGACGGTTTGCTGAAAAAAATTTGACACATTTCAGAGCTTTTGACAAAAAACAAAAAAAATTTAAGGCAAAAAAAAATTCTGAAATGTTTGCACACTGAAAATTTCGATGGCGTTGTGCAAGACAAAACGAATGAAGACCTTCTGCTGAAAACCCGGTAAGAATATTTGAATATTTACTGCTTTTAGACGTTAAAATATCTGAAAAATCGATGTACCATTACACCTCGGTACTGATTTGTATAGGAATTTAGACAACAAAATTTAGCAATTCCCACCATCGGGGGCGGTCGAGGGGGGTGCGGATCGACGGGCAATAATTCCTGGCGCCGATTAATGACGGTTTGCTGGAAAAAATTTGACAAATTTCAGAGTTTTTGACAAAAAACAAAAAAAATTTAAGGCAAAAAAAAAATTCTGACATGTTTGCACACTGAAAATTTCGATGGCGTTGTGCAAGACAAAACGAATGAAGACCTTCTGCTGAAAACCCGGTAAGAATATTTGAATATTTACTGCTTTTAGACGTTAAAATATCTGAAAAATCGATGTACCATTACACCTCGGTACTGATTTGTATAGGAATTTAGACAACAAAATTTAGCAATTCCCACCATCGGGGGCGGTCGAGGGGGGTGCGGATCGACGGGGAATAATTCCTGGCGCCGATTAATGACGGTTTGCTGAAAAAAATTTGACAAATTTCAGAGATTTTGACAAAAAACAAAAAAAATTTAAGGCAAAACAAAATTCTGAAATGTTTGCACACTGAAAATTTCGATGGCGTTGTGCAAGACAAAACGAATGAAGACCTTCTGCTGAAAACCCGGTAAGAATATTTGAATATTTACTGCTTTTAGACGTTAAAATATCTGAAAAATCGATGTACCATTACACCTCGGTACTGATTTGTATAGGAATTTAGACAACAAAATTTAGCAATTCCCACCATCGGGGGCGGTCGAAGGGGGTGCGGATCGACGGGGAATATATCCTGGCGCCGATTAATGACGGTTTGCTGAAAAAATTTGACAAATTTCAGAGTTTTTGACAAAAAACAAAAAAAATTTAAGGCAAAAAAAAATTCTGAAATGTTCGTACACTGAAAATTTCGATGGCGTTGTGCAAGACAAAACGAATGAAGACCTTCTGCTGAAAACCCGGTAAGAATATTTGAATATTTACTGCTTTTAGACGTTAAAATATCTGAAAAATCGATGTACCATTACACCTCGGTACTGATTTGTATAGGAATTTAGACAACAAAATTTAGCAATTCCCACCATCGGGGGCGGTCGAGGGGGGTGCGGATCGACGGGGAATAATTCCTGGCGCCGATTAATGACGGTTTGCTGAAAAAAATTTGACAAATTTCAGAGTTTTTGACAAAAAACAAAAAAAATTTAAGGCAAAACAAAATTCTGAAATGTTTGCACACTGAAAATTTCGATGGCGTTGTGCAAGACAAAACGAATGAAGACCTTCTGCTGAAAACCCGGTAAGAATATTTGAATATTTACTGCTTTTAGACGTTAAAATATCTGAAAAATCGATGTACCATTACACCTCGGTACTGATTTGTATAGGAATTTAGACAACAAAATTTAGCAATTCCCACCATCGGGGGCGGTCGAGGGGGGTGCGGATCGACGGGGAATAAATCCTGGCGCCGATTAATGACGGTTTGCTGAAAAAAATTTGACAAATTTCAGAGTTTTTGACAAAAAACAAAAAAAATTTAAGGCAAAAAGAAATTCTGAAATGTTTGCACACTGAAAATTTCGATGGCGTTGTGCAAGACAAAACGAATGAAGACCTTCTGCTGAAAACCCGGTAAGAATATTTAATATTTACTGCTTTTAGACGTTAAAATATCTGAAAAATCGATGTACCATTACACCTCGGTACTGATTTGTATAGGAATTTAGACAACAAAATTTAGCAATTCCCACCATCGGGAGCGGTCGAGGGGGGTGCGGATCGACGGGGAATAATTCCTGGCGCCGATTGATGACGGTTTACTAAAAAAAATTTGACAAATTTCAGAGTTTTTGAAAAAAAACAAAAAAAATTTAAGGCAAAAAAAAATTCTGAAATGTTTGCACACTGAAAATTTCGATGGCGTTGTGCAAGACAAAACGAATGAAGACCTTCTGCTGAAAACCCGGTAAGAATATGTGAATATTTACTGCTTGTAGACGTTAAAATATCTGAAAAATCGATGTACCATTACACCTCGGTACTGATTTGTATAGGAATTTAGACAACAAAATTTAGCAATTCCCACCATCGGGGGCGGTCGAGGGGGGTGCGGATCGACGGGGAATAATTCCTGGCGCCGATTAATGACGGTTTGCTGAAAAAAGTTTGACAAATTTCAGAGTTTTTGTCAAAAACCAAAAAAAATTTAAGGCAAAAAAAAATTCTGAAATGTTTGTACACTGACAATTTCGATGGCGTTGTGCAAGACAAAACGAATGAAGACCTTCTGCTGAAAACCCGGTAAGAATATTTGAATATTTACTGCTTTTAGACGTTAAAATATCTGAAAAATCGATGTACCATTACACCTCGGTACTGATTTGTATAGGAATTTAGACAACAAAATTTAGCAATTCCCACCATCGGGGGCGGTCGAGGGGGGTGCGGATCGACGGGGAATAATTCCTGGCGCCGATTAATGACGGTTTGCTGAAAAAAATTTGACAAATTTCAGAGTTTTTGACAAAAAACAAAAAAAATTTAAGGCAAAAAAAAATTCTGAAATGTTCGTACACTGAAAATTTCGATGGCGCTGTGTAAGACAAAACGAATGAAGACCTTCTGCTGAAAACCCGGTAAGAATATTTGAATATTTACTGCTTTTAGACGTTAAAATATCTGAAAAATCGATGTACCATTACACCTCGGTACTGATTTGTATAGGAATTTAGACAACAAAATTTAGCAATTCCCACCATCGGGGGCGGTCGAGGGGGGTGCGGATCGACGGGCAATAATTCCTGGCGCCGATTAATGACGGTTTGCTGAAAAAAATTTGACAAATTTCAGAGTTTTTGACAAAAAACAAAAAAAATTTAAGGCACAAAAAAATTCTGAAATGTTTGCACACTGAAAATTTCGATGGCGTTGTGCAAGACAAAACGAATGAAGACCTTCTGCTGAAAACCCGGTAAGAATATTTGAATATTTACTGCTTTTAGACGTTAAAATATGCTGAAAAAAATTTGACAAATTTCAGAGATTTTGACAAAAAACATAAAAAATTTAAGGCACAAAAAAATTCTGAAATGTTTGCGCACTGAAAATTTCGAAGGCGTTGTGCAAGACAAAACGAATAAAGACCTTCTGCTGAAAACCCGGTAATAATATTTGAATATTTACTGCTTTTAGACGTTAAAATATCTGAAAAATCGATGTACCATTACACCTCGGTACTGATTTGTATAGGAATTTAGACAACAAAATTTAGCAATTCCCACCATCGGGGACGGTCGAGGGGGGTGCGGATCGACGGGGAATAATTCCTGGAGCCGATTAATGACGGTTTGCTGAAAAAAATTTGACAAAATTCAGAGTTTTTGACAAAAAACAAAAAAAATTTAAGGCAAAACAAAATTCTGAAATGTTTGCACACTGAAAATTTCGATGGCGTTGTGCAAGACAAAACGAATGAAGACCTTCTGCTGAAAACCCGGTAAGAATATTTGAATATTTACTGCTTTTAGACGTTAAAATATCTGAAAAATCGATGTACCATTACACCTCGGTACTGATTTGTATAGGAATTTAGACAACAAAATTTAGCAATTCCCACCATCGGGGGCGGTCGAGGGGGGTGCGGATCGACGGGGAATAATTCCTGGCGCCGATTAATGACGGTTTGCTGAAAAAAATTTGACAAATTTCAGAGTTTTTGACAAAAACCAAAAAAAATTTAAGGCAAAACAAAATTCTGAAATGTTTGCACACTGAAAATTTCGATGGCGTTGTGCAAGACAAAACGAATGAAGACCTTCTGCTGAAAACCCGGTAAGAATATTTGAATATTTACTGCTTTTAGACGTTAAAATATCTGAAAAATCGATGTACCATTACACCTCGGTACTGATTTGTATAGGAATTTAGACAACAAAATTTAGCAATTCCCACCATCGGGGGCGGTCGAGGGGGGTGCGGATCGACGGGGAATAATTCCTGGCGCCGATTAATGACGGTTTGCTGAAAAAAATTTGACAAATTTCAGAGTTTTTGACAAAAAACAAAAAAAATTTAAGGCAAAAAAAAATTCTGAAATGTTCGTACACTGAAAATTTCGATGGCGCTGTGTAAGACAAAACGAATGAAGACCTTCTGCTGAAAACCCGGTAAGAATATTTGAATATTTACTGCTTTTAGACGTTAAAATATCTGAAAAATCGATGTACCATTACACCTCGGTACTGATTTGTATAGGAATTTAGACAACAAAATTTAGCAATTCCCACCATCGGGGGCGGTCGAGGGGGGTGCGGATCGACGGGCAATAATTCCTGGCGCCGATTAATGACGGTTTGCTGAAAAAAATTTGACAAATTTCAGAGTTTTTGACAAAAAACAAAAAAAATTTAAGGCACAAAAAAATTCTGAAATGTTTGCACACTGAAAATTTCGATGGCGTTGTGCAAGACAAAACGAATGAAGACCTTCTGCTGAAAACCCGGTAAGAATATTTGAATATTTACTGCTTTTAGACGTTAAAATATGCTGAAAAAAATTTGACAAATTTCAGAGATTTTGACAAAAAACATAAAAAATTTAAGGCACAAAAAAATTCTGAAATGTTTGCGCACTGAAAATTTCGAAGGCGTTGTGCAAGACAAAACGAATAAAGACCTTCTGCTGAAAACCCGGTAATAATATTTGAATATTTACTGCTTTTAGACGTTAAAATATCTGAAAAATCGATGTACCATTACACCTCGGTACTGATTTGTATAGGAATTTAGACAACAAAATTTAGCAATTCCCACCATCGGGGGCGGTCGAGGGGGGTGCGGATCGACGGGGAATAATTCCTGGAGCCGATTAATGACGGTTTGCTGAAAAAAATTTGACAAAATTCAGAGTTTTTGACAAAAAACAAAAAAAATTTAAGGCAAAACAAAATTCTGAAATGTTTGCACACTGAAAATTTCGATGGCGTTGTGCAAGACAAAACGAATGAAGACCTTCTGCTGAAAACCCGGTAAGAATATTTGAATATTTACTGCTTTTAGACGTTAAAATATCTGAAAAATCGATGTACCATTACACCTCGGTACTGATTTGTATAGGAATTTAGACAACAAAATTTAGCAATTCCCACCATCGGGGGCGGTCGAGGGGGGTGCGGATCGACGGGGAATAATTCCTGGCGCCGATTAATGACGGTTTGCTGAAAAAAATTTGACAAATTTCAGAGTTTTTGACAAAAACCAAAAAAAATTTAAGGCAAAACAAAATTCTGAAATGTTTGCACACTGAAAATTTCGATGGCGTTGTGCAAGACAAAACGAATGAAGACCTTCTGCTGAAAACCCGGTAAGAATATTTGAATATTTACTGCTTTTAGACGTTAAAATATCTGAAAAATCGATGTACCATTACACCTCGGTACTGATTTGTATAGGAATTTAGACAACAAAATTTAGCAATTCCCACCATCGGGGGCGGTCGAGGGGGGTGCGGATCGACGGGGAATAATTCCTGGCGCCGATTAATGACGGTTTGCTGAAAAAAATTTGACAAATTTCAGAGATTTTGACAAAAAACAAAAAAAATTTAAGGCAAAACAAAATTCTGAAATGTTTGCACACTGAAAATTTCGATGGCGTTGTGCAAGACAAAACGAATGAAGACCTTCTGCTGAAAACCCGGTAAGAATATTTGAATATTTACTGCTTTTAGACGTTAAAATATCTGAAAAATCGATGTACCATTACACCTCGGTACTGATTTGTATAGGAATTTAGACAACAAAATTTAGCAATTCCCACCATCGGGGGCGGTCGAGGGGGGTGCGGATCGACGGGGAATATATCCTGGCGCCGATTAATGACGGTTTGCTATTAAAAAATTGACAAATTTCAGAGTTTTTGACAAAAAACAAAAAAAATTTAAGGCAAAAAAAAATTCTGAAATGTTCGTACACTGAAAATTTCGATGGCGTTGTGCAAGACAAAACGAATGAAGACCTTCTGCTGAAAACCCGTTAAGAATATTTGAATATTTACTGCTTTTAGACGTTAAAATATCTGAAAAATCGATGTACCATTACACCTCGGTACTGATTTGTATAGGAATTTAGACAACAAAATTTAGCAATTCCCACCATCGGGGGCGGTCGAGGGGGGTGCGGATCGACGGGGAATAATTCCTGGCGCCGATTAATGACGGTTTGCTGAAAAAAAATTGAGAAATTTCAGAGTTTTTGACAAAAAACAAAAAAAATTTAAGGCAAAAAAAAAATTCTGAAATGTTTGCACACTGAAAATTTCGATGGCGTTGTGCAAGACAAAACGAATGAAGACCTTCTGCTGAAAACCCGGTAAGAATATTTGAATATTTACTGCTTTTAGACGTTAAAATATCTGAAAAATCGATGTACCATTACACCTCGGTACTGATTTGTATAGGAATTTAGACAACAAAATTTAGCAATTCCCACCATCGGGGGCGGTCGAGGGGGGTGCGGATCGACGGGGAATATATCCTGGCGCCGATTAATGACGGTTTGCTATTAAAAAATTGACAAATTTCAGAGTTTTAGACAAAAAACAAAAAAAATTTAAGGCAAAAAAAAATTCTGAAATGTTCGTACACTGAAAATTTCGATGGCGTTGTGCAAGACAAAACGAATGAAGACCTTCTGCTGAAAACCCGGTAAGAATATGTGAATATTTACTGCTTTTAGACGTTAAAATATCTGAAAAATCGATGTACCATTACACCTCGGTACTGATTTGTATAGGAATTTAGACAACAAAATTTAGCAATTCCCACCATCGGGGGCGGTCGAGGGGGGTGCGGATCGACGGGGAATAATTCCTGGCGCCGATTAATGACGGTTTGCTGAAAAAAGTTTGACAGATTTCAGAGTTTTTGAGAAAAACCAAAAAAAATTTAAGGCAAAAAAAAAATCTGAAATGTTTGTACACTGACAATTTCGATGGCGTTGTGCAAGACAAAACGAATGAAGACCTTCTGCTGAAAACCCGGTAAGAATATTTGAATATTTACTGCTTTTAGACGTTAAAATATCTGAAAAATCGATGTACCATTACACCTCGGTACTGATTTGTATAGGAATTTAGACAACAAAATTTAGCAATTCCCACCATCGGGGGCGGTCGAGGGGGGTGCGGATCGACGGGGAATAATTCCTGGCGCCGATTAATGACGGTTTGCTGAAAAAAATTTGACAAATTTCAGAGTTTTTGACAAAAAACAAAAAAAATTTAAGGCAAAACAAAATTCTGAAATGTTCGTACACTAAAAATTTCGATGGCGTTGTGCAAGACAAAACGAATGAAGACCTTCTGCTGAAAACCCGGTAAGAATATTTGAATATTTACTGCTTTTAGACGTTAAAATATCTGAAAAATCGATGTACCATTACACCTCGGTACTGATTTGTATAGGAATTTAGACAACAAAATTTAGCAATTCCCACCATCGGGGGCGGTCGAGGGGGGTGCGGATCGACGGGGAATAATTCCTGGCGCCGATTAATGACGGTTTGCTGAAAAAAATTTGACAAATTTCAGAGTTTTTGACAAAAACCAAAAAAAATTTAAGGCAAAACAAAATTCTGAAATGTTTGCACACTGAAAATTTCGATGGCGTTGTGCAAGACAAAACGAATGAAGACCTTCTGCTGAAAACCCGGTAAGAATATTTGAATATTTACTGCTTTTAGACGTTAAAATATCTGAAAAATCGATGTACCATTACACCTCGGTACTGATTTGTATAGGAATTTAGACAACAAAATTTAGCAATTCCCACCATCGGGGGCGGTCGAGGGGGGTGCGGATCGACGGGGAATAATTCCTGGCGCCGATTAATGACGGTTTGCTGAAAAAAATTTGACAAATTTCAGAGATTTTGACAAAAAACAAAAAAAATTTAAGGCAAAACAAAATTCTGAAATGTTTGCACACTGAAAATTTCGATGGCGTTGTGCAAGACAAAACGAATGAAGACCTTCTGCTGAAAACCCGGTAAGAATATTTGAATATTTACTGCTTTTAGACGTTAAAATATCTGAAAAATCGATGTACCATTACACCTCGGTACTGATTTGTATAGGAATTTAGACAACAACATTTAGCAATTCCCACCATCGGGGGCGGTCGAGGGGGGTGCGGATCGACGGGGAATATATCCTGGCGCCGATTAATGACGGTTTGCTATTAAAAAATTGACAAATTTCAGAGTTTTTGACAAAAAACAAAAAAAATTTAAGGCAAAAAAAAATTCTGAAATGTTCGTACACTGAAAATTTCGATGGCGTTGTGCAAGACAAAACGAATGAAGACCTTCTGCTGAAAACCCGTTAAGAATATTTGAATATTTACTGCTTTTAGACGTTAAAATATCTGAAAAATCGATGTACCATTACACCTCGGTACTGATTTGTATAGGAATTTAGACAACAAAATTTAGCAATTCCCACCATCGGGGGCGGTCGAGGGGGGTGCGGATCGACGGGGAATAATTCCTGGCGCCGATTAATGACGGTTTGCTGAAAAAAAATTGACAAATTTCAGAGTTTTTGACAAAAAACAAAAAAAATTTAAGGCAAAAAAAAAATTCTGAAATGTTTGCACACTGAAAATTTCGATGGCGTTGTGCAAGACAAAACGAATGAAGACCTTCTGCTGAAAACCCGGTAAGAATATTTGAATATTTACTGCTTTTAGACGTTAAAATATCTGAAAAATCGATGTACCATTACACCTCGGTACTGATTTGTATAGGAATTTAGACAACAAAATTTAGCAATTCCCACCATCGGGGGCGGTCGAGGGGGGTGCGGATCGACGGGGAATATATCCTGGCGCCGATTAATGACGGTTTGCTATTAAAAAATTGACAAATTTCAGAGTTTTAGACAAAAAACAAAAAAAATTTAAGGCAAAAAAAAATTCTGAAATGTTCGTACACTGAAAATTTCGATGGCGTTGTGCAAGACAAAACGAATGAAGACCTTCTGCTGAAAACCCGGTAAGAATATGTGAATATTTACTGCTTTTAGACGTTAAAATATCTGAAAAATCGATGTACCATTACACCTCGGTACTGATTTGTATAGGAATTTAGACAACAAAATTTAGCAATTCCCACCATCGGGGGCGGTCGAGGGGGGTGCGGATCGACGGGGAATAATTCCTGGCGCCGATTAATGACGGTTTGCTGAAAAAAGTTTGACAGATTTCAGAGTTTTTGAGAAAAACCAAAAAAAATTTAAGGCAAAAAAAAAATCTGAAATGTTTGTACACTGACAATTTCGATGGCGTTGTGCAAGACAAAACGAATGAAGACCTTCTGCTGAAAACCCGGTAAGAATATTTGAATATTTACTGCTTTTAGACGTTAAAATATCTGAAAAATCGATGTACCATTACACCTCGGTACTGATTTGTATAGGAATTTAGACAACAAAATTTAGCAATTCCCACCATCGGGGGCGGTCGAGGGGGGTGCGGATCGACGGGGAATAATTCCTGGCGCCGATTAATGACGGTTTGCTGAAAAAAATTTGACAAATTTCAGAGTTTTTGACAAAAAACAAAAAGAATTTAAGGCAAAAAAAAATTCTGAAATGTTCGTACACTAAAAATTTCGATGGCGTTGTGTAAGACAAAACGAATGAAGACCTTCTGCTGAAAACCCGGTAAGAATATTTGAATATTTACTGCTTTTAGACGTTAAAATATCTGAAAAATCGATGTACCATTACACCTCGGTACTGATTTGTATAGGAATTTAGACAACAAAATTTAGCAATTCCCACCATCGGGGGCGGTCGAGGGGGGTGCGGATCGACGGGGAATAATTCCTGGCGCCGATTAATGACGGTTTGCTGAAAAAAAATTGAGAAATTTCAGAGTTTTTGACAAAAAACAAAAAAAATTTAAGGCACAAAAAAATTCTGAAATGTTTGCACACTGAAAATTTCGATGGCGTTGTGCAAGACAAAACGAATGAAGACCTTCTGCTGAAAACCCGGTAAGAATATTTGAATATTTACTGCTTTTAGACGTTAAAATATGCTGAAAAAAATTTGACAAATTTCAGAGATTTTGACAAAAAACAAAAAAAATTTAAGGCAAAAAAAAATTCTGAAATGTTTGCGCACTGAAAATTTCGAAGGCGTTATGCAAGACAAAACGAATGAAGACCTTCTGCTGAAAACCCGGTAATAATATTTGAATATTTACTGCTTTTAGACGGTAAAATATCTGAAAAATCGATGTACCATTACACCTCGGTACTGATTTGTATAGGAATTTAGACAACAAAATTTAGCAATTCCCACCATCGGGGGCGGTCGAGGGGGGTGCGGATCGACGGGGAATAATTCCTGGCGCCGATTAATGACGGTTTGCTGAAAAAAATTTGACAAATTTCAGAGTTTTTGACAAAAAACAAAAAAAATATAAGGCAAAAAAAAATTCTGAAATGTTTGCACACTGAAAACTTCGATGGCGTTGTGCAAGACAAAACGAATGAAGACCTTCTGCTGAAAACCCGGTAAGAATATTTGAATATTTACTGCTTTTAGACGTTAAAATATCTGAAAAATCGATGTACCATTACACCTCGGTACGGTACTGATTTGTATAGGAATTTAGACAACAAAATTTAGCAATTCCCACCATCGGGAACGGTCGAGGGGGGTGCGGATCGACGGGGAATAATTCCTGGCGCCGATTAATGACGGTTTGCTGAAAAAAATTTGACAAAATTCAGAGTTTTTGACAAAAAACAAAAAAAATTTAAGGCAAAACAAAATTCTGAAATGTTTGCACACTGAAAATTTCGATGGCGTTGTGCAAGACAAAACGAATGAAGACCTTCTGCTGAAAACCCGGTAAGAATATTTAAATATTTACTGCTTTTAGACGTTAAAATATCTGAAAAATCGATGTACCATTACACCTCGGTACTGATTTGTATAGGAATTTAGACAACAAAATTTAGCAATTCCTACCATCGGGGGCGGTCGAGGGGGGTGCGGATCGACGGGGAATAATTCCTGGCGCCGATTAATGACGGTTTGCTGAAAAAAATTTGACACATTTCAGAGTTTTTGACAAAAACCAAAAAAAATTTAAGGCAAAACAAAATTCTGAAATGTTTGCACACTGAAAATTTCGATGGCGTTGTGCAAGACAAAACGAATGAAGACCTTCTTCTGAAAACCCGGTAAGAATATTTGAATATTTACTGCTTTTAGACGTTAAAATATCTGAAAAATCGATGTACCATTACACCTCGGTACTGATTTGTATAGGAATTTAGACAACAAAATTTAGCAATTCCCACCATCGGGGGCGGTCGAGGGGGGTGCGGATCGACGGGGAATAATTCCTGGCGCCGATTAATGACGGTTTGCTGAAAAAAATTTGACAAATTTCAGAGATTTTGACAAAAAACAAAAAAAATTTAAGGCAAAACAAAATTCTGAAATGTTTGCACACTGAAAATTTCGATGGCGTTGTGCAAGACAAAACGAATGAAGACCTTCTGCTGAAAACCCGGTAAGAATATGTGAATATTTACTGCTTTTAGACGTTAAAATATCTGAAAAATCGATGTACCATTACACCTCGGTACTGATTTGTATAGGAATTTAGACAACAAAATTTAGCAATTCCCACCATCGGGGGCGGTCGAGGGGGGTGCGGATCGACGGGGAATATATCCTGGCACCGATTAATGACGGTTTGCTATTAAAAAATTGACAAATTTCAGAGTTTTTGACAAAAAACAAAAAAAAATTAAGGCAAAAAAAAATTCTGACATGTTTGCACACTGAAAATTTCGATGGCGTTGTGCAAGACAAAACGAATGAAGACCTTCTGCTGAAAACCCGGTAAGAATATTTGAATATTTACTGCTTTTAGACGTTAAAATATCTGAAAAATCGATGTACCATTACACCTCGGTACTGATTTGTATAGGAATTTAGACAACAAAATTTAGCAATTCCCACCATCGGGGGCGGTCGAGGGGGGTGCGAATCGACGGGGAATATATCCTGGCGCCGATTAATGACGGTTTGCTGAAAAAAGTTTGACAAATTTCAGAGTTTTTGACAAAAAACAAAAAAAATTTAAGGCAAAAAAAAATTCTGAAATGTTCGTACACTGAAAATTTCGATGGCGTTGTGCAAGACAAAACGAATGAAGACCTTCTGCTGAAAACCCGGTAAGAATATTTGAATATTTACTGCTTTTAGACGTTAAAATATCTGAAAAATCGATGTACCATTACACCTCGGTACTGATTTGTATAGGAATTTAGACAACAAAATTTAGCAATTCCCACCATCGGGGGCGGTCGAGGGGGGTGCGGATCGATGGGGAATAATTCCTGGCGCCGATTAATGACGGTTTGCTGAAAAAAATTTGACAAAATTCAGAGTTTTGACAAAAAACAAAAAAAATTTAAGGCAAAACAAAATTCTGAAATGTTTGCACACTGAAAATTTCGATGGCGTTGTGCAAGACAAAACGAATGAAGACCTTCTTCTGAAAACCCGGTAAGAATATTTGAATATTTACTGCTTTTAGACGTTAAAATATCTGAAAAATCGATGTACCATTACACCTCGGTACTGATTTGTATAGGAATTTAGACAACAAAATTTAGCAATTCCCACCATCGGGGGCGGTCGAGGGGGGTGCGGATCGACGGGGAATAATTCCTGGCGCCGATTAATGACGGTTTGCTGAAAAAAATTTGACAAATTTCAGAGATTTTGACAAAAAACAAAAAAAATTTAAGGCAAAACAAAATTCTGAAATGTTTGCACACTGAAAATTTCGATGGCGTTGTGCAAGACAAAACGAATGAAGACCTTCTGCTGAAAACCCGGTAAGAATATGTGAATATTTACTGCTTTTAGACGTTAAAATATCTGAAAAATCGATGTACCATTACACCTCGGTACTGATTTGTATAGGAATTTAGACAACAAAATTTAGCAATTCCCACCATCGGGGGCGGTCGAGGGGGGTGCGGATCGACGGGGAATATATCCTGGCACCGATTAATGACGGTTTGCTATTAAAAAATTGACAAATTTCAGAGTTTTTGACAAAAAACAAAAAAAAATTAAGGCAAAAAAAAATTCTGACATGTTTGCACACTGAAAATTTCGATGGCGTTGTGCAAGACAAAACGAATGAAGACCTTCTGCTGAAAACCCGGTAAGAATATTTGAATATTTACTGCTTTTAGACGTTAAAATATCTGAAAAATCGATGTACCATTACACCTCGGTACTGATTTGTATAGGAATTTAGACAACAAAATTTAGCAATTCCCACCATCGGGGGCGGTCGAGGGGGGTGCGAATCGACGGGGAATATATCCTGGCGCCGATTAATGACGGTTTGCTGAAAAAAGTTTGACAAATTTCAGAGTTTTTGACAAAAAACAAAAAAAATTTAAGGCAAAAAAAAATTCTGAAATGTTCGTACACTGAAAATTTCGATGGCGTTGTGCAAGACAAAACGAATGAAGACCTTCTGCTGAAAACCCGGTAAGAATATTTGAATATTTACTGCTTTTAGACGTTAAAATATCTGAAAAATCGATGTACCATTACACCTCGGTACTGATTTGTATAGGAATTTAGACAACAAAATTTAGCAATTCCCACCATCGGGGGCGGTCGAGGGGGGTGCGGATCGATGGGGAATAATTCCTGGCGCCGATTAATGACGGTTTGCTGAAAAAAATTTGACAAAATTCAGAGTTTTGACAAAAAACAAAAAAAATTTAAGGCAAAACAAAATTCTGAAATGTTTGCACACTGAAAATTTCGATGGCGTTGTGCAAGACAAAACGAATGAAGACCTTCTGCTGAAAACCCGGTAAGAATATTTGAATATTTACTGCTTTTAGACGTTAAAATATCTGAAAAATCGATGTACCATTACACCTCGGTACTGATTTGTATAGGAATTTAGACAACAAAATTTAGCAATTCCCACCATCGGGGGCGGTCGAGGGGGGTGCGGATCGACGGGGAATAATTCCTGGCGCCGATTAATGACGGTTTGCTGAAAAAAATTTGACAAATTTCAGAGTTTTTGACAAAAACCAAAAAAAATTTAAGGCAAAACAAAATTCTGAAATGTTTGCACACTGAAAATTTCGATGGCGTTGTGCAAGACAAAACGAATGAAGACCTTCTGCTGAAAACCCGCTAAGAATATTTAATATTTACTGCTTTTAGACGTTAAAATATCTGAAAAATCGATGTACCATTACACCTCGGTACTGATTTGTATAGGAATTTAGACAACAAAATTTAGCAATTCCCAGCATCGGGGGCGGTCGAGGGGGGTGCGGATCGACGGGGAATATATCCTGGCGCCGATTAATGACGGTTTGCTGAAAAAATTTGACAAATTTCAGAGTTTTTGACAAAAAACAAAAAAAAATTAAGGCAAAAAAAAATTCTGAAATGTTCGTACACTGAAAATTTCGATGGCGTTGTGCAAGACAAAACGAATGAAGACCTTCTGCTGAAAACCCGGTAAGAATATTTGAATATTTACTGCTTTTAGACGTTAAAATATCTGAAAAATCGATGTACCATTACACCTCGGTACTGATTTGTATAGGAATTTAGACAACAAAATTTAGCAATTCCCACCATCGGGGGCGGTCGAGGGGGGTGCGGCTCGACGGGGAATAATTCCTGGCGCCGATTAATGACGGTTTGCTGAAAAAAAATTGACAAATTTCAGAGTATTTGACAAAAAACAAAAAAAATTTAAGGCAAAAAAAAAATCTGAAATGTTTGCACACTGAAAATTTCGATGGCGTTGTGCAAGACAAAACGAATGAAGACCTTCTGCTGAAAACCCGGTAAGAATATTTAAATATTTACTGCTTTTAGACGTTAAAATATCTGAAAAATCGATGTACCATTACACCTCGGTACTGATTTGTATAGGAATTTAGACAACAAAATTTAGCAATTCCCACCATCGGGGGCGGTCGAGGGGGGTGCGGATCGACGGGGAATAATTCCTGGCGCCGATTAATGACGGTTTGCTGAAAAAAATTTGACAAATTTCAGAGTTTTTGACAAAAAACAAAAAAAATTTAAGGCAAAAAAAAATTCTGAAATGTTTGCACACTGAAAATTTCGATGGCGTTGTGCAAGACAAAACGAATGAAGACCTTCTGCTGAAAACCCGGTAAGAATATTTGATTATTTACTGCTTTTAGACGTTAAAATATCTGAAAAATCGATGTACCATTACACCTCGGTACTGATTTGTATAGGAATTTAGACAACAAAATTTAGCAATTCCCACCATCGGGGGCGGTCGAGGGGGGTGCGGATCGACGGGGAATAATTCCTGGCGCCGATTAATGACGGTTTGCTGAAAAAAATTTGACAAATTTCAGAGTTTTTGACAAAAAACAAAAAAAATTTAAGGCAAAACAAAATTCTGAAATGTTTGCACACTGAAAATTTCGATGGCGTTGTGCAAGACAAAACGAATGAAGACCTTCTGCTGAAAACCCGGTAAGAATATGTGAATATTTACTGCTTTTAGACGTTAAAATATCTGAAAAATCGATGTACCATTACACCTCGGTACTGATTTGTATAGGAATTTAGACAACAAAATTTAGCAATTCCCACCATCGGGGGCGGTCGAGGGGGGTGCGGATCGACGGGGAATAATTCCTGGCGCCGATTAATGACGGTTTGCTGAAAAAAATTTGACAAATTTCAGAGTTTTTGACAAAAAACAAAAAAAATTTAAGGCAAAAAAATATTCTGAAATGTTTGCACACTGAAAATTTCGATGGCGTTGTGCAAGACAAAACGAATGAAGACCTTCTGCTGAAAACCCGGTAAGAATATGTGAATATTTACTGCTTTTAGACGTTAAAATATCTGAAAAATCGATGTACCATTACACCTCGGTACTGATTTGTATAGGAATTTAGACAACAAAATTTAGCAATTCCCACCATCGGGGGCGGTCGAGGGGGGTGCGGATCGACGGGGCATAATTCCTGGCGCCGATTAATGACGGTTTGCTGAAAAAAATTTGACACATTTCAGAGCTTTTGACAAAAAACAAAAAAAATTTAAGGCAAAAAAAAATTCTTAAATGTTTGCACACTGAAAACTTCGATGGCGTTGTGCAAGACAAAACGAATGAAGACCTTCTGCTGAAAACCCGGTAAGAATATTTGAATATTTACTGCTTTTAGACGTTAAAATATCTGAAAAATCGATGTACCATTACACCTCGGTACTGATTTGTATAGGAATTTAGACAACAAAATTTAGCAATTCCCACCATCGGGGGCGGTCGAGGGGGGTGCGGATCGACGGGGAATATATCCTGGCGCCGATTAATGACGGTTTGCTATTAAAAAATTGACAAATTTCAGAGTTTTTGACAAAAAACAAAAAAAATTTAAGGCAAAAAAAAATTCTGAAATGTTCGTACACTGAAAATTTCGATGGCGTTGTGCAAGACAAAACGAATGAAGACCTTCTGCTGAAAACCCGGTAAGAATATGTGAATATTTACTGCTTTTAGACGTTAAAATATCTTAAAAATCGATGTACCATTACACCTCGGTACTGATTTGTATAGGAATTTAGACAACAAAATTTAGCAATTCCCACCATCGGGGGCGGTCGAGGGGGGTGCGGATCGACGGGGAATAATTCCTGGCGCCGATTAATGACGGTTTGCTGAAAAAAGTTTGACAGATTTCAGAGTTTTTGAGAAAAACCAAAAAAAATTTAAGGCAAAAAAAAAATCTGAAATGTTTGTACACTGACAATTTCGATGGCGTTGTGCAAGACAAAACGAATGAAGACCTTCTGCTGAAAACCCGGTAAGAATATTTGAATATTTACTGCTTTTAGACGTTAAAATATCTGAAAAATCGATGTACCATTACACCTCGGTACTGATTTGTATAGGAATTTAGACAACAAAATTTAGCAATTCCCACCATCGGGGGCGGTCGAGGGGGGTGCGGATCGACGGGGAATAATTCCTGGCGCCGATTAATGACGGTTTGCTGAAAAAAATTTGACAAATTTCAGAGTTTTTGACAAAAAACAAAAAGAATTTAAGGCAAAAAAAAATTCTGAAATGTTCGTACACTAAAAATTTCGATGGCGTTGTGTAAGACAAAACGAATGAAGACCTTCTGCTGAAAACCCGGTAAGAATATTTGAATATTTACTGCTTTTAGACGTTAAAATATCTGAAAAATCGATGTACCATTACACCTCGGTACTGATTTGTATAGGAATTTAGACAACAAAATTTAGCAATTCCCACCATCGGGGGCGGTCGAGGGGGGTGCGGATCGACGGGGAATAATTCCTGGCGCCGATTAATGACGGTTTGCTGAAAAAAATTTGACAAATTTCAGAGTTTTTGACAAAAAACAAAAAAAATTTAAGGCACAAAAAAATTCTGAAATGTTTGCACACTGAAAATTTCGATGGCGTTGTGCAAGACAAAACGAATGAAGACCTTCTGCTGAAAACCCGGTAAGAATATTTGAATATTTACTGCTTTTAGACGTTAAAATATGCTGAAAAAAATTTGACAAATTTCAGAGATTTTGACAAAAAACAAAAAAAATTTAAGGCAAAAAAAAATTCTGAAATGTTTGCGCACTGAAAATTTCGAAGGCGTTGTGCAAGACAAAACGAATAAAGACCTTCTGCTGAAAACCCGGTAATAATATTTGAATATTTACTGCTTTTAGACGGTAAAATATCTGAAAAATCGATGTACCATTACACCTCGGTACTGATTTGTATAGGAATTTAGACAACAAAATTTAGCAATTCCCACCATCGGGGACGGTCGAGGGGGGTGCGGATCGACGGGAAATAATTCCTGGCGCCGATTAATGACGGGTTGCTGAAAAAAATTTGACAAATTTCAGAGTTTTTGACAAAAAACAAAAAAAATATAAGGCAAAAAAAAATTCTGAAATGTTTGCACACTGAAAACTTCGATGGCGTTGTGCAAGACAAAACGAATGAAGACCTTCTGCTGAAAACCCGGTAAGAATATTTGAATATTTACTGCTTTTAGACGTTAAAATATCTGAAAAATCGATGTACCATTACACCTCGGTACGGTACTGATTTGTATAGGAATTTAGACAACAAAATTTAGCAATTCCCACCATCGGGGGCGGTCGAGGGGGGTGCGGATCGACGGGGAATAATTCCTGGCGCCGATTAATGACGGTTTGCTGAAAAAAATTTGACAAAATTCAGAGTTTTGACAAAAAACAAAAAAAATTTAAGGCAAAACAAAATTCTGAAATGTTTGCACACTGAAAATTTCGATGGCGTTGTGCAAGACAAAACGAATGAAGACCTTCTGCTGAAAACCCGGTAAGAATATTTGAATATTTACTGCTTTTAGACGTTAAAATATCTGAAAAATCGATGTACCATTACACCTCGGTACTGATTTGTATAGGAATTTAGACAACAAAATTTAGCAATTCCCACCATCGGGGGCGGTCGAGGGGGGTGCGGATCGACGGGGAATAATTCCTGGCGCCGATTAATGACGGTTTGCTGAAAAAAATTTGACAAATTTCAGAGTTTTTGACAAAAAACAAAAAAAATATAAGGCAAAAAAAAATTCTGAAATGTTTGCACACTGAAAACTTCGATGGCGTTGTGCAAGACAAAACGAATGAAGACCTTCTGCTGAAAACCCGGTAAGAATATTTGAATATTTACTGCTTTTAGACGTTAAAATATCTGAAAAATCGATGTACCATTACACCTCGGTACGGTACTGATTTGTATAGGAATTTAGACAACAAAATTTAGCAATTCCCACCATCGGGAACGGTCGAGGGGGGTGCGGATCGACGGGGAATAATTCCTGGCGCCGATTAATGACGGTTTGCTGAAAAAAATTTGACAAATTTCAGAGATTTTGACAAAAAACAAAAAAAATTTAAGGCAAAACAAAATTCTGACATGTTTGCACATTGAAAATTTCGATGGCGTTGTGCAAGACAAAACGAATGAAGACCTTCTGCTGAAAACCCGGTAAGAATATTTGAATATTTACTGCTTTTAGACGTTAAAATATGCTGAAAAAAATTTGACAAATTTCAGAGATTTTGACAAAAAACAAAAAAAATTTAAGGCAAAAAAAAATTCTGAAATGTTTGCGCACTGAAAATTTCGAAGGCGTTGTGCAAGACAAAACGAATAAAGACCTTCTGCTGAAAACCCGGTAATAATATTTGAATATTTACTGCTTTTAGACGGTAAAATATCTGAAAAATCGATGTACCATTACACCTCGGTACTGATTTGTATAGGAATTTAGACAACAAAATTTAGCAATTCCCACCATCGGGGACGGTCGAGGGGGGTGCGGATCGACGGGGAATAATTCCTGGCGCCGATTAATGACGGGTTGCTGAAAAAAATTTGACAAATTTCAGAGTTTTTGACAAAAAACAAAAAAAATATAAGGCAAAAAAAAATTCTGAAATGTTTGCACACTGAAAACTTCGATGGCGTTGTGCAAGACAAAACGAATGAAGACCTTCTGCTGAAAACCCGGTAAGAATATTTGAATATTTACTGCTTTTAGACGTTAAAATATCTGAAAAATCGATGTACCATTACACCTCGGTACGGTACTGATTTGTATAGGAATTTAGACAACAAAATTTAGCAATTCCCACCATCGGGGGCGGTCGAGGGGGGTGCGGATCGACGGGGAATAATTCCTGGCGCCGATTAATGACGGTTTGCTGAAAAAAATTTGACAAAATTCAGAGTTTTGACAAAAAACAAAAAAAATTTAAGGCAAAACAAAATTCTGAAATGTTTGCACACTGAAAATTTCGATGGCGTTGTGCAAGACAAAACGAATGAAGACCTTCTGCTGAAAACCCGGTAAGAATATTTGAATATTTACTGCTTTTAGACGTTAAAATATCTGAAAAATCGATGTACCATTACACCTCGGTACTGATTTGTATAGGAATTTAGACAACAAAATTTAGCAATTCCCACCATCGGGGGCGGTCGAGGGGGGTGCGGATCGACGGGGAATAATTCCTGGCGCCGATTAATGACGGTTTGCTGAAAAAAATTTGACAAATTTCAGAGTTTTTGACAAAAAACAAAAAAAATATAAGGCAAAAAAAAATTCTGAAATGTTTGCACACTGAAAACTTCGATGGCGTTGTGCAAGACAAAACGAATGAAGACCTTCTGCTGAAAACCCGGTAAGAATATTTGAATATTTACTGCTTTTAGACGTTAAAATATCTGAAAAATCGATGTACCATTACACCTCGGTACGGTACTGATTTGTATAGGAATTTAGACAACAAAATTTAGCAATTCCCACCATCGGGAACGGTCGAGGGGGGTGCGGATCGACGGGGAATAATTCCTGGCGCCGATTAATGACGGTTTGCTGAAAAAAATTTGACAAAATTCAGAGTTTTTGACAAAAAACAAAAAAAATTTAAGGCAAAACAAAATTCTGAAATGTTTGCACACTGAAAATTTCGATGGCGTTGTGCAAGACAAAACGAATGAAGACCTTCTGCTGAAAACCCGGTAAGAATATTTAAATATTTACTGCTTTTAGACGTTAAAATATCTGAAAAATCGATGTACCATTACACCTCGGTACTGATTTGTATAGGAATTTAGACAACAAAATTTAGCAATTCCTACCATCGGGGGCGGTCGAGGGGGGTGCGGATCGACGGGGAATAATTCCTGGCGCCGATTAATGACGGTTTGCTGAAAAAAATTTGACACATTTCAGAGTTTTTGACAAAAACCATAAAAAATTTAAGGCAAAACAAAATTCTGAAATGTTTGCACACTGAAAATTTCGATGGCGTTGTGCAAGACAAAACGAATGAAGACCTTCTGCTGAAAACCCGGTAAGAATATTTGAATATTTACTGCTTTTAGACGTTAAAATATCTGAAAAATCGATGTACCATTACACCTCGGTACTGATTTGTATAGGAATTTAGACAACAAAATTTAGCAATTCCCACCATCGGGGGCGGTCGAGGGGGGTGCGGATCGACGGGGAATAATTCCTGGCGCCGATTAATGACGGTTTGCTGAAAAAAATTTGACAAATTTCAGAGATTTTGACAAAAAACAAAAAAAAATTTAAGGCAAAACAAAATTCTGAAATGTTTGCACACTGAAAATTTCGATGGCGTTGTGCAAGACAAAACGAATGAAGACCTTCTGCTGAAAACCCGGTAAGAATATGTGAATATTTACTGCTTTTAGACGTTAAAATATCTGAAAAATCGATGTACCATTACACCTCGGTACTGATTTGTATAGGAATTTAGACAACAAAATTTAGCAATTCCCACCATCGGGGGCGGTCGAGGGGGGTGCGGATCGACGGGGAATATATCCTGGCACCGATTAATGACGGTTTGCTATTAAAAAATTGACAAATTTCAGAGTTTTTGACAAAAAACAAAAAAAAATAAAGGCAAAAAAAAATTCTGACATGTTTGCACACTGAAAATTTCGATGGCGTTGTGCAAGACAAAACGAATGAAGACCTTCTGCTGAAAACCCGGTAAGAATATTTGAATATTTACTGCTTTTAGACGTTAAAATATCTGAAAAATCGATGTACCATTACACCTCGGTACTGATTTGTATAGGAATTTAGACAACAAAATTTAGCAATTCCCACCATCGGGGGCGGTCGAGGGGGGTGCGAATCGACGGGGAATATATCCTGGCGCCGATTAATGACGGTTTGCTGAAAAAAGTTTGACAAATTTCAGAGTTTTTGACAAAAAACAAAAAAAATTTAAGGCAAAAAAAAATTCTGAAATGTTCGTACACTGAAAATTTCGATGGCGTTGTGCAAGACAAAACGAATGAAGACCTTCTGCTGAAAACCCGGTAAGAATATTTGAATATTTACTGCTTTTAGACGTTAAAATATCTGAAAAATCGATGTACCATTACACCTCGGTACTGATTTGTATAGGAATTTAGACAACAAAATTTAGCAATTCCCACCATCGGGGGCGGTCGAGGGGGGTGCGGATCGATGGGGAATAATTCCTGGCGCCGATTAATGACGGTTTGCTGAAAAAAATTTGACAAAATTCAGAGTTTTGACAAAAAACAAAAAAAATTTAAGGCAAAACAAAATTCTGAAATGTTTGCACACTGAAAATTTCGATGGCGTTGTGCAAGACAAAACGAATGAAGACCTTCTGCTGAAAACCCGGTAAGAATATTTAAATATTTACTGCTTTTAGACGTTAAAATATCTGAAAAATCGATGTACCATTACACCTCGGTACTGATTTGTATAGGAATTTAGACAACAAAATTTAGCAATTCCCACCATCGGGGGCGGTCGAGGGGGGTGCGGATCGACGGGGAATAATTCCTGGCGCCGATTAATGACGGTTTGCTGAAAAAAATTTGACACATTTCAGAGTTTTTGACAAAAACCAAAAAAAATTTAAGGCAAAACAAAATTCTGAAATGTTTGCACACTGAAAATTTCGATGGCGTTGTGCAAGACAAAACGAATGAAGACCTTCTGCTGAAAACCCGGTAAGAATATTTAATATTTACTGCTTTTAGACGTTAAAATATCTGAAAAATCGATGTACCATTACACCTCGGTACTGATTTGTATAGGAATTTAGACAACAAAATTTAGCAATTCCCAGCATCGGGGGCGGTCGAGGGGGGTGCGGATCGACGGGGAATATATCCTGGCGCCGATTAATGACGGTTTGCTGAAAAAATTTGACAAATTTCAGAGTTTTTGACAAAAAACAAAAAAAATTTAAGGCAAAAAAAAAATCTGAAATGTTCGTACACTGAAAATTTCGATGGCGTTGTGCAAGACAAAACGAATGAAGACCTTCTGCTGAAAACCCGGTAAGAATATTTGAATATTTACTGCTTTTAGACGTTAAAATATCTGAAAAATCGATGTACCATTACACCTCGGTACTGATTTGTATAGGAATTTAGACAACAAAATTTAGCAATTCCCACCATCGGGGGCGGTCGAGGGGGTGCGGCTCGACGGGGAATAATTCCTGGCGCCGATTAATGACGGTTTGCTGAAAAAAAATTGACAAATTTCAGAGTATTTGACAAAAAACAAAAAAAATTTAAGGCAAAAAAAAAATCTGAAATGTTTGCACACTGAAAATTTCGATGGCGTTGTGCAAGACAAAACGAATGAAGACCTTCTGCTGAAAACCCGGTAAGAATATTTAAATATTTACTGCTTTTAGACGTTAAAATATCTGAAAAATCGATGTACCATTACACCTCGGTACTGATTTGTATAGGAATTTAGACAACAAAATTTAGCAATTCCCACCATCGGGGGCGGTCGAGGGGGGTGCGGATCGACGGGGAATAATTCCTGGCGCCGATTAATGACGGTTTGCTGAAAAAAATTTGACAAATTTCAGAGTTTTTGACAAAAAACAAAAAAAATTTAAGGCAAAAAAAAATTCTGAAATGTTTGCACACTGAAAACTTCGATGGCGTTGTGCAAGACAAAACGAATGAAGACCTTCTGCTGAAATCCCGGTAAGAATATTTGAATATTTACTGCTTTTAGACGTTAAAATATCTGAAAAATCGATGTACCATTACACCTCGGTACGGTACTGATTTGTATAGGAATTTAGACAACAAAATTTAGCAATTCCCACCATCGGGGGCGGTCGAGGGGGGTGCGGATCGACGGGGAATAATTCCTGGCGCCGATTAATGACGGTTTGCTGAAAAAAATTTGACAAAATTCAGAGTTTTGACAAAAAACAAAAAAAATTTAAGGCAAAACAAAATTCTGAAATGTTTGCACACTGAAAATTTCGATGGCGTTGTGCAAGACAAAACGAATGAAGACCTTCTGCTGAAAACCCGGTAAGAATATTTGAATATTTACTGCTTTTAGACGTTAAAATATCTGAAAAATCGATGTACCATTACACCTCGGTACTGATTTGTATAGGAATTTAGACAACAAAATTTAGCAATTCCCACCATCGGGGGCGGTCGAGGGGGGTGCGGATCGACGGGGAATAATTCCTGGCGCCGATTAATGACGGTTTGCTGAAAAAAATTTGACAAATTTCAGAGTTTTTGACAAAAAACAAAAAAAATATAAGGCAAAAAAAAATTCTGAAATGTTTGCACACTGAAAACTTCGATGGCGTTGTGCAAGACAAAACGAATGAAGACCTTCTGCTGAAAACCCGGTAAGAATATTTGAATATTTACTGCTTTTAGACGTTAAAATATCTGAAAAATCGATGTACCATTACACCTCGGTACGGTACTGATTTGTATAGGAATATAGACAACAAAATTTAGCAATACAAACCATCGGGAACGGTCGAGGGGGGTGCGGATCGACGGGGAATAATTCCTGGCGCCGATTAATGACGGTTTGCTGAAAAAAATTTGACAAAATTCAGAGTTTTTGACAAAAAACAAAAAAAAATTAAGGCAAAACAAAATTCTGAAATGTTTGCACACTGAAAATTTCGATGGCGTTGTGCAAGACAAAACGAATGAAGACCTTCTGCTGAAAACCCGGTAAGAATATTTAAATATTTACTGCTTTTAGACGTTAAAATATCTGAAAAATCGATGTACCATTACACCTCGGTACTGATTTGTATAGGAATTTAGACAACAAAATTTAGCAATTCCTACCATCGGGGGCGGTCGAGGGGGGTGCGGATCGACGGGGAATAATTCCTGGCGCCGATTAATGACGGTTTGCTGAAAAAAATTTGACACATTTCAGAGTTTTTGACAAAAACCATAAAAAATTTAAGGCAAAACAAAATTCTGAAATGTTTGCACACTGAAAATTTCGATGGCGTTGTGCAAGACAAAACGAATGAAGACCTTCTGCTGAAAACCCGGTAAGAATATTTGAATATTTACTGCTTTTAGACGTTAAAATATCTGAAAAATCGATGTACCATTACACCTCGGTACTGATTTGTATAGGAATTTAGACAACAAAATTTAGCAATTCCCACCATCGGGGGCGGTCGAGGGGGGTGCGGATCGACGGGGAATAATTCCTGGCGCCGATTAATGACGGTTTGCTGAAAAAAATTTGACAAATTTCAGAGATTTTGACAAAAAACAAAAAAAAATTTAAGGCAAAACAAAATTCTGAAATGTTTGCACACTGAAAATTTCGATGGCGTTGTGCAAGACAAAACGAATGAAGACCTTCTGCTGAAAACCCGGTAAGAATATGTGAATATTTACTGCTTTTAGACGTTAAAATATCTGAAAAATCGATGTACCATTACACCTCGGTACTGATTTGTATAGGAATTTAGACAACAAAATTTAGCAATTCCCACCATCGGGGGCGGTCGAGGGGGGTGCGGATCGACGGGGAATATATCCTGGCACCGATTAATGACGGTTTGCTATTAAAAAATTGACAAATTTCAGAGTTTTTGACAAAAAACAAAAAAAAATAAAGGCAAAAAAAAATTCTGACATGTTTGCACACTGAAAATTTCGATGGCGTTGTGCAAGACAAAACGAATGAAGACCTTCTGCTGAAAACCCGGTAAGAATATTTGATTATTTACTGCTTTTAGACGTTAAAATATCTGAAAAATCGATGTACCATTACACCTCGGTACTGATTTGTATAGGAATTTAGACAACAAAATTTAGCAATTCCCACCATCGGGGGCGGTCGAGGGGGGTGCGGATCGACGGGGAATAATTCCTGGCGCCGATTAATGACGGTTTGCTGAAAAAAATTTGACAAATTTCAGAGTTTTTGACAAAAAACAAAAAAAATTTAAGGCAAAACAAAATTCTGAAATGTTTGCACACTGAAAATTTCGATGGCGTTGTGCAAGACAAAACGAATGAAGACCTTCTGCTGAAAACCCGGTAAGAATATGTGAATATTTACTGCTTTTAGACGTTAAAATATCTGAAAAATCGATGTACCATTACACCTCGGTACTGATTTGTATAGGAATTTAGACAACAAAATTTAGCAATTCCCACCATCGGGGGCGGTCGAGGGGGGTGCGGATCGACGGGGAATATATCCTGGCGCCGATTAATGACGGTTTGCTATTAAAAAATTGACAAATTTCAGAGTTTTTGACAAAAAACAAAAAAAATTTAAGGCAAAAAAAAATTCTGAAATGTTCGTACACTGAAAATTTCGATGGCGTTGTGCAAGACAAAACGAATGAAGACCTTCTGCTGAAAACCCGGTAAGAATATTTGAATATTTACTGCTTTTAGACGTTAAAATATCTGAAAAATCGATGTACCATTACACCTCGGTACTGATTTGTATAGGAATTTAGACAACAAAATTTAGCAATTCCCACCATCGGGGGCGGTCGAGGGGGGTGCGGATCGACGGGGAATAATTCCTGGCGCCGATTAATGACGGTTTGCTGAAAAAAATTTGACAAATTTCAGAGTTTTTGACAAAAAACAAAAAAAATTTAAGGCAAAAAAAAATTCTGAAATGTTTGCACACTGAAAATTTCGATGGCGTTGTGCAAGACAAAACGAATGAAGACCTTCTGCTGAAAACCCGGTAAGAATATGTGAATATTTACTGCTTTTAGACGTTAAAATATCTGAAAAATCGATGTACCATTACACCTCGGTACTGATTTGTATAGGAATTTAGACAACAAAATTTAGCAATTCCCACCATCGGGGGCGGTCGAGGGGGGTGCGGATCGACGGGGAATATATCCTGGCACCGATTAATGACGGTTTGCTATTAAAAAATTGACAAATTTCAGAGTTTTTGACAAAAAACAAAAAAAATTTAAGGCAAAAAAAAATTCTGACATGTTTGCACACTGAAAATTTCGATGGCGTTGTGCAAGACAAAACGAATGAAGACCTTCTGCTGAAAACCCGGTAAGAATATTTGAATATTTACTGCTTTTAGACGTTAAAATATCTGAAAAATCGATGTACCATTACACCTCGGTACTGATTTGTATAGGAATTTAGACAACAAAATTTAGCAATTCCCACCATCGGGGGCGGTCGAGGGGGGTGCGAATCGACGGGGAATATATCCTGGCGCCGATTAATGACGGTTTGCTGAAAAAAGTTTGACAAATTTCAGAGTTTTTGACAAAAAACAAAAAAAATTTAAGGCAAAAAAAAATTCTGAAATGTTCGTACACTGAAAATTTCGATGGCGTTGTGCAAGACAAAACGAATGAAGACCTTCTGCTGAAAACCCGGTAAGAATATTTGAATATTTACTGCTTTTAGACGTTAAAATATCTGAAAAATCGATGTACCATTACACCTCGGTACTGATTTGTATAGGAATTTAGACAACAAAATTTAGCAATTCCCACCATCGGGGGCGGTCGAGGGGGGTGCGGATCGACGGGGCATAATTCCTGGCGCCGATTAATGACGGTTTGCTGAAAAAAATTTGACACATTTCAGAGCTTTTGATAAAAAACAAAAAAAATTTAAGGCAAAAAAAAATTCTGAAATGTTTGCACACTGAAAACTTCGATGGCGTTGTGCAAGACAAAACGAATGAAGACCTTCTGCTGAAAACCCGGTAAGAATATTTGAATATTTACTGCTTTTAGACGTTAAAATATCTGAAAAATCGATGTACCATTACACCTCGGTACTGATTTGTATAGGAATTTAGACAACAAAATTTAGCAATTCCCACCATCGGGGGCGGTCGAGGGGGGTGCGGATCGACGGGGAATATATCCTGGCGCCGATTAATGACGGTTTGCTATTAAAAAATTGACAAATTTCAGAGTTTTTGACAAAAAACAAAAAAAATTTAAGGCAAAAAAAAATTCTGAAATGTTCGTACACTGAAAATTTCGATGGCGTTGTGCAAGACAAAACGAATGAAGACCTTCTGCTGAAAACCCGGTAAGAATATTTGAATATTTACTGCTTTTAGACGTTAAAATATCTGAAAAATCGATGTACCATTACACCTCGGTACTGATTTGTATAGGAATTTAGACAACAAAATTTAGCAATTCCCACCATCGGGGGCGGTCGAGGGGGGTGCGGATCGACGGGGAATAATTCCTGGCGCCGATTAATGACGGTTTGCTGAAAAAAATTTGACAAATTTCAGAGATTTTGACAAAAAACAAAAAAAATTTAAGGCAAAACAAAATTCTGACATGTTTGCACATTGAAAATTTCGATGGCGTTGTGCAAGACAAAACGAATGAAGACCTTCTGCTGAAAACCCGGTAAGAATATTTGAATATTTACTGCTTTTAGACGTTAAAATATCTGAAAAATCGATGTACCATTACACCTCGGTACGGTACTGATTTGTATAGGAATTTAGACAACAAAATTTAGCAATTCCCACCATCGGGAACGGTCGAGGGGGGTGCGGATCGACGGGGAATAATTCCTGGCGCCGATTAATGACGGTTTGCTGAAAAAAATTTGACAAATTTCAGAGATTTTGACAAAAAACAAAAAAAATTTAAGGCAAAACAAAATTCTGACATGTTTGCACATTGAAAATTTCGATGGCGTTGTGCAAGACAAAACGAATGAAGACCTTCTGCTGAAAACCCGGTAAGAATATTTGAATATTTACTGCTTTTAGACGTTAAAATATGCTGAAAAAAATTTGACAAATTTCAGAGATTTTGACAAAAAACAAAAAAAATTTAAGGCAAAAAAAAATTCTGAAATGTTTGCGCACTGAAAATTTCGAAGGCGTTGTGCAAGACAAAACGAATAAAGACCTTCTGCTGAAAACCCGGTAATAATATTTGAATATTTACTGCTTTTAGACGGTAAAATATCTGAAAAATCGATGTACCATTACACCTCGGTACTGATTTGTATAGGAATTTAGACAACAAAATTTAGCAATTCCCACCATCGGGGACGGTCGAGGGGGGTGCGGATCGACGGGGAATAATTCCTGGCGCCGATTAATGACGGGTTGCTGAAAAAAATTTGACAAATTTCAGAGTTTTTGACAAAAAACAAAAAAAATATAAGGCAAAAAAAAATTCTGAAATGTTTGCACACTGAAAACTTCGATGGCGTTGTGCAAGACAAAACGAATGAAGACCTTCTGCTGAAATCCCGGTAAGAATATTTGAATATTTACTGCTTTTAGACGTTAAAATATCTGAAAAATCGATGTACCATTACACCTCGGTACGGTACTGATTTGTATAGGAATTTAGACAACAAAATTTAGCAATTCCCACCATCGGGGGCGGTCGAGGGGGGTGCGGATCGACGGGGAATAATTCCTGGCGCCGATTAATGACGGTTTGCTGAAAAAAATTTGACAAAATTCAGAGTTTTGACAAAAAACAAAAAAAATTTAAGGCAAAACAAAATTCTGAAATGTTTGCACACTGAAAATTTCGATGGCGTTGTGCAAGACAAAACGAATGAAGACCTTCTGCTGAAAACCCGGTAAGAATATTTGAATATTTACTGCTTTTAGACGTTAAAATATCTGAAAAATCGATGTACCATTACACCTCGGTACTGATTTGTATAGGAATTTAGACAACAAAATTTAGCAATTCCCACCATCGGGGGCGGTCGAGGGGGGTGCGGATCGACGGGGAATAATTCCTGGCGCCGATTAATGACGGTTTGCTGAAAAAAATTTGACAAATTTCAGAGTTTTTGACAAAAAACAAAAAAAATATAAGGCAAAAAAAAATTCTGAAATGTTTGCACACTGAAAACTTCGATGGCGTTGTGCAAGACAAAACGAATGAAGACCTTCTGCTGAAAACCCGGTAAGAATATTTGAATATTTACTGCTTTTAGACGTTAAAATATCTGAAAAATCGATGTACCATTACACCTCGGTACGGTACTGATTTGTATAGGAATTTAGACAACAAAATTTAGCAATTCCCACCATCGGGAACGGTCGAGGGGGGTGCGGATCGACGGGGAATAATTCCTGGCGCCGATTAATGACGGTTTGCTGAAAAAAATTTGACAAAATTCAGAGTTTTTGACAAAAAACAAAAAAAAATTAAGGCAAAACAAAATTCTGAAATGTTTGCACACTGAAAATTTCGATGGCGTTGTGCAAGACAAAACGAATGAAGACCTTCTGCTGAAAACCCGGTAAGAATATTTAAATATTTACTGCTTTTAGACGTTAAAATATCTGAAAAATCGATGTACCATTACACCTCGGTACTGATTTGTATAGGAATTTAGACAACAAAATTTAGCAATTCCTACCATCGGGGGCGGTCGAGGGGGGTGCGGATCGACGGGGAATAATTCCTGGCGCCGATTAATGACGGTTTGCTGAAAAAAATTTGACACATTTCAGAGTTTTTGACAAAAACCATAAAAAATTTAAGGCAAAACAAAATTCTGAAATGTTTGCACACTGAAAATTTCGATGGCGTTGTGCAAGACAAAACGAATGAAGACCTTCTGCTGAAAACCCGGTAAGAATATTTGAATATTTACTGCTTTTAGACGTTAAAATATCTGAAAAATCGATGTACCATTACACCTCGGTACTGATTTGTATAGGAATTTAGACAACAAAATTTAGCAATTCCTACCATCGGGGGCGGTCGAGGGGGGTGCGGATCGACGGGGAATAATTCCTGGCGCCGATTAATGACGGTTTGCTGAAAAAAATTTGACAAATTTCAGAGATTTTGACAAAAAACAAAAAAAAATTTAAGGCAAAACAAAATTCTGAAATGTTTGCACACTGAAAATTTCGATGGCGTTGTGCAAGACAAAACGAATGAAGACCTTCTGCTGAAAACCCGGTAAGAATATGTGAATATTTACTGCTTTTAGACGTTAAAATATCTGAAAAATCGATGTACCATTACACCTCGGTACTGATTTGTATAGGAATTTAGACAACAAAATTTAGCAATTCCCACCATCGGGGGCGGTCGAGGGGGGTGCGGATCGACGGGGAATATATCCTGGCACCGATTAATGACGGTTTGCTATTAAAAAATTGACAAATTTCAGAGTTTTTGACAAAAAACAAAAAAAAATAAAGGCAAAAAAAAATTCTGACATGTTTGCACACTGAAAATTTCGATGGCGTTGTGCAAGACAAAACGAATGAAGACCTTCTGCTGAAAACCCGGTAAGAATATTTGATTATTTACTGCTTTTAGACGTTAAAATATCTGAAAAATCGATGTACCATTACACCTCGGTACTGATTTGTATAGGAATTTAGACAACAAAATTTAGCAATTCCCACCATCGGGGGCGGTCGAGGGGGGTGCGGATCGACGGGGAATAATTCCTGGCGCCGATTAATGACGGTTTGCTGAAAAAAATTTGACAAATTTCAGAGTTTTTGACAAAAAACAAAAAAAATTTAAGGCAAAACAAAATTCTGAAATGTTTGCACACTGAAAATTTCGATGGCGTTGTGCAAGACAAAACGAATGAAGACCTTCTGCTGAAAACCCGGTAAGAATATGTGAATATTTACTGCTTTTAGACGTTAAAATATCTGAAAAATCGATGTACCATTACACCTCGGTACTGATTTGTATAGGAATTTAGACAACAAAATTTAGCAATTCCCACCATCGGGGGCGGTCGAGGGGGGTGCGGATCGACGGGGAATATATCCTGGCGCCGATTAATGACGGTTTGCTATTAAAAAATTGACAAATTTCAGAGTTTTTGACAAAAAACAAAAAAAATTTAAGGCAAAAAAAAATTCTGAAATGTTCGTACACTGAAAATTTCGATGGCGTTGTGCAAGACAAAACGAATGAAGACCTTCTGCTGAAAACCCGGTAAGAATATTTGAATATTTACTGCTTTTAGACGTTAAAATATCTGAAAAATCGATGTACCATTACACCTCGGTACTGATTTGTATAGGAATTTAGACAACAAAATTTAGCAATTCCCACCATCGGGGGCGGTCGAGGGGGGTGCGGATCGACGGGGAATAATTCCTGGCGCCGATTAATGACGGTTTGCTGAAAAAAATTTGACAAATTTCAGAGTTTTTGACAAAAAACAAAAAAAATTTAAGGCAAAAAAAAATTCTGAAATGTTTGCACACTGAAAATTTCGATGGCGTTGTGCAAGACAAAACGAATGAAGACCTTCTGCTGAAAACCCGGTAAGAATATGTGAATATTTACTGCTTTTAGACGTTAAAATATCTGAAAAATCGATGTACCATTACACCTCGGTACTGATTTGTATAGGAATTTAGACAACAAAATTTAGCAATTCCCACCATCGGGGGCGGTCGAGGGGGGTGCGGATCGACGGGGAATATATCCTGGCACCGATTAATGACGGTTTGCTATTAAAAAATTGACAAATTTCAGAGTTTTTGACAAAAAACAAAAAAAATTTAAGGCAAAAAAAAATTCTGACATGTTTGCACACTGAAAATTTCGATGGCGTTGTGCAAGACAAAACGAATGAAGACCTTCTGCTGAAAACCCGGTAAGAATATTTGAATATTTACTGCTTTTAGACGTTAAAATATCTGAAAAATCGATGTACCATTACACCTCGGTACTGATTTGTATAGGAATTTAGACAACAAAATTTAGCAATTCCCACCATCGGGGGCGGTCGAGGGGGGTGCGAATCGACGGGGAATATATCCTGGCGCCGATTAATGACGGTTTGCTGAAAAAAGTTTGACAAATTTCAGAGTTTTTGACAAAAAACAAAAAAAATTTAAGGCAAAAAAAAATTCTGAAATGTTCGTACACTGAAAATTTCGATGGCGTTGTGCAAGACAAAACGAATGAAGACCTTCTGCTGAAAACCCGGTAAGAATATTTGAATATTTACTGCTTTTAGACGTTAAAATATCTGAAAAATCGATGTACCATTACACCTCGGTACTGATTTGTATAGGAATTTAGACAACAAAATTTAGCAATTCCCACCATCGGGGGCGGTCGAGGGGGGTGCGGATCGACGGGGCATAATTCCTGGCGCCGATTAATGACGGTTTGCTGAAAAAAATTTGACACATTTCAGAGCTTTTGATAAAAAACAAAAAAAATTTAAGGCAAAAAAAAATTCTGAAATGTTTGCACACTGAAAACTTCGATGGCGTTGTGCAAGACAAAACGAATGAAGACCTTCTGCTGAAAACCCGGTAAGAATATTTGAATATTTACTGCTTTTAGACGTTAAAATATCTGAAAAATCGATGTACCATTACACCTCGGTACTGATTTGTATAGGAATTTAGACAACAAAATTTAGCAATTCCCACCATCGGGGGCGGTCGAGGGGGGTGCGGATCGACGGGGAATATATCCTGGCGCCGATTAATGACGGTTTGCTATTAAAAAATTGACAAATTTCAGAGTTTTTGACAAAAAACAAAAAAAATTTAAGGCAAAAAAAAATTCTGAAATGTTCGTACACTGAAAATTTCGATGGCGTTGTGCAAGACAAAACGAATGAAGACCTTCTGCTGAAAACCCGGTAAGAATATTTGAATATTTACTGCTTTTAGACGTTAAAATATCTGAAAAATCGATGTACCATTACACCTCGGTACTGATTTGTATAGGAATTTAGACAACAAAATTTAGCAATTCCCACCATCGGGGGCGGTCGAGGGGGGTGCGGATCGACGGGGAATAATTCCTGGCGCCGATTAATGACGGTTTGCTGAAAAAAATTTGACAAATTTCAGAGATTTTGACAAAAAACAAAAAAAATTTAAGGCAAAACAAAATTCTGACATGTTTGCACATTGAAAATTTCGATGGCGTTGTGCAAGACAAAACGAATGAAGACCTTCTGCTGAAAACCCGGTAAGAATATTTGAATATTTACTGCTTTTAGACGTTAAAATATCTGAAAAATCGATGTACCATTACACCTCGGTACGGTACTGATTTGTATAGGAATTTAGACAACAAAATTTAGCAATTCCCACCATCGGGAACGGTCGAGGGGGGTGCGGATCGACGGGGAATAATTCCTGGCGCCGATTAATGACGGTTTGCTGAAAAAAATTTGACAAATTTCAGAGATTTTGAAAAAAAACAAAAAAAATTTAAGGCAAAACAAAATTCTGACATGTTTGCACATTGAAAATTTCGATGGCGTTGTGCAAGACAAAACGAATGAAGACCTTCTGCTGAAAACCCGGTAAGAATATTTGAATATTTACTGCTTTTAGACGTTAAAATATGCTGAAAAAAATTTGACAAATTTCAGAGATTTTGACAAAAAACAAAAAAAATTTAAGGCAAAAAAAAATTCTGAAATGTTTGCGCACTGAAAATTTCGAAGGCGTTGTGCAAGACAAAACGAATAAAGACCTTCTGCTGAAAACCCGGTAATAATATTTGAATATTTACTGCTTTTAGACGGTAAAATATCTGAAAAATCGATGTACCATTACACCTCGGTACTGATTTGTATAGGAATTTAGACAACAAAATTTAGCAATTCCCACCATCGGGGACGGTCGAGGGGGGTGCGGATCGACGGGGAATAATTCCTGGCGCCGATTAATGACGGGTTGCTGAAAAAAATTTGACAAATTTCAGAGTTTTTGACAAAAAACAAAAAAAATATAAGGCAAAAAAAAATTCTGAAATGTTTGCACACTGAAAACTTCGATGGCGTTGTGCAAGACAAAACGAATGAAGACCTTCTGCTGAAATCCCGGTAAGAATATTTGAATATTTACTGCTTTTAGACGTTAAAATATCTGAAAAATCGATGTACCATTACACCTCGGTACGGTACTGATTTGTATAGGAATTTAGACAACAAAATTTAGCAATTCCCACCATCGGGGGCGGTCGAGGGGGGTGCGGATCGACGGGGAATAATTCCTGGCGCCGATTAATGACGGTTTGCTGAAAAAAATTTGACAAAATTCAGAGTTTTGACAAAAAACAAAAAAAATTTAAGGCAAAACAAAATTCTGAAATGTTTGCACACTGAAAATTTCGATGGCGTTGTGCAAGACAAAACGAATGAAGACCTTCTGCTGAAAACCCGGTAAGAATATTTGAATATTTACTGCTTTTAGACGTTAAAATATCTGAAAAATCGATGTACCATTACACCTCGGTACTGATTTGTATAGGAATTTAGACAACAAAATTTAGCAATTCCCACCATCGGGGGCGGTCGAGGGGGGTGCGGATCGACGGGGAATAATTCCTGGCGCCGATTAATGACGGTTTGCTGAAAAAAATTTGACAAATTTCAGAGTTTTTGACAAAAAACAAAAAAAATATAAGGCAAAAAAAAATTCTGAAATGTTTGCACACTGAAAACTTCGATGGCGTTGTGCAAGACAAAACGAATGAAGACCTTCTGCTGAAAACCCGGTAAGAATATTTGAATATTTACTGCTTTTAGACGTTAAAATATCTGAAAAATCGATGTACCATTACACCTCGGTACGGTACTGATTTGTATAGGAATTTAGACAACAAAATTTAGCAATTCCCACCATCGGGAACGGTCGAGGGGGGTGCGGATCGACGGGGAATAATTCCTGGCGCCGATTAATGACGGTTTGCTGAAAAAAATTTGACAAAATTCAGAGTTTTTGACAAAAAACAAAAAAAAATTAAGGCAAAACAAAATTCTGAAATGTTTGCACACTGAAAATTTCGATGGCGTTGTGCAAGACAAAACGAATGAAGACCTTCTGCTGAAAACCCGGTAAGAATATTTAAATATTTACTGCTTTTAGACGTTAAAATATCTGAAAAATCGATGTACCATTACACCTCGGTACTGATTTGTATAGGAATTTAGACAACAAAATTTAGCAATTCCTACCATCGGGGGCGGTCGAGGGGGGTGCGGATCGACGGGGAATAATTCCTGGCGCCGATTAATGACGGTTTGCTGAAAAAAATTTGACACATTTCAGAGTTTTTGACAAAAACCATAAAAAATTTAAGGCAAAACAAAATTCTGAAATGTTTGCACACTGAAAATTTCGATGGCGTTGTGCAAGACAAAACGAATGAAGACCTTCTGCTGAAAACCCGGTAAGAATATTTGAATATTTACTGCTTTTAGACGTTAAAATATCTGAAAAATCGATGTACCATTACACCTCGGTACTGATTTGTATAGGAATTTAGACAACAAAATTTAGCAATTCCCACCATCGGGGGCGGTCGAGGGGGGTGCGGATCGACGGGGAATAATTCCTGGCGCCGATTAATGACGGTTTGCTGAAAAAAATTTGACAAATTTCAGAGATTTTGACAAAAAACAAAAAAAAATTTAAGGCAAAACAAAATTCTGAAATGTTTGCACACTGAAAATTTCGATGGCGTTGTGCAAGACAAAACGAATGAAGACCTTCTGCTGAAAACCCGGTAAGAATATTTGAATATTTACTGCTTTTAGACGTTAAAATATCTGAAAAATCGATGTACCATTACACCTCGGTACTGATTTGTATAGGAATTTAGACAACAAAATTTAGCAATTCCCACCATCGGGGGCGGTCGAGGGGGGTGCGAATCGACGGGGAATATATCCTGGCGCCGATTAATGACGGTTTGCTGAAAAAAGTTTGACAAATTTCAGAGTTTTTGACAAAAAACAAAAAAAATTTAAGGCAAAAAAAAATTCTGAAATGTTCGTACACTGAAAATTTCGATGGCGTTGTGCAAGACAAAACGAATGAAGACCTTCTGCTGAAAACCCGGTAAGAATATTTGAATATTTACTGCTTTTAGACGTTAAAATATCTGAAAAATCGATGTACCATTACACCTCGGTACTGATTTGTATAGGAATTTAGACAACAAAATTTAGCAATTCCCACCATCGGGGGCGGTCGAGGGGGGTGCGGATCGATGGGGAATAATTCCTGGCGCCGATTAATGACGGTTTGCTGAAAAAAATTTGACAAAATTCAGAGTTTTGACAAAAAACAAAAAAAATTTAAGGCAAAACAAAATTCTGAAATGTTTGCACACTGAAAATTTCGATGGCGTTGTGCAAGACAAAACGAATGAAGACCTTCTGCTGAAAACCCGGTAAGAATATTTGAATATTTACTGCTTTTAGACGTTAAAATATCTGAAAAATCGATGTACCATTACACCTCGGTACTGATTTGTATAGGAATTTAGACAACAAAATTTAGCAATTCCCACCATCGGGGGCGGTCGAGGGGGGTGCGGATCGACGGGGAATAATTCCTGGCGCCGATTAATGACGGTTTGCTGAAAAAAATTTGACACATTTCAGAGTTTTTGACAAAAACCAAAAAAAATTTAAGGCAAAACAAAATTCTGAAATGTTTGCACACTGAAAATTTCGATGGCGTTGTGCAAGACAAAACGAATGAAGACCTTCTGCTGAAAACCCGGTAAGAATATTTAATATTTACTGCTTTTAGACGTTAAAATATCTGAAAAATCGATGTACCATTACACCTCGGTACTGATTTGTATAGGAATTTAGACAACAAAATTTAGCAATTCCCAGCATCGGGGGCGGTCGAGGGGGGTGCGGATCGACGGGGAATATATCCTGGCGCCGATTAATGACGGTTTGCTGAAAAAATTTGACAAATTTCAGAGTTTTTGACAAAAAACAAAAAAAATTTAAGGCAAAAAAAAAATCTGAAATGTTCGTACACTGAAAATTTCGATGGCGTTGTGCAAGACAAAACGAATGAAGACCTTCTGCTGAAAACCCGGTAAGAATATTTGAATATTTACTGCTTTTAGACGTTAAAATATCTGAAAAATCGATGTACCATTACACCTCGGTACTGATTTGTATAGGAATTTAGACAACAAAATTTAGCAATTCCCACCATCGGGGGCGGTCGAGGGGGTGCGGCTCGACGGGGAATAATTCCTGGCGCCGATTAATGACGGTTTGCTGAAAAAAAATTGACAAATTTCAGAGTATTTGACAAAAAACAAAAAAAATTTAAGGCAAAAAAAAAATCTGAAATGTTTGCACACTGAAAATTTCGATGGCGTTGTGCAAGACAAAACGAATGAAGACCTTCTGCTGAAAACCCGGTAAGAATATTTAAATATTTACTGCTTTTAGACGTTAAAATATCTGAAAAATCGATGTACCATTACACCTCGGTACTGATTTGTATAGGAATTTAGACAACAAAATTTAGCAATTCCCACCATCGGGGGCGGTCGAGGGGGGTGCGGATCGACGGGGAATAATTCCTGGCGCCGATTAATGACGGTTTGCTGAAAAAAATTTGACAAATTTCAGAGTTTTTGACAAAAAACAAAAAAAATTTAAGGCAAAAAAAAATTCTGAAATGTTTGCACACTGAAAACTTCGATGGCGTTGTGCAAGACAAAACGAATGAAGACCTTCTGCTGAAAACCCGGTAAGAATATTTGATTATTTACTGCTTTTAGACGTTAAAATATCTGAAAAATCGATGTACCATTACACCTCGGTACTGATTTGTATAGGAATTTAGACAACAAAATTTAGCAATTCCCACCATCGGGGGCGGTCGAGGGGGGTGCGGATCGACGGGGAATAATTCCTGGCGCCGATTAATGACGGTTTGCTGAAAAAAATTTGACAAATTTCAGAGTTTTTGACAAAAAACAAAAAAAATTTAAGGCAAAACAAAATTCTGAAATGTTTGCACACTGAAAATTTCGATGGCGTTGTGCAAGACAAAACGAATGAAGACCTTCTGCTGAAAACCCGGTAAGAATATGTGAATATTTACTGCTTTTAGACGTTAAAATATCTGAAAAATCGATGTACCATTACACCTCGGTACTGATTTGTATAGGAATTTAGACAACAAAATTTAGCAATTCCCACCATCGGGGGCGGTCGAGGGGGGTGCGGATCGACGGGGAATATATCCTGGCGCCGATTAATGACGGTTTGCTATTAAAAAATTGACAAATTTCAGAGTTTTTGACAAAAAACAAAAAAAATTTAAGGCAAAAAAAAATTCTGAAATGTTCGTACACTGAAAATTTCGATGGCGTTGTGCAAGACAAAACGAATGAAGACCTTCTGCTGAAAACCCGGTAAGAATATTTGAATATTTACTGCTTTTAGACGTTAAAATATCTGAAAAATCGATGTACCATTACACCTCGGTACTGATTTGTATAGGAATTTAGACAACAAAATTTAGCAATTCCCACCATCGGGGGCGGTCGAGGGGGGTGCGGATCGACGGGGAATAATTCCTGGCGCCGATTAATGACGGTTTGCTGAAAAAAATTTGACAAATTTCAGAGTTTTTGACAAAAAACAAAAAAAATTTAAGGCAAAAAAAAATTCTGAAATGTTTGCACACTGAAAATTTCGATGGCGTTGTGCAAGACAAAACGAATGAAGACCTTCTGCTGAAAACCCGGTAAGAATATGTGAATATTTACTGCTTTTAGACGTTAAAATATCTGAAAAATCGATGTACCATTACACCTCGGTACTGATTTGTATAGGAATTTAGACAACAAAATTTAGCAATTCCCACCATCGGGGGCGGTCGAGGGGGGTGCGGATCGACGGGGAATATATCCTGGCACCGATTAATGACGGTTTGCTATTAAAAAATTGACAAATTTCAGAGTTTTTGACAAAAAACAAAAAAAATTTAAGGCAAAAAAAAATTCTGACATGTTTGCACACTGAAAATTTCGATGGCGTTGTGCAAGACAAAACGAATGAAGACCTTCTGCTGAAAACCCGGTAAGAATATTTGAATATTTACTGCTTTTAGACGTTAAAATATCTGAAAAATCGATGTACCATTACACCTCGGTACTGATTTGTATAGGAATTTAGACAACAAAATTTAGCAATTCCCACCATCGGGGGCGGTCGAGGGGGGTGCGAATCGACGGGGAATATATCCTGGCGCCGATTAATGACGGTTTGCTGAAAAAAGTTTGACAAATTTCAGAGTTTTTGACAAAAAACAAAAAAAATTTAAGGCAAAAAAAAATTCTGAAATGTTCGTACACTGAAAATTTCGATGGCGTTGTGCAAGACAAAACGAATGAAGACCTTCTGCTGAAAACCCGGTAAGAATATTTGAATATTTACTGCTTTTAGACGTTAAAATATCTGAAAAATCGATGTACCATTACACCTCGGTACTGATTTGTATAGGAATTTAGACAACAAAATTTAGCAATTCCCACCATCGGGGGCGGTCGAGGGGGGTGCGGATCGACGGGGCATAATTCCTGGCGCCGATTAATGACGGTTTGCTGAAAAAAATTTGACACATTTCAGAGCTTTTGATAAAAAACAAAAAAAATTTAAGGCAAAAAAAAATTCTGAAATGTTTGCACACTGAAAACTTCGATGGCGTTGTGCAAGACAAAACGAATGAAGACCTTCTGCTGAAAACCCGGTAAGAATATTTGAATATTTACTGCTTTTAGACGTTAAAATATCTGAAAAATCGATGTACCATTACACCTCGGTACTGATTTGTATAGGAATTTAGACAACAAAATTTAGCAATTCCCACCATCGGGGGCGGTCGAGGGGGGTGCGGATCGACGGGGAATATATCCTGGCGCCGATTAATGACGGTTTGCTATTAAAAAATTGACAAATTTCAGAGTTTTTGACAAAAAACAAAAAAAATTTAAGGCAAAAAAAAATTCTGAAATGTTCGTACACTGAAAATTTCGATGGCGTTGTGCAAGACAAAACGAATGAAGACCTTCTGCTGAAAACCCGGTAAGAATATTTGAATATTTACTGCTTTTAGACGTTAAAATATCTGAAAAATCGATGTACCATTACACCTCGGTACTGATTTGTATAGGAATTTAGACAACAAAATTTAGCAATTCCCACCATCGGGGGCGGTCGAGGGGGGTGCGGATCGACGGGGAATAATTCCTGGCGCCGATTAATGACGGTTTGCTGAAAAAAATTTGACAAATTTCAGAGTTTTTGACAAAAAACAAAAAAAATTTAAGGCAAAAAAAAATTCTGAAATGTTTGCACACTGAAAATTTCGATGGCGTTGTGCAAGACAAAACGAATGAAGACCTTCTGCTGAAAACCCGGTAAGAATATTTGAATATTTACTGCTTTTAGACGTTAAAATATCTGAAAAATCGATGTACCATTACACCTCGGTACTGATTTGTATAGGAATTTAGACAACAAAATTTAGCAATTCCCACCATCGGGGGCGGTCGAGGGGGGTGCGGATCGACGGGCAATAATTCCTGGCGCCGATTAATGACGGTTTGCTGAAAAAAATTTGACAAATTTCAGAGTTTTTGACAAAAAACAAAAAAAATTTAAGGCAAAACAAAATTCTGAAATGTTTGCACACTGAAAATTTCGATGGCGTTGTGCAAGACAAAACGAATGAAGACCTTCTGCTGAAAACCCGGTAAGAATATTTGAATATTTACTGCTTTTAGACGTTAAAATATCTGAAAAATCGATGTACCATTACACCTCGGTACTGATTTGTATAGGAATTTAGACAACAAAATTTAGCAATTCCCACCATCGGGGGCGGTCGAGGGGGGTGCGAATCGACGGGGAATATATCCTGGCGCCGATTAATGACGGTTTGCTGAAAAAAATTTGACAAATTTCAGAGTTTTTGACAAAAAACAAAAAAAATTTAAGGCAAAAAAAAATTCTGAAATGTTTGCACACTGAAAATTTCGATGGCGTTGTGCAAGACAAAACGAATGAAGACCTTCTGCTGAAAACCCGGTAAGAATATGTGAATATTTACTGCTTTTAGACGTTAAAATATCTGAAAAATCGATGTACCATTACACCTCGGTACTGATTTGTATAGGAATTTAGACAACAAAATTTAGCAATTCCCACCATCGGGGGCGGTCGAGGGGGGTGCGGATCGACGGGGAATAATTCCTGGCGCCGATTAATGACGGTTTGCTGAAAAAAATTTGACAAATTTCAGAGTTTTTGACAAAAACCAAAAAAAATTTAAGGCAAAACAAAATTCTGAAATGTTTGCACACTGAAAATTTCGATGGCGTTGTGCAAGACAAAACTAATGAAGACCTTCTGCTGAAAACCCGGTAAGAATATTTAATATTTACTGCTTTTAGACGTTAAAATATCTGAAAAATCGATGTACCATTACACCTCGGTACTGATTTGTATAGGAATTTAGACAACAAAATTTAGCAATTCCCAGCATCGGGGGCGGTCGAGGGGGGTGCGGATCGACGGGGAATAATTCCTGGCGCCGATTAATGACGGTTTGCTGAAAAAAATTTGACAAATTTCAGAGTTTTTGACAAAAAACAAAAAAAATTTAAGGCAAAAAAAAATTCTGAAATGTTTGCACACTGAAAACTTCGATGGCGTTGTGCAAGACAAAACGAATGAAGACCTTCTGCTGAAAACCCGGTAAGAATATTTGAATATTTACTGCTTTTAGACGTTAAAATATCTGAAAAATCGATGTACCATTACACCTCGGTACTGATTTGTATAGGAATTTAGACAACAAAATTTAGCAATTCCCACCATCGGGGGCGGTCGAGGGGGGTGCGGATCGACGGGGAATAATTCCTGGCGCCGATTAATGACGGTTTGCTGAAAAAAATTTGACAAATTTCAGAGATTTTGACAAAAAACAAAAAAAATTTAAGGCAAAACAAAATTCTGAAATGTTTGCACACTGAAAATTTCGATGGCGTTGTGCAAGACAAAACGAATGAAGACCTTCTGCTGAAAACCCGGTAAGAATATGTGAATATTTACTGCTTTTAGACGTTAAAATATCTGAAAAATCGATGTACCATTACACCTCGGTACTGATTTGTATAGGAATTTAGACAACAAAATTTAGCAATTCCCACCATCGGGGGCGGTCGAGGGGGGTGCGGATCGACGGGGAATATACCCTGGCGCCGATTAATGACGGTTTGCTATTAAAAAATTGACAAATTTCAGAGTTTTTGACAAAAAACAAAAAAAATTTAAGGCAAAAAAAAAATCTGTAATGTTTGCACACTGAAAATTTCGATGGCGTTGTGCAAGACAAAATGAATGAAGACCTTCTGCTGAAAACCCGGTAAGAATATTTAATATTTACTGCTTTTAGACGTTAAAATATCTGAAAAATCGATGTACCATTACACCTCGGTACTGATTTGTATAGGAATTTAGACAACAAAATTTAGCAATTCCCACCATCGGGGGCGGTCGAGGGGGGTGCGGATCGACGGGGAATAATTCCTGGCGCCGATTAATGACGGTTTGCTGAAAAAAATTTGACAAATTTCAGAGTTTTTGACAAAAAACAAAAAAAATTTAAGGCAAAAAAAAATTCTGAAATGTTTGCACACTGAAAATTTCGATGGCGTTGTGCAAGACAAAACGAATGAAGACCTTCTGCTGAAAACCCGGTAAGAATATGTGAATATTTACTGCTTTTAGACGTTAAAATATCTGAAAAATCGATGTACCATTACACCTCGGTACTGATTTGTATAGGAATTTAGACAACAAAATTTAGCAATTCCCACCATCGGGGGCGGTCGAGGGGGGTGCGGATCGACGGGGAATAATTCCTGGCGCCGATTAATGACGGTTTGCTGAAAAAAATTTGACAAATTTCAGAGTTTTTGACAAAAACCAAAAAAAATTTAAGGCAAAACAAAATTCTGAAATGTTTGCACACTGAAAATTTCGATGGCGTTGTGCAAGACAAAACTAATGAAGACCTTCTGCTGAAAACCCGGTAAGAATATTTAATATTTACTGCTTTTAGACGTTAAAATATCTGAAAAATCGATGTACCATTACACCTCGGTACTGATTTGTATAGGAATTTAGACAACAAAATTTAGCAATTCCCAGCATCGGGGGCGGTCGAGGGGGGTGCGGATCGACGGGGAATAATTCCTGGCGCGGATTAATGACGGTTTGCTGAAAAAATTTGACAAATTTCAGAGTTTTTGACAAAAAACAAAAAAAATTTAAGGCAAAAAAAAATTCTGAAATGTTTGCACACTGAAAACTTCGATGGCGTTGTGCAAGACAAAACGAATGAAGACCTTCTGCTGAAAACCCGGTAAGAATATTTGAATATTTACTGCTTTTAGACGTTAAAATATCTGAAAAATCGATGTACCATTACACCTCGGTACTGATTTGTATAGGAATTTAGACAACAAAATTTAGCAATTCCCACCATCGGGGGCGGTCGAGGGGGGTGCGGATCGACGGGGAATAATTCCTGGCGCCGATTAATGACGGTTTGCTGAAAAAAATTTGACAAATTTCAGAGATTTTGACAAAAAACAAAAAAAATTTAAGGCAAAACAAAATTCTGAAATGTTTGCACACTGAAAATTTCGATGGCGTTGTGCAAGACAAAACGAATGAAGACCTTCTGCTGAAAACCCGGTAAGAATATGTGAATATTTACTGCTTTTAGACGTTAAAATATCTGAAAAATCGATGTACCATTACACCTCGGTACTGATTTGTATAGGAATTTAGACAACAAAATTTAGCAATTCCCACCATCGGGGGCGGTCGAGGGGGGTGCGGATCGACGGGGAATATACCCTGGCGCCGATTAATGACGGTTTGCTATTAAAAAATTGACAAATTTCAGAGTTTTTGACAAAAAACAAAAAAAATTTAAGGCAAAAAAAAAATCTGTAATGTTTGCACACTGAAAATTTCGATGGCGTTGTGCAAGACAAAATGAATGAAGACCTTCTGCTGAAAACCCGGTAAGAATATTTAATATTTACTGCTTTTAGACGTTAAAATATCTGAAAAATCGATGTACCATTACACCTCGGTACTGATTTGTATAGGAATTTAGACAACAAAATTTAGCAATTCCCACCATCGGGGGCGGTCGAGGGGGGTGCGGATCGACGGGGAATAATTCCTGGCGCCGATTAATGACGGTTTGCTGAAAAAAATTTGACAAATTTCAGAGTTTTTGACAAAAAACAAAAAAAATTTAAGGCAAAAAAAAAAAATTCTGAAATGTTTGCACACTGAAAACTTCGATGGCGTTGTGCAAGACAAAACGAATGAAGACCTTCTGCTGAAAACCCGGTAAGAATATTTGAATATTTACTGCTTTTAGACGTTAAAATATCTGAAAAATCGATGTACCATTACACCTCGGTACTGATTTGTATAGGAATTTAGAGAACAAAATTTAGCAATTCCCACCATCGGGGGCGGTCGAGGGGGGTGCGGATCGACGGGGAATAATTCCTGGCGCCGATTAATGACGGTTTGCTGAAAAAAATTTGACAAATTTCAGAGATTTTGACAAAAAACAAAAAAAATTTAAGGCAAAACAAAATTCTGAAATGTTTGCACACTGAAAATTTCGATGGCGTTGTGCAAGACAAAACGAATGAAGACCTTCTGCTGAAAACCCGGTAAGAATATGTGAATATTTACTGCTTTTAGACGTTAAAATATCTGAAAAATCGATGTACCATTACACCTCGGTACTGATTTGTATAGGAATTTAGACAACAAAATTTAGCAATTCCCACCATCGGGGGCGGTCGAGGGGGTGCGGATCGACGGGGAATATATCCTGGCGCCGATTAATGACGGTTTGCTATTAAAAAATTTGACAAATTTCAGAGTTTTTGACAAAAAACAAAAAAAATTTAAGGCAAAAAAAAATTCTGAAATGTTCGTACACTGAAAATTTCGATGGCGTTGTGCAAGACAAAACGAATGAAGACCTTCTGCTGAAAACCCGGTAAGAATATTTGAATATTTACTGCTTTTAGACGTTAAAATATCTGAAAAATCGATGTACCATTACACCTCGGTACTGATTTGTATAGGAATTTAGACAACAAAATTTAGCAATTCCCACCATCGGGGGCGGTCGAGGGGGGTGCGGATCGACGGGGAATAATTCCTGGCGCAGATTAATGACGGTTTGCTGAAAAAAATTTGACAAATTTCAGAGTTTTTGACAAAAAACAAAAAAAATTTAAGGCAAAAAAAAATTCTGAAATGTTTGCACACTGAAAATTTCGATGGCGTTGTGCAAGACAAAACGAATGAAGACCTTCTGCTGAAAACCCGGTAAGAATATTTGAATATTTACTGCTTTTAGACGTTAAAATATCTGAAAAATCGATGTACCATTACACCTCGGTACTGATTTGTATAGGAATTTAGACAACAAAATTTAGCAATTCCCACCATCGGGGGCGGTCGAGGGGGGTGCAGATCGACGGGGAATATATCCTGGCGCCGATTAATGACGGTTTGCTATTAAAAAATTTGACAAATTTCAGAGTTTTTGACAAAAAACAAAAAAAATTTAAGGCAAAAAAAAATTCTGAAATGTTCGTACACTGAAAATTTCGATGGCGTTGTGCAAGACAAAACGAATGAAGACCTTCTGCTGAAAACCCGGTAAGAATATTTGAATATTTACTGCTTTTAGACGTTAAAATATCTGAAAAATCGATGTACCATTACACCTCGGTACTGATTTGTATAGGAATTTAGACAACAAAATTTAGCAATTCCCACCATCGGGGGCGGTCGAGGGGGGTGCGGATCGACGGGGAATAATTCCTGGCGCAGATTAATGACGGTTTGCTGAAAAAAATTTGACAAATTTCAGAGTTTTTGACAAAAAACAAAAAAAATTTAAGGCAAAAAAAAATTCTGAAATGTTTGCACACTGAAAATTTCGATGGCGTTGTGCAAGACAAAACGAATGAAGACCTTCTGCTGAAAACCCGGTAAGAATATTTGAATATTTACTGCTTTTAGACGTTAAAATATCTGAAAAATCGATGTACCATTACACCTCGGTACTGATTTGTATAGGAATTTAGACAACAAAATTTAGCAATTCCCACCATCGGGGGCGGTCGAGGGGGGTGCGGATCGACGGGGAATAATTCCTGGCGCCGATTAATGACGGTTTGCTGAAAAAAATTTGACAAATTTCAGAGTTTTTGACAAAAAACAAAAAAAATTTAAGGCAAAAAAAAATTCTGAAATGTTCGTACACTGAAAATTTCGTTACGTTAAAATATCTGAAAAATCGATGTACCATTACACCTCGGTACTGATTTGTATAGGAATTTAGACAACAAAATTTAGCAATTCCCACCATCGGGGGCGGTCGAGGGGGGTGCGGATCGACGGGGAATAATTCCTGGCGCCGATTAATGACGGTTTGCTGAAAAAAATTTGACAAATTTCAGAGTATTTGACAAAAAACAAAAAAAAATTAAGGCAAAAAAAAAATCTGAAATGTTTGCACACTGAAAATTTCGATGGCGTTGTGCAAGACAAAACGAATGAAGACCTTCTGCTGAAAACCCGGTAAGAATATTTGAATATTTACTGCTTTTAGACGTTAAAATATCTGAAAAATCGATGTACCATTACACCTCGGTACTGATTTGTATAGGAATTTAGACAACAAAATTTAGCAATTCCCACCATCGGGGGCGGTCGAGGGGGGTGCGGATCGACGGGGAATAATTCCTGGCGCCGATTAATGACGGTTTGCTGAAAAAAAATTGACACATTTCAGAGTTTTTAAAACAAAAAACAAAAAAAATTTAAGGCAAAAAAAAATTCTGAAATGTTTGCGCACTGAAAATTTCGAAGGCGTTGTGCAAGACAAAACGAATAAAGACCTTCTGCTGAAAACCCGGTAAGAATATTTGAATATTTACTGCTTTTAGACGTTAAAATATCTGAAAAATCGATGTACCATTACACCTCGGTACTGATTTGTATAGGAATTTAGACAACAAAATTTAGCAATTCCCACCATCGGGGGCGGTCGAGGGGGGTGCGGATCGACGGGGAATAATTCCTGGCGCCGATTAATGACGGTTTGCTGAAAAAAATTTGACAAATTTCAGAGTTTTTGACAAAAAACAAAAAAAATATAAGGCAAAAAAAAATTCTGAAATGTTTGCACACTGAAAACTTCGATGGCGTTGTGCAAGACAAAACGAATGAAGACCTTCTGCTGAAAACCCGGTAAGAATATTTGAATATTTACTGCTTTTAGACGTTAAAATATCTGAAAAATCGATGTACCATTACACCTCGGTACTGATTTGTATAGGAATTTAGACAACAAAATTTAGCAATTCCCACCATCGGGGGCGGTCGAGGGGGGTGCGGATCGACGGGGAATAATTCCTGGCGCCGATTAATGACGGTTTGCTGAAAAAAACTTGACAAATTTCAGAGTTTTTGACAAAAAACAAAAAAAATTTAAGGCAAAAAAAATTCTGAAATGTTTGCACACTGAAAATTTCGATGGCGTTGTGCAAGACAAAACGAATGAAGACCTTCTGCTGAAAACCCGGTAAGAATATTTGAATATTTACTGCTTTTAGACGTTAAAATATTTGAAAAATCGATGTACCATTACACCTCGGTACGGTACTGATTTGTATAGGAATTTAGACAACAAAATTTAGCAATTCCCACCATCGGGGGCGGTCGAGGGGGGTGCGGATCGACGGGGAATAATTCCTGGCGCCGATTAATGACGGTTTGCTGAAAAAAATTTGACAAATTTCAGAGTTTTTGACAAAAAACAAAAAAAATTAAGGCACAAAAAAATTCTGAAATGTTTGCACACTGAAAATTTCGATGGCGTTGTGCAAGACAAAACGAATGAAGACCTTCTGCTGAAAACCCGGTAAGAATATTTGAATATTTACTGCTCTTAGACGTTAAAATATCTGAAAAATCGATGTACCATTACACCTCGGTACTGATTTGTATAGGAATTTAGACAACAAAATTTAGCAATTCCCAGCATCGGGGGCGGTCGAGGGGGGTGCGGATCGACGGGGAATAATTCCTGGCGCCGATTAATGACGGTTTGCTGAAAAAAATTTGACAAATTTCAGAGTTTTTGACAAAAACCAAAAAAAATTTAAGGCACAAAAAAATTCTGAAATGTTTGCACACTGAAAATTTCGACGGCGTTGTGCAAGACAAAACGAATGAAGACCTTCTGCTGAAAACCCGGTAAGAATATGTGAATATTTACTGCTTTTAGACGTTAAAATATCTGAAAAATCGATGTACCATTACACCTCGGTACTGATTTGTATAGGAATTTAGACAACAAAATTTAGCAATTCCCACCATCGGGGGCGGTCGAGGGGGGTGCGGATCGACGGGGAATAATTCCTGGCGCCGATTAATGACGGTTTGCTGAAAAAAGTTTGACAAATTTCAGAGTTTTTGACAAAAACCAAAAAAAATTTAAGGCAAAAAAAAATTCTGAAATGTTTGTACACTGACAATTTCGATGGCGTTGTGCAAGACAAAACGAATGAAGACCTTCTGCTGAAAACCCGGTAAGAATATTTGAATATTTACTGCTTTTAGACGTTAAAATATCTGAAAAATCGATGTACCATTACACCTCGGTACTGATTTGTATAGGAATTTAGACAACAAAATTTAGCAATTCCCACCATCGGGGGCGGTCGAGGGGGGTGCGGATCGACGGGGAATAATTCCTGGCGCCGATTAATGACGGTTTGCTGAAAAAAATTTGACAAATTTCAGAGTTTCTGACAAAAAACAAAAAAAATTTAAGGCAAAAAAAAAATCTGAAATGTTTGCACACTGAAAATTTCGATGGCGTTGTGCAAGACAAAACGAATGAAGACCTTCTGCTGAAAACCCGGTAAGAATATTTGAATATTTACTGCTTTTAGACGTTAAAATATCTGAAAAATCGATGTACCATTACACCTCGGTACTGATTTGTATAGGAATTTAGACAACAAAATTTAGCAATTCCCACCATCGGGGGCGGTCGAGGGGGGTGCGGATCGACGGGGAATAATTCCTGGCGCCAATTAATGACGGTTTGCTGAAAAATATTTGACAAATTTCAGAGTTTTTGACAAAAAACAAAAAAAATTTAAGGCAAAAAAAAATTCTGAAATGTTTGCACAGTGAAAATTTCGATGGCGTTGTGCAAGACAAAACGAATGAAGACCTTCTGCTGAAAACCCGGTAAGAATATGTGAATATTTACTGCTTTTAGACGTTAAAATATCTGAAAAATCGATGTAACACCTCGGTACTGATTTGTATAGGAATTTAGACAACAAAATTTAGCAATTCCCACCATCGGGGGCGGTCGAGGGGGGTGCGGATCGACGGGGAATAATTCCTGGCGCCGATTAATGACGGTTTGCTGAAAAAAATTTGACAAATTTCAGAGTGTTTGACAAAAACCAAAAAAAATTTAAGGCACAAAAAAATTCTGAAATGTTTGCACACTGAAAATTTCGATGGCGTTGTGCAAGACAAAACGAATGAAGACCTTCTGCTGAAAACCCGGTAAGAATATTTGAATATTTACTGCTTTTAGACGTTAAAATATCTGAAAAATCGATGTACCATTACACCTCGGTACTGATTTGTATAGGAATTTAGACAACAAAATTTAGCAATTCCCACCATCGGGGGTGGTCGAGGGGGGTGCGGATCGACGGGGAATAATTCCTGGCGCCGATTAATGACGGTTTGCTGAAAAAAAATTGACACATTTCAGAGTATTTGACAAAAAAACAAAAAAAATTTAAGGCAAAACAAAATTCTGAAATGTTTGCACAGTGAAAATTTCGATGGCGTTGTGCAAGACAAAACGAATGAAGACCTTCTGCTGAAAACCCGGTAAGAATATTTGAATATTTACTGCTTTTAGACGTTAAAATATCTGAAAAATCGATGTATCATTACACCTCGGTACTGATTTGTATAGGAATTTAGACAACAAAATTTAGCAATTCCCACCATCGGGGGCGGTCGAGGGGGGTGCGGATCGACGGGGAATAATTCCTGGCGCCGATTAATGACGGTTTGCTGAAAAAAATTTGACAAATTTCAGAGTTTCTGACAAAAAACAAAAAAAATTTAAGGCAAAAAAAAAATCTGAAATGTTTGCACACTGAAAATTTCGATGGCGTTGTGCAAGACAAAACGAATGAAGACCTTCTGCTGAAAACCCGGTAAGAATATTTGAATATTTACTGCTTTTAGACGTTAAAATATCTGAAAAATCGATGTACCATTACACCTCGGTACTGATTTGTATAGGAATTTAGACAACAAAATTTAGCAATTCCCACCATCGGGGGCGGTCGAGGGGGGTGCGGATCGACGGGGAATAATTCCTGGCGCCGATTAATGACGGTTTGCTGAAAAATATTTGACAAATTTCAGAGTTTTTGACAAAAAACAAAAAAAATTTAAGGCAAAAAAAAATTCTGAAATGTTTGCACAGTGAAAATTTCGATGGCGTTGTGCAAGACAAAACGAATGAAGACCTTCTGCTGAAAACCCGGTAAGAATATGTGAATATTTACTGCTTTTAGACGTTAAAATATCTGAAAAATCGATGTACCATTACACCTCGGTACTGATTTGTATAGGAATTTAGACAACAAAATTTAGCAATTCCCACCATCGGGGGCGGTCGAAGGGGGTGCGGATCGACGGGGAATAATTCCTGGCGCCGATTAATGACGGTTTGCTGAAAAAAATTTGACAAATTTCAGAGTGTTTGACAAAAACCAAAAAAAATTTAAGGCACAAAAAAATTCTGAAATGTTTGCACACTGAAAATTTCGATGGCGTTGTGCAAGACAAAACGAATGAAGACCTTCTGCTGAAAACCCGGTAAGAATATTTGAATATTTACTGCTTTTAGACGTTAAAATATCTGAAAAATCGATGTACCATTACACCTCGGTACTGATTTGTATAGGAATTTAGACAACAAAATTTAGCAATTCCCACCATCGGGGGTGGTCGAGGGGGGTGCGGATCGACGGGGAATAATTCCTGGCGCCGATTAATGACGGTTTGCTGAAAAAAAATTGACACATTTCAGAGTATTTGACAAAAAAACAAAAAAAATTTAAGGCAAAAAAAAATTCTGAAATGTTTGCACAGTGAAAATTTCGATGGCGTTGTGCAAGACAAAACGAATGAAGACCTTCTGCTGAAAACCCGGTAAGAATATTTGAATATTTACTGCTTTTAGACGTTAAAATATCTGAAAAATCGATGTACCATTACACCTCGGTACTGATTTGTATAGGAATTTAGACAACAAAATTTAGCAATTCCCACCATCGGGGGCGGTCGAGGGGGGTGCGGATCGACGGGGAATAATTCCTGGCGCCGATTAATGACGGTTTGCTGAAAAAAATTTGACAAATTTCAGAGTTTTTGACAAAAACAAAAAAAATTTAAGGCACAAAAAAATTCTGAAATGTTTGCGCACTGAAAATTTCGATGGCGTTGTGCAAGACAAAACGAATGAAGACCTTCTGCTGAAAACCCGGTAAGAATATTTGAATATTTACTGCTTTTAGACGTTAAAATATGCTGAAAAAAATTTGACAAATTTCAGAGTTTTTGACAAAAAACAAAAAAAATTTAAGGCAAAAAAAAAATCTGAAATGTTTGCGAACTGAAAATTTCGAAGGCGTTGTGCAAGACAAAACGAATAAAGACCTTCTGCTGAAAACCCGGTAAGAATATTTGAATATTTACTGCTTTTAGACGTTAAAATATCTGAAAAATCGATGTACCATTACACCTCGGTACTGATTTGTATAGGAATTTAGACAACAAAATTTAGCAATTCCCATCATCGGGGGCGGTCGAGGGGGGTGCGGATCGACGGGGAATAATTCCTGGCGCCGATTAATGACGGTTTGCTGAAAAAAAATTGACAAATTTCAGAGTTTTTGACAAAAAACAAAAAAAATATAAGGCAAAAAAAAATTCTGAAATGTTTGCACACTGAAAACTTCGATGGCGTTGTGCAAGACAAAACGAATGAAGACCTTCTGCTGAAAACCCGGTAAGAATATTTGAATATTTACTGCTTTTAGACGTTAAAATATCTGAAAAATCGATGTACCATTACACCTCGGTACGGTACTGATTTGTATAGGAATTTAGACAACAAAATTTAGCAATTCCCACCATCGGGGGCGGTCGAGGGGGGTGCGGATCGACGGGGAATAATTCCTGGCGCCGATTAATGACGGTTTGCTGAAAAAAACTTGACAAATTTCAGAGTTTTTGACAAAAACCAAAAAAATTTAAGGCAAAAAAAAATTCTGAAATGTTTGCACACTGAAAATTTCGATGGCGTTGTGCAAGACAAAACGAATAAAGACCTTCTGCTGAAAACCCGGTAAGAATATTTGAATATTTACTGCTTTTAGACGTTAAAATATTTGAAAAATCGATGTACCATTACACCTCGGTACTGATTTGTATAGGAATTTAGACAACAAAATTTAGCAATTCCCACCCTCGGGGGCGGTCGAGGGGGGTGCGGATCGACGGGGAATAATTCCTGGCGCCGATTAATGACGGTTTGCTGAAAAAAGTTTGACAAATTTCAGAATTTTTGACAAAAAACAAAAAAAATTTAAGGCAAAAAAAAATTCTGAAATGTTTGTACACTGACAATTTCGATGGCGTTGTGCAAGACAAAACGAATGAAGACCTTCTGCTGAAAACCCGGTAAGAATATTTGAATATTTACTGCTTTTAGACGTTAAAATATCTGAAAAATCGATGTACCATTACACCTCGGTACTGATTTGTATAGGAATTTAGACAACAAAATTTAGCAATTCCCACCATCGGGGGCGGTCGAGGGGGGTGCGGATCGACGGGGAATAATTCCTGGCGCCGATTAATGACGGTTTGCTGAAAAAAATTTGACAAATTTCAGAGTATTTGACAAAAAACAAAAAAATTTAAGGCAAAAAAAAATTCTGAAATGTTCGTACACTGAAAATTTCGATGGCGTTGTGCAAGACAAAACGAATGAAGACCTTCTGCTGAAAACCCGGTAAGAATATTTGAATATTTACTGCTTTTAGACGTTAAAATATCTGAAAAATCGATGTACCATTACACCTCGGTACTGATTTGTATAGGAATTTAGACAACAAAATTTAGCAATTCCCACCATCGGGGGCGGTCGAGGGGGGTGCGGATCGACGGGGAATAATTCCTGGCGCCGATTAATGACGGTTTGCTGAAAAAAACTTGACAAATTTCAGAGTTTTTGACAAAAACCAAAAAAATTTAAGGCAAAAAAAAATTCTGAAATGTTTGCACACTGAAAATTTCGATGGCGTTGTGCAAGACAAAACGAATAAAGACCTTCTGCTGAAAACCCGGTAAGAATATTTGAATATTTACTGCTTTTAGACGTTAAAATATTTGAAAAATCGATGTACCATTACACCTCGGTACTGATTTGTATAGGAATTTAGACAACAAAATTTAGCAATTCCCATCATCGGGGGCGGTCGAGGGGGGTGCGGATCGACGGGGAATAATTCCTGGCGCCGATTAATGACGGTTTGCTGAAAAAAACTTGACAAATTTCAGAGTTTTTGACAAAAACCAAAAAAATTTAAGGCAAAAAAAAATTCTGAAATGTTTGCACACTGAAAATTTCGATGGCGTTGTGCAAGACAAAACGAATAAAGACCTTCTGCTGAAAACCCGGTAAGAATATTTGAATATTTACTGCTTTTAGACGTTAAAATATCTGAAAAATCGATGTACCATTACACCTCGGTACTGATTTGTATAGGAATTTAGACAACAAAATTTAGCAATTCCCATCATCGGGGGCGGTCGAGGGGGGTGCGGATCGACGGGGAATAATTCCTGGCGCCGATTAATGACGGTTTGCTGAAAAAAAATTGACAAATTTCAGAGTTTTTGACAAAAAACAAAAAAAATATAAGGCAAAAAAAAATTCTGAAATGTTTGCACACTGAAAACTTCGATGGCGTTGTGCAAGACAAAACGAATGAAGACCTTCTGCTGAAAACCCGGTAAGAATATTTGAATATTTACTGCTTTTAGACGTTAAAATATCTGAAAAATCGATGTACCATTACACCTCGGTACTGATTTGTATAGGAATTTAGACAACAAAATTTAGCAATTCCCACCATCGGGGGCGGTCGAGGGGGGTGCGGATCGACGGGGAATAATTCCTGGCGCCGATTAATGACGGTTTGCTGAAAAAAACTTGACAAATTTCAGAGTTTTTGACAAAAACCAAAAAAATTTAAGGCAAAAAAAAATTCTGAAATGTTTGCACACTGAAAATTTCGATGGCGTTGTGCAAGACAAAACGAATAAAGACCTTCTGCTGAAAACCCGGTAAGAATATTTGAATATTTACTGCTTTTAGACGTTAAAATATTTGAAAAATCGATGTACCATTACACCTCGGTACTGATTTGTATAGGAATTTAGACAACAAAATTTAGCAATTCCCACCATCGGGGGCGGTCGAGGGGGGTGCGGATCGACGGGGAATAATTCCTGGCGCCGATTAATGACGGTTTGCTGAAAAAAGTTTGACAAATTTCAGAATTTTTGACAAAAAAAAAAAAAATTTAAGGCAAAAAAAAATTCTGAAATGTTTGTACACTGACAATTTCGATGGCGTTGTGCAAGACAAAACGAATGAAGACCTTCTGCTGAAAACCCGGTAAGAATATTTGAATATTTACTGCTTTTAGACGTTAAAATATCTGAAAAATCGATGTACCATTTCACCTCGGTACTGATTTGTATAGGAATTTAGACAACAAAATTTAGCAATTCCCACCATCGGGGGCGGTCGAGGGGGGTGCGGATCGACGGGGAATAATTCCTGGCGCCGATTAATGACGGTTTGCTGAAAAAAATTTGACAAATTTCAGAGTATTTGACAAAAAACAAATAAATTTAAGGCAAAAAAAAATTCTGAAATGTTCGTACACTGAAAATTTCGATGGCGTTGTGCAAGACAAAACGAATGAAGACCTTCTGCTGAAAACCCGGTAAGAATATTTGAATATTTACTGCTTTTAGACGTTAAAATATCTGAAAAATCGATGTACCATTACACCTCGGTACTGATTTGTATAGGAATTTAGACAACAAAATTTAGCAATTCCCACCATCGGGGGCGGTCGAGGGGGGTGCGGATCGACGGGGAATAATTCCTGGCGCCGATTAATGACGGTTTGCTGAAAAAAAATTGACAAATTTCAGAGTTTTTGACAAAAAACAAAAAAAATATAAGGCAAAAAAAAATTCTGAAATGTTTGCACACTGAAAACTTCGATGGCGTTGTGCAAGACAAAACGAATGAAGACCTTCTGCTGAAAACCCGGTAAGAATATTTGAATATTTACTGCTTTTAGACGTTAAAATATCTGAAAAATCGATGTACCATTACACCTCGGTACTGATTTGTATAGGAATTTAGACAACAAAATTTAGCAATTCCCACCATCGGGGGCGGTCGAGGGGGGTGCGGATCGACGGGGAATAATTCCTGGCGCCGATTAATGACGGTTTGCTGAAAAAAACTTGACAAATTTCAGAGTTTTTGACAAAAACCAAAAAAATTTAAGGCAAAAAAAAATTCTGAAATGTTTGCACACTGAAAATTTCGATGGCGTTGTGCAAGACAAAACGAATGAAGACCTTCTGCTGAAAACCCGGTAAGAATATTTGAATATTTACTGCTTTTAGACGTTAAAATATTTGAAAAATCGATGTACCATTACACCTCGGTACTGATTTGTATAGGAATTTAGACAACAAAATTTAGCAATTCCCACCATCGGGGGCGGTCGAGGGGGGTGCGGATCGACGGGGAATAATTCCTGGCGCCGATTAATGACGGTTTGCTGAAAAAAGTTTGACAAATTTCAGAATTTTTGACAAAAAACAAAAAAAATTTAAGGCAAAAAAAAATTCTGAAATGTTTGCACACTGACAATTTCGATGGCGTTGTGCAAGACAAAACGAATGAAGACCTTCTGCTGAAAACCCGGTAAGAATATTTGAATATTTACTGCTTTTAGACGTTAAAATATCTGAAAAATCGATGTACCATTACACCTCGGTACTGATTTGTATAGGAATTTAGACAACAAAATTTAGCAATTCCCACCATCGGGGGCGGTCGAGGGGGGTGCGGATCGACGGGGAATAATTCCTGGCGCCGATTAATGACGGTTTGCTGAAAAAAATTTGACAAATTTCAGAGTATTTGACAAAAAACAAATAAATTTAAGGCAAAAAAAAATTCTGAAATGTTCGTACACTGAAAATTTCGATGGCGTTGTGCAAGACAAAACGAATGAAGACCTTCTGCTGAAAACCCGGTAAGAATATTTGAATATTTACTGCTTTTAGACGTTAAAATATCTGAAAAATCGATGTACCATTACACCTCGGTACTGATTTGTATAGGAATTTAGACAACAAAATTTAGCAATTCCCACCATCGGGGGCGGTCGAGGGGGGTGCGGATCGACGGGGAATAATTCCTGGCGCCGATTAATGACGGTTTGCTGAAAAAAACTTGACAAATTTCAGAGTTTTTGACAAAAACCAAAAAAATTTAAGGCAAAAAAAAAATCTGAAATGTTTGCACACTGAAAATTTCGATGGCGTTGTGCAAGACAAAACGAATAAAGACCTTCTGCTGAAAACCCGGTAAGAATATTTGAATATTTACTGCTTTTAGACGTTAAAATATTTGAAAAATCGATGTACCATTACACCTCGGTACTGATTTGTATAGGAATTTAGACAACAAAATTTAGCAATTCCCACCATCGGGGGCGGTCGAGGGGGGTGCGGATCGACGGGGAATAATTCCTGGCGCCGATTAATGACGGTTTGCTGAAAAAAGTTTGACAAATTTCAGAATTTTTGACAAAAAACAAAAAAAATTTAAGGCAAAACAAAATTCTGAAATGTTTGTACACTGACAATTTCGATGGCGTTGTGCAAGACAAAACGAATGAAGACCTTCTGCTGAAAACCCGGTAAGAATATTTGAATATTTACTGCTTTTAGACGTTAAAATATCTGAAAAATCGATGTACCATTACACCTCGGTACTGATTTGTATAGGAATTTAGACAACAAAATTTAGCAATTCCCACCATCGGGGGCGGTCGAGGGGGGTGCGGATCGACGGGGAATAATTCCTGGCGCCGATTAATGACGGTTTGCTGAAAAAAATTTGACAAATTTCAGAGTTTTTGACAAAAAACAAAAAAAATATAAGGCAAAAAAAAATTCTGAAATGTTTGCACACTGAAAACTTCGATGGCGTTGTGCAAGACAAAACGAATGAAGACCTTCTGCTGAAAACCCGGTAAGAATATTTGAATATTTACTGCTTTTAGACGTTAAAATATCTGAAAAATCGATGTACCATTACACCTCGGTACTGATTTGTATAGGAATTTAGACAACAAAATTTAGCAATTCCCACCATCGGGGGCGGTCGAGGGGGGTGCGGATCGACGGGGAATAATTCCTGGCGCCGATTAATGACGGTTTGCTGAAAAAAACTTGACAAATTTCAGAGTTTTTGACAAAAAACAAAAAAAATTTAAGGCAAAAAACAATTCTGAAATGTTTGCACACTGAAAATTTCGATGGCGTTGTGCAAGACAAAACGAATGAAGACCTTCTGCTGAAAACCCGGTAAGAATATTTGAATATTTACTGCTTTTAGACGTTAAAATATTTGAAAAATCGATGTACCATTACACCTCGGTACGGTACTGATTTGTATAGGAATTTAGACAACAAAATTTAGCAATTCCCACCATCGGGGGCGGTCGAGGGGGGTGCGGATCGACGGGGAATAATTCCAGGCGCCGATTAATGAAGGTTTGCTGAAAAAAATTTGACAAATTTCAGAGTTTTTGACAAAAAACAAAAAAAATTAAGGCACAAAAAAATTCTGAAATGTTTGCACACTGAAAATTTCGATGGCGTTGTGCAAGACAAAACGAATGAAGACCTTCTGCTGAAAACCCGGTAAGAATATTTGAATATTTACTGCTCTTAGACGTTAAAATATCTGAAAAATCGATGTACCATTACACCTCGGTACTGATTTGTATAGGAATTTAGACAACAAAATTTAGCAATTCCCAGCATCGGGGGCGGTCGAGGGGGGTGCGGATCGACGGGGAATAATTCCTGGCGCCGATTAATGACGGTTTGCTGAAAAAAATTTGACAAATTTCAGAGTTTTTGACAAAAACCAAAAAAAATTTAAGGCACAAAAAAATTCTGAAATGTTTGCACACTGAAAATTTCGACGGCGTTGTGCAAGACAAAACGAATGAAGACCTTCTGCTGAAAACCCGGTAAGAATATGTGAATATTTACTGCTTTTAGACGTTAAAATATCTGAAAAATCGATGTACCATTACACCTCGGTACTGATTTGTATAGGAATTTAGACAACAAAATTTAGCAATTCCCACCATCGGGGGCGGTCGAGGGGGGTGCGGATCGACGGGGAATAATTCCTGGCGCCGATTAATGACGGTTTGCTGAAAAAAGTTTGACAAATTTCAGAGTTTTTGACAAAAACCAAAAAAAATTTAAGGCAAAAAAAAATTCTGAAATGTTTGTACACTGACAATTTCGATGGCGTTGTGCAAGACAAAACGAATGAAGACCTTCTGCTGAAAACCCGGTAAGAATATTTGAATATTTACTGCTTTTAGACGTTAAAATATCTGAAAAATCGATGTACCATTACACCTCGGTACTGATTTGTATAGGAATTTAGACAACAAAATTTAGCAATTCCCACCATCGGGGGCGGTCGAGGGGGGTGCGGATCGACGGGGAATAATTCCTGGCGCCGATTAATGACGGTTTGCTGAAAAAAATTTGACAAATTTCAGAGTTTCTGACAAAAAACAAAAAAAATTTAAGGCAAAAAAAAAATCTGAAATGTTTGCACACTGAAAATTTCGATGGCGTTGTGCAAGACAAAACGAATGAAGACCTTCTGCTGAAAACCCGGTAAGAATATTTGAATATTTACTGCTTTTAGACGTTAAAATATCTGAAAAATCGATGTACCATTACACCTCGGTACTGATTTGTATAGGAATTTAGACAACAAAATTTAGCAATTCCCACCATCGGGGGCGGTCGAGGGGGGTGCGGATCGACGGGGAATAATTCCTGGCGCCGATTAATGACGGTTGCTGAAAAAAAATTTACAAATTTCAGAGTATTTGACAAAAAACAAAAAAATTTAAGGCAAAAAAAAATTCTGAAATGTTCGTACACTGAAAATTTCGATGGCGTTGTGCAAGACAAAACGAATGAAGACCTTCTGCTGAAAACCCGGTAAGAATATTTGAATATTTACTGCTTTTAGACGTTAAAATATCTGAAAAATCGATGTACCATTACACCTCGGTACTGATTTGTATAGGAATTTAGACAACAAAATTTAGCAATTCCCACCATCGGGGGCGGTCGAGGGGGGTGCGGATCGACGGGGAATAATTCCTGGCGCCGATTAATGACGGTTTGCTGAAAAAAACTTGACAAATTTCAGAGTTTTTGACAAAAACCAAAAAAATTTAAGGCAAAAAAAAATTCTGAAATGTTTGCACACTGAAAATTTCGATGGCGTTGTGCAAGACAAAACGAATAAAGACCTTCTGCTGAAAACCCGGTAAGAATATTTGAATATTTACTGCTTTTAGACGTTAAAATATTTGAAAAATCGATGTACCATTACACCTCGGTACTGATTTGTATAGGAATTTAGACAACAAAATTTAGCAATTCCCATCATCGGGGGCGGTCGAGGGGGGTGCGGATCGACGGGGAATAATTCCTGGCGCCGATTAATGACGGTTTGCTGAAAAAAACTTGACAAATTTCAGAGTTTTTGACAAAAACCAAAAAAATTTAAGGCAAAAAAAAATTCTGAAATGTTTGCACACTGAAAATTTCGATGGCGTTGTGCAAGACAAAACGAATAAAGACCTTCTGCTGAAAACCCGGTAAGAATATTTGAATATTTACTGCTTTTAGACGTTAAAATATCTGAAAAATCGATGTACCATTACACCTCGGTACTGATTTGTATAGGAATTTAGACAACAAAATTTAGCAATTCCCATCATCGGGGGCGGTCGAGGGGGGTGCGGATCGACGGGGAATAATTCCTGGCGCCGATTAATGACGGTTTGCTGAAAAAAAATTGACAAATTTCAGAGTTTTTGACAAAAAACAAAAAAAATATAAGGCAAAAAAAAATTCTGAAATGTTTGCACACTGAAAACTTCGATGGCGTTGTGCAAGACAAAACGAATGAAGACCTTCTGCTGAAAACCCGGTAAGAATATTTGAATATTTACTGCTTTTAGACGTTAAAATATCTGAAAAATCGATGTACCATTACACCTCGGTACTGATTTGTATAGGAATTTAGACAACAAAATTTAGCAATTCCCACCATCGGGGGCGGTCGAGGGGGGTGCGGATCGACGGGGAATAATTCCTGGCGCCGATTAATGACGGTTTGCTGAAAAAAACTTGACAAATTTCAGAGTTTTTGACAAAAACCTAAAAAAATTTAAGGCAAAAAAAAATTCTGAAATGTTTGCACACTGAAAATTTCGATGGCGTTGTGCAAGACAAAACGAATAAAGACCTTCTGCTGAAAACCCGGTAAGAATATTTGAATATTTACTGCTTTTAGACGTTAAAATATTTGAAAAATCGATGTACCATTACACCTCGGTACTGATTTGTATAGGAATTTAGACAACAAAATTTAGCAATTCCCACCATCGGGGGCGGTCGAGGGGGGTGCGGATCGACGGGGAATAATTCCTGGCGCCGATTAATGACGGTTTGCTGAAAAAAGTTTGACAAATTTCAGAATTTTTGACAAAAAACAAAAAAAATTTAAGGCAAAAAAAAATTCTGAAATGTTTGTACACTGACAATTTCGATGGCGTTGTGCAAGACAAAACGAATGAAGACCTTCTGCTGAAAACCCGGTAAGAATATTTGAATATTTACTGCTTTTAGACGTTAAAATATCTGAAAAATCGATGTACCATTACACCTCGGTACTGATTTGTATAGGAATTTAGACAACAAAATTTAGCAATTCCCACCATCGGGGGCGGTCGAGGGGGGTGCGGATCGACGGGGAATAATTCCTGGCGCCGATTAATGACGGTTTGCTGAAAAAAATTTGACAAATTTCAGAGTATTTGACAAAAAACAAATAAATTTAAGGCAAAAAAAAATTCTGAAATGTTCGTACACTGAAAATTTCGATGGCGTTGTGCAAGACAAAACGAATGAAGACCTTCTGCTGAAAACCCGGTAAGAATATTTGAATATTTACTGCTTTTAGACGTTAAAATATCTGAAAAATCGATGTACCATTACACCTCGGTACTGATTTGTATAGGAATTTAGACAACAAAATTTAGCAATTCCCACCATCGGGGGCGGTCGAGGGGGGTGCGGATCGACGGGGAATAATTCCTGGCGCCGATTAATGACGGTTTGCTGAAAAAAACTTGACAAATTTCAGAGTTTTTGACAAAAACCAAAAAAATTTAAGGCAAAAAAAAATTCTGAAATGTTTGCACACTGAAAATTTCGATGGCGTTGTGCAAGACAAAACGAATAAAGACCTTCTGCTGAAAACCCGGTAAGAATATTTGAATATTTACTGCTTTTAGACGTTAAAATATTTGAAAAATCGATGTACCATTACACCTCGGTACTGATTTGTATAGGAATTTAGACAACAAAATTTAGCAATTCCCACCATCGGGGGCGGTCGAGGGGGGTGCGGATCGACGGGGAATAATTCCTGGCGCCGATTAATGACGGTTTGCTGAAAAAAGTTTGACAAATTTCAGAATTTTTGACAAAAAACAAAAAAAATTTAAGGCAAAACAAAATTCTGAAATGTTTGTACACTGACAATTTCGATGGCGTTGTGCAAGACAAAACGAATGAAGACCTTCTGCTGAAAACCCGGTAAGAATATTTGAATATTTACTGCTTTTAGACGTTAAAATATCTGAAAAATCGATGTACCATTACACCTCGGTACTGATTTGTATAGGAATTTAGACAACAAAATTTAGCAATTCCCACCATCGGGGGCGGTCGAGGGGGGTGCGGATCGACGGGGAATAATTCCTGGCGCCGATTAATGACGGTTTGCTGAAAAAAATTTGACAAATTTCAGAGTATTTGACAAAAAACAAAAAAATTTAAGGCAAAAAAAAATTCTGAAATGTTCGTACACTGAAAATTTCGATGGCGTTGTGCAAGACAAAACGAATGAAGACCTTCTGCTGAAAACCCGGTAAGAATATTTGAATATTTACTGCTTTTAGACGTTAAAATATCTGAAAAATCGATGTACCATTACACCTCGGTACTGATTTGTATAGGAATTTAGACAACAAAATTTAGCAATTCCCACCATCGGGGGCGGTCGAGGGGGGTGCGGATCGACGGGGAATAATTCCTGGCGCCGATTAATGACGGTTTGCTGAAAAAAGTTTGACAAATTTCAGAGTTTTTGACAAAAAACAAAAAAAATTTAAGGCAAAAAATAAATTCTGAAATTTTTGCACACTGAAAATTTCGATGACGTTGTGCAAGACAAAACGAATGAAGACCTTCTGCTGAAAACCCGGTAAGAATATTTGAATATTTACTGCTTTTAGACGTTAAAATATCTGAAAAATCGATGTACCATTACACCTCGGTACTGATTTGTATAGGAATTTAGACAACAAAATTTAGCAATTCCCACCATCGGGGGCGGTCGAGGGGGGTGCGGATCGACGGGGAATAATTCCTGGCGCCGATTAATGACGGTTTGCTGAAAAAAACTTGACAAATTTCAGAGTTTTTGACAAAAAACAAAAAAAATTTAAGGCAAAAAACAATTCTGAAATGTTTGCACACTGAAAATTTCGATGGCGTTGTGCAAGACAAAACGAATGAAGACCTTCTGCTGAAAACCCGGTAAGAATATTTGAATATTTACTGCTTTTAGACGTTAAAATATTTGAAAAATCGATGTACCATTACACCTCGGTACGGTACTGATTTGTATAGGAATTTAGACAACAAAATTTAGCAATTCCCACCATCGGGGGCGGTCGAGGGGGGTGCGGATCGACGGGGAATAATTCCAGGCGCCGATTAATGAAGGTTTGCTGAAAAAAATTTGACAAATTTCAGAGTTTTTGACAAAAAACAAAAAAAATTAAGGCACAAAAAAATTCTGAAATGTTTGCACACTGAAAATTTCGATGGCGTTGTGCAAGACAAAACGAATGAAGACCTTCTGCTGAAAACCCGGTAAGAATATTTGAATATTTACTGCTCTTAGACGTTAAAATATCTGAAAAATCGATGTACCATTACACCTCGGTACTGATTTGTATAGGAATTTAGACAACAAAATTTAGCAATTCCCAGCATCGGGGGCGGTCGAGGGGGGTGCGGATCGACGGGGAATAATTCCTGGCGCCGATTAATGACGGTTTGCTGAAAAAAATTTGACAAATTTCAGAGTTTTTGACAAAAACCAAAAAAAATTTAAGGCACAAAAAAATTCTGAAATGTTTGCACACTGAAAATTTCGACGGCGTTGTGCAAGACAAAACGAATGAAGACCTTCTGCTGAAAACCCGGTAAGAATATGTGAATATTTACTGCTTTTAGACGTTAAAATATCTGAAAAATCGATGTACCATTACACCTCGGTACTGATTTGTATAGGAATTTAGACAACAAAATTTAGCAATTCCCACCATCGGGGGCGGTCGAGGGGGGTGCGGATCGACGGGGAATAATTCCTGGCGCCGATTAATGACGGTTTGCTGAAAAAAGTTTGACAAATTTCAGAGTTTTTGACAAAAACCAAAAAAAATTTAAGGCAAAAAAAAATTCTGAAATGTTTGTACACTGACAATTTCGATGGCGTTGTGCAAGACAAAACGAATGAAGACCTTCTGCTGAAAACCCGGTAAGAATATTTGAATATTTACTGCTTTTAGACGTTAAAATATCTGAAAAATCGATGTACCATTACACCTCGGTACTGATTTGTATAGGAATTTAGACAACAAAATTTAGCAATTCCCACCATCGGGGGCGGTCGAGGGGGGTGCGGATCGACGGGGAATAATTCCTGGCGCCGATTAATGACGGTTTGCTGAAAAAAATTTGACAAATTTCAGAGTTTCTGACAAAAAACAAAAAAAATTTAAGGCAAAAAAAAAATCTGAAATGTTTGCACACTGAAAATTTCGATGGCGTTGTGCAAGACAAAACGAATGAAGACCTTCTGCTGAAAACCCGGTAAGAATATTTGAATATTTACTGCTTTTAGACGTTAAAATATCTGAAAAATCGATGTACCATTACACCTCGGTACTGATTTGTATAGGAATTTAGACAACAAAATTTAGCAATTCCCACCATCGGGGGCGGTCGAGGGGGGTGCGGATCGACGGGGACTAATTCCTGGCGCCGATTAATGACGGTTTGCTGAAAAAAATTTGACAAATTTCAGAGTTTTTGACAAAAAACAAAAAAAATATAAGGCAAAAAAAAATTCTGAAATGTTTGCACACTGAAAATTTCGATGGCGTTGTGCAAGACAAAACGAATGAAGACCTTCTGCTGAAAACCCGGTAAGAATATTTAATAATTACTACTTTTAGACGTTAAAATATCTGAAAAATCGATGTACCATTACACCTCGGTACTGATTTGTATAGGAATTTAGACAACAAAATTTAGCAATTCCCACCATCGGGGGCGGTCGAGGGGGGTGCGGATCGACGGGGAATAATTCCTGGCGCCGATTAATGACGGTTTGCTGAAAAAAATTTGACAAATTTCAGAGTTTTTGACAAAAACCAAAAAAAATTTAAGGCACAAAAAAATTCTGAAATGTTTGCACACTGAAAATTTCGATGGCGTTGTGCAAGACAAAACGAATGAAGACCTTCTGCTGAAAACCCGGTAAGAATATTTGAATATTTACTGCTTTTAGACGTTAAAATATCTGAAAAATCGATGTACCATTACACCTCGGTACTGATTTGTATAGGAATTTAGACAACAAAATTTAGCAATTCCCACCATCGGGGGCGGTCGAGGGGGTGCGGATCGACGGGGAATAATTCCTGGCGCCGATTAATGACGGTTTGCTGAAAAAAAATTGACAAATTTCAGAGTATTTGACAAAAAACAAAAAAAATTTAAGGCAAAAAAAAAATCTGAAATGTTTGCACACTGAAAATTTCGATGGCGTTGTGCAAGACAAAACGAATGAAGACCTTCTGCTGAAAACCCGGTAAGAATATTTGAATATTTACTGCTTTTAGACGTTAAAATATCTGAAAAATCGATGTACCATTACACCTCGGTACTGATTTGTATAGGAATTTAGACAACAAAATTTAGCAATTCCCACCATCGGGGGCGGTCGAGGGGGGTGCGGATCGACGGGGAATAATTCCTGGCGCCGATTAATGACGGTTTGCTGAAAAAAATTTGACAAATTGCAGAGTTTTTGACAAAAAACAAAAAAAATTTAAGGCACAAAAAAATTCTGAAATGTTTGCACACTGAAAATTTCGATGGCGTTGTGCAAGACAAAACGAATGAAGACCTTCTGCTGAAAACCCGGTAAGAATATTTGAATATTTACTGCTTGTAGACGTTAAAATATGCTGAAAAAAATTTGACAAATTTCAGAGTTTTTGACAAAAAACAAAAAAAATTTAAGGCAAAAAAAAATTCTGAAATGTTTGCGCACTGAAAATTTCGATGGCGTTGTGTAAGACAAAACGAATGAAGACCTTCTGCTGAAAACCCGGTAAGAATATTTGAATATTTACTGCTTTTAGACGTTAAAATATCTGAAAAATCGATGTACCATTACACCTCGGTACTGATTTGTATAGGAATTTAGACAACAAAATTTAGCGATTCCCACCATCGGGGGCGGTCGAGGGGGGTGCGGATCGACGGGGAATAATTCCTGGCGCCGATTAATGACGGTTTGCTGAAAAAAATTTGACAAATTTCAGAGTTTTTGACAAAAAACAAAAAAAATTTAAGGCAAAAAAAAATTCTGAAATGTTTGCGCACTGAAAATTTCGAAGGCGTTGTGCAAGACAAAACGAATAAAGACCTTCTGCTGAAAACCCGGTAATAATATTTGAATATTTACTGCTTTTAGACGTTAAAATATCTGAAAAATCGATGTACCATTACACCTCGGTACTGATTTGTATAGGAATTTAGACAACAAAATTTAGCAATTCCCACCATCGGGGGCGGTCGAGGGGGGTGCGGATCGACGGGGAATAATTCCTGGCGCCGATTAATGACGGTTTGCTGAAAAAAAATTGACAAAATTCAGAGTTTTTGACAAAAAACAAAAAAATTTAAGGCAAAACAAAATTCTGAAATGTTTGCACACTGAAAATTTCGATGGCGTTGTGCAAGACAAAACGAATGAAGACCTTCTGCTGAAAACCCGGTAAGAATATTTGAATATTTACTGCTTTTAGACGTTAAAATATCTGAAAAATCGATGTACCATTACACCTCGGTACTGATTTGTATAGGAATTTAGACAACAAAATTTAGCAATTTCCACCATCGGGGGCGGTCGAGGGGGGTGCGGATCGACGGGGAATAATTCCTGGCGCCGATTAATGACGGTTTGCTGAAAAAAATTTGACAAATTTCAGAGTTTTTGACAAAAACCAAAAAAAATTTAAGGCAAAACAAAATTCTGAAATGTTTGCACACTGAAAATTTCGATGGCGTTGTGCAAGACAAAACGAATGAAGACCTTCTGCTGAAAACCCGGTAAGAATATTTAATATTTACTGCTTTTAGACGTTAAAATATCTGAAAAATCGATGTACCATTACACCTCGGTACTGATTTGTATAGGAATTTAGACAACAAAATTTAGCAATTCCCACCATCGGGGGCGGTCGAGGGGGGTGCGGATCGACGGGGAATATATCCTGGCGCCGATTAATGACGGTTTGCTGAAAAAATTTGACAAATTTCAGAGTTTTTGACAAAAAACAAAAAAAATATAAGGCAAAAAAAAATTCTGAAATGTTTGCACACTGAAAACTTCGATGGCGTTGTGCAAGACAAAACGAATGAAGACCTTCTGCTGAAAACCCGGTAAGAATATTTGAATATTTACTGCTTTTAGACGTTAAAATATCTGAAAAATCGATGTACCATTACACCTCGGTACTGATTTGTATAGGAATTTAGACAACAAAATTTAGCAATTCACACCATCGGGGACGGTCGAGGGGGGTGCGGATCGACGGGGAATAATTCCTGGCGCCGATTAATGACGGTTTGCTAAAAAAAATTGACAAATTTCAGAGTTTTTGACAAAAAACAAAAAAAATTTAAGGCAAAAAAAAAATCTGAAATGTTTGCACACTGAAAATTTCGATGGCGTTGTGCAAGACAAAACGAATGAAGACCTTCTGCTGAAAACCCGGTAAGAATATTTGAATATTTACTGCTTTTAGACGTTAAAATATCTGAAAAATCGATGTACCATTACACCTCGGTACTGATTTGTATAGGAATTTAGACAACAAAATTTAGCAATTCCCACCATCGAGGGCGGTCGAGGGCGGTGCGGATCGACGGGGAATAATTCCTGGCGCCGATTAATGACGGTTTGCTGAAAAAAATTTGACAAATTTCAGAGTTTTTGACAAAAAACAAAAAATATATAAGGCAAAAAAAAATTCTGAAATGTTTGCACACTGAAAACTTCGATGGCGTTGTGCAAGACAAAACGAATGAAGACCTTCTGCTGAAAACCCGGTAAGAATATTTGAATATTTACTGCTTTTAGACGTTAAAATATCTGAAAAATCGATGTACCATTACACCTCGGTACGGTACTGATTTGTATAGGAATTTAGACAACAAAATTTAGCAATTCCCACCATCGGGGGCGGTCGAGGGGGGTGCGGATCGACGGGGAATAATTCCTGGCGCCGATTAATGACGGTTTGCTGAAAAAAGTTTGACAAATTTCAGAGTTTTTGACAAAAAACAAAAAAAATTAAGGCAAAAAAAAATTCTGAAATGTTTGTACACTGACAATTTCGATGGCGTTGTGCAAGACAAAACGAATGAAGACCTTCTGCTGAAAACCCGGTAAGAATATTTGAATATTTACTGCTTTTAGACGTTAAAATATCTGAAAAATCGATGTACCATTACACCTCGGTACGGTACTGATTTGTATAGGAATTTAGACAACAAAATTTAGCAATTCCCACCATCGGGGGCGGTCGAGGGGGGTGCGGATCGACGGGGAATAATTCCTGGCGCCGATTAATGACGGTTTGCTGAAAAAAATTTAACAAAATTCAGAGTTTTTGACAAAAAACAAAAAAAATTTAAGGCAAAAAAAAATTCTGAAATGTTCGTACACTGAAAATTTCGATGGCGTTGTGCAAGACAAAACGAATGAAGACCTTCTGCTGAAAACCCGGTAAGAATATTTGAATATTTACTGCTTTTAGACGTTAAAATATCTGAAAAATCGATGTACCATTACACCTCGGTACTGATTTGTATAGGAATTTAGACAACAAAATTTAGCAATTCCCACCATCGGGGGCGGTCGAGGGGGGTGCGGATCGACGGGGAATAATTCCTGGCGCCGATTAATGACGGTTTGCTGAAAAAAATTTGACAAATTTCAGAGTTTTTGACAAAAAACAAAAAAAATATAAGGCAAAAAAAAATTCTGAAATGTTTGCACACTGAAAACTTCGATGGCGTTGTGCAAGACAAAACGAATGAAGACCTTCTGCTGAAAACCCGGTAAGAATATTTGAATATTTACTGCTTTTAGACGTTAAAATATCTGAAAAATCGATGTACCATTACACCTCGGTACGGTACTGATTTGTATAGGAATTTAGACAACAAAATTTAGCTATTCCCACCATCGGGGGCGGTCGAGGGGGGTGCGGATCGACGGGGAATAATTCCTGGCGCCGATTAATGACGGTTTGCTGAAAAAAATTTGACAAAATTCAGAGTTTTTGACAAAAAACAAAAAAAATTTAAGGCAAAACAAAATTCTGAAATGTTTGCACACTGAAATTTTCGATGGCGTTGTGCAAGACAAAACGAATGAAGACCTTCTGCTGAAAACCCGGTAAGAATCAGTGTGCAAACATTTCAGAATTTTTTTTTGCCTTAAATTTTTTTTGTTTTTTGTCAAAAACTCTGAAATTTGTCAAATTTCTTTCAGCAAACCGTCATTAATCGGCGCCAGGAATTATTCCCCGTCGATCCGCACCCCCCTCGACCGCCCCCGATGGTGGGAATTGCTAAATTTTGTTGTCTAAATTCCTATACAAATCAGTACCGAGGTGTAATGGTACATCGATTTTTCAGATATTTTAACGTCTAAAAGCAGTAAATATTCAAATATTCTTACCGGGTTTTCAGCAGAAGGTCTTCATTCGTTTTGTCTTGCACAACGCCATCGAAATTTTCAGTGTACGAACATTTCAGAATTTTTTTTTGCCTTAAATTTTTTTTGTTTTTTGTCAAAAACTCTGAAATTTGTCAAATTTTTTTCAGCAAACCGTCATTAATCGGCGCCAGGATATATTCCCCGTCGATCCGCACCCCCCTCGACCGCCCCCGATGGTGGGAATTGCTAAATTTTGTTGTCTAAATTCCTATACAAATCAGTACCGAGGAGTAATGGTACATCGATTTTTCAGATATTTTAACGTCTAAAAGCAGTAAATATTCACATATTCTTACCGGGTTTTCAGCAGAAGGTCTTCATTCGTTTTGTCTTGCACAACGCCATCGAAATTTTCAGTGTGCAAAAATATCAGAATTTTTTTTTGCCTTAAATTTTGTTGTTTTTTGTCAAAAACTCTGAAATTTGTCAAATTTTTTTCAGCAAACCGTCATTAATCGGCGCCAGGAATTATTCCCCGTCGATCCGCACCCCCCTCGACCGCCCCCGATGGTGGGAATTGCTAAATTTTGTTGTCTAAATTCCTATACAAATCAGTACCGAGGTGTAATGGTACATCGATTTTTCAGATATTTTAACGTCTAAAAGCAGTAAATATTCACACACTGAAAACTAAATTTGCACACTGAAAATTTCGATGGCGTTGTGCAAGACAAAACGAATGAAGACCTTCTGCTGAAAACCCGGTAAGATTATGTGAATATTTACTGCTTTTAGACGTTTAAATATCTGAAAAATCGATGTACCATTACACCTCGGTCCTGATTTGTATAGGAATTTAGACAACAAAATTTAGCAATTCCCACCATCGGGGTTGGTCGAGGGGGGTGCGGATCGACGGGGAATAATTCCTGGCGCCGATTAATGACGGTTTGCTGAAAAAAGTTTGACAAATTTCAGAGTTTTTGACAAAAAACAAAAAAAATTTAAGGCGAAAAAAAATTCTGAAATGTTTGTACACTGACAATTTCGATGGTGTTGTGCAAGACAAAACGAATGAAGACCTTCTGCTGAAAACCCGGTAAGAATATTTGAATATTTACTGCTTTTAGACGTTAAAATATCTGAAAAATCGATGTACCATTACACCTCGGTACTGATTTGTATAGGAATTTAGACAACAAAATTTAGCAATTCCCACCATCGGGGGCGGTCGAGGGGGGTGCGGATCGACGGGGAATAATTCCTGGCGCCGATTAATGACGGTTTGCTGAAAAAAATTTGACAAATTTCAGAGTTTTTGACAAAAAACAAAAAAAATATAAGGCAAAAAAAAATTCTGAAATGTTTGCACACTGAAAACTTCGATGGCGTTGTGCAAGACAAAACGAATGAAGACCTTCTGCTGAAAACCCGGTAAGAATATTTGAATATTTACTGCTTTTAGACGTTAAAATATCTGAAAAATCGATGTACCATTACACCTCGGTACGGTACTGATTTGTATAGGAATTTAGACAACAAAATTTAGCTATTCCCACCATCGGGGGCGGTCGAGGGGGGTGCGGATCGACGGGGAATAATTCCTGGCGCCGATTAATGACGGTTTGCTGAAAAAAATTTGACAAAATTCAGAGTTTTTGACAAAAAACAAAAAAAATTTAAGGCAAAACAAAATTCTGAAATGTTTGCACACTGAAATTTTCGATGGCGTTGTGCAAGACAAAACGAATGAAGACCTTCTGCTGAAAACCCGGTAAGAATCAGTGTGCAAACATTTCAGAATTTTTTTTTGCCTTAAATTTTTTTTGTTTTTTGTCAAAAACTCTGAAATTTGTCAAATTTCTTTCAGCAAACCGTCATTAATCGGCGCCAGGAATTATTCCCCGTCGATCCGCACCCCCCTCGACCGCCCCCGATGGTGGGAATTGCTAAATTTTGTTGTCTAAATTCCTATACAAATCAGTACCGAGGTGTAATGGTACATCGATTTTTCAGATATTTTAACGTCTAAAAGCAGTAAATATTCAAATATTCTTACCGGGTTTTCAGCAGAAGGTATTCATTCGTTTTGTCTTGCACAACGCCATCGAAATTTTCAGTGTACGAACATTTCAGAATTTTTTTTTGCCTTAAATTTTTTTTGTTTTTTGTCAAAAACTCTGAAATTTGTCAAATTTTTTTCAGCAAACCGTCATTAATCGGCGCCAGGATATATTCCCCGTCGATCCGCACCCCCCTCGACCGCCCCCGATGGTGGGAATTGCTAAATTTTGTTGTCTAAATTCCTATACAAATCAGTACCGAGGAGTAATGGTACATCGATTTTTCAGATATTTTAACGTCTAAAAGCAGTAAATATTCACATATTCTTACCGGGTTTTCAGCAGAAGGTCTTCATTCGTTTTGTCTTGCACAACGCCATCGAAATTTTCAGTGTGCAAATTTAGTTTTCAGTGTGTGAATATTTACTGCTTTTAGACGTTAAAATATCTGAAAAATCGATGTACCATTACACCTCGGTACTGATTTGTATAGGAATTTAGACAACAAAATTTAGCAATTCCCATCATCGGGGGCGGTCGAGGGGGGTGCGGATCGACGGGGAATAATTCCTGGCGCCGATTAATGACGGTTTGCTGAAAAAAAATTGACAAATTTCAGAGTTTTTGACAAAAAACAAAAAAAATATAAGGCAAAAAAAAATTCTGAAATGTTTGCACACTGAAAACTTCGATGGCGTTGTGCAAGACAAAACGAATGAAGACCTTCTGCTGAAAACCCGGTAAGAATATTTGAATATTTACTGCTTTTAGACGTTAAAATATCTGAAAAATCGATGTACCATTACACCTCGGTACTGATTTGTATAGGAATTTAGACAACAAAATTTAGCAATTCCCACCATCGGGGGCGGTCGAGGGGGGTGCGGATCGACGGGGAATAATTCCTGGCGCCGATTAATGACGGTTTGCTGAAAAAAACTTGACAAATTTCAGAGTTTTTGACAAAAACCTAAAAAAATTTAAGGCAAAAAAAAATTCTGAAATGTTTGCACACTGAAAATTTCGATGGCGTTGTGCAAGACAAAACGAATAAAGACCTTCTGCTGAAAACCCGGTAAGAATATTTGAATATTTACTGCTTTTAGACGTTAAAATATTTGAAAAATCGATGTACCATTACACCTCGGTACTGATTTGTATAGGAATTTAGACAACAAAATTTAGCAATTCCCACCATCGGGGGCGGTCGAGGGGGGTGCGGATCGACGGGGAATAATTCCTGGCGCCGATTAATGACGGTTTGCTGAAAAAAGTTTGACAAATTTCAGAATTTTTGACAAAAAACAAAAAAAATTTAAGGCAAAAAAAAATTCTGAAATGTTTGTACACTGACAATTTCGATGGCGTTGTGCAAGACAAAACGAATGAAGACCTTCTGCTGAAAACCCGGTAAGAATATTTGAATATTTACTGCTTTTAGACGTTAAAATATCTGAAAAATCGATGTACCATTACACCTCGGTACTGATTTGTATAGGAATTTAGACAACAAAATTTAGCAATTCCCACCATCGGGGGCGGTCGAGGGGGGTGCGGATCGACGGGGAATAATTCCTGGCGCCGATTAATGACGGTTTGCTGAAAAAAATTTGACAAATTTCAGAGTATTTGACAAAAAACAAATAAATTTAAGGCAAAAAAAAATTCTGAAATGTTCGTACACTGAAAATTTCGATGGCGTTGTGCAAGACAAAACGAATGAAGACCTTCTGCTGAAAACCCGGTAAGAATATTTGAATATTTACTGCTTTTAGACGTTAAAATATCTGAAAAATCGATGTACCATTACACCTCGGTACTGATTTGTATAGGAATTTAGACAACAAAATTTAGCAATTCCCACCATCGGGGGCGGTCGAGGGGGGTGCGGATCGACGGGGAATAATTCCTGGCGCCGATTAATGACGGTTTGCTGAAAAAAACTTGACAAATTTCAGAGTTTTTGACAAAAACCAAAAAAATTTAAGGCAAAAAAAAATTCTGAAATGTTTGCACACTGAAAATTTCGATGGCGTTGTGCAAGACAAAACGAATAAAGACCTTCTGCTGAAAACCCGGTAAGAATATTTGAATATTTACTGCTTTTAGACGTTAAAATATTTGAAAAATCGATGTACCATTACACCTCGGTACTGATTTGTATAGGAATTTAGACAACAAAATTTAGCAATTCCCACCATCGGGGGCGGTCGAGGGGGGTGCGGATCGACGGGGAATAATTCCTGGCGCCGATTAATGACGGTTTGCTGAAAAAAGTTTGACAAATTTCAGAATTTTTGACAAAAAACAAAAAAAATTTAAGGCAAAACAAAATTCTGAAATGTTTGTACACTGACAATTTCGATGGCGTTGTGCAAGACAAAACGAATGAAGACCTTCTGCTGAAAACCCGGTAAGAATATTTGAATATTTACTGCTTTTAGACGTTAAAATATCTGAAAAATCGATGTACCATTACACCTCGGTACTGATTTGTATAGGAATTTAGACAACAAAATTTAGCAATTCCCACCATCGGGGGCGGTCGAGGGGGGTGCGGATCGACGGGGAATAATTCCTGGCGCCGATTAATGACGGTTTGCTGAAAAAAATTTGACAAATTTCAGAGTATTTGACAAAAAACAAAAAAATTTAAGGCAAAAAAAAATTCTGAAATGTTCGTACACTGAAAATTTCGATGGCGTTGTGCAAGACAAAACGAATGAAGACCTTCTGCTGAAAACCCGGTAAGAATATTTGAATATTTACTGCTTTTAGACGTTAAAATATCTGAAAAATCGATGTACCATTACACCTCGGTACTGATTTGTATAGGAATTTAGACAACAAAATTTAGCAATTCCCACCATCGGGGGCGGTCGAGGGGGGTGCGGATCGACGGGGAATAATTCCTGGCGCCGATTAATGACGGTTTGCTGAAAAAAGTTTGACAAATTTCAGAGTTTTTGACAAAAAACAAAAAAAATTTAAGGCAAAAAATAAATTCTGAAATTTTTGCACACTGAAAATTTCGATGACGTTGTGCAAGACAAAACGAATGAAGACCTTCTGCTGAAAACCCGGTAAGAATATTTGAATATTTACTGCTTTTAGACGTTAAAATATCTGAAAAATCGATGTACCATTACACCTCGGTACTGATTTGTATAGGAATTTAGACAACAAAATTTAGCAATTCCCACCATCGGGGGCGGTCGAGGGGGGTGCGGATCGACGGGGAATAATTCCTGGCGCCGATTAATGACGGTTTGCTGAAAAAAACTTGACAAATTTCAGAGTTTTTGACAAAAAACAAAAAAAATTTAAGGCAAAAAACAATTCTGAAATGTTTGCACACTGAAAATTTCGATGGCGTTGTGCAAGACAAAACGAATGAAGACCTTCTGCTGAAAACCCGGTAAGAATATTTGAATATTTACTGCTTTTAGACGTTAAAATATTTGAAAAATCGATGTACCATTACACCTCGGTACGGTACTGATTTGTATAGGAATTTAGACAACAAAATTTAGCAATTCCCACCATCGGGGGCGGTCGAGGGGGGTGCGGATCGACGGGGAATAATTCCAGGCGCCGATTAATGAAGGTTTGCTGAAAAAAATTTGACAAATTTCAGAGTTTTTGACAAAAAACAAAAAAAATTAAGGCACAAAAAAATTCTGAAATGTTTGCACACTGAAAATTTCGATGGCGTTGTGCAAGACAAAACGAATGAAGACCTTCTGCTGAAAACCCGGTAAGAATATTTGAATATTTACTGCTCTTAGACGTTAAAATATCTGAAAAATCGATGTACCATTACACCTCGGTACTGATTTGTATAGGAATTTAGACAACAAAATTTAGCAATTCCCACCATCGGGGGCGGTCGAGGGGGGTGCGGATCGACGGGGAATAATTCCTGGCGCCGATTAATGACGGTTTGCTGAAAAAAATTTGACAAATTTCAGAGTTTTTGACAAAAACCAAAAAAAATTTAAGGCACAAAAAAATTCTGAAATGTTTGCACACTGAAAATTTCGACGGCGTTGTGCAAGACAAAACGAATGAAGACCTTCTGCTGAAAACCCGGTAAGAATATGTGAATATTTACTGCTTTTAGACGTTAAAATATCTGAAAAATCGATGTACCATTACACCTCGGTACTGATTTGTATAGGAATTTAGACAACAAAATTTAGCAATTCCCACCATCGGGGGCGGTCGAGGGGGGTGCGGATCGACGGGGAATAATTCCTGGCGCCGATTAATGACGGTTTGCTGAAAAAAGTTTGACAAATTTCAGAGTTTTTGACAAAAACCAAAAAAAATTTAAGGCAAAAAAAAATTCTGAAATGTTTGTACACTGACAATTTCGATGGCGTTGTGCAAGACAAAACGAATGAAGACCTTCTGCTGAAAACCCGGTAAGAATATTTGAATATTTACTGCTTTTAGACGTTAAAATATCTGAAAAATCGATGTACCATTACACCTCGGTACTGATTTGTATAGGAATTTAGACAACAAAATTTAGCAATTCCCACCATCGGGGGCGGTCGAGGGGGGTGCGGATCGACGGGGAATAATTCCTGGCGCCGATTAATGACGGTTTGCTGAAAAAAATTTGACAAATTTCAGAGTTTCTGACAAAAAACAAAAAAAATTTAAGGCAAAAAAAAAATCTGAAATGTTTGCACACTGAAAATTTCGATGGCGTTGTGCAAGACAAAACGAATGAAGACCTTCTGCTGAAAACCCGGTAAGAATATTTGAATATTTACTGCTTTTAGACGTTAAAATATCTGAAAAATCGATGTACCATTACACCTCGGTACTGATTTGTATAGGAATTTAGACAACAAAATTTAGCAATTCCCACCATCGGGGGCGGTCGAGGGGGGTGCGGATCGACGGGGACTAATTCCTGGCGCCGATTAATGACGGTTTGCTGAAAAAAATTTGACAAATTTCAGAGTTTTTGACAAAAAACAAAAAAAATATAAGGCAAAAAAAAATTCTGAAATGTTTGCACACTGAAAATTTCGATGGCGTTGTGCAAGACAAAACGAATGAAGACCTTCTGCTGAAAACCCGGTAAGAATATTTAATAATTACTACTTTTAGACGTTAAAATATCTGAAAAATCGATGTACCATTACACCTCGGTACTGATTTGTATAGGAATTTAGACAACAAAATTTAGCAATTCCCACCATCGGGGGCGGTCGAGGGGGGTGCGGATCGACGGGGAATAATTCCTGGCGCCGATTAATGACGGTTTGCTGAAAAAAATTTGACAAATTTCAGAGTTTTTGACAAAAACCAAAAAAAATTTAAGGCACAAAAAAATTCTGAAATGTTTGCACACTGAAAATTTCGATGGCGTTGTGCAAGACAAAACGAATGAAGACCTTCTGCTGAAAACCCGGTAAGAATATTTGAATATTTACTGCTTTTAGACGTTAAAATATCTGAAAAATCGATGTACCATTACACCTCGGTACTGATTTGTATAGGAATTTAGACAACAAAATTTAGCAATTCCCACCATCGGGGGCGGTCGAGGGGGTGCGGATCGACGGGGAATAATTCCTGGCGCCGATTAATGACGGTTTGCTGAAAAAAAATTGACAAATTTCAGAGTATTTGACAAAAAACAAAAAAAATTTAAGGCAAAAAAAAAATCTGAAATGTTTGCACACTGAAAATTTCGATGGCGTTGTGCAAGACAAAACGAATGAAGACCTTCTGCTGAAAACCCGGTAAGAATATTTGAATATTTACTGCTTTTAGACGTTAAAATATCTGAAAAATCGATGTACCATTACACCTCGGTACTGATTTGTATAGGAATTTAGACAACAAAATTTAGCAATTCCCACCATCGGGGGCGGTCGAGGGGGGTGCGGATCGACGGGGAATAATTCCTGGCGCCGATTAATGACGGTTTGCTGAAAAAAATTTGACAAATTGCAGAGTTTTTGACAAAAAACAAAAAAAATTTAAGGCACAAAAAAATTCTGAAATGTTTGCACACTGAAAATTTCGATGGCGTTGTGCAAGACAAAACGAATGAAGACCTTCTGCTGAAAACCCGGTAAGAATATTTGAATATTTACTGCTTGTAGACGTTAAAATATGCTGAAAAAAATTTGACAAATTTCAGAGTTTTTGACAAAAAACAAAAAAAATTTAAGGCAAAAAAAAAATCTGAAATGTTTGCGCACTGAAAATTTCGATGGCGTTGTGTAAGACAAAACGAATGAAGACCTTCTGCTGAAAACCCGGTAAGAATATTTGAATATTTACTGCTTTTAGACGTTAAAATATCTGAAAAATCGATGTACCATTACACCTCGGTACTGATTTGTATAGGAATTTAGACAACAAAATTTAGCGATTCCCACCATCGGGGGCGGTCGAGGGGGGTGCGGATCGACGGGGAATAATTCCTGGCGCCGATTAATGACGGTTTGCTGAAAAAAATTTGACAAATTTCAGAGTTTTTGACAAAAAACAAAAAAAATTTAAGGCAAAAAAAAATTCTGAAATGTTTGCGCACTGAAAATTTCGAAGGCGTTGTGCAAGACAAAACGAATAAAGACCTTCTGCTGAAAACCCGGTAATAATATTTGAATATTTACTGCTTTTAGACGTTAAAATATCTGAAAAATCGATGTACCATTACACCTCGGTACTGATTTGTATAGGAATTTAGACAACAAAATTTAGCAATTCCCACCATCGGGGGCGGTCGAGGGGGGTGCGGATCGACGGGGAATAATTCCTGGCGCCGATTAATGACGGTTTGCTGAAAAAAAATTGACAAAATTCAGAGTTTTTGACAAAAAACAAAAAAATTTAAGGCAAAACAAAATTCTGAAATGTTTGCACACTGAAAATTTCGATGGCGTTGTGCAAGACAAAACGAATGAAGACCTTCTGCTGAAAACCCGGTAAGAATATTTGAATATTTACTGCTTTTAGACGTTAAAATATCTGAAAAATCGATGTACCATTACACCTCGGTACTGATTTGTATAGGAATTTAGACAACAAAATTTAGCAATTTCCACCATCGGGGGCGGTCGAGGGGGGTGCGGATCGACGGGGAATAATTCCTGGCGCCGATTAATGACGGTTTGCTGAAAAAAATTTGACAAATTTCAGAGTTTTTGACAAAAACCAAAAAAAATTTAAGGCAAAACAAAATTCTGAAATGTTTGCACACTGAAAATTTCGATGGCGTTGTGCAAGACAAAACGAATGAAGACCTTCTGCTGAAAACCCGGTAAGAATATTTAATATTTACTGCTTTTAGACGTTAAAATATCTGAAAAATCGATGTACCATTACACCTCGGTACTGATTTGTATAGGAATTTAGACAACAAAATTTAGCAATTCCCACCATCGGGGGCGGTCGAGGGGGGTGCGGATCGACGGGGAATATATCCTGGCGCCGATTAATGACGGTTTGCTGAAAAAATTTGACAAATTTCAGAGTTTTTGACAAAAAACAAAAAAAATATAAGGCAAAAAAAAATTCTGAAATGTTTGCACACTGAAAACTTCGATGGCGTTGTGCAAGACAAAACGAATGAAGACCTTCTGCTGAAAACCCGGTAAGAATATTTGAATATTTACTGCTTTTAGACGTTAAAATATCTGAAAAATCGATGTACCATTACACCTCGGTACTGATTTGTATAGGAATTTAGACAACAAAATTTAGCAATTCACACCATCGGGGGCGGTCGAGGGGGGTGCGGATCGACGGGGAATAATTCCTGGCGCCGATTAATGACGGTTTGCTAAAAAAAATTGACAAATTTCAGAGTTTTTGACAAAAAACAAAAAAAATTTAAGGCAAAAAAAAAATCTGACATGTTTGCACACTGAAAATTTCGATGGCGTTGTGCAAGACAAAACGAATGAAGACCTTCTGCTGAAAACCCGGTAAGAATATTTGAATATTTACTGCTTTTAGACGTTAAAATATCTGAAAAATCGATGTACCATTACACCTCGGTACTGATTTGTATAGGAATTTAGACAACAAAATTTAGCAATTCCCACCATCGAGGGCGGTCGAGGGCGGTGCGGATCGACGGGGAATAATTCCTGGCGCCGATTAATGACGGTTTGCTGAAAAAAATTTGACAAATTTCAGAGTTTTTGACAAAAAACAAAAAATATATAAGGCAAAAAAAAATTCTGAAATGTTTGCACACTGAAAACTTCGATGGCGTTGTGCAAGACAAAACGAATGAAGACCTTCTGCTGAAAACCCGGTAAGAATATTTGAATATTTACTGCTTTTAGACGTTAAAATATCTGAAAAATCGATGTACCATTACACCTCGGTACGGTACTGATTTGTATAGGAATTTAGACAACAAAATTTAGCAATTCCCACCATCGGGGGCGGTCGAGGGGGGTGCGGATCGACGGGGAATAATTCCTGGCGCCGATTAATGACGGTTTGCTGAAAAAAGTTTGACAAATTTCAGAGTTTTTGACAAAAAACAAAAAAAAATTAAGGCAAAAAAAAATTCTGAAATGTTTGTACACTGACAATTTCGATGGCGTTGTGCAAGACAAAACGAATGAAGACCTTCTGCTGAAAACCCGGTAAGAATATTTGAATATTTACTGCTTTTAGACGTTAAAATATCTGAAAAATCGATGTACCATTACACCTCGGTACGGTACTGATTTGTATAGGAATTTAGACAACAAAATTTAGCAATTCCCACCATCGGGGGCGGTCGAGGGGGGTGCGGATCGACGGGGAATAATTCCTGGCGCCGATTAATGACGGTTTGCTGAAAAAAATTTAACAAAATTCAGAGTTTTTGACAAAAAACAAAAAAAATTTAAGGCAAAAAAAAATTCTGAAATGTTCGTACACTGAAAATTTCGATGGCGTTGTGCAAGACAAAACGAATGAAGACCTTCTGCTGAAAACCCGGTAAGAATATTTGAATATTTACTGCTTTTAGACGTTAAAATATCTGAAAAATCGATGTACCATTACACCTCGGTACTGATTTGTATAGGAATTTAGACAACAAAATTTAGCAATTCCCACCATCGGGGGCGGTCGAGGGGGGTGCGGATCGACGGGGAATAATTCCTGGCGCCGATTAATGACGGTTTGCTGAAAAAAATTTGACAAATTTCAGAGTTTTTGACAAAAAACAAAAAAAATATAAGGCAAAAAAAAATTCTGAAATGTTTGCACACTGAAAACTTCGATGGCGTTGTGCAAGACAAAACGAATGAAGACCTTCTGCTGAAAACCCGGTAAGAATATTTGAATATTTACTGCTTTTAGACGTTAAAATATCTGAAAAATCGATGTACCATTACACCTCGGTACGGTACTGATTTGTATAGGAATTTAGACAACAAAATTTAGCTATTCCCACCATCGGGGGCGGTCGAGGGGGGTGCGGATCGACGGGGAATAATTCCTGGCGCCGATTAATGACGGTTTGCTGAAAAAAATTTGACAAAATTCAGAGTTTTTGACAAAAAACAAAAAAAATTTAAGGCAAAACAAAATTCTGAAATGTTTGCACACTGAAATTTTCGATGGCGTTGTGCAAGACAAAACGAATGAAGACCTTCTGCTGAAAACCCGGTAAGAATCAGTGTGCAAACATTTCAGAATTTTTTTTTGCCTTAAATTTTTTTTGTTTTTTGTCAAAAACTCTGAAATTTGTCAAATTTCTTTCAGCAAACCGTCATTAATCGGCGCCAGGAATTATTCCCCGTCGATCCGCACCCCCCTCGACCGCCCCCGATGGTGGGAATTGCTAAATTTTGTTGTCTAAATTCCTATACAAATCAGTACCGAGGTGTAATGGTACATCGATTTTTCAGATATTTTAACGTCTAAAAGCAGTAAATATTCAAATATTCTTACCGGGTTTTCAGCAGAAGGTCTTCATTCGTTTTGTCTTGCACAACGCCATCGAAATTTTCAGTGTACGAACATTTCAGAATTTTTTTTTGCCTTAAATTTTTTTTGTTTTTTGTCAAAAACTCTGAAATTTGTCAAATTTTTTTCAGCAAACCGTCATTAATCGGCGCCAGGATATATTCCCCGTCGATCCGCACCCCCCTCGACCGCCCCCGATGGTGGGAATTGCTAAATTTTGTTGTCTAAATTCCTATACAAATCAGTACCGAGGAGTAATGGTACATCGATTTTTCAGATATTTTAACGTCTAAAAGCAGTAAATATTCACATATTCTTACCGGGTTTTCAGCAGAAGGTCTTCATTCGTTTTGTCTTGCACAACGCCATCGAAATTTTCAGTGTGCAAAAATATCAGAATTTTTTTTTGCCTTAAATTTTGTTGTTTTTTGTCAAAAACTCTGAAATTTGTCAAATTTTTTTCAGCAAACCGTCATTAATCGGCGCCAGGAATTATTCCCCGTCGATCCGCACCCCCCTCGACCGCCCCCGATGGTGGGAATTGCTAAATTTTGTTGTCTAAATTCCTATACAAATCAGTACCGAGGTGTAATGGTACATCGATTTTTCAGATATTTTAACGTCTAAAAGCAGTAAATATTCACACACTGAAAACTAAATTTGCACACTGAAAATTTCGACGGCGTTGTGCAAGACAAAACGAATGAAGACCTTCTGCTGAAAACCCGGTAAGAATATGTGAATATTTACTGCTTTTAGACGTTAAAATATCTGAAAAATCGATGTACCATTACACCTCGGTACTGATTTGTATAGGAATTTAGACAACAAAATTTAGCAATTCCCACCATCGGGGGCGGTCGAGGGGGGTGCGGATCGACGGGGAATAATTCCTGGCGCCGATTAATGACGGTTTGCTGAAAAAAGTTTGACAAATTTCAGAGTTTTTGACAAAAACCAAAAAAAATTTAAGGCAAAAAAAAATTCTGAAATGTTTGTACACTGACAATTTCGATGGCGTTGTGCAAGACAAAACGAATGAAGACCTTCTGCTGAAAACCCGGTAAGAATATTTGAATATTTACTGCTTTTAGACGTTAAAATATCTGAAAAATCGATGTACCATTACACCTCGGTACTGATTTGTATAGGAATTTAGACAACAAAATTTAGCAATTCCCACCATCGGGGGCGGTCGAGGGGGGTGCGGATCGACGGGGAATAATTCCTGGCGCCGATTAATGACGGTTTGCTGAAAAAAATTTGACAAATTTCAGAGTTTCTGACAAAAAACAAAAAAAATTTAAGGCAAAAAAAAAATCTGAAATGTTTGCACACTGAAAATTTCGATGGCGTTGTGCAAGACAAAACGAATGAAGACCTTCTGCTGAAAACCCGGTAAGAATATTTGAATATTTACTGCTTTTAGACGTTAAAATATCTGAAAAATCGATGTACCATTACACCTCGGTACTGATTTGTATAGGAATTTAGACAACAAAATTTAGCAATTCCCACCATCGGGGGCGGTCGAGGGGGGTGCGGATCGACGGGGACTAATTCCTGGCGCCGATTAATGACGGTTTGCTGAAAAAAATTTGACAAATTTCAGAGTTTTTGACAAAAAACAAAAAAAATATAAGGCAAAAAAAAATTCTGAAATGTTTGCACACTGAAAATTTCGATGGCGTTGTGCAAGACAAAACGAATGAAGACCTTCTGCTGAAAACCCGGTAAGAATATTTAATAATTACTACTTTTAGACGTTAAAATATCTGAAAAATCGATGTACCATTACACCTCGGTACTGATTTGTATAGGAATTTAGACAACAAAATTTAGCAATTCCCACCATCGGGGGCGGTCGAGGGGGGTGCGGATCGACGGGGAATAATTCCTGGCGCCGATTAATGACGGTTTGCTGAAAAAAATTTGACAAATTTCAGAGTTTTTGACAAAAACCAAAAAAAATTTAAGGCACAAAAAAATTCTGAAATGTTTGCACACTGAAAATTTCGATGGCGTTGTGCAAGACAAAACGAATGAAGACCTTCTGCTGAAAACCCGGTAAGAATATTTGAATATTTACTGCTTTTAGACGTTAAAATATCTGAAAAATCGATGTACCATTACACCTCGGTACTGATTTGTATAGGAATTTAGACAACAAAATTTAGCAATTCCCACCATCGGGGGCGGTCGAGGGGGTGCGGATCGACGGGGAATAATTCCTGGCGCCGATTAATGACGGTTTGCTGAAAAAAAATTGACAAATTTCAGAGTATTTGACAAAAAACAAAAAAAATTTAAGGCAAAAAAAAAATCTGAAATGTTTGCACACTGAAAATTTCGATGGCGTTGTGCAAGACAAAACGAATGAAGACCTTCTGCTGAAAACCCGGTAAGAATATTTGAATATTTACTGCTTTTAGACGTTAAAATATCTGAAAAATCGATGTACCATTACACCTCGGTACTGATTTGTATAGGAATTTAGACAACAAAATTTAGCAATTCCCACCATCGGGGGCGGTCGAGGGGGGTGCGGATCGACGGGGAATAATTCCTGGCGCCGATTAATGACGGTTTGCTGAAAAAAATTTGACAAATTGCAGAGTTTTTGACAAAAAACAAAAAAAATTTAAGGCACAAAAAAATTCTGAAATGTTTGCACACTGAAAATTTCGATGGCGTTGTGCAAGACAAAACGAATGAAGACCTTCTGCTGAAAACCCGGTAAGAATATTTGAATATTTACTGCTTGTAGACGTTAAAATATGCTGAAAAAAATTTGACAAATTTCAGAGTTTTTGACAAAAAACAAAAAAAATTTAAGGCAAAAAAAAATTCTGAAATGTTTGCGCACTGAAAATTTCGATGGCGTTGTGTAAGACAAAACGAATGAAGACCTTCTGCTGAAAACCCGGTAAGAATATTTGAATATTTACTGCTTTTAGACGTTAAAATATCTGAAAAATCGATGTACCATTACACCTCGGTACTGATTTGTATAGGAATTTAGACAACAAAATTTAGCGATTCCCACCATCGGGGGCGGTCGAGGGGGGTGCGGATCGACGGGGAATAATTCCTGGCGCCGATTAATGACGGTTTGCTGAAAAAAATTTGACAAATTTCAGAGTTTTTGACAAAAAACAAAAAAAATTTAAGGCAAAAAAAAATTCTGAAATGTTTGCGCACTGAAAATTTCGAAGGCGTTGTGCAAGACAAAACGAATAAAGACCTTCTGCTGAAAACCCGGTAATAATATTTGAATATTTACTGCTTTTAGACGTTAAAATATCTGAAAAATCGATGTACCATTACACCTCGGTACTGATTTGTATAGGAATTTAGACAACAAAATTTAGCAATTCCCACCATCGGGGGCGGTCGAGGGGGGTGCGGATCGACGGGGAATAATTCCTGGCGCCGATTAATGACGGTTTGCTGAAAAAAAATTGACAAAATTCAGAGTTTTTGACAAAAAACAAAAAAATTTAAGGCAAAACAAAATTCTGAAATGTTTGCACACTGAAAATTTCGATGGCGTTGTGCAAGACAAAACGAATGAAGACCTTCTGCTGAAAACCCGGTAAGAATATTTGAATATTTACTGCTTTTAGACGTTAAAATATCTGAAAAATCGATGTACCATTACACCTCGGTACTGATTTGTATAGGAATTTAGACAACAAAATTTAGCAATTTCCACCATCGGGGGCGGTCGAGGGGGGTGCGGATCGACGGGGAATAATTCCTGGCGCCGATTAATGACGGTTTGCTGAAAAAAATTTGACAAATTTCAGAGTTTTTGACAAAAACCAAAAAAAATTTAAGGCAAAACAAAATTCTGAAATGTTTGCACACTGAAAATTTCGATGGCGTTGTGCAAGACAAAACGAATGAAGACCTTCTGCTGAAAACCCGGTAAGAATATTTAATATTTACTGCTTTTAGACGTTAAAATATCTGAAAAATCGATGTACCATTACACCTCGGTACTGATTTGTATAGGAATTTAGACAACAAAATTTAGCAATTCCCACCATCGGGGGCGGTCGAGGGGGGTGCGGATCGACGGGGAATATATCCTGGCGCCGATTAATGACGGTTTGCTGAAAAAATTTGACAAATTTCAGAGTTTTTGACAAAAAACAAAAAAAATATAAGGCAAAAAAAAATTCTGAAATGTTTGCACACTGAAAACTTCGATGGCGTTGTGCAAGACAAAACGAATGAAGACCTTCTGCTGAAAACCCGGTAAGAATATTTGAATATTTACTGCTTTTAGACGTTAAAATATCTGAAAAATCGATGTACCATTACACCTCGGTACTGATTTGTATAGGAATTTAGACAACAAAATTTAGCAATTCACACCATCGGGGACGGTCGAGGGGGGTGCGGATCGACGGGGAATAATTCCTGGCGCCGATTAATGACGGTTTGCTAAAAAAAATTGACAAATTTCAGAGTTTTTGACAAAAAACAAAAAAAATTTAAGGCAAAAAAAAAATCTGAAATGTTTGCACACTGAAAATTTCGATGGCGTTGTGCAAGACAAAACGAATGAAGACCTTCTGCTGAAAACCCGGTAAGAATATTTGAATATTTACTGCTTTTAGACGTTAAAATATCTGAAAAATCGATGTACCATTACACCTCGGTACTGATTTGTATAGGAATTTAGACAACAAAATTTAGCAATTCCCACCATCGAGGGCGGTCGAGGGCGGTGCGGATCGACGGGGAATAATTCCTGGCGCCGATTAATGACGGTTTGCTGAAAAAAATTTGACAAATTTCAGAGTTTTTGACAAAAAACAAAAAATATATAAGGCAAAAAAAAATTCTGAAATGTTTGCACACTGAAAACTTCGATGGCGTTGTGCAAGACAAAACGAATGAAGACCTTCTGCTGAAAACCCGGTAAGAATATTTGAATATTTACTGCTTTTAGACGTTAAAATATCTGAAAAATCGATGTACCATTACACCTCGGTACGGTACTGATTTGTATAGGAATTTAGACAACAAAATTTAGCAATTCCCACCATCGGGGGCGGTCGAGGGGGGTGCGGATCGACGGGGAATAATTCCTGGCGCCGATTAATGACGGTTTGCTGAAAAAAGTTTGACAAATTTCAGAGTTTTTGACAAAAAACAAAAAAAAATTAAGGCAAAAAAAAATTCTGAAATGTTTGTACACTGACAATTTCGATGGCGTTGTGCAAGACAAAACGAATGAAGACCTTCTGCTGAAAACCCGGTAAGAATATTTGAATATTTACTGCTTTTAGACGTTAAAATATCTGAAAAATCGATGTACCATTACACCTCGGTACGGTACTGATTTGTATAGGAATTTAGACAACAAAATTTAGCAATTCCCACCATCGGGGGCGGTCGAGGGGGGTGCGGATCGACGGGGAATAATTCCTGGCGCCGATTAATGACGGTTTGCTGAAAAAAATTTAACAAAATTCAGAGTTTTTGACAAAAAACAAAAAAAATTTAAGGCAAAAAAAAATTCTGAAATGTTCGTACACTGAAAATTTCGATGGCGTTGTGCAAGACAAAACGAATGAAGACCTTCTGCTGAAAACCCGGTAAGAATATTTGAATATTTACTGCTTTTAGACGTTAAAATATCTGAAAAATCGATGTACCATTACACCTCGGTACTGATTTGTATAGGAATTTAGACAACAAAATTTAGCAATTCCCACCATCGGGGGCGGTCGAGGGGGGTGCGGATCGACGGGGAATAATTCCTGGCGCCGATTAATGACGGTTTGCTGAAAAAAATTTGACAAATTTCAGAGTTTTTGACAAAAAACAAAAAAAATATAAGGCAAAAAAAAATTCTGAAATGTTTGCACACTGAAAACTTCGATGGCGTTGTGCAAGACAAAACGAATGAAGACCTTCTGCTGAAAACCCGGTAAGAATATTTGAATATTTACTGCTTTTAGACGTTAAAATATCTGAAAAATCGATGTACCATTACACCTCGGTACGGTACTGATTTGTATAGGAATTTAGACAACAAAATTTAGCTATTCCCACCATCGGGGGCGGTCGAGGGGGGTGCGGATCGACGGGGAATAATTCCTGGCGCCGATTAATGACGGTTTGCTGAAAAAAATTTGACAAAATTCAGAGTTTTTGACAAAAAACAAAAAAAATTTAAGGCAAAACAAAATTCTGAAATGTTTGCACACTGAAATTTTCGATGGCGTTGTGCAAGACAAAACGAATGAAGACCTTCTGCTGAAAACCCGGTAAGAATCAGTGTGCAAACATTTCAGAATTTTTTTTTGCCTTAAATTTTTTTTGTTTTTTGTCAAAAACTCTGAAATTTGTCAAATTTCTTTCAGCAAACCGTCATTAATCGGCGCCAGGAATTATTCCCCGTCGATCCGCACCCCCCTCGACCGCCCCCGATGGTGGGAATTGCTAAATTTTGTTGTCTAAATTCCTATACAAATCAGTACCGAGGTGTAATGGTACATCGATTTTTCAGATATTTTAACGTCTAAAAGCAGTAAATATTCAAATATTCTTACCGGGTTTTCAGCAGAAGGTCTTCATTCGTTTTGTCTTGCACAACGCCATCGAAATTTTCAGTGTACGAACATTTCAGAATTTTTTTTTGCCTTAAATTTTTTTTGTTTTTTGTCAAAAACTCTGAAATTTGTCAAATTTTTTTCAGCAAACCGTCATTAATCGGCGCCAGGATATATTCCCCGTCGATCCGCACCCCCCTCGACCGCCCCCGATGGTGGGAATTGCTAAATTTTGTTGTCTAAATTCCTATACAAATCAGTACCGAGGAGTAATGGTACATCGATTTTTCAGATATTTTAACGTCTAAAAGCAGTAAATATTCACATATTCTTACCGGGTTTTCAGCAGAAGGTCTTCATTCGTTTTGTCTTGCACAACGCCATCGAAATTTTCAGTGTGCAAAAATATCAGAATTTTTTTTTGCCTTAAATTTTGTTGTTTTTTGTCAAAAACTCTGAAATTTGTCAAATTTTTTTCAGCAAACCGTCATTAATCGGCGCCAGGAATTATTCCCCGTCGATCCGCACCCCCCTCGACCGCCCCCGATGGTGGGAATTGCTAAATTTTGTTGTCTAAATTCCTATACAAATCAGTACCGAGGTGTAATGGTACATCGATTTTTCAGATATTTTAACGTCTAAAAGCAGTAAATATTCACACACTGAAAACTAAATTTGCACACTGAAAATTTCGATGGCGTTGTGCAAGACAAAACGAATGAAGACCTTCTGCTGAAAACCCGGTAAGATTATGTGAATATTTACTGCTTTTAGACGTTTAAATATCTGAAAAATCGATGTACCATTACACCTCGGTCCTGATTTGTATAGGAATTTAGACAACAAAATTTAGCAATTCCCACCATCGGGGTTGGTCGAGGGGGGTGCGGATCGACGGGGAATAATTCCTGGCGCCGATTAATGACGGTTTGCTGAAAAAAGTTTGACAAATTTCAGAGTTTTTGACAAAAAACAAAAAAAATTTAAGGCGAAAAAAAATTCTGAAATGTTTGTACACTGACAATTTCGATGGTGTTGTGCAAGACAAAACGAATGAAGACCTTCTGCTGAAAACCCGGTAAGAATATTTGAATATTTACTGCTTTTAGACGTTAAAATATCTGAAAAATCGATGTACCATTACACCTCGGTACTGATTTGTATAGGAATTTAGACAACAAAATTTAGCAATTCCCACCATCGGGGGCGGTCGAGGGGGGTGCGGATCGACGGGGAATAATTCCTGGCGCCGATTAATGACGGTTTGCTGAAAAAAATTTGACAAATTTCAGAGTTTTTGACAAAAAACAAAAAAAATATAAGGCAAAAAAAAATTCTGAAATGTTTGCACACTGAAAACTTCGATGGCGTTGTGCAAGACAAAACGAATGAAGACCTTCTGCTGAAAACCCGGTAAGAATATTTGAATATTTACTGCTTTTAGACGTTAAAATATCTGAAAAATCGATGTACCATTACACCTCGGTAATGATTTGTATAGGAATTTAGACAACAAAATTTAGCAATTCCCACCATCGGGGGCGGTCGAGGGGGGTGCGGATCGACGGGGAATAATTCCTGGCGCCGATTAATGACGGTTTGCTGAAAAAAATTTGACACATTTCAGAGTTTTTGACAAAAAACAAAAAAATTTAAGGCAAAAAAAAATTCTGAAATGTTCGTACACTGAAAATTTCGATGGCGTTGTGCAAGACAAAACGAATGAAGACCTTCTGCTGAAAACCCGGTAAGAATATTTGAATATTTACTGCTTTTAGACGTTAAAATATCTAAAAATCGATGTACCATTACACCTCGGTACTGATTTGTATAGGAATTTAGACAACAAAATTTAGCAATTCCCACCATCGGGGGCGGTCGAGGGGGGTGCGGATCGACGGGGAATAATTCCTGGCGCCGATTAATGACGGTTTGCTGAAAAAAATTTGACACATTTCAGAGTTTTTGACAAAAACCAAAAAAATTTAAGGCAAAAAAAAATTCTGAAATGTTTGCACACTGAAAATTTCGATGGCGTTGTGCAAGACAAAACGAATAAAGACCTTCTGCTGAAAACCCGGTAAGAATATTTGAATATTTACTGCTTTTAGACGTTAAAATATTTGAAAAATCGATGTACCATTACACCTCGGTACTGATTTGTATAGGAATTTAGACAACAAAATTTAGCAATTCCCACCATCGGGGGCGGTCGAGGGGGGTGCGGATCGACGGGGAATAATTCCTGGCGCCGATTAATGACGGTTTGCTGAAAAAAGTTTGACAAATTTCAGAATTTTTGACAAAAAAAAAAAAAATTTAAGGCAAAAAAAAATTCTGAAATGTTTGTACACTGACAATTTCGATGGCGTTGTGCAAGACAAAACGAATGAAGACCTTCTGCTGAAAACCCGGTAAGAATATTTGAATATTTACTGCTTTTAGACGTTAAAATATCTGAAAAATCGATGTACCATTACACCTCGGTACTGATTTGTATAGGAATTTAGACAACAAAATTTAGCAATTCCCACCATCGGGGGCGGTCGAGGGGGGTGCGGATCGACGGGGAATAATTCCTGGCGCCGATTAATGACGGTTTGCTGAAAAAAATTTGACAAATTTCAGAGTATTTGACAAAAAACAAATAAATTTAAGGCAAAAAAAAATTCTGAAATGTTCGTACACTGAAAATTTCGATGGCGTTGTGCAAGACAAAACGAATGAAGACCTTCTGCTGAAAACCCGGTAAGAATATTTGAATATTTACTGCTTTTAGACGTTAAAATATCTGAAAAATCGATGTACCATTACACCTCGGTACTGATTTGTATAGGAATTTAGACAACAAAATTTAGCAATTCCCACCATCGGGGGCGGTCGAGGGGGGTGCGGATCGACGGGGAATAATTCCTGGCGCCGATTAATGACGGTTTGCTGAAAAAAAATTGACAAATTTCAGAGTTTTTGACAAAAAACAAAAAAAATATAAGGCAAAAAAAAATTCTGAAATGTTTGCACACTGAAAACTTCGATGGCGTTGTGCAAGACAAAACGAATGAAGACCTTCTGCTGAAAACCCGGTAAGAATATTTGAATATTTACTGCTTTTAGACGTTAAAATATCTGAAAAATCGATGTACCATTACACCTCGGTACTGATTTGTATAGGAATTTAGACAACAAAATTTAGCAATTCCCACCATCGGGGGCGGTCGAGGGGGGTGCGGATCGACGGGGAATAATTCCTGGCGCCGATTAATGACGGTTTGCTGAAAAAAACTTGACAAATTTCAGAGTTTTTGACAAAAACCAAAAAAATTTAAGGCAAAAAAAAATTCTGAAATGTTTGCACACTGAAAATTTCGATGGCGTTGTGCAAGACAAAACGAATGAAGACCTTCTGCTGAAAACCCGGTAAGAATATTTGAATATTTACTGCTTTTAGACGTTAAAATATTTGAAAAATCGATGTACCATTACACCTCGGTACTGATTTGTATAGGAATTTAGACAACAAAATTTAGCAATTCCCACCATCGGGGGCGGTCGAGGGGGGTGCGGATCGACGGGGAATAATTCCTGGCGCCGATTAATGACGGTTTGCTGAAAAAAGTTTGACAAATTTCAGAATTTTTGACAAAAAACAAAAAAAATTTAAGGCAAAAAAAAATTCTGAAATGTTTGTACACTGACAATTTCGATGGCGTTGTGCAAGACAAAACGAATGAAGACCTTCTGCTGAAAACCCGGTAAGAATATTTGAATATTTACTGCTTTTAGACGTTAAAATATCTGAAAAATCGATGTACCATTACACCTCGGTACTGATTTGTATAGGAATTTAGACAACAAAATTTAGCAATTCCCACCATCGGGGGCGGTCGAGGGGGGTGCGGATCGACGGGGAATAATTCCTGGCGCCGATTAATGACGGTTTGCTGAAAAAAATTTGACACATTTCAGAGTTTTTGACAAAAACCAAAAAAATTTAAGGCAAAAAAAAATTCTGAAATGTTTGCACACTGAAAATTTCGATGGCGTTGTGCAAGACAAAACGAATAAAGACCTTCTGCTGAAAACCCGGTAAGAATATTTGAATATTTACTGCTTTTAGACGTTAAAATATCTGAAAAATCGATGTACCATTACACCTCGGTACGGTACTGATTTGTATAGGAATTTAGACAACAAAATTTAGCTATTCCCACCATCGGGGGCGGTCGAGGGGGGTGCGGATCGACGGGGAATAATTCCTGGCGCCGATTAATGACGGTTTGCTGAAAAAAATTTGACAAAATTCAGAGTTTTTGACAAAAAACAAAAAAAATTTAAGGCAAAACAAAATTCTGAAATGTTTGCACACTGAAATTTTCGATGGCGTTGTGCAAGACAAAACGAATGAAGACCTTCTGCTGAAAACCCGGTAAGAATCAGTGTGCAAACATTTCAGAATTTTTTTTTGCCTTAAATTTTTTTTGTTTTTTGTCAAAAACTCTGAAATTTGTCAAATTTCTTTCAGCAAACCGTCATTAATCGGCGCCAGGAATTATTCCCCGTCGATCCGCACCCCCCTCGACCGCCCCCGATGGTGGGAATTGCTAAATTTTGTTGTCTAAATTCCTATACAAATCAGTACCGAGGTGTAATGGTACATCGATTTTTCAGATATTTTAACGTCTAAAAGCAGTAAATATTCAAATATTCTTACCGGGTTTTCAGCAGAAGGTATTCATTCGTTTTGTCTTGCACAACGCCATCGAAATTTTCAGTGTACGAACATTTCAGAATTTTTTTTTGCCTTAAATTTTTTTTGTTTTTTGTCAAAAACTCTGAAATTTGTCAAATTTTTTTCAGCAAACCGTCATTAATCGGCGCCAGGATATATTCCCCGTCGATCCGCACCCCCCTCGACCGCCCCCGATGGTGGGAATTGCTAAATTTTGTTGTCTAAATTCCTATACAAATCAGTACCGAGGAGTAATGGTACATCGATTTTTCAGATATTTTAACGTCTAAAAGCAGTAAATATTCACATATTCTTACCGGGTTTTCAGCAGAAGGTCTTCATTCGTTTTGTCTTGCACAACGCCATCGAAATTTTCAGTGTGCAAAAATATCAGAATTTTTTTTTGCCTTAAATTTTGTTGTTTTTTGTCAAAAACTCTGAAATTTGTCAAATTTTTTTCAGCAAACCGTCATTAATCGGCGCCAGGAATTATTCCCCGTCGATCCGCACCCCCCTCGACCGCCCCCGATGGTGGGAATTGCTAAATTTTGTTGTCTAAATTCCTATACAAATCAGTACCGAGGTGTAATGGTACATCGATTTTTCAGATATTTTAACGTCTAAAAGCAGTAAATATTCACACACTGAAAACTAAATTTGCACACTGAAAATTTCGATGGCGTTGTGCAAGACAAAACGAATGAAGACCTTCTGCTGAAAACCCGGTAAGATTATGTGAATATTTACTGCTTTTAGACGTTTAAATATCTGAAAAATCGATGTACCATTACACCTCGGTCCTGATTTGTATAGGAATTTAGACAACAAAATTTAGCAATTCCCACCATCGGGGTTGGTCGAGGGGGGTGCGGATCGACGGGGAATAATTCCTGGCGCCGATTAATGACGGTTTGCTGAAAAAAGTTTGACAAATTTCAGAGTTTTTGACAAAAAACAAAAAAAATTTAAGGCGAAAAAAAATTCTGAAATGTTTGTACACTGACAATTTCGATGGTGTTGTGCAAGACAAAACGAATGAAGACCTTCTGCTGAAAACCCGGTAAGAATATTTGAATATTTACTGCTTTTAGACGTTAAAATATCTGAAAAATCGATGTACCATTACACCTCGGTAATGATTTGTATAGGAATTTAGACAACAAAATTTAGCAATTCCCACCATCGGGGGCGGTCGAGGGGGGTGCGGATCGACGGGGAATAATTCCTGGCGCCGATTAATGACGGTTTGCTGAAAAAAATTTGACACATTTCAGAGTTTTTGACAAAAAACAAAAAAATTTAAGGCAAAAAAAAATTCTGAAATGTTCGTACACTGAAAATTTCGATGGCGTTGTGCAAGACAAAACGAATGAAGACCTTCTGCTGAAAACCCGGTAAGAATATTTGAATATTTACTGCTTTTAGACGTTAAAATATCTAAAAATCGATGTACCATTACACCTCGGTACTGATTTGTATAGGAATTTAGACAACAAAATTTAGCAATTCCCACCATCGGGGGCGGTCGAGGGGGGTGCGGATCGACGGGGAATAATTCCTGGCGCCGATTAATGACGGTTTGCTGAAAAAAATTTGACACATTTCAGAGTTTTTGACAAAAACCAAAAAAATTTAAGGCAAAAAAAAATTCTGAAATGTTTGCACACTGAAAATTTCGATGGCGTTGTGCAAGACAAAACGAATAAAGACCTTCTGCTGAAAACCCGGTAAGAATATTTGAATATTTACTGCTTTTAGACGTTAAAATATTTGAAAAATCGATGTACCATTACACCTCGGTACTGATTTGTATAGGAATTTAGACAACAAAATTTAGCAATTCCCACCATCGGGGGCGGTCGAGGGGGGTGCGGATCGACGGGGAATAATTCCTGGCGCCGATTAATGACGGTTTGCTGAAAAAAGTTTGACAAATTTCAGAATTTTTGACAAAAAAAAAAAAAATTTAAGGCAAAAAAAAATTCTGAAATGTTTGTACACTGACAATTTCGATGGCGTTGTGCAAGACAAAACGAATGAAGACCTTCTGCTGAAAACCCGGTAAGAATATTTGAATATTTACTGCTTTTAGACGTTAAAATATCTGAAAAATCGATGTACCATTACACCTCGGTACTGATTTGTATAGGAATTTAGACAACAAAATTTAGCAATTCCCACCATCGGGGGCGGTCGAGGGGGGTGCGGATCGACGGGGAATAATTCCTGGCGCCGATTAATGACGGTTTGCTGAAAAAAATTTGACAAATTTCAGAGTATTTGACAAAAAACAAATAAATTTAAGGCAAAAAAAAATTCTGAAATGTTCGTACACTGAAAATTTCGATGGCGTTGTGCAAGACAAAACGAATGAAGACCTTCTGCTGAAAACCCGGTAAGAATATTTGAATATTTACTGCTTTTAGACGTTAAAATATCTGAAAAATCGATGTACCATTACACCTCGGTACTGATTTGTATAGGAATTTAGACAACAAAATTTAGCAATTCCCATCATCGGGGGCGGTCGAGGGGGGTGCGGATCGACGGGGAATAATTCCTGGCGCCGATTAATGACGGTTTGCTGAAAAAAACTTGACAAATTTCAGAGTTTTTGACAAAAACCAAAAAAATTTAAGGCAAAAAAAAATTCTGAAATGTTTGCACACTGAAAATTTCGATGGCGTTGTGCAAGACAAAACGAATGAAGACCTTCTGCTGAAAACCCGGTAAGAATATTTGAATATTTACTGCTTTTAGACGTTAAAATATTTGAAAAATCGATGTACCATTACACCTCGGTACTGATTTGTATAGGAATTTAGACAACAAAATTTAGCAATTCCCACCATCGGGGGCGGTCGAGGGGGGTGCGGATCGACGGGGAATAATTCCTGGCGCCGATTAATGACGGTTTGCTGAAAAAAGTTTGACAAATTTCAGAATTTTTGACAAAAAACAAAAAAAATTTAAGGCAAAAAAAAATTCTGAAATGTTTGTACACTGACAATTTCGATGGCGTTGTGCAAGACAAAACGAATGAAGACCTTCTGCTGAAAACCCGGTAAGAATATTTGAATATTTACTGCTTTTAGACGTTAAAATATCTGAAAAATCGATGTACCATTACACCTCGGTACTGATTTGTATAGGAATTTAGACAACAAAATTCAGCAATTCCCACCATCGGGGGCGGTCGAGGGGGGTGCGGATCGACGGGGAATAATTCCTGGCGCCGATTAATGACGGTTTGCTGAAAAAAATTTGACAAATTTCAGAGTATTTGACAAAAAACAAATAAATTTAAGGCAAAAAAAAATTCTGAAATGTTCGTACACTGAAAATTTCGATGGCGTTGTGCAAGACAAAACGAATGAAGACCTTCTGCTGAAAACCCGGTAAGAATATTTGAATATTTACTGCTTTTAGACGTTAAAATATCTGAAAAATCGATGTACCATTACACCTCGGTACTGATTTGTATAGGAATTTAGACAACAAAATTTAGCAATTCCTACCATCGGGGGCGGTCGAGGGGGGTGCGGATCGACGGGGAATAATTCCTGGCGCCGATTAATGACGGTTTGCTGAAAAAAAATTGACAAAATTCAGAGTTTTTGACAAAAAACAAAAAAATTTAAGGCAAAACAAAATTCTGAAATGTTTGCACACTGAAAATTTCGATGGCGTTGTGCAAGACAAAACGAATAAAGACCTTCTGCTGAAAACCCGGTAAGAATATTTGAATATTTACTGCTTTTAGACGTTAAAATATTTGAAAAATCGATGTACCATTACACCTCGGTACTGATTTGTATAGGAATTTAGACAACAAAATTTAGCAATTCCCACCATCGGGGGCGGTCGAGGGGGGTGCGGATCGACGGGGAATAATTCCTGGCGCCGATTAATGACGGTTTGCTGAAAAAAGTTTGACAAATTTCAGAATTTTTGACAAAAAACAAAAAAAATTTAAGGCAAAACAAAATTCTGAAATGTTTGTACACTGACAATTTCGATGGCGTTGTGCAAGACAAAACGAATGAAGACCTTCTGCTGAAAACCCGGTAAGAATATTTGAATATTTACTGCTTTTAGACGTTAAAATATCTGAAAAATCGATGTACCATTACACCTCGGTACTGATTTGTATAGGAATTTAGACAACAAAATTTAGCAATTCCCACCATCGGGGGCGGTCGAGGGGGGTGCGGATCGACGGGGAATAATTCCTGGCGCCGATTAATGACGGTTTGCTGAAAAAAATTTGACAAATTTCAGAGTATTTGACAAAAAACAAATAAATTTAAGGCAAAAAAAAATTCTGAAATGTTCGTACACTGAAAATTTCGATGGCGTTGTGCAAGACAAAACGAATGAAGACCTTCTGCTGAAAACCCGGTAAGAATATTTGAATATTTACTGCTTTTAGACGTTAAAATATCTGAAAAATCGATGTACCATTACACCTCGGTACTGATTTGTATAGGAATTTAGACAACAAAATTTAGCAATTCCCACCATCGGGGGCGGTCGAGGGGGGTGCGGATCGACGGGGAATAATTCCTGGCGCCGATTAATGACGGTTTGCTGAAAAAAATTTGACAAATTTCAGAGTTTTTGACAAAAAACAAAAAAAATTTAAGGCAAAAAATAAATTCTGAAATTTTTGCACACTGAAAATTTCGATGACGTTGTGCAAGACAAAACGAATGAAGACCTTCTGCTGAAAACCCGGTAAGAATATTTGAATATTTACTGCTTTTAGACGTTAAAATATCTGAAAAATCGATGTACCATTACACCTCGGTACTGATTTGTATAGGAATTTAGACAACAAAATTTAGCAATTCCCACCATCGGGGGCGGTCGAGGGGGGTGCGGATCGACGGGGAATAATTCCTGGCGCCGATTAATGACGGTTTGCTGAAAAAAACTTGACAAATTTCAGAGTTTTTGACAAAAAACAAAAAAAATTTAAGGCAAAAAACAATTCTGAAATGTTTGCACACTGAAAATTTCGATGGCGTTGTGCAAGACAAAACGAATGAAGACCTTCTGCTGAAAACCCGGTAAGAATATTTGAATATTTACTGCTTTTAGACGTTAAAATATTTGAAAAATCGATGTACCATTACACCTCGGTACGGTACTGATTTGTATAGGAATTTAGACAACAAAATTTAGCAATTCCCACCATCGGGGGCGGTCGAGGGGGGTGCGGATCGACGGGGAATAATTCCAGGCGCCGATTAATGAAGGTTTGCTGAAAAAAATTTGACAAATTTCAGAGTTTTTGACAAAAAACAAAAAAAATTAAGGCACAAAAAAATTCTGAAATGTTTGCACACTGAAAATTTCGATGGCGTTGTGCAAGACAAAACGAATGAAGACCTTCTGCTGAAAACCCGGTAAGAATATTTGAATATTTACTGCTCTTAGACGTTAAAATATCTGAAAAATCGATGTACCATTACACCTCGGTACTGATTTGTATAGGAATTTAGACAACAAAATTTAGCAATTCCCAGCATCGGGGGCGGTCGAGGGGGGTGCGGATCGACGGGGAATAATTCCTGGCGCCGATTAATGACGGTTTGCTGAAAAAAATTTGACAAATTTCAGAGTTTTTGACAAAAACCAAAAAAAATTTAAGGCACAAAAAAATTCTGAAATGTTTGCACACTGAAAATTTCGACGGCGTTGTGCAAGACAAAACGAATGAAGACCTTCTGCTGAAAACCCGGTAAGAATATGTGAATATTTACTGCTTTTAGACGTTAAAATATCTGAAAAATCGATGTACCATTACACCTCGGTACTGATTTGTATAGGAATTTAGACAACAAAATTTAGCAATTCCCACCATCGGGGGCGGTCGAGGGGGGTGCGGATCGACGGGGAATAATTCCTGGCGCCGATTAATGACGGTTTGCTGAAAAAAGTTTGACAAATTTCAGAGTTTTTGACAAAAACCAAAAAAAATTTAAGGCAAAAAAAAATTCTGAAATGTTTGTACACTGACAATTTCGATGGCGTTGTGCAAGACAAAACGAATGAAGACCTTCTGCTGAAAACCCGGTAAGAATATTTGAATATTTACTGCTTTTAGACGTTAAAATATCTGAAAAATCGATGTACCATTACACCTCGGTACTGATTTGTATAGGAATTTAGACAACAAAATTTAGCAATTCCCACCATCGGGGGCGGTCGAGGGGGGTGCGGATCGACGGGGAATAATTCCTGGCGCCGATTAATGACGGTTTGCTGAAAAAAATTTGACAAATTTCAGAGTTTCTGACAAAAAACAAAAAAAATTTAAGGCAAAAAAAAAATCTGAAATGTTTGCACACTGAAAATTTCGATGGCGTTGTGCAAGACAAAACGAATGAAGACCTTCTGCTGAAAACCCGGTAAGAATATTTGAATATTTACTGCTTTTAGACGTTAAAATATCTGAAAAATCGATGTACCATTACACCTCGGTACTGATTTGTATAGGAATTTAGACAACAAAATTTAGCAATTCCCACCATCGGGGGCGGTCGAGGGGGGTGCGGATCGACGGGGAATAATTCCTGGCGCCGATTAATGACGGTTGCTGAAAAAAATTTGACAAATTTCAGAGTATTTGACAAAAAACAAAAAAATTTAAGGCAAAAAAAAATTCTGAAATGTTCGTACACTGAAAATTTCGATGGCGTTGTGCAAGACAAAACGAATGAAGACCTTCTGCTGAAAACCCGGTAAGAATATTTGAATATTTACTGCTTTTAGACGTTAAAATATCTGAAAAATCGATGTACCATTACACCTCGGTACTGATTTGTATAGGAATTTAGACAACAAAATTTAGCAATTCCCACCATCGGGGGCGGTCGAGGGGGGTGCGGATCGACGGGGAATAATTCCTGGCGCCGATTAATGACGGTTTGCTGAAAAAAACTTGACAAATTTCAGAGTTTTTGACAAAAACCAAAAAAATTTAAGGCAAAAAAAAATTCTGAAATGTTTGCACACTGAAAATTTCGATGGCGTTGTGCAAGACAAAACGAATAAAGACCTTCTGCTGAAAACCCGGTAAGAATATTTGAATATTTACTGCTTTTAGACGTTAAAATATTTGAAAAATCGATGTACCATTACACCTCGGTACTGATTTGTATAGGAATTTAGACAACAAAATTTAGCAATTCCCATCATCGGGGGCGGTCGAAGGGGGTGCGGATCGACGGGGAATAATTCCTGGCGCCGATTAATGACGGTTTGCTGAAAAAAACTTGACAAATTTCAGAGTTTTTGACAAAAACCAAAAAAATTTAAGGCAAAAAAAAATTCTGAAATGTTTGCACACTGAAAATTTCGATGGCGTTGTGCAAGACAAAACGAATAAAGACCTTCTGCTGAAAACCCGGTAAGAATATTTGAATATTTACTGCTTTTAGACGTTAAAATATCTGAAAAATCGATGTACCATTACACCTCGGTACTGATTTGTATAGGAATTTAGACAACAAAATTTAGCAATTCCCATCATCGGGGGCGGTCGAGGGGGGTGCGGATCGACGGGGAATAATTCCTGGCGCCGATTAATGACGGTTTGCTGAAAAAAAATTGACAAATTTCAGAGTTTTTGACAAAAAACAAAAAAAATATAAGGCAAAAAAAAATTCTGAAATGTTTGCACACTGAAAACTTCGATGGCGTTGTGCAAGACAAAACGAATGAAGACCTTCTGCTGAAAACCCGGTAAGAATATTTGAATATTTACTGCTTTTAGACGTTAAAATATCTGAAAAATCGATGTACCATTACACCTCGGTACTGATTTGTATAGGAATTTAGACAACAAAATTTAGCAATTCCCACCATCGGGGGCGGTCGAGGGGGGTGCGGATCGACGGGGAATAATTCCTGGCGCCGATTAATGACGGTTTGCTGAAAAAAACTTGACAAATTTCAGAGTTTTTGACAAAAACCTAAAAAAATTTAAGGCAAAAAAAAATTCTGAAATGTTTGCACACTGAAAATTTCGATGGCGTTGTGCAAGACAAAACGAATAAAGACCTTCTGCTGAAAACCCGGTAAGAATATTTGAATATTTACTGCTTTTAGACGTTAAAATATTTGAAAAATCGATGTACCATTACACCTCGGTACTGATTTGTATAGGAATTTAGACAACAAAATTTAGCAATTCCCACCATCGGGGGCGGTCGAGGGGGGTGCGGATCGACGGGGAATAATTCCTGGCGCCGATTAATGACGGTTTGCTGAAAAAAGTTTGACAAATTTCAGAATTTTTGACAAAAAACAAAAAAAATTTAAGGCAAAAAAAAATTCTGAAATGTTTGTACACTGACAATTTCGATGGCGTTGTGCAAGACAAAACGAATGAAGACCTTCTGCTGAAAACCCGGTAAGAATATTTGAATATTTACTGCTTTTAGACGTTAAAATATCTGAAAAATCGATGTACCATTACACCTCGGTACTGATTTGTATAGGAATTTAGACAACAAAATTTAGCAATTCCCACCATCGGGGGCGGTCGAGGGGGGTGCGGATCGACGGGGAATAATTCCTGGCGCCGATTAATGACGGTTTGCTGAAAAAAATTTGACAAATTTCAGAGTATTTGACAAAAAACAAATAAATTTAAGGCAAAAAAAAATTCTGAAATGTTCGTACACTGAAAATTTCGATGGCGTTGTGCAAGACAAAACGAATGAAGACCTTCTGCTGAAAACCCGGTAAGAATATTTGAATATTTACTGCTTTTAGACGTTAAAATATCTGAAAAATCGATGTACCATTACACCTCGGTACTGATTTGTATAGGAATTTAGACAACAAAATTTAGCAATTCCCACCATCGGGGGCGGTCGAGGGGGGTGCGGATCGACGGGGAATAATTCCTGGCGCCGATTAATGACGGTTTGCTGAAAAAAACTTGACAAATTTCAGAGTTTTTGACAAAAACCAAAAAAATTTAAGGCAAAAAAAAATTCTGAAATGTTTGCACACTGAAAATTTCGATGGCGTTGTGCAAGACAAAACGAATAAAGACCTTCTGCTGAAAACCCGGTAAGAATATTTGAATATTTACTGCTTTTAGACGTTAAAATATTTGAAAAATCGATGTACCATTACACCTCGGTACTGATTTGTATAGGAATTTAGACAACAAAATTTAGCAATTCCCACCATCGGGGGCGGTCGAGGGGGGTGCGGATCGACGGGGAATAATTCCTGGCGCCGATTAATGACGGTTTGCTGAAAAAAGTTTGACAAATTTCAGAATTTTTGACAAAAAACAAAAAAAATTTAAGGCAAAACAAAATTCTGAAATGTTTGTACACTGACAATTTCGATGGCGTTGTGCAAGACAAAACGAATGAAGACCTTCTGCTGAAAACCCGGTAAGAATATTTGAATATTTACTGCTTTTAGACGTTAAAATATCTGAAAAATCGATGTACCATTACACCTCGGTACTGATTTGTATAGGAATTTAGACAACAAAATTTAGCAATTCCCACCATCGGGGGCGGTCGAGGGGGGTGCGGATCGACGGGGAATAATTCCTGGCGCCGATTAATGACGGTTTGCTGAAAAAAATTTGACAAATTTCAGAGTATTTGACAAAAAACAAAAAAATTTAAGGCAAAAAAAAATTCTGAAATGTTCGTACACTGAAAATTTCGATGGCGTTGTGCAAGACAAAACGAATGAAGACCTTCTGCTGAAAACCCGGTAAGAATATTTGAATATTTACTGCTTTTAGACGTTAAAATATCTGAAAAATCGATGTACCATTACACCTCGGTACTGATTTGTATAGGAATTTAGACAACAAAATTTAGCAATTCCCACCATCGGGGGCGGTCGAGGGGGGTGCGGATCGACGGGGAATAATTCCTGGCGCCGATTAATGACGGTTTGCTGAAAAAAATTTGACAAATTTCAGAGTTTTTGACAAAAAACAAAAAAAATTTAAGGCAAAAAATAAATTCTGAAATTTTTGCACACTGAAAATTTCGATGACGTTGTGCAAGACAAAACGAATGAAGACCTTCTGCTGAAAACCCGGTAAGAATATTTGAATATTTACTGCTTTTAGACGTTAAAATATCTGAAAAATCGATGTACCATTACACCTCGGTACTGATTTGTATAGGAATTTAGACAACAAAATTTAGCAATTCCCACCATCGGGGGCGGTCGAGGGGGGTGCGGATCGACGGGGAATAATTCCTGGCGCCGATTAATGACGGTTTGCTGAAAAAAACTTGACAAATTTCAGAGTTTTTGACAAAAAACAAAAAAAATTTAAGGCAAAAAACAATTCTGAAATGTTTGCACACTGAAAATTTCGATGGCGTTGTGCAAGACAAAACGAATGAAGACCTTCTGCTGAAAACCCGGTAAGAATATTTGAATATTTACTGCTTTTAGACGTTAAAATATTTGAAAAATCGATGTACCATTACACCTCGGTACGGTACTGATTTGTATAGGAATTTAGACAACAAAATTTAGCAATTCCCACCATCGGGGGCGGTCGAGGGGGGTGCGGATCGACGGGGAATAATTCCAGGCGCCGATTAATGAAGGTTTGCTGAAAAAAATTTGACAAATTTCAGAGTTTTTGACAAAAAACAAAAAAAATTAAGGCACAAAAAAATTCTGAAATGTTTGCACACTGAAAATTTCGATGGCGTTGTGCAAGACAAAACGAATGAAGACCTTCTGCTGAAAACCCGGTAAGAATATTTGAATATTTACTGCTCTTAGACGTTAAAATATCTGAAAAATCGATGTACCATTACACCTCGGTACTGATTTGTATAGGAATTTAGACAACAAAATTTAGCAATTCCCAGCATCGGGGGCGGTCGAGGGGGGTGCGGATCGACGGGGAATAATTCCTGGCGCCGATTAATGACGGTTTGCTGAAAAAAATTTGACAAATTTCAGAGTTTTTGACAAAAACCAAAAAAAATTTAAGGCACAAAAAAATTCTGAAATGTTTGCACACTGAAAATTTCGACGGCGTTGTGCAAGACAAAACGAATGAAGACCTTCTGCTGAAAACCCGGTAAGAATATGTGAATATTTACTGCTTTTAGACGTTAAAATATCTGAAAAATCGATGTACCATTACACCTCGGTACTGATTTGTATAGGAATTTAGACAACAAAATTTAGCAATTCCCACCATCGGGGGCGGTCGAGGGGGGTGCGGATCGACGGGGAATAATTCCTGGCGCCGATTAATGACGGTTTGCTGAAAAAAGTTTGACAAATTTCAGAGTTTTTGACAAAAACCAAAAAAAATTTAAGGCAAAAAAAAATTCTGAAATGTTTGTACACTGACAATTTCGATGGCGTTGTGCAAGACAAAACGAATGAAGACCTTCTGCTGAAAACCCGGTAAGAATATTTGAATATTTACTGCTTTTAGACGTTAAAATATCTGAAAAATCGATGTACCATTACACCTCGGTACTGATTTGTATAGGAATTTAGACAACAAAATTTAGCAATTCCCACCATCGGGGGCGGTCGAGGGGGGTGCGGATCGACGGGGAATAATTCCTGGCGCCGATTAATGACGGTTTGCTGAAAAAAATTTGACAAATTTCAGAGTTTCTGACAAAAAACAAAAAAAATTTAAGGCAAAAAAAAAATCTGAAATGTTTGCACACTGAAAATTTCGATGGCGTTGTGCAAGACAAAACGAATGAAGACCTTCTGCTGAAAACCCGGTAAGAATATTTGAATATTTACTGCTTTTAGACGTTAAAATATCTGAAAAATCGATGTACCATTACACCTCGGTACTGATTTGTATAGGAATTTAGACAACAAAATTTAGCAATTCCCACCATCGGGGGCGGTCGAGGGGGGTGCGGATCGACGGGGACTAATTCCTGGCGCCGATTAATGACGGTTTGCTGAAAAAAATTTGACAAATTTCAGAGTTTTTGACAAAAAACAAAAAAAATATAAGGCAAAAAAAAAATCTGAAATGTTTGCACACTGAAAATTTCGATGGCGTTGTGCAAGACAAAACGAATGAAGACCTTCTGCTGAAAACCCGGTAAGAATATTTAATAATTACTACTTTTAGACGTTAAAATATCTGAAAAATCGATGTACCATTACACCTCGGTACTGATTTGTATAGGAATTTAGACAACAAAATTTAGCAATTCCCACCATCGGGGGCGGTCGAGGGGGGTGCGGATCGACGGGGAATAATTCCTGGCGCCCATTAATGACGGTTTGCTGAAAAAAATTTGACAAATTTCAGAGTTTTTGACAAAAACCAAAAAAAATTTAAGGCACAAAAAAATTCTGAAATGTTTGCACACTGAAAATTTCGATGGCGTTGTGCAAGACAAAACGAATGAAGACCTTCTGCTGAAAACCCGGTAAGAATATTTGAATATTTACTGCTTTTAGACGTTAAAATATCTGAAAAATCGATGTACCATTACACCTCGGTACTGATTTGTATAGGAATTTAGACAACAAAATTTAGCAATTCCCACCATCGGGGGCGGTCGAGGGGGTGCGGATCGACGGGGAATAATTCCTGGCGCCGATTAATGACGGTTTGCTGAAAAAAAATTGACAAATTTCAGAGTATTTGACAAAAAACAAAAAAAATTTAAGGCAAAAAAAAAATCTGAAATGTTTGCACACTGAAAATTTCGATGGCGTTGTGCAAGACAAAACGAATGAAGACCTTCTGCTGAAAACCCGGTAAGAATATTTGAATATTTACTGCTTTTAGACGTTAAAATATCTGAAAAATCGATGTACCATTACACCTCGGTACTGATTTGTATAGGAATTTAGACAACAAAATTTAGCAATTCCCACCATCGGGGGCGGTCGAGGGGGGTGCGGATCGACGGGGAATAATTCCTGGCGCCGATTAATGACGGTTTGCTGAAAAAAATTTGACAAATTGCAGAGTTTTTGACAAAAAACAAAAAAAATTTAAGGCACAAAAAAATTCTGAAATGTTTGCACACTGAAAATTTCGATGGCGTTGTGCAAGACAAAACGAATGAAGACCTTCTGCTGAAAACCCGGTAAGAATATTTGAATATTTACTGCTTGTAGACGTTAAAATATGCTGAAAAAAATTTGACAAATTTCAGAGTTTTTGACAAAAAACAAAAAAAATTTAAGGCAAAAAAAAATTCTGAAATGTTTGCGCACTGAAAATTTCGATGGCGTTGTGTGAGACAAAACGAATGAAGACCTTCTGCTGAAAACCCGGTAAGAATATTTGAATATTTACTGCTTTTAGACGTTAAAATATCTGAAAAATCGATGTACCATTACACCTCGGTACTGATTTGTATAGGAATTTAGACAACAAAATTTAGCGATTCCCACCATCGGGGGCGGTCGAGGGGGGTGCGGATCGACGGGGAATAATTCCTGGCGCCGATTAATGACGGTTTGCTGAAAAAAATTTGACAAATTTCAGAGTTTTTGACAAAAAACAAAAAAAATTTAAGGCAAAAAAAAATTCTGAAATGTTTGCGCACTGAAAATTTCGAAGGCGTTGTGCAAGACAAAACGAATAAAGACCTTCTGCTGAAAACCCGGTAATAATATTTGAATATTTACTGCTTTTAGACGTTAAAATATCTGAAAAATCGATGTACCATTACACCTCGGTACTGATTTGTATAGGAATTTAGACAACAAAATTTAGCAATTCCTACCATCGGGGGCGGTCGAGGGGGGTGCGGATCGACGGGGAATAATTCCTGGCGCCGATTAATGACGGTTTGCTGAAAAAAAATTGACAAAATTCAGAGTTTTTGACAAAAAACAAAAAAATTTAAGGCAAAACAAAATTCTGAAATGTTTGCACACTGAAAATTTCGATGGCGTTGTGCAAGACAAAACGAATGAAGACCTTCTGCTGAAAACCCGGTAAGAATATTTGAATATTTACTGCTTTTAGACGTTAAAATATCTGAAAAATCGATGTACCATTACACCTCGGTACTGATTTGTATAGGAATTTAGACAACAAAATTTAGCAATTTCCACCATCGGGGGCGGTCGAGGGGGGTGCGGATCGACGGGGAATAATTCCTGGCGCCGATTAATGACGGTTTGCTGAAAAAAATTTGACAAATTTCAGAGTTTTTGACAAAAACCAAAAAAAATTTAAGGCAAAACAAAATTCTGAAATGTTTGCACACTGAAAATTTCGATGGCGTTGTGCAAGACAAAACGAATGAAGACCTTCTGCTGAAAACCCGGTAAGAATATTTAATATTTACTGCTTTTAGACGTTAAAATATCTGAAAAATCGATGTACCATTACACCTCGGTACTGATTTGTATAGGAATTTAGACAACAAAATTTAGCAATTCCCACCATCGGGGGCGGTCGAGGGGGGTGCGGATCGACGGGGAATATATCCTGGCGCCGATTAATGACGGTTTGCTGAAAAAATTTGACAAATTTCAGAGTTTTTGACAAAAAACAAAAAAAATATAAGGCAAAAAAAAATTCTGAAATGTTTGCACACTGAAAACTTCGATGGCGTTGTGCAAGACAAAACGAATGAAGACCTTCTGCTGAAAACCCGGTAAGAATATTTGAATATTTACTGCTTTTAGACGTTAAAATATCTGAAAAATCGATGTACCATTACACCTCGGTACTGATTTGTATAGGAATTTAGACAACAAAATTTAGCAATTCCCACCATCGGGGACGGTCGAGGGGGGTGCGGATCGACGGGGAATAATTCCTGGCGCCGATTAATGACGGTTTGCTAAAAAAAATTGACAAATTTCAGAGTTTTTGACAAAAAACAAAAAAAATTTAAGGCAAAAAAAAAATCTGAAATGTTTGCACACTGAAAATTTCGATGGCGTTGTGCAAGACAAAACGAATGAAGACCTTCTGCTGAAAACCCGGTAAGAATATTTGAATATTTACTGCTTTTAGACGTTAAAATATCTGAAAAATCGATGTACCATTACACCTCGGTACTGATTTGTATAGGAATTTAGACAACAAAATTTAGCAATTCCCACCATCGAGGGCGGTCGAGGGCGGTGCGGATCGACGGGGAATAATTCCTGGCGCCGATTAATGACGGTTTGCTGAAAAAAATTTGACAAATTTCAGAGTTTTTGACAAAAAACAAAAAATATATAAGGCAAAAAAAAATTCTGAAATGTTTGCACACTGAAAACTTCGATGGCGTTGTGCAAGACAAAACGAATGAAGACCTTCTGCTGAAAACCCGGTAAGAATATTTGAATATTTACTGCTTTTAGACGTTAAAATATCTGAAAAATCGATGTACCATTACACCTCGGTACGGTACTGATTTGTATAGGAATTTAGACAACAAAATTTAGCAATTCCCACCATCGGGGGCGGTCGAGGGGGGTGCGGATCGACGGGGAATAATTCCTGGCGCCGATTAATGACGGTTTGCTGAAAAAAGTTTGACAAATTTCAGAGTTTTTGACAAAAAACAAAAAAAAATTAAGGCAAAAAAAAATTCTGAAATGTTTGTACACTGACAATTTCGATGGCGTTGTGCAAGACAAAACGAATGAAGACCTTCTGCTGAAAACCCGGTAAGAATATTTGAATATTTACTGCTTTTAGACGTTAAAATATCTGAAAAATCGATGTACCATTACACCTCGGTACGGTACTGATTTGTATAGGAATTTAGACAACAAAATTTAGCAATTCCCACCATCGGGGGCGGTCGAGGGGGGTGCGGATCGACGGGGAATAATTCCTGGCGCCGATTAATGACGGTTTGCTGAAAAAAATTTAAAAAATTCAGAGTTTTTTTCAAAAAAAAAAAAAAATTTAAGGCAAAAAAAAATTCTGAAATGTTCGTACACTGAAAATTTCGATGGCGTTGTGCAAGACAAAACGAATGAAGACCTTCTGCTGAAAACCCGGTAAGAATATTTGAATATTTACTGCTTTTAGACGTTAAAATATCTGAAAAATCGATGTACCATTACACCTCGGTACTGATTTGTATAGGAATTTAGACAACAAAATTTAGCAATTCCCACCATCGGGGGCGGTCGAGGGGGGTGCGGATCGACGGGGAATAATTCCTGGCGCCGATTAATGACGGTTTGCTGAAAAAAATTTGACAAATTTCAGAGTTTTTGACAAAAAACAAAAAAAATATAAGGCAAAAAAAAATTCTGAAATGTTTGCACACTGAAAACTTCGATGGCGTTGTGCAAGACAAAACGAATGAAGACCTTCTGCTGAAAACCCGGTAAGAATATTTGAATATTTACTGCTTTTAGACGTTAAAATATCTGAAAAATCGATGTACCATTACACCTCGGTACGGTACTGATTTGTATAGGAATTTAGACAACAAAATTTAGCTATTCCCACCATCGGTGGCGGTCGAGGGGGGTGCGGATCGACGGGGAATAATTCCTGGCGCCGATTAATGACGGTTTGCTGAAAAAAATTTGACAAAATTCAGAGTTTTTGACAAAAAACAAAAAAAATTTAAGGCAAAACAAAATTCTGAAATGTTTGCACACTGAAATTTTCGATGGCGTTGTGCAAGACAAAACGAATGAAGACCTTCTGCTGAAAACCCGGTAAGAATCAGTGTGCAAACATTTCAGAATTTTTTTTTGCCTTAAATTTTTTTTGTTTTTTGTCAAAAACTCTGAAATTTGTCAAATTTCTTTCAGCAAACCGTCATTAATCGGCGCCAGGAATTATTCCCCGTCGATCCGCACCCCCCTCGACCGCCCCCGATGGTGGGAATTGCTAAATTTTGTTGTCTAAATTCCTATACAAATCAGTACCGAGGTGTAATGGTACATCGATTTTTCAGATATTTTAACGTCTAAAAGCAGTAAATATTCAAATATTCTTACCGGGTTTTCAGCAGAAGGTCTTCATTCGTTTTGTCTTGCACAACGCCATCGAAATTTTCAGTGTACGAACATTTCAGAATTTTTTTTTGCCTTAAATTTTTTTTGTTTTTTGTCAAAAACTCTGAAATTTGTCAAATTTTTTTCAGCAAACCGTCATTAATCGGCGCCAGGATATATTCCCCGTCGATCCGCACCCCCCTCGACCGCCCCCGATGGTGGGAATTGCTAAATTTTGTTGTCTAAATTCCTATACAAATCAGTACCGAGGAGTAATGGTACATCGATTTTTCAGATATTTTAACGTCTAAAAGCAGTAAATATTCACATATTCTTACCGGGTTTTCAGCAGAAGGTCTTCATTCGTTTTGTCTTGCACAACGCCATCGAAATTTTCAGTGTGCAAAAATATCAGAATTTTTTTTTGCCTTAAATTTTGTTGTTTTTTGTCAAAAACTCTGAAATTTGTCAAATTTTTTTCAGCAAACCGTCATTAATCGGCGCCAGGAATTATTCCCCGTCGATCCGCACCCCCCTCGACCGCCCCCGATGGTGGGAATTGCTAAATTTTGTTGTCTAAATTCCTATACAAATCAGTACCGAGGTGTAATGGTACATCGATTTTTCAGATATTTTAACGTCTAAAAGCAGTAAATATTCACACACTGAAAACTAAATTTGCACACTGAAAATTTCGATGGCGTTGTGCAAGACAAAACGAATGAAGACCTTCTGCTGAAAACCCGGTAAGATTATGTGAATATTTACTGCTTTTAGACGTTTAAATATCTGAAAAATCGATGTACCATTACACCTCGGTCCTGATTTGTATAGGAATTTAGACAACAAAATTTAGCAATTCCCACCATCGGGGTTGGTCGAGGGGGGTGCGGATCGACGGGGAATAATTCCTGGCGCCGATTAATGACGGTTTGCTGAAAAAAGTTTGACAAATTTCAGAGTTTTTGACAAAAAACAAAAAAAATTTAAGGCGAAAAAAAATTCTGAAATGTTTGTACACTGACAATTTCGATGGTGTTGTGCAAGACAAAACGAATGAAGACCTTCTGCTGAAAACCCGGTAAGAATATTTGAATATTTACTGCTTTTAGACGTTAAAATATCTGAAAAATCGATGTACCATTACACCTCGGTACTGATTTGTATAGGAATTTAGACAACAAAATTTAGCAATTCCCACCATCGGGGGCGGTCGAGGGGGGTGCGGATCGACGGGGAATAATTCCTGGCGCCGATTAATGACGGTTTGCTGAAAAAAATTTGACAAATTTCAGAGTTTTTGACAAAAAACAAAAAAAATATAAGGCAAAAAAAAATTCTGAAATGTTTGCACACTGAAAACTTCGATGGCGTTGTGCAAGACAAAACGAATGAAGACCTTCTGCTGAAAACCCGGTAAGAATATTTGAATATTTACTGCTTTTAGACGTTAAAATATCTGAAAAATCGATGTACCATTACACCTCGGTACGGTACTGATTTGTATAGGAATTTAGACAACAAAATTTAGCTATTCCCACCATCGGGGGCGGTCGAGGGGGGTGCGGATCGACGGGGAATAATTCCTGGCGCCGATTAATGACGGTTTGCTGAAAAAAATTTGACAAAATTCAGAGTTTTTGACAAAAAACAAAAAAAATTTAAGGCAAAACAAAATTCTGAAATGTTTGCACACTGAAATTTTCGATGGCGTTGTGCAAGACAAAACGAATGAAGACCTTCTGCTGAAAACCCGGTAAGAATCAGTGTGCAAACATTTCAGAATTTTTTTTTGCCTTAAATTTTTTTTGTTTTTTGTCAAAAACTCTGAAATTTGTCAAATTTCTTTCAGCAAACCGTCATTAATCGGCGCCAGGAATTATTCCCCGTCGATCCGCACCCCCCTCGACCGCCCCCGATGGTGGGAATTGCTAAATTTTGTTGTCTAAATTCCTATACAAATCAGTACCGAGGTGTAATGGTACATCGATTTTTCAGATATTTTAACGTCTAAAAGCAGTAAATATTCAAATATTCTTACCGGGTTTTCAGCAGAAGGTATTCATTCGTTTTGTCTTGCACAACGCCATCGAAATTTTCAGTGTACGAACATTTCAGAATTTTTTTTTGCCTTAAATTTTTTTTGTTTTTTGTCAAAAACTCTGAAATTTGTCAAATTTTTTTCAGCAAACCGTCATTAATCGGCGCCAGGATATATTCCCCGTCGATCCGCACCCCCCTCGACCGCCCCCGATGGTGGGAATTGCTAAATTTTGTTGTCTAAATTCCTATACAAATCAGTACCGAGGAGAAATGGTACATCGATTTTTCAGATATTTTAACGTCTAAAAGCAGTAAATATTCAAATATTCTTACCGGGTTTTCAGCAGAAGGTCTTCATTCGTTTTGTCTTGCACAACGCCATCGAAATTTTCAGTGTGCAAAAATATCAGAATTTTTTTTTGCCTTAAATTTTGTTGTTTTTTGTCAAAAACTCTGAAATTTGTCAAATTTTTTTCAGCAAACCGTCATTAATCGGCGCCAGGAATTATTCCCCGTCGATCCGCACCCCCCTCGACCGCCCCCGATGGTGGGAATTGCTAAATTTTGTTGTCTAAATTCCTATACAAATCAGTACCGAGGTGTAATGGTACATCGATTTTTCAGATATTTTAACGTCTAAAAGCAGTAAATATTCACACACTGAAAACTAAATTTGCACACTGAAAATTTCGATGGCGTTGTGCAAGACAAAACGAATGAAGACCTTCTGCTGAAAACCCGGTAAGATTATGTGAATATTTACTGCTTTTAGACGTTTAAATATCTGAAAAATCGATGTACCATTACACCTCGGTCCTGATTTGTATAGGAATTTAGACAACAAAATTTAGCAATTCCCACCATCGGGGTTGGTCGAGGGGGGTGCGGATCGACGGGGAATAATTCCTGGCGCCGATTAATGACGGTTTGCTGAAAAAAGTTTGACAAATTTCAGAGTTTTTGACAAAAAACAAAAAAAATTTAAGGCGAAAAAAAATTCTGAAATGTTTGTACACTGACAATTTCGATGGTGTTGTGCAAGACAAAACGAATGAAGACCTTCTGCTGAAAACCCGGTAAGAATATTTGAATATTTACTGCTTTTAGACGTTAAAATATCTGAAAAATCGATGTACCATTACACCTCGGTAATGATTTGTATAGGAATTTAGACAACAAAATTTAGAAATTCCCACCATCGGGGGCGGTCGAGGGGGGTGCGGATCGACGGGGAATAATTCCTGGCGCCGATTAATGACGGTTTGCTGAAAAAAATTTGACACATTTCAGAGTTTTTGACAAAAAACAAAAAAATTTAAGGCAAAAAAAAATTCTGAAATGTTCGTACACTGAAAATTTCGATGGCGTTGTGCAAGACAAAACGAATGAAGACCTTCTGCTGAAAACCCGGTAAGAATATTTGAATATTTACTGCTTTTAGACGTTAAAATATCTAAAAATCGATGTACCATTACACCTCGGTACTGATTTGTATAGGAATTTAGACAACAAAATTTAGCAATTCCCACCATCGGGGGCGGTCGAGGGGGGTGCGGATCGACGGGGAATAATTCCTGGCGCCGATTAATGACGGTTTGCTGAAAAAAATTTGACAAATTTCAGAGTTTTTGACAAAAAACAAAAAAAATATAAGGCAAAAAAAAAATCTGAAATGTTTGCACACTGAAAACTTCGATGGCGTTGTGCAAGACAAAACGAATGAAGACCTTCTGCTGAAAACCCGGTAAGAATATTTGAATATTTACTGCTTTTAGACGTTAAAATATCTGAAAAATCGATGTACCATTACACCTCGGTACGGTACTGATTTGTATAGGAATTTAGACAACAAAATTTAGCAATTCCCACCATCGGGGGCGGTCGAGGGGGGTGCGGATCGACGGGGAATAATTCCTGGCGCCGATTAATGACGGTTTGCTGAAAAAAATTTGACAAATTTCAGAGTTTTTGACAAAAAACAAAAAAAATTTAAGGCAAAAAAAAATTCTGAAATGTTCGTAAACTAAAAATTTCAATGGCGTTGTGCAAGACAAAACGAATGAAGACCTTCTGCTGAAAACCCGGTAAGAATATGTGAATATTTACTGCTTTTAGACGTTAAAATATCTGAAAAATCGATGTGCCATTACACCTCGGTACGGTACTGATTTGTATAGGAATTTAGACAACAAAATTTAGCAATTCCCACCATCGGGGGCGGTCGAGGGGGGTGCGGATCGACGGGGAATAATTCCTGGCGCCGATTAATGACGGTTTGCTGAAAAAAATTTGACAAATTTCAGAGTTTTTGACAAAAAACAAAAAAAATATAAGGCAAAAAAAAATTCTGAAATGTTTGCACACTGAAAACTTCGATGGCGTTGTGCAAGACAAAACGAATGAAGACCTTCTGCTGAAAACCCGGTAAGAATATGTGAATATTTACTGCTTTTAGACGTTAAAATATCTGAAAAATCGATGTACACACCTCGGTACTGATTTGTATAGGAATTTAGACAACAAAATTTAGCAATTCCCACCATCGGGGGCGGTCGAGGGGGGTGCGGATCGACGGGGAATATTTCCTGGCGCCGATTAATGACGGTTTACTGAAAAAAATTTGACAAATTTCAGAGTTTTTGAAAAAAAACAAAAAAAATTTAAGGCAAAAAAAAATTCTGAAATGTTTGCACACTGAAAATTTCGATGGCGTTGTGCAAGACAAAACGAATGAAGACCTTCTGCTGAAAACCCGGTAAGAATATTTGAATATTTACTGCTTTTAGACGTTAAAATATCTGAAAAATCGATGTACCATTACACCTCGGTACTGATTTGTATAGGAATTTAGACAACAAAATTTAGCAATTCCCACCATCGGGGGCGGTCGAGGGGGGTGCGGATCGACGGGGAATATATCCTGGCGCCGATTAACGACGGTTTGCTGAAAAAAAATTGACAAATTTCAGAGTTTTAGACAAAAAACAAAAAAAATTTAAGGCAAAAAAAAAATCTGAAATGTTTGCACACTGAAAATTTCGATGGCGTTGTGCAAGACAAAACGAATGAAGACCTTCTGCTGAAAACCCGGTAAGAATATTTAATATTTACTGCTTTTAGACGTTAAAATATCTGAAAAATCGATGTACCATTACACCTCGGTACTGATTTGTATAGGAATTTAGACAACAAAATTTAGCAATTCCCACCATCGGGGGCGGTCGAGGGGGGTGCGGATCGACGGGGAATATATCCTGGCGCCGATTAATGACGGTTTGCTGAAAAAATTTGACAAATTTCAGAGTTTTTGACAAAAAACAAAAAAAATATAAGGCAAAAAAAAATTCTGAAATGTTTGCACACTGAAAACTTCGATGGCGTTGTGCAAGACAAAACGAATGAAGACCTTCTGCTGAAAACCCGGTAAGAATATTTGAATATTTACTGCTTTTAGACGTTAAAATATCTGAAAAATCGATGTACCATTACACCTCGGTACTGATTTGTATAGGAATTTAGACAACAAAATTTAGCAATTCCCACCATCGGGGGCGGTCGAGGGGGGTTCGGATCGACGGGCAATAATTCCTGGCGCCGATTAATGACGGTTTGCTGAAAAAATTTGACAAATTTCAGAGTTTTTGACAAAAAACAAAAAAAAATTAAGGCAAAAAAAAATTCTGAAATGTTTGCACACTGAAAATTTCGATGGCGTTGTGCAAGACAAAACGAATGAAGACCTTCTGCTGAAAACCCGGTAAGAATATTTGAATATTTACTGCTTTTAGACGTTAAAATATCTGAAAAATCGATGTACCATTACACCTCGGTACTGATTTGTATAGGAATTTAGACAACAAAATTTAGCAATTCCCACCATCGGGGGCGGTCGAGGGGGGTGCGGATCGACGGGGAATAATTCCTGGCGCCGATTAATGACGGTTTGCTGAAAAAAATTTGACAAATTTCAGAGTATTTGACAAAAAACAAAAAAAATTAAAGGCAAAAAAAAAATCTGAAATGTTTGCACACTGAAAATTTCGATGGCGTTGTGCAAGAAAAAACGAATGAAGACCTTCTGCTGAAAACCCGGTAAGAATATTTGAATATTTACTGCTTTTAGACGTTAAAATATCTGAAAAATCGATGTACCATTACACCTCGGTACTGATTTGTATAGGAATTTAGACAACAAAATTTAGCAATTCCCACCATCGGGGGCGGTCGAGGGGGGTGCGGATCGACGGGGAATAATTCCTGGCGCCGATTAATGACGGTTTGCTGAAAAAAGTTTGACAAATTTCAGAGTTTTTGACAAAAAACAAAAAAAATTTAAGGCAAAAAAAAATTCTGAAATGTTTGTACACTGACAATTTCGATGGCGTTGTGCAAGACAAAACGAATGAAGACCTTCTGCTGAAAACCCGGTAAGAATATGTGAATATTTACTGCTTTTAGACGTTAAAATATCTGAAAAATCGATGTACCATTACACCTCGGTACTGATTTGTATAGGAATTTAGACAACAAAATTTAGCAATTCCCACCATCGGGGGCGGTCGAGGGGGGTGCGGATCGACGGGGAATATATCCTGGCGCCGATTAATGACGGTTTGCTGAAAAAAATTTGACAAATTTCAGAGTTTTTGACAAAAAACAAAAAAAATTTAAGGCAAAAAAAAATTCTGAAATGTTCGTACACTGAAAATTTCGATGGCGTTGTGCAAGACAAAACGAATGAAGACCTTCTGCTGAAAACCCGGTAAGAATATTTGAATATTTACTGCTTTTAGACGTTAAAATATCTGAAAAATCGATGTACCTTTACACCTCGGTACTGATTTGTATAGGAATTTAGACAACAAAATTTAGCAATTCCCACCATCGGGGGCGGTCGAGGGGGGTGCGGATCGACGGGGAATAATACCTGGCACCGATTAATGACGGTTTGCTGAAAAAAAATTGACAAATTTCAGAGTTTTTGACAAAAAACAAAAAAAAATTAAGGCAAAAAAAGAATCTGAAATGTTTGCACACTGAAAATTTCGATGGCGTTGTGCAAGACAAAACGAATGAAGACCTTCTGCTGAAAACCCGGTAAGAATATGTGAATATTTACTGCTTTTAGACGTTAAAATATCTGAAAAATCGATGTACCATTACACCTCGGTACTGATTTGTATAGGAATTTAGACAACAAAATTTAGCAATTCCCACCATCGGGGGCGGTCGAGGGGGGTGCGGATCGACGGGGAATAATTCCTGGCGCCGATTAATGACGGTTTGCTGAAAAAAATTTGACAAATTTCAGAGTATTTGACAAAAAACAAAAAAAATTTAAGGCAAAAAAAAAATCTGAAATGTTTGCACACTGAAAATTTCGATGGCGTTGTGCAAGAAAAAACGAATGAAGACCTTCTGCTGAAAACCCGGTAAGAATATTTGAATATTTACTGCTTTTAGACGTTAAAATATCTGAAAAATCGATGTACCATTACACCTCGGTACTGATTTGTATAGGAATTTAGACAACAAAATTTAGCAATTCCCACCATCGGGGGCGGTCGAGGGGGGTGCGGATCGACGGGGAATAATTCCTGGCGCCGATTAATGACGGTTTGCTGAAAAAAATTTGACAAATTTCAGAGTTTTTGACAAAAAACAAAAAAAATTTAAGGCACAAAACAATTCTGAAATGTTTGCACACTGAAAATTTCGATGGCGTTGTGCAAGACAAAACGAATGAAGACCTTCTGCTGAAAACCCGGTAAGAATATTTGAATATTTACTGCTTTTAGACGTTAAAATATCTGAAAAATCGATGTACCATTACACCTCGGTACTGATTTGTATAGGAATTTAGACAACAAAATTTAGCAATGCCCACCATCGGGGGCGGTCGAGGGGGGTGCGGATCGACGGGGAATAATTCCTGGCGCCGATTAATGACGGTTTGCTGAAAAAAAATTGACAAATTTCAGAGTTTTTGACAAAAAACAAAAAAAAATTAAGGCAAAAAAAGAATCTGAAATGTTTGCACACTGAAAATTTCGATGGCGTTGTGCAAGACAAAACGAATGAAGACCTTCTGCTGAAAACCCGGTAAGAATATGTGAATATTTACTGCTTTTAGACGTTAAAATATCTGAAAAATCGATGTACCATTACACCTCGGTACTGATTTGTATAGGAATTTAGACAACAAAATTTAGCAATTCCCACCATCGGGGGCGGTCGAGGGGGGTGCGGATCGACGGGGAATAATTCCTGGCGCCGATTAATGACGGTTTGCTGAAAAAAATTTGACACATTTCAGAGTTTTTGACAAAAAACAAAAAAAATTTAAGGCAAAAAAAAATTCTGAAATGTTTGCACACTGAAAATTTCGATGGCGTTGTGCAAGACAAAACGAATGAAGACCTTCTGCTGAAAACCCGGTAAGAATATTTGAATATTTACTGCTTTTAGACGTTAAAATATCTGAAAAATCGATGTACCATTACACCTCGGTACTGATTTGTATAGGAATTTAGACAACAAAATTTAGCAATTCCCACCATCGGGGGCGGTCGAGGGGGGTGCGGATCGACGGGGAATAATTCCTGGCGCCGATTAATGACGGTTTGCTGAAAAAAATTTGACAAATTTCAGAGTTTTTGACAAAAAACAAAAAAAATTTAAGGCACAAAACAATTCTGAAATGTTTGCACACTGAAAATTTCGATGGCGTTGTGCAAGACAAAACGAATGAAGACCTTCTGCTGAAAACCCGGTAAGAATATTTGAATATTTACTGCTTTTAGACGTTAAAATATCTGAAAAATCGATGTACCATTACACCTCGGTACTGATTTGTATAGGAATTTAGACAACAAAATTTAGCAATGCCCACCATCGGGGGCGGTCGAGGGGGGTGCGGATCGACGGGGAATAATTCCTGGCGCCGATTAATGACGGTTTGCTAAAAAAAATTTGACAAATTTCAGAGATTTTGACAAAAAACAAAAAAAATATAAGGCAAAAAAAAATTCTGAAATGTTTGCACACTGAAAACTTCGATGGCGTTGTGCAAGACAAAACGAATGAAGACCTTCTGCTGAAAACCCGGTAAGAATATTTGAATATTTACTGCTTTTAGACGTTAAAATATCTGAAAAATCGATGTACCATTACACCTCGGTACTGATTTGTATAGGAATTTAGACAACAAAATTTAGCAATTCCCACCATCGGGGGCGGTCGAGGGGGGTGCGGATCGACGGGGAATAATTCCTGGCGCCGATTAATGACGGTTTGCTGAAAAAAATTTGACACATTTCAGAGTTTTTGACAAAAAACAAAAAAATTTAAGGCAAAAAAAATTCTGAAATGTTTGCACACTGAAAATTTCGATGGCGTTGTGCAAGACAAAACGAATGAAGACCTTCTGCTGAAAACCCGGTAAGAATATTTGAATATTTACTGCTTTTAGACGTTAAAATATCTGAAAAATCGATGTACCATTACACCTCGGTACTGATTTGTATAGGAATTTAGACAACAAAATTTAGCAATTCCCACCATCGGGGGCGGTCGAGGGGGGTGCGGATCGACGGGGAATAATTCCTGGCGCCGATTAATGACGGTTTGCTGAAAAAAATTTGACAAAATTCAGAGTTTTTGACAAAAAACAAAAAAAATTTAAGGCAAAAAAAAATTCTGAAATGTTTGCACACTGAAAATTTCGATGGCGTTGTGCAAGACAAAACGAATGAAGACCTTCTGCTGAAAACCCGGTAAGAATATGTGAATATTTACTGCTTTTAGACGTTAAAATATCTGAAAAATCGATGTACCATTACACCTCGGTACTGATTTGTATAGGAATTTAGACAACAAAATTTAGCAATTCCCACCATCGGGGGCGGTCGAGGGGGGTGCGGATCGACGGGGAATAATTCCTGGCGCCGATTAATGACGGTTTGCTGAAAAAAGTTTGACAAATTTCAGAATTTTTGACAAAAAACAAAAAAAATTTAAGGCAAAAAAAAATTCTGAAATGTTTGTACACTGACAATTTCGATGGCGTTGTGCAAGACAAAACGAATGAAGACCTTCTGCTGAAAACCCGGTAAGAATATTTGAATATTTACTGCTTTTAGACGTTAAAATATCTGAAAAATCGATGTACCATTACACCTCGGTACTGATTTGTATAGGAATTTAGACAACAAAATTTAGCAATTCCCACCATCGGGGGCGGTCGAGGGGGGTGCGGATCGACGGGGAATAATTCCTGGCGCCGATTAATGACGGTTTGCTGAAAAAAATTTGACAAATTTCAGAGTTTTTGACAAAAAACAAAAAAAATTTAAGGCACAAAACAATTCTGAAATGTTTGCACACTGAAAATTTCGATGGCGTTGTGCAAGACAAAACGAATGAAGACCTTCTGCTGAAAACCCGGTAAGAATATTTGAATATTTACTGCTTTTAGACGTTAAAATATCTGAAAAATCGATGTACCATTACACCTCGGTACTGATTTGTATAGGAATTTAGACAACAAAATTTAGCAATGCCCACCATCGGGGGCGGTCGAGGGGGGTGCGGATCGACGGGGAATATATCCTGGCGCCGATTAATGACGGTTTGCTGAAAAAAATTTGACAAATTTCAGAGTTTTAGACAAAAAACAAAAAAAATTTAAGGCAAAAAAAAATTCTGAAATGTTCGTACACTGAAAATTTCGATGGCGTTGTGCAAGACAAAACGAATGAAGACCTTCTGCTGAAAACCCGGTAAGAATATTTGAATATTTACTGCTTTTAGACGTTAAAATATCTGAAAAATCGATGTACCATTACACCTCGGTACTGATTTGTATAGGAATTTAGACAATAAAATTTAGCAATTCCCACCATCGGGGGCGGTCGAGGGGGGTGCGGATCGACGGGGAATAATTCCTGGCGCCGATTAATGACGGTTTGCTGAAAAAAATTTGACAAATTTCAGAGTTTTTGACAAAAAACAAAAAAAAATTAAGGCAAAAACAAATTCTGAAATGTTTGCACACTGAAAATTTCGATGGCGTTGTGCAAGACAAAACGAATGAAGACCTTCTGCTGAAAACCCGGTAAGAATATTTGAATATTTACTGCTTTTAGACGTTAAAATATCTGAAAAATCGATGTACCATTACACCTCGGTACGGTACTGATTTGTATAGGAATTTAGATAACAAAATTTAGCAATTCCCACCATCGGGGGCGGTCGAGGGGGGTGCGGATCGACGGGGAATAATTCCTGGCGCCGATTAATGACGGTTTGCTGAAAAAAATTAGACAAAATTCAGAGTGTTTGATAAAAAACAAAAAAAATTTAAGACAAAACAAAATTCTGAAATGTTTGCACACTGAAAATTTCGATGGCGTTGTGCAAGACAAAACGAATGAAGACCTTCTGCTGAAAACCCGGTAAGAATATGTGAATATTTACTGCTTTTAGACGTTAAAATATCTGAAAAATCGATGTACCATTACACCTCGGTACTGATTTGTATAGGAATTTAGACAACAAAATTTAGCAATTCCCACCATCGGGGGCGGTCGAGGGGGGTGCGGATCGACGGGGAATAATTCCTGGCGCCGATTAATGACGGTTTGCTGAAAAAAGTTTGACAAATTTCAGAGTTTTTGACAAAAAACAAAAAAAATTTAAGGCAAAAAAAAATTCTGAAATGTTTGTACACTGACAATTTCGATGGCGTTGTGCAAGACAAAACGAATGAAGACCTTCTGCTGAAAACCCGGTAAGAATATTTGAATATTTACTGCTTTTAGACGTTAAAATATCTGAAAAATCGATGTACCATTACACCTCGGTACTGATTTGTATAGGAATTTAGACAACAAAATTTAGCAATTCCCACCATCGGGGGCGGTCGAGGGGGGTGCGAATCGACGGTGAATATATCCTGGCGCCGATTAATGACGGTTTGCTGAAAAAAATTTGACAAATTTCAGAGTTTTTGACAAAAAACAAAAAAAAATTAAGGCAAAAAAAAATTCTGAAATGTTTGCACACTGAAAATTTCGATGGCGTTGTGCAAGACAAAACGAATGAAGACCTTCTGCTGAAAACCCGGTAGGAATATGTGAATATTTACTGCTTTTAGACGTTAAAATATCTGAAAAATCGATGTACCATTACACCTCGGTACTGATTTGTACAGGAATTTAGACAACAAAATTTAGCAATTCCCACCATCGGGGGCGGTCGAGGGGGGTGCGAATCGACGGGGAATATATCCTGGCGCCGATTAATGACGGTTTGCTGAAAAAAATTTGACAAATTTCAGAGTTTTTGACAAAAAACAAAAAAAATTTAAGGCAAAAAAAAATTCTGAAATGTTTGCACACTGAAAATTTCGATGGCGTTGTGCAAGACAAAACGAATGAAGACCTTCTGCTGAAAACCCGGTAAGAATATGTGAATATTTACTGCTTTTAGACGTTAAAATATCTGAAAAATCGATGTACCATTACACCTCGGTACTGATTTGTATAGGAATTTAGACAACAAAATTTAGCAATTCCCACCATCGGGGGCGGTCGAGGGGGGTGCGGATCGACGGGGAATAATTCCTGGCGCCGATTAATGACGGTTTGCTGAAAAAAGTTTGACAAATTTCAGAGTTTTTGACAAAAAACAAAAAAAATTTAAGGCAAAAAAAAATTCTGAAATGTTCGTACACTGAAAATTTCGATGGCGTTGTGCAAGACAAAACGAATGAAGACCTTCTGCTGAAAACCCGGTAAGAATATTTGAATATTTACTGCTTTTAGACGTTAAAATATCTGAAAAATCGATGTACCATTACACTTCGGTACTGATTTGTATAGGAATTTAGACAACAAAATTTAGCAATTCCCACCATCGGGGGCGGTCGAGGGGGGTGCGGATCGACGGGGAATAATTCCTGGCGCCGATTAATGACGGTTTGCTGAAAAAAATTTGACAAAATTCAGAGTTTTTGACAAAAAACAAAAAAAATTTAAGGCAAAAAAAAAATCTGAAATGTTTGCACACTGAAAATTTCGATGGCGTTGTGCAAGACAAAACGAATGAAGACCTTCTGCTGAAAACCCGGTAAGAATATTTGAATATTTACTGCTTTTAGACGTTAAAATATCTGAAAAATCGATGTACCATTACACCTCGGTACTGATTTGTATAGGAATTTAGACAACAAAATTTAGCTATTCCCACCATCGGGGGCAGTCGAGGGGGGTGCGGATCGACGGGGAATATATCCTGGCGCCGATTAATGACGGTTTGCTGAAAAAAATTTGACAAATTTCAGAGTTTTAGACAAAAAACAAAAAAAATTTAAGGCAAAAAAAAATTCTGAAATGTTCGTACACTGAAAATTTCGATGGCGTTGTGCAAGACAAAACGAATGAAGACCTTCTGCTGAAAACCCGGTAAGAATATTTGAATATTTACTGCTTTTAGACGTTAAAATATCTGAAAAATCGATGTACCATTACACCTCGGTACGGTACTGATTTGTATAGGAATTTAGACAACAAAATTTAGCAATTCCCACCATCGGGGGCGGTCGAGGGGGGTGCGGATCGACGGGGAATAATTCCTGGCGCCGATTAATGACGGTTTGCTGAAAAAAATTTGACAAAATTCAGAGTTTTTGACAAAAAACAAAAAAAATTTAAGGCAAAAAAAAATTCTGAAATGTTTGTACACTGACAATTTCGATGGCGTTGTGCAAGACAAAACGAATGAAGACCTTCTGCTGAAAACCCGGTAAGAATATGTGAATATTTACTGCTTTTAGACGTTAAAATATCTGAAAAATCGATGTACCATTACACCTCGGTACTGATTTGTATAGGAATTTAGACAACAAAATTTAGCAATTCCCACCATCGGGGGCGGTCGCGGGGGGTGCGAATCGACGGGGAATATATCCTGGCGCCGATTAATGACGGTTTGCTGAAAAAAATTTGACAAATTTCAGAGTTTTTGACAAAAAACAAAAAAAATTTAAGGCAAAAAAAAATTCTGAAATGTTTGCACACTGAAAATTTCGATGGCGTTGTGCAAGACAAAACGAATGAAGACCTTCTGCTGAAAACCCGGTAAGAATATGTGAATATTTACTGCTTTTAGACGTTAAAATATCTGAAAAATCGATGTACCATTACACCTCGGTACTGATTTGTATAGGAATTTAGACAACAAAATTTAGCAATTCCCACCATCGGGGGCGGTCGAGGGGGGTGCGGATCGACGGGGAATAATTCCTGGCGCCGATTAATGACGGTTTGCTGAAAAAAGTTTGACAAATTTCAGAGTTTTTGACAAAAAACAAAAAAAATTTAAGGCAAAAAAAAATTCTGAAATGTTTGTACACTGACAATTTCGATGGCGTTGTGCAAGACAAAACGAATGAAGACCTTCTGCTGAAAACCCGGTAAGAATATTTGAATATTTACTGCTTTTAGACGTTAAAATATCTGAAAAATCGATGTACCATTACACCTCGGTACTGATTTGTATAGGAATTTAGACAACAAAATTTAGCAATTCCCACCATCGGGGGCGGTCGAGGGGGGTGCGGATCGACGGGGAATAATTCCTGGCGCCGATTAATGACGGTTTGCTGAAAAAAGTTTGACAAAATTCAGAGTTTTTGACAAAAAACAAAAAAAATTTAAGGCAAAAAAAAATTCTGAAATGTTCGTACACTGAAAATTTCGATGGCGTTGTGCAAGACAAAACGAATGAAGACCTTCTGCTGAAAACCCGGTAAGAATATTTGAATATTTACTGCTTTTAGACGTTAAAATATCTGAAAAATCGATGTACCATTACACTTCGGTACTGATTTGTATAGGAATTTAGACAACAAAATTTAGCAATTCCCACCATCGGGGGCGGTCGAGGGGGGTGCGGATCGACGGGGAATAATTCCTGGCGCCGATTAATGACGGTTTGCTGAAAAAAATTTGACAAATTTCAGAGTTTTTGACAAAAAACAAAAAAAATTTAAGGCAAAAAAAAATTCTGAAATTTTTGCACACTGAAAATTTCGATGACGTTGTGCAAGACAAAACGAATGAAGACCTTCTGCTGAAAACCCGGTAAGAATATTTGAATATTTACGGCTTTTAGACGTTAAAATATGCTGAAAAAAATTTGACAAATTTCAGAGATTTTGACAAAAAACAAAAAAAATTTAAGGCAAAAAAAAATTCTGAAATGTTTGTGCACTGAAAATTTCGAAGGCGTTGTGCAAGACAAAACGAATAAAGACCTTCTGCTGAAAACCCGGTAAGAATATTTGAATATTTACTGCTTTTAGACGTTAAAATATCTGAAAAATCGATGTACCATTACACCTCGGTACGGTACTGATTTGTATAGGAATTTAGACAACAAAATTTAGCAATTCCCACCATCGGGGGCGGTCTAGGGGGGTGCGGATCGACGGGGAATAATTCCTGGCGCCGATTAATGACGGTTTGCTGAAAAAAAATTGACAAATTTCAGAGTTTTTGACAAAAAACAAAAAAAATATAAGGCAAAAAAAAATTCTGAAATGTTTGCACACTGAAAACTTCGATGGCGTTGTGCAAGACAAAACGAATGAAGACCTTCTGCTGAAAACCCGGTAAGAATATTTGAATATTTACTGCTTTTAGACGTTAAAATATCTGAAAAATCGATGTACCATTACACCTCGGTACTGATTTGTATAGGAATTTAGACAACAAAATTTAGCAATTCCCACCATCGGGGGCGGTCGAGGGGGGTGCGGATCGACGGGGAATAATTCCTGGCGCCGATAAATGACGGTTTGCTGAAACAAAATTGACAAATTTCAGAGTATTTGACAAAAAACAAAAAAAAATTTAAGGCAAAAAAAAATCTGAAATGTTTGCACACTGAAAACTTCGATGGCGTTGTGCAAGACAAAACGAATGAAGACCTTCTGCTGAAAACCCGGTAAGAATATTTAAATATTTACTGCTTTTAGACGTTAAAATATCTGAAAAATCGATGTACCATTACACCTCGGTACTGATTTGTATAGGAATTTAGACAACAAAATTTAGCAATTCCCACCATCGGGGGCGGTCGAGGGGGGTGCGGATCGACGGGGAATAATTCCTGGCGCCGATTAATGACGGTTTGCTGAAAAAAATTTGACACATTTCAGAGATTTTGACAAAAAACAAAAAAATTTAAGGCAAAAAAAAATTCTGAAATGTTTGCACACTGAAAATTTCGATAGCGTTGTGCAAGACAAAACGAATGAAGACCTTCTGCTGAAAACCCGGTAAGAATATTTGAATATTTACTGCTTTTAGACGTTAAAATATCTGAAAAATCGATGTACCATTACACCTCGGTACTGGTTTGTATAGGAATTTAGACAACAAAATTTAGCAATTCCCACCATCGGGGGCGGTCGAGGGGGGTTCGGATCGACGGGCAATAATTCCTGGCGCCGATTAATGACGGTTTGCTGAAAAAATTTGACAAATTTCAGAGTTTTTGACATAAAACAAAAAAAAATTAAGGCAAAAAAAAATTCTGAAATGTTTGCACACTGAAAATTTCGATGGCGTTGTGCAAGACAAAACGAATGAAGACCTTCTGCTGAAAACCCGGTAAGAATATGTGAATATTTACTGCTTTTAGACGTTAAAATATCTGAAAAATCGATGTACCATTACACCTCGGTACTGATTTGTATAGGAGTTTAGACAACAAAATTTAGCAATTCCCACCATCGGGGGCGGTCGAGGGGGGTGCGAATCGACGGGGAATATATCCTGGCGCCGATTAATGACGGTTTGCTGAAAAAAATTTGACAAATTTCAGAGTTATTGACAAAAAACAAAAAAAATTTAAGGCAAAAAAAAATTCTGAAATGTTTGCACACTGAAAATTTCGATGGCGTTGTGCAAGACAAAACGAATGAAGACCTTCTGCTGAAAACCCGGTAAGAATATGTGAATATTTACTGCTTTTAGACGTTAAAATATCTGAAAAATCGATGTACCATTACACCTCGGTACTGATTTGTATAGGAATTTAGACAACAAAATTTAGCAATTCCCACCATCGGGGGCGGTCGAGGGGGGTGCGGATCGACGGGGAATAATTCCTGGCGCCGATTAATGACGGTTTGCTGAAAAAAATTTGACAAATTTCAGAATTTTTGACAAAAAGCAAAAAAAATTTAAGGCAAAAAAAAATTCTGAAATGTTTGCACACTGCAAATTTCGATGGCGTTGTGCAAGACAAAACGAATGAAGACCTTCTGCTGAAAACCCGGTAAGAATATTTGAATATTTACTGCTTTTAGACGTTAAAATATCTGAAAAATCGATGTACCATTACACCTCGGTACTGATTTGTATAGGAATTTAGACAACAAAATTTAGCAATTCCCACCATCGGGGGCGGTCGCGGGGGGTGCGAATCGACGGGGAATATATCCTGGCGCCGATTAATGACGGTTTGCTGAAAAAAATTTGACAAATTTCAGAGTTTTTGACAAAAAACAAAAAAAATTTAAGGCAAAAAAAAATTCTGAAATGTTTGCACACTGAAAATTTCGATGGCGTTGTGCAAGACAAAACGAATGAAGACCTTCTGCTGAAAACCCGGTAAGAATATGTGAATATTTTCTGCTTTTAGACGTTAAAATATCTGAAAAATCGATGTACCATTACACCTCGGTACTGATTTGTATAGGAATTTAGACAACAAAATTTAGCAATTCCCACCATCGGGGGCGGTCGAGGGGGGTGCGGATCGACGGGGAATAATTCCTGGCGCCGATTAATGACGGTTTGCTGAAAAAAGTTTGACAAATTTCAGAGTTTTTGACAAAAAACAAAAAAATTTAAGGCAAAAAAAAATTCTGAAATGTTTGTACACTGACAATTTCGATGGCGTTGTGCAAGACAAAACGAATGAAGACCTTCTGCTGAAAACCCGGTAAGAATATTTGAATATTTACTGCTTTTAGACGTTAAAATATCTGAAAAATCGATGTACCATTACACCTCGGTACTGATTTGTATAGGAATTTAGACAACAAAATTTAGCAATTCCCACCATCGGGGGCGGTCGAGGGGGGTGCGGATCGACGGGGAATAATTCCTGGCGCCGATTAATGACGGTTTGCTGAAAAAAATTTGACAAAATTCAGAGTTTTTGACAAAAAACAAAAAAAATTTAAGGCAAAAAAAAATCTGAAATGTTTGCACACTGAAAATTTCGATGGCGTTGTGCAAGACAAAACGAATGAAGACCTTCTGCTGAAAACCCGGTAAGAATATTTGAATATTTACTGCTTTTAGACGTTAAAATATCTGAAAAATCGATGTACCATTACACCTCGGTACTGATTTGTATAGGAATTTAGACAACAAAATTTAGCAATTCCCACCATCGGGGGCAGTCGAGGGGGGTGCGGATCGACGGGGAATAATTCCTGGCGCCGATTAATGACGGTTTGCTGAAAAAAAATTGACAAATTTCAGAGTTTTAGACAAAAAACAAAAAAAATTTAAGGCAAAAAAAAATTCTGAAATGTTCGTACACTGAAAATTTCGATGGCGTTGTGCAAGACAAAACGAATGAAGACCTTCTGCTGAAAACCCGGTAAGAATATTTGAATATTTACTGCTTTTAGACGTTAAAATATCTGAAAAATCGATGTACCATTACACCTCGGTACTGATTTGTATAGGAATTTAGACAATAAAATTTAGCAATTCCCACCATCGGGGGCGGTCGAGGGGGGTGCGGATCGACGGGGAATAATTCCTGGCGCCGATTAATGACGGTTTGCTGAAAAAAATTTGACAAATTTCAGAGTTTTTGACAAAAACAAAAAAAAATTAAGGCAAAAAAAAATTCTGAAATGTTTGCACACTGAAAATTTCGATGGCGTTGTGCAAGACAAAACGAATGAAGACCTTCTGCTGAAAACCCGGTAAGAATATTTGAATATTTACTGCTTTTAGACGTTAAAATATCTGAAAAATCGATGTACCATTACACCTCGGTACTGATTTGTATAGGAATTTAGACAACAAAATTTAGCAATTCCCACCATCGGGGGCGGTCGAGGGGGGTGCGGATCGACGGGGAATAATTCCTGGCGCCGATTAATGACGGTTTGCTGAAAAAAGTTTGACAAATTTCAGAGTTTTTGACAAAAAACAAAAAAAATTTAAGGCAAAAAAAAATTCTGAAATGTTTGTACACTGACAATTTCGATGGCGTTGTGCAAGACAAAACGAATGAAGACCTTCTGCTGAAAACCCGGTAAGAATATTTGAATATTTACTGCTTTTAGACGTTAAAATATCTGAAAAATCGATGTACCATTACACCTCGGTACTGATTTGTATAGGAATTTAGACAACAAAATTTAGCAATTCCCACCATCGGGGGCGGTCGAGGGGGGTGCGGATCGACGGGGAATAATTCCTGGCGCCGATTAATGACGGTTTGCTGAAAAAAGTTTGACAAATTTCAGAGTTTTTGACAAAAAACAAAAAAATTTAAGGCAAAAAAAAATTCTGAAATGTTTGTACACTGACAATTTCGATGGCGTTGTGCAAGACAAAACGAATGAAGACCTTCTGCTGAAAACCCGGTAAGAATATTTGAATATTTACTGCTTTTAGACGTTAAAATATCTGAAAAATCGATGTACCATTACACCTCGGTACTGATTTGTATAGGAATTTAGACAACAAAATTTAGCAATTCCCACCATCGGGGGCGGTCGAGGGGGGTGCGGATCGACGGGGAATAATTCCTGGCGCCGATTAATGACGGTTTGCTGAAAAAAATTTGACAAAATTCAGAGTTTTTGACAAAAAACAAAAAAAATTTAAGGCAAAAAAAAATCTGAAATGTTTGCACACTGAAAATTTCGATGGCGTTGTGCAAGACAAAACGAATGAAGACCTTCTGCTGAAAACCCGGTAAGAATATTTGAATATTTACTGCTTTTAGACGTTAAAATATCTGAAAAATCGATGTACCATTACACCTCGGTACTGATTTGTATAGGAATTTAGACAACAAAATTTAGCAATTCCCACCATCGGGGGCAGTCGAGGGGGGTGCGGATCGACGGGGAATAATTCCTGGCGCCGATTAATGACGGTTTGCTGAAAAAAAATTGACAAATTTCAGAGTTTTAGACAAAAAACAAAAAAAATTTAAGGCAAAAAAAAATTCTGAAATGTTCGTACACTGAAAATTTCGATGGCGTTGTGCAAGACAAAACGAATGAAGACCTTCTGCTGAAAACCCGGTAAGAATATTTGAATATTTACTGCTTTTAGACGTTAAAATATCTGAAAAATCGATGTACCATTACACCTCGGTACTGATTTGTATAGGAATTTAGACAATAAAATTTAGCAATTCCCACCATCGGGGGCGGTCGAGGGGGGTGCGGATCGACGGGGAATAATTCCTGGCGCCGATTAATGACGGTTTGCTGAAAAAAATTTGACAAATTTCAGAGTTTTTGACAAAAACAAAAAAAAATTAAGGCAAAAAAAAATTCTGAAATGTTTGCACACTGAAAATTTCGATGGCGTTGTGCAAGACAAAACGAATGAAGACCTTCTGCTGAAAACCCGGTAAGAATATTTGAATATTTACTGCTTTTAGACGTTAAAATATCTGAAAAATCGATGTACCATTACACCTCGGTACTGATTTGTATAGGAATTTAGACAACAAAATTTAGCAATTCCCACCATCGGGGGCGGTCGAGGGGGGTGCGGATCGACGGGGAATAATTCCTGGCGCCGATAAATGACGGTTTGCTGAAACAAAATTGACAAATTTCAGAGTATTTGACAAAAAACAAAAAAAATTTAAGGCAAAAAAAAATCTGAAATGTTTGCACACTGAAAATTTCGATGGCGTTGTGCAAGACAAAACGAATGAAGACCTTCTGCTGAAAACCCGGTAAGAATATTTAAATATTTACTGCTTTTAGACGTTAAAATATCTGAAAAATCGATGTACCATTACACCTCGGTACTGATTTGTATAGGAATTTAGACAACAAAATTTAGCAATTCCCACCATCGGGGGCGGTCGAGGGGGGTGCGGATCAACGGGGAATAATTCCTGGCGCCGATTAATGACGGTTTGCTGAAAAAAATTTGACACATTTCAGAGTTTTTGACAAAAAACAAAAAAAAATTAAGGCAAAAAAAAATTCTGAAATGTTTGCACACTGAAAATTTCGATGGCGTTGTGCAAGACAAAACGAATGAAGACCTTCTGCTGAAAACCCGGTAAGAATATTTAAATATTTACTGCTTTTAGACGTTAAAATATCTGAAAAATCGATGTACCATTACACCTCGGTACTGATTTGTATAGGAATTTAGACAACAAAATTTAGCAATTCCCACCATCGGGGGCGGTCGAGGGGGGTGCGGATCGACGGGGAATAATTCCTGGCGCCGATTAATGACGGTTTGCTGAAAAAAATTTGACACATTTCAGAGATTTTGACAAAAAACAAAAAAATTTAAGGCAAAAAAAAATTCTGAAATGTTTGCACACTGAAAATTTCGATGGCGTTGTGCAAGACAAAACGAATGAAGACCTTCTGCTGAAAACCCGGTAAGAATATTTGAATATTTACTGCTTTTAGACGTTAAAATATCTGAAAAATCGATGTACCATTACACCTCGGTACTGGTTTGTATAGGAATTTAGACAACAAAATTTAGCAATTCCCACCATCGAGGGCGGTCGAGGGGGGTTCGGATCGACGGGCAATAATTCCTGGCGCCGATTAATGACGGTTTGCTGAAAAAATTTGACAAATTTCAGAGTTTTTGACATAAAACAAAAAAAAATTAAGGCAAAAAAAAATTCTGAAATGTTTGCACACTGAAAATTTCGATGGCGTTGTGCAAGACAAAACGAATGAAGACCTTCTGCTGAAAACCCGGTAAGAATATGTGAATATTTACTGCTTTTAGACGTTAAAATATCTGAAAAATCGATGTACCATTACACCTCGGTACTGATTTGTATAGGAGTTTAGACAACAAAATTTAGCAATTCCCACCATCGGGGGCGGTCGAGGGGGGTGCGAATCGACGGGGAATATATCCTGGCGCCGATTAATGACGGTTTGCTAAAAAAATTTGACAAATTTCAGAGTTATTGACAAAAAACAAAAAAAATTTAAGGCAAAAAAAAATTCTGAAATGTTTGCACACTGAAAATTTCGATGGCGTTGTGCAAGACAAAACGAATGAAGACCTTCTGCTGAAAACCCGGTAAGAATATGTGAATATTTACTGCTTTTAGACGTTAAAATATCTGAAAAATCGATGTACCATTACACCTCGGTACTGATTTGTATAGGAATTTAGACAACAAAATTTAGCAATTCCCACCATCGGGGGCGGTCGAGGGGGGTGCGGATCGACGGGGAATAATTCCTGGCGCCGATTAATGACGGTTTGCTGAAAAAAATTTGACAAATTTCAGAATTTTTGACAAAAAACAAAAAAAATTTAAGGCAAAAAAAAATTCTGAAATGTTTGCACACTGCAAATTTCGATGGCGTTGTGCAAGACAAAACGAATGAAGACCTTCTGCTGAAAACCCGGTAAGAATATTTGAATATTTACTGCTTTTAGACGTTAAAATATCTGAAAAATCGATGTACCATTACACCTCGGTACTGATTTGTATAGGAATTTAGACAACAAAATTTAGCGATTCCCACCATCGGGGGCGGTCGCGGGGGGTGCGAATCGACGGGGAATATATCCTGGCGCCGATTAATGACGGTTTGCTGAAAAAAATTTGACAAATTTCAGAGTTTTTGACAAAAAACAAAAAAAATTTAAGGCAAAAAAAAATTCTGAAATGTTTGCACACTGAAAATTTCGATGGCGTTGTGCAAGACAAAACGAATGAAGACCTTCTGCTGAAAACCCGGTAAGAATATGTGAATATTTTCTGCTTTTAGACGTTAAAATATCTGAAAAATCGATGTACCATTACACCTCGGTACTGATTTGTATAGGAATTTAGACAACAAAATTTAGCAATTCCCACCATCGGGGGCGGTCGAGGGGGGTGCGGATCGACGGGGAATAATTCCTGGCGCCGATTAATGACGGTTTGCTGAAAAAAGTTTGACAAATTTCAGAGTTTTTGACAAAAAACAAAAAAAATTTAAGGCAAAAAAAAATTCTGAAATGTTTGTACACTGACAATTTCGATGGCGTTGTGCAAGACAAAACGAATGAAGACCTTCTGCTGAAAACCCGGTAAGAATATTTGAATATTTACTGCTTTTAGACGTTAAAATATCTGAAAAATCGATGTACCATTACACCTCGGTACTGATTTGTATAGGAATTTAGACAACAAAATTTAGCAATTCCCACCATCGGGGGCGGTCGAGGGGGGTGCGGATCGACGGGGAATAATTCCTGGCGCCGATTAATGACGGTTTGCTGAAAAAAATTTGACAAAATTCAGAGTTTTTGACAAAAAACAAAAAAATTTAAGGCAAAAAAAAAATCTGAAATGTTTGCACACTGAAAATTTCGATGGCGTTGTGCAAGACAAAACGAATGAAGACCTTCTGCTGAAAACCCGGTAAGAATATGTGAATATTTACTGCTTTTAGACGTTAAAATATCTGAAAAATCGATGTACCATTACACCTCGGTACTGATTTGTATAGGAATTTAGACAACAAAATTTAGCAATTCCCACCATCGGGGGCGGTCGAGGGGGGTGCGAATCGACGGGGAATATATCCTGGCGCCGATTAATGACGGTTTGCTGAAAAAAATTTGACAAATTTCAGAGTTATTGACAAAAAACAAAAAAAATTTAAGGCAAAAAAAAATTCTGAAATGTTTGCACACTGAAAATTTCGATGGCGTTGTGCAAGACAAAACGAATGAAGACCTTCTGCTGAAAACCCGGTAAGAATATTTAAATATTTACTGCTTTTAGACGTTAAAATATCTGAAAAATCGATGTACCATTACACCTCGGTACTGATTTGTATAGGAATTTAGACAACAAAATTTAGCAATTCCCACCATCGGGGGCGGTCGAGGGGGGTGCGGATCGACGGGGAATAATTCCTGGCGCCAATTAATGACGGTTTGCTGAAAAAAATTAGACAAAATTCAGAGTTTTTGATAAAAAACAAAAAAAATTTAAGACAAAACAAAATTCTGAAATGTTTGCACACTGAAAATTTCGATGGCGTTGTGCAAGACAAAACGAATGAAGACCTTCTGCTGAAAACCCGGTAAGAATATTTGAATATTTACTGCTTTTAGACGTTAAAATATCTGAAAAATCGATGTACCATTACACCTCGGTACTGATTTGTATAGGAATTTAGACAACAAAATTTAGCAATTCCCACCATCGGGGGCGGTCGCGGGGGGTGCGAATCGACGGGGAATATATCCTGGCGCCGATTAATGACGGTTTGCTGAAAAAAATTTGACAAATTTCAGAGTTTTTGACAAAAAACAAAAAAAATTTAAGGCAAAAAAAAATTCTGATATGTTTGCACACTGAAAATTTCGATGGCGTTGTGCAAGACAAAACGAATGAAGACCTTCTGCTGAAAACCCGGTAAGAATATGTGAATATTTTCTGCTTTTAGACGTTAAAATATCTGAAAAATCGATGTACCATTACACCTCGGTACTGATTTGTATAGGAATTTAGACAACAAAATTTAGCAATTCCCACCATCGGGGGCGGTCGAGGGGGGTGCGGATCGACGGGGAATAATTCCTGGCGCCGATTAATGACGGTTTGCTGAAAAAAGTTTGACAAATTTCAGAGTTTTTGACAAAAAACAAAAAAAATTTAAGGCAAAAAAAAATTCTGAAATGTTTGTACACTGACAATTTCGATGGCGTTGTGCAAGACAAAACGAATGAAGACCTTCTGCTGAAAACCCGGTAAGAATATTTGAATATTTACTGCTTTTAGACGTTAAAATATCTGAAAAATCGATGTACCATTACACCTCGGTACTGATTTGTATAGGAATTTAGACAACAAAATTTAGCAATTCCCACCATCGGGGGCGGTCGAGGGGGGTGCGGATCGACGGGGAATAATTCCTGGCGCCGATTAATGACGGTTTGCTGAAAAAAATTTGACAAAATTCAGAGTTTTTGACAAAAAACAAAAAAATTTAAGGCAAAAAAAAAATCTGAAATGTTTGCACACTGAAAATTTCGATGGCGTTGTGCAAGACAAAACGAATGAAGACCTTCTGCTGAAAACCCGGTAAGAATATGTGAATATTTACTGCTTTTAGACGTTAAAATATCTGAAAAATCGATGTACCATTACACCTCGGTACTGATTTGTATAGGAATTTAGACAACAAAATTTAGCAATTCCCACCATCGGGGGCGGTCGAGGGGGGTGCGAATCGACGGGGAATATATCCTGGCGCCGATTAATGACGGTTTGCTGAAAAAAATTTGACAAATTTCAGAGTTATTGACAAAAAACAAAAAAAATTTAAGGCAAAAAAAAATTCTGAAATGTTTGCACACTGAAAATTTCGATGGCGTTGTGCAAGACAAAACGAATGAAGACCTTCTGCTGAAAACCCGGTAAGAATATTTAAATATTTACTGCTTTTAGACGTTAAAATATCTGAAAAATCGATGTACCATTACACCTCGGTACTGATTTGTATAGGAATTTAGACAACAAAATTTAGCAATTCCCACCATCGGGGGCGGTCGAGGGGGGTGCGGATCGACGGGGAATAATTCCTGGCGCCAATTAATGACGGTTTGCTGAAAAAAATTAGACAAAATTCAGAGTTTTTGATAAAAAACAAAAAAAATTTAAGACAAAACAAAATTCTGAAATGTTTGCACACTGAAAATTTCGATGGCGTTGTGCAAGACAAAACGAATGAAGACCTTCTGCTGAAAACCCGGTAAGAATATTTGAATATTTACTGCTTTTAGACGTTAAAATATCTGAAAAATCGATGTACCATTACACCTCGGTACGGTACTGATTTGTATAGGAATTTAGACAACAAAATTTAGCAATTCCCACCATCGGGGGCGGTCGAGGGGGGTGCGGATCGACGGGGAATAATTCCTGGCGCCGATTAATGACGGTTTGCTGAAAAAAATTTGACAAAATTCAGAGTTTTTGACAAAAAACAAAAAAAATTTAAGGCAAAAAAAAATCTGAAATGTTTGCACACTGAAAATTTCGATGGCGTTGTGCAAGACAAAACGAATGAAGACCTTCTGCTGAAAACCCGGTAAGAATATTTGAATATTTACTGCTTTTAGACGTTAAAATATCTGAAAAATCGATGTACCATTACACCTCGGTACTGATTTGTATAGGAATTTAGACAACAAAATTTAGCAATTCCCACCATCGGGGGCAGTCGAGGGGGGTGCGGATCGACGGGGAATAATTCCTGGCGCCGATTAATGACGGTTTGCTGAAAAAAAATTGACAAATTTCAGAGTTTTAGACAAAAAACAAAAAAAATTTAAGGCAAAAAAAAATTCTGAAATGTTCGTACACTGAAAATTTCGATGGCGTTGTGCAAGACAAAACGAATGAAGACCTTCTGCTGAAAACCCGGTAAGAATATTTGAATATTTACTGCTTTTAGACGTTAAAATATCTGAAAAATCGATGTACCATTACACCTCGGTACTGATTTGTATAGGAATTTAGACAACAAAATTTAGCAATTCCCACCATCGGGGGCGGTCGAGGGGGGTGCGGATCGACGGGGAATAATTCCTGGCGCCGATTAATGACGGTTTGCTGAAAAAAATTTGACAAATTTCAGAGTTTTTGACAAAAACAAAAAAAAATTAAGGCAAAAAAAAATTCTGAAATGTTTGCACACTGAAAATTTCGATGGCGTTGTGCAAGACAAAACGAATGAAGACCTTCTGCTGAAAACCCGGTAAGAATATTTGAATATTTACTGCTTTTAGACGTTAAAATATCTGAAAAATCGATGTACCATTACACCTCGGTACTGATTTGTATAGGAATTTAGACAACAAAATTTAGCAATTCCCACCATCGGGGGCGGTCGAGGGGGGTGCGGATCGACGGGGAATAATTCCTGGCGCCGATAAATGACGGTTTGCTGAAACAAAATTGACAAATTTCAGAGTATTTGACAAAAAACAAAAAAAATTTAAGGCAAAAAAAAATCTGAAATGTTTGCACACTGAAAATTTCGATGGCGTTGTGCAAGACAAAACGAATGAAGACCTTCTGCTGAAAACCCGGTAAGAATATTTAAATATTTACTGCTTTTAGACGTTAAAATATCTGAAAAATCGATGTACCATTACACCTCGGTACTGATTTGTATAGGAATTTAGACAACAAAATTTAGCAATTCCCACCATCGGGGGCGGTCGAGGGGGGTGCGGATCAACGGGGAATAATTCCTGGCGCCGATTAATGACGGTTTGCTGAAAAAAATTTGACACATTTCAGAGTTTTTGACAAAAACAAAAAAAAATTAAGGCAAAAAAAAATTCTGAAATGTTTGCACACTGAAAATTTCGATGGCGTTGTGCAAGACAAAACGAATGAAGACCTTCTGCTGAAAACCCGGTAAGAATATTTAAATATTTACTGCTTTTAGACGTTAAAATATCTGAAAAATCGATGTACCATTACACCTCGGTACTGATTTGTATAGGAATTTAGACAACAAAATTTAGCAATTCCCACCATCGGGGGCGGTCGAAGGGGGTGCGGATCGACGGGGAATAATTCCTGGCGCCGATTAATGACGGTTTGCTGAAAAAAATTTGACACATTTCAGAGATTTTGACAAAAAACAAAAAAATTTAAGGCAAAAAAAAATTCTGAAATGTTTGCACACTGAAAATTTCGATGGCGTTGTGCAAGACAAAACGAATGAAGACCTTCTGCTGAAAACCCGGTAAGAATATTTGAATATTTACTGCTTTTAGACGTTAAAATATCTGAAAAATCGATGTACCATTACACCTCGGTACTGATTTGTATAGGAATTTAGACAACAAAATTTAGCAATTCCCACCATCGGGGGCGGTCGAGGGGGGTGCGGATCGACGGGGAATAATTCCTGGCGCCGATAAATGACGGTTTGCTGAAACAAAATTGACAAATTTCAGAGTATTTGACAAAAAACAAAAAAAATTTAAGGCAAAAAAAAATCTGAAATGTTTGCACACTGAAAATTTCGATGGCGTTGTGCAAGACAAAACGAATGAAGACCTTCTGCTGAAAACCCGGTAAGAATATGTGAATATTTACTGCTTTTAGACGTTAAAATATCTGAAAAATCGATGTACCATTACACCTCGGTACTGATTTGTATAGGAATTTAGACAACAAAATTTAGCAATTCCCACCATCGGGGGCGGTCGAGGGGGGTGCGGATCGACGGGGAATAATTCCTGGCGCCGATTAATGACGGTTTGCTGAAAAAAGTTTGACAAATTTCAGAGTTTTTGACAAAAAGCAAAAAAAATTTAAGGCAAAAAAAAATTCTGAAATGTTTGTACACTGACAATTTCGATGGCGTTGTGCAAGACAAAACGAATGAAGACCTTCTGCTGAAAACCCGGTAAGAATATTTGAATATTTACTGCTTTTAGACGTTAAAATATCTGAAAAATCGATGTACCATTACACCTCGGTACTGATTTGTATAGGAATTTAGACAACAAAATTTAGCAATTCCCACCATCGGGGGCGGTCGAGGGGGGTGCGGATCGACGGGGAATAATTCCTGGCGCCGATTAATGACGGTTTGCTGAAAAAAATTTGACAAAATTCAGAGTTTTTGACAAAAAACAAAAAAAATTTAAGGCAAAAAAAAATCTGAAATGTTTGCACACTGAAAATTTCGATGGCGTTGTGCAAGACAAAACGAATGAAGACCTTCTGCTGAAAACCCGGTAAGAATATTTGAATATTTACTGCTTTTAGACGTTAAAATATCTGAAAAATCGATGTACCATTACACCTCGGTACTGATTTGTATAGGAATTTAGACAACAAAATTTAGCAATTCCCACCATCGGGGGCGGTCGAGGGGGGTGCGGATCGACGGGGAATAATTCCTGGCGCCGATTAATGACGGTTTGCTGAAAAAAAATTGACAAATTTCAGAGTTTTTGACAAAAAACAAAAAAAATTTAAGGCAAAAAAAAATTCTGAAATTTTTGCACACTGAAAATTTCGATGACGTTGTGCAAGACAAAACGAATGAAGACCTTCTGCTGAAAACCCGGTAAGAATATTTGAATATTTACGGCTTTTAGACGTTAAAATATGCTGAAAAAAATTTGACAAATTTCAGAGATTTTGACAAAAAACAAAAAAAATTTAAGGCAAAAAAAAATTCTGAAATGTTTGTGCACTGAAAATTTCGAAGGCGTTGTGCAAGACAAAACGAATAAAGACCTTCTGCTGAAAACCCGGTAAGAATATTTGAATATTTACTGCTTTTAGACGTTAAAATATCTGAAAAATCGATGTACCATTACACCTCGGTACGGTACTGATTTGTATAGGAATTTAGACAACAAAATTTAGCAATTCCCACCATCGGGGGCGGTCGAGGGGGGTGCGGATCGACGGGGAATAATTCCTGGCGCCGATTAATGACGGTTTGCTGAAAAAAAATTGACAAATTTCAGAGTTTTTGACAAAAAACAAAAAAAATATAAGGCAAAAAAAAATTCTGAAATGTTTGCACACTGAAAACTTCGATGGCGTTGTGCAAGACAAAACGAATGAAGACCTTCTGCTGAAAACCCGGTAAGAATATTTGAATATTTACTGCTTTTAGACGTTAAAATATCTGAAAAATCGATGTACCATTACACCTCGGTACTGATTTGTATAGGAATTTAGACAACAAAATTTAGCAATTCCCACCATCGGGGGCGGTCGAGGGGGGTGCGGATCGACGGGGAATAATTCCTGGCGCCGATTAATGACGGTTTGCTGAAAAAAAATTGACAAATTTCAGAGTATTTGACAAAAAACAAAAAAAATTTAAGGCAAAAAAAAAATCTGAAATGTTCGCACACTAAAAATTTCGATGGCGTTGTGCAAGACAAAACGAATGAAGACCTTCTGCTGAAAACCCGGTAAGAATATTTGAATATTTACTGCTTTTAGACGTTAAAATATCTGAAAAATCGATGTACCATTACACCTCGGTACTGATTTGTATAGGAATTTAGACAACAAAATTTAGCAATTCCCACCATCGGGGGCGGTCGAGGGGGGTGCGGATCGACGGGGAATAATTCCTGGCGCCGATTAATGACGGTTTGCTGAAAAAAAATTGACACATTTCAAAGTTTTTGACAAAAAACAAAAAAAATTTAAGGCAAAAAAAAATTCTGAAATGTTTGCGCACTGAAAATTTCGAAGGCGTTGTGCAAGACAAAACGAATAAAGACCTTCTGCTGAAAACCCGGTAAGAATATTTGAATATTTACTGCTTTTAGACGTTAAAATATCTGAAAAATCGATGTACCATTACACCTCGGTACTGATTTGTATAGGAATTTAGACAACAAAATTTAGCAATTCCCACCATCGGGGGCGGTCGAGGGGGGTGCGGATCGACGGGGAATAATTCCTGGCGCCGATTAATGACGGTTTGCTGAAAGAAGTTTGACAAATTTCAGAGTTTTTGACGAAAAACAAAAAAAATTTAAGGCAAAAAAAAATTCTGAAATGTTTGTACACTGACAATTTCGATGGCGTTGTGCAAGACAAAACGAATGAAGACCTTCTGCTGAAAACCCGGTAAGAATATTTGAATATTTACTGCTTTTAGACGTTAAAATATCTGAAAAATCGATGTACCATTACACCTCGGTACTTATTTGTATAGGAATTTAGACAACAAAATTTAGCAATTCCCACCATCGGGGGCGGTCGAGGGGGGTGCGGATCGACGGGGAATAATTCCTGGCGCCGATTAATGACGGTTTGCTGAAAAAAGTTTGACAAATTTCAGAGTATTTGACAAAAAACAAAAAAAATTTAAGGCAAAAAAAAATCTGAAATGTTTGCACACTGAAAATTTCGATGGCGTTGTGCAAGACAAAACGAATGAAGACCTTCTGCTGAAAACCCGGTAAGAATATGTGAATATTTACTGCTTTTAGACGTTAAAATATCTGAAAAATCGATGTACCATTACACCTCGGTACTGATTTGTATAGGAATTTAGACAACAAAATTTAGCAATTCCCACCATCGGGGGCGGTCGAGGGGGGTGCGGATCGACGGGGAATAATTCCTGGCGCCGATTAATGACGGTTTGCTGAAAAAAGTTTGACAAATTTCAGAGTTTTTGACAAAAAACAAAAAAAATTTAAGGCAAAAAAAAATTCTGAAATGTTTGTACACTGACAATTTCGATGGCGTTGTGCAAGACAAAACGAATGAAGACCTTCTGCTGAAAACCCGGTAAGAATATTTGAATATTTACTGCTTTTAGACGTTAAAATATCTGAAAAATCGATGTACCATTACACCTCGGTACTGATTTGTATAGGAATTTAGACAACAAAATTTAGCAATTCCCACCATCGGGGGCGGTCGAGGGGGGTGCGGATCGACGGGGAATAATTCCTGGCGCCGATTAATGACGGTTTGCTGAAAAAAATTTGACAAAATTCAGAGTTTTTGACAAAAAACAAAAAAAATTTAAGGCAAAAAAAAAATCTGAAATGTTTGCACACTGAAAATTTCGATGGCGTTGTGCAAGACAAAACGAATGAAGACCTTCTGCTGAAAACCCGGTAAGAATATTTGAATATTTACTGCTTTTAGACGTTAAAATATCTGAAAAATCGATGTACCATTACACCTCGGTACTGATTTGTATAGGAATTTAGACAACAAAATTTAGCAATTCCCACCATCGGGGGCGGTCGAGGGGGGTGCGGATCGACGGGGAATAATTCCTGGCGCCGATTAATGACGGTTTGCTGAAAAAAAATTGACAAATTTCAGAGTTTTTGACAAAAAACAAAAAAAATTTAAGGCAAAAAAAATTCTGAAATTTTTGCACACTGAAAATTTCGATGACGTTGTGCAAGACAAAACGAATGAAGACCTTCTGCTGAAAACCCGGTAAGAATATTTGAATATTTACGGCTTTTAGACGTTAAAATATGCTGAAAAAAATTTGACAAATTTCAGAGATTTTGACAAAAAACAAAAAAAATTTAAGGCAAAAAAAAATTCTGAAATGTTTGTGCACTGAAAATTTCGAAGGCGTTGTGCAAGACAAAACGAATAAAGACCTTCTGCTGAAAACCCGGTAAGAATATTTGAATATTTACTGCTTTTAGACGTTAAAATATCTGAAAAATCGATGTACCATTACACCTCGGTACGGTACTGATTTGTATAGGAATTTAGACAACAAAATTTAGCAATTCCCACCATCGGGGGCGGTCGAGGGGGGTGCGGATCGACGGGGAATAATTCCTGGCGCCGATTAATGACGGTTTGCTGAAAAAAAATTGACAAATTTCAGAGTTTTTGACAAAAAACAAAAAAAATATAAGGCAAAAAAAAATTCTGAAATGTTTGCACACTGAAAACTTCGATGGCGTTGTGCAAGACAAAACGAATGAAGACCTTCTGCTGAAAACCCGGTAAGAATATTTGAATATTTACTGCTTTTAGACGTTAAAATATCTGAAAAATCGATGTACCATTACACCTCGGTACTGATTTGTATAGGAATTTAGACAACAAAATTTAGCAATTCCCACCATCGGGGGCGGTCGAGGGGGGTGCGGATCGACGGGGAATAATTCCTGGCGCCGATTAATGACGGTTTGCTGAAAGAAGTTTGACAAATTTCAGAGTTTTTGACAAAAAACAAAAAAAATTTAAGGCAAAAAAAAATTCTGAAATGTTTGTACACTGACAATTTCGATGGCGTTGTGCAAGACAAAACGAATGAAGACCTTCTGCTGAAAACCCGGTAAGAATATTTGAATATTTACTGCTTTTAGACGTTAAAATATCTGAAAAATCGATGTACCATTACACCTCGGTACTTATTTGTATAGGAATTTAGACAACAAAATTTAGCAATTCCCACCATCGGGGGCGGTCGAGGGGGGTGCGGATCGACGGGGAATAATTCCTGGCGCCGATTAATGACGGTTTGCTGAAAAAAGTTTGACAAATTTCAGAGTTTTTGACAAAAAACAAAAAAAATTTAAGGCAAAAAAAAATTCTGAAATGTTCGTACACTAAAAATTTCGATGGCGTTGTGCAAGACAAAACGAATGAAGACCTTCTGCTGAAAACCCGGTAAGAATATTTGAATATTTACTGCTTTTAGACGTTAAAATATCTGAAAAATCGATGTACCATTACACCTCGGTACTGATTTGTATAGGAATTTAGACAACAAAATTTAGCAATTCCCACCATCGGGGGCGGTCGAGGGGGGTGCGGATCGACGGGGAATAATTCCTGGCGCCGATTAATGACGGTTTGCTGAAAAAAATTTGACAAATTTCAGAGTTTTTGACAAAAAACAAAAAAAATTTAAGGCAAAAAAAAATTCTGAAATGTTTGTAAACTGACAATTTCGATGGCGTTGTGCAAGACAAAACGAATGAAGACCTTCTGCTGAAAACCCGGTAAGAATATTTGAATATTTACTGCTTTTAGACGTTAAAATATCTGAAAAATCGATGTACCATTACACCTCGGTACTGATTTGTATAGGAATTTAGACAACAAAATTTAGCAATTCCCACCATCGGGGGCGGTCGAGGGGGGTGCGAATCGACGGGGAATATATCCTGGCGCCGATTAATGACGGTTTGCTGAAAAAAATTTGACAAATTTCAGAGTTTTTGACAAAAAACAAAAAAAATTTAAGGCAAAAAAAAATTCTGAAATGTTTGCACACTGAAAATTTCGATGGCGTTGTGCAAGACAAAACGAATGAAGACCTTCTGCTGAAAACCCGGTAAGAATATGTGAATATTTACTGCTTTTAGACGTTAAAATATCTGAAAAATCGATGTACCATTACACCTCGGTACTGATTTGTATAGGAATTTAGACAACAAAATTTAGCAATTCCCACCATCGGGGGCGGTCGAGGGGGGTGCGGATCGACGGGGAATAATTCCTGGCGCCGATTAATGACGGTTTGCTGAAAAAAGTTTGACAAATTTCAGAGTTTTTGACAAAAAACAAAAAAAATTTAAGGCAAAAAAAAATTCTGAAATGTTTGTACACTGACAATTTCGATGGCGTTGTGCAAGACAAAACGAATGAAGACCTTCTGCTGAAAACCCGGTATGAATATTTGAATATTTACTGCTTTTAGACGTTAAAATATCTGAAAAATCGATGTACCATTACACCTCGGTACTGATTTGTATAGGAATTTAGACAACAAAATTTAGCAATTCCCACCATCGGGGGCGGTCGAGGGGGGTGCGGATCGACGGGGAATAATTCCTGGCGCCGATTAATGACGGTTTGCTGAAAAAAGTTTGACAAATATCAGAGTTTTTGACAAAAAACAAAAAAAATTTAAGGCAAAAAAAAATTCTGAAATGTTCGTACACTGAAAATTTCGATGGCGTTGTGCAAGACAAAACGAATGAAGACCTTCTGCTGAAAACCCGGTAAGAATATTTGAATATTTACTGCTTTTAGACGTTAAAATATCTGAAAAATCGATGTACCATTACACCTCGGTACTGATTTGTATAGGAATTTAGACAACAAAATTTAGCAATTCCCACCATCGGGGGCGGTCGAGGGGGGTGCGGATCGACGGGGAATAATTCCTGGCGCCGATTAATGACGGTTTGCTGAAAAAAAATTGACAAATTTCAGAGTTTTTGACAAAAAACAAAAAAAAATTAAGGCAAAAAAAAATTCTGAAATTTTTGCACACTGAAAATTTCGATGACGTTGTGCAAGACAAAACGAATGAAGACCTTCTGCTGAAAACCCGGTAAGAATATTTGAATATTTACGGCTTTTAGACGTTAAAATATGCTGAAAAAAATTTGACAAATTTCAGAGATTTTGACAAAAAACAAAAAAAATTTAAGGCAAAAAAAAATTCTGAAATGTTTGTGCACTGAAAATTTCGAAGGCGTTGTGCAAGACAAAACGAATAAAGACCTTCTGCTGAAAACCCGGTAAGAATATTTGAATATTTACTGCTTTTAGACGTTAAAATATCTGAAAAATCGATGTACCATTACACCTCGGTACGGTACTGATTTGTATAGGAATTTAGACAACAAAATTTAGCAATTCCCACCATCGGGGGCGGTCGAGGGGGGTGCGGATCGACGGGGAATAATTCCTGGCGCCGATTAATGACGGTTTGCTGAAAAAAAATTGACAAATTTCAGAGTTTTTGACAAAAAACAAAAAAAATATAAGGCAAAAAAAAATTCTGAAATGTTTGCACACTGAAAACTTCGATGGCGTTGTGCAAGACAAAACGAATGAAGACCTTCTGCTGAAAACCCGGTAAGAATATTTGAATATTTACTGCTTTTAGACGTTAAAATATCTGAAAAATCGATGTACCATTACACCTCGGTACTGATTTGTATAGGAATTTAGACAACAAAATTTAGCAATTCCCACCATCGGGGACGGTCGAGGGGGGTGCGGATCGACGGGGAATAATTCCTGGCGCCGATTAATGACGGTTTGCTGAAAAAAAATTGACAAATTTCAGAGTTTTTGACAAAAAACAAAAAAAATTTAAGGCAAAAAAAAAATCTGAAATGTTTGCACACTGAAAATTTCGATAGCGTTGTGCAAGACAAAACGAATGAAGACCTTCTGCTGAAAACCCGGTAAGAATATTTGAATATTTACTGCTTTTAGACGTTAAAATATCTGAAAAATCGATGTACCATTACACCTCGGTACTGATTTGTATAGGAATTTAGACAACAAAATTTAGCAATTCCCACCATCGGGGCGGTCGAGGGGGGTGCGGATCGACGGGGAATAATTCCTGGCACCGATTAATGACGGTTTGCTGAAAAAAAATTGACAAATTTCAGAGTTTTTGACAAAAAACAAAAAAAATTTAAGGCAAAAAAAAAATCTGAAATGTTTGTACACTGACAATATCGATGGCGTTGTGCAAGACAAAACGAATGAAGACCTTCTGCTGAAAACCCGGTAAGAATATTTGAATATTTACTGCTTTTAGACGTTAAAATATCTGAAAAATCGATGTACCATTACACCTCGGTACTGATTTGTATAGGAATTTAGACAACAAACTTTAGCAATTCCCACCATCGGGGGCGGTCGAGGGGGGTGCGGATCGACGGGGAATAATTCCTGGCGCCGATTAATGACGGTTTGCTGACAAAAAATTGACAAATTTCAGAGTTTTTGACAAAAAACAAAAAAAATTGAAGGCAAAAAAAAATTCTGAAATGTTTGCACACTGAAAATTTCGATGGCGTTGTGCAAGACAAAACGAATGAAGACCTTCTGCTGAAAACCCGGTAAGAATATTTGAATATTTACTGCTTTTAGACGTTAAAATATCTGAAAAATCGATGTACCATTACACCTCGGTACTGATTTGTATAGGAATTTAGACAACAAAATTTAGCAATTCCCACCATCGGGGACGGTCGAGGGGGGTGCGGATCGACGGGGAATAATTCCTGGCGCCGATTAATGACGGTTTGCTGAAAAAAAATTGACAAATTTCAGAGTTTTTGACAAAAAACAAAAAAAATTTAAGGCAAAAAAAAAATCTGAAATGTTTGCACACTGAAAATTTCGATAGCGTTGTGCAAGACAAAACGAATGAAGACCTTCTGCTGAAAACCCGGTAAGAATATTTGAATATTTACTGCTTTTAGACGTTAAAATATCTGAAAAATCGATGTACCATTACACCTCGGTACTGATTTGTATGGGAATTTAGACAACAAAATTTAGCAATTCCCACCATCGGGGCGGTCGAGGGGGGTGCGGATCGACGGGGAATAATTCCTGGCGCCGATTAATGACGGTTTGCTGAAAAAAGTTTGACAAATTTCAGAGTTTTTGACAAAAAACAAAAAAAATTTAAGGCAAAAAAAAATTCTGAAATGTTTGTACACTGACAATTTCGATGGCGTTGTGCAAGACAAAACGAATGAAGACCTTCTGCTGAAAACCCGGTAAGAATATTTAAATATTTACTGCTTTTAGACGTTAAAATATCTGAAAAATCGATGTACCATTACACCTCGGTACTGATTTGTATAGGAATTTAGACAACAAAATTTAGCAATTCCCACCATCGGGGGCGGTCGAGGGGGGTGCGGATCGACGGGGAATAATTCCTGGCGCCGATTAATGACGGTTTGCTGAAAAAAGTTTGACAAATTTCAGAGTTTTTGACAAAAAACAAAAAAAATTTAAGGCAAAAAAAAATTCTGAAATGTTCGTACACTGAAAATTTCGATGGCGTTGTGCAAGACAAAACGAATGAAGACCTTCTGCTGAAAACCCGGTAAGAATATTTGAATATTTACTGCTTTTAGACGTTAAAATATCTGAAAAATCGATGTACCATTACACCTCGGTACTGATTTGTATAGGAATTTAGACAACAAAATTTAGCAATTCCCACCATCGGGGGCGGTCGAGGGGGGTGCGGATCGACGGGGAATAATTCCTGGCGCCGATTAATGACGGTTTGCTGAAAAAAATTTGACAAATTTCAGAGTTTTTGACAAAAACCAAAAAAAATTTAAGGCACAAAAAAATTCTGAAATGTTTGCACACTGAAAATTTCGATGGCGTTGTGCAAGACAAAACGAATGAAGACCTTCTGCTGAAAACCCGGTAAGAATATTTAAATATTTACTGCTTTTAGACGTTAAAATATCTGAAAAATCGATGTACCATTACACCTCGGTACTGATTTGTATAGGAATTTAGACAACAAAATTTAGCAATTCCCACCATCGGGGGCGGTCAAGGGGGGTGCGAATCGACGAAGAATATATCCTGTCGCCGATTAATGACGGTTTGCTGAAAAAAATTTGACAAATTTCAGAGTTTTTGACAAAAAACAAAAAAAATTTAAGGCAAAAAAAAATTCTGAAATGTTTGCACACTGAAAATTTCGATGGCGTTGTGCAAGACAAAACGAATGAAGACCTTCTGCTGAAAACCCGGTAAGAATATTTGAATATTTACTGCTTTTAGACGTTAAAATATCTGAAAAATCGATGTACCATTACACCTCGGTACTGATTTGTATAGGAATTTAGACAACAAAATTTAGCAATTCCCACCATCGGGGGCGGTCGAGGGGGGTGCGAATCGACGGGGAATATATCCTGGCGCCGATTAATGACGGTTTGCTGAAAAAAATTTGACAAATTTCAGAGTTTTTGACAAAAAACAAAAAAAATTTAAGGCAAAAAACAATTCTGAAATTTTTGCACACTGAAAATTTCGATGACGTTGTGCAAGACAAAACGAATGAAGACCTTCTGCTGAAAACCCGGTAAGAATATTTGAATATTTACTGCTTTTAGACGTTAAAATATCTGAAAAATCGATGTACCATTACACCTCGGTACGGTACTGATTTGTATAGGAATTTAGACAACAAAATTTAGCAATTCCCACCATCGGGGGCGGTCGAGGGGGGTGCGGATCGACGGGGAATAATTCCTGGCGCCGATTAATGACGGTTTGCTGAAAAAAAATTGACAAATTTCAGAGGTTTTGACAAAAAACAAAAAAAATATAAGGCAAAAAAAAATTCTGAAATGTTTGCACACTGAAAACTTCGATGGCGTTGTGCAAGACAAAACGAATGAAGACCTTCTGCTGAAAACCCGGTAAGAATATTTGAATATTTACTGCTTTTAGACGTTAAAATATCTGAAAAATCGATGTACCATTACACCTCGGTACTGATTTGTATAGGAATTTAGACAACAAAATTTAGCAATTCCCACCATCGGGGGCGGTCGAGGGGGGTGCGGATCGACGGGGAATAATTCCTGGCACCGATTAATGACGGTTTGCTGAAAAAAATTTGACAAATTTCAGAGTTTTTGACAAAAAACAAAAAAAATTTAAGGCACAAAAAAATTCTGAAATGTTTGCACACTGAAAATTTCGATGGCGTTGTGCAAGACAAAACGAATGAAGACCTTCTGCTGAAAACCCGGTAAGAATATTTGAATATTTACTGCTTTTAGACGTTAAAATATCTGAAAAATCGATGTACCATTACACCTCGGTACTGATTTGTATAGGAATTTAGACAACAAAATTTAGCAATTCCCACCATCGGGGGCGGTCGAGGGGGGTGCGGATCGACGGGGAATAATTCCTGGCGCCGATTAATGACGGTTTGCTGAAAAAAATTTGACAAATTTCAGAGTTTTTGACAAAAACCAAAAAAAATTTAAGGCACAAAAAAATTCTGAAATGTTTGCACACTGAAAATTTCGATGGCGTTGTGCAAGACAAAACGAATGAAGACCTTCTGCTGAAAACCCGGTAAGAATATTTAAATATTTACTGCTTTTAGACGTTAAAATATCTGAAAAATCGATGTACCATTACACCTCGGTACTGATTTGTATAGGAATTTAGACAACAAAATTTAGCAATTCCCACCATCGGGGGCGGTCAAGGGGGGTGCGAATCGACGAAGAATATATCCTGGCGCCGATTAATGACGGTTTGCTGAAAAAAATTTGACAAATTTCAGAGTTTTTGACAAAAAACAAAAAAAATTTAAGGCAAAAAAAAATTCTGAAATGTTTGCACACTGAAAATTTCGATGGCGTTGTGCAAGACAAAACGAATGAAGACCTTCTGCTGAAAACCCGGTAAGAATATTTGAATATTTACTGCTTTTAGACGTTAAAATATCTGAAAAATCGATGTACCATTACACCTCGGTACTGATTTGTATAGGAATTTAGACAACAAAATTTAGCAATTCCCACCATCGGGGGCGGTCGAGGGGGGTGCGAATCGACGGGGAATATATCCTGGCGCCGATTAATGACGGTTTGCTGAAAAAAATTTGACAAAATTCAGAGTTTTTGACAAAAAACAAAAAAAATTTAAGGCAAAAAAAAATTCTGAAATGTTTGCACACTGAAAATTTCGATGGCGTTGTGCAAGACAAAACGAATGAAGACCTTCTGCTGAAAACCCGGTAAGAATATGTGAATATTTACTGCTTTTAGACGTTAAAATATCTGAAAAATCGATGTACCATTACACCTCGGTACTGATTTGTATAGGAATTTAGACAACAAAATTTAGCAATTCCCACCATCGGGGGCGGTCGAGGGGGGTGCGGATCGACGGGGAATAATTCCTGGCGCCGATTAATGACGGTTTGCTGAAAAAAGTTTGACAAATTTCAGAGTTTTTTAAAAAAACAAAAAAAATTTAAGGCAAAAAAAAATTCTGAAATGTTTGTACACTGACAATTTCGATGGCGTTGTGCAAGACAAAACGAATGAAGACCTTCTGCTGAAAACCCGGTAAGAATATTTGAATATTTACTGCTTTTAGACGTTAAAATATCTGAAAAATCGATGTACCATTACACCTCGGTACTGATTTGTATAGGAATTTAGACAACAAAATTTAGCAATTCCCACCATCGGGGGCGGTCGAGGGGGGTGCGGATCGACGGGGAATAATTCCTGGCGCCGATTAATGACGGTTTGCTGAAAAAAGTTTGACAAATTTCAGAGTTTTTGACAAAAAACAAAAAAAATTTAAGGCAAAAAAAAATTCTGAAATGTTCGTACACTGAAAATTTCGATGGCGTTGTGCAAGACAAAACGAATGAAGACCTTCTGCTGAAAACCCGGTAAGAATATTTGAATATTTACTGCTTTTAGACGTTAAAATATCTGAAAAATCGATGTACCATTACACCTCGGTACTGATTTGTATAGGAATTTAGACAACAAAATTTAGCAATTCCCACCATCGGGGGCGGTCGAGGGGGGTGCGGATCGACGGGGAATAATTCCTGGCGCCGATTAATGACGGTTTGCTGAAAAAAAATTGACAAATTTCAGAGTTTTTGACAAAAAACAAAAAAAAATTAAGGCAAAAAAAAATTCTGAAATTTTTGCACACTGAAAATTTCGATGACGTTGTGCAAGACAAAACGAATGAAGACCTTCTGCTGAAAACCCGGTAAGAATATTTGAATATTTACGGCTTTTAGACGTTAAAATATGCTGAAAAAAATTTGACAAATTTCAGAGATTTTGACAAAAAACAAAAAAAATTTAAGGCAAAAAAAAATTCTGAAATGTTTGTGCACTGAAAATTTCGAAGGCGTTGTGCAAGACAAAACGAATAAAGACCTTCTGCTGAAAACCCGGTAAGAATATTTGAATATTTACTGCTTTTAGACGTTAAAATATCTGAAAAATCGATGTACCATTACACCTCGGTACGGTACTGATTTGTATAGGAATTTAGACAACAAAATTTAGCAATTCCCACCATCGGGGGCGGTCGAGGGGGGTGCGGATCGACGGGGAATAATTCCTGGCGCCGATTAATGACGGTTTGCTGAAAAAAAATTGACAAATTTCAGAGTTTTTGACAAAAAACAAAAAAAATATAAGGCAAAAAAAAATTCTGAAATGTTTGCACACTGAAAACTTCGATGGCGTTGTGCAAGACAAAACGAATGAAGACCTTCTGCTGAAAACCCGGTAAGAATATTTGAATATTTACTGCTTTTAGACGTTAAAATATCTGAAAAATCGATGTACCATTACACCTCGGTACTGATTTGTATAGGAATTTAGACAACAAAATTTAGCAATTCCCACCATCGGGGACGGTCGAGGGGGGTGCGGATCGACGGGGAATAATTCCTGGCGCCGATTAATGACGGTTTGCTGAAAAAAAATTGACAAATTTCAGAGTTTATGACAAAAAACAAAAAAAATTTAAGGCAAAAAAAAAATCTGAAATGTTTGCACACTGAAAATTTCGATAGCGTTGTGCAAGACAAAACGAATGAAGACCTTCTGCTGAAAACCCGGTAAGAATATTTGAATATTTACTGCTTTTAGACGTTAAAATATCTGAAAAATCGATGTACCATTACACCTCGGTACTGATTTGTATAGGAATTTAGACAACAAAATTTAGCAATTCCCACCATCGGGGCGGTCGAGGGGGGTGCGGATCGACGGGGAATAATTCCTGGCACCGATTAATGACGGTTTGCTGAAAAAAAATTGACAAATTTCAGAGTTTATGACAAAAAACAAAAAAAATTTAAGGCAAAAAAAAAATCTGAAATGTTTGTACACTGACAATATCGATGGCGTTGTGCAAGACAAAACGAATGAAGACCTTCTGCTGAAAACCCGGTAAGAATATTTGAATATTTACTGCTTTTAGACGTTAAAATATCTGAAAAATCGATGTACCATTACACCTCGGTACTGATTTGTATAGGAATTTAGACAACAAACTTTAGCAATTCCCACCATCGGGGGCGGTCGAGGGGGGTGCGGATCGACGGGGAATAATTCCTGGCGCCGATTAATGACGGTTTGCTGAAAAAATTTGACAAATTTCAGAGTTTTTGACAAAAAACAAAAAAAATTTAAGGCAAAAAAAAATTCTGAAATGTTCGTACACTGAAAATTTCGATGGCGTTGTGCAAGACAAAACGAATGAAGACCTTCTGCTGAAAACCCGGTAAGAATATTTGAATATTTACGGCTTTTAGACGTTAAAATATGCTGAAAAAAATTTGACATATTTCAGAGATTTTGACAAAAAACAAAAAAAATTTAAGGCAAAAAAAAATTCTGAAATGTTTGTGCACTGAAAATTTCGAAGGCGTTGTGCAAGACAAAACGAATAAAGACCTTCTGCTGAAAACCCGGTAAGAATATTTGAATATTTACTGCTTTTAGACGTTAAAATATCTGAAAAATCGATGTACCATTACACCTCGGTACGGTACTGATTTGTATAGGAATTTAGACAACAAAATTTAGCAATTCCCACCATCGGGGGCGGTCGAGGGGGGTGCGGATCGACGGGGAATAATTCCTGGCGCCGATTAATGACGGTTTGCTGAAAAAAAATTGACAAATTTCAGAGTTTTTGACAAAAAACAAAAAAAATATAAGGCACAAAAAAATTCTGAAATGTTTGCACACTGAAAACTTCGATGGCGTTGTCCAAGACAAAACGAATGAAGACCTTCTGCTGAAAACCCGGTAAGAATATTTGAATATTTACTGCTTTTAGACGTTAAAATATCTGAAAAATCGATGTACCATTACACCTCGGTACGGTACTGATTTGTATAGGAATTTAGACAACAAAATTTAGCAATTCCCACCATCGGGGGCGGTCGAGGGGGGTGCGGATCGACGGGGAATAATTCCTGGCGCCGATTAATGACGGTTTGCTGAAAAAAATTTGACAAAATTCAGAGTTTTTGACAAAAAACAAAAAAAATTTAAGGCAAAAAAAAAATCTGAAATGTTTGCACACTGAAAATTTCGATGGCGTTGTGCAAGACAAAACGAATGAAGACCTTCTGCTGAAAACCCGGTAAGAATATTTGAATATTTACTGCTTTTAGACGTTAAAATATCTGAAAAATCGATGTACCATTACACCTCGGTACTGATTTGTATAGGAATTTAGACAACAAAATTTAGCAATTCCCACCATCGGGGGCAGTCGAGGGGGGTGCGGATCGACGGGGAATATATCCTGGAGCCGATTAATGACGGTTTGCTGAAAAAAATTTGACAAATTTCAGAGTTTTAGACAAAAAACAAAAAAAATTTAAGGCAAAAAAAAATTCTGAAATGTTCGTACACTGAAAATTTCGATGGCGTTGTGCAAGACAAAACGAATGAAGACCTTCTGCTGAAAACCCGGTAAGAATATTTGAATATTTACTGCTTTTAGACGTTAAAATATCTGAAAAATCGATGTACCATTACACCTCGGTACTGATTTGTATAGGAATTTAGACAACAAAATTTAGCAATTCCCACCATCGGGGGCGGTCGAGGGGGGTGCGGATCGACGGGGAATAATTCCTGGCGCCGATTAATGACGGTTTGCTGAAAAAAATTTGACAAATTTCAGAGTTTTTGACAAAAAACAAAAAAAAATTAAGGCAAAAAAAAATTCTAAAATGTTTGCACACTGAAAATTTCGATGGCGTTGTGCAAGACAAAACGAATGAAGACCTTCTGCTGAAAACCCGGTAAGAATATTTGAATATTTACTGCTTTTAGACGTTAAAATATCTGAAAAATCGATGTACCATTACACCTCGGTACTGATTTGTATAGGAATTTAGACAACAAAATTTAGCAATTCCCACCATCGGGGGCGGTCGAGGGGGGTGCGGATCGACGGGGAATAATTCCTGACGCCGATAAATGACGGTTTGCTGAAAAAAAATTGACAAATTTCAGAGTATTTGACAAAAAACAAAAAAAATTTAAGGCAAAAAAAAAATCTGAAATGTTTGTACACTGACAATATCGATGGCGTTGTGCAAGACAAAACGAATGAAGACCTTCTGCTGAAAACCCGGTAAGAATATTTGAATATTTACTGCTTTTAGACGTTAAAATATCTGAAAAATCGATGTACCATTACACCTCGGTACTGATTTGTATAGGAATTTAGACAACAAACTTTAGCAATTCCCACCATCGGGGGCGGTCGAGGGGGGTGCGGATCGACGGGGAATAATTCCTGGCGCCGATTAATGACGGTTTGCTGAAAAAATTTGACAAATTTCAGAGTTTTTGACAAAAAACAAAAAAAATTTAAGGCAAAAAAAAATTCTGAAATGTTCGTACACTGAAAATTTCGATGGCGTTGTGCAAGACAAAACGAATGAAGACCTTCTGCTGAAAACCCGGTAAGAATATTTGAATATTTACGGCTTTTAGACGTTAAAATATGCTGAAAAAAATTTGACATATTTCAGAGATTTTGACAAAAAACAAAAAAAATTTAAGGCAAAAAAAAATTCTGAAATGTTTGTGCACTGAAAATTTCGAAGGCGTTGTGCAAGACAAAACGAATAAAGACCTTCTGCTGAAAACCCGGTAAGAATATTTGAATATTTACTGCTTTTAGACGTTAAAATATCTGAAAAATCGATGTACCATTACACCTCGGTACGGTACTGATTTGTATAGGAATTTAGACAACAAAATTTAGCAATTCCCACCATCGGGGGCGGTCGAGGGGGGTGCGGATCGACGGGGAATAATTCCTGGCGCCGATTAATGACGGTTTGCTGAAAAAAAATTGACAAATTTCAGAGTTTTTGACAAAAAACAAAAAAAATATAAGGCACAAAAAAATTCTGAAATGTTTGCACACTGAAAACTTCGATGGCGTTGTCCAAGACAAAACGAATGAAGACCTTCTGCTGAAAACCCGGTAAGAATATTTGAATATTTACTGCTTTTAGACGTTAAAATATCTGAAAAATCGATGTACCATTACACCTCGGTACGGTACTGATTTGTATAGGAATTTAGACAACAAAATTTAGCAATTCCCACCATCGGGGGCGGTCGAGGGGGGTGCGGATCGACGGGGAATAATTCCTGGCGCCGATTAATGACGGTTTGCTGAAAAAAATTTGACAAAATTCAGAGTTTTTGACAAAAAACAAAAAAAATTTAAGGCAAAAAAAAAATCTGAAATGTTTGCACACTGAAAATTTCGATGGCGTTGTGCAAGACAAAACGAATGAAGACCTTCTGCTGAAAACCCGGTAAGAATATTTGAATATTTACTGCTTTTAGACGTTAAAATATCTGAAAAATCGATGTACCATTACACCTCGGTACTGATTTGTATAGGAATTTAGACAACAAAATTTAGCAATTCCCACCATCGGGGGCAGTCGAGGGGGGTGCGGATCGACGGGGAATATATCCTGGAGCCGATTAATGACGGTTTGCTGAAAAAAATTTGACAAATTTCAGAGTTTTAGACAAAAAACAAAAAAAATTTAAGGCAAAAAAAAATTCTGAAATGTTCGTACACTGAAAATTTCGATGGCGTTGTGCAAGACAAAACGAATGAAGACCTTCTGCTGAAAACCCGGTAAGAATATTTGAATATTTACTGCTTTTAGACGTTAAAATATCTGAAAAATCGATGTACCATTACACCTCGGTACTGATTTGTATAGGAATTTAGACAACAAAATTTAGCAATTCCCACCATCGGGGGCGGTCGAGGGGGGTGCGGATCGACGGGGAATAATTCCTGGCGCCGATTAATGACGGTTTGCTGAAAAAAATTTGACAAATTTCAGAGTTTTTGACAAAAAACAAAAAAAAATTAAGGCAAAAAAAAATTCTAAAATGTTTGCACACTGAAAATTTCGATGGCGTTGTGCAAGACAAAACGAATGAAGACCTTCTGCTGAAAACCCGGTAAGAATATTTGAATATTTACTGCTTTTAGACGTTAAAATATCTGAAAAATCGATGTACCATTACACCTCGGTACTGATTTGTATAGGAATTTAGACAACAAAATTTAGCAATTCCCACCATCGGGGGCGGTCGAGGGGGGTGCGGATCGACGGGGAATAATTCCTGACGCCGATAAATGACGGTTTGCTGAAAAAAAATTGACAAATTTCAGAGTATTTGACAAAAAACAAAAAAAATTTAAGGCAAAAAAAAAATCTGAAATGTTTGCACACTGAAAATTTCGATGGCGTTGTGCAAGACAAAACGAATGAAGACCTTCTGCTGAAAACCCGGTAAGAATATTTAAATATTTACTGCTTTTAGACGTTAAAATATCTGAAAAATCGATGTACCATTACACCTCGGTACTGATTTGTATAGGAATTTAGACAACAAAATTTAGCAATTCCCACCATCGGGGGCGGTCGAGGGGGGTGCGGATCAACGGTGAATAATTCCTGGCGCCGATTAATGACGGTTTGCTGAAAAAAATTTGACACATTTCAGAGTTTTTGACAAAAAACAAAAAAAATTTAAGGCAAAAAAAAATTCTGAAATGTTTGCACACTGAAAATTTCGATGGCGTTGTGCAAGACAAAACGAATGAAGACCTTCTGCTGAAAACCCGGTAAGAATATTTAAATATTTACTGCTTTTAGACGTTAAAATATCTGAAAAATCGATGTACCATTACACCTCGGTACTGATTTGTATAGGAATTTAGACAACAAAATTTAGCAATTCCCACCATCGGGGGCGGTCGAGGGGGGTGCGGATCGACGGGGAATAATTCCTGGCGCCGATTAATGACGGTTTGCTGAAAAAAATTTGACACATTTCAGAGTTTTTGACAAAAAACAAAAAAATTTAAGGCAAAAAAAAATTCTGAAATGTTTGCACACTGAAAATTTCGATGGCGTTGTGCAAGACAAAACGAATGAAGACCTTCTGCTGAAAACCCGGTAAGAATATTTGAATATTTACTGCTTTTAGACGTTAAAATATCTGAAAAATCGATGTACCATTACACCTCGGTACTGATTTGTATAGGAATTTAGACAACAAAATTTAGCAATTCCCACCATCGGGGGCGGTCGAGGGGGGTTCGGATCGACGGGCAATAATTCCTGGTGCCGATTAATGACGGTTTGCTGAAAAAAATTGACAAATTTCAGAGTTTTTGACAAAAAACAAAAAAAAATTAAGGCAAAAAAAAATTCTGAAATGTTTGCACACTGAAAATTTCGATGGCGTTGTGCAAGACAAAACGAATGAAGACCTTCTGCTGAAAACCCGGTAAGAATATGTGAATATTTACTGCTTTTAGACGTTAAAATATCTGAAAAATCGATGTACCATTACACCTCGGTACTGATTTGTATAGGAATTTAGACAACAAAATTTAGCAATTCCCACCATCGGGGGCGGTCGAGGGGGGTGCGAATCGACGGGGAATATATCCTGGCGCCGATTAATGACGGTTTGCTGAAAAAAATTTGACAAATTTCAGAGTTTTTGACAAAAAACAAAAAAAATTTAAGGCAAAAAAAAATTCTGAAATGTTTGCACACTGAAAATTTCGATGGCGTTGTGCAAGACAAAACGAATGAAGACCTTCTGCTGAAAACCCGGTAAGAATATGTGAATATTTACTGCTTTTAGACGTTAAAATATCTGAAAAATCGATGTACCATTACACCTCGGTACTGATTTGTATAGGAATTTAGACAACAAAATTTAGCAATTCCCACCATCGGGGGCGGTCGAGGGGGGTGCGGATCGACGGGGAATAATTCCTGGCGCCGATTAATGACGGTTTGCTGAAAAAAATTTGACAAATTTCAGAGTTTTTGACAAAAAACAAAAAAAATTTAAGGCAAAAATAAATTCTGAAATGTTTGCACACTGAAAATTTCGATGGCGTTGTGCAAGACAAAACGAATGAAGACCTTCTGCTGAAAACCCGGTAAGAATATTTGAATATTTACGGCTTTTAGACGTTAAAATATGCTGAAAAAAATTTGACAAATTTCAGAGATTTTGACAAAAAACAAAAAAAATTTAAGGCAAAAAAAAATTTTGAAATGTTTGTGCACTGAAAATTTCGAAGGCGTTGTGCAAGACAAAACGAATAAAGACCTTCTGCTGTAAACCCGGTAAGAATATTTGAATATTTACTGCTTTTAGACGTTAAAATATCTGAAAAATCGATGTACCATTACACCTCGGTACTGATTTGTATAGGAATTTAGACAACAAAATTTAGCAATTCCCACCATCGGGGCGGTCGAGGGGGGTGCGGATCGACGGGGAATAATTCCTGGCGCCGATTAATGACGGTTTGCTGAAAAAAAATTGACAAATTTCAGAGTTTTTGACAAAAAACAAAAAAAATTTAAGGCAAAAAAAAATTCTGAAATGTTTGTACACTGACAATATCGATGGCGTTGTGCAAGACAAAACGAATGAAGACCTTCTGCTGAAAACCCGGTAAGAATATGTGAATATTTACTGCTTTTAGACGTTAAAATATCTGAAAAATCGATGTACCATTACACCTCGGTACTGATTTGTATAGGAATTTAGACAACAAAATTTAGCAATTCCCACCATCGGGGGCGGTCGAGGGGGGTGCGGATCGACGGGGAATAATTCCTGGCGCCGATTAATGACGGTTTCCTGAAAAAAATTTGACAAATTTCAGAGTTTTTGACAAAAAACAAAAAAAATTTAAGGCAAAAATAAATTCTGAAATGTTTGCACACTGAAAATTTCGATGGCGTTGTGCAAGACAAAACGAATGAAGACCTTCTGCTGAAAACCCGGTAAGAATATTTGAATATTTACGGCTTTTAGACGTTAAAATATGCTGAAAAAAATTTGACAAATTTCAGAGATTTTGACAAAAAACAAAAAAAATTTAAGGCAAAAAAAAATTCTGACATGTTTGTGCACTGAAAATTTCGAAGGCGTTGTGCAAGACAAAACGAATAAAGACCTTCTGCTGTAAACCCGGTAAGAATATTTGAATATTTACTGCTTTTAGACGTTAAAATATCTGAAAAATCGATGTACCATTACACCTCGGTACTGATTTGTATAGGAATTTAGACAACAAAATTTAGCAATTCCCACCATCGGGGCGGTCGAGGGGGGTGCGGATCGACGGGGAATAATTCCTGGCGCCGATTAATGACGGTTTGCTGAAAAAAAATTGACAAATTTCAGAGTTTTTGACAAAAAACAAAAAAAATTTAAGGCAAAAAAAAATTCTGAAATGTTTGTACACTGACAATATCGATGGCGTTGTGCAAGACAAAACGAATGAAGACCTTCTGCTGAAAACCCGGTAAGAATATTTGAATATTTACTGCTTTTAGACGTTAAAATATCTGAAAAATCGATGTACCATTACACCTCGGTACTGATTTGTATAGGAATTTAGACAACAAAATTTAGCAATTCCCACCATCGGGGGCGGTCGAGGGGGGTGCGGATCGACGGGGAATAATTCCTGGCGCCGATTAATGACGGTTTGCTGAAAAAATTTGACAAATTTCAGAGTTTTTGACAAAAAACAAAAAAAATTTAAGGCAAAAAAAAATTCTGAAATGTTCGTACACTGAAAATTTCGATGGCGTTGTGCAAGACAAAACGAATGAAGACCTTCTGCTGAAAACCCGGTAAGAATATTTGAATATTTACTGCTTTTAGACGTTAAAATATCTGAAAAATCGATGTACCATTACACCTCGGTACTGATTTGTATAGGAATTTAGACAACAAAATTTAGCAATTCCCACCATCGGGGGCGGTCGAGGGGGGTTCGGATCGACGGGCAATAATTCCTGGCGCCGATTAATGACGGTTTGCTGAAAAAATTTGACAAATTTCAGAGTTTTTGACAAAAACCAAAAAAAATTTAAGACACAAAAAAATTCTGAAATGTTTGCACACTGAAAATTTCGATGGCGTTGTGCAAGACAAAACGAATGAAGACCTTCTGCTGAAAACCCGGTAAGAATATTTGAATATTTACTGCTTTTAGACGTTAAAATATCTGAAAAATCGATGTACCATTACACCTCGGTACTGATTTGTATAGGAATTTAGACAACAAAATTTAGCAATTCCCACCATCGGGGGCGGTCGAGGGGGGTGCGGATCGACGGGGAATAATTCCTGGCGCCGATTAATGACGGTTTGCTGAAAAAAATTTAACAAATTTCAGAGTTTTTGACAAAAAACAAAAAAAATTTAAGGCAAAAATAAATTCTGAAATGTTTGCACACTGAAAATTTCGATGGCGTTGTGCAAGACAAAACGAATGAAGACCTTCTGCTGAAAACCCGGTAAGAATATTTAATATTTACTGCTTTTAGACGTTAAAATATCTGAAAAATCGATGTACCATTACACCTCGGTACTGATTTGTATAGGAATTTAGACAACAAAATTTAGCAATTCCCACCATCGGGGGCGGTCGAGGGGGGTGCGGATCGACGGGGAATAATTCCTGGCGCCGATTAATGACGGTTTGCTGAAAAAAATTTGACAGATTTCAGAGTTTTTGACAAAAAACAAAAAAAATTTAAGGCACAAAAAAATTCTGAAATGTTTGCACACTGAAAATTTCGATGGCGTTGTGCAAGACAAAACGAATGAAGACCTTCTGCTGAAAACCCGGTAAGAATATTTGAATATTTACTGCTTTTAGACGTTAAAATATCTGAAAAATCGATGTACCTACCATTACACCTCGGTACGGTACTGATTTGTATAGGAATTTAGACAACAAAATGTAGCAATTCTCACCATCGGAGGCGGTCGAGGGGGGTGCGGATCGACGGGGAATATATCCTGGTGCCGATTAATGACGGTTAGCTGAAAAAAAATTGACAAATTTCAGAGTTTTTGACAAAAAACAAAAAAAAATTAAGGCAAAAAAAAATTCTGAAATGTTTGCACACTGAAAATTTCGATGGCGTTGTGCAAGACAAAACGAATGAAGACCTTCTGCTGAAAACCCGGTAAGAATATTTGAATATTTACTGCTTTTAGACGTTAAAATATCTGAAAAATCGATGTACCATTACACCTCGGTACTGATTTGTATAGGAATTTAGACAACAAAATTTAGCAATTCCCACCATCGGGGGCGGTCGAGGGGGGTGCGGATCGACGGGGAATAATTCCTGGCGCCGATTAATGACGGTTTGCTGAAAAAAATTTGACAAAATTCAGAGTTTTTGACAAAAAACAAAAAAAATTTAAGGCAAAAAAAAAATCTGAAATGTTTGCACACTGAAAATTTCGATGGCGTTGTGCAAGACAAAACGAATGAAGACCTTCTGCTGAAAACCCGGTAAGAATATTTGAATATTTACTGCTTTTAGACGTTAAAATATCTGAAAAATCGATGTACCATTACACCTCGGTACTGATTTGTATAGGAATTTAGACAACAAAATTTAGCAATTCCCACCATCGGGGGCGGTCGAGGGGGGTGCGAATCGACGGGGAATATATCCTGGCGCCGATTAATGACGGTTTGCTGAAAAAAATTTGACAAATTTCAGAGTTTTTGACAAAAAACAAAAAAAATTTAAGGCAAAAAAAAATTCTGAAATGTTTGCACACTGAAAATTTCGATGGCGTTGTGCAAGACAAAACGAATGAAGACCTTCTGCTGAAAACCCGGTAAGAATATGTGAATATTTACTGCTTTTAGACGTTAAAATATCTGAAAAATCGATGTACCATTACACCTCGGTACTGATTTGTATAGGAATTTAGACAACAAAATTTAGCAATTCCCACCATCGGGGGCGGTCGAGGGGGGTGCGGATCGACGGGGAATAATTCCTGGCGCCGATTAATGACGGTTTCCTGAAAAAAATTTGACAAATTTCAGAGTTTTTGACAAAAAACAAAAAAAATTTAAGGCAAAAATAAATTCTGAAATGTTTGCACACTGAAAATTTCGATGGCGTTGTGCAAGACAAAACGAATGAAGACCTTCTGCTGAAAACCCGGTAAGAATATTTGAATATTTACGGCTTTTAGACGTTAAAATATGCTGAAAAAAATTTGACAAATTTCAGAGATTTTGACAAAAAACAAAAAAAATTTAAGGCAAAAAAAAATTCTGAAATGTTTGTGCACTGAAAATTTCGAAGGCGTTGTGCAAGACAAAACGAATAAAGACCTTCTGCTGTAAACCCGGTAAGAATATTTGAATATTTACTGCTTTTAGACGTTAAAATATCTGAAAAATCGATGTACCATTACACCTCGGTACTGATTTGTATAGGAATTTAGACAACAAAATTTAGCAATTCCCACCATCGGGGCGGTCGAGGGGGGTGCGGATCGACGGGGAATAATTCCTGGCGCCGATTAATGACGGTTTGCTGAAAAAAAATTGACAAATTTCAGAGTTTTTGACAAAAAACAAAAAAAATTTAAGGCAAAAAAAAATTCTGAAATGTTTGTACACTGACAATATCGATGGCGTTGTGCAAGACAAAACGAATGAAGACCTTCTGCTGAAAACCCGGTAAGAATATGTGAATATTTACTGCTTTTAGACGTTAAAATATCTGAAAAATCGATGTACCATTACACCTCGGTACTGATTTGTATAGGAATTTAGACAACAAAATTTAGCAATTCCCACCATCGGGGGCGGTCGAGGGGGGTGCGGATCGACGGGGAATAATTCCTGGCGCCGATTAATGACGGTTTCCTGAAAAAAATTTGACAAATTTCAGAGTTTTTGACAAAAAACAAAAAAAATTTAAGGCAAAAATAAATTCTGAAATGTTTGCACACTGAAAATTTCGATGGCGTTGTGCAAGACAAAACGAATGAAGACCTTCTGCTGAAAACCCGGTAAGAATATTTGAATATTTACGGCTTTTAGACGTTAAAATATGCTGAAAAAAATTTGACAAATTTCAGAGATTTTGACAAAAAACAAAAAAAATTTAAGGCAAAAAAAAATTCTGACATGTTTGTGCACTGAAAATTTCGAAGGCGTTGTGCAAGACAAAACGAATAAAGACCTTCTGCTGTAAACCCGGTAAGAATATTTGAATATTTACTGCTTTTAGACGTTAAAATATCTGAAAAATCGATGTACCATTACACCTCGGTACTGATTTGTATAGGAATTTAGACAACAAAATTTAGCAATTCCCACCATCGGGGCGGTCGAGGGGGGTGCGGATCGACGGGGAATAATTCCTGGCACCGATTAATGACGGTTTGCTGAAAAAAAATTGACAAATTTCAGAGTTTTTGACAAAAAACAAAAAAAATTTAAGGCAAAAAAAAATTCTGAAATGTTTGTACACTGACAATATCGATGGCGTTGTGCAAGACAAAACGAATGAAGACCTTCTGCTGAAAACCCGGTAAGAATATTTGAATATTTACTGCTTTTAGACGTTAAAATATCTGAAAAATCGATGTACCATTACACCTCGGTACTGATTTGTATAGGAATTTAGACAACAAAATTTAGCAATTCCCACCATCGGGGGCGGTCGAGGGGGGTGCGGATCGACGGGGAATAATTCCTGGCGCCGATTAATGACGGTTTGCTGAAAAAATTTGACAAATTTCAGAGTTTTTGACAAAAAACAAAAAAAATTTAAGGCAAAAAAAAATTCTGAAATGTTCGTACACTGAAAATTTCGATGGCGTTGTGCAAGACAAAACGAATGAAGACCTTCTGCTGAAAACCCGGTAAGAATATTTGAATATTTACTGCTTTTAGACGTTAAAATATCTGAAAAATCGATGTACCATTACACCTCGGTACTGATTTGTATAGGAATTTAGACAACAAAATTTAGCAATTCCCACCATCGGGGGCGGTCGAGGGGGGTTCGGATCGACGGGCAATAATTCCTGGCGCCGATTAATGACGGTTTGCTGAAAAAATTTGACAAATTTCAGAGTTTTTGACAAAAACCAAAAAAAATTTAAGACACAAAAAAATTCTGAAATGTTTGCACACTGAAAATTTCGATGGCGTTGTGCAAGACAAAACGAATGAAGACCTTCTGCTGAAAACCCGGTAAGAATATTTGAATATTTACTGCTTTTAGACGTTAAAATATCTGAAAAATCGATGTACCATTACACCTCGGTACTGATTTGTATAGGAATTTAGACAACAAAATTTAGCAATTCCCACCATCGGGGGCGGTCGAGGGGGGTGCGGATCGACGGGGAATAATTCCTGGCGCCGATTAATGACGGTTTGCTGAAAAAAATTTAACAAATTTCAGAGTTTTTGACAAAAAACAAAAAAAATTTAAGGCAAAAATAAATTCTGAAATGTTTGCACACTGAAAATTTCGATGGCGTTGTGCAAGACAAAACGAATGAAGACCTTCTGCTGAAAACCCGGTAAGAATATTTAATATTTACTGCTTTTAGACGTTAAAATATCTGAAAAATCGATGTACCATTACACCTCGGTACTGATTTGTATAGGAATTTAGACAACAAAATTTAGCAATTCCCACCATCGGGGGCGGTCGAGGGGGGTGCGGATCGACGGGGAATAATTCCTGGCGCCGATTAATGACGGTTTGCTGAAAAAAATTTGACAGATTTCAGAGTTTTTGACAAAAAACAAAAAAAATTTAAGGCACAAAAAAATTCTGAAATGTTTGCACACTGAAAATTTCGATGGCGTTGTGCAAGACAAAACGAATGAAGACCTTCTGCTGAAAACCCGGTAAGAATATTTGAATATTTACTGCTTTTAGACGTTAAAATATCTGAAAAATCGATGTACCTACCATTACACCTCGGTACGGTACTGATTTGTATAGGAATTTAGACAACAAAATGTAGCAATTCTCACCATCGGAGGCGGTCGAGGGGGGTGCGGATCGACGGGGAATATATCCTGGTGCCGATTAATGACGGTTAGCTGAAAAAAAATTGACAAATTTCAGAGTTTTTGACAAAAAACAAAAAAAAATTAAGGCAAAAAAAAATTCTGAAATGTTTGCACACTGAAAATTTCGATGGCGTTGTGCAAGACAAAACGAATGAAGACCTTCTGCTGAAAACCCGGTAAGAATATTTGAATATTTACTGCTTTTAGACGTTAAAATATCTGAAAAATCGATGTACCATTACACCTCGGTACTGATTTGTATAGGAATTTAGACAACAAAATTTAGCAATTCCCACCATCGGGGGCGGTCGAGGGGGGTGCGGATCGACGGGGAATAATTCCTGGCGCCGATTAATGACGGTTTGCTGAAAAAAATTTGACAAAATTCAGAGTTTTTGACAAAAAACAAAAAAAATTTAAGGCAAAAAAAAAATCTGAAATGTTTGCACACTGAAAATTTCGATGGCGTTGTGCAAGACAAAACGAATGAAGACCTTCTGCTGAAAACCCGGTAAGAATATTTGAATATTTACTGCTTTTAGACGTTAAAATATCTGAAAAATCGATGTACCATTACACCTCGGTACTGATTTGTATAGGAATTTAGACAACAAAATTTAGCAATTCCCACCATCGGGGGCAGTCGAGGGGGGTGCGGATCGACGGGGAATATATCCTGGCGCCGATTAATGACGGTTTGCTGAAAAAAATTTGACAAATTTCAGAGTTTTAGACAAAAAACAAAAAAAATTTAAGGCAAAAAAAAATTCTGAAATGTTCGTACACTGAAAATTTCGATGGCGTTGTGCAAGACAAAACGAATGAAGACCTTCTGCTGAAAACCCGGTAAGAATATTTGAATATTTACTGCTTTTAGACGTTAAAATATCTGAAAAATCGATGTACCATTACACCTCGGTACTGATTTGTATAGGAATTTAGACAACAAAATTTAGCAATTCCCACCATCGGGGGCGGTCGAGGGGGGTGCGGATTGACGGGGAATAATTCCTGGCGCCGATTAATGACGGTTTGCTGAAAAAAATTTGACAAATTTCAGAGTTTTTGACAAAAAACAAAAAAAAATTAAGGCAAAAAAAAATTCTGAAATGTTTGCACACTGAAAATTTCGATGGCGTTGTGCAAGACAAAACGAATGAAGACCTTCTGCTGAAAACCCGGTAAGAATATTTGAATATTTACTGCTTTTAGACGTTAAAATATCTGAAAAATCGATGTACCATTACACCTCGGTACTGATTTGTATAGGAATTTAGACAACAAAATTTAGCAATTCCCACCATCGGGGGCGGTCGAGGGGGGTGCGGATCGACGGGGAATAATTCCTGGCGCCGATAAATGACGGTTTGCTGAAAAAAAATTGACAAATTTCAGAGTATTTGACAAAAAACAAAAAAAATTTAAGGCAAAAAAAAAATCTGAAATGTTTGCACACTGAAAATTTCGATGGCGTTGTGCAAGACAAAACGAATGAAGACCTTCTGCTGAAAACCCGGTAAGAATATTTAAATATTTACTGCTTTTAGACGTTAAAATATCTGAAAAATCGATGTACCATTACACCTCGGTACTGATTTGTATAGGAATTTAGACAACAAAATTTAGCAATTCCCACCATCGGGGGCGGTCGAGGGGGGTGCGGATCAACGGGGAATAATTCCTGGCGCCGATTAATGACGGTTTGCTGAAAAAAATTTGACACATTTCAGAGTTTTTGACAAAAAACAAAAAAAATTTAAGGCAAAAAAAAATTCTGAAATGTTTGCACACTGAAAATTTCGATGGCGTTGTGCAAGACAAAACGAATGAAGACCTTCTGCTGAAAACCCGGTAAGAATATTTAAATATTTACTGCTTTTAGACGTTAAAATATCTGAAAAATCGATGTACCATTACACCTCGGTACTGATTTGTATAGGAATTTAGACAACAAAATTTAGCAATTCCCACCATCGGGGGCGGTCGAGGGGGGTTCGGATCGACGGGCAATAATTCCTGGCGCCGATTAATGACGGTTTGCTGAAAAAATTTGACAAATTTCAGAGTTTTTGACAAAAAACAAAAAAAAATTAAGGCAAAAAAAAATTCTGAAATGTTTGCACACTGAAAATTTCGATGGCGTTGTGCAAGACAAAACGAATGAAGACCTTCTGCTGAAAACCCGGTAAGAATATGTGAATATTTACTGCTTTTAGACGTTAAAATATCTGAAAAATCGATGTACCATTACACCTCGGTACTGATTTGTATAGGAATTTAGACAACAAAATTTAGCAATTCCCACCATCGGGGGCGGTCGAGGGGGGTGCGAATCGACGGGGAATATATCCTGGCGCCGATTAATGACGGTTTGCTGAAAAAAATTTGACAAATTTCAGAGTTTTTGACAAAAAACAAAAAAAATTTAAGGCAAAAAAAAATTCTGAAATGTTTGCACACTGAAAATTTCGATGGCGTTGTGCAAGACAAAACGAATGAAGACCTTCTGCTGAAAACCCGGTAAGAATATGTGAATATTTACTGCTTTTAGACGTTAAAATATCTGAAAAATCGATGTACCATTACACCTCGGTACTGATTTGTATAGGAATTTAGACAACAAAATTTAGCAATTCCCACCATCGGGGGCGGTCGAGGGGGGTGCGAATCGACGGGGAATATATCCTGGCGCCGATTAATGACGGTTTGCTGAAAAAAATTTGACAAATTTCAGAGTTTTTGACAAAAAACAAAAAAAATTTAAGGCAAAAAAAAATTCTGAAATGTTTGCACACTGAAAATTTCGATGGCGTTGTGCAAGACAAAACGAATGAAGACCTTCTGCTGAAAACCCGGTAAGAATATTTGAATATTTACGGCTTTTAGACGTTAAAATATGCTGAAAAAAATTTGACAAATTTCAGAGATTTTGACAAAAAACAAAAAAAATTTAAGGCAAAAAAAAATTCTGAAATGTTTGTGCACTGAAAATTTCGAAGGCGTTGTGCAAGACAAAACGAATAAAGACCTTCTGCTGTAAACCCGGTAAGAATATTTGAATATTTACTGCTTTTAGACGTTAAAATATCTGAAAAATCGATGTACCATTACACCTCGGTACTGATTTGTATAGGAATTTAGACAACAAAATTTAGCAATTCCCACCATCGGGGCGGTCGAGGGGGGTGCGGATCGACGGGGAATAATTCCTGGCGCCGATTAATGACGGTTTGCTGAAAAAAAATTGACAAATTTCAGAGTTTTTGACAAAAAACAAAAAAAATTTAAGGCAAAAAAAAATTCTGAAATGTTTGTACACTGACAATATCGATGGCGTTGTGCAAGACAAAACGAATGAAGACCTTCTGCTGAAAACCCGGTAAGAATATTTGAATATTTACTGCTTTTAGACGTTAAAATATCTGAAAAATCGATGTACCATTACACCTCGGTACTGATTTGTATAGGAATTTAGACAACAAAATTTAGCAATTCCCACCATCGGGGGCGGTCGACGGGGGTTGCGAATCGACGGGGAATAATTCCTGGCGCCGATTAATGACGGTTTGCTGAAAAAATTTGACAAATTTCAGAGTTTTTGACAAAAAACAAAAAAAATTTAAGGCAAAAAAAAATTCTGAAATGTTCGTACACTGAAAATTTCGATGGCGTTGTGCAAGACAAAACGAATGAAGACCTTCTGCTGAAAACCCGGTAAGAATATTTGAATATTTACTGCTTTTAGACGTTAAAATATCTGAAAAATCGATGTACCATTACACCTCGGTACGGTACTGATTTGTATAGGAATTTAGACAACAAAATTTAGCAATTCCCACCATCGGGGGCGGTCGAGGGGGGTGCGGATCGACGGGGAATAATTCCTGGCGCCGATTAATGACGGTTTGCTGAAAAAAAATTGACAAATTTCAGAGTTTTTGACAAAAAACAAAAAAAATATAAGGCACAAAAAAATTCTGAAATGTTTGCACACTGAAAACTTCGATGGCGTTGTCCAAGACAAAACGAATGAAGACCTTCTGCTGAAAACCCGGTAAGAATATTTGAATATTTACTGCTTTTAGACGTTAAAATATCTGAAAAATCGATGTACCATTACACCTCGGTACGGTACTGATTTGTATAGGAATTTAGACAACAAAATTTAGCAATTCCCACCATCGGGGGCGGTCGAGGGGGGTGCGGATCGACGGGGAATAATTCCTGGCGCCGATTAATGACGGTTTGCTGAAAAAAATTTGACAAAATTCAGAGTTTTTGACAAAAAACAAAAAAATTTAAGGCAAAAAAAAAATCTGAAATGTTTGCACACTGAAAATTTCGATGGCGTTGTGCAAGACAAAACGAATGAAGACCTTCTGCTGAAAACCCGGTAAGAATATTTGAATATTTACTGCTTTTAGACGTTAAAATATCTGAAAAATCGATGTACCATTACACCTCGGTACTGATTTGTATAGGAATTTAGACAACAAAATTTAGCAATTCCCACCATCGGGGGCAGTCGAGGGGGGTGCGGATCGACGGGGAATATATCCTGGCGCCGATTAATGACGGTTTGCTGAAAAAAATTTGACAAATTTCAGAGTTTTAGACAAAAAACAAAAAAAATTTAAGGCAAAAAAAAATTCTGAAATGTTCGTACACTGAAAATTTCGATGGCGTTGTGCAAGACAAAACGAATGAAGACCTTCTGCTGAAAACCCGGTAAGAATATTTGAATATTTACTGCTTTTAGACGTTAAAATATCTGAAAAATCGATGTACCATTACACCTCGGTACTGATTTGTATAGGAATTTAGACAACAAAATTTAGCAATTCCCACCATCGGGGGCGGTCGAGGGGGGTGCGGATCGACGGGGAATAATTCCTGGCGCCGATTAATGACGGTTTGCTGAAAAAAATTTGACAAATTTCAGAGTTTTTGACAAAAAACAAAAAAAAATTAAGGCAAAAAAAAATTCTGAAATGTTTGCACACTGAAAATTTCGATGGCGTTGTGCAAGACAAAACGAATGAAGACCTTCTGCTGAAAACCCGGTAAGAATATTTGAATATTTACTGCTTTTAGACGTTAAAATATCTGAAAAATCGATGTACCATTACACCTCGGTACTGATTTGTATAGGAATTTAGACAACAAAATTTAGCAATTCCCACCATCGGGGGCGGTCGAGGGGGGTGCGGATCGACGGGGAATAATTCCTGGCGCCGATAAATGACGGTTTGCTGAAAAAAAATTGACAAATTTCAGAGTATTTGACAAAAAACAAAAAAAAATTTAAGGCAAAAAAAAAATCTGAAATGTTTGCACACTGAAAATTTCGATGGCGTTGTGCAAGACAAAACGAATGAAGACCTTCTGCTGAAAACCCGGTAAGAATATTTAAATATTTACTGCTTTTAGACGTTAAAATATCTGAAAAATCGATGTACCATTACACCTCGGTACTGATTTGTATAGGAATTTAGACAACAAAATTTAGCAATTCCCACCATCGGGGGCGGTCGAGGGGGGTGCGGATCAACGGGGAATAATTCCTGGCGCCGATTAATGACGGTTTGCTGAAAAAAATTTGACACATTTCAGAGTTTTTGACAAAAAACAAAAAAAATTTAAGGCAAAAAAAAATTCTGAAATGTTTGCACACTGAAAATTTCGATGGCGTTGTGCAAGACAAAACGAATGAAGACCTTCTGCTGAAAACCCGGTAAGAATATTTAAATATTTACTGCTTTTAGACGTTAAAATATCTGAAAAATCGATGTACCATTACACCTCGGTACTGATTTGTATAGGAATTTAGACAACAAAATTTAGCAATTCCCACCATCGGGGGCGGTCGAGGGGGGTGCGGATCGACGGGGAATAATTCCTGGCGCCGATTAATGACGGTTTGCTGAAAAAAATTTGACACATTTCAGAGTTTTTGACAAAAAACAAAAAAATTTAAGGCAAAAAAAAATTCTGAAATGTTTGCACACTGAAAATTTCGATGGCGTTGTGCAAGACAAAACGAATGAAGACCTTCTGCTGAAAACCCGGTAAGAATATTTGAATATTTACTGCTTTTAGACGTTAAAATATCTGAAAAATCGATGTACCATTACACCTCGGTACGGTACTGATTTGTATAGGAATTTAGACAACAAAATTTAGCAATTCCCACCATCGGGGGCGGTCGAGGGGGGTGCGGATCGACGGGGAATAATTCCAGGCGCCGATTAATGACGGTTTGCTGAAAAAAAATTGACAAATTTCAGAGTTTTTGACAAAAAACAAAAAAAATATAAGGCACAAAAAAATTCTGAAATGTTTGCACACTGAAAACTTCGATGGCGTTGTCCAAGACAAAACGAATGAAGACCTTCTGCTGAAAACCCGGCAAGAATATTTGAATATTTACTGCTTTTAGACGTTAAAATATCTGAAAAATCGATGTACCATTACACCTCGGTACGGTACTGATTTGTATAGGAATTTAGACAACAAAATTTAGCAATTCCCACCATCGGGGGCGGTCGAGGGGGGTGCGGATCGACGGGGAATAATTCCTGGCGCCGATTAATGACGGTTTGCTGAAAAAAATTTGACAAAATTCAGAGTTTTTGACAAAAAAAAAAAAAATTTTAGGCAAAAAAAAAATCTGAAATGTTTGCACACTGAAAATTTCGATGGCGTTGTGCAAGACAAAACGAATGAAGACCTTCTGCTGAAAACCCGGTAAGAATATTTGAATATTTACTGCTTTTAGACGTTAAAATATCTGAAAAATCGATGTACCATTACACCTCGGTACTGATTTGTATAGGAATTTAGACAACAAAATTTAGCAATTCCCACCATCGGGGGCAGTCGAGGGGGGTGCGGATCGACGGGGAATATATCCTGGCGCCGATTAATGACGGTTTGCTGAAAAAAATTTGACAAATTTCAGAGTTTTAGACAAAAAACAAAAAAAATTTAAGGCAAAAAAAAATTCTGAAATGTTCGTACACTGAAAATTTCGATGGCGTTGTGCAAGACAAAACGAATGAAGACCTTCTGCTGAAAACCCGGTAAGAATATTTGAATATTTACTGCTTTTAGACGTTAAAATATCTGAAAAATCGATGTACCATTACACCTCGGTACTGATTTGTATAGGAATTTAGACAACAAAATTTAGCAATTCCCACCATCGGGGGCGGTCGAGGGGGGTGCGGATCGACGGGGAATAATTCCTGGCGCCGATTAATGACGGTTTGCTGAAAAAAATTTGACAAATTTCAGAGTTTTTGACAAAAAACAAAAAAAAATTAAGGCAAAAAAAAATTCTGAAATGTTTGCACACTGAAAATTTCGATGGCGTTGTGCAAGACAAAACGAATGAAGACCTTCTGCTGAAAACCCGGTAAGAATATTTGAATATTTACTGCTTTTAGACGTTAAAATATCTGAAAAATCGATGTACCATTACACCTCGGTACTGATTTGTATAGGAATTTAGACAACAAAATTTAGCAATTCCCACCATCGGGGGCGGTCGAGGGGGGTGCGGATCGACGGGGAATAATTCCTGGCGCCGATAAATGACGGTTTGCTGAAAAAAATTTGACAAATTTCAGAGTTTTTGACAAAAAACAAAAAAAATTTAAGGCAAAAAAAAATTCTGAAATGTTTGCACACTGAAAATTTCGATGGCGTTGTGCAAGACAAAACGAATGAAGACCTTCTGCTGAAAACCCGGTAAGAATATTTAAATATTTACTGCTTTTAGACGTTAAAATATCTGAAAAATCGATGTACCATTACACCTCGGTACGGTACTGATTTGTATAGGAATTTAGACAACAAAATTTAGCAATTCCCACCATCGGGGGCGGTCGAGGGGGGTGCGGATCGACGGGGAATAATTCCTGGCGCCGATTAATGACGGTTTGCTGAAAAAAAATTGACAAATTTCAGAGTTTTTGACAAAAAACAAAAAAAATATAAGGCACAAAAAAATTCTGAAATGTTTGCACACTGAAAACTTCGATGGCGTTGTCCAAGACAAAACGAATGAAGACCTTCTGCTGAAAACCCGGCAAGAATATTTGAATATTTACTGCTTTTAGACGTTAAAATATCTGAAAAATCGATGTACCATTACACCTCGGTACGGTACTGATTTGTATAGGAATTTAGACAACAAAATTTAGCAATTCCCACCATCGGGGGCGGTCGAGGGGGGTGCGGATCGACGGGGAATAATTCCTGGCGCCGATTAATGACGGTTTGCTGAAAAAAATTTGACAAAATTCAGAGTTTTTGACAAAAAACAAAAAAATTTTAGGCAAAAAAAAAATCTGAAATGTTTGCACACTGAAAATTTCGATGGCGTTGTGCAAGACAAAACGAATGAAGACCTTCTGCTGAAAACCCGGTAAGAATATTTGAATATTTACTGCTTTTAGACGTTAAAATATCTGAAAAATCGATGTACCATTACACCTCGGTACTGATTTGTATAGGAATTTAGACAACAAAATTTAGCAATTCCCACCATCGGGGGCAGTCGAGGGGGGTGCGGATCGACGGGGAATATATCCTGGCGCCGATTAATGACGGTTTGCTGAAAAAAATTTGACAAATTTCAAAGTTTTAGACAAAAAACAAAAAAAATTTAAGGCAAAAAAAAATTCTGAAATGTTCGTACACTGAAAATTTCGATGGCGTTGTGCAAGACAAAACGAATGAAGACCTTCTGCTGAAAACCCGGTAAGAATATTTAAATATTTACTGCTTTTAGACGTTAAAATATCTGAAAAATCGATGTACCATTACACCTCGGTACTGATTTGTATAGGAATTTAGACAACAAAATTTAGCAATTCCCACCATCGGGGGCGGTCGAGGGGGGTGCGGATCAACGGGGAATAATTCCTGGCGCCGATTAATGACGGTTTGCTGAAAAAAATTTGACACATTTCAGAGTTTTTGACAAAAAACAAAAAAAATTTAAGGCAAAAAAAAATTCTGAAATGTTTGCACACTGAAAATTTCGATGGCGTTGTGCAAGACAAAACGAATGAAGACCTTCTGCTGAAAACCCGGTAAGAATATTTAAATATTTACTGCTTTTAGACGTTAAAATATCTGAAAAATCGATGTACCATTACACCTCGGTACTGATTTGTATAGGAATTTAGACAACAAAATTTAGCAATTCCCACCATCGGGGGCGGTCGAGGGGGGTGCGGATCGACGGGGAATAATTCCTGGCGCCGATTAATGACGGTTTGCTGAAAAAAATTTGACACATTTCAGAGTTTTTGACAAAAAACAAAAAAATTTAAGGCAAAAAAAAATTCTGAAATGTTTGCACACTGAAAATTTCGATGGCGTTGTGCAAGACAAAACGAATGAAGACCTTCTGCTGAAAACCCGGTAAGAATATTTGAATATTTACTGCTTTTAGACGTTAAAATATCTGAAAAATCGATGTACCATTACACCTCGGTACTGATTTGTATAGGAATTTAGACAACAAAATTTAGCAATTCCCACCATCGGGGGCGGTCGAGGGGGGTGCGGATCAACGGGGAATAATTCCTGGCGCCGATTAATGACGGTTTGCTGAAAAAAATTTGACACATTTCAGAGTTTTTGACAAAAAACAAAAAAAATTTAAGGCAAAAAAAAATTCTGAAATGTTTGCACACTGAAAATTTCGATGGCGTTGTGCAAGACAAAACGAATGAAGACCTTCTGCTGAAAACCCGGTAAGAATATTTGAATATTTACTGCTTTTAGACGTTAAAATATCTGAAAAATCGATGTACCATTACACCTCGGTACTGATTTGTATAGGAATTTAGACAACAAAATTTAGCAATTCCCACCATCGGGGGCGGTCGAGGGGGGTGCGGATCGACGGGGAATAATTCCTGGCGCCGATTAATGACGGTTTGCTGAAAAAAATTTGACACATTTCAGAGTTTTTGACAAAATACAAAAAAATTTAAGGCAAAAAAAAATTCTGAAATGTTTGCACACTGAAAATTTCGATGGCGTTGTGCAAGACAAAACGAATGAAGACCTTCTGCTGAAAACCCGGTAAGAATATTTGAATATTTACTGCTTTTAGACGTTAAAATATCTGAAAAATCGATGTACCATTACACCTCGGTACTGATTTGTATAGGAATTTAGACAACAAAATTTAGCAATTCCCACCATCGGGGGCGGTCGAGGGGGGTGCGGATCGACGGGGAATAATTCCTGGCGCCGATTAATGACGGTTTGCTGAAAAAAATTTGACAAATTTCAGAGTTTTTGACAAAAACCAAAAAAAATTTAAGGCACAAAAAAATTCTGAAATGTTTGCACACTGAAAATTTCGATGGCGTTGTGCAAGACAAAACGAATGAAGACCTTCTGCTGAAAACCCGGTAAGAATATTTAAATATTTACTGCTTTTAGACGTTAAAATATCTGAAAAATCGATGTACCATTACACCTCGGTACTGATTTGTATAGGAATTTAGACAACAAAATTTAGCAATTCCCACCATCGGGGGCGGTCAAGGGGGGTACGAATCGACGAAGAATATATCCTGTCGCCGATTAATGACGGTTTGCTGAAAAAAATTTGACAAATTTCAGAGTTTTTGACAAAAAACAAAAAAAATTTAAGGCAAAAAAAAATTCTGAAATGTTTGCACACTGAAAATTTCGATGGCGTTGTGCAAGACCTAACGAATGAAGACCTTCTGCTGAAAACCCGGTAAGAATATTTGAATATTTACTGCTTTTAGACGTTAAAATATCTGAAAAATCGATGTACCATTACACCTCGGTACTGATTTGTATAGGAATTTAGACAACAAAATTTAGCAATTCCCACCATCGGGGGCGGTCGAGGGGGGTGCGAATCGACGGGGAATATATCCTGGCGCCGATTAATGACGGTTTGCTGAAAAAAATTTGACAAATTTCAGAGTTTTTGACAAAAAACAAAAAAAATTTAAGGCAAAAAAAAATTCTGAAATGTTTGCACACTGAAAATTTCGATGGCGTTGTGCAAGACAAAACGAATGAAGACCTTCTGCTGAAAACCCGGTAAGAATATGTGAATATTTACTGCTTTTAGACGTTAAAATATCTGAAAAATCGATGTACCATTACACCTCGGTACTGATTTGTATAGGAATTTAGACAACAAAATTTAGCAATTCCCACCATCGGGGGCGGTCGAGGGGGGTGCGGATCGACGGGGAATAATTCCTGGCGCCGATTAATGACGGTTTGCTGAAAAAAGTTTGACAAATTTCAGAGTTTTTGACAAAAAACAAAAAAAATTTAAGGCAAAAAAAAATTCTGAAATGTTTGTACACTGACAATTTCGATGGCGTTGTGCAAGACAAAACGAATGAAGACCTTCTGCTGAAAACCCGGTAAGAATATTTAAATATTTACTGCTTTTAGACGTTAAAATATCTGAAAAATCGATGTACCATTACACCTCGGTACTGATTTGTATAGGAATTTAGACAACAAAATTTAGCAATTCCCACCATCGGGGGCGGTCGAGGGGGGTGCGGATCGACGGGGAATAATTCCTGGCGCCGATTAATGACGGTTTGCTGAAAAAAAATTGACAAATTTCAGAGTTTTTGACAAAAAACAAAAAAAATTTAAGGCAAAAAAAAATTCTGAAATGTTTGTGCACTGAAAATTTCGAAGGCGTTGTGCAAGACAAAACGAATAAAGACCTTCTGCTGAAAACCCGGTAAGAATATTTGAATATTTACGGCTTTTAGACGTTAAAATATGCTGAAAAAAATTTGACAAATTTCAGAGATTTTGACAAAAAACAAAAAAAATTTAAGGCAAAAAAAAATTCTGAAATGTTTGTGCACTGAAAATTTCGAAGGCGTTGTGCAAGACAAAACGAATAAAGACCTTCTGCTGAAAACCCGGTAAGAATATTTGAATATTTACTGCTTTTAGACGTTAAAATATCTGAAAAATCGATGTACCATTACACCTCGGTACGGTACTGATTTGTATAGGAATTTAGACAACAAAATTTAGCAATTCCCACCATCGGGGGCGGTCGAGGGGGGTGCGGATCGACGGGGAATAATTCCTGGCGCCGATTAAACGACGGTTTGCTGAAAAAAAATTGACAAATTTCAGAGGTTTTGACAAAAAACAAAAAAAATATAAGGCAAAAAAAAATTCTGAAATGTTTGCACACTGAAAACTTCGATGGCGTTGTGCAAGACAAAACGAATGAAGACCTTCTGCTGAAAACCCGGTAAGAAATATTTGAATATTTACTGCTTTTAGACGTTAAAATATCTGAAAAATCGATGTACCATTACACCTCGGTACTGATTTGTATAGGAATTTAGACAACAAAATTTAGCAATTCCCACCATCGGGGGCGGTCGAGGGGGTGCGGATCGACGGGGAATAATTCCTGGCACCGATTAATGACGGTTTGCTGAAAAAAATTTGACAAATTTCAGAGTTTTTGACAAAAAACAAAAAAAATTTAAGGCACAAAAAAATTCTGAAATGTTTGCACACTGAAAATTTCGATGGCGTGTGCAAGACAAAACGAATGAAGACCTTCTGCTGAAAACCCGGTAAGAATATTTGAATATTTACTGCTTTTAGACGTTAAAATATCTGAAAAATCGATGTACCATTACACCTCGGTACTGATTTGTATAGGAATTTAGACAACAAAATTTAGCAATTCCCACCATCGGGGGCGGTCGAGGGGGTGCGGATCGGACGGGGAATAATTCCTGGCGCCGATTAATGACGGTTTGCTGAAAAAAATTTGACAAATTTCAGAGTTTTGACAAAAACCAAAAAAAATTTAAGGCACAAAAAAATTCTGAAATGTTTGCACACTGAAAATTTCGATGGCGTTGTGCAAGACAAAACGAATGAAGACCTTCTGCTGAAAACCCGGTAAGAATATTTAAATATTTACTGCTTTTAGACGTTAAAATATCTGAAAAATCGATGTACCATTACACCTCGGTACTGATTTGTATAGGAATTTAGACAACAAAAATTTAGCAATTCCCACCATCGGGGCGGTCAAGGGGGGTGCGAATCGGACGAAGAATATATCCTGGCGCCGATTAATGACGGTTTGCTGAAAAAAATTTGACAAATTTCAGAGTTTTTGACAAAAAACAAAAAAAATTTAAGGCAAAAAAAAATTCTGAAATGTTTGCACACTGAAAATTTCGATGGCGTTGTGCAAGACAAAACGAATGAAGACCTTCTGCTGAAAACCCGGTAAGAATATTTGAATATTTACTGCTTTTAGACGTTTAAAATATCTGAAAAATCGATGTACCATTACACCTCGGTACTGATTTGTATAGGAATTTAGACAACAAAATTTAGCAATTCCCACCATCGGGGGCGGTCGAGGGGGGTGCGAATCGACGGGGAATATATCCTGGCGCCGATTAATGACGGTTTGCTGAAAAAAAATTGACAAATTTCAGAGTTTTTGACAAAAAACAAAAAAAATTTAAGGCAAAAAAAAATTCTGAAATGTTTGCACCTGAAAATTTCGATGGCGTTGTGCAAGACAAAACGAATGAAGACCTTCTGCTGAAAACCCGGTAAGAATATGTGAATATTTACTGCTTTTAGACGTTAAAATATCTGAAAAATCGATGTACCATTACACCTCGGTACTGATTTGTATAGGAATTTAGACAACAAACATTTAGCAATTCCCACCATCGGGGGCGGTCGAGGGGGGTGCGGATCGACGGGAATAATTCCTGGCGCCGATTAATGACGGTTTGCTGAAAAAAGTTTGACAAATTTCAGAGTTTTTGACAAAAACAAAAAAAATTTAAGGCAAAAAAAAATTCTGAAATGTTTGTACACTGACAATTTCGATGGCGTTGTGCAAGACAAAACGAATGAAGACCTTCTGCTGAAAACCCGGTAAGAATATTTGAATATTTACTGCTTTTAGACGTTAAAATATCTGAAAAATCGATGTACCATTACACCTCGGTACTGATTTGTATAGGAATTTAGACAACAAAATTTAGCAATTCCCACCATCGGGGGCGGTCGAGGGGGGTGCGGATCGACGGGGAATAATTCCTGGCGCCGATTAATGACGGTTTGCTGAAAAAAGTTTGACAAATTTCAGAGTTTTTGACAAAAAACAATAAAAATTTAAGGCAAAAAAAAATTCTGAAATGTTCGTACACTGAAAATTTCGATGGCGTTGTGCAAGACAAAACGAATGAAGACCTTCTGCTGAAAACCCGGTAAGAATATTTGAATATTTACTGCTTTTAGACGTTAAAATATCTGAAAAATCGATGTACCATTACACCTCGGTACTGATTTGTATAGGAATTTAGACAACAAAATTTAGCAATTCCCACCATCGGGGGCGGTCGAGGGGGGTGCGGATCGACGGGGAATAATTCCTGGCGCCGATTAATGACGGTTTGCTGAAAAAAAATTGACAAATTTCAGAGTTTTTGACAAAAAACAAAAAAAAATTAAGGCAAAAAAAAATTCTGAAATTTTTGCACACTGAAAATTTCGATGACGTTGTGCAAGACAAAACGAATGAAGACCTTCTGCTGAAAACCCGGTAAGAATATTTGAATATTTACGGCTTTTAGACGTTAAAATATGCTGAAAAAAATTTGACAAATTTCAGAGATTTTGACAAAAAACAAAAAAAATTTAAGGCAAAAAAAAATTCTGAAATGTTTGTGCACTGAAAATTTCGAAGGCGTTGTGCAAGACAAAACGAATAAAGACCTTCTGCTGAAAACCCGGTAAGAATATTTGAATATTTACTGCTTTTAGACGTTAAAATATCTGAAAAATCGATGTACCATTACACCTCGGTACGGTACTGATTTGTATAGGAATTTAGACAACAAAATTTAGCAATTCCCACCATCGGGGGCGGTCGAGGGGGGTGCGGATCGACGGGGAATAATTCCTGGCGCCGATTAATGACGGTTTGCTGAAAAAAAATTGACAAATTTCAGAGTTTTTGACAAAAAACAAAAAAAATATAAGGCAAAAAAAAATTCTGAAATGTTTGCACACTGAAAACTTCGATGGCGTTGTGCAAGACAAAACGAATGAAGACCTTCTGCTGAAAACCCGGTAAGAATATTTGAATATTTACTGCTTTTAGACGTTAAAATATCTGAAAAATCGATGTACCATTACACCTCGGTACTGATTTGTATAGGAATTTAGACAACAAAATTTAGCAATTCCCACCATCGGGGGCGGTCGAGGGGGGTGCGGATCGACGGGGAATAATTCCTGGCGCCGATAAATGACGGTTTGCTGAAACAAAATTGACAAATTTCAGAGTATTTGACAAAAAACAAAAAAAAATTTAAGGCAAAAAAAAATCTGAAATGTTTGCACACTGAAAACTTCGATGGCGTTGTGCAAGACAAAACGAATGAAGACCTTCTGCTGAAAACCCGGTAAGAATATTTAAATATTTACTGCTTTTAGACGTTAAAATATCTGAAAAATCGATGTACCATTACACCTCGGTACTGATTTGTATAGGAATTTAGACAACAAAAGTTAGCAATTCCCACCATCGGGGGCGGTCGAGGGGGGTGCGGATCGACGGGGAATAATTCCTGGCGCCGATTAATGACGGTTTGCTGAAAAAAAATTAACAAATTTCAGAGTTTTTGACAAAAAACAAAAAAAATATAAGGCAAAAAAAAATTCTGAAATGTTTGCACACTGAAAACTTCGATGGCGTTGTGCAAGACAAAACGAATGAAGACCTTCTGCTGAAAACCCGGTAAGAATATTTGAATATTTACTGCTTTTAGACGTTAAAATATCTGAAAAATCGATGTACCATTACACCTCGGTACTGATTTGTATAGGAATTTAGACAACAAAATTTAGCAATTCCCACCATCGGGGCGGTCGAGGGGGGTGCGGATCGACGGGGAATAATTCCTGACACCGATTAATGACGGTTTGCTGAAAAAAAATTGACAAATTTCAGAGTTTTTGACAAAAAACAAAAAAAATTTAAGGCAAAAAAAAAATCTGAAATGTTTGTACACTGACAATATCGATGGCGTTGTGCAAGACAAAACGAATGAAGACCTTCTGCTGAAAACCCGGTAAGAATATTTGAATATTTACTGCTTTTAGACGTTAAAATATCTGAAAAATCGATGTACCATTACACCTCGGTACTGATTTGTATAGGAATTTAGACAACAAACTTTAGCAATTCCCACCATCGGGGGCGGTCGAGGGGGGTGCGGATCGACGGGGAATAATTCCTGGCGCCGATTAATGACGGTTTGCTGAAAAAATTTGACAAATTTCAGAGTTTTTGACAAAAAACAAAAAAAATTTAAGGCAAAAAAAAATTCTGAAATGTTCGTACACTGAAAATTTCGATGGCGTTGTGCAAGACAAAACGAATGAAGACCTTCTGCTGAAAACCCGGTAAGAATATTTGAATATTTACGGCTTTTAGACGTTAAAATATGCTGAAAAAAATTTGACATATTTCAGAGATTTTGACAAAAAACAAAAAAAATTTAAGGCAAAAAAAAATTCTGAAATGTTTGTGCACTGAAAATTTCGAAGGCGTTGTGCAAGACAAAACGAATAAAGACCTTCTGCTGAAAACCCGGTAAGAATATTTGAATATTTACTGCTTTTAGACGTTAAAATATCTGAAAAATCGATGTACCATTACACCTCGGTACGGTACTGATTTGTATAGGAATTTAGACAACAAAATTTAGCAATTCCCACCATCGGGGGCGGTCGAGGGGGGTGCGGATCGACGGGGAATAATTCCTGGCGCCGATTAATGACGGTTTGCTGAAAAAAAATTGACAAATTTCAGAGTTTTTGACAAAAAACAAAAAAAATATAAGGCACAAAAAAATTCTGAAATGTTTGCACACTGAAAACTTCGATGGCGTTGTCCAAGACAAAACGAATGAAGACCTTCTGCTGAAAACCCGGTAAGAATATTTGAATATTTACTGCTTTTAGACGTTAAAATATCTGAAAAATCGATGTACCATTACACCTCGGTACTGATTTGTATAGGAATTTAGACAACAAAATTTAGCAATTCCCACCATCGGGGGCGGTCGAGGGGGGTGCGGATCGACGGGGAATAATTCCTGGCGCCGATTAATGACGGTTTGCTAAAAAAATTTGACAAATTTCAGAGTTTTTGACAAAAACCAAAAAAAATTTAAGACACAAAAAAATTCTGAAATGTTTGCACACTGAAAATTTCGATGGCGTTGTGCAAGACAAAACGAATGAAGACCTTCTGCTGAAAACCCGGTAAGAATATTTGAATATTTACTGCTTTTAGACGTTAAAATATCTGAAAAATCGATGTACCATTACACCTCGGTACTGATTTGTATAGGAATTTAGACAACAAAATTTAGCAATTCCCACCATCGGGGGCGGTCGAGGGGGGTGCGGATCGACGGGGAATAATTCCTGGCGCCGATTAATGACGGTTTGCTGAAAAAAATTTAACAAATTTCAGAGTTTTTGACAAAAAACAAAAAAAATTTAAGGCAAAAAAAAATTCTGAAATGTTTGCACACTGAAAATTTCGATGGCGTTGTGCAAGACAAAACGAATGAAGACCTTCTGCTGAAAACCCGGTAAGAATATTTAATATTTACTGCTTTTAGACGTTAAAATATCTGAAAAATCGATGTACCATTACACCTCGGTACTGATTTGTATAGGAATTTAGACAACAAAATTTAGCAATTCCCACCATCGGGGGCGGTCGAGGGGGGTGCGGATCGACGGGGAATAATTCCTGGCGCCGATTAATGACGGTTTGCTGAAAAAAATTTGACAGATTTCAGAGTTTTTGACAAAAAACAAAAAAAATTTAAGGCACAAAAAAATTCTGAAATGTTTGCACACTGAAAATTTCGATGGCGTTGTGCAAGACAAAACGAATGAAGACCTTCTGCTGAAAACCCGGTAAGAATATTTGAATATTTACTGCTTTTAGACGTTAAAATATCTGAAAAATCGATGTACCTACCATTACACCTCGGTACGGTACTGATTTGTATAGGAATTTAGACAACAAAATGTAGCAATTCTCACCATCGGAGGCGGTCGAGGGGGGTGCGGATCGACGGGGAATATATCCTGGTGCCGATTAATGACGGTTAGCTGAAAAAAAATTGACAAATTTCAGAGTTTTTGACAAAAAACAAAAAAAAATTAAGGCAAAAAAAAATTCTGAAATGTTTGCACACTGAAAATTTCGATGGCGTTGTGCAAGACAAAACGAATGAAGACCTTCTGCTGAAAACCCGGTAAGAATATTTGAATATTTACTGCTTTTAGACGTTAAAATATCTGAAAAATCGATGTACCATTACACCTCGGTACGGTACTGATTTGTATAGGAATTTAGACAACAAAATTTAGCAATTCCCACCATCGGGGGCGGTCGAGGGGGGTGCGGATCGACGGGGAATAATTCCTGGCGCCGATTAATGACGGTTTGCTGAAAAAAATTTGACAAAATTCAGAGTTTTTGACAAAAAACAAAAAAAATTTAAGGCAAAAAAAAAATCTGAAATGTTTGCACACTGAAAATTTCGATGGCGTTGTGCAAGACAAAACGAATGAAGACCTTCTGCTGAAAACCCGGTAAGAATATTTGAATATTTACTGCTTTTAGACGTTAAAATATCTGAAAAATCGATGTACCATTACACCTCGGTACTGATTTGTATAGGAATTTAGACAACAAAATTTAGCAATTCCCACCATCGGGGGCAGTCGAGGGGGGTGCGGATCGACGGGGAATATATCCTGGCGCCGATTAATGACGGTTTGCTGAAAAAAATTTGACAAATTTCAGAGTTTTAGACAAAAAACAAAAAAAATTTAAGGCAAAAAAAAATTCTGAAATGTTCGTACACTGAAAATTTCGATGGCGTTGTGCAAGACAAAACGAATGAAGACCTTCTGCTGAAAACCCGGTAAGAATATTTGAATATTTACTGCTTTTAGACGTTAAAATATCTGAAAAATCGATGTACCATTACACCTCGGTACTGATTTGTATAGGAATTTAGACAACAAAATTTAGCAATTCCCACCATCGGGGGCGGTCGAGGGGGGTGCGGATCGACGGGGAATAATTCCTGGCGCCGATTAATGACGGTTTGCTGAAAAAAATTTGACAAATTTCAGAGTTTTTGACAAAAAACAAAAAAAAATTAAGGCAAAAAAAAATTCTGAAATGTTTGCACACTGAAAATTTCGATGGCGTTGTGCAAGACAAAACGAATGAAGACCTTCTGCTGAAAACCCGGTAAGAATATTTGAATATTTACTGCTTTTAGACGTTAAAATATCTGAAAAATCGATGTACCATTACACCTCGGTACTGATTTGTATAGGAATTTAGACAACAAAATTTAGCAATTCCCACCATCGGGGGCGGTCGAGGGGGGTGCGGATCGACGGGGAATAATTCCTGGCGCCGATAAATGACGGTTTGCTGAAAAAAAATTGACAAATTTCAGAGTATTTGACAAAAAACAAAAAAAATTTAAGGCAAAAAAAAAATCTGAAATGTTTGCACACTGAAAATTTCGATGGCGTTGTGCAAGACAAAACGAATGAAGACCTTCTGCTGAAAACCCGGTAAGAATATTTAAATATTTACTGCTTTTAGACGTTAAAATATCTGAAAAATCGATGTACCATTACACCTCGGTACTGATTTGTATAGGAATTTAGACAACAAAATTTAGCAATTCCCACCATCGGGGGCGGTCGAGGGGGGTGCGGATCAACGGGGAATAATTCCTGGCGCCGATTAATGACGGTTTGCTGAAAAAAATTTGACACATTTCAGAGTTTTTGACAAAAAACAAAAAAAATTTAAGGCAAAAAAAAATTCTGAAATGTTTGCACACTGAAAATTTCGATGGCGTTGTGCAAGACAAAACGAATGAAGACCTTCTGCTGAAAACCCGGTAAGAATATTTAAATATTTACTGCTTTTAGACGTTAAAATATCTGAAAAATCGATGTACCATTACACCTCGGTACTGATTTGTATAGGAATTTAGACAACAAAATTTAGCAATTCCCACCATCGGGGGCGATCGAGGGGGGTTCGGATCGACGGGCAATAATTCCTGGCGCCGATTAATGACGGTTTGCTGAAAAAATTTGACAAATTTCAGAGTTTTTGACAAAAAACAAAAAAAAATTAAGGCAAAAAAAAATTCTGAAATGTTTGCACACTGAAAATTTCGATGGCGTTGTGCAAGACAAAACGAATGAAGACCTTCTGCTGAAAACCCGGTAAGAATATGTGAATATTTACTGCTTTTAGACGTTAAAATATCTGAAAAATCGATGTACCATTACACCTCGGTACTGATTTGTATAGGAATTTAGACAACAAAATTTAGCAATTCCCACCATCGGGGGCGGTCGAGGGGGGTGCGAATCGACGGGGAATATATCCTGGCGCCGATTAATGACGGTTTGCTGAAAAAAATTTGACAAATTTCAGAGTTTTTGACAAAAAACAAAAAAAATTTAAGGCAAAAAAAAATTCTGAAATGTTTGCACACTGAAAATTTCGATGGCGTTGTGCAAGACAAAACGAACGAAGACCTTCTGCTGAAAACCCGGTAAGAATATGTGAATATTTACTGCTTTTAGACGTTAAAATATCTGAAAAATCGATGTACCATTACACCTCGGTACTGATTTGTATAGGAATTTAGACAACAAAATTTAGCAATTCCCACCATCGGGGGCGGTCGAGGGGGGTGCGAATCGACGGGGAATATATCCTGGCGCCGATTAATGACGGTTTGCTGAAAAAAATTTGACAAATTTCAGAGTTTTTGACAAAAAACAAAAAAAATTTAAGGCAAAAAAAAATTCTGAAATGTTTGCACACTGAAAATTTCGATGGCGTTGTGCAAGACAAAACGAATGAAGACCTTCTGCTGAAAACCCGGTAAGAATATTTGAATATTTACGGCTTTTAGACGTTAAAATATGCTGAAAAAAATTTGACAAATTTCAGAGATTTTGACAAAAAACAAAAAAAATTTAAGGCAAAAAAAAATTCTGAAATGTTTGTGCACTGAAAATTTCGAAGGCGTTGTGCAAGACAAAACGAATAAAGACCTTCTGCTGTAAACCCGGTAAGAATATTTGAATATTTACTGCTTTTAGACGTTAAAATATCTGAAAAATCGATGTACCATTACACCTCGGTACTGATTTGTATAGGAATTTAGACAACAAAATTTAGCAATTCCCACCATCGGGGCGGTCGAGGGGGGTGCGGATCGACGGGGAATAATTCCTGGCGCCGATTAATGACGGTTTGCTGAAAAAAAATTGACAAATTTCAGAGTTTTTGACAAAAAACAAAAAAAATTTAAGGCAAAAAAAAATTCTGAAATGTTTGTACACTGACAATATCGATGGCGTTGTGCAAGACAAAACGAATGAAGACCTTCTGCTGAAAACCCGGTAAGAATATTTGAATATTTACTGCTTTTAGACGTTAAAATATCTGAAAAATCGATGTACCATTACACCTCGGTACTGATTTGTATAGGAATTTAGACAACAAAATTTAGCAATTCCCACCATCGGGGGCGGTCGACGGGGGTTGCGAATCGACGGGGAATAATTCCTGGCGCCGATTAATGACGGTTTGCTGAGAAAATTTGACAAATTTCAGAGTTTTTGACAAAAAACAAAAAAAATTTAAGGCAAAAAAAAATTCTGAAATGTTCGTACACTGAAAATTTCGATGGCGTTGTGCAAGACAAAACGAATGAAGACCTTCTGCTGAAAACCCGGTAAGAATATTTGAATATTTACTGCTTTTAGACGTTAAAATATCTGAAAAATCGATGTACCATTACACCTCGGTACTGATTTGTATAGGAATTTAGACAACAAAATTTAGCAATTCCCACCATCGGGGGCGGTCGACGGGGGTTGCGAATCGACGGGGAATAATTCCTGGCGCCGATTAATGACGGTTTGCTGAAAAAATTTGACAAATTTCAGAGTTTTTGACAAAAAACAAAAAAAATATAAGGCACAAAAAAATTCTGAAATGTTTGCACACTGAAAACTTCGATGGCGTTGTCCAAGACAAAACGAATGAAGACCTTCTGCTGAAAACCCGGTAAGAATATTTGAATATTTACTGCTTTTAGACGTTAAAATATCTGAAAAATCGATGTACCATTACACCTCGGTACTGATTTGTATAGGAATTTAGACAACAAAATTTAGCAATTCCCACCATCGGGGGCAGTCGAGGGGGGTGCGGATCGACGGGGAATATATCCTGGCGCCGATTAATGACGGTTTGCTGAAAAAAATTTGACAAATTTCAGAGTTTTAGACAAAAAACAAAAAAAATTTAAGGCAAAAAAAAATTCTGAAATGTTCGTACACTGAAAATTTCGATGGCGTTGTGCAAGACAAAACGAATGAAGACCTTCTGCTGAAAACCCGGTAAGAATATTTGAATATTTACTGCTTTTAGACGTTAAAATATCTGAAAAATCGATGTACCATTACACCTCGGTACTGATTTGTATAGGAATTTAGACAACAAAATTTAGCAATTCCCACCATCGGGGGCGGTCGAGGGGGGTGCGGATCGACGGGGAATAATTCCTGGCGCCGATTAATGACGGTTTGCTGAAAAAAATTTGACAAATTTCAGAGTTTTTGACAAAAAACAAAAAAAAATTAAGGCAAAAAAAAATTCTGAAATGTTTGCACACTGAAAATTTCGATGGCGTTGTGCAAGACAAAACGAATGAAGACCTTCTGCTGAAAACCCGGTAAGAATATTTGAATATTTACTGCTTTTAGACGTTAAAATATCTGAAAAATCGATGTACCATTACACCTCGGTACTGATTTGTATAGGAATTTAGACAACAAAATTTAGCAATTCCCACCATCGGGGGCGGTCGAGGGGGGTGCGGATCGACGGGGAATAATTCCTGGCGCCGATAAATGACGGTTTGCTGAAAAAAAATTGACAAATTTCAGAGTATTTGACAAAAAACAAAAAAAATTTAAGGCAAAAAAAAAATCTGAAATGTTTGCACACTGAAAATTTCGATGGCGTTGTGCAAGACAAAACGAATGAAGACCTTCTGCTGAAAACCCGGTAAGAATATTTAAATATTTACTGCTTTTAGACGTTAAAATATCTGAAAAATCGATGTACCATTACACCTCGGTACTGATTTGTATAGGAATTTAGACAACAAAATTTAGCAATTCCCACCATCGGGGGCGGTCGAGGGGGGTGCGGATCAACGGGGAATAATTCCTGGCGCCGATTAATGACGGTTTGCTGAAAAAAATTTGACACATTTCAGAGTTTTTGACAAAAAACAAAAAAAATTTAAGGCAAAAAAAAATTCTGAAATGTTTGCACACTGAAAATTTCGATGGCGTTGTGCAAGACAAAACGAATGAAGACCTTCTGCTGAAAACCCGGTAAGAATATTTAAATATTTACTGCTTTTAGACGTTAAAATATCTGAAAAATCGATGTACCATTACACCTCGGTACTGATTTGTATAGGAATTTAGACAACAAAATTTAGCAATTCCCACCATCGGGGGCGGTCGAGGGGGGTGCGGATCGACGGGGAATAATTCCTGGCGCCGATTAATGACGGTTTGCTGAAAAAATTTGACAAATTTCAGAGTTTTTGACAAAAAACAAAAAAATTTAAGGCAAAAAAAAATTCTGAAATGTTCGTACACTGAAAATTTCGATGGCGTTGTGCAAGACAAAACGAATGAAGACCTTCTGCTGAAAACCCGGTAAGAATATTTGAATATTTACTGCTTTTAGACGTTAAAATATCTGAAAAATCGATGTACCATTACACCTCGGTACTGATTTGTATAGGAATTTAGACAACAAAATTTAGCAATTCCCACCATCGGGGGCGGTCGAGGGGGGTGCGGATCGACGGGGAATAATTCCTGGCGCCGATTAATGACGGTTTGCTGAAAAAATTTGACAAATTTCAGAGTTTTTGACAAAAAACAAAAAAATTTAAGGCAAAAAAAAATTCTGAAATGTTCGTACACTGAAAATTTCGATGGCGTTGTGCAAGACAAAACGAATGAAGACCTTCTGCTGAAAACCCGGTAAGAATATTTGAATATTTACTGCTTTTAGACGTTAAAATATCTGAAAAATCGATGTACCATTACACCTCGGTACTGATTTGTATAGGAATTTAGACAACAAAATTTAGCAATTCCCACCATCGGGGGCGGTCGAGGGGGGTTCGGATCGACGGGCAATAATTCCTGGCGCCGATTAATGACGGTTTGCTGAAAAAATTTGACAAATTTCAGAGTTTTTGACAAAAACCAAAAAAAATTTAAGGCACAAAAAAATTCTGAAATGTTTGCACACTGAAAATTTCGATGGCGTTGTGCAAGACAAAACGAATGAAGACCTTCTGCTGAAAACCCGGTAAGAATATTTGAATATTTACTGCTTTTAGACGTTAAAATATCTGAAAAATCGATGTACCATTACACCTCGGTACTGATTTGTATAGGAATTTAGACAACAAAATTTAGCAATTCCCACCATCGGGGGCGGTCGAGGGGGGTGCGGATCGACGGGGAATAATTCCTGGCGCCGATTAATGACGGTTTGCTGAAAAAAATTTGACAAATTTCAGAGTTTTTGACAAAAAACAAAAAAAATTTAAGGCAAAAATAAATTCTGAAATGTTTGCACACTGAAAATTTCGATGGCGTTGTGCAAGACAAAACGAATGAAGACCTTCTGCTGAAAACCCGGTAAGAATATTTAATATTTACTGCTTTTAGACGTTAAAATATCTGAAAAATCGATGTACCATTACACCTCGGTACTGATTTGTATAGGAATTTAGACAACAAAATTTAGCAATTCCCACCATCGGGGGCGGTCGAGGGGGGTGCTGATCGACGGGGAATAATTCCTAGCGCCGATTAATGACGGTTTGCTGAAAAAAATTTGACAGATTTCAGAGTTTTTGACAAAAAACAAAAAAAATTTAAGGCACAAAAAAATTCTGAAATGTTTGCACACTGAAAATTTCGATGGCGTTGTGCAAGACAAAACGAATGAAGACCTTCTGCTGAAAACCCGGTAAGAATATTTGAATATTTACTGCTTTTAGACGTTAAAATATCTGAAAAATCGATGTACCTACCATTACACCTCGGTACGGTACTGATTTGTATAGGAATTTAGACAACAAAATGTAGCAATTCTCACCATCGGAGGCGGTCGAGGGGGGTGCGGATCGACGGGGAATATATCCTGGCGCCGATTAATGACGGTTAGCTGAAAAAAAATTGACAAATTTCAGAGTTTTTGACAAAAAACAAAAAAAAATTAAGGCAAAAAAAAATTCTGAAATGTTTGCACACTGAAAATTTCGATGGCGTTGTGCAAGACAAAACGAATGAAGACCTTCTGCTGAAAACCCGGTAAGAATATTTGAATATTTACTGCTTTTAGACGTTAAAATATCTGAAAAATCGATGTACCATTACACCTCGGTACGGTACTGATTTGTATAGGAATTTAGACAACAAAATTTAGCAATTCCCACCATCGGGGGCGGTCGAGGGGGGTGCGGATCGACGGGGAATAATTCCTGGCGCCGATTAATGACGGTTTGCTGAAAAAAATTTGACAAAATTCAGAGTTTTTGACAAAAAACAAAAAAAATTTAAGGCAAAAAAAAAATCTGAAATGTTTGCACACTGAAAATTTCGATGGCGTTGTGCAAGACAAAACGAATGAAGACCTTCTGCTGAAAACCCGGTAAGAATATTTGAATATTTACTGCTTTTAGACGTTAAAATATCTGAAAAATCGATGTACCATTACACCTCGGTACTGATTTGTATAGGAATTTAGACAACAAAATTTAGCAATTCCCACCATCGGGGGCAGTCGAGGGGGGTGCGGATCGACGGGGAATATATCCTGGCGCCGATTAATGACGGTTTGCTGAAAAAATTTGACAAATTTCAGAGTTTTTGACAAAAACCAAAAAAAATTTAAGGCACAAAAAAATTCTGAAATGTTTGCACACTGAAAATTTCGATGGCGTTGTGCAAGACAAAACGAATGAAGACCTTCTGCTGAAAACCCGGTAAGAATATTTGAATATTTACTGCTTTTAGACGTTAAAATATCTGAAAAATCGATGTACCATTACACCTCGGTACTGATTTGTATAGGAATTTAGACAACAAAATTTAGCAATTCCCACCATCGGGGGCGGTCGAGGGGGGTGCGGATCGACGGGGAATAATTCCTGGCGCCGATTAATGACGGTTTGCTGAAAAAAATTTGACAAATTTCAGAGTTTTTGACAAAAAACAAAAAAAATTTAAGGCAAAAATAAATTCTGAAATGTTTGCACACTGAAAATTTCGATGGCGTTGTGCAAGACAAAACGAATGAAGACCTTCTGCTGAAAACCCGGTAAGAATATTTGAATATTTACGGCTTTTAGACGTTAAAATATGCTGAAAAAAATTTGACAAATTTCAGAGATTTTGACAAAAAACAAAAAAAATTTAAGGCAAAAAAAAATTCTGAAATGTTTGTGCACTGAAAATTTCGAAGGCGTTGTGCAAGACAAAACGAATAAAGACCTTCTGCTGTAAACCCGGTAAGAATATTTGAATATTTACTGCTTTTAGACGTTAAAATATCTGAAAAATCGATGTACCATTACACCTCGGTACTGATTTGTATAGGAATTTAGACAACAAAATTTAGCAATTCCCACCATCGGGGCGGTCGAGGGGGGTGCGGATCGACGGGGAATAATTCCTGGCGCCGATTAATGACGGTTTGCTGAAAAAAAATTGACAAATTTCAGAGTTTTTGACAAAAAACAAAAAAAATTTAAGGCAAAAAAAAATTCTGAAATGTTTGTACACTGACAATATCGATGGCGTTGTGCAAGACAAAACGAATGAAGACCTTCTGCTGAAAACCCGGTAAGAATATTTGAATATTTACTGCTTTTAGACGTTAAAATATCTGAAAAATCGATGTACCATTACACCTCGGTACTGATTTGTATAGGAATTTAGACAACAAAATTTAGCAATTCCCACCATCGGGGGCGGTCGAGGGGGGTGCGGATCGACGGGGAATAATTCCTGGCGCCGATTAATGACGGTTTGCTGAAAAAATTTGACAAATTTCAGAGTTTTTGACAAAAAACAAAAAAATTTAAGGCAAAAAAAAATTCTGAAATGTTCGTACACTGAAAATTTCGATGGCGTTGTGCAAGACAAAACGAATGAAGACCTTCTGCTGAAAACCCGGTAAGAATATTTGAATATTTACTGCTTTTAGACGTTAAAATATCTGAAAAATCGATGTACCATTACACCTCGGTACTGATTTGTATAGGAATTTAGACAACAAAATTTAGCAATTCCCACCATCGGGGGCGGTCGAGGGGGGTTCGGATCGACGGGCAATAATTCCTGGCGCCGATTAATGACGGTTTGCTGAAAAAATTTGACAAATTTCAGAGTTTTTGACAAAAACCAAAAAAAATTTAAGGCACAAAAAAATTCTGAAATGTTTGCACACTGAAAATTTCGATGGCGTTGTGCAAGACAAAACGAATGAAGACCTTCTGCTGAAAACCCGGTAAGAATATTTGAATATTTACTGCTTTTAGACGTTAAAATATCTGAAAAATCGATGTACCATTACACCTCGGTACTGATTTGTATAGGAATTTAGACAACAAAATTTAGCAATTCCCACCATCGGGGGCGGTCGAGGGGGGTGCGGATCGACGGGGAATAATTCCTGGCGCCGATTAATGACGGTTTGCTGAAAAAATTTGACAAATTTCAGAGTTTTTGACAAAAAACAAAAAAATTTAAGGCAAAAAAAAATTCTGAAATGTTCGTACACTGAAAATTTCGATGGCGTTGTGCAAGACAAAACGAATGAAGACCTTCTGCTGAAAACCCGGTAAGAATATTTGAATATTTACTGCTTTTAGACGTTAAAATATCTGAAAAATCGATGTACCATTACACCTCGGTACTGATTTGTATAGGAATTTAGACAACAAAATTTAGCAATTCCCACCATCGGGGGCGGTCGAGGGGGGTGCGGATCGACGGGGAATAATTCCTGGCGCCGATTAATGACGGTTTGCTGAAAAAATTTGACAAATTTCAGAGTTTTTGACAAAAAACAAAAAAATTTAAGGCAAAAAAAAATTCTGAAATGTTCGTACACTGAAAATTTCGATGGCGTTGTGCAAGACAAAACGAATGAAGACCTTCTGCTGAAAACCCGGTAAGAATATTTGAATATTTACTGCTTTTAGACGTTAAAATATCTGAAAAATCGATGTACCATTACACCTCGGTACTGATTTGTATAGGAATTTAGACAACAAAATTTAGCAATTCCCACCATCGGGGGCGGTCGAGGGGGGTTCGGATCGACGGGCAATAATTCCTGGCGCCGATTAATGACGGTTTGCTGAAAAAATTTGACAAATTTCAGAGTTTTTGACAAAAACCAAAAAAAATTTAAGGCACAAAAAAATTCTGAAATGTTTGCACACTGAAAATTTCGATGGCGTTGTGCAAGACAAAACGAATGAAGACCTTCTGCTGAAAACCCGGTAAGAATATTTGAATATTTACTGCTTTTAGACGTTAAAATATCTGAAAAATCGATGTACCATTACACCTCGGTACTGATTTGTATAGGAATTTAGACAACAAAATTTAGCAATTCCCACCATCGGGGGCGGTCGAGGGGGGTGCGGATCGACGGGGAATAATTCCTGGCGCCGATTAATGACGGTTTGCTGAAAAAAATTTGACAAATTTCAGAGTTTTTGACAAAAAACAAAAAAAATTTAAGGCAAAAATAAATTCTGAAATGTTTGCACACTGAAAATTTCGATGGCGTTGTGCAAGACAAAACGAATGAAGACCTTCTGCTGAAAACCCGGTAAGAATATTTAATATTTACTGCTTTTAGACGTTAAAATATCTGAAAAATCGATGTACCATTACACCTCGGTACTGATTTGTATAGGAATTTAGACAACAAAATTTAGCAATTCCCACCATCGGGGGCGGTCGAGGGGGGTGCTGATCGACGGGGAATAATTCCTGGCGCCGATTAATGACGGTTTGCTGAAAAAAATTTGACAGATTTCAGAGTTTTTGACAAAAAACAAAAAAAATTTAAGGCACAAAAAAATTCTGAAATGTTTGCACACTGAAAATTTCGATGGCGTTGTGCAAGACAAAACGAATGAAGACCTTCTGCTGAAAACCCGGTAAGAATATTTGAATATTTACTGCTTTTAGACGTTAAAATATCTGAAAAATCGATGTACCTACCATTACACCTCGGTACGGTACTGATTTGTATAGGAATTTAGACAACAAAATGTAGCAATTCTCACCATCGGAGGCGGTCGAGGGGGGTGCGGATCGACGGGGAATATATCCTGGCGCCGATTAATGACGGTTAGCTGAAAAAAAATTGACAAATTTCAGAGTTTTTGACAAAAAACAAAAAAAAATTAAGGCAAAAAAAAATTCTGAAATGTTTGCACACTGAAAATTTCGATGGCGTTGTGCAAGACAAAACGAATGAAGACCTTCTGCTGAAAACCCGGTAAGAATATTTGAATATTTACTGCTTTTAGACGTTAAAATATCTGAAAAATCGATGTACCATTACACCTCGGTACGGTACTGATTTGTATAGGAATTTAGACAACAAAATTTAGCAATTCCCACCATCGGGGGCGGTCGAGGGGGGTGCGGATCGACGGGGAATAATTCCTGGCGCCGATTAATGACGGTTTGCTGAAAAAAATTTGACAAAATTCAGAGTTTTTGACAAAAAACAAAAAAAATTTAAGGCAAAAAAAAAATCTGAAATGTTTGCACACTGAAAATTTCGATGGCGTTGTGCAAGACAAAACGAATGAAGACCTTCTGCTGAAAACCCGGTAAGAATATTTGAATATTTACTGCTTTTAGACGTTAAAATATCTGAAAAATCGATGTACCATTACACCTCGGTACTGATTTGTATAGGAATTTAGACAACAAAATTTAGCAATTCCCACCATCGGGGGCAGTCGAGGGGGGTGCGGATCGACGGGGAATATATCCTGGCGCCGATTAATGACGGTTTGCTGAAAAAATTTGACAAATTTCAGAGTTTTTGACAAAAACCAAAAAAAATTTAAGGCACAAAAAAATTCTGAAATGTTTGCACACTGAAAATTTCGATGGCGTTGTGCAAGACAAAACGAATGAAGACCTTCTGCTGAAAACCCGGTAAGAATATTTGAATATTTACTGCTTTTAGACGTTAAAATATCTGAAAAATCGATGTACCATTACACCTCGGTACTGATTTGTATAGGAATTTAGACAACAAAATTTAGCAATTCCCACCATCGGGGGCGGTCGAGGGGGGTGCGGATCGACGGGGAATAATTCCTGGCGCCGATTAATGACGGTTTGCTGAAAAAAATTTGACAAATTTCAGAGTTTTTGACAAAAAACAAAAAAAATTTAAGGCAAAAATAAATTCTGAAATGTTTGCACACTGAAAATTTCGATGGCGTTGTGCAAGACAAAACGAATGAAGACCTTCTGCTGAAAACCCGGTAAGAATATTTGAATATTTACGGCTTTTAGACGTTAAAATATGCTGAAAAAAATTTGACAAATTTCAGAGATTTTGACAAAAAACAAAAAAAATTTAAGGCAAAAAAAAATTCTGAAATGTTTGTGCACTGAAAATTTCGAAGGCGTTGTGCAAGACAAAACGAATAAAGACCTTCTGCTGTAAACCCGGTAAGAATATTTGAATATTTACTGCTTTTAGACGTTAAAATATCTGAAAAATCGATGTACCATTACACCTCGGTACTGATTTGTATAGGAATTTAGACAACAAAATTTAGCAATTCCCACCATCGGGGCGGTCGAGGGGGGTGCGGATCGACGGGGAATAATTCCTGGCGCCGATTAATGACGGTTTGCTGAAAAAAAATTGACAAATTTCAGAGTTTTTGACAAAAAACAAAAAAAATTTAAGGCAAAAAAAAATTCTGAAATGTTTGTACACTGACAATATCGATGGCGTTGTGCAAGACAAAACGAATGAAGACCTTCTGCTGAAAACCCGGTAAGAATATTTGAATATTTACTGCTTTTAGACGTTAAAATATCTGAAAAATCGATGTACCATTACACCTCGGTACTGATTTGTATAGGAATTTAGACAACAAAATTTAGCAATTCCCACCATCGGGGGCGGTCGAAGGGGGTGCGGATCGACGGGGAATAATTCCTGGCGCCGATTAATGACGGTTTGCTGAAAAAATTTGACAAATTTCAGAGTTTTTGACAAAAAACAAAAAAATTTAAGGCAAAAAAAAATTCTGAAATGTTCGTACACTGAAAATTTCGATGGCGTTGTGCAAGACAAAACGAATGAAGACCTTCTGCTGAAAACCCGGTAAGAATATTTGAATATTTACTGCTTTTAGACGTTAAAATATCTGAAAAATCGATGTACCATTACACCTCGGTACTGATTTGTATAGGAATTTAGACAACAAAATTTAGCAATTCCCACCATCGGGGGCGGTCGAGGGGGGTTCGGATCGACGGGCAATAATTCCTGGCGCCGATTAATGACGGTTTGCTGAAAAAATTTGACAAATTTCAGAGTTTTTGACAAAAACCAAAAAAAATTTAAGGCACAAAAAAATTCTGAAATGTTTGCACACTGAAAATTTCGATGGCGTTGTGCAAGACAAAACGAATGAAGACCTTCTGCTGAAAACCCGGTAAGAATATTTGAATATTTACTGCTTTTAGACGTTAAAATATCTGAAAAATCGATGTACCATTACACCTCGGTACTGATTTGTATAGGAATTTAGACAACAAAATTTAGCAATTCCCACCATCGGGGGCGGTCGAGGGGGGTGCGGATCGACGGGGAATAATTCCTGGCGCCGATTAATGACGGTTTGCTGAAAAAAATTTGACAAATTTCAGAGTTTTTGACAAAAAACAAAAAAAATTTAAGGCAAAAATAAATTCTGAAATGTTTGCACACTGAAAATTTCGATGGCGTTGTGCAAGACAAAACGAATGAAGACCTTCTGCTGAAAACCCGGTAAGAATATTTAATATTTACTGCTTTTAGACGTTAAAATATCTGAAAAATCGATGTACCATTACACCTCGGTACTGATTTGTATAGGAATTTAGACAACAAAATTTAGCAATTCCCACCATCGGGGGCGGTCGAGGGGGGTGCTGATCGACGGGGAATAATTCCTGGCGCCGATTAATGACGGTTTGCTGAAAAAAATTTGACAGATTTCAGAGTTTTTGACAAAAAACAAAAAAAATTTAAGGCACAAAAAAATTCTGAAATGTTTGCACACTGAAAATTTCGATGGCGTTGTGCAAGACAAAACGAATGAAGACCTTCTGCTGAAAACCCGGTAAGAATATTTGAATATTTACTGCTTTTAGACGTTAAAATATCTGAAAAATCGATGTACCTACCATTACACCTCGGTACGGTACTGATTTGTATAGGAATTTAGACAACAAAATGTAGCAATTCTCACCATCGGAGGCGGTCGAGGGGGGTGCGGATCGACGGGGAATATATCCTGGCGCCGATTAATGACGGTTAGCTGAAAAAAAATTGACAAATTTCAGAGTTTTTGACAAAAAACAAAAAAAAATTAAGGCAAAAAAAAATTCTGAAATGTTTGCACACTGAAAATTTCGATGGCGTTGTGCAAGACAAAACGAATGAAGACCTTCTGCTGAAAACCCGGTAAGAATATTTGAATATTTACTGCTTTTAGACGTTAAAATATCTGAAAAATCGATGTACCATTACACCTCGGTACGGTACTGATTTGTATAGGAATTTAGACAACAAAATTTAGCAATTCCCACCATCGGGGGCGGTCGAGGGGGGTGCGGATCGACGGGGAATAATTCCTGGCGCCGATTAATGACGGTTTGCTGAAAAAAATTTGACAAAATTCAGAGTTTTTGACAAAAAACAAAAAAAATTTAAGGCAAAAAAAAAATCTGAAATGTTTGCACACTGAAAATTTCGATGGCGTTGTGCAAGACAAAACGAATGAAGACCTTCTGCTGAAAACCCGGTAAGAATATTTGAATATTTACTGCTTTTAGACGTTAAAATATCTGAAAAATCGATGTACCATTACACCTCGGTACTGATTTGTATAGGAATTTAGACAACAAAATTTAGCAATTCCCACCATCGGGGGCAGTCGAGGGGGGTGCGGATCGACGGGGAATATATCCTGGCGCCGATTAATGACGGTTTGCTGAAAAAATTTGACAAATTTCAGAGTTTTTGACAAAAACCAAAAAAAATTTAAGGCACAAAAAAATTCTGAAATGTTTGCACACTGAAAATTTCGATGGCGTTGTGCAAGACAAAACGAATGAAGACCTTCTGCTGAAAACCCGGTAAGAATATTTGAATATTTACTGCTTTTAGACGTTAAAATATCTGAAAAATCGATGTACCATTACACCTCGGTACTGATTTGTATAGGAATTTAGACAACAAAATTTAGCAATTCCCACCATCGGGGGCGGTCGAGGGGGGTGCGGATCGACGGGGAATAATTCCTGGCGCCGATTAATGACGGTTTGCTGAAAAAATTTGACAAATTTCAGAGTTTTTGACAAAAAACAAAAAAAATTTAAGGCAAAAAAAAATTCTGAAATGTTCGTACACTGAAAATTTCGATGGCGTTGTGCAAGACAAAACGAATGAAGACCTTCTGCTGAAAACCCGGTAAGAATATTTGAATATTTACTGCTTTTAGACGTTAAAATATCTGAAAAATCGATGTACCATTACACCTCGGTACTGATTTGTATAGGAATTTAGACAACAAAATTTAGCAATTCCCACCATCGGGGGCAGTCGAGGGGGGTGCGGATCGACGGGGAATATATCCTGGCGCCGATTAATGACGGTTTGCTGAAAAAAATTTGACAAATTTCAGAGTTTTAGACAAAAAACAAAAAAAATTTAAGGCAAAAAAAAATTCTGAAATGTTCGTACACTGAAAATTTCGATGGCGTTGTGCAAGACAAAACGAATGAAGACCTTCTGCTGAAAACCCGGTAAGAATATTTGAATATTTACTGCTTTTAGACGTTAAAATATCTGAAAAATCGATGTACCATTACACCTCGGTACTGATTTGTATAGGAATTTAGACAACAAAATTTAGCAATTCCCACCATCGGGGGCGGTCGAGGGGGGTGCGGATCGACGGGGAATAATTCCTGGCGCCGATTAATGACGGTTTGCTGAAAAAAATTTGACAAATTTCAGAGTTTTTGACAAAAAACAAAAAAAAATTAAGGCAAAAAAAAATTCTGAAATGTTTGCACACTGAAAATTTCGATGGCGTTGTGCAAGACAAAACGAATGAAGACCTTCTGCTGAAAACCCGGTAAGAATATTTGAATATTTACTGCTTTTAGACGTTAAAATATCTGAAAAATCGATGTACCATTACACCTCGGTACTGATTTGTATAGGAATTTAGACAACAAAATTTAGCAATTCCCACCATCGGGGGCGGTCGAGGGGGGTGCGGATCGACGGGGAATAATTCCTGGCGCCGATAAATGACGGTTTGCTGAAAAAAAATTGACAAATTTCAGAGTATTTGACAAAAAACAAAAAAAATTTAAGGCAAAAAAAAAATCTGAAATGTTTGCACACTGAAAATTTCGATGGCGTTGTGCAAGACAAAACGAATGAAGACCTTCTGCTGAAAACCCGGTAAGAATATTTAAATATTTACTGCTTTTAGACGTTAAAATATCTGAAAAATCGATGTACCATTACACCTCGGTACTGATTTGTATAGGAATTTAGACAACAAAATTTAGCAATTCCCACCATCGGGGGCGGTCGAGGGGGGTGCGGATCAACGGGGAATAATTCCTGGCGCCGATTAATGACGGTTTGCTGAAAAAAATTTGAAACATTTCAGAGTTTTTGACAAAAAACAAAAAAAATTTAAGGCAAAAAAAAATTCTGAAATGTTTGCACACTGAAAATTTCGATGGCGTTGTGCAAGACAAAACGAATGAAGACCTTCTGCTGAAAACCCGGTAAGAATATTTAAATATTTACTGCTTTTAGACGTTAAAATATCTGAAAAATCGATGTACCATTACACCTCGGTACTGATTTGTATAGGAATTTAGACAACAAAATTTAGCAATTCCCACCATCGGGGGCGGTCGAGGGGGGTGCGGATCGACGGGGAATAATTCCTGGCGCCGATTAATGACGGTTTGCTGAAAAAAATTTGACACATTTCAGAGTTTTTGACAAAAAACAAAAAAATTTAAGGCAAAAAAAAATTCTGAAATGTTTGCACACTGAAAATTTCGATGGCGTTGTGCAAGACAAAACGAATGAAGACCTTCTGCTGAAAACCCGGTAAGAATATTTGAATATTTACTGCTTTTAGACGTTAAAATATCTGAAAAATCGATGTACCATTACACCTCGGTACTGATTTGTATAGGAATTTAGACAACAAAATTTAGCAATTCCCACCATCGGGGGCGGTCGAGGGGGGTGCGGATCGACGGGGAATAATTCCTGGCGCCGATTAATGACGGTTTCCTGAAAAAAATTTGACAAATTTCAGAGTTTTTGACAAAAAACAAAAAAAATTTAAGGCAAAAATAAATTCTGAAATGTTTGCACACTGAAAATTTCGATGGCGTTGTGCAAGACAAAACGAATGAAGACCTTCTGCTGAAAACCCGGTAAGAATATTTGAATATTTACGGCTTTTAGACGTTAAAATATGCTGAAAAAAATTTGACAAATTTCAGAGATTTTGACAAAAAACAAAAAAAATTTAAGGCAAAAAAAAATTCTGAAATGTTTGTGCACTGAAAATTTCGAAGGCGTTGTGCAAGACAAAACGAATAAAGACCTTCTGCTGTAAACCCGGTAAGAATATTTGAATATTTACTGCTTTTAGACGTTAAAATATCTGAAAAATCGATGTACCATTACACCACGGTACTGATTTGTATAGGAATTTAGACAACAAAATTTAGCAATTCCCACCATCGGGGCGGTCGAGGGGGGTGCGGATCGACGGGGAATAATTCCTGGCGCCGATTAATGACGGTTTGCTGAAAAAAAATTTAAAAATTTCAGAGTTTTTGACAAGAAACAAAAAAAATTTAAGGCAAAAAAAAATTCTGAAATGTTTGTACACTGACAATATCGATGGCGTTGTGCAAGACAAAACGAATGAAGACCTTCTGCTGAAAACCCGGTAAGAATATTTGAATATTTACTGCTTTTAGACGTTAAAATATCTGAAAAATCGATGTACCATTACACCTCGGTACTGATTTGTATAGGAATTTAGACAACAAAATTTAGCAATTCCCACCATCGGGGGCGGTCGAGGGGGGTGCGGATCGACGGGGAATAATTCCTGGCGCCGATTAATGACGGTTTGCTGAAAAAATTTGACAAATTTCAGAGTTTTTGACAAAAAACAAAAAAAATTTAAGGCAAAAAAAAATTCTGAAATGTTCGTACACTGAAAATTTCGATGGCGTTGTGCAAGACAAAACGAATGAAGACCTTCTGCTGAAAACCCGGTAAGAATATTTGAATATTTACTGCTTTTAGACGTTAAAATATCTGAAAAATCGATGTACCATTACACCTCGGTACTGATTTGTATAGGAATTTAGACAACAAAATTTAGCAATTCCCACCATCGGGGGCGGTCGAGGGGGGTTCGGATCGACGGGCAATAATTCCTGGCGCCGATTAATGACGGTTTGCTGAAAAAATTTGACAAATTTCAGAGTTTTTGACAAAAACCAAAAAAAATTTAAGGCACAAAAAAATTCTGAAATGTTTGCACACTGAAAATTTCGATGGCGTTGTGCAAGACAAAACGAATGAAGACCTTCTGCTGAAAACCCGGTAAGAATATTTGAATATTTACTGCTTTTAGACGTTAAAATATCTGAAAAATCGATGTACCATTACACCTCGGTACTGATTTGTATAGGAATTTAGACAACAAAATTTAGCAATTCCCACCATCGGGGGCGGTCGAGGGGGGTGCGGATCGACGGGGAATAATTCCTGGCGCCGATTAATGACGGTTTGCTGAAAAAAATTTGACAAATTTCAGAGTTTTTGACAAAAAACAAAAAAAATTTAAGGCAAAAATAAATTCTGAAATGTTTGCACACTGAAAATTTCGATGGCGTTGTGCAAGACAAAACGAATGAAGACCTTCTGCTGAAAACCCGGTAAGAATATTTAAATATTTACTGCTTTTAGACGTTAAAATATCTGAAAAATCGATGTACCATTACACCTCGGTACTGATTTGTATAGGAATTTAGACAACAAAATTTAGCAATTCCCACCATCGGGGGCGGTCGAGGGGGGTGCGGATCAACGGGGAATAATTCCTGGCGCCGATTAATGACGGTTTGCTGAAAAAAATTTGAAACATTTCAGAGTTTTTGACAAAAAACAAAAAAAATTTAAGGCAAAAAAAAATTCTGAAATGTTTGCACACTGAAAATTTCGATGGCGTTGTGCAAGACAAAACGAATGAAGACCTTCTGCTGAAAACCCGGTAAGAATATTTAAATATTTACTGCTTTTAGACGTTAAAATATCTGAAAAATCGATGTACCATTACACCTCGGTACTGATTTGTATAGGAATTTAGACAACAAAATTTAGCAATTCCCACCATCGGGGGCGGTCGAGGGGGGTGCGGATCGACGGGGAATAATTCCTGGCGCCGATTAATGACGGTTTGCTGAAAAAAATTTGACACATTTCAGAGTTTTTGACAAAAAACAAAAAAATTTAAGGCAAAAAAAAATTCTGAAATGTTTGCACACTGAAAATTTCGATGGCGTTGTGCAAGACAAAACGAATGAAGACCTTCTGCTGAAAACCCGGTAAGAATATTTGAATATTTACTGCTTTTAGACGTTAAAATATCTGAAAAATCGATGTACCATTACACCTCGGTACTGATTTGTATAGGAATTTAGACAACAAAATTTAGCAATTCCCACCATCGGGGGCGGTCGAGGGGGGTGCGGATCGACGGGGAATAATTCCTGGCGCCGATTAATGACGGTTTCCTGAAAAAAATTTGACAAATTTCAGAGTTTTTGACAAAAAACAAAAAAAATTTAAGGCAAAAATAAATTCTGAAATGTTTGCACACTGAAAATTTCGATGGCGTTGTGCAAGACAAAACGAATGAAGACCTTCTGCTGAAAACCCGGTAAGAATATTTGAATATTTACGGCTTTTAGACGTTAAAATATGCTGAAAAAAATTTGACAAATTTCAGAGATTTTGACAAAAAACAAAAAAAATTTAAGGCAAAAAAAAATTCTGAAATGTTTGTGCACTGAAAATTTCGAAGGCGTTGTGCAAGACAAAACGAATAAAGACCTTCTGCTGTAAACCCGGTAAGAATATTTGAATATTTACTGCTTTTAGACGTTAAAATATCTGAAAAATCGATGTACCATTACACCTCGGTACTGATTTGTATAGGAATTTAGACAACAAAATTTAGCAATTCCCACCATCGGGGCGGTCGAGGGGGGTGCGGATCGACGGGGAATAATTCCTGGCGCCGATTAATGACGGTTTGCTGAAAAAAAATTTAAAAATTTCAGAGTTTTTGACAAAAAACAAAAAAAATTTAAGGCAAAAAAAAATTCTGAAATGTTTGTACACTGACAATATCGATGGCGTTGTGCAAGACAAAACGAATGAAGACCTTCTGCTGAAAACCCGGTAAGAATATTTGAATATTTACTGCTTTTAGACGTTAAAATATCTGAAAAATCGATGTACCATTACACCTCGGTACTGATTTGTATAGGAATTTAGACAACAAAATTTAGCAATTCCCACCATCGGGGGCGGTCGAGGGGGGTGCGGATCGACGGGGAATAATTCCTGGCGCCGATTAATGACGGTTTGCTGAAAAAATTTGACAAATTTCAGAGTTTTTGACAAAAAACAAAAAAAATTTAAGGCAAAAAAAAATTCTGAAATGTTCGTACACTGAAAATTTCGATGGCGTTGTGCAAGACAAAACGAATGAAGACCTTCTGCTGAAAACCCGGTAAGAATATTTGAATATTTACTGCTTTTAGACGTTAAAATATCTGAAAAATCGATGTACCATTACACCTCGGTACTGATTTGTATAGGAATTTAGACAACAAAATTTAGCAATTCCCACCATCGGGGGCGGTCGAGGGGGGTTCGGATCGACGGGCAATAATTCCTGGCGCCGATTAATGACGGTTTGCTGAAAAAATTTGACAAATTTCAGAGTTTTTGACAAAAACCAAAAAAAATTTAAGGCACAAAAAAATTCTGAAATGTTTGCACACTGAAAATTTCGATGGCGTTGTGCAAGACAAAACGAATGAAGACCTTCTGCTGAAAACCCGGTAAGAATATTTGAATATTTACTGCTTTTAGACGTTAAAATATCTGAAAAATCGATGTACCATTACACCTCGGTACTGATTTGTATAGGAATTTAGACAACAAAATTTAGCAATTCCCACCATCGGGGGCGGTCGAGGGGGTACGGATCGACGGGGAATAATTCCTGGCGCCGATTAATGACGGTTTGCTGAAAAAAATTTGACAAATTTCAGAGTTTTTGACAAAAAACAAAAAAAATTTAAGGCAAAAATAAATTCTGAAATGTTTGCACACTGAAAATTTCGATGGCGTTGTGCAAGACAAAACGAATGAAGACCTTCTGCTGAAAACCCGGTAAGAATATTTAATATTTACTGCTTTTAGACGTTAAAATATCTGAAAAATCGATGTACCATTACACCTCGGTACTGATTTGTATAGGAATTTAGACAACAAAATTTAGCAATTCCCACCATCGGGGGCGGTCGAGGGGGGTGCGGATCGACGGGGAATAATTCCTGGCGCCGATTAATGACGGTTTGCTGAAAAAAATTTGACAGATTTCAGAGTTTTTGACAAAAAACAAAAAAAATTTAAGGCACAAAAAAATTCTGAAATGTTTGCACACTGAAAATTTCGATGGCGTTGTGCAAGACAAAACGAATGAAGACCTTCTGCTGAAAACCCGGTAAGAATATTTGAATATTTACTGCTTTTAGACGTTAAAATATCTGAAAAATCGATGTACCTACCATTACACCTCGGTACGGTACTGATTTGTATAGGAATTTAGACAACAAAATGTAGCAATTCTCACCATCGGAGGCGGTCGAGGGGGGTGCGGATCGACGGGGAATATATCCTGGCGCCGATTAATGACGGTTAGCTGAAAAAAAATTGACAAATTTCAGAGTTTTTGACAAAAAACAAAAAAAAATTAAGGCAAAAAAAAATTCTGAAATGTTTGCACACTGAAAATTTCGATGGCGTTGTGCAAGACAAAACGAATGAAGACCTTCTGCTGAAAACCCGGTAAGAATATTTGAATATTTACTGCTTTTAGACGTTAAAATATCTGAAAAATCGATGTACCATTACACCTCGGTACTGATTTGTATAGGAATTTAGACAACAAAATTTAGCAATTCCCACCATCGGGGGCGGTCGAGGGGGGTGCGGATCGACGGGGAATAATTCCTGGCGCCGATTAATGACGGTTTGCTGAAAAAAATTTAACAAATTTCAGAGTTTTTGACAAAAAACAAAAAAAAATTAAGGCAAAAAAAAATTCTGAAATGTTTGCACACTGAAAATTTCGATGGCGTTGTGCAAGACAAAACGAATGAAGACCTTCTGCTGAAAACCCGGTAAGAATATTTGAATATTTACTGCTTTTAGACGTTAAAATATCTGAAAAATCGATGTACCATTACACCTCGGTACTGATTTGTATAGGAATTTAGACAACAAAATTTAGCAATTCCCACCATCGGGGGCAGTCGAAGGGGGTGCGGATCGACGGGGAATAATTCCTGGCGCCGATTAATGACGGTTTGCTGAAAAAAATTTGACAAATTTCAGAGTTTTTGACAAAAAACAAAAAATTTAAGGCAAAAAAAAATTCTGAAATGTTTGCGCACTGAAAACTTCGATGGCGTTGTGCAAGACAAAACGAATGAAGACCTTCTGCTGAAAACCCGGTAAGAATATTTGAATATTTACTGCTTTTAGACGTTAAAATATCTGAAAAATCGATGTACCATTACACCTCGGTACTGATTTGTATAGGAATTTAGACAACAAAATTTAGCAATTCCCACCATCGGGGGCGGTCGAGGGGGGTGCGGATCGACGGGGAATAATTCCTGGCGCCGATTAATGACGGTTGGCTGAAAAAAATTTGACAAATTTCAGAGTTTTTGACAAGAAACAAAAAAAATATAAGGCAAAAAAAAATTCTGAAATGTTTGCACACTGAAAACTTCGATGGCGTTGTGCAAGACAAAACGAATGAAGACCTTCTGCTGAAAACCCGGTAAGAATATTTGAATATTTACTGCTTTTAGACGTTAAAATATCTGAAAAATCGATGTACCATTACACCTCGGTACGGTACTGATTTGTATAGGAATTTAGACAACAAAATTTAGCAATTCCCACCATCGGGGGCGGTCGAGGGGGGTGCGGATCGACGGGGAATAATTCCTGGCGCCGATTAATGACGGTTTGCTGAAAAAAAATTGACAAATTTCAGAGATATTGACAAAAAACAAAAAAAATATAAGGCAAAAAAAAATTCTGAAATGTTTGCACACTGAAAACTTCGATGGCGTTGTGCAAGACAAAACGAATGAAGACCTTCTGCTGAAAACCCGGTAAGAATATTTGAATATTTACTGCTTTTAGACGTTAAAATATCTGAAAAATCGATGTACCATTACACCTCGGTACTGATTTGTATAGGAATTTAGACAACAAAATTTAGCAATTCCCACCATCGGGGGCGGTCGAGGGGGGTGCGGATCGACGGGGAATAATTCCTGGCGCCGATTAATGACGGTTTGCTGAAAAAAATTTGACAAATTTCAGAGTTATTGACAAAAAACAAAAAAATTTAAGGCAAAAAAATATTCTAAAATGTTTGCACACTGAAAATTTCGATGGCGTTGTGCAAGACAAAACGAATGAAGACCTTCTGCTGAAAACCCGGTAAGAATATTTGAATATTTACTGCTTTTAGACGTTAAAATATCTGAAAAATCGATGTACCATTACACCTCGGTACTGATTTGTATAGGAATTTAGACAACAAAATTTAGCAATTCCCACCATCGGGGGCGATCGAGGGGGGTGCGAATCGACGGGGAATAATTCCTGGCGCCGATTAATGACGGTTTGCTGAAAAAAATTTGACAAATTTCAGAGTATTTGACAAAAAACAAAAAAAATTTAAGGCAAAAAAAAATTCTGAAATGTTTGCACACTGAAAATTTCGATGGCGTTGTGCAAGACAAAACGAATGAAGACCTTCTGCTGAAAACCCGGTAAGAATATTTGAATATTTACTGCTTTTAGACGTTAAAATATCTGAAAAATCGATGTACCATTACACCTCGGTACTGATTTGTATAGGAATTTAGACAACAAAATTTAGCAATTCCCACCATCGGGGGCGGTCGAGGGGGGTGCGGATCGACGGGGAATAATTCCTGGCGCCGATTAATGACGGTTGGCTGAAAAAAATTTGACAAATTTCAGAGTTTTTGACAAGAAACAAAAAAAATATAAGGCAAAAAAAAATTCTGAAATGTTTGCACACTGAAAACTTCGATGGCGTTGTGCAAGACAAAACGAATGAAGACCTTCTGCTGAAAACCCGGTAAGAATATTTGAATATTTACTGCTTTTAGACGTTAAAATATCTGAAAAATCGATGTACCATTACACCTCGGTACGGTACTGATTTGTATAGGAATTTAGACAACAAAATTTAGCAATTCCCACCATCGGGGGCGGTCGAGGGGGGTGCGGATCGACGGGGAATAATTCCTGGCGCCGATTAATGACGGTTTGCTGAAAAAAAATTGACAAATTTCAGAGTATTTGACAAAAAACAAAAAAAATTTAAGGCAAAAAAAAAAACTGAAATGTTTGCACACTGAAAATTTCGATGGCGTTGTGCAAGACAAAACGAATGAAGACCTTCTGCTGAAAACCCGGTAAGAATATTTGAATATTTACTGCTTTTAGACGTTAAAATATCTGAAAAATCGATGTACCATTACACCTCGGTACTGATTTGTATAGGAATTTAGACAACAAAATTTAGCAATTCCCACCATCGGGGGCGGTCGAGGGGGGTGCGGATCGACGGGGAATAATTCCTGGCGCCGATTAATGACGGTTTGCTGAAAAAAATTTGACAAATTGCAGAGTTTTTGACAAAAAACAAAAAAAATTTAAGGCACAAAAAAATTCTGAAATGTTTGCACACTGAAAATTTCGATGGCGTTGTGCAAGACAAAACGAATGAAGACCTTCTGCTGAAAACCCGGTAAGAATATTTGAATATTTACTGCTTTTAGACGTTAAAATATCTGAAAAATCGATGTACCTACCATTACACCTCGGTACGGTACTGATTTGTATAGGAATTTAGACAACAAAATTTAGCAATTCCCACCATCGGGGGCGGTCGAGGGGTGTGCGGATCGACGGGGAATAATTCCTGGCGCCGATTAATGACGGTTGGCTGAAAAAAATTTAACAAATTTCAGAGTTTTTGACAAAAAACAAAAAAAATATAAGGCAAAAAAAAATTCTGAAATGTTTGCACACTGAAAACTTCGATGGCGTTGTGCAAGACAAAACGAATGAAGACCTTCTGCTGAAAACCCGGTAAGAATATTTGAATATTTACTGCTTTTAGACGTTAAAATATCTGAAAAATCGATGTACCATTACACCTCGGTACTGATTTGTATAGGAATTTAGACAACAAAATTTAGCAATTCCCACCATCAGGGGCGGTCGAGGGGGGTGCGGATCGACGGGGAATAATTCCTGGCGCCGATTAATGACGGTTTGCTGAAAAAAATTTAACAAATTTCAGAGTTTTTGACAAAAAACAAAAAAAATTTAAGGCAAAAAAACATTCTGAAATGTTTGCACACTGAAAATTTCGATGGCGTTGTGCAAGACAAAACGAATGAAGACCTTCTGCTGAAAACCCGGTAAGAATATTTGAATATTTACTGCTTTTAGACGTTAAAATATCTGAAAAATCGATGTACCATTACACCTCGGTACTGATTTGTATAGGAATTTAGACAACAAAATTTAGCAATTCCCACCATCGGGGGCGGTCGAGGGGGGTGCGGATCGACGGGGAATAATTCCTGGCGCCGATTAATGACGGTTTGCTGAAAAAAATTTGACAAATTTCAGAGTTTTTGACTAAAAACAAAAAAAATATAAGGCACAAAAAAATTCTGAAATGTTTGCACACTGAAAACTTCGATGGCGTTGTGCAAGACAAAACGAATGAAGACCTTCTGCTGAAAACCCGGTAAGAATATTTGAATATTTACTGCTTTTAGACGTTAAAATATCTGAAAAATCGATGTACCATTACACCTCGGTACGGTACTGATTTGTATAGGAATTTAGACAACAAAATTTAGCAATTCCCACCATCGGGGGCGGTCGAGGGGGGTGCGGATCGACGGGGAATAATTCCTGGCGCCGATTAATGACGGTTTGCTGAAAAAAATTTGACAAATTTCAGAGTTTTTGACTAAAAACAAAAAAAATATAAGGCACAAAAAAATTCTGAAATGTTTGCACACTGAAAACTTCGATGGCGTTGTGCAAGACAAAACGAATGAAGACCTTCTGCTGAAAACCCGGTAAGAATATTTGAATATTTACTGCTTTTAGACGTAAATATATCTGAAAAATCGATGTACCATTACACCTCGGTACTGATTTGTATAGGAATTTAGACAACAAAATTTAGCAATTCCCACCATCGGGGGCGGTCGAGGGGGGTGCGGATCGACGGGGAATAATTCCTGGCGCCGATTAATGACGGTTTGCTGAAAAAAAATTGACAAATTTCAGAGTTTTTGACAAAAAACAAAACAAAATTAAGGCAAAAAAAAATTCTGAAATGTTTGCACACTGAAAATTTCGATGGCGTTGTGCAAGACAAAACGAATGAAGACCTTCTGCTGAAAACCCGGTAAGAATATTTGAATATTTACTGCTTTTAGACGTTAAAATATCTGAAAAATCGATGTACCATTACACCTCGGTACTGATTTGTATAGGAATTTAGACAACAAAATTTAGCAATTCCCACCATCGGGGGCGGTCGAGGGGGGTGCGGATCGACGGGGAATAATTCCTGGCGCCGATTAATGACGGTTTGCTGAAAAAAATTTGACAAATTTCAGAGTTTTTGACTAAAAACAAAAAAAATATAAGGCACAAAAAAATTCTGAAATGTTTGCACACTGAAAACTTCGATGGCGTTGTGCAAGACAAAACGAATGAAGACCTTCTGCTGAAAACCCGGTAAGAATATTTGAATATTTACTGCTTTTAGACGTTAAAATATCTGAAAAATCGATGTACCATTACACCTCGGTACGGTACTGATTTGTATAGGAATTTAGACAACAAAATTTAGCAATTCCCACCATCGGGGGCGGTCGAGGGGGGTGCGGATCGACGGGGAATAATTCCTGGCGCCGATTAATGACGGTTTGCTGAAAAAATTTGACAAATTTCAGAGTTTTTGACAAAAAACAAAAAAAATTTAAGGCAAAAAAAAATTCTGAAATGTTCGTACACTGAAAATTTCGATGGCGTTGTGCAAGACAAAACGAATGAAGACCTTCTGCTGAAAACCCGGTAAGAATATTTGAATATTTACTGCTTTTAGACGTTAAAATATCTGAAAAATCGATGTACCATTACACCTCGGTACTGATTTGTATAGGAATTTAGACAACAAAATTTAGCAATTCCCACCATCGGGGGCGGTCGAGGGGGGTTCGGATCGACGGGCAATAATTCCTGGCGCCGATTAATGACGGTTTGCTGAAAAAATTTGACAAATTTCAGAGTTTTTGACAAAAACCAAAAAAAATTTAAGGCACAAAAAAATTCTGAAATGTTTGCACACTGAAAATTTCGATGGCGTTGTGCAAGACAAAACGAATGAAGACCTTCTGCTGAAAACCCGGTAAGAATATTTGAATATTTACTGCTTTTAGACGTTAAAATATCTGAAAAATCGATGTACCATTACACCTCGGTACTGATTTGTATAGGAATTTAGACAACAAAATTTAGCAATTCCCACCATCGGGGGCGGTCGAGGGGGGTGCGGATCGACGGGGAATAATTCCTGGCGCCGATTAATGACGGTTTGCTGAAAAAAATTTGACAAATTTCAGAGTTTTTGACAAAAAACAAAAAAAATTTAAGGCAAAAATAAATTCTGAAATGTTTGCACACTGAAAATTTCGATGGCGTTGTGCAAGACAAAACGAATGAAGACCTTCTGCTGAAAACCCGGTAAGAATATTTAATATTTACTGCTTTTAGACGTTAAAATATCTGAAAAATCGATGTACCATTACACCTCGGTACTGATTTGTATAGGAATTTAGACAACAAAATTTAGCAATTCCCACCATCGGGGGCGGTCGAGGGGGGTGCGGATCGACGGGGAATAATTCCTGGCGCCGATTAATGACGGTTTGCTGAAAAAAATTTGACAGATTTCAGAGTTTTTGACAAAAAACAAAAAAAATTTAAGGCACAAAAAAATTCTGAAATGTTTGCACACTGAAAATTTCGATGGCGTTGTGCAAGACAAAACGAATGAAGACCTTCTGCTGAAAACCCAGTAAGAATATTTGAATATTTACTGCTTTTAGACGTTAAAATATCTGAAAAATCGATGTACCTACCATTACACCTCGGTACGGTACTGATTTGTATAGGAATTTAGACAACAAAATGTAGCAATTCTCACCATCGGAGGCGGTCGAGGGGGGTGCGGATCGACGGGGAATATATCCTGGCGCCGATTAATGACGGTTAGCTGAAAAAAAATTGACAAATTTCAGAGTTTTTGACAAAAAACAAAAAAAAATTAAGGCAAAAAAAAATTCTGAAATGTTTGCACACTGAAAATTTCGATGGCGTTGTGCAAGACAAAACGAATGAAGACCTTCTGCTGAAAACCCGGTAAGAATATTTGAATATTTACTGCTTTTAGACGTTAAAATATCTGAAAAATCGATGTACCATTACACCTCGGTACTGATTTGTATAGGAATTTAGACAACAAAATTTAGCAATTCCCACCATCGGGGGCGGTCGAGGGGGGTGCGGATCGACGGGGAATAATTCCTGGCGCCGATTAATGACGGTTTGCTGAAAAAAATTTAACAAATTTCAGAGTTTTTGACAAAAAACAAAAAAAAATTAAGGCAAAAAAAAATTCTGAAATGTTTGCACACTGAAAATTTCGATGGCGTTGTGCAAGACAAAACGAATGAAGACCTTCTGCTGAAAACCCGGTAAGAATATTTGAATATTTACTGCTTTTAGACGTTAAAATATCTGAAAAATCGATGTACCATTACACCTCGGTACTGATTTGTATAGGAATTTAGACAACAAAATTTAGCAATTCCCACCATCGGGGGCAGTCGAAGGGGGTGCGGATCGACGGGGAATAATTCCTGGCGCCGATTAATGACGGTTTGCTGAAAAAAATTTGACAAATTTCAGAGTTTTTGACAAAAAACAAAAAATTTAAGGCAAAAAAAAATTCTGAAATGTTTGCGCACTGAAAACTTCGATGGCGTTGTGCAAGACAAAACGAATGAAGACCTTCTGCTGAAAACCCGGTAAGAATATTTGAATATTTACTGCTTTTAGACGTTAAAATATCTGAAAAATCGATGTACCATTACACCTCGGTACTGATTTGTATAGGAATTTAGACAACAAAATTTAGCAATTCCCACCATCGGGGGCGGTCGAGGGGGGTGCGGATCGACGGGGAATAATTCCTGGCGCCGATTAATGACGGTTGGCTGAAAAAAATTTGACAAATTTCAGAGTTTTTGACAAGAAACAAAAAAAATATAAGGCAAAAAAAAATTCTGAAATGTTTGCACACTGAAAACTTCGATGGCGTTGTGCAAGACAAAACGAATGAAGACCTTCTGCTGAAAACCCGGTAAGAATATTTGAATATTTACTGCTTTTAGACGTTAAAATATCTGAAAAATCGATGTACCATTACACCTCGGTACGGTACTGATTTGTATAGGAATTTAGACAACAAAATTTAGCAATTCCCACCATCGGGGGCGGTCGAGGGGGGTGCGGATCGACGGGGAATAATTCCTGGCGCCGATTAATGACGGTTTGCTGAAAAAAAATTGACAAATTTCAGAGTTTTTGACAAAAAACAAAAAAAATATAAGGCAAAAAAAAATTCTGAAATGTTTGCACACTGAAAACTTCGATGGCGTTGTGCAAGACAAAACGAATGAAGACCTTCTGCTGAAAACCCGGTAAGAATATTTGAATATTTACTGCTTTTAGACGTTAAAATATCTGAAAAATCGATGTACCATTACACCTCGGTACTGATTTGTATAGGAATTTAGACAACAAAATTTAGCAATTCCCACCATCGGGGGCGATCGAGGGGGGTGCGAATCGACGGGGAATAATTCCTGGCGCCGATTAATGACGGTTTGCTGAAAAAAATTTGACAAATTTCAGAGTATTTGACAAAAAACAAAAAAAATTTAAGGCAAAAAAAAATTCTGAAATGTTTGCACACTGAAAATTTCGATGGCGTTGTGCAAGACAAAACGAATGAAGACCTTCTGCTGAAAACCCGGTAAGAATATTTGAATATTTACTGCTTTTAGACGTTAAAATATCTGAAAAATCGATGTACCATTACACCTCGGTACTGATTTGTATAGGAATTTAGACAACAAAATTTAGCAATTCCCACCATCGGGGGCGGTCGAGGGGGGTGCGGATCGACGGGGAATAATTCCTGGCGCCGATTAATGACGGTTGGCTGAAAAAAATTTGACAAATTTCAGAGTTTTTGACAAGAAACAAAAAAAATATAAGGCAAAAAAAAATTCTGAAATGTTTGCACACTGAAAACTTCGATGGCGTTGTGCAAGACAAAACGAATGAAGACCTTCTGCTGAAAACCCGGTAAGAATATTTGAATATTTACTGCTTTTAGACGTTAAAATATCTGAAAAATCGATGTACCATTACACCTCGGTACGGTACTGATTTGTATAGGAATTTAGACAACAAAATTTAGCAATTCCCACCATCGGGGGCGGTCGAGGGGGGTGCGGATCGACGGGGAATAATTCCTGGCGCCGATTAATGACGGTTTGCTGAAAAAAAATTGACAAATTTCAGAGTATTTGACAAAAAACAAAAAAAATTTAAGGCAAAAAAAAAATCTGAAATGTTTGCACACTGAAAATTTCGATGGCGTTGTGCAAGACAAAACGAATGAAGACCTTCTGCTGAAAACCCGGTAAGAATATTTGAATATTTACTGCTTTTAGACGTTAAAATATCTGAAAAATCGATGTACCATTACACCTCGGTACTGATTTGTATAGGAATTTAGACAACAAAATTTAGCAATTCCCACCATCGGGGGCGGTCGAGGGGGGTGCGGATCGACGGGGAATAATTCCTGGCGCCGATTAATGACGGTTTGCTGAAAAAAATTTGACAAATTGCAGAGTTTTTGACAAAAAACAAAAAAAATTTAAGGCACAAAAAAATTCTGAAATGTTTGCACACTGAAAATTTCGATGGCGTTGTGCAAGACAAAACGAATGAAGACCTTCTGCTGAAAACCCGGTAAGAATATTTGAATATTTACTGCTTTTAGACGTTAAAATATCTGAAAAATCGATGTACCTACCATTACACCTCGGTACGGTACTGATTTGTATAGGAATTTAGACAACAAAATTTAGCAATTCCCACCATCGGGGGCGGTCGAGGGGTGTGCGGATCGACGGGGAATAATTCCTGGCGCCGATTAATGACGGTTGGCTGAAAAAAATTTAACAAATTTCAGAGTTTTTGACAAAAAACAAAAAAAATATAAGGCAAAAAAAAATTCTGAAATGTTTGCACACTGAAAACTTCGATGGCGTTGTGCAAGACAAAACGAATGAAGACCTTCTGCTGAAAACCCGGTAAGAATATTTGAATATTTACTGCTTTTAGACGTTAAAATATCTGAAAAATCGATGTACCATTACACCTCGGTACTGATTTGTATAGGAATTTAGACAACAAAATTTAGCAATTCCCACCATCAGGGGCGGTCGAGGGGGGTGCGGATCGACGGGGAATAATTCCTGGCGCCGATTAATGACGGTTTGCTGAAAAAAATTTAACAAATTTCAGAGTTTTTGACAAAAAACAAAAAAAATTTAAGGCAAAAAAACATTCTGAAATGTTTGCACACTGAAAATTTCGATGGCGTTGTGCAAGACAAAACGAATGAAGACCTTCTGCTGAAAACCCGGTAAGAATATTTGAATATTTACTGCTTTTAGACGTAAATATATCTGAAAAATCGATGTACCATTACACCTCGGTACTGATTTGTATAGGAATTTAGACAACAAAATTTAGCAATTCCCACCATCGGGGGCGGTCGAGGGGGGTGCGGATCGACGGGGAATAATTCCTGGCGCCGATTAATGACGGTTTGCTGAAAAAAAATTGACAAATTTCAGAGTTTTTGACAAAAAACAAAACAAAATTAAGGCAAAAAAAAATTCTGAAATGTTTGCACACTGAAAATTTCGATGGCGTTGTGCAAGACAAAACGAATGAAGACCTTCTGCTGAAAACCCGGTAAGAATATTTGAATATTTACTGCTTTTAGACGTTAAAATATCTGAAAAATCGATGTACCATTACACCTCGGTACTGATTTGTATAGGAATTTAGACAACAAAATTTAGCAATTCCCACCATCGGGGGCGGTCGAGGGGGGTGCGGATCGACGGGGAATAATTCCTGGCGCCGATTAATGACGGTTTGCTGAAAAAAATTTGACAAATTTCAGAGTTTTTGACTAAAAACAAAAAAAATATAAGGCACAAAAAAATTCTGAAATGTTTGCACACTGAAAACTTCGATGGCGTTGTGCAAGACAAAACGAATGAAGACCTTCTGCTGAAAACCCGGTAAGAATATTTGAATATTTACTGCTTTTAGACGTTAAAATATCTGAAAAATCGATGTACCATTACACCTCGGTACGGTACTGATTTGTATAGGAATTTAGACAACAAAATTTAGCAATTCCCACCATCGGGGGCGGTCGAGGGGGGTGCGGATCGACGGGGAATAATTCCTGGCGCCGATTAATGACGGTTTGCTGAAAAAAAATTGACAAAATTCAGAGTTTTTGACAAAAAACAAAAAAAATTTAAGGCAAAAAAAAATTCTGAAATGTTTGCACACTGAAAATTTCGATGGCGTTGTGCAAGACAAAACGAATGAAGACCTTCTGCTGAAAACCCGGTAAGAATATTTAATATTTACTGCTTTTAGACGTTAAAATATCTGAAAAATCGATGTACCATTACACCTCGGTACGGTACTGATTTGTATAGGAATTTAGACAACAAAATTTAGCAATTCCCACCATCGGGGGCGGTCGAGGGGGGTGCGGATCGACGGGGAATAATTCCTGGCGCCGATTAATGACGGTTTGCTGAAAAAAATTAGACAAAATTCAGAGTTTTTGATAAAAAACAAAAAAAATTTAAGGCAAAACAAAATTCTGAAATGTTTGCACACTGAAAATTTCGATGGCGTTGTGCAAGACAAAACGAATGAAGACCTTCTGCTGAAAACCCGGTAAGAATATTTGAATATTTACTGCTTTTAGACGTTAAAATATCTGAAAAATCGATGTACCATTACACCTCGGTACTGATTTGTATAGGAATTTAGACAACAAAATTTAGCAATTCCCACCATCGGGGGCGGTCGAGGGGGGTGCGGATCGACGGGGAATAATTCCTGGCGCCGATTAATGACGGTTTGCTGAAAAAAATTTGACAAATTTCAGAGTTTTTGACAAAAAACAAAAAAAATTTAAGGCAAAAAAAAATTCTGAAATGTTCGTACACTGAAAATTTCGATGGCGTTGTGCAAGACAAAACGTATGAAGACCTTCTGCTGAAAACCCGGTAAGAATATTTGAATATTTACTGCTTTTAGACGTTAAAATATCTGAAAAATCGATGTACCATTACACCTCGGTACTGATTTGTATAGGAATTTAGACAACAAAATTTAGCAATTCCCACCATCGGGGGCGGTCGAGGGGGGTGCGGATCGACGGGGAATAATTCCTGGCGCCGATAAATGACGGTTTGCTGAAAAAAAAATGACAAATTTCAGAGTATTTGACAAAAAACAAAAAAAATTTAAGGCAAAAAAAAAATCTGAAATGTTTGCACACTGAAAATTTCGATGGCGTTGTGCAAGACAAAACGAATGAAGACCTTCTGCTGAAAACCCGGTAAGAATATTTAATATTTACTGCTTTTAGACGTTAAAATATCTGAAAAATCGATGTACCATTACACCTCGGTACTGATTTGTATAGGAATTTAGACAACAAAATTTAGCAATTCCCACCATCGGGGGCGGTCGAACGGGGTGCGGATCGACGGGGAATAATTCCTGGCGCCGATTAATGACGGTTTGCTGAAAAAAATTTGACGAATTTCAGAGTTTTTGACAAAAAAAAAAAATTTAAGGCAAAAAAAAATTCTGAAATGTTTGCACACTGAAAATTTCGATGGCGTTGTGCAAGACAAAACGAATGAAGACCTTCTGCTGAAAACCCGGTAAGAATATTTAATATTTACTGCTTTTAGACGTTAAAATATCTGAAAAATCGATGTACCATTACACCTCGGTACTGATTTGTATAGGAATTTAGACAACAAAATTTAGCAATTCCCACCATCGGGGGCGGTCGAGGGGGGTGCGGATCGACGGGGAATAATTCCTGGCGCCGATTAATGACGGTTTGCTGAAAAAAATTTGACAAATTTCAGAGATTTTGACAAAAAACAAAAAAAATTTAAGGCAAAAAAAAATTCTGAAATGTTTGCACACTGAAAATTTCGATGGCGTTGTGCAAGACAAAACGAATGAAGACCTTCTGCTGAAAACCCGGTAAGAATATGTGAATATTTACTGCTTTTAGACGTTAAAATATCTGAAAAATCGATGTACCATTACACCTCGGTACTGATTTGTATAGGAATTTAGACAACAAAATTTAGCAATTCCCACCATCGGGGGCGGTCGAGGGGGGTGCGGATCGACGGGGAATAATTCCTGGCGCCGATTAATGACGGTTTGCTGACAAAAATTTGACAAATTTCAGAGTTTTTGACAAAAAACAAAAAAAATTTAAGGCACAAAAAAATTCTGAAATGTTTGCACACTGAAAATTTCGATGGCGTTGTGCAAGACAAAACGAATGAAGACCTTCTGCTGAAAACCCGGTAAGAATATTTGAATATTTACTGCTTTTAGACGTTAAAATATCTGAAAAATCGATGTACCATTACACCTCGGTACTGATTTGTATAGGAATTTAGACAACAAAATTTAGCAATTCCCACCATCGGGGGCGGTCGAGGGGGGTGCGGATCGACGGGGAATAATTCCTGGCGCCGATTAATGACGGTTTGCTGAAAAAAAATTGACAAATTTCAGAGTTTTTGACAAAAAACAAAAAAAATTTAAGGCACAAAAAAATTCTGAAATGTTTGCACACTGAAAATTTCGATGGCGTTGTGCAAGACAAAACGAATGAAGACCTTCTGCTGAAAACCCGGTAAGAATATTTGAATATTTACTGCTTTTAGACGTTAAAATATCTGAAAAATCGATGTACCATTACACCTCGGTACTGATTTGTATAGGAATTTAGACAACAAAATTTAGCAATTCCCACCATCGGGGGCGGTCGAGGGGGGTGCGGATCGACGGGGAATAATTCCTGGCGCCGATTAATGACGGTTTGCTGAAAAAAAATTGACAAATTTCAGAGTTTTTGACAAAAAACAAAAAAAATTTAAGGCACAAAAAAATTCTGAAATGTTTGCACACTGAAAATTTCGATGGCGTTGTGCAAGACAAAACGAATGAAGACCTTCTGCTGAAAACCCGGTAAGAATATTTGAATATTTACTGCTTTTAGACGTTAAAATATCTGAAAAATCGATGTACCTACCATTACACCTCGGTACGGTACTGATTTGTATAGGAATTTAGACAACAAAATTTAGCAATTCCCACCATCGGGGGCGGTCGAGGGGGGTGCGGATCGACGGGGAATAATTCCTGGCGCCGATTAATGACGGTTGGCTGAAAAAAATTTAACAAATTTCAGAGTTTTTGACAAAAAACAAAAAAAATATAAGGCAAAAAAAAATTCTGAAATGTTTGCACACTGAAAACTTCGATGGCGTTGTGCAAGACAAAACGAATGAAGACCTTCTGCTGAAAACCCGGTAAGAATATTTGAATATTTACTGCTTTTAGACGTTAAAATATCTGAAAAATCGATGTACCATTACACCTCGGTACTGATTTGTATAGGAATTTAGACAACAAAATTTAGCAATTCCCACCATCAGGGGCGGTCGAGGGGGGTGCGGATCGACGGGGAATAATTCCTGGCGCCGATTAATGACGGTTTGCTGAAAAAAATTTAACAAATTTCAGAGTTTTTGACAAAAAACAAAAAAAATTTAAGGCAAAAAAACATTCTGAAATGTTTGCACACTGAAAATTTCGATGGCGTTGTGCAAGACAAAACGAATGAAGACCTTCTGCTGAAAACCCGGTAAGAATATTTGAATATTTACTGCTTTTAGACGTTAAAATATCTGAAAAATCGATGTACCATTACACCTCGGTACTGATTTGTATAGGAATTTAGACAACAAAATTTAGCAATTCCCACCATCGGGGGCGGTCGAGGGGGGTGCGGATCGACGGGGAATAATTCCTGGCGCCGATTAATGACGGTTTGCTGAAAAAAAATTGACAAATTTCAGAGTTTTTGACAAAAAACAAAACAAAATTAAGGCAAAAAAAAATTCTGAAATGTTTGCACACTGAAAATTTCGATGGCGTTGTGCAAGACAAAACGAATGAAGACCTTCTGCTGAAAACCCGGTAAGAATATTTGAATATTTACTGCTTTTAGACGTTAAAATATCTGAAAAATCGATGTACCATTACACCTCGGTACTGATTTGTATAGGAATTTAGACAACAAAATTTAGCAATTCCCACCCTCGGGGGCGGTCGAGGGGGGTGCGGATCGACGGGGAATAATTCCTGGCGCCGATTAATGACGGTTTGCTGAAAAAAATTTGACAAATTTCAGAGTTTTTGACAAAAAACAAAAAAAAATTAAGGCAAAAAAAAATTCTGAAATGTTTGCACACTGAAAATTTCGATGGCGTTGTGCAAGACAAAACGAATGAAGACCTTCTGCTGAAAACCCGGTAAGAATATTTGAATATTTACTGCTTTTAGACGTTAAAATATCTGAAAAATCGATGTACCATTACACCTCGGTACTGATTTGTATAGGAATTTAGACAACAAAATTTAGCAATTCCCACCATCGGGGCCGGTCGAGGGGGGTGCGGATCGACGGGGAATAATTCCTGGCGCCGATTAATGACGGTTTGCTGAAAAAAATTTGACAAATTTCAGAGTTTTTGACAAAAAACAAAAAAAATTTAAGGCACAAAAAAATTCTGAAATGTTTGCACACTGAAAATTTCGATGGCGTTGTGCAAGACAAAACGAATGAAGACCTTCTGCTGAAAACCCGGTAAGAATATTTGAATATTTACTGCTTTTAGACGTTAAAATATCTGAAAAATCGATGTACCTACCATTACACCTCGGTACGGTACTGATTTGTATAGGAATTTAGACAACAAAATGTAGCAATTCTCACCATCGGAGGCGGTCGAGGGGGGTGCGGATCGACGGGGAATAATTCCTGGCGCCGATTAATGACGGTTTGCCTAAAAAAAAATTGACAAATTTCAGAGATTTTGACAAAAATAAAAAAAAATTTAAGGCAAAAAAATATTCTGAAATGTTTGCACACTGAAAATTTCGATGGCGTTGTGCAAGACAAAACGAATGAAGACCTTCTGCTGAAAACCCGGTAAGAATATTTGAATATTTACTGCTTTTAGACGTTAAAATATCTGAAAAATCGATGTACCATTACACCTCGGTACTGATTTGTATAGGAATTTAGACAACAAAATTTAGCAATTCCCACCATCGGGGGCAGTCGAAGGGGGTGCGGATCGACGGGGAATAATTCCTGGCGCCGATTAATGACGGTTTGCTGAAAAAAATTTGACAAATTTCAGAGTTTTTGACAAAAAAAAAAAAATTTAAGGCAAAAAAAAATTCTGAAATGTTTGCGCACTGAAAACTTCGATGGCGTTGTGCAAGACAAAACGAATGAAGACCTTCTGCTGAAAACCCGGTAAGAATATTTGAATATTTACTGCTTTTAGACGTTAAAATATCTGAAAAATCGATGTACCATTACACCTCGGTACTGATTTGTATAGGAATTTAGACAACAAAATTTAGCAATTCCCACCATCGGGGACGGTCGAGGGGGGTGCGGATCGACGGGGAATAATTCCTGGCGCCGATTAATGACGGTTTGCTGAAAAAAAATTGACAAATTTCAGAGTTTTTGACAAAAAACAAAAAAAAATTAAGGCAAAACAAAAAAACTGAAATGTTTGCACACTGAAAATTTCGATGGCGTTGTGCAAGACAAAACGAATGAAGACCTTCTGCTGAAAACCCGGTAAGAATATTTGAATATTTACTGCTTTTAGACGTTAAAATATCTGAAAAATCGATGTACCATTACACCTCGGTACTGATTTGTATAGGAATTTAGACAACAAAATTTAGCAATTCCCACCATCGGGGCCGGTCGAGGGGGGTGCGGATCGACGGGGAATAATTCCTGGCGCCGATTAATGACGGTTTGCTGAAAAAAATTTGACAAATTTCAGAGTTTTTGACAAAAAACAAAAAAAATTTAAGGCACAAAAAAATTCTGAAATGTTTGCACACTGAAAATTTCGATGGCGTTGTGCAAGACAAAACGAATGAAGACCTTCTGCTGAAAACCCGGTAAGAATATTTGAATATTTACTGCTTTTAGACGTTAAAATATCTGAAAAATCGATGTACCATTACACCTCGGTACTGATTTGTATAGGAATTTAGACAACAAAATTTAGCAATTCCCACCATCGGGGGCGGTCGAGGGGGGTGCGGATCGACGGGGAATAATTCCTGGCGCCGATTAATGACGGTTTGCTGAAAAAAATTTGACAAATTTCAGAGTTTTTGACAAAAAACAAAAAAAATTTAAGGCACAAAACAATTCTGAAATGTTTGCACACTGAAAATTTCGATGGCGTTGTGCAAGACAAAACGAATGAAGACCTGCTGAAAACCCGGTAAGAATATTTGAATATTTACTGCTTTTAGACGTTAAAATATCTGAAAAATCGATGTACCATTACACCTCGGTACTGATTTGTATAGGAATTAAGACAACAAAATTTAGCAATGCCCACCATCGGGGGCGGTCGAGGGGGGTGCGGATCGACGGGGAATAATTCCTGGCGCCGATTAATGACGGTTTGCTAAAAAAAATTTGACAAATTTCAGAGTTTTTGACAAAAAACAAAAAAAATATAAGGCAAAAAAAAATTCTGAAATGTTTGCACACTGAAAACTTCGATGGCGTTGTGCAAGACAAAACGAATGAAGACCTTCTGCTGAAAACCCGGTAAGAATATTTGAATATTTACTGCTTTTAGACGTTAAAATATCTGAAAAATCGATGTACCATTACACCTCGGTACTGATTTGTATAGGAATTTAGACAACAAAATTTAGCAATTCCCACCATCGGGGGCGGTCGAGGGGGGTGCGGATCGACGGGGAATAATTCCTGGCGCCGATTAATGACGGTTTGCTGAAAAAAATTTGACAAATTTCAGAGTTATTGACAAAAAACAAAAAAATTTAAGGCAAAAAAATATTCTAAAATGTTTGCACACTGAAAATTTCGATGGCGTTGTGCAAGACAAAACGAATGAAGACCTTCTGCTGAAAACCCGGTAAGAATATTTGAATATTTACTGCTTTTAGACGTTAAAATATCTGAAAAATCGATGTACCATTACACCTCGGTACTGATTTGTATAGGAATTTAGACAACAAAATTTAGCAATTCCCACCATCGGGGGCGATCGAGGGGGGTGCGAATCGACGGGGAATAATTCCTGGCGCCGATTAATGACGGTTTGCTGAAAAAAATTTGACAAATTTCAGAGTATTTGACAAAAAACAAAAAAAATTTAAGGCAAAAAAAAATTCTGAAATGTTTGCACACTGAAAATTTCGATGGCGTTGTGCAAGACAAAACGAATGAAGACCTTCTGCTGAAAACCCGGTAAGAATATTTGAATATTTACTGCTTTTAGACGTTAAAATATCTGAAAAATCGATGTACCATTACACCTCGGTACTGATTTGTATAGGAATTTAGACAACAAAATTTAGCAATTCCCACCATCGGGGGCGGTCGAGGGGGGTGCGGATCGACGGGGAATAATTCCTGGCGCCGATTAATGACGGTTGGCTGAAAAAAATTTGACAAATTTCAGAGTTTTTGACAAGAAACAAAAAAAATATAAGGCAAAAAAAAATTCTGAAATGTTTGCACACTGAAAACTTCGATGGCGTTGTGCAAGACAAAACGAATGAAGACCTTCTGCTGAAAACCCGGTAAGAATATTTGAATATTTACTGCTTTTAGACGTTAAAATATCTGAAAAATCGATGTACCATTACACCTCGGTACGGTACTGATTTGTATAGGAATTTAGACAACAAAATTTAGCAATTCCCACCATCGGGGGCGGTCGAGGGGGGTGCGGATCGACGGGGAATAATTCCTGGCGCCGATTAATGACGGTTTGCTGAAAAAAATTGACAAATTTCAGAGTATTTGACAAAAAACAAAAAAAATTTAAGGCAAAAAAAAAATCTGAAATGTTTGCACACTGAAAATTTCGATGGCGTTGTGCAAGACAAAACGAATGAAGACCTTCTGCTGAAAACCCGGTAAGAATATTTGAATATTTACTGCTTTTAGACGTTAAAATATCTGAAAAATCGATGTACCTACCATTACACCTCGGTACGGTACTGATTTGTATAGGAATTTAGACAACAAAATGTAGCAATTCTCACCATCGGAGGCGGTCGAGGGGGGTGCGGATCGACGGGGAATAATTCCTGGCGCCGATTAATGACGGTTTGCTGAAAAAAAATTGACAAAATTCAGAGTTTTTGATAAAAAACAAAAAAAAATTAAGGCACAAAAAAATTCTGAAATGTTTGCACACTGAAAATTTCGATGGCGTTGTGCAAGACAAAACGAATGAAGACCTTCTGCTGAAAACCCGGTAAGAATATTTGAATATTTACTGCTTTTAGACGTTAAAATATCTGAAAAATCGATGTACCATTACACCTCGGTACTGATTTGTATAGGAATTTAGACAACAAAATTTAGCAATTCCCACCATCGGGGGCGGTCGAGGGGGGTGCGGATCGACGGGGAATAATTCCTGGCGCCGATTAATGACGGTTTGCTGAAAAAAATTTGACAAATTTCAGAGTTTTTGACAAAAAACAAAAAAAATTTAAGGCACAAAACAATTCTGAAATGTTTGCACACTGAAAATTTCGATGGCGTTGTGCAAGACAAAACGAATGAAGACCTTCTGCTGAAAACCCGGTAAGAATATTTGAATATTTACTGCTTTTAGACGTTAAAATATCTGAAAAATCGATGTACCATTACACCTCGGTACTGATTTGTATAGGAATTTAGACAACAAAATTTAGCAATGCCCACCATCGGGGGCGGTCGAGGGGGGTGCGGATCGACGGGGAATAATTCCTGGCGCCGATTAATGACGGTTTGCTAAAAAAAATTTGACAAATTTCAGAGTTTTTGACAAAAAACAAAAAAAATATAAGGCAAAAAAAAAATCTGAAATGTTTGCACACTGAAAACTTCGATGGCGTTGTGCAAGACAAAACGAATGAAGACCTTCTGCTGAAAACCCGGTAAGAATATTTGAATATTTACTGCTTTTAGACGTTAAAATATCTGAAAAATCGATGTACCATTACACCTCGGTACTGATTTGTATAGGAATTTAGACAACAAAATTTAGCAATTCCCACCATCGGGGGCGGTCGAGGGGGGTGCGGATCGACGGGGAATAATTCCTGGCGCCGATTAATGACGGTTTGCTGAAAAAAATTTGACAAATTTCAGAGTTATTGACAAAAAACAAAAAAATTTAAGGCAAAAAAATATTCTAAAATGTTTGCACACTGAAAATTTCGATGGCGTTGTGCAAGACAAAACGAATGAAGACCTTCTGCTGAAAACCCGGTAAGAATATTTGAATATTTACTGCTTTTAGACGTTAAAATATCTGAAAAATCGATGTACCATTACACCTCGGTACTGATTTGTATAGGAATTTAGACAACAAAATTTAGCAATTCCCACCATCGGGGGCGATCGAGGGGGGTGCGAATCGACGGGGAATAATTCCTGGCGCCGATTAATGACGGTTTGCTGAAAAAAATTTGACAAATTTCAGAGTATTTGACAAAAAACAAAAAAAATTTAAGGCAAAAAAAAATTCTGAAATGTTTGCACACTGAAAATTTCGATGGCGTTGTGCAAGACAAAACGAATGAAGACCTTCTGCTGAAAACCCGGTAAGAATATTTGAATATTTACTGCTTTTAGACGTTAAAATATCTGAAAAATCGATGTACCATTACACCTCGGTACTGATTTGTATAGGAATTTAGACAACAAAATTTAGCAATTCCCACCATCGGGGGCGGTCGAGGGGGGTGCGGATCGACGGGGAATAATTCCTGGCGCCGATTAATGACGGTTGGCTGAAAAAAATTTGACAAATTTCAGAGTTTTTGACAAGAAACAAAAAAAATATAAGGCAAAAAAAAATTCTGAAATGTTTGCACACTGAAAACTTCGATGGCGTTGTGCAAGACAAAACGAATGAAGACCTTCTGCTGAAAACCCGGTAAGAATATTTGAATATTTACTGCTTTTAGACGTTAAAATATCTGAAAAATCGATGTACCATTACACCTCGGTACGGTACTGATTTGTATAGGAATTTAGACAACAAAATTTAGCAATTCCCACCATCGGGGGCGGTCGAGGGGGGTGCGGATCGACGGGGAATAATTCCTGGCGCCGATTAATGACGGTTTGCTGAAAAAAAATTGACAAATTTCAGAGTATTTGACAAAAAACAAAAAAAATTTAAGGCAAAAAAAAAATCTGAAATGTTTGCACACTGAAAATTTCGATGGCGTTGTGCAAGACAAAACGAATGAAGACCTTCTGCTGAAAACCCGGTAAGAATATTTGAATATTTACTGCTTTTAGACGTTAAAATATCTGAAAAATCGATGTACCATTACACCTCGGTACTGATTTGTATAGGAATTTAGACAACAAAATTTAGCAATTCCCACCATCGGGGGCGGTCGAGGGGGGTGCGGATCGACGGGGAATAATTCCTGGCGCCGATTAATGACGGTTTGCTGAAAAAAATTTGACAAATTGCAGAGTTTTTGACAAAAAACAAAAAAAATTTAAGGCACAAAAAAATTCTGAAATGTTTGCACACTGAAAATTTCGATGGCGTTGTGCAAGACAAAACGAATGAAGACCTTCTGCTGAAAACCCGGTAAGAATATTTGAATATTTACTGCTTTTAGACGTTAAAATATCTGAAAAATCGATGTACCATTACACCTCGGTACGGTACTGATTTGTATAGGAATTTAGACAACAAAATTTAGCAATTCCCACCATCGGGGGCGGTCGAGGGGGGTGCGGATCGACGGGGAATAATTCCTGGCGCCGATTAATGACGGTTTGCTGAAAAAAATTTGACAAAATTCAGAGTTTTTGACAAAAAACAAAAAAATTTTAGGCAAAAAAAAAATCTGAAATGTTTGCACACTGAAAATTTCGATGGCGTTGTGCAAGACAAAACGAATGAAGACCTTCTGCTGAAAACCCGGTAAGAATATTTGAATATTTACTGCTTTTAGACGTTAAAATATCTGAAAAATCGATGTACCATTACACCTCGGTACTGATTTGTATAGGAATTTAGACAACAAAATTTAGCAATTCCCACCATCGGGGGCAGTCGAGGGGGGTGCGGATCGACGGGGAATATATCCTGGCGCCGATTAATGACGGTTTGCTGAAAAAAATTTGACAAATTTCAGAGTTTTAGACAAAAAACAAAAAAAATTTAAGGCAAAAAAAAATTCTGAAATGTTCGTACACTGAAAATTTCGATGGCGTTGTGCAAGACAAAACGAATGAAGACCTTCTGCTGAAAACCCGGTAAGAATATTTGAATATTTACTGCTTTTAGACGTTAAAATATCTGAAAAATCGATGTACCATTACACCTCGGTACTGATTTGTATAGGAATTTAGACAACAAAATTTAGCAATTCCCACCATCGGGGGCGGTCGAGGGGGGTGCGGATCGACGGGGAATAATTCCTGGCGCCGATTAATGACGGTTTGCTGAAAAAAATTTGACAAATTTCAGAGTTTTTGACAAAAAACAAAAAAAAATTAAGGCAAAAAAAAATTCTGAAATGTTTGCACACTGAAAATTTCGATGGCGTTGTGCAAGACAAAACGAATGAAGACCTTCTGCTGAAAACCCGGTAAGAATATTTGAATATTTACTGCTTTTAGACGTTAAAATATCTGAAAAATCGATGTACCATTACACCTCGGTACTGATTTGTATAGGAATTTAGACAACAAAATTTAGCAATTCCCACCATCGGGGGCGGTCGAGGGGGGTGCGGATCGACGGGGAATAATTCCTGGCGCCGATAAATGACGGTTTGCTGAAAAAAATTTGACAAATTTCAGAGTTTTTGACAAAAAACAAAAAAAATTTAAGGCAAAAAAAAATTCTGAAATGTTTGCACACTGAAAATTTCGATGGCATTGTGCAAGACAAAACGAATGAAGACCTTCTGCTGAAAACCCGGTAAGAATATTTAAATATTTACTGCTTTTAGACGTTAAAATATCTGAAAAATCGATGTACCATTACACCTCGGTACTGATTTGTATAGGAATTTAGACAACAAAATTTAGCAATTCCCACCATCGGGGGCGGTCGAGGGGGGTGCGGATCAACGGGGAATAATTCCTGGCGCCGATTAATGACGGTTTGCTGAAAAAAATTTGACACATTTCAGAGTTTTTGACAAAAAACAAAAAAAATTTAAGGCAAAAAAAAATTCTGAAATGTTTGCACACTGAAAATTTCGATGGCGTTGTGCAAGACAAAACGAATGAAGACCTTCTGCTGAAAACCCGGTAAGAATATTTAAATATTTACTGCTTTTAGACGTTAAAATATCTGAAAAATCGATGTACCATTACACCTCGGTACTGATTTGTATAGGAATTTAGACAACAAAATTTAGCAATTCCCACCATCGGGGGCGGTCGAGGGGGGTGCGGATCGACGGGGAATAATTCCTGGCGCCGATTAATGACGGTTTGCTGAAAAAAATTTGACACATTTCAGAGTTTTTGACAAAAAACAAAAAAATTTAAGGCAAAAAAAAATTCTGAAATGTTTGCACACTGAAAATTTCGATGGCGTTGTGCAAGACAAAACGAATGAAGACCTTCTGCTGAAAACCCGGTAAGAATATTTGAATATTTACTGCTTTTAGACGTTAAAATATCTGAAAAATCGATGTACCATTACACCTCGGTACTGATTTGTATAGGAATTTAGACAACAAAATTTAGCAATTCCCACCATCGGGGGCGGTCGAGGGGGGTGCGGATCAACGGGGAATAATTCCTGGCGCCGATTAATGACGGTTTGCTGAAAAAAATTTGACACATTTCAGAGTTTTTGACAAAAAACAAAAAAAATTTAAGGCAAAAAAAAATTCTGAAATGTTTGCACACTGAAAATTTCGATGGCGTTGTGCAAGACAAAACGAATGAAGACCTTCTGCTGAAAACCCGGTAAGAATATTTGAATATTTACTGCTTTTAGACGTTAAAATATCTGAAAAATCGATGTACCATTACACCTCGGTACTGATTTGTATAGGAATTTAGACAACAAAATTTAGCAATTCCCACCATCGGGGGCGGTCGAGGGGGGTGCGGATCGACGGGGAATAATTCCTGGCGCCGATTAATGACGGTTTGCTGAAAAAAATTTGACACATTTCAGAGTTTTTGACAAAAAACAAAAAAATTTAAGGCAAAAAAAAATTCTGAAATGTTTGCACACTGAAAATTTCGATGGCGTTGTGCAAGACAAAACGAATGAAGACCTTCTGCTGAAAACCCGGTAAGAATATTTGAATATTTACTGCTTTTAGACGTTAAAATATCTGAAAAATCGATGTACCATTACACCTCGGTACTGATTTGTATAGGAATTTAGACAACAAAATTTAGCAATTCCCACCATCGGGGGCGGTCGAGGGGGGTGCGGATCGACGGGGAATAATTCCTGGCGCCGATTAATGACGGTTTGCTGAAAAAAATTTGACAAATTTCAGAGTTTTTGACAAAAACCAAAAAAAATTTAAGGCACAAAAAAATTCTGAAATGTTTGCACACTGAAAATTTCGATGGCGTTGTGCAAGACAAAACGAATGAAGACCTTCTGCTGAAAACCCGGTAAGAATATTTAAATATTTACTGCTTTTAGACGTTAAAATATCTGAAAAATCGATGTACCATTACACCTCGGTACTGATTTGTATAGGAATTTAGACAACAAAATTTAGCAATTCCCACCATCGGGGGCGGTCAAGGGGGGTGCGAATCGACGAAGAATATATCCTGTCGCCGATTAATGACGGTTTGCTGAAAAAAATTTGACAAATTTCAGAGTTTTTGACAAAAAACAAAAAAAATTTAAGGCAAAAAAAAATTCTGAAATGTTTGCACACTGAAAATTTCGATGGCGTTGTGCAAGACAAAACGAATGAAGACCTTCTGCTGAAAACCCGGTAAGAATATTTGAATATTTACTGCTTTTAGACGTTAAAATATCTGAAAAATCGATGTACCATTACACCTCGGTACTGATTTGTATAGGAATTTAGACAACAAAATTTAGCAATTCCCACCATCGGGGGCGGTCGAGGGGGGTGCGAATCGACGGGGAATATATCCTGGCGCCGATTAATGACGGTTTGCTGAAAAAAATTTGAAAATTTCAGAGTTTTTGACAAAAAACAAAAAAAATTTAAGGCAAAAAAAAATTCTGAAATGTTTGCACACTGAAAATTTCGATGGCGTTGTGCAAGACAAAACGAATGAAGACCTTCTGCTGAAAACCCGGTAAGAATATGTGAATATTTACTGCTTTTAGACGTTAAAATATCTGAAAAATCGATGTACCATTACACCTCGGTACTGATTTGTATAGGAATTTAGACAACAAAATTTAGCAATTCCCACCATCGGGGGCGGTCGAGGGGGGTGCGGATCGACGGGGAATAATTCCTGGCGCCGATTAATGACGGTTTGCTGAAAAAAGTTTGACAAATTTCAGAGTTTTTGACAAAAAACAAAAAAAATTTAAGGCAAAAAAAAATTCTGAAATGTTTGTACACTGACAATTTCGATGGCGTTGTGCAAGACAAAACGAATGAAGACCTTCTGCTGAAAACCCGGTAAGAATATTTAAATATTTACTGCTTTTAGACGTTAAAATATCTGAAAAATCGATGTACCATTACACCTCGGTACTGATTTGTATAGGAATTTAGACAACAAAATTTAGCAATTCCCACCATCGGGGGCGGTCGAGGGGGGTGCGGATCGACGGGGAATAATTCCTGGCGCCGATTAATGACGGTTTGCTGAAAAAAGTTTGACAAATTTCAGAGTTTTTGACAAAAAACAAAAAAAATTTAAGGCAAAAAAAAATTCTGAAATGTTCGTACACTGAAAATTTCGATGGCGTTGTGCAAGACAAAACGAATGAAGACCTTCTGCTGAAAACCCGGTAAGAATATTTGAATATTTACTGCTTTTAGACGTTAAAATATCTGAAAAATCGATGTACCATTACACCTCGGTACTGATTTGTATAGGAATTTAGACAACAAAATTTAGCAATTCCCACCATCGGGGGCGGTCGAGGGGGGTGCGGATCGACGGGGAATAATTCCTGGCGCCGATTAATGACGGTTTGCTGAAAAAAAATTGACAAATTTCAGAGTTTTTGACAAAAAACAAAAAAAATTTAAGGCAAAAAAAAATTCTGAAATTTTTGCACACTGAAAATTTCGATGACGTTGTGCAAGACAAAACGAATGAAGACCTTCTGCTGAAAACCCGGTAAGAATATTTGAATATTTACGGCTTTTAGACGTTAAAATATGCTGAAAAAAATTTGACAAATTTCAGAGATTTTGACAAAAAACAAAAAAAATTTAAGGCAAAAAAAAATTCTGAAATGTTTGTGCACTGAAAATTTCGAAGGCGTTGTGCAAGACAAAACGAATAAAGACCTTCTGCTGAAAACCCGGTAAGAATATTTGAATATTTACTGCTTTTAGACGTTAAAATATCTGAAAAATCGATGTACCATTACACCTCGGTACGGTACTGATTTGTATAGGAATTTAGACAACAAAATTTAGCAATTCCCACCATCGGGGGCGGTCGAGGGGGGTGCGGATCGACGGGGAATAATTCCTGGCGCCGATTAAGGACGGTTTGCTGAAAAAAAATTGACAAATTTCAGAGGTTTTGACAAAAAACAAAAAAAATATAAGGCAAAAAAAAATTCTGAAATGTTTGCACACTGAAAACTTCGATGGCGTTGTGCAAGACAAAACGAATGAAGACCTTCTGCTGAAAACCCGGTAAGAATATTTGAATATTTACTGCTTTTAGACGTTAAAATATCTGAAAAATCGATGTACCATTACACCTCGGTACTGATTTGTATAGGAATTTAGACAACAAAATTTAGCAATTCCCACCATCGGGGGCGGTCGAGGGGGGTGCGGATCGACGGGGAATAATTCCTGGCACCGATTAATGACGGTTTGCTGAAAAAAATTTGACAAATTTCAGAGTTTTTGACAAAAAACAAAAAAAATTTAAGGCACAAAAAAATTCTGAAATGTTTGCACACTGAAAATTTCGATGGCGTTGTGCAAGACAAAACGAATGAAGACCTTCTGCTGAAAACCCGGTAAGAATATTTGAATATTTACTGCTTTTAGACGTTAAAATATCTGAAAAATCGATGTACCATTACACCTCGGTACTGATTTGTATAGGAATTTAGACAACAAAATTTAGCAATTCCCACCATCGGGGGCGGTCGAGGGGGGTGCGGATCGACGGGGAATAATTCCTGGCGCCGATTAATGACGGTTTGCTGAAAAAAATTTGACAAATTTCAGAGTTTTTGACAAAAACCAAAAAAAATTTAAGGCACAAAAAAATTCTGAAATGTTTGCGCACTGAAAATTTCGATGGCGTTGTGCAAGACAAAACGAATGAAGACCTTCTGCTGAAAACCCGGTAAGAATATTTAAATATTTACTGCTTTTAGACGTTAAAATATCTGAAAAATCGATGTACCATTACACCTCGGTACTGATTTGTATAGGAATTTAGACAACAAAATTTAGCAATTCCCACCATCGGGGGCGGTCAAGGGGGGTGCGAATCGACGAAGAATATATCCTGGCGCCGATTAATGACGGTTTGCTGAAAAAAATTTGACAAATTTCAGAGTTTTTGACAAAAAACAAAAAAAATTTAAGGCAAAAAAAAATTCTGAAATGTTTGCACACTGAAAATTTCGATGGCGTTGTGCAAGACAAAACGAATGAAGACCTTCTGCTGAAAACCCGGTAAGAATATTTGAATATTTACTGCTTTTAGACGTTAAAATATCTGAAAAATCGATGTACCATTACACCTCGGTACTGATTTGTATAGGAATTTAGACAACAAAATTTAGCAATTCCCACCATCGGGGGCGGTCGAGGGGGGTGCGAATCGACGGGGAATATATCCTGGCGCCGATTAATGACGGTTTGCTGAAAAAAATTTGACAAATTTCAGAGTTTTTGACAAAAAACAAAAAAAATTTAAGGCAAAAAAAAATTCTGAAATGTTTGCACACTGAAAATTTCGATGGCGTTGTGCAAGACAAAACGAATGAAGACCTTCTGCTGAAAACCCGGTAAGAATATGTGAATATTTACTGCTTTTAGACGTTAAAATATCTGAAAAATCGATGTACCATTACACCTCGGTACTGATTTGTATAGGAATTTAGACAACAAAATTTAGCAATTCCCACCATCGGGGGCGGTCGAGGGGGGTGCGGATCGACGGGGAATAATTCCTGGCGCCGATTAATGACGGTTTGCTGAAAAAAGTTTGACAAATTTCAGAGTTTTTGACAAAAAACAAAAAAAATTTAAGGCAAAAAAAAATTCTGATATGTTTGTACACTGACAATTTCGATGGCGTTGTGCAAGACAAAACGAATGAAGACCTTCTGCTGAAAACCCGGTAAGAATATTTGAATATTTACTGCTTTTAGACGTTAAAATATCTGAAAAATCGATGTACCATTACACCTCGGTACTGATTTGTATAGGAATTTAGACAACAAAATTTAGCAATTCCCACCATCGGGGGCGGTCGAGGGGGGTGCGGATCGACGGGGAATAATTCCTGGCGCCGATTAATGACGGTTTGCTGAAAAAAGTTTGACAAATTTCAGAGTTTTTGACAAAAAACAATAAAAATTTAAGGCAAAAAAAAATTCTGAAATGTTCGTACACTGAAAATTTCGATGGCGTTGTGCAAGACAAAACGAATGAAGACCTTCTGCTGAAAACCCGGTAAGAATATTTGAATATTTACTGCTTTTAGACGTTAAAATATCTGAAAAATCGATGTACCATTACACCTCGGTACTGATTTGTATAGGAATTTAGACAACAAAATTTAGCAATTCCCACCATCGGGGGCGGTCGAGGGGGGTGCGGATCGACGGGGAATAATTCCTGGCGCCGATTAATGACGGTTTGCTGAAAAAAAATTGACAAATTTCAGAGTTTTTGACAAAAAACAAAAAAAAATTAAGGCAAAAAAAAATTCTGAAATTTTTGCACACTGAAAATTTCGATGACGTTGTGCAAGACAAAACGAATGAAGACCTTCTGCTGAAAACCCGGTAAGAATATTTGAATATTTACGGCTTTTAGACGTTAAAATATGCTGAAAAAAATTTGACAAATTTCAGAGATTTTGACAAAAAACAAAAAATATTTAAGGCAAAAAAAAATTCTGAAATGTTTGTGCACTGAAAATTTCGAAGGCGTTGTGCAAGACAAAACGAATAAAGACCTTCTGCTGAAAACCCGGTAAGAATATTTGAATATTTACTGCTTTTAGACGTTAAAATATCTGAAAAATCGATGTACCATTACACCTCGGTACGGTACTGATTTGTATAGGAATTTAGACAACAAAATTTAGCAATTCCCACCATCGGGGGCGGTCGAGGGGGGTGCGGATCGACGGGGAATAATTCCTGGCGCCGATTAATGACGGTTTGCTGAAAAAAAATTGACAAATTTCAGAGTTTTTGACAAAAAACAAAAAAAATATAAGGCAAAAAAAAATTCTGAAATGTTTGCACACTGAAAACTTCGATGGCGTTGTGCAAGACAAAACGAATGAAGACCTTCTGCTGAAAACCCGGTAAGAATATTTGAATATTTACTGCTTTTAGACGTTAAAATATCTGAAAAATCGATGTACCATTACACCTCGGTACTGATTTGTATAGGAATTTAGACAACAAAATTTAGCAATTCCCACCATCGGGGGCGGTCGAGGGGGGTGCGGATCGACGGGGAATAATTCCTGGCGCCGATAAATGACGGTTTGCTGAAACAAAATTGACAAATTTCAGAGTATTTGACAAAAAACAAAAAAAAATTTAAGGCAAAAAAAAATCTGAAATGTTTGCACACTGAAAACTTCGATGGCGTTGTGCAAGACAAAACGAATGAAGACCTTCTGCTGAAAACCCGGTAAGAATATTTAAATATTTACTGCTTTTAGACGTTAAAATATCTGAAAAATCGATGTACCATTACACCTCGGTACTGATTTGTATAGGAATTTAGACAACAAAAGTTAGCAATTCCCACCATCGGGGGCGGTCGAGGGGGGTGCGGATCAACGGGGAATAATTCCTGGCGCCGATTAATGACGGTTTGCTGAAAAAAATTTGACACATTTCAGAGTTTTTGACAAAAAACAAAAAAAAATTAAGGCAAAAAAAAATTCTGAAATGTTTGCACACTGAAAATTTCGATGGCGTTGTGCAAGACAAAACGAATGAAGACCTTCTGCTGAAAACCCGGTAAGAATATTTGAATATTTACTGCTTTTAGACGTTAAAATATCTGAAAAATCGATGTACCATTACACCTCGGTACGGTACTGATTTGTATAGGAATTTAGACAACAAAATTTAGCAATTCCCACCATCGGGGGCGGTCGAGGGGGGTGCGGATCGACGGGGAATAATTCCTGGCGCCGATTAATGACGGTTTGCTGAAAAAAAATTGACAAATTTCAGAGTTTTTGACAAAAAACAAAAAAAATATAAGGCAAAAAAAAATTCTGAAATGTTTGCACACTGAAAACTTCGATGGCGTTGTGCAAGACAAAACGAATGAAGACCTTCTGCTGAAAACCCGGTAAGAATATTTGAATATTTACTGCTTTTAGACGTTAAAATATCTGAAAAATCGATGTACCATTACACCTCGGTACTGATTTGTATAGGAATTTAGACAACAAAATTTAGCAATTCCCACCATCGGGGCGGTCGAGGGGGGTGCGGATCGACGGGGAATAATTCCTGGCACCGATTAATGACGGTTTGCTGAAAAAAAATTGACAAATTTCAGAGTTTTTGACAAAAAACAAAAAAAATTTAAGGCAAAAAAAAAATCTGAAATGTTTGTACACTGACAATATCGATGGCGTTGTGCAAGACAAAACGAATGAAGACCTTCTGCTGAAAACCCGGTAAGAATATTTGAATATTTACTGCTTTTAGACGTTAAAATATCTGAAAAATCGATGTACCATTACACCTCGGTACTGATTTGTATAGGAATTTAGACAACAAACTTTAGCAATTCCCACCATCGGGGGCGGTCGAGGGGGGTGCGGATCGACGGGGAATAATTCCTGGCGCCGATTAATGACGTTTTGCTGAAAAAATTTGACAAATTTCAGAGTTTTTGACAAAAAACAAAAAAAATTTAAGGCAAAAAAAAATTCTGAAATGTTCGTACACTGAAAATTTCGATGGCGTTGTGCAAGACAAAACGAATGAAGACCTTCTGCTGAAAACCCGGTAAGAATATTTGAATATTTACGGCTTTTAGACGTTAAAATATGCTGAAAAAATTTTGACATATTTCAGAGATTTTGACAAAAAACAAAAAAAAATTAAGGCAAAAAAAAATTCTGAAATGTTTGTGCACTGAAAATTTCGAAGGCGTTGTGCAAGACAAAACGAATAAAGACCTTCTGCAGAAAACCCGGTAAGAATATTTGAATATTTACTGCTTTTAGACGTTAAAATATCTGAAAAATCGATGTACCATTACACCTCGGTACGGTACTGATTTGTATAGGAATTTAGACAACAAAATTTAGCAATTCCCACCATCGGGGGCGGTCGAGGGGGGTGCGGATCGACGGGGAATAATTCCTGGCGCCGATTAATGACGGTTTGCTGAAAAAAAATTGACAAATTTCAGAGTTTTTGACAAAAAACAAAAAAAATATAAGGCACAAAAAAATTCTGAAATGTTTGCACACTGAAAACTTCGATGGCGTTGTCCAAGACAAAACGAATGAAGACCTTCTGCTGAAAACCCGGTAAGAATATTTGAATATTTACTGCTTTTAGACGTTAAAATATCTGAAAAATCGATGTACCATTACACCTCGGTACTGATTTGTATAGGAATTTAGACAACAAAATTTAGCAATTCCCACCATCGGGGGCGGTCGAGGGGGGTGCGGATCGACGGGGAATAATTCCTGGCGCCGATTAATGACGGTTTGCTGAAAAAATTTGACAAATTTCAGAGTTTTTGACAAAAAACAAAAAAAATTTAAGGCAAAAAAAAATTCTGAAATGTTCGTACACTGAAAATTTCGATGGCGTTGTGCAAGACAAAACGAATGAAGACCTTCTGCTGAAAACCCGGTAAGAATATTTGAATATTTACTGCTTTTAGACGTTAAAATATCTGAAAAATCGATGTACCATTACACCTCGGTACTGATTTGTATAGGAATTTAGACAACAAAATTTAGCAATTCCCACCATCGGGGGCGGTCGAGGGGGGTTCGGATCGACGGGCAATAATTCCTGGCGCCGATTAATGACGGTTTGCTGAAAAAATTTGACAAATTTCAGAGTTTTTGACAAAAACCAAAAAAAATTTAAGACACAAAAAAATTCTGAAATGTTTGCACACTGAAAATTTCGATGGCGTTGTGCAAGACAAAACGAATGAAGACCTTCTGCTGAAAACCCGGTAAGAATATTTGAATATTTACTGCTTTTAGACGTTAAAATATCTGAAAAATCGATGTACCATTACACCTCGGTACTGATTTGTATAGGAATTTAGACAACAAAATTTAGCAATTCCCACCATCGGGGGCGGTCGAGGGGGGTGCGGATCGACGGGGAATAATTCCTGGCGCCGATTAATGACGGTTTGCTGAAAAAAATTTAACAAATTTCAGAGTTTTCGACAAAAAACAAAAAAAATTTAAGGCAAAAATAAATTCTGAAATGTTTGCACACTGAAAATTTCGATGGCGTTGTGCAAGACAAAACGAATGAAGACCTTCTGCTGAAAACCCGGTAAGAATATTTAATATTTACTGCTTTTAGACGTTAAAATATCTGAAAAATCGATGTACCATTACACCTCGGTACTGATTTGTATAGGAATTTAGACAACAAAATTTAGCAATTCCCACCATCGGGGGCGGTCGAGGGGGGTGCGGATCGACGGGGAATAATTCCTGGCGCCGATTAATGACGGTTTGCTGAAAAAAATTTGACAGATTTCAGAGTTTTTGACAAAAAACAAAAAAAATTTAAGGCACAAAAAAATTCTGAAATGTTTGCACACTGAAAATTTCGATGGCGTTGTGCAAGACAAAACGAATGAAGACCTTCTGCTGAAAACCCGGTAAGAATATTTGAATATTTACTGCTTTTAGACGTTAAAATATCTGAAAAATCGATGTACCTACCATTACACCTCGGTACGGTACTGATTTGTATAGGAATTTAGACAACAAAATGTAGCAATTCTCACCATCGGAGGCGGTCGAGGGGGGTGCGGATCGACGGGGAATATATCCTGGTGCCGATTAATGACGGTTAGCTGAAAAAAAATTGACAAATTTCAGAGTTTTTGACAAAAAACAAAAAAAAATTAAGGCAAAAAAAAATTCTGAAATGTTTGCACACTGAAAATTTCGATGGCGTTGTGCAAGACAAAACGAATGAAGACCTTCTGCTGAAAACCCGGTAAGAATATTTGAATATTTACTGCTTTTAGACGTTAAAATATCTGAAAAATCGATGTACCATTACACCTCGGTACGGTACTGATTTGTATAGGAATTTAGACAACAAAATTTAGCAATTCCCACCATCGGGGGCGGTCGAGGGGGGTGCGGATCGACGGGGAATAATTCCTGGCGCCGATTAATGACGGTTTGCTGAAAAAAATTTGACAAAATTCAGAGTTTTTGACAAAAAACAAAAAAAATTTAAGGCAAAAAAAAAATCTGAAATGTTTGCACACTGAAAATTTCGATGGCGTTGTGCAAGACAAAACGAATGAAGACCTTCTGCTGAAAACCCGGTAAGAATATTTGAATATTTACTGCTTTTAGACGTTAAAATATCTGAAAAATCGATGTACCATTACACCTCGGTACTGATTTGTATAGGAATTTAGACAACAAAATTTAGCAATTCCCACCATCGGGGGCAGTCGAGGGGGGTGCGGATCGACGGGGAATATATCCTGGCGCCGATTAATGACGGTTTGCTGAAAAAAATTTGACAAATTTCAGAGTTTTAGACAAAAAACAAAAAAAATTTAAGGCAAAAAAAAATTCTGAAATGTTCGTACACTGAAAATTTCGATGGCGTTGTGCAAGACAAAACGAATGAAGACCTTCTGCTGAAAACCCGGTAAGAATATTTGAATATTTACTGCTTTTAGACGTTAAAATATCTGAAAAATCGATGTACCATTACACCTCGGTACTGATTTGTATAGGAATTTAGACAACAAAATTTAGCAATTCCCACCATCGGGGGCGGTCGAGGGGGGTGCGGATCGACGGGGAATAATTCCTGGCGCCGATTAATGACGGTTTGCTGAAAAAAATTTGACAAATTTCAGAGTTTTTGACAAAAAACAAAAAAAAATTAAGGCAAAAAAAAATTCTGAAATGTTTGCACACTGAAAATTTCGATGGCGTTGTGCAAGACAAAACGAATGAAGACCTTCTGCTGAAAACCCGGTAAGAATATTTGAATATTTACTGCTTTTAGACGTTAAAATATCTGAAAAATCGATGTACCATTACACCTCGGTACTGATTTGTATAGGAATTTAGACAACAAAATTTAGCAATTCCCACCATCGGGGGCGGTCGAGGGGGGTGCGGATCGACGGGGAATAATTCCTGGCGCCGATAAATGACGGTTTGCTGAAAAAAAATTGACAAATTTCAGAGTATTTGACAAAAAACAAAAAAAATTTAAGGCAAAAAAAAAATCTGAAATGTTTGCACACTGAAAATTTCGATGGCGTTGTGCAAGACAAAACGAATGAAGACCTTCTGCTGAAAACCCGGTAAGAATATTTAAATATTTACTGCTTTTAGACGTTAAAATATCTGAAAAATCGATGTACCATTACACCTCGGTACTGATTTGTATAGGAATTTAGACAACAAAATTTAGCAATTCCCACCATCGGGGGCGGTCGAGGGGGGTGCGGATCAACGGGGAATAATTCCTGGCGCCGATTAATGACGGTTTGCTGAAAAAAATTTGACACATTTCAGAGTTTTTGACAAAAAACAAAAAAAATTTAAGGCAAAAAAAAATTCTGAAATGTTTGCACACTGAAAATTTCGATGGCGTTGTGCAAGACAAAACGAATGAAGACCTTCTGCTGAAAACCCGGTAAGAATATTCAAATATTTACTGCTTTTAGACGTTAAAATATCTGAAAAATCGATGTACCATTACACCTCGGTACTGATTTGTATAGGAATTTAGACAACAAAATTTAGCAATTCCCACCATCGGGGGCGGTCGAGGGGGGTTCGGATCGACGGGCAATAATTCCTGGCGCCGATTAATGACGGTTTGCTGAAAAAATTTGACAAATTTCAGAGTTTTTGACAAAAAACAAAAAAAAATTAAGGCAAAAAAAAATTCTGAAATGTTTGCACACTGAAAATTTCGATGGCGTTGTGCAAGACAAAACGAATGAAGACCTTCTGCTGAAAACCCGGTAAGAATATGTGAATATTTACTGCTTTTAGACGTTAAAATATCTGAAAAATCGATGTACCATTACACCTCGGTACTGATTTGTATAGGAATTTAGACAACAAAATTTAGCAATTCCCACCATCGGGGGCGGTCGAGGGGGGTGCGAATCGACGGGGAATATATCCTGGCGCCGATTAATGACGGTTTGCTGAAAAAAATTTGACAAATTTCAGAGTTTTTGACAAAAAACAAAAAAAATTTAAGGCAAAAAAAAATTCTGAAATGTTTGCACACTGAAAATTTCGATGGCGTTGTGCAAGACAAAACGAATGAAGACCTTCTGCTGAAAACCCGGTAAGAATATGTGAATATTTACTGCTTTTAGACGTTAAAATATCTGAAAAATCGATGTACCATTACACCTCGGTACTGATTTGTATAGGAATTTAGACAACAAAATTTAGCAATTCCCACCATCGGGGGCGGTCGAGGGGGGTGCGAATCGACGGGGAATATATCCTGGCGCCGATTAATGACGGTTTGCTGAAAAAAATTTGACAAATTTCAGAGTTTTTGACAAAAAACAAAAAAAATTTAAGGCAAAAAAAAATTCTGAAATGTTTGCACACTGAAAATTTCGATGGCGTTGTGCAAGACAAAACGAATGAAGACCTTCTGCTGAAAACCCGGTAAGAATATTTGAATATTTACGGCTTTTAGACGTTAAAATATGCTGAAAAAAATTTGACAAATTTCAGAGATTTTGACAAAAAACAAAAAAAATTTAAGGCAAAAAAAAATTCTGAAATGTTTGTGCACTGAAAATTTCGAAGGCGTTGTGCAAGACAAAACGAATAAAGACCTTCTGCTGTAAACCCGGTAAGAATATTTGAATATTTACTGCTTTTAGACGTTAAAATATCTGAAAAATCGATGTACCATTACACCTCGGTACTGATTTGTATAGGAATTTAGACAACAAAATTTAGCAATTCCCACCATCGGGGCGGTCGAGGGGGGTGCGGATCGACGGGGAATAATTCCTGGCGCCGATTAATGACGGTTTGCTGAAAAAAAATTGACAAATTTCAGAGTTTTTGACAAAAAACAAAAAAAATTTAAGGCAAAAAAAAATTCTGAAATGTTTGTACACTGACAATATCGATGGCGTTGTGCAAGACAAAACGAATGAAGACCTTCTGCTGAAAACCCGGTAAGAATATTTGAATATTTACTGCTTTTAGACGTTAAAATATCTGAAAAATCGATGTACCATTACACCTCGGTACTGATTTGTATAGGAATTTAGACAACAAAATTTAGCAATTCCCACCATCGGGGGCGGTCGACGGGGGTTGCGAATCGACGGGGAATAATTCCTGGCGCCGATTAATGACGGTTTGCTGAAAAAATTTGACAAATTTCAGAGTTTTTGACAAAAAACAAAAAAAATTTAAGGCAAAAAAAAATTCTGAAATGTTCGTACACTGAAAATTTCGATGGCGTTGTGCAAGACAAAACGAATGAAGACCTTCTGCTGAAAACCCGGTAAGAATATTTGAATATTTACTGCTTTTAGACGTTAAAATATCTGAAAAATCGATGTACCATTACACCTCGGTACGGTACTGATTTGTATAGGAATTTAGACAACAAAATTTAGCAATTCCCACCATCGGGGGCGGTCGAGGGGGGTGCGGATCGACGGGGAATAATTCCTGGCGCCGATTAATGACGGTTTGCTGAAAAAAAATTGACAAATTTCAGAGTTTTTGACAAAAAACAAAAAAAATATAAGGCACAAAAAAATTCTGAAATGTTTGCACACTGAAAACTTCGATGGCGTTGTCCAAGACAAAACGAATGAAGACCTTCTGCTGAAAACCCGGTAAGAATATTTGAATATTTACTGCTTTTAGACGTTAAAATATCTGAAAAATCGATGTACCATTACACCTCGGTACTGATTTGTATAGGAATTTAGACAACAAAATTTAGCAATTCCCACCATCGGGGGCAGTCGAGGGGGGTGCGGATCGACGGGGAATATATCCTGGCGCCGATTAATGACGGTTTGCTGAAAAAAATTTGACAAATTTCAGAGTTTTAGACAAAAAACAAAAAAAATTTAAGGCAAAAAAAAATTCTGAAATGTTCGTACACTGAAAATTTCGATGGCGTTGTGCAAGACAAAACGAATGAAGACCTTCTGCTGAAAACCCGGTAAGAATATTTGAATATTTACTGCTTTTAGACGTTAAAATATCTGAAAAATCGATGTACCATTACACCTCGGTACTGATTTGTATAGGAATTTAGACAACAAAATTTAGCAATTCCCACCATCGGGGGCGGTCGAGGGGGGTGCGGATCGACGGGGAATAATTCCTGGCGCCGATTAATGACGGTTTGCTGAAAAAAATTTGACAAATTTCAGAGTTTTTGACAAAAAACAAAAAAAAATTAAGGCAAAAAAAAATTCTGAAATGTTTGCACACTGAAAATTTCGATGGCGTTGTGCAAGACAAAACGAATGAAGACCTTCTGCTGAAAACCCGGTAAGAATATTTGAATATTTACTGCTTTTAGACGTTAAAATATCTGAAAAATCGATGTACCATTACACCTCGGTACTGATTTGTATAGGAATTTAGACAACAAAATTTAGCAATTCCCACCATCGGGGGCGGTCGAGGGGGGTGCGGATCGACGGGGAATAATTCCTGGCGCCGATAAATGACGGTTTGCTGAAAAAAAATTGACAAATTTCAGAGTATTTGACAAAAAACAAAAAAAATTTAAGGCAAAAAAAAAATCTGAAATGTTTGCACACTGAAAATTTCGATGGCGTTGTGCAAGACAAAACGAATGAAGACCTTCTGCTGAAAACCCGGTAAGAATATTTAAATATTTACTGCTTTTAGACGTTAAAATATCTGAAAAATCGATGTACCATTACACCTCGGTACTGATTTGTATAGGAATTTAGACAACAAAATTTAGCAATTCCCACCATCGGGGGCGGTCGAGGGGGGTGCGGATCGACGGGGAATAATTCCTGGCGCCGATAAATGACGGTTTGCTGAAAAAAATTTGACACATTTCAGAGTTTTTGACAAAAAACAAAAAAAATTTAAGGCAAAAAAAAATTCTGAAATGTTTGCACACTGAAAATTTCGATGGCGTTGTGCAAGACAAAACGAATGAAGACCTTCTGCTGAAAACCCGGTAAGAATATTTAAATATTTACTGCTTTTAGACGTTAAAATATCTGAAAAATCGATGTACCATTACACCTCGGTACTGATTTGTATAGGAATTTAGACAACAAAATTTAGCAATTCCCACCATCGGGGGCGGTCGAGGGGGGTGCGGATCGACGGGGAATAATTCCTGGCGCCGATTAATGACGGTTTCCTGAAAAAAATTTGACAAATTTCAGAGTTTTTGACAAAAAACAAAAAAAATTTAAGGCAAAAATAAATTCTGAAATGTTTGCACACTGAAAATTTCGATGGCGTTGTGCAAGACAAAACGAATGAAGACCTTCTGCTGAAAACCCGGTAAGAATATTTGAATATTTACGGCTTTTAGACGTTAAAATATGCTGAAAAAAATTTGACAAATTTCAGAGATTTTGACAAAAAACAAAAAAAATTTAAGGCAAAAAAAAATTCTGAAATGTTTGTGCACTGAAAATTTCGAAGGCGTTGTGCAAGACAAAACGAATAAAGACCTTCTGCTGTAAACCCGGTAAGAATATTTGAATATTTACTGCTTTTAGACGTTAAAATATCTGAAAAATCGATGTACCATTACACCTCGGTACTGATTTGTATAGGAATTTAGACAACAAAATTTAGCAATTCCCACCATCGGGGCGGTCGAGGGGGGTGCGGATCGACGGGGAATAATTCCTGGCGCCGATTAATGACGGTTTGCTGAAAAAAAATTGACAAATTTCAGAGTTTTTGACAAAAAACAAAAAAAATTTAAGGCAAAAAAAAATTCTGAAATGTTTGTACACTGACAATATCGATGGCGTTGTGCAAGACAAAACGAATGAAGACCTTCTGCTGAAAACCCGGTAAGAATATTTGAATATTTACTGCTTTTAGACGTTAAAATATCTGAAAAATCGATGTACCATTACACCTCGGTACTGATTTGTATAGGAATTTAGACAACAAAATTTAGCAATTCCCACCATCGGGGGCAGTCGAGGGGGGTGCGGATCGACGGGGAATATATCCTGGCGCCGATTAATGACGGTTTGCTGAAAAAAATTTGACAAATTTCAGAGTTTTAGACAAAAAACAAAAAAAATTTAAGGCAAAAAAAGTTCTGAAATGTTCGTACACTGAAAATTTCGATGGCGTTGTGCAAGACAAAACGAATGAAGACCTTCTGCTGAAAACCCGGTAAGAATATTTGAATATTTACTGCTTTTAGACGTTAAAATATCTGAAAAATCGATGTACCATTACACCTCGGTACTGATTTGTATAGGAATTTAGACAACAAACTTTAGCAATTCCCACCATCGGGGGCGGTCGAGGGGGGTGCGGATCGACGGGGAATAATTCCTGGCGCCGATTAATGACGGTTTGCTGAAAAAATTTGACAAATTTCAGAGTTTTTGACAAAAAACAAAAAAAATTTAAGGCAAAAAAAAATTCTGAAATGTTCGTACACTGAAAATTTCGATGGCGTTGTGCAAGACAAAACGAATGAAGACCTTCTGCTGAAAACCCGGTAAGAATATTTGAATATTTACGGCTTTTAGACGTTAAAATATGCTGAAAAAATTTTGACATATTACAGAGATTTTGACAAAAAACAAAAAAAAATTAAGGCAAAAAAAAATTCTGAAATGTTTGTGCACTGAAAATTTCGAAGGCGTTGTGCAAGACAAAACGAATAAAGACCTTCTGCTGAAAACCCGGTAAGAATATTTGAATATTTACTGCTTTTAGACGTTAAAATATCTGAAAAATCGATGTACCATTACACCTCGGTACGGTACTGATTTGTATAGGAATTTAGACAACAAAATTTAGCAATTCCCACCATCGGGGGCGGTCGAGGGGGGTGCGGATCGACGGGGAATAATTCCTGGCGCCGATTAATGACGGTTTGCTGAAAAAAAATTGACAAATTTCAGAGTTTTTGACAAAAAACAAAAAAAATATAAGGCACAAAAAAATTCTGAAATGTTTGCACACTGAAAACTTCGATGGCGTTGTCCAAGACAAAACGAATGAAGACCTTCTGCTGAAAACCCGGTAAGAATATTTGAATATTTACTGCTTTTAGACGTTAAAATATCTGAAAAATCGATGTACCATTACACCTCGGTACTGATTTGTATAGGAATTTAGACAACAAAATTTAGCAATTCCCACCATCGGGGGCGGTCGAGGGGGGTGCGGATCGACGGGGAATAATTCCTGGCGCCGATTAATGACGGTTTGCTGAAAAAATTTGACAAATTTCAGAGTTTTTGACAAAAAACAAAAAAAATTTAAGGCAAAAAAAAATTCTGAAATGTTCGTACACTGAAAATTTCGATGGCGTTGTGCAAGACAAAACGAATGAAGACCTTCTGCTGAAAACCCGGTAAGAATATTTGAATATTTACTGCTTTTAGACGTTAAAATATCTGAAAAATCGATGTACCATTACACCTCGGTACTGATTTGTATAGGAATTTAGACAACAAAATTTAGCAATTCCCACCATCGGGGGCGGTCGAGGGGGGTTCGGATCGACGGGCAATAATTCCTGGCGCCGATTAATGACGGTTTGCTGAAAAAATTTGACAAATTTCAGAGTTTTTGACAAAAACCAAAAAAAATTTAAGACACAAAAAAATTCTGAAATGTTTGCACACTGAAAATTTCGATGGCGTTGTGCAAGACAAAACGAATGAAGACCTTCTGCTGAAAACCCGGTAAGAATATTTGAATATTTACTGCTTTTAGACGTTAAAATATCTGAAAAATCGATGTACCATTACACCTCGGTACTGATTTGTATAGGAATTTAGACAACAAAATTTAGCAATTCCCACCATCGGGGGCGGTCGAGGGGGGTGCGGATCGACGGGGAATAATTCCTGGCGCCGATTAATGACGGTTTGCTGAAAAAAATTTAACAAATTTCAGAGTTTTCGACAAAAAACAAAAAAAATTTAAGGCAAAAATAAATTCTGAAATGTTTGCACACTGAAAATTTCGATGGCGTTGTGCAAGACAAAACGAATGAAGACCTTCTGCTGAAAACCCGGTAAGAATATTTAATATTTACTGCTTTTAGACGTTAAAATATCTGAAAAATCGATGTACCATTACACCTCGGTACTGATTTGTATAGGAATTTAGACAACAAAATTTAGCAATTCCCACCATCGGGGGCGGTCGAGGGGGGTGCGGATCGACGGGGAATAATTCCTGGCGCCGATTAATGACGGTTTGCTGAAAAAAATTTGACAGATTTCAGAGTTTTTGACAAAAAACAAAAAAAATTTAAGGCACAAAAAAATTCTGAAATGTTTGCACACTGAAAATTTCGATGGCGTTGTGCAAGACAAAACGAATGAAGACCTTCTGCTGAAAACCCGGTAAGAATATTTGAATATTTACTGCTTTTAGACGTTAAAATATCTGAAAAATCGATGTACCTACCATTACACCTCGGTACGGTACTGATTTGTATAGGAATTTAGACAACAAAATGTAGCAATTCTCACCATCGGAGGCGGTCGAGGGGGGTGCGGATCGACGGGGAATATATCCTGGTGCCGATTAATGACGGTTAGCTGAAAAAAAATTGACAAATTTCAGAGTTTTTGACAAAAAACAAAAAAAAATTAAGGCAAAAAAAAATTCTGAAATGTTTGCACACTGAAAATTTCGATGGCGTTGTGCAAGACAAAACGAATGAAGACCTTCTGCTGAAAACCCGGTAAGAATATTTGAATATTTACTGCTTTTAGACGTTAAAATATCTGAAAAATCGATGTACCATTACACCTCGGTACGGTACTGATTTGTATAGGAATTTAGACAACAAAATTTAGCAATTCCCACCATCGGGGGCGGTCGAGGGGGGTGCGGATCGACGGGGAATAATTCCTGGCGCCGATTAATGACGGTTTGCTGAAAAAAATTTGACAAAATTCAGAGTTTTTGACAAAAAACAAAAAAAATTTAAGGCAAAAAAAAAATCTGAAATGTTTGCACACTGAAAATTTCGATGGCGTTGTGCAAGACAAAACGAATGAAGACCTTCTGCTGAAAACCCGGTAAGAATATTTGAATATTTACTGCTTTTAGACGTTAAAATATCTGAAAAATCGATGTACCATTACACCTCGGTACTGATTTGTATAGGAATTTAGACAACAAAATTTAGCAATTCCCACCATCGGGGGCAGTCGAGGGGGGTGCGGATCGACGGGGAATAATTCCTGGCGCCGATTAATGACGGTTTGCTGAAAAAAATTTGACAAATTTCAGAGTTTTAGACAAAAAACAAAAAAAATTTAAGGCAAAAAAAAATTCTGAAATGTTCGTACACTGAAAATTTCGATGGCGTTGTGCAAGACAAAACGAATGAAGACCTTCTGCTGAAAACCCGGTAAGAATATTTGAATATTTACTGCTTTTAGACGTTAAAATATCTGAAAAATCGATGTACCATTACACCTCGGTACTGATTTGTATAGGAATTTAGACAACAAAATTTAGCAATTCCCACCATCGGGGGCGGTCGAGGGGGGTGCGGATCGACGGGGAATAATTCCTGGCGCCGATTAATGACGGTTTGCTGAAAAAAATTTGACAAATTTCAGAGTTTTTGACAAAAAACAAAAAAAAATTAAGGCAAAAAAAAATTCTGAAATGTTTGCACACTGAAAATTTCGATGGCGTTGTGCAAGACAAAACGAATGAAGACCTTCTGCTGAAAACCCGGTAAGAATATTTGAATATTTACTGCTTTTAGACGTTAAAATATCTGAAAAATCGATGTACCATTACACCTCGGTACTGATTTGTATAGGAATTTAGACAACAAAATTTAGCAATTCCCACCATCGGGGGCGGTCGAGGGGGGTGCGGATCGACGGGGAATAATTCCTGGCGCCGATAAATGACGGTTTGCTGAAAAAAAATTGACAAATTTCAGAGTATTTGACAAAAAACAAAAAAAATTTAAGGCAAAAAAAAAATCTGAAATGTTTGCACACTGAAAATTTCGATGGCGTTGTGCAAGACAAAACGAATGAAGACCTTCTGCTGAAAACCCGGTAAGAATATTTAAATATTTACTGCTTTTAGACGTTAAAATATCTGAAAAATCGATGTACCATTACACCTCGGTACTGATTTGTATAGGAATTTAGACAACAAAATTTAGCAATTCCCACCATCGGGGGCGGTCGAGGGGGGTGCGGATCAACGGGGAATAATTCCTGGCGCCGATTAATGACGGTTTGCTGAAAAAAATTTGACACATTTCAGAGTTTTTGACAAAAAACAAAAAAAATTTAAGGCAAAAAAAAATTCTGAAATGTTTGCACACTGAAAATTTCGATGGCGTTGTGCAAGACAAAACGAATGAAGACCTTCTGCTGAAAACCCGGTAAGAATATTTAAATATTTACTGCTTTTAGACGTTAAAATATCTGAAAAATCGATGTACCATTACACCTCGGTACTGATTTGTATAGGAATTTAGACAACAAAATTTAGCAATTCCCACCATCGGGGGCGGTCGAGGGGGGTTCGGATCGACGGGCAATAATTCCTGGCGCCGATTAATGACGGTTTGCTGAAAAAATTTGACAAATTTCAGAGTTTTTGACAAAAAACAAAAAAAAATTAAGGCAAAAAAAAATTCTGAAATGTTTGCACACTGAAAATTTCGATGGCGTTGTGCAAGACAAAACGAATGAAGACCTTCTGCTGAAAACCCGGTAAGAATATGTGAATATTTACTGCTTTTAGACGTTAAAATATCTGAAAAATCGATGTACCATTACACCTCGGTACTGATTTGTATAGGAATTTAGACAACAAAATTTAGCAATTCCCACCATCGGGGGCGGTCGAGGGGGGTGCGAATCGACGGGGAATATATCCTGGCGCCGATTAATGACGGTTTGCTGAAAAAAATTTGACAAATTTCAGAGTTTTTGACAAAAAACAAAAAAAATTTAAGGCAAAAAAAAATTCTGAAATGTTTGCACACTGAAAATTTCGATGGCGTTGTGCAAGACAAAACGAATGAAGACCTTCTGCTGAAAACCCGGTAAGAATATGTGAATATTTACTGCTTTTAGACGTTAAAATATCTGAAAAATCGATGTACCATTACACCTCGGTACTGATTTGTATAGGAATTTAGACAACAAAATTTAGCAATTCCCACCATCGGGGGCGGTCGAGGGGGGTGCGAATCGACGGGGAATATATCCTGGCGCCGATTAATGACGGTTTGCTGAAAAAAATTTGACAAATTTCAGAGTTTTTGACAAAAAACAAAAAAAATTTAAGGCAAAAAAAAATTCTGAAATGTTTGCACACTGAAAATTTCGATGGCGTTGTGCAAGACAAAACGAATGAAGACCTTCTGCTGAAAACCCGGTAAGAATATTTGAATATTTACGGCTTTTAGACGTTAAAATATGCTGAAAAAAATTTGACAAATTTCAGAGATTTTGACAAAAAACAAAAAAAATTTAAGGCAAAAAAAAATTCTGAAATGTTTGTGCACTGAAAATTTCGAAGGCGTTGTGCAAGACAAAACGAATAAAGACCTTCTGCTGTAAACCCGGTAAGAATATTTGAATATTTACTGCTTTTAGACGTTAAAATATCTGAAAAATCGATGTACCATTACACCTCGGTACTGATTTGTATAGGAATTTAGACAACAAAATTTAGCAATTCCCACCATCGGGGCGGTCGAGGGGGGTGCGGATCGACGGGGAATAATTCCTGGCGCCGATTAATGACGGTTTGCTGAAAAAAAATTGACAAATTTCAGAGTTTTTGACAAAAAACAAAAAAAATTTAAGGCAAAAAAAAATTCTGAAATGTTTGTACACTGACAATATCGATGGCGTTGTGCAAGACAAAACGAATGAAGACCTTCTGCTGAAAACCCGGTAAGAATATTTGAATATTTACTGCTTTTAGACGTTAAAATATCTGAAAAATCGATGTACCATTACACCTCGGTACTGATTTGTATAGGAATTTAGACAACAAAATTTAGCAATTCCCACCATCGGGGGCGGTCGACGGGGGTTGCGAATCGACGGGGAATAATTCCTGGCGCCGATTAATGACGGTTTGCTGAAAAAATTTGACAAATTTCAGAGTTTTTGACAAAAAACAAAAAAAATTTAAGGCAAAAAAAAATTCTGAAATGTTCGTACACTGAAAATTTCGATGGCGTTGTGCAAGACAAAACGAATGAAGACCTTCTGCTGAAAACCCGGTAAGAATATTTGAATATTTACTGCTTTTAGACGTTAAAATATCTGAAAAATCGATGTACCATTACACCTCGGTACGGTACTGATTTGTATAGGAATTTAGACAACAAAATTTAGCAATTCCCACCATCGGGGGCGGTCGAGGGGGGTGCGGATCGACGGGGAATAATTCCTGGCGCCGATTAATGACGGTTTGCTGAAAAAAAATTGACAAATTTCAGAGTTTTTGACAAAAAACAAAAAAAATATAAGGCACAAAAAAATTCTGAAATGTTTGCACACTGAAAACTTCGATGGCGTTGTCCAAGACAAAACGAATGAAGACCTTCTGCTGAAAACCCGGTAAGAATATTTGAATATTTACTGCTTTTAGACGTTAAAATATCTGAAAAATCGATGTACCATTACACCTCGGTACTGATTTGTATAGGAATTTAGACAACAAAATTTAGCAATTCCCACCATCGGGGGCAGTCGAGGGGGGTGCGGATCGACGGGGAATATATCCTGGCGCCGATTAATGACGGTTTGCTGAAAAAAATTTGACAAATTTCAGAGTTTTAGACAAAAAACAAAAAAAATTTAAGGCAAAAAAAAATTCTGAAATGTTCGTACACTGAAAATTTCGATGGCGTTGTGCAAGACAAAACGAATGAAGACCTTCTGCTGAAAACCCGGTAAGAATATTTGAATATTTACTGCTTTTAGACGTTAAAATATCTGAAAAATCGATGTACCATTACACCTCGGTACTGATTTGTATAGGAATTTAGACAACAAAATTTAGCAATTCCCACCATCGGGGGCGGTCGAGGGGGGTGCGGATCGACGGGGAATAATTCCTGGCGCCGATTAATGACGGTTTGCTGAAAAAAATTTGACAAATTTCAGAGTTTTTGACAAAAAACAAAAAAAAATTAAGGCAAAAAAAAATTCTGAAATGTTTGCACACTGAAAATTTCGATGGCGTTGTGCAAGACAAAACGAATGAAGACCTTCTGCTGAAAACCCGGTAAGAATATTTGAATATTTACTGCTTTTAGACGTTAAAATATCTGAAAAATCGATGTACCATTACACCTCGGTACTGATTTGTATAGGAATTTAGACAACAAAATTTAGCAATTCCCACCATCGGGGGCGGTCGAGGGGGGTGCGGATCGACGGGGAATAATTCCTGGCGCCGATAAATGACGGTTTGCTGAAAAAAAATTGACAAATTTCAGAGTATTTGACAAAAAACAAAAAAAATTTAAGGCAAAAAAAAAATCTGAAATGTTTGCACACTGAAAATTTCGATGGCGTTGTGCAAGACAAAACGAATGAAGACCTTCTGCTGAAAACCCGGTAAGAATATTTAAATATTTACTGCTTTTAGACGTTAAAATATCTGAAAAATCGATGTACCATTACACCTCGGTACTGATTTGTATAGGAATTTAGACAACAAAATTTAGCAATTCCCACCATCGGGGGCGGTCGAGGGGGGTGCGGATCGACGGGGAATAATTCCTGGCGCCGATAAATGACGGTTTGCTGAAAAAAATTTGACACATTTCAGAGTTTTTGACAAAAAACAAAAAAAATTTAAGGCAAAAAAAAATTCTGAAATGTTTGCACACTGAAAATTTCGATGGCGTTGTGCAAGACAAAACGAATGAAGACCTTCTGCTGAAAACCCGGTAAGAATATTTAAATATTTACTGCTTTTAGACGTTAAAATATCTGAAAAATCGATGTACCATTACACCTCGGTACTGATTTGTATAGGAATTTAGACAACAAAATTTAGCAATTCCCACCATCGGGGGCGGTCGAGGGGGGTGCGGATCGACGGGGAATAATTCCTGGCGCCGATTAATGACGGTTTCCTGAAAAAAATTTGACAAATTTCAGAGTTTTTGACAAAAAACAAAAAAAATTTAAGGCAAAAATAAATTCTGAAATGTTTGCACACTGAAAATTTCGATGGCGTTGTGCAAGACAAAACGAATGAAGACCTTCTGCTGAAAACCCGGTAAGAATATTTGAATATTTACGGCTTTTAGACGTTAAAATATGCTGAAAAAAATTTGACAAATTTCAGAGATTTTGACAAAAAACAAAAAAAATTTAAGGCAAAAAAAAATTCTGAAATGTTTGTGCACTGAAAATTTCGAAGGCGTTGTGCAAGACAAAACGAATAAAGACCTTCTGCTGTAAACCCGGTAAGAATATTTGAATATTTACTGCTTTTAGACGTTAAAATATCTGAAAAATCGATGTACCATTACACCTCGGTACTGATTTGTATAGGAATTTAGACAACAAAATTTAGCAATTCCCACCATCGGGGCGGTCGAGGGGGGTGCGGATCGACGGGGAATAATTCCTGGCGCCGATTAATGACGGTTTGCTGAAAAAAAATTGACAAATTTCAGAGTTTTTGACAAAAAACAAAAAAAATTTAAGGCAAAAAAAAATTCTGAAATGTTTGTACACTGACAATATCGATGGCGTTGTGCAAGACAAAACGAATGAAGACCTTCTGCTGAAAACCCGGTAAGAATATTTGAATATTTACTGCTTTTAGACGTTAAAATATCTGAAAAATCGATGTACCATTACACCTCGGTACTGATTTGTATAGGAATTTAGACAACAAAATTTAGCAATTCCCACCATCGGGGGCAGTCGAGGGGGGTGCGGATCGACGGGGAATATATCCTGGCGCCGATTAATGACGGTTTGCTGAAAAAAATTTGACAAATTTCAGAGTTTTAGACAAAAAACAAAAAAAATTTAAGGCAAAAAAAGTTCTGAAATGTTCGTACACTGAAAATTTCGATGGCGTTGTGCAAGACAAAACGATTGAAGACCTTCTGCTGAAAACCCGGTAAGAATATTTGAATATTTACTGCTTTTAGACGTTAAAATATCTGAAAAATCGATGTACCATTACACCTCGGTACTGATTTGTATAGGAATTTAGACAACAAAATTTAGCAATTCCCACCATCGGGGGCGGTCGAGGGGGGTGCGGATCGACGGGGAATAATTCCTGGCGCCGATTAATGACGGTTTGCTGAAAAAAATTTGACAAATTTCAGAGTTTTTGACAAAAAACAAAAAAAAATTAAGGCAAAAAAAAATTCTGAAATGTTTGCACACTGAAAATTTCGATGGCGTTGTGCAAGACAAAACGAATGAAGACCTTCTGCTGAAAACACGGTAAGAATATTTGAATATTTACTGCTTTTAGACGTTAAAATATCTGAAAAATCGATGTACCATTACACCTCGGTACTGATTTGTATAGGAATTTAGACAACAAAATTTAGCAATTCCCACCATCGGGGGCGGTCGAGGGGGGTGCGGATCGACGGGGAATAATTCCTGGCGCCGATAAATGACGGTTTGCTGAAAAAAAATTGACAAATTTCAGAGTATTTGACAAAAAACAAAAAAAATTTAAGGCAAAAAAAAAATCTGAAATGTTTGCACACTGAAAATTTCGATGGCGTTGTGCAAGACAAAACGAATGAAGACCTTCTGCTGAAAACCCGGTAAGAATATTTAAATATTTACTGCTTTTAGACGTTAAAATATCTGAAAAATCGATGTACCATTACACCTCGGTACTGATTTGTATAGGAATTTAGACAACAAAATTTAGCAATTCCCACCATCGGGGGCGGTCGAGGGGGGTGCGGATCGACGGGGAATAATTCCTGGCGCCGATAAATGACGGTTTGCTGAAAAAAATTTGACACATTTCAGAGTTTTTGACAAAAAACAAAAAAAATTTAAGGCAAAAAAAAATTCTGAAATGTTTGCACACTGAAAATTTCGATGGCGTTGTGCAAGACAAAACGAATGAAGACCTTCTGCTGAAAACCCGGTAAGAATATTTAAATATTTACTGCTTTTAGACGTTAAAATATCTGAAAAATCGATGTACCATTACACCTCGGTACTGATTTGTATAGGAATTTAGACAACAAAATTTAGCAATTCCCACCATCGGGGGCGGTCGAGGGGGGTGCGGATCGACGGGGAATAATTCCTGGCGCCGATTAATGACGGTTTCCTGAAAAAAATTTGACAAATTTCAGAGTTTTTGACAAAAAACAAAAAAAATTTAAGGCAAAAATAAATTCTGAAATGTTTGCACACTGAAAATTTCGATGGCGTTGTGCAAGACAAAACGAATGAAGACCTTCTGCTGAAAACCCGGTAAGAATATTTGAATATTTACGGCTTTTAGACGTTAAAATATGCTGAAAAAAATTTGACAAATTTCAGAGATTTTGACAAAAAACAAAAAAAATTTAAGGCAAAAAAAAATTCTGAAATGTTTGTGCACTGAAAATTTCGAAGGCGTTGTGCAAGACAAAACGAATAAAGACCTTCTGCTGTAAACCCGGTAAGAATATTTGAATATTTACTGCTTTTAGACGTTAAAATATCTGAAAAATCGATGTACCATTACACCTCGGTACTGATTTGTATAGGAATTTAGACAACAAAATTTAGCAATTCCCACCATCGGGGCGGTCGAGGGGGGTGCGGATCGACGGGGAATAATTCCTGGCGCCGATTAATGACGGTTTGCTGAAAAAAAATTGACAAATTTCAGAGTTTTTGACAAAAAACAAAAAAAATTTAAGGCAAAAAAAAATTCTGAAATGTTTGTACACTGACAATATCGATGGCGTTGTGCAAGACAAAACGAATGAAGACCTTCTGCTGAAAACCCGGTAAGAATATTTGAATATTTACTGCTTTTAGACGTTAAAATATCTGAAAAATCGATGTACCATTACACCTCGGTACTGATTTGTATAGGAATTTAGACAACAAAATTTAGCAATTCCCACCATCGGGGGCGGTCGAGGGGGGTGCGGATCGACGGGGAATAATTCCTGGCGCCGATTAATGACGGTTTGCTGAAAAAATTTGACAAATTTCAGAGTTTTTGACAAAAAACAAAAAAATTTAAGGCAAAAAAAAATTCTGAAATGTTCGTACACTGAAAATTTCGATGGCGTTGTGCAAGACAAAACGAATGAAGACCTTCTGCTGAAAACCCGGTAAGAATATTTGAATATTTACTGCTTTTAGACGTTAAAATATCTGAAAAATCGATGTACCATTACACCTCGGTACTGATTTGTATAGGAATTTAGACAACAAAATTTAGCAATTCCCACCATCGGGGGCGGTCGAGGGGGGTTCGGATCGACGGGCAATAATTCCTGGCGCCGATTAATGACGGTTTGCTGAAAAAATTTGACAAATTTCAGAGTTTTTGACAAAAACCAAAAAAAATTTAAGGCACAAAAAAATTCTGAAATGTTTGCACACTGAAAATTTCGATGGCGTTGTGCAAGACAAAACGAATGAAGACCTTCTGCTGAAAACCCGGTAAGAATATTTGAATATTTACTGCTTTTAGACGTTAAAATATCTGAAAAATCGATGTACCATTACACCTCGGTACTGATTTGTATAGGAATTTAGACAACAAAATTTAGCAATTCCCACCATCGGGGGCGGTCGAGGGGGGTGCGGATCGACGGGGAATAATTCCTGGCGCCGATTAATGACGGTTTGCTGAAAAAAATTTGACAAATTTCAGAGTTTTTGACAAAAAACAAAAAAAATTTAAGGCAAAAATAAATTCTGAAATGTTTGCACACTGAAAATTTCGATGGCGTTGTGCAAGACAAAACGAATGAAGACCTTCTGCTGAAAACCCGGTAAGAATATTTAATATTTACTGCTTTTAGACGTTAAAATATCTGAAAAATCGATGTACCATTACACCTCGGTACTGATTTGTATAGGAATTTAGACAACAAAATTTAGCAATTCCCACCATCGGGGGCGGTCGAGGGGGGTGCTGATCGACGGGGAATAATTCCTGGCGCCGATTAATGACGGTTTGCTGAAAAAAATTTGACAGATTTCAGAGTTTTTGACAAAAAACAAAAAAAATTTAAGGCACAAAAAAATTCTGAAATGTTTGCACACTGAAAATTTCGATGGCGTTGTGCAAGACAAAACGAATGAAGACCTTCTGCTGAAAACCCGGTAAGAATATTTGAATATTTACTGCTTTTAGACGTTAAAATATCTGAAAAATCGATGTACCTACCATTACACCTCGGTACGGTACTGATTTGTATAGGAATTTAGACAACAAAATGTAGCAATTCTCACCATCGGAGGCGGTCGAGGGGGGTGCGGATCGACGGGGAATATATCCTGGCGCCGATTAATGACGGTTAGCTGAAAAAAAATTGACAAATTTCAGAGTTTTTGACAAAAAACAAAAAAAAATTAAGGCAAAAAAAAATTCTGAAATGTTTGCACACTGAAAATTTCGATGGCGTTGTGCAAGACAAAACGAATGAAGACCTTCTGCTGAAAACCCGGTAAGAATATTTGAATATTTACTGCTTTTAGACGTTAAAATATCTGAAAAATCGATGTACCATTACACCTCGGTACGGTACTGATTTGTATAGGAATTTAGACAACAAAATTTAGCAATTCCCACCATCGGGGGCGGTCGAGGGGGGTGCGGATCGACGGGGAATAATTCCTGGCGCCGATTAATGACGGTTTGCTGAAAAAAATTTGACAAAATTCAGAGTTTTTGACAAAAAACAAAAAAAATTTAAGGCAAAAAAAAAATCTGAAATGTTTGCACACTGAAAATTTCGATGGCGTTGTGCAAGACAAAACGAATGAAGACCTTCTGCTGAAAACCCGGTAAGAATATTTGAATATTTACTGCTTTTAGACGTTAAAATATCTGAAAAATCGATGTACCATTACACCTCGGTACTGATTTGTATAGGAATTTAGACAACAAAATTTAGCAATTCCCACCATCGGGGGCAGTCGAGGGGGGTGCGGATCGACGGGGAATATATCCTGGCGCCGATTAATGACGGTTTGCTGAAAAAATTTGACAAATTTCAGAGTTTTTGACAAAAACCAAAAAAAATTTAAGGCACAAAAAAATTCTGAAATGTTTGCACACTGAAAATTTCGATGGCGTTGTGCAAGACAAAACGAATGAAGACCTTCTGCTGAAAACCCGGTAAGAATATTTGAATATTTACTGCTTTTAGACGTTAAAATATCTGAAAAATCGATGTACCATTACACCTCGGTACTGATTTGTATAGGAATTTAGACAACAAAATTTAGCAATTCCCACCATCGGGGGCGGTCGAGGGGGGTGCGGATCGACGGGGAATAATTCCTGGCGCCGATTAATGACGGTTTGCTGAAAAAAATTTGACAAATTTCAGAGTTTTTGACAAAAAACAAAAAAAATTTAAGGCACAAAACAATTCTGAAATGTTTGCACACTGAAAATTTCGATGGCGTTGTGCAAGACAAAACGAATGAAGACCTTCTGCTGAAAACCCGGTAAGAATATTTGAATATTTACTGCTTTTAGACGTTAAAATATCTGAAAAATCGATGTACCATTACACCTCGGTACTGATTTGTATAGGAATTTAGACAACAAAATTTAGCAATTCCCACCATCGGGGGCAGTCGAGGGGGGTGCGGATCGACGGGGAATATATCCTGGCGCCGATTAATGACGGTTTGCTGAAAAAAATTTGACAAATTTCAGAGTTTTAGACAAAAAACAAAAAAAATTTAAGGCAAAAAAAAATTCTGAAATGTTCGTACACTGAAAATTTCGATGGCGTTGTGCAAGACAAAACGAATGAAGACCTTCTGCTGAAAACCCGGTAAGAATATTTGAATATTTACTGCTTTTAGACGTTAAAATATCTGAAAAATCGATGTACCATTACACCTCGGTACTGATTTGTATAGGAATTTAGACAACAAAATTTAGCAATTCCCACCATCGGGGGCGGTCGAGGGGGGTGCGGATCGACGGGGAATAATTCCTGGCGCCGATTAATGACGGTTTGCTGAAAAAAATTTGACAAATTTCAGAGTTTTTGACAAAAAACAAAAAAAAATTAAGGCAAAAAAAAATTCTGAAATGTTTGCACACTGAAAATTTCGATGGCGTTGTGCAAGACAAAACGAATGAAGACCTTCTGCTGAAAACCCGGTAAGAATATTTGAATATTTACTGCTTTTAGACGTTAAAATATCTGAAAAATCGATGTACCATTACACCTCGGTACTGATTTGTATAGGAATTTAGACAACAAAATTTAGCAATTCCCACCATCGGGGGCGGTCGAGGGGGGTGCGGATCGACGGGGAATAATTCCTGGCGCCGATAAATGACGGTTTGCTGAAAAAAAATTGACAAATTTCAGAGTATTTGACAAAAAACAAAAAAAATTTAAGGCAAAAAAAAAATCTGAAATGTTTGCACACTGAAAATTTCGATGGCGTTGTGCAAGACAAAACGAATGAAGACCTTCTGCTGAAAACCCGGTAAGAATATTTAAATATTTACTGCTTTTAGACGTTAAAATATCTGAAAAATCGATGTACCATTACACCTCGGTACTGATTTGTATAGGAATTTAGACAACAAAATTTAGCAATTCCCACCATCGGGGGCGGTCGAGGGGGGTGCGGATCGACGGGGAATAATTCCTGGCGCCGATTAATGACGGTTTGCTGAAAAAAATTTGACACATTTCAGAGTTTTTGACAAAAAACAAAAAAAATTTAAGGCAAAAAAAAATTCTGAAATGTTTGCACACTGAAAATTTCGATGGCGTTGTGCAAGACAAAACGAATGAAGACCTTCTGCTGAAAACCCGGTAAGAATATTTAAATATTTACTGCTTTTAGACGTTAAAATATCTGAAAAATCGATGTACCATTACACCTCGGTACTGATTTGTATAGGAATTTAGACAACAAAATTTAGCAATTCCCACCATCGGGGGCGGTCGAGGGGGGTTCGGATCGACGGGCAATAATTCCTGGCGCCGATTAATGACGGTTTGCTGAAAAAATTTGACAAATTTCAGAGTTTTTGACAAAAAACAAAAAAAAATTAAGGCAAAAAAAAATTCTGAAATGTTTGCACACTGAAAATTTCGATGGCGTTGTGCAAGACAAAACGAATGAAGACCTTCTGCTGAAAACCCGGTAAGAATATGTGAATATTTACTGCTTTTAGACGTTAAAATATCTGAAAAATCGATGTACCATTACACCTCGGTACTGATTTGTATAGGAATTTAGACAACAAAATTTAGCAATTCCCACCATCGGGGGCGGTCGAGGGGGGTGCGAATCGACGGGGAATATATCCTGGCGCCGATTAATGACGGTTTGCTGAAAAAAATTTGACAAATTTCAGAGTTTTTGACAAAAAACAAAAAAAATTTAAGGCAAAAAAAAATTCTGAAATGTTTGCACACTGAAAATTTCGATGGCGTTGTGCAAGACAAAACGAATGAAGACCTTCTGCTGAAAACCCGGTAAGAATATGTGAATATTTACTGCTTTTAGACGTTAAAATATCTGAAAAATCGATGTACCATTACACCTCGGTACTGATTTGTATAGGAATTTAGACAACAAAATTTAGCAATTCCCACCATCGGGGGCGGTCGAGGGGGGTGCGAATCGACGGGGAATATATCCTGGCGCCGATTAATGACGGTTTGCTGAAAAAAATTTGACAAATTTCAGAGTTTTTGACAAAAAACAAAAAAAATTTAAGGCAAAAAAAAATTCTGAAATGTTTGCACACTGAAAATTTCGATGGCGTTGTGCAAGACAAAACGAATGAAGACCTTCTGCTGAAAACCCGGTAAGAATATTTGAATATTTACGGCTTTTAGACGTTAAAATATGCTGAAAAAAATTTGACAAATTTCAGAGATTTTGACAAAAAACAAAAAAAATTTAAGGCAAAAAAAAATTCTGAAATGTTTGTGCACTGAAAATTTCGAAGGCGTTGTGCAAGACAAAACGAATAAAGACCTTCTGCTGTAAACCCGGTAAGAATATTTGAATATTTACTGCTTTTAGACGTTAAAATATCTGAAAAATCGATGTACCATTACACCTCGGTACTGATTTGTATAGGAATTTAGACAACAAAATTTAGCAATTCCCACCATCGGGGCGGTCGAGGGGGGTGCGGATCGACGGGGAATAATTCCTGGCGCCGATTAATGACGGTTTGCTGAAAAAAAATTGACAAATTTCAGAGTTTTTGACAAAAAACAAAAAAAATTTAAGGCAAAAAAAAATTCTGAAATGTTTGTACACTGACAATACCGATGGCGTTGTGCAAGACAAAACGAATGAAGACCTTCTGCTGAAAACCCGGTAAGAATATTTGAATATTTACTGCTTTTAGACGTTAAAATATCTGAAAAATCGATGTACCATTACACCTCGGTACTGATTTGTATAGGAATTTAGACAACAAAATTTAGCAATTCCCACCATCGGGGGCGGTCGACGGGGGTTGCGAATCGACGGGGAATAATTCCTGGCGCCGATTAATGACGGTTTGCTGAAAAAATTTGACAAATTTCAGAGTTTTTGACAAAAAACAAAAAAAATTTAAGGCAAAAAAAAATTCTGAAATGTTCGTACACTGAAAATTTCGATGGCGTTGTGCAAGACAAAACGAATGAAGACCTTCTGCTGAAAACCCGGTAAGAATATTTGAATATTTACTGCTTTTAGACGTTAAAATATCTGAAAAATCGATGTACCATTACACCTCGGTACGGTACTGATTTGTATAGGAATTTAGACAACAAAATTTAGCAATTCCCACCATCGGGGGCGGTCGAGGGGGGTGCGGATCGACGGGGAATAATTCCTGGCGCCGATTAATGACGGTTTGCTGAAAAAAAATTGACAAATTTCAGAGTTTTTGACAAAAAACAAAAAAAATATAAGGCACAAAAAAATTCTGAAATGTTTGCACACTGAAAACTTCGATGGCGTTGTCCAAGACAAAACGAATGAAGACCTTCTGCTGAAAACCCGGTAAGAATATTTGAATATTTACTGCTTTTAGACGTTAAAATATCTGAAAAATCGATGTACCATTACACCTCGGTACTGATTTGTATAGGAATTTAGACAACAAAATTTAGCAATTCCCACCATCGGGGGCAGTCGAGGGGGGTGCGGATCGACGGGGAATATATCCTGGCGCCGATTAATGACGGTTTGCTGAAAAAAATTTGACAAATTTCAGAGTTTTAGACAAAAAACAAAAAAAATTTAAGGCAAAAAAAAATTCTGAAATGTTCGTACACTGAAAATTTCGATGGCGTTGTGCAAGACAAAACGAATGAAGACCTTCTGCTGAAAACCCGGTAAGAATATTTGAATATTTACTGCTTTTAGACGTTAAAATATCTGAAAAATCGATGTACCATTACACCTCGGTACTGATTTGTATAGGAATTTAGACAACAAAATTTAGCAATTCCCACCATCGGGGGCGGTCGAGGGGGGTGCGGATCGACGGGGAATAATTCCTGGCGCCGATTAATGACGGTTTGCTGAAAAAAATTTGACAAATTTCAGAGTTTTTGACAAAAAACAAAAAAAAATTAAGGCAAAAAAAAATTCTGAAATGTTTGCACACTGAAAATTTCGATGGCGTTGTGCAAGACAAAACGAATGAAGACCTTCTGCTGAAAACCCGGTAAGAATATTTGAATATTTACTGCTTTTAGACGTTAAAATATCTGAAAAATCGATGTACCATTACACCTCGGTACTGATTTGTATAGGAATTTAGACAACAAAATTTAGCAATTCCCACCATCGGGGGCGGTCGAGGGGGGTGCGGATCGACGGGGAATAATTCCTGGCGCCGATAAATGACGGTTTGCTGAAAAAAAATTGACAAATTTCAGAGTATTTGACAAAAAACAAAAAAAATTTAAGGCAAAAAAAAAATCTGAAATGTTTGCACACTGAAAATTTCGATGGCGTTGTGCAAGACAAAACGAATGAAGACCTTCTGCTGAAAACCCGGTAAGAATATTTAAATATTTACTGCTTTTAGACGTTAAAATATCTGAAAAATCGATGTACCATTACACCTCGGTACTGATTTGTATAGGAATTTAGACAACAAAATTTAGCAATTCCCACCATCGGGGGCGGTCGAGGGGGGTGCGGATCGACGGGGAATAATTCCTGGCGCCGATAAATGACGGTTTGCTGAAAAAAATTTGACACATTTCAGAGTTTTTGACAAAAAACAAAAAAAATTTAAGGCAAAAAAAAATTCTGAAATGTTTGCACACTGAAAATTTCGATGGCGTTGTGCAAGACAAAACGAATGAAGACCTTCTGCTGAAAACCCGGTAAGAATATTTAAATATTTACTGCTTTTAGACGTTAAAATATCTGAAAAATCGATGTACCATTACACCTCGGTACTGATTTGTATAGGAATTTAGACAACAAAATTTAGCAATTCCCACCATCGGGGGCGGTCGAGGGGGGTGCGGATCGACGGGGAATAATTCCTGGCGCCGATTAATGACGGTTTCCTGAAAAAAATTTGACAAATTTCAGAGTTTTTGACAAAAAACAAAAAAAATTTAAGGCAAAAATAAATTCTGAAATGTTTGCACACTGAAAATTTCGATGGCGTTGTGCAAGACAAAACGAATGAAGACCTTCTGCTGAAAACCCGGTAAGAATATTTGAATATTTACGGCTTTTAGACGTTAAAATATGCTGAAAAAAATTTGACAAATTTCAGAGATTTTGACAAAAAACAAAAAAAATTTAAGGCAAAAAAAAATTCTGAAATGTTTGTGCACTGAAAATTTCGAAGGCGTTGTGCAAGACAAAACGAATAAAGACCTTCTGCTGTAAACCCGGTAAGAATATTTGAATATTTACTGCTTTTAGACGTTAAAATATCTGAAAAATCGATGTACCATTACACCTCGGTACTGATTTGTATAGGAATTTAGACAACAAAATTTAGCAATTCCCACCATCGGGGCGGTCGAGGGGGGTGCGGATCGACGGGGAATAATTCCTGGCGCCGATTAATGACGGTTTGCTGAAAAAAAATTGACAAATTTCAGAGTTTTTGACAAAAAACAAAAAAAATTTAAGGCAAAAAAAAATTCTGAAATGTTTGTACACTGACAATATCGATGGCGTTGTGCAAGACAAAACGAATGAAGACCTTCTGCTGAAAACCCGGTAAGAATATTTGAATATTTACTGCTTTTAGACGTTAAAATATCTGAAAAATCGATGTACCATTACACCTCGGTACTGATTTGTATAGGAATTTAGACAACAAAATTTAGCAATTCCCACCATCGGGGGCTGTCGAGGGGGGTGCGGATCGACGGGGAATATATCCTGGCGCCGATTAATGACGGTTTGCTGAAAAAAATTTGACAAATTTCAGAGTTTTAGACAAAAAACAAAAAAAATTTAAGGCAAAAAAAGTTCTGAAATGTTCGTACACTGAAAATTTCGATGGCGTTGTGCAAGACAAAACGAATGAAGACCTTCTGCTGAAAACCCGGTAAGAATATTTGAATATTTACTGCTTTTAGACGTTAAAATATCTGAAAAATCGATGTACCATTACACCTCGGTACTGATTTGTATAGGAATTTAGACAACAAAATTTAGCAATTCCCACCATCGGGGGCGGTCGAGGGGGGTGCGGATCGACGGGGAATAATTCCTGGCGCCGATTAATGACGGTTTGCTGAAAAAAATTTGACAAATTTCAGAGTTTTTGACAAAAAACAAAAAAAAATTAAGGCAAAAAAAAATTCTGAAATGTTTGCACACTGAAAATTTCGATGGCGTTGTGCAAGACAAAACGAATGAAGACCTTCTGCTGAAAACCCGGTAAGAATATTTGAATATTTACTGCTTTTAGACGTTAAAATATCTGAAAAATCGATGTACCATTACACCTCGGTACTGATTTGTATAGGAATTTAGACAACAAAATTTAGCAATTCCCACCATCGGGGGCGGTCGAGGGGGGTGCGGATCGACGGGGAATAATTCCTGGCGCCGATAAATGACGGTTTGCTGAAAAAAAATTGACAAATTTCAGAGTATTTGACAAAAAACAAAAAAAATTTAAGGCAAAAAAAAAATCTGAAATGTTTGCACACTGAAAATTTCGATGGCGTTGTGCAAGACAAAACGAATGAAGACCTTCTGCTGAAAACCCGGTAAGAATATTTAAATATTTACTGCTTTTAGACGTTAAAATATCTGAAAAATCGATGTACCATTACACCTCGGTACTGATTTGTATAGGAATTTAGACAACAAAATTTAGCAATTCCCACCATCGGGGGCGGTCGAGGGGGGTGCGGATCGACGGGGAATAATTCCTGGCGCCGATAAATGACGGTTTGCTGAAAAAAATTTGACACATTTCAGAGTTTTTGACAAAAAACAAAAAAAATTTAAGGCAAAAAAAAATTCTGAAATGTTTGCACACTGAAAATTTCGATGGCGTTGTGCAAGACAAAACGAATGAAGACCTTCTGCTGAAAACCCGGTAAGAATATTTAAATATTTACTGCTTTTAGACGTTAAAATATCTGAAAAATCGATGTACCATTACACCTCGGTACTGATTTGTATAGGAATTTAGACAACAAAATTTAGCAATTCCCACCATCGGGGGCGGTCGAGGGGGGTGCGGATCGACGGGGAATAATTCCTGGCGCCGATTAATGACGGTTTCCTGAAAAAAATTTGACAAATTTCAGAGTTTTTGACAAAAAACAAAAAAAATTTAAGGCAAAAATAAATTCTGAAATGTTTGCACACTGAAAATTTCGATGGCGTTGTGCAAGACAAAACGAATGAAGACCTTCTGCTGAAAACCCGGTAAGAATATTTGAATATTTACGGCTTTTAGACGTTAAAATATGCTGAAAAAAATTTGACAAATTTCAGAGATTTTGACAAAAAACAAAAAATATTTAAGGCAAAAAAAAATTCTGAAATGTTTGTGCACTGAAAATTTCGAAGGCGTTGTGCAAGACAAAACGAATAAAGACCTTCTGCTGTAAACCCGGTAAGAATATTTGAATATTTACTGCTTTTAGACGTTAAAATATCTGAAAAATCGATGTACCATTACACCTCGGTACTGATTTGTATAGGAATTTAGACAACAAAATTTAGCAATTCCCACCATCGGGGCGGTCGAGGGGGGTGCGGATCGACGGGGAATAATTCCTGGCGCCGATTAATGACGGTTTGCTGAAAAAAAATTGACAAATTTCAGAGTTTTTGACAAAAAACAAAAAAAATTTAAGGCAAAAAAAAATTCTGAAATGTTTGTACACTGACAATATCGATGGCGTTGTGCAAGACAAAACGAATGAAGACCTTCTGCTGAAAACCCGGTAAGAATATTTGAATATTTACTGCTTTTAGACGTTAAAATATCTGAAAAATCGATGTACCATTACACCTCGGTACTGATTTGTATAGGAATTTAGACAACAAAATTTAGCAATTCCCACCATCGGGGGCGGTCGAGGGGGGTGCGGATCGACGGGGAATAATTCCTGGAGCCGATTAATGACGGTTTGCTGAAAAAATTTGACAAATTTCAGAGTTTTTGACAAAAAACAAAAAAATTTAAGGCAAAAAAAAATTCTGAAATGTTCGTACACTGAAAATTTCGATGGCGTTGTGCAAGACAAAACGAATGAAGACCTTCTGCTGAAAACCCGGTAAGAATATTTGAATATTTACTGCTTTTAGACGTTAAAATATCTGAAAAATCGATGTACCATTACACCTCGGTACTGATTTGTTTAGGAATTTAGACAACAAAATTTAGCAATTCCCACCATCGGGGGCGGTCGAGGGGGGTTCGGATCGACGGGCAATAATTCCTGGCGCCGATTAATGACGGTTTGCTGAAAAAATTTGACAAATTTCAGAGTTTTTGACAAAAACCAAAAAAAATTTAAGGCACAAAAAAATTCTGAAATGTTTGCACACTGAAAATTTCGATGGCGTTGTGCAAGACAAAACGAATGAAGACCTTCTGCTGAAAACCCGGTAAGAATATTTGAATATTTACTGCTTTTAGACGTTAAAATATCTGAAAAATCGATGTACCATTACACCTCGGTACTGATTTGTATAGGAATTTAGACAACAAAATTTAGCAATTCCCACCATCGGGGGCGGTCGAGGGGGGTGCGGATCGACGGGGAATAATTCCTGGCGCCGATTAATGACGGTTTGCTGAAAAAAATTTGACAAATTTCAGAGTTTTTGACAAAAAACAAAAAAAATTTAAGGCAAAAATAAATTCTGAAATGTTTGCACACTGAAAATTTCGATGGCGTTGTGCAAGACAAAACGAATGAAGACCTTCTGCTGAAAACCCGGTAAGAATATTTAATATTTACTGCTTTTAGACGTTAAAATATCTGAAAAATCGATGTACCATTACACCTCGGTACTGATTTGTATAGGAATTTAGACAACAAAATTTAGCAATTCCCACCATCGGGGGCGGTCGAGGGGGGTGCTGATCGACGGGGAATAATTCCTGGCGCCGATTAATGACGGTTTGCTGAAAAAAATTTGACAGATTTCAGAGTTTTTGACAAAAAACAAAAAAAATTTAAGGCACAAAAAAATTCTGAAATGTTTGCACACTGAAAATTTCGATGGCGTTGTGCAAGACAAAACGAATGAAGACCTTCTGCTGAAAACCCGGTAAGAATATTTGAATATTTACTGCTTTTAGACGTTAAAATATCTGAAAAATCGATGTACCTACCATTACACCTCGGTACGGTACTGATTTGTATAGGAATTTAGACAACAAAATGTAGCAATTCTCACCATCGGAGGCGGTCGAGGGGGGTGCGGATCGACGGGGAATATATCCTGGCGCCGATTAATGACGGTTAGCTGAAAAAAAATTGACAAATTTCAGAGTTTTTGACAAAAAACAAAAAAAAATTAAGGCAAAAAAAAATTCTGAAATGTTTGCACACTGAAAATTTCGATGGCGTTGTGCAAGACAAAACGAATGAAGACCTTCTGCTGAAAACCCGGTAAGAATATTTGAATATTTACTGCTTTTAGACGTTAAAATATCTGAAAAATCGATGTACCATTACACCTCGGTACGGTACTGATTTGTATAGGAATTTAGACAACAAAATTTAGCAATTCCCACCATCGGGGGCGGTCGAGGGGGGTGCGGATCGACGGGGAATAATTCCTGGCGCCGATTAATGACGGTTTGCTGAAAAAAATTTGACAAAATTCAGAGTTTTTGACAAAAAACAAAAAAAATTTAAGGCAAAAAAAAAATCTGAAATGTTTGCACACTGAAAATTTCGATGGCGTTGTGCAAGACAAAACGAATGAAGACCTTCTGCTGAAAACCCGGTAAGAATATTTGAATATTTACTGCTTTTAGACGTTAAAATATCTGAAAAATCGATGTACCATTACACCTCGGTACTGATTTGTATAGGAATTTAGACAACAAAATTTAGCAATTCCCACCATCGGGGGCAGTCTAGGGGGGTGCGGATCGACGGGGAATATATCCTGGCGCCGATTAATGACGGTTTGCTGAAAAAATTTGACAAATTTCAGAGTTTTTGACAAAAACCAAAAAAAATTTAAGGCACAAAAAAATTCTGAAATGTTTGCACACTGAAAATTTCGATGGCGTTGTGCAAGACAAAACGAATGAAGACCTTCTGCTGAAAACCCGGTAAGAATATTTGAATATTTACTGCTTTTAGACGTTAAAATATCTGAAAAATCGATGTACCATTACACCTCGGTACTGATTTGTATAGGAATTTAGACAACAAAATTTAGCAAGTCCCACCATCGGGGGCGGTCGAGGGGGGTGCGGATCGACGGGGAATAATTCCTGGCGCCGATTAATGACGGTTTGCTGAAAAAAATTTGACAAATTTCAGAGTTTTTGACAAAAAACAAAAAAAATTTAAGGCACAAAACAATTCTGAAATGTTTGCACACTGAAAATTTCGATGGCGTTGTGCAAGACAAAACGAATGAAGACCTTCTGCTGAAAACCCGGTAAGAATATTTGAATATTTACTGCTTTTAGACGTTAAAATATCTGAAAAATCGATGTACCATTACACCTCGGTACTGATTTGTATAGGAATTTAGACAACAAAATTTAGCAATTCCCACCATCGGGGGCAGTCGAGGGGGGTGCGGATCGACGGGGAATATATCCTGGCGCCGATTAATGACGGTTTGCTGAAAAAAATTTGACAAATTTCAGAGTTTTAGACAAAAAACAAAAAAAATTTAAGGCAAAAAAAAATTCTGAAATGTTCGTACACTGAAAATTTCGATGGCGTTGTGCAAGACAAAACGAATGAAGACCTTCTGCTGAAAACCCGGTAAGAATATTTGAATATTTACTGCTTTTAGACGTTAAAATATCTGAAAAATCGATGTACCATTACACCTCGGTACTGATTTGTATAGGAATTTAGACAACAAAATTTAGCAATTCCCACCATCGGGGGCGGTCGAGGGGGGTGCGGATCGACGGGGAATAATTCCTGGCGCCGATTAATGACGGTTTGCTGAAAAAAATTTGACAAATTTCAGAGTTTTTGACAAAAAACAAAAAAAAATTAAGGCAAAAAAAAATTCTGAAATGTTTGCACACTGAAAATTTCGATGGCGTTGTGCAAGACAAAACGAATGAAGACCTTCTGCTGAAAACCCGGTAAGAATATTTGAATATTTACTGCTTTTAGACGTTAAAATATCTGAAAAATCGATGTACCATTACACCTCGGTACTGATTTGTATAGGAATTTAGACAACAAAATTTAGCAATTCCCACCATCGGGGGCGGTCGAGGGGGGTGCGGATCGACGGGGAATAATTCCTGGCGCCGATAAATGACGGTTTGCTGAAAAAAAATTGACAAATTTCAGAGTATTTGACAAAAAACAAAAAAAATTTAAGGCAAAAAAAAAATCTGAAATGTTTGCACACTGAAAATTTCGATGGCGTTGTGCAAGACAAAACGAATGAAGACCTTCTGCTGAAAACCCGGTAAGAATATTTAAATATTTACTGCTTTTAGACGTTAAAATATCTGAAAAATCGATGTACCATTACACCTCGGTACTGATTTGTATAGGAATTTAGACAACAAAATTTAGCAATTCCCACCATCGGGGGCGGTCGAGGGGGGTGCGGATCAACGGGGAATAATTCCTGGCGCCGATTAATGACGGTTTGCTGAAAAAAATTTGACACATTTCAGAGTTTTTGACAAAAAACAAAAAAAATTTAAGGCAAAAAAAAATTCTGAAATGTTTGCACACTGAAAATTTCGATGGCGTTGTGCAAGACAAAACGAATGAAGACCTTCTGCTGAAAACCCGGTAAGAATATTTAAATATTTACTGCTTTTAGACGTTAAAATATCTGAAAAATCGATGTACCATTACACCTCGGTACTGATTTGTATAGGAATTTAGACAACAAAATTTAGCAATTCCCACCATCGGGGGCGGTCGAGGGGGGTGCGGATCGACGGGGAATAATTCCTGGCGCCGATTAATGACGGTTTGCTGAAAAAAATTTGACACATTTCAGAGTTTTTGACAAAAAACAAAAAAATTTAAGGCAAAAAAAAATTCTGAAATGTTTGCACACTGAAAATTTCGATGGCGTTGTGCAAGACAAAACGAATGAAGACCTTCTGCTGAAAACCCGGTAAGAATATTTGAATATTTACTGCTTTTAGACGTTAAAATATCTGAAAAATCGATGTACCATTACACCTCGGTACTGATTTGTATAGGAATTTAGACAACAAAATTTAGCAATTCCCACCATCGGGGGCGGTCGAGGGGGGTGCGGATCGACGGGGAATAATTCCTGGCGCCGATTAATGACGGTTTCCTGAAAAAAATTTGACAAATTTCAGAGTTTTTGACAAAAAACAAAAAAAATTTAAGGCAAAAATAAATTCTGAAATGTTTGCACACTGAAAATTTCGATGGCGTTGTGCAAGACAAAACGAATGAAGACCTTCTGCTGAAAACCCGGTAAGAATATTTGAATATTTACGGCTTTTAGACGTTAAAATATGCTGAAAAAAATTTGACAAATTTCAGAGATTTTGACAAAAAACAAAAAAAATTTAAGGCAAAAAAAAATTCTGAAATGTTTGTGCACTGAAAATTTCGAAGGCGTTGTGCAAGACAAAACGAATAAAGACCTTCTGCTGTAAACCCGGTAAGAATATTTGAATATTTACTGCTTTTAGACGTTAAAATATCTGAAAAATCGATGTACCATTACACCTCGGTACTGATTTGTATAGGAATTTAGACAACAAAATTTAGCAATTCCCACCATCGGGGCGGTCGAGGGGGGTGCGGATCGACGGGGAATAATTCCTGGCGCCGATTAATGACGGTTTGCTGAAAAAAAATTTAAAAATTTCAGAGTTTTTGACAAAAAACAAAAAAAATTTAAGGCAAAAAAAAATTCTGAAATGTTTGTACACTGACAATATCGATGGCGTTGTGCAAGACAAAACGAATGAAGACCTTCTGCTGAAAACCCGGTAAGAATATTTGAATATTTACTGCTTTTAGACGTTAAAATATCTGAAAAATCGATGTACCATTACACCTCGGTACTGATTTGTATAGGAATTTAGACAACAAAATTTAGCAATTCCCACCATCGGGGGCGGTCGAGGGGGGTGCGGATCGACGGGGAATAATTCCTGGCGCCGATTAATGACGGTTTGCTGAAAAAAATTGACAAATTTCAGAGTTTTTGACAAAAAACAAAAAAAATTTAAGGCAAAAAAAAATTCTGAAATGTTCGTACACTGAAAATTTCGATGGCGTTGTGCAAGACAAAACGAATGAAGACCTTCTGCTGAAAACCCGGTAAGAATATTTGAATATTTACTGCTTTTAGACGTTAAAATATCTGAAAAATCGATGTACCATTACACCTCGGTACTGATTTGTATAGGAATTTAGACAACAAAATTTAGCAATTCCCACCATCGGGGGCGGTCGAGGGGGGTTCGGATCGACGGGCAATAATTCCTGGCGCCGATTAATGACGGTTTGCTGAAAAAATTTGACAAATTTCAGAGTTTTTGACAAAAACCAAAAAAAATTTAAGGCACAAAAAAATTCTGAAATGTTTGCACACTGAAAATTTCGATGGCGTTGTGCAAGACAAAACGAATGAAGACCTTCTGCTGAAAACCCGGTAAGAATATTTGAATATTTACTGCTTTTAGACGTTAAAATATCTGAAAAATCGATGTACCATTACACCTCGGTACTGATTTGTATAGGAATTTAGACAACAAAATTTAGCAATTCCCACCATCGGGGGCGGTCGAGGGGGGTGCGGATCGACGGGGAATAATTCCTGGCGCCGATTAATGACGGTTTGCTGAAAAAAATTTGACAAATTTCAGAGTTTTTGACAAAAAACAAAAAAAATTTAAGGCAAAAATAAATTCTGAAATGTTTGCACACTGAAAATTTCGATGGCGTTGTGCAAGACAAAACGAATGAAGACCTTCTGCTGAAAACCCGGTAAGAATATTTAATATTTACTGCTTTTAGACGTTAAAATATCTGAAAAATCGATGTACCATTACACCTCGGTACTGATTTGTATAGGAATTTAGACAACAAAATTTAGCAATTCCCACCATCGGGGGCGGTCGAGGGGGGTGCGGATCGACGGGGAATAATTCCTGGCGCCGATTAATGACGGTTTGCTGAAAAAAATTTGACAGATTTCAGAGTTTTTGACAAAAAACAAAAAAAATTTAAGGCAAAAAAATTTCTGAAATGTTTGCACACTGAAAATTTCGATGGCGTTGTGCAAGACAAAACGAATGAAGACCTTCTGCTGAAAACCCGGTAAGAATATTTGAATATTTACTGCTTTTAGACGTTAAAATATCTGAAAAATCGATGTACCTACCATTACACCTCGGTACGGTACTGATTTGTATAGGAATTTAGACAACAAAATGTAGCAATTCTCACCATCGGAGGCGGTCGAGGGGGGTGCGGATCGACGGGGAATATATCCTGGCGCCGATTAATGACGGTTAGCTGAAAAAAAATTGACAAATTTCAGAGTTTTTGACAAAAAACAAAAAAAAATTAAGGCAAAAAAAAATTCTGAAATGTTTGCACACTGAAAATTTCGATGGCGTTGTGCAAGACAAAACGAATGAAGACCTTCTGCTGAAAACCCGGTAAGAATATTTGAATATTTACTGCTTTTAGACGTTAAAATATCTGAAAAATCGATGTACCATTACACCTCGGTACTGATTTGTATAGGAATTTAGACAACAAAATTTAGCAATTCCCACCATCGGGGGCGGTCGAGGGGGGTGCGGATCGACGGGGAATAATTCCTGGCGCCGATTAATGACGGTTTGCTGAAAAAAATTTAACAAATTTCAGAGTTTTTGACAAAAAACAAAAAAAAATTAAGGCAAAAAAAAATTCTGAAATGTTTGCACACTGAAAATTTCGATGGCGTTGTGCAAGACAAAACGAATGAAGACCTTCTGCTGAAAACCCGGTAAGAATATTTGAATATTTACTGCTTTTAGACGTTAAAATATCTGAAAAATCGATGTACCATTACACCTCGGTACTGATTTGTATAGGAATTTAGACAACAAAATTTAGCAATTCCCACCATCGGGGGCAGTCGAAGGGGGTGCGGATCGACGGGGAATAATTCCTGGCGCCGATTAATGACGGTTTGCTGAAAAAAATTTGACAAATTTCAGAGTTTTTGACAAAAAACAAAAAATTTAAGGCAAAAAAAAATTCTGAAATGTTTGCGCACTGAAAACTTCGATGGCGTTGTGCAAGACAAAACGAATGAAGACCTTCTGCTGAAAACCCGGTAAGAATATTTGAATATTTACTGCTTTTAGACGTTAAAATATCTGAAAAATCGATGTACCATTACACCTCGGTACTGATTTGTATAGGAATTTAGACAACAAAATTTAGCAATTCCCACCATCGGGGGCGGTCGAGGGGGGTGCGGATCGACGGGGAATAATTCCTGGCGCCGATTAATGACGGTTGGCTGAAAAAAATTTGACAAATTTCAGAGTTTTTGACAAGAAACAAAAAAAATATAAGGCAAAAAAAAATTCTGAAATGTTTGCACACTGAAAACTTCGATGGCGTTGTGCAAGACAAAACGAATGAAGACCTTCTGCTGAAAACCCGGTAAGAATATTTGAATATTTACTGCTTTTAGACGTTAAAATATCTGAAAAATCGATGTACCATTACACCTCGGTACGGTACTGATTTGTATAGGAATTTAGACAACAAAATTTAGCAATTCCCACCATCGGGGGCGGTCGAGGGGGGTGCGGATCGACGGGGAATAATTCCTGGCGCCGATTAATGACGGTTTGCTGAAAAAAAATTGACAAATTTCAGAGTATTTGACAAAAAACAAAAAAAATTTAAGGCAAAAAAAAAATCTGAAATGTTTGCACACTGAAAATTTCGATGGCGTTGTGCAAGACAAAACGAATGAAGACCTTCTGCTGAAAACCCGGTAAGAATATTTGAATATTTACTGCTTTTAGACGTTAAAATATCTGAAAAATCGATGTACCATTACACCTCGGTACTGATTTGTATAGGAATTTAGACAACAAAATTTAGCAATTCCCACCATCGGGGGCGGTCGAGGGGGGTGCGGATCGACGGGGAATAATTCCTGGCGCCGATTAATGACGGTTTGCTGAAAAAAATTTGACAAATTGCAGAGTTTTTGACAAAAAACAAAAAAAATTTAAGGCACAAAAAAATTCTGAAATGTTTGCACACTGAAAATTTCGATGGCGTTGTGCAAGACAAAACGAATGAAGACCTTCTGCTGAAAACCCGGTAAGAATATTTGAATATTTACTGCTTTTAGACGTTAAAATATCTGAAAAATCGATGTACCTACCATTACACCTCGGTACGGTACTGATTTGTATAGGAATTTAGACAACAAAATTTAGCAATTCCCACCATCGGGGGCGGTCGAGGGGTGTGCGGATCGACGGGGAATAATTCCTGGCGCCGATTAATGACGGTTGGCTGAAAAAAATTTAACAAATTTCAGAGTTTTTGACAAAAAACAAAAAAAATATAAGGCAAAAAAAAATTCTGAAATGTTTGCACACTGAAAACTTCGATGGCGTTGTGCAAGACAAAACGAATGAAGACCTTCTGCTGAAAACCCGGTAAGAATATTTGAATATTTACTGCTTTTAGACGTAAATATATCTGAAAAATCGATGTACCATTACACCTCGGTACTGATTTGTATAGGAATTTAGACAACAAAATTTAGCAATTCCCACCATCGGGGGCGGTCGAGGGGGGTGCGGATCGACGGGGAATAATTCCTGGCGCCGATTAATGACGGTTTGCTGAAAAAAAATTGACAAATTTCAGAGTTTTTGACAAAAAACAAAACAAAATTAGGGCAAAAAAAAATTCTGAAATGTTTGCACACTGAAAATTTCGATGGCGTTGTGCAAGACAAAACGAATGAAGACCTTCTGCTGAAAACCCGGTAAGAATATTTGAATATTTACTGCTTTTAGACGTTAAAATATCTGAAAAATCGATGTACCATTACACCTCGGTACTGATTTGTATAGGAATTTAGACAACAAAATTTAGCAATTCCCACCATCGGGGGCGGTCGAGGGGGGTGCGGATCGACGGGGAATAATTCCTGGCGCCGATTAATGACGGTTTGCTGAAAAAAATTTGACAAATTTCAGAGTTTTTGACTAAAAACAAAAAAAATATAAGGCACAAAAAAATTCTGAAATGTTTGCACACTGAAAACTTCGATGGCGTTGTGCAAGACAAAACGAATGAAGACCTTCTGCTGAAAACCCGGTAAGAATATTTGAATATTTACTGCTTTTAGACGTTAAAATATCTGAAAAATCGATGTACCATTACACCTCGGTACGGTACTGATTTGTATAGGAATTTAGACAACAAAATTTAGCAATTCCCACCATCGGGGGCGGTCGAGGGGGGTGCGGATCGACGGGGAATAATTCCTGGCGCCGATTAATGACGGTTTGCTGAAAAAAAATTGACAAAATTCAGAGTTTTTGACAAAAAACAAAAAAAATTTAAGGCAAAACAAAATTCTGAAATGTTTGCACACTGAAAATTTCGATGGCGTTGTGCAAGACAAAACGAATGAAGACCTTCTGCTGAAAACCCGGTAAGAATATTTGAATATTTACTGCTTTTAGACGTTAAAATATCTGAAAAATCGATGTACCATTACACCTCGGTACGGTACTGATTTGTATAGGAATTTAGACAACAAAATTTAGCAATTCCCACCATCGGGGGCGGTCGAGGGGGGTGCGGATCGACGGGGAATAATTCCTGGCGCCGATTAATGACGGTTTGCTGAAAAAAATTTAACAAATTTCAGAGTTTTTGACAAAAAACAAAAAAAAATTAAGGCAAAAAAAAATTCTGAAATGTTTGCACACTGAAAATTTCGATGGCGTTGTGCAAGACAAAACGAATGAAGACCTTCTGCTGAAAACCCGGTAAGAATATTTGAATATTTACTGCTTTTAGACGTTAAAATATCTGAAAAATCGATGTACCATTACACCTCGGTACTGATTTGTATAGGAATTTAGACAACAAAATTTAGCAATTCCCACCATCGGGGGCGGTCGAGGGGGGTGCGGATCGACGGGGAATAATTCCTGGCGCCGATTAATGACGGTTTGCTGAAAAAAATTTGACAAATTGCAGAGTTTTTGACAAAAAACAAAAAAAATTTAAGGCACAAAAAAATTCTGAAATGTTTGCACACTGAAAATTTCGATGGCGTTGTGCAAGACAAAACGAATGAAGACCTTCTGCTGAAAACCCGGTAAGAATATTTGAATATTTACTGCTTTTAGACGTTAAAATATCTGAAAAATCGATGTACCTACCATTACACCTCGGTACGGTACTGATTTGTATAGGAATTTAGACAACAAAATTTAGCAATTCCCACCATCGGGGGCGGTCGAGGGGGGTGCGGATCGACGGGGAATAATTCCTGGCGCCGATTAATGACGGTTGGCTGAAAAAAATTTAACAAATTTCAGAGTTTTTGACAAAAAACAAAAAAAATATAAGGCAAAAAAAAATTCTGAAATGTTTGCACACTGAAAACTTCGATGGCGTTGTGCAAGACAAAACGAATGAAGACCTTCTGCTGAAAACCCGGTAAGAATATTTGAATATTTACTGCTTTTAGACGTTAAAATATCTGAAAAATCGATGTACCATTACACCTCGGTACTGATTTGTATAGGAATTTAGACAACAAAATTTAGCAATTCCCACCATCAGGGGCGGTCGAGGGGGGTGCGGATCGACGGGGAATAATTCCTGGCGCCGATTAATGACGGTTTGCTGAAAAAAATTTAACAAATTTCAGAGTTTTTGACAAAAAACAAAAAAAATTTAAGGCAAAAAAACATTCTGAAATGTTTGCACACTGAAAATTTCGATGGCGTTGTGCAAGACAAAACGAATGAAGACCTTCTGCTGAAAACCCGGTAAGAATATTTGAATATTTACTGCTTTTAGACGTTAAAATATCTGAAAAATCGATGTACCATTACACCTCGGTACTGATTTGTATAGGAATTTAGACAACAAAATTTAGCAATTCCCACCATCGGGGGCGGTCGAGGGGGGTGCGGATCGACGGGGAATAATTCCTGGCGCCGATTAATGACGGTTTGCTGAAAAAAAATTGACAAATTTCAGAGTTTTTGACAAAAAACAAAACAAAATTAAGGCAAAAAAAAATTCTGAAATGTTTGCACACTGAAAATTTCGATGGCGTTGTGCAAGACAAAACGAATGAAGACCTTCTGCTGAAAACCCGGTAAGAATATTTGAATATTTACTGCTTTTAGACGTTAAAATATCTGAAAAATCGATGTACCATTACACCTCCGTACTGATTTGTATAGGAATTTAGACAACAAAATTTAGCAATTCCCACCATCGGGGGCGGTCGAGGGGGGTGCGGATCGACGGGGAATAATTCCTGGCGCCGATTAATGACGGTTTGCTGAAAAAAATTTGACAAATTTCAGAGTTTTTGACAAAAAACAAAAAAAATATAAGGCACAAAAAAATTCTGAAATGTTTGCACACTGAAAACTTCGATGGCGTTGTGCAAGACAAAACGAATGAAGACCTTCTGCTGAAAACCCGGTAAGAATATTTGAATATTTACTGCTTTTAGACGTTAAAATATCTGAAAAATCGATGTACCATTACACCTCGGTACTGATTTGTATAGGAATTTAGACAACAAAATTTAGCAATTCCCACCATCGGGGGCGGTCGAGGGGGGTGCGGATCGACGGGGAATAATTCCTGGCGCCGATTAATGACGGTTTGCTGAAAAAAATTAGACAAAATTCAGAGTTTTTGATAAAAAACAAAAAAAATTTAAGGCAAAACAAAATTCTGAAATGTTTGCACACTGAAAATTTCGATGGCGTTGTGCAAGACAAAACGAATGAAGACCTTCTGCTGAAAACCCGGTAAGAATATTTGAATATTTACTGCTTTTAGACGTTAAAATATCTGAAAAATCGATGTACCATTACACCTCGGTACTGATTTGTATAGGAATTTAGACAACAAAATTTAGCAATTCCCACCATCGGGGGCGGTCGAGGGGGGTGCGGATCGACGGGGAATAATTCCTGGCGCCGATTAATGACGGTTTGCTGAAAAAAATTAGACAAAATTCAGAGTTTTTGATAAAAAACAAAAAAAATTTAAGGCAAAACAAAATTCTGAAATGTTTGCACACTGAAAATTTCGATGGCGTTGTGCAAGACAAAACGAATGAAGACCTTCTGCTGAAAACCCGGTAAGAATATTTGAATATTTACTGCTTTTAGACGTTAAAATATCTGAAAAATCGATGTACCATTACACCTCGGTACTGATTTGTATAGGAATTTAGACAACAAAATTTAGCAATTCCCACCATCGGGGGCGGTCGAGGGGGGTGCGGATCGACGGGGAATAATTCCTGGCGCCGATTAATGACGGTTTGCTGAAAAAAATTTGACAAATTTCAGAGTTTTTGACAAAAAACAAAAAAAATTTAAGGCAAAAAAAAATTCTGAAATGTTCGTACACTGAAAATTTCGATGGCGTTGTGCAAGACAAAACGTATGAAGACCTTCTGCTGAAAACCCGGTAAGAATATTTGAATATTTACTGCTTTTAGACGTTAAAATATCTGAAAAATCGATGTACCATTACACCTCGGTACTGATTTGTATAGGAATTTAGACAACAAAATTTAGCAATTCCCACCATCGGGGGCGGTCGAGGGGGGTGCGGATCGACGGGGAATAATTCCTGGCGCCGATAAATGACGGTTTGCTGAAAAAAAAATGACAAATTTCAGAGTATTTGACAAAAAACAAAAAAAATTTAAGGCAAAAAAAAAATCTGAAATGTTTGCACACTGAAAATTTCGATGGCGTTGTGCAAGACAAAACGAATGAAGACCTTCTGCTGAAAACCCGGTAAGAATATTTAATATTTACTGCTTTTAGACGTTAAAATATCTGAAAAATCGATGTACCATTACACCTCGGTACTGATTTGTATAGGAATTTAGACAACAAAATTTAGCAATTCCCACCATCGGGGGCGGTCGAACGGGGTGCGGATCGACGGGGAATAATTCCTGGCGCCGATTAATGACGGTTTGCTGAAAAAAATTTGACGAATATCAGAGTTTTTGACAAAAAAAAAAAATTTAAGGCAAAAAAAAATTCTGAAATGTTTGCACACTGAAAATTTCGATGGCGTTGTGCAAGACAAAACGAATGAAGACCTTCTGCTGAAAACCCGGTAAGAATATTTAATATTTACTGCTTTTAGACGTTAAAATATCTGAAAAATCGATGTACCATTACACCTCGGTACTGATTTGTATAGGAATTTAGACAACAAAATTTAGCAATTCCCACCATCGGGGGCGGTCGAGGGGGGTGCGGATCGACGGGGAATAATTCCTGGCGCCGATTAATGACGGTTTGCTGAAAAAAATTTGACAAATTTCAGAGATTTTGACAAAAAACAAAAAAAATTTAAGGCAAAAAAATATTCTGAAATGTTTGCACACTGAAAATTTCGATGGCGTTGTGCAAGACAAAACGAATGAAGACCTTCTGCTGAAAACCCGGTAAGAATATGTGAATATTTACTGCTTTTAGACGTTAAAATATCTGAAAAATCGATGTACCATTACACCTCGGTACTGATTTGTATAGGAATTTAGACAACAAAATTTAGCAATTCCCACCATCGGGGGCGGTCGAGGGGGGTGCGGATCGACGGGGAATAATTCCTGGCGCCGATTAATGACGGTTTGCTGACAAAAATTTGACAAATTTCAGAGTTTTTGACAAAAAACAAAAAAAATTTAAGGCACAAAAAAATTCTGAAATGTTTGCACACTGAAAATTTCGATGGCGTTGTGCAAGACAAAACGAATGAAGACCTTCTGCTGAAAACCCGGTAAGAATATTTGAATATTTACTGCTTTTAGACGTTAAAATATCTGAAAAATCGATGTACCATTACACCTCGGTACTGATTTGTATAGGAATTTAGACAACAAAATTTAGCAATTCCCACCATCAGGGGCGGTCGAGGGGGGTGCGGATCGACGGGGAATAATTCCTGGCGCCGATTAATGACGGTTTGCTGAAAAAAAATTGACAAATTTCAGAGTTTTTGACAAAAAACAAAAAAAATTTAAGGCACAAAAAAATTCTGAAATGTTTGCACACTGAAAATTTCGATGGCGTTGTGCAAGACAAAACGAATGAAGACCTTCTGCTGAAAACCCGGTAAGAATATTTGAATATTTACTGCTTTTAGACGTTAAAATATCTGAAAAATCGATGTACCATTACACCTCGGTACTGATTTGTATAGGAATTTAGACAACAAAATTTAGCAATTCCCACCATCGGGGGCGGTCGAGGGGGGTGCGGATCGACGGGGAATAATTCCTGCCGCCGATTAATGACGGTTTGCTGAAAAAAAATTGACAAATTTCAGAGTTTTTGACAAAAAACAAAAAAAATTTAAGGCACAAAAAAATTCTGAAATGTTTGCACACTGAAAATTTCGATGGCGTTGTGCAAGACAAAACGAATGAAGACCTTCTGCTGAAAACCCGGTAAGAATATTTGAATATTTACTGCTTTTAGACGTTAAAATATCTGAAAAATCGATGTACCTACCATTACACCTCGGTACGGTACTGATTTGTATAGGAATTTAGACAACAAAATTTAGCAATTCCCACCATCGGGGGCGGTCGAGGGGGGTGCGGATCGACGGGGAATAATTCCTGGCGCCGATTAATGACGGTTGGCTGAAAAAAATTTAACAAATTTCAGAGTTTTTGACAAAAAACAAAAAAAATATAAGGCAAAAAAAAATTCTGAAATGTTTGCACACTGAAAACTTCGATGGCGTTGTGCAAGACAAAACGAATGAAGACCTTCTGCTGAAAACCCGGTAAGAATATTTGAATATTTACTGCTTTTAGACGTTAAAATATCTGAAAAATCGATGTACCATTACACCTCGGTACTGATTTGTATAGGAATTTAGACAACAAAATTTAGCAATTCCCACCATCAGGGGCGGTCGAGGGGGGTGCGGATCGACGGGGAATAATTCCTGGCGCCGATTAATGACGGTTTGCTGAAAAAAATTTAACAAATTTCAGAGTTTTTGACAAAAAACAAAAAAAATTTAAGGCAAAAAAACATTCTGAAATGTTTGCACACTGAAAATTTCGATGGCGTTGTGCAAGACAAAACGAATGAAGACCTTCTGCTGAAAACCCGGTAAGAATATTTGAATATTTACTGCTTTTAGACGTTAAAATATCTGAAAAATCGATGTACCATTACACCTCGGTACTGATTTGTATAGGAATTTAGACAACAAAATTTAGCAATTCCCACCATCGGGGGCGGTCGAGGGGGGTGCGGATCGACGGGGAATAATTCCTGGCGCCGATTAATGACGGTTTGCTGAAAAAAAATTGACAAATTTCAGAGTTTTTGACAAAAAACAAAACAAAATTAAGGCAAAAAAAAATTCTGAAATGTTTGCACACTGAAAATTTCGATGGCGTTGTGCAAGACAAAACGAATGAAGACCTTCTGCTGAAAACCCGGTAAGAATATTTGAATATTTACTGCTTTTAGACGTTAAAATATCTGAAAAATCGATGTACCATTACACCTCGGTACTGATTTGTATAGGAATTTAGACAACAAAATTTAGCAATTCCCACCATCGGGGGCGGTCGAGGGGGGTGCGGATCGACGGGGAATAATTCCTGGCGCCGATTAATGACGGTTTGCTGAAAAAAATTTGACAAATTTCAGAGTTTTTGACAAAAAACAAAAAAAATATAAGGCACAAAAAAATTCTGAAATGTTTGCACACTGAAAACTTCGATGGCGTTGTGCAAGACAAAACGAATGAAGACCTTCTGGTGAAAACCCGGTAAGAATATTTGAATATTTACTGCTTTTAGACGTTAAAATATCTGAAAAATCGATGTACCATTACACCTCGGTACGGTACTGATTTGTATAGGAATTTAGACAACAAAATTTAGCAATTCCCACCATCGGGGGCGGTCGAGGGGGGTGCGGATCGACGGGGAATAATTCCTGGCGCCGATTAATGACGGTTTGCTGAAAAAAAATTGACAAAGTTCAGAGTTTTTGACAAAAAACAAAAAAAATTTAAGGCAAAACAAAATTCTGAAATGTTTGCACACTGAAAATTTCGATGGCGTTGTGCAAGACAAAACGAATGAAGACCTTCTGCTGAAAACCCGGTAAGAATATTTGAATATTTACTGCTTTTAGACGTTAAAATATCTGAAAAATCGATGTACCATTACACCTCGGTACTGATTTGTATAGGAATTTAGACAACAAAATTTAGCAATTCCCACCATCGGGGGCGGTCGAGGGGGGTGCGGATCGACGGGGAATAATTCCTGGCGCCGATTAATGACGGTTTGCTGAAAAAAATTTAACAAATTTCAGAGTTTTTGACAAAAAACAAAAAAAAATTAAGGCAAAAAAAAATTCTGAAATGTTTGCACACTGAAAATTTCGATGGCGTTGTGCAAGACAAAACGAATGAAGACCTTCTGCTGAAAACCCGGTAAGAATATTTGAATATTTACTGCTTTTAGACGTTAAAATATCTGAAAAATCGATGTACCATTACACCTCGGTACTGATTTGTATAGGAATTTAGACAACAAAATTTAGCAATTCCCACCATCGGGGCCGGTCGAGGGGGGTGCGGATCGACGGGGAATAATTCCTGGCGCCGATTAATGACGGTTTGCTGAAAAAAATTTGACAAATTTCAGAGTTTTTGACAAAAAACAAAAAAAATTTAAGGCACAAAAAAAATCTGAAATGTTTGCACACTGAAAATTTCGATGGCGTTGTGCAAGACAAAACGAATGAAGACCTTCTGCTGAAAACCCGGTAAGAATATTTGAATATTTACTGCTTTTAGACGTTAAAATATCTGAAAAATCGATGTACCTACCATTACACCTCGGTACGGTACTGATTTGTATAGGAATTTAGACAACAAAATGTAGCAATTCTCACCATCGGAGGCGGTCGAGGGGGGTGCGGATCGACGGGGAATAATTCCTGGCGCCGATTAATGACGGTTTGCTGAAAAAAAATTGACAAATTTCAGAGATTTTGACAAAAATAAAAAAAAATTTAAGGCAAAAAAATATTCTGAAATGTTTGCACACTGAAAATTTCGATGGCGTTGTGCAAGACAAAACGAATGAAGACCTTCTGCTGAAAACCCGGTAAGAATATTTGAATATTTACTGCTTTTAGACGTTAAAATATCTGAAAAATCGATGTACCATTACACCTCGGTACTGATTTGTATAGGAATTTAGACAACAAAATTTAGCAATTCCCACCATCGGGGGCAGTCGAAGGGGGTGCGGATCGACGGGGAATAATTCCTGGCGCCGATTAATGACGGTTTGCTGAAAAAAATTTGACAAATTTCAGAGTTTTTGACAAAAAAAAAAAAATTTAAGGCAAAAAAAAATTCTGAAATGTTTGCGCACTGAAAACTTCGATGGCGTTGTGCAAGACAAAACGAATGAAGACCTTCTGCTGAAAACCCGGTAAGAATATTTGAATATTTACTGCTTTTAGACGTTAAAATATCTGAAAAATCGATGTACCATTACACCTCGGTACTGATTTGTATAGGAATTTAGACAACAAAATTTAGCAATTCCCACCATCGGGGACGGTCGAGGGGGGTGCGGATCGACGGGGAATAATTCCTGGCGCCGATTAATGACGGTTTGCTGAAAAAAAATTGACAAATTTCAGAGTTTTTGACAAAAAACAAAAAAAAATTAAGGCAAAACAAAAAAACTGAAATGTTTGCACACTGAAAATTTCGATGGCGTTGTGCAAGACAAAACGAATGAAGACCTTCTGCTGAAAACCCGGTAAGAATATTTGAATATTTACTGCTTTTAGACGTTAAAATATCTGAAAAATCGATGTACCATTACACCTCGGTACTGATTTGTATAGGAATTTAGACAACAAAATTTAGCAATTCCCACCATCGGGGCCGGTCGAGGGGGGTGCGGATCGACGGGGAATAATTCCTGGCGCCGATTAATGACGGTTTGCTGAAAAAAATTTGACAAATTTCAGAGTTTTTGACAAAAAACAAAAAAAATTTAAGGCACAAAAAAATTCTGAAATGTTTGCACACTGAAAATTTCGATGGCGTTGTGCAAGACAAAACGAATGAAGACCTTCTGCTGAAAACCCGGTAAGAATATTTGAATATTTACTGCTTTTAGACGTTAAAATATCTGAAAAATCGATGTACCATTACACCTCGGTACTGATTTGTATAGGAATTTAGACAACAAAATTTAGCAATTCCCACCATCGGGGGCGGTCGAGGGGGGTGCGGATCGACGGGGAATAATTCCTGGCGCCGATTAATGACGGTTTGCTGAAAAAAATTTGACAAATTTCAGAGTTTTTGACAAAAAACAAAAAAAATTTAAGGCACAAAACAATTCTGAAATGTTTGCACACTGAAAATTTCGATGGCGTTGTGCAAGACAAAACGAATGAAGACCTTCTGCTGAAAACCCGGTAAGAATATTTGAATATTTACTGCTTTTAGACGTTAAAATATCTGAAAAATCGATGTACCATTACACCTCGGTACTGATTTGTATAGGAATTTAGACAACAAAATTTAGCAATGCCCACCATCGGGGGCGGTCGAGGGGGGTGCGGATCGACGGGGAATAATTCCTGGCGCCGATTAATGACGGTTTGCTAAAAAAAATTTGACAAATTTCAGAGTTTTTGACAAAAAACAAAAAAAATATAAGGCAAAAAAAAATTCTGAAATGTTTGCACACTGAAAACTTCGATGGCGTTGTGCAAGACAAAACGAATGAAGACCTTCTGCTGAAAACCCGGTAAGAATATTTGAATATTTACTGCTTTTAGACGTTAAAATATCTGAAAAATCGATGTACCATTACACCTCGGTACTGATTTGTATAGGAATTTAGACAACAAAATTTAGCAATTCCCACCATCGGGGGCGGTCGAGGGGGGTGCGGATCGACGGGGAATAATTCCTGGCGCCGATTAATGACGGTTTGCTGAAAAAAATTTGACAAATTTCAGAGTTATTGACAAAAAACAAAAAAATTTAAGGCAAAAAAATATTCTAAAATGTTTGCACACTGAAAATTTCGATGGCGTTGTGCAAGACAAAACGAATGAAGACCTTCTGCTGAAAACCCGGTAAGAATATTTGAATATTTACTGCTTTTAGACGTTAAAATATCTGAAAAATCGATGTACCATTACACCTCGGTACTGATTTGTATAGGAATTTAGACAACAAAATTTAGCAATTCCCACCATCGGGGGCGATCGAGGGGGGTGCGAATCGACGGGGAATAATTCCTGGCGCCGATTAATGACGGTTTGCTGAAAAAAATTTGACAAATTTCAGAGTATTTGACAAAAAACAAAAAAAATTTAAGGCAAAAAAAAATTCTGAAATGTTTGCACACTGAAAATTTCGATGGCGTTGTGCAAGACAAAACGAATGAAGACCTTCTGCTGAAAACCCGGTAAGAATATTTGAATATTTACTGCTTTTAGACGTTAAAATATCTGAAAAATCGATGTACCATTACACCTCGGTACTGATTTGTATAGGAATTTAGACAACAAAATTTAGCAATTCCCACCATCGGGGGCGGTCGAGGGGGGTGCGGATCGACGGGGAATAATTCCTGGCGCCGATTAATGACGGTTGGCTGAAAAAAATTTGACAAATTTCAGAGTTTTTGACAAGAAACAAAAAAAATATAAGGCAAAAAAAAATTCTGAAATGTTTGCACACTGAAAACTTCGATGGCGTTGTGCAAGACAAAACGAATGAAGACCTTCTGCTGAAAACCCGGTAAGAATATTTGAATATTTACTGCTTTTAGACGTTAAAATATCTGAAAAATCGATGTACCATTACACCTCGGTACGGTACTGATTTGTATAGGAATTTAGACAACAAAATTTAGCAATTCCCACCATCGGGGGCGGTCGAGGGGGGTGCGGATCGACGGGGAATAATTCCTGGCGCCGATTAATGACGGTTTGCTGAAAAAAAATTGACAAATTTCAGAGTATTTGACAAAAAACAAAAAAAATTTAAGGCAAAAAAAAAATCTGAAATGTTTGCACACTGAAAATTTCGATGGCGTTGTGCAAGACAAAACGAATGAAGACCTTCTGCTGAAAACCCGGTAAGAATATTTGAATATTTACTGCTTTTAGACGTTAAAATATCTGAAAAATCGATGTACCTACCATTACACCTCGGTACGGTACTGATTTGTATAGGAATTTAGACAACAAAATGTAGCAATTCTCACCATCGGAGGCGGTCGAGGGGGGTGCGGATCGACGGGGAATAATTCCTGGCGCCGATTAATGACGGTTTGCTGAAAAAAAATTGACAAAATTCAGAGTTTTTGATAAAAAACAAAAAAAAATTAAGGCACAAAAAAATTCTGAAATGTTTGCACACTGAAAATTTCGATGGCGTTGTGCAAGACAAAACGAATGAAGACCTTCTGCTGAAAACCCGGTAAGAATATTTGAATATTTACTGCTTTTAGACGTTAAAATATCTGAAAAATCGATGTACCATTACACCTCGGTACTGATTTGTATAGGAATTTAGACAACAAAATTTAGCAATTCCCACCATCGGGGGCGGTCGAGGGGGGTGCGGATCGACGGGGAATAATTCCTGGCGCCGATTAATGACGGTTTGCTGAAAAAAATTTGACAAATTTCAGAGTTTTTGACAAAAAACAAAAAAAATTTAAGGCACAAAACAATTCTGAAATGTTTGCACACTGAAAATTTCGATGGCGTTGTGCAAGACAAAACGAATGAAGACCTTCTGCTGAAAACCCGGTAAGAATATTTGAATATTTACTGCTTTTAGACGTTAAAATATCTGAAAAATCGATGTACCATTACACCTCGGTACTGATTTGTATAGGAATTTAGACAACAAAATTTAGCAATGCCCACCATCGGGGGCGGTCGAGGGGGGTGCGGATCGACGGGGAATAATTCCTGGCGCCGATTAATGACGGTTTGCTAAAAAAAATTTGACAAATTTCAGAGTTTTTGACAAAAAACAAAAAAAATATAAGGCAAAAAAAAATTCTGAAATGTTTGCACACTGAAAACTTCGATGGCGTTGTGCAAGACAAAACGAATGAAGACCTTCTGCTGAAAACCCGGTAAGAATATTTGAATATTTACTGCTTTTAGACGTTAAAATATCTGAAAAATCGATGTACCATTACACCTCGGTACTGATTTGTATAGGAATTTAGACAACAAAATTTAGCAATTCCCACCATCGGGGGCGGTCGAGGGGGGTGCGGATCGACGGGGAATAATTCCTGGCGCCGATTAATGACGGTTTGCTGAAAAAAATTTGACAAATTTCAGAGTTATTGACAAAAAACAAAAAAATTTAAGGCAAAAAAATATTCTAAAATGTTTGCACACTGAAAATTTCGATGGCGTTGTGCAAGACAAAACGAATGAAGACCTTCTGCTGAAAACCCGGTAAGAATATTTGAATATTTACTGCTTTTAGACGTTAAAATATCTGAAAAATCGATGTACCATTACACCTCGGTACTGATTTGTATAGGAATTTAGACAACAAAATTTAGCAATTCCCACCATCGGGGGCGATCGAGGGGGGTGCGAATCGACGGGGAATAATTCCTGGCGCCGATTAATGACGGTTTGCTGAAAAAAATTTAACAAATTTCAGAGTATTTGACAAAAAACAAAAAAAATTTAAGGCAAAAAAAAATTCTGAAATGTTTGCACACTGAAAATTTCGATGGCGTTGTGCAAGACAAAACGAATGAAGACCTTCTGCTGAAAACCCGGTAAGAATATTTGAATATTTACTGCTTTTAGACGTTAAAATATCTGAAAAATCGATGTACCATTACACCTCGGTACTGATTTGTATAGGAATTTAGACAACAAAATTTAGCAATTCCCACCATCGGGGGCGGTCGAGGGGGGTGCGGATCGACGGGGAATAATTCCTGGCGCCGATTAATGACGGTTGGCTGAAAAAAATTTGACAAATTTCAGAGTTTTTGACAAGAAACAAAAAAAATATAAGGCAAAAAAAAATTCTGAAATGTTTGCACACTGAAAACTTCGATGGCGTTGTGCAAGACAAAACGAATGAAGACCTTCTGCTGAAAACCCGGTAAGAATATTTGAATATTTACTGCTTTTAGACGTTAAAATATCTGAAAAATCGATGTACCATTACACCTCGGTACGGTACTGATTTGTATAGGAATTTAGACAACAAAATTTAGCAATTCCCACCATCGGGGGCGGTCGAGGGGGGTGCGGATCGACGGGGAATAATTCCTGGCGCCGATTAATGACGGTTTGCTGAAAAAAAATTGACAAATTTCAGAGTATTTGACAAAAAACAAAAAAAATTTAAGGCAAAAAAAAAATCTGAAATGTTTGCACACTGAAAATTTCGATGGCGTTGTGCAAGACAAAACGAATGAAGACCTTCTGCTGAAAACCCGGTAAGAATATTTGAATATTTACTGCTTTTAGACGTTAAAATATCTGAAAAATCGATGTACCATTACACCTCGGTACTGATTTGTATAGGAATTTAGACAACAAAATTTAGCAATTCCCACCATCGGGGGCGGTCGAGGGGGGTGCGGATCGACGGGGAATAATTCCTGGCGCCGATTAATGACGGTTTGCTGAAAAAAATTTGACAAATTTCAGAGTTATTGACAAAAAACAAAAAAATTTAAGGCAAAAAAATATTCTAAAATGTTTGCACACTGAAAATTTCGATGGCGTTGTGCAAGACAAAACGAATGAAGACCTTCTGCTGAAAACCCGGTAAGAATATTTGAATATTTACTGCTTTTAGACGTTAAAATATCTGAAAAATCGATGTACCATTACACCTCGGTACTGATTTGTATAGGAATTTAGACAACAAAATTTAGCAATTCCCACCATCGGGGGCGATCGAGGGGGGTGCGAATCGACGGGGAATAATTCCTGGCGCCGATTAATGACGGTTTGCTGAAAAAAATTTGACAAATTTCAGAGTTTTTGACAAAAAACAAAAAAAATTTAAGGCAAAAAAACATTCTGAAATGTTTGCACACTGAAAACTTCGATGGCGTTGTGCAAGACAAAACGAATGAAGACCTTCTGCTGAAAACCCGGTAAGAATATTTGAATATTTACTGCTTTTAGACGTTAAAATATCTGAAAAATCGATGTACCTACCATTACACCTCGGTACGGTACTGATTTGTATAGGAATTTAGACAACAAAATTTAGCAATTCCCACCATCGGGGGCGGTCGAGGGGTGTGCGGATCGACGGGGAATAATTCCTGGCGCCGATTAATGACGGTTGGCTGAAAAAAATTTAACAAATTTCAGAGTTTTTGACAAAAAACAAAAAAAATATAAGGCAAAAAAAAATTCTGAAATGTTTGCACACTGAAAACTTCGATGGCGTTGTGCAAGACAAAACGAATGAAGACCTTCTGCTGAAAACCCGGTAAGAATATTTGAATATTTACTGCTTTTAGACGTTAAAATATCTGAAAAATCGATGTACCATTACACCTCGGTACTGATTTGTATAGGAATTTAGACAACAAAATTTAGCAATTCCCACCATCAGGGGCGGTCGAGGGGGGTGCGGATCGACGGGGAATAATTCCTGGCGCCGATTAATGACGGTTTGCTGAAAAAAATTTAACAAATTTCAGAGTTTTTGACAAAAAACAAAAAAAATTTAAGGCAAAAAAACATTCTGAAATGTTTGCACACTGAAAATTTCGATGGCGTTGTGCAAGACAAAACGAATGAAGACCTTCTGCTGAAAACCCGGTAAGAATATTTGAATATTTACTGCTTTTAGACGTAAATATATCTGAAAAATCGATGTACCATTACACCTCGGTACTGATTTGTATAGGAATTTAGACAACAAAATTTAGCAATTCCCACCATCGGGGGCGGTCGAGGGGGGTGCGGATCGACGGGGAATAATTCCTGGCGCCGATTAATGACGGTTTGCTGAAAAAAAATTGACAAATTTCAGAGTTTTTGACAAAAAACAAAACAAAATTAAGGCAAAAAAAAATTCTGAAATGTTTGCACACTGAAAATTTCGATGGCGTTGTGCAAGACAAAACGAATGAAGACCTTCTGCTGAAAACCCGGTAAGAATATTTGAATATTTACTGCTTTTAGACGTTAAAATATCTGAAAAATCGATGTACCATTACACCTCGGTACTGATTTGTATAGGAATTTAGACAACAAAATTTAGCAATTCCCACCATCGGGGGCGGTCGAGGGGGGTGCGGATCGACGGGGAATAATTCCTGGCGCCGATTAATGACGGTTTGCTGAAAAAAATTTGACAAATTTCAGAGTTTTTGACTAAAAACAAAAAAAATATAAGGCACAAAAAAATTCTGAAATGTTTGCACACTGAAAACTTCGATGGCGTTGTGCAAGACAAAACGAATGAAGACCTTCTGCTGAAAACCCGGTAAGAATATTTGAATATTTACTGCTTTTAGACGTTAAAATATCTGAAAAATCGATGTACCATTACACCTCGGTACGGTACTGATTTGTATAGGAATTTAGACAACAAAATTTAGCAATTCCCACCATCGGGGGCGGTCGAGGGGGGTGCGGATCGACGGGGAATAATTCCTGGCGCCGATTAATGACGGTTTGCTGAAAAAAAATTGACAAAATTCAGAGTTTTTGACAAAAAACAAAAAAAATTTAAGGCAAAACAAAATTCTGAAATGTTTGCACACTGAAAATTTCGATGGCGTTGTGCAAGACAAAACGAATGAAGACCTTCTGCTGAAAACCCGGTAAGAATATTTGAATATTTACTGCTTTTAGACGTAAATATATCTGAAAAATCGATGTACCATTACACCTCGGTACTGATTTGTATAGGAATTTAGACAACAAAATTTAGCAATTCCCACCATCGGGGGCGGTCGAGGGGGGTGCGGATCGACGGGGAATAATTCCTGGCGCCGATTAATGACGGTTTGCTGAAAAAAAATTGACAAATTTCAGAGTTTTTGACAAAAAACAAAACAAAATTAAGGCAAAAAAAAATTCTGAAATGTTTGCACACTGAAAATTTCGATGGCGTTGTGCAAGACAAAACGAATGAAGACCTTCTGCTGAAAACCCGGTAAGAATATTTGAATATTTACTGCTTTTAGACGTTAAAATATCTGAAAAATCGATGTACCATTACACCTCGGTACTGATTTGTATAGGAATTTAGACAACAAAATTTAGCAATTCCCACCATCGGGGGCGGTCGAGGGGGGTGCGGATCGACGGGGAATAATTCCTGGCGCCGATTAATGACGGTTTGCTGAAAAAAATTTGACAAATTTCAGAGTTTTTGACTAAAAACAAAAAAAATATAAGGCACAAAAAAATTCTGAAATGTTTGCACACTGAAAACTTCGATGGCGTTGTGCAAGACAAAACGAATGAAGACCTTCTGCTGAAAACCCGGTAAGAATATTTGAATATTTACTGCTTTTAGACGTTAAAATATCTGAAAAATCGATGTACCATTACACCTCGGTACGGTACTGATTTGTATAGGAATTTAGACAACAAAATTTAGCAATTCCCACCATCGGGGGCGGTCGAGGGGGGTGCGGATCGACGGGGAATAATTCCTGGCGCCGATTAATGACGGTTTGCTGAAAAAAAATTGACAAAATTCAGAGTTTTTGACAAAAAACAAAAAAAATTTAAGGCAAAACAAAATTCTGAAATGTTTGCACACTGAAAATTTCGATGGCGTTGTGCAAGACAAAACGAATGAAGACCTTCTGCTGAAAACCCGGTAAGAATATTTGAATATTTACTGCTTTTAGACGTTAAAATATCTGAAAAATCGATGTACCATTACACCTCGGTATGGTACTGATTTGTATAGGAATTTAGACAACAAAATTTAGCAATTCCCACCATCGGGGGCGGTCGAGGGGGGTGCGGATCGACGGGGAATAATTCCTGGCGCCGATTAATGACGGTTTGCTGAAAAAAATTTAACAAATTTCAGAGTTTTTGACAAAAAACAAAAAAAAATTAAGGCAAAAAAAAATTCTGAAATGTTTGCACACTGAAAATTTCGATGGCGTTGTGCAAGACAAAACGAATGAAGACCTTCTGCTGAAAACCCGGTAAGAATATTTGAATATTTACTGCTTTTAGACGTTAAAATATCTGAAAAATCGATGTACCATTACACCTCGGTACTGATTTGTATAGGAATTTAGACAACAAAATTTAGCAATTCCCACCATCGGGGGCGGTCGAGGGGGGTGCGGATCGACGGGGAATAATTCCTGGCGCCGATTAATGACGGTTTGCTGAAAAAAATTTGACAAATTGCAGAGTTTTTGACAAAAAACAAAAAAAATTTAAGGCACAAAAAAATTCTGAAATGTTTGCACACTGAAAATTTCGATGGCGTTGTGCAAGACAAAACGAATGAAGACCTTCTGCTGAAAACCCGGTAAGAATATTTGAATATTTACTGCTTTTAGACGTTAAAATATCTGAAAAATCGATGTACCTACCATTACACCTCGGTACGGTACTGATTTGTATAGGAATTTAGACAACAAAATTTAGCAATTCCCACCATCGGGGGCGGTCGAGGGGGGTGCGGATCGACGGGGAATAATTCCTGGCGCCGATTAATGACGGTTGGCTGAAAAAAATTTAACAAATTTCAGAGTTTTTGACAAAAAACAAAAAAAATATAAGGCAAAAAAAAATTCTGAAATGTTTGCACACTGAAAACTTCGATGGCGTTGTGCAAGACAAAACGAATGAAGACCTTCTGCTGAAAACCCGGTAAGAATATTTGAATATTTACTGCTTTTAGACGTTAAAATATCTGAAAAATCGATGTACCATTACACCTCGGTACTGATTTGTATAGGAATTTAGACAACAAAATTTAGCAATTCCCACCATCAGGGGCGGTCGAGGGGGGTGCGGATCGACGGGGAATAATTCCTGGCGCCGATTAATGACGGTTTGCTGAAAAAAATTTAACAAATTTCAGAGTTTTTGACAAAAAACAAAAAAAATTTAAGGCAAAAAAACATTCTGAAATGTTTGCACACTGAAAATTTCGATGGCGTTGTGCAAGACAAAACGAATGAAGACCTTCTGCTGAAAACCCGGTAAGAATATTTGAATATTTACTGCTTTTAGACGTTAAAATATCTGAAAAATCGATGTACCATTACACCTCTGTACTGATTTGTATAGGAATTTAGACAACAAAATTTAGCAATTCCCACCATCGGGGGCGGTCGAGGGGGGTGCGGATCGACGGGGAATAATTCCTGGCGCCGATTAATGACTGTTTGCTGAAAAAAAATTGACAAATTTCAGAGTTTTTGACAAAAAACAAAACAAAATTAAGGCAAAAAAAAATTCTGAAATGTTTGCACACTGAAAATTTCGATGGCGTTGTGCAAGACAAAACGAATGAAGACCTTCTGCTGAAAACCCGGTAAGAATATTTGAATATTTACTGCTTTTAGACGTTAAAATATCTGAAAAATCGATGTACCATTACACCTCGGTACTGATTTGTATAGGAATTTAGACAACAAAATTTAGCAATTCCCACCATCGGGGGCGGTCGAGGGGGGTGCGGATCGACGGGGAATAATTCCTGGCGCCGATTAATGACGGTTTGCTGAAAAAAATTTGACAAATTTCAGAGTTTTTGACAAAAAACAAAAAAAATATAAGGCACAAAAAAATTCTGAAATGTTTGCACACTGAAAACTTCGATGGCGTTGTGCAAGACAAAACGAATGAAGACCTTCTGCTGAAAACCCGGTAAGAATATTTGAATATTTACTGCTTTTAGACGTTAAAATATCTGAAAAATCGATGTACCATTACACCTCGGTACTGATTTGTATAGGAATTTAGACAACAAAATTTAGCAATTCCCACCATCGGGGGCGGTCGAGGGGGGTGCGGATCGACGGGGAATAATTCCTGGCGCCGATTAATGACGGTTTGCTGAAAAAAATTTGACAAATTTCAGAGTTTTTGACAAAAAACAAAAAAAATTTAAGGCAAAAAAAAATTCTGAAATGTTTGCACACTGAAAATTTCGATGGCGTTGTGCAAGACAAAACGAATGAAGACCTTCTGCTGAAAACCCGGTAAGAATATTTAATATTTACTGCTTTTAGACGTTAAAATATCTGAAAAATCGATGTACCATTACACCTCGGTACTGATTTGTATAGGAATTTAGACAACAAAATTTAGCAATTCCCACCATCGGGGGCGGTCGAGGGGGGTGCGGATCGACGGGGAATAATTCCTGGCGCCGATTAATGACGGTTTGCTGAAAAAAATTAGACAAAATTCAGAGTTTTTGATAAAAAACAAAAAAAATTTAAGGCAAAACAAAATTCTGAAATGTTTGCACACTGAAAATTTCGATGGCGTTGTGCAAGACAAAACGAATGAAGACCTTCTGCTGAAAACCCGGTAAGAATATTTGAATATTTACTGCTTTTAGACGTTAAAATATCTGAAAAATCGATGTACCATTACACCTCGGTACTGATTTGTATAGGAATTTAGACAACAAAATTTAGCAATTCCCACCATCGGGGGCGGTCGAGGGGGGTGCGGATCGACGGGGAATAATTCCTGGCGCCGATTAATGACGGTTTGCTGAAAAAAATTTGACAAATTTCAGAGTTTTTGACAAAAAACAAAAAAAATTTAAGGCAAAAAAAAATTCTGAAATGTTCGTACACTGAAAATTTCGATGGCGTTGTGCAAGACAAAACGTATGAAGACCTTCTGCTGAAAACCCGGTAAGAATATTTGAATATTTACTGCTTTTAGACGTTAAAATATCTGAAAAATCGATGTACCATTACACCTCGGTACTGATTTGTATAGGAATTTAGACAACAAAATTTAGCAATTCCCACCATCGGGGGCGGTCGAGGGGGGTGCGGATCGACGGGGAATAATTCCTGGCGCCGATAAATGACGGTTTGCTGAAAAAAAAATGACAAATTTCAGAGTATTTGACAAAAAACAAAAAAAATTTAAGGCAAAAAAAAAATCTGAAATGTTTGCACACTGAAAATTTCGATGGCGTTGTGCAAGACAAAACGAATGAAGACCTTCTGCTGAAAACCCGGTAAGAATATTTAATATTTACTGCTTTTAGACGTTAAAATATCTGAAAAATCGATGTACCATTACACCTCGGTACTGATTTGTATAGGAATTTAGACAACAAAATTTAGCAATTCCCACCATCGGGGGCGGTCGAACGGGGTGCGGATCGACGGGGAATAATTCCTGGCGCCGATTAATGACGGTTTGCTGAAAAAAATTTGACGAATTTCAGAGTTTTTGACAAAAAAAAAAAATTTAAGGCAAAAAAAAATTCTGAAATGTTTGCACACTGAAAATTTCGATGGCGTTGTGCAAGACAAAACGAATGAAGACCTTCTGCTGAAAACCCGGTAAGAATATTTAATATTTACTGCTTTTAGACGTTAAAATATCTGAAAAATCGATGTACCATTACACCTCGGTACTGATTTGTATAGGAATTTAGACAACAAAATTTAGCAATTCCCACCATCGGGGGCGGTCGAGGGGGGTGCGGATCGACGGGGAATAATTCCTGGCGCCGATTAATGACGGTTTGCTGAAAAAAATTTGACAAATTTCAGAGATTTTGACAAAAAACAAAAAAAATTTAAGGCAAAAAAATATTCTGAAATGTTTGCACACTGAAAATTTCGATGGCGTTGTGCAAGACAAAACGAATGAAGACCTTCTGCTGAAAACCCGGTAAGAATATGTGAATATTTACTGCTTTTAGACGTTAAAATATCTGAAAAATCGATGTACCATTACACCTCGGTACTGATTTGTATAGGAATTTAGACAACAAAATTTAGCAATTCCCACCATCGGGGGCGGTCGAGGGGGGTGCGGATCGACGGGGAATAATTCCTGGCGCCGATTAATGACGGTTTGCTGACAAAAATTTGACAAATTTCAGAGTTTTTGACAAAAAACAAAAAAAATTTAAGGCAAAAAAAAATTCTGAAATGTTTGCACACTGAAAATTTCGATGGCGTTGTGCAAGACAAAACGAATGAAGACCTTCTGCTGAAAACCCGGTAAGAATATTTGAATATTTACTGCTTTTAGACGTTAAAATATCTGAAAAATCGATGTACCATTACACCTCGGTACTGATTTGTATAGGAATTTAGACAACAAAATTTAGCAATTCCCACCATCGGGGGCGGTCGAGGGGGGTGCGGATCGACGGGGAATAATTCCTGGCGCCGATTAATGACGGTTTGCTGAAAAAAAATTGACAAATTTCAGAGTTTTTGACAAAAAACAAAAAAAATTTAAGGCACAAAAAAATTCTGAAATGTTTGCACACTGAAAATTTCGATGGCGTTGTGCAAGACAAAACGAATGAAGACCTTCTGCTGAAAACCCGGTAAGAATATTTGAATATTTACTGCTTTTAGACGTTAAAATATCTGAAAAATCGATGTACCATTACACCTCGGTACTGATTTGTATAGGAATTTAGACAACAAAATTTAGCAATTCCCACCATCGGGGGCGGTCGAGGGGGGTGCGGATCGACGGGGAATAATTCCTGGCGCCGATTAATGACGGTTTGCTGAAAAAAAATTGACAAATTTCAGAGTTTTTGACAAAAAACAAAAAAAATTTAAGGCACAAAAAAATTCTGAAATGTTTGCACACTGAAAATTTCGATGGCGTTGTGCAAGACAAAACGAATGAAGACCTTCTGCTGAAAACCCGGTAAGAATATTTGAATATTTACTGCTTTTAGACGTTAAAATATCTGAAAAATCGATGTACCTACCATTACACCTCGGTACGGTACTGATTTGTATAGGAATTTAGACAACAAAATTTAGCAATTCCCACCATCGGGGGCGGTCGAGGGGGGTGCGGATCGACGGGGAATAATTCCTGGCGCCGATTAATGACGGTTGGCTGAAAAAAATTTAACAAATTTCAGAGTTTTTGACAAAAAACAAAAAAAATATAAGGCAAAAAAAAATTCTGAAATGTTTGCACACTGAAAACTTCGATGGCGTTGTGCAAGACAAAACGAATGAAGACCTTCTGCTGAAAACCCGGTAAGAATATTTGAATATTTACTGCTTTTAGACGTTAAAATATCTGAAAAATCGATGTACCATTACACCTCGGTACTGATTTGTATAGGAATTTAGACAACAAAATTTAGCAATTCCCACCATCAGGGGCGGTCGAGGGGGGTGCGGATCGACGGGGAATAATTCCTGGCGCCGATTAATGACGGTTTGCTGAAAAAAATTTAACAAATTTCAGAGTTTTTGACAAAAAACAAAAAAAATTTAAGGCAAAAAAACATTCTGAAATGTTTGCACACTGAAAATTTCGATGGCGTTGTGCAAGACAAAACGAATGAAGACCTTCTGCTGAAAACCCGGTAAGAATATTTGAATATTTACTGCTTTTAGACGTTAAAATATCTGAAAAATCGATGTACCATTACACCTCGGTACTGATTTGTATAGGAATTTAGACAACAAAATTTAGCAATTCCCACCATCGGGGGCGGTCGAGGGGGGTGCGGATCGACGGGGAATAATTCCTGGCGCCGATTAATGACGGTTTGCTGAAAAAAAATTGACAAATTTCAGAGTTTTTGACAAAAAACAAAACAAAATTAAGGCAAAAAAAAATTCTGAAATGTTTGCACACTGAAAATTTCGATGGCGTTGTGCAAGACAAAACGAATGAAGACCTTCTGCTGAAAACCCGGTAAGAATATTTGAATATTTACTGCTTTTAGACGTTAAAATATCTGAAAAATCGATGTACCATTACACCTCGGTACTGATTTGTATAGGAATTTAGACAACAAAATTTAGCAATTCCCACCATCGGGGGCGGTCGAGGGGGGTGCGGATCGACGGGGAATAATTCCTGGCGCCGATTAATGACGGTTTGCTGAAAAAAATTTGACAAATTTCAGAGTTTTTGACAAAAAACAAAAAAAATTTAAGGCAAAAAAAAATTCTGAAATGTTCGTACACTGAAAATTTCGATGGCGTTGTGCAAGACAAAACGTATGAAGACCTTCTGCTGAAAACCCGGTAAGAATATTTGAATATTTACTGCTTTTAGACGTTAAAATATCTGAAAAATCGATGTACCATTACACCTCGGTACTGATTTGTATAGGAATTTAGACAACAAAATTTAGCAATTCCCACCATCGGGGGCGGTCGAGGGGGGTGCGGATCGACGGGGAATAATTCCTGGCGCCGATAAATGACGGTTTGCTGAAAAAAAAATGACAAATTTCAGAGTATTTGACAAAAAACAAAAAAAATTTAAGGCAAAAAAAAAATCTGAAATGTTTGCACACTGAAAATTTCGATGGCGTTGTGCAAGACAAAACGAATGAAGACCTTCTGCTGAAAACCCGGTAAGAATATTTGAATATTTACTGCTTTTAGACGTTAAAATATCTGAAAAATCGATGTACCATTACACCTCGGTACTGATTTGTATAGGAATTTAGACAACAAAATTTAGCAATTCCCACCATCGGGGCCGGTCGAGGGGGGTGCGGATCGACGGGGAATAATTCCTGGCGCCGATTAATGACGGTTTGCTGAAAAAAAATTGACAAATTTCAGAGATTTTGACAAAAATAAAAAAAAATTTAAGGCAAAAAAATATTCTGAAATGTTTGCACACTGAAAATTTCGATGGCGTTGTGCAAGACAAAACGAATGAAGACCTTCTGCTGAAAACCCGGTAAGAATATTTGAATATTTACTGCTTTTAGACGTTAAAATATCTGAAAAATCGATGTACCATTACACCTCGGTACTGATTTGTATAGGAATTTAGACAACAAAATTTAGCAATTCCCACCATCGGGGCCGGTCGAGGGGGGTGCGGATCGACGGGGAATAATTCCTGGCGCCGATTAATGACGGTTTGCTGAAAAAAATTTGACAAATTTCAGAGTTTTTGACAAAAAACAAAAAAAATTTAAGGCACAAAAAAATTCTGAAATGTTTGCACACTGAAAATTTCGATGGCGTTGTGCAAGACAAAACGAATGAAGACCTTCTGCTGAAAACCCGGTAAGAATATTTGAATATTTACTGCTTTTAGACGTTAAAATATCTGAAAAATCGATGTACCTACCATTACACCTCGGTACGGTACTGATTTGTATAGGAATTTAGACAACAAAATGTAGCAATTCTCACCATCGGAGGCGGTCGAGGGGGGTGCGGATCGACGGGGAATAATTCCTGGCGCCGATTAATGACGGTTTGCTGAAAAAAAATTGACAAATTTCAGAGATTTTGACAAAAATAAAAAAAAATTTAAGGCAAAAAAATATTCTGAAATGTTTGCACACTGAAAATTTCGATGGCGTTGTGCAAGACAAAACGAATGAAGACCTTCTGCTGAAAACCCGGTAAGAATATTTAATATTTACTGCTTTTAGACGTTAAAATATCTGAAAAATCGATGTACCATTACACCTCGGTACTGATTTGTATAGGAATTTAGACAACAAAATTTAGCAATTCCCACCATCGGGGGCGGTCGAGGGGGGTGCGGATCGACGGGGAATAATTCCTGGCGCCGATTAATGACGGTTTGCTGAAAAAAATTTGACAAATTTCAGAGATTTTGACAAAAAACAAAAAAAATTTAAGGCAAAAAAATATTCTGAAATGTTTGCACACTGAAAATTTCGATGGCGTTGTGCAAGACAAAACGAATGAAGACCTTCTGCTGAAAACCCGGTAAGAATATGTGAATATTTACTGCTTTTAGACGTTAAAATATCTGAAAAATCGATGTACCATTACACCTCGGTACTGATTTGTATAGGAATTTAGACAACAAAATTTAGCAATTCCCACCATCGGGGGCGGTCGAGGGGGGTGCGGATCGACGGGGAATAATTCCTGGCGCCGATTAATGACGGTTTGCTGAAAAAAATTAGACAAAATTCAGAGTTTTTGATAAAAAACAAAAAAAATTTAAGGCAAAACAAAATTCTGAAATGTTTGCACACTGAAAATTTCGATGGCGTTGTGCAAGACAAAACGAATGAAGACCTTCTGCTGAAAACCCGGTAAGAATATTTGAATATTTACTGCTTTTAGACGTTAAAATATCTGAAAAATCGATGTACCATTACACCTCGGTACTGATTTGTATAGGAATTTAGACAACAAAATTTAGCAATTCCCACCATCGGGGGCGGTCGAGGGGGGTGCGGATCGACGGGGAATAATTCCTGGCGCCGATTAATGACGGTTTGCTGAAAAAAATTTGACAAATTTCAGAGTTTTTGACAAAAAACAAAAAAAATTTAAGGCAAAAAAAAAATCTGAAATGTTCGTACACTGAAAATTTCGATGGCGTTGTGCAAGACAAAACGTATGAAGACCTTCTGCTGAAAACCCGGTAAGAATATTTGAATATTTACTGCTTTTAGACGTTAAAATATCTGAAAAATCGATGTACCATTACACCTCGGTACTGATTTGTATAGGAATTTAGACAACAAAATTTAGCAATTCCCACCATCGGGGGCGGTCGAGGGGGGTGCGGATCGACGGGGAATAATTCCTGGCGCCGATAAATGACGGTTTGCTGAAAAAAAAATGACAAATTTCAGAGTATTTGACAAAAAACAAAAAAAATTTAAGGCAAAAAAAAAATCTGAAATGTTTGCACACTGAAAATTTCGATGGCGTTGTGCAAGACAAAACGAATGAAGACCTTCTGCTGAAAACCCGGTAAGAATATTTAATATTTACTGCTTTTAGACGTTAAAATATCTGAAAAATCGATGTACCATTACACCTCGGTACTGATTTGTATAGGAATTTAGACAACAAAATTTAGCAATTCCCACCATCGGGGGCGGTCGAGGGCGGTGCGGATCGACGGGGAATAATTCCTGGCGCCGATTAATGACGGTTTGCTGAAAAAAATTTGACGAATTTCAGAGTTTTTGACAAAAAAAAAAAAATTTAAGGCAAAAAAAAATTCTGAAATGTTTGCACACTGAAAATTTCGATGGCGTTGTGCAAGACAAAACGAATGAAGACCTTCTGCTGAAAACCCGGTAAGAATATTTAATATTTACTGCTTTTAGACGTTAAAATATCTGAAAAATCGATGTACCATTACACCTCGGTACTGATTTGTATAGGAATTTAGACAACAAAATTTAGCAATTCCCACCATCGGGGGCGGTCGAGGGGGGTGCGGATCGACGGGGAATAATTCCTGGCGCCGATTAATGACGGTTTGCTGAAAAAAATTTGACAAATTTCAGAGATTTTGACAAAAAACAAAAAAAATTTAAGGCAAAAAAATATTCTGAAATGTTTGCACACTGAAAATTTCGATGGCGTTGTGCAAGACAAAACGAATGAAGACCTTCTGCTGAAAACCCGGTAAGAATATGTGAATATTTACTGCTTTTAGACGTTAAAATATCTGAAAAATCGATGTACCATTACACCTCGGTACTGATTTGTATAGGAATTTAGACAACAAAATTTAGCAATTCCCACCATCGGGGGCGGTCGAGGGGGGTGCGGATCGACGGGGAATAATTCCTGGCGCCGATTAATGACGGTTTGCTGACAAAAATTTGACAAATTTCAGAGTTTTTGACAAAAAACAAAAAAAATTTAAGGCACAAAATAATTCTGAAATGTTTGCACACTGAAAATTTCGATGGCGTTGTGCAAGACAAAACGAATGAAGACCTTCTGCTGAAAACCCGGTAAGAATATTTGAATATTTACTGCTTTTAGACGTTAAAATATCTGAAAAATCGATGTACCATTACACCTCGGTACTGATTTGTATAGGAATTTAGACAACAAAATTTAGCAATTCCCACCATCGGGGGCGGTCGAGGGGGGTGCGGATCGACGGGGAATAATTCCTGGCGCCGATTAATGACGGTTTGCTGAAAAAAATTTTCATAAATGTTTTAATAAATGTTTGCACACTGAAAATTTCGATGGCGTTGTGCAAGACAAAACGAATGAAGACCTTCTGCTGAAAACCCGGTAAGAATATTTGAATATTTACTGCTTTTAGACGTTAAAATATCTGAAAAATCGATGTACCTACCATTACACCTCGGTACGGTACTGATTTGTATAGGAATTTAGACAACAAAATGTAGCAATTCTCACCATCGGAGGCGGTCGAGGGGGGTGCGGATCGACGGGGAATAATTCCTGGCGCCGATTAATGACGGTTTGCTAAAAATAATTTGACAAAATTTCAGAGTTTTTGACAAAAAACAAAAAAAATTTAAGGCAAAAAAAAATTCTGAAATGTTCGTACACTGAAAATTTCGATGGCGTTGTGCAAGACAAAACGTATGAAGACCTTCTGCTGAAAACCCGGTAAGAATATTTGAATATTTACTGCTTTTAGACGTTAAAATATCTGAAAAATCGATGTACCATTACACCTCGGTACTGATTTGTATAGGAATTTAGACAACAAAATTTAGCAATTCCCACCATCGGGGGCGGTCGAGGGGGGTGCGGATCGACGGGGAATAATTCCTGGCGCCGATTAATGACGGTTTGCTGAAAAAAAAATGACAAATTTCAGTGTACTTGACAAAAAACAAAAAAAAATTAAGGCAAAAAAAAAATCTGAAATGTTTGCACACTGAAAATTTCGATGGCGTTGTGCAAGACAAAACGAATGAAGACCTTCTGCTGAAAACCCGGTAAGAATATTTAATATTTACTGCTTTTAGACGTTAAAATATCTGAAAAATCGATGTACCATTACACCTCGGTACTGATTTGTATAGGAATTTAGACAACAAAATTTAGCAATTCCCACCATCGGGGGCGGTCGAGGGGGGTGCGGATCGACGGGGAATAATTCCTGGCGCCGATTAATGACGGTTTGCTGAAAAAAATTTGACAAATTTCAGAGTTTTTGACTAAAACAAAAAAAATTTAAGGCACAAAAAAATTCTGAAATGTTTGCACACTGAAAATTTCGATGGCGTTGTGCAAGACAAAACGAATGAAGACCTTCTGCTGAAAACCCGGTAAGAATATTTAATATTTACTGCTTTTAGACGTTAAAATATCTGAAAAATCGATGTACCATTACACCTCGGTACTGATTTGTATAGGAATTTAGACAACAAAATTTAGCAATTCCCACCATCGGGGGCGGTCGAGGGGGGTGCGGATCGACGGGGAATAATTCCTGGCGCCGATTAATGACGGTTTGCTGAAAAAAATTTGACAAATTTCAGAGTATTTGACAAAAAACAAAAAAAATTTAAGGCAAAAAAAATTTCTGAAATGTTTGCACACTGAAAATTTCGATGGCGTTGTGCAAGACAAAACGAATGAAGACCTTCTGCTGAAAACCCGGTAAGAATATTTGAATATTTACTGCTTTTAGACGTTAAAATATCTGAAAAATCGATGTACCATTACACCTCGGTACTGATTTGTATAGGAATTTAGACAACAAAATTTAGCAATTCCCACCATCGGGGGCGGTCGAGGGGGGTGCGGATCGACGGGGAATAATTCCTGGCGCCGATTAATGACGGTTTGCTGAAAAAAAATTGACAAATTTCAGAGTATTTGACAAAAAACAAAAAAAATTTAAGGCAAAAAAAAAATCTGAAATGTTTGCACACTGGAAATTTCGATGGCGTTGTGCAAGACAAAACGAATGAAGACCTTCTGCTGAAAACCCGGTAAGAATATGTGAATATTTACTGCTTTTAGACGTTAAAATATCTGAAAAATCGATGTACCATTACACCTCGGTACTGATTTGTATAGGAATTTAGACAACAAAATTTAGCAATTCCCACCATCGGGGGCGGTCGAGGGCGGTGCGGATCGACGGGGAATAATTCCTGGCGCCGATTAATGACGGTTTGCTGAAAAAAATTTGACAAATTTCAGAGTTTTTGACAAAAAACAAAAAAAATTTAAGGCAAAAAAAAATTCTGAAATGTTCGTACACTGAAAATTTCGATGGCGTTCTGCAAGACAAAACGTATGAAGACCTTCTGCTGAAAACCCGGTAAGAATATTTGAATATTTACTGCTTTTAGACGTTAAAATATCTGAAAAATCGATGTACCATTACACCTCGGTACTGATTTGTATAGGAATTTAGACAACAAAATTTAGCAATTCCCACCATCGGGGGCGGTCGAGGGGGGTGCGGATCGACGGGGAATAATTCCTGGCGCCGATTAATGACGGTTTGCTGAAAAAAAAATGACAAATTTCAGAGTATTTGACAAAGAACAAAAAAAATTTAAGGCAAAAAAAATATCTGAAATGTTTGCACACTGAAAATTTCGATGGCGTTGTGCAAGACAAAACGAATGAAGACCTTCTGCTGAAAACCCGGTAAGAATATTTAATATTTACTGCTTTTAGACGTTAAAATATCTGAAAAATCGATGTACCATTACACCTCGGTACTGATTTGTATAGGAATTTAGACAACAAAATTTAGCAATTCCCACCATCGGGGGCGGTCGAGGGGGGTGCGGATCGACGGGGAATATATCCTGGCGCCGATTAATGACGGTTTGCTGAAAAAAATTTGACAAATTTCAGAGTTTTTGACAAAAAACAAAAAAAATTTAAGGCAAAAAAAAATTCTGAAATGTTTGCACACTGAAAATTTCGATGGCGTTGTGCAAGACAAAACTAATGAAGACCTTCTGCTGAAAACCCGGTAAGAATATTTAATATTTACTGCTTTTAGACGTTAAAATATCTGAAAAATCGATGTACCATTACACCTCGGTACTGATTTGTATAGGAATTTAGACAACAAAATTTAGCAATTCCCACCATCGGGGGCGGTCGAGGGGGGTGCGGATCGACGGGGAATAATTCCTGGCGCCGATTAATGACGGTTTGCTGAAAAAAATTTTCATAAATGTTTTAATAAATGTTTGCACACTGAAAATTTCGATGGCGTTGTGCAAGACAAAACGAATGAAGACCTTCTGCTGAAAACCCGGTAAGAATATTTGAATATTTACTGCTTTTAGACGTTAAAATATCTGAAAAATCGATGTACCTACCATTACACCTCGGTACGGTACTGATTTGTATAGGAATTTAGACAACAAAATGTAGCAATTCTCACCATCGGAGGCGGTCGAGGGGGGTGCAGATCGACGGGTAATAATTCCTGGCGCCGATTAATGACGGTTTGCTGAAAAAAAATTGACAAATTTCAGAGTTTTTGACAAAAAACAAAAAAAATTTAAGGCAAAAAAAAATTCTGAAATGTTTGCACACTGAAAATTTCGATGGCGTTGTGCAAGACAAAACGAATGAAGACCTTCTGCTGAAAACCCGGTAAGAATATTTGAATATTTACTGCTTTTAGACGTTAAAATATCTGAAAAATCGATGTACCATTACACCTCGGTACTGATTTGTATAGGAATTTAGACAACAAAATTTTGCAATTTCCACCATCGGGGGCGGTCGAGGGGGGTGCGGATCGACGGGGAATAATTCCTGGCGCCGATTAATGACGGTTTGCTGAAAAAAATTTGACAAATTTCAGAGTTTTTGACAAAAAACAAAAAAAATTTAAGGCAAAAAAAAATTCTGAAATGTTTGCACACTGAAAATTTCGATGGCGTTGTGCAAGACAAAACGAATGAAGACCTTCTGCTGAAAACCCGGTAAGAATATTTAATATTTACTGCTTTTAGACGTTAAAATATCTGAAAAATCGATGTACCATTACACCTCGGTACTGATTTGTATAGGAATTTAGACAACAAAATTTAGCAATTCCCACCATCGGGGGCGGTCGAGGGGGGTGCGGATCGACGGGGAATAATTCCTGGCGCCGATTAATGACGGTTTGCTGAAAAAAATTTGACAAATTTCAGAGTTTTTGACAAAAAACAAAAAAAATTTAGGCAAAAAAATATTCTGAAATGTTTGCACACTGAAAATTTCGATGGCGTTGTGCAAGACAAAACGAATGAAGACCTTCTGCTGAAAACCCGGTAAGAATATGTGAATATTTACTGCTTTTAGACGTTAAAATATCTGAAAAATCGATGTACCATTACACCTCGGTACTGATTTGTATAGGAATTTAGACAACAAAATTTAGCAATTCCCACCATCGGGGGCGGTCGAGGGGTTGCGGATCGACGGGGAATAATTCCTGGCGCCGATTAATGACGGTTTGCTGAAAAAAAATTGACAAATTTCAGAGTTTTTGACAAAAAAAAAAAAAATTTAAGGCAAAAAAATATTCTGAAATGTTCGTACACTGAAAATTTCGATGGCGTTGTGCAAGACAAAACGAATGAAGACCTTCTGCTGAAAACCCGGTAAGAATATGTGGATATTTACTGCTTTTAGACGTTAAAATATCTGAAAAATCGATGTACCATTACACCTCGGTACTGATTTGTATAGGAATTTAGACAACAAAATTTAGCAATTCCCACCATCGGGGGCGGTCGAGGGGGGTGCGGATCGACGGGGAATAATTCCTGGCGCCGATTAATGACGGTTTGCTGAAAAAAAAATGACAAATTTCAGAGTATTTGACAAAAAACAAAAAAAATTTAAGGCAAAAAAAAAATCTGAAATGTTTGCACACTGAAAATTTCGATGGCGTTGTGCAAGACAAAACGAATGAAGACCTTCTGCTGAAAACCCGGTAAGAATATTTAATATTTACTGCTTTTAGACGTTAAAATATCTGAAAAATCGATGTACCATTACACCTCGGTACTGATTTGTATAGGAATTTAGACAACAAAATTTAGCAATTCCCACCATCGGGGGCGGTCGAGGGGGGTGCGGATCGACGGGGAATATATCCTGGCGCCGATTAATGACGGTTTGCTAAAAAAAATTTGACAAATTTCAGAGTTCTTGACAAAAAACAAAAAAAATTTAAGGCAAAAAAATATTCTGAAATGTTTGCACACTGAAAACTTCGATGGCGTTGTGCAAGACAAAACGAATGAAGACCTTCTGCTGAAAACCCGGTAAGAATATTTGAATATTTACTGCTTTTAGACGTTAAAATATCTGAAAAATCGATGTACCATTACACCTCGGTACTGATTTGTATAGGAATTTAGACAACAAAATTTAGCAATTCCCACCATCGGGGGCGGTCGAGGGGGGTGCGGATCGACGGGGAATAATTCCTGGCGCCGATTAATGACGGTTTGCTGAAAAAAATTTGACAAATTTCAGAGTTATTGACAAAAAACAAAAAAATTTAAGGCAAAAAAAAATTCTGAAATGTTTGCACACTGAAAATTTCGATGGCGTTGTGCAAGACAAAACGAATGAAGACCTTCTGCTGAAAACCCGGTAAGAATATGTGAATATTTACTGCTTTTAGACGTTAAAATATCTGAAATATCGATGTACCATTACACCTCGGTACTGATTTGTATAGGAATTTAGACAACAAAATTTAGCAATTCCCACCATCCGGGGCGGTCGACGGGGGGTGCGAATCGACGGGGAATAATTCCTGGCGCCGATTAATGACGGTTTGCTGAAAAAAATTTGACAAATTTCAGAGTATTTGACAAAAAACAAAAAAAAATTAAGGCAAAAAAAAATTCTGAAATGTTTGCACACTGAAAATTTCGATGGCGTTGTGCAAGACAAAACGAATGAAGACCTTCTGCTGAAAACCCGGTAAGAATATTTGAATATTTACTGCTTTTAGACGTTAAAATATCTGAAAAATCGATGTACCATTACACCTCGGTACTGATTTGTATAGGAATTTAGACAACAAAATTTAGCAATTCCCACCATCGGGGGCGGTCGAGGGGGGTGCGGATCGACGGGGAATAATTCCTGGCGCCGATTAATGACGGTTTGCTGAAAAAAATTTGACAAATTTCAGAGTTTTTGACAAAAAACAAAAAAAATTTAAGGCAAAAAAATATTCTGAAATGTTTGCACACTGAAAATTTCGATTGCGTTGTGCAAGACAAAACGAATGAAGACCTTCTGCTGAAAACCCGGTAAGAATATTTGAATATTTACTGCTTTTAGACGTTAAAATATCTGAAAAATCGATGTACCATTACACCTCGGTACTGATTTGTATAGGAATTTAGACAACAAAATTTAGCAATTCCCACCATCGGGGGCGGTCAAGGGGGGTGCGGATCGACGGGGAATAATTCCTGGCGCCGATTAATGACGGTTTGCTGAAAAAAATTTGACAAATTTCAGAGTTTTTGACAAAAAACAAAAAAAATTTAAGGCAAAAAAAAATTCTGAAATGTTCGTACACTGAAAATTTCGATGGCGTTGTGCAAGACAAAACGTATGAAGACCTTCTGCTGAAAACCCGGTAAGAATATTTGAATATTTACTGCTTTTAGACGTTAAAATATCTGAAAAATCGATGTACCATTACACCTCGGTACTGATTTGTATAGGAATTTAGACAACAAAATTTAGCAATTCCCACCATCGGGGGCGGTCGAGGGGGGTGCGGATCGACGGGGAATAATTCCTGGCGCCGATTAATGACGGTTTGCTGAAAAAAATTTGACAAATTTCAGAGTATTTGACAAAAAACAAAAAAAATTTAAGGCAAAAAAAATTTCTGAAATGTTTGCACACTGAAAATTTCGATGGCGTTGTGCAAGACAAAACGAATGAAGACCTTCTGCTGAAAACCCGGTAAGAATATTTGAATATTTACTTCTTTTAGACGTTAAAATATCTGAAAAATCGATGTACCATTACACCTCGGTACTGATTTGTATAGGAATTTAGACAACAAAATTTAGCAATTCCCACCATCGGGGGCGGTCGAGGGGGGTGCGGATCGACGGGGAATAATTCCTGGCGCCGATTAATGACGGTTTGCTGAAAAAAAATTGACAAATTTCAGAGTATTTGACAAAAAACAAAAAAAATTTAAGGCAAAAAAAAAATCTGAAATGTTTGCACACTGAAAATTTCGATGGCGTTGTGCAAGACAAAACGAATGAAGACCTTCTGCTGAAAACCCGGTAAGAATATTTAAATATTTACTGCTTTTAGACGTTAAAATATCTGAAAAATCGATGTACCATTACACCTCGGTACTGATTTGTATAGGAATTTAGACAACAAAATTCAGCAATTCCCACCATCGGGGGCGGTCGAGGGGGGTGCGGATCGACGGGGAATAATTCCTGGCGCCGATTAATGACGGTTTGCTGAAAAAAGTTTGACAAATTTCAGAGTTTTTGACAAAACACAAAAAAAATTTAAGGCAAAAAAAAATTCTGAAATGTTTGCACACTGAAAATTTCGATGGCGTTGTGCAAGACAAAACGAATGAAGACCTTCTGCTGAAAACCCGGTAAGAATATTTGAATATTTACTGCTTTTAGACGTTAAAATATCTGAAAAATCGATGTACCATTACACCTCGGTACTGATTTGTATAGGAATTTAGACAACAAAATTTAGCAATTCCCACCATCGGGGGCGGTCGAGGGGGGTGCGGATCGACGGGGAATAATTCCTGGCGCCGATTAATGACGGTTTGCTGAAAAAAATTTGACAAATTTCAGAGTTTTTGACAAAAAACAAAAAAAATTTAAGGCAAAAAAAAAATCTGAAATGTTTGCACACTGAAAATTTCGATGGCGTTGTGCAAGACAAAACGAATGAAGACCTTCTGCTGAAAACCCGGTAAGAATATTTAAATATTTACTGCTTTTAGACGTTAAAATATCTGAAAAATCGATGTACCATTACACCTCGGTACTGATTTGTATAGGAATTTAGACAACAAAATTCAGCAATTCCCACCATCGGGGGCGGTCGAGGGGGGTGCGGATCGACGGGGAATAATTCCTGGCGCCGATTAATGACGGTTTGCTGAAAAAAGTTTGACAAATTTCAGAGTTTTTGACAAAAAACAAAAAAAATTTAAGGCAAAAAAAATTTCTGAAATGTTTGCACACTGAAAATTTCGATGGCGTTGTGCAAGACAAAACGAATGAAGACCTTCTGCTGAAAACCCGGTTAGAATATTTGAATATTTACTGCTTTTAGACGTTAAAATATCTGAAAAATCGATGTACCATTACACCTCGGTACGGTACTGATTTGTATAGGAATTTAGACAACAAAATGTAGCAATTCTCACCATCGGAGACGGTCGAGGGGGGTGCGGATCGACGGGGAATAATTCCTGGCGCCGATTAATGACGGTTTGCTGAAAAAAATTTGACAAATTTCAGAGTTTTTGACAAAAACAAAAAAAATTTATGTCAAAAAAAAATTCTGAAATGTTTGCACACTGAAAATTTCGATGGCGTTGTGCAAGACAAAACGTATGAAGACCTTCTGCTGAAAACCCGGTAAGAATATTTGAATATTTACTGCTTTTAGACGTTAAAATATCTGAAAAATCGATGTACCATTACACCTCGGTACTGATTTGTATAGGAATTTAGACAACAAAATTTAGCAATTCCCACCATCGGGGGCGGTCGAGGGGGGTGCGGATCGACGGGGAATAATTCCTGGCGCCGATTAATGACGGTTTGCTGAAAAAAATTTGACAAATTTCAGAGTATTTGACAAAAAACAAAAAAAATTTAAGGCAAAAAAAATTTCTGAAATGTTTGCACACTGAAAATTTCGATGGCGTTGTGCAAGACAAAACGAATGAAGACCTTCTGCTGAAAACCCGGTAAGAATATTTGAATATTTACTGCTTTTAGACGTTAAAATATCTGAAAAATCGATGTACCATTACACCTCGGTACTGATTTGTATAGGAATTTAGACAACAAAATTTAGCAATTCCCACCATCGGGGGCGGTCGAGGGGGGTGCGGATCGACGGGGAATAATTCCTGGCGCCGATTAATGACGGTTTGCTGAAAAAAAATTGTCAAATTTCAGAGTATTTGACAAAAAACAAAAAAAATTTAAGGCAAAAAAAAAATCTGAAATGTTTGCACACTGAAAATTTCGATGGCGTTGTGCAAGACAAAACGAATGAAGACCTTCTGCTGAAAACCCGGTAAGAATATTTAAATATTTACTGCTTTTAGACGTTAAAATATCTGAAAAATCGATGTACCATTACACCTCGGTACTGATTTGTATAGGAATTTAGACAACAAAATTCAGCAATTCCCACCATCGGGGGCGGTCGAGGGGGGTGCGGATCGACGGGGAATAATTCCTGGCGCCGATTAATGACGGTTTGCTGAAAAAAGTTTGACAAATTTCAGAGTTTTTGACAAAAAACAAAAAAAATTTAAGGCAAAAAAAAAATCTGAAATGTTTGCACACTGAAAATTTCGATGGCGTTGTGCAAGACAAAACGAATGAAGACCTTCTGCTGAAAACCCGGTAAGAATATTTGAATATTTACTGCTTTTAGACGTTAAAATATCTGAAAAATCGATGTACCATTACACCTCGGTACTGATTTGTATAGGAATTTAGACAACAAAATTTAGCAATTCCCACCATCGGGGGCGGTCGAGGGGGGTGCGGATCGACGGGGAATAATTCCTGGCGCCGATTAATGACGGTTTGCTGAAAAAAATTTGACAAATTTCAGAGTATTTGACAAAAAACAAAAAAAATTTAAGGCAAAAAAAATTTCTGAAATGTTTGCACACTGAAAATTTCGATGGCGTTGTGCAAGACAAAACGAATGAAGACCTTCTGCTGAAAACCCGGTAAGAATATTTGAATATTTACTGCTTTTAGACGTTAAAATATCTGAAAAATCGATGTACCATTACACCTCGGTACTGATTTGTATAGGAATTTAGACAACAAAATTTAGCAATTCCCACCATCGGGGGCGGTCGAGGGGGGTGCGGATCGACGGGGAATAATTCCTGGCGCCGATTAATGACGGTTTGCTGAAAAAAAATTGACAAATTTCAGAGTATTTGACAAAAAACAAAAAAAATTTAAGGCAAAAAAAAAATCTGAAATGTTTGCACACTGAAAATTTCGATGGCGTTGTGCAAGACAAAACGAATGAAGACCTTCTGCTGAAAACCCGGTAAGAATATTTAAATATTTACTGCTTTTAGACGTTAAAATATCTGAAAAATCGATGTACCATTACACCTCGGTACTGATTTGTATAGGAATTTAGACAACAAAACTCAGCAATTCCCACCATCGGGGGCGGTCGAGGGGGGTGCGGATCGACGGGGAATAATTCCTGGCGCCGATTAATGACGGTTTGCTGAAAAAAGTTTGACAAATTTCAGAGTTTTTGACAAAAAACAAAAAAAAATTAAGGCAAAAAAAAATTCTGAAATGTTTGCACACTGAAAATTTCGATGGCGTTGTGCAAGACAAAACGAATGAAGACCTTCTGCTGAAAACCCGGTAAGAATATTTGAATATTTACTGCTTTTAGACGTTAAAATATCTGAAAAATCGATGTACCATTACACCTCGGTACTGATTTGTATAGGAATTTAGACAACAAAATGTAGCAATTCTCACCATCGGAGACGGTCGAGGGGGGTGCGGATCGACGGGGAATAATTCCTGGCGCCGATTAATGACGGTTTGCTGAAAAAAATTGACAAATTTCAGAGTTTTTGACAAAAAACAAAAAAAATTTAAGGCAAAAAAAAATTCTGAAATGTTTGCACACTGAAAATTTCGATGGCGTTGTGCAAGACAAAACGAATGAAGACCTTCTGCTGAAAACCCGGTAAGAATATGTGAATATTTACTGCTTTTAGACGTTAAAATATCTGAAAAATCGATGTACCATTACACCTCGGTACTGATTTGTATAGGAATTTAGACAACAAAATTTAGCAATTCCCACCATCGGGGGCGGTCGAGGGGGGTGCGGATCGACGGGGAATATATCCTGGCGCCGATTTATGACGGTTTGCTGAAAAAAATTTGACAAATTTCAGAGTTTTTGACAAAAAACAAAAAAAATTTAAGGCAAAATAAATTCTGAAATGTTCGTACACTGAAAATTTCGATGGCGTTGTGCAAGACAAAACGAATGAAGACCTTCTGCTGAAAACCCGGTAAGAATATTTGAATATTTACTGCTTTTAGACGTTAAAATATCTGAAAAATCGATGTACCATTACACCTCGGTACTGATTTGTATAGGAATTTAGACAACAAAATTTAGCAATTCCCACCATCGGGGGCGGTCGAGGGGGGTGCGGATCGACGAGGAATAATTCCTGGCGCCGATTAATGACGGTTTGCTGAAAAAAAATTGACAAATTTCAGAGTTTTTGACAAAAAACAAAAAAAATTTAAGGCAAAAAAAAATTCTGAAATGTTTGCAAACTGAAAATTTCGATGGCGTTGTGCAAGACAAAACGAATGAAGACCTTCTGCTGAAAACCCGGTAAGAATATTTGAATATTTACTGCTTTTAGACGTTAAAATATCTGAAAAATCGATGTACCATTACACCTCGGTACTGATTTGTATAGGAATTTAGACAACAAAATTTAGCAATTCCCACCATCGGGGGCGGTCGAGGGGGGTGCGGATCGACGGGGAATAATTCCAGGCGCCGATTAATGACGGTTTGCTGAAAAAAATTTGACAAATTTCAGAGATTTTGACAAAAAACAAAAAAAATATAAGGCAAAAAAAAATTCTGAAATGTTTGCACACTGAAAACTTCGATGGCGTTGTGCAAGACAAAACGAATGAAGACCTTCTGCTTAAAACCCGGTAAGAATATTTGAATATTTACTGCTTTTAGACGTTAAAATATCTGAAAAATCGATGTACCATTACACCTCGGTACGGTACTGATTTGTATAGGAATTTAGACAACAAAATTTAGCAATTCCCACCATCGGGGGCGGTCGAGGGGGGTGCGGATCGACGGGGAATAATTCCTGGCGCCGATTAATGACGGTTTGCTGAAAAAAATTTGACAAATTTCAGAGTTTTTGACAAAAAACAAAAAAAATTTAAGGCAAAAAAAAATTCTGAAATCTTTGCACACTGAAAATTTCGATGGCGTTGTGCAAGACAAAACGAATGAAGACCTTCTGCTGAAAACCCGGTAAGAATATTTGAATATTTACTGCTTTTAGACGTTAAAATATCTGAAATATCGATGTACCATTACACCTCGGTACTGATTTGTATAGGAATTTAGACAACAAAATTTAGCAATTCCCACCATCGGGGGCGGTCGAGGGGGGTGCGGATCGACGGGGAATAATTCCTGGCGCCGATTAATGACGGTTTGCTTAAAAAATTTGACAAATTTCAGAGTTTTTGACAAAAAACAAAAAAAAATTAAGGCAAAACAAAATTCTGAAATGTTTGCACACTGAAAATTTCGATGGCGTTGTGCAAGACAAAACGAATGAAGACCTTCTGCTGAAAACCCGGTAAGAATATTTGAATATTTACTGCTTTTAGACGTTAAAATATCTGAAAAATCGATGTACCATTACACCTCGGTACTGATTTGTATAGGAATTTAGACAACAAAATTTAGCAATTCCCACCATCGGGGGCGGTCGAGGGGGGTGCGGATCGACGGGGAATAATTCCTGGCGCCGATTAATGACGGTTTGCTGAAAAAAAATTGACAAATTTCAGAGTATTTGACAAAAAACAAAAAAAATTTAAGGCAAAAAAAAAATCTGAAATGTTTGCACACTGAAAATTTCGATGGCGTTGTGCAAGACAAAACGAATGGAGACCTTCTGCTGAAAACCCGGTAAGAATATTTAAATATTTACTGCTTTTAGACGTTAAAATATCTGAAAAATCGATGTACCATTACACCTCGGTACTGATTTGTATAGGAATTTAGACAACAAAATTCAGCAATTCCCACCATCGGGGGCGGTCGAGGGGGGTGCGGATCGACGGGGAATAATTCCTGGCGCCGATTAATGACGGTTTGCTGAAAAAAGTTTGACAAATTTCAGAGTTTTTGACAAAAAACAAAAAAAATTTAAGGCAAAAAAAAATTCTGAAATGTTTGCACACTGAAAATTTCGATGGCGTTGTGCAAGACAAAACGAATGAAGACCTTCTGCTGAAAACCCGGTAAGAATATTTGAATATTTACTGCTTTTAGACGTTAAAATATCTGAAAAATCGATGTACCATTACACCTCGGTACGGTACTGATTTGTATAGGAATTTAGACAACAAAATGTAGCAATTCTCACCATCGGAGACGGTCGAGGGGGGTGCGGATCGACGGGGAATAATTCCTGGCGCCGATTAATGACGGTTTGCTGAAAAAAAATTGACAAATTTCAGAGTTTTTGACAAAAAACAAAAACAATTTAAGGCAAAAAAAAATTCTGAAATGTTTGCACACTGAAAATTTCGATGGCGTTGTGCAAGACAAAACGAATGAAGACCTTCTGCTGAAAACCCGGTAAGAATATGTGAATATTTACTGCTTTTAGACGTTAAAATATCTGAAAAATCGATGTACCATTACACCTCGGTACTGATTTGTATAGGAATTTAGACAACAAAATTTAGCAATTCCCACCATCGGGGGCGGTCGAGGGGGGTGCGGATCGACGGGGAATATATCCTGGCGCCGATTTATGACGGTTTGCTGAAAAAAATTTGACAAATTTCAGAGTTTTTGACAAAAAACAAAAAAAATTTAAGGCAAAATAAATTCTGAAATGTTCGTACACTGAAAATTTCGATGGCGTTGTGCAAGACAAAACGAATGAAGACCTTCTGCTGAAAACCCGGTAAGAATATTTGAATATTTACTGCTTTTAGACGTTAAAATATCTGAAAAATCGATGTACCATTACACCTCGGTACTGATTTGTATAGGAATTTAGACAACAAAATTTAGCAATTCCCACCATCGGGGGCGGTCGAGGGGGGTGCGGATCGACGGGGAATAATTCCTGGCGCCGATTAATGACGGTTTGCTGAAAAAAAATTGACAAATTTCAGAGTTTTTGACAAAAAACAAAAAAAATTTAAGGCAAAAAAAAATTCTGAAATGTTTGCACACTGAAAATTTCGATGGCGTTGTGCAAGACAAAACGAATGAAGACCTTCTGCTGAAAACCCGGTAAGAATATTTGAATATTTACTGCTTTTAGACGTTAAAATATCTGAAAAATCGATGTACCATTACACCTCGGTACGGTACTGATTTGTATAGGAATTTAGACAACAAAATTTAGCAATTCCCACCATCGGGGGCGGTCGAGGGGGCTGCGGATCGACGGGGAATAATTCCAGGCGCCGATTAATGACGGTTTGCTGAAAAAAATTTGACAAATTTCAGAGTTTTTGACAAAAAACAAAAAAAATTTAAGGCAAAAAAAAATTCTGAAATCTTTGCACACTGAAAATTTCGATGGCGTTGTGCAAGACAAAACGAATGAAGACCTTCTGCTGAAAACCCGGTAAGAATATTTGAATATTTACTGCTTTTAGACGTTAAAATATCTGAATTATCGATGTACCATTACACCTCGGTACTGATTTGTATAGGAATTTAGACAACAAAATTTAGCAATTCCCACCATCGGGGGCGGTCGAGGGGGGTGCGGATCGACGGGGAATAATTCCTGGCGCCGATTAATGACGGTTTGCTGAAAAAAATTTGACAAATTTCAGAGATTTTGACAAAAAACAAAAAAAAATTAAGGCAAAACAAAATTCTGAAATGTTTGCACACTGAAAATTTCGATGGCGTTGTGCAAGACAAAACGAATGAAGACCTTCTGCTGAAAACCCGGTAAGAATATTTGAATATTTACTGCTTTTAGACGTTAAAATATCTGAAAAATCGATGTACCATTACACCTCGGTACTGATTTGTATAGGAATTTAGACAACAAAATTTAGCAATTCCCACCATCGGGGGCGGTCGAGGGGGGTGCGGATCGACGGGGAATAATTCCTGGCGCCGATTAATGACGGTTTGCTGAAAAAAATTTGACAAATTTCAGAGTTTTTGACAAAAAACAAAAAAAATTTAAGACAATAAAAAATTCTGAAATGTTCGTACACTGAAAATTTCGATGGCGTTGTGCAAGACAAAACGTATGAAGACCTTCTAATGAAAACCAGGTAAGAATATTTGAATATTTACTGCTTTTAGACGTTAAAATATCTGAAAAATCGATGCACCATTACACCTCGGTACTGATTTGTATAGGAATTTAGACAACAAAATTTAGCAATTCCCACCATCGGGGGCGGTCGAGGGGGGTGCGGATCGACGGGGAATAATTCCTGGCGCCGATTAATGACGGTTTGCTGAAAAAAAATTGACAAATTTCAGAGTTTTTGACAAAAAACAAAAAAAATTTAAGGCAAAAAAAAATTCTGAAATGTTTGCACACTGAAAATTTCGATGGCGTTGTGCAAGACAAAACGAATGAAGACCTTCTGCTGAAAACCCGGTAAGAATATTTGAATATTTACTGCTTTTAGACGTTAAAATATCTGAAAAATCGATGTACCATTACACCTCGGTACGGTACTGATTTGTATAGGAATTTAGACAACAAAATTTAGCAATTCCCACCATCGGGGGCGGTCGAGGGGGCTGCGGATCGACGGGGAATAATTCCAGGCGCCGATTAATGACGGTTTGCTGAAAAAAATTTGACAAATTTCAGAGTATTTGACAAAAAACAAAAAAAATTTAAGGCAAAAAAAAATTCTGAAATGTTTGCACACTGAAAATTTCGATGGCGTTGTGCAAGACAAAACGAATGAAGACCTTCTGCTGAAAACCCGGTAAGAATATGTGAATATTTACTGCTTTTAGACGTTAAAATATCTGAAAAATCGATGTACCATTACACCTCGGTACTGATTTGTATAGGAATTTAGACAACAAAATTTAGCAATTCCCACCATCGGGGGCGGTCGAGGGGGGTGCGGATCGACGGGGAATAATTCCTGGTGCCGATTAATGACGGTTTGCTGAAAAAAAAATGACAAATTTCAGAGTATTTGACAAAAAACAAAAAAAATTTAAGGCAAAAAAAAAAACTGAAATGTTTGCACACTGAAAATTTCGATGGCGTTGTGCAAGACAAAACGAATGAAGACCTTCTGCTGAAAACCCGGTAAGAATATTTAATATTTACTGCTTTTAGACGTTAAAATATCTGAAAAATCGATGTACCATTACACCTCGGTACTGATTTGTATAGGAATTTAGACAACAAAATTTAGCAATTCCCACCATCGGGGGCGGTCGAGGGGGGTGCGGATCGACGGGGAATATATCCTGGCGCCGATTAATGACGGTTTGCTGAAAAAAATTTGACAAATATCAGAGTTTTTGACAAAAAACAAAAAAAATTTAAGGCAAAAAAAAATTCTGAAATGTTTGCACACTGAAAATTTCGATGGCGTTGTGCAAGACAAAACGAATGAAGACCTTCTGCTGAAAACCCGGTAAGAATATTTAATATTTACTGCTTTTAGACGTTAAAATATCTGAAAAATCGATGTACCATTACACCTCGGTACTGATTTGTATAGGAATTTAGACAACAAAATTTAGCAATTCCCACCATCGGGGGCGGTCGAGGGGGGTGCGGATCGACGGGGAATAATTCCTGGCGCCGATTAATGACGGTTTGCTGAAAAAAATTTGACACATTTCAGAGTTTTTGACAAAAAACAAAAAAAATTTAAGGCAAAAAAATATTCTGAAATGTTTGCACACTGAAAATTTCGATGGCGTTGTGCAAGACAAAACGAATGAAGACTTTCTGCTGAAAACCCGGTAAGAATATGTGAATATTTACTGCTTTTAGACGTTAAAATATCTGAAAAATCGATGTACCATTACACCTCGGTACTGATTTGTATAGGAATTTAGACAACAAAATTTAGCAATTCCCACCATCGGGGGCGGTCGAGGGGGGTGCGGATCGACGGGGAATAATTCCTGGCGCCGATTAATGACGGTTTGCTGAAAAAAATTTGACAAATTTCAGAGTTTTTGACAAAAAACAAAAAAAAATTAAGGCAAAAAAAAATTCTGAAATGTTCGTACACTGAAAATTTCGATGACGTTGTGCAAGACAAAACGTATGAAGACCTTCTGCTGAAAACCCGGTAAGAATATTTGAATATTTACTGCTTTTAGACGTTAAAATATCTGAAAAATCGATGTACCATTACACCTCGGTACTGATTTGTATAGGAATTTAGACAACAAAATTTGGCAATTCCCACCATCGGGGGCGGTCGAGGGGGCTGCGGATCGACGGGGAATAATTCCAGGCGCCGATTAATGACGGTTTGCTGAAAAAAATTTGACAAATTTCAGAGATTTTGACAAAAAACAAAAAAAAATTAAGGCAAAACAAAATTCTGAAATGTTTGCACACTGAAAATTTCGATGGCGTTGTGCAAGACAAAACGAATGAAGACCTTCTGCTGAAAACCCGGTAAGAATATTTGAATATTTACTGCTTTTAGACGTTAAAATATCTGAAAAATCGATGTACCATTACACCTCGGTACTGATTTGTATAGGAATTTAGACAACAAAATTTAGCAATTCCCACCATCGGGGGCGGTCGAGGGGGGTGCGGATCGACGGGGAATAATTCCTGGCGCCGATTAATGACGGTTTGCTGAAAAAAAATTGACAAATTTCAGAGTTTTTGACAAAAAACAAAAAAAATTTAAGGCAAAAAAAAATTCTGAAATGTTTGCACACTGAAAATTTCGATGGCGTTGTGCAAGACAAAACGAATGAAGACCTTCTGCTGAAAACCCGGTAAGAATATTTGAATATTTACTGCTTTTAGACGTTAAAATATCTGAAAAATCGATGTACCATTACACCTCGGTACGGTACTGATTTGTATAGGAATTTAGACAACAAAATTTAGCAATTCCCACCATCGGGGGCGGTCGAGGGGGCTGCGGATCGACGGGGAATAATTCCAGGCGCCGATTAATGACGGTTTGCTGAAAAAAATTTGACAAATTTCAGAGTTTTTGACAAAAAACAAAAAAAATTTAAGGCAAAAAAAAATTCTGAAATCTTTGCACACTGAAAATTTCGATGGCGTTGTGCAAGACAAAACGAATGAAGACCTTCTGCTGAAAACCCGGTAAGAATATTTGAATATTTACTGCTTTTAGACGTTAAAATATCTGAAATATCGATGTACCATTACACCTCGGTACTGATTTGTATAGGAATTTAGACAACAAAATTTAGCAATTCCCACCATCGGGGGCGGTCGAGGGGGGTGCGGATCGACGGGGAATAATTCCTGGCGCCGATTAATGACGGTTTGCTGAAAAAAATTTGACAAATTTCAGAGATTTTGACAAAAAACAAAAAAAAATTAAGGCAAAACAAAATTCTGAAATGTTTGCACACTGAAAATTTCGATGGCGTTGTGCAAGACAAAACGAATGAAGACCTTCTGCTGAAAACCCGGTAAGAATATTTGAATATTTACTGCTTTTAGACGTTAAAATATCTGAAAAATCGATGTACCATTACACCTCGGTACTGATTTGTATAGGAATTTAGACAACAAAATTTAGCAATTCCCACCATCGGGGGCGGTCGAGGGGGGTGCGGATCGACGGGGAATAATTCCTGGCGCCGATTAATGACGGTTTGCTGAAAAAAATTTGACAAATTTCAGAGTTTTTGACAAAAAACAAAAAAAATTTAAGACAATAAAAAATTCTGAAATGTTCGTACACTGAAAATTTCGATGGCGTTGTGCAAGACAAAACGTATGAAGACCTTCTAATGAAAACCAGGTAAGAATATTTGAATATTTACTGCTTTTAGACGTTAAAATATCTGAAAAATCGATGCACCATTACACCTCGGTACTGATTTGTATAGGAATTTAGACAACAAAATTTAGCAATTCCCACCATCGGGGGCGGTCGAGGGGGGTGCGGATCGACGGGGAATAATTCCTGGCGCCGATTAATGACGGTTTGCTGAAAAAAAATTGACAAATTTCAGAGTTTTTGACAAAAAACAAAAAAAATTTAAGGCAAAAAAAAATTCTGAAATGTTTGCACACTGAAAATTTCGATGGCGTTGTGCAAGACAAAACGAATGAAGACCTTCTGCTGAAAACCCGGTAAGAATATTTGAATATTTACTGCTTTTAGACGTTAAAATATCTGAAAAATCGATGTACCATTACACCTCGGTACGGTACTGATTTGTATAGGAATTTAGACAACAAAATTTAGCAATTCCCACCATCGGGGGCGGTCGAGGGGGCTGCGGATCGACGGGGAATAATTCCAGGCGCCGATTAATGACGGTTTGCTGAAAAAAATTTGACAAATTTCAGAGTATTTGACAAAAAACAAAAAAAATTTAAGGCAAAAAAAAATTCTGAAATGTTTGCACACTGAAAATTTCGATGGCGTTGTGCAAGACAAAACGAATGAAGACCTTCTGCTGAAAACCCGGTAAGAATATGTGAATATTTACTGCTTTTAGACGTTAAAATATCTGAAAAATCGATGTACCATTACACCTCGGTACTGATTTGTATAGGAATTTAGACAACAAAATTTAGCAATTCCCACCATCGGGGGCGGTCGAGGGGGGTGCGGATCGACGGGGAATAATTCCTGGTGCCGATTAATGACGGTTTGCTGAAAAAAAAATGACAAATTTCAGAGTATTTGACAAAAAACAAAAAAAATTTAAGGCAAAAAAAAAAACTGAAATGTTTGCACACTGAAAATTTCGATGGCGTTGTGCAAGACAAAACGAATGAAGACCTTCTGCTGAAAACCCGGTAAGAATATTTAATATTTACTGCTTTTAGACGTTAAAATATCTGAAAAATCGATGTACCATTACACCTCGGTACTGATTTGTATAGGAATTTAGACAACAAAATTTAGCAATTCCCACCATCGGGGGCGGTCGAGGGGGGTGCGGATCGACGGGGAATATATCCTGGCGCCGATTAATGACGGTTTGCTGAAAAAAATTTGACAAATATCAGAGTTTTTGACAAAAAACAAAAAAAATTTAAGGCAAAAAAAAATTCTGAAATGTTTGCACACTGAAAATTTCGATGGCGTTGTGCAAGACAAAACGAATGAAGACCTTCTGCTGAAAACCCGGTAAGAATATTTAATATTTACTGCTTTTAGACGTTAAAATATCTGAAAAATCGATGTACCATTACACCTCGGTACTGATTTGTATAGGAATTTAGACAACAAAATTTAGCAATTCCCACCATCGGGGGCGGTCGAGGGGGGTGCGGATCGACGGGGAATAATTCCTGGCGCCGATTAATGACGGTTTGCTGAAAAAAATTTGACACATTTCAGAGTTTTTGACAAAAAACAAAAAAAATTTAAGGCAAAAAAATATTCTGAAATGTTTGCACACTGAAAATTTCGATGGCGTTGTGCAAGACAAAACGAATGAAGACTTTCTGCTGAAAACCCGGTAAGAATATGTGAATATTTACTGCTTTTAGACGTTAAAATATCTGAAAAATCGATGTACCATTACACCTCGGTACTGATTTGTATAGGAATTTAGACAACAAAATTTAGCAATTCCCACCATCGGGGGCGGTCGAGGGGGGTGCGGATCGACGGGGAATAATTCCTGGCGCCGATTAATGACGGTTTGCTGAAAAAAATTTGACAAATTTCAGAGTTTTTGACAAAAAACAAAAAAAAATTAAGGCAAAAAAAAATTCTGAAATGTTCGTACACTGAAAATTTCGATGACGTTGTGCAAGACAAAACGTATGAAGACCTTCTGCTGAAAACCCGGTAAGAATATTTGAATATTTACTGCTTTTAGACGTTAAAATATCTGAAAAATCGATGTACCATTACACCTCGGTACTGATTTGTATAGGAATTTAGACAACAAAATTTGGCAATTCCCACCATCGGGGGCGGTCGAGGGGGCTGCGGATCGACGGGGAATAATTCCAGGCGCCGATTAATGACGGTTTGCTGAAAAAAATTTGACAAATTTCAGAGATTTTGACAAAAAACAAAAAAAAATTAAGGCAAAACAAAATTCTGAAATGTTTGCACACTGAAAATTTCGATGGCGTTGTGCAAGACAAAACGAATGAAGACCTTCTGCTGAAAACCCGGTAAGAATATTTGAATATTTACTGCTTTTAGACGTTAAAATATCTGAAAAATCGATGTACCATTACACCTCGGTACTGATTTGTATAGGAATTTAGACAACAAAATTTAGCAATTCCCACCATCGGGGGCGGTCGAGGGGGGTGCGGATCGACGGGGAATAATTCCTGGCGCCGATTAATGACGGTTTGCTGAAAAAAATTTGACAAATTTCAGAGTTTTTGACAAAAAACAAAAAAAATTTAAGACAAAAAAAATTCTGAAATGTTCGTACACTGAAAATTTCGATGGCGTTGTGCAAGACAAAACGAATGAAGACCTTCTGCTGAAAACCCGGTAAGAATATTTAATATTTACTGCTTTTAGACGTTAAAATATCTGAAAAATCGATGTACCATTACACCTCGGTACTGATTTGTATAGGAATTTAGACAACAAAATTTAGCAATTCCCACCATCGGGGGCGGTCGAGGGGGGTGCGGATCGACGGGGAATATATCCTGGCGCCGATTAATGACGGTTTGCTGAAAAAAATTTGACAAATATCAGAGTTTTTGACAAAAAACAAAAAAAATTTAAGGCAAAAAAAAATTCTGAAATGTTTGCACACTGAAAATTTCGATGGCGTTGTGCAAGACAAAACGAATGAAGACCTTCTGCTGAAAACCCGGTAAGAATATTTAATATTTACTGCTTTTAGACGTTAAAATATCTGAAAAATCGATGTACCATTACACCTCGGTACTGATTTGTATAGGAATTTAGACAACAAAATTTAGCAATTCCCACCATCGGGGGCGGTCGAGGGGGGTGCGGATCGACGGGGAATAATTCCTGGCGCCGATTAATGACGGTTTGCTGAAAAAAATTTGACACATTTCAGAGTTTTTGACAAAAAACAAAAAAAATTTAAGGCAAAAAAATATTCTGAAATGTTTGCACACTGAAAATTTCGATGGCGTTGTGCAAGACAAAACGAATGAAGACTTTCTGCTGAAAACCCGGTAAGAATATGTGAATATTTACTGCTTTTAGACGTTAAAATATCTGAAAAATCGATGTACCATTACACCTCGGTACTGATTTGTATAGGAATTTAGACAACAAAATTTAGCAATTCCCACCATCGGGGGCGGTCGAGGGGGCTGCGGATCGACGGGGAATAATTCCAGGCGCCGATTAATGACGGTTTGCTGAAAAAAATTTGACAAATTTCAGAGTTTTTGACAAAAAACAAAAAAAATTTAAGGCAAAAAAAAATTCTGAAATCTTTGCACACTGAAAATTTCGATGGCGTTGTGCAAGACAAAACGAATGAAGACCTTCTGCTGAAAACCCGGTAAGAATATTTGAATATTTACTGCTTTTAGACGTTAAAATATCTGAAATATCGATGTACCATTACACCTCGGTACTGATTTGTATAGGAATTTAGACAACAAAATTTAGCAATTCCCACCATCGGGGGCGGTCGAGGGGGGTGCGGATCGACGGGGAATAATTCCTGGCGCCGATTAATGACGGTTTGCTGAAAAAAATTTGACAAATTTCAGAGATTTTGACAAAAAACAAAAAAAAATTAAGGCAAAACAAAATTCTGAAATGTTTGCACACTGAAAATTTCGATGGCGTTGTGCAAGACAAAACGAATGAAGACCTTCTGCTGAAAACCCGGTAAGAATATTTGAATATTTACTGCTTTTAGACGTTAAAATATCTGAAAAATCGATGTACCATTACACCTCGGTACTGATTTGTATAGGAATTTAGACAACAAAATTTAGCAATTCCCACCATCGGGGGCGGTCGAGGGGGGTGCGGATCGACGGGGAATAATTCCTGGCGCCGATTAATGACGGTTTGCTGAAAAAAATTTGACAAATTTCAGAGTTTTTGACAAAAAACAAAAAAAATTTAAGACAAAAAAAAATTCTGAAATGTTCGTACACTGAAAATTTCGATGGCGTTGTGCAAGACAAAACGTATGAAGACCTTCTAATGAAAACCAGGTAAGAATATTTGAATATTTACTGCTTTTAGACGTTAAAATATCTGAAAAATCGATGCACCATTACACCTCGGTACTGATTTGTATAGGAATTTAGACAACAAAATTTAGCAATTCCCACCATCGGGGGCGGTCGAGGGGGGTGCGGATCGACGGGGAATAATTCCTGGCGCCGATTAATGACGGTTTGCTGAAAAAAAATTGACAAATTTCAGAGTTTTTGACAAAAAACAAAAAAAATTTAAGGCAAAAAAAAATTCTGAAATGTTTGCACACTGAAAATTTCGATGGCGTTGTGCAAGACAAAACGAATGAAGACCTTCTGCTGAAAACCCGGTAAGAATATTTGAATATTTACTGCTTTTAGACGTTAAAATATCTGAAAAATCGATGTACCATTACACCTCGGTACGGTACTGATTTGTATAGGAATTTAGACAACAAAATTTAGCAATTCCCACCATCGGGGGCGGTCGAGGGGGCTGCGGATCGACGGGGAATAATTCCAGGCGCCGATTAATGACGGTTTGCTGAAAAAAATTTGACAAATTTCAGAGTATTTGACAAAAAACAAAAAAAATTTAAGGCAAAAAAAAATTCTGAAATGTTTGCACACTGAAAATTTCGATGGCGTTGTGCAAGACAAAACGAATGAAGACCTTCTGCTGAAAACCCGGTAAGAATATGTGAATATTTACTGCTTTTAGACGTTAAAATATCTGAAAAATCGATGTACCATTACACCTCGGTACTGATTTGTATAGGAATTTAGACAACAAAATTTAGCAATTCCCACCATCGGGGGCGGTCGAGGGGGGTGCGGATCGACGGGGAATAATTCCTGGTGCCGATTAATGACGGTTTGCTGAAAAAAAAATGACAAATTTCAGAGTATTTGACAAAAAACAAAAAAAATTTAAGGCAAAAAAAAAAACTGAAATGTTTGCACACTGAAAATTTCGATGGCGTTGTGCAAGACAAAACGAATGAAGACCTTCTGCTGAAAACCCGGTAAGAATATTTAATATTTACTGCTTTTAGACGTTAAAATATCTGAAAAATCGATGTACCATTACACCTCGGTACTGATTTGTATAGGAATTTAGACAACAAAATTTAGCAATTCCCACCATCGGGGGCGGTCGAGGGGGGTGCGGATCGACGGGGAATATATCCTGGCGCCGATTAATGACGGTTTGCTGAAAAAAATTTGACAAATATCAGAGTTTTTGACAAAAAACAAAAAAAATTTAAGGCAAAAAAAAATTCTGAAATGTTTGCACACTGAAAATTTCGATGGCGTTGTGCAAGACAAAACGAATGAAGACCTTCTGCTGAAAACCCGGTAAGAATATTTAATATTTACTGCTTTTAGACGTTAAAATATCTGAAAAATCGATGTACCATTACACCTCGGTACTGATTTGTATAGGAATTTAGACAACAAAATTTAGCAATTCCCACCATCGGGGGCGGTCGAGGGGGGTGCGGATCGACGGGGAATAATTCCTGGCGCCGATTAATGACGGTTTGCTGAAAAAAATTTGACACATTTCAGAGTTTTTGACAAAAAACAAAAAAAATTTAAGGCAAAAAAATATTCTGAAATGTTTGCACACTGAAAATTTCGATGGCGTTGTGCAAGACAAAACGAATGAAGACTTTCTGCTGAAAACCCGGTAAGAATATGTGAATATTTACTGCTTTTAGACGTTAAAATATCTGAAAAATCGATGTACCATTACACCTCGGTACTGATTTGTATAGGAATTTAGACAACAAAATTTAGCAATTCCCACCATCGGGGGCGGTCGAGGGGGGTGCGGATCGACGGGGAATAATTCCTGGCGCCGATTAATGACGGTTTGCTGAAAAAAATTTGACAAATTTCAGAGTTTTTGACAAAAAACAAAAAAAATTTAAGGCAAAAAAAAATTCTGAAATGTTCGTACACTGAAAATTTCGATGACGTTGTGCAAGACAAAACGTATGAAGACCTTCTGCTGAAAACCCGGTAAGAATATTTGAATATTTACTGCTTTTAGACGTTAAAATATCTGAAAAATCGATGTACCATTACACCTCGGTACTGATTTGTATAGGAATTTAGACAACAAAATTTGGCAATTCCCACCATCGGGGGCGGTCGAGGGGGGTGCGGATCGACGGGGAATAATTCCTGGCGCCGATTAATGACGGTTTGCTGAAAAAAATTTGACAAATTTCAGAGTTTTTGACAAAAAACAAAAAAAATTTAAGGCAAAAAAAAATTCTGAAATCTTTGCACACTGAAAATTTCGATGGCGTTGTGCAAGACAAAACGAATGAAGACCTTCTGCTGAAAACCCGGTAAGAATATTTGAATATTTACTGCTTTTAGACGTTAAAATATCTGAAATATCGATGTACCATTACACCTCGGTACTGATTTGTATAGGAATTTAGACAACAAAATTTAGCAATTCCCACCATCGGGGGCGGTCGAGGGGGGTGCGGATCGACGGGGAATAATTCCTGGCGCCGATTAATGACGGTTTGCTGAAAAAAATTTGACAAATTTCAGAGTTTTTGACAAAAAACAAAAAAAAATTAAGGCAAAACAAAATTCTGAAATGTTTGCACACTGAAAATTTCGATGGCGTTGTGCAAGACAAAACGAATGAAGACCTTCTGCTGAAAACCCGGTAAGAATATTTGAATATTTACTGCTTTTAGACGTTAAAATATCTGAAAAATCGATGTACCATTACACCTCGGTACTGATTTGTATAGGAATTTAGACAACAAAATTTAGCAATTCCCACCATCGGGGGCGGTCGAGGGGGGTGCGGATCGACGGGGAATAATTCCTGGCGCCGATTAATGACGGTTTGCTGAAAAAAATTTGACAAATTTCAGAGTTTTTGACAAAAAACAAAAAAAATTTAAGGCAAAAAAAAATTCTGAAATGTTTGCACACTGAAAATTTCGATGGCGTTGTGCAAGACAAAACGAATGAAGACCTTCTGCTGAAAACCCGGTAAGAATATTTGAATATTTACTGCTTTTAGACGTTAAAATATCTGAAAAATCGATGTACCATTACACCTCGGTACTGATTTGTATAGGAATTTAGACAACAAAATTTAGCAATTCCCACCATCGGGGGCGGTCGAGGGGGGTGCGGATCGACGGGGAATAATTCCTGGCGCCGATTAATGACGGTTTGCTGAAAAAAATTTGACAAATTTCAGAGTTTTTGACAAAAAACAAAAAAAATTTAAGGCAAAAAAATATTCTGAAATGTTTGCACACTGAAAATTTCGATGGCGTTGTGCAAGACAAAACGAATGAAGACCTTCTGCTGAAAACCCGGTAAGAATATTTGAATATTTACTGCTTTTAGACGTTAAAATATCTGAAAAATCGATGTACCATTACACCTCGGTACTGATTTGTATAGGAATTTAGACAACAAAATTTAGCAATTCCCACCATCGGGGGCGGTCAAGGGGGGTGCGGATCGACGGGGAATCATTCCTGGCGCCGATTAATGACGGTTTGCTGAAAAAAATTTGACAAATTTCAGAGTTTTTGACAAAAAACAAAAAAAATTTAAGGCAAAAAAAAATTCTGAAATGTTCGTACACTGAAAATTTCGATGGCGTTGTGCAAGACAAAACGTATGAAGACCTTCTGCTGAAAACCCGGTAAGAATATTTGAATATTTACTGCTTTTAGACGTTAAAATATCTGAAAAATCGATGTACCATTACACCTCGGTACTGATTTGTATAGGAATTTAGACAACAAAATTTAGCAATTCCCACCATCGGGGGCGGTCGAGGGGGGTGCGGATCGACGGGGAATAATTCCTGGCGCCGATTAATGACGGTTTGCTGAAAAAAATTTGACAAATTTCAGAGTATTTGACAAAAAACAAAAAAAATTTAAGGCAAAAAAAATTTCTGAAATGTTTGCACACTGAAAATTTCGATGGCGTTGTGCAAGATAAAACGAATGAAGACCTTCTGCTGAAAACCCGGTAAGAATATTTGAATATTTACTGCTTTTAGACGTTAAAATATCTGAAAAATCGATGTACCATTACACCTCGGTACTGATTTGTATAGGAATTTAGACAACAAAATTTAGCAATTCCCACCATCGGGGGCGGTCGAGGGGGGTGCGGATCGACGGGGAATAATTCCTGGCGCCGATTAATGACGGTTTGCTGAAAAAAAATTGACAAATTTCAGAGTATTTGACAAAAAACAAAAAAAAATTAAGGCAAAAAAAAAATCTGAAATGTTTGCACACTGAAAATTTCGATGGCGTTGTGCAAGACAAAACGAATGAAGACCTTCTGCTGAAAACCCGGTTAGGATATTTAAATATTTACTGCTTTTAGACGTTAAAATATCTGAAAAATCGATGTACCATTACACCTCGGTACTGATTTGTATAGGAATTTAGACAACAAAATTCAGCAATTCCCACCATCGGGGGCGGTCGAGGGGGGTGCGGATCGACGGGGAATAATTCCTGGCGCCGATTAATGACGGTTTGCTGAAAAAAGTTTGACAAATTTCAGAGTTTTTGACAAAAAACAAAAAAAATTTAAGGCAAAAAAAAATTCTGAAATGTTTGCACACTGAAAATTTCGATGGCGTTGTGCAAGACAAAACGAATGAAGACCTTCTGCTGAAAACCCGGTAAGAATATTTGAATATTTACTGCTTTTAGACGTTAAAATATCTGAAAAATGGATGTACCATTACACCTCGGTACTGATTTGTATAGGAATTTAGACAACAAAATTTAGCAATTCCCACCATCGGGGGCGGTCGAGGGGGGTGCGGATCGACGGGGAATAATTCCTGGCGCCGATTAATGACGGTTTGCTACTAAAAAATTGACAAATTTCAGAGTTTTTGACAAAAAACAAAAAAAATTTAAGGCAAAAAAAAAATCTGAAATGTTTGCACACTGAAAATTTCGATGGCGTTGTGCAAGACAAAACGAATGAAGACCTTCTGCTGAAAACCCGGTAAGAATATTTAAATATTTACTGCTTTTAGACGTTAAAATATCTGAAAAATCGATGTACCATTACACCTCGGTACTGATTTGTATAGGAATTTAGACAACAAAATTCAGCAATTCCCACCATCGGGGGCGGTCGAGGGGGGTGCGGATCGACGGGGAATAATTCCTGGCGCCGATTAATGACGGTTTGCTGAAAAAAAATTGACAAATTTCAGAGTTTTTGACAAAAAACAAAAAAAATTTAAGGCAAAAAAAAAATCTGAAATGTTTGCACACTGAAAATTTCGATGGCGTTGTGCAAGACAAAACGAATGAAGACCTTCTGCTGAAAACCCGGTAAGAATATTTGAATATTTACTGCTTTTAGACGTTAAAATATCTGAAAAATCGATGTACCATTACACCTCGGTACTGATTTGTATAGGAATTTAGACAACAAAATTTTGCAATTCCCACCATCGGGGGCGGTCGAGGGGGGTGCGGATCGACGGGGAATAATTCCTGGCGCCGATTAATGACGGTTTGCTGAAAAAAATTTGACAAATTTCAGAGTTTTTGACAAAAAACAAAAAAAATTTAAGGCAAAAAAATATTCTGAAATGTTTGCACACTGAAAATTTCGATGGCGTTGTGCAAGACAAAACGAATGAAGACCTTCTGCTGAAAACCCGGTAAGAATATTTGAATATTTACTGCTTTTAGACGTTAAAATATCTGAAAAATCGATGTACCATTACACCTCGGTACTGATTTGTATAGGAATTTAGACAACAAAATTTAGCAATTCCCACCATCGGGGGCGGTCAAGGGGGGTGCGGATCGACGGGGAATCATTCCTGGCGCCGATTAATGACGGTTTGCTGAAAAAAATTTGACAAATTTCAGAGTTTTTGACAAAAAACAAAAAAAATTTAAGGCAAAAAAAAATTCTGAAATGTTCGTACACTGAAAATTTGGATGGCGTTGTGCAAGACAAAACGTATGAAGACCTTCTGCTGAAAACCCGGTAAGAATATTTGAATATTTACTGCTTTTAGACGTTAAAATATCTGAAAAATCGATGTACCATTACACCTCGGTACGGTACTGATTTGTATAGGAATTTAGACAACAAAATTTAGCAATTCCCACCATCGGGGGCGGTCGAGGGGGGTGCGGATCGACGGGGAATAATTCCTGGCGCCGATTAATGACGGTTTGCTGAAAAAAATTTGACAAATTTCAGAGTATTTGACAAAAAACAAAAAAAATTTAAGGCAAAAAAAATTTCTGAAATGTTTGCACACTGAAAATTTCGATGGCGTTGTGCAAGATAAAACGAATGAAGACCTTCTGCTGAAAACCCGGTAAGAATATTTGAATATTTACTGCTTTTAGACGTTAAAATATCTGAAAAATCGATGTACCATTACACCTCGGTACTGATTTGTATAGGAATTTAGACAACAAAATTTAGCAATTCCCACCATCGGGGGCGGTCGAGGGGGGTGCGGATCGACGGGGAATAATTCCTGGCGCCGATTAATGACGGTTTGCTGAAAAAAAATTGACAAATTTCAGAGTATTTGACAAAAAACAAAAAAAAATTAAGGCAAAAAAAAAATCTGAAATGTTTGCACACTGAAAATTTCGATGGCGTTGTGCAAGACAAAACGAATGAAGACCTTCTGCTGAAAACCCGGTTAGGATATTTAAATATTTACTGCTTTTAGACGTTAAAATATCTGAAAAATCGATGTACCATTACACCTCGGTACTGATTTGTATAGGAATTTAGACAACAAAATTCAGCAATTCCCACCATCGGGGGCGGTCGAGGGGGGTGCGGATCGACGGGGAATAATTCCTGGCGCCGATTAATGACGGTTTGCTGAAAAAAGTTTGACAAATTTCAGAGTTTTTGACAAAAAACAAAAAAAATTTAAGGCAAAAAAAAATTCTGAAATGTTTGCACACTGAAAATTTCGATGGCGTTGTGCAAGACAAAACGAATGAAGACCTTCTGCTGAAAACCCGGTAAGAATATTTGAATATTTACTGCTTTTAGACGTTAAAATATCTGAAAAATGGATGTACCATTACACCTCGGTACTGATTTGTATAGGAATTTAGACAACAAAATTTAGCAATTCCCACCATCGGGGGCGGTCGAGGGGGGTGCGGATCGACGGGGAATAATTCCTGGCGCCGATTAATGACGGTTTGCTACTAAAAAATTGACAAATTTCAGAGTTTTTGACAAAAAACAAAAAAAATTTAAGGCAAAAAAAAAATCTGAAATGTTTGCACACTGAAAATTTCGATGGCGTTGTGCAAGACAAAACGAATGAAGACCTTCTGCTGAAAACCCGGTAAGAATATTTAAATATTTACTGCTTTTAGACGTTAAAATATCTGAAAAATCGATGTACCATTACACCTCGGTACTGATTTGTATAGGAATTTAGACAACAAAATTCAGCAATTCCCACCATCGGGGGCGGTCGAGGGGGGTGCGGATCGACGGGGAATAATTCCTGGCGCCGATTAATGACGGTTTGCTGAAAAAAAATTGACAAATTTCAGAGTTTTTGACAAAAAACAAAAAAAATTTAAGGCAAAAAAAAAATCTGAAATGTTTGCACACTGAAAATTTCGATGGCGTTGTGCAAGACAAAACGAATGAAGACCTTCTGCTGAAAACCCGGTAAGAATATTTGAATATTTACTGCTTTTAGACGTTAAAATATCTGAAAAATCGATGTACCATTACACCTCGGTACTGATTTGTATAGGAATTTAGACAACAAAATTTTGCAATTCCCACCATCGGGGGCGGTCGAGGGGGGTGCGGATCGACGGGGAATAATTCCTGGCGCCGATTAATGACGGTTTGCTGAAAAAAATTTGACACGTTTCAGAGTTTTTGACAAAAAACAAAAAAAAATTTAAGGCAAAAAAAAATTCTGAAATGTTTGCACACTGAAAATTTCGATGGCGTTGTGCAAGACAAAACGAATGAAGACCTTCTGCTGAAAACCCGGTAAGAATATTTGAATATTTACTGCTTTTAGACGTTAAAATATCTGAAAAATCGATGTACCATTACACCTCGGTACTGATTTGTATAGGAATTTAGACAACAAAATTTAGCAATTCCCACCATCGGGGGCGGTCGAGGGGGGTGCGGATCGACGGGGAATAATTCCTGGCGCCGATTAATGACGGTTTGCTGAAAAAAAATTGACAAATTTCAGAGTATTTGACAAAAAACAAAAAAAATTTAAGGCAAAAAAAAAATCTGAAATGTTTGCACACTGAAAATTTCGATGGCGTTGTGCAAGACAAAACGAATGAAGACCTTCTGCTGAAAACCCGGTAAGAATATTTAAATATTTACTGCTTTTAGACGTTAAAATATCTGAAAAATCGATGTACCATTACACCTCGGTACTGATTTGTATAGGAATTTAGACAACAAAATTCAGCAATTCCCACCATCGGGGGCGGTCGAGGGGGGTGCGGATCGACGGGGAATAATTCCTGGCGCCGATTAATGACGGTTTGCTGAAAAAAGTTTGACAAATTTCAGAGTTTTTGACAAAAAACAAAAAAAATTTAAGGCAAAATAAAATTCTGAAATGTTTGCACACTGAAAATTTCGATGGCGTTGTGCAAGACAAAACGAATGAAGACCTTCTGCTGAAAACCCGGTAAGAATATTTAATATTTACTGCTTTTAGACGTTAAAATATCTGAAAAACCGATGTACCATTACACCTCGGTACTGATTTGTATAGGAATTTAGACAACAAAATTTAGCAATTCCCACCATCGGGGGCGACCGAGGGGGGTGCGGATCGACGGGGAATAATTCCTGGCGCCGATTAATGACGGTTTGCTGAAAAAAATTTGACAAATTTCAGAGTTTTTGACAAAAAACAAAAAAAAATTAAGGCACAAAAAAATTCTGAAATGTTTGCACACTGAAAATTTCGATGGCGTTGTGCAAGACAAAACGAATGAAGACCTTCTGCTGAAAACCCGGTAAGAATATTTGAATATTTACTGCTTTTAGACGTTAAAATATCTGAAAAATCGATGTACCATTACACCTCGGTACGGTACTGATTTGTATAGGAGTTTAGACAACAAAATGTAGCAATTCTCACCATCGGAGACGGTCGAGGGGGGTGCGGATCGACGGGGAATAATTCCTGGCGCCGATTAATGACGGTTTGCTGAAAAAAAATTGACAAATTTCAGAGTTTTTGACAAAAAACAAAAAAAATTTAAGGCAAAAAAAAAATCTGACATGTTTGCACACTGAAAATTTCGATGGCGTTGTGCAAGACAAAACGAATGAAGACCTTCTGCTGAAAACCCGGTAAGAATATTTGAATATTTACTGCTTTTAGACGTTAAAATATCTGAAAAATCGATGTACCATTACACCTCGGTACTGATTTGTATAGGAATTTAGACAACAAAATTTTGCAATTCCCACCATCGGGGGCGGTCGAGGGGGGTGCGGATCGACGGGGAATAATTCCTGGCGCCGATTAATGACGGTTTGCTGAAAAAAATTTGACAAATTTCAGAGTTTTTGACAAAAAACAAAAAAAATTTAAGGCAAAAAAAAATTCTGAAATGTTTGCACACTGAAAATTTCGATGGCGTTGTGCAAGACAAAACGAATGAAGACCTTCTGCTGAAAACCCGGTAAGAATATGTGAATATTTACTGCTTTTAGACGTTAAAATATCTGAAAAATCGATGTACCATTACACCTCGGTACTGATTTGTATAGGAATTTAGACAACAAAATTTAGCAATTCCCACCATCGGGGGCGGTCGAGGGGGGTGCGGATCGACGGGGAATATATCCTGGCGCCGATTTATGACGGTTTGCTGAAAAAAATTTGACAAATTTCAGAGTTTTTGACAAAAAACAAAAAAAATTTAAGGCAAAAAAAAATTCTGAAATGTTCGTACACTGAAAATTTCGATGGCGTTGTGCAAGACAAAACGAATGAAGACCTTCTGCTGAAAACCCGGTAAGAATATTTGAATATTTACTGCTTTTAGACGTTAAAATATCTGAAAAATCGATGTACCATTACACCTCGGTACTGATTTGTATAGGAATTTAGACAACAAAATTTAGCAATTCCCACCATCGGGGGCGGTCGAGGGGGGTGCGGATCGACGGGGAATAATTCCTGGCGCCGATTAATGACGGTTTGCTGAAAAAAAATTGACAAATTTCAGAGTTTTTGACAAAAAACAAAAAAAATTTAAGGCAAAAAAAAATTCTGAAATGTTTGCACACTGAAAATTTCGATGGCGTTGTGCAAGACAAAACGAATGAAGACCTTCTGCTGAAAACCCGGTAAGAATATTTGAATATTTACTGCTTTTAGACGTTAAAATATCTGAAAAATCGATGTACCATTACACCTCGGTACTGATTTGTATAGGAATTTAGACAACAAAATTTAGCAATTCCCACCATCGGGGGCGGTCGAGGGGGGTGCGGATCGACGGGGAATAATTCCAGGCGCCGATTAATGACGGTTTGCTGAAAAAAATTTGACAAATTTCAGAGTTTTTGACAAAAAACAAAAAAAATATAAGGCAAAAAAAAATTCTGAAATGTTTGCACACTGAAAACTTCGATGGCGTTGTGCAAGACAAAACGAATGAAGACCTTCTGCTGAAAACCCGGTAAGAATATTTGAATATTTACTGCTTTTAGACGTTAAAATATCTGAAAAATCGATGTACCATTACACCTCGGTACGGTACTGATTTGTATAGGAATTTAGACAACAAAATTTAGCAATTCCCACCATCGGGGGCGGTCGAGGGGGGTGCGGATCGACGGGGAATAATTCCAGGCGCCGATTAATGACGGTTTGCTGAAAAAAATTTGACAAATTTCAGAGTTTTTGACAAAAAACAAAAAAAAATTAAGGCAAAAAAAAATTCTGAAATGTTTGCACACTGAAAATTTCGATGGCGTTGTGCAAGACAAAACGAATGAAGACCTTCTGCTGAAAACTCGGTAAGAATATTTGAATATTTACTGCTTTTAGACGTTAAAATATCTGAAATATCGATGTACCATTACACCTCGGTACTGATTTGTATAGGAATTTAGACAACAAAATTTAGCAATTCCCACCATCGGGGGCGGTCGAGGGGGGTGCGGATCGACGGGGAATAATTCCTGGCGCCGATTAATGACGGTTTGCTGAAAAAAATTTGACAAATTTCAGCGTTTTTGACAAAAAACAAAAAAAAATTAAGGCAAAACAAAATTCTGAAATGTTTGCACACTGAAAATTTCGATGGCGTTGTGCAAGACAAAACGAATGAAGACCTTCTGCTGAAAACCCGGTAAGAATATTTGAATATTTACTGCTTTTAGACGTTAAAATATCTGAAAAAAAGATGTACCATTACACCTCGGTACTGATTTGTATAGGAATTTAGACAACAAAATTTAGCAATTCCCACCATCGGGGGCGGTCGAGGGGGGTGCGGATCGACGGGGAATAATTCCTGGCGCCGATTAATGACGGTTTGCTGAAAAAAATTTGACAAATTTCAGAGATTTTGACAAAAAACAAAAAAAATTTAAGACAAAAAAAAATTCTGAAATGTTCGTACACTGAAAATTTCGATGGCGTTGTGCAAGACAAAACGTATGAAGACCTTCTAATGAAAACCCGGTAAGAATATTTGAATATTTACTGCTTTTAGACGTTAAAATATCTGAAAAATCGATGTACCATTACACCTCGGTACTGATTTGTATAGGAATTTAGACAACAAAATTTAGCAATTCCCACCATCGGGGGCGGTCGAGGGGGGTGCGGATCGACGGGGAATAAATCCTCGCGCCGATTAATGACGGTTTGCTGAAAAAAATTTGACAAATTTCAGAGTATTTGACAAAAAACAAAAAAAATTTAAGGCAAAAAAAAATTCTGAAATGTTTGCACACTGAAAATTTCGATGGCGTTGTGCAAGACAAAACGAATGAAGACCTTCTGCTGAAAACCCGGTAAGAATATTTGAATATTTACTGCTTTTAGACGTTAAAATATCTGAAAAATCGATGTACCATTACACCTCGGTACTGATTTGTATAGGAATTTAGACAACAAAATTTAGCAATTCCCACCATCGGGGGCGGTCGAGGGGGGTGCGGATCGACGGGGAATAATTCCTGGCGCCGATTAATGATGGTTTGCTGAAAAAAAATTGTCAAATTTCAGAGTATTTGACAAAAAACAAAAAAAATTTAAGGCAAAAAAAAAATCTGAAATGTTTGCACACTGAAAATTTCGATGGCGTTGTGCAAGACAAAACGAATGAAGACCTTCTGCTGAAAACCCGGTAAGAATATTTAAATATTTACTGCTTTTAGACGTTAAAATATCTGAAAAATCGATGTACCATTACACCTCGGTACTGATTTGTATAGGAATTTAGACAACAAAATTCAGCAATTCCCACCATCGGGGGCGGTCGAGGGGGGTGCGGATCGACGGGGAATAATTCCTGGCGCCGATTAATGACGGTTTGCTGAAAAAAGTTTGACAAATTTCAGAGTTTTTGACAAAAAACAAAAAAAATTTAAGGCAAAAAAAAAATCTGAAATGTTTGCACACTGAAAATTTCGATGGCGTTGTGCAAGACAAAACGAATGAAGACCTTCTGCTGAAAACCCGGTAAGAATATTTGAATATTTACTGCTTTTAGACGTTAAAATATCTGAAAAATCGATGTACCATTACACCTCGGTACTGATTTGTATAGGAATTTAGACAACAAAATTTAGCAATTCCCACCATCGGGGGCGGTCGAGGGGGGTGCGGATCGACGGGGAATAATTCCTGGCGCCGATTAATGACGGTTTGCTGAAAAAAATTTGACAAATTTCAGAGTATTTGACAAAAAACAAAAAAAATTTAAGGCAAAAAAAATTTCTGAAATGTTTGCACACTGAAAATTTCGATGGCGTTGTGCAAGACAAAACGAATGAAGACCTTCTGCTGAAAACCCGGTAAGAATATTTGAATATTTACTGCTTTTAGACGTTAAAATATCTGAAAAATCGATGTACCATTACACCTCGGTACTGATTTGTATAGGAATTTAGACAACAAAATTTAGCAATTCCCACCATCGGGGGCGGTCGAGGGGGGTGCGGATCGACGGGGAATAATTCCTGGCGCCGATTAATGACGGTTTGCTGAAAAAAAATTGACAAATTTCAGAGTATTTGACAAAAAACAAAAAAAATTTAAGGCAAAAAAAAAATCTGAAATGTTTGCACACTGAAAATTTCGATGGCGTTGTGCAAGACAAAACGAATGAAGACCTTCTGCTGAAAACCCGGTAAGAATATTTAAATATTTACTGCTTTTAGACGTTAAAATATCTGAAAAATCGATGTACCATTACACCTCGGTACTGATTTGTATAGGAATTTAGACAACAAAATTTAGCAATTCCCACCATCGGGGGCGGTCGAGGGGGGTGCGGATCGACGGGGAATAATTCCAGGCGCCGATTAATGACGGTTTGCTGAAAAAAATTTGACAAATTTCAGAGTTTTTGACAAAAAACAAAAAAAATATAAGGCAAAAAAAAATTCTGAAATGTTTGCACACTGAAAACTTCGATGGCGTTGTGCAAGACAAAACGAATGAAGACCTTCTGCTTAAAACCCGGTAAGAATATTTGAATATTTACTGCTTTTAGACGTTAAAATATCTGAAAAATCGATGTACCATTACACCTCGGTACGGTACTGATTTGTATAGGAATTTAGACAACAAAATTTAGCAATTCCCACCATCGGGGGCGGTCGAGGGGGGTGCGGATCGACGGGGAATAATTCCAGGCGCCGATTAATGACGGTTTGCTGAAAAAAATTTGACAAATTTCAGAGTTTTTGACAAAAAACAAAAAAAAATTAAGGCAAAAAAAAATTCTGAAATGTTTGCACACTGAAAATTTCGATGGCGTTGTGCAAGACAAAACGAATGAAGACCTTCTGCTGAAAACTCGGTAAGAATATTTGAATATTTACTGCTTTTAGACGTTAAAATATCTGAAATATCGATGTACCATTACACCTCGGTACTGATTTGTATAGGAATTTAGACAACAAAATTTAGCAATTCCCACCATCGGGGGCGGTCGAGGGGGGTGCGGATCGACGGGGAATAATTCCTGGCGCCGATTAATGACGGTTTGCTGAAAAAAATTTGACAAATTTCAGCGTTTTTGACAAAAAACAAAAAAAAATTAAGGCAAAACAAAATTCTGAAATGTTTGCACACTGAAAATTTCGATAGCGTTGTGCAAGACAAAACGAATGAAGACCTTCTGCTGAAAACCCGGTAAGAATATTTGAATATTTACTGCTTTTAGACGTTAAAATATCTGAAAAAAAGATGTACCATTACACCTCGGTACTGATTTGTATAGGAATTTAGACAACAAAATTTAGCAATTCCCACCATCGGGGGCGGTCGAGGGGGGTGCGGATCGACGGGGAATAATTCCTGGCGCCGATTAATGACGGTTTGCTGAAAAAAATTTGACAAATTTCAGAGATTTTGACAAAAAACAAAAAAAATTTAAGACAAAAAAAAATTCTGAAATGTTCGTACACTGAAAATTTCGATGGCGTTGTGCAAGACAAAACGTATGAAGACCTTCTAATGAAAACCCGGTAAGAATATTTGAATATTTACTGCTTTTAGACGTTAAAATATCTGAAAAATCGATGTACCATTACACCTCGGTACTGATTTGTATAGGAATTTAGACAACAAAATTTAGCAATTCCCACCATCGGGGGCGGTCGAGGGGGGTGCGGATCGACGGGGAATATATCCTGGCGCCGATTAATGACGGTTTGCTGAAAAAAATTTGACAAATTTCAGAGTATTTGACAAAAAACAAAAAAAATTTAAGGCAAAAAAAAATTCTGAAATGTTTGCACACTGAAAATTTCGATGGCGTTGTGCAAGACAAAACGAATGAAGACCTTCTGCTGAAAACCCGGTAAGAATATTTGAATATTTACTGCTTTTAGACGTTAAAATATCTGAAAAATCGATGTACCATTACACCTCGGTACTGATTTGTATAGGAATTTAGACAACAAAATTTAGCAATTCCCACCATCGGGGGCGGTCGAGGGGGGTGCGGATCGACGGGGAATAATTCCTGGCGCCGATTAATGACGGTTTGCTGAAAAAAAATTGTCAAATTTCAGAGTATTTGACAAAAAACAAAAAAAATTTAAGGCAAAAAAAAAATCTGAAATGTTTGCACACTGAAAATTTCGATGGCGTTGTGCAAGACAAAACGAATGAAGACCTTCTGCTGAAAACCCGGTAAGAATATTTAAATATTTACTGCTTTTAGACGTTAAAATATCTGAAAAATCGATGTACCATTACACCTCGGTACTGATTTGTATAGGAATTTAGACAACAAAATTCAGCAATTCCCACCATCGGGGGCGGTCGAGGGGGGTGCGGATCGACGGGGAATAATTCCTGGCGCCGATTAATGACGGTTTGCTGAAAAAAGTTTGACAAATTTCAGAGTTTTTGACAAAAAACAAAAAAAATTTAAGGCAAAAAAAAAATCTGAAATGTTTGCACACTGAAAATTTCGATGGCGTTGTGCAAGACAAAACGAATGAAGACCTTCTGCTGAAAACCCGGTAAGAATATTTGAATATTTACTGCTTTTAGACGTTAAAATATCTGAAAAATCGATGTACCATTACACCTCGGTACTGATTTGTATAGGAATTTAGACAACAAAATTTAGCAATTCCCACCATCGGGGGCGGTCGAGGGGGGTGCGGATCGACGGGGAATAATTCCTGGCGCCGATTAATGACGGTTTGCTGAAAAAAATTTGACAAATTTCAGAGTATTTGACAAAAAACAAAAAAAATTTAAGGCAAAAAAAATTTCTGAAATGTTTGCACACTGAAAATTTCGATGGCGTTGTGCAAGACAAAACGAATGAAGACCTTCTGCTGAAAACCCGGTAAGAATATTTGAATATTTACTGCTTTTAGACGTTAAAATATCTGAAAAATCGATGTACCATTACACCTCGGTACTGATTTGTATAGGAATTTAGACAACAAAATTTAGCAATTCCCACCATCGGGGGCGGTCGAGGGGGGTGCGGATCGACGGGGAATAATTCCTGGCGCCGATTAATGACGGTTTGCTGAAAAAAAATTGACAAATTTCAGAGTATTTGACAAAAAACAAAAAAAATTTAAGGCAAAAAAAAAATCTGAAATGTTTGCACACTGAAAATTTCGATGGCGTTGTGCAAGACAAAACGAATGAAGACCTTCTGCTGAAAACCCGGTAAGAATATTTAAATATTTACTGCTTTTAGACGTTAAAATATCTGAAAAATCGATGTACCATTACACCTCGGTACTGATTTGTATAGGAATTTAGACAACAAAATTCAGCAATTCCCACCATCGGGGGCGGTCGAGGGGGGTGCGGATCGACGGGGAATAATTCCTGGCGCCGATTAATGACGGTTTGCTGAAAAAAGTTTGACAAATTTCAGAGTTTTTGACAAAAAACAAAAAAAATTTAAGGCAAAATAAAATTCTGAAATGTTTGCACACTGAAAATTTCGATGGCGTTGTGCAAGACAAAACGAATGAAGACCTTCTGCTGAAAACCCGGTAAGAATATTTAATATTTACTGCTTTTAGACGTTAAAATATCTGAAAAACCGATGTACCATTACACCTCGGTACTGATTTGTATAGGAATTTAGACAACAAAATTTAGCAATTCCCACCATCGGGGGCGACCGAGGGGGGTGCGGATCGACGGGGAATAATTCCTGGCGCCGATTAATGACGGTTTGCTGAAAAAAATTTGACAAATTTCAGAGTTTTTGACAAAAAACAAAAAAAAATTAAGGCAAAAAAAAATTCTGAAATGTTTGCACACTGAAAATTTCGATGGCGTTGTGCAAGACAAAACGAATGAAGACCTTCTGCTGAAAACCCGGTAAGAATATTTGAATATTTACTGCTTTTAGACGTTAAAATATCTGAAAAATCGATGTACCATTACACCTCGGTACGGTACTGATTTGTATAGGAGTTTAGACAACAAAATGTAGCAATTCTCACCATCGGAGACGGTCGAGGGGGGTGCGGATCGACGGGGAATAATTCCTGGCGCCGATTAATGACGGTTTGCTGAAAAAAAATTGACAAATTTCAGAGTTTTTGACAAAAAACAAAAAAAATTTAAGGCAAAAAAAAAATCTGACATGTTTGCACACTGAAAATTTCGATGGCGTTGTGCAAGACAAAACGAATGAAGACCTTCTGCTGAAAACCCGGTAAGAATATTTGAATATTTACTGCTTTTAGACGTTAAAATATCTGAAAAATCGATGTACCATTACACCTCGGTACTGATTTGTATAGGAATTTAGACAACAAAATTTTGCAATTCCCACCATCGGGGGCGGTCGAGGGGGGTGCGGATCGACGGGGAATAATTCCTGGCGCCGATTAATGACGGTTTGCTGAAAAAAATTTGACAAATTTCAGAGTTTTTGACAAAAAACAAAAAAAATTTAAGGCAAAAAAAAATTCTGAAATGTTTGCACACTGAAAATTTCGATGGCGTTGTGCAAGACAAAACGAATGAAGACCTTCTGCTGAAAACCCGGTAAGAATATGTGAATATTTACTGCTTTTAGACGTTAAAATATCTGAAAAATCGATGTACCATTACACCTCGGTACTGATTTGTATAGGAATTTAGACAACAAAATTTAGCAATTCCCACCATCGGGGGCGGTCGAGGGGGGTGCGGATCGACGGGGAATATATCCTGGCGCCGATTTATGACGGTTTGCTGAAAAAAATTTGACAAATTTCAGAGTTTTTGACAAAAAACAAAAAAAATTTAAGGCAAAAAAAAATTCTGAAATGTTCGTACACTGAAAATTTCGATGGCGTTGTGCAAGACAAAACGAATGAAGACCTTCTGCTGAAAACCCGGTAAGAATATTTGAATATTTACTGCTTTTAGACGTTAAAATATCTGAAAAATCGATGTACCATTACACCTCGGTACTGATTTGTATAGGAATTTAGACAACAAAATTTAGCAATTCCCACCATCGGGGGCGGTCGAGGGGGGTGCGGATCGACGGGGAATAATTCCTGGCGCCGATTAATGACGGTTTGCTGAAAAAAAATTGACAAATTTCAGAGTTTTTGACAAAAAACAAAAAAAATTTAAGGCAAAAAAAAATTCTGAAATGTTTGCACACTGAAAATTTCGATGGCGTTGTGCAAGACAAAACGAATGAAGACCTTCTGCTGAAAACCCGGTAAGAATATTTGAATATTTACTGCTTTTAGACGTTAAAATATCTGAAAAATCGATGTACCATTACACCTCGGTACTGATTTGTATAGGAATTTAGACAACAAAATTTAGCAATTCCCACCATCGGGGGCGGTCGAGGGGGGTGCGGATCGACGGGGAATAATTCCAGGCGCCGATTAATGACGGTTTGCTGAAAAAAATTTGACAAATTTCAGAGTTTTTGACAAAAAACAAAAAAAATATAAGGCAAAAAAAAATTCTGAAATGTTTGCACACTGAAAACTTCGATGGCGTTGTGCAAGACAAAACGAATGAAGACCTTCTGCTTAAAACCCGGTAAGAATATTTGAATATTTACTGCTTTTAGACGTTAAAATATCTGAAAAATCGATGTACCATTACACCTCGGTACGGTACTGATTTGTATAGGAATTTAGACAACAAAATTTAGCAATTCCCACCATCGGGGGCGGTCGAGGGGGGTGCGGATCGACGGGGAATAATTCCAGGCGCCGATTAATGACGGTTTGCTGAAAAAAATTTGACAAATTTCAGAGTTTTTGACAAAAAACAAAAAAAAATTAAGGCAAAAAAAAATTCTGAAATGTTTGCACACTGAAAATTTCGATGGCGTTGTGCAAGACAAAACGAATGAAGACCTTCTGCTGAAAACTCGGTAAGAATATTTGAATATTTACTGCTTTTAGACGTTAAAATATCTGAAATATCGATGTACCATTACACCTCGGTACTGATTTGTATAGGAATTTAGACAACAAAATTTAGCAATTCCCACCATCGGGGGCGGTCGAGGGGGGTGCGGATCGACGGGGAATAATTCCTGGCGCCGATTAATGACGGTTTGCTGAAAAAAATTTGACAAATTTCAGCGTTTTTGACAAAAAACAAAAAAAAATTAAGGCAAAACAAAATTCTGAAATGTTTGCACACTGAAAATTTCGATAGCGTTGTGCAAGACAAAACGAATGAAGACCTTCTGCTGAAAACCCGGTAAGAATATTTGAATATTTACTGCTTTTAGACGTTAAAATATCTGAAAAAAAGATGTACCATTACACCTCGGTACTGATTTGTATAGGAATTTAGACAACAAAATTTAGCAATTCCCACCATCGGGGGCGGTCGAGGGGGGTGCGGATCGACGGGGAATAATTCCTGGCGCCGATTAATGACGGTTTGCTGAAAAAAATTTGACAAATTTCAGAGATTTTGACAAAAAACAAAAAAAATTTAAGACAAAAAAAAATTCTGAAATGTTCGTACACTGAAAATTTCGATGGCGTTGTGCAAGACAAAACGTATGAAGACCTTCTAATGAAAACCCGGTAAGAATATTTGAATATTTACTGCTTTTAGACGTTAAAATATCTGAAAAATCGATGTACCATTACACCTCGGTACTGATTTGTATAGGAATTTAGACAACAAAATTTAGCAATTCCCACCATCGGGGGCGGTCGAGGGGGGTGCGGATCGACGGGGAATAAATCCTGGCGCCGATTAATGACGGTTTGCTGAAAAAAATTTGACAAATTTCAGAGTATTTGACAAAAAACAAAAAAAATTTAAGGCAAAAAAAAATTCTGAAATGTTTGCACACTGAAAATTTCGATGGCGTTGTGCAAGACAAAACGAATGAAGACCTTCTGCTGAAAACCCGGTAAGAATATTTGAATATTTACTGCTTTTAGACGTTAAAATATCTGAAAAATCGATGTACCATTACACCTCGGTACTGATTTGTATAGGAATTTAGACAACAAAATTTAGCAATTCCCACCATCGGGGGCGGTCGAGGGGGGTGCGGATCGACGGGGAATAATTCCTGGCGCCGATTAATGACGGTTTGCTGAAAAAAAATTGTCAAATTTCAGAGTATTTGACAAAAAACAAAAAAAATTTAAGGCAAAAAAAAAATCTGAAATGTTTGCACACTGAAAATTTCGATGGCGTTGTGCAAGACAAAACGAATGAAGACCTTCTGCTGAAAACCCGGTAAGAATATTCAAATATTTACTGCTTTTAGACGTTAAAATATCTGAAAAATCGATGTACCATTACACCTCGGTACTGATTTGTATAGGAATTTAGACAACAAAATTCAGCAATTCCCACCATCGGGGGCGGTCGAGGGGGGTGCGGATCGACGGGGAATAATTCCTGGCGCCGATTAATGACGGTTTGCTGAAAAAAGTTTGACAAATTTCAGAGTTTTTGACAAAAAACAAAAAAAATTTAAGGCAAAAAAAAAATCTGAAATGTTTGCACACTGAAAATTTCGATGGCGTTGTGCAAGACAAAACGAATGAAGACCTTCTGCTGAAAACCCGGTAAGAATATTTGAATATTTACTGCTTTTAGACGTTAAAATATCTGAAAAATCGATGTACCATTACACCTCGGTACTGATTTGTATAGGAATTTAGACAACAAAATTTAGCAATTCCCACCATCGGGGGCGGTCGAGGGGGGTGCGGATCGACGGGGAATAATTCCTGGCGCCGATTAATGACGGTTTGCTGAAAAAAATTTGACAAATTTCAGAGTATTTGACAAAAAACAAAAAAAATTTAAGGCAAAAAAAATTTCTGAAATGTTTGCACACTGAAAATTTCGATGGCGTTGTGCAAGACAAAACGAATGAAGACCTTCTGCTGAAAACCCGGTAAGAATATTTGAATATTTACTGCTTTTAGACGTTAAAATATCTGAAAAATCGATGTACCATTACACCTCGGTACTGATTTGTATAGGAATTTAGACAACAAAATTTAGCAATTCCCACCATCGGGGGCGGTCGAGGGGGGTGCGGATCGACGGGGAATAATTCCTGGCGCCGATTAATGACGGTTTGCTGAAAAAAAATTGACAAATTTCAGAGTATTTGACAAAAAACAAAAAAAATTTAAGGCAAAAAAAAAATCTGAAATGTTTGCACACTGAAAATTTCGATGGCGTTGTGCAAGACAAAACGAATGAAGACCTTCTGCTGAAAACCCGGTAAGAATATTTAAATATTTACTGCTTTTAGACGTTAAAATATCTGAAAAATCGATGTACCATTACACCTCGGTACTGATTTGTATAGGAATTTAGACAACAAAACTCAGCAATTCCCACCATCGGGGGCGGTCGAGGGGGGTGCGGATCGACGGGGAATAATTCCTGGCGCCGATTAATGACGGTTTGCTGAAAAAAGTTTGACAAATTTCAGAGTTTTTGACAAAAAACAAAAAAAAATTAAGGCAAAAAAAAATTCTGAAATGTTTGCACACTGAAAATTTCGATGGCGTTGTGCAAGACAAAACGAATGAAGACCTTCTGCTGAAAACCCGGTAAGAATATTTGAATATTTACTGCTTTTAGACGTTAAAATATCTGAAAAATCGATGTACCATTACACCTCGGTACTGATTTGTATAGGAATTTAGACAACAAAATGTAGCAATTCTCACCATCGGAGACGGTCGAGGGGGGTGCGGATCGACGGGGAATAATTCCTGGCGCCGATTAATGACGGTTTGCTGAAAAAAATTGACAAATTTCAGAGTTTTTGACAAAAAACAAAAAAAATTTAAGGCAAAAAAAAATTCTGAAATGTTTGCACACTGAAAATTTCGATGGCGTTGTGCAAGACAAAACGAATGAAGACCTTCTGCTGAAAACCCGGTAAGAATATGTGAATATTTACTGCTTTTAGACGTTAAAATATCTGAAAAATCGATGTACCATTACACCTCGGTACTGATTTGTATAGGAATTTAGACAACAAAATTTAGCAATTCCCACCATCGGGGGCGGTCGAGGGGGGTGCGGATCGACGGGGAATATATCCTGGCGCCGATTTATGACGGTTTGCTGAAAAAAATTTGACAAATTTCAGAGTTTTTGACAAAAAACAAAAAAAATTTAAGGCAAAATAAATTCTGAAATGTTCGTACACTGAAAATTTCGATGGCGTTGTGCAAGACAAAACGAATGAAGACCTTCTGCTGAAAACCCGGTAAGAATATTTGAATATTTACTGCTTTTAGACGTTAAAATATCTGAAAAATCGATGTACCATTACACCTCGGTACTGATTTGTATAGGAATTTAGACAACAAAATTTAGCAATTCCCACCATCGGGGGCGGTCGAGGGGGGTGCGGATCGACGAGGAATAATTCCTGGCGCCGATTAATGACGGTTTGCTGAAAAAAAATTGACAAATTTCAGAGTTTTTGACAAAAAACAAAAAAAATTTAAGGCAAAAAAAAATTCTGAAATGTTTGCACACTGAAAATTTCGATGGCGTTGTGCAAGACAAAACGAATGAAGACCTTCTGCTGAAAACCCGGTAAGAATATTTGAATATTTACTGCTTTTAGACGTTAAAATATCTGAAAAATCGATGTACCATTACACCTCGGTACTGATTTGTATAGGAATTTAGACAACAAAATTTAGCAATTCCCACCATCGGGGGCGGTCGAGGGGGGTGCGGATCGACGGGGAATAATTCCAGGCGCCGATTAATGACGGTTTGCTGAAAAAAATTTGACAAATTTCAGAGATTTTGACAAAAAACAAAAAAAATATAAGGCAAAAAAAAATTCTGAAATGTTTGCACACTGAAAACTTCGATGGCGTTGTGCAAGACAAAACGAATGAAGACCTTCTGCTTAAAACCCGGTAAGAATATTTGAATATTTACTGCTTTTAGACGTTAAAATATCTGAAAAATCGATGTACCATTAAACCTCGGTACGGTACTGATTTGTATAGGAATTTAGACAACAAAATTTAGCAATTCCCACCATCGGGGGCGGTCGAGGGGGGTGCGGATCGACGGGGAATAATTCCTGGCGCCGATTAATGACGGTTTGCTGAAAAAAATTTGACAAATTTCAGAGTTTTTGACAAAAAACAAAAAAAATTTAAGGCAAAAAAAAATTCTGAAATCTTTGCACACTGAAAATTTCGATGGCGTTGTGCAAGACAAAACGAATGAAGACCTTCTGCTGAAAACCCGGTAAGAATATTTGAATATTTACTGCTTTTAGACGTTAAAATATCTGAAATATCGATGTACCATTACACCTCGGTACTGATTTGTATAGGAATTTAGACAACAAAATTTAGCAATTCCCACCATCGGGGGCGGTCGAGGGGGGTGCGGATCGACGGGGAATAATTCCTGGCGCCGATTAATGACGGTTTGCTGAAAAAAATTTGACAAATTTCAGAGTTTTTGACAAAAAACAAAAAAAAATTAAGGCAAAACAAAATTCTGAAATGTTTGCACACTGAAAATTTCGATGGCGTTGTGCAAGACAAAACGAATGAAGACCTTCTGCTGAAAACCCGGTAAGAATATTTGAATATTTACTGCTTTTAGACGTTAAAATATCTGAAAAATCGATGTACCATTACACCTCGGTACTGATTTGTATAGGAATTTAGACAACAAAATTTAGCAATTCCCACCATCGGGGGCGGTCGAGGGGGGTGCGGATCGACGGGGAATAATTCCTGGCGCCGATTAATGACGGTTTGCTGAAAAAAAATTGACAAATTTCAGAGTATTTGACAAAAAACAAAAAAAATTTAAGGCAAAAAAAAAATCTGAAATGTTTGCACACTGAAAATTTCGATGGCGTTGTGCAAGACAAAACGAATGGAGACCTTCTGCTGAAAACCCGGTAAGAATATTTAAATATTTACTGCTTTTAGACGTTAAAATATCTGAAAAATCGATGTACCATTACACCTCGGTACTGATTTGTATAGGAATTTAGACAACAAAATTCAGCAATTCCCACCATCGGGGGCGGTCGAGGGGGGTGCGGATCGACGGGGAATAATTCCTGGCGCCGATTAATGACGGTTTGCTGAAAAAAGTTTGACAAATTTCAGAGTTTTTGACAAAAAACAAAAAAAATTTAAGGCAAAAAAAAATTCTGAAATGTTTGCACACTGAAAATTTCGATGGCGTTGTGCAAGACAAAACGAATGAAGACCTTCTGCTGAAAACCCGGTAAGAATATTTGAATATTTACTGCTTTTAGACGTTAAAATATCTGAAAAATCGATGTACCATTACACCTCGGTACGGTACTGATTTGTATAGGAATTTAGACAACAAAATGTAGCAATTCTCACCATCGGAGACGGTCGAGGGGGGTGCGGATCGACGGGGAATAATTCCTGGCGCCGATTAATGACGGTTTGCTGAAAAAAAATTGACAAATTTCAGAGTTTTTGACAAAAAACAAAAACAATTTAAGGCAAAAAAAAATTCTGAAATGTTTGCACACTGAAAATTTCGATGGCGTTGTGCAAGACAAAACGAATGAAGACCTTCTGCTGAAAACCCGGTAAGAATATGTGAATATTTACTGCTTTTAGACGTTAAAATATCTGAAAAATCGATGTACCATTACACCTCGGTACTGATTTGTATAGGAATTTAGACAACAAAATTTAGCAATTCCCACCATCGGGGGCGGTCGAGGGGGGTGCGGATCGACGGGGAATATATCCTGGCGCCGATTTATGACGGTTTGCTGAAAAAAATTTGACAAATTTCAGAGTTTTTGACAAAAAACAAAAAAAATTTAAGGCAAAATAAATTCTGAAATGTTCGTACACTGAAAATTTCGATGGCGTTGTGCAAGACAAAACGAATGAAGACCTTCTGCTGAAAACCCGGTAAGAATATTTGAATATTTACTGCTTTTAGACGTTAAAATATCTGAAAAATCGATGTACCATTACACCTCGGTACTGATTTGTATAGGAATTTAGACAACAAAATTTAGCAATTCCCACCATCGGGGGCGGTCGAGGGGGGTGCGGATCGACGGGGAATAATTCCTGGCGCCGATTAATGACGGTTTGCTGAAAAAAAATTGACAAATTTCAGTGTTTTTGACAAAAAACAAAAAAAATTTAAGGCAAAAAAAAATTCTGAAATGTTTGCACACTGAAAATTTCGATGGCGTTGTGCAAGACAAAACGAATGAAGACCTTCTGCTGAAAACCCGGTAAGAATATTTGAATATTTACTGCTTTTAGACGTTAAAATATCTGAAAAATCGATGTACCATTACACCTCGGTACGGTACTGATTTGTATAGGAATTTAGACAACAAAATTTAGCAATTCCCACCATCGGGGGCGGTCGAGGGGGCTGCGGATCGACGGGGAATAATTCCAGGCGCCGATTAATGACGGTTTGCTGAAAAAAATTTGACAAATTTCAGAGTATTTGACAAAAAACAAAAAAAATTTAAGGCAAAAAAAAATTCTGAAATCTTTGCACACTGAAAATTTCGATGGCGTTGTGCAAGACAAAACGAATGAAGACCTTCTGCTGAAAACCCGGTAAGAATATTTGAATATTTACTGATTTTAGACGTTAAAATATCTGAAATATCGATGTACCATTACACCTCGGTACTGATTTGTATAGGAATTTAGACAACAAAATTTAGCAATTCCCACCATCGGGGGCGGTCGAGGGGGGTGCGGATCGACGGGGAATAATTCCTGGCGCCGATTAATGACGGTTTGCTGAAAAAAATTTGACAAATTTCAGAGATTTTGACAAAAAACAAAAAAAAATTAAGGCAAAACAAAATTCTGAAATGTTTGCACACTGAAAATTTCGATGGCGTTGTGCAAGACAAAACGAATGAAGACCTTCTGCTGAAAACCCGGTAAGAATATTTGAATATTTACTGCTTTTAGACGTTAAAATATCTGAAAAATCGATGTACCATTACACCTCGGTACTGATTTGTATAGGAATTTAGACAACAAAATTTAGCAATTCCCACCATCGGGGGCGGTCGAGGGGGGTGCGGATCGACGGGGAATAATTCCTGGCGCCGATTAATGACGGTTTGCTGAAAAAAATTTGACAAATTTCAGAGTTTTTGACAAAAAACAAAAAAAATTTAAGACAAAAAAAAATTCTGAAATGTTCGTACACTGAAAATTTCGATGGCGTTGTGCAAGACAAAACGTATGAAGACCTTCTAATGAAAACCAGGTAAGAATATTTGAATATTTACTGCTTTTAGACGTTAAAATATCTGAAAAATCGATGCACCATTACACCTCGGTACTGATTTGTATAGGAATTTAGACAACAAAATTTAGCAATTCCCACCATCGGGGGCGGTCGAGGGGGGTGCGGATCGACGGGGAATAATTCCTGGCGCCGATTAATGACGGTTTGCTGAAAAAAAATTGACAAATTTCAGAGTTTTTGACAAAAAACAAAAAAAATTTAAGGCAAAAAAAAATTCTGAAATGTTTGCACACTGAAAATTTCGATGGCGTTGTGCAAGACAAAACGAATGAAGACCTTCTGCTGAAAACCCGGTAAGAATATTTGAATATTTACTGCTTTTAGACGTTAAAATATCTGAAAAATCGATGTACCATTACACCTCGGTACGGTACTGATTTGTATAGGAATTTAGACAACAAAATTTAGCAATTCCCACCATCGGGGGCGGTCGAGGGGGCTGCGGATCGACGGGGAATAATTCCAGGCGCCGATTAATGACGGTTTGCTGAAAAAAATTTGACAAATTTCAGAGTATTTGACAAAAAACAAAAAAAATTTAAGGCAAAAAAAAATTCTGAAATGTTTGCACACTGAAAATTTCGATGGCGTTGTGCAAGACAAAACGAATGAAGACCTTCTGCTGAAAACCCGGTAAGAATATGTGAATATTTACTGCTTTTAGACGTTAAAATATCTGAAAAATCGATGTACCATTACACCTCGGTACTGATTTGTATAGGAATTTAGACAACAAAATTTAGCAATTCCCACCATCGGGGGCGGTCGAGGGGGGTGCGGATCGACGGGGAATAATTCCTGGTGCCGATTAATGACGGTTTGCTGAAAAAAAAATGACAAATTTCAGAGTATTTGACAAAAAACAAAAAAAATTTAAGGCAAAAAAAAAAACTGAAATGTTTGCACACTGAAAATTTCGATGGCGTTGTGCAAGACAAAACGAATGAAGACCTTCTGCTGAAAACCCGGTAAGAATATTTAATATTTACTGCTTTTAGACGTTAAAATATCTGAAAAATCGATGTACCATTACACCTCGGTACTGATTTGTATAGGAATTTAGACAACAAAATTTAGCAATTCCCACCATCGGGGGCGGTCGAGGGGGGTGCGGATCGACGGGGAATATTTCCTGGCGCCGATTAATGACGGTTTGCTGAAAAAAATTTGACAAATATCAGAGTTTTTGACAAAAAACAAAAAAAATTTAAGGCAAAAAAAAATTCTGAAATGTTTGCACACTGAAAATTTCGATGGCGTTGTGCAAGACAAAACGAATGAAGACCTTCTGCTGAAAACCCGGTAAGAATATTTAATATTTACTGCTTTTAGACGTTAAAATATCTGAAAAATCGATGTACCATTACACCTCGGTACTGATTTGTATAGGAATTTAGACAACAAAATTTAGCAATTCCCACCATCGGGGGCGGTCGAGGGGGGTGCGGATCGACGGGGAATAATTCCTGGCGCCGATTAATGACGGTTTGCTGAAAAAAATTTGACACATTTCAGAGTTTTTGACAAAAAACAAAAAAAATTTAAGGCAAAAAAATATTCTGAAATGTTTGCACACTGAAAATTTCGATGGCGTTGTGCAAGACAAAACGAATGAAGACTTTCTGCTGAAAACCCGGTAAGAATATGTGAATATTTACTGCTTTTAGACGTTAAAATATCTGAAAAATCGATGTACCATTACACCTCGGTACTGATTTGTATAGGAATTTAGACAACAAAATTTAGCAATTCCCACCATCGGGGGCGGTCGAGGGGGGTGCGGATCGACGGGGAATAATTCCTGGCGCCGATTAATGACGGTTTGCTGAAAAAAATTTGACAAATTTCAGAGTTTTTGACAAAAAACAAAAAAAATTTAAGGCAAAAAAAAATTCTGAAATGTTCGTACACTGAAAATTTCGATGACGTTGTGCAAGACAAAACGTATGAAGACCTTCTGCTGAAAACCCGGTAAGAATATTTGAATATTTACTGCTTTTAGACGTTAAAATATCTGAAAAATCGATGTACCATTACACCTCGGTACTGATTTGTATAGGAATTTAGACAACAAAATTTGGCAATTCCCACCATCGGGGGCGGTCGAGGGGGGTGCGGATCGACGGGGAATAATTCCTGGCGCCGATTAATGACGGTTTGCTGAAAAAAATTTGACAAATTTCAGAGTTTTTGACAAAAAACAAAAAAAATTTAAGGCAAAAAAAAATTCTGAAATCTTTGCACACTGAAAATTTCGATGGCGTTGTGCAAGACAAAACGAATGAAGACCTTCTGCTGAAAACCCGGTAAGAATATTTGAATATTTACTGCTTTTAGACGTTAAAATATCTGAAATATCGATGTACCATTACACCTCGGTACTGATTTGTATAGGAATTTAGACAACAAAATTTAGCAATTCCCACCATCGGGGGCGGTCGAGGGGGGTGCGGATCGACGGGGAATAATTCCTGGCGCCGATTAATGACGGTTTGCTGAAAAAAATTTGACAAATTTCAGAGTTTTTGACAAAAAACAAAAAAAAATTAAGGCAAAACAAAATTCTGAAATGTTTGCACACTGAAAATTTCGATGGCGTTGTGCAAGACAAAACGAATGAAGACCTTCTGCTGAAAACCCGGTAAGAATATTTGAATATTTACTGCTTTTAGACGTTAAAATATCTGAAAAATCGATGTACCATTACACCTCGGTACTGATTTGTATAGGAATTTAGACAACAAAATTTAGCAATTCCCACCATCGGGGGCGGTCGAGGGGGGTGCGGATCGACGGGGAATAATTCCTGGCGCCGATTAATGACGGTTTGCTGAAAAAAATTTGACAAATTTCAGAGTTTTTGACAAAAAACAAAAAAAATTTAAGGCAAAAAAAAATTCTGAAATGTTTGCACACTGAAAATTTCGATGGCGTTGTGCAAGACAAAACGAATGAAGACCTTCTGCTGAAAACCCGGTAAGAATATTTGAATATTTACTGCTTTTAGACGTTAAAATATCTGAAAAATCGATGTACCATTACACCTCGGTACTGATTTGTATAGGAATTTAGACAACAAAATTTAGCAATTCCCACCATCGGGGGCGGTCGAGGGGGGTGCGGATCGACGGGGAATAATTCCTGGCGCCGATTAATGACGGTTTGCTGAAAAAAATTTGACAAATTTCAGAGTTTTTGACAAAAAACAAAAAAAATTTAAGGCAAAAAAATATTCTGAAATGTTTGCACACTGAAAATTTCGATGGCGTTGTGCAAGACAAAACGAATGAAGACCTTCTGCTGAAAACCCGGTAAGAATATTTGAATATTTACTGCTTTTAGACGTTAAAATATCTGAAAAATCGATGTACCATTACACCTCGGTACTGATTTGTATAGGAATTTAGACAACAAAATTTAGCAATTCCCACCATCGGGGGCGGTCAAGGGGGGTGCGGATCGACGGGGAATCATTCCTGGCGCCGATTAATGACGGTTTGCTGAAAAAAATTTGACAAATTTCAGAGTTTTTGACAAAAAACAAAAAAAATTTAAGGCAAAAAAAAATTCTGAAATGTTCGTACACTGAAAATTTCGATGGCGTTGTGCAAGACAAAACGTATGAAGACCTTCTGCTGAAAACCCGGTAAGAATATTTGAATATTTACTGCTTTTAGACGTTAAAATATCTGAAAAATCGATGTACCATTACACCTCGGTACTGATTTGTATAGGAATTTAGACAACAAAATTTAGCAATTCCCACCATCGGGGGCGGTCGAGGGGGGTGCGGATCGACGGGGAATAATTCCTGGCGCCGATTAATGACGGTTTGCTGAAAAAAATTTGACAAATTTCAGAGTATTTGACAAAAAACAAAAAAAATTTAAGGCAAAAAAAATTTCTGAAATGTTTGCACACTGAAAATTTCGATGGCGTTGTGCAAGATAAAACGAATGAAGACCTTCTGCTGAAAACCCGGTAAGAATATTTGAATATTTACTGCTTTTAGACGTTAAAATATCTGAAAAATCGATGTACCATTACACCTCGGTACTGATTTGTATAGGAATTTAGACAACAAAATTTAGCAATTCCCACCATCGGGGGCGGTCGAGGGGGGTGCGGATCGACGGGGAATAATTCCTGGCGCCGATTAATGACGGTTTGCTGAAAAAAAATTGACAAATTTCAGAGTATTTGACAAAAAACAAAAAAAAATTAAGGCAAAAAAAAAATCTGAAATGTTTGCACACTGAAAATTTCGATGGCGTTGTGCAAGACAAAACGAATGAAGACCTTCTGCTGAAAACCCGGTAAGGATATTTAAATATTTACTGCTTTTAGACGTTAAAATATCTGAAAAATCGATGTACCATTACACCTCGGTACTGATTTGTATAGGAATTTAGACAACAAAATTCAGCAATTCCCACCATCGGGGGCGGTCGAGGGGGGTGCGGATCGACGGGGAATAATTCCTGGCGCCGATTAATGACGGTTTGCTGAAAAAAGTTTGACAAATTTCAGAGTTTTTGACAAAAAACAAAAAAAATTTAAGGCAAAAAAAAATTCTGAAATGTTTGCACACTGAAAATTTCGATGGCGTTGTGCAAGACAAAACGAATGAAGACCTTCTGCTGAAAACCCGGTAAGAATATTTGAATATTTACTGCTTTTAGACGTTAAAATATCTGAAAAATGGATGTACCATTACACCTCGGTACTGATTTGTATAGGAATTTAGACAACAAAATTTAGCAATTCCCACCATCGGGGGCGGTCGAGGGGGGTGCGGATCGACGGGGAATAATTCCTGGCGCCGATTAATGACGGTTTGCTACTAAAAAATTGACAAATTTCAGAGTTTTTGACAAAAAACAAAAAAAATTTAAGGCAAAAAAAAAATCTGAAATGTTTGCACACTGAAAATTTCGATGGCGTTGTGCAAGACAAAACGAATGAAGACCTTCTGCTGAAAACCCGGTAAGAATATTTAAATATTTACTGCTTTTAGACGTTAAAATATCTGAAAAATCGATGTACCATTACACCTCGGTACTGATTTGTATAGGAATTTAGACAACAAAATTCAGCAATTCCCACCATCGGGGGCGGTCGAGGGGGGTGCGGATCGACGGGGAATAATTCCTGGCGCCGATTAATGACTGTTTGCTGAAAAAAAATTGACAAATTTCAGAGTTTTTGACAAAAAACAAAAAAAATTTAAGGCAAAAAAAAAATCTGAAATGTTTGCACACTGAAAATTTCGATGGCGTTGTGCAAGACAAAACGAATGAAGACCTTCTGCTGAAAACCCGGTAAGAATATTTGAATATTTACTGCTTTTAGACGTTAAAATATCTGAAAAATCGATGTACCATTACACCTCGGTACTGATTTGTATAGGAATTTAGACAACAAAATTTTGCAATTCCCACCATCGGGGGCGGTCGAGGGGGGTGCGGATCGACGGGGAATAATTCCTGGCGCCGATTAATGACGGTTTGCTGAAAAAAATTTGACACGTTTCAGAGTTTTTGACAAAAAACAAAAAAAAATTTAAGGCAAAAAAAAATTCTGAAATGTTTGCACACTGAAAATTTCGATGGCGTTGTGCAAGACAAAACGAATGAAGACCTTCTGCTGAAAACCCGGTAAGAATATTTGAATATTTACTGCTTTTAGACGTTAAAATATCTGAAAAATCGATGTACCATTACACCTCGGTACTGATTTGTATAGGAATTTAGACAACAAAATTTAGCAATTCCCACCATCGGGGGCGGTCGAGGGGGGTGCGGATCGACGGGGAATAATTCCTGGCGCCGATTAATGACGGTTTGCTGAAAAAAAATTGACAAATTTCAGAGTATTTGACAAAAAACAAAAAAAATTTAAGGCAAAAAAAAAATCTGAAATGTTTGCACACTGAAAATTTCGATGGCGTTGTGCAAGACAAAACGAATGAAGACCTTCTGCTGAAAACCCGGTAAGAATATTTAAATATTTACTGCTTTTAGACGTTAAAATATCTGAAAAATCGATGTACCATTACACCTCGGTACTGATTTGTATAGGAATTTAGACAACAAAATTCAGCAATTCCCACCATCGGGGGCGGTCGAGGGGGGTGCGGATCGACGGGGAATAATTCCTGGCGCCGATTAATGACGGTTTGCTGAAAAAAGTTTGACAAATTTCAGAGTTTTTGACAAAAAACAAAAAAAATTTAAGGCAAAATAAAATTCTGAAATGTTTGCACACTGAAAATTTCGATGGCGTTGTGCAAGACAAAACGAATGAAGACCTTCTGCTGAAAACCCGGTAAGAATATTTAATATTTACTGCTTTTAGACGTTAAAATATCTGAAAAACCGATGTACCATTACACCTCGGTACTGATTTGTATAGGAATTTAGACAACAAAATTTAGCAATTCCCACCATCGGGGGCGGCCGAGGGGGGTGCGGATCGACGGGGAATAATTCCTGGCGCCGATTAATGACGGTTTGCTGAAAAAAATTTGACAAATTTCAGAGTTTTTGACAAAAAACAAAAAAAAATTAAGGCACAAAAAAATTCTGAAATGTTTGCACACTGAAAATTTCGATGGCGTTGTGCAAGACAAAACGAATGAAGACCTTCTGCTGAAAACCCGGTAAGAATATTTGAATATTTACTGCTTTTAGACGTTAAAATATCTGAAAAATCGATGTACCATTACACCTCGGTACGGTACTGATTTGTATAGGAGTTTAGACAACAAAATGTAGCAATTCTCACCATCGGAGACGGTCGAGGGGGGTGCGGATCGACGGGGAATAATTCCTGGCGCCGATTAATGACGGTTTGCTGAAAAAAAATTGACAAATTTCAGAGTTTTTGACAAAAAACAAAAAAAATTTAAGGCAAAAAAAAAATCTGACATGTTTGCACACTGAAAATTTCGATGGCGTTGTGCAAGACAAAACGAATGAAGACCTTCTGCTGAAAACCCGGTAAGAATATTTGAATATTTACTGCTTTTAGACGTTAAAATATCTGAAAAATCGATGTACCATTACACCTCGGTACTGATTTGTATAGGAATTTAGACAACAAAATTTTGCAATTCCCACCATCGGGGGCGGTCGAGGGGGGTGCGGATCGACGGGGAATAATTCCTGGCGCCGATTAATGACGGTTTGCTGAAAAAAATTTGACAAATTTCAGAGTTTTTGACAAAAAACAAAAAAAATTTAAGGCAAAAAAAAATTCTGAAATGTTTGCACACTGAAAATTTCGATGGCGTTGTGCAAGACAAAACGAATGAAGACCTTCTGCTGAAAACCCGGTAAGAATATGTGAATATTTACTGCTTTTAGACGTTAAAATATCTGAAAAATCGATGTACCATTACACCTCGGTACTGATTTGTATAGGAATTTAGACAACAAAATTTAGCAATTCCCACCATCGGGGGCGGTCGAGGGGGGTGCGGATCGACGGGGAATATATCCTGGCGCCGATTTATGACGGTTTGCTGAAAAAAATTTGACAAATTTCAGAGTTTTTGACAAAAAACAAAAAAAATTTAAGGCAAAAAAAAATTCTGAAATGTTCGTACACTGAAAATTTCGATGGCGTTGTGCAAGACAAAACGAATGAAGACCTTCTGCTGAAAACCCGGTAAGAATATTTGAATATTTACTGCTTTTAGACGTTAAAATATCTGAAAAATCGATGTACCATTACACCTCGGTACTGATTTGTATAGGAATTTAGACAACAAAATTTAGCAATTCCCACCATCGGGGGCGGTCGAGGGGGGTGCGGATCGACGGGGAATAATTCCTGGCGCCGATTAATGACGGTTTGCTGAAAAAAAATTGACAAATTTCAGAGTTTTTGACAAAAAACAAAAAAAATTTAAGGCAAAAAAAAATTCTGAAATGTTTGCACACTGAAAATTTCGATGGCGTTGTGCAAGACAAAACGAATGAAGACCTTCTGCTGAAAACCCGGTAAGAATATTTGAATATTTACTGCTTTTAGACGTTAAAATATCTGAAAAATCGATGTACCATTACACCTCGGTACTGATTTGTATAGGAATTTAGACAACAAAATTTAGCAATTCCCACCATCGGGGGCGGTCGAGGGGGGTGCGGATCGACGGGGAATAATTCCAGGCGCCGATTAATGACGGTTTGCTGAAAAAAATTTGACAAATTTCAGAGTTTTTGACAAAAAACAAAAAAAATATAAGGCAAAAAAAAATTCTGAAATGTTTGCACACTGAAAACTTCGATGGCGTTGTGCAAGACAAAACGAATGAAGACCTTCTGCTTAAAACCCGGTAAGAATATTTGAATATTTACTGCTTTTAGACGTTAAAATATCTGAAAAATCGATGTACCATTACACCTCGGTACGGTACTGATTTGTATAGGAATTTAGACAACAAAATTTAGCAATTCCCACCATCGGGGGCGGTCGAGGGGGGTGCGGATCGACGGGGAATAATTCCAGGCGCCGATTAATGACGGTTTGCTGAAAAAAATTTGACAAATTTCAGAGTTTTTGACAAAAAACAAAAAAAAATTAAGGCAAAAAAAAATTCTGAAATGTTTGCACACTGAAAATTTCGATGGCGTTGTGCAAGACAAAACGAATGAAGACCTTCTGCTGAAAACTCGGTAAGAATATTTGAATATTTACTGCTTTTAGACGTTAAAATATCTGAAATATCGATGTACCATTACACCTCGGTACTGATTTGTATAGGAATTTAGACAACAAAATTTAGCAATTCCCACCATCGGGGGCGGTCGAGGGGGGTGCGGATCGACGGGGAATAATTCCTGGCGCCGATTAATGACGGTTTGCTGAAAAAAATTTGACAAATTTCAGAGTTTTTGACAAAAAACAAAAAAAAATTAAGGCAAAACAAAATTCTGAAATGTTTGCACACTGAAAATTTCGATAGCGTTGTGCAAGACAAAACGAATGAAGACCTTCTGCTGAAAACCCGGTAAGAATATTTGAATATTTACTGCTTTTAGACGTTAAAATATCTGAAAAAAAGATGTACCATTACACCTCGGTACTGATTTGTATAGGAATTTAGACAACAAAATTTAGCAATTCCCACCATCGGGGGCGGTCGAGGGGGGTGCGGATCGACGGGGAATAATTCCTGGCGCCGATTAATGACGGTTTGCTGAAAAAAATTTGACAAATTTCAGAGATTTTGACAAAAAACAAAAAAAATTTAAGACAAAAAAAAATTCTGAAATGTTCGTACACTGAAAATTTCGATGGCGTTGTGCAAGACAAAACGTATGAAGACCTTCTAATGAAAACCCGGTAAGAATATTTGAATATTTACTGCTTTTAGACGTTAAAATATCTGAAAAATCGATGTACCATTACACCTCGGTACTGATTTGTATAGGAATTTAGACAACAAAATTTAGCAATTCCCACCATCGGGGGCGGTCGAGGGGGGTGCGGATCGACGGGGAATAAATCCTGGCGCCGATTAATGACGGTTTGCTGAAAAAAATTTGACAAATTTCAGAGTATTTGACAAAAAACAAAAAAAATTTAAGGCAAAAAAAAATTCTGAAATGTTTGCACACTGAAAATTTCGATGGCGTTGTGCAAGACAAAACGAATGAAGACCTTCTGCTGAAAACCCGGTAAGAATATTTGAATATTTACTGCTTTTAGACGTTAAAATATCTGAAAAATCGATGTACCATTACACCTCGGTACTGATTTGTATAGGAATTTAGACAACAAAATTTAGCAATTCCCACCATCGGGGGCGGTCGAGGGGGGTGCGGATCGACGGGGAATAATTCCTGGCGCCGATTAATGACGGTTGGCTGAAAAAAATTTGACAAATTTCAGAGTTTTTGACAAAAAACAAAAAAAATATAAGGCAAAAAAAAATTCTGAAATGTTTGCACACTGAAAACTTCGATGGCGTTGTGCAAGACAAAACGAATGAAGACCTTCTGCTGAAAACCCGGTAAGAATATTTGAATATTTACTGCTTTTAGACGTTAAAATATCTGAAAAATCGATGTACCATTACACCTCGGTACTGATTTGTATAGGAATTTAGACAACAAAATTTAGCAATTCCCACCATCGGGGGCGGTCGAGGGGGGTGCGGATCGACGGGGAATAATTCCTGGCGCCGATTAATGACGGTTTGCTGAAAAAAATTAGACAAAATTCAGAGTTTTTGATAAAAAACAAAAAAAATTTAAGGCAAAACAAAATTCTGAAATGTTTGCACACTGAAAATTTCGATGGCGTTGTGCAAGACAAAACGAATGAAGACCTTCTGCTGAAAACCCGGTAAGAATATTTAAATATTTACTGCTTTTAGACGTTAAAATATCTGAAAAATCGATGTACCATTACACCTCGGTACTGATTTGTATAGGAATTTAGACAACAAAATTTAGCAATTCCCACCATCGGGGGCGGTCGAGGGGGGTGCGGATCGACGGGGAATAATTCCTGGCGCCGATTAATGACGGTTTGCTGAAAAAAATTTGACACATTTCAGAGTTTTTGACAAAAAACAAAAAAATTTAAGGCAAAAAAAAATTCTGAAATGTTTGCACACTGAAAATTTCGATGGCGTTGTGCAAGACAAAACGAATGAAGACCTTCTGCTGAAAACCCGGTAAGAATATTTGAATATTTACTGCTTTTAGACGTTAAAATATCTGAAAAATCGATGTACCTACCATTACACCTCGGTACGGTACTGATTTGTATAGGAATTTAGACAACAAAATGTAGCAATTCTCACCATCGGAGGCGGTCGAGGGGGGTGCGGATCGACGGGGAATAATTCCTGGCGCCGATTAATGACGGTTTGCTGAAAAAAATTTGACAAATTTCAGAGTTTTTGACAAAAAACAAAAAAAATTTAAGGCACAAAAAAATTCTGAAATGTTTGCACACTGAAAATTTCGATGGCGTTGTGCAAGACAAAACGAATGAAGACCTTCTGCTGAAAACCCGGTAAGAATATTTGAATATTTACTGCTTTTAGACGTTAAAATATCTGAAAAATCGATGTACCATTACACCTCGGTACTGATTTGTATAGGAATTTAGACAACAAAATTTAGCAATTCCCACCATCGGGGGCGGTCGAGGGGGGTGCGGATCGACGGGGAATAATTCCTGGCGCCGATTAATGACGGTTTGCTAAAAATAATTTGACAAATTTCAGAGTTTTTGACAAAAAACAAAAAAAATTTAAGGCAAAAAAAAAATCTGAAATGTTTGCACACTGAAAATTTCGATGGCGTTGTGCAAGACAAAACGAATGAAGACCTTCTGCTGAAAACCCGGTAAGAATATTTAATATTTACTGCTTTTAGACGTTAAAATATCTGAAAAATCGATGTACCATTACACCTCGGTACTGATTTGTATAGGAATTTAGACAACAAAACTTAGCAAGTCCCACCATCGGGGGCGGTCGAGGGGGGTGCGGATCAACGGGGAATAATTCCTGGCGCCGATTAATGACGGTTTGCTGAAAAAAAATTGACAAATTTCAGAATTTTTGACAAAAAAAAAAAAAATTTAAGGCAAAAAAAATTCTGAAATGTTTGCGCAATGAAAATTTCGAAGGCGTTGTGCAAGACAAAACGAATGAAGACCTTCTGCTGAAAACCCGGTAAGAATATTTGAATATTTACTGCTTTTAGACGTTAAAATATCTGAAAAATCGATGTACCATTACACCTCGGTACTGATTTGTATAGGAATTTAGACAACAAAATTTAGCAATTCCCACCATCGGGGGCGGTCGAGGGGGGTGCGGATCGACGGGGAATAATTCCTGGCGCCGATTAATGACGGTTTGCTGAAAAAAATTTGACAAATTTCAGAGTTTTTGACAAAAAAAAAAAAATTTAAGGCAAAAAAAAATTCTGAAATGTTTGCGCACTGAAAATTTCGAAGGCGTTGTGCAAGACAAAACGAATAAAGACCTTCTGCTGAAAACCCGGTAAGAATATTTGAATATTTACTGCTTTTAGACGTTAAAATATCTGAAAAATCGATGTACCATTACACCTCGGTACTGATTTGTATAGGAATTTAGACAACAAAATTTAGCAATTCCCACCATCGGGGGCGGTCGAGGGGGGTGCGGATCGACGGGGAATAATTCCTGGCGCCGATTAATGACGGTTTGCTGAAAAAAATTTGACAAATTTCAGAGTTTTTGACAAAAAACAAAAAAAATTTAAGGCAAAAAAAAATTCTGAAATGTTTGCACACTGAAAATTTCGATGGCGTTGTGCAAGACAAAACGAATGAAGACCTTCTGCTGAAAACCCGGTAAGAATATTTAATATTTACTGCTTTTAGACGTTAAAATATCTGAAAAATCGATGTACCATTACACCTCGGTACTGATTTGTATAGGAATTTAGACAACAAAATTTAGCAATTCCCACCATCGGGGGCGGTCGAGGGGGGTGCGGATCGACGGGGAATAATTCCTGGCGCCGATTAATGACGGTTTGCTGAAAAAAATTAGACAAAATTCAGAGTTTTTGATAAAAAACAAAAAAAATTTAAGGCAAAACAAAATTCTGAAATGTTTGCACACTGAAAATTTCGATGGCGTTGTGCAAGACAAAACGAATGAAGACCTTCTGCTGAAAACCCGGTAAGAATATTTGAATATTTACTGCTTTTAGACGTTAAAATATCTGAAAAATCGATGTACCATTACACCTCGGTACTGATTTGTATAGGAATTTAGACAACAAAATTTAGCAATTCCCACCATCGGGGGCGGTCGAGGGGGGTGCGGATCGACGGGGAATAATTCCTGGCGCCGATTAATGACGGTTTGCTGAAAAAAATTTGACAAATTTCAGAGTTTTTGACAAAAAACAAAAAAAATTTAAGGCAAAAAAAAATTCTGAAATGTTTGCACACTGAAAATTTCGATGGCGTTGTGCAAGACAAAACGAATGAAGACCTTCTGCTGAAAACCCGGTAAGAATATGTGAATATTTACTGCTTTTAGACGTTAAAATATCTGAAAAATCGATGTACCATTACACCTCGGTACTGATTTGTATAGGAATTTAGACAACAAAATTTAGCAATTCCCACCATCGGGGGCGGTCGAGGGGGGTGCGGATCGACGGGGAATATATCCTGGCGCCGATTTATGACGGTTTGCTGAAAAAAATTTGACAAATTTCAGAGTTTTTGACAAAAAACAAAAAAAATTTAAGGCAAAAAAAAATTCTGAAATGTTCGTACACTGAAAATTTCGATGGCGTTGTGCAAGACAAAACGAATGAAGACCTTCTGGTGAAAACCCGGTAAGAATATTTGAATATTTACTGCTTTTAGACGTTAAAATATCTGAAAAATCGATGTACCTTTACACCTCGGTACTGATTTGTATAGGAATTTAGACAACAAAATTTAGCAATTCCCACCATCGGGGGCGGTCGAGGGGGGTGCGGATCGACGGGGAATAATTCCTGGCGCCGATTAATGACGGTTTGCTGAAAAAAATTTGACAAATTTCAGAGTTTTTGACAAAAAACAAAAAAAATTTAAGGCAAAAAAAAAATCTGAAATGTTTGCACACTGAAAATTTCGATGGCGTTGTGCAAGACAAAACGAATGAAGACCTTCTGCTGAAAACCCGGTAAGAATATTTAAATATTTACTGCTCTTAGACGTTAAAATATCTGAAAAATCGATGTACCATTACACCTCGGTACTGATTTGTATAGGAATTTAGACAACAAAATTTAGCAATTCCCACCATCGGGGGCGGTCGAGGGCGGTGCGGATCGACGGGGAATAATTCCTGGCGCCGATTAATGACGGTTTGCTGAAAAAAAATTGACAAATTTCAGAGTTTTTGACAAAAAACAAAAAAAATTTAAGGCAAAAAAAAATTCTGAAATGTTCGTACACTGAAAATTTCGATGGCGTTGTGCAAGACAAAACGAATGAAGACCTTCTGCTGAAAACCCGGTAAGAATATTTGAATATTGACGGCTTTTAGACGTTAAAATATGCTGAAAAAAATTTGACAAATTTCAGAGATTTTGACAAAAAACAAAAAAAATTTAAGGCAAAAAAAAATTCTGAAATGTTTGTGCACTGAAAATTTCGAAGGCGTTGTGCAAGACAAAACGAATAAAGACCTTCTGCTGAAAACCCGATAAGAATATTTGAATATTTACTGCTTTTAGACGTTAAAATATCTGAAAAATCGATGTACCATTACACCTCGGTACTGATTTGTATAGGAATTTAAACAACAAAATTTAGCAATTCCCACCATCGGGGACGGTCGAGGGGGGTGCGGATCGACGGGGAATAATTCCTGGCGCCGATTAATGACGGTTTGCTGAAAAAAAATTGACAAATTTCAGGGTTTTTGACAAAAAACAAAAAAAAATTAAGGCAAAAAAAAAATCTGAAATGTTTGCACACTGAAAATTTCGATGGCGTTGTGCAAGACAAAACGAATGAAGACCTTCTGCTGAAAACCCGGTAAGAATATGTGAATATTTACTGCTTTTAGACGTTAAAATATCTGAAAAATCGATGTACCATTACACCTCGGTACTGATTTGTATAGGAATTTAGACAACAAAATTTAGCAATTCCCACCATCGGGGGCGGTCGAGGGGGGTGCGGATCGACGGGGAATAATTCCTGGCGCCGATTAATGACGGTTTGCTGAAAAAAATTTGACAAATTTCAGAGTTTTTGACAAAAAACAAAAAAAATTTAAGGCAAAAAAATATTCTGAAATGTTTGCACACTGAAAATTTCGATGGCGTTGTGCAAGACAAAACGAATGAAGACCTTCTGCTGAAAACCCGGTAAGAATATGTGAATATTTACTGCTTTTAGACGTTAAAATATCTGAAAAATCGATGTACCATTACACCTCGGTACTGATTTGTATAGGAATTTAGACAACAAAATTTAGCAATTCCCACCATCGGGGGCGGTCGAGGGGGGTGCGGATCGACGGGGAATAATTCCTGGCGCCGATTAATGACGGTTTGCTGAAAAAAAAATGACAAATTTCAGAGTATTTGACAAAAAACAAAAAAAATTTAAGGCAAAAAAAAAAACTGAAATGTTTGCACACTGAAAATTTCGATGGCGTTGTGCAAGACAAAACGAATGAAGACCTTCTGCTGAAAACCCGGTAAGAATATTTAATATTTACTGCTTTTAGACGTTAAAATATCTGAAAAATCGATGTACCATTACACCTCGGTACTGATTTGTATAGGAATTTAGACAACAAAATTTAGCAATTCCCACCATCGGGGGCGGTCGAGGGGGGTGCGGATCGACGGGGAATATATCCTGGCGCCGATTAATGACGGTTTGCTGAAAAAAATTTGACAAATATCAGAGTTTTTGACAAAAAACAAAAAAAATTTAAGGCAAAAAAAAATTCTGAAATGTTTGCACACTGAAAATTTCGATGGCGTTGTGCAAGACAAAACGAATGAAGACCTTCTGCTGAAAACCCGGTAAGAATATGTGAATATTTACTGCTTTTAGACGTTAAAATATCTGAAAAATCGATGTACCATTACACCTCGGTACTGATTTGTATAGGAATTTAGACAACAAAATTTAGCAATTCCCACCATCGGGGGCGGTCGAGGGGGGTGCGGATCGACGGGGAATAATTCCTGGCGCCGATTAATGACGGTTTGCTGAAAAAAATTTGACAAATTTCAGAGTTTTTGACAAAAAACAAAAAAAATTTAAGGCAAAAAAATATTCTGAAATGTTTGCACACTGAAAATTTCGATGGCGTTGTGCAAGACAAAACGAATGAAGACCTTCTGCTGAAAACCCGGTAAGAATATGTGAATATTTACTGCTTTTAGACGTTAAAATATCTGAAAAATCGATGTACCATTACACCTCGGTACTGATTTGTATAGGAATTTAGACAACAAAATTTAGCAATTCCCACCATCGGGGGCGGTCGAGGGGGGTGCGGATCGACGGGGAATAATTCCTGGCGCCGATTAATGACGGTTTGCTGAAAAAAATTTGACAAATTTCAGAGTTTTTGACAAAAAACAAAAAAAATTTAAGGCAAAAAAAAATTCTGAAATGTTCGTACACTGAAAATTTCGATGACGTTGTGCAAGACAAAACGTATGAAGACCTTCTGCTGAAAACCCGGTAAGAATATTTGAATATTTACTGCTTTTAGACGTTAAAATATCTGAAAAATCGATGTACCATTACACCTCGGTACTGATTTGTATAGGAATTTAGACAACAAAATTTAGCAATTCCCACCATCGGGGGCGGTCGAGGGGGGTGCGGATCGACTGGGAATATATCCTGGCGCCGATTAATGACGGTTTGCTGAAAAAAATTTGACAAATTTCAGAGTTTTTGACAAAAAACAAAAAAAATTTAAGGCAAAAAAAAATTCTGAAATGTTTGCACACTGAAAATTTCGATGGCGTTGTGCAAGACAAAACGAATGAAGACCTTCTGCTGAAAACCCGGTAAGAATATTTGAATATTTACTGCTTTTAGACGTTAAAATATCTGAAAAATCGATGTACCTACCATTACACCTCGGTACGGTACTGATTTGTATAGGAATTTAGACAACAAAATGTAGCAATTCTCACCATCGGAGGCGGTCGAGGGGGGTGCGGATCGACGGGGAATAATTCCTGGCGCCGATTAATGACGGTTTGCTGAAAAAAAATTGACAAATTTCAGAGATTTTGACAAAAAACAAAAAAAATTTAAGGCACAAAAAAATTCTGAAATGTTTGCACACTGAAAATTTCGATGGCGTTGTGCAAGACAAAACGAATGAAGACCTTCTGCTGAAAACCCGGTAAGAATATTTGAATATTTACTGCTTTTAGACGTTAAAATATCTGAAAAATCGATGTACCTACCATTACACCTCGGTACGGTACTGATTTGTATAGGAATTTAGACAACAAAATGTAGCAATTCTCACCATCGGAGGCGGTCGAGGGGGGTGCGGATCGACGGGGAATAATTCCTGGCGCCGATTAATGACGGTTTGCTGAAAAAAAATTGACAAATTTCAGAGTTTTTGACAAAAAACAAAAAAAATTTAAGGCAAAAAAAAATTCTGAAATGTTCGTACACTGAAAATTTCGATGGCGTTGTGCAAGACAAAACGAATGAAGACCTTCTGCTGAAAACCCGGTAAGAATATTTGAATATTTACTGCTTTTAGACGTTAAAATATCTGAAAAATCGATGTACCATTACACCTCGGTACTGATTTGTATAGGAATTTAGACAACAAAATTTAGCAATTCCCACCATCGGGGGCGGTCGAGGGGGGTGCGGATCGACGGGGAATAATTCCTGGCGCCGATTAATGACGGTTTGCTGAAAAAAATTTGACAAATTTCAGAGTTTTTGACAAAAAACAAAAAAAATTTAAGGCAAAAAAATATTCTGAAATGTTTGCACACTGAAAATTTCGATGGCGTTGTGCAAGACAAAACGAATGAAGACCTTCTGCTGAAAACCCGGTAAGAATATGTGAATATTTACTGCTTTTAGACGTTAAAATATCTGAAAAATCGATGTACCATTACACCTCGGTACTGATTTGTATAGGAATTTAGACAACAAAATTTAGCAATTCCCACCATCGGGGGCGGTCGAGGGGGGTGCGGATCGACGGGGAATAATTCCTGGCGCCGATTAATGACGGTTTGCTGAAAAAAATTTGACAAATTTCAGAGTTTTTGACAAAAAACAAAAAAAATTTAAGGCAAAAAAAAATTCTGAAATGTTCGTACACTGAAAATTTCGATGACGTTGTGCAAGACAAAACGTATGAAGACCTTCTGCTGAAAACCCGGTAAGAATATTTGAATATTTACTGCTTTTAGACGTTAAAATATCTGAAAAATCGATGTACCATTACACCTCGGTACTGATTTGTATAGGAATTTAGACAACAAAATTTAGCAATTCCCACCATCGGGGGCGGTCGAGGGGGGTGCGGATCGACGGGGAATAATTCCTGGCGCCGATTAATGACGGTTTGCTGAAAAAAAAATGACAAATTTCAGAGTATTTGACAAAAAACAAAAAAAATTTAAGGCAAAAAAAAAATCTGAAATGTTTGCACACTGAAAATTTCGATGGCGTTGTGCAAGACAAAACGAATGAAGACCTTCTGCTGAAAACCCGGTAAGAATATTTAATATTTACTGCTTTTAGACGTTAAAATATCTGAAAAATCGATGTACCATTACACCTCGGTACTGATTTGTATAGGAATTTAGACAACAAAATTTAGCAATTCCCACCATCGGGGGCGGTCGAGGGGGGTGCGGATCGACTGGGAATATATCCTGGCGCCGATTAATGACGGTTTGCTGAAAAAAATTTGACAAATTTCAGAGTTTTTGACAAAAAACAAAAAAAATTTAAGGCAAAAAAAAATTCTGAAATGTTTGCACACTGAAAATTTCGATGGCGTTGTGCAAGACAAAACGAATGAAGACCTTCTGCTGAAAACCCGGTAAGAATATTTGAATATTTACTGCTTTTAGACGTTAAAATATCTGAAAAATCGATGTACCTACCATTACACCTCGGTACGGTACTGATTTGTATAGGAATTTAGACAACAAAATGTAGCAATTCTCACCATCGGAGGCGGTCGAGGGGGGTGCGGATCGACGGGGAATAATTCCTGGCGCCGATTAATGACGGTTTGCTGAAAAAAAATTGACAAATTTCAGAGATTTTGACAAAAAACAAAAAAAATTTAAGGCACAAAAAAATTCTGAAATGTTTGCACACTGAAAATTTCGATGGCGTTGTGCAAGACAAAACGAATGAAGACCTTCTGCTGAAAACCCGGTAAGAATATTTGAATATTTACTGCTTTTAGACGTTAAAATATCTGAAAAATCGATGTACCTACCATTACACCTCGGTACGGTACTGATTTGTATAGGAATTTAGACAACAAAATGTAGCAATTCTCACCATCGGAGGCGGTCGAGGGGGGTGCGGATCGACGGGGAATAATTCCTGGCGCCGATTAATGACGGTTTGCTGAAAAAAAATTGACAAATTTCAGAGTTTTTGACAAAAAACAAAAAAAATTTAAGGCAAAAAAAAATTCTGAAATGTTCGTACACTGAAAATTTCGATGGCGTTGTGCAAGACAAAACGAATGAAGACCTTCTGCTGAAAACCCGGTAAGAATATTTGAATATTTACTGCTTTTAGACGTTAAAATATCTGAAAAATCGATGTACCATTACACCTCGGTACTGATTTGTATAGGAATTTAGACAACAAAATTTAGCAATTCCCACCATCGGGGGCGGTCGAGGGGGGGGGGTCGAGGGGGGTGCGGATCGACGGGGAATATATCCTGGCGCCGATTAATGACGGTTTGCTGAAAAAAATTTGACAAATTTCAGAGTTTTTGACAAAAAACAAAAAAAATTTAAGGCAAAAAAAAATTCTGAAATGTTTGCACACTGAAAATTTCGATGGCGTTGTGCAAGACAAAACGAATGAAGACCTTCTGCTGAAAACCCGGTAAGAATATTTGAATATTTACTGCTTTTAGACGTTAAAATATCTGAAAAATCGATGTACCATTACACCTCGGTACTGATTTGTATAGGAATTTAGACAACAAAATTTAGCAATTCCCACCATCGGGGGCGGTCGAGGGGGGTGCGGATCGACGGGGAATAATTCCTGGCGCCGATTAATGACGGTTTGCTGAAAAAAATTTGACAAATTTCAGAGTTTTTGACAAAAAACAAAAAAAATTTAAGGCAAAAAAAAATTCTGAAATGTTTGCACACTGAAAATTTCGATGGCGTTGTGCAAGACAAAACGAATGAAGACCTTCTGCTGAAAACCCGGTAAGAATATTTGAATATTTACTGCTTTTAGACGTTAAAATATCTGAAAAATCGATGTACCATTACACCTCGGTACTGATTTGTATAGGAATTTAGACAACAAAATTTAGCAATTCCCACCATCGGGGGCGGTCGAGGGGGGTGCGGATCGACGGGGAATAATTCCTGGCGCCGATTAATGACGGTTTGCTGAAAAAAATTTGACAAATTTCAGAGTTTTTGACAAAAAACAAAAAAAATTTAAGGCAAAAAAATATTCTGAAATGTTTGCACACTGAAAATTTCGATGGCGTTGTGCAAGACAAAACGAATGAAGACCTTCTGCTGAAAACCCGGTAAGAATATTTGAATATTTACTGCTTTTAGACGTTAAAATATCTGAAAAATCGATGTACCATTACACCTCGGTACTGATTTGTATAGGAATTTAGGCAACAAAATTTAGCAATTCCCACCATCGGGGGCGGTCGAGGGGGGTGCGGATCGACGGGGAATAATTCCTGGCGCCGATTAATGACGGTTTGCTGAAAAAAATTTTCATAAATGTTTTAATAAATGTTTGCACACTGAAAATTTCGATGGCGTTGTGCAAGACAAAACGAATGAAGACCTTCTGCTGAAAACCCGGTAAGAATATTTGAATATTTACTGCTTTTAGACGTTAAAATATCTGAAAAATCGATGTACCTACCATTACACCTCGGTACGGTACTGATTTGTATAGGAATTTAGACAACAAAATGTAGCAATTCTCACCATCGGAGGCGGTCGAGGGGGGTGCAGATCGACGGGTAATAATTCCTGGCGCCGATTAATGACGGTTTGCTGAAAAAAAATTGACAAATTTCAGAGTTTTTGACAAAAACAAAAAAAATTTAAGGCAAAAAAAAATTCTGAAATGTTTGCACACTGAAAATTTCGATGGCGTTGTGCAAGACAAAACGAATGAAGACCTTCTGCTGAAAACCCGGTAAGAATATTTGAATATTTACTGCTTTTAGACGTTAAAATATCTGAAAAATCGATGTACCATTACACCTCGGTACTGATTTGTATAGGAATTTAGACAACAAAATTTAGCAATTCCCACCATCGGGGGCGGTCGAGGGGGGTGCGGATCGACGGGGAATAATTCCTGGCGCCGATTAATGACGGTTTGCTGAAAAAAATTTTACAAATTTCAGAGTTTTTGACAAAAAACAAAAAAAATTTAAGGCAAAAAAAAATTCTGAAATGTTTGCACACTGAAAATTTCGATGGCGTTGTGCAAGACAAAACGAATGAAGACCTTCTGCTGAAAACCCGGTAAGAATATTTAATATTTACTGCTTTTAGACGTTAAAATATCTGAAAAATCGATGTACCATTACACCTCGGTACTGATTTGTATAGGAATTTAGACAACAAAATTTAGCAATTCCCACCATCGGGGGCGGTCGAGGGGGGTGCGGATCGACGGGGAATAATTCCTGGCGCCGATTAATGACGGTTTGCTGAAAAAAGTTTGACAAATTTCAGAGTTTTTGACAAAAAACAAAAAAAATTTAAGACAAAAAAAAATTCTGAAATGTTCGTACACTGAAAATTTCGATGGCGTTGTGCAAGACAAAACGTATGAAGACCTTCTAATGAAAACCCGGTAAGAATATTTGAATATTTACTGCTTTTAGACGTTAAAATATCTGAAAAATCGATGTACCATTACACCTCGGTACTGATTTGTATAGGAATTTAGACAACAAAATTTAGCAATTCCCACCATCGGGGGCGGTCGAGGGGGGTGCGGATCGACGGGGAATAAATCCTGGCGCCGATTAATGACGGTTTGCTGAAAAAAATTTGACAAATTTCAGAGTATTTGACAAAAAACAAAAAAAATTTAAGGCAAAAAAAAATTCTGAAATTTTTTTTTTTTTTTTTTTTTTTTTTTTTTTTTTTTTTTTTTTTATTTATTTATTTATTTCAAAACTATTAATCTATCATTACAGGTTCTTAACCTAATGCGATAGTATAGCAACATAACTAAAATCTAACATTTAAATACAGTAATATAATAAAATATCTTAAATCTATTAACAATAACTTAATATCCAGTATATAGCCTTTGTGAATTCGCTCACTGAACATGAAAATAGATCGATCCGATCTGATACGGTATTGAGCGCACGCAGCGCCCGCGTCAGCGGCGCGTGCTGTAAGAGATTAGTGCGCGCGCGCGGCACCACTAGCAACGCCGGCCGCCGCCGTCGCCCCCTATACTCATCTGGGACAAAAAATTGAATCTCCTGCAGGATGGCTGGGTTATGTATTTTACCTCTTATAAGTTTAAATAAATAGCAGACCATGGCTGCTTCTCTACGTACTTCTAGTTTATGATAGCCTACCATTCCGAGGGTAAATAGAGAAGGATACAGTAGTGGATATCCCGGGTAAACGCCGTACAATTTTGAATATAAAAATCTAATAAATTTATTTTGTATCCGTTCTAACATAGATTTGTATTTGACTTCGTATGGAGACCAAATCACTGCATTACACTCCAAGTGACTTTTGACGAGAGCCTCAAATAACGCTTTCAAAGCCTTAATGTTTGTAAATTGGTTAGCTTGACGTAAAACAAACCCTAAATTTCGATATGCCTTTTTACAAAGCTGTGTAACATGTTTTCGAAAATTTAAATCGACCGTAAAATGAATTCCTAAATCTTTAACCTCATTGACACGCTGTAGTGGTGTCCCATCTAGGTGGTAGTGGTGATGGCGTGGGGTGCGTGCACGGCTGAACGACAACACTGAACATTTGTTTACATTAAAATAAAGTTTATTTTCTTGGCTCCATTTTGCAACTCTATCGATATCACACTGGAGTATATTGCAGTCCGTTTCCTTCTTCACTTCAACAACCAGCTTCAAATCATCGGCAAATAATAAGCATGTGGATTTATTTATGACTGCAGGTAGGTCATTTATCATCAAGATAAAAAGAAGAGGTCCTAAATTACTGCCCTGGCTCACACCCGATCTAGTAAGGTATGGTTCAGACAGGCATCCGCCACAGTCGACATATTGACATCTATCTCGCAGATAGTTGGCGAAAAATTTTAGCGTGTGTGGTGTGCACCCGAAGCTGGCTAATTTCGATAAAAGGATGTCGTTGTCGACCGTGTCAAATGCCTTTCTAAAATCTAAGTACGCAACATCCACTTGTAAGCCGGCATCTACAGACGGAACTAATTGTGACATCAGATGCATTAAGTTGCCTGTCGTTCCACGCCCTGGGCGAAACCCGTGCTGCGCGTCGCATAGTTGGGCACTTATTTGCGCATAAAGACAGCTGTGAATGATGGTTTCGAAGACCTTGGCTGGAGTGCACAAGATTGCAACAGGTCTGTAGTCACTGGGTGTCGGACCTCCCTTACCTTTCGGCACAGGAACCACTCGTGTGAGTTTCCATCGGTCAGGAAACGTAGCTGTATCTATACAAACATTAAATAAATGTAACAAGGGTTCCACTAATGTCATATGACAATCTCTAAAAACAAATGGTGGAATACCATCTGGCCCCACGGTGCGCTTAGGCGTGAGGCGGGCGAGCGCGCGCCGTACGTCGCTAGGGCTCAGGCGCGCGAGGTGCGTCCACGCGCTCGTCGGCGCTGCCGCCGCGACCGCCGCCTCCACGCTCAGCGCCGCCGGGGCACTATTATATACCGAGTGAAAAAATCTAGCGAACTCATCGGCGCACTCGTGTTCCGACAAAACGCGTCCGTTATTTGTTAATTTCTGTTTGCATAATCTACCTTTCCTAGATCGCATGTAAGCCCAGAACGCTCGTGGGTCGGTTGCCAGGTGATTTTGTACACGGTCACAATATAAGGCGTGTGCTTTTGTCGTTTCAGCCTTTACTCGCGCCCTACTTTGAGAGAAAGCATTATAATCACTACGCGATTTGCTCGATTTGTACTTTTTATGAAGCTTATATTTTAACTTAATTTCTCTAATAATCTCGGACGTATACCATACGGGATAACTGTATCTATCTGTATTTATTGAGTGAAACTTCTTTTTAGGGACACAAATGTTAAAAACTTCATATAACTTATTATAAAATAAATCAAGTACTACGTCAGGATCATTTATATCGTACATATCACTCCAGTCGATTCTAGTCAACAGATAATATAAGTGATTAAAATCAGCTTTCATAAAGTTCCATTGTTTACCTATTGTCGGTGTCGGGTTATGGTTTTGTGGTATATGTGGCGACGTGAGTACAGGAGGCGCCACCGGCACCCGCGACGCCGCTCCGCCGAGTTCGATACGTACCGCGAGTGGCGGGTGATACGCGTCCACGGGCTCCAGGGCCTCGTCCGCCTCGCTCACCGACACGCCGCCGCCACCGCCGTCGCGCGCGCTCAACACAAGGTCCAATTGCCTTCCACTACAATTAGGCACCATATTGCTTTGACCGAATTCACAGAAGGCTACAAAATATTCATAATAATTACGAACATTTATATTGCACGAATATAAATTGAAATCTCCCATTATAATTAAATTATTCCCATATTTTATACAAAGTTTCTCTAATAAATTAAACATTATCATATATTCATTTTCCTCTGTTTGTGGCGGAATATATACTACACAACAAGTAAACAAATATCGGCTTTGTTTATAAAATGTAGCACAAATCAACTCGAACCTATGACTGTCGATATCACTAGTATTCGGCATTGTTACTTTCCGCATCTCAATCCGCGGTGTGGCCACTAAAAGTACGCCGCCGTGCTTACGCCCATCCGCGCGATCACATCTTAATACTTGATACTCGGGTAACACGAATTCCGCATCTTGGATAGCTTCACTGAGACCAGTTTCCGTAATTGCGAATATATCTGATCCGGATGATTCCAGTAAGGATAAGAATTTTGTTGTCTTAGTACGTAGTCCGCGAACATTTTGATATAAGATGTTAAAGTTTCTACTTAACTTGTTGTTGGGTTGGTTTGGTTGGCCGACGAAACCAAATCCATTCACTAAACTCGCTATTAAGTGGCCATAAGTCCGGGTAATGTTTGCACACTGAAAATTTCGATGGCGTTGTGCAAGACAAAACGAATGAAGACCTTCTGCTGAAAACCCGGTAAGAATATTTGAATATTTACTGCTTTTAGACGTTAAAATATCTGAAAAATCGATGTACCATTACACCTCGGTACTGATTTGTATAGGAATTTAGACAACAAAATTTAGCAATTCCCACCATCGGGGGCGGTCGAGGGGGGTGCGGATCGACGGGGAATAATTCCTGGCGCCGATTAATGACGGTTTGCTGAAAAAAAATTGACAAATTTCAGAGTATTTGACAAAAAACAAAAAAAATTTAAGGCAAAAAAAAAATCTGAAATGTTTGCACACTGAAAATTTCGATGGCGTTGTGCAAGACAAAACGAATGAAGACCTTCTGCTGAAAACCCGGTAAGAATATTTAAATATTTACTGCTTTTAGACGTTAAAATATCTGAAAAATCGATGTACCATTACACCTCGGTACTGATTTGTATAGGAATTTAGACAACAAAATTCAGCAATTCCCACCATCGGGGGCGGTCGAGGGGGGTGCGGATCGACGGGGAATAATTCCTGGCGCCGATTAATGACGGTTTGCTGAAAAAAGTTTGACAAATTTCAGAGTTTTTGACAAAAAACAAAAAAAAATTAAGGCAAAAAAAAATTCTGAAATGTTTGCACACTGAAAATTTCGATGGCGTTGTGCAAGACAAAACGAATGAAGACCTTCTGCAGAAAACCCGGTAAGAATATTTAATATTTACTGCTTTTAGACGTTAAAATATCTGAAAAATCGATGTACCATTACACCTCGGTACTGATTTGTATAGGAATTTAGACAACAAAATTTAGCAATTCCCACCATCGGGGGCGGTCGAGGGGGGGGCGGTCGAGGGGGGTGCGGATCGACGGGGAATATATCCTGGCGCCGATTAATGACGGTTTGCTGAAAAAAATTTGACAAATTTCAGAGTTTTTGACAAAAAACAAAAAAAATTTAAGGCAAAAAAAAATTCTGAAATGTTTGCACACTGAAAATTTCGATGGCGTTGTGCAAGACAAAACGAATGAAGACCTTCTGCTGAAAACCCGGTAAGAATATTTGAATATTTACTGCTTTTAGACGTTAAAATATCTGAAAAATCGATGTACCATTACACCTCGGTACTGATTTGTATAGGAATTTAGACAACAAAATTTAGCAATTCCCACCATCGGGGGCGGTCGAGGGGGGTGCGGATCGACGGGGAATAATTCCTGGCGCCGATTAATGACGGTTTGCTGAAAAAAATTTGACAAATTTCAGAGTTTTTGACAAAAAACAAAAAAAATTTAAGGCAAAAAAATATTCTGAAATGTTTGCACACTGAAAATTTCGATGGCGTTGTGCAAGACAAAACGAATGAAGACCTTCTGCTGAAAACCCGGTAAGAATATTTGAATATTTACTGCTTTTAGACGTTAAAATATCTGAAAAATCGATGTACCATTACACCTCGGTACTGATTTGTATAGGAATTTAGACAACAAAATTTAGCAATTCCCACCATCGGGGGCGGTCAAGGGGGGTGCGGATCGACGGGGAATCATTCCTGGCGCCGATTAATGACGGTTTGCTGAAAAAAATTTGACAAATTTCAGAGTTTTTGACAAAAAACAAAAAAAATTTAAGGCAAAAAAAAATTCTGAAATGTTCGTACACTGAAAATTTCGATGGCGGTGTGCAAGACAAAACGTATGAAGACCTTCTGCTGAAAACCCGGTAAGAATATTTGAATATTTACTGCTTTTAGACGTTAAAATATCTGAAAAATCGATGTACCATTACACCTCGGTACTGATTTGTATAGGAATTTAGACAACAAAATTTAGCAATTCCCACCATCGGGGGCGGTCGAGGGGGGTGCGGATCGACGGGGAATAATTCCTGGCGCCGATTAATGACGGTTTGCTGAAAAAAATTTGACAAATTTCAGAGTATTTGACAAAAAACAAAAAAAATTTAAGGCAAAAAAAATTTCTGAAATGTTTGCACACTGAAAATTTCGATGGCGTTGTGCAAGATAAAACGAATGAAGACCTTCTGCTGAAAACCCGGTAAGAATATTTGAATATTTACTGCTTTTAGACGTTAAAATATCTGAAAAATCGATGTACCATTACACCTCGGTACTGATTTGTATAGGAATTTAGACAACAAAATTTAGCAATTCCCACCATCGGGGGCGGTCGAGGGGGGTGCGGATCGACGGGGAATAATTCCTGGCGCCGATTAATGACGGTTTGCTGAAAAAAAATTGACAAATTTCAGAGTATTTGACAAAAAACAAAAAAAAATTAAGGCAAAAAAAAAATCTGAAATGTTTGCACACTGAAAATTTCGATGGCGTTGTGCAAGACAAAACGAATGAAGACCTTCTGCTGAAAACCCGGTAAGAATATTTAAATATTTACTGCTTTTAGACGTTAAAATATCTGAAAAATCGATGTACCATTACACCTCGGTACTGATTTGTATAGGAATTTAGACAACAAAATTCAGCAATTCCCACCATCGGGGGCGGTCGAGGGGGGTGCGGATCGACGGGGAATAATTCCTGGCGCCGATTAATGACGGTTTGCTGAAAAAAGTTTGACAAATTTCAGAGTTTTTGACAAAAAACAAAAAAAATTTAAGGCAAAAAAAAATTCTGAAATGTTTGCACACTGAAAATTTCGATGGCGTTGTGCAAGACAAAACGAATGAAGACCTTCTGCTGAAAACCCGGTAAGAATATTTGAATATTTACTGCTTTTAGACGTTAAAATATCTGAAAAATGGATGTACCATTACACCTCGGTACTGATTTGTATAGGAATTTAGACAACAAAATTTAGCAATTCCCACCATCGGGGGCGGTCGAGGGGGGTGCGGATCGACGGGGAATAATTCCTGGCGCCGATTAATGACGGTTTGCTACTAAAAAATTGACAAATTTCAGAGTTTTTGACAAAAAACAAAAAAAATTTAAGGCAAAAAAAAAATCTGAAATGTTTGCACACTGAAAATTTCGATGGCGTTGTGCAAGACAAAACGAATGAAGACCTTCTGCTGAAAACCCGGTAAGAATATTTAAATATTTACTGCTTTTAGACGTTAAAATATCTGAAAAATCGATGTACCATTACACCTCGGTACTGATTTGTATAGGAATTTAGACAACAAAATTCAGCAATTCCCACCATCGGGGGCGGTCGAGGGGGGTGCGGATCGACGGGGAATAATTCCTGGCGCCGATTAATGACGGTTTGCTGAAAAAAAATTGACAAATTTCAGAGTTTTTGACAAAAAACAAAAAAAATTTAAGGCCAAAAAAAAATCTGAAATGTTTGCACACTGAAAATTTCGATGGCGTTGTGCAAGACAAAACGAATGAAGACCTTCTGCTGAAAACCCGGTAAGAATATTTGAATATTTACTGCTTTTAGACGTTAAAATATCTGAAAAATCGATGTACCATTACACCTCGGTACTGATTTGTATAGGAATTTAGACAACAAAATTTTGCAATTCCCACCATCGGGGGCGGTCGAGGGGGGTGCGGATCGACGGGGAATAATTCCTGGCGCCGATTAATGACGGTTTGCTGAAAAAAATTTGACAAATTTCAGAGTTTTTGACAAAAAACAAAAAAAAATTTAAGGCAAAAAAAAATTCTGAAATGTTTGCACACTGAAAATTTCGATGGCGTTGTGCAAGACAAAACGAATGAAGACCTTCTGCTGAAAACCCGGTAAGAATATTTGAATATTTACTGCTTTTAGACGTTAAAATATCTGAAAAATCGATGTACCATTACACCTCGGTACTGATTTGTATAGGAATTTAGACAACAAAATTTAGCAATTCCCACCATCGGGGGCGGTCGAGGGGGGTGCGGATCGACGGGGAATAATTCCTGGCGCCGATTAATGACGGTTTGCTGAAAAAAAATTGACAAATTTCAGAGTATTTGACAAAAAACAAAAAAAATTTAAGGCAAAAAAAAAATCTGAAATGTTTGCACACTGAAAATTTCGATGGCGTTGTGCAAGACAAAACGAATGAAGACCTTCTGCTGAAAACCCGGTAAGAATATTTAAATATTTACTGCTTTTAGACGTTAAAATATCTGAAAAATCGATGTACCATTACACCTCGGTACTGATTTGTATAGGAATTTAGACAACAAAATTCAGCAATTCCCACCATCGGGGGCGGTCGAGGGGGGTGCGGATCGACGGGGAATAATTCCTGGCGCCGATTAATGACGGTTTGCTGAAAAAAGTTTGACAAATTTCAGAGTTTTTGACAAAAAACAAAAAAAATTTAAGGCAAAATAAAATTCTGAAATGTTTGCACACTGAAAATTTCGATGGCGTTGTGCAAGACAAAACGAATGAAGACCTTCTGCTGAAAACCCGGTAAGAATATTTAATATTTACTGCTTTTAGACGTTAAAATATCTGAAAAACCGATGTACCATTACACCTCGGTACTGATTTGTATAGGAATTTAGACAACAAAATTTAGCAATTCCCACCATCGGGGGCGGCCGAGGGGGGTGCGGATCGACGGGGAATAATTCCTGGCGCCGATTAATGACGGTTTGCTGAAAAAAATTTGACAAATTTCAGAGTTTTTGACAAAAAACAAAAAAAAATTTAGGCACAAAAAAATTCTGAAATGTTTGCACACTGAAAATTTCGATGGCGTTGTGCAAGACAAAACGAATGAAGACCTTCTGCTGAAAACCCGGTAAGAATATTTGAATATTTACTGCTTTTAGACGTTAAAATATCTGAAAAATCGATGTACCATTACACCTCGGTACGGTACTGATTTGTATAGGAGTTTAGACAACAAAATGTAGCAATTCTCACCATCGGAGACGGTCGAGGGGGGTGCGGATCGACGGGGAATAATTCCTGGCGCCGATTAATGACGGTTTGCTGAAAAAAAATTGACAAATTTCAGAGTTTTTGACAAAAAACAAAAAAAATTTAAGGCAAAAAAAAAATCTGACATGTTTGCACACTGAAAATTTCGATGGCGTTGTGCAAGACAAAACGAATGAAGACCTTCTGCTGAAAACCCGGTAAGAATATTTGAATATTTACTGCTTTTAGACGTTAAAATATCTGAAAAATCGATGTACCATTACACCTCGGTACTGATTTGTATAGGAATTTAGACAACAAAATTTTGCAATTCCCACCATCGGGGGCGGTCGAGGGGGGTGCGGATCGACGGGGAATAATTCCTGGCGCCGATTAATGACGGTTTGCTGAAAAAAATTTGACAAATTTCAGAGTTTTTGACAAAAAACAAAAAAAATTTAAGGCAAAAAAAAATTCTGAAATGTTTGCACACTGAAAATTTCGATGGCGTTGTGCAAGACAAAACGAATGAAGACCTTCTGCTGAAAACCCGGTAAGAATATGTGAATATTTACTGCTTTTAGACGTTAAAATATCTGAAAAATCGATGTACCATTACACCTCGGTACTGATTTGTATAGGAATTTAGACAACAAAATTTAGCAATTCCCACCATCGGGGGCGGTCGAGGGAGGTGCGGATCGACGGGGAATATATCCTGGCGCCGATTTATGACGGTTTGCTGAAAAAAATTTGACAAATTTCAGAGTTTTTGACAAAAAACAAAAAAAATTTAAGGCAAAAAAAAATTCTGAAATGTTCGTACACTGAAAATTTCGATGGCGTTGTGCAAGACAAAACGAATGAAGACCTTCTGCTGAAAACCCGGTAAGAATATTTGAATATTTACTGCTTTTAGACGTTAAAATATCTGAAAAATCGATGTACCATTACACCTCGGTACTGATTTGTATAGGAATTTAGACAACAAAATTTAGCAATTCCCACCATCGGGGGCGGTCGAGGGGGGTGCGGATCGACGGGGAATAATTCCTGGCGCCGATTAATGACGGTTTGCTGAAAAAAAATTGACAAATTTCAGAGTTTTTGACAAAAAACAAAAAAAATTTAAGGCAAAAAAAAATTCTGAAATGTTTGCACACTGAAAATTTCGATGGCGTTGTGCAAGACAAAACGAATGAAGACCTTCTGCTGAAAACCCGGTAAGAATATTTGAATATTTACTGCTTTTAGACGTTAAAATATCTGAAAAATCGATGTACCATTACACCTCGGTACTGATTTGTATAGGAATTTAGACAACAAAATTTAGCAATTCCCACCATCGGGGGCGGTCGAGGGGGGTGCGGATCGACCGGGAATAATTCCAGGCGCCGATTAATGACGGTTTGCTGAAAAAAATTTGACAAATTTCAGAGTTTTTGACAAAAAACAAAAAAAATATAAGGCAAAAAAAAATTCTGAAATGTTTGCACACTGAAAACTTCGATGGCGTTGTGCAAGACAAAACGAATGAAGACCTTCTGCTTAAAACCCGGTAAGAATATTTGAATATTTACTGCTTTTAGACGTTAAAATATCTGAAAAATCGATGTACCATTACACCTCGGTACGGTACTGATTTGTATAGGAATTTAGACAACAAAATTTAGCAATTCCCACCATCGGGGGCGGTCGAGGGGGGTGCGGATCGACGGGGAATAATTCCAGGCGCCGATTAATGACGGTTTGCTGAAAAAAATTTGACAAATTTCAGAGTTTTTGACAAAAAACAAAAAAAAATTAAGGCAAAAAAAAATTCTGAAATGTTTGCACACTGAAAATTTCGATGGCGTTGTGCAAGACAAAACGAATGAAGACCTTCTGCTGAAAACTCGGTAAGAATATTTGAATATTTACTGCTTTTAGACGTTAAAATATCTGAAATATCGATGTACCATTACACCTCGGTACTGATTTGTATAGGAATTTAGACAACAAAATTTAGCAATTCCCACCATCGGGGGCGGTCGAGGGGGGTGCGGATCGACGGGGAATAATTCCTGGCGCCGATTAATGACGGTTTGCTGAAAAAAATTTGACAAATTTCAGAGTTTTTGACAAAAAACAAAAAAAATTTAAGACAAAAAAAAATTCTGAAATGTTCGTACACTGAAAATTTCGATGGCGTTGTGCAAGACAAAACGTATGAAGACCTTCTAATGAAAACCCGGTAAGAATATTTGAATATTTACTGCTTTTAGACGTTAAAATATCTGAAAAATCGATGTACCATTACACCTCGGTACTGATTTGTATAGGAATTTAGACAACAAAATTTAGCAATTCCCACCATCGGGGGCGGTCGAGGGGGGTGCGGATCGACGGGGAATAAATCCTGACGCCGATTAATGACGGTTTGCTGAAAAAAATTTGACAAATTTCAGAGTATTTGACAAAAAACAAAAAAAATTTAAGGCAAAAAAAAAATCTGAAATGTTTGCACACTGAAAATTTCGATGGCGTTGTGCAAGACAAAACGAATGAAGACCTTCTGCTGAAAACCCGGTAAGAATATTTGAATATTTACTGCTTTTAGACGTTAAAATATCTGAAAAATCGATGTACCATTACACCTCGGTACTGATTTGTATAGGAATTTAGACAACAAAATTTAGCAATTCCCACCATCGGGGGCGGTCGAGGGGGGTGCGGATCGACGGGGAATAATTCCTGGCGCCGATTAATGACGGTTGGCTGAAAAAAATTTGACAAATTTCAGAGTTTTTGACAAAAAACAAAAAAAATATAAGGCAAAAAAAAATTCTGAAATGTTTGCACACTGAAAACTTCGATGGCGTTGTGCAAGACAAAACGAATGAAGACCTTCTGCTGAAAACCCGGTAAGAATATTTGAATATTTACTGCTTTTAGACGTTAAAATATCTGAAAAATCGATGTACCATTACACCTCGGTACTGATTTGTATAGGAATTTAGACAACAAAATTTAGCAATTCCCACCATCGGGGGCGGTCGAGGGGGGTGCGGATCGACGGGGAATAATTCCTGGCGCCGATTAATGACGGTTTGCTGAAAAAAATTAGACAAAATTCAGAGTTTTTGATAAAAAACAAAAAAAATTTAAGGCAAAACAAAATTCTGAAATGTTTGCACACTGAAAATTTCGATGGCGTTGTGCAAGACAAAACGAATGAAGACCTTCTGCTGAAAACCCGGTAAGAATATTTATATATTTACTGCTTTAGACGTTAAAATATCTGAAAAATCGATGTACCATTACACCTCGGTACTGATTTGTATAGGAATTTAGACAACAAAATTTAGCAATTCCCACCATCGGGGGCGGTCGAGGGGGGTGCGGATCGACGGGGAATAATTCCTGGCGCCGATTAATGACGGTTTGCTGAAAAAAATTTGACACATTTCAGAGTTTTTGACAAAAAACAAAAAAATTTAAGGCAAAAAAAAATTCTGAAATGTTTGCACACTGAAAATTTCGATGGCGTTGTGCAAGACAAAACGAATGAAGACCTTCTGCTGAAAACCCGGTAAGAATATTTGAATATTTACTGCTTTTAGACGTTAAAATATCTGAAAAATCGATGTACCTACCATTACACCTCGGTACGGTACTGATTTGTATAGGAATTTAGACAACAAAATGTAGCAATTCTCACCATCGGAGGCGGTCGAGGGGGGTGCGGATCGACGGGGAATAATTCCTGGCGCCGATTAATGACGGTTTGCTGAAAAAAATTTGACAAATTTCAGAGTTTTTGACAAAAAACAAAAAAAATTTAAGGCACAAAAAAATTCTGAAATGTTTGCACACTGAAAATTTCGATGGCGTTGTGCAAGACAAAACGAATGAAGACCTTCTGCTGAAAACCCGGTAAGAATATTTGAATATTTACTGCTTTTAGACGTTAAAATATCTGAAAAATCGATGTACCATTACACCTCGGTACTGATTTGTATAGGAATTTAGACAACAAAATTTAGCAATTCCCACCATCGGGGGCGGTCGAGGGGGGTGCGGATCGACGGGGAATAATTCCTGGCGCCGATTAATGACGGTTTGCTAAAAATAATTTGACAAATTTCAGAGTTTTTGACAAAAAACAAAAAAAATTTAAGGCAAAAAAAAAATCTGAAATGTTTGCACACTGAAAATTTCGATGGCGTTGTGCAAGACAAAACGAATGAAGACCTTCTGCTGAAAACCCGGTAAGAATATTTAATATTTACTGCTTTTAGACGTTAAAATATCTGAAAAATCGATGTACCATTACACCTCGGTACTGATTTGTATAGGAATTTAGACAACAAAACTTAGCAAGTCCCACCATCGGGGGCGGTCGAGGGGGGTGCGGATCAACGGGGAATAATTCCTGGCGCCGATTAATGACGGTTTGCTGAAAAAAAATTGACAAATTTCAGAGTTTTTGACAAAAAAAAAAAAAATTTAAGGCAAAAAAAATTCTGAAATGTTTGCGCAATGAAAATTTCGAAGGCGTTGTGCAAGACAAAACGAATAAAGACCTTCTGCTGAAAACCCGGTAAGAATATTTGAATATTTACTGCTTTTAGACGTTAAAATATCTGAAAAATCGATGTACCATTACACCTCGGTACTGATTTGTATAGGAATTTAGACAACAAAATTTAGCAATTCCCACCATCGGGGGCGGTCGAGGGGGGTGCGGATCGACGGGGAATAATTCCTGGCGCCGATTAATGACGGTTTGCTGAAAAAAATTTGACAAATTTCAGAGTTTTTGACAAAAAAAAAAAAAATTTAAGGCAAAAAAAAATTCTGAAATGTTTGCGCACTGAAAATTTCGAAGGCGTTGTGCAAGACAAAACGAATAAAGACCTTCTGCTGAAAACCCGGTAAGAATATTTGAATATTTACTGCTTTTAGACGTTAAAATATCTGAAAAATCGATGTACCATTACACCTCGGTACTGATTTGTATAGGAATTTAGACAACAAAATTTAGCAATTCCCACCATCGGGGGCGGTCGAGGGGGGTGCGGATCGACGGGGAATAATTCCTGGCGCCGATTAATGACGGTTTGCTGAAAAAAATTTGACAAATTTCAGAGTTTTTGACAAAAAACAAAAAAAATTTAAGGCAAAAAAAAATTCTGAAATGTTTGCACACTGAAAATTTCGATGGCGTTGTGCAAGACAAAACGAATGAAGACCTTCTGCTGAAAACCCGGTAAGAATATTTAATATTTACTGCTTTTAGACGTTAAAATATCTGAAAAATCGATGTACCATTACACCTCGGTACTGATTTGTATAGGAATTTAGACAACAAAATTTAGCAATTCCCACCATCGGGGGCGGTCGAGGGGGGTGCGGATCGACGGGGAATAATTCCTGGCGCCGATTAATGACGGTTTGCTGAAAAAAATTAGACAAAATTCAGAGTTTTTGATAAAAAACAAAAAAAATTTAAGGCAAAACAAAATTCTGAAATGTTTGCACACTGAAAATTTCGATGGCGTTGTGCAAGACAAAACGAATGAAGACCTTCTGCTGAAAACCCGGTAAGAATATTTGAATATTTACTGCTTTTAGACGTTAAAATATCTGAAAAATCGATGTACCATTACACCTCGGTACTGATTTGTATAGGAATTTAGACAACAAAATTTAGCAATTCCCACCATCGGGGGCGGTCGAGGGGGGTGCGGATCGACGGGGAATAATTCCTGGCGCCGATTAATGACGGTTTGCTGAAAAAAATTTGACAAATTTCAGAGTTTTTGACAAAAAACAAAAAAATTTAAGGCAAAAAAAAATTCTGAAATGTTTGCACACTGAAAATTTCGATGGCGTTGTGCAAGACAAAACGAATGAAGACCTTCTGCTGAAAACCCGGTAAGAATATGTGAATATTTACTGCTTTTAGACGTTAAAATATCTGAAAAATCGATGTACCATTACACCTCGGTACTGATTTGTATAGGAATTTAGACAACAAAATTTAGCAATTCCCACCATCGGGGGCGGTCGAGGGGGGTGCGGATCGACGGGGAATATATCCTGGCGCCGATTTATGACGGTTAGCTGAAAAAAATTTGACAAATTTCAGAGTTTTTGACAAAAAACAAAAAAAATTTAAGTCAAAAAAAAATTCTGAAATGTTCGTACACTGAAAATTTCGATGGCGTTGTGCAAGACAAAACGAATGAAGACCTTCTGGTGAAAACCCGGTAAGAATATTTGAATATTTACTGCTTTTAGACGTTAAAATATCTGAAAAATCGATGTACCTTTACACCTCGGTACTGATTTGTATAGGAATTTAGACAACAAAATTTAGCAATTCCCACCATCGGGGGCGGTCGAGGGGGGTGCGGATCGACGGGGAATAATTCCTGGCGCCGATTAATGACGGTTTGCTGAAAAAAAATTGACAAATTTCAGAGTTTTTGACAAAAAACAAAAAAAAATTAAGGCAAAAAAAGAATCTGAAATGTTTGCACACTGAAAATTTCGATGGCGTTGTGCAAGACAAAACGAATGAAGACCTTCTGCTGAAAACCCGGTAAGAATATTTGAATATTTACTGCTTTTAGACGTTAAAATATCTGAAAAATCGATGTACCATTACACCTCGGTACTGATTTGTATAGGAATTTAGACAACAAAATTTAGCAATTCCCACCATCGGGGGCGGTCGAGGGGGGTGCGGATCGACGGGGAATAATTCCTGGCGCCGATTAATGACGGTTTGCTGAAAAAAATTTGACACATTTCAGAGTTCTTGACAAAAAACAAAAAAATTTAAGGCAAAACAAAATTCTGAAATGTTTGCACACTGAAAATTTCGATGGCGTTGTGCAAGACAAAACGAATGAAGACCTTCTGCTGAAAACCCGGTAAGAATATTTGAATATTTACTGCTTTTAGACGTTAAAATATCTGAAAAATCGATGTACCATTACACCTCGGTACTGATTTGTATAGGAATTTAGACAACAAAATTTAGCAATTCCCACCATCGGGGGCGGTCGAGGGGGGTGCGGATCGACGGGGAATAATTCCTGGCGCCGATTAATGACGGTTTGCTGAAAAAAATTTGACAAATTTCAGAGTTTTTGACAAAAAACAAAAAAAATTTAAGGCAAAAAAAAAATCTGAAATGTTTGCACACTGAAAATTTCGATGGCGTTGTGCAAGACAAAACGAATGAAGACCTTCTGCTGAAAACCCGGTAAGAATATTTAAATATTTACTGCTCTTAGACGTTAAAATATCTGAAAAATCGATGTACCATTACACCTCGGTACTGATTTGTATAGGAATTTAGACAACAAAATTTAGCAATTCCCACCATCGGGGGCGGTCGAGGGCGGTGCGGATCGACGGGGAATAATTCCTGGCGCCGATTAATGACGGTTTGCTGAAAAAAAATTGACAAATTTCAGAGTTTTTGACAAAAAACAAAAAAAATTTAAGGCAAAAAAAAATTCTGAAATGTTCGTACACTGAAAATTTCGATGGCGTTGTGCAAGACAAAACGAATGAAGACCTTCTGCTGAAAACCCGGTAAGAATATGTGAATATTTACTGCTTTTAGACGTTAAAATATCTGAAAAATCGATGTACCATTACACCTCGGTACTGATTTGTATAGGAATTTAGACAACAAAATTTAGCAATTCCCACCATCGGGGGCGGTCGAGGGGGGTGCGGATCGACGGGGAATAATTCCTGGCGCCGATTAATGACGGTTTGCTGAAAAAAATTTGACAAATTTCAGAGTTTTTGACAAAAAACATAAAAAAATTAAGGCACAAAAAAATTCTGAAATGTTTGCACACTGAAAATTTCGATGGCGTTGTGCAAGACAAAACGAATGAAGACCTTCTGCTGAAAACCCGGTAAGAATATTTGAATATTTACTGCTTTTAGACGTTAAAATATCTGAAAAATCGATGTACCATTACACCTCGGTACGGTACTGATTTGTATAGGAATTTAGACAACAAAATGTAGCAATTCTCACCATCGGAGGCGGTCGAGGGGGGTGCGGATCGACGGGGAATAATTCCTGGCGCCGATTAATGACGGTTTGCTGAAAAAAAATTGACAAATTTCAGAGTTTTTGACAAAAAACAAAAAAAATTTAAGGCAAAAAAAAAATCTGAAATGTTTGCACACTGAAAATTTCGATGGCGTTGTGCAAGACAAAACGAATGAAGACCTTCTGCTGAAAACCCGGTAAGAATATTTGAATATTTACTGCTTTTAGACGTTAAAATATCTGAAAAATCGATGTACCATTACACCTCGGTACTGATTTGTATAGGAATTTAGACAACAAAATTTAGCAATTCCCACCATCGGGGGCGGTCGAGGGGGGTGCGGATCGACGGGGAATAATTCCTGGCGCCGATTAATGACGGTTTGCTGAAAAAAATTTGACAAATTTCAGAGTTTTTGACAAAAAACAAAAAAAATTTAAGGCAAAAAAAAATTCTGAAATGTTTGCACACTGAAAATTTCGATGGCGTTGTGCAAGACAAAACGAATGAAGACCTTCTGCTGAAAACCCGGTAAGAATATGTGAATATTTACTGCTTTTAGACGTTAAAATATCTGAAAAATCGATGTACCATTACACCTCGGTACTGATTTGTATAGGAATTTAGACAACAAAATTTAGCAATTCCCACCATCGGGGGCGGTCGAGGGGGGTGCGGATCGACGGGGAATATATCCTGGCGCCGATTTATGACGGTTTGCTGAAAAAAATTTGACAAATTTCAGAGTTTTTGACAAAAAACAAAAAAAAATTAAGGCAAAAAAAGAATCTGAAATGTTTGCACACTGAAAATTTCGATGGCGTTGTGCAAGACAAAACGAATGAAGACCTTCTGCTGAAAACCCGGTAAGAATATTTGAATATTTACTGCTTTTAGACGTTAAAATATCTGAAAAATCGATGTACCATTACACCTCGGTACTGATTTGTATAGGAATTTAGACAACAAAATTTAGCAATTCCCACCATCGGGGGCGGTCAAGGGCGGTGCGGATCGACGGGGAATAATTCCTGGCGCCGATAAATGACGGTTTGCTGAAAAAAATTTGACAAATTTCAGAGTTTTTGACAAAAAACAAAAAAAATATAAGGCAAAAAAAAATTCTGAAATGTTTGCACACTGAAAATTTCGATGGCGTTGTGCAAGACAAAACGAATGAAGACCTTCTGCTGAAAACCCGGTAAGAATATTTGAATATTTACTGCTTTTAGACGTTAAAATATCTGAAAAATCGATGTACCATTACACCTCGGTACTGATTTGTATAGGAATTTAGACAACAAAATTTAGCAATTCCCACCATCGGGGGCGGTCGAGGGGGGTGCGGATCGACGGGGAATAATTCCTGGCGCCGATTAATGACGGTTTGCTGAAAAAAATTTGACAAATTTCAGAGTTCTTGACAAAAAACAAAAAAAATTTAACGCAAAAAAAATTTCTGAAATTTTTGCACACTGAAAATTTCGATGACGTTGTGCAAGACAAAACGAATGAAGACCTTCTGCTGAAAACCCGGTAAGAATATTTGAATATTGACGGCTTTTAGACGTTAAAATATGCTGAAAAAAATTTGACAAATTTCAGAGATTTTGACAAAAAACAAAAAAAATTTAAGGCAAAAAAAAAATTCTGAAATGTTTGTGCACTGAAAATTTCGAAGGCGTTGTGCAAGACAAAACGAATAAAGACCTTCTGCTGAAAACCCGATAAGAATATTTGAATATTTACTGCTTTTAGACGTTAAAATATCTGAAAAATCGATGTACCATTACACCTCGGTACTGATTTGTATAGGAATTTAAACAACAAAATTTAGCAATTCCCACCATCGGGGACGGTCGAGGGGGGTGCGGATCGACGGGGAATAATTCCTGGCGCCGATTAATGACGGTTTGCTGAAAAAAAATTGACAAATTTCAGGGTTTTTGACAAAAAACAAAAAAAAATTAAGGCAAAAAAAAAATCTGAAATGTTTGCACACTGAAAATTTCGATAGCGTTGTGCAAGACAAAACGAATGAAGACCTTCTGCTGAAAACCCGGTAAGAATATTTGAATATTTACTGCTTTTAGACGTTAAAATATCTGAAAAATCGATGTACCATTACACCTCGGTACTGATTTGTATAGGAATTTAGACAACAAAATTTAGCAATTCCCACCATCGGGGGCGGTCGAGGGGGGTGCGGATCGACGGGGAATAATTCCTGGCGCCGATTAATGACGGTTGGCTGAAAAAAATTTGACAAATTTCAGAGTTTTTGACAAAAAACAAAAAAAATATAAGGCAAAAAAAAATTCTGAAATGTTTGCACACTGAAAACTTCGATGGCGTTGTGCAAGACAAAACGAATGAAGACCTTCTGCTGAAAACCCGGTAAGAATATTTGAATATTTACTGCTTTTAGACGTTAAAATATCTGAAAAATCGATGTACCATTACACCTCGGTACTGATTTGTATAGGAATTTAGACAACAAAATTTAGCAATTCCCACCATCGGGGGCGGTCGAGGGGGGTGCGGATCGACGGGGAATAATTCCTGGCGCCGATTAATGACGGTTTGCTGAAAAAAATTAGACAAAATTCAGAGTTTTTGATAAAAAACAAAAAAAATTTAAGGCAAAACAAAATTCTGAAATGTTTGCACACTGAAAATTTCGATGGCGTTGTGCAAGACAAAACGAATGAAGACCTTCTGCTGAAAACCCGGTAAGAATATTCAAATATTTACTGCTTTTAGACGTTAAAATATCTGAAAAATCGATGTACCATTACACCTCGGTACTGATTTGTATAGGAATTTAGACAACAAAATTTAGCAATTCCCACCATCGGGGGCGGTCGAGGGGGGTGCGGATCGACGGGGAATAATTCCTGGCGCCGATTAATGACGGTTTGCTGAAAAAAATTTGACACATTTCAGAGTTTTTGACAAAAAACAAAAAAATTTAAGGCAAAAAAAAATTCTGAAATGTTTGCACACTGAAAATTTCGATGGCGTTGTGCAAGACAAAACGAATGAAGACCTTCTGCTGAAAACCCGGTAAGAATATTTGAATATTTACTGCTTTTAGACGTTAAAATATCTGAAAAATCGATGTACCTACCATTACACCTCGGTACGGTACTGATTTGTATAGGAATTTAGACAACAAAATGTAGCAATTCTCACCATCGGAGGCGGTCGAGGGGGGTGCGGATCGACGGGGAATAATTCCTGGCGCCGATTAATGACGGTTTGCTGAAAAAAATTTGACAAATTTCAGAGTTTTTGACAAAAAACAAAAAAAATTTAAGGCACAAAAAAATTCTGAAATGTTTGCACACTGAAAATTTCGATGGCGTTGTGCAAGACAAAACGAATGAAGACCTTCTGCTGAAAACCCGGTAAGAATATTTGAATATTTACTGCTTTTAGACGTTAAAATATCTGAAAAATCGATGTACCATTACACCTCGGTACTGATTTGTATAGGAATTTAGACAACAAAATTTAGCAATTCCCACCATCGGGGGCGGTCGAGGGGGGTGCGGATCGACGGGGAATAATTCCTGGCGCCGATTAATGACGGTTCGCTAAAAATAATTTGACAAATTTCAGAGTTTTTGACAAAAAACAAAAAAAATTTAAGGCAAAAAAAAAATCTGAAATGTTTGCACACTGAAAATTTCGATGGCGTTGTGCAAGACAAAACGAATGAAGACCTTCTGCTGAAAACCCGGTAAGAATATTTAATATTTACTGCTTTTAGACGTTAAAATATCTGAAAAATCGATGTACCATTACACCTCGGTACTGATTTGTATAGGAATTTAGACAACAAAACTTAGCAAGTCCCACCATCGGGGGCGGTCGAGGGGGGTGCGGATCAACGGGGAATAATTCCTGGCGCCGATTAATGACGGTTTGCTGAAAAAAATTTGACAAATTTCAGAGTTTTTGACAAAAAAAAAAAAAATTTAAGGCAAAAAAAATTCTGAAATGTTTGCGCAATGTAAATTTCGAAGGCGTTGTGCAAGACAAAACGAATGAAGACCTTCTGCTGAAAACCCGGTAAGAATATTTGAATATTTACTGCTTTTAGACGTTAAAATATCTGAAAAATCGATGTACCATTACACCTCGGTACTGATTTGTATAGGAATTTAGACAACAAAATTTAGCAATTCCCACCATCGGGGGCGGTCGAGGGGGGTGCGGATCGACGGGGAATAATTCCTGGCGCCGATTAATGACGGTTTGCTGAAAAAAATTTGACAAATTTCAGAGTTTTTGACAAAAAAAAAAAAAATTTAAGGCAAAAAAAAATTCTGAAATGTTTGCGCACTGAAAATTTCGAAGGCGTTGTGCAAGACAAAACGAATAAAGACCTTCTGCTGAAAACCCGGTAAGAATATTTGAATATTTACTGCTTTTAGACGTTAAAATATCTGAAAAATCGATGTACCATTACACCTCGGTACTGATTTGTATAGGAATTTAGACAACAAAATTTAGCAATTCCCACCATCGGGGGCGGTCGAGGGGGGTGCGGATCGACGGGGAATAATTCCTGGCGCCGATTAATGACGGTTTGCTGAAAAAAATTTGACAAATTTCAGAGTTTTTGACAAAAAACAAAAAAAATTTAAGGCAAAAAAAAATTCTGAAATGTTTGCACACTGAAAATTTCGATGGCGTTGTGCAAGACAAAACGAATGAAGACCTTCTGCTGAAACCCCGGTAAGAATATTTAATATTTACTGCTTTTAGACGTTAAAATATCTGAAAAATCGATGTACCATTACACCTCGGTACTGATTTGTATAGGAATTTAGACAACAAAATTTAGCAATTCCCACCATCGGGGGCGGTCGAGGGGGGTGCGGATCGACGGGGAATAATTCCTGGCGCCGATTAATGACGGTTTGCTGAAAAAAATTAGACAAAATTCAGAGTTTTTGATAAAAAACAAAAAAAATTTAAGGCAAAACAAAATTCTGAAATGTTTGCACACTGAAAATTTCGATGGCGTTGTGCAAGACAAAACGAATGAAGACCTTCTGCTGAAAACCCGGTAAGAATATTTGAATATTTACTGCTTTTAGACGTTAAAATATCTGAAAAATCGATGTACCATTACACCTCGGTACTGATTTGTATAGGAATTTAGACAACAAAATTTAGCAATTCCCACCATCGGGGGCGGTCGAGGGGGGTGCGGATCGACGGGGAATAATTCCTGGCGCCGATTAATGACGGTTTGCTGAAAAAAATTTGACACATTTCAGAGTTCTTGACAAAAAACAAAAAAATTTAAGGCAAAAAAAAATTCTGAAATGTTTGCACACTGAAAATTTCGATGGCGTTGTGCAAGACAAAACGAATGAAGACCTTCTGCTGAAAACCCGGTAAGAATATTTGAATATTTACTGCTTTTAGACGTTAAAATATCTGAAAAATCGATGTACCTACCATTACACCTCGGTACGGTACTGATTTGTATAGGAATTTAGACAACAAAATGTAGCAATTCTCACCATCGGAGGCGGTCGAGGGGGGTGCGGATCGACGGGGAATAATTCCTGGCGCCGATTAATGACGGTTTGCTGAAAAAAATTTGACAAATTTCAGAGTTTTTGACAAAAAACAAAAAAAATTTAAGGCACAAAAAAATTCTGAAATGTTTGCACACTGAAAATTTCGATGGCGTTGTGCAAGACAAAACGAATGAAGACCTTCTGCTGAAAACCCGGTAAGAATATTTAATATTTACTGCTTTTAGACGTTAAAATATCTGAAAAATCGATGTACCATTACACCTCGGTACTGATTTGTATAGGAATTTAGACAACAAAATTTAGCAATTCCCACCATCGGGGGCGGTCGAGGGGGGTGCGGATCGACGGGGAATAATTCCTGGCGCCGATTAATGACGGTTTGCTAAAAATAATTTGACAAATTTCAGAGTTTTTGACAAAAAACAAAAAAAATTTAAGGCAAAAAAAAAATCTGAAATGTTTGCACACTGAAAATTTCGATGGCGTTGTGCAAGACAAAACGAATGAAGACCTTCTGCTGAAAACCCGGTAAGAATATTTGAATATTTACTGCTTTTAGACGTTAAAATATCTGAAAAATCGATGTACCATTACACCTCGGTACTGATTTGTATAGGAATTTAGACAACAAAATTTAGCAATTCCCACCATCGGGGGCGGTCGAGGGGGGTGCGGATCGACGGGGAATAATTCCTGGCGCCGATTAATGACGGTTTGCTGAAAAAAATTTGACAAATTTCAGAGTTTTTGACAAAAAACAAAAAAAATTTAAGGCAAAAAAAAATTCTGAAATGTTTGCACACTGAAAATTTCGATGGCGTTGTGCAAGACAAAACGAATGAAGACCTTCTGCTGAAAACCCGGTAAGAATATTTAATATTTACTGCTTTTAGACGTTAAAATATCTGAAAAATCGATGTACCATTACACCTCGGTACTGATTTGTATAGGAATTTAGACAACAAAACTTAGCAAGTCCCACCATCGGGGGCGGTCGAGGGGGGTGCGGATCAACGGGGAATAATTCCTGGCGCCGATTAATGACGGTTTGCTGAAAAAAATTTGACAAATTTCAGAGTTTTTGACAAAAAAAAAAAAAATTTAAGGCAAAAAAAATTCTGAAATGTTTGCGCAATGAAAATTTCGAAGGCGTTGTGCAAGACAAAACGAATAAAGACCTTCTGCTGAAAACCCGGTAAGAATATTTGAATATTTACTGCTTTTAGACGTTAAAATATCTGAAAAATCGATGTACCATTACACCTCGGTACTGATTTGTATAGGAATTTAGACAACAAAATTTAGCAATTCCCACCATCGGGGGCGGTCGAGGGGGGTGCGGATCGACGGGGAATAATTCCTGGCGCCGATTAATGACGGTTTGCTGAAAAAAATTTGACAAATTTCAGAGTTTTTGACAAAAAAAAAAAAAATTTAAGGCAAAAAAAAATTCTGAAATGTTTGCGCACTGAAAATTTCGAAGGCGTTGTGCAAGACAAAACGAATAAAGACCTTCTGCTGAAAACCCGGTAAGAATATTTGAATATTTACTGCTTTTAGACGTTAAAATATCTGAAAAATCGATGTACCATTACACCTCGGTACTGATTTGTATAGGAATTTAGACAACAAAATTTAGCAATTCCCACCATCGGGGGCGGTCGAGGGGGGTGCGGATCGACGGGGAATAATTCCTGGCGCCGATTAATGACGGTTTGCTGAAAAAAATTTGACAAATTTCAGAGTTTTTGACAAAAAACAAAAAAAATTTAAGGCAAAAAAAAATTCTGAAGTGTTTGCACACTGAAAATTTCGATGGCGTTGTGCAAGACAAAACGAATGAAGACCTTCTGCTGAAAACCCGGTAAGAATATTTAATATTTACTGCTTTTAGACGTTAAAATATCTGAAAAATCGATGTACCATTACACCTCGGTACTGATTTGTATAGGAATTTAGACAACAAAATTTAGCAATTCCCACCATCGGGGGCGGTCGAGGGGGGTGCGGATCGACGGGGAATAATTCCTGGCGCCGATTAATGACGGTTTGCTGAAAAAAATTAGACAAAATTCAGAGTTTTTGATAAAAAACAAAAAAAATTTAAGGCAAAACAAAATTCTGAAATGTTTGCACACTGAAAATTTCGATGGCGTTGTGCAAGACAAAACGAATGAAGACCTTCTGCTGAAAACCCGGTAAGAATATTTAATATTTACTGCTTTTAGACGTTAAAATATCTGAAAAATCGATGTACCATTACACCTCGGTACTGATTTGTATAGGAATTTAGACAACAAAATTTAGCAATTCCCACCATCGGGGGCGGTCGAGGGGGGTGCGGATCGACGGGGAATAATTCCTGGCGCCGATTAATGACGGTTTGCTGAAAAAAATTTGACACATTTCAGAGTTCTTGACAAAAAACAAAAAAATTTAAGGCAAAAAAAAATTCTGAAATGTTTGCACACTGAAAATTTCGATGGCGTTGTGCAAGACAAAACGAATGAAGACCTTCTGCTGAAAACCCGGTAAGAATATTTGAATATTTACTGCTTTTAGACGTTAAAATATCTGAAAAATCGATGTACCTACCATTACACCTCGGTACGGTACTGATTTGTATAGGAATTTAGACAACAAAATGTAGCAATTCTCACCATCGGAGGCGGTCGAGGGGGGTGCGGATCGACGGGGAATAATTCCTGGCGCCGATTAATGACGGTTTGCTGAAAAAAATTTGACAAATTTCAGAGTTTTTGACAAAAAACAAAAAAAATTTAAGGCAAAAAAAAATTCTGAAATCTTTGCACACTGAAAATTTCGATGGCGTTGTGCAAGACAAAACGAATGAAGACCTTCTGCTGAAAACCCGGTAAGAATATTTGAATATTTACTGCTTTTAGACGTTAAAATATCTGAAATATCGATGTACCATTACACCTCGGTACTGATTTGTATAGGAATTTAGACAACAAAATTTGGCAATTCCCACCATCGGGGGCGGTCGAGGGGGGTGCGGATCGACGGGGAATAATTCCTGGCGCCGATTAATGACGGTTTGCTGAAAAAAATTTGACAAATTTCAGAGTTTTTGACAAAAAACAAAAAAAATTTAAGGCAAAAAAAAATTCTGAAATCTTTGCACACTGAAAATTTCGATGGCGTTGTGCAAGACAAAACGAATGAAGACCTTCTGCTGAAAACCCGGTAAGAATATTTGAATATTTACTGCTTTTAGACGTTAAAATATCTGAAATATCGATGTACCATTACACCTCGGTACTGATTTGTATAGGAATTTAGACAACAAAATTTAGCAATTCCCACCATCGGGGGCGGTCGAGGGGGGTGCGGATCGACGGGGAATAATTCCTGGCGCCGATTAATGACGGTTTGCTGAAAAAAATTTGACAAATTTCAGAGTTTTTGACAAAAAACAAAAAAAAATTAAGGCAAAACAAAATTCTGAAATGTTTGCACACTGAAAATTTCGATGGCGTTGTGCAAGACAAAACGAATGAAGACCTTCTGCTGAAAACCCGGTAAGAATATTTGAATATTTACTGCTTTTAGACGTTAAAATATCTGAAAAATCGATGTACCATTACACCTCGGTACTGATTTGTATAGGAATTTAGACAACAAAATTTAGCAATTCCCACCATCGGGGGCGGTCGAGGGGGGTGCGGATCGACGGGGAATAATTCCTGGCGCCGATTAATGACGGTTTGCTGAAAAAAATTTGACAAATTTCAGAGTTTTTGAAAAAAAACAAAAAAAATTTAAGACAAAAAAAAATTCTGAAATGTTCGTACACTGAAAATTTCGATGGCGTTGTGCAAGACAAAACGTATGAAGACCTTCTAATGAAAACCAGGTAAGAATATTTGAATATTTACTGCTTTTAGACGTTAAAATATCTGAAAAATCGATGCACCATTACACCTCGGTACTGATTTGTATAGGAATTTAGACAACAAAATTTAGCAATTCCCACCATCGGGGGTGGTCGAGGGGGGTGCGGATCGACGGGGAATAAATCCTGGCGCCGATTAATGACGGTTTGCTGAAAAAAATTTGACAAATTTCAGAGTATTTGACAAAAAACAAAAAAAATTTAAGGCAAAAAAAAATTCTGAAATGTTTGCACACTGAAAATTTCGATGGCGTTGTGCAAGACAAAACGAATGAAGACCTTCTGCTGAAAACCCGGTAAGAATATGTGAATATTTACTGCTTTTAGACGTTAAAATATCTGAAAAATCGATGTACCATTACACCTCGGTACTGATTTGTATAGGAATTTAGACAACAAAATTTAGCAATTCCCACCATCGGGGGCGGTCGAGGGGGGTGCGGATCGACGGGGAATATATCCTGGCGCCGATTAATGACGGTTTGCTGAAAAAAAAATGACAAATTTCAGAGTATTTGACAAAAAACAAAAAAAATTTAAGGCAAAAAAAAAAACTGAAATGTTTGCACACTGAAAATTTCGATGGCGTTGTGCAAGACAAAACGAATGAAGACCTTCTGCTGAAAACCCGGTAAGAATATTTAATATTTACTGCTTTTAGACGTTAAAATATCTGAAAAATCGATGTACCATTACACCTCGGTACTGATTTGTATAGGAATTTAGACAACAAAATTTAGCAATTCCCACCATCGGGGGCGGTCGAGGGGGGTGCGGATCGACGGGGAATATATCCTGGCGCCGATTAATGACGGTTTGCTGAAAAAAATTTGACAAATATCAGAGTTTTTGACAAAAAACAAAAAAAATTTAAGGCAAAAAAAAATTCTGAAATGTTTGCACACTGAAAATTTCGATGGCGTTGTGCAAGACAAAACGAATGAAGACCTTCTGCTGAAAACCCGGTAAGAATATGTGAATATTTACTGCTTTTAGACGTTAAAATATCTGAAAAATCGATGTACCATTACACCTCGGTACTGATTTGTATAGGAATTTAGACAACAAAATTTAGCAATTCCCACCATCGGGGGCGGTCGAGGGGGGTGCGGATCGACGGGGAATAATTCCTGGCGCCGATTAATGACGGTTTGCTGAAAAAAATTTGACAAATTTCAGAGTTTTTGACAAAAAACAAAAAAAATTTAAGGCAAAAAAATATTCTGAAATGTTTGCACACTGAAAATTTCGATGGCGTTGTGCAAGACAAAACGAATGAAGACCTTCTGCTGAAAACCCGGTAAGAATATGTGAATATTTACTGCTTTTAGACGTTAAAATATCTGAAAAATCGATGTACCATTACACCTCGGTACTGATTTGTATAGGAATTTAGACAACAAAATTTAGCAATTCCCACCATCGGGGGCGGTCGAGGGGGGTGCGGATCGACGGGGAATAATTCCTGGCGCCGATTAATGACGGTTTGCTGAAAAAAATTTGACAAATTTCAGAGTTTTTGACAAAAAACAAAAAAAATTTAAGGCAAAAAAAAATTCTGAAATGTTCGTACACTGAAAATTTCGATGACGTTGTGCAAGACAAAACGTATGAAGACCTTCTGCTGAAAACCCGGTAAGAATATTTGAATATTTACTGCTTTTAGACGTTAAAATATCTGAAAAATCGATGTACCATTACACCTCGGTACTGATTTGTATAGGAATTTAGACAACAAAATTTAGCAATTCCCACCATCGGGGGCGGTCGAGGGGGGTGCGGATCGACGGGGAATAATTTCTGGCGCCGATTAATGACGGTTTGCTGAAAAAAAAATGACAAATTTCAGAGTATTTGACACAAAACAAAAAAAATTTAAGGCAAAAAAAAAATCTGAAATGTTTGCACACTGAAAATTTCGATGGCGTTGTGCAAGACAAAACGAATGAAGACCTTCTGCTGAAAACCCGGTAAGAATATTTAATATTTACTGCTTTTAGACGTTAAAATATCTGAAAAATCGATGTACCATTACACCTCGGTACTGATTTGTATAGGAATTTAGACAACAAAATTTAGCAATTCCCACCATCGGGGGCGGTCGAGGGGGGTGCGGATCGACTGGGAATATATCCTGGCGCCGATTAATGACGGTTTGCTGAAAAAAATTTGACAAATTTCAGAGTTTTTGACAAAAAACAAAAAAAATTTAAGGCAAAAAAATATTCTGAAATGTTTGCACACTGAAAATTTCGATGGCGTTGTGCAAGACAAAACGAATGAAGACCTTCTGCTGAAAACCCGGTAAGAATATGTGAATATTTACTGCTTTTAGACGTTAAAATATCTGAAAAATCGATGTACCATTACACCTCGGTACTGATTTGTATAGGAATTTAGACAACAAAATTTAGCAATTCCCACCATCGGGGGCGGTCGAGGGGGGTGCGGATCGACGGGGAATAATTCCTGGCGCCGATTAATGACGGTTTGCTGAAAAAAATTTGACAAATTTCAGAGTTTTTGACAAAAAACAAAAAAAATTTAAGGCAAAAAAAAATTCTGAAATGTTCGTACACTGAAAATTTCGATGGCGTTGTGCAAGACAAAACGAATGAAGACCTTCTGCTGAAAACCCGGTAAGAATATTTGAATATTTACTGCTTTTAGACGTTAAAATATCTGAAAAATCGATGTACCATTACACCTCGGTACTGATTTGTATAGGAATTTAGACAACAAAATTTAGCAATTCCCACCATCGGGGGCGGTCGAGGGGGGTGCGGATCGACGGGGAATAATTCCTGGCGCCGATTAATGACGGTTTGCTGAAAAAAATTTGACAAATTTCAGAGTTCTTGACAAAAAACAAAAAAAATTTAACGCAAAAAAAATTTCTGAAATTTTTGCACACTGAAAATTTCGATGACGTTGTGCAAGACAAAACGAATGAAGACCTTCTGCTGAAAACCCGGTAAGAATATTTGAATATTGACGGCTTTTAGACGTTAAAATATGCTGAAAAAAATTTGACAAATTTCAGAGATTTTGACAAAAAACAAAAAAAATTTAAGGCAAAAAAAAATTCTGAAATGTTTGTGCACTGAAAATTTCGAAGGCGTTGTGCAAGACAAAACGAATAAAGACCTTCTGCTGAAAACCCGATAAGAATATTTGAATATTTACTGCTTTTAGACGTTAAAATATCTGAAAAATCGATGTACCATTACACCTCGGTACTGATTTGTATAGGAATTTAGACAACAAAATTTAGCAATTCCCACCATCGGGGGCGGTCGAGGGGGGTGCGGATCGACGGGGAATAATTCCTGGCGCCGATTAATGACGGTTGGCTGAAAAAAATTTGACAAATTTCAGAGTTTTTGACAAAAAACAAAAAAAATATAAGGCAAAAAAAAATTCTGAAATGTTTGCACACTGAAAACTTCGATGGCGTTGTGCAAGACAAAACGAATGAAGACCTTCTGCTGAAAACCCGGTAAGAATATTTGAATATTTACTGCTTTTAGACGTTAAAATATCTGAAAAATCGATGTACCTACCATTACACCTCGGTACGGTACTGATTTGTATAGGAATTTAGACAACAAAATGTAGCAATTCTCACCATCGGAGGCGGTCGAGGGGGGTGCGGATCGACGGGGAATAATTCCTGGCGCCGATTAATGACGGTTTGCTGAAAAAAATTTGACAAATTTCAGAGTTTTTGACAAAAAACAAAAAAAATTTAAGGCACAAAAAAATTCTGAAATGTTTGCACACTGAAAATTTCGATGGCGTTGTGCAAGACAAAACGAATGAAGACCTTCTGCTGAAAACCCGGTAAGAATATTTGAATATTTACTGCTTTTAGACGTTAAAATATCTGAAAAATCGATGTACCATTACACCTCGGTACTGATTTGTATAGGAATTTAGACAACAAAATTTAGCAATTCCCACCATCGGGGGCGGTCGAGGGGGGTGCGGATCGACGGGGAATAATTCCTGGCGCCGATTAATGACGGTTCGCTAAAAATAATTTGACAAATTTCAGAGTTTTTGACAAAAAACAAAAAAAATTTAAGGCAAAAAAAAAATCTGAAATGTTTGCACACTGAAAATTTCGATGGCGTTGTGCAAGACAAAACGAATGAAGACCTTCTGCTGAAAACCCGGTAATAATAATAATAATAATAATAATAATTTATTGGCATCAGGAAAAAGTACAATGCGGTGAATTTTACATTATATGACTTAATCAACTAGAGACATGAATTAATAACACAGTGATCAATGGCCCCCGAGCTAGGAAAATCCTGTGTTACGGGGGACATCCAATCCGTCTATATGTTAACAATTATGATATAGGATTTATTGAGAGGTAAGGTAAGTACGATGCCTTTATTATTATAAGCAAGTAGGACAAATGGTAAGAAAGTGTGGAGTAGTCGTTTGTGGTTATATATGGATTGTGTATGTGTTTGTGTGCGTGCGTGTGTGTGTGTGTGTGAGTGAGTGTGTGTGTGTGTGTGTGTGTGTGTGTGTGTGTGTGTGTGTGTGTGTGTGTGTGTGTGTGTGTGTGAGTGTGTGTGTGTGTGTGTGTGTGTGTGTGTGTGTGTGTATTCATATTATTTATATGGTGGAATTAGCAACTCTTCTGTATCATCATAATTTAAGGTGAGCAAGTATTCTTTTATTTTCATTTTACAGTGGTGTAAGTTAAGATGGTGTATATTTAGCTTATTATGAATTTTGTTGTAGAGTAAAGCGCTAGAGTATTTGTAGTGTCGTTGTGCAAAACATGTATTTGTGTAAGTAAGAATATTTAATATTTACTGCTTTTAGACGTTAAAATATCTGAAAAATCGATGTACCATTACACCTCGGTACTGATTTGTATAGGAATTTAGACAACAAAACTTAGCAAGTCCCACCATCGGGGGCGGTCGAGGGGGGTGCGGATCAACGGGGAATAATTCCTGGCGCCGATTAATGACGGTTTGCTGAAAAAAATTTGACAAATTTCAGAGTTTTTGACAAAAAAAAAAAAAATTTAAGGCAAAAAAAATTCTGAAATGTTTGCGCAATGAAAATTTCGAAGGCGTTGTGCAAGACAAAACGAATGAAGACCTTCTGCTGAAAACCCGGTAAGAATATTTGAATATTTACTGCTTTTAGACGTTAAAATATCTGAAAAATCGATGTACCATTACACCTCGGTACTGATTTGTATAGGAATTTAGACAACAAAATTTAGCAATTCCCACCATCGGGGGCGGTCGAGGGGGGTGCGGATCGACGGGGAATAATTCCTGGCGCCGATTAATGACGGTTTGCTGAAAAAAATTTGACAAATTTCAGAGTTTTTGACAAAAAAAAAAAAAATTTAAGGCAAAAAAAAATTCTGAAATGTTTGCGCACTGAAAATTTCGAAGGCGTTGTGCAAGACAAAACGAATAAAGACCTTCTGCTGAAAACCCGGTAAGAATATTTGAATATTTACTGCTTTTAGACGTTAAAATATCTGAAAAATCGATGTACCATTACACCTCGGTACTGATTTGTATAGGAATTTAGACAACAAAATTTAGCAATTCCCACCATCGGGGGCGGTCGAGGGGGGTGCGGATCGACGGGGAATAATTCCTGGCGCCGATTAATGACGGTTTGCTGAAAAAAATTTGACAAATTTCAGAGTTTTTGACAAAAAACAAAAAAAATTTAAGGCAAAAAAAAATTCTGAAATGTTTGCACACTGAAAATTTCGATGGCGTTGTGCAAGACAAAACGAATGAAGACCTTCTGCTGAAACCCCGGTAAGAATATTTAATATTTACTGCTTTTAGACGTTAAAATATCTGAAAAATCGATGTACCATTACACCTCGGTACTGATTTGTATAGGAATTTAGACAACAAAATTTAGCAATTCCCACCATCGGGGGCGGTCGAGGGGGGTGCGGATCGACGGGGAATAATTCCTGGCGCCGATTAATGACGGTTTGCTGAAAAAAATTAGACAAAATTCAGAGTTTTTGATAAAAAACAAAAAAAATTTAAGGCAAAACAAAATTCTGAAATGTTTGCACACTGAAAATTTCGATGGCGTTGTGCAAGACAAAACGAATGAAGACCTTCTGCTGAAAACCCGGTAAGAATATTTGAATATTTACTGCTTTTAGACGTTAAAATATCTGAAAAATCGATGTACCATTACACCTCGGTACTGATTTGTATAGGAATTTAGACAACAAAATTTAGCAATTCCCACCATCGGGGGCGGTCGAGGGGGGTGCGGATCGACGGGGAATAATTCCTGGCGCCGATTAATGACGGTTTGCTGAAAAAAATTTGACACATTTCAGAGTTCTTGACAAAAAACAAAAAAATTTAAGGCAAAAAAAAATTCTGAAATGTTTGCACACTGAAAATTTCGATGGCGTTGTGCAAGACAAAACGAATGAAGACCTTCTGCTGAAAACCCGGTAAGAATATTTGAATATTTACTGCTTTTAGACGTTAAAATATCTGAAAAATCGATGTACCTACCATTACACCTCGGTACGGTACTGATTTGTATAGGAATTTAGACAACAAAATGTAGCAATTCTCACCATCGGAGGCGGTCGAGGGGGGTGCGGATCGACGGGGAATAATTCCTGGCGCCGATTAATGACGGTTTGCTGAAAAAAATTTGACAAATTTCAGAGTTTTTGACAAAAAACAAAAAAAATTTAAGGCACAAAAAAATTCTGAAATGTTTGCACACTGAAAATTTCGATGGCGTTGTGCAAGACAAAACGAATGAAGACCTTCTGCTGAAAACCCGGTAAGAATATTTAATATTTACTGCTTTTAGACGTTAAAATATCTGAAAAATCGATGTACCATTACACCTCGGTACTGATTTGTATAGGAATTTAGACAACAAAATTTAGCAATTCCCACCATCGGGGGCGGTCGAGGGGGGTGCGGATCGACGGGGAATAATTCCTGGCGCCGATTAATGACGGTTTGCTAAAAATAATTTGACAAATTTCAGAGTTTTTGACAAAAAACAAAAAAAATTTAAGGCAAAAAAAAAATCTGAAATGTTTGCACACTGAAAATTTCGATGGCGTTGTGCAAGACAAAACGAATGAAGACCTTCTGCTGAAAACCCGGTAAGAATATTTAATATTTACTGCTTTTAGACGTTAAAATATCTGAAAAATCGATGTACCATTACACCTCGGTACTGATTTGTATAGGAATTTAGACAACAAAATTTAGCAATTCCCACCATCGGGGGCGGTCGAGGGGGGTGCGGATCGACGGGGAATAATTCCTGGCGCCGATTAATGACGGTTTGCTGAAAAAAATTAGACAAAATTCAGAGTTTTTGATAAAAAACAAAAAAAATTTAAGGCACAAAAAAATTCTGAAATGTTTGCACACTGAAAATTTCGATGGCGTTGTGCAAGACAAAACGAATGAAGACCTTCTGCTGAAAACCCGGTAAGAATATTTAATATTTACTGCTTTTAGACGTTAAAATATCTGAAAAATCGATGTACCATTACACCTCGGTACTGATTTGTATAGGAATTTAGACAACAAAATTTAGCAATTCCCACCATCGGGGGCGGTCGAGGGGGGTGCGGATCGACGGGGAATAATTCCTGGCGCCGATTAATGACGGTTTGCTAAAAATAATTTGACAAATTTCAGAGTTTTTGACAAAAAACAAAAAAAATTTAAGGCAAAAAAAAAATCTGAAATGTTTGCACACTGAAAATTTCGATGGCGTTGTGCAAGACAAAACGAATGAAGACCTTCTGCTGAAAACCCGGTAAGAATATTTGAATATTTACTGCTTTTAGACGTTAAAATATCTGAAAAATCGATGTACCATTACACCTCGGTACTGATTTGTATAGGAATTTAGACAACAAAATTTAGCAATTCCCACCATCGGGGGCGGTCGAGGGGGGTGCGGATCGACGGGGAATAATTCCTGGCGCCGATTAATGACGGTTTGCTGAAAAAAATTTGACAAATTTCAGAGTTTTTGACAAAAAACAAAAAAAATTTAAGGCAAAAAAAAATTCTGAAATGTTTGCACACTGAAAATTTCGATGGCGTTGTGCAAGACAAAACGAATGAAGACCTTCTGCTGAAAACCCGGTAAGAATATTTAATATTTACTGCTTTTAGACGTTAAAATATCTGAAAAATCGATGTACCATTACACCTCGGTACTGATTTGTATAGGAATTTAGACAACAAAACTTAGCAAGTCCCACCATCGGGGGCGGTCGAGGGGGGTGCGGATCAACGGGGAATAATTCCTGGCGCCGATTAATGACGGTTTGCTGAAAAAAATTTGACAAATTTCAGAGTTTTTGACAAAAAAAAAAAAAAATTAAGGCAAAAAAAATTCTGAAATGTTTGCGCAATGAAAATTTCGAAGGCGTTGTGCAAGACAAAACGAATAAAGACCTTCTGCTGAAAACCCGGTAAGAATATTTGAATATTTACTGCTTTTAGACGTTAAAATATCTGAAAAATCGATGTACCATTACACCTCGGTACTGATTTGTATAGGAATTTAGACAACAAAATTTAGCAATTCCCACCATCGGGGGCGGTCGAGGGGGGTGCGGATCGACGGGGAATAATTCCTGGCGCCGATTAATGACGGTTTGCTGAAAAAAATTTGACACATTTCAGAGTTCTTGACAAAAAACAAAAAAATTTAAGGCAAAAAAAAATTCTGAAATGTTTGCACACTGAAAATTTCGATGGCGTTGTGCAAGACAAAACGAATGAAGACCTTCTGCTGAAAACCCGGTAAGAATATTTAATATTTACTGCTTTTAGACGTTAAAATATCTGAAAAATCGATGTACCATTACACCTCGGTACTGATTTGTATAGGAATTTAGACAACAAAATTTAGCAATTCCCACCATCGGGGGCGGTCGAGGGGGGTGCGGATCGACGGGGAATAATTCCTGGCGCCGATTAATGACGGTTTGCTAAAAATAATTTGACAAATTTCAGAGTTTTTGACAAAAAACAAAAAAAATTTAAGGCAAAAAAAAAATCTGAAATGTTTGCACACTGAAAATTTCGATGGCGTTGTGCAAGACAAAACGAATGAAGACCTTCTGCTGAAAACCCGGTAAGAATATTTGAATATTTACTGCTTTTAGACGTTAAAATATCTGAAAAATCGATGTACCATTACACCTCGGTACTGATTTGTATAGGAATTTAGACAACAAAATTTAGCAATTCCCACCATCGGGGGCGGTCGAGGGGGGTGCGGATCGACGGGGAATAATTCCTGGCGCCGATTAATGACGGTTTGCTGAAAAAAATTTGACAAATTTCAGAGTTTTTGACAAAAAACAAAAAAAATTTAAGGCAAAAAAAAATTCTGAAATGTTTGCACACTGAAAATTTCGATGGCGTTGTGCAAGACAAAACGAATGAAGACCTTCTGCTGAAAACCCGGTAAGAATATTTAATATTTACTGCTTTTAGACGTTAAAATATCTGAAAAATCGATGTACCATTACACCTCGGTACTGATTTGTATAGGAATTTAGACAACAAAACTTAGCAAGTCCCACCATCGGGGGCGGTCGAGGGGGGTGCGGATCAACGGGGAATAATTCCTGGCGCCGATTAATGACGGTTTGCTGAAAAAAATTTGACAAATTTCAGAGGTTTTGACAAAAACAAAAAAAAATTTAAGGCAAAAAAAATTCTGAAATGTTTGCGCAATGAAAATTTCGAAGGCGTTGTGCAAGACAAAACGAATAAAGACCTTCTGCTGAAAACCCGGTAAGAATATTTGAATATTTACTGCTTTTAGACGTTAAAATATCTGAAAAATCGATGTACCATTACACCTCGGTACTGATTTGTATAGGAATTTAGACAACAAAATTTAGCAATTCCCACCATCGGGGGCGGTCGAGGGGGGTGCGGATCGACGGGGAATAATTCCTGGCGCCGATTAATGACGGTTTGCTGAAAAAAATTTGACACATTTCAGAGTTCTTGACAAAAAACAAAAAAATTTAAGGCAAAAAAAATTCTGAAATGTTTGCGCACTGAAAATTTCGAAGGCGTTGTGCAAGACAAAACGAATAAAGACCTTCTGCTGAAAACCCGGTAAGAATATTTGAATATTTACTGCTTTTAGACGTTAAAATATCTGAAAAATCGATGTACCATTACACCTCGGTACTGATTTGTATAGGAATTTAGACAACAAAATTTAGCAATTCCCACCATCGGGGGCGGTCGAGGGGGGTGCGGATCGACGGGGAATAATTCCTGGCGCCGATTAATGACGGTTTGCTGAAAAAAATTTGACAAATTTCAGAGTTTTTGACAAAAAACAAAAAAAATTTAAGGCAAAAAAAAATTCTGAAATGTTTGCACACTGAAAATTTCGATGGCGTTGTGCAAGACAAAACGAATGAAGACCTTCTGCTGAAAACCCGGTAAGAATATTTAATATTTACTGCTTTTAGACGTTAAAATATCTGAAAAATCGATGTACCATTACACCTCGGTACTGATTTGTATAGGAATTTAGACAACAAAATTTAGCAATTCCCACCATCGGGGGCGGTCGAGGGGGGTGCGGATCGACGGGGAATAATTCCTGGCGCCGATTAATGACGGTTTGCTGAAAAAAATTAGACAAAATTCAGAGTTTTTGATAAAAAACAAAAAAAATTTAAGGCAAAACAAAATTCTGAAATGTTTGCACACTGAAAATTTCGATGGCGTTGTGCAAGACAAAACGAATGAAGACCTTCTGCTGAAAACCCGGTAAGAATATTTGAATATTTACTGCTTTTAGACGTTAAAATATCTGAAAAATCGATGTACCATTACACCTCGGTACTGATTTGTATAGGAATTTAGACAACAAAATTTAGCAATTCCCACCATCGGGGGCGGTCGAGGGGGGTGCGGATCGACGGGGAATAATTCCTGGCGCCGATTAATGACGGTTTGCTGAAAAAAATTTGACACATTTCAGAGTTCTTGACAAAAAACAAAAAAATTTAAGGCAAAAAAAAATTCTGAAATGTTTGCACACTGAAAATTTCGATGGCGTTGTGCAAGACAAAACGAATGAAGACCTTCTGCTGAAAACCCGGTAAGAATATTTGAATATTTACTGCTTTTAGACGTTAAAATATCTGAAAAATCGATGTACCATTACACCTCGGTACTGATTTGTATAGGAATTTAGACAACAAAATTTAGCAATTCCCACCATCGGGGGCGGTCGAGGGGGGTGCGGATCGACGGGGAATAATTCCTGGCGCCGATTAATGACGGTTTGCTGAAAAAAATTTGACACATTTCAGAGTTCTTGACAAAAAACAAAAAAATTTAAGGCAAAAAAAAATTCTGAAATGTTTGCACACTGAAAATTTCGATGGCGTTGTGCAAGACAAAACGAATGAAGACCTTCTGCTGAAAACCCGGTAAGAATATTTGAATATTTACTGCTTTTAGACGTTAAAATATCTGAAAAATCGATGTACCTACCATTACACCTCGGTACGGTACTGATTTGTATAGGAATTTAGACAACAAAATGTAGCAATTCTCACCATCGGAGGCGGTCGAGGGGGGTGCGGATCGACGGGGAATAATTCCTGGCGCCGATTAATGACGGTTTGCTGAAAAAAATTTGACAAATTTCAGAGTTTTTGACAAAAAACAAAAAAAATTTAAGGCAAAAAAAAATTCTGAAATCTTTGCACACTGAAAATTTCGATGGCGTTGTGCAAGACAAAACGAATGAAGACCTTCTGCTGAAAACCCGGTAAGAATATTTGAATATTTACTGCTTTTAGACGTTAAAATATCTGAAATATCGATGTACCATTACACCTCGGTACTGATTTGTATAGGAATTTAGACAACAAAATTTGGCAATTCCCACCATCGGGGGCGGTCGAGGGGGGTGCGGATCGACGGGGAATAATTCCTGGCGCCGATTAATGACGGTTTGCTGAAAAAAATTTGACAAATTTCAGAGTTTTTGACAAAAAACAAAAAAAATTTAAGGCAAAAAAAAATTCTGAAATCTTTGCACACTGAAAATTTCGATGGCGTTGTGCAAGACAAAACGAATGAAGACCTTCTGCTGAAAACCCGGTAAGAATATTTGAATATTTACTGCTTTTAGACGTTAAAATATCTGAAATATCGATGTACCATTACACCTCGGTACTGATTTGTATAGGAATTTAGACAACAAAATTTAGCAATTCCCACCATCGGGGGCGGTCGAGGGGGGTGCGGATCGACGGGGAATAATTCCTGGCGCCGATTAATGACGGTTTGCTGAAAAAAATTTGACAAATTTCAGAGTTTTTGACAAAAAACAAAAAAAAATTAAGGCAAAACAAAATTCTGAAATGTTTGCACACTGAAAATTTCGATGGCGTTGTGCAAGACAAAACGAATGAAGACCTTCTGCTGAAAACCCGGTAAGAATATTTGAATATTTACTGCTTTTAGACGTTAAAATATCTGAAAAATCGATGTACCATTACACCTCGGTACTGATTTGTATAGGAATTTAGACAACAAAATTTAGCAATTCCCACCATCGGGGGCGGTCGAGGGGGGTGCGGATCGACGGGGAATAATTCCTGGCGCCGATTAATGACGGTTTGCTGAAAAAAATTTGACAAATTTCAGAGTTTTTGACAAAAAACAAAAAAAATTTAAGACAAAAAAAAAAATTCTGAAATGTTCGTACACTGAAAATTTCGATGGCGTTGTGCAAGACAAAACGTATGAAGACCTTCTAATGAAAAGCAGGTAAGAATATTTGAATATTTACTGCTTTTAGACGTTAAAATATCTGAAAAATCGATGCACCATTACACCTCGGTACTGATTTGTATAGGAATTTAGACAACAAAATTTAGCAATTCCCACCATCGGGGGCGGTCGAGGGGGGTGCGGATCGACGGGGAATAAATCCTGGCGCCGATTAATGACGGTTTGCTGAAAAAAATTTGACAAATTTCAGAGTATTTGACAAAAAACAAAAAAAATTTAAGGCAAAAAAAAATTCTGAAATGTTTGCACACTGAAAATTTCGATGGCGTTGTGCAAGACAAAACGAATGAAGACCTTCTGCTGAAAACCCGGTAAGAATATGTGAATATTTACTGCTTTTAGACGTTAAAATATCTGAAAAATCGATGTACCATTACACCTCGGTACTGATTTGTATAGGAATTTAGACAACAAAATTTAGCAATTCCCACCATCGGGGGCGGTCGAGGGGGGTGCGGATCGACGGGGAATAATTCCTGGCGCCGATTAATGACGGTTTGCTGAAAAAAAAATGACAAATTTCAGAGTATTTGACAAAAAACAAAAAAAATTTAAGGCAAAAAAAAAAACTGAAATGTTTGCACACTGAAAATTTCGATGGCGTTGTGCAAGACAAAACGAATGAAGACCTTCTGCTGAAAACCCGGTAAGAATATTTAATATTTACTGCTTTTAGACGTTAAAATATCTGAAAAATCGATGTACCATTACACCTCGGTACTGATTTGTATAGGAATTTAGACAACAAAATTTAGCAATTCCCACCATCGGGGGCGGTCGAGGGGGGTGCTGATCGACGGGGAATATATCCTGGCGCCGATTAATGACGGTTTGCTGAAAAAAATTTGACAAATATCAGAGTTTTTGACAAAAAACAAAAAAAATTTAAGGCAAAAAAAAATTCTGAAATGTTTGCACACTGAAAATTTCGATGGCGTTGTGCAAGACAAAACGAATGAAGACCTTCTGCTGAAAACCCGGTAAGAATATGTGAATATTTACTGCTTTTAGACGTTAAAATATCTGAAAAATCGATGTACCATTACACCTCGGTACTGATTTGTATAGGAATTTAGACAACAAAATTTAGCAATTCCCACCATCGGGGGCGGTCGAGGGGGGTGCGGATCGACGGGGAATAATTCCTGGCGCCGATTAATGACGGTTTGCTGAAAAAAATTTGACAAATTTCAGAGTTTTTGACAAAAAACAAAAAAAATTTAAGGCAAAAAAATATTCTGAAATGTTTGCACACTGAAAATTTCGATGGCGTTGTGCAAGACAAAACGAATGAAGACCTTCTGCTGAAAACCCGGTAAGAATATGTGAATATTTACTGCTTTTAGACGTTAAAATATCTGAAAAATCGATGTACCATTACACCTCGGTACTGATTTGTATAGGAATTTAGACAACAAAATTTAGCAATTCCCACCATCGGGGGCGGTCGAGGGGGGTGCGGATCGACGGGGAATAATTCCTGGCGCCGATTAATGACGGTTTGCTGAAAAAAATTTGACAAATTTCAGAGTTTTTGACAAAAAACAAAAAAAATTTAAGGCAAAAAAAAATTCTGAAATGTTCGTACACTGAAAATTTCGATGACGTTGTGCAAGACAAAACGTATGAAGACCTTCTGCTGAAAACCCGGTAAGAATATTTGAATATTTACTGCTTTTAGACGTTAAAATATCTGAAAAATCGATGTACCATTACACCTCGGTACTGATTTGTATAGGAATTTAGACAACAAAATTTAGCAATTCCCACCATCGGGGGCGGTCGAGGGGGGTGCGGATCGACGGGGAATAATTCCTGGCGCCGATTAATGACGGTTTGCTGAAAAAAAAATGACAAATTTCAGAGTATTTGACACAAAACAAAAAAAATTTAAGGCAAAAAAAAAATCTGAAATGTTTGCACACTGAAAATTTCGATGGCGTTGTGCAAGACAAAACGAATGAAGACCTTCTGCTGAAAACCCGGTAAGAATATTTAATATTTACTGCTTTTAGACGTTAAAATATCTGAAAAATCGATGTACCATTACACCTCGGTACTGATTTGTATAGGAATTTAGACAACAAAATTTAGCAATTCCCACCATCGGGGGCGGTCGAGGGGGGTGCGGATCGACTGGGAATATATCCTGGCGCCGATTAATGACGGTTTGCTGAAAAAAATTTGACAAATTTCAGAGTTTTTGACAAAAAACAAAAAAAATTTAAGGCAAAAAAAAATTCTGAAATGTTTGCACACTGAAAATTTCGATGGCGTTGTGCAAGACAAAACGAATGAAGACCTTCTGCTGAAAACCCGGTAAGAATATTTGAATATTTACTGCTTTTAGACGTTAAAATATCTGAAAAATCGATGTACCTACCATTACACCTCGGTACGGTACTGATTTGTATAGGAATTTAGACAACAAAATGTAGCAATTCTCACCATCGGAGGCGGTCGAGGGGGGTGCGGATCGACGGGGAATAATTCCTGGCGCCGATTAATGACGGTTTGCTGAAAAAAAATTGACAAATTTCAGAGATTTTGACAAAAACAAAAAAAATTTAAGGCACAAAAAAATTCTGAAATGTTTGCACACTGAAAATTTCGATGGCGTTGTGCAAGACAAAACGAATGAAGACCTTCTGCTGAAAACCCGGTAAGAATATTTGAATATTTACTGCTTTTAGACGTTAAAATATCTGAAAAATCGATGTACCTACCATTACACCTCGGTACGGTACTGATTTGTATAGGAATTTAGACAACAAAATGTAGCAATTCTCACCATCGGAGGCGGTCGAGGGGGGTGCGGATCGACGGGGAATAATTCCTGGCGCCGATTAATGACGGTTTGCTGAAAAAAAATTGACAAATTTCAGAGTTTTTGACAAAAAACAAAAAAAATTTAAGGCAAAAAAAAATTCTGAAATGTTCGTACACTGAAAATTTCGATGGCGTTGTGCAAGACAAAACGAATGAAGACCTTCTGCTGAAAACCCGGTAAGAATATTTGAATATTTACTGCTTTTAGACGTTAAAATATCTGAAAAATTGATGTACCATTACACCTCGGTACTGATTTGTATAGGAATTTAGACAACAAAATTTAGCAATTCCCACCATCGGGGGCGGTCGAGGGGGGTGCGGATCGACGGGGAATAATTCCTGGCGCCGATTAATGACGGTTTGCTGAAAAAAATTTGACAAATTTCAGAGTTTTTGACAAAAAACAAAAAAAATTTAAGGCAAAAAAATATTCTGAAATGTTTGCACACTGAAAATTTCGATGGCGTTGTGCAAGACAAAACGAATGAAGACCTTCTGCTGAAAACCCGGTAAGAATATGTGAATATTTACTGCTTTTAGACGTTAAAATATCTGAAAAATCGATGTACCATTACACCTCGGTACTGATTTGTATAGGAATTTAGGCAACAAAATTTAGCAATTCCCACCATCGGGGGCGGTCGAGGGGGGTGCGGATCGACGGGGAATAATTCCTGGCGCCGATTAATGACGGTTTGCTGAAAAAAATTTTCATAAATGTTTTAATAAATGTTTGCACACTGAAAATTTCGATGGCGTTGTGCAAGACAAAACGAATGAAGACCTTCTGCTGAAAACCCGGTAAGAATATTTGAATATTTACTGCTTTTAGACGTTAAAATATCTGAAAAATCGATGTACCTACCATTACACCTCGGTACGGTACTGATTTGTATAGGAATTTAGACAACAAAATTTAGCAATTCTCACCATCGGAGGCGGTCGAGGGGGGTGCAGATCGACGGGTAATAATTCCTGGCGCCGATTAATGACGGTTTGCTGAAAAAAAATTGACAAATTTCAGAGTTTTTGACAAAAACAAAAAAAATTTAAGGCAAAAAAAAATTCTGAAATGTTTGCACACTGAAAATTTCGATGGCGTTGTGCAAGACAAAACGAATGAAGACCTTCTGCTGAAAACCCGGTAAGAATATTTGAATATTTACTGCTTTTAGACGTTAAAATATCTGAAAAATCGATGTACCATTACACCTCGGTACTGATTTGTATAGGAATTTAGACAACAAAATTTAGCAATTCCCACCATCGGGGGCGGTCGAGGGGGGTGCGGATCGACGGGGAATAATTCCTGGCGCCGATTAATGACGGTTTGCTGAAAAAAATTTGACAAATTTCAGAGTTTTTGACAAAAAACAAAAAAAATTTAAGGCAAAAAAAAATTCTGAAATGTTTGCACACTGAAAATTTCGATGGCGTTGTGCAAGACAAAACGAATGAAGACCTTCTGCTGAAAACCCGGTAAGAATATTTAATATTTACTGCTTTTAGACGTTAAAATATCTGAAAAATCGATGTACCATTACACCTCGGTACTGATTTGTATAGGAATTTAGACAACAAAATTTAGCAATTCCCACCATCGGGGGCGGTCGAGGGGGGTGCGGATCGACGGGGAATAATTCCTGGCGCCGATTAATGACGGTTTGCTGAAAAAAGTTTGACAAATTTCAGAGTTTTTGACAAAAAACAAAAAAAATTTAAGGCAAAAAAAAATTCTGAAATGTTTGCACACTGAAAATTTCGATGGCGTTGTGCAAGACAAAACGAATGAAGACCTTCTGCTGAAAACCCGGTAAGAATATTTGAATATTTACTGCTTTTAGACGTTAAAATATCTGAAAAATCGATGTACCATTACACCTCGGTACTGATTTGTATAGGAATTTAGACAACAAAATTTAGCAATTCCCACCATCGGGGGCGGTCGAGGGGGGTGCGGATCGACGGGGAATAATTCCTGGCGCCGATTAATGACGGTTTGCTGAAAAAAAATTGACAAATTTCAGAGTATTTGACAAAAAACAAAAAAAATTTAAGGCAAAAAAAAAATCTGAAATGTTTGCACACTGAAAATTTCGATGGCGTTGTGCAAGACAAAACGAATGAAGACCTTCTGCTGAAAACCCGGTAAGAATATTTAAATATTTACTGCTTTTAGACGTTAAAATATCTGAAAAATCGATGTACCATTACACCTCGGTACTGATTTGTATAGGAATTTAGACAACAAAATTCAGCAATTCCCACCATCGGGGGCGGTCGAGGGGGGTGCGGATCGACGGGGAATAATTCCTGGCGCCGATTAATGACGGTTTGCTGAAAAAAGTTTGACAAATTTCAGAGTTTTTGACAAAAAACAAAAAAAAATTAAGGCAAAAAAAAATTCTGAAATGTTTGCACACTGAAAATTTCGATGGCGTTGTGCAAGACAAAACGAATGAAGACCTTCTGCAGAAAACCCGGTAAGAATATTTAATATTTACTGCTTTTAGACGTTAAAATATCTGAAAAATCGATGTACCATTACACCTCGGTACTGATTTGTATAGGAATTTAGACAACAAAATTTAGCAATTCCCACCATCGGGGGCGGTCGAGGGGGGGGCGGTCGAGGGGGGTGCGGATCGACGGGGAATATATCCTGGCGCCGATTAATGACGGTTTGCTGAAAAAAATTTGACAAATTTCAGAGTTTTTGACAAAAAACAAAAAAAATTTAAGGCAAAAAAAAATTCTGAAATGTTTGCACACTGAAAATTTCGATGGCGTTGTGCAAGACAAAACGAATGAAGACCTTCTGCTGAAAACCCGGTAAGAATATTTGAATATTTACTGCTTTTAGACGTTAAAATATCTGAAAAATCGATGTACCATTACACCTCGGTACTGATTTGTATAGGAATTTAGACAACAAAATTTAGCAATTCCCACCATCGGGGGCGGTCGAGGGGGGTGCGGATCGACGGGGAATAATTCCTGGCGCCGATTAATGACGGTTTGCTGAAAAAAATTTGACAAATTTCAGAGTTTTTGACAAAAAACAAAAAAAAATTAAGGCAAAAAAATATTCTGAAATGTTTGCACACTGAAAATTTCGATGGCGTTGTGCAAGACAAAACGAATGAAGACCTTCTGCTGAAAACCCGGTAAGAATATTTGAATATTTACTGCTTTTAGACGTTAAAATATCTGAAAAATCGATGTACCATTACACCTCGGTACTGATTTGTATAGGAATTTAGACAACAAAATTTAGCAATTCCCACCATCGGGGGCGGTCAAGGGGGGTGCGGATCGACGGGGAATCATTCCTGGCGCCGATTAATGACGGTTTGCTGAAAAAAATTTGACAAATTTCAGAGTTTTTGACAAAAAACAAAAAAAATTTAAGGCAAAAAAAAATTCTGAAATGTTCGTACACTGAAAATTTCGATGGCGTTGTGCAAGACAAAACGTATGAAGACCTTCTGCTGAAAACCCGGTAAGAATATTTGAATATTTACTGCTTTTAGACGTTAAAATATCTGAAAAATCGATGTACCATTACACCTCGGTACTGATTTGTATAGGAATTTAGACAACAAAATTTAGCAATTCCCACCATCGGGGGCGGTCGAGGGGGGTGCGGATCGACGGGGAATAATTCCTGGCGCCGATTAATGACGGTTTGCTGAAAAAAATTTGACAAATTTCAGAGTATTTGACAAAAAACAAAAAAAATTTAAGGCAAAAAAAATTTCTGAAATGTTTGCACACTGAAAATTTCGATGGCGTTGTGCAAGATAAAACGAATGAAGACCTTCTGCTGAAAACCCGGTAAGAATATTTGAATATTTACTGCTTTTAGACGTTAAAATATCTGAAAAATCGATGTACCATTACACCTCGGTACTGATTTGTATAGGAATTTAGACAACAAAATTTAGCAATTCCCACCATCGGGGGCGGTCGAGGGGGGTGCGGATCGACGGGGAATAATTCCTGGCGCCGATTAATGACGGTTTGCTGAAAAAAAATTGACAAATTTCAGAGTATTTGACAAAAAACAAAAAAAAATTAAGGCAAAAAAAAAATCTGAAATGTTTGCACACTGAAAATTTCGATGGCGTTGTGCAAGACAAAACGAATGAAGACCTTCTGCTGAAAACCCGGTAAGAATATTTAAATATTTACTGCTTTTAGACGTTAAAATATCTGAAAAATCGATGTACCATTACACCTCGGTACTGATTTGTATAGGAATTTAGACAACAAAATTCAGCAATTCCCACCATCGGGGGCGGTCGAGGGGGGTGCGGATCGACGGGGAATAATTCCTGGCGCCGATTAATGACGGTTTGCTGAAAAAAGTTTGACAAATTTCAGAGTTTTTGACAAAAAAACAAAAAAAATTTAAGGCAAAAAAAAATTCTGAAATGTTTGCACACTGAAAATTTCGATGGCGTTGTGCAAGACAAAACGAATGAAGACCTTCTGCTGAAAACCCGGTAAGAATATTTGAATATTTACTGCTTTTAGACGTTAAAATATCTGAAAAATGGATGTACCATTACACCTCGGTACTGATTTGTATAGGAATTTAGACAACAAAATTTAGCAATTCCCACCATCGGGGGCGGTCGAGGGGGGTGCGGATCGACGGGGAATAATTCCTGGCGCCGATTAATGACGGTTTGCTACTAAAAAATTGACAAATTTCAGAGTTTTTGACAAAAAACAAAAAAAATTTAAGGCAAAAAAAAAATTTGAAATGTTTGCACACTGAAAATTTCGATGGCGTTGTGCAAGACAAAACGAATGAAGACCTTCTGCTGAAAACCCGGTAAGAATATTTAAATATTTACTGCTTTTAGACGTTAAAATATCTGAAAAATCGATGTACCATTACACCTCGGTACTGATTTGTATAGGAATTTAGACAACAAAATTCAGCAATTCCCACCATCGGGGGCGGTCGAGGGGGGTGCGGATCGACGGGGAATAATTCCTGGCGCCGATTAATGACGGTTTGCTGGAAAAAAATTGACAAATTTCAGAGTTTTTGACAAAAAACAAAAAAAATTTAAGGCAAAAAAAAAATCTGAAATGTTTGCACACTGAAAATTTCGATGGCGTTGTGCAAGACAAAACGAATGAAGACCTTCTGCTGAAAACCCGGTAAGAATATTTGAATATTTACTGCTTTTAGACGTTAAAATATCTGAAAAATCGATGTACCATTACACCTCGGTACTGATTTGTATAGGAATTTAGACAACAAAATTTAGCAATTCCCACCATCGGGGGCGGTCGAGGGGGGTGCGGATCGACGGGGAATAATTCCTGGCGCCGATTAATGACGGTTTGCTGAAAAAAATTTGACAAATTTCAGAGTTTTTGACAAAAAACAAAAAAAAATTTAAGGCAAAAAAAAATTCTGAAATGTTTGCACACTGAAAATTTCGATGGCGTTGTGCAAGACAAAACGAATGAAGACCTTCTGCTGAAAACCCGGTAAGAATATTTGAATATTTACTGCTTTTAGACGTTAAAATATCTGAAAAATCGATGTACCATTACACCTCGGTACTGATTTGTATAGGAATTTAGACAACAAAATTTAGCAATTCCCACCATCGGGGGCGGTCGAGGGGGGTGCGGATCGACGGGGAATAATTCCTGGCGCCGATTAATGACGGTTTGCTGAAAAAAAATTGACAAATTTCAGAGTATTTGACAAAAAACAAAAAAAATTTAAGGCAAAAAAAAAATCTGAAATGTTTGCACACTGAAAATTTCGATGGCGTTGTGCAAGACAAAACGAATGAAGACCTTCTGCTGAAAACCCGGTAAGAATATTTAAATATTTACTGCTTTTAGACGTTAAAATATCTGAAAAATCGATGTACCATTACACCTCGGTACTGATTTGTATAGGAATTTAGACAACAAAATTTAGCAATTCCCACCATCGGGGGCGGTCGAGGGGGGTGCGGATCGACGGGGAATAATTCCTGGCGCCGATTAATGACGGTTTGCTGAAAAAAGTTTGACAAATTTCAGAGTTTTTGACAAAAAACAAAAAAAATTTAAGGCAAAATAAAATTCTGAAATGTTTGCACACTGAAAATTTCGATGGCGTTGTGCAAGACAAAACGAATGAAGACCTTCTGCTGAAAACCCGGTAAGAATATTTAATATTTACTGCTTTTAGACGTTAAAATATCTGAAAAACCGATGTACCATTACACCTCGGTACTGATTTGTATAGGAATTTAGACAACAAAATTTAGCAGTTCCCACCATCGGGGGCGGCCGAGGGGGGTGCGGATCGACGGGGAATAATTCCTGGCGCCGATTAATGACGGTTTGCTGAAAAAAATTTGACAAATTTCAGAGTTTTTGACAAAAAACAAAAAAAAATTAAGGCACAAAAAAATTCTGAAATGTTTGCACACTGAAAATTTCGATGGCGTTGTGCAAGACAAAACGAATGAAGACCTTCTGCTGAAAACCCGGTAAGAATATTTGAATATTTACTGCTTTTAGACGTTAAAATATCTGAAAAATCGATGTACCATTACACCTCGGTACGGTACTGATTTGTATAGGAGTTTAGACAACAAAATGTAGCAATTCTCACCATCGGAGACGGTCGAGGGGGGTGCGGATCGACGGGGAATAATTCCTGGCGCCGATTAATGACGGTTTGCTGAAAAAAAATTGACAAATTTCAGAGTTTTTGACAAAAAACAAAAAAAATTTAAGGCAAAAAAAAAATCTGACATGTTTGCACACTGAAAATTTCGATGGCGTTGTGCAAGACAAAACGAATGAAGACCTTCTGCTGAAAACCCGGTAAGAATATTTGAATATTTACTGCTTTTAGACGTTAAAATATCTGAAAAATCGATGTACCATTACACCTCGGTACTGATTTGTATAGGAATTTAGACAACAAAATTTTGCAATTCCCACCATCGGGGGCGGTCGAGGGGGGTGCGGATCGACGGGGAATAATTCCTGGCGCCGATTAATGACGGTTTGCTGAAAAAAATTTGACAAATTTCAGAGTTTTTGACAAAAAACAAAAAAAATTTAAGGCAAAAAAAAATTCTGAAATGTTTGCACACTGAAAATTTCGATGGCGTTGTGCAAGACAAAACGAATGAAGACCTTCTGCTGAAAACCCGGTAAGAATATGTGAATATTTACTGCTTTTAGACGTTAAAATATCTGAAAAATCGATGTACCATTACACCTCGGTACTGATTTGTATAGGAATTTAGACAACAAAATTTAGCAATTCCCACCATCGGGGGCGGTCGAGGGGGGTGCGGATCGACGGGGAATATATCCTGGCGCCGATTTATGACGGTTTGCTGAAAAAAATTTGACAAATTTCAGAGTTTTTGACAAAAAACAAAAAAAATTTAAGGCAAAAAAAAAAAAAATGAAATGTTCGTACACTGAAAATTTCGATGGCGTTGTGCAAGACAAAACGAATGAAGACCTTCTGCTGAAAACCCGGTAAGAATATTTGAATATTTACTGCTTTTAGACGTTAAAATATCTGAAAAATCGATGTACCATTACACCTCGGTACTGATTTGTATAGGAATTTAGACAACAAAATTTAGCAATTCCCACCATCGGGGGCGGTCGAGGGGGGTGCGGATCGACGGGGAATAATTCCTGGCGCCGATTAATGACGGTTTGCTGAAAAAAAATTGACAAATTTCAGAGTTTTTGACAAAAAACAAAAAAAATTTAAGGCAAAAAAAAATTCTGAAATGTTTGCACACTGAAAATTTCGATGGCGTTGTGCAAGACAAAACGAATGAAGACCTTCTGCTGAAAACCCGGTAAGAATATTTGAATATTTACTGCTTTTAGACGTTAAAATATCTGAAAAATCGATGTAGCATTACACCTCGGTACTGATTTGTATAGGAATTTAGACAACAAAATTTAGCAATTCCCACCATCGGGGGCGGTCGAGGGGGGTGCGGATCGACGGGGAATAATTCCAGGCGCAGATTAATGACGGTTTGCTGAAAAAAATTTGACAAATTTCAGAGTTTTTGACAAAAAACAAAAAAAATATAAGGCAAAAAAAAATTCTGAAATGTTTGCACACTGAAAACTTCGATGGCGTTGTGCAAGACAAAACGAATGAAGACCTTCTGCTTAAAACCCGGTAAGAATATTTGAATATTTACTGCTTTTAGACGTTAAAATATCTGAAAAATCGATGTACCATTACACCTCGGTACGGTACTGATTTGTATAGGAATTTAGACAACAAAATTTAGCAATTCCCACCATCGGGGGCGGTCGAGGGGGGTGCGGATCGACGGGGAATAATTCCAGGCGCCGATTAATGACGGTTTGCTGAAAAAAATTTGACAAATTTCAGAGTTTTTGACAAAAAACAAAAAAAAATTAAGGCAAAAAAAAATTCTGAAATGTTTGCACACTGAAAATTTCGATGGCGTTGTGCAAGACAAAACGAATGAAGACCTTCTGCTGAAAACTCGGTAAGAATATTTGAATATTTACTGCTTTTAGACGTTAAAATATCTGAAATATCGATGTACCATTACACCTCGGTACTGATTTGTATAGGAATTTAGACAACAAAATTTAGCAATTCCCACCATCGGGGGCGGTCGAGGGGGGTGCGGATCGACGGGGAATAATTCCTGGCGCCGATTAATGACGGTTTGCTGAAAAAAATTTGAAAAATTTCAGAGTTTTTGACAAAAAACAAAAAAAAATTAAGGCAAAACAAAATTCTGAAATGTTTGCACACTGAAAATTTCGATAGCGTTGTGCAAGACAAAACGAATGAAGACCTTCTGCTGAAAACCCGGTAAGAATATTTGAATATTTACTGCTTTTAGACGTTAAAATATCTGAAAAAAAGATGTACCATTACACCTCGGTACTGATTTGTATAGGAATTTAGACAACAAAATTTAGCAATTCCCACCATCGGGGGCGGTCGAGGGGGGTGCGGATCGACGGGGAATAATTCCTGGCGCCGATTAATGACGGTTTGCTGAAAAAAATTTGACAAATTTCAGAGTTTTTGACAAAAAAAAAAAAAATTTAAGGCAAAAAAAAATTCTGAAATGTTTGCGCACTGAAAATTTCGAAGGCGTTGTGCAAGACAAAACGAATAAAGACCTTCTGCTGAAAACCCGGTAAGAATATTTGAATATTTACTGCTTTTAGACGTTAAAATATCTGAAAAATCGATGTACCATTACACCTCGGTACTGATTTGTATAGGAATTTAGACAACAAAATTTAGCAATTCCCACCATCGGGGGCGGTCGAGGGGGGTGCGGATCGACGGGGAATAATTCCTGGCGCCGATTAATGACGGTTTGCTGAAAAAAATTTGACAAATTTCAGAGTTTTTGACAAAAAACAAAAAAAATTTAAGGCAAAAAAAAATTCTGAAATGTTTGCACACTGAAAATTTCGATGGCGTTGTGCAAGACAAAACGAATGAAGACCTTCTGCTGAAAACCCGGTAAGAATATTTAATATTTACTGCTTTTAGACGTTAAAATATCTGAAAAATCGATGTACCATTACACCTCGGTACTGATTTGTATAGGAATTTAGACAACAAAATTTAGCAATTCCCACCATCGGGGGCGGTCGAGGGGGGTGCGGATCGACGGGGAATAATTCCTGGCGCCGATTAATGACGGTTTGCTGAAAAAAATTTGACACATTTCAGAGTTTTTGACAAAAAACAAAAAAATTTAAGGCAAAAAAAAATTCTGAAATGTTTGCACACTGAAAATTTCGATGGCGTTGTGCAAGACAAAACGAATGAAGACCTTCTGCTGAAAACCCGGTAAGAATATTTGAATATTTACTGCTTTTAGACGTTAAAATATCTGAAAAATCGATGTACCTACCATTACACCTCGGTACGGTACTGATTTGTATAGGAATTTAGACAACAAAATGTAGCAATTCTCACCATCGGAGGCGGTCGAGGGGGGTGCGGATCGACGGGGAATAATTCCTGGCGCCGATTAATGACGGTTTGCTGAAAAAAATTTGACAAATTTCAGAGTTTTTGACAAAAAACAAAAAAAATTTAAGGCACAAAAAAATTCTGAAATGTTTGCACACTGAAAATTTCGATGGCGTTGTGCAAGACAAAACGAATGAAGACCTTCTGCTGAAAACCCGGTAAGAATATTTGAATATTTACTGCTTTTAGACGTTAAAATATCTGAAAAATCGATGTACCATTACACCTCGGTACTGATTTGTATAGGAATTTAGACAACAAAATTTAGCAATTCCCACCATCGGGGGCGGTCGAGGGGGGTGCGGATCGACGGGGAATAATTCCTGGCGCCGATTAATGACGGTTTGCTAAAAATAATTTGACAAATTTCAGAGTTTTTGACAAAAAACAAAAAAAATTTAAGGCAAAAAAAAAATCTGAAATGTTTGCACACTGAAAATTTCGATGGCGTTGTGCAAGACAAAACGAATGAAGACCTTCTGCTGAAAACCCGGTAAGAATATTTAATATTTACTGCTTTTAGACGTTAAAATATCTGAAAAATCGATGTACCATTACACCTCGGTACTGATTTGTATAGGAATTTAGACAACAAAACTTAGCAAGTCCCACCATCGGGGGCGGTCGAGGGGGGTGCGGATCGACGGGGAATAATTCCTGGCGCCGATTAATGACGGTTTGCTGAAAAAAATTTGACAAATTTCAGAGTTTTTGACAAAAAAAAAAAAAATTTAATGCAAAAAAAATTCTGAAATGTTTGCGCAATGAAAATTTCGAAGGCGTTGTGCAAGACAAAACGAATAAAGACCTTCTGCTGAAAACCCGGTAAGAATATTTGAATATTTACTGCTTTTAGACGTTAAAATATCTGAAAAATCGATGTACCATTACACCTCGGTACTGATTTGTATAGGAATTTAGACAACAAAATTTAGCAATTCCCACCATCGGGGGCGGTCGAGGGGGGTGCGGATCGACGGGGAATAATTCCTGGCGCCGATTAATGACGGTTTGCTGAAAAAAATTTGACAAATTTCAGAGTTTTTGACAAAAAAAAAAAAAATTTAAGGCAAAAAAAAATTCTGAAATGTTTGCGCACTGAAAATTTCGAAGGCGTTGTGCAAGACAAAACGAATAAAGACCTTCTGCTGAAAACCCGGTAAGAATATTTGAATATTTACTGCTTTTAGACGTTAAAATATCTGAAAAATCGATGTACCATTACACCTCGGTACTGATTTGTATAGGAATTTAGACAACAAAATTTAGCAATTCCCACCATCGGGGGCGGTCGAGGGGGGTGCGGATCGACGGGGAATAATTCCTGGCGCCGATTAATGACGGTTTGCTGAAAAAAATTTGACAAATTTCAGAGTTTTTGACAAAAAACAAAAAAAATTTAAGGCAAAAAAAAATTCTGAAATGTTTGCACACTGAAAATTTCGATGGCGTTGTGCAAGACAAAACGAATGAAGACCTTCTGCTGAAAACCCGGTAAGAATATTTAATATTTACTGCTTTTAGACGTTAAAATATCTGAAAAATCGATGTACCATTACACCTCGGTACTGATTTGTATAGGAATTTAGACAACAAAATTTAGCAATTCCCACCATCGGGGGCGGTCGAGGGGGGTGCGGATCGACGGGGAATAATTCCTGGCGCCGATTAATGACGGTTTGCTGAAAAAAATTAGACAAAATTCAGAGTTTTTGATAAAAAACAAAAAAAATTTAAGGCAAAACAAAATTCTGAAATGTTTGCACACTGAAAATTTCGATGGCGTTGTGCAAGACAAAACGAATGAAGACCTTCTGCTGAAAACCCGGTAAGAATATTTGAATATTTACTGCTTTTAGACGTTAAAATATCTGAAAAATCGATGTACCATTACACCTCGGTACTGATTTGTATAGGAATTTAGACAACAAAATTTAGCAATTCCCACCATCGGGGGCGGTCGAGGGGGGTGCGGATCGACGGGGAATAATTCCTGGCGCCGATTAATGACGGTTTGCTGAAAAAAATTTAACAAATTTCAGAGTTTTTGACAAAAAACAAAAAAAATTTAAGGCAAAAAAAAATTCTGAAATGTTTGCACACTGAAAATTTCGATGGCGTTGTGCAAGACAAAACGAATGAAGACCTTCTGCTGAAAACCCGGTAAGAATATGTGAATATTTACTGCTTTTAGACGTTAAAATATCTGAAAAATCGATGTACCATTACACCTCGGTACTGATTTGTATAGGAATTTAGACAACAAAATTTAGCAATTCCCACCATCGGGGGCGGTCGAGGGGGGGTGCGGATCGACGGGGAATATATCCTGGCGCCGATTTATGACGGTTTGCTGAAAAAAATTTGACAAATTTCAGAGTTTTTGACAAAAAACAAAAAAAAATTAAGGCAAAAAAAAATTCTGAAATGTTCGTACACTGAAAATTTCGATGGCGTTGTGCAAGACAAAACGAATGAAGACCTTCTGGTGAAAACCCGGTAAGAATATTTGAATATTTACTGCTTTTAGACGTTAAAATATCTGAAAAATCGATGTACCTTTACACCTCGGTACTGATTTGTATAGGAATTTAGACAACAAAATTTAGCAATTCCCACCATCGGGGGCGGTCGAGGGGGGTGCGGATCGACGGGGAATAATTCCTGGCGCCGATTAATGACGGTTTGCTGAAAAAAAATTGACAAATTTCAGAGTTTTTGACAAAAAACAAAAAAAAATTAAGGCAAAAAAAGAATCTGAAATGTTTGCACACTGAAAATTTCGATGGCGTTGTGCAAGACAAAACGAATGAAGACCTTCTGCTGAAAACCCGGTAAGAATATTTGAATATTTACTGCTTTTAGACGTTAAAATATCTGAAAAATCGATGTACCATTACACCTCGGTACTGATTTGTATAGGAATTTAGACAACAAAATTTAGCAATTCCCACCATCGGGGGCGGTCGAGGGGGGTGCGGATCGACGGGGAATAATTCCTGGCGCCGATTAATGACGGTTTGCTGAAAAAAATTTGACACATTTCAGAGTTCTTGACAAAAAACAAAAAAATTTAAGGCAAAACAAAATTCTGAAATGTTTGCACACTGAAAATTTCGATGGCGTTGTGCAAGACAAAACGAATGAAGACCTTCTGCTGAAAACCCGGTAAGAATATTTGAATATTTACTGCTTTTAGACGTTAAAATATCTGAAAAATCGATGTACCATTACACCTCGGTACTGATTTGTATAGGAATTTAGACAACAAAATTTAGCAATTCCCACCATCGGGGGCGGTCGAGGGGGGTGCGGATCGACGGGGAATAATTCCTGGCGCCGATTAATGACGGTTTGCTGAAAAAAATTTGACAAATTTCAGAGTTTTTGACAAAAAACAAAAAAAATTTAAGGCAAAAAAAAAATCTGAAATGTTTGCACACTGAAAATTTCGATGGCGTTGTGCAAGACAAAACGAATGAAGACCTTCTGCTGAAAACCCGGTAAGAATATTTAATTATTTACTGCTCTTAGACGTTAAAATATCTGAAAAATCGATGTACCATTACACCTCGGTACTGATTTGTATAGGAATTTAGACAACAAAATTTAGCAATTCCCACCATCGGGGGCGGTCGAGGGCGGTGCGGATCGACGGGGAATAATTCCTGGCGCCGATTAATGACGGTTTGCTGAAAAAAAATTGACAAATTTCAGAGTTTTTGACAAAAAACAAAAAAAATTTAAGGCAAAAAAAAATTCTGAAATGTTCGTACACTGAAAATTTCGATGGCGTTGTGCAAGACAAAACGAATGAAGACCTTCTGCTGAAAACCCGGTAAGAATATGTGAATATTTACTGCTTTTAGACGTTAAAATATCTGAAAAATCGATGTACCATTACACCTCGGTACTGATTTGTATAGGAATTTAGACAACAAAATTTAGCAATTCCCACCATCGGGGGCGGTCGAGGGGGGTGCGGATCGACGGGGAATAATTCCTGGCGCCGATTAATGACGGTTTGCTGAAAAAAATTTGACAAATTTCAGAGTTTTTGACAAAAAACAAAAAAAATTTAAGGCAAAAAAATATTTTGAAATGTTTGCACACTGAAAATTTCGATGGCGTTGTGCAAGACAAAACGAATGAAGACCTTCTGCTGAAAACCCGGTAAGAATATGTGAATATTTACTGCTTTTAGACGTTAAAATATCTGAAAAATCGATGTACCATTACACCTCGGTACTGATTTGTATAGGAATTTAGACAACAAAATTTAGCAATTCCCACCATCGGGGGCGGTCGAGGGGGGTGCGGATCGACGGGGAATAATTCCTGGCGCCGATTAATGACGGTTTGCTGAAAAAAATTTGACAAATTTCAGAGTTTTTGACAAAAAACATAAAAAAATTAAGGCACAAAAAAATTCTGAAATGTTTGCACACTGAAAATTTCGATGGCGTTGTGCAAGACAAAACGAATGAAGACCTTCTGCTGAAAACCCGGTAAGAATATTTGAATATTTACTGCTTTTAGACGTTAAAATATCTGAAAAATCGATGTACCATTACACCTCGGTACGGTACTGATTTGTATAGGAATTTAGACAACAAAATGTAGCAATTCTCACCATCGGAGGCGGTCGAGGGGGGTGCGGATCGACGGGGAATAATTCCTGGCGCCGATTAATGACGGTTTGCTGAAAAAAAATTGACAAATTTCAGAGTTTTTGACAAAAAACAAAAAAAATTTAAGGCAAAAAAAAAATCTGAATTGTTTGCACACTGAAAATTTCGATGGCGTTGTGCAAGACAAAACGAATGAAGACCTTCTGCTGAAAACCCGGTAAGAATATTTGAATATTTACTGCTTTTAGACGTTAAAATATCTGAAAAATCGATGTACCATTACACCTCGGTACTGATTTGTATAGGAATTTAGACAACAAAATTTAGCAATTCCCACCATCGGGGGCGGTCGAGGGGGGTGCGGATCGACGGGGAATAATTCCTGGCGCCGATTAATGACGGTTTGCTGAAAAAAATTTGACAAATTTCAGAGTTTTTGACAAAAAACAAAAAAAATTTAAGGCAAAAAAAAATTCTGAAATGTTTGCACACTGAAAATTTCGATGGCGTTGTGCAAGACAAAACGAATGAAGACCTTCTGCTGAAAACCCGGTAAGAATATGTGAATATTTACTGCTTTTAGACGTTAAAATATCTGAAAAATCGATGTACCATTACACCTCGGTACTGATTTGTATAGGAATTTAGACAACAAAATTTAGCAATTCCCACCATCGGGGGCGGTCGAGGGGGGTGCGGATCGACGGGGAATATATCCTGGCGCCGATTTATGACGGTTTGCTGAAAAAAATTTGACAAATTTCAGAGTTTTTGACAAAAAACAAAAAAAATTTAAGGCAAAAAAAATTCTGAAATGTTCGTACACTGAAAATTTCGATGGCGTTGTGCAAGACAAAACGAATGAAGACCTTCTGGTGAAAACCCGGTAAGAATATTTGAATATTTACTGCTTTTAGACGTTAAAATATCTGAAAAATCGATGTACCTTTACACCTCGGTACTGATTTGTATAGGAATTTAGACAACAAAATTTAGCAATTCCCACCATCGGGGGCGGTCGAGGGGGGTGCGGATCGACGGGGAATAATTCCTGGCGCCGATTAATGACGGTTTGCTGAAAAAAAATTGACAAATTTCAGAGTTTTTGACAAAAAACAAAAAAAAAATTAAGGCAAAAAAAGAATCTGAAATGTTTGCACACTGAAAATTTCGATGGCGTTGTGCAAGACAAAACGAATGAAGACCTTCTGCTGAAAACCCGGTAAGAATATTTGAATATTTACTGCTTTTAGACGTTAAAATATCTGAAAAATCGATGTACCATTACACCTCGGTACTGATTTGTATAGGAATTTAGACAACAAAATTTAGCAATTCCCACCATCGGGGGCGGTCAAGGGCGGTGCGGATCGACGGGGAATAATTCCTGGCGCCGATTAATGACGGTTTGCTGAAAAAAATTTGACAAATTTCAGAGTTTTTGACAAAAAACAAAAAAAATATAAGGCAAAAAAAAATTCTGAAATGTTTGCACACTGAAAACTTCGATGGCGTTGTGCAAGACAAAACGAATGAAGACCTTCTGCTTAAAACCCGGTAAGAATATTTGAATATTTACTGCTTTTAGACGTTAAAATATCTGAAAAATCGATGTACCATTACACCTCGGTACTGATTTGTATAGGAATTTAGACAACAAAATTTAGCAATTCCCACCATCGGGGGCGGTCGAGGGGGGTGCGGATCGACGGGGAATAATTCCTGGTGCCGATTAATGACGGTTTGCTGAAAAAAATTTGACAAATTTCAGAGTATTTGACAAAAAACAAAAAAAAATTAAGGCAAAAAAAAAATCTGAAATGTTTGCACACTGAAAATTTCGATGGCGTTGTGCAAGACAAAACGAATGAAGACCTTCTGCTGAAAACCCGGTAAGAATATTTAAATATTTACTGCTCTTAGACGTTAAAATATCTGAAAAATCGATGTACCATTACACCTCGGTACTGATTTGTATAGGAATTTAGACAACAAAATTTAGCAATTCCCACCATCGGGGGCGGTCGAGGGCGGTGCGGATCGACGGGGAATAATTCCTGGCGCCGATTAATGACGGTTTGCTGAAAAAAAATTGACAAATTTCAGAGTTTTTGACAAAAAACAAAAAAAAATTAAGGCAAAAAAAAATTCTGAAATGTTTGCACACTGAAAATTTCGATGGCGTTGTGCAAGACAAAACGAATGAAGACCTTCTGCTGAAAACCCGGTAAGAATATTTGAATATTTACTGCTTTTAGACGTTAAAATATCTGAAAAATCGATGTACCATTACACCTCGGTACTGATTTGTATAGGAATTTAGACAACAAAATTTAGCAATTCCCACCATCGGGGGCGGTCGAGGGGGGTGCGGATCGACGGGGAATAATTCCTGGCGCCGATTAATGACGGTTTGCTGAAAAAAATTTGACAAATTTCAGAGTTCTTGACAAAAAACAAAAAAAATTTAACGCAAAAAAAAATTCTGAAATTTTTGCACACTGAAAATTTCGATGACGTTGTGCAAGACAAAACGAATGAAGACCTTCTGCTGAAAACCCGGTAAGAATATTTGAATATTGACGGCTTTTAGACGTTAAAATATGCTGAAAAAAATTTGACAAATTTCAGAGATTTTGACAAAAAACAAAAAAAATTTAAGGCAAAAAAAAATTCTGAAATGTTTGTGCACTGAAAATTTCGAAGGCGTTGTGCAAGACAAAACGAATAAAGACCTTCTGCTGAAAACCCGATAAGAATATTTGAATATTTACTGCTTTTAGACGTTAAAATATCTGAAAAATCGATGTACCATTACACCTCGGTACTGATTTGTATAGGAATTTAAACAACAAAATTTAGCAATTCCCACCATCGGGGGCGGTCGAGGGGGGTGCGGATCGACGGGGAATAATTCCTGGCGCCGATTAATGACGGTTCGCTAAAAATAATTTGACAAATTTCAGAGTTTTTGACAAAAAACAAAAACAATTTAAGGCAAAAAAAAAATCTGAAATGTTTGCACACTGAAAATTTCGATGGCGTTGTGCAAGACAAAACGAATGAAGACCTTCTGCTGAAAACCCGGTAAGAATATTTAATATTTACTGCTTTTAGACGTTAAAATATCTGAAAAATCGATGTACCATTACACCTCGGTACTGATTTGTATAGGAATTTAGACAACAAAACTTAGCAAGTCCCACCATCGGGGGCGGTCGAGGGGGGTGCGGATCAACGGGGAATAATTCCTGGCGCCGATTAATGACGGTTTGCTGAAAAAAATTTGACAAATTTCAGAGTATTTGACAAAAAAAAAAAAAATTTAAGGCAAAAAAAATTCTGAAATGTTTGCGCAATGAAAATTTCGAAGGCGTTGTGCAAGACAAAACGAATGAAGACCTTCTGCTGAAAACCCGGTAAGAATATTTGAATATTTACTGCTTTTAGACGTTAAAATATCTGAAAAATCGATGTACCATTACACCTCGGTACTGATTTGTATAGGAATTTAGACAACAAAATTTAGCAATTCCCACCATCGGGGGCGGTCGAGGGGGGTGCGGATCGACGGGGAATAATTCCTGGCGCCGATTAATGACGGTTTGCTGAAAAAAATTTGACAAATTTCAGAGTTTTTGACAAAAAAAAAAAAATTTAAGGCAAAAAAAAATTCTGAAATGTTTGCGCACTGAAAATTTCGAAGGCGTTGTGCAAGACAAAACGAATAAAGACCTTCTGCTGAAAACCCGGTAAGAATATTTGAATATTTACTGCTTTTAGACGTTAAAATATCTGAAAAATCGATGTACCATTACACCTCGGTACTGATTTGTATAGGAATTTAGACAACAAAATTTAGCAATTCCCACCATCGGGGGCGGTCGAGGGGGGTGCGGATCGACGGGGAATAATTCCTGGCGCCGATTAATGACGGTTTGCTGAAAAAAATTTGACAAATTTCAGAGTTTTTGACAAAAAACAAAAAAAATTTAAGGCAAAAAAAAATTCTGAAATGTTTGCACACTGAAAATTTCGATGGCGTTGTGCAAGACAAAACGAATGAAGACCTTCTGCTGAAAACCCGGTAAGAATATTTAATATTTACTGCTTTTAGACGTTAAAATATCTGAAAAATCGATGTACCATTACACCTCGGTACTGATTTGTATAGGAATTTAGACAACAAAATTTAGCAATTCCCACCATCGGGGGCGGTCGAGGGGGGTGCGGATCGACGGGGAATAATTCCTGGCGCCGATTAATGACGGTTTGCTGAAAAAAATTAGACAAAATTCAGAGTTTTTGATAAAAAACAAAAAAAATTTAAGGCAAAACAAAATTCTGAAATGTTTGCACACTGAAAATTTCGATGGCGTTGTGCAAGACAAAACGAATGAAGACCTTCTGCTGAAAACCCGGTAAGAATATTTGAATATTTACTGCTTTTAGACGTTAAAATATCTGAAAAATCGATGTACCATTACACCTCGGTACTGATTTGTATAGGAATTTAGACAACAAAATTTAGCAATTCCCACCATCGGGGGCGGTCGAGGGGGGTGCGGATCGACGGGGAATAATTCCTGGCGCCGATTAATGACGGTTTGCTGAAAAAAATTTGACACATTTCAGAGTTCTTGACAAAAAACAAAAAAATTTAAGGCAAAAAAAAATTCTGAAATGTTTGCACACTGAAAATTTCGATGGCGTTGTGCAAGACAAAACGAATGAAGACCTTCTGCTGAAAACCCGGTAAGAATATTTGAATATTTACTGCTTTTAGACGTTAAAATATCTGAAAAATCGATGTACCTACCATTACACCTCGGTACGGTACTGATTTGTATAGGAATTTAGACAACAAAATGTAGCAATTCTCACCATCGGAGGCGGTCGAGGGGGGTGCGGATCGACGGGGAATAATTCCTGGCGCCGATTAATGACGGTTTGCTGAAAAAAATTTGACAAATTTCAGAGTTTTTGACAAAAAACAAAAAAAATTTAAGGCACAAAAAAATTCTGAAATGTTTGCACACTGAAAATTTCGATGGCGTTGTGCAAGACAAAACGAATGAAGACCTTCTGCTGAAAACCCGGTAAGAATATTTAATATTTACTGCTTTTAGACGTTAAAATATCTGAAAAATCGATGTACCATTACACCTCGGTACTGATTTGTATAGGAATTTAGACAACAAAATTTAGCAATTCCCACCATCGGGGGCGGTCGAGGGGGGTGCGGATCGACGGGGAATAATTCCTGGCGCCGATTAATGACGGTTTGCTAAAAATAATTTGACAAATTTCAGAGTTTTTGACAAAAAACAAAAAAAATTTAAGGCAAAAAAAAAATCTGAAATGTTTGCACACTGAAAATTTCGATGGCGTTGTGCAAGACAAAACGAATGAAGACCTTCTGCTGAAAACCCGGTAAGAATATTTGAATATTTACTGCTTTTAGACGTTAAAATATCTGAAAAATCGATGTACCATTACACCTCGGTACTGATTTGTATAGGAATTTAGACAACAAAATTTAGCAATTCCCACCATCGGGGGCGGTCGAGGGGGGTGCGGATCGACGGGGAATAATTCCTGGCGCCGATTAATGACGGTTTGCTGAAAAAAATTTGACAAATTTCAGAGTTTTTGACAAAAAACAAAAAAAATTTAAGGCAAAAAAAAATTCTGAAATGTTTGCACACTGAAAATTTCGATGGCGTTGTGCAAGACAAAACGAATGAAGACCTTCTGCTGAAAACCCGGTAAGAATATTTAATATTTACTGCTTTTAGACGTTAAAATATCTGAAAAATCGATGTACCATTACACCTCGGTACTGATTTGTATAGGAATTTAGACAACAAAACTTAGCAAGTCCCACCATCGGGGGCGGTCGAGGGGGGTGCGGATCAACGGGGAATAATTCCTGGCGCCGATTAATGACGGTTTGCTGAAAAAAATTTGACAAATTTCAGAGTTTTTGACAAAAAAAAAAAAAATTTAAGGCAAAAAAAATTCTGAAATGTTTGCACACTGAAAATTTCGATGGCGTTGTGCAAGACAAAACGAATGAAGACCTTCTGCTGAAAACCCGGTAAGAATATTTGAATATTTACTGCTTTTAGACGTTAAAATATCTGAAAAATCGATGTACCATTACACCTCGGTACTGATTTGTATAGGAATTTAGACAACAAAATTTAGCAATTCCCACCATCGGGGGCGGTCGAGGGGGGTGCGGATCGACGGGGAATAATTCCTGGCGCCGATTAATGACGGTTTGCTGAAAAAAATTTGACACATTTCAGAGTTCTTGACAAAAAACAAAAAAATTTAAGGCAAAAAAAAATTCTGAAATGTTTGCACACTGAAAATTTCGATGGCGTTGTGCAAGACAAAACGAATGAAGACCTTCTGCTGAAAACCCGGTAAGAATATTTGAATATTTACTGCTTTTAGACGTTAAAATATCTGAAAAATCGATGTACCTACCATTACACCTCGGTACGGTACTGATTTGTATAGGAATTTAGACAACAAAATGTAGCAATTCTCACCATCGGGGGCGGTCGAGGGGGGTGCGGATCGACGGGGAATAATTCCTGGCGCCGATTAATGACGGTTTGCTGAAAAAAATTTGACAAATTTCAGAGTTTTTGACAAAAAACAAAAAAAATTTAAGGCACAAAAAAATTCTGAAATGTTTTCACACTGAAAATTTCGATGGCGTTGTGCAAGACAAATAGAATGAAGACCTTCTGCTGAAAACCCGGTAAGAATATTTAATATTTACTGCTTTTAGACGTTAAAATATCTGAAAAATCGATGTACCATTACACCTCGGTACTGATTTGTATAGGAATTTAGACAACAAAATTTAGCAATTCCCACCATCGGGGGCGGTCGAGGGGGGTGCGGATCGACGGGGAATAATTCCTGGCGCCGATTAATGACGGTTTGCTAAAAATAATTTGACAAATTTCAGAGTTTTTGACAAAAAACAAAAAAAATTTAAGGCAAAAAAAAAATCTGAAATGTTTGCACACTGAAAATTTCGATGGCGTTGTGCAAGACAAAACGAATGAAGACCTTCTGCTGAAAACCCGGTAAGAATATTTGAATATTTACTGCTTTTAGACGTTAAAATATCTGAAAAATCGATGTACCATTACACCTCGGTACTGATTTGTATAGGAATTTAGACAACAAAATTTAGCAATTCCCACCATCGGGGGCGGTCGAGGGGGGTGCGGATCGACGGGGAATAATTCCTGGCGCCGATTAATGACGGTTTGCTGAAAAAAATTTGACAAATTTCAGAGTTTTTGACAAAAAACAAAAAAAATTTAAGGCAAAAAAAAATTCTGAAATGTTTGCACACTGAAAATTTCGATGGCGTTGTGCAAGACAAAACGAATGAAGACCTTCTGCTGAAAACCCGGTAAGAATATTTAATATTTACTGCTTTTAGACGTTAAAATATCTGAAAAATCGATGTACCATTACACCTCGGTACTGATTTGTATAGGAATTTAGACAACAAAACTTAGCAAGTCCCACCATCGGGGGCGGTCGAGGGGGGTGCGGATCAACGGGGAATAATTCCTGGCGCCGATTAATGACGGTTTGCTGAAAAAAATTTGACAAATTTCAGAGTTTTTGACAAAAAAAAAAAAAATTTAAGGCAAAAAAAATTCTGAAATGTTTGCGCAATGAAAATTTCGAAGGCGTTGTGCAAGACAAAACGAATAAAGACCTTCTGCTGAAAACCCGGTAAGAATATTTGAATATTTACTGCTTTTAGACGTTAAAATATCTGAAAAATCGATGTACCATTACACCTCGGTACTGATTTGTATAGGAATTTAGACAACAAAATTTAGCAATTCCCACCATCGGGGGCGGTCGAGGGGGGTGCGGATCGACGGGGAATAATTCCTGGCGCCGATTAATGACGGTTTGCTGAAAAAAATTTGACAAATTTCAGAGTTTTTGACAAAAAAAAAAAAAATTTAAGGCAAAACAAAATTCTGAAATGTTTGCGCACTGAAAATTTCGAAGGCGTTGTGCAAGACAAAACGAATAAAGACCTTCTGCTGAAAACCCGGTAAGAATATTTGAATATTTACTGCTTTTAGACGTTAAAATATCTGAAAAATCGATGTACCATTACACCTCGGTACTGATTTGTATAGGAATTTAGACAACAAAATTTAGCAATTCCCACCATCGGGGGCGGTCGAGGGGGGTGCGGATCGACGGGGAATAATTCCTGGCGCCGATTAATGACGGTTTGCTGAAAAAAATTTGACAAATTTCAGAGTTTTTGACAAAAAACAAAAAAAATTTAAGGCAAAAAAAAATTCTGAAATGTTTGCACACTGAAAATTTCGATGGCGTTGTGCAAGACAAAACGAATGAAGACCTTCTGCTGAAAACCCGGTAAGAATATTTAATATTTACTGCTTTTAGACGTTAAAATATCTGAAAAATCGATGTACCATTACACCTCGGTACTGATTTGTATAGGAATTTAGACAACAAAATTTAGCAATTCCCACCATCGGGGGCGGTCGAGGGGGGTGCGGATCGACGGGGAATAATTCCTGGCGCCGATTAATGACGGTTTGCTAAAAATAATTTGACAAATTTCAGAGTTTTTGACAAAAAACAAAAAAAATTTAAGGCAAAAAAAAAATCTGAAATGTTTGCACACTGAAAATTTCGATGGCGTTGTGCAAGACAAAACGAATGAAGACCTTCTGCTGAAAACCCGGTAAGAATATTTGAATATTTACTGCTTTTAGACGTTAAAATATCTGAAAAATCGATGTACCTACCATTACACCTCGGTACGGTACTGATTTGTATAGGAATTTAGACAACAAAATGTAGCAATTCTCACCATCGGAGGCGGTCGAGGGGGGTGCAGATCGACGGGTAATAATTCCTGGCGCCGATTAATGACGGTTTGCTGAAAAAAAATTGACAAATTTCAGAGTTTTTGACAAAAAAAAAAAAAATTAAGGCAAAAAAAAATTCTGAAATGTTTGCGCACTAAAAATTTCGAAGGCGTTGTGCAAGACAAAACGAATAAAGACCTTCTGCTGAAAACCCGGTAAGAATATTTGAATATTTACTGCTTTTAGACGTTAAAATATCTGAAAAATCGATGTACCATTACACCTCGGTACTGATTTGTATAGGAATTTAGACAACAAAATTTAGCAATTCCCACCATCGGGGACGGTCGAGGGGGGTGCGGATCGACGGGGAATAATTCCTGGCGCCGATTAATGACGGTTTGCTGAAAAAAAATTGACAAATTTCAGAGTTTTTGACAAAAAACAAAAAAAATTTAAGGCAAAACAAAAAAACTGAAATGTTTGCACACTGAAAATTTCGATGGCGTTGTGCAAGACAAAACGAATGAAGACCTTCTGCTGAAAACCCGGTAAGAATATTTGAATATTTACTGCTTTTAGACGTTAAAATATCTGAAAAATCGATGTACCATTACACCTCGGTACTGATTTGTATAGGAATTTAGACAACAAAATTTAGTAATTCCCACCATCGGGGGCGGTCGAGGGGGGTGCGGATCGACGGGGAATAATTCCTGGCGCCGATTAATGACGGTTTGCTGAAAAAAATTTGACAAATTTCAGAGTTTTTGACAAAAAACAAAAAAAATATAAGGCAAAAAAAAATTCTGAAATGTTTGCACACTGAAAACTTCGATGGCGTTGTGCAAGACAAAACGAATGAAGACCTTCTGCTGAAAACCCGGTAAGATTATTTGAATATTTACTGCTTTTAGACGTTAAAATATCTGAAAAATCGATGTACCATTACACCTCGGTACTGATTTGTATAGGAATTTAGACAACAAAATTTAGCAATTCCCACCATCGGGGGCGGTCGAGGGGGGTGCGGATCGACGGGGAATAATTCCAGGCGCCGATTAATGACGGTTTGCTGAAAAAAATTTGACAAATTTCAGAGTTATTGACAAAAAACAAAAAAATTTAAGGCAAAAAAATATTCTGAAATGTTTGCACACTGAAAATTTCGATGGCGTTGTGCAAGACAAAACGAATGAAGACCTTCTGCTGAAAACCCGGTAAGAATATTTGAATATTTACTGCTTTTAGACGTTAAAATATCTGAAATATCGATGTACCATTACACCTCGGTACTGATTTGTATAGGAATTTAGACAACAAAATTTAGCAATTCCCACCATCGGGGGCGGTCGAGGGGGGTGCGAATCGACGGGGAATAATTCCTGGCGCCGATTAATGACGGTTTGCTGAAAAAATTTGACAAATTTCAGAGTATTTGACAAAAAACAAAAAAAATTTAAGGCAAAAAAAAATTCTGAAATGTTTGCACACTGAAAATTTCGATGGCATTGTGCAAGACAAAACGAATGAAGACCTTCTGCTGAAAACCCGGTAAGAATATTTGAATATTTACTGCTTTTAGACGTTAAAATATCTGAAAAATCGATGTACCATTACACCTCGGTACTGATTTGTATAGGAATTTAGACAACAAAATTTAGCAATTCCCACCATCGGGGGCGGTCGAGGGGGGTGCGGATCGACGGGGAATATATCCTGGCGCCGATTAATGACGGTTTGCTGAAAAAAATTTGACAAATTTCAGAGTTTTTGACAAAAAACAAAAAAAATTTAAGGCAAAAAAAAATTCTGAAATGTTTGCACACTGAAAATTTCGATGGCGTTGTGCAAGACAAAACGAATGAAGACCTTCTGCTGAAAACCCGGTAAGAATATTTAATATTTACTGCTTTTAGACGTTAAAATATCTGAAAAATCGATGTACCATTACACCTCGGTACTGATTTGTATAGGAATTTAGACAACAAAATTTAGCAATTCCCACCATCGGGGGCGGTCGAGGGGGGTGCGGATCGACGGGGAATAATTCCTGGCGCCGATTAATGACGGTTTGCTGAAAAAAATTTGACAAATTTCAGAGTTTTTGACAAAAAACAAAAAAAATTTAAGGCAAAAAAATATTCTGAAATGTTTGCACACTGAAAATTTCGATGGCGTTGTGCAAGACAAAACGAATGAAGACCTTCTGCTGAAAACCCGGTAAGAATATGTGAATATTTACTGCTTTTAGACGTTAAAATATCTGAAAAATCGATGTACCATTACACCTCGGTACTGATTTGTATAGGAATTTAGACAACAAAATTTAGCAATTCCCACCATCGGGGGCGGTCGAGGGGTTGCGGATCGACGGGGAATAATTCCTGGCGCCGATTAATGACGGTTTGCTGAAAAAAATTTGACAAATTTCAGAGTTTTTGACAAAAAACAAAAAAAATTTAAGGCAAAAAAAAATTCTGAAATGTTCGTACACTGAAAATTTCGATGGCGTTGTGCAAGACAAAACGTATGAAGACCTTCTGCTGAAAACCCGGTAAGAATATTTGAAGGTTAGGTTAGGTTAGGTTAGGTTAGGTTAGGTTGGGGTGTGTCCACCCTGAGGTTTGACCTGGGGGTGGCGGGCTTTGTGGGCCTGCCCGCCATCCGTTCAGCACCAGGTCCGAGAGGCGGCGTGCGTGTTCCCACGCGCGCCTCTGTTGTTTCGAGTCCGTCTCCCCTCTAGGGGGGACAGTAGGGAGTGTTAGAACTGCCTTTGGGTAGATCTTTCGTGTAGTGGCCTGCCGTTTCATACGGCGGGCCGAAACCTCGGCGGGGTCGCGACCGCATGCGAAAGTGATTCGCGCGGCCCCGTCGATAGTGGTTTTGTCGAGGAACACCGTGGTAGGTTTAGTCGGTATTCCGGGAGGTACATTTTCTTCTTAACATCTTTCTTTTACCCCGGAGAGTCCGACATAACCCCTCTGCCCGCCCCCGCGGAGGGGTATGCATCAAGCATTCCCCCACGTTAAAAAAAAAAAAAAAAAAAAAAAAAAGGGGTGTGTGGCCAGAGAACCTCCTAGTGTGCCTGACGCCTGCTGGTCCCTTCTACACTTTTCGTGGATGGGAGCAGCAGTCGTTAGGCCGGTACACCCCGGGCAACACGGGTAATAATGTCCTTTCGGGGGCATTATTACTCGTGGCTAATACTCTGGCACACGCGTAGGGAACCCGAGGCAGTTTGTCTCGGGGTTATCGGCCCGCAAGGGCCGCGTTTGGGTGTCTCTCCACGTGTTCCTCTGATTAGCAGAGGACACGTGGATTTGAGACAGGGAGGGTAGAGGAAGAAAACCTCGGTAAAAAATAACAAGTAGGGGCCCGTAAGGCCAAGGCAGGCCTAGGTAGGTAGGGTGGTAGGGTGGTAGGGTTAGGTTAGGTATGTATATATATATATATATATGTGTATGTGTGTATATATATATATATATATATTTAGGATTGTTAGGTTAGGTTAGTTTAGGGTAGTAGGGTTAGGTTAGGTATATGTATGTATATATATGTGTGTATGTATATATATATATATATATTTAGGGTTGTTAGGCTAGGTTTAGGTTTAGGAGTCCTGCCTAGGTAGGCGATTTTGGGGTGTTGGGGCGGGTGGATTGGTCCAACGTGGACTTCCATCCGGCCCAACACGGGGGGATAGAGGAAGACAACCTCTTTAAAAAATCACCAATGGGGGCCCACTCGGGCGGTCTTGGGGCGGGTGGATCGGTCCAGCATGGACCCCCATCCGGCCCAACACGGGGCATAGAGGAAGACAACCTCTTTAAAAAATCACCAGTGGGGGCCGTAAGGCCGGTGCGGGTCGCGTGGCGTCCTGCCCAGTCGGGCGGTCTTGGGGCGGGTGGATCGGTCCAGCATGGACCTCCATCCGGCCCAACCCGTAATCCTGAACTGACAGGACCGGGGGCCTTCGGGCTGCGAGGAAGAAAACCTCTATAAAAATTACCCAAAGCCTAAGTTTTTGGTGGCCCGGCGAGGGGCTGTATGGCTGGGGGGAACCCAGTCATTAGGGCCACCCAAAAACTACTATGAAGATGTCGGCCAAAGGTTTAAACCTACCCCAGGAGGGTACCGGGTGCGCCGCGCCCGGAGAATCCCTCACGGAGCCTTCTGGCTCCGTCTGCCCCTCGTATTCTGGGGGGGGCAACCGCCATCACAGCGCAGTGCCGCGCGAAATATCTGGCACCGAAGTTTCCGCGGGGTCAAGTCCTGACTCTGCGTTGAGGAAGAGGGATCCCGGAAAGGGGAAGGGCGATGTTGACGGAGGGCCGCTTGAGCCGTCTTCCGTTAGGAAGCGTCTACTCGACCCTGCTCTGCTGGGAGGTGAGTCGGATGAGGAAGGCCCACTGGCCCCGAAGTTGGCGACCACGAGGAGAGGTCGGCAGGCTTCGAGGGGAATGAGTGCTTCACGGCCGCGGAGGGACGCACAAGGTAGATTCGTGCGCCTCAATACTCCGGCGGCCAGTGAAGCAGAAAGTGACATGGGGGTCACTACCGAGGATCCTGGTGGCGAGAGTTGTACCTCGCTAGGGAGCTCAAAGGCGGAGCTCAACGCCACCAGAAGAGAGCAGCGCAAAGCCGTCGCGGCCGACGAAGTGTCGGAAATGGCCCGACGCGCACGCGAGCGACGCGCTGCTCTAGCGGCGGAAGGGGGGGCACCATCTGCGGTGGCCCTAAGTCAACTTGCTTTGGACGGGGTGGACCTAGTCCTAAAGGTTGCCACCAAATCCGGCAGCCTGAAGGGCACGTTCACCCGCGGCTTGAAGGAGGCTGCCGCGGACATTAAGGAGGCGGTTGGCATCCTCCTCAACAGGACGGCCTCAGACGAGGTCGCAAAGTTGCAGGAGGAAAACAGCCGTCTCCGAAATGATTTAGAGGACCTCCGGCGACAAGTCGCTGCGCTGAGTGAGCAGCAGCAGCGACGCACGTCCACAGATGCCGCATCGGTAGTGGCCCCGGCTCCCGCACTGGCAAGTACTCGTACCGACGACGAGGTCGAGAGCATCGTCCGGCTCTGCATGCTCCAGTGCGGGAGCATGGTCAATGCCCGCATAGAGGCGATTTTTCGGCGCCTCCCTGCGGAAATCCTCCGTCCGCCCCTAGCGGCCGATACACGGCGGAAGGCTCAGGAGCCGCCGAGACCTGCGTCTCGGAAGGAGAAGCCCGCGGATGGCGTGCAAACGACTGCCGGGTCTAAGGGTGAGACCTGGGCGACAGTCGTGGGCCGCAAGAAGGCCCGCAAAGCCGCCAAGGCGGCCTCAGCAGTGACGCGCGCCCCCGGCCGAACCGCAAAGGCGGTTGCACAGCCTGCGCGACGGACTGCCGAAGGCGGTCGCAAAGGACCGGCAGTACGTGCTCCGCGTTCCGAGGCTGTGACGCTTACGCTGCAGCCCGGAGCTGCGGAGCGCGGGGTAACGTACCAGTCGGTCATTGCCGAGGCCAAGGCCAAGATCAAACTATCCGATCTTGGTCTTCAGTCCGTCACCCTCAGGCAGGCTGCCACGGGTGCGCGGCTGTTCGAGGTGGCCGGTGCTGCGAGCGGCAGTGCCGAAAAGGCGGACGCTCTGGCCGCCAAGATGAGGGAGGTCCTCAAACCTGAGGACGTACGGGTCTCCAGGCCAATGAAAACCGCAGAGGTTCGGATTACTGGCCTGGACGACTCCGTGACCTCCGAGGAGGTGATGGCGGCCGTTGCCCGAAGCGGAGAGTGTCCGCCGGACAAGGTGCGGGCCGGCGATGTACGCGCCGACGCTACCGGACTCGGCGTGGTCTGGGTTCGGTGCCCTGTAGCGTCGGCGAAGAAGATCGCCTCAAGCGGCAGATTGCTGGTGGGCTGGGTTGCAGCGAGGGTGAAACTCCTGCAGCCCCGGGCTTTGCGGTGCTTCCGGTGCCTGGAGAAGGGGCACGTCCGGGCAAAGTGCACCGCTGAGGTTGACCGTAGCGACCTTTGCTATCGCTGCGGTCAGCCCGGCCACAAGGCGGCCCAGTGTTCCGCGGCGCTCAACTGCAGCTTATGTTCGGCTGCAGGGAAGCCAGCGGGACACAAAGTGGGCGAAGGGGCCTGTGGTGCGCCTGCCAGCAAGGCCAAGAAAAAGAAGAAGAGGAGCTCTAAACCTGCCGGGGAAACCTCGCCGCCCCCGCAGGCTAGTAGCTCCGCGGCCGACTCCCGGTCCAGGACCGTTGCCGAGGGAATGGAGTGTCAATAATGGCACAGTTCCATTTCCTCCAGGGCAACATCAATCACTCTGCCAGAGCTCAGGATCTTTTACTCCAGAGCATGGCAGAGTGGTCGATCCACGTGGCTGTGGTCGCCGAACCGTACTTCATCCCCGCCCGTGACAACTGGCTGGGGTGCGCTGACGGTTTGGTGGCCATTATTGGCGAGACTCTGATCGACCCGTCTCGGGGCCGCGGCTGGGTTGCTGCGGTCTCGGGCGGCATCGTCATTGTGGGGGCGTATTTCTCCCCCAACAAGAGTCTCGCCGACTTTGAGGGTTTCCTTGTCGAGTTGGGCGCCGTCGTAGGCCGCCATCACCCTCGTCCCGTTCTGGTGCTCGGGGATCTCAACGCCAAGTCATCGGCGTGGGGATCTCCGGTCACTGACTCTCGGGGCGAGGTGCTGGAAGAGTGGGCGGTGACGACCGGTCTGGTCGTCCTAAATCGGGGTTCGTCATACACGTGCGTGCGGCAGCGGGGCGGGTCGATAGTGGACGTCTCGTTCGCTAGCCCCTCTGTCGCCAGCCGAGTCCGCGACTGGCGTGTCGCCGTGGGGGTGGAGACGCTGTCGGACCACCGGTATATCCGGTTCGACGTCTCCGCCCAGACCGCGAGCGGCCGCCATCCAACAGCCCCGATCAACGACGGCCCGCGCTGGGCGCTTAAGCGCATCGACAGGGAACTACTCAAAGAAGCTGCCTTAGTCCAGTCCTGGATTTGGGAGTCGACGACGGACGGCCCCGTCGACGTCGAAGCGGTGGCGCTGCGGTTTCGCGGGGCGATGACGCAGATCTGCGACGCGTCCATGCCCCGTGTCCGCCAACAGTCCGCAAGGCGCCAAGTGTACTGGTGGACCGACGAGATCGCGCGGCTGCGCGTCGAGTGTGTTGCGGCTCGCCGCCAGTACACGCGATACCGGAGACGACGTCGACGGGATTCCGTCCAGGAGGACGCGCTGTTTGAGGTGTACCGCGCGTCCAAGGAGACTCTGTGGCTGGCCATCGGCGACTCTAAGTCGCGTGCCAGGGAGGAGCTGCTGGGGTCCCTAGATCGGGATCCGTGGGGGCGCCCCTACCGTTGGGTACGGGGCAAGTTGCGCCCCTGGGCGCCTCCACTGGCCCAGGATATGCAACCCCAGTTGCTAGAGGCGGTGGTGTCGGCCCTCTTCCCTGAGCGAGCGGGACACGTTCCCCCGGCGATGGCTTCGCCCTCAGCCACAGACTCTCCAGAAGAGGAGAGCACCGATGTCCCCGAGGTGACGCAAGCAGAGACGAGAGCGGCCGTGTCGCGACTCCGGGCTAACAAAGCGCCCGGACCCGACGGAGTTCCTGGTCGAGCTCTCGTCCTGGCTCTGGAGGAGCTAGAGCCCCAGCTGAGGGGGCTCTTCACGGCATGTCTTGAGCAGGGTCAGTTTCCCAGTGTGTGGAAGGAGGGGAGACTGGTCCTGCTCAGGAAGGAGGGGCGCCCCGCGGACTCGCCGTCCGCGTATCGGCCCATAGTGCTGCTTGACGAGGCGGGCAAACTTTTTGAGCGCATTGTCGCGGATCGCCTCGTCAGCCACTTGTGCAGAGAGGGGCCGGACCTGGACGACAGCCAATTTGGTTTTCGTCGGGGGCGCTCCACCATAGACGCCATCATGCGCGTGAGGGCCCTGGCGGAGGAGACGGTGTCCCAGGGTGGGGTGGTGCTGGCGGTGTCTTTAGACATCTCCAACGCCTTCAACACCCTACCCTGGAGTTGCATTCGGGAGGCCCTGAAATACCATCGCGTGCCTCCCTACCTCCGCCGTACGGTAGGGGCTTATCTGGCGGATAGATGCGTCACCTATCGGGGACGTGACGGTGCCGGTCGGCACCTCATGTCGTGCGGTGTTCCGCAGGGATCGGTCTTGGGGCCGCTCCTGTGGAACATCGGCTACGACTGGGTGCTGAGAGGCGAGCTCCCGTCGGGCGCCGACTTGACGTGTTATGCGGACGACACGCTTGTCACTGCCCGGGGGAGCTCGCACAGGGAAGCGACGTTGATAGCCACGGCTGCGGTGTCACAGGTGGTGAACCGCATCCGGCGCCTGGGCCTGGAGGTGGCCCTGAACAAGTCGGAGGCCATGGTGTTTCATGGCCCCCGACGTGCGCCGGCGCCGGGATCACACATCGTGGTCGGCGGGGCCCGGATAGCTGTCGAGTCCACCATGAAGTATCTGGGATTGGTGCTCGACAGCCGATGGGAATTCGGGCCCCACTTTCGGCGGCTGGCGCCCAAGCTGATGGGTGCAGCGGGCGCGCTTTCAACGTTGCTTCCCAACTTGGGGGGCCCGAGCGCCGCCTGTAGGCGGTTATACGTGGGAATCGTGCGGTCCATGGCCCTGTACGGGGCCCCTGTGTGGGCTTTGGACGTGACGGCCAGCACTCTCGCCATTCTGCGTAAACCGCAGAGGGCGATGGCCGTCAGAGTCGTCCGCGGGTATCGCACGATTTCCTACGAGGCGGCTTGCGTCCTGGCCGGATCCCCGCCCTGGGACCTAGAGGCGAAAGTACTCGCGTCATTGTATCGATGGCGCGAGGAAGAGCGGGCACGGGGCTCGAGGCCGGTGCAGCGGCAGATCGCGCTGCGCCGAGAGGAGCTCCGTCAGGTCTTGGTGGCGGAATGGCGGCAAAGGCTTCTGCGCCCTGCCGCCGGCCTCGCTACCGTCGAGGCGATCCGGCCAGTACTCGACGACTGGCTCGGGAGAAGGCACGGCTCCCTGTCGTTTAGGGTGACGCAGGTGCTGTCGGGGCACGGCTGCTTCGGCAAGTACCTGTGCCGCATAGACAGGGAGCCGGACGCTCGGTGCCACCACTGCGTTCATTGCGGGGAGGACACGGCGCAACACACGCTCGCCGAGTGCGTTGCTTGGGAGGAGCAGCGCCGTGTCCTCACAAATGAAGTAGGAGGCGATCTGTCGCTGCCGGCCGTAGTGCGGAGTATGGTCGGTAGCGCAGAGTCGTGGGACGCAGTGGTGTCCTTCTGCGAGGACGTGATGTCGCAGAAGGAAACTGCGGAACGGGAGAGGGAGATCTCGACTCTCTTCCCGGGCCGCAGAAGGCGCACCGGGCGCAGGAGAAGGGCGGACAACGCCCTTTTCCAGCCCCCATGAATGGGTCCAGGGGCGAGGGACTTGGGGAAGTCGCCGCCCCCTATTCGATGGACCCGAGGCGGAGGCGCGCGCGGGTGTCGGCGCGCGCCTCTGAGGCGATGCACGGGGTAGTTTAACACCTCACTACCCCGTGCAGGAGACGGGGCCCGGACGGACCGGGCCAGCACTAGTGCGGGGCTGCGGAAGAATTTGGACTCCCGCGGCCCCGCGCGGACTTGCGAGGAGACACCGGGGTGGTTTTAGCCGGTAAGAGTCCGGCATGCCCCTCCGCCTTTCCCCAGGCGGAGGAAGTCCATGAGGATTTCCCCCCGTAAAAAAAAAAAAAAAAAAAAAAATGTTAGGTTAGGTTAGGTTAGGTTTGGAGGCTCCACGTGCGGGTTTTCGCACGGTGGAGGCGCTCCGGCCGGTCCTTTCGTTGTGGGTGTGGCGACAGCACGGGACCCTTTCCTTCCGGCTGGTGCAGGTGTTATCCGGGCATGGGTGTTTCGGATACTACCTGCACAAGGTCGCGAGGAGGGAATCGAGTCCCGTCTGTCACCACTGTGATTGTGATGAGGACACGGCGCAGCATACGCTGGAGTTCTGCCCGGCGTGGGCGCAGCAGCGTCGTGCCCTCGTCGAGACCATCGGTGCGGATCTCTCGCTATCGGCCATAATCCGCTCCATGGCCGATAGCGACAGAAACTGGTGTGCGGTCGCATCCTTCTGCGAGGATATCATCTCGCAGAAGGAGGCGGCGGAGCGGGCCAGGGAGGAAAGTCTCCTCGCTGACCCGATCCGTCGCCGGCGAACTGGGCGGCGACGGCGCGCCGATGCGCGCCTGATGCCCCCCTAACAAAGCGGAGGGTGGGAGATTGGGGTTTTTATTCTCCCACCCGCACTCTTCCGCGTAGAGGCGGCGTCTCTGGTGCACCCAGACGCCGCCGCCAGTGTTGGTGCCCGCGAGGCGCGGGCAGTCGCTGGGTGGGCCGCTGATGTTGTATCAGGTTCCAACGGCCCACCCGTCAAGGCGAATTGACGGTGCACAGGGGGGTTTTAGTCGGTATGCCGGCCGTGTTGTAGGCCGGTGAGCCCGACATAACCGTCCCACAACCCCAAGTGGGGCGGTATGCATAAGGCGCATTTCCCCCCTCAAAAAAAAAAAAAAAAAAAGGTTAGGTTAGGTTAGGTTAGGTTAGGTTTTGGAGGGGTCCGCATCGGGGTGGAGCCGAGTATGAAATACTTGGGGCTCCACCTCGACGGCCGCTGGAACTTTCGCGTCCATTTTAGCCGCCTGGCCCCCCGGCTGATGTCGGCGGCAGGAGCGCTTAGCTCTTTGCTGCCGAATATCGGGGGGCCGAGTGTCGTCTGCCGCCGCCTCTATTTGGGGGTGGTGCGGTCGATTGCCCTTTATGGAGCGCCCATTTGGGCTGACGCCCTCGATCGCCATAACGTCGCCCTCCTGAGGAAACCGCAGAGGGCGATGGCGATCAGGGTGTCGCGGGCGTACCGCACCGTCTCCTTTGAGGCGGCGTGCGTTTTGGCGGCATCACCGCCTTGGGATTTGGAGGCGGAGGTCCAGGCGTCGGTGTATTACTGGCGCGCGGGCCTCCGGCTCCATGGTGAGGAACCCACGCATTGTGCGGTGGAGACGCGAAGGTCCCAGGCTCGACTGGTCCTCGAGGAGAAGTGGGAAGATAGACTGGCCCAGCCCCGCTACGGGGTGAGGACCGTCGAGGCTGTCCGTCCGGTACTAAGACAGTGGACGGACAGACGGCGCGGACCGCTCACCTACCGGCTTACTCAGGTGCTCTCCGGACACGGCTGTTTCGGGGAGTACCTCTGCAAGATAGCCGGTAGGGAGCCGACAACCAGGTGCAACCATTGTGAGGAGTGTGACCAGGACACGGCGCAGCACACGCTGGAGGAGTGTCCGGCGTGGGTCGTGGAGCGCTGCGCCCTGGTCGCTGTGATTGGCCCCGACCTCTCGTTGCCGACCGTCGTATCCAGGATGGTCGGCGACGACAGGTGCTGGGGCGCAATGAGGTCCTTCTGCGAGACTGTCATCTCGCAGAAGGAGGCGGCGGAACGGGGGCGTGAGGATGATCCTTACGCCCCGGAAGTCCGCCGCCGGAGGAGAGGGCGCAGGAGACGCGCTTTTGTCGGTCTCCTGCCCCCCACTTAAGGGTTCCGGGTGGCAAGGCCTGAGGGGACCCTGCCACCCGTAAATTAGGAACCCCGAGAGGGCGCGCGCGGTGTTCCCGCGCGCCTTCTACCGTCGAAAGGGGAGAGCGGTCAGGCTCTCCCCTGGGGACGAGAGGTGGCCGGGTCCGTTTGACCCGGCCCACACCCACATGGGGGGGCCTGCTATGGATGAATCCTTCAAGAGCTCCCAACTGGCCCCCCCTATTGGATGAGAGAGGGAACACCCCAGGTTTTTTAGTGGGTAGACCAGCGCGTCTTGCTGGGAGTCCCACACTCCCCCGCCGGTGCCGTCCCCTAGCCGGCGGGCAGTGCATGAAGCATTTTTCCTGGGAAACAAAAAAAAAAAAAAAGGTTAGGTTAGGTTGACTGGGAGCGTGGCGTCTCCTGTAATCCGGCTTCTCGGAGGTCGGAAGCGGAGGATGGTTTGAGGTCGGGAGTTCTGGTGCTGAGTGGCTCATGTTGACTGGACGTCCACACTAAGCCCGGTATTAATATGGATCCCCCGGAGGAGTCTGGGGGATGCAGGTTAACTAAGGAGGGGCGAACCGGGCCAGGGGGGAAACCCAGCAGCCAAAAGTCCCCGTATCGGGCAGTAGTGGGATAGCGGCCGGGAGTGAGTGCTCAGTGACAGCCCGACCAATATAATCAGACCCGTTTCTTTTATAGTTAGTGTGGCCTAGTGGCGTAACTAGCGGTGTAATCTGGCAGTAGTGGTGTACTCGAGTTCAAATCCTCTACGTTAAGTTCGAACTTTTTGCTATGGATGAATCCTCCTAGAGCTCCCAACTGGCCCCCCCTATTGGATGAGAGAGGGAACACCCCAGGTTTTTTAGTGGGTAGACCAGCGCGTCTCGCTGGGAGTCCCACACTCCCCCGCCGGTGCCGTCCCCTAGCCGGCGGGCAGTGCATGAAGCATTTTTCCTGGGTAACAAAAAAAAAAAAAAAAAAAAAAAAAAAAAGGTTAGGTTAGGTTAGGTTAGGTTCAGTACACTAGGTACCGCCGACGCAGGCGGTACCGTGACCAGACCGTGGAGGCACGGCTGCGGGATGCGTACAAACAGCGTAAGTACGCCCTGCAGTCCGCCATCAGCGAGGCCAAAACCCACAGATGGGAAGAGTTCCTGGGGACTCTCGAGGCAGATCCGTGGGGCCGTCCGTACAAGGCGGTCAGGGGCAAGTTGCGCCCCTGGGCCCCACCGGTCACCGAGAGTCTCCAGCCCCGGCAATTGGAGGAGGTGGTCTCCGCTCTCTTTCCTTCGAGAGCGGAGCACTCGCCTCCCGTGATGGCGCCGCCCGAAATTGAGGAGGGCGGTGCTGATGCCGGGGCGCCAGAAGTTACAATGGCGGAGCTCGGCGCGGCAGTGATGCGGCTCCGGGGTAAAAATACCGCCCCGGGGCCGGACGGAATTCCTGGCCGCGCCTGGGTTTTGGCCTACGACGCCCTAGGGGACCGGCTCCTCAGGCTGTTTAGCGCCTGTCTGGAGTCGGGACGGTTCCCTTCCAGGTGGAAGACGGGTAAGCTGGTCCTCCTGAGAAAGGAGGGCCGCCCCGCGGACTCTCCCTCCGCGTACCGCCCCATAGTGCTGCTGGATGAGGTGGGTAAGCTCTTTGAGCGTGTTGTGGTTGCCCGCCTCTCCAGGCACCTGGTGCGGGTGGGCCCCGACTTGTCCGAAGTCCAGTTCGGTTTCCGGGAGGGCCGATCGACGATTGACGCGATTAGTCGCGTCAAGGCCCTCTCGGAAGAGGCGGTCGCCTCGCGCGGGGTGGTGTTGGCGGTGTCCTTAGACATCGCCAACGCGTTCAACACCCTGCCGTGGGCGACTATCAGGGAGGCGCTCCGATTTCATGGGGTGCCTCCCTATCTGCACCGAATAGTCGGGGACTACCTGCACCAGAGGAGTGTGTTTTGTGTGGGGCGGAACGGAGAGACGTTCCGGAGGGAGGTGTCGTGCGGTGTTCCACAGGGATCGGTTCTGGGTCCGATCCTGTGGAACATCGGCTACGACTGGGTGCTGCGGGGCGCCCTGCCCCCGGGAGTCGGCGTAACTTGCTACGCCGACGACACGCTGGTGACGGCCCGGGGAGAGGATTACGGGGCAGCTGCCCGTCTTGCCACGGCTGGAGTTGCCCTGGTTGTCGGCAGGATTAGGATGTTGGGACTGGAGGTGGCGCTGGAAAAGTCCGAGGCCCTATTATTTCATGGGCCTCGGCGGGCGCCGCCACCAGATGCCCACATCATCGTTGGAGGGGTCCGCATCGGGGTGGAGCCGAGTATGAAATACTTGGGGCTCCACCTCGACGGCCGCTGGAACTTTCGCGTCCATTTTAGCCGCCTGGCCCCCCGGCTGATGTCGGCGGCAGGAGCGCTTAGCTCTTTGCTGCCGAATATCGGGGGGCCGAGTGTCATCTGCCGCCGCCTCTACTTGGGGGTGGTGCGGTCGATGGCGCTCTACGGAGCGCCCATTTGGGCCGGCGCCCTCGATCGCCACAACGTTGCCCTCCTGAGGAGACCGCAGAGGGCGATGGCGATCAGGGTGTCGCGGGCGTACCGCACCGTCTCCTTTGAGGCGGCGTGCGTTTTGGCGGCATCGCCGCCTTGGGATTTGGAGGCGGAGGTCCAGGCGTCAGTGTATTACTGGCGCGCGGACCTCCGTCTCCATGGCGAGGTTCCCTCGCATTGTGCGGTGGAGACGCGAAGGTCCCAGGCTCGACTGGTCCTTGAGGAGAAGTGGGCAGACAGACTGGCCCAGCCCCGCTACGGGGTAAGGACCGTCGAGGCTGTCCGTCCGGTTCTAAGACAGTGGACGGACAGACGGCGCGGACCGCTCACCTACCGGCTCACTCAGGTGCTCTCCGGACACGGCTGTTTCGGAGAGTACCTCTGCAAGATAGCCGGTAGGGAGCCGACAACCAGGTGCAACCATTGTGAGGAGTGTGACCAGGACACGGCGCAGCACACGCTGGAGGAGTGCCCAGCGTGGGCCGTGGAGCGCTGCGCCCTGGTCGCTGTGATTGGCCCCGACCTCTCGTTGCCGACCGTCGTATCCAGGATGGTCGGCGACGACAGGTGCTGGGGCGCAATGAGGTCCTTCTGCGAGACTGTCATCTCGCAGAAGGAGGCGGCGGAACGGGGGCGTGAGGATGATCCTTACGCCCCGGAAGTCCGCCGCCGGAGGAGAGGGCGCAGGAGACGCGCTTTCGTCGCTCTCCTGCCCCCCACTTAGGGGTTCCGGGTGGCAAGGCCTGAGGGGACCCTGCCACCCGTAAATTAGGAACCCCGAGAGGGCGCGCGCGGTGTTCCCGCGCGCCTTCTACCGTCGAAAGGGGATAGCAGTGAGGCTCTCCCCTGGGGACGAGAGGTGGCCGGGTCCGTTTGACCCGGCCCACACCCACATGGGGGGGCCTGCTATGGATGAATCCTTTAAGAGCTCCCAACTGGCCCCCCCTATTGGATGAGAGAGGGAACACCCCAGGTTTTTTAGTGGGTAGACCAGCGCGTCTCGCTGGGAGTCCCACACTCCCCCGCCGGTGCCGTCCCCTAGCCGGCGGGCAGTGCATGAAGCATTTTTCCTGGGTAACAAAAAAAAAAAAAAAAAAAGGTTAGGTTAGGTTAGGTTAGGTTAGGGTAGGGTGTTTGTAGACGAGGACTACGTGCCGTCGGAGCACGAGGTACATCTTGTGTCTTCGGATTGTAGTTCGAGGAGAGCTACGCGCAAGCGCTCGCGATCTGCGCAGCTGTCAGAGGAGTCGGAAGGCTCTAGTGAGGATGCAGTGTCGGCACCAAAAGTGGCGACAGCAAGACGTGGACGTGGCCGTCCGCCCACCCACGGCAGATACGTGGGTCTGGGCCAGGCGAAGGCCGAACTTGCTGCCGCACTGCGGAAGACCGAAGAGGAGGAGCGCACGTCGTCGGAGGACAGCCTCATTGCTGCGGCGGCCCGGCGAGTCGCTGCGGGTCGAAAGCAGCCGGTGGTGGAGCCGGATGCCGATGACCTGCCGGTGGCTCAGCTTAAGACCCGGCTTACTGACGCCTTGGAGGCAATCCGTCTAGTCTCCAAGAAGTCGAAGGGTCTTAAAGGCACATGTCAAAAGACCCTAAAGGACTCAATTGAGGCCATTAGGGACATTACGGAGGCCGTTTTCAGCCGCACGACCAACGAGGAAGTACAAAAACTCCAGACGGAAAATGCTCGCTTGGCGAAGGAAATCTCTGAGCTCAAGAGGCGTCAGGAGGAATTCGAGAAGCGGCACGACCAGGGCGCAAGTAAGGCTGACTCGGAGCTTGTAGCCCTGGTCCGTCAGGAGCTTGGTGAATTCCGCGCCAAGCTCTCAGTTATGGAGGGCCGGCTGCTGCGACCTCCTCTGGCCGCAGACAGAGTCGGGGTGCCTCCTCCTCCTTCTCCTCCGACGCCTTCGTACGCGGCCAAAGTAAGAGCCCAGCGGCCTCCTGCAACTGCTCAAGCGGCCGTCACAAGCGTTCCTGCCAGCCAAAAGGGCAGAAAAAGGCAGCAGACGGCACAGCAGAGGAAGCACGCAGCCATGGTTCCCAAGGAGCGCCCCACCGCTCCCGTGGAACAGGTAGCAGCTTCCGCACGCAAAGCCGACAACTGGGAGGTTGTCGGCGAGAAGAAAAAGGAGGCCAGGAAGAAAAAGAAGGCGGCTAAGAAGGCAAGGCAGGCGGCCAAAAAGGCGGCGAGGAAGCTCCAGGCCCCTCGCTCCACTGCGGTTGTCATTACGTTGCAGCCGGCTGCCATCGAGCGAGGGACCACTTACGCGGAGCTCCTCAAGAAGGCGCGGACGGCGATCGACCCCGGCAAACTGGGGATAACGGGAGGCTTGCGGTGCCGGACTACCCAGACCGGTGCCCGCCTAATCGAGGTGCCGGGAGTCGCAAGCGGCGACCAGGCGGACCGCCTGGCGGAAAGTCTCCGCCAGGTTTTGGAACCAGAAGAGGTCCGCGTCTCCAGGCCCCAAAAGTGCGTTGATTTGCGCATCACGGGCCTGGATGACTCAGTAACTAAAGAAGAGGTCGTCGCTGCCGTCGCCAAGACTGGAGGGTGCCCTGCGGAACAGATTAAGTGTGGCGAAATCAAGCAGGGCCGCGCCGCAATGGGGACGGCTATTATTAGCTGTCCCGTCGCCGCCGCCAAGAAGCTGGTCGATGGCCGACGTCTTTTGGTGGGGTGGGTGTCGGCGCAAATTAAAGCGTTGGAGCCCAGGCTCGCCCGATGCTACCGCTGCTTATCCAGCGGCCATGTGGGCGTCAGGTGCCCCTCACAGGCTGACTGCACCGGCCGCTGTTTCCGCTGCGGTCAGTCTGGTCACATGGCCGCTACATGTGAGGCCACGCCGCACTGTATTTTGTGTGCGGCGGTGGGCAAACCGGCGGAGCATCGGGCGGGTGGCAAAGGTTGCGCCGCCACCCAGAAAAAGCTAGCCCCTAGGTCGCCTGCCTCGTCGGCGACAACAAAGGTCGCCGCTCCCGCGGTTGGAGGGGTGGAGGTCAGTATGGAGACGTAATGCCTCCACGCCTCCGTCTCCTCCAAGCCAATTTGAACCACTGCGCCAGGGCTCAGGATCTTCTCCTCCAGAGCATGGCGCAGTGGTCGATTCATGTCGCCGTAGTAGCCGAGCCCTATTTCGTCCCTCCCAGGGCTGACTGGGTAGGGGACCTCGATGGCTCGGTGGCGTTAATTTCGCCGGCCGCCGCCGGCACCCCGTCCTTCGAGAACATCGTCCGAGGACGGGGCTGCGTCGCAGCACTCGTAGGAGAAGCGGTTGTGGTGGGCGGTTACTTCTCACCCAACCGACCTCTCGCCGACTTCGAGGAGTATCTCCTCGAACTGAACGTCGTCGTCGCTCGAAGCCACCCTCGGCCCGTGCTCGTCGTCGGGGACCTCAATGCCAAATCCTCGGCTTGGGGTTCCGCGACCACGGACGCGAGGGGTGAATTGCTCGAGGAGTGGGCCGTAGAAAACGGCCTGCTAGTCCTCAATCGTGGGTCAGTGCACACGTGCGTGCGTCAGCGGGGCGGCTCTGTCATCGATGTGTCTTTTGCTAGCCCCGCACTAGCACGCCGTGTCCAAGGCTGGCGTGTCGTCGAGGAGGTGGAGACATTGTCGGACCACCGCTATATCCGGTTCGACGTCTCCGCCCAGACCTCCGACCCCCCAGCCCCAAGGGTCCCGATTGGGGGCGGTCCGCGTTGGGCTTTGAAAAAGCTGAATCGGGAGGTCCTCCTGGAAGCCTCCATCGTTCAGGCCTGGGTGCCAGCACCGGCCAGGCCTGACAATGTCGAGATGGAGGCCGAGTGGTTCCGGGAGGCAATAACACAAGTGTGTGATGCGGCGATGCCTAGAGTGCCTGGAAATTTTCCAAGTAGGCGTCGGGTGTACTGGTGGTCGGACCACATTGGTCATCTACGCCATTCTTGCGTGGTGGCCCGGCGCCAGTACATCCGGCTTCGCAGGAGGCGTCGCCGCCCTCCCGATTTCAACGTCAGGGAGGCGGAACTGTACGAGGTCTACAGAGCGGCCAGGAAGCTCCTCAAAATATCCATCAAGCGGGCCAAGGACGAGGCCCGCCAGGAGCTGCTGGGGACTCTGGACGGTAATCCCTGGGGGCGTCCATATCTGATGGTCAGGGGCAAACTTCGCCCCTGGGCGCCCCCTTTGTCCCAGAGTCTCCGGCCACAGCTCGTTGAGGAGGTGGTGACCGCTCTGTTCCCTTCACGGGCGGAGCACACTCCTCCGCCGATGGTTCTGCCTTCCATGGCGTCCAGCGCGGACTTTGACGACGACGTGGTTCCCGAAGTGACCCAAGTAGAGTTGCGAGCGGCGGTGTCGAGACTTCGCTCGAAAAACACCGCCCCAGGGCCCGACGGCATTCCAGGTCGTGCATTGGCCCTGGTCCTCGAAGAGCTCGCGCCCCGACTTAAGGGGCTCCTCACCGAGTGTTTGCAGCAGGGCCAGTTTCCGCGCCAGTGGAAGGTGGGGAAACTGGTCCTGATCAGGAAGGAAGGGCGCCCGGCGGACAGTCCGTCCGCCTACCGGCCCATTGTGTTGCTGGACGAGGTGGCTAAACTGTTTGAGTTTGTTATCGCGGAGCGCCTCGTCCAGCGTCTTTCTTCTGTGGGTCCGGATCTGGCGGACAACCAGTATGGTTTCCGTCGCGGGCGCTCTACAATTGATGCAGTTCTGCAAGTGAGGAGCCTGGCGGAGGATGCGGTGTCCCGGGGCGAGGTCGTCTTCGCGGTGTCTCTTGACATCGCGAATGCCTTCAACACCTTGCCCTGGAGTTGTATCAGGGCGGCACTCATTTTCCATCGAGTGCCGACCTACCTCCGCCGCATAGTCGGGGCATATCTATCGGAGAGGGTAGTAGTCTACCCGGGTCACGACGGTTGGAGTCGGCGAGAGATGTCGTGCGGTGTTCCACAGGGATCGGTTCTGGGTCCGCTCTTGTGGAACATCGGTTACGACTGGGTGCTGCGAGGTGCGCTCCTCCGTGGCGTCGGCGTCATTTGTTACGCCGACGACACGCTTGTCACGGCGAGGGGTAAGTCGCACCGGGCGGCGGCCATACTGGCGACCGCTGGGGTCGCACAAGTCGTTGGTCGTATCCGGCGGTTGGGCCTCGAGGTGGCCCTGTCGAAGTCCGAGGCCGTTTGTTTTCACGGCCCTCGGAACCGGCCACCTCCAGGGGCCCATATCATGGTAGGAGGGGTCCGCATCGGCGTCGAGTCGACCCTGAAATATTTGGGTCTTTTGCTCGACAGCCGGTGGGACTTTACAGCCCATTTTCGTCGTTTGGTCCCCATTCTTCGGGGCGCTGCAGGCGCGCTTTCGCGTCTGCTGCCCAACCTCGGGGGGCCAAACACCTCCTGCCGGAGGCTCTACGAGGGGGTCGTGCGGTCCATGGCCCTGTACGGGGCCCCAGTTTGGGCACACAACCTGACGGCCCGTAACATTTCGGCGCTTCGTGCGCCACAGCGCGCCATGGCCGTCAGGTTGATACGAGGCTACCGCACGATCTCGTTCGAGGCTGCGAGCCTCCTCGCCGGATCGATGCCATGGGATCTGGAAGCGGCGCTCCTGGCGTCACTTTATCGTTGGCGCCGGGAGGCGCTAGCTCGGGGCGAAGGACCAGCTCTTCCCGCTCTCGAAGCGGCGAGGTCCGAGCTCCGCCAGGTCCTAGTGGCGAATTGGAAGGAACGACTTGTGCACCCCAGTGCCGGGCACGCCACGATCGTGGCGGTAAGTCCCGTGTTTGAGGAGTGGCTGGAGAGGCGCCATGGCGCCCTCACCTTCCGGCTGACACAGGTAATGACTGGCCACGGTTGTTTTGGCCAGTTCCTGTGTCGTATACGCCGGCAAGAGACGCCCGGTTGTCACCACTGCGGCGACTGCCGCGACGTTGTTGAGGACACGGCGCTGCACACTTTGGCGGTTTGCCCCGCCTGGGCATCGCAGCGCCGTGAATTGATCGCGGCAGTCGGATTGGTTGCCCTCTCGCTTCCGGCCGTAGCTCAGTCTATGGTCCGGAGCGAGAGGTCGTGGAACGCCGTCGCCTCCTTTTGTGAGGAAGTAATTTCCATCAAGGAGGCGGCGGAGCGGGAGAGGGTGCGTTTGAACCCTCTCCCCAACCGCAGAGCCGGGCGCCGGAGGGCGCGAGACGACCTCCAGCCACCCTGAGGTTTGACCTGGGGGTGGCGGGCTTTGTGGGCCTGCCCGCCATCCGTTCAGCACCAGGTCCGAGAGGCGGCGTGCGTGTTCCCACGCGCGCCTCTGTTTCGAGTCCGTCCCCCCTCTAGGGGGGACAGTAGGGAGTGTTAGAAGTGCCTTTGGGTAGATCTTTTGTGTAGTGGCCTGCCGTTTCATACGGCGGGCCGAAACCTCGGCGGGGTCGCGACCGCATGCGAAAGTGATTCGCGCGGCCCCGTCGATAGTGGTTTTGTCGAGGAACACCGTGGTAGGTTTAGTCGGTATCCCGGGAGGTACATTTTCTTCTTAACATCTATCTTTTACCCCGGCGAGTCCGACATAACCCCTCCGCCCGCCCCCGCGGAGGGGTATGCATCAAGCATTCCCCCACGTTAAAAAAAAAAAAAAAAAAAAAAAAAAAAAAAAAAAAGGGTGTTTGTCAGAAAACCTCCTCGTGGTACACCCTGGGCAACGTTGGCAATAATGCTCTTCATTATTGCTGGCGGCTAATATTCTGACAACCGGTGCCTTGTGCCGTCGCGTTCGGCACCGGTGGCGGGGGGATGGACGTTTGTCCCATCCCCAAGCCGGAGGCCCTTGTTTTGGGCCCGGCTGTCCCAGTACCGCTCTGTTTTAGAGTGGACATTGGAGAGCCGCTTTGACGGGTTCGGCGTGCACTCACCCTGCCGCTGAACAGACAACGGGGTCCCTTTTCGTCACTCTGACGATTCTCCCCCCCCTTTCTTTGCCCCTTTGTTTTGTCCCCCCCCCCCCCTTTTGTGGTTCTGAGTCCACTTTGTTTTCCCCTCCCTTTTGTTTTGCTCCCCCTCCCCTTTCTTTTGACTTTTGTCCCCGTTGTCACCGTCTAGAGCATATCGTAACCCCGTAGTGTGCAGTGTCGTGGATCACGTCTCGCGGCTGCTGACGGGACCGAGGGTCTTGGCTTCACCGCCCGGACTGCGAGGGAGTGGCCCTCTATAAAAACCACCCCGAATCTCAAGTTGCTGCCGCACGGCGAGGAGATGCATGGCTGATGGGTAGTTCAGTCACTAGTGCGGCCCCCTCAGGGTACCTGCCGTCCCCCTGTTGTATTAGGCTTGCCCGGGTATCGGGATCTCTGCCCGGGTCGACTTTTATTTCTCCCAAACTCGTGGGAATCACAATGGAAAATTCGAAAAAATCAATTTTAAAAAAGACGTTGAGGGAGAGGTCGCGCACGCCCAGTTCTGCGCGATCTGAAGAAGACGAGGAGTACGTGCCGTCGGAGCACGATAGTGACGTTATGGAGCTTTCGGAGACGACACCGGAGAAAGCTCCACGTAAACGGTTGCGGTCAGCGCAGGAGACGGAGTCGGACGGCTCCAGTGAGGACGCGGCATCGGCTGCGAAGGTGCCGACGGCCCGACGTGGACGCGGTCGCCCGCCCACCCACGGCAGGTACGTGGGTCTGGGTCAGGCAAAGGCCGAACTCGCAGCCGCGTTGCGGAAGGCCGAAGCCGAGGAGCGCACGTCCGAGGAGGACAGCGTCATTGCTGCGGCAGCCCAGAGAGTCGCTGCTGGACGGAAGCAGCCGTTGGTGGAGCCGGATGCCGAAGACCTCCCGGTGACACAACTGAAGACCCGGCTAACTGACGCCCTGGAGGCAATCCGTTTGGTCTCCAAGAGATCGAAGGGACTGAAGGGCACGTGCCAGAAGTCCCTTAAAGAGTCCATCGAGGCCATTCGGGAGATTGCGGAGGCCGTATTCAGCCGCACAGCCAGTGAGGAGGTCCAGAAGCTGCAGACTGAAAACGCTCGCCTGGCGCAGGAGGTTGCTGAGCTCAAGCGACGCCAGGAGGCATTCGAGAAGAGGCAAGACCACGACACGAATAAAAAGGAGTCGGAGCTCGTGGCGCTAGTCCGGCAGGAACTCGGAGAGTTCCGTGCCAAACTCTCCGTTATGGAGGGCCGGCTGCTGCGCCCTCCTCTAGCTGCAGATCGGAGACAGCCTCCGCCGCCTTCTTCCCCGACGCCTGCGCCGCAAGCAACTTACGCGGCAAAAGTAAGGGCCTCGCAACCCCCAGCATCTGTTCCAGCGGCCGTCACAGATGTTCCTGCCGGTCAGAAGGGCAGGAAAAGACAGCAGGTCAAGCGCGTTCCTGCAGCTCCCAAGGAGCGCCCCGCCCCTCCTGTGGAACGACCAATTGCCACCGCACGCAGAGCCGACAATTGGGAGGTTGTCGGCAAAAAGAAGGAGGAGGCAAAGAAGAGGAAGAAGGCAGCTAAGAAGGCCAGGCAGGCGGCTAAAAAGGCGGAGAGGAAGCTCCAGGCCCCTCGCTCTACTGCTGTGGTGTTAACACTGCAGCCAGATGCCATCGAGCGAAGAGTCACATACGTGGAGCTCCTCAAGAAGGCGCGGACGGCGATCGACCCCGGCAAGCTAGGGATAACGGCGGGCTTGCGGTGCCGGACAACCCAGACCGGTGCCCGCCTAATAGAAGTGCCGGGAGTCGCTAGCGGCGACCAGGCGGACCGCCTGGCGGAAAGTCTCCGCCAGGTTTTGAAACCAGAAGAGGTCCGCGTCTCCAGGCCCCAAAAGTGCGTTGATTTGCGCATCACGGGCCTGGACGACTCCGTAACGAAAGAAGAGGTCGTCGCTGCCGTCGCCAAGACCGGAGGGTGCCCTGCGGAACAACTAAAGTGTGGCGAAATCAAGCAGGGCCGCGCCGCAATGGGGACGGCCATTATTAGCTGTCCCGTCGCCGCCGCCAAGAAACTGGCCGATGGCCGACGTCTTCTGGTGGGGTGGGTGTCGGCGCAAATTAAAGCGTTGGAGCCCAGGCTCGCCCGATGCTACCGCTGCTTATCCGGCGGCCATGTGGGAGTCATGTGCCCCTCACGGGTTGACTGCACCGGCCGCTGCTTCCGTTGCGGTCAGCCCGGTCACGTGGCCGCTACGTGCGAGGCCGCGCCGCATTGCGTTTTGTGTGCGGCGTCGGGCAAACCAGTGGAGCATCGGGCGGGTGGCAAGGAGTGCGCCGCCACCCAGAAAAAACTGGCCCCAAGGTCGCTTGCCTCGACATCGGCAACAAAGGTTGCCGCTCCCGCGGTTGGGGGGGCGGAGGTCAGCATGGAGACGTAATGCCTCCACGCCTCCGTCTCCTCCAGTGCAACTTAAACCACTGCGCCAGGGCTCAGGATCTTCTCCTCCAGAGCATGGCGCAGTGGTCAATTCATGTCGCCATCGTCGCCGAGCCCTATTTCGTCCCTCCCAGGGCTGACTGGGTAGGGGACCTCGATGGCTCAGTGGCGTTAATATCGCCGGCCGCCGCCGGCACTCCGTCCTTCGAGAACATCGTCCGAGGACGGGGCTGCGTCGCAGCACTTGTAGGAGAAGCGGTTGTGGTGGGCGGCTACTTCTCACCCAACCGACCTCTCGCCGACTTCGAGGAGTATCTCCTCGAACTGAACGTCGTCGTCGCTCGAAGCCACCCTCGGCCCGTGCTCGTCGTCGGGGACCTCAATGCCAAATCCTCGGCTTGGGGTTCCGCGACCACGGACGCGAGGGGTGAATTGCTCGAGGAGTGGGCCGTAGAAAACGGCCTGCTAGTCCTCAATCGTGGGTCAGTGCACACGTGCGTGCGTCAGCGGGGCGGGTCAATCATTGACGTCTCTTTTGCTAGCCCCGCGCTAGCACGCCGTGTCCAAGGCTGGCGCGTCGTCGAGGAGGTGGAGACGCTGTCGGACCACCGCTATATCCGGTTCGACGTCTCCGCCCAGACCTCCGACCCCCCAGCCCCAAGGGCCCCGATTGGGGGCGGTCCGCGTTGGGCTTTGAAAAAGCTAAATCGGGAGGTCCTCCTGGAAGCCTCCATCGTTCAGGCCTGGGTGCCAGCACCGGCCAGGCCTGACAATATCGAGATGGAGGCCGAGTGGTTCCGGGAGGCCGTAACACATGTGTGTGATGCGGCGATGCCTAGAGTGCCACTAAATATTCCGGCTAGGCGCCGGGTGTACTGGTGGTCGGACTACATAGCCGACCTGCGCCACTCGTGCGTGGCGGCCAGGCGCCAGTACATCCGGCTTCGCAGGAGGCGTCGCCGCCCTCCCGATTTCGTTGTCAGGGAGGTGGAACTGTACGAGGCCTACAGAGCGGCCAAGAAGGCTCTTAAGACTGCCATCAAGCGGGCCAAAGATGAGGCCCGCCAGGAGCTGCTGGGGACTCTGGACCGTAATCCCTGGGGGCGTCCATACCTTATGGTAAGGGGCAAGCTTCGCCCCTGGGCGCCCCCTTTGTCCCAGAGTCTCCGGCCACAATTGGTACAGGAGGTTGTGGCCGCTCTGTTTCCCTCACGGGCGGAGCACACTCCTCCGCCGATGGTTCTGCCTTCCATGGCGTCCAGCGCGGACTTTGACGACGACGTGGTTCCCGAAGTGACCCATATAGAGTTGCGAGCGGCGGTGTCGAGACTTCGCTCGAAAAACACCGCCCCAGGGCCCGACGGCATTCCAGGTCTTGCATTGGCCCTGGTCCTTGAGGAGCTCGCGCCCCGACTCAGGGGGCTCCTCAGTGAGTGTCTAGTGCAGGGCCAGTTTCCGCGCCAGTGGAAGGTGGGGAAACTGGTCCTGATCAGGAAGGAAGGGCGCCCGGCGGACAGTCCGTCCGCCTACCGGCCCATTGTGTTGCTGGACGAGGTTGCTAAACTGTTCGAGTTTATTATCGCGGAGCGCCTCGTCCAGCGTCTGTCTTCAGTGGGTCCGGATCTGGCGGAGAACCAATATGGTTTCCGCCGCGGGCGCTCCACTATAGACGCTGTCCAGCGTGTGAGGAGCCTGGCGGAGGATGCGGTGTCCCGGGGCGAGGTCGTCTTCGCGGTGTCTCTTGACATCGCGAATGCCTTCAACACCTTGCCCTGGAGTTGTATCAGGGAGGCACTCATTTTCCATCGAGTGCCGACCTACCTCCGCCGCATAGTCGGGGCATACTTATCTGAGAGGGTAGTAGTCTACCCGGGTCACGACGGTTGGAGTCGGCGAGAGATGTCGTGCGGTGTTCCACAGGGATCGGTTCTGGGTCCGCTCCTGTGGAACATCGGTTACGACTGGGTGCTGCGAGGTGCGCTCCTCCGTGGCGTCGGCGTCATTTGTTACGCCGACGACACGCTTGTCACGGCGAGGGGTAAGTCGCACCGGGCGGCGGCCATACTGGCGACCGCTGGGGTCGCACAAGTCGTTGGTCGTATCCGGCGGTTGGGCCTCGAGGTGGCCCTGTCGAAGTCCGAGGCCGTTTGTTTTCACGGCCCTCGGAACCGGCCACCTCCAGGGGCCCATATCATGGTAGGAGGGGTCCGCATCGGCGTCGAGTCGACCCTGAAATATTTGGGTCTTTTGCTCGACAGCCGGTGGGACTTTACAGCCCATTTTCGTCGTTTGGTCCCCATTCTTCGGGGCGCTGCAGGCGCGCTTTCGCGTCTGCTGCCCAACCTCGGGGGGCCAAACACCTCCTGCCGGAGGCTCTACGAGGGGGTCGTGCGGTCCATGGCCCTGTATGGGGCCCCAGTTTGGGCACACAACCTGACGGCCCGTAACATTTCGGCGCTTCGTGCGCCGCAGCGCGCCATGGCCGTCAGGTTGATAAGAGGTTACCGCACGATCTCGTTCGAGGCTGCGAGCCTCCTCGCCGGATCGATGCCATGGGACCTGGAAGCGGCGCTCCTGGCGTCGCTCTATCGTTGGCGCCGGGAGGCGCTAGCTCGGGGCGAAGGACCGGCTCTTCCCGCTCTCGAGGCGGCGAGGTCCGAGCTCCGCCAGGTCCTAGTGGCGAATTGGAAGGAACGACTTGTGCACCCCAGTGCCGGGCACGCCACGATCGTGGCGGTAAGTCCCGTGTTTGAGGAGTGGCTGGAGAGGCGCCATGGCGCCCTCACCTTCCGGCTGACACAGGTAATGACTGGCCACGGTTGTTTTGGCCAGTTCCTGTGTCGCATACGCCGGCAAGAGACGCCCGGTTGTCACCACTGCGGCGACTGCCGCGACGTTGTTGAGGACACGGCGCTGCACACTTTGGCGGTTTGCCCCGCCTGGGCATCGCAGCGCCGTGAATTGATCGCGGCAGTCGGATTGGTTGCCCTCTCGCTCCCGGCCGTAGTTCAGTCTGTGGTCCGGAGTGAGAGGTCGTGGAACGCCGTCGCCTCCTTCTGTGAGGAAGTCATTTCCATCAAGGAGGCGGCGGAGCGGGAGAGGGAGCGTTTGAACCCTCTCCCCAACCGCAGAGCCGGGCGCCGGAGGGCGCGAGACGACCTCCAGCCACCCTGAGGTTTGACCTGGGGGTGGCGGGCTTTGTGGGCCTGCCCGCCATCCGTTCAGCACCAGGTCCGAGAGGCGGCGTGCGTGTTCCCACGCGCGCCTCTGTGTCGAGTCCGTCTCCCCTCTAGGGGGGACAGTAGGGAGTTTCTTCTAGATGTGCCTATAGGGTAGGTCTTTCGTGTAGTGGCCTGCCGTTTCATACGGCGGGCCGTAACCTCGGCGGGGTCGCGACCGCATGCGAAAGTGATTCGCGCGGCCCCGTCGATAGTGGTTTTGTCGAGGAACACCGTGGTAGGTTTAGTCGGTATCCCGGGAGGTCCATTTTCTTCTTAACATCTTTCTTTTACCCCGGCGAGTCCGACATAACCCCTCCGCCCGCCCCCGCGGAGGGGTATGCATCAAGCATTCCCCCACGTTAAAAAAAAAAAAAAAAAAAAAAAAAAAAAAAAAAAGGTTAGGTTAGGGTGCTCGTCGGCCGGCTCGAGCGAGGACGCGATCCCGGCACCGAAAGTTGCGACGGCAAGACGCGGACGCGGTCGTCCGCCCACCCACGGCAAGTACGTGGGTCTGGGCCAAGCGAAGGCCGAACTTGCCGCCGCATTGCGGAAGGCCGACGCCGAGGGGCGCACGTCCGAGGAGGACAGCGTAATTGCTGCGGCAGCCCAGAGAGTCGCTGCTGCACGGAAGCAGCCGTTGGTGGAGCCGGATGCTGAAGACCTCCCGGTGACACAACTGAAGACCCGGCTAACTGACGCCCTGGAGGCAATCCGATTGGTCTCCAAGAGATCGAAGGGACTAAAGGGCACGTGCCAGAAGTCCCTTAAAGAGTCCATTGAGGCCATTCGGGAGATTGCGGAGGCCGTATTCAGCCGAACAGCAAACGAGGAGGTTAAGAAGCTGCAATCTGAGAACGATCGCTTAGCAAAAGAATTATCCGAGCTCAAGAGGCGCCAGGAGGAAT